>CM057830.1:12876746-17676746 GCA_030068075.1 Paguma larvata
CGTCAGACGCCATGAGCCCCGGAGCCGCCGTGGGCCCCAGGGCCACCTCGAGCCCCTGAAACACCATGAACCTCAAGGACGCCCTGAACCCAGGGCCAGGTCCGGCATGCAACCCCCGGGCCCCTAAACTCCCACCAGGACAACGGCGACAGCGGCCCAGAGTTCACTACAGGACAGGCGGCAGCCGATCCCAAGGTAACGGTTCGGTCGCCCGCAAGGCCACCTAGGTGGGCGCCATCAGGGAGAGGAAAGGGGCAGAGGCTGGTGGGACGGCTTTGGGAAGCCACTTACCCTCTTCCTCAGACATCACGAGGCAGGGCATCCCGCGCTGAGCTCCTTGGGAATCGGCGTCCGCGCTGCGATCCAACGGCGACTCTCCACACGCGACTGCAACCGTTGGAGGCGCCAAACCGAATGGGGCACAGAGCTCCCTGCTTCTGCGACTGCGCAGCAGCGCCCCCTGTGGGGGAGCAACTGCTGCAGGGGCTGGGGGGGAGGGGGGAGGGGGGCGGGGTCAGAGTTGCCGTTAGGTGTGGGGCCTCCCTCAGTCTCCGCCTATGTGGATGTATTTATAAGTGTGCCCCGCCCCCCCACGTGAGCCATTAACCGGTACAACCCCACTCTTCCCAAAGTGCTCTTCACACAGAACATCATAGCAAAAGCATAGCATCTAAGAATTCAGACTTTCTTATGTTTTCCGGGTTGTGTACTCACGTCCAATGCCAGATTTGGGAGGAAGTCCTAAAACAATCAAACTTTTCAAATGTGCCCCAATCCCCCCCACCCCAAAATCCATGGCACCCTGCCCTTCAGCTGTCCTCCTCTCTACTTGCCATTTTCCAAACAGCCACGGTCTTCCTTCCACCGTAACTTAATAATAGCTGCAATTTAATGCGTGCTCACCAGAAACCAGCCACTTAATATGTCTGGCCTTAGGTGGTCCTCAACCACTGTAAGAAGTCGGCATTATTATCCCATTTTTTTAAAAAAAAATTTATGTGTATTTATTTTGGAGAGAGAGACAGCATGAGCAGGGGAGGGGCAGAGAGAGGGAGACACAGAATCTGAGGCAGGCTCCAGGCTCTGCACTGTCAGCACAGAGCCGGATGCAGGGCTTGAACTCACAAACATGCAATCGTGACCTGAGTCGAAGTCGGATGTCCAACCGACTGAGCCACCCAGGCGCCCTTTATTGTCCCATTTTAAAGATAAGGAAACAGAGGCTTAGAGAGTTGAACTTGCTCAAAGCCACAAGGCCAGCGGCAGAGTGATGATTTCAATACATGTACCACCCCCCCACTTCAGCACAAGCTCACGTCCCCATGTTATTCTCCTTCCTCCTCAACTGCTTCTGGAAATTTTCCACACCCTTCAAAGTCTGTCCCAGCATGACATCTGTTCTAATAATATCTGCACCCAGACGGTTTCCCACAGCCCCCTGGTAAGAAGGAGCACTCCTTCTGTAGGATTCCTCTGGGGGGGGGTACCTTCACCTCCCCTTAGCGCTTAAATCACTGTGGCTGCCTTTGCGCCATGCCTCTCTCCTGAGTTCCTGGGAGCAGCACCCCGCCTTATAAACAAAACTGATATCACTAGGTTCCAAGAATTAAATGTTATAAAATATAAAGCACCCAGCACAGCACCTGGAATTTTACTTCCATTTCCCTATGTCAGTTATAATGCGACCTTGGCACTGTGCGTCTCCTCGTTCTGGGGGAAGGGTCAGTTTCTTCACTCGTTAGAAGGAAAGGCACGTTCCGTGAGGTAGAGACACAGAGTTGTTTCACTGTTGTGTGAGGGCGTACACGTGTGCAGGAGGGCGCAAAATGAAGCTGAGGAGAAGAATGGACGCAATACACGGGTTACTGCCGTTTTACCTCTCGGCTTCAAATTCGCCCCTTTTGCCTACTCTGAGAAAATAGATGTGGGCCCTTTAAAGATTTTTGCCTTTGCCAGTAGCACAGTTTTAGCTTTTTTTCAGTACGAAACACTGGAAAGAGATTGTAGAAGCAACTAGTTTTGCTTCCTATTCCCCATTTGCTTTCTAGGCAGATTGCTGCAGAGTGCAGCACCCCATCTCAAACACACACCCGACAGGGCTTATTTCCAGCAGGTTCTAGAAGGTGGCTCTCCAAGTTCTACCAATGCTACACCAAGTGACTCGACTCGCTCCATGACTCAGGCCTAGAGCTCGTAGCCGTTGTTTATAGCTCTTATTCCTATACTCTTGAGGTCTTCTGTGTTTCGTACTAGCCAGGCTCTCATGACTCCAATCCTGTTATACTTAATACTTCTTTACATTACACTTTCCCTGTTCAATTTCCTGGGTGGTTTTTCTCTTCATCTTAGACTGAGACTGATCTCCTCACCCTTTTGGGGACCCTTCTATCACCTAGAACTCAGTAGGAACACAATGTCTGTGGCTGGGATGTGATTAAGCATCCAACAGACACCTATCGACCACTTCGTTTCGTTTCTAATGAGTCCTCTCCGTCCGTTTGCTTGATCTCTCTTCTCCATAGAGGGACACAGAATGGAAGGAGGATACACTTCCTTACGACCACTCCAAAGGTGAGCTTTTCTTCGGGTCTACCTAAGCTGCATCAAATAGAATAGGGCCGAACACAGTGCACAACAGGCAAGGGAGACCTGACAGCAATAGAAGTTCAAAGAGATGCTGGTAGCACCGCCCACCCGTTTCAGGTGAGAGCAGAGTCACAGAAGCTACGGACAGAGCAGTATTTCAACCGGTACCTGGCACAGGATGGGAACCTGCAGCTCTCTCTCTATTTTTTTTTTTTTAATGTTTATTTCTGAGAGAGAGAGAGACAGACAGAGCATGAGCGGGAGAGGGGCAGAGAGAGAGGCAGACTCAGCATCGGAAGCAGGCTCCATGCTCTGAGCCATCAGCACAGAGCCTGACTTGGGGCCCAAACCCACAAATCGTGAGATCATGACCTGAACCGAAGTCAGATGCTTAACCGACTGAGCCACCCGGGTGCCCCTAGAGTTCTAATTCTTATACTGATGAACTGCCTAACGCAGAGCTGCCAGGCCGCTGAGAAACAACTGGAAAAGCTAGATGAAATGATCTTAAAATAGTCTGAAGAACATCAACAAGTTAACAAAACAATAAGCAATGACTGAGCTAAGAGTTGGAAAAGACCAGAAACCCAGAAAAATGTAAAAAGCGGAGAGGGCTACTTTTGCTGTAAGGCCCTTACTAATCCAGAAAAGGCTAAAAGAGGCCAGGCTATACTTCTGGTGGCTTTGTAGGACTGAGAGACAAGAGTCAGAATCTGGGACCCAGAATCTGCCCTCCTTCACTCACTCACACTGTCTCTGTCTCTCTCTAAATAAATAAACGTTAAAAAAATAAATAAGTAAATAGAATATACAGCATTAAGTGAAATAACCATGGAGATAGGGGGCTGGTGACCACCCCTGCCTCAGACAGGGGCCATAAGGAGTTACCCCTTCAGAGTGAAAGTGACCCAAAATTAAACAACAGTTAACGCCATAGACTGTACTTCAGTCTCTTATCATCCAGGGATTTAACACTCCCAGGTGGCTCCCATAAACAAACAAAAATTCATTCCTGTGAACCTAACTTAAAATTATGTTTATAAACAATATTTAAATAGAATGTCCATGGAGCGCCTGGGTGGCTCAGCTGGTGGAGTGACTGACTCTTGGTTTGTGATCACATCATGATCTCACAGTTTTGTGAGTTCGAACCTCACAGGGGCTTTGTGCTGGCATCACAGAGCCTGCTTGGGATTCTGTCTCTGTCTCTCTCTGCCCTCCCTCACTCACTCACACTGTCTCTGTCTCTCTCTAAATAAATAAACGTTAAAAAAATAAATAAGTAAATAGAATATACAGCATTAAGTGAAATAACCATGGAGATAAGAGAGCCAGAGAAACAATAAAAACATTTATGTTCGGGGACATCGCCTCCTGCTGGCAGTCACGGCGACAACCACAGGGCACTCCTCACACGTAGAGGTTCAAACACAGGCACCTTGCTGGTGACTTTGGTCCTTTGGAAGAAGCTAGTCTGTGGGCAGCTTAGAGGACATTCGTGGGCAGGACCTAGATTGAAAATCCTCGGAGGCCCCGGTTTTCAGGAAGGAGCCTCCTCGCCCTTTAGTAGTGGATGGAAACTCTTGTTTCGGCAAAGCCAGGGAGAGGCTGAACTACCGGCTGAGTGCACGGAGCCTGAGTGACACCCCACCATTTGTGGGGACGAGCGAAATGGAGCAGACGAAGGGCGGTGGGCCTGTCGGAACGCAACAGCGAAGGATGGAAGGCGAGGTCTCCGAGGGAGTGCGGGCCACTGACTCGAGCCACTGCCCTGGGGGCAGGGGGGCCCCTTGCCTGCATCGTTAAGGCTGGCACCCGTCCCTCTTCGAAATGCCTGTCCCTCCCCCTGGTGGCATGTGGACTCACCTGGGGAGCTTCTGTTCTCTCACATTTTCCGTGGGGCAGGAATTTAGCAGTGACTTAGCTGGTTGCCTGTATCTCAAGGCCTCTCACTAGGTTGCAGTCAAGCTGTCAGTGGGGCTGTGATCTCATCCGAAGCCTCCATGGGCGGTGGAGTTGGGATCTGCCTCCCAGCTCACCGACAAGGCTGTTGGTAGTCCTTGGACCTCACACCTGAGATCTTTCGAGGGCTGCCCCGCGATATGGTAGCTGGCTCCCCCCAGAGCAAGCAGTTTGAGAGGGTGCCTAAGACAGAAGCCACAGTCTCTTCAATCTGGTCTCAGAACTGACATCTCATCGCTTCTCCTATATCTGGTCAGGAGTAAGCAGACAGTAAGTCCAACCACATTCATCGGGAGAGGAATACCCAAAGGTGTGGGGACCAGGAAAATGGGATCATGGGGACATTTTCCGTGGTGAGGAGAGAAGAGCTGCTTTCAATATTTCTAATGGGGCTTATGAGTTTAATGGCACAAGAGTATGGACAATGGAAACAGTATGAAGATGCCTCGGCCGGTATGAAGTGCGTGGGCCAGGACATAGCAAGACATGAGATTAGCCAGGTAGGGGAGAATCATCTTAGAGTTCTGAGGGCCACAATTTTAAGAAATGTATCCAGCTGACATAAAAATTTATTTTAGGCTCATGGTGAATAACATCCTGAAGAAGATAGGAAGGACTGGCCATGAACACAGGTAACTAGAGTTTATAAAATAATACAGCAGAGATGATGCCAAAAGGGATGAAGAGAATTAGCTGTGTGCTAACAGAAGGAAGCAACAGAACCTGATAATTGACTCTGTGTGTGTGTGTGTGTGTGTGTGTGTGTGTGTGTGTGTGTCAGAGAGAGAGAGAGAGAGAGAAAGAGAGAGAGGTATTAGATACCAACTTTATGCTGCATGTTGAGATTTCCAAGGAAACTCCAGGAAATGTCACCTCTCCTTCCTCTGCTCCCAGGTTCTGAAAAGTTGAGAAATAAAAGAATGAAGATGGGCGCCCCACTCTCGGTTTCTGATTCTTCAGGTCTGGGGTGGGCCCGAGAATTTGCATTTCTGACAAGCTCCCAGGTGAAGCTGATGCTGCCGGTGTGGAACTTAGAGACCCACGTCTGACCTGTTAGATGGGGCCTTTCAATGCTGCAGCCACACGTGGCTGGCGAGCAGGTGAACGGGGCCAGGCTGAAATGAGACGTGCCCAGTGCGAAATACACACTGAGCTTTAAAGACAGGACACAAAAACGGTGTATACTATCTCTTTGATAATTTCATCTACCTATATGTTGAAATGATAATATTTTAGATATATTAGATATAAGAACATTGTTAAAATCGATATTACCTGTTTGTTTTTACTTCTTTGCAATTTTTTGGTTATTTTAAGTAAACCCTAGACCACATGTGGGGCTCGAACTCACTACCCTGAGATCGAGAGATCACCATCACACTCCACTGACTGAAGCAGCCAGACACCCTGTTTATTTTGACTTGTTTTTTAAAAGTTTAATTATTATGAGAGAGCTAGAAAGAGAGAGAGAGAGAGAGAGCAGGGGAGGGGCATTGAGAGAGAGGGAGGGGGACTCCCAAGCAGGCTCCACACTGTCAGCACGGACCCGACATGGGGCTCGATTTCATGAATCTTGAGATCTAGACCTGAGCCTAAATCAAGAGTTGATGCTTCACGGACTCTTAACTACCCAGGTGCCCCTGTTTTTACTGCTTAACGTGGCTACTGGGAAATTGAAATTACATATATGGCTCGAATTGTATCTCTATTGGACAACACAACAACAGACAATTAAAAGAGGTAGGATATGAACCTGTAAAAAAGAAAGATGACAGGGGCCCCTGGGTGGCTCAGTAGGTTATGACTTCGCTCAGGTCATGATCTCACAGTTTGTTCTTTCGGACCCCGCATCGGGCTCTGAGCTGACAGCTCCGAGCCTGGAGCCTGCTTGCATTCTGTGTCTCCCTCTCGCTCTGCCCCTCCCCCACTCACGATCTGTCTCTCTCTCTCTCTCTTTCTCTCTCTCGAAACTAAATAAAGATTAAAAAAATTTTTTTAAGAAAGAGGATATTGGGATAATTGGAAATTTGAATACTGCATGGAGGTTTACTGATATTAAGGATTGGTTAATTTTTAAATAATTTTTAAGTTTTAGAATAGTTTGAGATTTACATAAAAGGCACTAAGATAGAAGAGGGATTGTTCCTGTCTCACGGTACCTTCCCCACAACACATGAATCAATATTGATACATTATTACCAACAGAAGCCCGCCCTGAATTCAGATTTCCTTAGTTTTCACCTGTTTCTGTTTCAGGACCCCCTCCTGGAAACTGCTCGGTGTTTACTCGGCACGCCTCCTCGTGCTCCCCTGGCTGCGACACTTCCTCTCACTCCCCTGGTTTTCGGGGAGCTTGGCGGTTTTGAGCAGGACTGGTCAGGTATTCGGAAGAATGGTGCCCAGTTGGCATTTGTCTGGTGATTCTCCTCCCGAGGAGACTGGGGTGATGGCCTCTGCGGAGGAAGCCGGCAGGGGTGAAATGCCCGTCTCGTTACATCGTCGCAGAGGGACGTGCTCTCAGCGGGACTGATGGCTGGTGACGTTGGCCTCGATCGCCTGGCTGAGCTCGTGTTTATGGGGTCTCTCCACTGTAAACTGACACTCTCCCCCTGTCCACACTGTCCTCTTTGGAAGGAAGTCTCTGCACACCCCACACCCCCTTGAGAGGGAGAATCTACAGAATTTGGGGTTCTCCTGCACAGATTCGTCTCTTCTCCCCCATTGGTTTATCTCTTCGCTCCCCTGTCGACAGCAGTGTGCACTCATGGGGACTGAGCTCACGCGTCAGGTTCGAATCCAACACTACTTCCCTCGTTGCTCAAATTGTTCCAGACCGAACCACTGGGAGCTCTTTCAGCTGGCTCCTGTGTCCCTTTGCGGTGCCCCATCGCGGTGCTTCTTGGAGCACATGCTTCTGACACTAAGAGATGCTCCAGCCTCGTCTGGAATATCCTAGGATCAGACATTTCTCTGAGGAGCCCTGGTTCCTCTCATTACAGGACAGTGTTAGAAATGAATTATTAAAGTGTGACGATACTATGGTTGCTTTTTTAAACGTTTCTTTAGCTTTTCGATTATATACTGACCTACTTAGATTAAGTGACAAGTCATAGTTGCTTTAAAACAACTTGGAGGGGCGCCTGGGTGGCTCAGTCAGTTGCGCGTCCGACTTCAGCTCAGGTCATGATCTCGCGGTCTGTGAGTTCAAGCCCCACGTCGGGCTCTGTGCTGACAGCTCAGAACTTGGAGCCTGCTTCGGATTCTGCGTCTCCCTCTCTCTCTGCCCCTCCCCCACTTACACTCTGTCTCTCTGTCTCTCACAATAAATAAACATTAAAAAATAAAATAAAATAAAAAAATAAAAAATAAAACAACTTGGAAATGGGGGGTGTGGGTGGGCGTATGGATGAAACAAGACTGGTCATGAGTTGATAGTTACTGAAGGTAGATGACTGCTCTGGGGTTCTTTTTACTACTCTGTTGTCATAGGTGCATCACACGTACTATCGCAAAGCTTTGCAAAAAGAAGGGAATATCTGGGGCGCCTGGGTGGCTCAGTCGGTTAAGTGGCCGACATCGGCTCAGGTCACGATCTCAGTCTGTGAGTTCGAGCCCCGCGTCGGGCTCTGTGCTGACGGCTCAGAGCTTAGAGCCTGCTTAGGATTCTGTATCTCCCTCTCTCTCGGCCCTTCCCCTGCTCACTTTCTGTTTCTATGTCTCTCAAAAATAAAATAAAAAAACGTTAAAAAAAATTTTTAAAAAAAAGGGAATATCTGACACAGCCAATGGAAACAGGTGTTCTCTTGGAGAGACCAAAAACAAGCATATCTTTGACCATCTATACTTTTATTTTTAACTTCCAAATCCAAAGCATGAACAAAGTGGCCTCTCGATTGTAGAGAAAGATACTAGCCTGGCTCAAACCAACCGCATCAGGCAGCCTGATTGGAGACACAAGCTATAAACTGTCTGCAGGACAAAGGACAGGTGTTTTAAAACTTCAGCGTTTCCAGGCCCTTCCCACCAGAGCACTGCCAGCTATGGAGCCGCGGAGTTTCAGACTCTGCGCTCCCCGTTTATAGAGTCTGCATGGAATTTAAACTCTCTCCTTTTCCTTTCTCCCTTTTTGTTCAGTCCCTGCGGCTGTTTCCACTTTCCCACTTTCTCTCCAGCTGCTTTGCAGGGGGGGGCGGTGCTTTTCCCGTACTCTGCCCACCCTCTCCATCTTCTCTCTGCAAGCAAAAAGAGCTACCTGCCTCCCGCGGCTTCTCTCTCCCCCAGCTCACCTCTCTGTGCCGCCAGCCTGCCGATTCTGTGGTTCAGGTTGTCCGGATTGTTGTGTTGATCCTCAGATCAGTTTTCTAGCTGTATAGGATGGTGTAGTGTTGATCTGGCTGCATTTCAGGGAAGAGAGACGCAAAAACAATTTCCATGCTGTTCCGCCATCCGGGCCCCTCCCCGGGCCTACTTCTGTTAAAGGCTGAAAGATACAATGAAGTCTTTTTTTTTTTTTTCTACTGCATTTCTATTAGATTATCTGTATGGTCTATCTGGTGTTGCTCCCTCCTTCTGGATTCTAGGTAAGGATCATATATATTAGTTCATGATCTCCCTTCCCTGTACTTGAACCTCTTAGCAATGTAAGGACTCCAGATGCGTTGACTGCTCTCTGCCTGTAATTCTGCCTCACGGGGATCAGTATTTTCACTGCAGCCCGCTTTTTGTTTATTTGCAGATCACCGTCCAGCCCTTTACTTGTAATGTTTAGAGCAAATGACAAGGTAGGTAAAAGCATATAATTGTTTTTAGAACCCATCCTTGAATCTTTTTAATATGGGTGTTTAATCTATTTATACAGATCATTAAAGTGGCCTTCTGACCCATGTTATGCTTTCTTCTTATGGTTTTGCTGTTTCTGCTCCCCACTTAATGGCCACGTGCAGTTTCCTTTTGTCTTCCACAGTGATTTGAACATGATATGGCCTGTGGTTTTGTAATTAGACGATCATTATAAAAGCAATACACTGCAGACAAATCAGAAAGTAAAGGTAAGCAAAATGAAACAGACCCCGAATTCCACCTACCCAGAGACACCCACTGTAAACGTGTTTGTATATATCTTCCAAAATGTCTTCTAGAAATGCAAACACATCTGTATATAAACACACAATAGAATCCGCTTCTGTGACCTACGTGGATCGACAGATCACGAAGATCATGAATGCCTTCCCATATGAATAAATCTCTACTTAATTTTGAAAAGCCCCTTACTGTGGCCCTATTGGCGCCTGGCTGGCTCAAACGGTTAAGCATCGGACTCTTGATTTCGGCTCAGGTCCTGATCTAAGGGCCGTGGCATCGAGCCCCACATTGGGCTCTGTGCTGAGCTTGGAGCCTGCTTAGGACTCCTTCTCTCTCCCTCTCTCTCTCTCTCTCTCTGCCCCTCTGGCCCCCTCCCCCATCGTATGCACACATTCTCTTTCTCCTAATATACAAAACTTTTTTAAAAAAAGTAAAGGAAGGCTGGGTGGTGGTATCGACACCAGCCGGCACCTCGGAACTCCAGGTTCGTCAGTCCATACGTTCAACGTACGTGAGCTCCAGTTCTCTTGTCTTCTCTCAATATGAAAGGAACGTGTTGGGGGTACCTGGCTGGCTCCGTGGGTGCAGTTTGTGACACTTGATCTCCAGGTTGTGGGTTGGAGCTGCACATCGGGTGCAGATGTTATTTTAAAAAAATAAACCTTAAAACATATAAAAAATATAATTAAAGGAACATGTGATATAGTCGTCCCCCTCCCAATGGATTGACTTCCGGGCCTGTGGAGTACGTGTACCCCACCCGACATCAGTGCAGCGAAGGCCAGCCAAAGGCAGGGGCAACCGTGCCGCCAAAGGTGAGGCCACAGCCTGCCCTGCCCGTCCCCTCGCCCCTGAGGGATTATTTCCCCAAAGGAAGGAACTTAATTAAGTGCTTTGGTTCTTCAGCCGAAGAGCAGGACACAGAAGGACGCGCCTCACTCACAGTCACTAGGAACTGGCTCCCACACTGTATCCCCAGCATCCGGAGGCTCTCCTTTCCATGAACCCCAGGTCACCTCAATGAGGTTCTAGGCAGCTTGAGGGGAGGAGGCGGCGGCTCAGTCCTCAAGGATCGCCCCTTGGGCTGCTAGCGCCCCTAAAGCCAGAGAAGACAGTCCCGGGTCTCGAGCTGCCTCTAGTAGAGCAAGGATATCGGGCAGGCTGGATCTGAGCGCGGGCTCCAAGTACGTGCCACAACAGGGAAACGCCGGGAGGTCAAGTTAGGAACACGGTCGGCCACGCGTTCTGAACGTCAGCCCTGGGCGGCACGTCCTCTCTCTCCCAGAGCCCTCCCTCCTTCCCGGGATCAGCCTCAGAGGACTTCTCAGTAGGAGCCAGTGCCAGCAGCACCTCACCGTACAAATCGCCCCCGAACTTCAGGCGCACTTCGCTTACTCAGCCCACTGCGAATACAATCCCTTCCGTAGCTGGAAAGAGCAGTACCTTCCCCCTGACCACATCGTTCCTGGTCCTGATGTTTAGTTCTTCATCTCTAAGGATGTTATGGAAGCGCATGGCTTTCTCATGCTTCCAGAGGGGACCTGGGCTTAAGTCTGGCCAGTCCTACTCTGGAGGCACACTTTAAGACGCTGCAACGATTAGAAAGCACGCAAAGATGAAAGCGAATGCTCGAGGTGTCCAGAGGGCTCAGAGCTCAGCTTGGGAATTCCGCGGGAAGGACAGACTCAGAGGCAAAACCTGGGGAAAGATCCGTTTTAGAAGCCCGGAAAGTTCACCAGAGCCTAACGTGGCACGATGTTCTCCGGTTTACACACCGGACACGGAAGAACCAGCGGCTCTGAGCCATCCAAGCCTCGGACGGCAAAGCGATCCCGCCGTTCCGGGCACTAGAGCGCGTCAGCCCCGGAGCCTCTGCGAGGGAGGGCCCCGTGGCCTCGTCGCCTCGAGTGAACTACAAGACACCGCACTGGTGCCGCGGTAGGAGTGTCTGGGCTCAAAGGCACGGAGCGGTAGCGCCTGGCGCAGCGGAGGGGGACGAGGGGCCAGCAGCTCAAGGCGATTCAACCTCACTCCTGAGCCTCTGAGGCTCTTCCACCCCGCGGGCTGGGAGAGCCGAGGGCACAAAGGCAGTATGGCTTCTGGCCCCCGAGGGGAAAAGAGAGGCCGGAATTGCCCGCAGGCGTGGGACCTCGGGGAGCGAGCTATGTGGGGCACTGGCATTTTCTGGCACGCTCCCATCACTGACAGCACCGCGAGCGACGGGTTTTGAGGACAGATGAGTGAAGCTCACCGAGGTCACGTGGCACTGCTCCCCGGGGTCTGGTTTCAGGCCCTATTAGAGATCAGCCCTTTGCTGCTGGGATCCGCTCATCTGTAGAATGACGACAAGTGTTAACACTCAAATATCTGGACACAGAAAGCCGCGAACTTCCTAGAGTGCTTCTTCCTCAACTCTAATAAGTGCGTACAGTAATGTCATGCGGCGAAAGCGAATAAAATCAAATCTGAGGCTCTGACATGAGTAACTGTGGTTTTTAAACTTTATTATACTTTTACATCTGAAAACTGTAAAACATAGTATTTGTACAAACACCTGAGGACTGTTCAACTGGGCAGCAGCATCTCCACAC
Source organism: Paguma larvata (assembly GCA_030068075.1). Classification (NCBI taxonomy): domain Eukaryota; kingdom Metazoa; phylum Chordata; class Mammalia; order Carnivora; family Viverridae; genus Paguma; species Paguma larvata. Next base: position 12,888,968 of record CM057830.1, read on the forward strand.
AAACGATTTGAGAGAAGATCAAGTTTAAAATAGAAACTGGTCTTGTAACACAAAAGGAATAACAGATAAAATCACCCTTTAAATAGTTGCATTCGTATATAAAGTACATTTGGTTTTCTGGAAAAGAAAATGTACATTCATGCCCCTGTTGTGTATTTTATTGGCATTTACAACAAATGGCTAAGACTTTTAGCACAGATTCTCATAGCTTATAAACATTACACCCAAGTTATACAAAGTAATTACAATAAACATATAGCACCATTTCCCCTTTAAAGTTGTAACTTTAAAAATAAAGCCCAAAATGAGATGTCAGAATTAATGCATCTTACAAAACATAGCAGAGTGAATGGCTCAGAGCTAAGCAAACTCACTAGAAACATTGCATAGGACAGAGAGCTTCCCTGTGTGAAAACCAACCTACGGATTGTTTCTCATCCCCTGAAGACAAAGCTGAGAGGTAACAGTGATAGCGAATGATGCACATCTTTTTTATATAGAATAAAAACCTCTAACTATATAAATAGTTCACCGTCACCTCTCTGGCAGTACAAAGTGCCATATTAAATTCAAAAAGAAGAGATTTACTTGTTCGTATACCTACAGGTATAGAATATATAAATATGGTATAGTATCCATATGAGAAATAAACACAGACAATAAAATATATATCTTATAAAAAATTTGGGCACAGGTGACTTTGTATAACGATGTGAAAAATGAATGCCCAGTTAAATGTCTACACTTACAGAAAATATGTAATGTTTTAAAATAATAGGTATATTATTGAAAAAAAATTAAGCTGACTCCATCCAAACCACCCTTGTAGTATAATATCTCCTGCATAAAAACCATTCTATGTATCCTACAATTGTTCAAAATGTACCAAAAACCGATTAAGAACACTTTATGAAAGTTTATAAGGTTGCTTTCTTTTCTTTAAATATGAACAAATACAACATACAGAGAAATAATAACAAAAGGAAAATAATTTATATGGCTTTCCCTTTCTGGAAACTGGCAGAACACGAACAGAAGACTGCAGTAACAGACATAAAATATTTGGAGAAAGAGATAATATCTACAGTTGCATCTTTAAATTCTCTTCTAAGGAAAACTTCTCATGGTGGTTATGAGAGAACTTGTCAGTCCCTGAAACTTTCCCCTTTGGGATTCAGCTGTTTTGGTTCTATATATAAAGATAAACTGAAATCAAAGGTGTTTCTCTGTTTCCAGCATGAAATAAATTTGTAAACTGTGCAATAAAATGATAAATTTTAAACTGTATAATAAGAAAAAGACATAAAGAACTCTCAATGTGAATATGCTATCACTAACACATTAAATGGTTTTAAAGAAGTAGATTGGACCATAATGTTGTTTTGCAATTGTGGATATAACATACTTTTTAGAGGAACTGTCTACCAAACAAAAGCTGCTAGGAGAATAAAAATATTTTTAAATTAAAAGTTATCAGGACAACTGAGAATTTTGTCCAATCTGAACGTACACATTTTTTTAGTTGTATTTTCCTTCTTTAAGTTTTTCGATGTAGTAACATAACTTTAACGCTGGGCCCAGCTTCAGCCCCAGGTACTTCATTAACATATCACTTTTGAGTAGTAGCAGAGCCTTCCCATCAATTTCCTACAGAGAAAGAAAATTGCAATTAATAATGCATTCATATTTTGTCAAGTTATTTATATCTAAGAACATGTAAAATAGAGAGCAGTTGTACATTCTCGATATATATTCTCTGAATACGCATTTCCTGAGAACTATTAAAAATATAATTTCTACAGCAAGACATCATTTGACAATTTTTAAATTTACTTCATATTTTAAGAAAAAGGAAATTTAATCTAGTATCTTTCAAAAATGGCCTAAGCATCAAACTATCTGATTTTAAATACTGTGTGTTGAATAAAATACTACAGAACTATGACAAAGAGTAGAAAACTATGAAAACAAATTTGAAAGCAAATTTCAGACAGTCATTAACTTTCTTAAAATGGCTGGGAATAGGCATATGTCGGCATCAATGCAAACTATCAATGTGCTATATATACAGTGTTTTCTTTATGTTGAAAGCTAATTAGTTAGTTGTCTGAGGCTAATTAAATGCTACAACTACTGATTTTCTTAGAATACTTAAAAGGACATAAGAAATTTGGTCACTGATTTCTCAGAATAGACTATAAACATTACTTAATAGACACAAGGCATCCTCCTAAAATTTCTTTCCTTAATTAACCAATTTATATCACAGAAACATATTATTTGGGATTAATGAGCTCCTATTTAAAATAAAACTGCATTTAATCTTAGAGTTGCTGGACTCATTGGGCATCATTAACAAGGAGGATACCTTGTTACAGCTTATGGTTACCCCCTCCTACTCACGATCCCGGGGCAGAGCAGGAAGGAGAGGGGAGGAGGATCCTTGTGGGAGAAGACATCTGAGAGTAGCCATGCTGAATCATCCTCTCTTGAGAACTTGAAGACTTTTAGTACTTTAGGTACTCGAGTACCCGTTTAAAGCACAGATCCAGCCTCTACCATTTAAGAATCTAACTTTGGGCCAAGTAACCTTCTTCTCACATATGGAAAAAAATCAGTTGATAGGGTTCCCCCACCATCCACACTAATCAGCATCCATTCAACTGAAGGGCCTGCACAGAGGTCATTAAAAGGCATTATGGCAGGAAAACCGGATCAAAAGATACATTACATGTTGCCTGAAGAGGTCGGCGAGGGGGCCTGATATTTGAGGATCTTTATGTTTCATAAACTGTATCACTTCATCCACAGACCAGGTTGAAGGGTCCTTAGAGAAGCCTTGTTTCAGGACACTGGGGTCAGGTACAGCTATATAACTTGGAGCTTCAATGGGGGGAAAAAAGACAAATCATACTTGACCTGATCATTATCCTGAAAGAAGAGATGTTAGGTAAGGAGAAATGGTCTCTCATTCCTGGAACCTTCTACTAATTAATAAAGTTTCGAAAATCATAAAACAGACTGAGCAATCTGAGGCCTTCTTGGCCACAGGCAAAGACAGCAAAAGATCTGTTGCTTGGGTTAAATTAGGTTAATCTAAGTTAACCTATTACTCTCTTTTAAGTATTTCGATGAATTTCATTCAATCTCTCTCCTCTTAGTGTATCTAGATTAGGTTTCTCTTACCAGCTAAATACAATGGCAAGTCTCCAGATCTGGTTTTATAATTGCTTAAATTTATTCACTTTAATCAATTTCAATAACCCCATTATCTTTGAGAACCAAATTAGTTTTTACTGAATCTCTCCCATGTATTCAATATGGACATTTTCAGCATCACTTTACTCTTTAAACTCCCATCTCTTAAGGTTTAAATGCTTATCTGAATTTTAAAGAAAAGAGGATTATTTTCTGCTTGACTAGGTCATAAGTAACTTTAACATTATATCGAATACCTCTCTCAAGTTTAACTGCATAGTAATAGATATTCTGGTTGAATGTTTATAGGTAAAAAAATAATAATAATAATTGAGACACAGAATAAATTAAGCACTCATACCTGAAAAAGTTTTAGGTGTGCTATTCACCAAGTTGTGTGGTAATTTCTTTGTGTCCAGACAAGTATTCATTTACTCAACCAGAGCGCTTGACTCTCTAAAGTTTAGTGTGTGACAGAAGTGAGTTTTGTAATTTGCTAGGAAGATGTTTCTTTAAACAAGGACTGTCAACACAAATTTGTTTTGTTTTGTTTTGTTTTGGTATATGAATTAAAAGATAAAAGATACACCTTTTCTCTCCTCTCTGGGCTCCAGCCATTTTAGGGGGATTTTGATATTTACCCAGGTAAAGGGCAAAGAAATACGGAAGATAGAAGAACTCACAATGGTAAGAGTATTTTTATGTGTAGCTCAAAAGTATATTTGTTTTCTCTTTCACTATTGCAACTTTGATGTGAAAGAAAAACTCTTGACTAAAATATATCCTCCCTCTGCTTGTCGGAGATAAAAACGTTGGTCATATCTACCAAGAAATGCTGCTGGGCTGTTTTAACTCAGATGAGAATGATGATGGTGTACAGACCATGCCATGCCTGAAGCATTTGACCAATTTAGACAGAAAAGTCTTCTGCTTTAGCTCAAGAAAGACTCAATTTGAGATTAAAAAATTACTGGCAAAGCTAACAGAGCTAAACATACCTCTAAATTTTTTGTGGGATTTCTGGTTTGTTAGTTATCGTTAGGTCTCAAGTAACATGTAACTAGTTTTATAGATTACTACAGGAAAACTATAGGCAAAGACATAATTTATGGTATAAAGCTATAATTTTATGTTAAAACTGTATGATTATCTATTTTTAATCCATTATGGAAAAATAATTGTGCCTGTATCAGATAAGTTGCAAACATTAGTGTTATTCTAATATGAATAGAATGATAATTACATGAAATAAACTAATTATGTGAAAAATAAAGTCCAGTCATACTTTTTTTCCTGAATCGCTTTGTCTTACATACACTAAATGTTTCTGAAATAAATAAAATGAAAGTGATTTGATTTTATCCACAACATTGTTATTGGATTTCTTTCCTGAAATAAAAATAAGCAATTTATTTCATTCAAATAATGGGGCAGGGCAGAGGGCTATGACAGCATCACTGGCAACCAGGGTAAGTAACAGTTCCGATACCTTGAAGAAAATAATAGTAATGACACCTCTAGACAGTTTTCAAGTGAAATGCTTACCTATTCTCTGGAGATGGAAGCAGACCAGAAGTCAAGCGTACAGTCTGGAGCCAGAGTGCCTAGATTCAAGGACTGACCCAGTCACTTTCTAGCTGGGGACCTTAGTCAAGTGACTTCTCAGATTTCTCACAGGAACATGTTTACAGGCACATACGTCTCAAGGATTTATTGTAAAGATGTACTGTATAAGGCTATGTAAAATATTATGTGCCTGGCACATGTCAGATAGTAATGAAGATGATGCTGATTTCTATTATTAATAATGGAAAATTACTAGTAAGTAACATTATTCCTATTAGTCTTTTCACTCTCGGAAAGACCAGACTCTAGCCTTCTCAAGCCCAAATACAGGCTACTTTGGTATGGTAGTGTTAGGCATACATTTCAAAGTGAGATATTTGGCATCAGAGGTAACCTTTAATAGCTTTTTACTGAGAAGACCTGTCTTCAAAAGCTCTTATTTTGTGAAAATACCTAAAATTCCAGGTATGTTACCCCTTTATGGAATAAACATCTATTATCAGACTCCTTGCAAACGTCACTCTGAAAGCAGAGGCGATCTACATGGGGTGGGAGATGGAAGGGGACGAAATGAAATATGTCATAGCATGTATGCAGTGCAGTTGCCCATAGATAATCTCCATGATGAAAAGCAATGGAGTTAGATAGTTCCTACTGCCTTCACTACTCGCCTTGCCTAGATGCCTACCAGGACAAAAAGGATAAAACACTTATTCTCACCCTTATCCCACCTCACCCCACCCCTACCCCCACCCCCTTAATGCTTAAAATGGTAAAAGGTAGCTATCTTTGCACATGGAAAACAATTCTGGCTCTTTCCAAATGGCAAGATGCTACTGCTGTGTTTACACATACTAAGTACTCCTGGTGGGTCTGAGGGAGTAACTGAGGGTATGGAGAATGGGGAAATGCTGCAGCAACAGAATACCAGAGCCCAGATCTGGGAGTCTCACACACAGGCTAGGGCCAGGAAAGGTATCTTTTGATACCTTCCTTTGACAAGGAAGAGAGTACATCAAAAAGGAGAGGGATTGCATCGTTTCAGGCCTCAGAGTCATAGGAGGTTTGTTTGTGAGTCCAGACAGTACCCAATGAAATGATAAATTACAATGGAATCATTAATAAGAACCACAAATATAAGAAGTCTCTATGAGAGACATGGTTGGTGATCCAGATCCCCAAAGACCGTTCTATGCTGCTGTAAGGACCAGAGCCATCTGTAGCGGCCTGATCTGACAGGGACATAAACAGGAAGGACTCAAACTCCTCAATTTTGGCACTTTCTCCAAAGTGACACACTCTCAGGGGAATTTTTTGGGCATGGAAAACTTAAGGAGAAAAGACACTGGTTGAGAATCACTGTTTTTAAATATACCTTCACTTTTCTTAGGCGTTTCGAATTTAACTTCATGTTGACTGCTCGTGGTAGAGTTAGTTCCCACCAGTGGTGAACTTGAGGTGCCTGGCACACTTTGAGGAAAATCCCCAGAGACTGCAGTATGAGGGCTTACAGGATTTCTGCTGTCAGGACTTAAAGAACTTGCTGGATTTGGTGGTGGGCTTTTAGAATTTTCAGGAAGCTTCTCTTCCTTGGGCACGCCATTTTCTTCAGAAGACAATGATTCTTCTAAAAGAAAAAAGACAAAAGCAATTATCTTCAGTGGACTTACAGCTTAAACACTATTTGAAGGTCAAAAGATCTTGTCATCTTCAACAGTTCACTTAAGTCATGCTATACTGAACCACAAACCTCTAACACAAAGTACATGGTCATCCCCTTCTTGGCATTGACAGTAATGGATACCATCTTAAAATCCAAATTGATTCCATGACATCACCTATGTTTCTCATGGCAATTGTCACTTGCCAGTCTTGCCACCAAGGCTGTGAACACCTCACTAAAGCATTCATTTTTAGGAATGCAGTTCTTCACGACTATTTGTTACAATATGGCCACACAGTTGGCTTCTAACATTTGCTTACTACTTGGGCACTTAAAACTTTCACCAGAGGGGCACCTGGGTCACTCAGTTGATTTCGGCTCAGGTCATGACCTCACAGTTCGAAAGTTCGAGCCCCACATCAGACTCTGTGCTGACAGCACTCTCTCTCAAAAATAAAAAAATAAATATTAAAAAGCAACTTTCACTGGAGAAATGTACGAGCTTTCAGCAACAAAGCTGAATGGAAAATGTTACTGTGTTTTTTTTTTTTATCTAAGGAGAAACGATAACTGTGCACTTCTGTAGGGAATGAAACACTCAACAAAGCTGCCAAAGCAGTAGCCTGATTGCTAAACTGATTTGAGCAAATACATACCCCCACCCAAGAGCATATAGTAATTGGCAGTAGAGTGACTTTTCTTCCCACTCCTGGGATGTATAAACACTATTTACCTGTAGAAGCATGCACCTTTGTTTTGGGGAACTTAGGTGACACAGGAACAACATAAGGTAAAGGTTCCTGAGAAGGCCGTTTGGGGCTTTTCTTTTCTGTTATGTCTTCTTTTACTGTTTTTAAAAAAAAGGTGTCTGTTATAACTAATTAACATTCCTCAAGCATTTTCAGATCATCAGCATATAAAACTTTTGTTTCCAAATCATCTGCCTACTATAACTTCATCAATAATTTATTAATACTTGATTGTTTATGAATAATGTGTGTTCATTTCATCCCATTATATATTTCATTGACATCATATTCAAGAGCTAAAAGCATTATGTCTAGGCATCGTTCATTCTAGGGTCATCCCGTCTCTCTGAATACCTCAGGAAGCAGTGAGGAAATCAATTATACTGTGTCAAAAGGCCTGGGAAAAATTGTTATCATGAACAAAAAAAGTTAAGAATTCAGAAAAGGAGAATACAGGGTACAATGGACATCCCATTTTACACGCAACAATCGTGGCTTAGAGCTACCCTTACTATATTCTACAGCTCATTATTAAATCAGATGCATTTCTACCTAAAGGACTATCTTTAAGGCATGATCCTGAAAGTAATAACATCTCAAGTACCAATTATACTCTAAATATCAATCAATATCTTGATTTAACCCCCAACTAAAAGAAAAAATTAAGTATAACAGAAATCTAAGAAGTCTGATAATAGAACCTGAGTGAGAAGAAATATTACAATAAGAAAGTTACGAAAGTCAAACTTTATCTGGTTCAAAAGGGCTGGGGGCCAGGGCATGCTTCTTCAGATCACCTGATAAGCAACCTTTAGTCATCTGGTTACCGATTGATTACTGAAGAGTCTAAGAGAGCTCTTATCACTTGATTTTATTTTTAATCATGGACTACAAAATTCCACAAAACATAGTTCAGTGAATGACAAATATTTCTACAAACAAGACATTTAAATTCTTAAAAAGAAATAACTGACTCTTTTCATACCCATTATTAAATGGACACAGAAAATTCAAATACTAACAGAGTTTTCTATAGATGTTTGTTTTCCTCAGATTCTTAGCAAGATCAGAAAGTCTTATCTTTTACTTGTAATATTCTACTGCCTTATGAAAAGTTTATGAAGTTGGTATAAGGACTACTATCTGGGGCTGATAAAACATAAAAATGAGTCTTAATTTCTGCTTCTGGATATCGCAGAAATAACCTCAGGCATGAAATTGTGCCTGCAGAGATAACTAAAAAAAGCCAGATAATTTACAAAGTAATTTAAAAGTCATCATAGAGAGGCACTTCCAGGATGACTGATTTAGGACCTCCAAATATCCATTTCTTCATAAAAATAATGAAGACATTGGCAAGATTACCTTTTCCAAAAACTCTGGACAGTAAAGCTTACAACAATCGAAAAAGCATTTATTCAAGAAACAATGGCTGACTGCCAGACAGAACAGTAAATTCTATGCCATTTCAGCTTCCCTAACATCATCCCCTTCACTCAGTTTTGCAGCAGCTTTGTAAACCAGCATGTTCACAACTACTGGAGCTGTGAACACCAGCAGCCTAGTAGTCACTGGAGGCAGCACAATGGGTTTGGAGCTCCCAAAAGGCCTTAGCCCCAGAGAACTGTAACTATTTGAGCAATCTTGAAGTTCAATGAAAGAAAAGCTCTGATCTTAGGGCTTGTTTTATTTGACCTAAACCAGAGCCTGCTCTGTATGAACAGCACTATCTCCAAGGCAATGCTCAAAAAAACAAAACAAACGAAACACCCCACAGTAGCAATTATTTAACAATGTAGCTACTCAAGCCAGCATTACCAGTTGGGGCTCACAAGAAGCTGACCAAAAAGCTTAAAACAAAACAAAACAAAAAACAAAGCCTGGAGAATAAAATGTCCATTAGGAGACTGTGAAAAGCAAGAAGATAGATATTCCTGGGAATCTAGAAGGCCACATGCATGTGCAAGGCTGTACGCATGCTAGGAAAGACCTAAGAAGACCTTAATCTTTCATTTCTTGCTAACCTTGAAGCTCTGCACAAAGCAGACTTATAAACTGCCTCCTGGAATGTTCAAGGTAAATTCCAGCATATACACAGAACTACATGGCAAAGGATGGGAAAAAGACCAGTTGCAGGCATTTATGGAAATCCCTGTCCAAGCATTTGCTAGACACCAAGCTAAATGAGCAGACTTCAGTGACCACATATAACAAATGAGCCCAAGAAGTCATTCAGTTAGTCCAGGAAAGTCACTATACAAACAGCACCAGCAACAACAAACCCCAGGGAAGGGGAGAAAAGATTTTCAGAGTAACTGCTTTATGCTATTTTTAAATGCCCAGTTTTCAACTAAAAATTAGGAGACATGCAGGGGAACAGGAAAGTATGGCCCATACAAAGAGGGGAAAATATGTCAGTAGAAACTGCCTCCGTGGAAGCCCAGATACTGGACTTAGTAGACAAGGACCTTAAATCAGCGATTTTATTTATGTTCAAAGAACTAAAATAATTATAATAATAATTATTAATAATAATAATGTCTAAAGAACTAAAGGACAATATGAGAACAATGTCTCACCAAAGAGAGACAATCAATATAAAAATTACAAAAAAGAACGAAATTAAAATTTGGGACTTGAAAAGTAGTATAGATGAAAGGAAAAATTCACTAGAGGGGCTCAACAGCAGACGTGAACTAGCACAACAAAGAATCAGCAAATTTAAAGAAAAGGTCAATTGAGATTATACAGTTTAAGAACAGAAAGAAAAAAGAATGAGGAAAAATGAACATAGCCCAGAGACCTATGGGATACCAACAAGGACACCAAAACACACATGAGAGAGTTTCAGAAGGAGAGGTGACAGAGAGAAAAAGACAGAAAGAACATCTGAAAAAATAACAGCTAAATGTTTCCCAAATTTGATGAAAAACATTGATCCAAATAGCCAAAAACCTCAACAATCTCCATCAAGGAAAACTTCAAAGATATCCACACCTAGAAAAAACACAGTCAAACTATCAAAGGCGAAAAACGAAGAGAATCTTGAAATCATCAAGAGAAAAGTAAGTCATCACATACAAGGAATCCTCAATAAGATTAACAACGGCCTTCTCATCAGGAACTACAGAGGCTAGTAGGAAGTAAGATGACATTCAAATTGACAAAAAGTCAACTAAGAATTCAACATCCAGCAAAACTAACCTTTAAAAAATAAAGGAGACATATGGTATCTGTCTTTTTCTGAGATACCATATGTTTCCATGAATAGGTGGACTTTGTGAGACTAAGCAAAAACCAGGGGGAGGGGAAGAGGGGAAAGAAAAAAAAGACACAGAGAGGGAGGGAGATAAAACATAAGAGACTCTCAAAGACTAAGAACAAACTGAGGGTGAGGGGGGTGAGGGGGGTGAGGGAGGTGAGGGAGGTGAGGGGGGTGAGGGAGGGGGGAGAGGGGGTGACGGGCTTTAAAAAGGGCACATGTTGGGATGAACACTGGGTGTTATATATAAACCAATTTGAAAATAAACTATTATAAAATAAAAAAAATAAAATAAAATAAAGGAGAAATAAGAAATTCCTCACAAACAAAAAGTGAGAAAATTCCTCAAACAGCTTACCCTACAAGAAATGAAAAGACATTTGACAGCAACTCAAATCCACATAAAAAAAAAGAATATCAGTAAATATATTTGTGTTTATAACTCTTTTCTTCTCCTTCTTCCTTCCTTTAAAAAACAAGTAGGGGCACCTGGCTAGCTCAGTAAGTAGAGCATATAACTCTTAATCTCAGGGTCATGAGCTCAAGCCCCATGTTGGGCAGAGAGCTTACTTAAAAAATATTGTAATAAAAAATGAAAAAAACAATAATTATAAAATTGTATTTGGGGGTTTATAAAGTATTATATATAATTTGGCAATAAAAGAACAAAGAAGGGGGCAGGAAACAGAGCTGTAGTGGAGCAAAGATTTTGCACAATATTAAAATTAAGTTGATATTAATCCAAACTCAACTGTTTTAAATTAAGATGTTAATTGTAATCCCCAAGGCGATTACTAAGAAAATAACTCCTGGACAGAAAAGAAAAAAAAAAAAAAGGACTCAATAAATTTAGTAAAAGGAACAAAGGAATTAAGATGGTATCCAAGAAATCATCTATTTCAAACAAACAAACAAACAAACAAAAAAGAAGGTAATGGAAGAAATACAAAAAGAAACCTAAGACATACAGAAAACAAGTAACAAAATTGTAGATGTAAATCCTACCTTATGTATGAGTGAATAAGAAAATAAATAAATCCTACCTTATTGGTAATTATATTAACTGCACATGAGATAAATACTCCAGTAAAAAAAAAAATCAGATTAGCAGAATGGATTAAGAAAATGTTCCAATTACATACTTAAATACAAAAGACACTTTAAATTCAAATACACAAATAAGTTCACAGAAAAAAAGTGAGAAAAAATATACCATACAAACAGTACTTAAAACTGGAGTGGCTATACTAATAATAGACAAAATAGATGTTAAGAAAATCCTAAGAAATTCACACATACAAAAACTCCAATGAGAACTAACAAATGAATTCAGCAAGATCACAGAATACAAGATTAATAATATAAAAAACAATTGTATTTCTATACACTTGCAATGAACAATCCACAAATTAAGAAGAAAATTCCATTTACAATAGTGTTAAGAATAAAATGTTTCAGGATGAATTTATCAAAAGAAGTGCCAGATGTCCTTTCTGAAAACTACAAAATACTGTTGAAATAAATTAAGTATGACCTAAATAAATAGACATTCCATGTCCATGAACTAGAAGACTCAATATTATTAGAGGGCAATAATCCCTAAAATGATCTACATATTCAACACAGTCTCTATTAAAATCCCCAGCTGGTTTCTTTGCAGAAATTGACAAGGTGATCTTAAAATTCATAAAGAAATCCAGACTTGCCCAAATCATCTTGAAAAAGGGAAACAAAGTTGGAAAACTCATACTTCCGAATCTCAAAACTTACCACAAAAAGCTATGGTAACCAAGATCGTGTGGTACTGCCACGAGGACTGACATACAGATCGATGAAATAAAAAGTCCAGAAATAAATCCATACGTTTTGACAAGAGTACAAAAACAAGTCAATAGGGAAAGAGTAGTCTTTTAACAAATGGTGTTGGGACAACTAGATATCCCCATGTGAAAGAATGAAATTGGACCCTTACCTCACTATATATAGAAAAATTAATTCAACATAGATCAATAGCCTAAATATAATGGCTAAATCTATATAAGTCTTAGGAGAAAATCTGTGAATTTTTACTAAAGAGTATTTTCTTAGGTATGACACCAAAAGCACAAGAAACAAAACAAAAAACAGATAAAATGGACTTCACCGAAATTCAAACGTTTTGTGCTTCAAAGGACACCATCAAGAAAGTGAAAGGACAATCTACAGAATGGAAGAAAATATATGCAAAGGATATTTCTGATATATGGAAACTGTATCCAGAATATATAAAGACTCTCGATATATAACAAATAGAATATATACCAGGAACAAATGTATTTTATTTCTAAAACAAAGAACCCCATTAAAAATAGACAAAGGATTTACACAGACATTTCTCTGAAGATCACGAATTGCCAGTAAGCACATGAAAAGATGCTAAACAACAACCTCAAGTCATTAAGGAAATGCAAGTCAAACCACAGAATACTTTTCAGGTTTTGATTCTCAAGTTTATTATGAATATAAGTATTTTCTCGTTTTGAATGAACAAAAACAACTATATATTATATTTGTCTAACTAGTTCATTGTGGCTACTTTAAGGAGGACACAGGGAAAAACTGAATTACACAAGATTCTCCAGTTAATTATAAAGTGTAATATAAACACAGAAGCACAGTATAAAATTTTACATTTTCTCTCACCTGGTATACTTTTATCAAGCTCTGTAGGACTCTGAGTATTACCTCTGTAAGAGCTAAAAGGCTGGCTACTCAAAAGGTTATCACACTCCAGGCTGTGGCACAAGGTCTCAAGAAAGCGAAGAGCAAATGATGCACTATTCACTGGAGGGAGCTGGATAGAATGAGTTTCCCCGTCAAAGGCAGCTATTGGGGGAAAAAGAGATGTCAGTAACATCATAGAAAGATGAAAACTACAACATTAAAAAAAAAAGCCATTAATTTAGGGAATGTATTATAAATGTAATTTGTGGTTTTTGTAATTTATAAAAGAATCTTAAATTATAAAGTTCCTCTCATTCAAACATAAGAGCCTATATTGGTAAAAGCATTCTCATTTAAAAATATTCATAAGGCAAACAACAGCAGCAGCAGCAGCAACCCAATGATCTGTAACACCACTTTCTGCTATTCCAAGCATTCTGTGGGTATAAATATAGTATCTGATCAGACAATCATGAAAGCTAGCTGTATCTTATCTCTTAAGCACTTCGTGAATCACATTTTCATTTACAGCTTCTTATAGATCAGTCTGTTTTCTAAAAACATTAAAACATTATCAACCAAGGTATTTTGTCTATAGTGAACTTAATATAGCATGTAAAAAAATCTTTTACCTCAATTTACAGTATGACTCTGACATTGTCTATTTTGAACATAAAGTTAAACTTTTCAAAAGAGAGTTAAAAGTCTATAAACATGTAATTATTATAAATATCCTACTATATCAATATAAGTATGCCAATATTATAAATAGCTCATAGACTAGAAGTATTATAAGATAATCTATAGATTATAAAATCTTTGCCTTTTCAAAACCTAAAATCAGACTTGGAAGAAAAGCTGAATAAAGGATTAGATGAGCATACCAGTTATCACTTCTCCTCCACGATGATCTGGTTTAAGAAATCCAAAAACAGTCTTACTTTGAAAGGCACAATCCACACAGGCCTGCACAGTCCTCCGGAGGACCACGTTCACTGGGCCTGGACCGAAGTGGTCAGGCAGCTGCTGGATTTTCTTCTGATCCAGGTGAGGACCAGGATCTCCATGTTTGTTTATATAAACACAGACTTGAGGAAACAGGGGTATACAAAAATAACAAATAGATTGGTTAAAAGCAACATAAATACTATGTAATTAATTACTATATCCCACTAACCACACTTCAAAGAGAACCCAAATATAGTTAATATCAATGATCATTTCTGCTACCTAAAAATACATAGGTAAATATCTTTTCACATTTGTATAAAGATATTAAAGCTAGAAAGAAATAACCCAAATGCTTATTCCATTTTCTAGAATTTTGCCTAAACTTATTATAATAAAAACTATCCAAGTTTTAGTAACATCATAAAACAATTCTTCACATTCTCACATCACATAAAATGATATGAAGATAAATATTTTCACCTTTTAACTGTACACACGGTATAAGAATTTTCATTCAAAATTGGTCACAGTTCCTTAGACTGAAGTTATTTTAAATCACCAACACTGCACCTTCATTATATTTTCTAAAGTAACCAAATAATTTAAGATACATGCCACACAGTAAGTTCTAATGACCTAGAGTAATTTTTTTCATTAATTTAAGGAAAATAAAAATAGTCTTTCACTGAAGAAAATCCAAAAATAAATACTTTCCTTTAGTATAATAAGGAAAACAGTATAGTATAGTATATTTTACTATAGTATAATAAAAGCATACGATTCATATTTTTCAAATGTTTGTTTATTTATTTGGAGAGAGAAAGAGAGTGGGGGTGGAGCAGAGAGAGAGAGAGAGAGAGAGAGAATCCTAAGCAGGCTCCGTTCTGTCAGCACAAAGCCCAGCACGGGCTTTGATCTCACAGATTGCAAGATCATGACCCGAGCTGAAATTAAGAGTTGTAGGCTTAACCTACTGAGCCACCCAGGCGCCCCAAGCATATGAATGAGAAGCATATCATCTATAATCACTCAAATGTCACGTTTCCGTAACAGTTCTTCACTGGGAATCAATAAATATAAATCAACACACAATGTAACAATATGAGGGTCTATTATTACCAAACATAAAATATACTGTCCCCCTAAATCAAGAAGCACATCATTTTCATTCATCACTTAATTTATACCGCCCAATTTTACATATAGTCTATATTCAGTATAATAAAAACCCATTAATCTCACTTTCACTACTTTGAAATATATGATAATTCAACTTTGTGGTAACAGCCAGAGGAAAGATGGACTCTTATCACAGAAATGAAATAGTTATTAAAAACTTAACCAATGGTGGGGTGGCTCAGTTGGTTAAGCGTCCTACTTCAGCTCAGGTCATGATCTCACGGTTGGTGAGTTCAAGCCCCACATCGGGCTCTCTGCTGACAGCTCAGCAGAGTCTAGACCCTGCTTTGGATTCTGTGTCTCCCTCTCTCTCTGCCCCTTCCCCACTCTCGCATGCGATCTCTCTCTCAAAAATAAATAAACATTATAAAAAAACTTAAGCCATGGTGCTGATGGCAAGGACAAAATCCTACTGAACACAAGTGAAGCTAAACAAAGATTTCAATGTTTTATCTCCTTTGCATTATACTCATTTAGTCTTTCCTGCTAATGGACTATAAATAAGAAATAATAAATTGAGTATATTACAATAATCTTTTTTTAGGTGATGTTTTCTATTTCAAAAAAATAATCTCTTTTTAGTGAGGAAAGTAAAACCGCGAGAAAAGTTAACAGAATAGAAAAGTATAAGGGAGAGAAAGATCTAGTACATGCTTTAAAAAACAGGAAGGGAATAGTACATGCTTTAAAAAATAGGAAGGGAACAAGAAAACATATAAGAGAGGACGAATAAAAGGGGGATTGTTCAATCTAAGTCTGTGTCATTTCATACTCTTCACATAACAGATAATAGAGGCATCATGCCCCTTGACAGGCAAGGATCTGTCAAGATTTTAAAAGGTATTTTAAAAAGATTTGAGGTAGCTTTAAAATTACATACAAGACAAAAACACATTGTGAAATAAGGGAAAACAAAAACAGATTTGACAATGATGTAAATTTTGTAAATCTTATTACTAAGATGGATAAAATAAGAGTACTGAATTTTCAAGAGATTTGTGTTTTTAAACAGTTTTTCCTTAACATCAAAATGAATAACCAGAATTTAAAACTACTTTAATATGAAAAATGCTAAAAAAAAAAACAAAACAAAACAGTGTGTTACCAGCATCTTGTTTTCCTCTTATTTTATTCCTCGGACTTCAAAGACACTAAAATAACACAGCGTAAAAGAATTAGTAATTTTATACTCTTTAAAAAAATACTAATTTACCTGTAGACATCACTATTTTAGATGTTCCAGGAGTGGCATCCCTATCATAAGCACGACGATCTCTCATCAGGGAATTTATAGAAGCTGAAGATGTAGAACACAAAACAGGAAAATATTTTTCCTGTAAAAAGAGAAAAAAAGAGCACAAGTATATATTACACATTTTAAAAAATTTCTAAATAAATTTTATCAGCATCACTAAATTAAATAAATTATAAAATTTAAAATTTAAAATTTTATCAGCATCACTAAATTAAATAAATTATAAAATTTAAAATTTTTAAATTTAAAATTTAAAATTTAAAAATTTAAAAATTATCAGCATCACTGGTTCACAAATGATCAGTTCTCAGAAGTCCTTGGGGTTGGAAACCCCTGTATGTGTCACAAGCTACAGCACTTTCCAAACTGCTCTCAGAAGGGGCCATGAGCTGGTCGCTTAGGAGAGGAAGGGACCAACAGGCTGGGATTCCCAGGGTTACCCCTCCCCTCAACTGGTCACACCTTAGCCAAAATAGTTCACTCTATAAAACTTGTTTCACTTTCTTAGGTTCCCGCTACAACAATTTTTTTTCACACCGCTAAAGAAAAGTCTCTAAATCCAATCCAGCAATACATCAAATGGGGTGGGGGACCACAACAAAGCAGAGGACAGAGTTTGTCTTTACAAACCCATCACTCATCTGGTTTTTACTGTATCTAGCCTGCATTTCTCCATATTACATGTGATGATTTTGAAAAATTACAAGTGGCTTGCTAAAGTCCATATACAATTATGCCTATTATATTTGGTAAAAAACCAAATGCCTTCTGGACATTGTTAAATATCACTCGCATTTTGTTTATTTTGTATCAAAACTCTTGGGAGTTTTCTTGGAGCTACCTTCAAACATGGCTCTCCAATGTCAGAGAATGGGCTCTTATACCTAGAAAAGGTAATAAGAGGATATTTTCATTTTATTTTTTGTTTATTTACTTTTGAGAGAGAGTACAAGCAAGGGAGGGGCAGAGAGAGGGGGAGACATAGAATCCAAAGCAGGCTCCAGGCTCCGAGCGGTCAGCACGGAGCCTGACGTGGGGCTCGAATTCAGGAACCATGAGATCTGACCTGAGCCGAAGTTGGACGCTTAACCAACTGAGCCACCCAGGTGCCCCTAATAGAGGATATTTTAAAAGCAGGGAGAAAGGAGGACAAAATAGGATAACATTCAATATGCTTGCATTTTCCTTATTTGTTTAAATTAATGACTGTCATTGGGGTTTTCTGTATTCTAGTAAATGTTTCTTTTTTAAGTACTGAATTATAATTACTGTGTTGATATATTCTTGTTCTTTCAGTATTTTAAAAATCTGAAATCTGAATCCTATGACTTAAGACATACCAAGATAGTATGCTTGCATTAGCAATTTATATTGAATAAAGGTACATTTATTTGAAAAATGTGCTTCTATACCACTAGAATTCTTAAAAGAGGGGATATGTGTGGAGAGTGGACAAAGAGTAATTCATACTCTAGTTCAAAGACTTTGTAAATAATAGGCATGACATAGTCATGACAGTACTGAAACAGAGATACAAGTAACCACATGAGAATCTTCATCTTTTCATGATGAAATAATAAAGCCAGAGAAGACAGTGAATTAAAATTCTTCCTTCGAGGGGTGCCTGGGAGGCTCAGTCAGTTAAGTGTGGACATTCGGCTCAGGTCATGATCTCATGGTTTGTTAGATCAAGCCCTGCATCGGGCTCTGTGCTGACAGTGAGAAGCCTGCTTAGGATTCTCTCTCTCACCCTCCCCTGCCCATGTGAACGCACTCTCTCTCTCTCTCTCTCAAAATAAATAAATAAACTTTAAAAAACTTTTTTAAAATAAATGTCTTCCTTTGAAACAAAAAATAGCTTATTATCAAAAATTTACAGAATCTGGGGCGCCTGGGTGGCTCAGTTGGTTAAGCGGCCGACTTCGGCTCAGGTCATGATCTCACAGTCTGTGAGTTCGAGCCCCGCGTCGGGCTCTGTGCTGACGGCTCAGAGCCTGGAGCCTGCTTCGGATTCTGTGTCTCCCTCTCTCTCTGCCCTTCCCCTGCTCACTCTCTGTCTCTATGTCTCTCAAAAATAAATAAACGTTAAAAAAAAAAAAATTTACAGAATCTATCCCTCACCCCATCCCACCATCTTATAAACAGTATTTTCAAAAACACCTTTTCAAAATTGTCAAATTAGAACTAAAATTATTTGAAAATAAAGACATAAAGAGAAACTTATGTAGTTTTATCTTCATCATTATACCAACTAATCACAAAGACTTTTTTCAACAGCTGGAAAATACGCATTAAAAATATGCATCGATGACACCTTTGATACATTTTAATTTTTAAAATGCATTTAAAATATTATTTCCAGGGGTGCCTGGCTGAGGGTCATGCGACTCTTGATCTCGGAGTCATGAGTTTGAGCCCCATGTTGGGTGTGGAATATACTTAATTAAAAAAATTATTTCCCCTTAAATATCATAGTATCATAACTTTCCTTAATTTCATGCAATTTATTTTGAGTTTGAAAAATTTAATCTGAAAAAAAAAAGAAAAATTTAATCTGCTAATGATATAATCTGCTTATTTGATTTTTTTCAACGTTGATGGCTTTACATTTGGAATATATTCACATTTATTGACTTTTAATTTTTATTTAAAAATTCTGAATGCTTTTTGAAATAAATTTACCAGTATTAATTTAAGCATTTTAAAGTTTTTATTTATTTATTTTGAGAGAGAGAGAGAGGCAGGCAGAGAGAGTGGGAAAGAGAAAATCCCAAGCTGGCTCCACACTGTCAGCATGACCCTGATGCAGGGCTTGAACTCACAAACTGTGAGATCATGACCTGAGTGGAAATTAAGAGTCAGACGCTCAACTGACTGAGCCACCCAGGTGCCCCAATTTAAGAATTTTAAAATCAAGATGGTATTGTCATTTTGCTCCATACTGCAAACATTAGTTGAAACAAAACGAATGTTATATATATATTGATATCAGATGGCTGAACTCATAAATATTTAAGTAATACTATTTTAGTTCTAATCCATCTAGGAAGATTCTATGTCTTTATATTAAAAGTGTATCACTTGTAGAACAGATATATTTGGGTCTTTTTAAGATCCACTTTTATAATCTGTCTTCTAAATGGAGAGTTTACTCCACTAACTTTTTAAGTTTATTTATTTTGAGAGAGTTAGCAAGCGAGTGCACATGCGTTGGGGAAGGGCACAGAGAGAATCTCCAGCAGACTGTGCACTGACAGTATGGAAGCTCAAACTCAGGAACAGAGAGATCATGACTTGAGCCAAAATCAAGAGTAGGATCTCAGCCAACCGAGCCATGCAGGTGCTCTGAGTCCACTAACTTTTAAAGTAATTATTAATATGTTTGGGTCTGAGTATACTCTTTATTATTTCTTTCCTATTTGTCTCCTTTGTGTTTTATTCCTCTATCCCTTCTCTCTTTTTTCAATTACTTGAATATTCCTTAGAATTCCATCTTAGTCCTCCTATTGGCTTTTTAGCTATACTTCTCGGCATTTGTGTTTTTATAATATGCCCTGGGGATTATAATGTATAATCTACATAGTTAATACTGTACTACTTAACATAAAATGTTGAAACCTTGCAATGATATAAATCCATATCCCCCACTCAAAGCCTTTACACTGTGTTACACGTATTACATGTTATGTACTGATGTTATGTAATGATGTATTACATCACGCTATATGTATTACATTACCCCACAAGACCATATTATAATTATTTCTTTAGTCACATTATTATAAAGAAATTAAGAGAGAGGTGCCCAGGTGGCTCAGTTGGTTAGGCATCTCACTTCGGCTCAGGTTATGATCTCACCGTTCATGAGTATGAGCCCTGAGTCGGGCTCTGTGCTGACAACTCAGCACCTGGAGCCTGCTTCAGATTCTGTGTCTCCCTCTCCCGCTCGCACTCTGGATATCTCTCTCTTTCAAAAATAACATAAAACAAGTGCCCATCTACCACTCTGAACGCACCCGATCTTGTCTGATCTCGGAAAAATAACAGAAAACATTAAAAAAACATGAAATTAAGAGGAAAAAAGCAAAACACAAAGTCATTTGCACTTACCCAGAGATAAACTTCCTTCAGCATTTCTTACAGTGCTTGTCTGCCAGGGATGAATTCTCTAAGTATGTTTTTATATAAAAATACCTTTAGTTCACCTTAACTCCTGAAGAGTATTTTTGCTGGATATAGAATTTTGTGTAACATTTCTACCTCCTGTGTGTACTCCCCTGAACCACACAGTGTGACTGCTTCCATTCACTGTCCAGTATCTTCAAGTAGTTGTTTTTTTCTATTATTTCCAGGTTTTAAAGTTGTTTTCTTTGGGGGAGTCAGGTGGGATGCGACTCTAGCATCATTGAATTTATCACTTTGATTCCCCCTTCCATCTGCTTTATTGAGGTATAATTTATGAACAGTAAAATTCCCTTCACTTTTTAAGTATATGGAGTTTTAAATAAACTGGCCTAAACATAAATATACCCAACACAGTATTTTCAATGTGGTTTTGAAAAGCCAAATATTATTCAAAGTTTTAAGTCTACCTAAAAAAAGAAATACCAGGGGCTCCTGGATAGTTCAGTCAGGTGAGCAGCCGACTTTTGACTTTGGTTCAGGTCATGGTCTCTTGGTTAACGGGATCAGGCCCCACACTGGGTTCGGCACTGACACTGTGGAACCTGCTTGGGATTCCCTCCCTCTCTTTCTCTCTGCCCTTCCCACATGTGCACACATACTAATATCTCTCTCAAAATAAATTAATAAACATTAAAAAATAAATAAATACCAATCTTGAAGGCTATGTGGGCTTTAAAAAGCCTTATGTATACTCGTTGTGCAGTATATTCCTAAAGGGCCTCATCATACTCTTAGTAAATCCTAACCTGTATGTTATAATAAATAAATAACCAGAATACAAATCAGGAGGAGACACAACTAACCTTTTTTTGGGCTTTTTTCCTTGGTGTGAGATTTTTAGCAGCACTTCCCTTCTTGGGGACTGAAGTCTGTGGAGGTGGTTTAGTCCGAGCTGATTTCCTGATCTGTTGTGTTGGTAATATTATAGCAGTTTTCTGTGGAGATGGCATTGAATGTGGGGCTGCTTTGGGAAGAGAAGACTGTGCTTTTGCTATATTCTTTGTAATGGGCACTGAGGGGGGAAAATACAACGCAAAAATAAAATTAAAGCAAATGACACAATTAAGGTATTGTCTTCTTCAGACTTAAGAAATTTAACTCAATCCTTAAAAATATCCCAAAAGTTATTCATTAAAAACCACTTAAAATAAAAGTAGCATTTAAAATGAAGTTTTAGGTTTTTAAGATTTCAGATTATCAGCAAATAGTCAGAATTCTTAAAAAAAAAAAAAAAAAAAAGAAGCTTATATAAGAGGAACCAGTAACTTCGAATTTAGCACAGTGAAAATACCTAGCAATTCGCCTTTTGTCTACTTCTCCTATTTTTAATTCTTATCACAGAAAAGAGCTTTCCCTTCAGAAAATACCATACCAAAATATCTAACCATGCCATATAGAGGAATCACTTTACCTATATAGAAAAACACAGCAAAACAACTATCAACTCCTAGTTCAACTCCTTGTCTTTCAGAAGCCAGAGGAATCCCCTGCACTTGATCTTTAATGGCTAAAGCACATTATGTTCCTATATGTATGTCTAGTAATAAAGCTTCAAATACTACAATATAGCTTCTACATTAATATTGTCATGGAAGGACTACTATCAAACCCAAGTGATTTACATCTACTAATTACTTGGTAGCCCTATCCAGGCAGTTTTAGCATTTCAAATAAAGGTTACCTGCCAGGTTACTTTTGTCTATGTTCGCAGTTAAGTAAAAAGAGATGCTTTTAGTATTAATCCCTCAATAATTTTATTATTACATGGGGTGCCTGGGTGGCTCAGCTGGTTAAACGACCGACTTCGGCTCAGGTCATGATCTCACGGTCTGTGAGTTCAAGCCCCGCATCGGGCTCTGTGCTGGCGGCTCAGAGCCTGGAGCCTGCTTCAGATTCTGTATCTCCCTCTCTCTCTGCCCTTCCCCTGCTCATACTCTGTCTCTATGTCTCTCAAAAATAATTAAACGTTAAAAAAAATTAAAAAAAATTTTAGAATAATTTTATTATTACAGAAACATGAATTTTACATAGTAAGAAGTACTAATGTCAAAAAACTTCATAGGAAGAGTTGTGTAAGTAAAACATTTAATACATGTGTGCAAAACTCAACTACTTTTATTTTGAGGGCTTCATTTTACACCTTTAATCTACTACTTTGTTCCTCCCATACTCCAAAACTATGTATAAATCTGACCTTTGACAGAGAACATATCTTCCCTGCAGCCTTTTTATCTGCCTTCTATTACTTGCCAAGCCAAGAGAAGGGAGCAGCCTTCTCTCAGCTGCCAAGGCTAAGGGAAGACCATCTAACGGCCACCATCACTTTCTCCCCTTATCTACAGTAATTCACCTACTTACACTAGTCTTCTTACCTTTTTACCATCATCTACCTCATACTCCATGCTCACTTCCACTTTCAGTAACTCCAGTGACCTAATTCACATTATTTCTTCTTACACAGTCTCCCTGTCATCATCTTCAGGAATTTAAACATCATAATTCTAGGGTACCTGGGTGGCTCAGTTGGTTGAACATCCGATTCAGGTCGGATGTCCCGGTTTATGAATTTGAGCCCCATGATCTTGCCGTTCATGAGTTTGAGCCTCACACCAGGCTCTCTGCTGTCAGCTCACTGCGGAGCCTGCTTCAGACCCTCTGTCTCCCCACTCTCCCTGCGCCCCCATTTATGTGCTCACACATCCGCACACATGCTCTCTCTCAAAAGAAATAAACATTAAAAAAAAAACATAATTTTGATGCTTTATCATTGTGACCTCACCACTGGAGAAGTTCAGCTCCTCCCTAAAATGGTTATACTCATTATTTTTGGAACTCTTCTATCTCCAAGATAACCACTGTGCTCCTTTCTTTACCTCCGCCTTTCTCACCTGTCATCTTTGCTTCATACCAACTGGCCATGCTTTTCATTCTCATATGAGATCTAGCCACAAGCCCTCTCCATTTTCATCTAATCTATTAGCTTTCTTTTGGCTTTTCTCCCTATCAACCTCCTGTCTACCTCCACCAATACCCCTCTAACTAGTATTCCCTTACTTTATCACCTCCTGATCTTTGATCATGTCCAGCATGTTGGCTCCCACCTCTGAGTCACACTATCATTTGCTTTCTCTGGTCTTGAGCTACAGAACAAGGGTCAGCAATCTTTTTCTATATACGGCCAGACAGTGAACACTTTAGGCACTGAAGGCCACATACAGTTTCCGTCACACATTCTTCTTTGTTTCTTTACTTGTTTGCTTGGTTTTCTTAAATCTTTTATGAATACAAGAACCATTCTTAACTCTCAGGCTACATGGGCTGGATGTGCCTGGCCTTCAGGTTGTAGTTTGCCAACTCTTGCTTTGGAATATTAAAATATTATTGATTACTAGAAAATCCACACTAACCTCAACTGCGGTGTCACTGCTACAACTCACTAATTTCCAAGTATGTTTCCACACTGGAATGTTTTTCCCTATTAAAGCTTCCCAACTCCCTCTCACCCTATTCCATTCAGCAAATGACCCTACCTTCTACTTGATGGGAAGATTTAAGAATATTTTTTGGGACTGACCATAACCATCCCATTTTTCCATCTTAAAACGCTTTTATTTTCATTCATTCTCATCTCTTCCTCGTGCATCACGTGAAAAGTTTTCTCTCTATGCTTCTAAGTCCAATCAATCCCTTTTACCTATGTCCTAATAAATGTCTTCTTTGGTTCCTCTGGGACATTATGGTTTCAACGATATCCTTTCTCTTCATAGTATTTAATCCCTGATCTCCAACTCCTCTTACAACCTCATGAATCCCTATTTCAAAGACAGCACTCCTAGTTTCTGGTATACTTTCAAGCCCTTGCATGAATCTCCTTTTTTTTTTTTTTTTAATTTTTTTTAACGTTCATTTATTTTTGAGAGACATAGAGACAGAGTATGAGTGGGGGAAGGGCAGAGAGAGAGAGAGAGAGACGCAGAATCCAAAGCAGGCTCCAGGCTCTGAGCCATCAGCACAGAGCCCGACGCGGGGCTCGAACTCACAGACCGCGAGACCATGACCTGAGCTGAAGTTGGCCACTTAACCGACTGAGCCACCCAGGCGCCCCGAATCTCCTCCTATTTCACTACCAAAATACCAAGAATCACCTGTATGTGATACTTCAATTTTCTTATTATTCTGTTGTTTCCTCAGCCCCCTGAGAAGAAGCTTTTCTTCTCCAACATATTTTAAAGAAATTCTTTCCAAGGTCAGTAATGACACTCTCCTAGTTACTAAATCCAAATAAATCCTCACTGTCTTGACCAATGTATTCATCTCCACAGTTCTGGTCTCTACCTCCAAATATATGGCATGAAGAAAAGGACCTGAGTTTAAATTCTTGTGCCAGGTTGGTTTAAGACAGAACCAAGGAGAATAGAAGGTCCTAAAAAACATTTACTGAATGACTGAAAACTAATTTTTTTAATTTTTTTTAAATTTTTAATGTTTATTTGTTAACAAATAATAAGTGAGGGAGGGGCAGAGAGAGACAGAGATAGAATTGGAAGCAGGCTCCAGGCTCTGAGTTGTCAGCACAGAGCCTGATGCGGAGCTTGAACCCATGAGCCATGAGATCATGTCCTGAGCTGAAGTTGGACGCTAAACTACCTGAACCACCCAGGTTCCCCAAAAACTATTTTTTTGAAGAGAGAGAGCGTGTGAGCATGCAAGGGGTGGAGAGAGGCAGAGGAAGAGAGAGAGAACCTTAAGCAGGCTCCACACTCAGTGTGGAGCCCAATGTGAGACTCAATCCCACAACCCTGGGATCATGACTGGAGCTGAAATCAAGAGTTGGATGCTCAACCAACTGTGCTACCCAAGCACCCTGAATGAATGAAAACTGTTTTAAACCTGCAAGCCAATGTTATACCTCTAAAACCAGTACATTCTATACATGTCATTAAGTTGTAAAAAATAAAACGGTAACTTCGTGGAACATGGCAAATGTAACAAAATCATTATTTGATCTAAAAATTTTGGCATTTAAAAATTTTAAATTTGGCATTTGAAATTAACAAATCTTGGGACACAAAAAAGTGTGCTATATGTTAAAATAGTCCCCTAAAATGTAATATTCTATTACAATAAGAGCTCCTTAGTTCATGGTATATACACGTGTATGAGAAAAATAAGAAAATATTATAAAAAATTTATGTATGAAAATAGATGTTCACTTAGAAAGCAAACTGTTCAAAGGCAAATACTCAGTTTTGTTTATTGCCATATCCCCAGTACCTAGAACAAAATAGTTTTTAAACTAATTTAACTAAAGAGGAAAAAGTAATCATTCAATATATTAGACATCAAAATTAAACTATATACAATATATATTACATGTATCTATTATCTCTCCTCCAAAGAGCAATCATATAACATATAAACCATGTTGAAACTCTGTTTAAAGCATTAATTATTTCCAATAGAAAATAAATTTGTTTAAATAATAAGGTTAAAACTATATATAGTGCATGCAGACACACACACACAAAACTATATACAGCCCTAAAACCATGTGTTCATAGAGGCCACAAAGTGAATAAAAACCTTTTTGAAAAAGTATGTGAAATATATAGAAAGGTATACTAACCATCTTTAATAAAATTTTTATATGAATACCTAACAAAACGTACTGGTTCTTCAGCTTATCTTCAGATATAACAGAGAACTTCAGGTAAGAAAAAAGTCCAGGAGATGAGAAGTCAGTTAATTGTGGAAATGCAAAAGAAATTAGTAGATCTTGGGAAACAATCAGGAAGTAAAAAAAGTGAAGAGGAGGCCTGGAAGCCCAGAACAAGGGAAACAGAAGAAAGAAGATAGATACCAATATTTATTGGCTACCCATTACAGGCTAGGCACTTCAGTATGCATTATCTCATTTAATCCACCCGAACTTCCTGAGGTAGGTACCATCTCCCCACTTTATACATGAGGAAACTTAGGCTCTGTGAGGTAAGGTAACTTAGCCAAGATCACCCATTTGTCTAAGAGACTTTGGTCTCCTAAGTGCATGCTTTTTCTAATATGCTACCTTGCTTTCTGTCCTCAAACAAAAAAGGCTATTAAATTCAGTCCCCTGAGTCAAAGTGCATGAGTTTTTTAAAAAGGGACAGTGGG
This sequence comes from Paguma larvata, assembly GCA_030068075.1. Classification (NCBI taxonomy): domain Eukaryota; kingdom Metazoa; phylum Chordata; class Mammalia; order Carnivora; family Viverridae; genus Paguma; species Paguma larvata. The sequence goes on from CM057830.1 coordinate 12,915,832, forward strand.
GGGCAGGTGCAAAAGACAACTTTGTGAATTCCTGTGTGATATTTTACTAGAGAGTCAGTAGGAGCTCTCTGACAGAAAGATTCTTGGGTTTTTAAAAAACCAGATGTGGAGGCATACTTACAAAGAGAAAACATTAACAAGTAAGTACAGACAAAAACACACTGGTAAAACTTTTCATGCCTAGAGACTTAACCTTATTTAATATTTATTTCCAAATAGTACTCATTAAATATACATTTCTGCTGACACATGAAGACACTTTATTATTGAAAGATAGTGCTTGCTTTCTCTGAATTGTGGGAAGACAGCTGCACACATAATTACCACAGAAGAAATACGCTTAGAAATGAACAGCAACCCCCTATTTCCAGCTACTGTTCCACATGTGCTGGTTTAGCTTACGCATGGCTGACTTAAACAGAAACTAAAATGGATTAGAGATATAAGTTAATATGTATTTTGCTTTTGATCTAAAAAGATTTAAGAGGTATGGTTGCTTAGTGTTCTCCAGATTTTCCAACCACCATTTATTTACTCGACACTTAGTGTGTACTTTTTACCAGTCTAGGAAATTTAGGAGATCCAGAAGAAATAAATATAGTCCCAGTCATATAGCTCATGTTTCCTGTGAGTATATTTGTGTATCCATAACATTCGTATCTCCTTAAGTAGATAGATGATACATGATTTCCCTCTCCTCAAATAAACTGAATGGTATATACGCAGTCATACGACAAGAAGAGCAGAAATTACTATAAAAACAGATTCCTTGATTTGAGGCAAATAATAAACAAAGTCAAATTCTGAACAGCCAAAAACAGAAAAGCAAGCTATGGTCTGAAGAAATCATAACTAAGTAAAAAAGAAAAATCTGTCATTGTAAACATGTGACTTTGGAATCCTTTTCAGATTTAGAAATTCTTTGCAAGTCATCTTCCTTATTCTTAAAACTGCATGTACAACTAAACTATCATTTATACTAAAATCTTTCAAGGAGCGCCTGGGTGGCTCAGTTAGTCGAGCGTCCAACATCGGCTCAGGTCATGATCTCGCAGTTTGTGAGTTTGAGCTCCTCATCAGGCTTGCTGCTATCAGCACGTAGCTCGCTTCGGATCTTCTGTCCCTCCTCCACTCATGCTTTCTCTCTCAAAAATAAATAAAATGTTAAAAAAAGGATTTATGGGGTGCCTGGGTAGCTCAGTCAGTTAAGTGTCCGACTTTGGCTCAAGTCATGATCGCACGGTTTGTGAGCTCAAGTCCCACGTTGGGCTCTGTGCTGACAGCTCAGAGCCTGGAGCCTGCTTCGGACTCTGTCTCCCTCTCTCTCTGCCCCTCCCCAAGCTCATGTTCTGTCTCTTTCTCAAAAGTAAACAAACATTAAAAATAAAAATCTTTCATACTGCTAACTATAAACCCAAAGAAACAATATAAACCTCAACTTTGAAAAACATGGACATAGCAGTATTGATAGCTACACTTACACTATCACTATCCAACCTTTGAGTCACAAAAGCTCACTTGAGGCACCCACTGCCTCTATCTGGAATTTTGCTCCCTGACTCATAGAGCTCACATTGCCACAAACTGGTCATGGGTGGCAGTAAGAGCAAAGGGGAAGGAGAGTTGAGTGTAAACCCCCTGATCTTCCTTCATTCACTCCTGCTGCCATCCCACGCCATAGCACTGGCTCCCTCGAGTGGTGTTTCAGATTCTGCCCCATTTCCTTTCTCTCTTCTCCCAACCTGTACCAGAGAAAGCCACCCATTCCATTCCAGAAGCGAAACCCTGCTTGAAAAACTAAACATTTGATAACAGCAAGAGTCTGCTTTTCCTCTGAAATTAGCCTTTTGAATACCTAAGGACTGTTTTTGTCACATAAGAGTAACTTTCCCTTTTCATAAGCATGCTGAGTGTCTTATTATTATTTATTTTTTTTAAATGTTTTATTCATTTTTTTGAGAAAGAGAACATGTGCGCAACATGGGGAGGGGGAGACAGAGGATCTGAAGCGGGCTCTATGCTGACGGCAGAGAGCCCAATGCAGGGGCTTGAACTCACGAACCATGAGATCATGACCTGAGCCAAAGCTGGATGCTTAACTGACTGAACCACCCAGGTGCCCCGAGAGTCTTTTAAATGCATATTTCCTTATTTTCAGCAATAAAAAAATCATTTTAGAAAACCTCAAATAAGGGGTGCCTAGGTGGCTCAGTCAGTTAAGCGACCAACTCTTGGTTTCAGCTCAGGTTATGATCTCGCAGTTCGTGAGCTCGAGCCCCGCATCAGGCTCTGCACTAGCAGTGCGGAGCCTGCTTGGGATTCTCTATCACCCTCTCTCTGCTCCTTCTGTGTCCACTCTCTCTCTCAAATTAAATACACAAACTTAAAAAAAAAAAAAAAAAAAGAAATCCTCAAATAAGCTAAGAAAAACTCTTTTTTAAATTTCTTTAAAATTTATTTATATAGGGGCACCTGGGTGGCTCAGTGGGTTGGGCCTCTGACTCCTGGCTTTTGCTCAGGTCATGATCTCATGGTTTGTCGGATCGAGCCCTCGCTAGGCTCTCTGCTGACAGCACCGATCCTGCTTGGGATTCTCTCTCCCCCCTCACCTGCTCGCACTTGCACTCTCTCTCTCCCTCTCTCTCTCAAAAATAAATAAACTTAAAAAAATATTAAATTTATTTATTTATATTTTGAGAGAGAGCACAAGTGGGGTAGGGACTGAGAAAGAAGGAGAGAGAGAATCCAAAGCAGGCTCTGCACTGCCATCGTGGAGCCTGATGCAGGGTTTAAACTCATGAACCATGAGATCAGACCTGAGCTGAAACTAAGAATCAGAAGCCTAACTGAATGAACCACACAGGCGCCCCAAGTTAAGAGAAACTCTTAAAGAAAACCACAGTGGGTAGTTACTAGTGGGAAGACAAACAAGGAAGCATGTTCCTGACACCGCAGCAGGCATTTGGAAGCCAGAAGCCAGCTGAGGGCTACGAATTTTCTCAGAATAAGCAGAGTAGAGATCAGCTGGGCATAGGACTCTGGTACCATTTGGTCATAATAACCTATTCCCTTCCCTGTTTCTCATGATCCAGGCAGAGACACTGGTTCTAGATTAATTAGGTTCAAATCCAGATTTACCACATAATAACTATGAGCTATTGGGCCAATTATTTAAATTCAGCATGTGGCACATGGTACATACATTCAATAAATGTTAACTGTTAATAGCAGCAGCAGCATTACCATCATCCTGCCTCGATTCTCACCTTCTCTTCCCAGGCCCTGAGGGTGCTCCTGGCCCTCTTCTATCAATGGATGGGGTATCAGGGAAACCTTGTTGTCCATGCCTAACAAATGCAAAAAAAAGAAGTTTCATCTAAATAAGAATCTTCTATTTACCGATATTCTGATACCTTCCCTCCTTCCTTTCATGACCAAACTTCTTGAAAGACTAGCCCATGTTCACTACTATTGCCATTTTCTTATTTTTCAACCCTCTGCAATTACACTTCTAGACACCTCTTTTTAGGGAACCTCTGGGTGCAAAGGTCACCCACAACCTCCTAATGTCACTAAACACTTCTGATGATGTCTTCTTTTTAAAATCATTTTTATTGGATCTCACACAGCCACTCCCTCCTGGTCATTCTTCTATCTCTGTTGTGTTTCCTTTGGTGTTCCCCAGGATTAGGCACCCTCTCCCTAACCCCACCTCAGTTTTGAGTGCTTTTAGTTCACGCCCTTGATTTTAGCTACTGCCAACATATAAAGATTCCCAAATTGCTTGCTCTCATGTTCTCCTGCCCACTTAAGCACTTGTAAGCCGCCCCTCATCCACCATAGGTCTCTCTCAAGTCCCAGAGCTGTGTTTTTAATAGTCAACTCAATAATCTTATAAATAAGCATCTCTCACTCAGCATGTCCAAAAGCAGAATTCATCATGCCTACCCTGAATGACATTACATTTTACACTCAATTATCAGAAATCAGAAATCTTGAAGACATCTTTGTATTCTTCCACCATCCACATGTGAAACCAAGCCTACCTAAAGTACTTCCTAGTTTTGTTCTTTATGTCCATGAAATGACTTGGTTCAGGATCTCATGACTTCTCACCTAAGCTATAACACTAGCCTGTTAACTGGCATTTCTGGCTAACCTTTACAATCCATACTCAATAGCATATAATCATGATCTTTCTAAAACACAACCTATATGTCACTTTTCCTCTTAAAAATCTTCAGTGATGCTGGGGCATCTGGGTGGCTCACTCAGTTAAGCCTCCGACTTCAGCTCTGGTCATGATCTCACAGTTCTGTGGGTTCGAGACCTACACAGGGCTCTGTGCTGACAGCTCAGAGCCTGGAGCCTGCTTCAGATTCTGTGTCTCCCTCTCTCCCTGGCCCTCCTTTGCTTATGCTCTTTCTCTCTCAAAAATAAACAAACATTAAAAAGAAAATCTTTAGTGATGCCACATTACCCTTATGCTAAAATCTAAAGTCCTTGGTCTGGTGTCCAAGGCCCTCTACATATCTTCACAGCTTCTTCTCCTCTACTCTCCAACTATCCTTGTAGATTTAGTCATAATCATCTGTTTCAGGTCCCTAAATATTCTGATCCTTACTGCCTTTGCAGAAGTTGATCCAAGAAAGGCCTTCCCTCTCTTGTCAATGGCAAACCTACTACACATTTGAAACTGCTCAATCACGAGCGCTGCAAAATTCTAGCACTAAGCTCCCAGGCAAACCATAGGACTTCATGCGAATAAACTGCACAGATTGCATTTAACTCTAGCAGCACAGATACTATAGCATCTTGTCTTTTCTTAGATATCTATCTGTCCCACCACACTGTGAATTCCTTTAGAGCAAGGAACTATGGTAAGTTCAAACCATTATTATACCTCCAACATGTGGTTGAGGGCCTGCTACCTAACAGGCATCCAATAAATGTTCGTTAAATGAATAAATGTTTAACATCCAAGTTTTGTCTCTGGTCTTATATTCCCATAGAGACAAGCTGGGTAGCTTAAGCATCAAATAGGCCACCATGGTCTGATAATAACATTTTACAGTTTTCTTGGGAAAAAAAATGCTTACCTCAACAAACAAGTTTATAGAGGGTACATATCTCAACTCGATAAGGGCCATATATGAAAAACCCACCACTAACATTATATGCAATGGTGAAAAACTGAGAGTTGTTCCCCTAAGGTCAGGAGTTAAGACAAGGATGTCCACTCTCACCACTTACTCAACATAGCACTGGAAGTCCTAGCCGCAGCAATCAGGCAACAAAAAGAAATAAAAGGCATCCAGATTGGTATATAATGAAATGTTACTAAGCCATAAAAAAATAAAGAAAGCTTGCCATCTGCAACAACATGGATGTATCTAGAGAGTATAACGCTAAGTGAAATAATTCAGTCAGAAAAAGACAAATACCGCAGGATTTCACTCATGTGGAATTTAAGAAAAAAAAACAAACAAAGATTAAAAAAAAAGATACAGGGGTGCCTGGGTGGCTCAGTCAGTTAAGGCATCTGACTCCTGGTTTCAGTTCAGGTCATGATCTCACAAGAAGTGAGTTTGAGCCCCGCACGGGTCTCTGAGCTGATGGTGCAGAGCCTGCTTGGGATTCTCTCTGTCTCCATCTTTCTCTGTGCCCCTCCCGCATCTCTCTCTCTCTCAAAATAAATTAATAAACTTAAAAAAAAATCTTTAAAAAAAAAAGAGACAAACCAAAAAACAGACTCTTAACTATAGAGAACAAACTGGTGGTTACCAGAGCAGAGATGGGTGGGGGGGCGGGGTGAAATATGTGAAGGGAATTAAGAGTTCACTTATAGTGGTGAGCACGGAGTAACGTATAGAATTGCTGAATCACTATTTTGCACACCTGAAACTAATATAACACTGTATGAAAAAAAAAACTTCAAACACCAATCAACCAACTTAAAACTCAACTTCTAGAATACACTCCATTCAAAAATGAAGGAAGGACTCCAAATCAAAATCACAATATGGTACCACTTTACACTCACTTAGATGGCTATTAAAAAGAAAAATAGTTAAGTGCCGGCAAGGATATGGAGATATTCTAACCCCACACATTGCTGGTGGGAATGTAAAGTGGTGCAGCTGCATGGGAAACAGTTTGGCAGTACCAGATAAAGCTAAACACAGAATTAACATACAAACCAACAATTCCATTCCTAGGTATATACCCAAAATAAACGAAAACAGGGACTCTTAACAAGTACATGCACAGGGACATTCATAGCAGCACTATTCACAGTAGCCAAAAGGTAGAAACAGCTCAAATGTACATCAATGGATAAATGGATAACCAATGTGTTACACATGCATACAATGGAATATTATTCATCCACAAAAGGGAATGAAGTATTGAGCCCTGAAATGGCATGAATGAACCTTGAAAACATTATATTAAGTGAAAGAAGCCAGACACAAAGTCACATACTATATGATTCAATTTACATGAAATATCTAGAATAAGTAAATCTATTGAAACAGAATACAGATTACAGGGGCAAGAGGGAAAAGAGAGCGGGAAGCAACTGCTTAGTAGGTACAGGGTTTTCTTTTAAGGTAATGAAAATATTATCAAACTAGATAAAAGTGGTAGTCGCACAACATTATGAATGTACTAAGTGACTAAATTGTCACATTTTAAAATAGATAATTTAATATTATGTGAATTGTACCTCATTTAAAAAAACAACACTGGGGAGAAAAAAAGAAATTTGTATACTTTGAATGGGTCAGATACTTTGCATATATTATTAAAATTTGTTCTTATAACCTTGTAAAACAAGTATTATTATCTCCATTTTACATATCAAGAAATAGAGGCTTGGGGCGCCTGGGTGGCTCAGTTGGTTAAGCGTGGGACTTCGGCTCAGGTCACGATCTCGAGAACCCTGAGCTCTGGGCTGACAGCTCGGAGCCTTGAGCCTGCTTCAGATTCTGTGTCTCCCTCTCTGCCCCTCCCCCATTCATGCTTGCATTCTCACAGGAAAGGAAGGAAGGAAGGAAGGGAGGGAGGGAGGGAGGGAGGGAGGGAGGGAGGAAGGAAGGAAGGAAGGAAGGAAGGAAGGAAGGAAGGAAGGAAGGAAGGAAAGAGAGAGAGAGAGAGAGAGAGAGAGAGAGAGAGAGAGAAATAGAGGCTTGGTGCAATAAGTAACATCTAATCCAATACCACAAATCTAGTCTCAAAGTGGTAGAAATGGGATTCAAATTCAGGACTGTCTCACCCAAAAGCCCATGCTCCTTGCTTAAACTGGGTACTATTTTTAATAAGTGACATAAAAGCAATGAAAAGACAATTAAAATATTTTCCTCTATAATCTTAACAAACCTAAATGCAGAATTTGGGTTAACATTTCTTGAGGTTCAAATTTGAGGGAGCTTCTATGTAAACCACAGATAAAAATATCTGAAGTAGTATTAAAAACAAATTAACAACATTCTCTTAATAATCCAGTATTTAGGGGCTTTCCTTTTTTTTTTTTTTTTTAACTCTCTTGGTTAATAAACCCTTGAGAAAAAAATGCATCAAATATTAGAGGAGAACCTTCTTTACTCTAAATTTTCTTATGTATTTTCTCAAAATCAAACATTTATAATCCAAACACATTTTATGTCTATTATTAGAATAACAGAGTAAGAATACTTAAGTGGATGGGATCAAACCAATACAGTTCTGTATACGTGGAACCCAATACAACATATGCTTCTGAAGACATCCTCAACTGGTCCCAATGACTACTGGCAATTAATTAACATTTCTGACTTTTTAATTTGAATATCCTAAGGTTTATATACCAAAATATTAGAAGATGGCAAGAATACTGGCAAGAATACAAGCAGTTTTTAGATTTTACCCTATTGCTTTGTTTTCTAAATGTTCCACAATTCCAATTTTGTCATAAAAAATATAAAATGCCTTCATAAAGATAAACCTAGCCATTTCGTAGGAGGTGGAGAGAAAGAGAGAAGGTGGGGGGGGGGCGGTGAATCTTAAGCAAGCTCCACGCATAGCACAGAGCCCAATGCGGGACTCAATCTCACCGTGAGATCACGATGTGAGCCGAAATCAAGCATTGGAAGCTTAACCGACTGAGCCACCCAGGTGCCCCAAATCTAGCCACTATGTTTTTAATAACAGAACAAGTCATGTCTCCAAAGAAAACAATTATTTGACATAAGCATTATTAACATTTTATTTAGCTAAAAAGCCATACGACTTGTAGAGACATACATGAATCCACTAAAAAATAACAGTAGAGATACCTATGCAGACTCACTGCATAGTGGCAGTGACCTTGGCAATCTACAGGTGTCTCCAGCAGTTTCAGAATTAAAGAGTAGGTCCCCTCAGTAGCACAGGCTGACTCAGACAAATATAACTGTAAAAGCATCATTATTGGCCAAGCAGTTGACCTGCAGAGACGCATGGTCTCTACTTCTTTTCAGAGTAGCAGGGGTACTCTTGGTCTTGATCAGACACCTCCCACAAGTATCTGCTTATACTCTTCCTTTTATCATTACTTAAAGACCTCTAAGATACTTTTTCACTTTTCTCACTTTCCTACTGTGCCCAAAACAAGTATAAAAATCCTTTTTGAGACCTGCCCCCTGTTTTTCATTTTAAAAGGTTTGTTTTACAACTAATCACTACAAGGAGAAAGGATGGCAAACACTGAAAAAGTTACAAAGGAAAACAAGGTCTCTAATTTTTAGTGGTAGCTACCCCCTGATTTTGTGGAAATGGTACCTGTCTTTTCATATTTTAACCCTTTTTTGGACCTATTCTAACTTGAATGTTCTGCCCAGTTCCCTGCTCATTTACCAAGAAGAGATGGTTTAGTTGGCATTGTTGGCATCCAATAGTGTGAACAAGCCTAGCCCTGTTGCCTTTGCTCTTCCCACTGTCCTTCCTGAGTCTCCTCATGATCTAAGCAGGTTTCATTCCCAAAACCAAGAACCACAGGTTTACAGTATTAAAAATATTTTAAACATACAATAAGGGGCGCCTGGGTGGCTCAGTCGGTTAAATGTCCAACTTCAGCTCAGGTCATGATCTCACAGTTCATTAGTTTGAGCCCCATGTCATGCTCTCTGCTGTCAGCACAGAGTTTGCTTCAGATCCTCCGTCTCCCTCTCTCTGCCCCTCCACTGCCTTCACAAGCTTTGTCCCTCTTTCTCAAAAGTAAACATTAAAAAAATAATAATAAAATAGGGGTGCCTGGGTGGCTCAGTTGGTTAAGCATCCAACTTCAGCTCAGGTTGTGATCTAGTGATTTGTGAGTTCGAGCCCCACATCGGGCTTTCTGCTGTCAATGCAGAGTCCACTTAGGATCCTCTGTCTCCCTCTCTCTCTGCCCCTCCTGCTCCCCCCTCCCTCCCTCACTCTCAAAAATAAACATTTTTAAAAAGCTTATTAAAGCATAAAATAAACATATAATAAAAGATAACTTCCACATAAAAAGAAAAATAAGCCATTCGCTCACAAAAGTAAAGATCTAATTTAAAAGAGCTTGTTTTGGGGGGTACGACAGAGCATCCCCATTTGGGAAATGCTGCTATGTATTTTCTAGGAGCTTTTAAAAATTATGTCTGGACAACTAAACCAAAACTAATATACCGAAAGGCTATGTAGCTTTAACTCCTGTCTCCTCCATTTCAAAATAAGACTTGGAGATCCAAGACAAACAGATTCAAAAGAGAAAAGAAACCCTTTATACACCTTATAAAACATACCTTAATCTGTATAGAATATTCTATAAAGTTACTGAAAACTTACGAAAACGCTACAGGGAAAAATATCCCAAACACAATTAAAAGGTTATAGGATAGCTCTCTAAACAAAATACAAAAGTCCAGTTAAAGTTATTTATCTTGTACATAAATGACACTGCCTTTTTTCTTGGCATACATGCTAAATTAAAATAAAATCTAATTTAGCGGACTTTATATGGTTTTCCTAACTTGTTATTTGATGATACAAGCATTCAGCCTAGAAAGGAAACTAAAAAAACGCAAGAAGCAGATAGAAATCACAATTAAATTTTAGAAAAGCTTTAAGAGCCTTCTTTTAACAATACTTGCCCCAAACACAGATGCTCTGTAAACTACTCCAGCTTCATGGGGGTGTTTCCCATGAAGAACATTATATTTCACAATTGCTACTCTTATCTGCTCACTTCAAAAGAAACCAAGATTTTGGTCACAATAACATTAAAGAAGATGACAATTTCCAAAACCTAATATTTTCACAAGAAAGTTCACATGAAAAGAAGCAACTTTAGTTGTTTGTTTCAAGGTCAATTCATAATTCATCTAACAATTCTGACCTTTTAAATGCACTCAATTTTTAAATCACAGCATCTTTTTTCTTACAGAATGACTTCTATACAGTGACTTGCATTATGCTGTTAAAAAAAAAATCACAGCAGTCACTGCTAGGATTTCCACAAAACAAATGTACTGACATGATATTTAATTAGTAAAATGTTATCCACATTTCTATTACCATACAAATACTTTTAATAAGTCTCTGATAATACTAATGAAAAATCATGTTGTATTCCTCAAGGCTATAGAAAAACATATGGTAACACTTTCCATCACAAACTGGAGATTTAAATCATCAAGTTTGAGTTACAAGAGGGTTGTTCTTTTATTTATTTAAAGCCATTTTTATGGTAGAAATAACCAAAGACTGACTTTTCCTTTGTACCATCAAACAGTATTTAGAAATGACTAATCAAATAATAGTACCAACAATTTCAATAAGTAATATTTAGAGCAAAAAAGAGAACTTTTTCATATAATAGAAATGATTGGATATTTAGTACACAAAAGCTAACAAAGCAGACAATGAATTTCTTTCGCCGTACTTCAACTACAATATAAAGAAACTTTTGGGGTAATTCCTACCTTTAGAAATATTCCAGAGAAACGAGTTGCTGCTATATTTACCATTAAAGTGACTTAGGTTCCACTTGATAGCCTTTCTCCTTTACCAGAAATAAAACTGCCTTTCTGGAGAAAGCAAGTCAACAACAAAGCCCATGTTGCCAGAGCAAGCCTAGATTTCTAGCAAATGGGGATGAAGCTATTTGCATTTGTTGGTTTAAGGGGAGGAAGAGTGGGAGGAGGGACTAAGCGGACTGCTAAAGTTAATTCGCATATTGTCTGTGGGCTGTATGGACAGTGATCATCAGTCACCTGCTCAAACTTCCCTCACTCTTGCCTTCAGAGAAGAAGCAAAGGTTACCCTGGGTCAGAGAATCTGGAAAGAAATGAGAAGACTTGAAAAATCTAACTGCTAACCCATTGCGTCTGTAGACAAAGTTATCCTTGCCGGACCACGTGTCCTAAAACCAAGACATTTTAAAAGTCACGAGAGAACTTGTTAAAATATATCGCACAACAGAAACAAGAAAGAAGCTGCAGTCTCTGCTTACAATTATTGCAGCATTTAACTGAAATACTCAAAACAGAGAAAGGACATTTGGTTTTTTTCAAGATACTCCTTTGCATCACAATAGCCATCTCATTTGCACAAGCAAAACATTTGTTCCAGGCTGTTAGTATGAAAAAGAAAATATCAGCTGTTTTAAATTTCATGGCTTTTGAGTGAATAATTTGGGATGATAGCATTTCTATTTCATTTATGCCAAATAAAAAGAGTACTAAATAAACTAAGCATATTAGCCTGTATTTTATCATAAGCTACGTTAAGGGCAAAAATCTAAACAAATAATTGAGTGTTCATTCAGAAGCTTTCTGGTGGGACTGACACACCTTGAACTTTTTACAGCCTTAATTACATGTATATCTGTTACTTGTAACCCATTATAACATAAAGGAAAAAAAGCTGCTTTACGTGGTTTTTACTAAACATACACAGTCGGATAGAAAGAGTGAAAAATGTGGTAAAGATATGTCCTAAAAACTATAAAATATTAATTTTAAAACTTAGAGAAAGATGAAGCCCAAGTTACAGAAACCACATACTCCTCTATGCACACCTGAACAAAAACCAAAAGCATCCATAATTTCTGGTTTTGTTTCTTAAAACAAAATGAGACTGAGGTGGGAGATAGGGGTGGGGGATTGAGTACTTGTTTGCTCAATGGAAGCTCTGAAATGTTTCTCAAAAGACTAACTTTGAAACGGTTCAAAATGATAATTCTACATAGGAAGGGCTTTACAAAAGAAGACCACTATATAAAATGACTAGTTACATTTTTTAAAAAGATCGAAAGTTCAGATTTTAAAACCCACTCCCTTCAAATTTTATTGAAAAAAAAACACTAAACCATATACACACCACACATATACCACAAAATAAACCAGCATTCAAAGCAGCTAACAGTGCCCAACACAATCTCATTTAAAACCTATTCAAAGCATTTTACTTTAATCTTAAGAAATAAGTTCTATTCATACAGTTTGTGTCTGAATTACCAACAAAGAAAATCTAATATGCCAGTTTGATCAAACATCATCAAAAATATTTTACAAAGCTATGAAAGAAATGCCATGTTACCAATGAGTTCCACCTAGAAATGAAAGCTTTTTCTGTGAGAGGTGGGGCTGGGGAATCCAATAAAACTAAAGGATTTTATCAAGAAAGGAGCTAAGATGGTCACTGATAGGCTATGATACCACTAGACAAGAATGTTTCCTGATTCTAGGTTTTCCCCTCCTCCACAATTCCCTTTGGACCAGAGGAATTCCTCTAAACCCTTGGGATCCTGCAACTTTATACTCAAAGCATCTGGAAGTTTGCTGCCCTCCTTCCTGGTTGGTCTATGTGGTCACAATTGCATAAATAATTAGACTACAAGATGACACTTCACACCAGTGTAGGTCATTAATTTATAATCAATGATGCATAAATCTGAAGTTAAAAAAACTAATGTTTTAGAAATTACATAAGTTGAAAGTTTAATTTACATAATTAACTTTGAAAGTATTTAACTTTAATTACCTCTAAAGCCAGGTAGAATGGTTTACAATGTAGCAATTTATTAAAAAAAAAACTTTCAATATCCCACAATAGGAGAAAAATATATTACGGCAAATATTTCTAAGAATCCTCTGCTTCTTAATATATCCATTTTCTCAGAGACTAGAAACCTACATTTATTGTGCTGATAAATAAAATCATAAAAAACAGCAACCTACTTGTTTAGAAACTTTCCCAAATAAAGACAGGAAAGATTATTTACTTGAAACAATAAATAAATAAATAAATATATAAAAATAAAGACAGGAAACATTAAAATATTAAATTCAAAAAGCACACATAGCCTTTAAAATAACGGTGGTTCCAGTTCTGATTCAAAGTTGTTAGATTCTGGGTCTTGCTCTTTCATGTATTAAATGTGCGAACTTTAATGAGATGACTGGCTATGTATCCTATGTATCAGAGGTAAAAGAAGGATAAATATGAGAATAAATCAATAGCTTATAGAACATTCCTAAATTTCTATCATTTTTTCAGAGAGAATGAAGATATAAGAAACGAAGGAGGTAGGGAACAAAATGAAACAGAAAACAGCAAGACAAAATAAATTCTTCGAGAAGAAAAAAATCTACAATAGGCCTTGTTTTAGTTTACTTGACTCAGCCTTCTCTAAACTGTCAAGGACACAGCAGCACACATACTTCTTTCCTCTTTCTCCCCAGACACCCTGTACAGGTCTCCAGAATAAATCTGATGAGCTGTGACAGCACCAACCAGCAGTGAAGGACTTTGAAAGACTGTAGGGTCATAATGAGAGCCAAGAAATGAAAACCTAAATAACTAAGAGAAAAAAAACCCACATAGCTTGCTCAATTTTCTACCCAAGGTAAGTTTCCCAGTGGATTTTTCGACCAATAATAAGCCTAAAAAAGAACTTGGCTGTTTCTGATTATAAAAGTGTTAACACAGGAGAAAAAAATTATTACAGTAAAGTTTAAAGTATATTAAACTGTATTATTATTCTTGAAAAAAAAACCCAGTAAAACTAAGTAAGTCGTTTTTTAATGTAAAGTAAAATCAAGTGGCATTCATGGATGCCTTGTTATGTTTAAGAAACTACGCAAGTGAACTGTCTTTAGTGATTAAATATTTGAAAAAGTTTTAAGTGTGTATATCCTAAAAAAATGTTGAAAGAGTAATTATTTAAAGGTTGAAAACCAAACATTTAGTGTGTTTAAGAAATATTCAAAATGGGGGCACCTGAGTGTCTCGGTCGGCTAAGCGGTAGACTGGTTCAGGTCCTGATGTTGCAGTTTGCGAGTTCAAGCCCCATGTCGGGCTCTGTGCTGACAGCTCAGAGCCTGGAGCCTGCTTCAGATTCTGTGTCTCCCTCTCCCTCTGCCCCTTCCCCACTCACAGTATCTCTCTGTCTCTCAAAAAATAAATAAAAATGTTTTAAAAAAAATTTTTTTAAAGAAATATTTCAAATTAACCAAAAAATACAAACTTTTTAAAATCTATGAAATTCAATTAAGTTAATTGTTTTGTGAGCCTTTTGAAATTATTTAGCTAAGATCCCTAATTTAGATCCTTATATTATTTACTATTCAATAAAATTATTATTATTGTAATTATTATTTAATAGTCAATAAAATTAAAATTTCTGTATATGTTTAAAGACCATAAATAACAAAAAGCAAATGAGAAAAAAGTTTTTACTTTTATGCCACCATACACATAAATAAACTCAAAATGGATTAAGATCAAGGACCTAAATGTGAGACGTGAAACCATAAAAATCCTGGAAGAGAGTACAGGTAGTAATTTCTCTGACATCCACCATAGCAATATCTTTCTAGATACATATCATGAGGCAAGGGAAATAAAAGCAAAAATAAGCTATTTGCACACATTAAAATAAAAAGCTTTTGCAGAGGAAAGCAAACAATCAACAAAACTAAAAGACAACCTATGGAATGGAAGAAGTTATTTGTAAATGACATATCCGATAAAGGGTTAGTATCCAAAATATATAAAGAACTGATATAACTCAACATCCCCCAAAAAGAATATAATTAAAAAAAATGGTCAGAAGACATGAATAGGTATTTCTCCAAAGAAGACACACAGATGGCCAACAAATACATGAATACACATTATTCATCCATCAAGGAAATGCAAATCAAAACCACAATGAGATATCACCTCACCTGTCAGAATAACTAAATTAAAAACACAAGAGACAAGTGTTGGTGAGGATGTGGAGAAAAAGGGACCATTGGGCACTGTTGGTGGGAATTCAACTGAGGAAGACAGTATGGAGGTTCCTCGAAAAGTTAAAACTAAAACTACCCTAAGATCCCGTAATCACACTACAGGGTATGTGCCCCAAAAATACAAAAACGCTAACGCAAAGGGATACATGAACCCCTATCTTTACTGCAGCATTATTTACAATAGCCAGATTATGGAAGCAGCCCAAGTATCCACTCATAGATGAATGAATAAAGATGTGGATATGTATATCTGTGTCACACCCGCACAATGGAATATCATTCAGCCACAAAAAGAATGATATCTTGCCATTTGCAACAACATGGATGAAGCTAGAGACAATAATGCTAAGTGAAGTGTCAGAGAAAGACAAATGCTAAATGATTTCACTCATGTAGAACTTAAGAAATAAAACAAATGAGCAAAGGACAAAAAGACAAACCAAGAAACAGACTCTTAACTATAGAGAACAAAGTGACAGTTACCAGAGGGGAGGTGGGTGGGGGGATAAGTGAAATAGGTGAAGGGGATTTAAAGAGTACACTTATCATGATGAAAAATGAGTAATGCATAGAATCATTGGATCACTATATTATACACCTGAAATTAATATAACACTGTATGTTAAATATACTGGAATTTTTTAAAAAGCAAATGACTGACAAAAAAAGTTTTTACTTTCGTGACATTTATTGCTATGTGCAATAAATGAAGCACTCAAATGAACAAGAAAGGAAACAATAAGAAAAAAGCAAGAAAAGGTTCATTAGCAGGAAAATTATAAAGGAATATTAATGACCAAGATATATGGAAAGAAAAAGATTCACCCTCACTAGCTGTCTAAGAAATGAAAATTTTAAGTACATTTCCTAAATTAGCAAAAATAATAAGAAAATGCCCAAAGTTGACAAGAGAAGGAAAAAAACACTTTCACTCACCTCTGAGGGGAGTGGAAATGGGTATGACTTTCTACAATTTGTCAGGAGGGGAGTTAAGATGGCAGAGAAGTAGGGGGACCGGAATTTTCCTCGTCCCTCAAACACAGCTGTATTGAGATCAGATCACTTGGAACACCCAGGAAATCGATCTGCGGAGTAGCAGAAGGATCTCCACGGTTGGAGGGAGACCGCTTGGCAGGATCGAAGTGCATGTATGTGAACTGTGGGAGATAAAACAGCATAGGCACGGAGGGGAGGGAACCCCTTCTGTGGAGAGACAAAAGGGAGAGAAAGAGAGAGGGGTTGTGAAAGTACTGCATCAAGTTAGCACAAGTGGAAAACCTCTCTGGACCACGGACTGGGGAACAAGAAATAGAGAGAGTGCCAGTGTCTTTTTTGCAAACAGCCTTAGGAGCTGAAACTCAGAGGTTTCAGAAGAGGGCGACTTTCTCTGGAATGGAGCTGGAAGCTGTGGTGCAAGCTACCTGGGAGAAGGGAGCTGGCCTGGAGTGCATAGCTTGGTGCAGCCACCTCAGGGGCACGCTGGGAGAGAACAGGCGCCTTCCGGAGTACTTTGGGAAGAGGGTTTAATGCTTCCCCAAGGACAAAAGACCCTGCAGCTTCAAGCCAAAGGCTCTGGAACAGGGGAGAGGAGCCACACTGGGCTGGGTCCTTTCAGACCTGGAGTTTTGAATCCCAGCTGAGCACCCAGAAGGCACAGGAGAATTGTCAAGTAGGGCAAGCTGAACGCCCTCCCTATTGCATCAGCACGGGTTGAGATATCCAGTAAGGGGAGAGATTGGGGTGTTGCCATTTTTCTCCCCAACATCAACAGGGTGGGACTTCAGAGAGCAGCACAGGAGCCCCCAGTGGAGACAGAGCCCTGGTTAAAACAAACCCCACCCCTCCGTGCCTGGCAACTGCTTATTTACTAGAGCAAGACTGACTGACCCAATGCAGCTGACCTCTCCTCCAGTTCAGCACAGCCACAAGTCCCTGGCACCAACAGACAACTGATTCTTTTTTTTCTTTCATTTCATTTCATTTCATATTTCTTTCCTCCCCTCCCCCCCTTTTTTTCCTAGAATGGGGCTCATAGTTTCTGATTTCTTTCTGGTCAATTCTTATAAACATTTATACATACATATTTTTTTCTTTGATCAGGCATTTTTATTCTCTTCTTTTTCCACCTTCTCTCTTCTCCATTTTCCTCCTTCTCTGGATTTAGCTTTATAGTTTTTTGATTCTCTTTATTTCTTTTCTCCCCTTTCATTTTTCTTTTTATGGAATCAGGCTTCCCCCCTCCCTTTTCTCCCCCCCACCCCAGGGTTACTTCAACAAACAAATCAAAGCACGCCTAGTTGAAGATCCAAACACTCCACCACTACAAGCAAGGAGGAGCTCTGCAGAGGACTGCCCAGTGGGGTAGAGCAGCCAAATATGCAACAACAGAGTGCACGCGACATACACCAGAAACACTTCCTGCAGTGCCAGGCCTTGGACAGTGTA
This sequence comes from Paguma larvata, assembly GCA_030068075.1. NCBI lineage: Eukaryota > Metazoa > Chordata > Mammalia > Carnivora > Viverridae > Paguma > Paguma larvata. The sequence continues at coordinate 12,933,558 of CM057830.1, forward strand.
TGACCCCTTTTTAATATAGTAGTACTCTCAGGTGCAGGATATATAACAAGCTTTTAAAACACGCAAAAGACAGAAACTTGGCCAAAAGGACAAAACAGAGGAATTCTCCCCAAAACAAAGCTCAAGAAGAAATCACAGAGAATTGCTCAAAACAGATATAAACAATATACCTGAACAAAAATTTAGAATAACTGTCATAAGACTAATAGCTGGGCTTGAAAAGAACGTAGATGACCAGAGAAACTCTTGCTGCAGAGATCAAAGCCCTAAGAACTAGTCAGGATGAATTTAAAAATGCTGTAACTGAGATGCAAAACAAACTAGATACTGTGACAGTGAGGATGGAAAAAGCAGAAAATAGGTGAAACATAACATAAAATTATGGAAAATAATGAAACTGAAAAAGAGGGAAAGGAAATTACTAGATCATGAGAGTAGAATTAGAGAGCTAAGTGATTCCATGAAATGAAACAATATCTGTATCATAGGAGTGTCAGAAAAAGAGCTTGAGAAGGCGGCAGATGGTTTATTTGAACAAATTTTGGCTGAGAACTTTCCTAATTTGGGAAAGGAAACAGGCATCTAAAACCAAGAGGCACAGAGTACTCCCTTCGAAATCATCAAAAACAGGTCACCACCATGGCATACCATAGTGAAACCGACAAAATACAAACATAAAGAAAGAATTGTAAAAGGAGCTTAGAACAAATGGGCCTTAACCTACAAGGGTAGATACATAGGGTAGTAGAACTGTCCACTGCAATTTGGCAGGCCAGAAAGGAGTGGCAGGAAATACTCAATATGCTGAAGAGCAAAAGTATGCAGCCAAGAATGCTTTCTCTGGCAAGGCTGTCAGAATAGGAGAGATAAAGACTTTCCCAAATTAACAAAAACTAAAGGAGTTCATGACTACTAAACCAGCCCTGCAGGAGATCCTAAGGGGGACTCTGAGCGGAAAGCAGCAAAGACTACATAGGACCAGAGGACATTATCACAAACATAAAATCTACAGATAACACAATAGCACTAAACCCATATCTTTCTCACTCTGAATATAAATGGATGAAATGCTCCAGTGAAAAGACATAGGGTATTGGAATGGATAAAAAAAGATCCATCTATATGCTGCCTACAAGAGACTCATTTTAGACCTAAGGACACCTGCAGATTGAAAGTTAGTGGATAGAGAACTATCTATCATGTTAATAGACATCAAAAGAAAGCCGAAGTAGCCATACTTGTATCAGACAAACCAGATTTTAAAATAATGACTGTAAAAAGAGATGAAGACGGGCATTATATGATAATTAAGGGGTCTATCCATCAGGAAGAGCTAATAATTGTAAATATTTGTGCCCTCAACGTGGAAGAACCTAAAAATATAAATCAGTGAAACACAAATATAAGCAAACATATTGATAATAATACTGTAACTGTAGGAGATTTTATTTATTTATTTTTTATTTTTTTTTTAAATTTTTTAACGTTTATTTATTTTTGAGAGACATAGAGACAGAGTATGAGCAGGGGAAGGGCAGAGAGAGAGGAAGACACACAGAAACCGAAGCAGGCTCCAGGCTACGAGCCATCAGCACAGAGCCCGACGCGGGGCTCAAACTCACAGACCGTGAGATCATGACCTGAGCTGAAGTCGGCCGCTTAACCAACTGAGCCACCCAGGCGCCCCTGTAGGAGATTTTAATACTCCACCTACAGTAATGGACAGATCATCTAGGCAGAAAATCAGTAAGTAAACAATAACTCTGAATGACACATTGGACCAGATGGACCTAACATTTACTCAGAACATTTCATCCTAAAGCAGCAGAACACAGATTCTTCTTGAGTGCACATGGAATATTCTCCAAAAGAGACCACATATTGGGTCACAAAAAAGTCCTTAACACGTACAAAATGATTGAGGATCATACCATGCATATTTTCAGATCACAAAGCTATAAAACGTGAAATCAACCACAAGAAATTTGGAAAGCACCTAAATACATGGAGGTTAAAGAACATCCTACTAAAGAATGAATGCCTACTAAAGAATGAATGGCTTAACCAGGAAATTAAAGAAATTTAAAATATACATGGAGACCAATGAAAATGCAAACACAACAGTCCGAACTCTTTAGAATGCAGCAAAGGCAGTCCTAAGAGGAAAATACATTGCAATTCAAGCCTATCTCAAGAAGCAAGAGAGTGCTGGGGTGGCTCAGTTGGTTAAGCAGCCGACTCTTGATTTCGGTGCAGGTTATGATCTCACAGAGTTCATGAGTTTGAGCCCCACATCAGGCTCTGTGCTCACAGTGCGGAGCCTGCTTCAGATCCTCTGTCTCCCTCTCTCTGCCCCTCCCCCACTTGTGTGTAAATGCTCTCTCCCTCTCTAAAAAACAAATAAATGTTAAAAAATATTTTAAAAAAGAAGGAAGGTCCCGAATACACAACCTAACCTTAAACCTTAAGGAGCTAGAAAAGGAGCAGCAAATGAAGCCCAAAGCCAGCAGAAGAAGACAAATAATAAAGATTAGAGCAGAGATAAATGATATAAAATAAAAAAAAATAGATCAATGAAACTAACAGCTGGTTTTTTGAAAGAATAAACAAAATTAATAAGCCTTTAGCTAGACTTCTCAAAATGAAAAGTGGACCCAAATAGATAAAATCATGAATGAAAGAGGAGACAGATCACAACCAAACCACAGAAATAGTCAGTCAGACAACAAAATGAAAGAAACGGCATCCAAATTGGCAAAGAAGAGGTCGAACTTCCACTCTTCTCCAATGACATGATACTCTACATGGAAAACCCGAAAGACTCCACCAAAAAACTACTAGAACCGATACATGAATTCAGCAAAGTAGCAGGATATAAAATCAATGTATGGAAATTGATTGCATTCCTATACGCCAATAATGAAGCACCAGAAAGAGCAATCAAGGAATCCCACTTACAATTTTACCAAAAACAATAAAATACCTAGGAATAAACCTAACCAAAGAGGTAAAAGATCCATATACTGACAACTATAGAAAGCTTATGAAAGAAATCAAAGACGACCCAAAGAAATGGAAAAACATTCCATGCTCATGGATTCCAAGAATATTGTCAAAATGTTGATACTACCCAAAGCAATCTATACACTCAATGCAACCCCTATCAAAATAACACCAGCATTATTCTCAGAGCTACAACAAAGAAACCTAAAATCTGTATAGAACAACAAAAGACCCAAATAGCCAAAGCAATCCTGAAAAAGAAAACCAAAGCGGGAGGCATCATAACTCTTGACTTTAGTCTGTGTTACAAAGCTGTAATCAAGACAGTACAGTATTGGAACAAAACACACACATAGATCAATGGAATAGAATTGAGAACGCAGAAACGGACCCGCACACATACGGCCAACTAATCTTCAACAAAGCAGGAAAGAGTATCCAATGGAAAAAAAGACAGTCTCTTTAGCAAATCGTGCTGGGAGAAATGTGATACTGACATGCAGAAGAATGAAATGGACCACTTTCTGACACCATACACAAAAATAAATTCAAACTGGAAAAAAGACCTAAATGCGAAACATGAAACCATCAAAATTCTACAGGCAGCAACCTCTCTGACCTCAGCTGCAGCAATTTCTTACTTAACATGTCTCTAGAGGCAAGGGAAATAAAATCAAAAATGAACTAATGGGAATTCATCAAGATAAAAAGCTTCTGCAAAGCAAAGGGAATAATCAACAAAAGTAAAAAGCAACTGACAGAATGGGAGAAGATGTATGCAAATGAAATATCAGATAAAAGGTTAGTATCCAAAATCTATATAGAACTTACCAAACTCAACACCTGAAAAACAAATGATCCAGGGAAGAAATGGGCAAAAGACATGAATAGACACTTTTCCAAAGAAGACATCCAGGTGGCAAACAGACATGAAAAGATGCTCAACATCACTCATCATCAGGGAAGTACAAACCAAAATCACAATGAGATACTACCTCACACCTGTCAGAATGGCTAACATTAACAATTCAGGAAACAACAGATGCTGGCGAGAATGTGAAGAAAGGGGAACCATTCTGCACTGCTGGTGAGAATTCAAACTGGTGCTGCCGTTCTGGAAAACAGTATGGAGGTTCCTCAAAAACTTAAAAATAGAACTACCCTATGACCAAGCAAGGATACAAAAATGTCGATTTTAAGAGGCACATGCACCCCAATGTTTATAGCTGTGCTATCAACAATCACCAAATTATGGAAAGAGCCCAAATGTCCATCAATTGATGAATGGATAAAGATGTGGTATATGTGTATGTGTGTATACACACATACATACATACATACACTGGAATACATACATACATACACACACACACACATAATGAAACACACACACACACACACACACACACACACACACACACAAATAGAATACTACTCGGGAATGAAAAAGAATGAAATCTTGCATTTGCAACAACATGAATGGAACTGGAGGATATTATGCTAAGTGAAATAAGTCAGTCGTAGAAAGACAGATATCATATGATTTCACTCATAGGTGGAATTTGAGAAACTCAACAGATGAACATAGGGGAAGGGAAGGAAAAATAAGATAAAAACAGAGAGGGAGGCAAAGCATAAGAGACTCTTAAATACAGAAAACAAACTGAGGGTTGCTGGAGAGGAGGTGGGTGGAGGATGGGTTAAATGGGTGACAGGCATTGAGACGGGTACTTTTCGGGATGAGCACTGGGTGTCACATGTAAGAGATGAATTACTGGGTTCTTCTATTCCTGAAGCCAAGACCACACTGTATGTTAACTAACTTGAATATTAAAAATAATAATAATAATTTCAACCAGTAAATAAATAACAATTTGTCAGCCTTAGAAACATATCCCCTAATCCAGCAAACATTCTATGGAAAAACTTAGAGATATGCAAAGATATATTCATCATATAATCTATGTCAACCAAAATAGAAGTTCTAAATAAATTATGGTACAGCCATAGAATATAATACAACACAGAAATAAAATCAAATTTGTAGGGATATACTTTATATGGGAACACAGTCACAGTATATTATGAAAAAGTAAGGGAGAAACTAGAATATGCAAAATAATCCCTTTTCAAAATTAGTAATTATTTGAAAGTACAAATGTAACCTACAAATACGTTGTTTAAAAAAAAAAAAAAAAAGCCACGGATAAAAACAGAAGTTCCCTTTACCACTCAACACCTCTTTCCAGATATAATCACTTCTACAGATGTGATAATACAGCCTTTCAGATCTTTTCTCTGTATGTATACACATACATCTACAGTTTCATATAGAAATACATATTTGTTTTGTTTTGATTTAATGGCATTATGCTCTATGGATTTTAGGGGGTCGCTTTTTTCACTTAATACATCTTGGAGAGCTATGTTTCTTATTAAATAGGAATCCTCTCATTCTTCTAAATGATTCTGTATTATTCTAAAGAATAACGATACCATATGTTATACAATACGTTAGTATTTCAACATTTCTCTATTGATTTGACCATGTGTATATTCTAAAGTTATACGTGTAAAATGAAAAGAAGAAAAAGCAGTATGAGGCCAAATACAGATCAAACTATTTGCCATGGTTATCTCTGCATGCTTTTCTAAATTTTTCATTTTTAGCATTACTTTTTATATAAGGGAAAAACTGTTATATTAAAAATAATAAAAATAACTTTAAAGTATTCTTAATTTTAAGAATGTATCACATTACATCTAAAAAAATGACATTTTTAGAGATGTCTGGGTGACTCAGTCAGTCAAAGCACCCAACTCTTGATTTCGGCTCAGGTCATGATCTCACAGTTCATGAGTTCGAGCCCCACGTTGGGCTCTGCGCTGATGGCATGAGGTCTGCTTGAGATTTTCTTTCTACCTCTCTCTCTCTGCCCCGCCCTGCTTATGCTCCCTTTGAAGATAAAGAAATAAACTTAAAAAAAAAAAAAAGGTATTTTTATATTACAGCTGTCACTTAATCAATGATGTACTGGCTAAAGTAAATGTTTTCTCTACTCAAAGAGTATTTCACCTTGTATAAGAACAGTAGTAACTCTATTAACCTATGTAATGAATAAGCAATGTTTGGAAAAAAATCAAAATGAATCATTTATGCAATGTCTTTGGGTAAGTATCGACTATCTTTTTCTACGTTTATTTATTTTGAGAGAGAAAAGAGAACCCAAGTGGGGGAGGAGAAGTGAGAAAGGAAGACAGAAAGAATCCCAAGCAGGCTCTGAACTGTTAGCACAGAGCCCAACCCAGGTCCCAAAGTCCTGAACCATGAGATCAAGACCCAAGCTGAAATCAAGAGCTGGACACTCAACCAACTGAGCCACCCAGGCACCCCTCAACTAACAATCTTTTTATTTTAAAGTTTATTTATTTTATTTTCAGAGAGAGAGAGAGAGAGAGAGAAAGTGCACAAGTCAGGGAGGGACAGACAGAGGGAGAGAGACTCCACTGTCAGCCCATAGCCTGACTGTGGGTTGGAACTCAAGAAATGTGAGATTATGATCTGAGCTGAAATCAAGAGCTGGATGCTTAACTGACTGAGCCACTTAGGTGTACCTCGACTAACTAACAATCTTTAACCACACTTTGCCCAGAATCCTAAGGTTCTTCTGGGAATCCTGTGAATCTTTACAAAACAGAATGTGGCAACAGTGGGCACATCTGTGTTTCTACTCTAATGTTTCCAAGTTCTACTTTAAGATGATTTGAATTATTTGTATTCAAAATGCAGTCCTGAAAAGTGCTTTATAATGTCAAAGTATTTGTGCCATTTGAAATCCGTAATGATGATAAAACAGTTAAAATGGAATATCAAACATTTAAAGTTTTTCACACATCAAAATAAATAACTCATCATTTGCATGTGTGGTTTTGCCAAGATACCAAGATTCAACAAAACCTACACCTAGAAGTATCAGAGTAAAACTGCAAAAGACCAAAGATGATGTGAAAATATTAAAGTAATTAGAAAAAAATTAAAGATTATAGTCAGAGGAAAAATAATTAGACTGACAGTTAAATTCTCAAAAGCGACAGAAAACTAAAGGTAAAAGAATGATATCTTCCATGTCCTGTAAGAAAATGGCTATCAATCTAGAATTCTACACCTTGACAAAATATCTTTCAAGGGAGGAGTTGAAATGACATAGTCAGAAGAACATAAACTGAGAGGGCATGCCACTAGCAGACCCCTCACTAAAGAAAAATCTGAAGGATCTACCTCAAACAAGAAAATTTACTCTCAAATGAAAGGTCTGAAATACCAAGAAGGAATGAACAATAAATAACTTTTTCAATATGCTGGTGAATCTCAACAAATACTGACTATATGAACAATGATAATAGCTAATAGGATTCCTATAAAATAAGTAACTAAAATATACAACAGTAACAACATAAATTTGAAGGGCGTAAATTGGGTATTCTAAGTTTCTTTTAGTGTCTTAGTATAGAATAAAGATACTGATCAATTTCAGACTAGCATTAAGTTAAGAAAGCATGTTAAAATTTCTAGAGTATTAAAAGAACAGAAAATATAATGTATAACTTACAAACAAGAGAAAGGGAAAAGTGGAATTAGAAAAAAATACCCAAAAAAGGACAAGAAAAGAAATAAAACAGAAAAAAAGGGAAGACAAATAAAAAGCTCAAAATAAAGCTGCATACTGAAAACCAAATATATCTGTAATCAAAATAAATATAAATAGATTAAAAGCTCTAGTTAAAAGACAGACTGGCTGATCGGCCAAAAAATGAAAATCCAGCTATTTGACATTGGAGAGAGAACAAGAACACCAACCAAACAAAAGCTGGTATACCTACATTAATATAAGATAAAGCAGACTTTAAGGCATAAAAAAAAATCACCCATAAAGAGGGTTACTACAGAAGGTTCAACAGACCAGGAAGTTGTAACAGTTCAAAATTTGTACACACCTGATAATGTAGCCACAAAATAGATAAAGCATAAATGAAACGCTAGAAGAGCTTTAAGCAAAAATGGACTCATAATCGTAACAGATCCTACAGGGAAAAAAAACCATTCGAATAACAGCAAACTTCTCAACAGAAACCTTGGAAGCCAGAAGGAAGTTGCACTACATTTTGTAAGTACTGAAAGAAAAGAACTGTCAACCTAGAATTCTATATCCAGCAACTATTCTTCAAGAATGAAGAGGAGATAGGGAGGAGGGGTCAACACGGGAGAGAAGTAGGGGGACCCAGTGCTCTCCCGTGTCTTTCAAACTAAGAAGGACTGAAACCGAGGGACTCTTAATCCCAGAGATCTGCAGGAAGAGGAGTTGGAGGCTACGGGGAAGAGAATGCAAAATCCAAAAAATCCTGGGAGACTGAATGAATGCAATCTGGGAGAAAGAAAGCAAGTCGCGGAGGTGCAGAGCTGCAGCGAGCGGGGCCCCTTCTGCAGAAAGGCAAAGGGAAGGGAAAGAACAGGGGGGAAAGTACTTCCCACCGGGGTGGAGAGGGAGCTTATCATCCAGTCCCTAACCATGAGGCTTTTGGAGAGAAGGTCCGTTGCTCACAGCGGAGCTCCCTTCACTCTGGACCCAGCGACACTGACCTAGCCGCGACAAGGAGAGGCGCTGAGCCATCACTGGATCAGTGCGGAGTCAGTGACACAATTTACATAGGGGAAACTGGGTGTAGCCATCGAAGGAAGTTAATAAAAATCAGATAAGCAAGGGGTGCGCGACTGCCCAGCAGATCGCGCTGCGTGCCTGCAACCCCGGCAGAGTGAAGGCGGAAACGGAGGAGTGATTTGAGACTCCGGGTCCGTGAATAAGAGGCTGGGGGGATGCCACTGTGGTCACGCCAGTGCTGCGTCAGGGACACAATTTACATAAGGTGCAGCGGTCTGAGTGAGGTAAAGAAACTCAGATGAGTGTGGGACACACGACCGCCCAGCAAATCACACTGCGCCTACAACCCGGACAGAGTTGTGGATGAAAACGGGTGATTTGAGAATCTGGGTCCATGAAAAGGGGACTGTGGCGGCGCCATTGTGGTCGCGCATTCCCACAAGGCCTGACCCCAGGACTCCAACCGCCAGCAGTGGAGGCGGGACCGCCTACACCAGGCCATGCCGCTCCTCATACAAGAGAGGCCTTTCAGCAGGAGCAATTGCCATGGAGACACAAATACTGCAGCATTGCCTGGATTAATTCCAGGTTAATTCTTCTGTTCTAGATATATTCTCCCTCTTCTCCTTCCTATCTCTCCCCACCTCTAAACCAGTCACCTGGGGGTTTTGGCTTGCTTAAACAGACATTTAACCCACTCTCTCAGTGCATGTTCTACACCTCCCTCTTTAATTTCCTCTCTCTCTCTCTGGAACAATCAGGCCACATAGTACATCTGGGGAACATCAAACTTCATTTCTCTTTCCTCGCATCCTTCCTTATTCTGATTTCTCTCTTTCTGGATAAAGTCTTCTAATCTCCCTGCCTGGTCAAAGTTCAATTTCTTCTCCTTTTTTTTTTTTTTTTTAATGTTTATTTATTTTTGGGAGACATAGAGACAGAGCGTGAGCAGGGGAAGGGCAGAGAGAGAGGGGGATACAGAATCTGAAACAGGCTCCAGGCTCTGAGCAGTCAGCACAGAGCCCGACGCGGGGCTCGAACTCGCAGACCGTGAGATCATGACATGACGCCTAACCGACTGAGCCACCCAGGCGCCCCTCAATTTCTTCTTCTTCCCGCACCTGTCGCTACTCTCTCTATGTATGCTCTGCCATCAGCAAAGCGCACACCCTATCCTTAACGTGTACCTGGTACATCAGGTGACATACTTCCAGAGTGTCATTCGTTATTCTTTTTTATGCTATGATTTGTCTATATTATTGGTCGGTACAGTTGTGAGCTTGGGTTTCCTGTTTGTCAGACTGACCGTTTCCCTTTCCAGGGAGACCAAGGAAATAAACCAGTACACACCTAGCCAAAATGACGAAATGGAAGAACTCCCCTCAAAAGAATGTACAGGAAATAGTGACAGCGCAAGAAATGATGAAAGCAGACATAAGCTACTTAACAGAAAAAGAATATAGGGGTGCCTGGGTGTCTCAGTTGGTTAAGCGGCCAACTTCAGCTCAGGTCGTGATCTCACGGTCTGTGAGTTCGAGCCCCACGTCGGGCTCTGTGCTGACAGCTCAGAGCCTGGAGCCTGTTTCAGATTCTGTATCTCCCTCTCTCTCTGCCCTTCCCCTGCTCACGCTCTGTCTCTATGTCTCCCAAAAATAAATAAATGTTAAAAAAAAAAAAAAAAAGAATATAGAATGATAAACATAAAAATACTCGCTGGGCTTGAAAAAGCATAGAAGAAAGCAGGAGGACCTTAGAGGCAGAGATCAACGTCCTAAAAAATGGTTAGGAGGAATTAAAAAATGCTTTAAATGAGGTGCAAAACAAATTGGAGGCAGCCACAGCATGAAATGAAGAGGTGGAAGAGAGAATAGGTGAATTAGAAGATAAAATTATGGGGAAAAAAAGGAAGCAGAGAAAGAGAGAAACTGATTCAGGAACAGGAAAGGAGAATTCGCGAGCTGAGTGATGCAATCAAATGGAATAATATCTGTATTATAGGAATTCCAGAGGAAGAAGAGAGAGAGGAAGGTGTTGAAGGAGCACTTGAACAAATCATCACTGAGAACTACCCCAACATGAAGAAGAAAATGGGCAGTGAAATCCAAGAGGCACAGAGAACTCCCCTCAGACGTAACCCGCAGACCCTCAGCATGACACATCATAGTGAAGCTGGGAAAATACAATGACAAAGAGAGAATTCTGAAAGCAGCTAGGGATAAATGGGTCTTAATATACAAAGGTAGACACATTAGGGTTGTAGCAGACTTATCTACAGAAACTTGGCAGGCCAGAAAGGAATGGCAGGAAATCTTCAATGTGATGAAAAGGAAGGATATGCAGCCAAGAATTCTTTATCCGGCCAGCCTGTCATTCAGAACGGTAGAGAGATAAAGGTCTTCCCAAACAAAAATTGAAGGAATACATCACAAATAAACCAGTCTTAAAAGAGATCCTGAGGGGGACTCTATGAAGAAAAGGTCACAAGGAACACAGAATACTTAATACTGGAGACATCCTTACAAGCATGAAACCTACAAATAATACAGTGACTCTAAATCAAAATTTTTCAATATTAACGCTGAATGTAAATGGACTAAATGCTCCAATTAAAAGACAAAGGGTAACAGAATGGATTAAAAAACAAGACCCATCTATCTGCTGTCTTCAAGAGACCGATTTTAGACCTGAGGACACCTTCAGATTGAAAGTGAGGGGATGGAGAACTATCTACCATGCTACAGGAAGATAGAAGAAAGCTGGAGTAGCCACACTTATATCGGACAAACTAGACTTTAAAGTAAAAGATGTAATAGGAGATGAAGAAGAGCATTATATAATAATCACAGGGACTATCCAGCAGGAAGAGCTAACAATTATAAATATCTACGTGCCGAATTCTGGGGCACCCAAATTTGTAAAGCAACTAATTACAAACATAAGCAATCTATCGATAAAAATGTGTGAAGTGCAGGGGACCTTAATACCCCATTCACAGCGCTGGATAGATCCACTAAGCAGAGAATCAACATAGAAATAATGGACCTGAACGACACATTGGAACAGATGGGCCTGACAGACATCTTCAGGGCCCTTCGTCCAGAAGTAAAGGAATTTACATTCTTCCCAAATGCACATTTGGGAAAAATTGTACATTTTCCAAGACAGACCATATTTTGGGGCACAGGGAAGCTCTGAATAAATATAAAAGAATTGAGATTATACCGTGAACACTTTCAGACCACAATGCTTTGAAACTTGAAATCAACCACAGGAAAAAGTCTGGAAAACCCCCAAAAGCATGGAGGCTAAAGAACAACCTACTAAAAGATGAATGGGTCAACCAAGCAATCAGAGAAGAAATTGAAAATTAATGGAAACAAATGAAAATGAAAATACAAAAATACAAACACTTTGGGATGCAGCAAAGGCAGCCCTGAGAGGGAAATATATTACAATTAAGGTTTATCTCAAGAAACAAGAAAAATCACTAACACAAATTCTAACAGCACGCCTAAAGGAACTACAAGCAGAAGAGCTAAGACAACCCAAACCCAGCAGAAAGAGAGAAATAACAAAGATCAGGGCAGAAATTAATCATATGGAAACAGAAAAAGTAGTGGAACAGATCAATGAAACCAAGAGCTGGTTCTTTGGAAAAAAAAAAAAAAAAACTGATAAACATCTAGCCAGGCTTCTCAAAAAGAAAAGAGAGAGAACCCAAATCAATAAAATCACGAACGAAAATGGAGTGATTACAACCAATCCCTCAGAAATACAAGCAATCATCAGAGAATATTATGAAAAACTATATGCTGTCAAATTGGACAACCTGGAGGAAACAGACAAATTCCTAAACAGCCACACACTACCAAAACTCAAATGGGAAGAAATAGAAAACTTGAACAGACCCCTAACTAGTGAAGAAATTGAATCAGTTATCAAAAATCTCCCAACAAATAAAAGTCCAGGACCAGATGGCTTCCTTGGGGAATTTTACCAGACATTTAAAACAGAGTTAAGGGGCGCCTGGGTGGCTCAGTCGGTTGAGCGTCCGACTTCGGCTCAGGTCATGATCTCGCGGTCTGTGGGTTCGAGCCCCGCGTCGGGCTCTGTGCTGTCAGCTCAGAGCCTGGAGCCTGCTTCACATTCTATGTCTCCCTCTCTCTCTGCCCCTCCCCCACTCATGCTCTGTCTCTCCCTGTCTCAAAACTAAATAAACTTTAAAAAATAAATAAATAAATAAATAAATAAATAAATAAATAAAACAGAGTTAATACCTATCCTCCTCAAGCTGTTTCAAAAAATTGAAACGGAAGGAAAACTCCCAGACACATTCTATGAAGCCAGCATCACTTTGATTCCCAAACCAGACAGAGACCCAGCAAAAAAAAGAGAACTACAGGCCAATATCCTTGATGCAAAAATTCTGAACAAGATACTAGCAAATCAAATCTAACAGCATATAAAAAGAATTATCCACCACAATCAAGTAGGATTCATCCCTGGGTTGCAGGGCTGGTTCAATGTTCACAAATCAATCAATGTGATACATCACATTAACAAAAGAAAAGAACCATATGATCCTGTCAATAGATGCAGAGAAAGCATTTGACAAAATACAGCATCCTGTCCTAATAAAAACTCTCAAGAAAGTCGGGATAGAAGGAACATACTTAGGCATCATAAAAGCCACTTATGAAAAGCCCACATCTAATATCATCCTCAATGGGGAAAAACTGAGAGCCTTCCCCCTGAGGTCAGGAACACGACAGGGATGTGGGATGTCCACTCTCACCACTGCTATTTAATATAGTGTTGGAGGTCCTAGCGTCAGCAATCAGACAACAAAGCAAAATAAAAGGCATCAGGATACGCAAGGATGAAGTCAAACTTTCACTTTTCGCAGACAACATGATACTTTACATGGAAAATCTGACAGAATCCACCAAAAGCCTTCTAGAACTGATCTATGAATTCGGCAAAGTTGCAGGATACAAAATCAATGTACAGATATCCATTGCATTCCTTTACACCAACAATGAAGCAATAGAAAGAGAAATAAAGAAGCAAATCCCACTGACAACTGCACCAAAAACCATCAAATACCTAGGAATAAACCTAACCTAAGATGTAAAAGATCTCTACGCTGAAAACTATAAAAAACTTATGAAGGAAATTGAGGAAGACACAAGGAAATGGAAAAATATCGCGTGCTCATGGATCGGAAGAATAAATATTGTCAAAATGGCAATACTACCCAAAGCAATCTACACATTCAGTGCAATCCCAATCAAAATTGCACCAGCATTCTTCTCAAAGCTAGAGCAAACAATCCTAAAATTTGTATGGAACCACAAAAGACCCCGAATGGCCTAAGTAATATTGAAGAAGAAAACCAAAGCGGAAGGCATCACAATCCCAGACTTTAACCTCTACTACAAAGCAGTAATAATCAAGACAGTGTGGTATTGGCACAAGAACAGACACATAGACCAATGGGATAGAATAGAGAACGCAGAAATGGACCCACAAGCATATGGCCAACTAATCTTTGACAAAGCAGGAAGAGTATCCAATGGAAAAAAGACAGCCTCTTTAACAAATGGTGCTGGAGAACTGGACAGCAACATGCAGAAGAATGAAACTAGACCACTTCCTTATACCACTCACAAAAATAAACTCAAAATGGATGAAGGACCTGAATGTGAGACAGGAAACCAAAATCCTAGAGGAGAAAGCAGGACAAAAGCTTTTTGACCTGAGACGCAGCAATTTCCTATGCGACGCATCTCCAAAGGCGAGGGAATTAAAAGCAAAAATGAACTACTGGGACCTCATCAAGATAAAAAGCTTCTGCACGGCAAAGGAAACAAGCAACAAAACTAATAGACAACCGGCAGAATGGGAAAGGATCATTGCAAATGACATATCGGATAAAGGACTAGTATCTAAAATCTATAAAGAACTTATCAAACTCCACACCCAAAAAACAAATAATCCAGTGAAGAAATGGGCAGAAGATATGAATAGACACTTCCCCAAAGATGACATCCAGATGGCCTACAGACACATGAAACGATGCTCAATGTCACTCATCATCAGGGAAATACAAATCAAAATCACACTGAGATACCACCTCACACCAGTCAGAGTGGCTAAAATGAACAAATCAGGAAACTATAGATGCTGGTGAGGATGTGGAGAAGCAGGCACCCTCCTACACTGTTGGTGGGAATGCAAACTAGTGCAGCCATTCTAGGAAACGGTGTGGAGGTTCCTCAAAAAAATGCAAATAGAACTACCCTATGACCCAGCAGCAGTACTGCTAGGAATTTACCCAAGAGACACAGGAGTGCCGATGCATAGGGGCATGTGTACCCCAATGTTCACAGCAGCACTTTCGACAACAGCCAAATCATGGAAAGAGACTAAGTGTCCATCAACTGATGAATGGATAAAGATGATGTGGTATATATATATAATGGAATACTACGCAATGAGGAGAATGAAATGTGGCCATGCGTAGCAACATGGATGGACCTGGAGGGTATTATGCTAAGGGAAATAAGTCAGTCAGAGAAATACAGATATCATGTTTCCACACATAGGTGGATTTTGAGAGACTCAGCAGAAAACCATGGGAGAGGGGAAGAGGGGAAAGGAAAAAAGACACAGAGAGGGAGGGAGACAAAACATAAGAGACTCTTGGAGACTAAGAACAAACTGAGGGGTGAGGGGGGTAGGGGGGAAGAGTGGGTGACGGGCACAGAGGAGGGCACTTGTTGGGATGAGCACTGGGTGTTGTATGAAACCAATGTGACAATAAATTATTAAAAAAAAAAAAAAAGAATGAAGAGGAAATAAAGACACTCTTGGATGATGAAAAGCTAAGAATTTGTTGCCAGCTGACCTACTCCAAAAGAATGAGTAAAAGAAGTTCTCTAAACAGAAAGGAAATGATTTAAAAAAAAAAAAAAAGGAATCTAAAGATCAGGAAGAAAGAATTGAAATGGAAAAACTGTGGGTAAATATAATACTTTCCTTCTCCTGGAAATTAAATTATGTTTAATGGTTTACAAAAATTATAACACTGTCCAATGCCATTCTCAATGAATGTAGGGGAAATGTTTAAGAAAATTGTATTATGAATGGGGGAGGGTAAAGGGATATAAATTGAGGTAAGGTTTCTAAAATTCACTTTAACTGATAAAATATCTAGTGGGGTAAAGGACACAGGAGGCAGATCTCAGAAAGTATCTGTGAAACCACATTTTTAAAAAAAGCTCTGCATCTCCTATTTACTCAGCTCTAAATCGGACTTTGCAAGGTAGTCTAGTAAACCATGTTTTTACTTAAGACCACTAATGAGCTCTCCTCTTGACTTTTATGCTGTACTTGACAGTGCTGAATACTTACTCCTTAAAATCTTTCAGTCTCTTGTGGTTGGGGAAACCAATCTAGTAACTGTCCTACATTTATGTATACTTTTTCTCAGTGCCCTAAATTGATTTCTATCTTCTACTCATCCTTTATTTTTGTGTTTCTCAAAGTCTGGGCCTCAAACCACGTGCAGTGGAAACACCTGAGCCCCACTCTGGACCTACTGATTCAGAACCCTTAGGTATGAGCTTCAGGGCATCAGCCTTTGAATAAGCTCCCCTTACCAGATGATTCAAGTATGAGAATTGTTTTAAATATTGACTCACAAGGTTCTGTCCTTGATCTCTTTTGCTTCTACCTGTTACACATGCACAATTAAAACTATACCCAGGGGTGCCTGAGTGGCTCTGTTGGTTAAGCGTCCCACTTTGGCTCAAGTCATGATCTCATGGTTTGGGTTCAAGTCCCACATTGGGCTCCGTGCTGACAGTATGGAACCTGCTTAGGAGTCTCTCCCCTTCTCTCTGCCCCTCCCCTACTCACACTTTCTCGCTCTCTCAAAAAAGATAAATAAACTTAAAAAAAAAAAAAAACCCACACCCAAACTTCCCCACTTACTGCTATTAACTGAATGTGTAGCTGCCTACCCCCACTCCTGGCCACTGCCAGTACCTACAATCCCACCTGATACAGAATACTTATTTGAATGAGCATGATGACTCTCAAACCTGCATTGTCAATTAAGACCTATCTCTTTTAGGCTCTATACCTGCAGGTGCTGCTATCCAAAGTCCTAAAATTACCCTGAATTATTTAGGATTAAGTTCAGCTAACAGTAACAGAAAAACCTAAAAGAATATTGTTTTATGTAACGCAGAAGTTTATCTCTCTCAAATAACAATCTGGAGGGGTGCCTGGGTGACTCAGTCAGTTAAGAGTCAGACTATAGCTCAGGTCATGATTTCATTGCTCACGGGTTCAAGCCCTGCATTGGGCTTCATGCTGACAGCTCAGAGTCTAAACCTGCTCCAGATCCCGTGTCTCCGTCTCTCTCTGCCCCTCCCCTGCTCACGCTCTTTCACTCTCTCAAAGATAAATAAACATTAAAATTAAAAAAAAATAATAGTCTGGAAGAATCCAGTATGAAAATTCTGCTCCACAAAATTCTCAGGCACTCTGGCTCCTTTCTGCTTTCCACTCCACTATGCCCAGAATATGGCCCCATTTCATGGTTCGAGATGGAACTCCACCTAAAAAACGCACATTCCTAGCAGCAGGAAGACAGAACAGAGAAAGGTACAATGATCTCTAAAACACTTCTTGGAAGTACAACATATGACCTGTACTTTTATCTCATTGACCAGGACTTAATATCATGGTCATATATAACCGCTAGGGAGGCTGTAAATATAGTCTTCATATTAGGTAGCTGAATTGTGTTACTAAGAAAAAAAGGGAGACCAGTAAGTGGAAGACAACAGCATTCTTGGCCACACATTCCAAAGTTAATGTGTCCCAAACTGAACTCCCCTAGTTTTCAGGATATACTGTGCAATTTTATACCGTTGCGATGAGTCCACCCTACCTTTATCTCCATTCTGCCTGGCAAACTCCTTCTCCTGTCTTAATACTCACATCATGTATTTTTCTGTGAAGCTTTCCTTTACTCAACCACCTTTCCCTCCAGCCTCAACAGAATGGATGTCTTTGGGCCACTTTTGTGTCTAGCATACAACTCTACTTTTGCATTGCTACTTCTGTATCATATATATATTTTTAAAGTCTATCCCTCCATTCACCTGTCTTCCACTAGAAGGTAAACTCCTTGAGAGCAGAGATTACCTCAGTATCATATACACATAGATCTATAGCATACTACATTTCACAAAAATCAGCCATTAATATCTGCTTCCTAGAATTATGGCAGCATAGAACTGATAAAATAAGTACCTAATAAAAAGGACATTATGGTATGTAGTACTGTAATATAATGGGATGTGTTAACAGTCCTAAATCATAGAGGATTGTAACAGCAGTTCCAAGAATATGGCTATATGCTTTTATCTAGCCACTGCTCTCATGCAGCACACATTACTTACTCATTTTCTACACTCATCTTTCTTTATTCTGGTACAAATAAATAAATTTTAGTTGGGTAAATTTTAAGTACGTTTACATTTGATTCTACTAATTTTATATTTAACTTAGGTCAATGATTAGGTTCTGTGCTTAGATCCCACTTAAATCTCAGCAGTTATTCCATCACAGAAGACCACTTTAGGCATGTCTAAGCCCTTCGAAGAAAGTCACTGAGGAGCCTCAATATTTTGATGATTTTTCTCTGAAAGAAAGTATCTAGATGAACATAGTATTAAACTCGGGAAGCACAGCATTAAAGCTGATAAACACCTGACTATAATAACGCATTAATCTATGATGCCTTCCATAGCATAAAATCTTTACTGATGGGGAGATTTTTACTTAAGACTCTCAAAGTATTGGGGCACCTGGGTGGCTCAGTCAGTTAAGCTTCCAACTTAGGCTCAGGTCATGATCTCGCAGTCCGTGGGTTCGAGCCCTGGGTCAGGCTCTGTGCTGACAGCTCAGAGCCTGGTGCCTGCTTCAGATTCTGTGTCTCCCTCTCTCTCTGCCCCTCCTCTGTTCTCTCTCTCTCTCAAAAATAAACATTAAAAAAGATCTTTTTTAAATAATAAAAAAGTAAAAACTATCTTTGAGATATAAACAGTGGAATATTATGTGTAATTTTAAATTGAGTATCAACTACAAAGGTAGCTAAGCACCCCAAAATGCCTACAGTAGCTTGGCTTCAATAGTCCAAGTATAACTTGTACCTTGCCCATATTTTCCAATGTGGACTGTCAATTCAGATTATGATGCTGAGTTTGCCCTCAAAAAATCTGATCATTACCTTCTTCTACCTCCAGTTCTCTAGCCTAGACAGTGCCCTCACTATTCTGTCTGCTGCTCCAGTTAAGTATGAAGTCCTAACTTCAATGACAATAGGAGTTAGATCTAACTTAAATAAAATTAAAAAACACACACACACATAGTTACTTATTATCTTACCATGAGTTCCTGGTGGTTGTAATATATCTCCTGTCAGGCGACACCACCCAACTGGGAAAATATCTCGACAATCATACTTGCACCAATAATCAAAAGCTCCACTCCAGCCATCAAATGTGATGTAAATTTCATCTCCTCTAACGTCTCCAATAGTTGCAGGGCAGATCATATAAGGGTTCTTTTTGTCAATGGCTTCAAGTTTCATCCCCACTTTGAAATTATTTAGAGGTGGCTTTGGTGGTTCCTACCAAAACATTTAAAAAAAAGTTTTTGTTAAGACGATAAGAGGAATTTGCTCAATTGTATTTTTATAACCTTTATCAACCAAAAATTAAACTCAAGGAAAACAGTTCTGAGAGATTTCTCTGAAATTCTGCTCTACAACATCTCACTTACTCTGGAGCAGAACCAAGAATCTGGAAGCAAACAAACCCAGACTGATAGTAATTCAGTTATTCATTTAAGAAATAGGTGTTATATACTAGGTACCAGAAATTTAGGATTCACAGGTGAACAAAAAATATCAAAGATCCCTGCTCTGGTGGAGCTTACCTTCTAGTGGTTGTGGTAGTAGTGATTGAGGTGGGGTGAGGGAAAAGACAGTGAAGAAAACAACAAGAAATTTTAAAAGAGGGAGTCAAATAAACCCAATAAATGTGTAAATTACAGGGTATGTTGAAAGCTGGTAAGTCCAAAGAAAAAGGGGTGCCTGGGTGGCTCAGTCAGTTGAACATCCAACTCCTTGTTTTGGCTTAGGTCATGATCTCATGGCTCGTGAGTTTGAGCCCCACATCGGGCTCTGTGCTAATGGTGCGGAGCCTGCTTGGGATTCTCTCTCCCTCTCTCTCTGCCCCTCCCCCTCCTTGCTCGCTTTCTCTCTCTCTCTCTCAATAAATAAATAAACTTAAAAAAAAAAACAAAAAGGAATATCACTAAATAACATTAAAAAAAAACCCCAAAAAACAAAAAACAAAGAAACAAACATCTCCAAGTATAAAACGCAGATACAAGAACATGAAAGTCATAGAGCTTGGGGTCATTTATGATATCCAATCCAGACGCCAATATTTAAAAAGCATCCTTTAGATACCAAAATTTAAAGCATGTAAATGCTAACAGGATTCTTAGAAAGCCTAAGTGCCATGTTAAAAGCAACACCTTTTCTTTCAATTTGGTTTTTATCACAGTAAATAAATAGCACCATCATCAACTCAGTCCCTCAAGCCAGAAGCCTGGAAATAGCCTTAGACCAGGGGTTATCAGCCCAACTGAACATCAAAATCACTTGTACCACACTGCCAGGATTTTGATTTTGTCTGGGGTGGGGCCCAGGCATCAGCACATATTAATTCCCCAGGTGATCCTAATGTGCATCCAAGGCTGAGAACCACCACATCAGATGCATTATTTTTCCCTTAACACTCGTATTCAAAGACCACAACCTGCCCAGTTCTATTACCTTGACCTCTAGAATCCTGTAAGAACACTAAAAGTTGGCCCTCAACTGGTTAGTATATGCCAGGCACTGTTCTAAATGTTTTAATTCTCACAGCAACCATATAAAGTCAATGCAATTATTATCCCTATTTTATAGATGATAAAATTGATGCACAATTGCCTAATATATCGTTAAGTATGAGAGCAGGAGCAAGATCTTAAACGTAGGCAGACAACTCCTGGGAACATCCTACCACACCATCTGCCTGGACACCTCCAACCGATCCACTTCAAAGCCCAGCTCTTCTGGTCTCCTTAAAGCTACCCTGGCCAACTCCTGCCCACTCCTAGGTCCCCTCAAAGGAGATGCTCTTCCCTTCAACTGCAAAAGTACCCTTGAAACATGTGCACTCCTCTGAGACCAAGGGATTCTCAAAAACAGATACATCTTATTGATATTGCTATTTCCAGCAGAGTACTCGACAGCAAGATTTTTTAAAAAATGAATTAATGAAGTAATCACCTGAAGAACTGTCAACAAGTTTTCAAGCAATTCAAGTAATTCTTTCACCAAGATATAGTTTCAACACGTATCTGGTTGGTTGATTTCTTTTTTAAAGGCCTCCTTTAAACCCATCTCATCATCCTATACTTTTCCAGTGATATCCTTTATATCCCTGAAGTCTTAAAAGTTCCTTAATTATTAGCCTTTAAAGTCCTTTTTATTACATAATCTTAATTTGATTCTTAAAAACCACTCTAAAGTCAGCAGGGCAAAAGTTAGCTTGGTCAGAGATCAAAGGCATTTGATAAATAAGTAGCTGGTAAGTAAGAAGCAGAGTTACATGCTGTCACTTCAGGAAGGAACTAAGGTCAACCAATTGTTACTACATATGGAAGGAAAAGAGGGAGGTGGATTTAACAAAGCATAACTTTGGCAGTTGATAAATTTTCCTACACATTCACAGAATGGAGAAAGCATTCAAAGCACACATAAGTTTCTTAGGCCCTTACACTGTCATATAACCAAATAAGAATAAGACTTTCTGTAGCAAAGCCAACTAAGTTCAAATGGCAATATTGAACAAATATTTTCTGCTACAAAACGGAAGACAGGAATGAGCAGAGAAATAGAATTTTAAGAATCAAATGTATAATCTAAAAAGCTATCCCAAACGTGACAGTATGTCATCAACGCCACTATTAGCTGACAAATAACAAAAACCAGACAATGATAATGGACAAAATGCAATTTATTCTCTGAAGATTTTTATACTGTTTATTAATTCTTCTAAATTTCATGAATACTCTATCAAAATTACTTACATCTGTATAACCATACAAATAAATAAATACTAACAGAGCTCTGGAAGAAAACAAATATTTATTTTCTTAAAAAAAAATCAAAGGAACTACTCTTTTTCATAAATAAATGAGGTTTTATCTCAAAACAAGCTACCTTCAGATTTAGATAATTGGCAAAATAGTACCCTCTGCTGTCCACAAAAGGTAATAATATAAAGTTGCTTTCAAATATTTTTTTTAATTTTTTTTTTACTTTATTTATTTGGGGGAGGGGTGGACAGAGAAAGAGAGAGGGAGAGAGAATCCCAAGCAGGCTCTGCACTGTCAGCACAGAGCCTAAAGCGGGGCTCAAATTCACAAACCGTGAGATCATGACCTGAGCCAAAATCAAGAGTCAGACACTTAACTGAGCCACCCAGGCGCCCCTTAAATGTTTTTAAATAATATGGTTTGTCATCATCAGTTCTTGAATGACTTCCTAAACACAAAGATATAATTTGTAGGGGTGCCTGGCTGGCTTGGTTGGTAGAACATGTAACTCTTGATTTCAGGGTTTTAAGTTCAAGCCCCATGTTGGGCATAGAGCTTATTAAAAAAAAAAAAAAAAAAAAAGATATAATTTACAAAAGCAATAGCTAAAATAAACAAGGGCTCGTTCTTTCTTACTGTGAGAAAAAAAAAAAAATGATTCTTTCCTAGAAGGTAACCAGTAAAGAATGCTCTTTTAATCTCTCTCCTTGCCTATCTACCTACAATACACTTCTCCTTAAAGGCTATTTCTTTTCATATCCCACAGACTCTGAGGTATCCCTTTTCCTCAGCATATACAACTATCAAACATAATACATACTTTAGTTATTTTGCATGGTTTATTATGCATTTGCCCAGCTAGAAGGCAAGCCCCATAAGGACAGCTTTTTTTACTGTCTTATTTATGGCTGTATTGGCAAAGATTTACTCACTGCCTACTACATGTGAGACACTAATGAAGGCTCCAGATATATATTAAGTGGCAAAATAGACAAAAATCCCATCCTTGTGGTGCTCACATGCTAGTAAAGAGAAAGACGAGAAACAATAATATAAGCAAAATATACTCTATGTTAGAAATGATAAGTGCAAGGCACCTGGGTGGTTCAGACTTAAGCATCACTCTTGGTTTCAGCTCAGGTCATGATCTTGCAGTTTCGTGAGTTCAAGCCTCGCATGGCATGGGCTGCCAGGGCAGAGCTTGGTTGGAATTCTCTCTCTCCCTTTCTCCATGCCCCTCCTCCACTCGCACTGTCTCTGTACCTCTCAAAATAAATAAATAAACTTAAAAAATTTTAAAAGAAGAAATAAGTGCTATGCAAAAAAATAAAGTAGAGCAGACTAGGGTCCAGAGAAAAATGTAAGGGAGGGTTTGTGCAAAATTTTAAATAGGGTAATCAGAACAAGTCTCAAATGGAAGGAGACATGTGAGCAGAACCCTAAAGGTGATTATTAACCACAGTTACCTACAGGAAGGGTATTCCAGACAGAGAAAAGCCAGGGCCAAGGCCCTAAAGCAGGGTATGAGTCCGCAAGAAATCCCTAAGATTTCATTCATGTGGAATTTAAGAAACAAAACAAATGAACAAAGGAAAAAAAGACCAAAAAAATGAGACTCTTAAATAGAGAACTGGTAGTTGCCAGAGGGGAGATGGGTGGGGAGAAGGGTGAAATAGATAAAGGGGATTAAGAGTGCATTTGTTTTGGGGCACCTGGGTGGCTCAGTTGATTAAGCATCTGAGTCTGGCTTTCAGCTCAGGTCATAATCTCACTGTGAGTTCAAGCCCTGTGTCTGGCTCTTCGCTGACAGCCTGCTTAAGAATCTCTTTCTCTCTCCCTCCCCTCCCTCTTTCTCTGCCCTTCCCCTACTCGTGCATGCTCTCTCACTCTTTCAAAAAAATAAACTTTTTATTTATTTTTGAGAGAGAGTGAGAGTGAGTGAGGGGTAGAGAGAAAACTCCCACGAGGTGCAAAGAGACAGGGAGAGAGAGTGCAGAGCCTGGAACAGGGCTTGAGCACACCCAAAGTGGGATTCAAACTCACAAACTGTGAGCCAAAGTCAGATGCTTAACCGACTGAGCCACCCAAGAGCCCCATACATAAACTTAAAAAAAAAAAAAGTATACTTATCTTTAAACTTTTTTTAGTGTTTATTTATTTTTGAGAAGGGGGGGTGCGCATTCAAGAGGACATGTGAGGTGGGGGCAGAGAGAAGAGGAACAGAGGATCCAAAGCCCACTCTGTGCTGACAGTCGAGAGCCCCATGTGGGGCTGGAACTCACGAATCATGAGATCATGACATGAGCTGAAGTCAGATGCTTAACCTACTGAGCCACCCAGATGTCCCAAACTATCTTTTTTTTTTTTAAGTTTATTTATTTTTGAACGACAGAGAGAGAGAGAGAGCGCGCACGCAGGTCCACAAGAGTGGGAGGGGGCAGAGAGAATCCCAAGCAGGCTCCACGCTATCATAAGCGCAGAGCCAGACAAGGGCCTCAAACTCACAAACCGTGAGATCATGACCTGAACCAAAAATCAAGAGTTAGGCATTTCAAAGACTGAGCCACCCAGGCACCACAAGAGTACACTTACCTTGATAATCAGCACTGAGAAATGTACAGAACTATTGAATCATTAAGAAAAAAAAAAACTACAATATTTACCATTCTTGATATGAATAATTGTTTATTTTTCTTAAGTAGGCTCCACACCCAGCAGGGAGCCCAAAGCAGAGCTTGAAATCATGACCCTGAGATCAAGACTTCAGCCAATATCAAGAATTGGGTGTTCAACCGACTGAACCACCCAGGCACCCCTTTGTATGAATAATTGCAATAAAATATGACTGAGAAAACAATCAGGGCAGAGGGTGAGAAAGAAATATTTTGACCCATAATTTAACTAAAACTTGGCTTTTATTCACTGTTTCTTAACATACTGTACTCTTTCAACATTTTTCAAGAGCATACACTATTTTTGGAATTTTCCCTCTTTTGTTATATAACAAATATTTCCTTATAACAAATTCTTTCTGATGATTGTTTTTAACATTCTTTTATTTGTGAAACCAAATCTAAGTAACTTTCAAGTGGTTTTTTGGTCCATCATCATCTTCTCCAATGTCAAAGGATGACTAATACAGCAAAGTGAGGGAAAGCTTCACTTCTGAAGGTAAATAAAAAATAGCAATGAACACGTGCTTCTAGTAGAGGACTCTTTTCATATCTAAGGTCTCAAAAGAGGGTATGAATTCATTTTGACTAGTGAGTGATTATAATTGAGACTTATTTTATGACTTGCTGTTATGAATTGAATTGTGTCCCCTACCCCTGCCAAATTCATGTTTAAATCCTAACCCCCAGGACCTTGGAATGTGATTTCATTTGGAGACAGGGTCTTTAAAGACAGAGGTAATTAAGTTAAAATGACGTTATTAGGGTGGGCGCTAATCCATGAGGAGGAAAGCAGGACACAGACACACAGATTGTTAAAAGTCAAGGAGAGAGGCCTCGAAAGAAACCAAGCCTGCGGACATCTTGATCTCAGACTTTTAGTCTCCAGAGCTGTAAGAAAATAAATTTCTGTTGATTAAGCCACTGTAATGAACTGAATGATGTCCTCCCAAATTCATAAATTTGCCCTAATACCCAAAGTCACTTTATTTAAAGACAGGGTCTTTAAGGAAGTAATAAAGGTTAAGTGAGGTCCTAAGGGTGGGGCCCTAATCCAATAGGACTGGTGACCTTCTAAAGGAGGAGAAATCAAAGATACCTCCCCTTCCCCACATGCACAGAGAAGTCCTTTGAGGATATAGCAAAACTGTAGCCATCTATAAGCTGAAGAAAGAGGCCTCACCAAAAACCAACCCTGATGGTCCTTTGATTTTGGACTTCTAGCTCCCAGAATTGTGAAAAATTAAATTTCTACTGTTTAAGCTACCCAGTCTGTGGACATTTAAGTGCTCCTATTAAAACAATAAAACCACAGACAGAGAGAGAACATGTGAGCATGGGCAGGGGAGAGGGGTAGAGGGAGAATGAAAGAGCAGGAGAGAGGAAGAGGGTGAGAGAAAGAGAGAAAGAGAGAGAGAGAGAGAGAGAGAGAGAGAGAGAGAGAGAGAATCTTAAGTAGGCTTCATGCTTAGCGCAGAGCTCAACATGGGGCTTGATCCCACAACCTCAGGATCATGACCTGAGCCAAAATCAAGAAAGAGTCAAATGCTCAACTGACTGAGGCACCCAGGGGCCCCGATGGAAGCTTTTTATAACATCTTTCTTACCTCCTTGAACGACGTTGCAGGTGCCATTTCAGATCCATTCAAGGTTCTTAAGAGGAACATTGGCCAAGATGACGCATTCATCTGGTACCCTATTTTATAAAATAAAACAGCATGAAAAAGTCTTCCTGTGATATTATAGCAAGATGTTCTAAAAAATAGGTTTTGTTTAACATTCTTCTCCAGAGAATGACTTTCGTACCAAGAAATCCAGGAAATGGGCAAGAGGAGTAGATGCACCCTCCAAAAAGTTCTACTGTACTCAGTGTACTATTTGGTGACAATGCTACAGTAGGGGTAGAAACTCTCATTTTAGACAAGTCACCAGCTAGAGTTCACCAACATACACATAAGTACATTAGGAATGGGCCATAATACTATGGGTGACCCAAGCCAAAACCCAGAAGAGTTTCCAGTCCCCACCAATAGCCACACAAGCACGGAAAAGGCTGCAAAAGACTTCCAGCCTCTCTTTTTCCTCAGAGTCCCA
Source organism: Paguma larvata (assembly GCA_030068075.1). Classification (NCBI taxonomy): domain Eukaryota; kingdom Metazoa; phylum Chordata; class Mammalia; order Carnivora; family Viverridae; genus Paguma; species Paguma larvata. Next base: position 12,960,223 of record CM057830.1, read on the forward strand.
GCCTCATTTTCCTTTCAAGAAAAGACGGTTTTCTGTGAAACTCAGCAAATGTACACTTAGGATGGTGCATTTCATTGTACATAAATTTCACCTCAAAATTTTAAAAAACTGCAAATAAACACTGAACTCTAGTTAATGATATGCATCCTAAGTATTTAGGGAGGATGTACTGACATCAATAACCTACTCTGAAATGCATTTAAAAATAAGATGGATTGATGAATCGACAGAAGGGCAGATACAACAGGTAAGTAATAAAGCAAGTATGGAAAATGACGATGGTAGAATCTAGGTAACGGGTATGTGGGTGTTCACTATAAAATTCCTTCACCTCTTCTATATTTGAAATTCTCATAACGATATGTTAGAAAAAAGGTAGCTCTCATTTTAGCAATTTTTATACACAATAAACACGATCTTCTCTTAGAATCTGTATCAGATGCAATCAAAAGAGACTTAAGAGGTGTCTTTTGGAGATCTCATCAATTAATGGTGGATATCACAGCATTTGACATGTGCAACAGGGAGTAGAGAGTCTGCTAGTTTTATTGCTTTCTGGGGGCAATCTGTTTCATGCAACATTTGCCTGCCCTGATGCCAGAATTAAAGAGAACTTGGCATGCATCTCTGATGGATACGTGCATTAAGATAGGGAGGCATACGAATCACTGGCAATCACTGGCACTGGGTCCATCAATAGGATAAAACGTGCAAAAATTTTCAGCCAGAAAGTCACCCTATAATAATCCTGCACCAAAATCTCCTTAATTGACCAGAGAAAATAATTCTGTTAGGAAAAAAAATGGGGAGGGGGGGATTTATTATATACTCCCTCATAGTAAATCAGTATATTAGTGATATCTAATAAATAATCATCCACAACATGGATTTGCCACATTGTGGTTAGAATATTGCATAACAGTCATTCTCTGGTCCTATGCCTTTTTCTTAACCCCCATCTTATCTTCCTACATCATGCAATCATTATCATCACCATCATCTTAATTTGACATTTTTCTTAATTCTTTAATTGCCTAAGGTCAAACATAGATTAAAAGGTCAAAAATAGATCAAAGTGCATACAAAAATTCAAACACAGGGGCTCCTGGGTGGCTCAGTCGGTTAAGCATCCAACTCTTGGTTTGGCTCAGGTATCTCATGGTTCGTGAGTATGAGGCTCTCATCAGGGTCTGAGCTGGCCGTGCAGAGCCTGCTTGGAATTCTCTCTCTCTCTCTACCCTGATTGTGTGTGCTCTCACTCTCAAAATAAACTTAAAAATACATACATACATACATACAATAAAAATTCAAACACAGATAAAACTAAACTATAATCTTAGGAAGTCTAGACAGGGTACCTTTGGGAATGGGAGGTTTATAACTGGGGATCGGCAGAAGTGGGGTTCCTGGGGTGCTTATATAATGTTCTGTTTCTTGATTTGGGTGATGGTTATATATAGATGTGTTCATTTAGAAGCTGTACACTTATGATCTGTATACTTTTCTGTTTGTATGCTAAAACTTTAAAAATTCTTTTAAATAATAATCTTTAAGATTTAAATAACCTTTTAAAAAAGAAAACCAAGTTGTGTTATATTAAAATGGAAACTATTCAAAAACACCTCATGAGCAGATTGGCAAAAATTGTATATTTTTAATCCGTACTATTGAAATATATATTAATCAGCATATACTACTATGTACCTTATTTTTAAAATTTTTTTTAATGTTTATTTATTTTTGAGAGACACAGAGTGAGCAGGGGAAGGGCAGAGAGAGAGAGGGAGACACAGAATCTGAAACAGGCTCCAGGCTCTGAGCCATCAGCACAGAGCCCGATGCGGGGCTTGAACCCACAGACTGTGAGATCATGACCTGAGCTAAAGTCGGACGCTCAACCAACTGAGCCACCCAGGCACTCCTGTACTTCATATTTTTAATTAATAAAATAAACTCTAAAAGTAATTTGAAAAAGGAATGATCATAAATCTGGCTATGTGTTTGAAATGCTGACAATCACAATAGCTGTGCTTCCTTTAAATAGAATACAAAAACATATTACCATTTGTAAACAGAAATCAAATCCAAACAGGGAAGCACTAAGCCTCGGGTTTACACTTCTATCTCTTATAGAATTCTGTATGATTTAAGAGATATTATAAAAATAAACAAAAAACATAAATGATATAAAAAATAAAAGAAGGCAAAAAGTAGAAAACACACACACACACAACCCTAAATCACCCTCTTGTAATAACACATCTCTGATTAGTTTTTTTTCAATATTTTTAAACCAAATTAGGAATGATTAACAAATAGAGCAAGGAAAGTATAAAAATATAGTGCTATAAGAGTGGTTATTATTTTTTTTCTAAAGATTTTCAGTAATCTCTATACCCAATGTAGGGCTCAAACTCCTGAACCCCAGATCAAGAGTCGCATGCTCTTCCGACTGAGCCAGCCGGGCACCCCAGGAATGGTTATTATTAATATCTTAAATTTTGGATTGTCAGGGAATTTTTAACTAGTAGGAGATAAAACCCATTTCCTCATTGTGCTTTACAACAGAGAATTTTCATTTTCAGCACTGTAAAGGAGAAACAAAAACCAATATCCACCATTCACTCACAGATAGCAGAATAAAGAAAATCATTTATTTTCTACAGAAATCAGAGTACATCTAAATATTAAGAGAGAACTATTTTCCCCAAAATTGGAGTCAGCTACTTTTTACCTTTTAAAAACTCAAACTTGAGAGCTTTGTACTTAAAAACCCTTGCTTGTGAATTTCCATCAATCTCCTCCTTTTCAAAGTACTGACCCTTACCACTCTCACTATGATTTCCTCCCATTGTAGATACAACCAAATTTTCAAGTTTGAAACTGGAGTCTGGATGTGGGATCATACTCTTCCCCTGTGCTCGCACCCATGGTGAAAATGCTGAATGGCTCAGAGGACAGTAATAAGGGAAGAAGTGACTTGTAACAAATGCTTCAAACTTCTCCCCCAGAAGGGTTTCTGAATCTTCATGTGTAACCTAATAGAGCTATTTTTGACATTTCAAGTTTGAAGACAGCATACGTCTTGCCCTGGAGTGGGGAACCTTCAACATATATACATATGCTAGATGTGTATTTAAGTGAAACTCTATAACATATGGTACTGAGTTCCTCTCTCATACATTCTCCACAGTAACCACCTGACAATCTAATTGCAAAAATACCTAGAAGAGATTTCTAAAAGGCCACTTCCGGGGCACCGGCTCAGTCAGTAGAGCATGGATCACTTGATCCTGGGGTTATAAGTTCAAGCCCCATGATGGGTGTAGAGATTTCTTAAAAATAAAATCTTGGGGCTCCTGGGGGGCTCAGTCAGTTGAGCATCCTACTCTTGGCTTTGGCTCAGGTCATGATCTCATGGTTTGTGGGCTTGAGCCGCACACTGGGGTCCACACTGGTAGTGTGGGGCCTGCTTGGGGTTTTCTCTCTCCCTCTCTCTGCCCTCCCCTGCTCGTGTCCACACACTCTCTCTCAAAATAAATAAACTTTAAAAAATAAAATAAAATCTTTAAAAAATAATTAAGGCCACCTAAAACTATTTCTACTGAATATTACATTATTAAGAATATACTATTTTAAAAACTGTTTATCCTTACCCAGTGGAGGCTGAAGTAAGTCCCCTTCCTTTTCACATGTCCCAACAGGCTGTATGTCTGCAGAATCGACAAGCCTCCAAAAATCATTTCTGTTGTCACTACCATCCAGTCTTAAACGTAGCCTGGCACCAGTGATTCCAACGACCGTGGCTATACATATTGAAGTCATATTGCGAGGGTCATGGGCTTCCAATTTCATGCCAACTTTGAATTCATTAGCAGGTGGAACCTTAGACTGTATATGTACATATATATGTATATATTACGTATGTGCGTGTGCACACGTGCACACGCATGCATGCACGCACACACACACACAGAGTTTATTAAAATGTATCGACTGTAAGAAAAACAAATGGTCAGTTATGTTACCAGAATACTCAATAAATGTTTTAAATACCAGTCATAGGAGATAGTAAGCAAAAGAACTATAAGGGTCAAGGCAAAGATCTTCAAATCTTCTCCTTGGCTTGAGATGAAGCATAAAAACACTGCTCATTGCTGGTCTTACTCCTCTGCCCACTTCCAGGCAACTCAAATATACCCTCTAAAATGTACCCTGAGTGGCTTTCTAAAATAAGAATCTGATTAGGCCATTTCCCTTGAAATAAACCAACTGGAAACTCACCACTGCTTAGGACCAAGTCCTCAGTACAGTTTAAAAGCCCCCACACCTTTACCCTTATTCCCACACTATCACCTCTACCCACTGTGTGCTCCAGCCACTCATGCCATCCCTCAACACTCAGGTTCTTTTACATCCATGTGCCTTTGCTTTGGATGTTCTCTCTACCTGGAACATCTCTGCCCTCATTCCAGCTATCTCAGATATCATCTCTTCTGTGAGCACTACCAAAACAAAATTATCATACTTTTCATAATTAATTATTTACATGTCTGTCTTTCCCTCCAGATAGACAGTCATAAGGGCTCAGTATACTGATATAGAGTAAATTCTTAATGAATAAATGCAAAGATACCATCTGCCTCTTAAGTGGCACTACCACAATCCCCATTACCTCCTCGCACTACTAGAACCTAACAATCGCACAAACATCCTTCAACAAATTAACAGTTCACGTTAATATATACAACATCTACAGAATTTGGGCATACCTGTCTGAAACACTCTGAAGGAGCACCCAAAGATCCAGTCTCTTTCAAGTAATTTTCCCAGTGGAACTCATCTGGGGGGAAAAAATGCATGAAATAGGTTTTTTAGTACATATAATATGTATACTAACTTTCAGGAGTAAAATGGACTTTAGTTCCATCTCTCTCTTATTTTTTTAAGCTTATATATTTGAGAAGTATGAGCAAGGTAGGGGCAGGGGGGGGAGGGAGGGAGGGAGGGAGAGGGAGAGAGAGGGAGAGAGCGAGGGGGAGAGAGAGAGAGAGAGAGAGAGAGAGAGAACCCCAAGCAGCTCTGCACTCAGTACAGAGCCTGACACAAGGCTTGATTCCACGAAACACAAGATCATGACCTGAGCCGAAACCAAGAGTCGGAGACTTAACCCACTGAGCCCAGCCCTCCATATCTCTTTTAAAAAAGACTTCCTATACAAAAATACAGATTCGAAGGATATAGGCACCCCACTGTTTATAGCAGCATTATTAACATTAGCCAAACTAGGGTGAGACCCCACATGTCCATCAACTGAAGAATGGATCATTAAGATATGGTACGTATATATATGTATATATACAATGTAATATTACCCAGCCATCAAAAAGAATGAAATCTTACCATCTGCAACTACATGGATGGAGCTAAGAGAAATAAGGCAATCAGAGAAAGACAAATACCATATGATTTTACTCATATGTGGAATATAAGAAACAAAACAGGAACATATGAAGGGGGGAGAGAGGGGTGGGAAACAAACCATAAGAGATTCTTTTTAAACATTTTTAACATTTATTTTTGAGAGACAGAGAGACATAGCACATGCAGAGAAGGGGCAGAGAGAGAGGCAGACACAGAATCCGAAGCAGGTTCTAGGCTCTTAGCTGTCAGCAAGGAGCCTGGCGCAGGGCTCAAACCCACAAACTGTGAGATCATGACCTGAGCCGAAGTCCAGTTGCTTAACCAACTGAGCCACCCAGGTGTCCCAAGAAACTCTTAATGATAAAGAACAAACTATAGGTTTGTGGGAAAGTGGGAGATAGGCTAGATGGGTGATGGGTACTAAGGAGGGCACTTGTTGTGATGAGCACTGGGTGTTATATATAAGTATGTAAGTGATGAATCATTGAATTCTATCCTGAAACCAATATTGTACCGTATGTTAACTAATATTTAAATTTTTAAAAAAGAGGTAAAAAAAGACTTCCTAGCGGCACCTGTGTGGCTCAGTCAGTTGAGTGTCCGAATCTTGATTTCAGCTCAGGTCATGATCCCAGGGTCATGGGATCCAGCCCTGCACTGGGCTCTACACTGAGCATGGAGCCTGCTTAAGATTCATTTCCTCTCTCTCTCCCTCTCTCTCTCCCTCTCTCTCTCTCTCCCCGCCTCCTTAAAATAAAATAAAAAAAATTAAAAAGACTTCCTCCAGAGTATATTCAAATTTCCTGATCTACATTTGACTACCAGCATAGAAATAAAAGAGACAACTTTCTGATAATACTGATTCTGATACAAATTACACTCCAGATCTTCTCAATGTTATGAGAAATTAGCACAGTGATTCTAACAATATGGACTCTAAGAACAGCTAAAGGATTTTTTATAGAGTAATAGCAAATTCTATGCATCTGTCTCTAATATAAATTTACTCAAGACATGTGTTTACTCAAGACCATTTAATCCCATTAATGCGAAGGCACTTTTCTATTTTTTCATGGAGAACTAAAGGTGTTTAGGTTTGTGGTCTAACAGAATCTTACCCTTGAAATGCTTTATGGAAAGAAAAAAATCTGAGAATCAGAGTTGCTTCTCAACTGACTATTAGATCTCCATACAGGGTGTCAAGAATATGGTGGCAGTGGGGCACCTGGGTGGGCTCAGTTAAGCTCCAACTTTGGCTCAGGTCAAAGTTTGTGGGTTCGAGCCCCACACTGGGCTCTCTGCTGTCAGCACAGAGTCTGCTTCGGATCCTGTCCTCCTCTCTCTGCCTCTCCCCTGCTCACATTCTCTCTCAAAAATAAATAAACATAAAAAAAATAATATGGTGGCAGAATAAAGCAATAAACCAGTCATTGGTACAGTCACTGATATGAATTATTTTAATGATCTATATTTCTACAAACCCTTGCTACCCTCCTCTCATTCAGTATTCATGATAGATTATAACAGTATTGAAGAAAGTCAGAAAGCAATGTACTTTGCCTGACTTGAACACTTCAATTCACTGTTCCAGTTAGACTACCAAGACGCTAAGAAAAAGATGTAATAGCAGTATTAAAGGTACTTTTAATTCATGCTAAGTTTAATTCTCATCAACCACCTATACTCTTGTTTAACTTCCTTTCCTCACTATAAAAATATTGGGTTTGGGGCTCCTGAATGGCTCAGTTGGTTAAGCATCTGACTCTTTATTTTGGCGCAGGTCATGACCTCACAGTTTGTGAGATCGAGCCCCAAGTTGGGCTCTGTGCTGATAGCACAGAGCCTGCTTGGGATTCTTTCCCTTTCTCTCTCTGCCCTTCCCCTGCTCTTGTGTGTGCTTCCCGCTCTCAAAATAAATAAATAAACATTAAAAAATATATACTGGGTTTGACAGTTTCCCTTCTTGGGGGAATCTGCATGACCAGCCTCTTACATATCCTTCAAAGGATATAATGCTTATATGTACACACACACACACACACACACACACACACACACACACAAATGGAGTGCTGATAAATCAGCAACCAGCTTTCCAAAATATACCAATAAAAAGCCTAACTGGTAGTGTTTTCAGATTTCTGTGGTATATACTACCATCATGGCTCACTGCAAGGTGTCAAGGTAAAGTCAACAACTACGAAGTTGGGAAGAGATGTGCACAAGTGGCTCTCTCCCAAGGTAATGTGAGCCAGCATCAGCATACCACTGTTATGTGTGTGTATCCATTTATATGTATACACATTATTATACATATTATACATGGTATTATACATGTTATACATATTATATATGGTATTAAGCATGTCATACCTAACATTGTACACCCTCCTTTTTTTAACCATAAATTTAAGAGACTGTTCTATTCAAAAAAAATACTGGGTTTAACTCCACCTCTAAATGATATAAAGCTAGCACTACCACAGTGCTGAATGGCATGTGGCAGAGTGTCAAGAATATAGGCTCAGCAGTCGAACCTGCCTTCTTCCAGTTTAGCTCTGCTTCTTAAAATCTTTGTGACCTGAGCAAGTCATTTCACTTTCTCAGTCTCAGTTCCTTATCATCTACAAAATGAGGAAAAGTAATACATATGGTACAAGGTATTTTGAGAATTAAGTGACACAACATACATGTAAGTCACTCAATAAAAGGTATGATTATTCTAAAACTAAATGTCATAGCTGTGCCAAATTTATTAATACTGGATAGCTTTGTCAAACATGAAAACTGAGGGGCATCTGGCTGGCTCAGCCATAGAATGTGGGAGTCTTGATCTCAGGGTCATGAGTTCAAGCCCCATGTCGGACGTGGAGTCTACTTAAAATAAAAAATGTTTATATTAGGGGCACCTGGGTGGCTCAGTCCATTAAGCATCCGACTTTGGCTCAGGTCACGATCTCGCGGTTCATGAGTTTGAGCCCCACGTAGGGCTCTGCACTGACTGTGGAGCCTGCTTGGGATTCTCTCTCCCTCTCTCTCTCTGGCCCTGTCCTGCTTGTGCTCCTTCTCTCTCTCAAAATAAATAAATAAACTTAAAAAAATATATTTTTAAGTGAAAACTGAGATCCATAGCTTCAAAATAAAACTGACCAGGATATTTCAGTGACCTCTTAACCACTAACCTGACAATCAGGAGACCCAACGTTCTAAATGAAGTTCTACCACCACGAGATCTTAGAGAGCATTAAAAAGAAAAAAAAGAACAAAACAAAACATGAATGGAGAGAAAAATCTGACTATGGATTAAAGAGCCAACATATCAGGAAGAAAGGAAAGAAGTTGAAAATAATGACTGGAAAACTAAAATCATTTCACAATTATACCTCAAATAAACCAGCTACACTTGTAAAATTTTTCAATGACACTGGAAAATATTTAATTCAACCAACACAAGTTTTGATTCTATCACCATTTGTCTCTGAATGGGCTATAATTTAAGCTAGCAAATCCTTTATACCAGTATACTGTAATATGATCATTTTCTATCACTTCTATCACAGTGCTAGCTAATGACCCCATGTAGTACTTAACCATTAGAGCCTTAACTTTTTTCCTTTATTTATAAGGCAAAAATTTCAGTTCCCGAAACTGTTCAATTTGGCTACCCGTGTGCTGAGACCCTACCAATAGCACAGGGGAAAAACACACAGACCAACAGAATTCACTGAAATTTAAATTTGAGATATCTACAATAATACCACAGCTGGAATTCCTGACCAAAAACCAAAATAGTCACAAAGTCTTACCCAAAACTGAGTTCCCAATCAGCCTCTGCATCTTATCCTCAAGGACAGACTGGGGCAAGGGGCTGTTATTCTCTCTCAGAAAAGATGCCTGGCAACTAAGAGGTTTGTTCATGAGACAGGTGTATACACATAACCTTTTGGTCTGATTGTTATTCACACATGTCCATGGTCATTGTTTGACTTGTACTCTAATCTAGTATCTATACATTAGCCCAAGCACCTTTTGGCAAACTGAACATAATCTATATGAGCCCCCTTGGTCTTCTCCAGAGTAAATCAGAATCCTGATGCCTCCCATCAGTACTAGGCTTGGGTTTAGAGGCTATGTAAACAAAAAAGATGAAAAAAATATCTAAAGTTGGAAGCTTCTTGGCTGAATGATCAGCACCCACTACTGCATGGCAATTATCACAGCTGCAACTGGGCATTTGTTTAATGTCAATCTTGCTCCCTAAGCTCAAAGAGGGCAGGAATTATGTTTGTCTTATTCATCACTGGTTTCCCATAGAAAGTTGCCAGTATGTACGAGGCACTGTCCTAGGTACAGTGGACACAGCAGTTAATAAAACAAATGAAAGTCCTGGCTCTCTTGGAGTTTACCTTCTAACAATCACGGATTTCTAAGATGAAACTTTGGGGTCAGAGCCCTGAGAAATACCTGCAGATGTCTGTCAGTTTGATTAAGTAGTCTCATTTTTTCAATCAACATTTTGAGAATTTTGAAGTTACTAGTTTCAATCTTTAAGAATACATTTTTTTTAATTTATTTTTATGAAATGTCCAGAATAGCAAATCGATAGAGACAGAAAATACACAAATGGCTGCCTAGAGCTGAGGGAGGGGAGAGGCACTGGGGAAAACTGAGAGTGACTGCTAACCGGGTATGGGATTTCTTTTTAGGATGATGAAAATGTTTTAAAATTGATTGTGGTGATGGTTACACAAGTCTGTGAATATATCAAGAACCAATGAATTGCATACTTTAAATGGGTGAATTCTATGGTATGTGAATTATATCTCAATAAAAATGTTATATTAAAAAAAATAAAACAGATGGACAGGAATTTGTAGGGATTAAGGAAGAACATTCTAACCTAATGGCTTCCCTTTCCTTGGAGGGTTTTGGAGGTTGGAGGGAAATGCTGAAAAACAATAAGGTCAATGTAAAAGGAAGCTAAGGAAGCACTGGGAGCCCAGCTACAGTGAGAAAAAAAGATTCCATGGGGATTACCTCTATAGACAATCTTTCTGTAGGAACAGAAAGTAACAGGTAAACTACCCCCAAGAGTGGGGCTGGCAGAACAACACAATAGAAAAACAAGGGGCAAAACATTTGCCTGGAGGGGCGCCTGGGTGGCTCAGTCGGTTGGGTGTCCGACTTCGGGTCAGGTCATGATCTCATTCGTGGGTTCGAGCCCCGCATCAGGCTCTGTGCTGACAGCTCGGAGCCTGGAGCCTGCTTCGAATTCTGTGTCTCCCTCTCACTCTGCCCCTCCCCTGCTCATGCTCTGTCTCTCTCAAAATAAACAAACAATAAAAAAAATTTTTTTTAAATGTATTTGCCTGGAAATCTCTGATAATCACAGTTTGTTATAGTATTTTTTTAATTCAGCCTTGTATGTGCATATGACTAATTTTTTCATTTTCCTTAAGAGCAGGTACGATGGGTCAGATTCTATCTCCTGAGTCTCTGAGGCAATGCTATACACATGCTGTTCACAATAAGGAACTTAAAACATGAATTAATAACTCAAAGTTAATAAATAAACATTTACTGAACATTTTACTGTATGCTTGGGCATTATATTAGGCACTTTACATTCATTTCCTTTATTTAATTCCAACAGTTCAATGATAGGTAGTATTATCCCTGTGCTACAGAGAAAACAAAAGAGACTTCTTTTGAAAGAAGAAGAAACAAGAAACAATGAATAATTTGCCCAAGGTCACAAGGCCATTAAAGAATGAGGCCAGGATTCTAGAACAGATCTGTCAGACCTCCCAATGCCTAAGCTCTTATCCAGTCAACTGTCTTTTGACCATAAAAAAAAAGGATTTTCACACTGACTCTAATATTAGAAGGATTTTTATTAATAAACAGATTATTTTTAATTGGTAACAAATGGTAATTATTAACGATGTACCTTTAATTTGGCAAAATGTGCATTGAAATACATGTTTTTTTACTTTAATCCCATACCAATATCTCTAAAATAAACCCAAAGTAAATTTTTCAAAAGAAAACACTATTGTTTTACCTTTCCCATTGCTTAGGTTTTATATTTACAGGAGTTTACCATATATGTATACTATACCAAAAACATTAAGAGTTCACATCAACACTGAATAAGGAAGAAAAATATATTGTACTGAAATACTTTAAAACCTACCACTTTGCACAGGAGGTGTGCCTGAGTGAGGCGCGTTCTCCTGATTCTCCTCCTTGTCATCCATTGAATCTAAAAAAAGAAAGAAAATAGTGAGCAATACGGAAGGCCATAGCAAAAGTCTGAAAGAGCTCTTAGAAAACCTATAAATGAGGGGGACCGGGGTGACTCATTCAGTTAAGCAACTGACTTCAGTTCAAGTCATGATCTCATGGTTTGTGGGTTCCAGCCCCACATCGTACTGTGATGGCAGTACAGAGCCTGCTTAGGATTCTCTCTCTCTCCCTTTATCTCTGCCCCTCCCCTGCTGATGCTCTCTCTCTCTCCGATAAATAAACTTAAAAAAAAGAAAACCTATAAACTGAAACTATTTTCTAATAGGAGCCAGTTTAAATTTTATAATTAATATCCTCATTTTCTGCATAGGACTTCACTGTCTAACATACTGTGTATCTTAAAATTTGCTCTTTTATTTTGTTTGTTATAGGTCTCACTCCACTCAAATGTAAGCTCCAAAAGGGCAGGGATATATTTATTTTGTTTCTTTTGTTCACTGCTGTATCCTCAGTGCCTAGACCAGGACCTGGCCTGCAGAACACCATTAAGAATTTGTTAGAATTAACATGCCCTAGAAATAAACTGCATGCTTCTGAGAGTTTAAAACCTGAGAGGACACCTGGGTGGCTGATTCGGTTGAGCACCCAAATCTTGATTTCGACCCAGGTCATAATCCCAGGCCCTTGGGATCAAGCCCTGCATCAGATTCTGTGCTGAGTGTGGAACCTGCATTCATTCATTCATTCATTCATTCATTCTCTCTCTCTCTCCCCCACCCCGCCCCTCTCCCTACTCATGCTCACTCTCGCACTCTCTCTCTCAAATAAAAAAAATTTTTAACATAAGAGGGAAGCTGGAATACAATGTAATTAGGCAGAGATTCTTCTCTGGGCCAAGCTGAGGAGCTCCAATAGCACTGGACCTTGAGGCTTTACCAAGATATTATTTTGTCCACATATATTTATCTTTTTAAAATTAATCATAATACTATTATGCTGGAAAAATTAACCAGAATTCCTTTCTAACATCAAATAAGCAGTCAGTGTTCCTATTTCCCCAATTGTCTTATTTTAAGTGTGTCTCTATGAATCAGGACCCAAATAAAGTCCAAATATAGCAAGGGATGATAAGTGTCTTAAGTCTTTTGATACTTACAGGCTCCCTCCTCCTTTTTCTTTTCCTTCCTCTGGGAATTTTTTTTGCTGATGATACCAGTTTAGTTTTCCAGTCTGGATTATACTGACTAGCTCCTATGGTACTGGGTTCTTCTGGTCCTTATATTTTCTCTAAATTGTTATTAGTATTTGATCCAGAAAAGCTTAATCAGAATTAGGTTTGGGTTTTCTTTTTCCTTTTTTTATATATTTATTTTTTGAGAGAGAGCGTGCGCGCGTTTGAATGGGGGAAGGGCAGAGAGAGAGGGAGACACAGAATCTGAAGCAGGGTCCAGGCTCTGAGCTGTCAGCACAGAGCCTAACGTAGGGCTTGAACCCATGTACTGTGAGATCAGGACCGGAGCCAGTCGGACGCTCAACCACCTAAGCCACCCAGGCACCCCTAGGTTTGGCTTTTCTGAGGCGAGAAGACTTCACAGGCAGTGTTGTAAACCTCTCGCAGTAAGCTCCTAATATCTAGTTCTCTCTCTTTTTGTGATATGAGGAGCCACGGATAGCTATTGCTTAGATCCATTTGTTCATTAGCGGCTGCAAAATGGAGGTATTCTAATCTTTTTAATGTTTATTTATTTTTGAGGGGGGGAGGGGCAGAGAGAGAGGGAGACACAGCAGGCTCCAGGCTCTGAGCTTGGATACTTAATGTGTTGTCAATTCATGGTTGTTTTACCCTTATTGATGGCCAAATTGTCAAATGACAAACTTCTCAAAGAAAGATCTATGAATGATACCAGGTATACAATTTTCTTTGTTAAATTTTTTTTTAATGTTTGTTTATTTTTGAGAGAGACAGAGTGTGAGTAAGGGAAGGGGCAGGGAGATAGGGAGACACAGAATGTGAAGCAGGCTCCAGGCTCTGAGCTGTCAGCACAGGGCCCGACGCAGGGCTCCCAACGCAGGGCTTGAACTTACGAATGTGAGATCATGACCTGAGCTGAAGTCAGGTGCTTAACTGACTAAGCCACCCAGGCGCCCCCAGGTATACAATTTAAGGTAACAAATCTACTTTCTGGTTATGACTCAATGACTCTTTAAGATACGTGGACATTTCAGACGGATACATAAGTTATTATTATTTTAATGTTTATTTGAGTGAGAGAGAGAGAGAGAGAGAGAGAGAGTGCAAGCGCGCACGTGCAAGTTGGAGGAGGGAGAGGAAGAGACAAAATCCTAAGCACGCTCCATCCTCATCTCTGAACCCGACATGGGGTTCAGTCCCATGACCGTGAGATCTTGACCTGAACCCAAATCAAGAGTTGGTGGCTCATTGGGTGGATGCTCAACCCAATGAGCCACCCAGGTGCCCTAGTTGCTTTCTATTTTTTTTATTTAAAAAAAGTTTTTTAAGTTTCTTTATTTATTTTGAAAGAGACAGAGACGGCGAGTTGGGGAGGGGCAGAGAGAAACCCAAGTAAGCTTTGCACTGCCAGCATAGAGTCCATGAAACCGCAAGATCATGAACTGAGCCAAAACCAAGAGTCCGATGCTTAACCAGCGACAGAGTCACCAAGGTGTCCCATGTTGCTTTCTACTTAAATGATATGACTAGTACAAAGTACACACATATTTACTAAATAGTTCTACAGTAAGGTTTTCTTTAAAAAAATTTTTTTTGGTGTTTATTTTTGAGAGAGAGAGAGAATAAGCAGGAGAGGGGCAGAGAGAGAGAGAGACGCATAATCTGATGCTGGCTCCAGGCTCCAAGCTGTCAGCACAGAGCTCAAAGTGGGGCTTGAACCCATGAACCATGAGATCATGATCTGGGCCAGAAGTTGGAGGCTCAACCGACTGAGCCACCCAGGTGCCCCTACAGTAAGATTTTCTAAGAGGAAAGAAAGTGAAACTATAAAGATATGGTTCCTGCTCTAGAAGAGCTGAGACTCTACTCACAGAGACTACAGTAAACTCTTGACAAAATTGGGAACAACAGAGAACAACATTCAGCATTCAGCTAGAGAAAAACTTCTAAGAGACACAGGACTTGAACTGGGTCTTTTTTTTATGTTTATTTGTTTATTGTTTTTGAGAGAGAGAGAGAGAGAGAGAGAGAGAGCAGGGGAGGGTCAGAGAGAGAGGGAAGAGAGAGAGAATCCCAAGGAGGCTCCACAATCCATGTATAAGTGGACCCTTGCAATTCAAACCCGTGGTGTTCAAGGGTCAACTGTACAACTCAAAAGAGAGTGCAAATTGAGTGTGGCATATTCATGGGACAGTAAGCAGACCTCTCAATAAAGCAAGACAGGATGAAGCATTTTTTTTTACCATTTATATTAGACTTAGGAGATTTGGATTCTGATTTTGATTTCATCACAGATTGTTGTAGAACCTGTTGATGTAAGCTCCCTGAGTGTCCATTTTTTCACTTATAAAACTAGCAAAGAAAGACAAAATTATCTTTAATAGCTATTTGGTTCTAAAATGTCAATTCTAAGCACCTAACATCTCTGGTGACTTTATTTCTAAAAGGGATTTTTTCCCAAAAGTTCAGTCTACTAGAAGATGTTCATTCCAAATGAATACTAAAAATACTATCCTTTGGAAAGTAAACCTTACCTTCATTCACTATTTGCCCCATGATATCCCTTTCCGGTATTTCCTACCAGGAGAAAGGCCAATTAAAGCCTCCTTTTAGCACATTTCTGAAGAGTAGGATTATTAGAAATCAGTTATAGAGTTAAATCATTTCAATCCTTCCTTTAAACAAAAATAAGCTCAGTAGATTAGTAGCTTGCAGAGGCTGGAGAAAGAGGGACTGGGGGGAATGACTACTAATGAGTATGGGTAAGGGGTTTCTTTTTTGAGGTGATAAATATATTCTGGAATTAAATAGTCGTGACAGTTACACAACCTTGTGAATACACTAAAAACCACTGAATCATAAACTTTAAAAGGGTGAATTTTATGGGCTGCTGCGTGGCTCAGTTGGTTAAGCGTCTGACTCTTGATTTCAGCTCAGGTCATGATCTCACAGTTCTGTGGTGACAAGAGCCTGCTTGGGATTCTCTCTCTCTTCCTCCCTCTCCATCCTTTACCTGGACTCTCTCAAAATAAATAAACTTAAAAAAAAAAAAAGTATTACTGGGGCACCTGGGTGGCTCAGTTGGTTAAGAGTCTGACCCTTGATTTCAGCTCAGATCATGGTCTCATGGTTCATGGGTTCTAACCCGTGTCAGGTTCTGCACTGAAAGTGCAGAGCCTGCTTGAGATTCTCTCTCTGCCCCTCCCTCACTCAGGCATGTGCTCTCTCTCTCAAAAATAAATAAACTTCAAAAAAAAGAAATTATTACTAACTACTTAAACTACCTTAAACGTCGAACTTCCAAGCACTATACAGCAAAATATTACAGCCTCCCTGTTACAAAAATGCCCAAATCTTAAAGAGAAAAAAACTCAATTACCTAATGGGAGAAGGGATAATTCCTTCACAAAGAAACAAAGCAAATACATAAACTACTTTTAATGGCTCTCAAACTACATTCCATTTAAACCAATCAAAAGAATAATCTTTTTTTAATCACTTGAGCACACGACTTCATTTACAGACAAGTGGGCATAATCCTATGTGTCAGGAGGTTATGCCCATATGAATAAATAAAGCAAAGGTCTCAGCCCTCCGGATCCTCCCCTGCAGGGCTCTCAGGCTGTGTTTTCACCCAACATTTAACAGATATCAAAGCAAATTTTGTATAATACCAGTTGTTTACCTGCTCATTTCTTCTCGCTTACTAAGCGGTTGAGAATACAGGCCACACGTTACTCTTCCTTGTAGCTCCCCCACAGCTAGCACAAAACCTTGCACTTAAAAAACTTCTTAAACATTCACTGATAGTGACTAAAATTATACTATAAATGTATAAATAGATTTGTATAGGATTATATGAGTAAAAGTTTATTTAAGCATGGAGAGAAACAGGACACTTACTAGGTTATTAATAAGGCTTACCCAGGAGGGCAAAGATGACAGTGTGTGTTGAGGGGAAGGGGAGTGATTTTATAAATATATCCAGCGTGACATAACCCTATTTGTATAAAATTGTATGTAAGTTTGCATAAAATAATACAAAAATATTTTGGGGATCTTCCTTTTTTACATTACAGAATGGTTAAGATTTTAGGTGACCTTAATTTTCTTCGTTATATTGTTATGCATTATTTGAATGCCCTAAAATGCTATGTATGAAATAATAAAAGAAAGTCATTTTCCTTGTGGAGGGGGGGAATATACCGATAGTTTTTTTTAATAACCCCTTATACTGTTATATTAAGCTCTGTGTATGCAATGCTGGCCTATTGTATATGCTTAACAAATTATATATTCTTAAACAATTTATGCTGTCATGGTTAGTGGTAGCCGTATCAATTACATAGAAATATTATTACAAGTGGTCAAAGCCATTACAAGTTATTTCACCTCCCTCGGTCTTGGTTTTCCCATGTGTAAATTAAGGTGAATACCACTTACACTTCCTAGTACAGTCATGAAAATTAAAATGAGATAGTGTATGTGGAACACCAAGCATAGTATCGGAAACAAATGGAAGCTCAAAGGCTGATTTCTATCCCACCCCATCTGTCCTAATTAAAACTCCCTAAGAGGAGTGAGTTTCAGCATTAACACTCAACATTAATTATGTTATACAATGACGCTATGTTCCTACTTTGATTCCTGAGCATGACTTAATTATTCTCTTCCAAAGTACAGACCATAAAGGTGTTCTATAGAGAAATAGAAATACTAAGTTTAAATTACCCTTAAATTAAGCAGTAATAAGTAAATAAATATATATATGCTTTTTATAATGCCCAGGCATATAATTACCAAAGAAAGCAGCTGCCATCTACTAACCAGCATTATTAGAATACATATATTCTAGTTAAAGCCAAAAGAAACTTGATGTCACCCAGTATTGGATGACTTTGAGGCCTAATTATTCATGAATTTCCTTTAGGGGTTGATGAGTACTGAAAATAGCTTTTGGCCCTTTGCGAACCAAAACGGCCTTTGTGGACTTCTAGAAATTAGAATCATTTTTGGGGGTTTTTTTCCCCACACACATCAGCCCCCCAAAAAATTAAAAGGCAGATAAGTAGGAGGAAAAAAAATCACCTATAATCACCTATAATCCCACGATCAAACAATACTTGCTGTTAACCATCTTATATACTTTCAATTAAAAAAAATCATGTATGTAAATCCATATATAATACACATTTGAATCACTTTTAAATATATACTTCCCAACTTCCATATGTCAATAATCTTCAAATAATATTCTGCCCATATTACAATTCATAAAGTCAACATTTTTAGCTAAAATAAAAACTGGACAATAATAAATGCCTTTTTAATTTTTTTTAACGTTTATTTATTTTTGAGAGACCTAGAGACAGAGCGTGAGCAGGGGAGGGGCAGAGAGAGAGGGAGACACAGAATCCGAAGCAGGCTCCAGGCTCTGAGACATCAGCACAGAGCCCGATGTGGGGCTCGAACTCACAGACCGCGAGATCATGACCTGAGCTGAAGTCGGTCGTTTAACCGACTGAGCCACCCACGCGCCCCATAATTTTTAAGTTTATAACACATTTATCAAACATTTTTTAAAAAACATTTTTAAAAAACTCTTCACCATTTCTATATAATTGTTATATCCTATACCATGCTACTTTTAAAAAGGATTAGCAGATCCAAGATAAAAACATTCTTATAAAAAGGTGGGGCTTTCGTTATTAAAAAGAGCAAATAAAAATGTACTAGTTGGAAAAAAGGAGTACCCAACTTGAATGATTAATTTCTCTCTGGTCTATATAAAGTTTCACTACAAGATAAAAATACATACAAATTCAATGGGAAAGATAAACATCTTCCTAGGACTGAGTAACCAGGAGGAATACGTACAGATCCTGATGTAAAGGAATACTAGTTAATTTAATAGAAACTATCTTTGAGTATAATTTGAGAACGCATAGAAGTTCTATTGTCCCTCTTAAAATGCCCCAGCATTACACTGTAATTGACCTAGGTCTTTCGTCACAATACAAAAGCAGAGATTAGAGAAGTCTAAAGAATAGACCATGATCTATTGGTACATACTGGATAACATCAACTCATAGATGAATCCCCAGTGCCTCAAATAAAGATAGGCTGTGCAGCTAAGAACATATCTATATGACTTACATACCAGATATGCAGAAAGCACAGCTGCTGTCTTTCTGGAAAAAATTAAGAGCCTAACATTCTTTTAGAAATAAAGACACATCTCACACAGTCATCATCTATAGAGGAAACAACAGAAAAGCTCAATTTTGCTCTCAATATACTTTGAACTGCTTCAGCACTTTTAAGAAAGACTCAAATAAGACTCCCAAAGTAGTTCTCCATGTTAGAGAGAAAATTTGGACAAGAAAAACAATTAAAAGCTTTGCTTTGTTTTTGCCAGCTTATAGAGAAGTTGCTTCACTGAATGCATATAAGGAACAACTTCACTGCATTAAAAGTCTTTTTTCGAATGTAAACCGACCAAAAAGGGTATTAGGTTAGCACTATTTTATAATAAGTGTCTGACATTGACATTTCTTTTACCAAAATACCACAGTTACACTAAACCTAGCTGCTGTATCTAGCCAACTTTGAACAAGCACTGATAGTCTGGGATATTTTACAAAACCATTTGTTTTGAAGATTGTATCTTCTTATAGAATTAGGAGCTGATAAGAAATCAACAAATGCTTTAAAAAATCCTGCACTGTCTTTAGCCATTTTCTCAATATGATCAAACAATGTAAACAATGATTAATAGTGAAATTATTAAACCTACAGTTCCTGTTGCTCTGAACTGATTCTGGAGAAAAGTCTACTTTTTTTTTTCTCCAAGAAGAGTTTTAAAGAACTATTTAGCAAGTTAATGGGTCTATAATTCCAAAATTACAGGGCCTTTCCATTACTTGTTTGATTTGTTTTTTTGTTTGTTTGTTTTGCTTTCCATTTTGTTTTGTTTTGTTTTAAAGATAAGGTAAAACACCTTGAGTCTCTAATTAGAGACCACTATCTGAAGGGTCAATGAGGGTAAACATTTTGACAAGGGCAGGAATTTAACAAGGAAGAAATCTCCCAGGGCCCTTTTCAACTTTAGGCCATCAGTCAGATGTTATAAAATGAATGGAATTATGCAGAATCTCAACCTGAGAGGGTATAAAAATAAACAAAATACAGTTAAGCTGAAAAAAATAAATCTGTTCTCACACCAACAGCAAAGTTTGCTGCATATTTCCCGAGCAGAAGTCCCATAGGTGGGACTGTGTAATGTCCAAACTTGAGCATTTATTATTAGACTTCTTCACTGAACCTCCCATCTGGCAGATATTAATATCCACATTTTTCGAAAGAGTAAAATGGCCTTAAATTGAGACAACATCAAACTTTTATCAGTGTAGAAAAAATTCTCTACTATACTATACATTTACCAGACTAACCTTTTCCTGATGACTAAGATTTTGGTAATAAATGTAACAATACCCAAAATACAAAGAGTTTCTGGGATACCTTACTTTTTGCAATCTGGCCACTTACAATCTTCCTTCTTTTCTGACAACTGCTTTCCAAGACCCTAATTCCCAGACATCAAACACCATTTCAGTGTTTCAGTCCTTACTCTTCTTGACACTTGAGGAGTGATAGGTCACCCCTCATTCCAGACACCTCTCATCTCTGAGCCTCAGGTTCTCTGGTTGTCCTACCTTTATTATTCATCTGCATCTACTTCCTCCTTCTGTCCTAGCCATTGATCTTCTCAAATCACTTAGAGTCTAGGAATTTTAGAGTCTAGAATCTCATTCTATACCATGGTTGATGCAACACCCCTATGTGTATGACTTATATATCAGCATCTCTACTCCCAATCTCTCTCCAAAATTTCTAGCCTAGCCAAATGAACATCAGTCTAAATGCCTCACAACTACCTCAAACATTACATATTTAAGAAATCAAACTCTTCTGGCTTCCAAAATAAGTGACTCTTCCTCTGCTCCCTTTTTTAATAGGCATTACTAATATCCAATCTTTCTGAATTAGAAGTCATCTTTGATTCTCTTCCTCCTCTGTCCAGTATCTTACCAATTACCAAGTTCTACTTATTCTTGAAGATCGGAAAGCTGGTAGTGAAAGAAAAATGATTCAAACGTAAGTCTGTAAGACACCAAAAAGACAGGGTTTCAATACACTGTTCAAACTTTAAAAGGGAAAAGGAGACACACCATGCACCCTGGATAGAATGGATCCATGAAGCAGAAGAAAATAAAGATTATGGTCCCTAGGGTCTAACGACGGTGGTGATGAAAATGGAAATAATAAATACTAAGAGGTATCACTTACTGAACTCTTGCTAAATGTCTCGTACCCTACTAGGGCCTTTATATACGTTTTTCCTCTCTAAAGCCTATTGCAAGCTCATAGCGTTGTTACTATCATTAATGCCCACTTAAAAGTTAAGAATATTGAGGCTCAGGGTACCTGGCTAGCTCAGTCAGTAGAGCGTGCAACTCTTGATCTGAGGGTCAGAAGTTCAAGTTCTACGTTGGATATGAAGACTACTTTAAAAAAATGTTTTCAATCTTTTTTTTTTTTTTTCATGCTCTTAGTTATTTTGGAGAAAGAGAGAGCGGGAGAGGGGCAGAGAGAGAGGGAGACACAGAATCCGAAGCAGTCTCCAGGCCTTGAGCTGTCAGCACAGAGCCCGATGCAGGGCTCAAACTAGTGACCCATGAGATCATGACCTGAGCCAAAGTCGGACGCTTAACCAACTGGGCCACCCAGGCGCCCAAAAAACTTTTTTTTAAATAATTAAAAAAAACACAAAAGAATATTGAGGCTCAAAGATCAGCACAAGATCACCCAGTTAGATTTGGATCTAACTGAATGCTTAACCATTTTGCTAAAATTCTTCTGTTGTGTTTGTGTACATGTTTTATCTCCCCTGGCAGAAATAAGCTTTTAGGGGCAGTATTATGTCTGTATCATCTTTGGATCCTCCTGTGCCTATCCACAGAGTCTATCATAGGTAGGGCCCCCTCGATGTTTGCTAAATGAGTAAATATAATCTGCTGTGCTACAGGTTACTTAAACATACAGTCCCAGGACACTGTGGTTTAAAAAAAAAAAAAAATGAGAGGAGGAAAAGCTTTTCTTTTGGCTGTCATTATTGTTCTTCTCTGTTCCTTTCTGCAATGTCTAATCTGCTGTGCCTAAATTTACACAAGTCTAGGTCAATGGGCCACAGAGAAAATTCTATGAGATGAGACAGTCCCTCACTCCCCACATCGTCCTCCTTCCCAACATCTAACAGACCTTTTATTTTTTACTCTGAATTTGATTTCTAGGATGTCTGAGGTCTCAAAAAGACAGGCCCCAGTGTAAATTGTTCACTATTATAGGTGTGGGTTTTTTAGGGAGAACAACTAGGAATATATACTATACCAGAATTCAGATTATAAATTCCAATTACATTACGGTTGGAACTAAAACACATGCTTTAAATCAATATTCAAATGCATAAAAAGGAAAAGACACAGTCACTACACACAAAATAATTTGGTTGCATAAATATTTTATTATATCCCCTTGAGAAGTATTAGGGCTAGGAGAAATTCACAAATATGTTTGCTGGTAGTTTTAAAGAAAATGTTGGAAGAAGTGATAAAGTTATACACACACATAATTCACCAGACACTATTAATGAAATAGCATAACTTTTTTTCTTTTTTAGTCTATCTTGTTATAACGATACTGTTCTCAAAATTGAACAAATAAAAAAGCTCTTCTTTACTGCCCTGTCAACATGTAAGACGATGACAGGGAAGCCTGAGTTAACTGCGTTTAAGACAGCACCTTAAAGTTTTTCATTGACTTGAAAACAGTTTATTACTTTGGTGTCAACAAGTATTTCACATTTATACCTAAATGCAAAAACTCGTATTGACTTAAGTGAAATACATTAAAGCTACAGATTTTCCTTTCACAAAGAGCAGCTGGCTCTTTTAACTTTAACTTTTTTTTTTGCTTCTGGTAATGGGGATTATCCTAATACAAGATAAAAAAAAAAAAAAAGTGTATATATCCATAGTATAGCCATACATAACTTGTTGGAATTGGACATGATTCATTAAAGATTTCACAAATACCTACTCAATTCACTCAAGTAAATAAGCAAATTTCCTCTTTTCTACTATATCTATAAAAGTAATCAGAAAAAAAACCTCTGAATTCTAACGTTGTAATTATAAAATTCCATCTCTGAATTGTGAATAATCAATATTAAGAATGAACATTTTTGGTAGTGAGGACTTATTAAACCTAGCCTCCTGGAGGAAATTAAGGTTTCTAGAGTAGCAATTTTAATTTTGCTTTAGTAAAGTCTACCCCAACAAATCAGAAATTAATTTTTTTCTGTGCAAAACAAACCCAAGAAAATAACTTTTTAAGAATTTTTAATTTATCTCAAAAATTATAGTCTACAAGTTGAAATAATTATTTACTTGCAAATTTAAAATAATTTATGTGAAAACTATGTATTTACTTAAGAAGTATGTATTTCAGAAAACAGATAACTGAAAAACAAGTCAAGGATTGCCAAAATCCCAGTTTATAGTTGTAAATTCCTAAGGTTTTAAAGCACAGCCACAGGCTAATTGCCCAAAGACCTGCTGCCCATCGACATTTGTGGAGTACTGAAGTTAATAGCAGGGCATGTCAATTTACTACAGGCAGCTCTCGGTGCGACATTTTGACAAAAGAACTGGGTCAGGTTACAGCCTGTTCCTATTATCACAGCAGTCTAGATTTATGGTTTCTAACACTAGCCCTACAAGAAATAATGGAAATGATGACAACAACAATCCCTGCTAGACAACAGACTACAGAAAAGCATGCAATAAACCACAATCTGAAGTGACCAGAAAACTAAACATCCCTCACAATACTTAAAACATGAGGCAGGTGTCAGCAAATTATTCATTTAAGTATTTCTACAACCTCTCAAAATCTCAAACCCAAAAAAACTCAAATCAGAGTTTCTAATCTAAAACAAAGCAAAATTTAAACGTACTTACCAGTACCGCGTACTGCATTTTAACTATTTTAATAATCATTAAAGATGTGTTTAATTTGAACATATTTATGAAACTGTACCAAGTTAATAAAAAATAAAGATAATATTGATTATTATTTTTCAAATAACATTAAAGTGTATTAAGAAATACTTCAAATAATACTTTAAATTTTTCAAATGGAAGAAAAAAAGACAACAGTTTCACAGCAAAAAGCACATGTTTACAACCATACAGAGGCAAGGTAACAGAAGCAACACGTGATTCATTAATTTAAAACTAAAGTATAATCAAAATCTTAAACTAGCTTAAAATGATGAAAGGTAAGTGACCAGATGTTAAAGAAAATAAGAACCCTGTCAATACACGTACCTAATTTAAAAGACTCTGTCAAGGCTACAAGGTACAACTTGAAGCTGTTTATGTCTAGAATTCAGCACCAGTTAATCCTTATGAGAAACAGGCTGAGAAAAATCAAATATGTATTCTAAAGAAAAGAAGCAAAGAAGTCCCACCAACTTTTCCATGAGAAAATGAAGTATCCTAAAGGTATGCCCTAAATTGCAGTATATCTGTCCCTTCTGAAGTTTACAATAGCACATTACCACAAAAGGTGGGCACTCTTTCCGCTCTCACAACAATTTGCTCCTATAAACTTAGGAAGGGGCAGAGCCACAGCCATAAACACAGGTCACAAGTAGTAGGGAGTCAAATGTTCTCTATCTTCAAATGCTCCCCAGCTCTTTACTCATAAAAAAAAACTTTTTTTTTTAACTCTTTGGTTAAATAAGGAATTCATTTATCTTAGGTGAGATAAGTATGAAATTAAATTGAACACCACCATCATATAAACCGCTTAAAAGAGCCTCAAATCTTTTGCTATTCACATAATAAGATATCCTCCTTTTTTACATCAAAATCTTTCCCCCACATGTCCAAAAAATGAAAGTAGAGGACAGGTTTAGGGATGGACATATGTTTAGTAGAAATCATTTAGCATAAAAATCACTCGTGTTATTATTGCTAAGGTGGCCAAGGTTTACTTATATTAGACAACATGAAGAGAAAACAAGCAAAAATGCCTCACTCATGAAAACCAAAGAACATATGCACATTCCAAATCTTAGATGGTTTTTCTAAAATTATTTTCAAATTATTCAACTTTAAGAAACATCACCTCTGCTATCTCTTTAAAAATGAGATCTTATCACTATAGCAAAAGCATTTCTATACTTAGAGTAACCAAAGCCCAAACTAGTTAGAGCCTGGAAAACTTACCACTAAATTATGCCAACCTATTCTAACATAAGATAAACAGCAGTGGTTTCTTTCATCTATTTCCCTAAGACAAAAGGATCATAAATATTAAGACCCCAAGCCAGGAAAGGGTGAACTTTTTCTTTCAAAATCATCAACATGAGCCATTTTCAAAATTTCCAGGGTCTTGGTTCCTGAAATTAACTATCGCTTCAAATCCTGAGATATTATGTAGTAATTTTTAGACATTAATAATGTTCTTAAAATTCGTAGAGGTGCTTGATTTGCTCGCTTCAAACTACAAAACATCTTCTGGCAATGCCAAATCTATATTCACACTATAGTCCCAAGGTTCTAACACTGATGGCTGGCAGAGCTCACTTTGTTCTTATCTTGTGTATCCTAAAAACCAGGAATATGATTATGAGGAGACAATGAAACTCCCAGGGAAGTGAACTAAAAGAGAAAATGACCTCGGATTTCCATTCACAGCTGGAATCAGAATAGAGCTGGCATAAAAGGGAAAACGGAGGCAGACAGGGTAACCTGGCAAAAAAAAAAAAAAAAAAAATTTAAAAAAAAACACCACTAGAGGCCACCAATAAAACTCAAGAAAAAGAGGATCCTTTGCATTCTCCAGTGTTCCAGTTACTAAAGTTACAAGAATCATTTCTATTAACCCAAAGAGAGGGGCAGAAAATATTCAGGTGAAATTTTTCTCCTCTCTCCCTCTCTCCCCATCCTCCCTCCCACACCAAGAGCTGAAACTAAAAACTGGGATTTGGATTTTCCTTAAATGGAACAAGGGGCTACATAATTTTCATTCAAAAGACTTGGTATTTATTCAGCCTTTTCAAGGTACTTTACTATCATCAATTATTTCTCCATGAGGCAGCGCAGGATTACCCTGACCATTTCACTAATGCGGAAACAGACACCAACAGCAAAGGGGACGGGGGGCGCAGGAAGAGGGGAGATAGGAAGCATCTGGGAGGAACAGGCAGGCAGCTAAAAAGGAACAAACCCAAAAGAAAATGAGAGTCACATCTGGCTTATAGCTGGTCATCATAACCCTTGTTATTTTTGAGCTCAGAGATTTCTGAAACATTTTGCAAAAAGAAAGTGCTCTAAATTATCAGTCAGAGTCTAAACTACTTACTTGGTCATAGAAATGAAGTTATTTAGCATTAAAAAAGACCCAATCTCCAGAGCACATAGAGATTTCAATTTATACCAATAATTCATTTGTCTTCTCAAGCATAACCAGTATGTTTATCTGTATGACCTAGAAAATAATCTCTCATAAAAATGTATGGCTTTATTTAATCATAAATAGGCAGAAAGTTAGTATCATACAAATCAGAAATAATTCAGTTACACTCAGAATTTTTTTTACAGAATTATGACCAAAACACTGACTCCCTAAACTTGCCTTAAAAGAACTACTTGTTTTACATTCATATTGATTTTCTTAGCTATAACTTTGAAATGATCAGGAATAAACTACTGATAGGAAGCCTAAACACCCAAAAGCCAACACACATAGCCTCTGAATAAACACACCTTGAACCAAACTCCATACTACAGACCGCACAGGCACTTAATAAAGATATACTGATTGAAACATAAAAAGACAGACCAATTGCCTCATGAGAAAAACTGATACCTCTTTAAGACTGACTCCAGAATATTTTTGTACCTGCCATGACATCATTAGCTTTAAGGCAACCTTACACATAATGTAGTTCAGTTACATTAATTTTTACTTCCAAATAATATCAAAACAAATCAGGTTCTCTAAAGGAAACAGATATACGCCCTAAAGCTTATAAAGTTGCACGGGATATACACCCTTAAGCTTATAAGCTTGTGTGATACATACAACATTCATTCGAAAATTTCAAAGCAGTTTTAAATGTGTTTAAGGCTTTGAAAAAAATCTATCAGACTGTTTTGAAGACAATGTATAAAACTATAGCCAAATACAAAGCATCGGGTGAGTGCTCATAAATTCACTTCTTTCTCAAAATCGCAAAACTGGACTCGGTTCCAAAAGCTTATTTTCACAATCCTCCCATTAAATATACAAAACCACACATTGAAAAAACACACATCCCTGGAAATACGTTATTTCATGAGTAATTAAGAAAAAGAATGGCAAGAAAGGCAAAATTGTCGTTTTTAAGGAACATTCCCAAGCACCGCTGTCGAAAAGAGTTAAATCAATCTATGAACTACTGTTATAATACAATTGGTTGTCATATAAAGTTGTACTCCATAAATGTTATATATCTTATAATACTCTGCCCAAAACAGATATATGAATAGCTGTGCCAGCATTAAAAATGCAGCATCTGCAGTTTTTTGGTAAAGAAAACTATCCCTGATAATTTTGTATAAAAAGTATCCACTTTCCCTGCCTTAGTTTCCCCCTACTAACAGATCCATTCGCTTTCTAGAGATATCCTAATGTCACCTTAACAGATAAATCATAAATGCTAATCTAGTTCTTCAAGATCAAGACGAATTTCAAGTTATAATCACACTTTGTAATGAACGACAAATGTTTTACAACCTTTAAAAAAAATCAATAGTCTTAGATGGGAATATGTAAATACCGGTGCTGGCCAAATATTTGGGGGCGGGGGAGGGGGCAAATTACAGCCCTCTAAGTTATGCAGAACCTCAAGGTACAAAATCTATTAAATTTGCCTGCTAGCTCTCCCTCTGGCGATTTGGCGATTTTTACACTAGGATGCAGCACAACCACTAGGCAGGTGGAAAAAGCATGAACGCTGTCCCTTAAAGAAGGCACTAATGGTCCCGAGACCAGGTCATACCGCGAAAGCACAGCGGCCGCCTCGCCGCTCCCTGGGAGAGTTGGTGCCCCGCTCTCCGCCCCCCCCCCATACACACTAGGAGGGCCGCACCCCTCCCGCCCCATTTCTCCCCCGAGGGCAAGCCACCGGCGCCCCCCCCCCTCCCCGCCAACCGCCCGGAGTCCCAGGGCGCGAGTCCGACGGGCACCTGGCGCCGGGACCCAAGCCCGCGCTCCGCCACAGGCGCATCCTTCCGGGCTAACGTTTCCCTCACGAACTCCAAAAGTTCTCTCACAAGTCCCCGGAAGGCAACCCGGCAAGCTTCAGCCCAGACCACGCAAAGTCACCCTACTCCTCAGCCCCACCGCCCACCGGCGCAGCCCCGGGGCCCCAGCTCGGCCCCCTCAACCCAACCCAACCCAACCCCACCCACAGCATGAAGATGCTCCGAAGAGTGCAGTCCGCGCCTCGGGCTAGGGGGGCAGCTAGAGAGCGACGCGGCGACCAAACGCCGCCCGAGGGATGGGCCCGTGACCGGCGACGGAGCCCCGGGGGAATGTGAGGGGCTGCGCAAAAGCGGCTATGAGGCGTCGCGAAAGGCGCTAGATGGGGCAGGGGAGCCCTGGCCTCTGGGGTGAGGCTGCGGAAGGTGGGCCACGCGGGTAAGGAGCCAAGCTAAGGCCGGACTCCGCGGGGCAGTAAGGGGGCGTTCCTCACGCGGGACGCGCCGCGGAGAGCTCCCGGCCACCCGACCGCCCGTGGACAACAACCAGAGACCAGAAGCCACGGCTCTGCCTCTCTGGTCTTCACAGGGCCCAGAGTCGCCACGTACCTCGAGTCTCGTCAGGGAAAGGAGCGAAACTGTGACACTGGTCCCGCGAGCCGGTACCGGTCTTCACACCGCCGCCGCCATATTTGAGAAGCCGCGCGCGGAGCCGCGCATGCCCCGCAACCGCCACCGCCGCCCCGCCCCCGCCCCCGCCGGCCCGCGTGCCCGGCGGTTGCGGCAAGCACGCCCTATGACCGGCGCCGCGTGCGGGGCCCGAGCTGGGGGCACTGAAGGCCACGTGAGCGGTGGCGGGCGAAGAGGCTCCGCGAGCCCAGGAAAGCCCTGGGTAGTTTTCCTTCATCTTCCCCCCACTATCTGCCCTCCCGCCAAAAACAAAAAGCCAGTCGCAGCCCTTGCACCCAAGACTGTGCCGGGCCCCTAACGGAGACCCCGGGGTCCGCGTCAAGTTCCATCGTGGGAACTTGCTCCCCTTGGCCATTGCCTTTGACTCTGTCACCACCCACACTGACCACGCACCGAATTGGCAGGCACTTCCCTAGGAACTGTAGCAAGTTCGATGAGCAAAGAAAATGCAACTCTTTAGAGCAGCTTGAGCAAAGCCACTCCTTCGCGAGTTGCTGCGTATTCCTTGAAACAGCGTTTTTTTTCTCCCATGGGTTTTTGCCACGCGTTCCCCTCCAGCTCCACTTTTTGAATTTGGTTGGTCCTCTACCCCCAGGCTTGAGCTAACGGGACTAGGTTAACCCGGAGGGAAAGCCATTTGCTCACTAGTTTGGGACTGCTTGGGAGCGTCCTAGAGAGTGCATTTTGGGTCTCCTCGGTTGGTTGTGCAGGTGGAGGTCGCACAGAGGGAAAGGGGAAGGTCGTAAAAATAACCCTGAACCGGCCCAAGACTCTCTCCGCACAAAATGTGGCAAAGAGAAAATCCGAGAAAAACATCCCATCCCTCGTTGTGAGGTTGGGTATAAGCAGATTTAAAACTTTTGTTTGAAAATAATACAATGTGCTGTGTTAGCGAAAAGTAACCCATTGGCTGGCCTGCTCTCTCCAACTCTGAAAAGCTGGATGTAGGTTTTTCGTCTGTGATCGCCTTAACTAAGTATATAGGGCATATTGTACTTTTTAAATCATAATTAGGAAATTGAAGCCTAAAACTAAAAAAACAAAAACAAAAAACCACACACACATACAACCGCGGAATATATCCATTTTCTACGATGCAGAATAAAACTATTTTCGTACAGAACTTTCGCACTGTTCAACGAAGGCCAAATTGAAGTGTTCTTTTATCGTATCTAAACACTGGCAAGTAGCACAAAATCAAACTGCCGAAATAAATGTTCATGCAAAGTTCAAGAAAACTTGATGGCAAAGTAGAAAAACTAGGCCACTGTTACTCAAATACTAACGAGAGATTTGGTCATACCAATTGTATAATGCATACCACTTAGTAAGGAATGTTGAAATAGTCCAAGATGAAGGTTCGAAAATGCTTTTAAAGGCCAAAAAGGTATCTTTAAAAGAAAAAAACAAGTTTAAGCAGACCCTTAGTATGGACTACAGCAGGGCTTCAAGGGATGAGGGAACTTAAATTTTTAATTATTGGCCATTGTCTTTCTAATCCTGATGCAATGAAAATATTTGTAAGTCATCTCTACGTTCTGTATCAGAAGGATTTGGGTTGTCACTTATGTGTCTTTTTCATCTATGGACCCTTTATCAAGTTGTAGAAATAACTACTGTACTCCGATTATTAAATTGCCTGTCTCATAGGCACCTCATCTGCTTCCCATTTTCCTGTTTTTACTATGAAATTACTGAAGCCTTTCCTCTAAAAATGTAATTTGCATTCTCTATATTAGAACATCTTATTAACAACTGTTCATCAAAGCATTCGTAGAAGTGTGACTGTTACATTAAATACGAGTTATTGATAATGGTGACAGCTACCATGTGCTGAGAACCCGCTAGCCTCTTCCGACATATAATTGTCAATTTTCATAGTATTCTTTCATAAAGTTCCTGTGAGGCAAGTGCCCTTATTCCCAATTTATAGATGAGGAAATTGAATATTAAATAGCAAATAAGTGGTAGAATCAGCTTCTGAATATAAATATGCCTGAACCTTCCCTATCGTTTTTACCCTGTCATAAATCAAATGCTTTCATCATAGACTATGTATATAAACGTCTAATAATAATTCTTTTATGTACTTATACTCTGCTTTTCCTTTTCTCCCTTTGCCAAAATAAACTGGAGACTGCTTTTTAAGGCTGTTAGCATAGGTCAGAACACTACTTTCTTTTACATTATATGGAAGCACCTTGCACATAGTAGGAGTTTGGCAAATATTCGTTGAATGACTGAATGCATGGATGAATACCTACTATTATGACCAATTCAATTAACTTTGCCTAGAAAACAAAAATAAGGAGAATACCTGAACTGAGAGAATAAGAGCTAAGGCTGGTAAAATCCAAATTTTCATGATCGTTTTTCAAATCTCAGATTTGTTTCTATCCATTTGCTTCTGGAGTTCTGGCTCAGCCCAAAACCTCTGACAACCTTAAAAAAGATACATCATCCTCGCCCTGCCCAAATCCAGTGCAAAATACTCCTATATCACAAGTGTGTTTGATTACTTCCTTTTGTAGCTTTCTTTAGAATTTAATATTAGCCCATCAGCATAAAGAGATGGTCTTCTTTCCTAGATAAGCAAATTTTAATCTAGATTTCCATCAGCACGCATGCTTATATTGAAATGATATGCTTGCATAGGTAAAGTTAACATTTTAGGATGATTAGTGAAGTCTTCCTCTAGTTTTCCCCTTCCTTTCTCCCTGAAACACAGAAACCTAACTAAGCCTGGCAGAGGCTAGGGACCCAAGGCATTCCTGATAAACTTACCAGTCATATTTCCACCTTAGGGGAAAATGTCCAGAGTAGGTATTAAATAACTAATTAACATGGTAACTGGGTTTACAAACCTCTTCAGATCTTTGTTTCTAACAAACTGTCCGTTTTTCCCCACCGAACCAAGAACACCTAGCAGTAAGATATAAATTGGTTTTGGTATTGTTGTTGATGATTACAATAAACCTCTCTTCCTAACTTCAAAATAGTAACTCTTTTGGGAAGATACCAAGAAGTGAAGTCTGTGATAGGAAGAGAGACTCTAGTCTAACAAGATGTCTTTCTA
The DNA here is from genome assembly GCA_030068075.1 of Paguma larvata. NCBI lineage: Eukaryota > Metazoa > Chordata > Mammalia > Carnivora > Viverridae > Paguma > Paguma larvata. The sequence continues at coordinate 12,992,231 of CM057830.1, forward strand.
AGGCTTGTCAAAGGACATGGCTGTATCAGGAAGTTTGAACTTCTGTCTCGAATCCAGAACCTATCATCCACTAACTAGATTTCTTCAGACTCCTACGACGCCTCAGCTTTTTTCATTTGAAAAATAAGGATAAAAAATCTGCCACACTGACTTCACAGACGAGAAAGTGCTACTCACATCCATCAGAAAACCAAACCAAACCTTTCCTTAATGGATCCCACATTAAAAAACAAAACAAAACAAAAAACCATAATTAGTCTTTCACCAACAAGTGTATGAAATTGAAGCTGACTCTGGCCAAGTCAAGTATTTCCTATGCTGTGAAAACTGGCATAAACTCAATGAACTAATACACTATACTTAGCCATTTATTACATTCACTCTTCATTCAAACACCAAACATTTATTGAATGCCATTGTATGCGGCTCTTCTAGAGGTGGGAATGCCGAGATGTGTAAGACAAATTGAACACTCCAGGATCTTACACCCAGTCCAAAGAGGAGAGAGGGAGAGAGAGAGAGAGAGAGCTCTCGCAGAGATTTTAAGATCTTCGAAAGAAGTAGGGTTTCTTATCACACCCTTCAGCATAATCAAACATTTTTAGAAATACCCATAAAATATTGTGTAACTAGCTGACCAGCTGATGTAATATCCTTTGCACATTTAATTAAAACATTTATTAATTTTTATTTTACACTTTTTAAAAATGTTTACTCATTTATTTTTGAGACAGAGAGAGCTCGAGCAGGCAAGGGGCAGAGAGAGAGAGAGAGAGGGAGACAGAGGATCTGAAACGGGCCCTGCGCTAACAGCGTGCTAACAGCGCTAACAACACAGAGTGCGATGCAGGGGCTCGAACTCACAAACCTCGAGATCATGACCTGAGCCGAACTCATAATCTTAACCGACTGAGTCACCCAGGCGCCCCAATTTTGATTTTACACTTTTTGTGTTGGTTATTCTGCATTTGAGCCATTCCCCCACCCTATGAATTTTCACCCTTCTTTGCCTTAGTCTGTGTCCCAGGGAACTTAATCTTCAGTAGCCTTATCACTCTCAACAGATGCTTTGGCCAATGGCACGTACTATCAGGAGCGATTGTAGTCACGTGCGTGAGAATTCTTCCCACTCCCTTCTTCCCACTGCCTAGGATCTCAGTCCGGCAGTCGCAGTGGCTCCATGACACCTCCAGGAAAGAGCTCTCCTTCTAGAGATTGAGACTGGCTGGGTCTTAAGGAAGTGGGAGGAACAGGTACAGCTTCCAACTTCCAGTTTTTCCTAATCCCTGGGGAACCTCAAGATCCCTTGTTAGTTCCTTTAAATCTACCCACATCTCTGTAAATAATTCATTCAATTCTCTTCAAAATCACATGTGACTGTACTTTCTGTTCCTGCCGGGACCATCATTGAAACGGTTTTCTTTTCATATCTTGAGTCAACTAATTGAGAAGATAGGGTAGGGTCTTCAACCCTTTCTGTAAGCTCTTTGAAATTTATATTCAAGGCACTGTGTACAGCACCCACAGGGTACATAGCCTATTATGTGTAAACAAGTCACTATAATATTGTGAACTAGGAGTGGATGAAATCAACTGGAGATACTGTCTTAGAGTGAAGGTTAAAGAAGATAACGTGTGAAAAGCACCTAAAAGAGCTGTCTATTTGTTGATAACGATCACTCCACAATTAGTTCCTCAGATGCCTATTTCTTGAGAGTAAAAGGTGACATTTGAACTGAAAGGGGAGAATGAAAAGTTTGCCAAATAGACGTGGAAGCTCACAGGGAACAGCGTGGAGGCAAGGTAATGAAAAGTCTTTGAACACTGAAAGGTTCATTGTGCCAAACAAACTAAGAAAAGGTCAATTTAGAGAGGACTTTGAGTGCCAGGCTACGGTGTCTGAACCTTATGCAGTGAATGACGGGGAGCCTTTAAGAAAAGTTGTAGACGGTTGCAGGGACCTTCTAGCTGCTGCTACAGCTTGCAGGGTTCTGCTCACCTCTCCCGCTGGAAGCTGGACCTCTGCAGCCTGAGAGCAGCCTGAGATGGGGCGAGTGCTGGCAGGCCACTGGTCCTCTGGCAGCCCGACCTGGAGATTGTGGGCCGGAGCGGGCAGATGCTGGGAACAGTCAGAGCAGTTATGGTCACCTAACTGGGCTTTGATGGTCACAGGGAGGCGGGTGAGGACCAGAGCAGGCATTGAACCCACCGGACTGACAACCTCACAAGGCCACTTCAACAAGTGTGGTCTCATCCTGGACTTTTTTTTTTTCCAGCTGAACTTTAACCTACATGCAATAAAGTGCACAAATCATAAATGTACAACCCAATTAAGTTTTACACAGGTATGCACCTACGTAATCACACCGACGTCAAGGTATAATTTTCAGCACCCCGGAAAACCTTTCAGCTACTCCCAGTCAAGAACACACACCCCGCCCCCCTCCCCAACCAAGTAACCATTATTCTGGCTTCTATCATCATAGATTACTTTTGCCTTCTTGGATATCTTATAGATGGACTAATTCGGTACGTTCTCTTTTCCACCTGGCTTTTCACTTCATATTATGATTTCACTGTCCCTCTTTCCCATGAGCTGTTCTTTTTTTTTTTTATTAAAGCTACTATAATTTGTCTTCCAATTATTTTCTCCTTTTTTTTAAGAGTTTGTTTTTTTAAGTAACCTCTACCCCCAACTCGGGACTTGAACTCATGACCCCAATATCAAGAGTTGCACGGTCCTCCGACTGAGCCAGCCAGGGGTCCCTCCCCTTCCCTAAGATGAATTCTCTTTAAGGCAGTAGTTTGGCCTCCAATTATATTAAACCTTATAAACTTGATAATGAAAGCTTTGCTTTATTCAAAATCAAGGGCAGGTTTCACTTACATACCTGTTCTGTGTAGGTAAACTACTGACCCTTCTCTTTTGGGCCCACTATCTAAATACAGATTTGTAAACCAACAAATGGGAAGACGTTATTTAGAGACGCTTTGCATTCCAGGTATTCCATAGATTTGGGCATTTGGATCTTGTTTGTTGTTTGCGTTTGCCTTGCCACAAACAAGTTAAAAAAAAAAGCAAACCACCAAGAGAAGTTGATTGGAAAGGTAGAAAGGCAAACTAATATAGGTAATAATGGAAGTAACGGGAAATGGTATCCGACAAAAGGAAGAGTATAATTAGGGGAGTGTGAGTCCAAGAGAACTGGGAAAATGGCGGATGGAAGTGGTCACCTGCCTACCCTTGAAGGCAAAGGTGACTGGGAGCCTATGAAATAGGACGTAGCATTTTTCGCCCTGTGAAGCGTGCAATGTCCTTTGCTCCTTGATGGGTTCAATTCTTTTGAATTCTTTTTCTGTTCTTTTGTGCATATTGGTATCTTCGCTGGTTTACCTCTGACACTTCCCTGGGGCTTCACACATTCACTTCCCTTCCAGCCCCTGTCTTTCCTGGGCTGGCCTCCTTAGGTCTTCTGGAGTCCCCAGTGCCACCTTGATGAATGGCCCCTGTCACGTCTGGTCCTGATAATACTTTCACTCTGGCTGTGTTACCACTCCTGGTACAGCTTGGATTTCACCAACCTACGTCTTTGGAGTCTTTTAAGTCATAATACTTAAACCTAACTGGTTTTTTTTCTTATGTGTGAATATGTGTTTAATTCTTTTAATACACAAAAGTTGGGGCACCTGATTGGCTCAGTCAGTGGAGCATGAAACACTTAATCTAGGGGTTGTGAGTCTGAGCCCCACATTGGGTGTAGAGATTACTTAAAAATAAAATCTGGGGGCGCCTGGGTGGCTCAGTTGGTTAAGCGGCCGACTTCGGCTCAGGTCATGATCTCGCGGTCTGTGAGTTCGAGCCCCGCATCGGGCTCTGTGCTGACAGCTCAGAGCCTGGAGCCTGCTTCTTCAGATTCTGTGTCTCCCTCTCTCTCTGCCCTTCCCCTGCTCATACTCTGTCTCTATGTCTCTCAAAATAAATAAATGTTAAAAAAAAATTTTAAAAAAAATAAAATAAAATAAAATAAAATCTGTAAAAAGAAACAAAGTAAATTAAAATTTAAATTTAAATACACAAAAGTAGAATACTATAATGGACCCTATGCACCCATCACTCAGCACCCACAATTATGGCCAGTCTTGCCTCATCCAAACCCCTCTGTAATCTGCCCTGACTCCTATTGAAACAGATTCTAGACATCATATCATTTATGTTATAAATATTTACTTATGTACCTTTATTTTTTTTAATATTTTTTACTGTTTATTTATTTTTGAGAGAGAGAGGGGGAGGGAGAGAGGGAGAACGAGTAGGGGAGGGACAGAGAGAGAGGGAGACACAGAATCCAAAGCAGGCTCCAGGCTCTGAGCTGTCAGCACTGAGCCCAATATGGGACTCGAACTCACAAACCGGAGATCATGACCAGAGCTGAAGTCCGATGCTCAACCAACTGAGCCACCCAGGCGCCCCTACTCATGTATCTTTAAAAGATGACTCTCTTTACAACAAAACTATATTGGGGCGCCTGGGTGGGTCAGTTGGTTAGGCGTCCGACTCTCAGTGTCCACTCAGGTCATGATCTCCTGGCTTTGGCTTCGTGGGTTCAAGCCCCACATTGGGCTCTATGCTGCCAGCAAAGAGCCTGCCTGGGATTCTCTCTCCCCCCCTCTCTCTCTGCCCCTCCCCCATTTGCACCGTCTCTCTCTCTCTCAAAAATAATTAAATAAGCTTTAAAAAAAACCCATAACTATATTACTGTTCTCTCACTGCTATAACAAATTACCACAAACTTATCAGTTTAAAACAACGGAGGTTTATCATATTATAGTGCCAAAAGTCAGAAGTCCAAAATGGGTAGGTAGGGCTATGCTCTTTCTGGAGGCTCTCGAGAATTGGGTTCCTATCTTTTCCAGCTTGAGGACACCACCTGCATTCTTTGGCTTGTGGCTGCTTCCTTCATCTACAAAGCCAGCAGTCCAACAGCTTCCAGTCTCCCTCTCTCTCACTCTGACCTTTGCTTCAATCATCACATCTCTTCTGATTCTGACTCTCCTAACCCCTCTTTCCTTTATAAGGACCCTGTGATGACACTGGGCATACCTTGGTAATCCAAAATAATTTCCCCGTATGAGATTCTTAACTTAATCACATCTGCGAAGTCCCTCTTGGGGTCCCTCACAGGTTCCAGGGATCAGGAAAGGCTTTATCCTGTCTACTACAACAACATAATTAAAAATTATTAAAAATTATTAAAAATAATTATATTTCAACAAATAATTAGAAATAATGTCTTAATATCATCAAATATGCATTCACGATTCAAATTTCCAATTGTCCCATAAAACATCAAACATCTTTCTACAACTTAGGTAAAAAAGGATGCAAAGAAGGTCTGCGCACTGCAACTGGATGATATACCTTTGAGGTCTCTTTTATAGAGATTTCTCTCTATAAATTCCCCCCTATGGATTCTTCCTCCATTCCTCATTTTTCTGTGCAGTTTATTAGTCGAAGGATTCTGGTTTCCTATGGTCTGGACTTTGCTAATGTCATCCCCGTGGTTTAATGTGTTACTCTTTCCCTTATATTTTCTATAGATTGGTAATTTAGAGCTTGGTAAGAACCAAGTTCTATTTTATTTTTTTCTGCAAGACTACTTCCTGGGTAGTACATAGTGTGTTCTTCCATCAGGAGGCCCATAGTGGCTGGTTGTCTCTCATTTTATGAGATGATGTCAGCAGATATTGATGGCAGTGCCTAGATCTGTTAGATCAGCAGTTCTCAAAGTGTGGTCCTCAGACCAGGAGTGTCTGCTTTACTTGTAAACTTGTCATAAACGCAAAGCCTCCGGCCTCACCCCAGACTCACTGACCCAGAAATCCTGAGGTGGTACCTAGCAATCTGAGTTTTACCAAGTCCTTTAGGAAGTTCTGATGCAGGTTAAAGTTTGGGAAGTCTTGCTGTTAGTTCAGGGGTTGCCCACTGCTGATATTTAAGACTAATATTAACTAGGGGCGCCTGGGTGGCTCAGCTGGTTAAGCATCCAACTCTTGGTTTTAGCTCAGGTCATGATCTCACCGTTTACGGGTTTGAGAGTGCAGAGCCTGCTTGGGATTCTCTCTCCCTCTCTACCCCTCCCCCCTCAAAATAAATAAATAAACTCAAAAAAAAAAAAAAAAAAAAAAAACCTAACTCAAGAGGGTTTTGGCAGGGGCGCCTGGGTGGCTCAGTCAGTTAAGCGGCCGACTTCAGCTCAGGTCATGATCTCACAGTTTGTGAGTTCGAGCCCCGCATCAGGCTCTGTGCTGATGGCTCGGAGCCTGGAGCCTGCTTCACAGTCTGTGTCTCCCTCTCTCTCTGCCCTTCCCCTGCTCACATTCTGTCTCTATGTCTCTCAAAAATAAATAAAAACGTTTTAAAAAAAAGGGGGGTTTTGGCAAAATAAAGAAAAACCTCTGAAAGAAAGATCATGCTCAAAAGAGGCAGCTAGAAGAGCAAACCTATTTTTAAGTGAGTAATTCAAAAGGTCTAAATATGGAATCAACACAGCTTCATTGAAAAACACACATTAGGAGCGCCTGGGTGGCTCAGTCGGTTAAGCGGCCGACTTCGGCTCAGGTCATGATCTCATGGTCTGTGAGTTTGAGCCCTGCGTCGGGCTCTGTGCTGACGGCTCAGAGCCTGGAGCCTGCTTCAGATTCTGTATCTCCCTCTCTCTCTGCCCTTCCCCTGCTCATACTCTGTCTCTATGTCTCTCAAAAATAACTAAACGTTAAAAAAAAAAAGAAATCTAAACGCTTTCATACCTTACTGTGACTTCTTAAAAAAAAAAAAAGAAAGAAAGAAAATCACACATTAGAAAAACCAAACTTGGAGCACCCGGGGGTGGGGGGGGGGGTGGCTCAGTCGGTTAAGCACCCGACTTTGCCTCAGGTCATGATCTCACAGTTTATGGGTTCGAGCCCCACACGGGCTCTGCACTGAAAGTGCAGAGCCTGCTTGGGATTCTCTCTCTCCCTCTCTATCTCTGCCCCTCCCCCACTAGTACTGGCTCACTCTCTCTCTCTCTTTCTCAGAAATAAATATTTTTAAAAAAGAAAGGAAAGAAAAACCAAACTCACAAACAGAACAAATTGGTGGTTGCGGGGCAGGGGATGGGGAGGCTGAAATGGGTAAAGGTGGGCAAAAGGCACAAACTTCCAGTTATAAGATAAAGAAGTCCTTGGAGATGTACAGCATCCTGACGACGGTCACTGATACGATATTGTATATTCGAAAGTTGCTAAGAGAACAGATCTTAAAAGTTCGCATCACAGGAAGAAAGATTTTGTAGCTATGCGTGGTGATGGATGTTAACTAGACTTACTGTGATGACCGTTTTGCAATATATACGAATATTGAATCATTATGTCGTACACCTGAAGCTAATGTTAAATGTCAATTATACCTCAATAAAAAAAAGATTGAGAGACACGGATCTAAACCCATTAAAAAACAAAACAAAACAAACACACTAAAGAAACTCAAAAATAAAGCTACTCTTTTAAAACACTTTAAATCACTTCTTTGAAATAATAGGGTAAATTAAGAATGCTTTAGAATCCACACAGTCTCATCAAGATTTTTTAAAATGAAGAACAACAGTAATGTTGAGCTAATGAACAAGTTGATGGAAAGAATGAAAGGCAATGCTTTGGGCGCTTTGGCATTCCAAAGCTTGAATTCAGAAAGATACAACCACAATTCAAATCATTCTCTACAGGTTTGGGTTTTTTTTTAATTTTTTTAAATGTTTATTTATTTTTGAGAGAGAGAGGGAGAGAGGAAGAGAGACAGACAGAGCATGAGTGGGGGAGGGGCACAGACAGAGAGGGAGACACAGAATCTGAAACAGGCTCCAGGCTCTGAGCTGTCAGCACAGAGCCCGACACGGGGCTCGAACTCAGCAACGGCGATATCATGACCTGAGCTGAAGTCAGACGCTCAACCGACTGAGCCACCCAGGCGCCCCCTGTAGAGGTTTTATAGCAGTACCTCTGTCTCCAACATACATGGTTTCTGAATAGAGAATAATAGAGAAAGCATGGGGAGTCGGAGGATCTGGATTAAATTTGGCTCTGCCCCTTTCTGGGACTGTGACTAATTTAAAGTGCACTGGACTGTAAAGCGAGTGGAAAACAACCCCACCAGCCAGCCATAACCCCCTCTCAGGCATTGTACTGCATCTACGTGACACCTTGCGCGTGCATTTCTCATTCAGGCAGAAGTGTTTACTGAGCCCGCTATATGCCAGGTCCCGGGCTAGATGCACACAGTCTGTGGACAAATAAACAAGCAATCTCAAGGGTGAGGGCCATCAGTGAAGTTAACACCTTGATTATAGGCACCAATAGGCATTCATTTGTTGAGCAAATGGACCCTTAGATGTTTATGTAAATGACTAAAAATAACCCCTCAAGTAAAATCCTGCAACCTTTGAATACAGGACACAGTGAAAGTAGACAAGGTAACATGAAATTCACTCAGAGAACATTTTCCTCCTTTTCTTAAGGAAGTTCTTTAGCTCCTGGCTTCTGGAAATTTCCACCAAACTCTTCATACATTCTCAGCAAGTTGTCTTTCCAAACCTTCCCTCTAGGTATCTAGAGGGAGGAAGTCAGTCAACCACATGGTCTAAAGCCTGGGGTCCGGCCGGTCTTGAATAGCATAGTGCTCTCAATGGCCTCTCTTCTCCCATCTAGTGCCAGAGACCTCAACCCAGGTGCCTGAGAAAAGAAGATGGAAAGTTGTGGTTTTGTTAGGATGCTTTGTGTAAACCCCCGGTGTGCAAACCTTTTTTTATTATATAGTGTCAGCTAGGAAAGGGGGAAAAAATACCCCAAACCTAAGTCTGCAAGCTTCCAAAGCACGACACAACACATTAAAGGTTTAGTGTCATGAACAATCAGGTCCTTGTCGTCTACCCATTTGCTAGCACAGTTTCCACAAATAACAGGCAAGCTCTAAATTTTCATAAAACATTTTGGCAGCACAGGATGGGCCGGCGTTCTGGCGGTCTCTCTAAGGAAATGACTGCAAATGTTTTTTGGTGTGAACAGCCTTAAGTATTTTAAATCCTCGGTAAATAGAGTTGCCAACAGTCCCAAATATGTTTTACTATTTCTGAATTGGACATTCAGGATTCTTTTAGGGGGAGTTTTTTTTCAACAAATATTTCAATAAACGAGTTATCCTAATTCCCTTTCTTACGTGTTGATGACTTCGGAGAACTTTGTAAATGTGAAACACACTTTAGTAGCCCAACTGCAGAGGTTGAGACAGACAAACATTTCCTAGAAAGCATCCTATAAAGACAACATGGCTATCGAGGCTTCCAGGAATAATACACACCCAGAGTTTTTACTATGTGAGAATACTGATTTCTAAATCCAAGTTTTGAGTAACCAGCAGAACTTACTAACCTGAAATGATTCTAGAGTTCTTTCAGCCAAGTTATCCTAAAGGATGTTTGTTCTAAATCTGCCTTCCAGAATGGTAGCCACTCGCCACATGTAGCTATTTCAATTTCAATCTCAGTTAATTAAAATGAAATAAAATTTAAAACTCAATCCCTTAGTCACCCTAGCCTCATTTCAAGCGCAATACAACTGCCTGTGGCGAGTGGCTGTCATATTGGACAATGCAGAACACTTCTGTCTCGAAGAAAGTCATACTGAACAAAATTGTTCTAAATCCTTACTACTCAAAGGGTGGGCTAGCAACTTTAGCGGCATCCAAGAGCTTGTTAAGAACACAAAATCTCACGCCCCCCCCCCTCAAACTCACTTCATCAGATTCTCCATTTTTACAAGAGGCCCAGGCAATTTGTGTGCATATTAAAGTTTGAGAAGCGTTGATCTAAATCAGTGTTTTCCGGACTGGCTTGATCATACGAATCACCTAGTGCACTTATCAACCATTCAGAGTCCAGGGCTTTGCCTTTGACCTACTAAATTTGACTCTTAAGGGGGGGTTTATAGGAATCTGAATGTTAAACAAGCACTCTAGGTGATTCTGAGTACTCTAGAATTGGGCATTGACCTGTTTTTAAAACTCCCCAGGATTCTGATGGGCAGCCAAGGTTAAGAACCACTGCTTCAGGGGCGCCTGGGTGGCTCAGTCGGTTGAGCGTCCGATTGAGCGTCCGACTTCGGCTCAGGTCATGATCTCGCGGTCTGTGAGTTCGAGCCCCGCGTCGGGCTCTGTGCTGACAGCTCAGAGCCTGGAGCCTGCTTCGGATTCTGTGTCTCCCTCTCTCGCTGATCCTTCCCCACTCATGCTTTGTCTCTCCTGCTCTCAAAAATAAATAAAAACATTAAAAAAAAAAAAATTAAAAAAAAAAAATAAACCACTGCTTCAAATGAATTGATCTCAAAACTGCTTCAGGTCTTAAAATTGAGTATTAGAGTTTTAAACAGAGGTAAAATGGGGCGCCTGGGTGGCTCAGTCGGTTAAGCGGCCAACTTTGGCTCAGGTCATGATCTCACAGTCTGTGAGTTCGAGCCCCGCGTCGGGCTCTGTGCTGACAGCTCGGAGCCTGGAGCCTGCTTCAGATTCTGTGTCTCCCTCTCTCTCTGACCCTCCCCCACTCATGCTTTGTCTCTCCTGCTCTCAAAAATAAATAAAAATATTTTTTTAAAAATTTAAACAGAGGTAAAATGAAATGATATTATAAGTAAATCTAACAGTTTGTGCATCTTAGAAACTCAGCTAAACATCTCCTTATTCTACGTTCCATAAGCTAAAACAACAAGTATTGATATAAGGTTCTGGCTGAGTATTTTGCCAATTTCTAGCTTATACAATCAGACAGAATTCTATAAAGTATTTTTCTGTTTTTGTTATGTTTTATCTATTTTTTTTAAGTATTGGCTTTCTGAATAAAATGATTACCTCCTTGAGGATAAAAATGAGGTTTTCTAATTTTTCGAACCCTATAACGCCTACCATTAAATACACACTTATTGACTCTAACCAATAATAAGACCCAGATAACACACAGTCACGGTATTTTAACAGCAATAGTAGCAGGTAAGAAACCCCCAGACAAAAGACCACCTACCCATGAAGAAATAATAGTCCTATAAAGATAAGGAACGGGTAACGCAAAGAGAAGTGGCAAAATATGCTCTTAATAAGGCAGTGTTCAGAATCAGAAAACAAAAGATTAGTGGTTAGTTCCCAGATATTAATTTTTTATTATTATGCTTTATAACGTAACTTTCATAGATGCCTAGGGTAGGAAACAGGAAGGATTAAAAATCAATTATCCAACCTAAAACGATTAAAAAAGGGGGCGCCTGGGTGACTCAGTAAACATCCAACTCTTGATTTCAGCTCAGGTCACGATCTCATGGTTCGTGGGTTTGAACTCCACATCAGGCAACACGGAGCCTGCTTAGGATTCTCCCTCTCTCTCTCTGCTCCTCCTCCACTCAGGCTTTCTCTCGCTCTCTTAAAATAAACAAATAAACTTTAAAAAAAGTTTAAAAAAGAAAGAATAAACCCAAGGAAAGCAGAAGAAAAAATAAAAGCAAGTGAGGGGACCAGTGAAATAACAAAGAATAGACTAGCAAAGCTGAAAGTTGGTTCTTGAAAAAAAAGGCAACACACTTAGAAATGATTCGCACATTCAATCAGTTTTCCTCAGATTAAGCTGTAGATTCAGTGCAATTCCAATCAAAATCCCAATAGGGTTCCTTTCCTGATAAGCTGACTCTAAACTTTGTATCAGGGTTTCTTACCCTTGTATGTGAATGCTGCCATTTGGGGCCAAATAATTTTTTGTCCTGGGGAGTTGTACTATATCGCATTGGAGGATGTCTTACGGCAACCCCGGCCTCTACCTGCTCTATGCCAGGAGAAACCTATCCCCCCACCCCAAGGTGTGACAATCAAAAATGACTATGGACGCTGCCAATGTCCCTGGGGAAGAAGGTGATAGTATCCCTCCCAGATGCAAACGAAGCTTTGTAACTTTAAAAGGAAGGAACCAAAAATAACCAGAATACTTCTGAAGTAGAACAGATTGGTCTCCCAGATCTCAGGACTAATTATGAAGTTATAGTAATTAGGACAATGATACGGTACTAGAATAGACCAGCGAGCCCAGAGATAGTTCTCCCGAATTACAAACTAAGGGAAGAAATTTACAATTGAGACAACTAGAATATATAAAGAACTCCTACGAATGAATAAGAACATATGTTAACTAACCAGAGTTTAAATAAAAATTTGAAAAAGAAAAACAACAACAACAACAAAGGAATAAAAAAGAACCAAGCAACCAAACAGGAAAATGGACCAAAGATATTGTTATGGATTAAATGTTTGTGTCCTCCTAAAATTCGTATGTTGAAATCATAACCCTTAATGTGATAATATTAGGATATGGAGCCTTTGAGAGGCGACTCGGTAATGAGCGTGGGGCCCTCATGAATGAGATTAGTGCCTTTATAAAAAAGACCCCAGGGGTGCCTGGGTGGCTCAATCAGTTGAGCATCTGACTCTTGATTTCAGCTGGGTCATGATCTCAAGGTCCTGAGATCAAGGACCCCCTGCCCCACTTCAGGCTCTGCACTGCCAGCTTGGAGCCTGCCTGGGATTCTCTCCCTCCCTCTCTCTCTCTCTGCCCTGCGCCTTCTCTCTCTCTCAAAATAAATAAATATTGGGGGGGGGGGGGAACGGAAACAGAAAGCAGGCTCTCACCAGACACTAAATCTGCCCGCACCTTGATCTTGGACTTCTCAGACCCCAGAACCATGAGAAATCAATTTCTGTGATTTATAAGCCATCCAGTCCATGGTATTCTGTCACAACAGCCTGGAGGGACTAAGACAGGCATAAATGGACACTTCACAGAAAACACATATGATCAAGGGACATGTTAAGAGATGTTAAACACCATTAATGATCAGGGAAATTCAAATCACAAGACCACGATGAGATGCCATTTTACATCTACTAGCTGACGAAAATTTTAAAGTCTGGCAATACCACGTGTGGGAAAGGATGCACATCAAGAGAATCCCTTCCATATTGCTGTTAGGAGAGTATATTCATATAATCACCTTAGAAAATAGTTCGACCTTATATCAGGAAGTTGAACAGTCACGTGCTCTATGATCCAGTAATTCTACTCCTAAATCTGTCACAGAGAAACTCTTATACAAGTATCTCCGGAGACATGTACATACATGGTTATAGAAGCATTATTCACCATAGCAAAAATCTGAAAACCTAAACGTTCATTGACAGAAGAGTAGATTTGACCCACTGTAGTATATTCATACAATGGATTATTATTCATTATTACCCATCCATTATTACCCATCAAAATAAATAAACTACAACAACACATACCAACAAGGATGCAAGCTTAGCAATATAATACTATGTAGATCAAGTCTGCAAATATTCCATACAACTTGATATTCTTTTTATTTATTTATAATTTTTTTCATGTTTATTTCTGAGAGAGAAAGAGAGAGAGCGTGAGTGAGGGAGGGGCAGAGAGGGGAGGAGACACAGTCCCAAGCAGGCTCCGGGCGGTCAGCACAGACCCCAACGCAGGGCTCGAACCCACAAACTGTGAGATCCTGACCTGAGCCGAAGTAGGACACTTAAGCGACTGAGCCACCCAGGTGCACCTTTACACCCTTTTTAAAAGTTAAAACCAGAGGCACCTGGGTGGCTCAGTCTGTTCAGCGTCTGACTCTTGATTTTGGCTCACGGTTCATGAGATCGAGCCGGCTTCAGGTCTTATCAATGGAGTCTACCTTGGCCTCTGCCCTTCGTTTCTGGTTCTAGTAACTTTCACAGTATAATGTCTTTTCTTTGGCTTGGGGTCCTTGAACCCGGGAACTGCCCCCTAAATGCTCTCGAACTGCAGCTAATAGATTGAGCCTTGTTAGTTCTTCCTGACGATGCTTGCTGATGCTACGTATGTGCACTTTCAAATTACTGTGACTTATTGAGGATGCCGACTACTTCATCCTGGGTCCACCGTTCCCTGTTTCTGTTAGACTCGACCATAATTGTTCTTAGACCTTAAGCCCCTTCAGATGTCCTCCCTCCCTGTTGTTCCAGCTAGGGAGGCGTCAATTCCAGGCCCCGCCTCCTGACCAGCCAGGTATAACTACCCCTGCCCCCACTGAACACTAGGCTCTGACTGTAAACGCTGCAACAGGTGTGGGTCAAGAGTGCACAGAAAGTTAAGCAAAAGAGAGGGATTTCCCTGTAGACAAAAGGATGCCCTGAGAAAGACTTCACGGGGAAGCTCCAGGACTTTTTTAGGCAAAAGCACAAAAGTGAAGACACTGGCGAGACGCCAAAGAAAGAGCAAATCATTCCATTCGGCTGGAGCAAAGAGCAGAGAGCAGAATTGCTTCAACAGGCTGATTCCATGTTCTAGAGGACCTTGAATGACAACCAATGGAGTCTGGATGTCACCACAAAACGGGGAGCCACTAAAGGTTTCTGAGAATGATATGATCAGAGCTGCTTGTCTCCAGTTTATGGAATATGTGTACAGTTTATATACTGGAGACCTGTAATGAGTAGCCAACTTAAAGCAGTCATAAAGGAAAGGGACAGGGAGGGACAATTATGAGCGTTGTAGAGGAAACAAAATTAAGATAGGACGTCATAACCGATACTTCCCTCTTTCTGGGTTTCACTATTCCTAGATGACTTTGAGACTTGCAGACCAGGACGATGGTACTGTGTTTGAAAGAAGGAATTTGGGTAATCAGGGTTCCGGTCACCAATTTCAGTGTGTGTGGGTAGATTCCCCCACACCAACAAACTAGGCACTGACACCAGCTGGGTATCCTACAGTTTCACTCAATTCTGACACAACCTACCTGGAGATGGCACTGATTCCACAGGTTAAGGGTTCAGTCCTGCAAGACTGTCCCTTCCCCACACTTCAGAGGCCACTCGCAAATCCAGATTATCACCAGTGCTTCTGACGGACCGGCCACAAATCCGAGGTCCCGACCACCACCTCCCATTCGGGATGCTAAATGCGAGTCCAGGTTGTCACCTGTATTTCTAATCGACTGGCTATAAATCAAAGGTTCCCAGGACCCCCTCCTTGGTTCGATTAATTTACTAGAGGGGCTCACCGAACTCAGGAAACATTTTACTGACTAGGTTGCCGGTGTATTACAAAAGGATATCACTCGGGAACAGCCCAGTGGAATAGATGCACAAGGCAAGGCGCGGGGAAAGGGCACAGGGCTTCCATGGCCTCTCCAGGGCGCCACTATTCCTGCACTTCCTCACCAAACTGGAAGCTCTCTGAATCCGGTCCCTTTGGGTTTTTTATGGAGGATTCATTACATAGGCATGATGGATTGTCATCGTCCAAGGGCCAGGGATGCGGCCTCCAGTCCCTCTCCCCTCCCCGGAGGTTTGTGGGGGGTGGGTATTACAAGTTCCAACTCTCTAATCACAGGTTCGTTCCCCTAGCAACCAGCCCCCATTTCAGTTACCTAAGGGCTTTCCAAAAGCCACTCATTAACATAACTAAAGACACCTTTATGGCTCTTATCACAGGAAATTCCAAGGGCTTTAGGAGCCCGGTGCCAGGAACCGGCGGAAGACCAAATATATATTTCTTATTAGAAATCACAATATCACAGCTGGAGGAGGTAGTGGAGGAAAATGAGAGCCAGCTTACAGCTGATCATGCTAAGCTGGACTCTTAGAGAAAGGTACAAATAGAGATATAAACTTCAAAGTCATGGATTTGGGGGAAGATTTATAAGGGAGAGGTATAGAGAAAGAGGGGTTTAGATCAAAAGCAGAATCTGGGTCCAGGCAGGAAACGGGAACCACACCAGTGATCTTAACAGTGCGAACTGAATATAAAAAATTGTTAACCAGGCAAAGGGTGGTTCACTACCGAAACGTGGAGACCTCAAAGATGTAACAGAAATAACTACTGCGGAAAGGGGCTGCCACTTGCAGGGCTGAGGGAAAAGTGAACAAAGAAGTACCTTGGAAAATTCGAGGAGCCTCCCAACTCCCGCCCGGCAAAGCGGAGGCTCAGACCTCCGGAGAGATGGTGCCACAGCTGCAGGAACACATCGGTCACCGGAAGACGGAGAAAGAATCCACCGGAGGCAGCTCCGCAGAACTGTTAAGAGTAGCCCACCCCACAGAAAACGGCGAAGGGACCGGTTGCACACGGAGCCAGTCAAGCCAATCACGGCAATGGGAAGATGAAACAGATAAGCAAACAGGAAGCAGAAAAGTCCTCCGGCGCCCCCTATTGGCAGAGCCTAACCTAGAACCAGCTGCCGAAGGAGAAACTGGTTTGCAGAGACCTGCTCTGCAAATTTTACGGAGTGGGGAAAAAGAAGGGTGGGTTTGAAGCCTGCAGTCAATGAATTAATAACCGGGACATTGGCGGGGCGCCAGGGTGGCTCAGTCTTTAAGCGGCCGACACTCGATTTCAGCTTAGGTCTTTATCTCACGGTCGGTGGGTCCCAGCCGTGGGCTGGGCTCTCTGCTGGCAGCGTGGAGCCAGCTTGGGATTCTCTTTCTTTCCTCTCTATGCCCCTCCTTTGCTCGTGTTCTCTCTCTCTCTCTCTCTCTCTTTCTCTCTCTCTCTCTCTCTCTCTCAAAATAAAATTAGTAAACATTAAAAAAAAAAATAACCGGGACATTGGTATTCATCTAAACTTAGAGGATGGGAAAAAGAGTAGCTAGACAAGAAACAAGAGAAACTCGAAATTGCAAGGAGGAGGCCTCCACCAATCAAGTTCCTAGCAAACTCCACCATATTTAGGTGACTAGGAGGTTACCAGAGATATCCGGGGTGTTTTCTTTCTAATTTTTTGTTTTAGGCCAAACTAATCTATAGTTCCAGCAGTCAGAATCATAGTTAACCTTGGGTGATGGGATACTGACTGGGAACACAAGAGGGACTTCTGAGGTTCTGGAAACATCCTGTGTATTGATCCGGGTCATGGTAACACAGGTGTAGACATAAGTAAAAATTAATCAAGCTGTACACTTAAGATTTGTGCACTTCATGTATATTACATCTCAATTTAAAAAATCTTTTAAGAACATTTGTTTCAATACTGGATGTTAACTATACTGGAATTAAAATAGAATAAATTTTTTTAATAGTTTTATTTATTTTTGAGAGAGACAGAGACAGAGCACAAGTGGGGGAGGGGCAGAGAGAGAGACACAGAATCTGAAGCAGGCTCCAGGCTCTGAGCTGTCAGCACAGAGCCTGATGCGGGGCTTGAACTCACTAGCTGTGAGATCAAGACCTGAACCGAAGTCAGATGCTTAACCGGCTGAGCCACCCAGGTTCCCCAATAAAATAAATTTTAAAAAATTAAAAGTATGCTTGAAACTGAAACTAATATAATGCTGTACCTTAACTATACTGGAATGGAGAGAAAATAATTTTTAAAAATAACGTGTTTCTAAATTTAGAAGGTAAGTTTTTACCTTCTCTGAGTAAATTTGGAAAATAAAGAAAAGAGGACTTTTCGTTTCTGCAAGGGTAGGCCATAATAGTTGGACCAATTCTCTTTATGAAAACAACTACAAAGCTTAAATAAAATACTGTTTTTAAAACTTAATGAAAACAAACAAACAAATGTCATAAAAACATCAAAAAGCTGACAGGAGTTTAAGAATCAGGTGAAATTTTAAGAGAAATCAAGTAGCCGGGGAGGTAAACAGGGCACTTGTTGCTGCTTTTGCCCTAAGCGAAAAAGCATTCTGCAAAACACTAAGTTGCAGAATCAGGCTTTGGTTTTGAAAGCCAAAGTCGAGGAGTCCAGTAGAAGATCCTGCCCACATTCAACTGGGACAAAAGTGAACCAGAAGTCAACCCGCCACTGCTTTCACCTCCAGGCCCCTGCAGGAATGCTGGCCTGGACTCCCAAAGAAGAGCAGGAAAAAGAGAGGGGCGCCTGGGTGGCTCAGTCCGTTGAGCTTCTGACTTTTGGTTTCCGCTAAGGTCGTGATCTCATGGTTCATGAGTTCGAACCCTGCATCTAGTCCGGCATCTAACTCCACATGGGGCTCCTCACTGACAGTCCGGAGCCCGCTTGGGATTCTTTCTCCCTCCCTCTCTCTTTGCCCCTCCCCTGCTTGCATGCTCATGCCCCCCCTCTCTCCCCACCTCTCTCTCTGTCTCTCTCAAAATAAATAAAAAAACTTTTTTTTATACAGTTTTATATTTTTTTAATTTTTTTTAATGTTTATTTATTTTTGAGAGACATAGAGACAGAGCGTGAGCAGGGGAAGGGCAGAGAGAAAGGGAGATACAAAATCTGAAGCAGGCTCTAGGCTCTAATGAGCCGTCAGCACAGAGCGCGATGTGGGGCTTGAACCCACAGACTGTGAGATCATGACCTGAGCTGCAGCAGGCCGCTTAACCAACTGAGCCACCCAGGCGCCCCCTAAATAAACTTTTTTTTAAAAAAGGAGCATAAAAGGGGTGCCCGAGTGGCTCAATCGGTTAAGCGTCCAACTTCGGCTCAGGACATGATCTTGAAGTTCATGGGTTCGAGCCCCGCGTCGGGCTCTGTGCTGACAGCTCAGAGCCTGGAGCCTGCTTCAGATTCTGTGTTTCCCTCTCTCTGCCCCTCCCCTGCTTGTGCTCTGCCTCCCTCTGTCTCTCAAAAATAAATAAATGTTCAAAAAAATTACAAGGAGCGAAAACAAGGTGGAAAACTTGATAAAGAAATTTCATCCACAGGTTGACCCGTGCAGGGAATCGCAGCCCAAATTCACATCACTGGGCTGTCCACAGAAAGCTCAAGTCATGAATATAATTTACAGCCCTCAGATACTAGACTCCTAGTGCCCTTAAGCCGTCAGCAAAAGAAAAGCAAATTCTCACTGGAGGGAGTTTCTGTCATCTTAGACCATAAGGGAATCCCATAAATGTTCAGGAGCACCAACCAATGCTTAGTCAAAAATAATCAAGCACACAAGGAAATAAGGCATTGTGAACAAGAAACAGCAGAAGCCAACTTCAGGTGTTTCGGTCGTCTGGCACATAATAATAAAAAAAAAAAGCCCTACCTTCTTTAAGGAAATAACAGAGAAATTTAAAATTACCTCCAGAAAAAAAGGAAATCATTGAAAAATGAATAGCAGATAATAAAAAGAACCTCTAGAGGTGGAAAATATATAAAATTAAAAGCTTAAATTGGACATGGATTGGACATAGTAAAAGAAAGACTGACTGGATAGAACAGGAGTTGGCAAACTATGGCCTGTGGGCAAAATCTGGCCTGCCTGTTTTTGTAAATAAAGTTTTATTGTAACAGAGCTATACCCGTGCCTTTACTTGTAGTCTATGGCTGCTTTTGTGCAAAGATGGCCGAGTTGAGAAGCTATGACTGACGCTGCACGGCCTAGTAAGGGTAAAATATTTACTCCGTGACCATTTACAGAAAAAGTTTGCCTACTCCTGGGCTAGAATCAAAGTCAGAAGAATTTATCCAAAATTTAGCAGAGAGACAAAAAGAAAATACAGAAGAAAGTTTAACAGAGGTGTAGGACAGAGTAAGATCCAATATACATTTAATTATAGCTCTAGAGGGAGAGAAAAAAGAATGGGGTGAAGTTATTATTTAAAGAGACGTTGGGGGCACCGGAGGCACCTGGGTTAAGCGACCGACTTCGGCTCAGGTCATGATCTCTGGTTTGTGGGTTCGAGCCCCGTATTGGGCTCTGTGCTGACAGCTCAAAGCCTGGAGCCTGCTTCCGATTCTGTGTCTCCCTCTCTCTGACCCTACCCTGCTCATGCTCCCTCTCTGTCTCTCAATAATAAAAATGTTTTAATTAATTAATTAATTAATTAATAAAGAGATGTTGGCTGGGGCTCCTGGCTGGCTCACTCAGTTACGCCTCTGACTTCGGCTCAGGTCATGACTTACAGTTCGTGAATTCGAGTCCCCCACCAGGTGAGCTCATGCCCTGCTTCGGCAAAACACGAGCCCTGCTTCTGGTGAGTCCCACTTCTTGCTCACTCGCTCTCTCTCCCTCTCTCTCCTCATCTCTCTCTCTGCCCCTCCCTCACTTGCACTGTCTCTCTCTTTCTCTCAAAAAAAAGAAAAAAGAGAGATATTGGCTGAAAATCTTTCAGACCTGTTGAAAGATAGCAGCTCACAGATTCTAAAGTCTCGGTGATTCCTGAGTGAGATAAAGGAAATTCAAAGCAGTCACATCATAGCAAAACTCTAGAAAACCAAAGACAAAAGAAATCTGAAAAGCAACAAAGGAAAGGAGATAGACCTTTGGAGTAATGGCTAGATCGCTAGGTGAATTTTCAACAAACAAACAAAAACCTGGAAGGCAGATCTTTCCAATGCGCTGAAATAAAATAACAGCCAACCTTAAATTCTATGCCCATTAAAAACATTCTTCAAGGTTGAAGACAAACAAAAACTGAGAGAATGAGTTTCTGGAAGACCTGCACTAAAATAAATATGGAAGTGAGTTCTCCAGACAGAAGAAACATGAATGATCCCAGGGGCACCTGGCTGGCTCAGTTGGTAGAGCGTGCCACTCTTGATCTCAGAGTCATGAGTTCAAGCCCCACATTGGGCGAAGAGAATACTTAAAAAAAAAAATTCCAGAACGAAGACCAGAGATACAAAAAAGATTGAAGGCTAATGAAATGGTAGATACATGGGTAAATCTAAGTGAATATTGGTTGCATGTAACAGTATTATAATGTCTTATGGGACAGACGTATCTGTGCTACTTAGCTTGGGCTGCCATAATAAAATACCACAGATGGGGGGTGGGTAGGCTTAAACTGCAAACATTTCTTTCTCACAGTTCTGGAGGCTGGAAGTCTGAGATCAGGATGCCAGCGTAGTTGGGTTCTGGTGAAGTCCAGGCCCTCTTCCTGGTTTGAGGATGGCCTCCTTCTTGCTATGTGCTCACACGGCAGAGGAGAACCCCGGGTCTCTTCTTCTTAGAAGGGCAATAATCACCTCATGTGGGCTCCATCCTTACGACCTCATCTAAACCTAGTTACTTCCCAAAGGTGCCATCTCCTAATACCATTATACTGGGAGGTTAAGTCTTCCATACGTGAATTTGGGGAGGACACAAAATATCCAGTATGTGTGTATACACACACACACACACACACACACACACACACACACACATGTATATAAAGAGAAACAGGGGCGCCTGGGTGGCTCCAATGGTTAAAGGTCTGACTCTTGGTTTTGGCTCAGATCATGATCTCGCAGTTTGTGAGTTCGAGCCCCGTGTAGGGCTGCGAGTCAACAGTGCGAAGCCTGTTTAGGATCCTCTCTCTTTTATAGCTACCCCCGCCCCCCTAGCTTCTCTCTCTCTCAAAAAAATAAAAAATAAATAAATAGGGGCACCTGGGTGGCTCAGTCGGTTGGGCGGCCGACTTCAGCTCAGATCATGATCTCATAGCTTGTGAGTTCGAGCCCCCAGTCGGGCTCTGTGCTGACAGCTCAGAGCCTGGAGCCTGCTTCAGATTCTGTGTCTCCCTCTCTCTCTGCCCCTCACCCACTCATGCTCCGTCTCTCTCTCTCTCTCTCTCTCTCTCTCTCTCAAAAATAAACATTAAAAAATTTTTTTAAAAAATAAACTTTAAAAAAAAAGACAGAGACAAAGACAGACAGAAATATAAAACTGAAAATATACAAAACAAAGACATACAAGTAGGATGACCATAATATTTTATATACAACCCAGGACAGGTTGAGAGTGAAAGGCGGAGGTATTAATAATTACACAGGGACAACAGGCATAAACCATGACTTTGCTGGACAAACCAGAGCATTTAACCACCTTGAATATAAATTGAGAAGTAGGTATTAAAAGTATTCTAAGAGCTATGAACTTCCAGGAACAACGGAAAAGTATGAGATACTCTTGTTGGTGTTGTAAATGGGATATTACTTAAATTCCACTTCCCATTTTTGTTTTTAAATATAAACATATTAAACATTCATTAACCTCATTAGCAAGCAGAGAAATACAAATTTCTGTCACAGTGGGAGACCACTACAAACCCTCCAAATTGGCAAAAAATGTAATGTGCAGTCTCTTCAAAGAGTGCCAATTATACATCCAAAAAAGTGACAATATCAGGTTTTGATAATAATATGGAGCATAGGAAGTCTCATGCCCCGCTGGCGGGACTATAAATTGGTACAAAACTTTAGAAAACAGTTTGGCATTATCTGCTAAAGTTGAAGACAAACACGGCCTGAGGCTGGCAGTTCTTCGGTGTATACTCCGGAAAAACTGGCACACGAACGTTGTAAACGAGATCAGTGTTTAAGAGAGCTCATGGCAACATGATTTGTAATAGCCCCCAAATGAAAACCCCAAGTGCATCTATGGTAAAATGGAAATACATATTGTGGAATATTTATTCAATGGAATGAATATGCTAGAGCAATAAAATACACAGCTACACATGGTGACATAGATGAAATCTCAAAAACAATGTTAAATAACAGAAGAGCAAGAGTGAGAGAGAGAAAGAGAGAGAACCCAAACAGTGTGATTCCATCAGCCAATACTCAAATCCCGGATGCATACCTAGGGGTAAAACAAAAACAAAGAAACGTGACAAACAAGGACTTGATTATCAGGAATTAGGAGTTACTTCTGGGGAGGGGACTGAGGGTGTAGTCAAGGAGGTCGCACGTGAAAAACTTCCATGAGGTTCTATTTTATTGCTGTGGATGACAGTTGTTGGGGTCCTCCGATCGTCCCCCAAAGACCACGAGACACCTATGCAAAGGCAAGAGCGTTTATTGAGATTCCAGCACGCTGGGGTCAGCCCCTCCGTAAAATGGCGACCCTGAGAGGAGCGCGCTGGCTCCTTTTAAACACATTTCCGGGGCGCCTGGGTGGCTCAGTCGGTTGAGCGTCTGACTTCGGCCCAGGTCATGATCTCGCGGTCTGTGAGTTCGAGCCCCGCGTCAGGCTCTGTGCTGACAGCTCGGGGCCTGGAGCCTGCTTCACATTCTGTGTCTCCCTCTCTCTCTGCCCCTCCCCCACTCATGCTCTGTCTCTCTCTGTCTCAAAAATAAATAAACATTAAAAAATTTAAAAAAAAAATAAAAAATAAATAAACACATTTCCAAGGCGGGAAACAGGTGTCTCTAGTTTCTAAGGCGGGAAACAGGTGTCTCTATTTGGGGGGGTACGGGTGCTCTAAGGATTGGTCCAAGATGGTCTGGTGAGCGGTGGAGCCTGATGAATTGGTCCATCTTCTACTTCCTAGTCTTTTGGAGCAGGAAGTGTTTTAGGGCCGCCCCTTGTCCCTTAGGTCCGGGACCTCACAACAGTCACACCGTATTTGTTTGTCTTTTTCGGTTTTAAAATAGAAGGCACATATGTATGAGATACCTTTTTGTTTGTAGGTTATATTTCATTATTTTATGAAGTTAAATATGGTAAAGTACAAAAAAGAGAGAAATCTTGTGTATAATCCCCCACTTGGGAATATACATAGTTTTGCATTTTAAGAGATTTCCTTCCTGTTCTTTTTTTCTTCTCCTGGACACAAACACCCCTTTTGTTTTGTGTGTTTTTACAAAATTGAGATTATACAATAAAACTTATAAAATTGAGATCAAAATTGTTTTTTCTCTTTATTAATATTTTACCCTGATCTTACTGGAATTCTTTGAGAGGCCAATGTCCTATAGAGGTGGAGCCGGAAGACATTGTTTGGGAGGTTCTCTGGGTGATTGGCAAGGGACTGGAGAAGGGACCTTACTTTGCTCTTTCGAGAGGCTTAGAAAACACAATATCTTTTAGAATAAGTATGACTAACACTTAACGTGTATTTGGGTTAAATAGGACTTTGTGGGCACATCTAATCATTGACCCAACAAAATATGCTGCAACTGTAAGGGCAAAACGGGACTGATTCCATTTTGCTTAAGGGCAAACTGGGACTGACTCCATTGTGTTCTATGTCCTTCACCTTGAGTCCCCAGCGCCTGCGCAGAAGCTTGACCTGTGGGACAGGACCTTTGACCCTTCCTCAGCCAATCGGCTAGGGTCACGACCATCACCCCTCCCACTGCCCCTAGACCCCTTTAAAACTATTGTGTTTTTGGAACGGGCTCTCTCTCTCTCTCGACCCACTGCTGCGTCGGTGCGGTAGGAGATTGAGCTCGAGCTAGCTCGAATAAAGGCTCTTTGTTCTTGCATCGGACTCGGCTCCCTGGTGGTTCTTGGAGTCCCCGAATTCTGGGCATAACATATGGGGTCTCGCCCGGGATACCCCAAAACCCCCGAGGGACTCCCGACCCGAAGAGCCTGACTGACCATGGTCAGTGTCTGTCTGTTGTCTGTCTCTTCTGTGTGAGCTCAACTTCTGGTGAGGCCCTATACGGTCTAAGTGGACGCACGGGTGGACCAGGGCCGGAGGATTTGGAAGACGTTCCAATCCTCCGTCTGGAGGGACGTGGAATCCCCTCAAAGGTCTGGGACGAGGCGGGTCGCTCCCGCCGGTCGGCGTGAGGCCGTCGTCTGGTTTTCGGTTTTGCTTCCGCGGAATTGGAGGATTGTTTCTAGGGGCCCTTTGTCTGTTTTTGTGTTTTTCTGTGTTGTTTTGTGGCTGTGTGAGCTCATTTTCTGAAGGACCGGCAAAGGACCTAGGTGGTCGCGCTGGAGGGAAACCGGGAGGTTTTCTGCCAAGGGCCTGAAGGGGCTGCTTGTGAGGGAAGCCGTCAGGATTGTTTCTAGGGACACTCTGTTTTTGTGTTTTTTTGTGTATGTCATTTTGTGGACTTACTACTGGATGGACGTTATGGGACAGACCAAACTATGGACATTATGGGACAGACTCAACCTACTCTTTTATTGTTTCTAGGGACACTCTGTTTGTCTGTTTTTGTGTCTTTTTGTGTCATTTTGTGGACTTGCTGGATGAACATTGTGGGACGGACTCAAACTACTCCTTTAGATGACCCACCCTCTTGGCTTAAACCCTTTCTGCCCCTGCGCCGCCTGGAAATTAAACCCATTTTTGCTTTGCAGGGGACGGAGAGAAAAAAGGACAAGAAAAGTCCTATCCAGCCTTCAGCACCCCTCTACCCTGTCCTACAAGGGGGGACTGAAGAAGAATTCATCTTTCCTCCACCGTATGTGCCCTCCAGGGTGCCAGAGGAACACCAGCCTCCCCCTCGGGGGAGGCGGACGCTGTTCCGAGAATGGGAAGTGGGAATCCCACCACCAACCAGGCTCAGGTAACTCCTTCCCCTTAAATCAGCCCGAGTGAGATTTTAACACGGCAGATGGTAAGGAGAGGCTCTGGGTCTATCGCCAGACTCTAAATGGGAGGGGAAGCAGAGGCTGCAGAAAGATCAGTGTGCATGCTGCAAGGAGATAGGGCATTGGGCCCGAGAATGTCCGGAAAAGGCCGCTGGGAAGAGAAGCGAGGCTAATCGAGTAAAAATCTTAGAGCTAGGTAAACCGAGTGATTAGGGGAGTCGGGGTTCGGACCCTCTCTCCGAGCCCAGGGTAACTCTTAAAGTGGAGGGGACTCCTGTTGACTTCCTTGTCGACACTGGAGCATAACATTCAGTCCTCCACACCCCATGAGGAAAGTTAGCCAGCGAGAAGTCCTGGGTACTTTCAGACAAGGGGGGCCTCAAGGTCACCGATGGCAAGGGCCACCCCATCCAGGTCGTAACCATGAAACTAGAGGATGGACTTTAGGACCATGTAAAGCTCTTTTCTCTGCCCTGTGTGCTTCAGTCTGCCTTCAGGCTGCTTTAATCTGCCTTCAAGCCTCTAGGCTACTGAGCCCATTCTGTCCTCCCTTCCCCCTCCTTCGGTTTCTGCCCCCGCCTGGGGTGGGGCCTAGGTCTCTGGCTCTTCAATGCCTCAGGTAGCATTCTGCTCCCCACCCCAACACTGTTGAAAGGAAAAAAACCTGCATCTTTAAGCTTTAAATTTCCTCACTGGTTTCATGGGAGAAACTTAACAATGGTAAACTTTTAAGGGGACATAGATAAAATATTGTTAAGATAGATACTAAGTAAGGTTGAGATGAATGGGATTTTAAAAATACACTGGTGTAAAGTTGAAATTCTGCTTTTCTCTCCATTTAAAACACAAAGTTTTCTTGGACTACTCTGCTCTTGATAAGATAATGTGAACGAAGATTTTTCTCTTTTCTACGGGAAACCAAAGTTTTAGGTTTCATCTTTATCAGGTCTTTAATTGCTCAGTAAAAACATCTCAATGTTAAAGGAGCTAGGTTTTGCTAACAGACATATGATGTATACATTGGCTGTTAGGATCTTTTACTGCCACCTTTGGTGAAATAAATAAGAGTTTTAAGATTTGTAATGATCTGTAATCCTATTAGGATGTGCTTTATAATGACTTCCTAAGGTTTTAACAAAGTTCCCAGGATTGAAAAAGTAAATGAAACATATTTGGTGTTTAAACGAATTGAGGTTTGATGGATCTGTCTTAAAGTTATCAGCATTAAATATAAAACTTTATTTTACTAAGATTTACTGAAGCTCAAACAAACTTAAGTTATCTCTGTTCCAGTTTGTTAGCAAAAGGAAGCCTGAAAGTAATGGTTAACTTGGTCTGCATCATAGTTTTCATGGGTAAATGTTAAGATAGCTTTCAAAGTCCTTGGTAACCTAAAGTGTTAAGTTTGGCTTGCATGAGAATTTGAAATTGAAATCATTGGCTATCTAACGAGATAAGAAGCGGAAGCATTAATTACTAAATGTAGGTTTGTGCTTTGGACCTGTTGCAAAAACTAAGGATATTGGGAACTGTTAAAAAACATGCTTTGTGCTTAATCGATTCATAAGTTTGCCATCTAGCAAATTCTGATATAACAGAGTTCACAATTGGTTACTACTTAGCTTTCACTGAAGACTAAGGTTTCTAGCAGTTAAAGTTCTGAGAAGTGTATTTAGGACTGATGGAAATAAAAACAACTCTGTATGTAAGAAAGTGGGAGATATAAAAAAAGATATAATAGAAATATACTTTTGGTAAAGGTAAAAGAAAGTAATTTTGTCCTCATTGAGACTGGTTATTTGAAAAAAAATGGCTTGGGACAAAATTTAAATGCAAAAAAAAATTGTAAAAGGTTCATAAAGAAAAAACCTTTACAGACATGTTAAAAGACATGGATTTTAAAAGTACACAGGATTGTACCTTTATCAAGTGGTAAAAATTACTCCTCCTTTGATCCAAAGGCTGAAAAAAATGTTGGCGATATCATTATTCCCCTAGATCGGGAAGGTCACCCTAGATTTGCCTTTAGCCTGCCTTCTGAGAACCTTAGGTGGCCTTTTCAGAGGTATCAATGGAAAGGTTTGCCTCAGGACATGAAAATAGCCCCACCCTATGTCAAAAGGTTTGTGGATGAAGCTTTAAAACCAGTTTGGTTTTGCAGGCTTTTAATGAGGCTTAACGGGAGACACCTTTAAATGGTTACATCTGCCCTCCACACCCAGAAAGATAGTTACATCCTATCCGGCACTGCTGGCTACTTTACTAACAAAGGGGGCAAACCTAGTAATTGACTATAGCAAAGGTCAATTGGAACCCTAGAGGCCTGAGGCCTAATGATCTTTGGCAGATGAATGTTACTCATGTTCTATCTTTTGGTAAACTTTCCTATGTGCATGTGTGTGTGGATCTTTTCTCATGTTATTGCCTTGGCACATACAGGAGAGGCCTTTAAGGATGTGATCCAGCATCTTTGTCTATGCTTTTCCTACTTGGGAATTCCCAGGGCAATCAAAAGGGACAATGCCCCTGCTTATACACGAGCCGCCTTCAAAAGATCTAATAGGATGTAGTGTTAACCTGGGGGCGAGGGTGTGCTTGTGTATTTCCACAGGACGTGGACTCCCCTCTGTAGATTCCTGATAGATTGGTACAGCCCTATGACCGGCCTCCCCAAGCCACCGCCATCTACTCTGGTTCTTCAAAGGATAACCCAAAGGGAAATGCAGAGACGCTCTTTGCAACATCACTCCGACGCCTCCACTGCCCTCTACCTACCGGAGATGGAGGATAATGCCCTCCAGGGCCCTGAGCAAGCTCTTTGCAGAACAATTCGCCTTGTTGTTGAGAGTCAAGGGACCCCCTTGACCCCTGCGACATTTTCTCTATGTTGTTTCAGCCTGTGTCCAGGCCTCAGATGTTCTTTTGTACTTTAGTCTTACTTCTGGGAAATTTAGGGTAGAAATTAATGAGGATCTACATTTTTACATTTCTTATTCCGATTGTGTTTTACAAGTCATCCAGGAGATCAGTGATGCTCTCATGTGACCTAAAAGTGGGGTTACTCCTTTATGTTTTAATAGGACTGAACATTCCTGGGATAAAGTATAGAAACATATACTGTGGGTCTGGATAATAATCTTTCTAACTTTGTTCATCACTTTTGTTTCCATGATGGTCAATATTGGAGTTTCCATTCTAATTTTGTTATCTTTAGAATTTTAAGGGGCAGCATAAAATCTATTTCAACAGGAAAAGGGGAGATGTTGAGACCAGAAGATGCTGGCCCTGGTAACACTACCTAAGGAAAAGACTCAGGCCCATAAGGCAGTGCCCTAGACTGGGACCCTCATCGGTGGATGGGGGTGCCTGGAAGCAAATGCCAGGTTGTAATACAAGAACATAATGGCTGGTCTGACTCTGAAGGAGGGCCAGTTAGCCAATGACGGGTAAGACTCCTCACAGCGGGGGGCGACCTAAGACAGGCACGGTCAGGTAAGAGTCACCAGGACACCTGGCTATAGGGTCACTGGGCCTCTGTGTTGATTTGAGATTTATCCTAATATTCTGAAAAAGACGGGCCATAAAAAAATAAGAGTGGCTCCAGAGCTTCTTCCCCTATTAAACCAGCATATGCTGCCATGCTTGAGAATCATGGAAATAAAATCTCTGAAAAGTTTAGAATGCGTTTTGATCTATTTAGACTGATGCCAGACCCTCAGGAATGTGATTATTGCTGTAGGTTTCGAGTCAGGACTGGTAAGAAATTGAGGCTAGATAACTTCTTGTTAGCTTAACTATAATGATTGGAGCTAATTAACTGGCCAGCCTACCTCGGAATAAAGATGACATCGCAACCTGGGTCCATACACCCATGTTCGGCTGCTGGACCCCTCGTCATCCTACTTCTGTTACTAACCCTCGACCCTTATCAACAGACTGGTCCAGTTTGTCAGGGATCACGTGGGGGCCATCCAATTGATGGTCCTCCGTGCTAAACACAAGTCCCTAGTAACAGAAGAGGGCAAGATAGAAAAGCAGCTGGACCCATGATTGGGTCCATAAGCCACAAGACAAGGGGGGAATGTAAGGGCAAAACGGGACTGATTCCATTTTGCTTAAGGGCAAACTGGGACTGACTCCATTGTGTTCTGTGTCCTTCACCTTGAGTCCCCAGCGCCTGCGCAGAAGCTTGACCTGTGGGACAGGACCTTTGACCCTTCCTCAGCCAATCGGCTAGGGTCACGACCATCACCCCTCCCACTGCCCCTAGACCCCTTTAAAACTATTGTGTTTTTGGAACGGGCGCTCGCTCTCTCTCTCTCTCTCTCTCTCTCTCTCTCTCTCTCTCTCGACCCACTACTGCGTCGGTGTGGTAGGAGATTGAGCTCGAGCTAGCTCGATTAAAGGCTCTTTGTTCTTGCATCGGACTCGGCTCCCTGGTGGTTCTTGGGGTCCCCGAATTCTGGGCATAACACAACCTGGTACATTTGTAGAACAGTGAAAAGTTCATTGAGAGTAGAGCATTGGGCATGTAGGGAGTGGCAGAAAATTAGTATGAAGTAGTAGATGGGGCCAGATTGTGAAGGGTTTTCCAGTGCTAATAATATTGGATTTGGATTTATCCTAAAAGTAAGAGGTAGTCAGAAGAGGTCGTGTTTTTTTCTTTTTAAAGAATTTAAAATAAAATTTTCATTTTATTTTTTTTTATTTTTTTTTTTTTAAATATTTTTTAACATTTATTTATTCTTGAGAGACATAGAGACAGAGCGTGAGCAGGGGAAGGGCAGAGAGAGAGGGAGATACAGAATCTGAAGCAGGCTCCAGGCTCCGAGCTGTCAGCACAGAGCCCGATGCGGGGCTCGAACTCACAGACCATGAGATCATGACCTGAGCTGAAGTCGGCCACTTAACCAACTGAGCCACCCAAGCGCCCCAAAATTTTCATTTTAGAAAAGTTTCAGATCTACATAAAAGTTGTGAAGACAGGGGCACTGGGCTCAGTCGATAGAGCCTGCGACTCTTGGTCTTGGGGTCGTGGGTTCGCGTCCCACTTTGGGCATGGAGCCTATTCTAAAGAAAGATGAGAAGATAGTAGAGTTCTCATACACGCCACACCTAGCTTTCCCTATTGCTAACATTTCACATGGGTTTAGTACGTTTATCACAACTAACGAACCAACATTGACACATTAGTTTGTTGGGATTACCTTAGTTTTTACCCAATGTCTTTTTCTGGTCCCAAGAACCCATCCAGAATACCATATTACATTTAGTCATCACGTCTCCTTCAGGCCCAATTGTCTGTGACAGTTTTTCAGACTTTCCATGTTTTCGATAACCTTGACAGTTTTGTAGAATGTCCTTCTATTAGATTTTGTCTTGTGTTTTTCTTTTTTTTTTTTTTCTAATTTTTTTAATTAAAAATTTTTTAATGTTTATTTTTGAGAGAGGCAGAGAGAGACAAAACGCAAGCAGGAGAGGGGCAGAGAGAGGCAGATACAGAATCTGAAATGGGCTCTAGGATCCAAGCTGTCAGCACAGAGCCTCATGTGGGGCTCGAACCCATGAACTGTGAGATCATGACCTGAGCTGTAGTTGGACGTTTAACTGGCTGAGCCACCCAGGCACCCCATTGGCTTGTGTTTTTCTCATTAATAGATAGATGCTACGTGTTTCTGTGAAGAAGACCGCAGAGGTAAAATACCATTATTACTACATCATATTAAGGGAACGTGCTATTAACATGACTTATCACTGGTGATGTTTAACTTGATTACCTGGCTGAGATCATGTTTGCTAAATTTCCCCAGTGTAAAGTTACTCCCCTCACCCCTGGCCCCACAATTTCCATACTCTTCTCTTTGGAAAGAAGTCATTACAGCCCACCCTCAAGAGGTGTGTGTGTGTGTGTGTGTGTGTGTGTGTGTGTGTGTATTAAGCTTTACCTCCTTAAGGGTGGAGTATCTATGTAAATTATTTTGAATCCTTCTGCATGAGAAATTTGTCTTTTTTCTAGGGAAGATTTTTAATCAAGGAAATTGGACTGCTAGATTTGGTTTAGGGAGGGAAACTCCAACATTAGTGTGAAGAATGGGCTACAGAAGGGAAAGACACTTGGGGGGCTCAGTCAGTTAAGCATCTGACTCTTGATTTCGGCATCAGGTCCTGATCTCATGGTTCATGGGGGCAGGCTCTGCACTGGCAGCGTGGAGCCTGCTTGGGATTCTCTGTCTCCCTCTCTCTCTGCCTCTCCTCTGCTTATGCTCTGTCCCTCTCTTTCTCTCTCAAGAATAAATAAATATTTAAAATGATAATAAAAAAATTGTGCAATATGTAAGATATTCAACAATGATGAATTAGAAGTGATAAGAATGGTCATTTTCATCTTTTTATCTATTCAAAGGGAAGTTTTCTGTTTCACATTAAGATGCTATTTGCTTTTGAGGCGCCTGCTAGCTCACTCAGAAGAGCATGTGACTCTTGATCTCGGGTTTGTGAGTTCTAGCCCCACGTTGGGTATAGAGATTCCTTAAAAATAAAACATTTTTTTAAAAAGATGAGGGGTGGGGCGCCTGGGTGGCTCAGTCGGTTAAGCGGCCGACTGCAGCTCAGGTCACGATCTCACGGTCTGTGAGTTCGAGCCCCACATCGGGCTCTGTGCTGACAGCTCAGAGCCTGGAGCCTGCTTCAGATTCTGTATCTCCCTCTCAGTCTGCCCTTCCCTTGCTCACTCTCTGTCTCTATGTCTCTCAAAAATAAAGACGCTAAGAAAATTAAAAAAAAAAAAAAGATGAGGGGCACCTGGATCGCTCAGTAGGTTGATTTCAGCTAACGTCATGATCCCGGGGTCATGGGATTTAGCCCCATGTTGGGCTCTGCACTGAGCGTGGAGCCTGCTTAAGATTCTCTCTCTTTCTCCCTCTGCCCCTCTCCCCTGCTCTCTCTCTTTCTCTAAAATTAAAAACAATATATGCAATTTGCCTTCAATTTGTTTTTGCAGTTGCAAGAGGGTTTTTTAAAAAATATTTATTGGGGCGCCTGGGTGGCTCAGTCGGTTAAGCGGCCGACTTCGGCTCAGGTCATGATCTCGCGGTCTGTGGGTTCGAGCCTGGAGCCTGCTTCGGATTCTGCGTCTCCCTCTCTCTCTGCCCTTCCCCTGCTCATGCTCTGTCTCTGTGTCTCTCAAAAATAAATAAACATTAAAAAAATAAATAAAAAATAAATAAAAAATATTTATTTAAGTAATCTCTGCACCCAATGTGGGGCTCAAATTCATGACCCTGAGATTGGGTTGCACTCTCTTCCAACTGAGCCAGCTAGGCACCCCTCTACGTTGTTTTTATTGTTTAAATAGACTATATTAAATCTCTGTAGAATATAAGATATTATGGAAAAAGTGTCATATCATGGAAAAAACATTAGAGTAGTCATCAGAAAACCCAGAATCCATTTCTGATTCTCTTACTAATTGGGCAATCTTATGGCACTTGGCATTTCTGGGTCTCTCCTTCTTCATTCATCAAAATGGGGGGATGGGCACCTGGGCAGTTCAGTCAGTTGAGCAACCAACTTCGGCTCAGGTCCTAATCTTGCAGTTCCTGAATTTGAGCCCCACATTAAGTTCACTCACTGCTGTCATCAGGAGCCCCTTCATATCCTCTGTCCCTCTCTCCCTGTACCTCCTCCCTCTCAAAAATAAACATTAAAAAAATTCTGATCTGCAAATAAATCAATGTGCTATAGCACATTAATAAAAAAGAAAGGATAAGAACCACATGATCCTCTCAATAGATGCTGAAAAAGCACTTGACAAAATATAGCATCCTTTCCTGATAAAATCCCTCAAGAAAGTAGGGATAGAAGGATCATACCTTGAGATCATAAAGGCCATATACGAAAGTCCCATTGCTAATATCATCCTCAATGGGGAAAAACTGAGAGCTTTCCCCCTAAGGACAGGAACACGACAAGGACGTCCACTCTCACCACTGTTATTCAACATAGTGTTGGAAATCCTAGCCTTAGCAGTCAGACAACACAAAGAAATAAAAGGCATTTGAATTGGCAAGGAGGAAGTCAAACTTTCACTCTTTGCAGACAACATGATACTCTATGTGGAAAACCCAAAAAGACTCCACCAAAAAACTGCTAAAATTGATCCATGAATTCAGCAAAGTTGCAGGATATAAAATCAATGTATAGAAATTGGTTACATTTCTATACACCAATAATGAAGCAGCAAAAAGAAAAATCAAGGAGTTGATCCCATTTAGTTTAAAAAAATTTTTCTTTGATGTTTATTTTTGTTTTTGTTTTTCTTTAATGTTTTATTTTTGAGAGAGAGACAGAGAGACAGAGAGAGAGAGAGCACGAGCAGGGGAGGGGCAGAGAGAGAGAGAGAGAGAGAGAGACACGGAGACACAGAATCCAAAGCAGGCTCCAGGCTCTGAGCTGTCAGCACAGAGCCTGATGCGGGGCTCAAACTCATGAGCCGTGAGATCATGACCTGAGCCGAAGTCAAACGCTTAACTGACTGAGCCACCCAGGTGCCCCTTGAATTGATCCCATTTACAAGTGCACCAAAAACCATAAAATTCCTAGGAATAAACCTAACCAAAGAGGTGAAGAATCTATACACTGAGAACTATAGAAAGTTTATGAAAAAAATTAAACAAGACACCAAAAAATGGAAAAACATCCCGTGCTCATGGATTGGAAGAGAAATATTGTTAAAATGTTGATACGACTCAAAGCAATCTACATATTCAATGCAATCTCTATCAAAATAGCACCAGCACTCTTCACAGAGCTAGAACAAACAATCTTAAAATTTCTGTGGAACAACAAAAGACTTCAAATAGCCAAATAAATCCTGAAAAAGAAAACCAAAGCTGGAGGCATCACAATTCCGGACTATAAGCTATATGACAAAGCTGTAATCATCAAGCAGTATGGTACTGTCACAAGAACACACACATAGATCAATGGAACAGAATAGAGAACCCAGAAATAAATAAGTCCGACTAATCTTTGACAAAGCAGGAGAGAATATTCAAAGGAAAAAAGACAGTGTCTTCAGCAAATGGTATTGGGAAAACTGGACAGTGACATGCAGAAGAATGAACCAGGACAGGACCATTTTGTTACACCACACACAAAAATAAACTCAAAATGGATGAAAGATCTAAACACAAGACAGGAAGCCATCAAAATCCTAAAAGAGAAAACAGGCAACAACCTCTTTCACCTCGGCTGCGGCAACTTCTTACTTGTCGTGTCCCCAGAGGCAAGGGAAACAAAAGCAAAAATGAACTATTGGGACCTCATCAAGATAAAAAGCTTCTGAACAGTGAAGGAAACAATCAGCAAAACTAAAAAGCAACCGACAGAATGGGAGAAGATATTTGCAAATGACATATCAGATAAAGGGTTAGTATCCAAAATGTATAAAGAACTTATCAAACTCAACACCCCAAAAACAAATAATCAAGGGAAGATATGGGCAAAAGACATGAATAGACACTTTTCCAAAGAAGACATCCAGATGACTAACAGACACCTGAAAAGATGCTGAACATCACTAATCATCCGGGAAATACAAATCAAAACCACAATGAGATACCACCTCGCACCGGTTAGAGTGGCTAACATTAACACACAGGCAACAACAGATGCTGGCGAGGATGCGGAGAAAGGGGAACTATTTTGCACTGCTGGTGGGAATGCAAACTGGTGCTGCCATTCTGGAAAACAGTATGGAGGTTCCTCAAAAAACTAAAAATAGACCTACCCTATGACCCAGCAATTACACTACTAGGTATTTATCCAAAAGGATACAAAAATGCTGATTCAAAGGGGCACATGCACCCCAGTGTTTATAGCAGCACTATCGACAGTAGCCGAAGTATGGAAAGAGCCTAAATGCCCATCAAGGGATGAATGGATAAAGAAGATGTGATAGTATATAATTTTTTTTAATGTTTATTTTTGAGACAGAGAGACAGAACATGAGTGGGGGAGGGGCAGAGAGAGGGAGACACCCAATCCGAAGCAGGCTCCAGGCTCTGAGCTGTCTGAGCACAGAGCCCGACACGGGGCTCAAACTCACAGACCGCGAGATCATGACCTGAGCTGAAGTCGGACGCTCAACCGACTGAGCCACCCAGGCGCCCCGGTATAGTATATAAATACAATGGATATTACTTGGCGATCAAAAAGAATGAAATCTTGCCATTTGCACCACAGGGATGGAATTAGTGTATTATACTAACAAAACAAGTCAGTCAGAGAAAGATAACTATCATACGATTTCACTCATACGTGGAATTTAAGGTAAAAAACAGTTGAACGTAGGGAAAGGGAAGCAAAAAGAATATAAAAACAGGGAGGGAGACAAACCTTAAGAGGCTCTTAAATACAGAGAACAAACCGAGGGTTGCTGGTGGGGTGTTTGGGAGGGGGGATGGGCTAAAGGGGTGAGGGGCAATAAGGAGGGCACTCGTTGGGACGAGCACTAGGTGTTATATGTAAGTGGTGAATCACTAAATTCTATTCCTGAAATCGTTATTACGTTATACGTTAACTAACTACAATTTAAACTAAAAAATAAACTTTTTTTTTAAAGATTCTGTAAAATGGGGGGGATAGAGGATCTACCTGCCCATCAAGATAGTTCAAAGGCTGGGGGCGCCTGGGTGGCTCAGTTGGTTGAGCGGCCGACGTTGGCTCGGGTCATGATCTCACGGTCTGTGAGTTCGAGCCCCGCGTCGGGCTCTGTGCTGACAGCTCGGAGCCTGGAGCCTGCTTCGGATTCTGTGTCTCTCTCTCTCTCTGCCCTTCCCCTACTCATACTCTGTCTCTATGTCTCTCAAAAGTAAATAAACGTTAAAAAAAAAAAAAAAAAGATAGTTCAAAGGCTGAAAAGAAACAGATGAAAGTACTTTAAAAAAATGCAAAACATTGGGAAAAATAATAATTATTATGGAAACCCTTCTGAGAGCATATTAAGGAAAAGAGTAAGGACCGGAATATCAAGAAGAGAAAGATAAGAAAATCTCAGCTTTTCGTATCTCTTCATCCATTCAATTGATTGAGCACAACTGTGGTGCCATATTGTTTGGTGCTGAGGAACTCAGAGTGTTGAAAGGAAGGTAAGCGAGTAAACGGATACAGAGTGAGGGAACCACAGTCCACTCTGAGAAAAGGGACTAATTCTTCCTGGGAAAGTAAAAGTTGGCTTCTCAGAGGACGTGACATTTGAACTGGATCTTGATGGACGCACTGGAGTTTGCAGGCGAGAAAATTGCCGGCAAGAGACAAAGAAGCTGCTACAGCCTCAGTCAAGGACCGAGGGGGGGAAATGCACAAATATACCATGGAGTTCCGAGAGGGCAAGAGGAGTTTGGGAACCTGTGAGGCATTCAATGAACATGCAAATGACTTGTCTCATTAGTATGTAAATGAGTGCTTTCCTTAAAAAAGCTCCTTTTATAAAATGAAGTCTAATTAGTTTCAAAATTCTGTACATGTGGCAGACTCCTAGCGTGAAGGATTACTGACAAAGGCTATTTTTATAACTAATTTCTATTGTGGTTTTTCACATTAACAAAAAATCCTTACAATAGTTAAGATGATAAGCATTTTGATGAATGATGAAAACTTTTAAAAGTCACATCTTGATCAGATTAATATTGTGCTATTTTTTTCAAGTTAAAAGATGTTATACTTCATTTTCCCAGTTTAAAAAAATGCATTAGGCAAGTCCTAGCAATCAAGCCGCCCCGCTTTTTCTAGCTACAAAGTTAGCTTCACATAAAGCTTTCACTCATACAGACACCTTCTTAATGGCCTGAAGGCACTGAAAAACATTTTTCTAAAAGCAACCCAAAAGTTGCTTCAAAGTCAGACAGATCGAAGAGTTTGCCCACCTGTCAGAATAAAAACAGAGCTGGCGCTCCTGGATGGCTCAGTCGCTTAAGGGTCTGACTTTGGCTCGGGTCTTGATCTCACGACTTGTGAGTTCGAGCCCCACATCGGGCTCTGTGCTGACAGCTCAGAGCCTGGAGCCTGCTTCAGATTCTCTGTCTCCCTCTCTCTCTCTCTCTCTGCCCCTCGCCCTTTCTCTCTCTCAAAAGTAAATTGACATTAAAAAAAAAAAGAATAAAAGCAAAGCTAACACATGATTACATTCGATTAAATACAACAAGTGGGAGATACCTCAGTTCCCTAGTCTGATGAAGACACTCACTCGGTGGCTAGACATTAGTCAAAATTAACATGGAAAGGGGCACCCGGACGGCTCAGCAGATGGAGCATGAGACTTTTGATCTCAGGGTTGTAGGTTCAAGCCCCATGTTGAGTGCAGAGTTTACTAAAAAACAAAACAAAACGAACATGGAAATGCTCCCGAATCCAGACCTGAGAAAAAAAAGAAAGAAGTACTATTAGAATTCACCAGAATCTAGAATCCATGGAAAGTTTGGCTGACAGAATGTGTCCCAGGATCCAACAGCATGGTGTGATTTGAGACAGACTGACTGACTGATTGATTGATTGACTGATTGATTGATTTTTAGGTACTCTCTATGCCCAGTGTGGGATTGCACTCAATCCTGAGAACAAGAATCACATGGTTTACCAACGGAGGCAGCCAGGCACCCCAAGACAGACTGATCTTAAAGATTACACTCTTTTCTCAACCTAAAAGGTACAGAAAAAATTCTAGTAAACTGGGAACTGTAATGTGTGCGTTGAGGCTTTGTAATGACAGACGCAAGCAGACAGTAGACCTTAGGGATTCAGTAATGAAAGAGGAGGGTTGAATCTCAGACCTAGAAGCTAATAATACCAGTTAGAGATTTATCCTGGGGCACGTTTCCCAGTTTGGGCTTTACCTGTTACACAAGAGACACATGGGTCCTTGCTACTTCGCCAGATGCGTGGGACTTGGCCGTACGAGCAGCAGCGGTGGGGGACGCTACTGGTATTCTTCCCTGGTAAGGAGCGTTCAAGTAAGAAGCCAGTTCGGTCTTCGTGGTAACACGGAGGGGGTGTGACTGAACGCTTACCTAAGGGGTGCAGCTTTTCACACACCATTTTAAAAATCATAATAATACCAGTTAGAGAGAACACTTCACTAGATATCAAATGTTCTATATAAGTGAGGGCATCTGGGTGGCTGCATGGAGCCCACTTTGAATCTTCAGTCCCCCCCCCCCGTCTCTCTGCCCCTCCCCATGTCATCCGTTCAATCTCTCTCTCTCTCTCTCTCTCTCTCTCTCTCTCTCTCAAAACAAAAAACAGTGAAGCCTGTTCTGTAAAAAACTAAATAAGCAATAACACTATATAAATAAAATAATATGGTACTGATGAAAAAACCAAATCAATGAAACTGAAAGGGGAGTTTGCATAAAGCCTTATTTTATATGAGAAGTTAATGTCTGATAAAGCGTGTATTTCAAATCAGTGGGCAAAGGACGGCTTGGTCAGTTAGAAATGTTGGAACAATTGGTTATCCATTAGGGAAAAAGGACCTGTACTTCATGGTAAACAAAAAGGAATTCCAGATGGATTAAGGGTGTGTCTATAAAAAAAATCTCTAAAAATACTAAAAGAAAACATATATGGGATTGTGTTTGTAAACCTGCTACAGAGTCAGCCATCCTAAGCAAGAGAAAAGGTCACAAACCATCAAGGGAAATATTGGTAATTTTGACTAAGTAGAAATTAAAACCTGCTATCCCATTTTAAAAGACACTACAAGTTTATGTTCTCTTTTCATTAAGAATTTTTTTAAGTTTATTTATTTTTGAGAGAGAGAGAGCATAGGGGAAGGGTAGAGAGAAAGGGAGAGAGAGAATCCCAGGCAGGCTCTCTGCACTCTTAGTGCAGAGTCTGATGTGGGGCTCGAACCCACGAACTATTAGATCATGACCTGTGCTGACACCAAGAGCTGGACACTTAACCAACTGAGCCACCCAGGCACCCCCAAAAGACTACAAGTTTATTTATTTATTTTTTAAATGTTTATTTATTTTTGAGAGAGAGAGAGACAGACAGAGTATGAGGAGGGGAGGGTCAGAGAGAAAGAGGGAGACACAGAATCTGAAGCAGGCTCCAGGCTCTGAGCTGTCAGCACAGAGCCCGACGCAGGGCTTGAAACCACGAACCATGAGATCATGACCTGAGCTGAAGTCGGACACTTAACTGACTGAGCCACCCAGGCGCCCCGACACTACAAGTTTAAAGACAGACAGTTGATCAGGCTCTGTGCTGACAGCCTGGAGCCTGCTTCAGATTCTGTGTGTCTCTCTCTCTGTCCCTTCCCCCGCTCATGCTCTGTCTGTCTCTCTCAAAAATAAATAAACATTGGGGTGCCTGGGTGGCTCAGTTAAGTGTCTGACTTCGGCTCGGGTGATGATCTCCCCGCCTTGTGAGTTTGAGCCCCTCATTAGGCTCTGTGCTGTCAGCTCGGAGTCTGCTTCAGATCCTGTCTCCCTCCCTCTGCTTCTCTCCTGCTCTCGCTCATGCTCTCTCTCAAAAATAAAAAATAAAGAAAAAAAAAGATAGGCAGTACAGCAGTAGAAAATACATACGACATATATTACAGTCAAAGAATTAATATCTATCATAGGGGCGCCTGGGTGGCCCAAACAGTTAAACATCTGACTCCTGATTTCAGCTCAGGTCTTAATCTCACAGTTCTCAAGTTCAAGCCCCAAGTTGGACTCTGTGATGGTAACAGCACCACTTGGGATTCTCTCTCTCCCTCTCTCCCTGCCACTCCCCTGCTCATGCACTCTCTCCCTCTCTCAAAATAAAATAAAACATTTCTTGAATATACAAACAAAAAAAAAATGTAAGCAAGCACTGTCAATTCCCTACTTAGAATGCCTCCATAGCTTCCCATGATGCTTCGGGTAAAGACAAAAGTCCTTCCCATGGCTTATGAGGTTTTCCGTAAGCTGTCCCCTTCCTTTCTCTCTATGTCATCTCACACTACAATCCTTGCCTCAGTTGGAGAAATGAGGCAGACATTTGGCATCACACAATCGATTTAATTTTGCAAGACTACACTATAAAAATCGGTTTTATTCTCTACGGCCATAAGCCATTCGTTTGGGTGTCTTAACAGGCGTCCAGGGATTAGGCACTCCAATGTGCAAAATAAGAGGTGTGTCAAAATCTACATTTCCACTTACATGATTTTTAAAAATTTTTTTAATTTTGAGAGAGAGAAAGAGAGAGAGGGAGAGAAAGAATCTCAAGCAGGCTTCACATTGTCTGTGCAGAGCCCGACACAGGGCTCGAACCCACGAACCGTGAGATCGTGACCTGAGCCGAAATCGAGAGTTGGACGCTCAATAGACTGAGCCCCCCGGGGCGCCCCATCCACTTACGTGACTTTGAAAAAGCAAAATAACTTTTTAGAAGAAGATTCCTCTTTGAAAGATGTTTTTCGTCTGTTTCATTGCCGTCTGCCACTGCCGGAATCTAGGCCATCGTTGTCCTGCCCCTGGCCTATGGCAGCAGCCTCCCAGCTGGTCTCTCGACCTCCAGTTTCCTCCTCGGTCATCCATTTTCCATACGGAGCCAGAATAAATGTCTACAAGGCAAATGCGATCATTCGCTGCTCTGCCTAAGTGTCTTCCTGTTGCTCCTCAGAGAAATCCTGAACTCCTTAACGGGCTTGGAAAGCGCTTCAAGGCTTCGTTCTCTCGCTCCACCTTCATCTCTCCGCATTTCATCCTCTTCTCCACCTTCCACTCAGAGGCTCTGGGCGTACTGAACCTTCAGTTCCTCAAAGAAGCTGTCTTTCCCTCACCTCTGAGGCTTCGAACTGCTCTTCCCGCAGCCCGAATGGCTCTTCCCACCCCTTCACCAGGCTGACTCCTGACTCATCCCTCCGTTGGCAACATAAATGTTGTTTTCTCCAATTGCTCTGCTTGTGTGTTCAGAGTATCCTCTATTTAGTATTGACTCTGCTGGATTGCCATTTCCTGCTTGATTATTGTAAGCTTCTCAAAGGCAGAGGCAGTCCGGCTTCGCGACCGAAGCATCTGGGGCAACGAGTGGGAGTAATAACAGCTTAATAATAAGTACATATCAAGTGAACGAAGGCACAAATGTGTTCTGAAAACAGCCTCCCACGTAGCTTACCTGATTCCACCTTCTTCTCCTCTAATTCTTGCTATCTTTCTAAACATCCCTGTGGTCAGGCTAGAAACATTTCATCTCTCCCTGTTTCTGACAGATCAAGTACAAAAATGTTCAAGGAATCCATTGTTCTCTCCTACGCAATCTAACTTTGTATTGTGAGGAAGATACATTTTTTCCCCTCCAGAAATGATGCACGGTTTTGGGTTTGAGGTTTTTGGCAAGAAAGGATTTAGATCTCCCAGGGTTCCCCACCAGCTTTCATTTGCAGGGAGTGCGGGGGGGGGGGGCAAGGAGGGCGTGGAGCCCCGGGGTCTCCAGCTGCCCCAAAGTGGCCGACATTGGGAGAAAGGTAGTCCTAGTGGCCACTTTCGCCTGGGAGACCAGACAACCTAGTGCAGCGAGGAAGAAAGTAAGACCAACGGCTGCTATTGTAACAACTGGGGGCACAGCTGAAATCGGGTGTCCATGGCTACAATGGCCTCTTGACCCTCGCCAGGCCAACTAGACCCCAGATCTCAGGCGCATAAACCCCACGTCTTCACGATCGGGCTTGCCAGCGGTAGGGCCGGAGCAGCAGGAAGGTGGATTCCACCTCATTTCCACCTGGGGAATGTAGTTTTTAGCTTTTTAGCTTCTGCGATATGAGATACGCCCAAGAAGGAGATCCGAATGCCTGCTGGGGGCCAGCTGATCATATCAGCCGAACTGGCGTAGGACAAATAGATGGCACAATTTGAAGCTTACGGCAGCAGCCGCAGCAGGAAAGTACCAGTGACTCTGAGCTTTTGTACTCACGACATGATCTGCTCAAGTCTACGACCCTAAACTGCAGGTCACCAGGTGATGCATATCTCCATCGCTGAAGCTTTTGAGCCTCAGTTTACTAACTCATAAAATGACGAGGTCAGGCTAGACTCCTATCATTTTAGAAATAGTCAAATTTAATCATTATAATGAAGAACAGCATATTTGTTCAGAAAACAATAGGGATTTTGTGATCTAAATCAGGATTTCATGCTTTCAAAAACATATAGCATCTGTAATTGGACTAATAACGTCCTGCCCAGGAAATCAATTTTATCAAGCAGATACAAAGGTTTGCCATCAGCATACTGACTTAGTGCTTGTATTTGGCATGTCGAGTGTTTGCATCTTGTTTGTAAATGTTGCCTCTAAAGGAATTGAATACAGCCTTTCCACTCGGTAGTCTTGTCTTCACAATTAATTTGTTCAACAACATTTCCGTTATAGAAAATACAAAGATATGTTTCAGCTCAACCACAAAGTCACTGTTACCGGTTGTGTCATTAAGGAAGTTTAATTGTAATTATTAGACGCAGTAACAACTACAGTGACCATTTGAGAAAAAAATTATTATATCACTGTAACCAACAACCTGCTTCCTCGTATTGCCTCTGAATATTCTAACGAGTAATAGTTACATAAATAAATCTGTGTCCTGCCTTGTAGGCAGGCAGTGTAATATACTGGAAGGATCTTGTTGGCTTTAGGGACTACCCTTTCCCCAACTACCCACCAAGTCTCTGATCTTGAGCAGTTATCTTTATTTTCTCTCTTTTTAATAAAATTATTTATTTATGTTGGGAGAGAGAGCAAGCAAGGGAGGGGCAGATAGAGAGGGAGAGAGAGAATTCTAAGCAGGCTGCACATTGATGTGGGGTTCAAACTCACAAACCGTGAGATCATGACCTGAGCCGAAATCAAGAGTCTGACACTCAACCAACTGAGCTACCTGGGCACCCTGAGCAGTTATCTTAAAATGTAATTTTGTTTTCAGTTTAGGGGCACCTGGCTGGCTCAGTCGGTAGAGCATGTAACTCTTGATCTTGGAGCCGTGAGTTTGAGCCCCACATTGGGCACTTAAAAAGAAAAAAGGTGGGACATCTCGGTGGGCTCAGTCAGTTAAGTGTCTGACTCTTGACTTCAGCTCAGTTCATGATCTCACGGTTCGTGGGATCGGGCTCCTCGTTGGGCTCTGTGCTGGCAGCATGGAGCCTGCCTGGGATTCTCTCTCTCCCACTCTCTCTGCCCTTCCCACCCCACCTCAAAAATAACTAAATAAACTTAAAAAATTAATAAAAGTTAAAAAAAATCTTCAAGTATAATTTTATTTTCAGTTTAGAACCGAACAGGAACCCAAAGCAGAGTCAGCCGCCAAAGACAAAGAGCACGCATTGGGCCGCAGATGAAAAGTCGATAAAACATCATCATCCATGAGATAAAGGCATCAGACCCACGTGATTTCAACACAAAAAATCATCACGTATAATCTGACGTTTGCGAAGATCTCACATTCAGGTCCCCTCCCTCCTAGGAGCCTTGGCCTCCCCGTCTACCACGCAGGGTGTATATGTAACGGGCACATGGGCTGCGCTCCTCGCTTTAGTCTGCCGCTGTTGTGCTAGGTTGGTGCCTCTCACAAGCACTTCCTTTGTCTTTGTGTCACATGGTCACGACAATTTTTAAGGAGCTCCATTACTGTGAAAGCAGGATTTTTAGGTTCTGGAAGTTTTGACATTTGCTCCATCATTATGTTATTAGTGGGAAGCCACGAATGGAGAGGTAGAATCTGCTTTCTATTTTCAGTGTTCACACACAACAATTATATCAGTGAGCCACAGGAGCTCTCGTCTCTGTGGCTGTACCCTCTGGGGTTTTGTCTGTAGAACACCCAGGCATCTGTGTCCTGCAGCTCTAACATACTTGGTCCTAGCACCCAGGATAAGGTAGCTTTGAAGCTGGCTTGGTGAGAACCCAGATTTTTTTTCTAAAATTTTTTTTTTAATGTTTATTTATTTTTGAGGGAGAGAAAGCATGAGCTGGGGAAGGGCGGAGACAGAGAGAGAGAGAGAAAGAGAGAGACAGAATCCAAAGCAGGCTCCAGGCTCTGAGCTGTCAGCACAGAGCCCGATGCGGGGCTTAAACTCACCAACTATGAGATCATGACCTGAGCCAAAGTTGGACGCTCAACCGACTGAGCCCCCCAAGTGCCCCAGTGAGAACCCAGATACTAAAGCTATAGATCTCCCATCAATGGGAGCAACATTTGCTGCAGAGTCCCTCAGACAATATGAATTTTAAGAAACAA
This sequence comes from Paguma larvata, assembly GCA_030068075.1. Lineage (NCBI taxonomy): Eukaryota > Metazoa > Chordata > Mammalia > Carnivora > Viverridae > Paguma > Paguma larvata. Next base: position 13,036,825 of record CM057830.1, read on the forward strand.
ATTCTAACTTTGTACACCATAGAACTGCCTGCAGCTACCCCAGGAGATGACGCACGTACAAAACAATCAATCCCGGGCTCAGCTTAGGAATATTGGTGCATAAGGGGTACGAGAAAGATCACAGCATAGGAGTTTTAATTAGATGGAGCCTGTAATTAATATAACATTGAAATGGAATCCACAAAAGAGATTGGCCGGCAGAGATTGTATCCGGTGAGAATTCAAGCTGCGGTAGTTGGTTTTAATTACATTCCTGAAATAGAAGCCTGCAAACAGGATTTGAATAAATGACTTAGATAAATCTTTGCTCCATTTACAAATTTTACGAGAAATATTCTCAGTCTAGCAAAATTTGAAGGTGATAACAACTTGGTAAAGAAGCATTCTAAAAAGGATTGTCAGAAAAGAGAGAGAAAATTAGTGTGTAAATACAATTTAAAGATTATTTTAGGATGGTAGATACCTCAGAAGTTTATGCTATTGGTAGTAAGGAAACGTAAGGACCATTTAAAAATTTTTTTTCCCCGGGGCACCTGGGTGGCTCAGTCAGTTGAGCATCTGCCTCTTGGTTTTGGCTCAGGTCTTGATCTCACAGGTTCATGGGATTGAGCCCGGCATGGGGCTCTGTGCTGACAACATGGAGCCTGCTAGGGATTCTCTGTCTCCCTCTCTCTCTGCCCCTCCCCTGCTTGCATTCTCTCTCGCTCTCAAAATACATTAAAAAAAAAAAAACTTAAAAAAATAGAATTAAAAAAAAGACAAAAGAAATAACATTTTTTTCCCTCTTTACAAATTTCAGGTCGAATTTTCTGCCTGGTTCTTACCTCTTTAGCTTGCCAAGTAGAAGCGAGCACGTGCATTTATGTCATAGAGGATATTTCTATATATTTCATAGGAAAGGTCAGGAATGGTGAAAAAGTCAGCTTTCTAAACCATCCCCGTTTCTACATCTTCTTTTATATTGCCTGCCATGGACTGGACGGCTGCAGGTTGCTTTGTGGATAATAACACTGGATTACTTTCCTACGGCTGTTGCGACACACTACCACAAACTTGGGGCCTAAAACAACACAATGTATTCTCTTACGGTTCTTAAGGCCACAGGTTTGAAATCAGCTTTACTGGGTCAATATCGAGGTGTCAGTGGGGCCACGCGCTCTCCAGAAGCTCTAGCGGAGAATCCGTTTCCTGCCTCTTCCTCCTCCTCGTGGCTGCCAGCGCTCCTTGCCCCAACCTCTGCCTCTGTGATCACGTCTCCTTCTCCTCTTCTGTGTGCACCATCTCCCTCTGTCTCCCTCTCGTGAGGAGTCATCGTAGCTCGGGTCAATCTGGATAATCCAGCCCCATCTCAAATACCTTAGCTTAATCACATCCACAAAGTCTTCGCCATATAAGGCAGTATTCCCACGTTCCAGGGAATAGAGCCGACACGGTCAGGGGGCCTTACTTAGCCTACAACGATCAATAACACTAACGGCAACACGGATTGGGGTTCATCGCATGAGAGGTATTAGCTAAGCACATACGTTCACTTCGTCCTCGCCATCACCCGAGAGGTGGATACGGATGAGTCCTTGAGAGGTGACTTGCCCATGGCCACAGAGCTGGCACCCAAGCCCCACTCTTGGTAGCAGAGAAAATGACGACCAGGAATAACTCGGTCCATTTAATAATTAACCCTCGAGTAGTAGTAGTAACGGGAGCCAAGGCCCAGGCCACCGCTGAGCTGCAGGCCCCGCTGGGCAGGTTCGAAGGCCTAGCAGGCAAGTGGATTCCTTCTCGTATGAGGGATGGTATTGGACAACAACCTTTCAAGGATCGGCACGATCTCCACTCTCCCGTACTGGCACCCCAGCTTTCCTTGAGGTGGCAGTCCAGACAGGAGCCAAGACTATAGTCTTTTGAAGGATTGACCGGGGCTGGACAATCTGCTTTCAAGCTCACTTACATGGCTGTTAGCAGGCCTCAGTCCTTCGCTGGTCGTGGGGCAGAGGCCTTAGTTCCTTATCACGTGGGCCTCTTCTCCAGACACGCAACGGGCTTCCGCCCGGAGAGAAGGATCCGAAAGAAAGACCAGGAGGATTTACGGGGCCTTGTGGGATCAGAAGTCACACACCATCGCATCTGCCTTTCCCTACTGGTCACACGGCCCTCCAGCCTGATACGATGCGGGGTGACGTCACGCTATGGCATTAACACCAAGAGGTGGGGTTCATTGGAGCCACCTTGGAGGCAGGCTACTGCAGCATTCGATTGCATTACCCCACCCCTTTGGCCGCCGATTTGTTCAAGGGCTGGGCATACGACTCAAATGAGGCTTGTCAGACTGCATCTCAGAATCACATGTATGGATGCGAGGAATGAGAGTCGATTTCATTTTCCCGGCATGGGAAGTTGCGAGGCCATAAGCCTGAAGGTTTCCCTGGCCGTGTTCCCAACCACGTGAAGGAAGCCCTTATAACTTGAGAGAGAGTGAAGCCAAACAGAGAAAGAAGCAGAGCAGAGAGTTGGAAATAGAGAAAGGCTTGCTAACGTCTTGTGGGTCCCTGGATCCCTCCATGTCTGAAGTTCACCCCGGCATTTCCCAGTAACACAGACTATCCCCTAGCTCCTTTTTTGCGTAAGCCAGTTGACTTCGGTTTCTGACTCGTGCAGCCGATTGGGCCTGGAATCAGGCACAGCTTGAGACACCTCCTGGGAACAAACTCATCCTATAGGAACCAGACTTGGTGCCCTGACAGAGCCCTAACCGCGTAAGGAGTAACTCCCAGAATGGTCATCTGTATTTATCTCATGGCCTCTCTCCCTTAGAACCCGGCCTAAGCCCTGTGGGTAAAGGAAGTTTTTTTTGTTCGTTTTTTTTAAAATTTTTTTAATGTTTATTTTATTTTTGAGACAGAGAGAGACAGAGCATGAGTGGGAGAGGGGCAGAGAGAGAGAGAGACACAGAATGTGAAGCAGGCTCCAGGCTCTGAGCTGTCAGCACAGAGCCTGACAAGGGGCTCGAACTCACAGACCACGAGATCATGACCTGAGCCGAAGTCGGACACTCAACCGACTAAGCCACCCAGGCGCCCCTGTTTTTGTTTTTAAGTAGTAAAATGGTTTCGTTATAAATTCTGTAGGAGTTTGGGGCAAAAGCAATCGTGAATTTGTGCCCTTGTGACAAAGGGTCAAACCAAGTGGAGAGGGAGGCGCCTCTTAGATTTGGCATAAAACACAACTGGGGTTTTGCAAACTGGAGAGTCCTGGCTCAAAACCACAGCTGATGCTGGGGGTGGGGGCAAGGCGTCTTTCTGATGGGTGCCCTGATGCTGGCTGTGGCCTGTAAATGATCCTGCTAGAACGGATTCCTTTCCACCTGGCACCAAGGAGCCCCTTAGAGTTTTCTCTCTCTCAGGGGGAAGCTCAGCCCTCCGTAGCTCCCTCGGGCCCCGCTTTATTTTGTCCTGGATCTTGTATTGCTCCAGCCCCATCTCCAGAGCTCTTGTTACACGCGTGTCCCTGCAAAGGTCCAAACACAGACTTTTCCCCCCAGTCGACACTCCAAAAATATTGATGGGGTGAAAGCCTTGAGGGCGACAGACTGTACCGCCCCCGAATATGTTTCTTTGGCAAAAGGATTATTTTGAGTTAGTTATTTTTAAGAAACGGCAGACAAGGAAATGTTCTGAAAACCAAGTAGCAGAAGTTACCATTTTGTTAGAGATATTTACATCTTTAATGGAAATCTCCATTGTAGGGGCGCCTCCCTCTCTGCACCAGAAAGAGGGGGATGACTCTCAATTCCTCGAAATTCTTATCAGTGGAGAAGGCAGTGACATAAGTCTGCATAGCAATCATACATTTGTTTACTGAGCTTTGCCAGGTAACTTACCATAACTGCCCCCCAACCCCCACATACACACACCTTCTCCTGCCTTTAGCTGGAGATGACGTTTAAGGTGGTGGCTTGGGCCATTTTGTGGAGTTACTCAGTTTTCCTGGGTCTGTCCTACATTATAGGAGGTATACGTGTTATTAAATTTCTGCTTGTTTTTCTCCTGTTAATCTTTTATTACAGGAGAGTCTCAGCCAAGAATCTATAAGGGCAGAGAAAAATATTCTTTTTTCCTCCCCCAACACCCTAATTGGATGAAAACATCATTTCTGACATCATCAAATAATAAAAATCAAAACTTCAGGTCATTCGAGTGTTCAAAGAAATTCTAAAATCCTTATGTAAATGCTTCTAAAGAACTTTGAGGCTTTAAAAAGTTTAAGTTCCATAGAACTGCGTAAGTTTATTAGCGTTACAAAACAAAACACACTGTGGACAAAAACAATCTTGGTTCCCTTCCAGAGAAGGAACTGTTGTCAGGGGGGCCTGGCTGGCTCAGCGGCCAGAGCATGCGACTCAGTCCCAGCGTCTGTGAGTTCAAGCCTCACCACGTTGGGAGTGGAACCTACTTTAAAAACCAACCAAACAAAAAACAACAAAAAACCAAAACTGGTTCATATCCTGAGGAAGGAACTGCTGTGATAAAATACAGAAAGTAACTTTCAGGTGCCTGCCAGTTTCTGACAATAGATGGCACTGTGGGACAACTATAAGCGACCATTTTCCTCTTCCTTCTAAGAGAAAGCCGGGGGGAAAGAAACAAAACACATCGTGATCTTACACGGGTTCCGGGTCCGTTTAAAATCAACGTCTCCAAGGAGGGTTGCCTATAAAAGTTCCCTGCTCAGGCGCGCGTGTGCTACTCTGGTCTGTCCTCTTGCTATTCAAACGTGTTCCCGCCACGAGCAGCGCTGGCATCATCTTAGAGCTTGTTAGAAATACAGAATCTTGGACCCAGACACACTGAGACAGAAGCCACTCTTTGGGCAAGGTCTTCTTAGCCGACCAAAAGCTTTTGAAAAGTTTCCAGGTACGTAGAAGCGCTGACGTTCATCAGCGTTACAAAACAAAGCAAAGCAAACCGAAATAATCCTCGTTCCCTTTAAGAAAAAAACTGCTTTTGTAAAAAATACACGCTAAAGGAGCTTGCGGTGCCGGCTTTCAGGCAGCAGATGGCACTGTGGGACAACTCTAAAGCAAAGGTTTTTCCTCCAGCTAGGACAAAGCCGAGGAGAGGGAATCAAACAGAACACTTCTCCACTAGATCTGGATTTATTCAATATCTACATCTCCAAGGTCAGAAGATTAGGAACTCTTCTGGATGAGGGAAAATAAAATAAGCGTGTAGAGGAAATGGTGAAAAAGAAGACAAGGACTTGAGAAGAGAAAGAAGTCATATCCATGTATGTTCAGTGTCAGAAAGGTTCTCTGAAATTGTCTCTTAAAATCTATGGTCAGAACTCCAGCCCTCTGAATTACTGCTTAAGGCACAAAGGCCCCTAGGAGGCAACGCATTTCACCACCATTAATGCCTTTCCGGGCATTAATTTGTCAGCTTGCTTCGTAGTAACGGTCAGTCCCTGGCAGCAAAAAAAAAAAAAAAAAAAAAAAAAAACTGCCCCCCCAACTCCCCCACACCCCTACTCTCCCCCACCCCCACCCCCACCCTCATGTAAGATTTGCCCGAAGACAGGGAGAAGATTAAGTGTGAGGCTCAGGGGTATGAATCCAGGTGGGATTCCCCACCCTGTCCTGCTGTGGGGGGGGGGTGAGTGGGGGCAATGAGGGGACTCTGGAAGGGAACGGAGCTGGGCTCCAAATGTGAACTCCCACTGGCCTCTTCAGAGGCTTTGGCCATTGGAGGGAGTTGTGGGGAGGCTGAATCTATAAATCTAGAGTCTGAGACAGTTGCAGGCTCCTGAGCCTCCTTCAGGGACAGGCCTCATCGGTCTGCCTTGCTCACCCGCACCTGGGAGCCCTAGGTCTGCGTTGTGAGCTCAAGGCACCCCCTACCGTCAGGCCCTATTAAAGGAAGACCCAAGAAGGTAGGGGAGAAGGTGTGGGTCCGGGTGACTGAAAACTACATTAAGGGGCCTCTGAAGAACCTGAAACCATTTCATCACATAAAATGTACAGAACCCGAGCCGTGTGGGAGACACTGTTTGGGGAAGGACAATACTCACACAGGAATTCCATTCCCCAGGTAGAGTTGCCAGATTTAGCAACAACAAAAGCGAAACAGGATTCCCAGTTAAATTTAATTTTCAGGTAAACAATGAATGGTTTTAGTATAAATAGGTTCTATGCACTATTTAGGATAAACTTAAAGTAAAAAATTATTTAATGCTTTTCTGAAATTCGAATTTAGCTGGGTATCCTATATTTGATCCGGCAACCCTACCACCACGGACATTCCCACACACAGGTCACACAGATGCACCTAGATGCCGCCACAGCCTTGTTATGTAATAGAGAGGACGCAGAATCAACTTAACTAGGCCTCTTGTGAGGACAGAAACACTGTGGGGGGGGGGAGTAATTTTCCCTCCACCTTTCTAGTATCTTGGCTGAGCCTCTCCTGTAATAAAAGTCAGATTAACCGGAGAAAAACAAGCAGAAATTTAATAACACATATTCCTCCTGTAATGTTGGACAGACGCAGGAAAACTGAGTAACTCCACGGAATGGCCCAAGCCACCACCTTAAACGTCATCTCCAGCTAAAGGCAGGAGAAGGTGTGTGTATGTGGGGGGGGGGGCAGTTATGGGAGGTTACCTGGCAAAGCTCAGTAAACAAGGGTATGATTGCTATGCAGACTTAGGTCACTGCCTTCTCCACTGATTAGAGTTTCTAGAGACTGAGAGTCATCCCCCTCTTCCTGGTGCAGAGAGGGAGGCGCCCCTACAATGGAGATTTCCGTTAAAGATGTAAATGTCTCTTACAAAATGGTAACTTCTACTACTTGGTTTTCTTAGTGTTTCCATGTCTGCTGTTTCTTAAAAAATAGCCAGCTCAAAATAATCCTTATGCCAAAGAGGCTTATTTTGGGGTGGCAGATTCTGCTCCCTTTCAACAGTCACAGCCAAACCACAGCCTGTCAGGGAGGGCGCAGGGGAGACTGGGGCTCTCATCTGCCTTCCGCAGCGTCCCTCACCTGCAGGCAAGAGGACCCAGGGAGCCTGCAGCTTCCGGTCGTCAGAGGTCAGCCTCCAGGGACATGCTGGGGCCAGTTGCGAACTTCCCTCCCCACTCCCTCATCAGTGATGACACGTTGATAATAAGTTGAAAGTGGCCATGGTGGGAGTATTGACGCCACAAAAATCAGCAAACCCTACAAATCAGGGTATTTTTCCCCCGTGGTGCTTATGTTAACCACACGGCAGCACCGCACCGTCAGTTTCCCAGGCACTCAGCGGGAGGAGAAGGGTTGCGAACGGGTTTAGAAGGGAAAATGGAGACGACGTGGCAGAACTGTCGTGTCATATTCTATTATATGAACAATTCTCCATTTACGTACCCATTCTCCTAACAAGGCAACCGGCCTCCCACAACTCTGTCGCTTACTCGTTTCGTTACCTGTCTCCTCCCGTGGGCCCTTCAGGCTGAGGGGTGACAAATGTGTATCAGTTCAGGGCCAATCAGGAGAGAGGAGTCACACAGTAGTTTGAGCAGAGAAAGTTTAATATAAAGAATTATTTGGGGCACCTGGGTGGCTCAGTCAGTTGAGCGTCCGACTTCAGCTCAGGTCATGGTCTCACGGTTTGTGAGTTGGAGCCCCGCGTCAGGCTCTGTGGAGCCTAGAGCCGGCTTCGAATTCTGTGTCTCCCCACCCGCCACCCCCGCCTCTCCCCAGCTCACACTCTGTCTCTCTCAAATATAAATAAAACATTAAAAAATTTTAAAAAATAATTATTAACTAGGGGCACCTGGATGGCATAGTTGGTTAAGCGTCTGGCTTGATTTCAGCTCAGGTCATGATCTCACAGTTAGTTGGAGCCTGCGTCGGGCTGAGGGCTGACAGCACTGACAGCGTGGAGCCTGCTTGGGATTCGGTCTCTCCTTTTCTCTGTCTCACCCCTGCTGTGCTGTGCTCTCTCGCTCTCTCTCTGTCTCCAAATAAATAAACTTAAAAAAGAAAAAAGAATTTTTAACTAGGTGCACCTGGCTGACCCAGCCTGTTAAGCATCCAACTTCAGCTCAGGTCATGATCTCACAGTTCCTGAGTTCAAGCCCTAGGTAGGGCTCTTCCATGACAGCTCAGAGCCTGCAGCCTGCTTCAGATCCTGTGTCTCTCTCTCTCTCTCTGCCCCTGCCCTGCTTGTGTTCGCTCTCTCAAAAAATAAATAAATATTAAAAAATAATAATAAAGATAAAAAATAAAGAAGTATTAACTATAACAGTAACGAGTAGAGTAGCAAGGCAGACTAGCAAGAAGTAAAGAGAACTCCAGAGAATATCGCATAGCTGACACGAGAGCAGCCTCTGCCCCTCTGGCCGCCATAGAGTAACCAAGCACGAGTCGCGCCGCTTCCAAACCTTGAAAGAAGGCCTAGCTGTGGCTCACTAAACAGCAGGAAGTTATTGCGGTGCTGCCCCGTGAATCCTACTAGACACCTGTGCTCTGGAACTTTCTGGGAATTGGCCTTCTAGGGCGGCAGGCGAGGCCGCCTGAGGGCAGGTGCATCACCAGAGCTGCAGACGCACCGGCCCGGCGCCAGGGGAACCTGCGGCTACTGCGCACTCGCGGAAGTTGTGAGCGCTGCAGGAACTGCACACCCGCAGAAGCCGTGTGCGCGGCAGGAGCCCGCACAGCAGGAAGCGAAACCCTTCCCTCCTGCAATGTCACACCCAGACTCCTGACTGATACCGTGCCAGTTGGCCAAGGCAAGATATTTAAAGGGCTCAAATCCATTGCCACAGAGCTAGCAATGCAGGATTTGTAGCCAAGCTAATCTACACAAAAGCTTCCTGATGCTGCTAGCCCCTAGGGTTTCACTATCCCCTGGGGGTTCCCTTAACCCTGCCCGCCCTCTAGAAAGAGTCCCTTTGGTGACTCGCTCCAGTTAATGCTTTTGGTTATGCCTTCTCATAGGGATCCTGACCGATTCAACTGTTATAATGAATGACAGGCACAATGAGTGAAGGAGTCGACATGAAGGAATCTCAAAAACATAACCTCAGGTGAAAAGAGCCACATCAGGACAGATAGGTACAATATGACATTTGCATAAACTTTTAAAGCACAATTATTGATATTATTTACAAAAACGCACCACTCTTAAAATTTTTTGTAAGTTTTATTTTACTTATTCTGAGGGGGCGGGAAGCACGCGTGAGTGGGGGAGGGGCAGAAAGAGAGAAAGTAGGCTCCAAGTAGGCTTCATACGGTCAGCACAGAGCCCGTCGCGGGGCTCGAACTCCCAAACAGTGGGATCATGACCTGAGCCGAAATCAAGGGTTGGACGCTTAAGGGACTGAACCGCCCAGGTGCCCTTCCTATCTCTTAAAATTACACACATTCATGGGAATGAGGACAGTGGGGGCCTCTGAAGAGCAAGGAGAGGAGGTGGGCTTTAAGGGTTCTCCATAACATTTTAATTTTATTTCTTTTTTTAAGATTTCTGAAGCGAATCTCGTTAAATATTGGCAGCTGTTAAACCTGGGGGTTTGTAGCTTGGTTCTCTGTTATACTGGTGTCTTTACTCTTCTGCGTGTGAAATATGTAAGATTTTAACAATGTTCGCTATTGCGCACATAGCTGTTAAATCTAACTTCTTATATCACATGTCGGTGCTCGCTTGGCACTGACTGTCCGAAGGTGTAGAGATAGCTGACGATTTGACACGCCAACACAAGAAATAGAGCGGCGCTAACAGAGAGGTATTAGAAATAGACTGCTTTAAAGATATTCACAAGAGGGAAGGGACGCCGGGAAGGTCCTGGGAAAGCTTTGCAGAAGAGTGGGAACACATGGGGGCTTGATGCTGGCTAGGATCTGTACCGCCGATGGGAAGAAGGTTAGCACTCCCAACAGTGAGAACTGAGTGTTGTGAAGTGCCGCGGTCACAGAGTGGGGCATCCTGGGTGGCCAGCAGAGTGTCGGGTGGCTCTGTACTTTCTGGCCCAGGAGGGTCAGTTGATGGAGCAGGACTGTCTTCAGCCTGCAGCTCCTCCCCATCTGGATCATTCTGCTCATGCCTTCACCTTCCAGGCAAAAAAGCAGCCTGCAAAAGGCCTCCAAAGTCCCTTGAGGAGCCTGGATCTTTCTTTGTAGAGCGTGGGCAGTCCTAGCTTTTCTTAGCTAAGCAGTGACAGGATCCAAGCTGTGATTTAGGCAGATCAGCTTGGCAACTCCACACAGGATGGACTGAAGGGGAGAGACAGCTAGAGGCGAGAGAAGTGGTTGAGAAGTCGAAGTCATTGGTGAAAGGTAAGTGGAGGCAATGGCCTGAACTGGCGCCATGGCCCAGGGAATGAAAATGGGGAAAAAAGAAAAGGAAGCTTGGAAATCATTGATAGAACTGTCCGACCATTGCATCCAGAAGACTAAGGAGAAATTGAAGAGGGCTCCAAGGGTTGGGAGAATAGTGATGCTCTTAAGGACAATAAGTGGCATTGGGAGGGGCAGGCAGGTTTGAGAAGATTAGAAGTTCACATGTATAAATTTTGAGCATAAAGTGACATTTAAGTAGCCAGTCTGTTAAGCAGGAGATTTGAGACTTGGGGGCTGAGGGCAAGTCACGCTGCCGATTCAGATCTAGGCGCTGTCTCAGAAGCCACGGGACTGTACGGAAGGCCTTTCCTCCGAAAGTAAAGAGCAGGAAGATTCGAGGAACCAGGGAAAGAGAAAGCAGTAAAACTGGATCAAAAGGAGAAGCAGATGAAGAGGGTTTCTTGCTTTTTTTTTTTAATGTTCATTTATTTTTGAGAGACATAGAGACAGAGTATGAGCAAGGGAAGAGCAGAGAGGGAGACACGGAATCTGAAGCAGGCTCCAGGCTCTGAGCCATCAGCACAGAGCCCGACGCGGGGCTCGAACTCACAGACCCACAGACCGTGAGATCATGACCCGAGCCGAAGTTGGCCGCTCAACCAACTGAGCCACCCAGGTGCCCCTGAAGAGGGTTTCTAATGGTCTCTAGCTTTCTGTCTGCTCTTGCAAGTCCCAAGCATCAGGATCTTTGGATCTTGACCAATCTTTAATTCTCTCAGGAAATTACCATTGTATTGGTTCTCTCTTTTCTCACCTATCTTGAAATGACACTAACAATTAAGTGTGTCTTCCTCCCCAACCCCACAGCACATTTCTTGCCTCTGGATTGACCATCAAATAAATCCCCCCAAAGGAGATTCTAGAGTCGCACGTCTGTGTTTAAACCTAGGCTTCATCGATTACTACCTGTGACCTTAAGCCGATTACTAAACCTGCCATATTTGATTCAATTTGTGTCCTGGGGAACCTCGCACAGTGACTAATGCCACATGTCCCTCCCACTTTGTCTCCATGTTTTCATTCCGTCCGCACCATGGTATTTTCAGCCGAAAAGCGGGGAGTACTGCACATGTCCAAGAACTAGAGCAGTAAAGAACAGAGAGGAGAAATGGGATGGTAACTAGAGGAGACTAGAAAGCCTTTTCCAGAACAGTGAAGAGCTGCCTGGAAATGAAGAGGAGAGGAAGGAACTGCTGAAAGTTCAAGAGCTGGAAAAGGAAGGAATCCTGTAGCACCGATAATTGAGAAGAGGGTGGAAGGATTTGAATCACGAAGGCCAAGGGAAGGAGTTTGCCTTTCTTCGACTAAAAATATTTTTTGATGTCTTTGCAAGCCCTAAAAATCTTCTTAAACAGCAATTAACAGTAATTATCTGAGAAAGCCATCGTGCCAAATGTATTATTACTTAAACTGATCCTTCTCTGAATCCTTGACATTTTCATGCACGAACTGATAAAGGTATATGCATTCGTATTGTACACGTGTGCCTAAAAAGGATTAACGCTCATTCAACGCAAGTGATTCTATGGAGAAATTCCATTCAAGAGGAAGTCCACAGAAGCTAACTGAGCTACCGAACTCACCTGGAGTAGAGTCTGGTTCTTCTGTTTGTTCTTTAATTAAAATTTTATTTTGAAAACAGTTCAAAACTGTAAGAAATGTTGCATGAATATTACACTGAACTCCTGACTTCCTTTCCCTCTGATCTAGCCATTGTTAGCGTGCTACGTGTTTTATGTCTTTCTTCAAATATATGTATATATAACAACATACACATTGCCGTTTATTACTTATGTAGATATATAATATATAAATATATATTATATATATGTTTTGTCTCAGTTGTTGGAGAATGAACTATAGATAACATCATCTTCTCCTCTAAATACATAGGTATATGTCTCCTAAAAACCAGAATATTTCCTTATGTAACCATACTGCAATCATCAAATTCAAGAAACTGAATACTGACACGATGCCTAATTAATATATAGTTCATATAAAAATTTCACAGGTTGTCTCAATAGTGTCCTTTATAGCAACGTTTCCCATACTCTGACCCAGGAGTATGGATTATATTTCATTTCATGAGAGCTTTGCCTTCATTTTTAAAATTTATTTATTATTTATTTAAGTTTATTTACTCATTTCGAGAGAGACAGAGAGAGTGAGCAGGGGAGGGGCAGAGAGAGAGAGGGAAAGAGAGAACTCCAAGCAGGCTCCACACTGTCAGCGCAGAGCCCGATGTGGGGCTTGAACTCACAAAACGTGAGATCATGAGATCATGACCTGAGCTGAAACCAAGACTCGGATGCTTAACTGACTGAACCACCCAAGGGCCCCTATTTATTTTTTATTCTAAGTAGAATCCATGCCCAAAGTGGGGCTTGAACTCTCAACCCTGAGATTAAGGGTCCTGTGTTCTACCAACTGAGCCAGCCAGGTGCCCCAAGGGGTTTCCCTTTATTTATTTTTAATTTTTTTTGACATTTATTTATTTTTGAGAGACATAGAGACAGAGCGTGAGCGGGGCAGAGAGAGAGGGAGACACAGAATCCAAAGCAGCCTCCAGGCTCTGATGAGCCATCAGCACAGAGCCCGACGCGGGGCTCGAACTCACAGACCATGAGATCTTGACCTGAGCTGAAGTCGGCAGCTTAACCGACGGAGCCACCCAGGTGCCCAGGGTTTCCCTTTAAAAGGAGGACTGACACTTCTACTAAAACAGTAAGGAAGGAAGAAAGGGGTAAGTGTGGAGAATAATCAATCATATTTGATGACCTGACATCGGTACAGTAGAGGGGAGGACAGAAATTGGGGATAAGGGAGGTAGATAGAACTGGGGCCTTGAAGCGAGAGGGAAGTTTTTGAAAAGGTGTCTTTTTTTATTTTAAAGTAGGCTCTACACCCGACGTGGGGCTTGAATTCATGACCCTGAGATCAAGGCTCTACCAACCTAGCCAGCCAGGTGTTCTTAGAAGAGATGTCTTAGTGTTGGAGACAAAGGGATGAGTTAGAAGACTCACAGTAGTGTTGAACATCCACTTATAAGATGCTTAATGTTTATGCTTGAGAGAGAGAGATAGAGTGGGCACGAGCACAAGCAGGGGAGGGCCAGAGAAAGAGAGAGACAGAGGTTTCCAAGTGGGCTCCACACTGACAGCACAGAGCCCGAGGCCGGGGCTTGAATTCACAAACCGTGAGATCATGACCTGAGCCAAAGTCGGATGCTTAAGCCGCTGAGCCACCCGGTCGCCCCACCCGAATTACCTCGTTAACAGCCCTGTCTCCACATACAGTTAATTGGGGGTCAGGGCTCCAACACACAAATTTTGGTGTAACACGATTCCTTCCGTGAAACCTCTCGCGAGAACATTCTGAGGCTGGCGTTGTAATAAAGAGGAAGAGGCGGAGAACGGGAAGGTGCATGGCAGTTTTAATGAGAGTACATTGGAAAGGGGAGCAAGGGCTTCTTGCAGGGAGAAGAAAATTGAACTAGAGCGTCTAGTCAAAGAGGGAGAGGGGCACCTGGGTGGCTCGGTCGGTTAAGCACCTAACTAACTCTTGGTTTTGGCTCAGGTCATGATCTCACCATTCATGAGTTCAAGCCCCGAGTCGGGCTCTGTGCTGATACTGTGAAACCTGCTTGGAATTCTCTCTTTTTCCTTCTCTCTGGCCCTCCCCTGCTCTCTCACTCTCTCTCTGTCTCTCAAAACAAATAAATAAACTTTTAAAAAAGTATTTTTAAAAAAAAAATGTGAAGTGGAGGGGAGCCCTGCTCCTTAGTCAATAGAGCTTGGGATTCTTGAGCTCAGGGTCATGAGTTCAAACCCCATGTTGCGCTCACTTAAAAAAAAAAAAATTGAAGTGGAGAACGAGGGATTGAGAAATCCAGGGCACTTGCCCATTGGGAGAGCTATTGCAAGTGAAAGGAAGGAGAAAGCCGGATTCTAAGTATTGTGAGAATTGCAAATTGGGCCTGACTTGGCACTCTCTCAGGGACTCCAGTGAAGTGTAGTTACTTTTGGAGGCTGGGCTGGGCTGCTCTGAATGTCACTCAGGGTACAGACTGGATTATGTGGGGTGTTGACTTTTACACAGGTTACAAAAGAAGCAAAGTGCCCAAAACTGGAAAGAAGGGGTGAGGTCAGGGTTTTTTGCCCATGATGTGCACATTTTTATGACGTAGGTATTTGAGTAACGGATGCCAGTACAGCTGGAAGCTTTCAACAGGACAAAATGCAAAGAAGAGAGAGAGAGAGAGAGAGAGAGAAGCAAAAGAAAAGAACAGAAATTAAACATTAAATACAGACAGAGGATCTCCCAAATGGTGTCAGTCTGGCACCACTGCTCCCTCAAATTGTTTAGCAATGACTAATTCTTTCCCCTAATTTGACGTATTTAATCTGAAATAGAGGCAAGGAAATCTTTAGTTACTGAGTTAATACGAGCCTGGTTGTAGTCATTTCGGTGGCAGTCATATTATGGTAATAAAACCTGATACTTTTTTTTTGTAAGTTTATTTACTTGTTTTTTAGTATTCTCCGTACCCCAACGTGGGGCTCGAATTCACGACCCTGAGACCAAGAGTTGCGTGCTCTTCTGACTGAGCCAGCCAGGCGCCCCAAAAACCTGATATGTTCTGAGCTCTCACTAATCTAAGGAAGGTGAAATTAAGAGGAAAGCAAGACTTAAAGAGGTGAAGTCACCTGCCCAGCGGGTGAGCTGCAGAGCACATAGCTAGCTGGGGGCGAGTGTGTCGTCTAAGCGCCATGCCACAGGGCCGGTCTGCACGCGGATTTCCTTCAACGTGCGTTCTGTCTATGGAAATTTGCTGCCACTTAATTAATGAACGAAAGGATTTAACTCACATGATCCGAAACTGATATTTTTAGAAACTTGCATGGGTTATAACCTTTGATTAATGCTTAATATATATAAGTATATATGTGTGTATGTGAGGAAGAGGAGGAGGAGGAGGAGAAGGCAGAAGAGGAGGAGAGAGGTTTCAATACATAAAGAGGTTTTGCTCCCAACATTTATTTTGAATTTTTTTCTTTTTCTTGTTTTTTAATTACTGTTTTTTAAATTGAGTGTGTGCGTGTTTTAAAGTAGGCTCTATGCCCAACATGGGGCTTGAACTCACGACCCCACGATCAAGAGTTGCATACCCTTCAGACTGAGCCAGTCAGGTGCCCCCAAAAGTTTATTTTTAAATCAATGGCACTTTCTCTCAGAAACAGGGTAGGGGTGCCTGGGTAGCTCGGTCAGTTAAGCGTCCAACTCTTGATTTCAGCTCAGGTCATGATCTCCGGGTTCGTGAGATCAAGCCCCATCTCGGGCTCTGCACTGCCAGAGAGAAGCCTGCTTGGGATTCTCCCTCTATCTCTCTCTCTGCCCCCCCCCCCCGCCCAAATAAATAAATTAAAAAAAAAAAAAAGCGTTGTAGAACTTGATTAAGGGCACATGTAACCAATGTTCCGGAAGCACAGTAGTATCACAGAGCCCTAACAGCAGTGCTTCTGTGGGAAAATGTGTTGAAGATTCTGACTTGGAATGCCAGGGATGGATCTCCCGGTGGGCCCTCCTCTTCTTTCCTTCCCAGCTGCAGGGCAGCGAAAGTGGTCATTTCCTTAATATCAAGGTGCAGACGGAGGCTTCTGTGCCCAGGAGCAGAGGTGTGCAATGTGGTAAGTGGTCTGGGGTAGGTAGATGGGGCCGGGAGCAGGTCTGGGACCCTGGGGAACAGGGGGGAGTTGTAACGGGGCACTTCACAGCGTGCGGGATGCTCTGCCAATCCTTTATTCATTCTTTAGTTGGACCCAGCGATGGCCCAGCTGCTTCCCTTACGGCTACTATCAACCGATGCTTCCAACAACTTTCTCTCTTCCCTGGCCCGTTCTGGAGCAGCACACGGCCTCCATGTTTCTTCTGTATATTCTTGTCCTTGAAACAAGTATTTACCATCGTAGAAATTTAGTCTACTTTAGAAGAATGGTCAGACTTTGGCGTTCCTTGCATTTTATTCCAAGAGCTATAAGGATTTCTTTTGGTGACAAGTTGGATAATGCCTGGGGCCACTGGGGAGGCAGATGAGAGCAATGGTGACATCGCTGTGACCAGTAGGAAGATTTGAGTGGCACAGAAGGGCCACTAGTCCCAAAATATCTTCAATAGATTCCATTTTTTTTTTTTTTAGGGAAGGTGCAAGTTAAGAAGGTTCTTCCTTTC
This sequence comes from Paguma larvata, assembly GCA_030068075.1. Lineage (NCBI taxonomy): Eukaryota > Metazoa > Chordata > Mammalia > Carnivora > Viverridae > Paguma > Paguma larvata. The sequence goes on from CM057830.1 coordinate 13,053,429, forward strand.
TAGATTCCTTGAAGAGTAGTGATGCTTTAGACACCATCTTAGCCACAGTTGCCTAGTGATAGGGGAGCTTTCTGGGTTTATGGAAAAGCTCACTGTCTGTACTGGTATCTTGCTAAACTATAAAATGCGCTTCCAATCCTCATTTCCTCCTATAATGTTCTACTTTCTCTCTTGAATATGAGATGGGGGGCGCCTGGGTGGCTCAGTCAGTTGAGCGCTGACTGACTTCGGCTCAGGTCATGATCTCACAGTTCTTGAGTTCAAGCCCCACATCAGGCTCCGTGGTGACAGCTCAGAGCCTGCAGCCTGCTTCAGATCCTGTGCCTCCCTCTCTCTCTGCCCCTCCCCTTCTCATGCTCTGTCTCTCTCAAAAATAAAATGAACAAAAATGGAGTCCAATGCTTTAAAAAAAAAAAAAAGAAGATGAGATGGATTTTTAGTGAAAAAACAAAATAAGAATTGAGATTTGTCAAAGATTGGATCCCCCAGGAAGTAGACTCTGAAATGGACATAGAATGTTTATTAGGGAGTGCAGGGGTCAACTCCTGTGGAAGGGAGGGGTAGAAAGCAGGACTGGGCAGAGAAAGAAGTCCATCTGTCATACAGGCCCAATCCATCAGTCATTGGATGCAGGCCACCTGGGCCAGGTGGCTCTGTGAAGCTGAGGCGCTTCCTTAAACGGCTGATAGCTCCAGTCTTCCTGCCAACAGCACTCCCAGCTGCTGGGGCAACAAGCCCTTCACTGAAAGGGGCTTGGGGTGGTGCTGCCAGGTATCTATTGAGACGCTCAAAATAAAAAAGGACGGGGTCCCCGGGTGGTTCAGTCGGTTGAGCGTTCAACTTCGGCTCACGTCGTGATCTCACAGTTCATGGGTTCGAGCCCCGTGTCAGGCTCTGTGCCGACAGCTCAGAATCTGGAGCCTGCCTCAGGGGATTCTGTGTCTCTGTCTCTCTGCCCCTCCCCCACTTGTGCACGCACACTCTCTCTCAAAACTAAGTAAATAAACATTAAAAAAAATTTTTTTTAATTAAAAAAAAAAAAGGATGATGGGGCACCCGGCAGGCTCAGTTAGTAGGGCATGCAGCTCTTGATCTTGGGGTTGTGAGTTTGAGCCCCGTGTTGGGTGTAGAGATTACTTAAAAATAAAATCTTTTTTAAAAAAAGATGATAACTAGGATGCTATAGTGTAAAGTCAAAAAGTACACCTGCTTAAATTGCTATTCCTATCTGCACTAATTCATTCAATAGGAGGAGCAGGACTGCATTCCATGGGCCAACCGGTTCACCTGCCCGTGGCTGAGTACAGACGCCAGGCTGAGACCAGGTCTTCTTGATTTTTCTCATGGTGACCTCCAGCAGACATGCCATGACAGTCAGGAACAAGAAAAGGCTGGCTCTCTTCAATTTTTTTTTAGTATTTATTTATTTTTGAGAGAGAGAGAGAGAGACAGAGCATGAGCAGGGGAGGGGCAGAGAAAGAGTGAGACAGAGGATCCAGACAGAGAATCCGAAGTGGGTTCCACACTGAAGCAGAGAGCCCGACGGGGGCTCAAACCCACGAACCATAAGATCATGACCTGAGCTGAAGTTGGACGCTTACAGACTGAGCCACCCAGGCACCTCTCTTCAATATTTATTTTTAAGAAAAGAGGTGAATTCTATTATTTATTCTGACTATAAAAGCAAATTGTGTTTTCTGTAAAATATATATATGTGTATATATTTATAGTACCATAAGCCCAACAACCAGAAGTAATCAGAGAATCATTGTCACCATTTTAGCACATTTCTCTAATCTTCATATAAACAAATGAACAAACAAACATTTTCCCCCATAGTTTTTTTTTTAATTTTTTTTTTAATGTTTATTATTTTTGAGACAGAGAGAGACAGAGCATGAGTGGGGGAGGGGCGGAGAGAGAGGGAGACACAGAATCTGAAGCAGGCTCCAGGCTCTGAGCGGTCAGCACAGAGCCCGATGCGGGGCTCGAACTCACGGACTGTGAGATCATGACCTGAGCTGAAGTCGGACGCTCAACCGACTGAGCCACCCAGGCGCCCCACATTTTCCCCCATAGTTGAGCTCATGCTGGACTTCTGGGAGGCAGCAGTGGGTCGTGATTAAGAACATGAACTCTGAAGGCAGGAAGACCTGGTCTGGATTTGGTCTCTGCCCTTTGTTAGTGGTGAAGCTTTCATTACTCCAAAAAATAACTGGGAATATGCAGGTGAAGAAGAAAAATACTTTCCTTCATGAACTAACATGTTAATGAAACTTACCCTTTCTTAAAGTCTCCGCTTTCTCACTGTGAAGTGGAGATAATACCTATCCCATAGCGTTCCTGTGAGAATTATGATCTTGTTAAATGAGGTGATGTTGCAAAATGCCTACACCTGGTAATCACCCCCAAAATGGCTATTACTATCTTGTCACGTCAGTTTTGCTTTTTTTTCAACCAAACATTATATCATAGTTTCCCCATGTCATTAAAAAAAACCCTTTGCTGGGGCACCTGGGTGGCTCCGTCAGTTAAGCTAAATCTGACTCTTTAAAAAAAAAGTTTATTTATTTTGAGAGAGAGAGAGAGAGCCCAATGCGCGGCTCCGAGCCATGAATCCATGAGACCATGACCTGAGCTGAAATCAAGAGTTGGATGCTCAACTGACCGAGCCCCCCAGGCGCCCCTAAATCTGACTCTTCATCTCAGCTCAGGTCTCAATCTCCGGTTGTAAGTTCAAGCTCCACGTTGAGCTCCACGCTGGGCAAGAATGCCTACTTAAAAAACAAACACAAAAACCCCTTTGTTGAGGTCATCATAGGGTTCCTACAGTGTCGGTGGGAATACAAGTTCTCGGCTTCCTTCAAGTAGCATAGCGTTTAGAACCCCAGCCACCAGGCAGCACAGCCTTCTGGGTTCAGGGGCACCCCATTTGCCTTTTTACTTTCCAGTCTGAGGAGTGGTAAGCTTCCTGATTATGCATAACGTATTAACGGCCACTTACAGTCTGGTTTCAATCAATTCATCAGGTGTTTTTCCCAGAGCTACTTTTGAAAAGGAGAGGGTAGGAGAATACACAGGGTCCTGAATCTGGAATGATGTGGAGGCTGGAAAAAGGAGCAGAAGAGGGAGGTTGGGGCTCCTAACACGAATACGATTCCTTGATCTTGCCTTGTGTAAATGCATTCATTACAGATAAAGTTTCCAAAGGGGAGCGAGACTTTGCAACCATTTAATGGATATATTTAGTTAGATACTCTTTTGCTGGGAAGCCAGCGAATAGACAAGACACATTGAAATCGCCTGTCAACAAAGTCCTGAAGTTTTATCTTCTACATTAGTGAAATTGATTAGTTAGAAAATAAACTTAGGTTTGTTTTTATCTGGTTAGGCTATGCAATGTTTTCAGAAGTTGATTGCCTTGCTGATTCATAGAATCATTAAAGTAACAGCCTTTTCTTTCTTTTCTCACAATTACTTTTTGATTATGTCCATGTTTAGTAGCAGTTTGGAGGAGAAATAATAAGGAAAATATAGCTTATGATGATTGGCTGCTCCATTTATGTATTCCCACTGTGATAAGTACAGTGTTTTCTATATCACAGGCTCTCATTAATCTTTGTTGGATGGATGAACTCAAGCCAACCTGGCCATTTGATAGTAGTTTTCATGAAAAAAGCTTTCACATGTGAGAGACTAACAAAATTGGTTTCGGTGAAAGAGCTGGATTATTGATAGATGGCAGTTGGTTGCAAAGTCTCTGTCTCCTTTTGCTGCACGACAAACCATCCCCAGATGCAGGGGCTTCTGATGATTTACTTAGATTATAAATCTCAATTTGAGCAGGGCTTGGTGTAGACTGGTTGTCTCTAATTCGGGCAGAATCAACTAGGGTGGCTTTTCTAGGGCTGGAGGATACACTTCCAAAGGTGACTCACTCACGCACGTGGTAAGTTGAAACTGGGTGTCGATTCCTCTCCAGGGTGACTTGAGCTTTCTCGTGAGAGTGGAGCTGGATAAAAACGATGAACTCCCCCAAAAGAACCAAGCCAAGGCTGTAATTGCCTTTTTTAACCTGACCTTGGAAATCACATGATGGCATTTTCACCACAGTTACAAGCTGGCCGAGACTCAAGGGAAGGGACTTCTCTATGGGAAGAGTGTCAAAGTCACGTTGTAAGGACATGTGGGATGAGAGGTATTGTTGCAGCCGTCTTTGGAAAACACTGTTTGCCGTGAGGATTATTTATGATCCTCCTTCATACCCCCAATTTCCTACGGTTAAGGATTTTTTTTTCTATTTGTATTTTTTAAGATTTTATTTTTGAGTGATTTCTATATCCGACATAGGGCTCAGCTCAAACCCACAACCCTGAAATCAAGAGTTGCACATTCTACCAGCTGAGCCAGCCACGTGCCCCTCTCTTTGTCTTTATGATCTTTTTCCCCCAACTGCCCCCTCTAAGCTTTGTAGCTATAGTATCTCAGAAGCTAACCTTTTTTTTTTTTTTTAAGTAAGCTGTATGCCCAACATGGGGCTTGAACTCACGACCCTGAGATTGAGAGTCAACATGCTCTACCGACTGAGCCCACCACGCACTCCTCAGAAGCTAAGATTCTTTAAAATAACTTATACGTGGAAGATTGTCTTTCTGGTACACTAAAGGCATATGCTGAGCACCTTTCTAGGATGGGGAGTATCCAGCTAGGTTTATTCTTCCATATAATTCTTACTTGTATCTTGTTTGGAGAAGAGACTAACACGCAGGCATAGGTCTAAATATAATAAATAAAATGAGAAGATAGATATAGATATAGATATAGATATAGATATAGATACAGATATAGATATAGATGTATTGCTTGGGCAGCTTTAAGTCAATTCTTGGAAGGTTCTATGGTGCAGGTGATGGGTGGATTCAGCTGAAAATCTTACAGACATATAGAATAAAATGGGGTCTCTATTTTGGGGTTATTATGGCAATGCAAATTAATGATTTAGGTCGTGTGTGTGCGTGTGTGTGTGTGTGTGTGTGTGAAGCTGGTCCTAGTTAAGGTGGAATACTAAAACTGGTAATCAATGATTCGGTCATAACTTTCAGTGAAATCCAGAACTTGAAATTATAAAGGAACATACAATATTTCCATCAAAGCAGCATTTTCCCCTGACATTTTAATCAAAATGTTCAAAATACTAAAAGTTGAAAAAGGTGCACAGTGAACATTCACATACCCACCATTCCGATTCTACAATTAACATTTTACTTTATTTACTTCATCACACACCTATTCATTCACCCATCCCTCCGTTTCATCCACAAATCCATCTTGGTTTTTTAGACATTGCTGAGTAACTTACGGTCATCGGCAGACATATTTTGAGTTCTGTTTAGAAATGTAGTCGTTTTTCTTCTTATTGCAGTCTATCTTGTAAAAATTGTCTTTGACAAATATATAAAATCATGTGGGCTTGATCTTTTGTCATTGTATTAAAAATGAAATCTATGAGAATTTAGTGGAGAAGTTGCTGGAGAAACAAATTGTGAAGATTGTGCTCTGTGACACATCTTATTTAATGTGCGTCAGATCAGATCTTTGCCTTTGCTTGAGAACATAATAAGAACTTACACATTCTGAACTGAATAATTGTGTCCCTTGATAGCGAAAAGGCTATCATGTGTCATTTTCTTTGCATTGTACCTTTTCATTTCCTTAAGCATGTTGGAAACCATATTGGATTGATATCTGTGAAGCTGGTCAAGAATTTCTTTAGAGAAATGAAATCAAGACTTGAAGGAATTGTGCAAGTAGATCAGGTTCACTCCACAATTTCCATATTTTTTTATTCCAACCTGCCTCCTCTAAAGGGTATAGCCTCAATTTACCTAGCCACTTTTGTGTTTATCCTTCTTTTTTTTTCTTCAGGTAACTGTCTAAATCCTTAGTTTTCTTTTATTGTGCATCAACACAGTACGAAATGATGTGGGAACTCATTGATCTGTTCACTGATTCGTTCTCTCATTGAGCGAATGTTTATTGAGCATCACGTCCTGGCCTAGGCATTGGCGAAAACAAAAATGAGTAAGACATGATCTTTATTTTCAATGCAAAGCCATTAATATGGTACATTGATCAATATAGGTGACAAAATTAAATAATTGAGGACTGTTAGAAGATTTTTTTTCCTGCTTTCCCAAGGATGGGAGCTATTGCTCTTTACCTAATCTCTGCTTTATGTTGTGTAGGTGCCGAATAAAAGTATACACAGAAGACCAGGCTTGGCTAATGACTCATTATTATATTAGAACATTTGAAGAGAGTGAGAATTGTTTTATGGATTTGAGAAGAAGCAAGATCAATATGTTCTGCACTGTGTGTGTTTTTATATAACTGGCCCGGAAGTCCAAGGTACCTTACAAGAAGTCTGTAAAATTGCATCAAATGAGGTCTGATATTAAACCTAAGAAATGAAAAGCTCAGCCATTTTACTACTTTTTAATACTTAGACTATATGAACTCATTTGTTTCCTTTACAAATTAAATGCTGTGTGTTTTAATTTTTCCACTTTTAATTAAAATCTCGAGATAAAATAATATAATATATTATCTGTTACATCTAAGTCTATTTGCATATATTAAAGGACGGGGTATCATTTGAGGTGATTTTAAACGTTCAAAACCTTTTGAGGGAAAGATATTAGGATGTCTCTCTAGATAAGGCGCTTAGCAAGTCACCTCACATTTGAGCTAAGCAAGTCAGCAAAGGATGAAAATGAAGTGGACAGCAGGGCTACCTCCCTTGCATACCTTCATAGACATCATTATCACTCAATTCCCATGAGAAGATAGTAACTTGACCTTGATGCCTTTGAAAGGCAGAAAAAAGTCTTTCCTGCAGAGCTGCCATGAGAGTAAAAGAGACAGTGGAAGGAAAGTTCCTGGCACAGAGCCCCGTTACATGAATGGTTTCTATTGCTGAGAGGGTATAGCTTAGTGGTGAAGGATTGGGCTTCTGGGGGCGCCTGGGTGGCTCAGTCAGTTGAGTGTCTGACTTCTGATTTCAGCTCAGGTCATGATCTCAGGGTTGTGGGATCGAGCCCTGTGCTGAAGCAGAGTCTGCTTGGGATTCTCTCTCTCTCTCTCTCTCTCTCTCTCTCTCTCTCTGCCCCTCCCCTGCTCATGCTTGCTCTCTCTCTCTCTCTCTCAAAATAAATAAAGAAACTTTAAAAGGAAAAGAAAAAAGAATAAGGCTTCTGGAGTCAGTCGCCTGGTCTGTATCTTGGTTCCACTACTTACTGACTGAGGAAGCTTGGGCAAGCTACAAAAACCCTGTCTGTCAGGTGGAGATAGGGCCCACTTGCATCCATTACCCATTGCTGCATAACAAATTACCTCAACACTTAGGGGCCCAAGACCAGAAACATCTGTTGTCTCATAGTTTCTGTGGGTCAGAAACTCAGGAGGGGCTTAGCAGGGTGGTTCGGCCTCAGGATCTCTCATGGGGTTGCAGTCACCTGAAGGCCGGAGGAACAGCTTTCAAGATGGCGCACTCTCATGTCTCTTGGCAGCTTCTTTCTGGCCACTGATGGGAGGCTTCGGTTCCTCACCCTGTGTTCTCTCTGTAGGAGTCCCGAGAGTGTCCCCACATGTTAGCTGGCTTCCCCCATAGCCAGTGATCCAAGGGAGCAAGAAGGGAAGCTGCGAAACCTTTTATGACTTGGTCTCAGGTCATGACCCTCTGTGACCATCACTTCTGCCATATTTTATTTGTTAGGAGTGACTGAGTGTAGCCCACACAGAAAGGGAGGGGAATTTAGCTCTATGTTTTGAAAGGAGGAGTAGGGGGGAAATTTTGTGGGGACCACCACTACATGACTTCATAGGGACATTGTAAGTATTTTTAAAAAATGTTTATTTATTTTTGAGAGAGGGAGAGAAAGAGAGGGAGAGGCAGAGAGACAGAGAATCCCAAGCAGAACCCAGCGCAAAGCCTGACACAGGGCTTGAACTCAAGAACTGTGAAATCATGACCTGAGTTGAAATCAAGAGTGGGACACTTAACCGACTGAGCCACCCAGGTGCTCTAGGATGTTGTGAGGCTTAAATGAGATAATCCATGCAAAATGCTCAGCACAATGCCTGGCCCACAGTAAGCACTCAGGAAGTGTTGACTAATCCTATTTCTAGAGGAAGATGAATAGACTGCTGTTTAGCCAGGGAAATATGGTTTCATCTGGATTAAGACCTTAACATAAGAAAAAATAATTTATTGGTATTTAAAAGTTATGTAGAATGAATGTTCAGTAGAAAAAGGTATCTGATGCCATATGTTTCCACGCATAGGTGGGCTTTGTGAGACTTAACAGAAAACCAGAGGGGGAGGGGAAGAGGGGAAGGAAAAAAGCCACAGAGAGGTAGGGAGACAAAACATAAGAGACTCTCAAAGACTAAGAACAAACTGAGGGGGGGATGGGAGGGGGGGGAGAGTGGGTGACGGGCACAGAGGAGGGCACTTGTTGGGATGAGCACTGGTGTTGTATGGAAACCAGTTTGACAATAAATTATTTAATAAATAAATAAGTAAAATTGCTTAAAAAAAAGAAAGAGGTATCTGAGGCAATAAATGTTTCTGACAAACTCCTCTGGCTTTAAGTCTCTTTCATAATTTATTGTGCATTGTGTTGGGGAGGAAGGGGAACTGGATGTTTGGGAACCTGCTTTCATACCTAAAATCATCAGGTTGGGGATATATAGAACTATTAAATTATTTAGGCCAGGTGGAAAGATGCTAGAATTCTTGTTGTTGTTGTTGTTGTTTTTAATTTTATTTGAGAAAGAGAGCACAAAAGCACCACAGGGGAGGGGCAGAAGGAGAGAGAGAGAGAGAGAGAAAAGAGAGAGAGAGAGAATCCCAAGCAGGCTCCACACTCATTGCAGAGCCCAATGTGGGGCTTGATCCCATGAACCTAGGATCATGACCTGAGGTGAAATCAAGGCTCTGACACTCACCCAATTGAACCACTAGGCACCCCTAGAATTATTCTTCGTTGTGTGCCCTAATTCTCACTATCTTCCCGTTGCTATCTATAAAAATTAGCATGGCTCATTTCTTACAAAGCCAAAGATAGTGCCTCTTCATTATTTTATTAGATATTCCTCTTGAAATAAAAAACCCTTCTACATCATTACCAACAACTATTAGCGCTAAGGCGCTCCAGCTCCCGGGATACCATTGATCTCAGATGATCTGGCCAGATGAGACTAAGGTAGACCAAGGAATCCACAGCCACCCGATGGGATTGCAAATGAGGCAGGGAAGGGGTGGTGGTTTGGGAGAGGCTTCTAGATCTCACTGTTATCTCAGAGGATCCTCAAAGTAGCCAGGTTTCAGGCTTCTTCCTCAGAGGTTTAAATCTTTTCAAGATCCCTCATCAAACGTGGAGCCCATATTTTTCTCCACTATTTCTGCTGCCAGCCTGTGGTTGGAGAAAATTCTTAAGATGACCACAATTCTGGGGCACCTGGGTGGCTCAGTCGGTTAAGTTCAGATCACGGTTCAGATCACCATCTCGGTTCAAATCATGGTCTCGCAGTTGGTGAGTTAAGCCCCGAGTCAAGCTCTGTGTTGACAGTGCAGAGCCTGCTTGGGATTCTTGTTCTCCCCTCTCTCTCTGCCCCTCCCCTTCTCTCTCAAAAATAAGTAAATAAGTATATTAATAAATTTTAAAAAGTCAGTAAGTCAACATAATCTTTCCTTTAGAAAAGTGATGACTATAATTCTGAAAAACACCTTCTTCAAAATGGTCAGAATAGTGGGCTCGGTAGCGTGGTCGAGTAGTAAAATGGGCATAATAATACTCTTCCCTGGGGGATGTACTCTTGTCACCCCAGCTGTATCTCTGTGGCACTCACTTTCACCTGCCCAAGGCTGCTTATCGTGAACACTTGGGACTCTCTTCCCAAAGGTTCTTTCCCAGGCTGAGGTAGCACGCTCTGCCTGCACATTGGGAGAACGAGAAATGCTGGCGAGTTAATATCTGGGAGACCTTTCAATATGGTGGAGAAACACCTCACTTCCTGGAAGGGAAGAAGGTTCTACATCATCTCCCAGCAGTCCCCAGCAAATCCTCCTGAGCTCCTATTACCCCAGCAGTCCCCAGCAAATCCTCCTGAGCTCCTATTACCCGCAGCAGTAAGTGGCTTGGTAACACACCTATTATTGGCTTCCTTCTCTTCATTGTCTCACTAGCCCACTCATCTTTGGTGTTTTCTTGGGATTAACTCTCAAATAACATAACTAACACTCAAATTGTTGTCTCTGGGTCTTCTTTTGGGGAAACTCAAACTAAGATATCACTCATAGGATCAATTTGAGGATTAAAAGAGGTAATGTATGCCCAATGCCTGGTGTATAATAATAGCAATTAGCATTTATTGATCAGTCTCTTTGTGCCAGCACAGCTTTAAGTATTTTCCATGCATTAACTCATCTAACCCAACGTTAATCTTCATAACAACTCATCATTATTCCCCTACTACAGATGAGGAGACCAAGACAGAGAGAATCTTCAAGGTCACATACTCTTCAAACCATTGGAACCATTATTCAGATCCACGCAGTAAATGCAGAAACATTCTTTCGGGATGCTGGAATGTTTCCCTGAGTTATTGGTACTCTGACTTTTATTGAGTCAACCTTGGGAGATTCTGGCTTGTTTTCGGTGTGTTGTTCACACATGGGTGAAGTCTCTTGAGAGATTTTTCCTGTTGCCTCCATTTAGGAGGGCTTTTGCCAGAGAAGTGACAGCCAGAAGCTGTGGGTGGTAGCTCTGCAGATGGGAGCTGGAAGGAGGATTTACACCTGTCGTTCAGATGCCCTCTACACAGAGGTCAACTATAGCCCCGATGTGGGGGTGGGGAGAGGAGCACAAGAAAGGGGGGGCAATGTTTATGGGTTGTTAAGAGAAGAGTTGATGGTTCCTTCTTCCCTCCGCCTCCTAGGAACCTCTGTGGTCGGGGGAGTTAGGCTTGGTGAGCGGACGGACTGTGCTCTCTGAGGAACCCGAGCAGAAGTGAAAGGGCTGACCACAAACCTTGGTCACTTCAGGTGCCTTGAGCCACAAGTCTGGCAGGTGACAACGGTGGGAAGCAGGTGGCGGAAATGAGATTTAAAGAAAATGTAACATTCGAGTTTTAAACTGGGTTGATTTTTAATAGCTGAAAAAGACCTAGAGAGTCAGAAAAACTATCCAAGATGTGAAGGGTCATGAAGGACAAATTTACCATAAAAACATGATTCTTAGGTGAAATAGGGAAGGGGATTAAGAGGGACAAATTTCCAGTTATAAAATAAATAAGTTATGGGGATGTAATGTGCAGCATAGGAGACATATACATATATATTTATACACATATATATACATACATATGTATATATATATAATAGTAATATTATAATAACTGTATGGTGACAGACGGTAACTAGACTTATTGTGATGATCATTTCACAAGGTATCAAAATAAATCACTATGACATACACCTGAAACTAATGGGATATTATGCGTCACTTATACATAAGAAAAATACATGGTTCGAAGCAGTGATTGGAGAAAATAAACTGCTTCAAGTTTAAATTCCACGGAATTGAGCCTTCTCAATAACAGCTAATCCTTATAAAATCCTTACCATGGACTGAGTACCCTACTAGGCATTTCACAAACAAGTCATTCGCATAGATCTACCAGGTGAGAACTATTATTATCATCCCATTTTACAGAGGAAGAAACTGAGGCACAAAGAAGTTGAATAATTTGCCCAGGGACCTAACGAGAGCTGGCATTTGAATGCAGCAATCTGGCTCCCAAGTCTATGGTTTTAGCCACTAAACTACACTGCCTTGCCAACCATCCGCTTTCATATGGTATTCTATTCTGGTGTGGTTTTCCCCCTTGGGTCTTTTGAGGCTGACATTTCTGTTCTTTCTACACTGTTTGTGGTTAAACTTAGTGCCTGGAGGATAGGGATAGAGGTTTTAATAGTTTAAAATGAGGTACTGGACTTGCATTTCCAAAATGACATTTTCCCAAATGGCATGAACTTTAAATGAAAACATGTAAGATCTGACAGACTGATTTAAGCTCTGATCAGGGCCGAGGAACAGCTAATGCTCACCCCCTTCCTCTAAACTCTAGAAATCTACACATTGATTAGATTCTTTTTTTTTTTTTTTAATGTTTACTTATTTTTGAGAGAGAGAGGCAGAGAGAGAAAGAATCCCAAGCAGGCCCTGAGCTGTCAGCACAGAGCCTGACACAGGGCTGGAACTCACAAACTGTGAGATCATGACGTGAGCCAAAGTTGGATGCTTAACCGACTGAGCCACCCAGGCGCCTCCATATTGGTTTGATTCTTAAGCTTTTCTCCTAGATCATTTTTTTTAATTAAAAAAAAATTTTTTAAATGACTTTTTATGCTTATTTATTTTTGAGACAGAGAGAAACAGAGCATGAGCAGGGAAGGGGCAGAGAGAGAGGGAGACACAGAATCCAAAGCAGGCTCCAGGCTCCGAGCTGTCAGCACAGAGCCCGACGCGGGGCTGGAGCCCACGAACCATGAGATCATGACCTGAGCCGAAGTCAGACCCGTTACTGACTGAGCCACCCAGGCGCCCCTAAAACATTTTTTTAAATTTATTTTTGAGAGAGAGTGACAGAACGTGAGCAGGGGAGGGCAGAGAGAGAGAGAGGGAGACACAGAATCTGATGCAGGCTCCAGGCCCTGAGCTGTCAGCACGGAGCCTGGCATGGTTCTCAGGAACCACGAGATCATGACTGGAGCTGAAGTTGGAGGCTTAACTGACTGAGCCCCCCAGGCGCCCCTCTCCTAGATCTTGATTGCATTATGAGGTCTAAGTCCGGTGGCATTTTATACATGCTTCTTTCTCCCCCCCTGCCAGTGCAATTCTTTACCAATATAAATTGCTGTTGAGTTTTCTGTGTTGGGAGAAATTGCTGGGGTCAGAATGACCCGAGTGCAGTGGGTTAGACTTACCCTGAGAGAATCACCTTCATGATCGTGATACCTTCCCTGCTAGGAAGCATCATCATAAATGCTTTTTGACAATGATTAGAAGGCTGATTTAGTCTTCCACACCTGTCCCACATGTATCCAGGATAAAAATGTCTTGAGACTTAGTGATTTACTATTGAGACCCATAATGAGCAGCACACACGGGCTCTGTGGTGGGACACTTTGAGGCATCTAATAGAAACTTAGACTCAAACTGTCTTATTTGCAAAGAAAAGGCAGAATTTTTTAAATCAGGTAACTAGGTGTTATCACCAAGAACCCAGGTGTTTTGTTTGTTTTTTTCTTTCTGATTTTCAACTTCGCCTTAGGTAGGGTGCAAGCTTCTACCTAAAGATAATTTTGCTCTAGTCACAAAATGGCTGCCAGTGGCAACTTGGGTACTTGCTTCCTTGTTCATCCAGCAGGATGATGGGTAAACCTCTCCCTTAATTCATAGGATGTTAAGTCCTTTCCTTTAGTCTAAATGGGCCCTAGTCATTGGTTGACTAGGACTAATAAGCACTCACCACCTTGGAAGTGGGATACCTGAACAGTGTTCTATTAGAGTTCTATTAGAAGGAGGATGGAGAGAATAGATGCTGGAGAGCTTCTGAACCTATTGCTTCATCTGGAAAAAGGTGACCTAAGAGAAAACATTTCAGAGAATAATGAGCCTCAGAGATAATGTATGTAGGGCTGCCAGATTTAGCAAAAAGAAATATAGGATTCCAAGTTAAATTTGAATTTCAGATAAAAAGCAAAAAATTTTTTAGTATAAGTATGTGCACCTCTTTCTACAAACATTACACATTTACACATTGATTTGCTTCTTAAGCTTTTCTCCCAGACCTTGATTTCATTGTGAGCTCTGGGCCCAGAGGGGCAATTTCAAAAATGCTTTTTTGGACAATGATTAGAAAGCTTATTTAGTCTTCAACTCTTGTTCCACATGTATCCAGGATAAAAATACATAGTTACCCTAAAAACTTACTTGTTGCTTATCTGAAATTCAAATTTAACAGGCCTCCTGTATTTTATCTGCCAACTCTAAATGTATGTAAAATTCTTGGCACACAGCAGGCATTCATTCAGTGGTTAAGTATTAGTGTTCTTTCTACATAAGCAAGGAGCTCGGTTAAATGGCAGCATGGTACTTTTTAACTCTTACCAACCTAGAAAATACATGCTTTTGATCAAAACTGCAATGAACTGAACTGGATGGGATTCTAAGAAACCCTTTGCCAACTCCTCAAAACCGGATCAAAGCAAATGTCCCTAAGCAGAAGGTCATAGTTATACATACGGAGGGCACATTTTAAAGCTTTCAATATTACTACCTAAAACTAAATTGGACCTTTACCAATGAATATTTGGTTATTGGTTTTTCTCAAACTGTACAGACAAACCGCTCTTCATTCGATCCAGAAGTAATGCTGCTGCAATTCCTGGCACAAAGGCACTAAGGTTCAGAGACGAAAATGGCATGATTGGCCCAGAAATGCTGGCTCCACATGGTTGAAGCTGGAGGTCATGGCACCGTTACTTTGCATCTAGAGGAGGCAGGAGACTCGGCGAAGCTCTGCTGTTGCCTCTGACTCCATTTTCCCTCACTGCTAATTCACTGCTCCTACCTGAAAAATGTTCTAATATGCTTCCTGAAAAGCTGAAGAGAAAGCAGGCACCTTCATTTCCTCATCAAATATTCACCATGTTATGAAAAAGAAAACCCGAGGGGCTTGGCATCAAGGGGTCAAAACCAGCATATTGTTACATGTTGTTACCAGATTCATGACAGGGATAGATTAAGCGGATTTAATCCAAGCTATCTATTTCCCATTACTGTACAGTACTGCTTATTTCTAATTTGGTAGCTGCTATGATCTCATATGCTTATTTTCCATCCTTTTCTGAAAAACCAGGAAAAAACCCCTTTTTCCTCTTTGCTTTAAGTGGAAATTATTATGCAGCTTTCCATAGATTTGTCCACAATGCCTTTAGACAAGATAATTATTTTTCTTAATTTTCAAAAAGTGGCTTTGGAAACGTATCTCCTTCCATTTCATCACCTCTTCATCCTCATTGGAAACGTGATCATTGGTAGGTATTAAGAGCTTTACATTTCTACTGGTGGAGGGATGACTTCATTGCCAGCTGGGGAATCTTGTGTGGCAGAGCATAGGACCAAACTAGAGCTGTGGGTTGATGCCGCCGCTGGCGCTGTTGCAACAGACGATTGCATGCATCCAGCTGCTGTGTAAGGAATCCTCAGGCTACTAGTTCTTTGCTCCTAATTCACCCAAGGGATCACAGGCTGATGGATGAGTGTACGTGTGAATGTGTGCATATGTGCGTGTGTGTGTGCACACACAGCTGCAACAGTTGGGCAGCAGCTGCAATAGACTTCGGTATCGTTTTGACCAAAGACAGAGATAAACCGTCCTCCATCCTTTATTTCCAAGCAGTGCCTCGGCTCCCGCCCCAAATGTGTTCTCCCCTTCTTCTACGACCCTTCAACCCTCCGCACGTGTCCCTCTGGAGTGAGGCCAGGCTAGCTGAGCTGCAGGCAGGATTCCCCCTTTTTTTCCGCAGTGAGAGGCGGATTCCCGGGCCTCTACGGCCCTGCACCCCGTCAGCCGCCCCTTTCTTAGTCACGATCTTCTCCGCCCCTCCCCCCTTTCCCCACCCATCTCCCCCTGACCCCCTCCCCCTGAACGCTGGATGCTCGGGCCCCGCCCCTCCCAGACACCCAGCCCAGGTTGCTAGGGCCTGGCTGGGCAACCAAACCTGGCCCGCGAGGAGGTGCGGCGCGCGCGCGCGCGCAGGCAAGCTTATACAAGGAACCAGCCTCCTTCGGCTTTTGGGGTCCGAGCACGAGCGGCGCGGGCGGGGCGCGCGGGCCCGAGCTCGAGGACGAGCGCTGTCTCCGCATTGGTTTCTATCAGAAGTGGGCGGGGCAAAGGCGGGACCTGGCGGAGTCTTAGAAGCTTGTTCATTGGCCCGAATGGGACGGCCGGGGCGGGCCAGTTAGCAAATTAGGCTGCGCGTTCGCCTCTGCGAGAGGGCGGGGCCGGAGGTTTCCATTAGTTGTCCCTGCCACTGGGAAAGGTAAAGCGGCGACGGCGGCCTCAGGAGCTGTGGGGTCCCCGGCTGGAGGTGGGGGACTCGGCGGGGTGAGTAGTTGTGCAGTCACCCGCCCGTCAGGCCCTCCTGTTCCCAAGTCGGCTCCGCGCCACCCAGCTTCTCCTGAGAGAGGGGACCCACTCGGTTCCCCCGGACAGATGTGAGAAGGGGCGGCGGCGCGGGTCCCCCCAGAACAGGGCGACGCGGCGAGGGCGCCTCAGCCTGGAGTGGCTCCTCCTCAGCGCCCCATTGCGCCACTGGAAGGGCTTCCCCGGCGAGGGGTTGGGACTGTGTTTTGGGGGGTGGAGAGACGGGAGGATGTGAGGAGGGGCGGCGGGTCGAGGCCGCCCGGCGGGGCTCCCCTCAGCGGCGGGTCTGCGGCGTCCCCGCCCCGCCGCCCCCGCGGCGCGAGCTCCCCCGGGCTTGCGGCGAGGGAAGCCCCTTCCCGCCGGCGCCGAGGAGGAGCCTGTGCGCCGGAGACCCCAGCCCGAGTTCCGAGGGAGTCGGGGACCCGCCAGGGGCTGCCAGCCGGGGCCGGAACCCGGGCCCTGCTGACTGACCTTGGCTGCCCGCGAGGGTGGGCTAGTGACCCACCGCCTGCCCCGCAGCTCTTTCAGCTTCCTCCCAACAAGTTTCGGGCGTTGCTGTGAAGTTCACCGCTGGCATAGTGGGGAGAGGCAGAAATTGGCCCCTTCCCAGACCTTCGTACCCTTTGGACCCTCCTAGAAATTAAATCCTAGGGTTTGGAACCATTTCCAAACGAACAAGTCCTGCTCACATTGACACGTTTTATACCCACGTTGGGGAAAAGAATAACCTGAACGTTTTTCTGTGTAAAGGCAGATCTTCCTTGAGGTTTTTTTTTTTTCTTCTTCCTTCTTTGCTTCACTTGAGTGTTAAAGCGCAGATGCCTGAATAAAAGCCTGACCTTAGTATTTCCACCGTGAGATTAGACGGATGCCGTGATATTTAAGTAGTTGCAGATCAGTGTTCTGTTAACACAATCTATTTTAACTGGCTGAAATTTAGGCTGATTTTAGAAAGTATTGCAGACACAGAATAATTTCTTCCCGTGAATCTGAATTAGGTTTGTTTGGACGTAATGCTTATGTAGTTAATGTAAAAGATTACACAAATTAATTTGTCTGAGAGCATTTGACTGAAACAGGAATCATAAATATGTATAGAATAGGATTATCGTTTTAGGCAACGTTTCCAGCTCGATCCTTTCTTGCCGTATGGTTACAAAAAAGGCATCTTTACAGAGGCTATTTGGATTTGTATGTGAATGACATTTAGATGTAAATTTGTGTTTAATTTAAGTGTTTTAAAATATTCATAAAATGTGAGGAACCCGTGTTTACTTGTTTCTGTATGTTTAGTGTTGGGGGGGTAGTATAATCTTATATTTAACAACTGAATTAGGGTTCATTAATAATATTTTTTTTTCAAAAGGTGTGCCTCTTTTTGAGAACAGGGTACTTGAATACCTTAGCAATTCTTTTAATTTCTTTATTAAAAGTACTATTTTAGGTTTGAGCATTTTTGGCATTGACACTGGAACAGGAGTAAGGAAGCCTGCAGCAGTATTACCAGCTTGACACCACCAGTGGGTGTTTCTGTTGACAAATGCAGAGAAGAGAACATTTGGAAAGGAAATCTTTTTTTTGGGGGGGGGGTTGGGGGGGTTGAGTGAGGGGTGGGAGAAGGAGCCAGAAGAAGCTGCAGAACTAAAGCTGCCAGCACAGAGTATGGGGAGCGTTTCACAAGTACAAGGAAACCTAATTAGGATGAAAAAAAAAAAATTCAGTTCGGCTGTATTAAATAATAGAATTCCAGAAGAGGGATGCTAAATAATCATCCTAAGAGTGTTAAATAATCTACCATTTCAGAGGAGTTTGGAGGGTCTTCAACTGGAGTGTCAAATCTTTTTAAATTGTCTTGTGTTTTAAACATAATGCAGTGATTAATTTGATGTGCGTGTGTATATATATATATATATATATATATATATATATATAAGTTTTGTATTCTCGTTTTGCTTATTTAGCATGTTTCCTAAGCCTCATTTTTTTGGGAAACAAAACTTGATATATTAAAAAACATTAGCAATAAACATTCTTTCTCCAGAGAAGATTTCTTTTTTCCTGCTCAGATGTATAATTTAGTCCTGATTTAGGGGCTCTTAGAAAGGGTTTTTTATCCCTTATCTCAGGTTTTTGATTTTTACTTAATGTAAGTTCCCTGGACTAAATCTGCCATTATTTTCATTGTAATTTTCTTGTAGTCATTTAAATTGGAGTGTGGCATTTACTGTATTCCCTGGGGTTTTAAAAGAAAAGGCTCCCATTGAGGGAAATTGCAGGGCCATCTCGCATAGATGAGTAATAGAAGGTTGACTGATTGCGAGTCAGATGTATTCTGTTCCAAATATGCGGCATGGGGTTAGAGCAGTCATTTAATGAGAACCAGATTTTACATGGTATTTCTACTTTGAAGGTGCAGTGTTGTTCCATTACGAACTGAAATACAGAGGTGGAGAAATTCTTTCAACTATGCTCTTTTCCCCCCAGCCTTGCTTCACCACTGTGTCCAAGAATCTGTGAGAGACTCTCTTTCAACAATAGTCGCATTGTTGGAAATGACAGTGGCTTCTGTTGCAGAAATTTAACCTTTGATTATGATTTGCGTTTCAATTTACTTTGTGATAGAAAATTCAGCTATATCTAAGAATGTGGCTGTAGGAAATTTGTAAGGAAGTAAACCAAGAAAAATAAGCCTTGTTCAGCGTGTGTTTCAAGTTCACCTTTTTTCCCCTTCTATTTCGATAACGTTGGTGGTTATCTCCTTTATTTCTTCCAGATATTAGAAGGTACACTAGCATAGTACTTTATTTTTGGCAGTAAGTGCAGGGCGAAGACTTTTTCCTGTAATAAATTGATACCAAATAATGAGGCATTTAGAACAAATGAATCCACCCACATACACACAGACTGAAAATGTAAGGGAAATCTTTTAGGTAACCCTTAACTTTGGTACAAGAATAGCAGATTTCGAAGTATTCAGTTGCTTTCTAAGTAAAAAAGGCTGTTTACCCAGAATTTGATAGTTTTAGATTCCAAAGGTGGTTTTTTGGTTTGTTTTTGTTTGCAACATCAAATTCCTTGGTAGAGGAGGAGATAGAATCTCAAAGGTTCTTTATCTTTCGATGTTGTCAATTGGGTCACATATTTCAACTTATGAAAATACTGCAATTAAAAGACTAAATTTAAACTTATTTGTTTGGAAGGGTTTTCCAATTTACTTTCTATCTTAAACTCAACATTAGAAATCTTTTGTTGGCAATACATCACTTTCGTGTTTGGATTTAAATTCTTGAGTTTCTAGAATGTTTCCTTCATATAGAGAAGCACATGGATGACTGGATTACTCAAAGGTTTGGCCTCATTTCTCATTCAAGTTTGTGCATTTACTTCATAACACTGAGACATGAGCTTGGGTGCAATTCTGTCAGTCGGTATGAAAGCGAGAGTGAGGACTTGCTACCTAAAGAGCCTGATAACATTTAGAAAATTAAGATTTGGGAATTAACAGAAAATTACTTATTAGGTTAAGAGGACCTAGCCCAATTCAGGTCTTTGAAATTTGTTGTCAACATTTTGAATTAAGCTCTCAGAAACATTTGTGTTCAAGACAGTTGTAATTAAGGTCAAGTTTTGGGAGTGGTCTCTCTTTTGGGCAGTCTTTGTAATAATTAAACTGTAATATGCTACTTATTGAGCCTTACTGAATACCAGATATTTGGTACTGAATACCAGATAATTCATTTGCATGGATAGGTGCAAAATGTGTTCTCACAACACTTCTGTGAGGTTGATGTTTCTCATATTTCCCAACACATTTGGTCAAATGGGCTCAGAGAGAGAAAATAGTTTGCCCAGATTACCCAGCTAGTCAGCCTCAGAGGCAAAACTTCCATCCAAACCAGTCTGACTTGAACCCATGTTCTTCAAAACCATGCTCTCTGCTTCTCTTTGGGAATCTGACTGCCCAAGCATATTTTGAGGTCCTACTGTAAAGTCACTCCTGGGGAGGTTCTGGAGGTATAAATATGCCTCCTGGAGTTCAGAGGCTACACTGGTAAGGCTGTCTGACCTTTAGTCACATGGGAAGCTGGACTCAGATCCATCAGCACTGTTGGATAGGATAACTGGAAGTGCAGAGTTTTCTAACAGAGAGTCATTAGTTCATAAATGAAGGTTGTACATGGTTATTTACGCCGAAAATGAGGTAGTTGTTTCTAATTAACTACTTGGTGTTTCATGTTTCTGCATGTTCCACTGTTAACTTTTGACTGACTTTGATTAAATTTGCTACACTAATAAAGGCAATGAAGATATTCCTTGAATTCAATTTTGTGGTTTCGATGCACTCTAAATGGCAGCCATTACAATTTGCAGATGGGTATCTCTTCTGTAATTGTAAAGACTTAAATGAAATAAAACCTGGAGGTGATTGAGGTCCACAGAGGTATGTTATTGTTGCTTCTTAATACATGAAAGTTGGACTCTGACAAAAATGTTTCTACTTGAAAGTAGAGTTTTCTGCTAGTTAAAGCCTCTTGTGAGTGTCCGTGTGTCTGTTTTAAAACAAGACCCATCATTCAGAGAGCTAAACAGTTACTTAGCCCAAAGAAATGCTCACAGGTCCATGTTAGGGAGAAAGATGACTTAATGTTTTATTTTATAATTGATGAGAATCACTTTTGTCACTTATTAATGTTAGAAACAGTCTAAATATTGTAGAAGCTCAGAGCTAGAAATCATCTTAGTTAGCCAAAGCAGGACACTTGTCCTATGAAGATGGAACCTACACAGAAATTCTTGTGGATTTATTTCTTTACCAAGTATAGGTTTTCAATATTCATCTTAAACAGCATTATTGAGGTGTACTTTACATACTATAAAATTTACCTGTTTAAGTGTACAATTCAATGATTTTTTTGGAAAATTTATGGACTTGTGTAATCATCACTACAGTCCAATTTTAGAACATTTCCATCACCCGAAAAAGAATCCTCCTGCTAACGTGCATGTTTTAAAAATCTTACTTACTTGCTTCCACCTGGATCCCTTTATCCTCAGACACTGATGAACAAAATGATGTAGATCTTAAAAGATAGGTCTTTTAAAAATATCTTTTTACATATATTACAATTTCTTTTTTTTGTCTTTTTTTTTTAACGTTTATTTATTTTTGAGAGACATAGAGACAGAGTATGAGCAGGGGAAGGGCAGAGAGAGAGGGAGACACAGAATCCGAAGCAGGCTTCAGGTTCTGAGCTCTCAGCACAGAGCCTGACGTGGGGCTCGAACTCACAGACTGTGAGATCATGACTTGAGCCGAAGTCAGCCGCTCAACCAACTGAGCCACCCAGGCGCCCCTAGAATTTCTTACTGCTTTTTGTATTTTAAAAAACTTTTGCCTAGAGGCACCTGGCTGGTCCAGTTGGTGGAGCGTATGGCTCTTGATCTTGGGGTCATGAGTCCAAGCCCTACGTTGGGTGTAGAGATTGGTTAAATAAATTAAGAGCTTAAAAAGTTTTTGCCTAAACATAATATATAACAGAATATAAAGGACAATAGTGCAAATGGTATAAATTACCTTGTCTTTGTGGTTTTGATTTGATTTTGTTTTGATCTTTAAAAAAATTTTTTTTAATGTTTGTTTTATTTTTGAGAGAGAGAGACAGAGCGTGAGCAGGGGAGGAGCAGAGAGAGAAGGAGACACAGAATCCAAAGCAGGCTTCAGGCTCTGAGCTGTCAGCACAGAGCCCAATGCGCGGGGCTTGAACCCATGAACCATGAGATCATGACCTGAGCCGAAGTCGGACGCTTAACTAACTGAGCCACCCAGGCGCCCCTTTGATCTTTTTAAACCAGCAGATAAAACATAATGTTCTTAGTGATATGTTGGAAAAGCAGAAATAAGAAATCAGGGTAGGGGTGCCTTGATGGACTCAGTCCTTGGAGCATGGGGGTTGTGAGTTCAAGCCCCAAGTTGGGCATGGAGATGACTTACACAAACAAACAAATCAAGGTAAAAGTAATATAATTGTTGGGCAAGAAAAAAAAAATTCCTTTAAGATTTAAGACCATGAGAAAAATAATTGGTTTTCTTGATTTTAATCCAATAACATTGTGCATTTTAGTGTTTGAACTCTAATCCCCCTTGAGAAATTCATGCCAACACTGCGTGCCCATCTAGCAGGCTTCATTAAATTCAGGTATTCAAACACATTGTCTCCTTTCTGGTTTTTTTTTCAGACTGAATTGTTGTGGGATTTAGAAATTTACCCTGCAAGGTACTCTAGCTATAGCTGTTTTCCAGCCTGCATCATTTTCTTTTTAGGTACCCTTAAGGGTAAGTGTGGGAGTAAGGCTACCTTGGGAACGAGTTGTACGGTATAGGCTGATCTGCATGCTCCCAGTTGCTCTCCTTTGCTCAATGTACTGCATGTGTAGATGGATATTGCTGATAGGATAGCTTAGGGTTGTTATTTTTTGGGTACACATAATAGAAGAATGCACTGGTTTGGTTGGAAGTAAGTGTTTTGGAAACTGTGTCTAACTTTCATTGCTCTTAGATGAACGTTTCTCTATAGAAAGTGACCCTTACAAGTGCCAGGCAGGTAAATCAATAACTCCTTGTGTGGTAGATTGTGTCTGGATTTTTAATAACAGATTGGACATAGCACTGCTCTGATAATAATAGTTTACTGTAAATTCAATCATGACTGGTTTGAAATAGGCTTACTTTTTTTAAAAAAACTGTTTAACGGCTATGGCTGCACGTTTCTGTTGTTACTTTGTATCCTTTGTAAGAGAAAGGCCTAATATCAAGTAGTAACATATGAAGTGCTTTCTGACACTGTAACCTTTTTGATTTAGAGGGAAAGAGTGATTTTGAAAGTAACGACTTTGATTTCTGGAAGTGAACAAAACATATGGATGAATATTTTTAAAGAGTCCTTCTTTTTGTAAGTTGCAATGTTATTTATTTTTTAAGCTTATTTATTTACATAATTACTACACCCAACATAGGGTTCAAGCTCACAACCCCAAGATCAAGAGTTGCATGCTCTTCCGACTGAGCCAACTGGGCATCCCCTAGGTAAGTTGCAAATTTAGATTTCCATTTTAGATTTTGTATTATGCCCAAAGATTAGGTTCTTGGCAGTATAAGATCATATCGTAATAATCAGATTAAACACACATTCACTTGTGGAAGATATGGCAGATAAAAAATGGTGATAATACTTGAAGTGCAACTTACTGGCTTGGGTTTGCCCAGTTACCCTGATATTGGCTAAGTAGAAGCTAGTTTCCTGATGAATAGAATTTTTCAGAGATTACAAAAGTTGTTTCAGGTATGACATATCGTAGAATTTATCCACACACCTCTCCTGGTTTGTTAGCCTCTCATAGACTCGAATAACTTTAATTACTAGTAGTATAGTTTTTTTTAAAGTAGGCTCTGTGCCCAGTGTGGGGCTTGAACTGACAACCCTGAGATCAGGAGTTGCATGCTGTACCTACTGAGTCAGCTAGGCATCCTATTGTTACTGTAATTGTTATTAGTAATATTACCACTAAAATTGAAGTTTTGCAATTGTAGACAAAAAGAAAGTTCTATTTTAATTGTTAATAATTGAAAATAGTTGAGGTAGACAAAATCGATTTTTGTGCAAATTGGTGTTTCCTAATTTACCAATTATTCCTTTTCTTTTTTTAAGTTTTATTTATTTGAGAGAGACAGAGACAGTGCCAGTGGGGGAGGGGCAGAGAGAGGGAGAGAGAACCCTAAGCAGACTCAGTGCTAGGAGCACAGAGCCTGGGGTGGGGCTCAAACTCATGGAACCATGAGATCATGACCTGAGCCAAAACCAAGAGCCATACATGTAACCAATTGAGCCACACAGGCGCCCCTCAATTATTTCTTTCTAAAATAACTCTGTCCTACATCCTGTGGATCTATCCTTCATTTAGCAAATACTTATTGAGTGTCTGCTGTGTACTAACCTATGATAGAGCCTGGATGGAGTCGTAGATAAAAGGTAAGGAGGACTTGCCCTTAAAGAATTTATAGTCTTGAGTTGGAGTCAGAGGTGAAATAGAAGGTACTATGGGATTACGTCACTGGGTAGGGATCAGGATCTGTCCTGGGGGGAGCGGGCAGGAAGGCCACACTGAAGAGTTAACATTTAAGTGAGACCTGAAGGATGAGAAAGACATGGTTTAGTAGGGGAAATAAGTTTTCCTGGCAGAAGGTGCAAATGCCCTCAGGCAGGGTGAGAGAGACAGAGACAGAGACAGAGACAGAGACAGGCTTCTGAAAAATGTTTTAAAAAACTGAGAGAAATCCACAGTGGCTGGAAAGTAGAAAAGCAGGTGATGAAGCAGAATTAGGCAGGGGCCAGGGCCTGAATAGGCTTAGTAGGCTATCTACTGGACTTTTGAGTTTGTCCTAAGTCTCCTGGGAAGCTATTGAAGGTTTTAAGCTGGGTGTGATGAAATGAAATGGTTTCCTGCACCCCACCCCACCCCCCAAAAAAACCCAAAACAAAACCTAAGAGTTGTAGCTCAATGGAACCTTGATAATTTACCAAAAAGGTCATAATCTGTGCAAGGTAAAATATTCTTCCCTTATCTTAGTAAAAATTTTGCATCTGCTTCTTTGATTGTCATCGTGATACTCTTTTCATTGTTTTTGTAGAAATTACTTTTAATTTTTTTAAAAGCTCCTTTTATCCTTCACTATTCTGTTAACCTTATATAGGAATGTCATTTCTATTTATAACTGAGTTAAATTTTTTTCTAATAGTGTTAGCTCTCTTCCATATTTAAACTTAAAATTCCTCATTGCCCCCCCATCTGCTCGAGGTATTTAATGTTTTAATGAAATGATTCATTAAATATCAGCATTAAATTTGCTTTATTGTTTAAAAACATATTTTTTTAACATTTATTTATTTTTGAGAGGCAGAGACAGCACGACCGGGGGAGGGACAGAGAGAGAGAGAGACACACAGTATCTGAAGCAGGCTCCAGGCTCTGAGCTGTCAGCAGAGAGTGTGACAAGGGGCTCAAATCCACGAACTGAGATCATGACCTGAGCCGAAGTCAGATGCTTAACCCACTGAGCCACCCAGGTGCCCCTGTACTTTTCTTTCTTAAATACAATGTCTTGGGTTTAGTTTAATATTTTTCAGCATTTATGCTATTTCATATTTTATGAAATCTCATTTGGACACCTGTAATGTTTTTAGAAAATTTCGTTACTATTGTTTAGGCATATGAATCTTTTGGGAGCACCTGGGTGGCTCAGTTGGTTAAGTGTGCAACTCTTGATTTCAGCTCAGGTCATGATTGTGAGATTGAGCCCTGCATTAGGTTCTGCGCTGACAGCTCACAACCTGCTTGGGATTCTCTCTCTGCCCCTCCCCTGCTCATTTGTGCTCCCTCTCTTTCCTTCTCTCTCAAAATAAATAAATAAACATTAAAAAAGAAAAAAATAGAAATCTTTGGCTTACATACCATTTTTCAAATCAGGTTCACATACTGCGACCTTATCTTTTATATTAAACTGGTCTGTGTTGAGCGTCTTATGTTGAAGTGAGCTTATGTGTATAAAAGTGCTACAAAGATTTTATTTTACATATGCTGATTTCTTTCTCCTTCTACAGTTATGTGTCTTTACATGGTCCCTTCTGTTTTGGAAATCATCAGCCATGTTAAATTTTTACTTGCCTTTATGATTAAATAATGAGTATTTATTTAGGTTTCCTTGGTGTAAAGTTGTTAGTTTGTGCCCGTATAGAATGTCATTGTGCACTTTCGCCATCCATATATACAAAGGATAGCCACAGCATCACTTCCTTCTTCAAGTATTTCCTTTGAAATCTATTTATGCAGTCTCTAAATTAATTTGCTCACTTTGGCCTTGAGTTCTTAGGCTTTTCTGAACCATTCTATACCTGCTCTGTGTTTTTCCCTCGTTGCTTTAATCATTTTTTTTTCCTGGTGCTGCTGGTAACTTGAAGTTAGCAATGATTTTTGGATTACTTTCTTTGCTTCCTGTTCAGCTCAGGACATTTATTTTAGAGTTGCCTGTTTTTTAGATTTTTAGAATTTGAAAGTGATGTTTTTGTGCTAGCAGTTTCTCTAGCATTCGAAGTGACTGTCCTTGATTTGGAATTGTGCTTTTGAGTATGTCC
This sequence comes from Paguma larvata, assembly GCA_030068075.1. Lineage (NCBI taxonomy): Eukaryota > Metazoa > Chordata > Mammalia > Carnivora > Viverridae > Paguma > Paguma larvata. Next base: position 13,079,894 of record CM057830.1, read on the forward strand.
TCCCCAGGGTTGGTAAAGGAAGGCCATATTTGTCTTTGGCTGACTTTATGATAGGGTGATGATTTGGGTATCCCGGTGTCAGCATCATGATAGGTGATGCAGATACAAAGCCAAGCTATGGTGTTGTGCTCTTACGGAGTTTGTAATCCAGCCGAGAAGGCAGAAAGCCACCACTGAAGCGCAGGATGATATGCATGTTCAGATGGAAATACAGGGCACTGGTACTCTAGGCCAGAAGAGGTGCACTTAACGCAGACTTGAGGGGACTGGGAAAGGCAGTGATTTCTGAGTGTTTGTGAAGAGTCTTAAAAGAGGCCCGGAATGTCATGTGAAGGAAGGGGTTTTCGAGGTGTATTCAAAGACATAGGTCTAAGAACGAGCATATAAAATTGGGAAAATAGCAAGAAGTAACATGGATTTATGTATTGCATGCTTTGTTTTGATGCTTTTACTTCAGCTACATACCAGGATCTTGATCTCTTTATAGCCATCTTTTGACTTTTTTCTGTCCATTTTCACTTTTACATAGGAAAATACTATGAATACATAGGAAATACTGAAACTAGGGACTTAAATAGGGGTGGACCTTTGGTAAAATGGATAAGCAGATGGTATCAGTTTTCTACTGTAAGCTCCTGGAGGCATGGTGTTGACTTTTTAAAAAAAAATTTTAGAGAGAGGGAGAGCACATCAGCAGGGGAGAGGGGCGGCACAGGGAGGGGAGAGAGAGAGAGAGAGAGAGAGAGAGAGAGAGAGAGAATCTTAAGCAGGCTCCATAGTCCTCTCAGAGCCCATCGTGGGGCCTGATCCCATGACCCTGGGATCATGACCTGAGCCCACATTTAAGAGTTGGACACTCAACTGACTGAGCCACCCAGGTACCCCTGTTGACTATTGTAGCCTCAGCATCTAGTGCATTGCCTGGCACATAGGAAATGCTCAGGAAATACTTTTCTTATGAAAGGTACCTCTTTTCTGCCCCTCTTCCTATCTCCTCATGTCAGACTTCTCTTCTCTGTCAGGTACCTATCTAGTGGATCTTCCTCTCTGCTTGCCCAGTAGACATGCTTGTCCTGTTTCTAGTCACTGGTCTTGGACGTAACTGTGTTATAATTGGATCCACGTTGGTATATAACTAGGTGCTGATGGCTCCCTGTAGGGCCCCCGAAACTTTTCTCCTCATCTGGCAGGTGAGGGGGAGGCCAAAGTTGGCAACCAGAAGAGTGACATTTCTTTTGAGTTTTTTTTCATGAGTTATTGTATGAATTCATTGAAATGCTAAGTTCTTTTCCATAATAAACTCTCGTGTGTGTGTGTGCATATGTGTGCTTCTATATATCTGCGTTGTACATTCCTTACCTTTAAGCAAAACTGACATTCTGCAAAGATGTTTGATTATTTATCATATGGCTTCACACACCTCCAGATTACTGCTCATGTCTCTCAGATTGGGAGCCTGGTTTTATTTATTTTTTTAAAGTAATCTCTGTGCCCAACATGGAGCTTGAACTCACCGCCCTGAGACGCCAAGATCAAGACTGGCACACTCTACTGACTAAGCCAACCAGGCACCCTGGGAGGCTGGTTTTAAATGTATCCCCATAGCGGGACGCCTGGGTGGCTCAGTGGGTTAAGCATCTGACTTTGGCTCAGGTCGTGATCTCACAGTTCATGAGTTCGAGTCCCACATCGGGCTCTGCTGGTGGAGAGCCTGCTTCAGATCCTCTGTCCTTCTCTCTACCTCTCCCCCACTTGCACGTGTGCTTGCTCTCTCTCCTAAAAATCAATAAAAACATAAAAACAAAAAAATAAAAAAATAAATGTGTTCCCATAGAGCGATAAAATATGTGCCCTACAGAAAGGCCCTCTAGGGATGCAATGACTTCATCAAAGAATTCACTATACAATATTAGCTGGTTAGTTAGATGAAGAGTTTTCTTTTTCTTTTTTATTTTTTAAACTTAACTTTTTAAAAACCTTTACTTATTTATTTCTAAGTAATCTGTACACCCAGTGTGGGGCTTGAACTCATGATCCTGACATCAGGAGCCACATGCTCTTCTGACTGAGCCATCCAGGTGCCCCTGTTTTTATTTTTTATTTTTATTTTTTAATGTTTATTTATTTTTGAAGGAGCGAGATACAGAGCGTGAGTGGGGGAGGGGGCGGAGAGAGAGGGACACAGAATCCGAAGCAGGCTCCAGGCTCTAAGCTGTCTGCACAGAGCCTGACGTGGGGCTTGAACTCACGAACTGCGAGATCATGACCTGAGCCTAAGTCGAATGCTTAACCAACTGAGCCACCCAGGCGCCCCTGTTTTTGTTTTTAAAGCATGTTGTTACAGACTTTTAAATACCCTCTCTACATTTTGGTAATTTCTCAGGATCTGGGTCCCACCTGCCCAGAAAAGTCATAACCCCAGTCTCTTTTACAGCTCGGATACGGGCTTGTGACCTTGGTTCGAACAGTCATTTACACGGAGTGAGACTTGTATATAGCAGTGAGCATAGTGAGGTGGCCATCCTGTGCAGTTGAATTGATGGTCTGTGATTCCATTTATCAGTATGTTAGAAACTTTGATATTTTCCCACAGCTCTTGAATGTTTTTGTTTGGTTTTTCAACTCTATTTTCACTCAGCGTTTTGGTTGGGGTAATTTCTGTTGACTAATTTTCAAGTTCATGGATTCTTTGCTTGGCTGAGTTGAGTCTAGCGAAGAGCCTCTTGAAGGAACTCTTCATTTCTCTTAGCTGTGTTTTTCATTTTTAGCACATTTGTTTTCTTCTTACAATTTCCATCTCTGGGCTGAATTACCCCTGATTTTGCATGTTGTTCTCTTTTTAGGTTAGAACTCTAAACATCTTACCCATAATATGTTAAAGTTCATTGTAGATCTATCCAAAATCTAATTCTGTATGTAGATGTGATATGTTCTTTGTCTTTTCTGAGTGTTTTTTCTTTGCCTTTTTTTACTTTTTGTGATTTATTTTCCTTGTTGCAAGCCCGATTTATTTTGTACAACAGTAGAGACTGAGGTACAAAACTTTTATGTCTGTAAATGGGCATATCTTTCTGTGCTAGGCCTTTGGTGCAGGGATTTGAGTTAGTATAGTTGGCATTTGGGCTGGGTTTGAGTCTGATTGTTACTATGGTTACCCTCAATGTAACTCAGGCTTCAGATTCTTGGTAGAGATAGTTTATGATTAGGGCGGGAGTTGGTTTATTTTGAGTTTCAGATGTTCCTTTTGAACCGTGGTTTAGGGAGGGCCTCCTTATATGCCCTTGTTCTTCTCCTGTCCCTCTGCCAGTAATATTCTGCCATTTACCAGAGGTTGGTCACTGGAAGTTGGTTAGCTTGGAGGAGGGGAGTAATGGTGGGGTGTCATCTTTTTTTCTGGTTAAACCTCAGGTTTAGGCCTGCATCAGTGTCCCGCAGTCTTGCCCCACCCTTAGCTATTGTGGTGGGCTCAGTGTGGAACCCTGCCCCTCTCCTAGGAGTAGGGTGCCCACCCCTTTCCTCAGCTTCAGTGGAGTTTTTACCAATGCTGTAAGGGTAGAAGCACTTACTGGCCTTGATGAGGGAATTTCTTCCTTGGTGGAGATAGGGAGAGAAGGACCTGGGTGTTTTGCTTCTGAGGCACAGCTGCATTTCCTTTCCCCCAGGTCTGCATCATAATGGGCATCTTCAGTGCCCTTTCCTCTCTGAGTGCCTGGTGGGGTTGGTGGAGGAAGATCCTGCAGAAGTTTGGGGTCTCCCCAATTTCTGTGACCCCCTCAGTGGTTTCACACTATCCCTTCAGCAAAGCCACGTTGGGTTTTTATCAACTTGCCAGTTACTGGAGCTGTGCTCTTCTTATCACTGTCTGGTGGCAGTCTACCCCAGGTGAGCACAAGGTTGTCTCCTGTCTCCTTGAAGGTCCTGTCTCCTGAGATTTTGAGCCAATTGGTTGTTCTGTGATGGGTTTAAAAAAAGTTATGAATTTGAAATTAGTCCAGGTCTTTTTCATTGTAAGGGTGGGCAGTTTTATTCCTTCCGGCATTCTTATTCTAGGGTGGAAGACAAGTTTGGTTACCTTTAAAATTTTAACATGCACATTTAACTAAGTCTAAACTTATTATCCCTAACCTCCTGAATAAGGCAAAGATTTTAGAATGGCTTACCTTTTAACCCCCATCCCCTCTTCCATGTTTGTTATTTATGCTAGTTTTGCTTAAGTCCCCTTAAGCCTATATAAAAATAGTGAATGTTTACTCATCAACATGTTTTCCAGATTTCTTTCTTTTACCCTTCTTCATTCACCCCATTTCTTCATTTCAGGCTCAGTTTCCTTTTTTTTTTTTTTTTATAAAGAATATTCTTATGTAGTTATTTTACTAAAGGCCTGTTAGTAATAAACTTGATCTTTGTATTTCTGAAAGTCTTGACTTCACTTTTTCTCTTGAATGATTGTGGAGCTGGGTACAGAATTTATGTTGATAGTTATTTTCCCTCAGCATTTTGGTGTTACTCTCTTGTGTTTTGACAAGCTCTTGTTAATGAGAAGTCTTTAGTCAATTCAGGTATAATTTCTTTGTATGTAAGTAATTATCTTTTCCCTTGGGGTACCTTTAAGATTTTGCCCTTTGTTTTTGATCTGCAGTTTTTTTGTGATATTTCTACATGTGGATTTGTTTTTATTCTGCTTTTATTTGGCATACTCCATCAGTCTGAAGACTCCTCATGCCTTCAGTTATTAAAAAAAAAAACCTTAGCCTTTAGCTTTTAAAATCTTCCTTCCCATTTTCCATTTCTGGAACTATTTAGATAATGTGTTGTATCTTTTCATTGTATCTTCCCTGTTGCTTAAATTTTCTTTAATGTTTTCCTTTTTTAAATTTCTGGGTGATTTTCTGACACCCATCTTACAATTGACTAATTATTCTTTAGCTGTGTCTAATCATTTGGTTAAACCATTACTTGAGAATTTTCACTAAAAACACTTGGCTATTTTTTGAAATGTAAAATTTCTGTGTTTGTACAAATCTACTGTTAGATTATCATAAGGGCATTTTCTTGTCATTTCTTTGAACATTTAAAAATATAATTATGTTTGTCTCCTTTGGATTATTAGTTGTAGTTTTCGAGGGGCGAGATCTCTGTTTTGTTTGCCTGCTTTCCCTCTAAGTTTTGCTTGTCAGAGTTTGCTACATTTGATAATTTGGGAATCATTTGCTTGCACCTGGCTTGTGGGATGCTTCTTTTGAGTGGTTTTGTGTTTGTCTCTGATGCGACTCTTTGGGGTCACTGTTCCAGGAGAGTTTTTGAACTATTCTGAGATGGATTTCTGAAATTCAGAGAGTGGTGTGAATTGGACTCCCTACCTGTGGTGGAGGAAAGACTTGGGTGTTCTCTTTTGCTTTGGTCATTCCTACAACACACAGCCCTGGGCTTCCGTGTATAAATTTTCTTTTTTCTTTCTTTAAAAATTAAAAAAAATATATTTATTTTTGAGAGTAAAAGAGGGAGTGCATGCATGCCCGTATGGGGAAAGGGCAGAGAAAGAGGGGGACAGAAGATCTGAAGCAGGTTCTGTGCTGACAGCAGAGAGCCCGACACAGGGCTCAAACTCAATGAACTGTGAGATCATGACCTGAGCTGAAGTCGGACACTTAACTGACTGAGCCACCAAGGTGCCCCTCTTTTTTCTTATACATCCAAGGATAACACTTTGTGTCTCTGGCTTTATGCTGGTGGTTCACTTCCAGCTTCTTTCCCATGCACAGATTTTAGGCATCATCTCTGGTTTTCTGGTCGCATAATCATTTGAGTTTGTAGCCATTGGCTTAGACAGCAGGAGTGAGCAGGTCTTTGTCTTATGACAAGGAAGAGAAAGGTCTTTGTCCTGTGTTAAGAAAGAATCTCATTTAATAAGCTCTTGTTTTTGCAGTCACTCCTTTCTATTCTGGTCTCCCTGTTGGTCAGGAAATAGTTCATCCAGTTAAGAACTAGGAAGTAGTTGCAACCACAGGCATCCTCTAGGTTGAATAGATTATTCACCAAAAGTGCATTTATACTTTTGTTGGGTAGAACACAGTTCATATTCTCTGATAGGAACTATCATGTTATTTTAAAAAGTGAGTTAGTTTCCCGGGTAATCTTTAGGAAGGAGTCTTTTCTTTTCATGATGTAGTTGAAATTCGCATAGACTTGTGAGCTCTTTGGGACTGTAGTCAGTATGTAGTAGGTGATTTTTGTGAGGAGGTGCATTTTAACATTCTCAGTGAGAGAAGGGAGTCTGGTAGTTTCCAACCTGATTTGGTTTTCTCTAGTTATGACCTGCCAGCTACCAGTCCCTGTTAATTGTTACAAACTCTGGCCATTGGGGCTCCCAGTTTGCTCAGTTGGTTAAGTGTGCAGTTTTTGCTCAGGTTGTGATTATGTCATCACCTCATGGCAGGATCTCACGTGTTCGAGCTCCACATCGGGCTTTCTGCTATTAGCACAGAGCCCCACTTCAGATCCTCTGTCTCCCTCTCTCTCTGTCACTCCCCTGCCTGTGTGCGTAAGCACACTCTTTCTCTCAAATATAAATATTAAAAAAACAAACCAGACAACCTCTGGCCACTGTTCTCAAACCTGCCACCAAATCATCTCCTCTCCTACTCAGCACACAACCTTGCCTCCACTCCGCTGAGAATACTGATGGCCCTTTGGCAGGTTTTCTGCAGCTTCTGGCTCCATCTACAAACTTCTCAGTCCCTCTCTCTCCAGAACTGTTGTTTTCTTCCTGTCTCAGAAGATGAGGTGCTTCTGTTCTTCAAGGCCAGTTTCTTGCCTGGTGCCCTCTGCTTCAGTGCTGCTGCTTTAGCAGTGTTTTTCCATCAGTTATTCCCCCTCTTCCTCCTCATCCTATATCCCCGTAGCTTTCAACCATGGGCATTTTGTCCCACAGGGGACATTTTGCAATGTCTAAAGACATTTTTGGTTGTCACAACTTGGGTGGGGGTGATGGTATGTATGCTTCTAGCATCTGGTGGGTGGAGGCCAGGGATGTTGCTAAACATCTTACAGTGCACAGCACAGCCGCTGCCCACAGCAAAGAATTGATCTGTTCTAAAATGTTATTGGTAGTGCTAAAGTTGAGTAGCCTTGTTATATCCTTAGTCTTGCTTTTTGACTTCTTTGTTTTACTCTGATCTTATTCCTAAGATTCTCGTCTTCGAAAACCCTCCCCAAACCACTTGTCCACTCATCTCCTACCTACCTAACCTTCTCCTCTCCTTCGAACTTCTGAGAGGGTGGTCTGTATGTAATCTATCCATTTCTCATTCATTTCTCAAACTTCAGCTCTTGCTCTCTGACTTCCCACTCTCATGCTATTTAAACTGTTTTTGCAGAGATCACTTGTGATCTCTTGTGTGCTCCATTTAGTAGATTCATTCAGTTCTAATTTTACTTGACATTTCTGTTGCACCTGACACCGTTAATCACTATCTCCTTGAAGCAGTGTGTTCCCTTGGTGTCTGTGTTCTCCATGTCCTGTCTTACATTTCTTTGTCTACAGCGTCTGTTGGCTTGTCCCAATCCACTTACTCCTTACATACTGCTGTTATCTGGGTTTGACTTCTCCGTCAAGTGTAATCATAGGTCATTGTCTCAATTACATCCAGAGTTTCATTTCTACTTATATGTAGATGTTTTTCTAAATTCCTCCTCCATTTTCCCTACAAGCTTCAGACTCATTCTTAATGGCCTTCTTATAGGCCATGAAGAGGTACCTTCTTATAGGTACCTTGTATTGAGCATGTCTAATATGAAGTACAGCATCTTTTCCTTGAACTTGCCCTCCTTAATTGAAGAAAAAAATCTCTTACTGGTTCTACCGTCCACTTAGTCTCCTAAGGCGGTTAGCTGGGTCTTGTCAAACTGCAGATATATTATCTAGAGTTGCTAGTATGATACAAAATGTGATTATGATCATATCACTGATCTGCTTGAAAGCCTGCAACTGTGCTCTTGCCGACAGGAGAAAGGATAGACTGAATTGCCTTATATGGCCTGTCAGGCTCTCTTGGGTATGTTGTCTGCCTACCTACCTCTCCAGCCTCATATCCTTTCCCTGTCAGCCTCAAACACTCCCCACAAAATTCTGTTTCAAATGTGCTGTCTTTGCTTGTGCTCTCTCCTTTGCCTGGAATGCAGTGTTTTTCTGTAGAGTTGCTACCTCTGTGGGTGATGGGACTCCCTATTCCTCAGGGAAACTACAGTTAATTGGCACCTTTCCCCACTTCTCTGGCCTCAACGTTATTGAATATTCTTTGTCTGAACTATGTTTTTGGAGATCTAGGTCTGGGTAGATGTTGGCATTAGTCCTGCAGAAAGAGGGCAGGGAATGGGTATGGATAAAGGTTTTTACAGCTTTTCAATTATGTGGTTACTGTTAAGCCATTTCTTAGTACCTACTACCTATAGTTTTATTATCTTTCAAGGATTCTTCTGGAAAAATATATCTTTTGGGGGAGGTATCTTTTATTGGCCTACATGAAGATGTGGGTGTTTCAGCTCTACTGGGCTTTGCCACCCATTCAAAGTTTTTTTTTTTTTTTTAAGTAGCCTCCATGCCCCGTGTGGGGCTCGAACTCACTATCCTGAGATTAAGAGCTGCATGCTCTACAAGTGAGTCAGCCAGGTGCTCTGCCACCTATTCTATCTTAACCTCTTGCCTAGTAGCTCCTTAGAATTCCTCACTGATTTGCCTGCTGGGGGTACTTCCTGCATTCCCAGGGCCAGGGCTGCTCTCCCCCCCCCCCCCCCCCCCCCCCCCCCCCCCGCTTATTTCAGTGGGTTTTAGTGTAGAAGGAAAGGTAAACATGTGTTTGGTCAGCCATTTTGAAGCAGAACTTCAGTACTCTGTACCTCATGTAGTTTGTCCTTTTCTCCTCTATTGTAGACATCATGGCAAAGAATCTCTTTTATTATTTTTTAAAATTTTATTTATTTATTTGCAAACAATTTCTTTTATTTCTGAAAAAACTTTTTCAGTTTATTTTGAGAGAGAGAGAGAGAGATCAATGGGGGAGAGGAGCAGAGAGGGAGAGAGAGCGAATCCCAAGCAGGTTCTTCATTGTTAGCGCAGAGCTCGATGTGGGACTTGAACTCACTAACCATAAGATCATGACCTGAGCAAAAATCAAGAGTCAGACGCTTAACTGACCGAGCCACCCAGGCACCCCAAGAATGTCTTTTAAAGTGAATCCTTGCTTATATCTTTGATCGCGTTCTTAGGACACTAGTCTTAGATTTTCTTTGAGAATAACTGGGTGTGGTGATAGATGACACTGATGAGATTGTGCCATTCCTGTGAAGGTTGTGAAGCAAACATTGCTGATTCACCTAAACGAATGGTTGCCAGTTAAAAATGTTTACTGTTTTGGCCAATGTGGTCAAATGGTTTCTCCTTATTGTTTTTCGTTGGATTAAAAAAAATTACTTCTAAGATTGAGCATTTACAAAATTTATTTTTTGGCCATTTGTATTTTTCTTTGTACATTTTCTTTTCATGTTAAAGGCTTTAAAAAAATTCTTTGTGGGGTTCACTGATTTCTTTCCTTTTAACATGAAATAAGCAAACACTTTCTTTAAAATGCTCTTTCTTTAAATGTTTATTTATTTGGGGGCCTGGGTGGCTCAGTCGGTTAAACATTGACTTTGGCTCAGGTTATGATCTCACGTCTTGTGAGTTCCAGTCCTGTGTCGGGTTCTGTGTTGACAGCTCAGAACTGTAGCCTGCTTTGGATTCTGTGTTTCTCTCTCTGCTCCTGCTTTGCTCACGTGCATGCACTCTTTCTCTCTCTCTCTGAAAAATGAATAAACATTAAAACTAAAAAAAAACTTTATTTATTTATTTTGAAAGAGAGTATGAGCTGGGGAGGTGCAGAAAGAGAGGGGGAAAGAATCCGAATCTCTGCTGTCAGCACAGAGCCTGACATGGAGCTTGATCTCAGGCAACTGTGAGATCATGACCTGAGCTGAAATCAAGAGTCACATGCTTAACTGACTGAGCCACCCAGGCACCTCTTACAATGTGGTTTTGGCCAGATATCCTTTTTCTAGCTCATTTCAGATGTACGAATCTCTGGGTTGTGAATTAATTCACTGGGTTGTTGTGATAGCCAGTCAGTGAAATGGTAAACATGAAAGTACTTTGCAAATTATATAATATCATCATCATCATTATTTATAATAACCCTTAAGTGTTTTTAACCAAATTTTGCTGGAATGTGCTCTCTTCTATTGGCTCACAAAACTTTACTGTAACGCCACACATTTCCCCAGACCTCGTTCAAATCTACTTTCCTATGTAAAACATAACCTCTCCAGTCTGAAACGAGCACATTTTTCTTTGAACATTTGTAGCTAATGAATTTATATGTTTTATTTGGTAATCATGAATCTGCATCGTCTAATCTTGCCTGTTGTCTTTTTTTTTTTAAGAATTTTTATTTTTAAGTAATCTCTATAACCCAACATGGAGCTCAAACTGAAAACCCCAAGATCGAGAGTTGCATGCTCTTCTGACTGAGCCAACCAGGTGCCACCAGTGCCCTCTGTCTTGTATGAACCATACTCCTAGGCCATCCTATCTGTGTAGTGGGTCCAGTTTTGATTTTTTGAAAGTGGAGCAGTAATTTAGACAACCTATGAAACCATCTAGTGCAGAATTGTAGATTTTAATAGCTTTTTCCTTTTTTTTTAGTATTAACTCATATCTAATATGACAGTCACTTTTTTTTTTTTTCAAAATAAACTCTGCCCCCAACATGGGGCTCTAACTTCCGACCCCAAGATCAAGCCAGCCAGGTTCCCTGACAGTCACATTTTGTTTTAAAGTTTATTTATTTATTTTGAGAGAGAGTGAGTGAGAGTGCGTATGTGCAAGTGGGGTTGGAGCAGAGGGAGAGGATGAGAGAGAATCCTAAGCAGGCTCCATGTCCAACAAGGAGCCCAGTGTGGGGCTCGATCTCATGATAGTGAGATCATGACCTGAGCCAAAATCAGGAGTTGGACCCTTAACCAACTGAGCCACCCAGGTGCCCCTAGTCACATTTTAAAAGTGACCCATTACCTTTATCACATCTTACCAAAGCATCCAACCTAATTTTCACAAAAACTGTAACTTTCTTTTAATTGGTTAGTTGAAAACCATGTCATGGCTATTAGAAGATGAGTTGACATCATTTTGGGGAAGAAATACAACTGAATTTTGAATGCTAAGCATGCAGCAGCTCCATTTAAGGGAACAGAAGTGTAAAGTCTAACTAAAGAGTTTTCTATTAGCGAAAAACATTCATACAATTGGCATTAGCCAGCCTGTTTCACAGAAGTAATGTTAGGTCTGTTAAGGGAAATGCCGGAGGCCAATATGGCTTGAGTGCGACAGTGCAAATGGACTTTTGTAATACATTTATTCTTTTCACAAAGTCCATTTTCCATGAATAACACATTTTTTTTAAAAAACAATATAACAAAGATAACTGAATCATTCAGAGTGCCTGGAGAAAATCACTCTGTACCAGTAAGATCACTATGGAACCTTTTCCCCAAGTAGAGTTTCACTTTTCTCCTGGACATAGACAGTTTCTACCTCTTCTGGACATGTAAAACACCTTGCATATACTTTTTTGCGTTTCTCACATGTAGTTAATTCACCCATGTGGCTCTTCCTTTGAGGAGCTTTTGTATACCATGTCTGATCCGTCGTTGGTGCCCAACAAATTGAATGGAGAAGTTCTGGCCATTTAAACAGATAGTACAACCCAATCTTGCTGAGAGATAGCATTTTCATTGATGTGCCATAAGAAAATAAGCCATTAGTATCTATAAATTTAGTTGAGAAAATTTTTTACTATAATTACACTCAACTGAGTATATTATATTCCATATGTATAAGGTACTATACTATCTCTACAGAGGCACCGAGTTTAATAATACATGGTTCTTGGGGCGCCTGGGGGATTCAGTCAGTTAAGGGAATGACCTCGGCTCAGGTCATGACCTCATGGCTAGTGAATTCAGTCTCCGCATCGGGCTCTGTGCTGACGGCTTGGGGCCCTAAAGCCTGCTTTGGATTCTGTGTCTCCCTCTCTCTCTGCTCCTCTCCTGCTCGTGATCTGTCTCTGTTTCTTTCTCAAAAATAAACATTAAAAAAATTAAAAAAATAATACTGGTTCTTGTCTGTGGACATGTATTTTAGTAGTACAGTGGGACTATGTGGGGAGGAAAGAGTAATTAGAGGCTGGAGGAATTTGGGCGGTGTTCAAGATAGATAGTACCTGAACTGGGCCGTGAATGCTAACACCAGTTAGAGCTTTTCAGCATGTATTTATTGCTTTATGGCATTTGGATGGTAGTCTGGATGTCCTTCAAACTCTTCTTGCTTTTTTTCTGTCACACACTCTCAGTCTTCCTACTTCTGTTTTAGCCTTCTTCCCCTGCAGTGTCTTTGCTTTGACATTCTGCCTTTGGCCACATTCCTCTTTCTGCCCTTGGTGTCGTGCTTTATTGTTTTAACCCTAACCCTGAACTTCTGGAAATAGGCTTTTCTCTCTTCTAAACATTCACACACTCTATCATTGTTCCTCTTAAAGCATTTCTCCTCTCTCTCTCTCTCTCTCTCTCTCTGCACTATAGTTATATACGTACATACCCTCTACTGGACTATAACTTTTGAGAGCAAGCTGCATCTTTGTAGTTCTAAAAGCATCTGGTATATGGTTTTATAAGTAGTAGGTGCCACATAATCTTTTAAATTTAGCTTCTTTCTCCAAACTCACCGCCTCTTTCAGACATTCTTTTTTCTGTTCACGGTACTAGAGTTCTGCCTTTAATTCCACATTCTGGTCAGCAAGTTCTCCTTCTGTCTTCAGAATGTTATTTGCATCCACACCATTCCTACCACTTTCATCAATGCATGGCAATAAAAAAAACCCAAATACTGAGTGCATGCTATATCTGGATAGGGGCTGGAAATACAAATATTACAGATTAGTCTTTGCTGTAAGAAACCAGCAGGAAAAGAGAGAGGCAGTTCATCTGGCACTTTTTTGAGACAATGTTTATTGAACGCTTCTTTGTGCTCGGTGCTATTGTAGCATGAATGTATTTTGGAGTCATTTTCACAGGCTCCTCAACTCCAGGGAGAAGAGACCTAGAAAACAACAGCTCCTGGATCTCCTCTGTTCTAATGGTCATTTTCCTCCCAGGCTTTAGCATTTCTGAAATCCAGATGAATCTTAAGTTAGCCATGTATGTTTAATGTAGTTTTTTATTCCCCTTTCAAGAGCTTTTAAATTGATGGTGCTTACAACTAGTAGAACCTTATAATTGAGGAACTGTACAATATATCAATGGTAAGTATTATGATAGAAGTATGTGTGGAATTGCACTGTCAAATATGGTAGCTTATAGCCACATGTGGGTACTTACATTTAAACATTAATTAGACATTAAATTGATTAAATTTAAGGTTAATTAAATAAAATGAAGATTCAGTTCTTCAGTCGCACTGGCCACAATTCAAGTAGGCAATTGATTAGTGCCTACTGTATTGGACAGTGTAGATATAGAATATCTCCACCATTACAGAATGTTTATGATTATAATTGCAGGGTGTGGTTCCACAGTTATACCTGGGGAGTTGGCGAAGCTTTGGTCCCTTAACTTGCTGGTATTGCTATCATATGTATTTCTTCCTTCAAGGATGTCAGGGAACTTGTCTTTTCTTTGTTTTCTTCTGTGTTTTTTTGGTTTTACCTCGGCATGGGATGGATAGTAAGTAGTAGGTACCCAGAAAAAAACAACTGGAGTGTTAGAGTTTGGATCAAAGGGGGAAAACCTCTGCATTCTCGTAACAGGAGGTAGCTTAGTTGGTTTTATCCAGTGTATTTTAGTGTCCTTTTTAAAAGAGGGATTTTATTTTAAAGCAGAGTGCTTATTTTTTTCCTCTCAACTTTATTGGGGTATAATTGATAAATACAATTGTATATATTGAAAGTGTGCAATGTGATGACTTGATATACGTGTGCATTGTGACATGATGATCCCAATCAAGTTAATTAACACATCCATCACTTCAGCTCCTTGGTTTTTTTGTTTGTTTTGTTTTGCTTTGTCTTGGTGAGCATGCTTAAGATCTCTCTTAGCAAATTTCAAGTATACAATATAGTATTATTAACCAAAGTAACCATGCTGTACACTAGATCTTCAGAACTTATTTATCTTACAACTGAAAGTTTGTACGCTTGAACCAACATCTTTCCATTTCCCTATCCTCTGGCAGTCACCGTTCTACTCTGTTTCTACGAACTTGTTTTTTTTTTTTTTTTTTTTAAGATTCCACATATAAGTGATACCATATAGTATTGTCTTTCTCTGGCTTATTTCACTTAGTTATAATGCCCACTACGTTCATTCAGGTTGTTACAAACTGCAGAATTTCCTCCTGCCCCCTCCCTCCTCTTTTATGTATTAAAAAAAAGTTTCTTAATGTTTATTTATTTTTGAAAGACAGAACACAAGCAGGGGAGGGGTAGAGAGCGAGGGAGACATAGAATCCAAAGCAGGCTCCAGGCAGCCTGATGTGGGGCTTGAACCCACCACCAAAACAATACCTGAGCTGTCGGACACTTGGGTCTGACTGAGTCACCCAGGCACCCCTCCCCCCTCTTTTAAATAGCGGAATAGTATTTCATTGTATATATACACCACACTAAAAAAAATTTATTCTTGAGAGAGAGTGAGTGTGTGAGCAGGGACGGGGCAGAGAGAGAGGAAAAGAGAGAATCCCAAGCAGGCTCTGCACTCTCAGTGTGGAGCCTGATGTGAGGCTCCAACTCATGAACCATACCACATTTTCTTTATCCATTCATCCATTGATAGATGTTTAGGTTGTTTCCATATGTTGGATATTTAAGTAATGCTGCAGTGAACATGGGAGTGTAAATATCTCTTCAAGGTACTAATTTTGATTCCTTTGGATATAAACCCATTATAAGTGAGATTACTGGATTGTATAGTAGTTCTATTTTTAATTTTTTGAGGATTTGGAGGATTTTTAAAAAATGTTTATTTATTTTTGAGAGGGGGGAGGAAGAACAGAGAGAGGGAGGGAGACAGAGGATCCAAAGCAGACTCCTGCTGACAGTAGACAGCCTGTTGTGGGGCTCCAACTCCCGAACTGCGAGATCATGATCTGAGCTTAAGTCAGATGCTTAACCTACTGAGCCACCCAGGTGACTCAGGATTTGGGGGATTTTTAAAAGAAATTTCATCACATTGAAAATTTAAGAATTGTTACCTAGGTTCTTAACCACTTACCAAGTGGGATTCGGCAGATGACCCATTCTGTTAGAAGGCTATGGTTTGATGGGATGCACTACAATGAAAATTTCCAGGTTTCTAAATTTGATATTTTCAGTACTACATGTCATTTCTCAGGGAAGATATAATTGGACGTGAGAGAAATATTTATGTGAACCATTCACTCCCATGGATTTCTCAGTGAGTGTGGTTTGCAATGATTGCAGCAAAAGTTTCCTGAATCTTTTTTTTTCCATTTTATGGAAAACTCAATTTTATGGTTAAACACAATTTATCCGTTCTCTTGTTAATGGATATTTAGGTGGTTTCTTGGTTTTGGTTAATGCAAATAAACTACTATGTATGTCTTTTTTGGGCAGATGCTTTCATTTCTCTTGGGTACACACCTAGGAGGAAAATTGCGAAGCCATAGCATATGTATATAATACCAAACAACTTTCTAAAGTAGCTATACCAGTTTGTGTTTCTTTCTTTTTGATACCACACAAAAGATTAAAGTTTGTCATCTAGGTATATTTACTGTTTAAGTGTTTTCATTTCCCCTAAGCCTGTGTAAGTTAGGTCATTAATTACTACATGTCATGAACCCTTGGGGTCATTTCCAAATAAATCTGAAAATAATATAGATCTTTCATATCATTCGGATGGCCCCAAAAGAATACAAAAACTAAGCATTCTATCTTCCTTTACTAACAATCTTGATTGACTTTCAAGACACATAATTCTTTGAATAAACTGGTTCTTACCTTTGTAAATTGTTTTGAGGGCTGTTTTCCTATTGCTATCTGCTGTGGGAACTAGTGTACTTTGCATGGCATTGATATGACTAGCTACTATTTGAGGGCCTACAGTATGAAGTCTATAGTTGAATAAAGGACAAGATCCTTTTGAAATGCTCCTAGTTCAATTCAGGAAGTTTCAAACTGAGTTCTCGATATTTGCAAGGTTCCGTACTAGGCATCTCCATGTCCAAAGACCCATAAGGATGAGTCTCTTAACCTCACAATCCTAGTCTAATGGATATAGGAGACACACATAATGATACAAGATCAAATATATTGTCACTAGAGTTACAAATAATGTCCAGTGGGACCTCCATATCACAACATATCACATCTTAACTTGGGTTGTAGAGAGAGGAAGGTACCATGTTTGGCTTTGTGGTGTGTGTGTGGGGGATTGGTGTATGAGGTCATTCTTGAAAGGATTTCACTTGCAGTGGGGTTTTGCATGCCAGGGGAAGGAAATTGTTTGATGGAGTCATGGAGTAGGAAGGTTTACAGTTCTTTGACTTACAATGGAGTAAAAACCTATTGTTTTTTATTTTATTTTATTAAAGAAAATTTTAAAGTATTTATTTATTTTGAGAGAGAGAGAGAGAGAGTGAGCAGGGGAGGGGCAGAGAGAGAGGGAGAGAGAATCCTAAGCAGGCTCCTCACTGCTAGCACAGAGCCCATTGTGGAGCTCGAACCCATGAACTATGAGATCATGACCTGAGCCAAAACCAGGAGTCAGATGGGTAAAGTCATTGAACATAAAACCTATTTTATAATAAAGTGTTGAATATCTCATGTAATTCATTAATACTGTACTGCAAGTGGAAAACAGAATGGTTATATCAGTTTGTTGATCCTCGTGATCACATAGCTCATTGGGAGCTGTGGCTTGCTGTAGCCACCTAGTATTATGAGAGTATCGTACCATGTATTGCTAGTCCAGGAAAAGATCAAAATTCAAACTACAGTTTTTACTATATTTGGATTGCTTTTGTAAAGTTGAAAAATCTTAAGTCGAACTGTTGTCAGTTGGGGGCCATTTATAATTTATCCCAAGTCGTTCTTGGAGTGTGATCCCTCAACTGACATCATCACCATCACATTCAGGCTTACTGAACTAAAAACTCTGGAAGTTGATCCTAGAAATGTGGGTTTTAACAAACTGTCCAGGTGATTGTGATGTACTAAAGTCTGAGAACCATTGGTCTACCCTTGATTGGTTATAAAATAGTTGCCTTTTGGTTGGAGAGTAAGGTTTAAGGAAGACAGTAGATGAGAACAAGAAGGCTGGGTTATAGCAGGGACCTTGAACACTAGAGTGTGAGTATGCAGGGACTGGGGAATCATTTTAGTAAGGGACATCCCGGTAGCTTACTTTAGGAAGAGTAGGATGACAGACTTTTATTTATTTATTTGTTTGTTTTTTTCTTTTTTTTTTAATGTTTATTTATTTTTGAGACAGAGAGAGATCGAGCATGAGCAGGAGGAGGAGCAGAGATAGAGGGAGACACAGAATCTGAAGCAGGCTCCAGGCTCTGAGCTGTCAGCACAGAGCTTGATGTGGGGCTCAAACTCAGGAGCCATGAGATCATGACCTGAGCCGAAGTCAGATGCTTAACCAACTGAGCCACCCAGGTGCCCCTATTTGTTTATTTTCTTTTCATGACAACTGTTGTTTGATTTTTATTATCTTTTCTTGAGTATAGTTGACACACAATGTTACATTAGTTTCATGTGTACAATTTAGTGATTCGACAAGTTTATACATTATGGTATATTCACAACAAGTTTAGCTATCATTTGTAATGTTATGTTGCTATTACAATATCATTGACCATGTTTCTTATACTGTGCCTTTTATTTTTGTGACTTATTTATTCCATAACTGGAAAGCCTGTTAGCTCCCTCTCTCCTCCCATTTTGCTCAAGCCCTTCCCACCCCCTTCTGATAGCCATCAGTGTTTTTTCCGTATTTATAGGTCTGATTCTGCTTTTTGTTTATTCTTTTCTTTCTTTTTTTAGCTTCATTTATAAGTGGACTCAATGGTATTTATCTTTCTCAGTCTGAATCATTTCACTTAGGATAATACCCTCTCGGTCCATCCATGTTGTCTCAAATGGCATGATCTCATCCTTTTTTTGTGGCTGTGTAATAGTCCAGTGGTGTGTGTGTGTGTGTGTGTGTGTGTGTACACACACACATTTTCCTTATTCATTTACCTTTTGATGGACATGTAGGTTGCTTCTGTATCTTGGCTGTTGTGCATAATGCTGCAATAAACATAATGGTGCATATCTTTCGAATTGTTTTCATTTTCTTTGGGTAGTAGAATTCTTGGATCATATGGTATTTTTTTTTAAATTTTTTGAGGAACCTTTATACTATTTTTCAAAGTGGCTGCACCAATTTACATTCCCACCAACAGTGTATAAGAGTTCCTTTTTCTCTACATCCTTTCCAATACTTGTTATTCTTTTTTCTTATTTTGATTTTAGCCATTCTAACTAGTGTCAGGTGATACCTCATTGTGGTTTTGATTTGCATTTCCCTGATGATTAGTAATGTTGAGCATCTGTAAGCTGACAGACTTTTATAGGGTGAATTAAAACTAAAAGATATTGGAGGGGTGTTTGGGTGGCTCAGTTGGTTAAGTGACTCTTGATTTCAGCTCAGTTCATGATTTCACAGTTTTGTAAGTTCAAGCCGCACATTGGGCTCTGCACTGGTGGTGTGGAGCCTGCTTGGGATTCTCTCACTCTTCTCTCTCTGCCCGTTCCCTGCTCTCTCTGTCTCTCTCACAATAAATAAATAAACAACAACTACAACAAAATACAAGATATTGGAAGCTGGGAGGTAAATTAAAGGGAGGAGTCATCTTGGGAATTGAAAGGAGACTGCTACTGAGGAGTAATATGGCTGGGCCTTTAGAGCCAGCTGGGTAAGGTGTCCAGATAGAGGCAATGGTCTGAGAAGAAGCTGAGGCATTGAACCTGGTGCTAGGTGAGAGCATAGTGGTGCCTCCTGATACATTGCAGGCAGAAGGTGGAGATGCCACATGGTACAGAAAATAGGGTATGGAGGGAGATCATTTCTTTCCAAAAATGGATAGCTTCTTCTCCTGATTGATACAAACTCATTGCAAGAAATTTAGACACTCTAGGGAAGATGAAGAAGAAAGCAAAATCCCCTCAAATGCCACATTAGAAGCAGTACATTTTTCTGTTTAAATATTTGAGTATCTATTGATTTACATTCAGTTTTATATACATGGAATTATACAGTTTTGAAAACAAAATTCCTTAGGCAAGTTAAATTGATGCTAAGCACCTGACAATGTTTCACATATGAATGATTGTATGCAGGTTAATGTATGTTTGGAAATTGATGGATTTTGTATATCGGAAACCATGTTTATAGAAGCAGCTAATTAGTAAAGATGGCAATTTCATTTCACGTGGTCATAAAAACATCTTCTCCATATCAGGTGTTACAGAGGAAACTGTGGTGAAACAGTATGAGATGGCTTGTTTGCCAACATTAGTCCTGGGAGAAGAACCCCAACTATATTTAAGATGAAACACTGTAGCTTTTATTAGAATAACAAAGTTATTCTGGTGTCTTGTAAGAACCGATTAGTATTGGGCATAACATGGTCTGATATATAGGAAGGAACTCCATACCAAGTTCCAAAATTTTCCTTTAATTTTTCATTATTATTATTTTTAAAAACACTTCTATTTTTTTTTTTTTTTTTTTTGGGAGAGGGTGCAAGTGAGCAAGGAGCAGAGAGAGAATCCCATGAGAGTCAGGAAGAGAGAGAGAGAAGAGAGAGGGAGAAGCAGGGGCTTCTGAGGCGGGGTTTGTGTTTTACCCAAAATGGGATTCATGGTTTACCCGAAGTGGGGCTCGAGCTCACCAGAAGTGGGACTTGAACTCACAAACCATGAGATCAGGACCTGAGCCGAAGTCAGATGCTTAACCGACTGAGTCACCGAGGCACCCCCAAAACGTTCCTCTTAAATAGGCAGCTAAATACCAGTGAATTTTCTAAGCAAGAAGTGAAGTCATAGAGTACAGTTTGCTCATTTATTTTTGTGAAAAAAAATTTTTCAATTGCAGAATGTACCACGTCCTATACCATTATTTTTTACTTAAGATATTATAGCTCTTCTTCTATATCAGTAAATATAGTTAAATAATTTTAGAACTTTTTAAAAAGTTTTGTTTTGAGAGAGCACGAGTGGGGGAGGGATGGAGAGAAATAGAAAATCCCAAGCAGGCTCAGCTGTCAGCATGGAGCCCCGATGTGGGGCTCAAACTCACAATCGTTAGGTCATGACCTGAGCCGAAACCGAGAGTTGATGCTTAATTGACTGACCCACCTACGTGCCCCTAGTTAAATAATTTTAATTGTGGCATGATTCTCTGTATTCTGTGACATCATTTACTTTATTAATCCTACATTGACAATGTTGGGTTTTTTTATTGTCGATTATTGTGAACAGTACTGCTGTAGTATACAATCTTCATAGTATCCATCTTTGCCCATTCGATGTTCTCCTTAGGATAAATCTCTAGTAGTAGATGGGTTTTTAAATCAAATGGTACTCATAAATTTAAGATATTGATACCTACTGCCTGATTACTCTTCAGAAACCTTTATATTACTACCCGCAATGAATGTGTTCACCTATTCCCATACCTGTGAAAGAACACGAGATGTTTGTTAGTTACTTTAATCATTACCAGCATATTAGGTTAAAAATGATTTCATTGTCTCTTTTTTATTTAATTGACTACTAGTGAAAGTGAACAGCTTTTCTAGATTTATTAGATATTTATATTTCTGTTGTGAAAGGCCTGTTTATATCTGTTCTTGTTTTCTTTTTGTAAGAAAATTTATAAGATGCTAACCACAATTCTGGGATCATTCCAACTTCTGATCATCAATAAGGATTCTTTGACCCATTCCAGTGTGTGTGCATGTGTGCGTAGTATATTTCCAACATTACCAAGGAATTGTCCAGACACCACCTGGGTGTTCTAGAATTCAACTCCATTCTGACACTATCTACCTGGAGATACCATCAGATCCCACAGAGTAAGGGCTCAGTCCTAAAAGATTGCTGCGTGCCCCGCCATAATCCCCTTCTGAGAATAATCCAAGTCCAGGTATGGTCATTTGGGCTTCTGACTGACTGGCTATTGATTGGAAGTTCCAAGCTTTGTCTCATTTTTTTATTTTGTAAATCAGGAGGTATACATACTCACCCTTTGACTTTTAAACTATTTTGTAGTGAAGCATGATAAACACATAATAAGGTATATAAGGCATCACTGAACGGCCCAGTGTATTGTCACGAAGCCAACACTTCTATAACTTGACCCAGGTGAAGACCTAAACCTTGTAAATCTCTAAAAGTTAGTGGTATATCAAGGGCTGGGAGTGATGGGTGTGGTCTGCTCCAGGTTCAGACAATAACTGAGTGCATTTTCTATAGAGAATTTAAAAACAGTACAATTTATTGACTAAAAGTTGATCTGTTTTGTATCATCATCACGTGTTAACCATTTTAAATTTCTTTTTTTTTTAAATAATTTATTGTCAGATTGGTTTCCATACAACACCCAGTGCTCATCCCAAGTGCCCTCCTCTGTGCCCGTCACCCACTCTCCCCCCTCCCTCACCCCCCTCACCCCTCAGTTTGTTCTTAGTCTTTGAGAGTCTCTTATGTTTTATCTCCCTCCCTCTCTGTGTCTTTTTTTCCTTTCCCCTCTTCCCCTCCCCCATGGTTTTCTGCTAAGTCTCTCAAAATCCACCTATGTGTGGAAACATGGTATCTGTATTTCTCTGACTGACTTATTTCCCTTAGCATAATACCCTCCAGGTCCATCCATGTTGCTACGTATGGTCAGATTTCATTCTTCCTCATTGCTGCCTGGTATATATACCACACCTTCTTTATCCATTCATCAGTTGATGGACACTTAGTGTCTTTCCATGTTTTGGCTGTTTTCGACAGTGCTGCTATGAACATTGGGGTACATGTGCCCCTATACATTGGCACTCCTGTATCTCTTGGGTAGATTCCTAGCAGTGCTATTGCTGGGTCATAGGGTAGTTCTATTTGCATCTTTTTGAGGAACCTCCACACCATTTCCCAGAGCAGCTGCACTGGTTTGCATTCCCACCAACAGTGTAGGAGGGTACCTGCTTCTCCACATCCTCGCCAGCATCTATAGTTTCCTGATTTGTTCATTTTAGCCACTCTGACTGGTGTGAGGTGGTATCTCAGTGTGGTTTTGATTTGTATTTCCCTGATGATGAGTGACGTTGAGCATCATTTCATGTGTCTGTTGGCCATCTGGATGTCTTCTTTGGAGAAGTGTCTACTCATATCTTCTGCCCATTTCTTCACTGGGTTATTTGTTTTTCGGGTGTGGAGTTTGATAAGTTCTTTATAGATTTTAGATACTAGTCCTTTATCCGATATGTCATTTGCAATGATCCTTTCCCATTCTGCCGGTTGTCTATTAGTTTTGTTGGTTGTTTCCTTTGCCGTGCAGAAGCTTTTTATCTTGATGAGGTCCCATTAGTTCATTTTTGTTTTTAATTCCCTCGCCTTTGGAGATGCGTCGCATAGGAAATTGCTGCGGCTCAGGTCAAAAAGGTTTTTTCCTGCTTTCTCCTCTAGGATTTTGATGGTTTCCTGTCTCACATTCAGGTCCTTCATCCATTTTGAGTTTATTTTTGTGAGTGGTGTAAGGAAGTGGTCTAGTTTCATTCTTCTGCATGTTGCTGTCCAGTTCTCCAGCACCATTTGTTAAAGAGACTATCTTTTTTCCATTGGATACTCTTTACTGCTTTGTCAAAGATTAGTTGGCCATATGCTTGTGGGTCCATTTCTGGGTTCTCTATTCTATTTCATTGATCTATGTGTCTGTTTTTGTGCCACATTTTAAATTTCTTGAAAAATTTTTAAAAAAATATTTATATATTTTTGAGAGAGAGAGAGAGAGAGAGAGAGAGAGAGAGAGGAGAGCGCCTGAGTAGGGGAGGGGCAGAGAGAGAGGAAGACACAGAGGAAGCAGGCTCCAGGGTCTGAGCTGTTAGCACAGAGCCTGACACGGGGCTTGAACTCATAAACCATGACATCATGAGCTGAAGTCAGATGCTTAACCAACTCACCCACCCAGTCACCCCGTGTTGACTGCTTTAAAAAACAGTGTATGTATATGGTAATATCTGCTTTACTTTGTCATTCTTTTTTTGGTGAACAGAAGTTCTTAATTTTAATACAGTCCAGTTTATCTTTCCTTTCCTTTATGGTTGGTGCTTGTATGCACAGAGAAATATTCTTCTATATTATCTCTTAGGGGCTTTATGTTTTCATTTTTCCATTGAGATCTATAACATACCTCAAATTAATGTTTATGTATGTTATGAGGTAGAGGTTAAGTTTGATTTTGTTTTCCTTATGCATGTCCAAATGACTTAGCACCATTTATTGGCAAAGCTTGAACTTTACTCTCTGGTCTGTGATGCCAACTTTGTTGTACAACAAGCATCCATTCATATCTTATATGATATATTTCTGTGCTTTCTGTTCTTTCCTTTCATCCATTTGCCTAATATACTGTCTTAATGACTGTGCTTTATATTTATAATAAGTCCTGACACCTGAAGAAAAAATCTTTTTTGTTTTTCTTCAAGACTGTCTTGTTTTCCTCGGCCGCTTGCATTTCTAAATACATTTTTGAATAAGCATGCAAGTTTCCATTAAAAAACTTGTCAGATTGCGATTGTATTGGGTCTCTAGATCAATTTGGATAGAATTGACATCTTTAAGTATGGTAAGTCTTAAGAACATGGAATATCCCTTTACTTATTAGGTTTCCTTTAGTTTTGTAACATACTGTTTTCTGTAGCTTCCTGTGTAAAGGTTTTCCACTTTTCTTTATGTTTGTTTCTAGAAATTTGATATATATTTTTTAAAGTTCATTTAAACAATGCCTACACCGCTTGTGGGACCTGAACTCACATTCCTGAGATCAGGAGCCACATGCTCTACTGACTGAGTCAACCAGGCACCCAGAAATATGGTATTTTTTGATGGTATTGTAAATGGTATTAAAAATTGATTTTCTAACTTTATTGCTGGTATATACAAATAAAGTTGATTTTTGAATATTAACTTTTATATCCCTCAGCTTTGATAAACTTATTTTTTTTCTCGAAGTTTATTTGTAGATTATTTTGCGTTTTCTCTATGTGTAGTCTGTGACTAGTGATAGTTTTTTCCATTCATTCTTAGTTGTCATTTTTTCGTCCAGCTTTCTATTGTTTGCAGTGGAAGGCTTTGCCTGAATTATACAGTTAGCATTATTGGAAGCAGAAATTCTTCTTAAATGAAAAATTAAAACTATTTCCCGGGGTGCCTGGGTGGCTCAGTCAGTTGAGTGTCCGACTTCGGCTCGGGTCATAATCTCGCGGTCTGTGAGTTCGAGCCCCATGTAGGGCTCTGTGCTTACAGCTCAGAGCTTGGAGCCTGCTTCGGATTCTGTGTCTCCCTCTCTCTCTGCCCCTCCCCCACTCATGCTCTGTCTCTCTGTCTTAAAAATAAATAAAGATTAAAAAAAATAAAAAAACACAACTATTTCCCATTCTCATGACTGAATTATCTTTGAATTTAAACCCAACAGTCATGAGGCCCAATGAAAGGTAATAGTATCTTTTGAGACATCCTAAATGTTCCTAAGATCTATGTAACCAAATTTTATGAAATCTTTAAATGTTAAAAATTTAATCATGATGGTGATGACTCGATGTATCCGAAGGACTTGTATATATATGAAAGCTTATGAGTAATTTAAAGAATTTCTCGAAGTAGCAGAGTCACATCATCTTAGAAGCCATGTATTAGAAGTAGCCCAGGGAGTTCTCCACTTCTGCAGAGGGCATTGGCTTGCTCAGGTAGTGCTGTGTGGTGCCAACAGAGATAACTGTGGGAAGAACTCTTGAAACTGTGTGGGGAGAGAAGTGGCACATGGGTGTCAGTGTGGGCAAGTGTCATGTAGTGTTTCACAGAGGAAAATTCCAAGTTAACTGCTTGGTGGACTGATTGCAACTGAGGTATCAGAGTCTTGTTGTAGCTTGCCCTCTGGCACTGTTACATATGCTTCTGTGAGCTGCAGGATTCTGTGGGCTTCTATCATCAAGGGAGTTAACAGATGTTGATCAATCTTGGGAAAGTGACTACAACTTGAAACAGTCAACTTCTGCAGGGACATCTCCATGGGGGAGTCTGTGTCGTTCTGGTTCTGGAATAGTAACAACATAATGGAGCTGTAGGGATGGGTCAGTAAAAAAGGCAATTATAATGAGCAAGGGTTCTCGACTATTTTGTCAGTCATGGGAGTGGACAAACAGAGGCTGTAACTGTAATTAGCATTGCGGAATGAACCTGCCCCCGCCGCCATGTCTTTCACAGGGCTTTACACATTACACATAGTAGGTATTCAATTAATGTCATATGTGTGTGAACTGTCATTAAGACACTAGAAGGGGCGCCTGGGTGGCTCAGTTGGTTAAGTGGCCGTCTTCAGCTCAGGTCATGATCTCACGTCTGTGAGTTCGAGCCCCATGTTGGGCTCTGTGCTGATGGCTCATCAGAGCCTGGAGCCTGCTCCAGATTCTGTATCTCCCTCTCTCTCTGCCCTTCCCCTGCCCACGCTCTGTCTCTGTGTCTCTCAAAAATAAATAAATGTTAAAAAAAGATTAAAGACACTAGAAAACTTTTCAGAGCTTACAAATTAGGACTCCAAATGTACTTATTAAAAAAAATTAGTATCTTTATAATCAATTTAGCAGGTTAAATAATTTCACTATTCCTCTAGAGTAAAAATTCTTTTTTTTTTTTTTTTTTTAAATTTTTAACGTTTATTTATCTTTGAGAGACATAGAGACAGAGCATGAGCAGGGGAAGGGCAGAAGAGAGGGACACACAGAATCCGAAGCAGGCTCCAGGCTCTGATGAGCCATCAGCACAGAGCCCGATGCGGGGCTCGAACTCACAGACCGTGAGATCATGACCCGAGCCGAAGTCGGCCGCTTAACTGACTGAGCCACCCAGGCGCCCCTAGAGTAAAAATTCTTAAAGGTCAAGTATAGAGGAAAATATTATTCTAATTTTGAAGCATGCTATATTTAAATTCAGTTTGTAATTTTCCAGTTTGAAAAAATATATAGCTATAATTATAAACAGCAAATGGATGGGGTGTAAGACTGGTTTAAGTTAAAAACAAAAGTTGTGACCTTAATTAATTCAGAATAATCTCTATTCATTTCAAAATGTATTGGCACTATAAAATTTAATATAGTATATATTTCAGGATTCTATAGGAATCCACATAGAGTCAAATGCTACTTATTTTTTCCCATTGGTGGTTTACAGAATCATTTTATTAGTCATATGTGCCTTTCTTGAGTTGGGAATTTAGCAGGGGGTTAAAGAAATCCTTTCCAGCCAAAATATAAACTGTATACCATTTTATGGGTAGGGATTCAATAGTGAGCCTTTAGTAAGTACGAGTGCTGGCTTTTATAATTATATGTGTTTTTATAGAATAACACTATATTATAGTCTGTTTCTCAGAGTTTACCTAGATGGAATAATTTTAAACACTCTTTGGAATCTTCCCTTCAAATAAATTATGAAGCAAAGCCTTTTGTAAAACAAGGATTCTCTTATTAGCGTGAATATCTCCTAATCTTTCCCTCTGTACATATTCTAGCTACATATAGGACTGCGTTTTCATATATACAGTTAACCTTTGAACAACATGAGAGTTCAGGGCACCAATCCCCCGCAGTAAAAAATCCTCTTAAAAATTTGTAACTCCTTCAAAACTTCACTACTGGGGCACCTGGGTGGCTCAGTCAGTTAATCATTCGACTCTGGCCTCAGGTCATGATATCGTAGTTCGTGAGTTCAAGCCCCACGATGGACTCTCTGCTTACAGCTCAGAGCCTGGAGCCTGCTTCAGATTCTGTGTCTCCCTCTTTGCCTCTCCCCTGCTTGCGCTCTGTCTCTCCCTCTCCCCCCACCAAAACCCCCACAAAACCATAAACATTAAAAAAATTAAAACAAAACAAAACTTCACTAACAGCCTACTATTGACAGGAAGCCTGGCAGCATAAAGTCAGTTAACACGTATTTTGTATGTTATATGTATTATACTGCATTCTTAAGGTAGAAAAAAGAAAATGTTAGGAAAATTGTAAGAGAAAATACACTCAAAATACTGTACTGTATTTATTGATACTGCAAATTTATATCATCTGTTTACAGGATGAGTCATCTGTGTCAATATCTATGTTAATATTATCTTATATGAGACAAAACAGGTATACAGTATAGGAGACATCGTTACATTTTTTTAAAAACCACTTACTTGCGTTGATAGACTAATAGGCAATTTCTCCAATTATGAAAGGGAGAGAGGTAATACTGTACAGTAATGTAATTCTTTGAAAGCAAAGTTATAAACCGGTAAGAAAAGTAACACATTATTAATTTTGTATTAAACATCGCTCGGGACGCCTGGGTGGCTTTGTTGGTTAAGCATCTGGCTCTTGATTTTGGCTGGCTCAGTTTATGATCTCATAGTTTGTGAGATCGAGCCCCATGTCGGGCTCCGTGCTGTCAGCTTGGGATTTTTTCCCTCTCTCTATGCCCCCTTTCCCTGCTCTCTCTTTTTTCTCTCTCTCAAAATAAATAAACTTAAACACCCACATCACTCACCTTGTGTCTTGCATAAGTCTTGCACATGATGTTCTACATGATGAATACTTACGCAATGATGATGACACAAAACATCTCGTACACTTCCTGACGTCCGGTTATTAGATTTTCATATGAAGACACCCCCCCACACACACAACAGAGAAGTTTATTAACTGTATGGCATGGTGATTATTTATTATTCATTAAGTAGAAGTGGATCATCATAAAGGTCTTTGTCGTCGTCTTCATGTTGAAGAGGAGCAGGAAGAAGAGGAGTTGGTCTTGCTGTCTCGGGTGGCAGTGGTGGAAGAGGTGGAGGAGATGGAATGAGAGGCAGGCACACTCTGTGTTTAACTTTATGGAGATATATCATAATTTGCCGACTTTGTTGCTTTTTCATTTTCCTAAAAACATTTCTATATGATACCAATCCTGCATCTACTGTTCGATTTAGTTTTAGTGCCCGTATCATAGAAAGGTCTATGACGTAAGTAAAAAGCAGCCTTGAATAATCAGAACCCTTCTGCCAGATCGTCTAACATCAATTTGTTATCTGGTACTGCTGCTTTTACATCTTCTTCCTCTTCAGCTGGCCCTGGTTCGGAGGCACTCCTCTCCATTAAGTTGTCTTCTGTTAATTTACACCTGATGTGGTGTCTATTAGCTCTTGAATTTCTCCAAGATCTGTATTTTGAAACTCTTTACCCCTCAGTTTTTCTTTTTTCTTTTTCTTTTTCTTTTTTTTTTTTTTTTTTTTCCATATTCACAGTCTCTTTCATGGTTTCCTTGATTGGCTCTGTCATAAAGCCTGTGTGAAGTCATGTACAACATCTCAACACAGTTTTCTTTGGCAGAAATTTTTTTTTTCAGGCTTGATGGTTTTGATGGCTCTTTCTATAATGGTGGCATCTTCAATGGGGTAATCCTTCTGGACTTTCAGGGCTTGTCCCCATAGTGTTGACAGTCTTTTCCGTAGAATACCGTGTGTAAGGAATCTTGAAGATCCTTATGACCCTCTGATCTAGAGGCTGAAACAGAGATGTTGTATTTGGGAGCAGCTAGACCACATCAGTGCCTTTGATGTTGAACTCATGTTGTTTTGGGTAGCACATTGTCCAATGTCAAAAGAACTTAAAAGGCAAGGCAGTCCCTTACCGGCAAGGTACTTCCTGACTTCAGCATCCATGGGCCCAGTCCAGAAAAAGGGTTCTCATTGTCCAGGCCTTCTTGTTGTACAGCCAGAAAACTGGCAGCTGGTGTTTATCTTTTCCCTTCAAGGCTTGGCAGGGGTGGGAGGATGGGAAGTAGTAGCTTTATAGATAAGAGTAGTCTGATCATATACCCAACTGCACTTCTACAAAACAGAGTTAGCCTATCCCTTCCTGCCTTGAATCCTGGTGCATGCTTCTCTTCCTTACTAATAAATGTCCTTTGTGGTATTTGTTTTCCAGAAGAGGGCACTTTTGTCTTCATTAAAAACCTGTTCAGTCAGATATCCTTTCTCCTCGATGATTCTTTTTTTCCCTCATAATTAACTTTATTCAAAAGTTTTCTAAAAGTTACACCTGACAGGAGTCAATGCAAAAGTTAAAATATGCCAGATACTCATATTGGCTCTAGGTGAACTCATTCTTACATTTAGTTAAGCAATGCCCATGGTCAACTGTGAGGGCTTTACATGCATTTTTTAATCTTCACCGCAACCTTCTTCATTGTGATTCAACAAATATGCCTGTC
The DNA here is from genome assembly GCA_030068075.1 of Paguma larvata. Lineage (NCBI taxonomy): Eukaryota > Metazoa > Chordata > Mammalia > Carnivora > Viverridae > Paguma > Paguma larvata. The sequence continues at coordinate 13,109,551 of CM057830.1, forward strand.
TTTGTGAAGCTTACATTCTAATTCTAGCAGGAAACAGGTACACAAGTAAACAATCTAGTTTGTCTTAAACCAGTTTAACAATGACCTAAACGCTGAATCCAAGGGCCAGTGTCTATCAACCTTCTTCTATAATGAAATTAATAATAGATTCATTTTTATCACCAAAATAGGTAAGCAGTACTGACCCCACCCACCTTTTACTGTTTATCTCCATTTTATAGAAGAAAATTGAAGACATCGTCATGAATCTAGATTTCTTTTCCTAACCTTTTCCCTTAATGACTTAACACTTATGCCACTCTAATATAGCACCCTGCATCCTTCATCTGCCTTATAATCCACGTACTACACCCAGTACTGAAAACTGTATGCTCATCTATTATTGGTTTCTCTAGTTTCAATGCCAAGAGTTCAGCTACACATTGGTAACATACTCAGGAAAGGAACTGACTTAGGACTTCTGCTCAGGAGGCTTTTTATTATGTTCTATACCACTTGACTAGTCTGTTTTTTCAGTCTTTTTTGGCAACATTACTATGAACAATAAACCCACTTGTAAGGATATACCCAGAATTATTTTTTTTTCTTTTTTTTTTGCATAACTTGAAAGAACTGTTTTCAGTTCTTGTGAATAAGTTGTCAAGTTGCTGAAGTGTTCGTCAGTTTATTTATATTCACCTTTTTTTCAAAGTTTGTTTATTTTGAGAGAGAGTGTGTCCTGAGTGTGTGTGGGGAAGGGACAGAGTGAGAGGGGGAGAGAGAGAATCCCAAGCAGGCTCTGCATATTAGTGTGGGGCTTGAACTCATGAACCATGAGATGATGACCTGAGCCGAAGTCGGATGCTTAACCAACTGAGCCACCTGGGCGTCCCTGTTTATATTCAACTTTTAAAAAGGGGACGGTATCCTAACTGCCCATGCCCCTTATATATAATCCTCAGTGATTTTCTTAATGGCGTCTGGGAATTCATCTGCTGTGTCTTGATGGACAGAAGCTGCTTCTCCTCTTACCTTGACATTTTTAAAACCAAAACTCTTATAAATACACACACACATACATACATACATACATACCAAACCATCCTTTTCTGGCATTAAATTCTTCAAAATAGATCCTTTACCTTCCTTTTGCTTTAAGTTGTCATATAATGATTTTGCTTTTTCGGGAATCATATTAGAATCTGTAGCAATCCTGCACCCACATAAAAGCTGCATTTTCAATAGGAGATAAAAAGCTATTTTACAAAAAGTGCAGGGTTTTTGTGCCTGTTGCCTTAGCTGCAGTGATGGCTTCATGAAGTTTGGTTTCAAAATGTCATGACTTTTCTCTGCTTCTTGGGAGCACTTCTAGCATTACTAGTGGTACTTTGTATGGGTCCCATGGTGCTATTCAAGGTTTACAGTATTGCACTAAAAATACCATGCGAGAAGTGTGAGAGATCACTTTTTATTGTGATAAGCAATTTCCTAAAGGGAAGAACTGCTCACATAGAGATGTTTAGTGTTACATGGCATTTTAAGAAGATACTGCAGTTGAGCTCACCTCAAAAGCAACAGAAGGTAGCTAGGAAATTATAGTAGTACAGTATGTATTACAGTTAATTTTATGCAGTTATTTAATACTGCATTTTTACATTTGTTTACATTTCTCTCGACTGTGAACGACAGCATGTCTGGTCTGTAAGTGTATGAATAAATTTTGGTAAATTTTAACTTTTTATAATAGATTTGTGTATATTTAGTAAATGATACAACAGACTACCATGTACATATATTTTTATGCATTCTGTATATACCTTTTTCTTAATTTTTTCGATATTTTTGGCTACGTGCTTTGTGTTTTTCAAATTATTGCATGTCTCCAAAAAATTTTCCAATATATTTATTTTAAAAAATTGTATAAAAGTGGACCCACACGGTTCAAACTTGTGTTGTTTAGGGTCAACTGTAATAAATTTTCACAGTCATAAGTGGTGCTTTATAGGTCAGTACCTGGACCTGATGTTTAATTATGGTTCTTACTCATGGCAGGATGTGTTTTCAATTGTGAGTTGTTTTTATGCCCCTGAATATGGCAGACTATAGGATATTTTAATGTCATAGTTACGAAAAAAATAGTCAATAATTTGTAAAAGCTGTATGAAAATGTATGTTAGGCTGTTAAGGTTGAGTTCCAAATAGAGCTTGGGGAATCTTCGTTTTTGTGTTTTGTTTTTTAATGTTTATTTTTGAGAGAGCGCATGTGGGTTTAGGGACAGAGAGACTGGGACAGAAGATCCAAAGCGGGCTCTGCCCTGAGAGGTAGACAGCAACAAGCCCGAAGTGGGGCTCAAACTCACTAACCATGAGATTATGTCCTGAGCTGAAGTCGGAGGCTCATCAGAGTGAGCCACCAGGTGCCCTGAGCTTGGGAAATCTTTAGAAAAAGTGACTTAAAAAAAGAATCATTGGGGTTCCTGGGTGACTCGGTTGGTTAAGTGCCCAGTTCTTAGTTTTGGCTCAGGTCTTGATCTCATGGTTTTGTGAGTTCTAGCCCCATGTCAGGCTCTGTGCTCACAGTGCAGAGCCTTCTTGGAATTCTCTGTCTCTCTCTCCCTTTGCCCTTTCCCCGCTCATGCTGTCTGTCTCTCTCAAAATAAATAGATAAACTTAAAAAAAAAGCAACTGAAAAAAAGAAAAGAATCATTGAATGAGACCTGTGAGTGTGTAGTTCAGGACTTGAGTTCTTAGTATATGTTCATTTCTTTTTGGCGGGGGTGGTGTGGGAGATGTTTCTGATAATTACTTCATCAGTTTGGTTTTTTTTTTTTTTTTTTTTTTTAGTTTATTTATTTTGAGATAGGGGAGGGCACAGAGAGAGTGAGAAGGAGAGAGAGAAACCCAAGCAGGCTGCACACTGTCAGCCTGGAGCCCGACATAGAACTGGAACCTATGAACCATGAGATCATGACCTGAGCTGAAATCAAGAGTTGGACACTTAGCCGACTGGGCCATCCAGGCACCTCAGAAGTTTCGCATTATTGTTATTTTATTATTAGATTTCACGGACCCATTTCAGAGAAGTCATCTTAAAAATTACTAATTTTTAGTCCATTTGTCTCTTAGCAAATTCTCAAATGACAAATTGGTTAAATGACACTTAAAAAATAAATACTAACATTCTTATTAAAAGAAGTCAAAATAAATACTATAATTTGGATTATTTAATAATTTTTCAAAATGTTTTTTTAATGTGCTATATGTAGGGAAATAAAGATAATAGAGCAGTCCTTTAGAAATCACTTGATAGAAAACAGCAAACATTTCTCATATGTAGAAGTAATTTGGTGGAGTGATCCTAGTTATCTCAGGAAAAATTCAGCTTAGTAGTAACAAGGAAATGGCTTTCAGTAATTAAATCCTTTTTGTCAATACTGCTGGATTATAAATTGCTGAATTTTGAGTATATTAGTCAGGATTCATTCTGAGAAATAGAACCACTGTGAGTGTTCTGGGATAAGGGATTTATTATAGTAAGCAGACTATACAGTAATAGGAGTTACTGGGGATATGGAAATCAGGAAGGGGAGGGATAATAGATCCTCCTGAAGCACTGGTACAGGTGTATAAGTCAGGGCTTACTGGGAAAATTTTAACAAGCCATCAAAGTGGGAATGCAAAGCCAGTGACTATGGAGAGGTCTGTGGAAGGCTGTTTCCTCTTGTAGCTACTGCCTCCGTGGGTCCAAAGCCCATAGCTTGTCTATAATTGATGGGTCTTGGGCTTACTGTTGATCAGGTAAGGAAGAAGAGCTAGACATAGAGGGGACAAGAGGAAGATGAGGACAAGCTGAAACCTGCCAAGTGCATCTACATTTGTCCTCACCATGTCTAACCATAAAGATTACCTTCCAGGAGCTTGGCCATCTCTCACTTGGTGTACATACAGGGAAGGGAATTCTGGGAAACATAGTTTCCAGCTGGATCAAGTTCACAACAGAATGATCTAATACATTGAGTTTCCCATTTTGGACATCTCTTTTGGCCTCCTTTCATCAGTAGTTGGTGGGGATGTTACAATACTTTGAGCCTCAAGAGTTCCATTTTCTTATGGTATTTACTGAGGAAATGTTCATACGCTGTCATTATTTGAGAATTTAAAATGCTTTACTTTGAATAACTTTTTTTTTAACAGCATGGCCTTGACACCTGGTTGGCTCAGTTGGTTCTCATGGTTCCTGTGGAGCCCGCCTGCGATTTTCTCTACCCCTCCCCCACGAATACACACACACACACACACACACACACACACACACGCTCTCTCTCAAAATAAATAAACTTAAAAAAAGCCCAGCATGGCCTTTTCTTAATGTATTTTACTATGCAATTTCTCTTTATCCCCTGATTTGTCTTGTTGTTATTAAAATTTTACTATCCCCTAGGGCTCCTGGGTGGCTCAGTCAGTTGAGTGTTGACTTCAGCTCAGATCATGATCTCGAGGTTCACGATTTTGGGCCCCGCACTGGGCTCTGTGCTGACAGCTCAGAGCCTGGAGCCTGCTTCGGATTCTGTGTCTCCTTCTCTCTCTGCCCCTCCCCCACTCATACTCTGTTTCTGTTTCTCTTTCTCGAAAATAATTCTCGAAAAAAAATTTACTATCCCAGTACATGAATTCCAGGTCAGAAAATCTTCAAGTTTTGGGAAAGAAAGCAGGTACAGAATTTAAATATGATTAGTTCTACATAGTCTTTGGTGGGTGTGGGGTTAAAAATAACCAAATGTGTCATAAGATTGTTGACTTTCTGAAATGTTCATGCTTTACTAATGGTGAATAAAAGGAAATAACTTTTTGCAAGAGATTTTAATTTGAGAACTTCTAGGTTCTTTAAAATACAGAGCCTGAAAATTTTGTCAGCTAGGTTGATACAGTCAGCCAGCAAAATGAAGTGGTATGCTATTTTCAGACCCCTACTGCATCTTTTATACTCCAGGTCTGCCTTCCGTCTTCTGCAATACACGTGTAATATACTTGCCTTGCTAGTTCTGGATTTTGTTTTTAAGTACGTTTATTTATTTAGAGTGAGAGATAGCGTAAGGGAGCACGAGGTGGGGGAGGGGCAGAGAGAGAGAGAGAGAGAGAGAGAGAGAGAGAATCCCAAGCAGGCCCCGGCACTGTCAGTACAGAGCCTGATGTGAGACTTGATCCCACGAACGGTGAGATCCTGACCTGACCTGAAAACAAGAGTTGGAGGCTTAACCAGCTGAGCCACCCAGGCGCCCCTGGATTTTTTTTTTTTTTAATGGATGATCTGAAAGGGTAAAGGAGTAAGGACACGATAAAAGATAGAAAGTGCTAAAAATATCTCCTTCCTGTGGTTCATAAGATATTGTGTGTGTGGGTGGTTCATTTGTCTCTTTCCCATTTAATTTTCCTTTTTTTCATCTCAAGTGTTGGACCATCTTCTAATTTCTTTTAAGAACATTTACTGATAATGACTGATGTATTCAGAAGAGGTAGATGTACTGCTTAGATCTAGTCTTAGACTAATATATTTTAAGTTGGCTTCCAATATCTGTTCACTTTTACTATAGTAATTGATGTTTTTTAGCAGGCACTTGCGACCCAGATAAAGACTACATTTCCCAGTCTCTTCTGCAGCAAAGTGTGGGTATAGGATTAAGTCTTGGCCAATAGGATATGAAGGGAAATGCTGGGTACATATTTTATGGTGCTCCCTGAGAAGAAAGGAGTTTTACCCTTCTTGTACCCCACTTTTTCCTCTTTCCTGTGTCTGGGATGCAGGGAACATGGTGAGAGCTGAAGCAGATATCTTGGTCTTTGAGCTAGAAAGCATTAGACACTCATCTAGACTTTTACATGAGAGAGAAATAAACTTTGTCTTATTTAAGCCACTTTTATTTCAGGTCTCTCTGTTAGAGTAGCCAAATTGATTACCTAATACATATATTATTAATGTGATATGCTTTATATTATAATTAAGCAGTGTCTTAAGGAGTAGAAACTTAACATAAATAAAATGAGGTTTTACTGTAAGAACCTGGAATATTTCTTGGACTCAGTTGCAGGAAATAATCAAGCAATTGTTTCTCCCTCTCTGTCTCTCAGAATTGCTTCTCTTTAAGTCATTTTCAAATTTCTCACTCATTCACTTTCAGGTAGTACATTACAGTTGCCTCAAAATAGCAGCCTAAGCCCCTGAGTTTATAGATCTTTTTCAGCTTTCTAATAGCTAATTACCGTCTTGGTCTCTGAGTCTGAATTCCCATCTCCCAGAAAGAATATGATAGCTACCAGCTTTAGCCTGAGGCTTTTCTCTAGTGCGATAAGCTTTGGCCAAGGACCAATGTCCCATGATATGTAGGACTGGTTTCTGGGACCACGGGTGGAATTCTTTTTTTTTTTTTTTTAAAGGAATGTGACTGGAGTGGGGAGAAATAATAATGATTGGCGTCTTATATAGATAAAAAGACATCAAGTTTTTTGGAAACGTGGATAATTACTTGACCCGTAAGTATTCCTTTTACTGGTCAAGTGGTTCCTTAATTTTTGTAACATGTGAAAAGGTGAAAGATTTGAAATATTGCAGGAGTCCTCATAGTGTCTTAGTGTAGGTAAGGTCATAAGCCCTAAAATAAAATGCTAACAATTCCTTAAGAGAATGTATGAGAATATCCTATAAATGCATGAATCATAATATACACCATGTAGTTTAAAAAATTTAATTTCTGTTATTTGGCAAGATAGGAAAAGTGATGATACAAATTGGAAGATAAGGAGTTTGTTCTTTTTACATTTATCTCCTTAGATGATAAGATGTAGCATCTATTTGGTACCTTAATCTGGGACAATTTGGATAAAGTTGGCAATGAAATAGCCTTCTATACTAAATTTATTTTTTGAATTTTGTAATGTTTCTTGGGCTTCTCCGTGTGGATAGACTTACTGGCTGTAATTAGGAATGTGTATTAATAGGTTATTAGAAAATTGTCTTTATAGGCAGATCAAAACAATCAATAGGACAGATGCTTCTCTGCTTTCATGAAAAAAAGAAAAATAAAGCTAACACAAACACTTTTTTTTATTCTGCACACAGTTAATTGTGAATTACAGACGACCCTTGGACAACATGGGTTTGAACTGGTCCACCTATGCATAGATTTTTTTCAATAAATAAATGATAGTACTGTAAATGTATTTTCCTTATGATTTTCTTTTTTTCTTATGTTTTTTTAATAACGTTTTCTTTTTTCTAGCTTACTTTATTATAAGAATACAGTGTATAATACATAGAACCTACAAAATGTGTTAATCACTTGTATGTTATTGGTAAGGCTTCTGGTCAACAATAGGCTATTAAAGTTTTTGGGGAGTCATAGTCACACGTGGATTTTTGACTTTGCAGGGTTCAGTGCCCCTAATCCTCATGTTGTTCGGGCATGTTGTTCAGGTGTCAACTGTATACACTTTTAAACCAAAAGCTCTTGAGGCATCCTGGACCCCTTGCTTAGTGACTGTGAAGATGCCTCATGTTATCTGTTGTTGTGACCTCAAAGAAAGAAGTAGAATAAGACACTATACAAAAAATTTTTGTGTGCCCCCACCCCCGAATATTTCATTTCAGTATCATAACTTAGTGGTCCAGAAAAATCCTAGTTATAAGTTGGTATATGAAACCAACGCTTTTTACTTCTTTGACCATAAATAAAATTCCTTTGTTTAAAACAAAATTTCAGTTTTACTTCTTGCCTAATTTAGTCTCTGACATCTAATTTTTTATAAGTATAAGAATTGTGGTCTTTAAAAAATTATATTTTTAAAGGCGTGGAGGGAGAGGATTATATACAGAAAAATAAGCCATCAAGGGAACTTTTACAAAATCTCTACATATTAAAATGATCTTTTTTTAAAACATTTTTTTTAGGGGCGCCTGGGTGGCTCAGTCGGTTGGGCGGCCGACTTCAGCTCAGGTCATGATCTCGCGGTCTGTGAGTTCGAGCCCCGCATCGGGCTCTGTGCTGACAGCTCAGAACCTGGAGCCTGCTTCTGATTCTGTGTCTCCCTCTCTCTCTGCCCTTCCCCTGTTCACGCTGTGCCTCTTTGTCTCTCAAAAATAAATAAACATTAAAAAAAAAATAAAAAAAAAATAAAAAAAAATTTTTTATATTTATTTATTTTTGAGAAAGAGAGAGAGAGCATGCACATGCATGAATGGGGGAGGGGCAGAGAGAGAGAGGGAGACAGAATCTGAAGCAAACTCCAGGCTTTGAGCTGTCATCACAGAGCCTGACGCAGGGCTCGAACTCATGAACCACGAGATAATGACCTGAGCCAAAGTCGAAGTCAGATGCTTAACCGACCGAGCCACCCAGGTGCCCCTAAAATGATCATTTTTGTTTCCTTGACAAAATCCTTAGATTTTGTCCATTTTTATAGGCATTTCTGGCAGTGATTATCCACCTCATGGTTGAGTATGGTATCAGAAAAATTATGAGAGAGAAAAAAAAGTGGAGTTGGGGGCGGTGTGCCTGAGTGGCTCCATCCGTTAAGTATCTGACTCTTGATTTTGGCTCAGGTCATGATTTCACAATTTTGGGATTGAGCACCAAATTGGGCTCTGTGCTGACATCCTGGACCCTGCTTGAGATTCTCTCTCTCCCTCTCTGTCTGCCCCTATCCCACTTGCCTTGCATGTGCATGCACTCTCTCAAAATAGTTAAAACTTAAAAAGAAAAATTGTTCAAGTCTTTAAAAAAATTTTTTTTAATTGTTTATTTTTGAGAGAGACACAGAGTATAAGTGGGGGAGGGACATAGAGAGAGAGGGAGAAACAAAATCCTAAGCAGGCTTCAGGTTCTGAGCTGTCAGCACACAGCCCAATGTGGGGCTCAAACTTGCAAACCATGAGATCGTGACCTGAGTGGAAGTTAGATGGTTACCCAACTGAGCTACCTAGGTGCCCCAGAAAAGAAAAATTATTAAATTATGTTAACTAACTTGGATTTCAATAAAATTAAAAAATACAAAAAGTATATGCTAAATATCCCATCCCCAAGGATATTTTTTGGTGTACAAAACAGAGGCGGAGATATAAACTCTAGATTTCCATATTCAAATAATTAACTGATCCTTTGAGACAAAGATTTTGGGGTCATCTAGGAGACACCTTTACAAATGGAGGTTCTCTTTTACAAAAGGGTGACTTCTACTTTGTTTTTAAAGCTTCTTCTGAGTTAGCAGTTTCTCAGAAATAACCAGCTTAAAATAATATGCCAAAGAAGCATATTTTATGGTAGTAACATTTTCTCCCCTACAAAACCTTCAATAATTTCTAATACCTGTAGTATTATAGCCAAGGTCCTTTTATAGCATATTAAATGGAAGTGACTTACCCAAGGTCACAGAGTTAGTATCTTTGAGAAATAAGCCCACTGACGCCATCAAAGGAGGGATGTGGAGACTCGGAGCACAGTGAAGTGAGGTTTTAATCAACGTCCCTGCAAGAGCAGGTGTCTGGTGGACAGGCACACTCTGGGCAGTTACAGCAGACAATTTGTCCTCTAGTGTGCAAATCCTTCCCCTGATTCCTCATTGGCTGGGTACTACAGAGGTTATAGCCTTACCCGGAAGTTGCCTATGCCCATGTAAGGCAAAAAGTAGTTTGATTGGAACAAATGTATATTTCTTGAGGTAATTCAGAGACTTCAGTTCTTTGATGGGTGCTCCTTGCAAAGCCCGTGAAATGGAGAGGGGAAGAAGAACTAGGAAGTGAAGTGTCTTAAGGGTTTTGGACTCCATTGTTGCGGGGGGGGGCGGTTCATACATATTTACAATTTACAATAGGTTTACAACCTACTGGTAACTAGACAGCACAGCTTTTATTTGGTATTTCTGAAAAGGAATCATCTCACTTCTCACAGTATCAAAGGATAGTAAAGGAAGAAGTCTGTGCACAGAAGAAATGCAGAACTGTGAAAATGAAATCCTTGCTCCTAGGTATCTCCTTAGTGGAGAGGCAATACTGGGCTTAGGTATTTTCTAATCCAAAGTTACTAATCCAATGAACATAAGATAATGCATGATTTCTCTGGGGCATCCCGATCGGATGGAGGCCTGTGGTGTTGGGCAATGAAAGAATTCACTCAAGGCAAAACGAAGGAAATAAAAGTTTATTGAATACACTGCAAGGGAGCAGCAGGTAGGACAGCAAAGGTGATGAGGCTGTGGTGAGGGGCCATGGTTATAGGGTGGAGTGAGGAAGTATGGGGGCAGATGGAATTTTCTTTTTTTCTGGTTGTAAGTAGTCCATTGGTTAGTTCTGACCTATGGCTATTTTGAGGTGCGTCATACTTAATGAGCTTAAACAAGCTCAGTGTTCTCCTTGGGCTCTTTTGCCTTGCTCAAGTTTCCATTGCTCAGGTCTGTTGCCTAAAAGCAGCCTCTACAGTTTTCAATTTACAATTTACCTTGTCTAAAGAAGTTGAATAGCAGAGGGTCTTACATATGAGTTTTTATATATTTCACTTATTTATTTTTTATTTTTTGAGAGAGAGCGTGTGTATGTGTGTGGGAGGGGCAGAGGCTGAGGCAGAGGGAGTGGGAGAGAATCTTAAGCAGGCTCCCCACCCAGTGTGGTGGTGGCGAATGAGAGGCCTGATTTGGGGCTAGATCTCACCACTGTGAGATAATGACCCCAGTGGAAATCAGAAGCTGGACACTTAACTGACTGAGCCACCCAGGCATCCTGAGTTTTTATACATTTTAAACTGTAATTTTTAATTCTTTTTAAAAAATTTTTAAGTGTATTTATTTATTTTGAGAGAGAGGAAGAGAGAGATTCCCAAGCAGGCTCTGCATTGTCAGCACAGAGCCCAATGCTGGGCTCAAACTCAAGAACCATGAGATCTTTACCTAAATGGAAATCAAGAGTTGGAGGTTTAACTGACTGAGCCACCCAGGCACCCCTAAACTGTATAATGATAAATAGGAAAATAGCATCTCCTCTTTCCCTCTCCACATATTATGTACATCATTTGTAATAATTTGTACCTTTTAATATTTAGTGATACTATAAATTAAAATCGATAGTGGTACTTTAATGTTCCAAAGTTGATCTGTTGCTTTTCTTGGAAAGAACAGCTACTTAAATATTTATAGTTATTCCTATTTTCTAATACCTAAGTTAAAAAAATGTTTTATAGAGATGTTTAATTGACTTAATAGATTTTAGATTTTATTTCTGTAGTAATATATTCTTAAAAGAAGCAACATTACTATTACTTAGTAACTTGTATTACAAGGTTAGAAAATACATTTATCAGACAAGGCTTGAAATCAGAGTCAGGTATTGATCCATCAACAAAAGATAGGTCTCCTTGAGTATTTTCTCTGCAGTCAATCCCTTATTATCTATCTCTTGATTATGCTCATCCAAATTTTCTCATTTCCTTGGCTCAATTTTGGGGTGTATGTTTATAATTTTTATATCTTTCTGATGGATTGACCCTTTTAACACTATAAAATGTCTCTCTTTATATTTAGTAATTGAATATTGGTTACTGGTTATGGATTACTGATACTGGTTATTATTGAAATATATACTTTATTCAGGTTTCCTTAGTTTCTACCCAATAGTTTTAGTCCGAATGTCTGTTTAGTCTGATTTTAATATAGCCATTATAGCTTTCTTAAGCATGGTATGTCTTTATTCATCCTTTTTACTTTCAACCTACTTATATCTTTGAATCTAAAATATGTCTCCTGTAGGCAGCATGTAGTTGGATCTTATTTATCTAATCTGACAGTTTGTACCTTTTGATTGCTTTGTTTAATCCTTTCACATTTAATATTGTTATTGATATGATTGGATTTCATCTATTTTGCTTTTTTGTTTCCTATATATTTCATGAATTTTTTGTTTCTCCATTTTTTTTTTTCTTTACTGCTCTCTTATATTAAGGGAATATTTTCTGGGTTAGCATTTTAATTCTTTTGATTTTTTAAAACTTTCATGAATTAATTTCTTAGTGATTGCTCTAGTGCTCACTGTATAGCTACCTACTTATCAAGTTAATTCCAGTGAGGTATAGAACCATTCCTTCTATGCAGTTTTTTTCTCCTCCCCCTTTTGTGTTGTTTTACATATTAGGATTACATATGGTAAAAACCAACAATATGTTATAATTATTACTTTATATAATTTTATCTTTTTAAGAAGCTGAGAGACTAAAGGAAAGCATATATATATTATTTTGTATTGACCTTACTTATCATTTATGGTTCTTCTCATTACTTCCTATGGATTTGAGTTACCATCTGGTATAACTTTCATACTCCAGTACGCTTCATACCCATTTACCTTGTTTATGCTCTCTTTTATTTTAAATGTAGATTCACACTGTCTAGTGTCACTTGTTTTCAGCCTGAAAAACTTACTTTAGTATTTCTTATAAGATGTGTCTTCTAGCAATGAATTCTCCCCTCAGGTTTTTATTTATCTGGATATGTCTTCATTTTGCCTTCTTCGTTGAAACCTAGTCTTCCAGGATATGTGATTCTTGGTTGTCAGTTTTTTCGTTCAGTACTGTGAATGCGTCACCTTGTTGCCTTCTGGCTGCCATTGTTTCTAATCAGAAGTCACCTATTAATTGTATTGAGGATTCCTTTTACATGACAAGTTCTTTTTCTTTTGCAAATATTTTTCAAGATTTTCTTTTTGTCTTTCAACAGTTTGACTATGATGTGTCCAGGTGTGGAGCTCTTTGAATTCATCCTACTTGGAGTTTGTGGCCCTTCTTAGATATGTAGATTCATGTTTTTTAATCAAATTTGGTGGAGTTTTCAGACATGATTTCTATAATATTTTTTCTGTTCCTTTCTCTATCTCCTACTTTTGGTACTCCCATTATATGTATGGTGGTGTGTTTCCACAGATGGAACCAATATGGGATATATACACATATTCAGGGAGAGATACAGAGATATAGAGAGATATTTATTGTAAGAAATTGGCTCATGCAGTTATGGAGCCTGAGAGTTTCAATGATCTACAGTCTGAAGGCCTGAGAACCAGTTGTGTAGGTTCTAGTCCAATCCCAAGGCAGGAAAAGACTGATATCACAGCTTGAAGACCAGAGACCATCAAGCAGAGAGCAAATTCTCTCTTGCTCAGCCTTTTACTCTATTCAGGCCTTCAATGGATTGGATGAGGCCTGGTCACATTGGGAAGGGCATTCTGCTTTACTGAGTCTGCAGATTGAAATGTTAGTCTCCATCCAGAAATACCCTCACAGACATACTCAGAATGTTTAACCAAATACCTGGGCACTTTGTGACCCAGTCAAGTTAACATACAAAATTAACCCATCACAGTGCACTTAATGGTGGTGTCCCACGTTTCTGTGAGCCTCTGCTTATTTTCCTTCACTCTTTTCCTCTCCTTTATTCAGAATGCATAACCTCTATCAATCTTCAAGTTCACTGTTTCTTTCTGCTGCCAGCTGAAATGTGTAGAGCCCCTCTAATGAGTTTTTAAAAATAAACCTTGTAATTTAGAATAGTTTTCTGTTTACAAAAGAATTGCCAAGATTATAAAGTTTCTATATACCCCATGCCCAATTTCCTCAGTTATTAATACCTTATATTAGTATGGTACATTTATTACAATTAGTAAAGCAATATTAAAACTGATTATTGATTACTGATATTAAAGTCCATACTGGGGCACCTGGGTGGCTCAGTCGGTTGAGTGTCCGACTTCGTCTCAGGTCATGATCTTGTGGTCTGTGAGTTCGAGCCCCGCGTCGGGCTCTGTGCTGACAGCTCAGAGCCTGGAGCCTGCTTCGAATTCTGTGTCTCCCTCTCTCTCTGCCCTCCCCCACTCATGCTCTGTCTCTCTCTGTCTCAAAAATAAATAAACATTAAAAAAAATAAAAAAAAATAAAAGTCCATCCTTTATTCAGATTACTATAGTTTTTACCTAATGTCTTTTTTCTGTTCCAGGATCCCATCTTGGATACCACATTATATTCAGTTGTTATGTCTCCTTAGGCTCCTCTTGGCTGTTATATATTCTCAGACTTTGTGTTTTCGATGAACTTAATAGTTTTGAGTAGTAATGGTTATGTATTTTGTAGAGTATCCTTTAGTTAGGATTTGTTTAATGTTTTTCTTGTGATTAGACTGATGTTACATGTTTTCGGGAGGAAGACCACAGTGGTGAAATGCCATTTTCTTCACCCCATATCGAGGGCATATACTATTGATATAACTTACCACTGTTGATGTTAATCCTCATCACCTGACTGAGGTAGTGTTTGTCAGTTTTCTCCAATGTAAATTCTCTCTTCCCTTTGAAGGAATGTCACCATACAGGCCATTCCACACTCATTGAGGGTGGGTATCTAAATAAATTATTTTAGATTCTTTTGCATGGGAGATTTTGCCACTCTACCCCATTTATTCATTCATTCATTTATATCATCAGAGATTCATGGATATTTATTTTATACTCTGAGTTATGATTCTAGTCCAGTACTACTACTACTATATTTTGTTGTTCATGTTCCTTCTGCTTTGGTCATTAGGGTCTCTTTCAGCTGCCTTATGTGCCACTTTGAGATACCCATCTTTTTTGTTTGTTCGAATACTTCCTTTCTTGGCATAACATGCTCATCTTGTACATTTCTTGCCCCAGTCTTAGAATCAGCCATTTCTCCAAAGAGCTCTGGTTCTTTTCTTTTGAGAATAATATTAGAAACCAAGATCTGGGTGCTAGGTGTGTGCTAATGAATTTTTCATTTTGGTTATTGTACTTTTCTATTTCGGAATTTCCATTTGGTTCCATTCCCAGTATCCTCGGCTTGCCCTGGCTGGAGTAGAGCTTCTGCCCTATGAGTGGAGGCTAGGTAGAGGCAGGAAACCCCTGTCTTCTTAGTCATGCTTGCCTGCAATAAAGTTTCTACACCTTGGAGCTGGGGATGGAGCATGAGAAACACTGGCGACTCGCTGCTTCCAGGGAGAAACTTTTGCTCTAGACTGGGAGCTAGGGTTATACCTAACACCTAGACTAGAACTTGGGGTAGGGTGGAGTAAGGAAGTGGGTTGTGGCTCAAATACCACAGATTCACAGTTCTTGTCAAGATTCAGTAGATTTTCTTGAATAAATGTTTCTGCATGTGCCATTAAGGCAAATGCCCTTATGGAAATTTTGAGAGATTGTAAATGTAATTTTCATTAATTAAGATTGTTTTGCTGGAGAAAGAAGGTCCTTGTGGAGTTCATCACACCAACATTCTCGAAGTGCTTCTCCTATTTGGGTTAATTTTGTTGGAATAAAGTATCATTTGTGGAAAGAGTATAAGAAAAGGTATTTCACCTGTTCTAAATAATAATCTCTATTCCCTTATTCCCTTCACTTTTTTTTTTAATCCTTTGGTAGTAATTAATTGATAACACATTTCTTTAGAGTTTAGACTTCGTAACTCACTTCTTCTGTGTTTTATCTTTTGAAAATGAGGAATCATTTTTAGAGTTCAAGCAAAGTACTTCCATTTATAGTCTCCTGACTATGAGAAATAAGCCCACTCCATTCAACGGAGGGACACGGAGACTCTGAGCACAGTGAAGTGAGGCTTTAATCAACTTTCTTGCTAGAGTGGACGTCTGATGGACAGGCACACTTGGAGCAGTTACAGGAGGCAATTTATCTTCTAGCATAAAGTCCCTTCCCTGATTCCTCATTGGCCGAGTACCACAGAAGTTACAGCCTTATCTGGAAGTTTCCTATGCCCATGTAAGGCAAAGAGTAGTCTGATTCGAACACATGTACATTCCTTGAGGTGATGCAGAGACTTCAGTTCTTTGGTGCATGCTCATTGCAAAGCCTGCGAAAATTAAGCCCATGAAATGGAGAGGAGAAGAACCAGGAAGGGAAGTGTCTAAGGGTTTGGAACTCCATTGTGTGTGTGTGTGTGTGTGTGTGTGTAGCGGGGGTGGTGTTCATACATATTTCCAATAGGTTTACAACCTTTTGGTTGTAACTAGACAGCACAGTTTTTATTTGGATTTCTGAAAATGAATCCTCTCACTTATCACACTAACTATATCTTTTATGTTTGTCTCCTTTCTGTGATTTCTTTCATGAAACCTTTTAGAGCTAAAGGGTAATTGAAGTACATTTGCTTTTACTCCAAATCAAATGCTTTACAAATATGCCTCAGCAGTTCTGCTTATCAATTCTCCTCAATCTGCCAATTCTTGGTTTTTGTCTTGTCACAATGAAAAGGGTTTTACTTTATACAGTTAATAGAAGGTATCTTTACTTATAAGACTCTATACATTATCAGTAATGTTGATAGTACAATGCAGTTTCAGAAGTGGTTCTGGATTTAGCATAGACCTAAAATGTTTAGGCTGAATACAAAATTTTCCAGTGATATTGTTCAACTTAATAAAACAACAGTGCTTTGCAAATAATGTAATTGTCATCAGAACTGGCAAGACTAAGATATTGCTTGCCTTAAAAATGCCTTATTTACTTCAACAAAAATACTGCTCTTAAAAATGCTAATAACATTTCATGAATCTGTTATTCTTTTTGGGTCTTGACATAAATTACTTGTCTGATTTGGGGAATTTCTTCAAGCGAAAGCTCATAATCGAGGTGGTAAATCCCACTTTTTAGAGTTATTAGCCTTCTTATTTCCTTTATTATGTTAAATTAGTGTTGTTATTTAATTACTAATAATAGTTATTTTTTATTATGTGCTTACTATGCTTCAGAGGCTTTACTTCTATAACCTCGAATCCTCCCCATTAGCCTATAAGTAGGTGGTATCCATCCATCCTAGAGCATGAGAAAACGGGCTTAAAAAGGTTAAATAACTTGTCCATGGTCACATAATCACTGAGGGCTGACACTCTGTTGTGTATTCTGAGAAAAATAGAAAAAGAATAGAAAGAGGGTCCAGGTAGAGGAAGGGTTTGTGCCAACAAGCAGTGCACTGGGCCTGATTTTTTTCATCATCCTAATTGGTCTTGGATTATTGAAATAATGAATTTTCATCTTCTAAGGAGGACATATTAAAGTGTAGGAACTAAAAACTCACTTTTGATTTTTACAATTATTTAGGTATTTTAGCCTATGTTAATGTAGTCAAACATATGTTTGAATATTTCAAAATAGATAATAGGCAGTATTTAAATTTTGAATATGCAAGGATTTCTTTAAAATACTGAGTCCTGTGTCTGCGATTATGAAAACTGGAAGCTACTTCAAGGAAAATGATGATAACATGGTGAGAAGTAGGCTCTGGGGACACCAGAAAGCTCTCTAGTTTTCCCACTTACTCTGTCGTGAATGGCCCTTCAGTCAAGCCAGAACAGAGCTCCTCCTTAATAAGCTGATTAGGAGACCTGGATATAAGCTTTGTTTCCTCATTCATATAATGAATAGGTGGTGTTTATTTTAGTTTTAGATTCTATGATTCCCTGAACAGAAAGATGGTAGTTGGTATTTCAAAGGGCATTACATATTATTTGCATAGAAGTAAAAACACAAGCAATTAAGTTAGTTAGGTATTGTGGATCTGTTAAAGTACAACTTAATATGGATGATCCACATACAGATGGGAATTGACCCTAATCTTGTTTACAAATTCAGTCTCTGTCAGTTACTGTTATAAATATGCATAGTCAGTTCTTAATTATTTTGGAAATGTGGATCATTATTAAGTTCTTTTTATGTTGACAGGCAGAAAAGAGTTGAAATGTGGATTGATTTTTATTTTGATACTTTATAAAATGATTTGATGGGGATGAAAATGAAACTGTCCACCTGCCCTCAGCTTTGGAAGTACCTCAGTTTTATTTGTTTTGTTTTAGAAATTAAAAAACAAATGTATATTTTAAGAGATTTTATTTATTAAAATTTTTTTTAATGTTTATTTTTGAGAGAGAGAGAGAGCATGAGCTGGGGAGGGCAGAGAGAGAGGAAGGCACAGAATCCGAAGCAGGCTCCAGGGTCTGAGCTGTCCACACAGAGGCTGGCGTAGGGCTTGAAATCACTCATAAACCGTGAGATCATGACCTAAGCCGAAGTTGGACGCTTAACTGACTGAGCCACCCAGGTGTCTCTAAACATTTTATTTTTTAATTTGTCTCTACATCCAACATGGGGCTTGAACTCACAATCCTGAGATGAAGAGTTGTATGCTCTATTGACTGAGCCAGCTGGATGCCCCAAAAAAGAATTTTTTTTTTGAGTACAGTACTTATTTTATATGCATGGCTTAGACATAGCATTTAGTAGAGGTATGTTGTCTAATTTCTATGAAATTTTGATTAATCTAAGGGATATAGATATGTATGTAAACAATAGGTATTTAAGTATATGATTTAAAGTCATGGAAATGCTGTAAGGACTTCCAGACTATTCTTTTGAGTTTTTTTGAATTTTTATCATGGGAATCTATCAGTCTTAACTAAAGAAAAAAACCCCACAAGTTTATAGATTTTATGAATAACATTTAACTGTGCTAAATAGAGAGGAAGTTATAATTTACTTGATTTCCGAAAAATGATGGCTAACATTTCAGTCAGCAAAGACTGTGTCTAGGGGTGTGGAAATGATCTGAACAAAAGCACAGAAGTGGGAAAGTGAAAGGCATGTTCTAGGTATTGATGAGTAAGTGTAGTTGGTTTGGAGCCAAGAATTCTTATAGAGGAGAAAGTGGGTGATTGCCAAAGATTGTGCTAAATGCACAGGAAAGCAATTGCCAAAGGTTATAGTTAATTTTACATTAAGTAATATAATTACCCTGAGCTAAATTTCCCCCTCTTTAAAATAAGATCAGATGAAATGATCTCTAACCTACTTCATTGGTATTAAGTAGGTATTTGTTGAATAATGAATACATGTGTGTGAATGAGTGAAAGAGATGTCTTTAACTATTTTCCTTGACATTAATGCCTTAGGAATTTAGACTTTTTTGGGTAGGCAGTGGGAAGTTAAGTTTTTGATAGTAAAATGATGTAACAACCTTAGTCTAAAAAGAGTAAGGCATGGTCTCTTACTATAAATAATGCTTATGTGTTTTTAAATTTGTTTCTTTGTCGGAGTTAGTGGATTCCTTTTTGGATTATGAATTCTCAGGGTTCTTTTAACACTTAAAATATTAAGTATTATAAGTATTAAGTATTTCTGTATAAAAGTATTTAAAAAGTGAGAGTAAGAGTTTAGAAACTTATGATAATTTAATATTGCCACACCATTTTTACTGCATTTTACAATACAATTTACATGAGGTTGAAAAACAAACAAACCGGACTTAAAAAAATTTTAAAATATTTACTAAAACAATTTTTTTTTAACATTTATTTTTAAGAGACAAGAGCACGAGTTGGGGAGGGGCAGAGAGAGAGGGAGACACAGAATTGGAAGCAGGCTCTAGGCTCTGAGCTGTCAGTGCAGAACCCAGTGCAAGGCTTGAACTCCTGAACCTTGAGATCATGACCTGGGTCAAAGTCAAATGCTTAACAAACTGAGCCACCCAGGCGCCCCAAACAAAGCACACTTTTAATGCAAATAGTTAAAGAACCTCTGGTCTAAATGATTCCAAAATTTCTGGCTTTGTGTTGATCAAAGTGCCATGATTATGTGAATTGATCTCTTACCAAGGCATATTTTCTAAGGAGTCTATAAGGATGTGATTATAATGTATTAATCTCAAAAGTGACTTAATCATGGAGGGTGAGGGGGGGTGCCTAGGTGGCTCAGTCGGTGGAGTGTCTGACTGTTGATTTCAGCTCAGGTCATGATCCCAGGATGTGGGGTCAAGCCCCGCACCAGGCTCTACAGGCATGGAGCCTGCTTAAGATATTCTGTCTGTCTGTCTGTCTGTCTCTCTCTCTCACTTGCTTACTCTCTCAAATAAAAAGAAAAAAATCATCAAGGCTGAGAATACTTGATAGGCAGTTTCACCCACAGAGCAGGTTATATTCCTTATGAGATTGCCTGAAGTTGGAAATTAAGTACTTTAAGCCTTGAGTTTCTCATATTTTCAGTTTATATATATTCCTTACTATTGACCTAAAGTTCAACTTTGTATTCATTCAGCTATCCATGACTTACCTGTATTGTGCAACACAAAGCTTCTCATGTAAACATGTAAGACCCCATAATTGTCAAGCATGTAATACTGTTTTCTTAATGCTCTTCTGTATTGCTAGCAGTACCTCCAATATATCTAGTACTCAAGGCAGAAGTTTGATAATAATCTAGACTTCTCTGTGGGGCCTCACAGGCCATGTGGTGAAAGAATTCACCTGAGGCAGAACAAAAGAGATGGGAGTTTATTGAATCCATTGCAAGGGAGCAGTGGGCAGGACAGCAAAGGAGATATTGTCTGTCACAAGGCAGTGGTGGGGAGCTGGAGTTAAGGGGGAAGGTGAGGAGGTATGGGAACATAAGAAATTTTCCTTTTTTGATATCTGCGCCCAGGTGTAAGTAATCCTTTGGTCAGCTAGGACTTACGAATATTTTGAGGTGGGTCATCTAATGGGCCTCTTTGCTTTCAGCCAGGGGTAGGTGACCACTGTGGACCTTTCTACCTTACTCAGGTTTCCATTGTTCGAGTTCGTGGCCTAAAAGCGGCCTTTACAGTTGCCATTTCTCTTTCATCCACTATTTTGAAATTGTCCCTGTGTCTTTTTTTTTTTTTTAATGTTTGTTTATTTATTTTGAGAGACGGAGAGCATGTGCAGGGGAGGAGCAGAGAGAGAGGGCGACACACACATGCACACACACCAGCCTTGACCTCACGATCGTGAGATCATGACGAGCTGAAATCAAGAGTCAAAAGCTTAACTGACTGAGCCACCCAGTCACCCCAAAATTGTCACTATATCTTTTGAATACATCTTCTAAATATCTTGGTATCCTGCTTTCTCTTTTTACTGTTGCTGCTTCAGTTGAGATTTTATCATTTTGTGCTTTGCCTCTATCAATCAGTAGCTTTCTGATTAGTGTCTCGGCCCTAACACTCTTCCTGTCTCCATGGTGATTTTTCTAAAACAACACTGAAAAATATTCACTAAAAGTCTTCTCAAGAAGATTTACTATTGTCTGTGGCAGAGGCCTTCAAACTTCTTATACTGTAGTTGAATTCTTTCTTTAAATATAAGGAAACGTACTTGTTGCTTGGCATACAAGGCCTTAGTCCCAGCCCCATTTCTTGGCATTTCTGGACCTGTGCCCTGAATTTCAGAGAAGCAGAATGAAAACAGTCCCTTTTTTTTTTTTTTTGCTTATATTAGCACAAACTTTGCCTAGAATGCCTTTACCTTTTGTCTATTTGGTATTCAGTTCTTGTCTAAAAAATGTTACCTTAATCTCCTGAGTGATAGTGTCTTTTGTATGCTAAGGGAAGACTCCAGCTAGAGTTCCCTAGACTAGATAACTTTTGGATGGGGCCTGGTCACCAGAAGAATAAGCCTTGGTGAGGTTAGAACTTAATTTTTTTTTTTTTAATTTAAGTAAGCTCTATTCCTAAGTGGGGCTTAAACTCATAACCCCAAGATCAAGAAACGTATGTTCTACCACCTGAGCCAGCCAGGAGTTCCTAGAAAGTTAGAATTTGCAGCCCCCTTCTCCCACCTCTACTACCACTGGGGAGGGGAGAGAGACTGGAAATTGAGTTTGGTTATCCATAGTTGATGATTCAATCAGCAATGCCTACATAATGAAACCCTCAGAAAAAACCTGAGTTTGGGGACCTTCTGGATTGGTGAACACAGTGAGGTGCTTGGAGCACGGTGCACCCTAAGAGGGCATGGAATCCCTTTGTGCACCCCATACATTGTTCTATTCATCTCTTCTATTTGGCTGTTCCTGAGTTATATCCTTTATAATAAACTAGCAATGGTAAGGAAAGCGTTTTCCTGAGTTCTGTGAGTCATTCTAAGAGTTCTCAAACCTGAGGAGTGGGTGGGAATCCCCACAGTTTTAGCCAAGTTGGACAAAAGAGCAGATGGCCTGGGGACCTGGGACCTGGGACTTGTGACTGGTGTCTTGTGGGACCAAGCCTTTAAACCTTTGGAGACTGATGTTAACTCTGTGTAGTTAGTGTTAAAATAGATTGTAGGGACGCCCAGTTGGTGTCAGAGAATTGGTGTTGGAAAAGACGCCATATACTTGGTGTCAAGGTCACTTAATCCCAGTTTATAAATGGAAACAAACCAAAGCTTCAGCTCATTACAACATTTAAGTTAGTATGTGGGAGAGCCATAACTGAAAAGCCCTGGTTAACCATATATTTTTTTATCGTAGTTTCCTTAAAGGAAAGAACCTATGTATCTTTCTTTTTAAAATACTAAATTTTTATTACTTACTAGTTACATGTTCAGATCTCTTAAACTTAATTGAATACTTTCATCAGTTAATGTTTACCTTGATGAAATGCTTGTTATTTTGACTGTTACCTCTTTGGTCAAAGTATTATTACTCTTTTAAAATTAGCAGAACAGATAGCTGACTGAGGAAGTATAAGATCTTTAGCTTGATTTTCTTCAGTTTCTTCTATATTTTAAATAGGACACAAATATCTCTAAATGAGAATAACTTTCTCCCAACCCATTTGGAAAATATCCCAGACTTGTCATGCCTTGTGAAGTTGCTGCTCTTTAGTTATTATTACTATTTGTTTTTTCCCTGTAACAAAAGTGACCCTCCTATGACTAGTTTAATCACCAGATGTTTGGCTAGCAGCATTCTACTTATTCTTGTTTTGCAGTTTTTCTGAAATAGGCTGAAAGGTAATCATTCCATTCCTTCCCTTGTTTTGTTCTAAGCTGATTTTACTCAATTGCTTTTGAAACTTACTTTGGTAAGTGATTTAGAACCATAATGAAAAGAGAGAGGGTAGGGTATACATATTTTATATTAGTGTACTAGTATAGAAGTATAAAAGCTAGACGGGACCTCAGAGATCATCCAACAGAGGAGCCTTATTTTTTTTTTTTTAACCAGGGAAATGCAAGTTGTCAAAGTCAACTATAAATCTCATACTCTGCCTTGGTAAGAGAAACCGAGGCTTCAGAGTCTCTCTGATGTAATCTCCAGTCTAGAGTTACAAGGACCAGGAATCTGGAGATACAAGAAAGTCAATTTGTGACAGCATTAATACTATTTAGCCTGGAAGCAACTTTTGTGAATTTTCCAGCTTATTGATAGTATTTGAGATCACTTGATGTTTTCAGGTCCAATAAACTCATCATGTACTTTTATGCTTTTCAATTAGTAGATTTTTCAAACTTCTGAAAAATAGCAATAAATATCCTTTTTCTTTTTTTAGAAAACAAAATTTTTTTTGATGTTTATTTTTGAGAGAGAGACATGGAACATGAGCAGGGGAGGGGCAGAGAGAGAGGGTGAGACACAGAATCCAAAGCAGGCTCCAGGCTCTGAGCTGTCAGCACAGAGCCCAACACGGGGCTGGAACCCATAAACTGTGAGATCATAACCTGAGCTGAAGTTGGACGCTTAAGCCACTGAGACATCCAGGCGCCTCTAAATATCCTTTTTCAAATATAAATTTATGTAGAAACAGTGTATAAAACAGGTATAAGTGGCATTTAATTAGAATACAATTTTTAAGTATAATTTTGATTTATTGGAAAATCAGTGAAAACTCAAATTTGTGAAATAGACATATTTCATTTCTGTCTCTAGCTTAAAAAAATTGAATGGCTGTACCACAGCTCATTTAGCCAGGACCCTATTGATGCGTACTTAAAGGTTTATTTCCATTCTTTTGCTTTTATAAGCAATACTGCTGTCATCATGTATGCTTATCTCTCTGTGGGTGTATTTCTGGTGATCAATTCCTAGAAATTTAATTGTCATGTCATTAGGATATGTTTGTTTTTAGTTTTGAAAGATATTATCAAATTAGCTTCCAAAAATTGTATTAATATACATTCCTACCAGCAATGTATAAATAAGCCTAATTTCCTCATGCTCTCAGCAACATGGCATGTTATTTTTGGTTTTTACTAATTTTGGTTTTTACTAATTGGTAGAAATTTGAAAAATTGAATCTCGGCGTAGTGTTTAAAAATTTTATTTATTGGGTGTCTGGGTTAAGTGTCAGTTGGTTAAGCATCCAACTTTGGCTCAAAGTCATGATCTCGCAGTTTGTGGGTTTGAGCCGTGCCCGCATCGGGCTCTGTGCCGACAGCTCAGAGCCTGGAGCCTGCTTCGGATGCTGTGTCTTCCTCTCTCTCTGCCCTTCCCGGCTTGTGCTCTGTTTCTCTCTCTTTCTCAAAAATAAATAAACTAAAAAAAAGAATGAAGGTAATCTCTACATGCATAATGGGGCTCAAACTCATGACGCTGGATCAAGAGTCCCATGTTCTACCAACTGAGCCTGCCAGGCACCCAAAATTTCAAGTGTAGTTTTAATCTTCACTTTTTATTATATATAAAGTTGAGTAACTTTTTATATGTTTAAGAGCTGTTTGCGCTTCCTTTTCTGTGAACTATTTGTTCATAGCACTTTGCCCTTTAAAAAAAATTTGGTTTCTTCCTGTCTTATTGAACAGTAGGAATCTTTTATGTTTGAGGATATTAACTCTTTGTGATATAAGTTGTGAATTCTTTTCCTCAGATTTTTACTTCTCTTTTCCCTTTGGTTTTTGCCTGTTTCATTTTTATGGATTTCTAAATGCAAACTTAACATGGCTAAAGTGGAATCCTGGATTTCCTCTCACCTCCCTTCTTTAAACTTGCTTTTCTTCTAGTTTTCCTAAGTTAAGAAACAACCTCTGTTTACTCAGTTACTCCCAACTCTAAACCAAGAAGTTATTCTCTCTCTCTCTCTCTCTAAAAGATTTATTCCTTTTTGGGTATTGGCACAGTAGGGAGGTACAGAGTAGAGATTTGGAATGAGGCTTTGCAATCTTTTCAAAAAGTAAACTCTATCCTCAATATGAGGCTTGAACTCATCCCAAGATCAAGAGTCACATGCTCTTCTGACTGAGCCAGCCAGGTGCCCCATCCTTGATTTCTCTATCCTTACTTCCTGTCTCTAATCCATCCTGAATTGTATTGGTTTCCCCTCCAAATATATTCTGAATCAATTCATTTTCTTTATATCCGTCAACTAAGTCCATTCTGCCCTAATCCTTCACCTTGGTGTTTGCAGTGGCTTTCTATTTGTTCTGCCCCCAAACTGGCACCTCCTCTTCCATGTACTGAGCCATTTGCTTCTCTGTAGCTTACAGGATTTTTTCCAAACACAGAATATTGGATTGTCATACCACGCCCTGAACCCACCTCTCCCATTGTTCAAAACCCTCTTGTGGCTCCTTATGTCTTATGATAAAACTATGTAACATAATCCAACCTACTCTTTTTCCAGCCTTACCTGGTACTAGGTTATTAACTATCCCACCCCCGCCACCTTTCAGTCTTTTGTGTCATGTTCCCTCTTGACTTGGGACTTTTACATAAATTGTTCTCTCCTGGAGCATTCCTCCTCCTCCATAAGTTGAAATCTAATTGTCCTACAGATCTGAGCTCACTGGACACTTTCTCTGGAAAAACCAACCCTCCCTAATTAGGTGGGGACCCTGTGTTAGAAGCCCTTGTAGTGCCTTATATGTCTTTTCCATAGGACTTATTATGCAATTTTATGGTTATTGTGTGATTCTTTGATAAACTCCATGAAATAAGGAGTCTTGTCTGATTTGTTTGCTGATATATTCCCAGTGTCTATTCTGGTGCCTGGCATATAGTTAGCTCTCAAGACATTTATTAAATGATTAATTAAAAGTTCTCAAGTGTAGTGTTTTACAGAATGTACCATTTTACCCTTTCTGAAAAACGTGACTACATTTGCTCTAGGCCAGTCTTTCTCATCATTTCTTTAGGACTTGCCCAAGACCACTAAGGTTCAGCAATCTGATCTCCAAAGTCTTAAAGTATTTCAGGGATGAAATGTATCTATACCAATGGTCTCGAATTTATTTAAATCCTCTGGGTTTTCAACAGTTGTGGACTTCAGTTCTTACTATCTTTTTTTCAGCTGAAGATTAGTTTTGTTGTTGTTGTTGTTGTTGTTTTTGAGTAAAGGACAATAACTTAGATCCATTTTCTGATCCATATCAACCCAGAAAAATCTAGGTGGTTCTCAACTTTTGTAAGTTTACTTTAAAATCAATTGTTTGGAAATTGGAGACCAGAACAAATTATTCCATGGAAACCATGATAAAGTTAATACTTATATTTTCATGTAAGTACCTTCAAAACCTTTTTAACTAACAGTGTGTCTTAAGTAGTACCACATTGGGGCACCTCAAAAATAAATAAAATAAACTCACTCATTTGGAGTGGCTCATTCGGAAGAGCATGCAACTCTTGATCTTAGGGTCATGAATTTGAGCCCCATGTGGGATATAGAGATTACTTAAAAAAAATTAAAACCCAATAGTATGAACCCTGAATTACTCTGAACAGAGTGTAGCTCTTTTTTTCAGTCTGAATCCTGAGGCCCTCAGATTCTCATAAAACTAAAGAGTTTTGTAGGATTGACAGTGCTTAGGCAAAGCATCAAGTAGCTAGGTTAGGAGATCCATCGAGTTGTTACTGGATTTCCTACCTCATGGAAGGATTCTGAAGGTAAAGAGTAGTAGGAAAGCTACGTGTTTGGACATTTAAAATTTTTATGCTATTAAACTGTGTATGTTACTTATGATAGTCATGTGTCAGTTGGACTTAATAATGGGAACTGGTTTATGGAGAATGGATTGATAAATCACTCTCTCCACTTTTGGGAGAATAAAGCAAAATTATCAATTATGGGTCATGTGGTTACACCTAGGAGGAAAACTAGTGCATTTTCTACTCACTTGTGCAACATGGAGAAATTCTCTAACAAGATTGTAATTAGAATTTTTTTGCAAGGCTGTGCTTTCCATAGACATGGTTTCTTTCTGTACATGGATCATGAATTTTAAGATGCTATCAAACTATTTAAAGTCTCTTATAACAAGTTTTGTCATGTACCAAATTCATTCCTGTGCAGTTTTCAGTGACAAAATGGTTCTCTCATTTGTATGTATAAAAACATTGCTAGAGAAGAGGAAAAAAAACTCATGATTCAACTTATTTTGTACTCTTTAGGAAGAAAAAAGGACCTTTTCAGATGAAGATTATAATTTCAGCACAAAGGAAACATTTAAGGCCCAGGCACCTCTTAAATTTGATACTAATAATATATGAAATAAATTATAAGCCTTCTGTTTATGTCAGTTCTTGTAGGTACTTGCTTGCCAATTCAGAGACAAGATTGCTTAATTCCAGGTGTATTTCTTAGTGCAGAACACATTCACTTTAGAGTTTATTCTGTTGTTTACAGAGTTAGTAGTAATAAAAGACTTTCTAAAGATTTTTTTTTTTAGAGACTCTTAAAATTTTCATGTTGGAAGGGACCTTAGAGGACATCTAGTTTAGTACATGACTTTTCTACCATGGCCAGGTCAAACCGCATCCAGCAGACTCTTCCTGCCCCCTGCTGGTCCCCTTCTTGTCTGCTATGCTTCAGATTCTAGGTCTTTGTTCCTTGAATGTATCAAGCTCTGTTAAGAGTCTTTGTACTTCCTTGAACGCTCTTCACCCATCCCTGCTCCTGTGCCTTGTTTCTTGAAACAGATTTCACTCAAATCTTACCTTCTCAGACAGGCCTTTCCCAGGCTACCCTATCTAAAAGAGGTTCCCCCCCTCCACCCCCACAATAACTCTATTGAAAGACTGTTTTCTTTCCTTTATAATACTTGCAATGCCTTGAATGATCATGTCTGTTTATTTTCTGTCTCCCCTCATTAGGCTCCATGAGAGCAGGGACCATGTCTCTGGTGTTCTCTGCTGTATCCTGAAGCATGTACAGTGGGCTGGCCCACTGTAGGTAGCCTGCAGATAGATAGCATTGATGGGTCATCATTGTTCAGTCACTACTGAGCTGAGATCTGTCTCCGTTTCACTTGTACCACTGATCTTAGTTCTTCTCCCTAAAATAACTCAAATCACCTTCTCTATTCTTTTTCAAAGTCTTCAGACATTTAGATGTCAGTCTAATCAAAACCAAACTTGTCTAGTCTTCTACCGGCTCCTTATCTGGCATAGTTTTGGAGTGTGGTCATCATCCAGGTTATCCATCACTGAGAAATTTTGGTTTTGTTGATACCCAACACTAGAGACCGTATGCTATGTGAAGTTTGAACCTCAGAAAGAGTTCAGTGAAACTTTTTTGGTTAATGTAATATTGAAGTGCTTTATCTTTGATAAAAAAATATTTTTTACTTCCATATAAATGACGAAGAAACTATATGTGATGTCATTATCAGAATTAACTCTTTGAGTTCTTAAAAATTTATTTTATTGAGAAATAGAACAACGGAAATACATAGAACATAAACGTACACTCTAATAGATATGTCTGTTTAACTATCATTCAAGTCAAGAAATAGAAGATTACTAGTGTCCCAGAAAGCCCTCTATTTATCTTATCTCTTGCCAATGTCACCTCCTCTCTACAGGTAAGTCATATCCTGATTTTTATGAGAAACCCTTCATTGGTCACTTTCTTTTTTTTTTTTTTTTTAATAGATTTACCATTTATATAAACATAGCTAAGTAATATAGTTTGTAGTTCAGCTTTGCCTGTTTTAAAACTGTGTATAAATGAAACAGTGCTATTGTATTAGTTTTCTCTTGCTTTGTAATCAATTATCGCAAGCTTAGCAGCTTGAAACAGCACCCATATATTAGCTCACAGTTCTGTATGTCAAAAGAGGGCTTGGTGTGGCTTGGTTCTCTGCTTAGGATATTGTAAACGTGTGATCAGATGTTGGTTGGGTTGAGCTCTCTTTCCTTGATTAGTTCCAAAGTTGATTTCTAAGATCCAGCTCTTTGTTGTTTTTTTTTATTTTTATTTTTTTATTGTTTATTTTCCATTTCATGAATTTCTAAAAAAAGTTTTTTTTAACATTTATTTATTTTTGAGAGACATAGAAACAGAGTATGAGCTGGGGAAGGGCAGAGAGAGAGAGAGAGAGAGAGAGAGAGAGACAGAATCTGAAACAGGCTCCAGGCTCTGAGCTGTCAGCACAGAGCCTGATGCGGGGCTCGAACTCACAGACCGTGAGATCATGACCTGAGCCGAAGTCGGCCGCTTAGCCAATTGAGCCACCCAGGCGCCCCTATTTCATGAATTTCTGCTCTTGGTTATTTCTTTCTTTATGTTTTCTTTGGATTTATTTTACTGATTTTTTTAACCTCTTTACCGAAGCTTAGTTTATTAATTGTAATTTTTTCATATTTTATGATATATGCATATATGACTCTCAATTCGCCCCCCACCCACCCAGCATTGCTTTAGGTTCTTCCTGTAAATTTGTATTTTTGTTACTATTATTATTTGTTTTTTACTGAAGTAGGCTCCAAGCCCAGCGTGGGGCTTGAACACACGACCCTGAGATCAAGAGTTGCATGCTCTACTGACTGAGCCAGTCAGACACCCAGTATTTTTGTTATTTTTAATTGTCTCATGATTAGTTCTTTGACTTATGGAGTATTTTGACTGTATTAATTTCCAAACATATAGGTATTCTCTAGTTCTTTCTTTTGTGATGGGTTTCTTGCTCATTTGCCTTGTGTAGGGAGAACATCCTCTGACTTCAGTGCTTGTAGTTTGTTTTGAATTGGATTACAACCTAGCACATGGTCAGTTTTTGTAAACGTTCTGCTTGGGGGAAGAAAGGCATTCTAAAGTTCTTTGCTACAGTCTACACTGTTCATTTGGTCAAGTTTAAAAAATATGCCCAAAATCTTCTGTATCCTGTTATCTTTAAACTATCTATTGAGTTCCTTTGCTGTTATTAAATCTTTCAATTCTAGAATTCTCATTTATTTTTCAAATTTGGTCTTTTACCTTTTGGACCTACCAGTTCTGTCAAAATGTTCAACCTTTGTGTTTTGATTAATTCTACTCTTTGGTTTTATAGGCTATTTCTGATAATTTTAAAATTACATGTCTTTCTGGGTCATTTTTTCCTTCAGACGTTTCTATTGGTTCTCGTTCTTGGTATCATATTATGTGCTGCTCAATGTAAGTGGTAAATTATCCGTAGCAATATTGTGAGGCCTGGGTTGATGTTCTCTTCCTGCAGAGATTTGGCGTTTTTCACATCCTCCCTTTGTGAACACCAGACAACTGGTAACATTACCAATCTGAACGTGAGACCACCTCAGTAACTTCGGTTTATTTTCGTCACTCAGATAACATGAAACTAGAATTCAAGTCTGTCCTAGGATTGATTTATTTCTGGTTTCCTTTATCCTGGGAGTGTAGCTCTGAGGTTTCTACTTTGAGTAGTGGCTTATTAAACTTCTTCCTTTTGGCATATGCTTGCCTTTGACTTTTGCCCCTGGGTTTCAAGATTTCAAGGATTTCAAGAGCAAGCCTATATTTCTCCCATTTTTTCTACTTCAAGTGCCTGAGAGCTGAAACATTTTGGGTGGTTTGGATTACTTCTCTGTATCCTATTCTTTTGCCTTGATTTCAGCCAGGTGATTCTTTACAATCTTTTCTTTGAGATTTTTAGGCCATTTAAAAAAGTACTTCCTGCAGTATTTATATTTGTCCTCAAAAGGACATTTCATCCAAGTTATTTAGTTATTTGAAGCTAAGGTGTCTGAGGTTTTAGGTCTTAAAAATTACTCAGGGGTGCCTGGGTGGCTTTAGTTGGTAAAGCGTCTGGCTCTTGATTTCAGCCCTGGTCGCGATCTCATGGTCACAGCGCGGAGCCTGCTTAGGATTCTCTCTCCCTTCTCTCTCTGCCCCTACTCCCACTCATGTGTGTGCACATGTTGTCTCTCTCTCCCTCTCTCTCAAAAAACCTCAGTGTTATTCATATAAAATTATAGTGAAATTCAATTCGGCACAGTTTTTTTTCTCTGTATGAGTACTGGTAGTTAAAAGACTGTTCATAACACCTATGTTATGTATTTGCTCACACATTTGAATTCTGATGCCCAGTTTGCATTACTCAATTTTGATTTCTACAGAGAATAAGTAGGACCAAATGTTCTTTGTGTATACTTACATTCATAACTTTTGGGGGGCTAGGTCTTCTTAGTGTGAATGATTTAACTTTTACCTCAGGTTTCCTTTGAAATGAGCCATGCCATTATTGGCAGAGAGTGGGATATTTGAATGTTTCCTGGGTGTTCTTCCAAATCAACTAGAGAAATGAAAGAATGATTCATTCTCAGAAGCACTGTGAGCATCTTTTACCTGTTATGTGACTGACTTAGATCTTCGTATGGCTGGCTCCTTCTTGTTACTGATATATCTCACCTCAGATGTCACTTTTTTAGAGAGACCTCTGAGAAATCACTCGTTTTTTCCACTCCCCCCCTAGCAAAATGTAAAGCTACATGAGGCAAAGACCTTGCTTATCTTGTTCACTACTGTCTTGTGTGTCCTATTTACTCATTCTCTGAAATGTATTAGGCAGTCAGTAATTATTTAAGCGATGAATGATATACCTACTAATATTTTTCTGGGGCGCCTGGGTGGCTCAGTTGGTTAGGGATTGGACTCTTGATTTGGGCTCAGATCATGACCTTGTGGTTCGTGAGATCAAGCCCCGTGTTGGGTTTTGCACTGACAGCATGGAGCCTGCCTGGGATTCTCCCTCTACCCCTCTCTCTCAAAATAAATGTAAAAAAAAATTTTTTTTTTCTGAAATTGTGACATTTTCTCTAAATGTCATTAGTACTTTAATAATTTGTTATTCCATTGAACTAAAGTTTTCTAAAACAAGTATAGTATCTGCATTCTTTTGCCTCTATTTTGCTAAAACATTATTTGTAAATATTGAATGAAAAATCAGATAGTAAGAATTGGGCCTAAAGTAAACATTAGAATGACAGAAAAATATTTAGCATTAGAGATAACTGTAACTTTCTTGTTGTATATTGAACTGAAAGGAGGTCAGTGTTGTTAGAGTGAAATGAGTCAAGGGAGAGAATAGTTGGATATCAGAGGAAGTGAGTTTAAGGCCTTGTGACTCATGTGGACTCTGACTTTCATTCATAATATGGGAGGCCATTTGTGGGTTTTGAGCAGAGCAGTGACATGATGTGACTTATTCTAAAAGATTTTGTGCGGAGACCAAGACCGAATGGGGTAGGTGTGTGTGGAGCCATAGGGACATTGAAGTATGTATGGTCTACTTGTGGCCTCTCACATTAGATTCAATGGCACATCTGTCTGTCTCTGTGCAAGACCCCATGTCTTAATTTCTTTTATATTTTATTTATTTAAGTAATCTCTACACCCAACATGGGACTTGAACTCATCACCCTGAGATCAAGAGTTACATGCTCAACTGACTGAACCAGCCAGGCACCCCATCCTGTCTTAATTTCTATAGCTCAGTTCTAAGCCTGAATATATTTGGTAGTACATCCTCCCAGATCCTACCCTCAAGGTTGAGTCTTCCTACTTTTCTTATTAGGAGGGTGTTGGCAGTATTTAGAACTCTGTTCTTCCATACATATTTTAGAATCAGCTTGTTTTAATTCCTCAGAAAGCATTGTTGGGTTTTTGATTGGGATTGCATTGGTGGTCTAGATTACTATGGGGAGAATTGACATCTTTTTTTTTTTTTTTTAAATGTCATTGCCATTTATCATCATTATTATTTTTTAAGGTTATTTTTGAGAGAGAGAGAGAAAGAACATGTGTGCATGAGTGGGAGGAGGGGCAGAGAGTGAGGAAGACACAGACTCTGAAGCAGGTTCCAGGCTCTGAGCTGTCAACACAGAGCCCGACATGGGACTCGAACTCACGAATGGTGAGATCATGACCTGAGCCAAACCAAAGTCTTGGTTAACTGGCCGAGCCACCCAGGTGCCCCGAGAATTAACATTCTTATAGTATCAACTCTTCCAGCCTTAAAATTGGGATAACTCTATTTAGGTCTTCCCTGATGCCTTTGAAAAAAGTTATGTATTTGAATTTTGTTATTCTAAATCTTTAGTGACTCTTTCGTTGTAAATGTGGTTTTAAAAAATTACATTTTCTGTTTATTGATGTTTATGAATACACTTGATATTTATATATTAAGCTTATACTCAGCTACCTTGTTAACATTTATCATTCAAATGATTTGCAAATTCTTTTGAATTTTCTATGTAGGCAGTAATATCTGTAAATTCTGTTTTGCCTTTCCTTTTAATCCAATATGTTCTATTCATTTATTTTTTCTTATTTTACTGAGATGGCTATAATTCATCAGGATAATGTTTAATAATAATGTTAATAAGCATTAATAGTAGGACTTCTTGCCATATTCTTAATTTTTAAACAGACTGTATCTAATATTTTGCCTTTATGAATGATTTTTGTCTAGGTTTTTGTCAGATACTTTTATCAAGATAGGAACATTTTAGGGGCCCTGGATAGCTCAGCCAGTTGAGCATCTGACTTTTGATTTCGGCTCGGGTTATGATCCCAGGGTCATGGGATTGAGCCCCCACACCTGGCTCTGTGCTGAGCATGGAGCCTGCTTAAGATTTTCTCTGTCTCCCTCTGCCCCCTTCCCACTCATGCTCTTTCTTTCTCTCTCTCTAAAAATAATAAAATAAAATAAACATTTTAAAAAAATTGTAAAAAAAGATATGAGCATTTTAAAAGCATTTAATTATGGGCATTCTGCTGTTTAGAAAGTTTGTACCAGTTTGTATTCCCTAACGTCAGCATATGAAAAGTCATACTTCAAGTTAGTACTTTCTCACGCCACATGGGTACTTATTTTTAAAAAGTTTAAAATTTTATAGGCAATAAAGAATTTCTTTATTGGTTTTGATTTATTTCTTCATTTTAAACCAATATTTTGTGTTGGTACAGCTGTTATTTTTCATAAAGATAGGGTAGTTTTTGAAACAAAATAATTTCAGATTTAGAGAAAAGTTGCAAAGAGAGTACAATGAAATTCCTGTTTCATAGACCCTTGACCCATATTCCCCAAATGTTAACATTTTATTCATCTTTTTTCTCTTTCTCCATACACATGTACTTATTCTTTGCCCCAAATGGTTTAAGTTGCAAACTTTATCTCTAAAAATGTTGGCGTTCTTTCTTTTCTTGTTTGTTAAATTTTTAAGTAGACTGCCTTATTCTGGAGATTCTGGGGTGCTTTATTAATTTATTAATTCAACTATTATTAACATATTAACATTATATTAAAGTATACAATGTAATGATTTGATCATTTGATATGATCACAGTAAGTCTGGTTAACATTCATTGCTACACACAGTTATCAATTTTTATTCCTTGTGATGAGAACTTTTCTTTTTAAGTTTATTTTCAGAGAGAGAGAGAGAGAGAGAGAGAGAGAGAGAGTACAAGCAGGGGAGGGGCAGAGAGAAAGAGAGAGAGAGAGAAAGAATCCCAAGCAGGCTCTGCACTATCAATGCAGAGCCCCATGTGGGGCTCAAACCCACTAACTGTGAGATCATGATTGGAGCCGAAATCAAGACTCAGACGCTTAACCAGGTGCCCCATATTCCTTGTGATGAGAATTTTTAAGATCTACTCTTTTGGCAACTTTCAAATATACAATAAGGAATTATTAACTACAGTCACATGTTGTACATCACTCGTAATAATTTACAGCAAAAAATTTTTTTCTTGTCCAGGTTTCAGTCCAGTCCAGGATCATACATTATATTTAGTTATCATGTCTACTAAGCCTTTTTTTAACAGTTACTTGGTTCCTTGTCCTTCATAACCTAGACATTTTCCAAAGAATATAATCCAGTTATTTAGTAGAATGTCCCTCAGTTTGGGCTTGTCTGTTGCTGCTTATGGTTAGATTCAGGTTTTACCTTTCTGGAAAGAATGCCACAGAAGTGTTTTGTTGCATCCTATCAGGAGGCATATGATGTTGGCTTGTCCTATTTTTGATGATGTTAACTTTGATCATTTAATTAAGGTAGTGTCTGACAGGATTCTTCACTATGAAATTACTATTTTTCCCCTTTTAATTAATGGGTATTTTGTAGTGGAGCTACTTTGAGACTAGATAATATCCTGTTTTCCATCAGACTTTCAACCACTAGTTTCAGCATATGTTGATGATACTTGCCTGAAATAATTATTACCAAGGTGGTTGCCAAATGGTGATTTTCTAATTCCATCACCACATTTATTATTTGGAATTATCCTCTCAGAAAGAGCTTTTCCTTCTCCCTTCATTTATTTATGTAAGTAAGGACTGGTGTGCTTTTATTTTATTCTATGGAATATAATCTACTATTTTTATCTCTTTTGTTGATGAGATGTTTTTCATTTGAACAGAAGTGACTCAAGTTGACTCCTGTGTCCTTTAGACATGCCCCCATCATTCTTTGAGCATTACCTTCCTTTCTGGCACCACAAAAATATATCCTGGGTTCATATTGTACTTTTCCTTGCTCTTGTTTGGGAGTAACCCATTTCTCTGAGGAACTGAGAGTTGGTGCACTGGCTGTGCTCATAGATGTTGGAGTGTCATTGCTTCTAGGCCCCCTCAGCACATAGAGCTAGGGAATATGTGTATGTGTGTATGTATATTCACATACACGTTTCTGTGTGTTTCTGCATCTTTATATGAAGAACTGAGCTTATATGTTTAGCTCTAATTCCAAGCCTTCACTCTTTTTGTATTTGTAACTTCGTTTTATGAGAATAAGAAACCAAACTCTCATCATCCATAATGTATTTATTTACCTATTTGCTCAATCCAAGAATACACATAGTTTTCATGTATCTGTGTAAAAACAAATATCTAAGTATAGTATTTGTTTAGAAATTTTTTGTTTATAGCTTAAAAGAGAGTATGTACTTAAAACATTGGTTTAAACATTTTTTAAAAAGTATTCGTTTTTGAGAGAGAGGAAGAGACAGAGCACGAGCAGGGGAGGGGTAGAGAGAGAGAGGGAGACACAGAATCCAAACCAGGCTCTAGGCTCTCAGCTGTGAGCACAGAGCCTGATGCAGGGCTCGAACCCACGGAACTGTGAGATCGTGATCAGAGCTGAAGTCAGAAGCTTAACTGACCAAGCCACCCAGGCACCCCAAAACGTTGTTTTTAAAAGTTACCTGGAGTCATTTCTTTTTCCCTTGACCCCCTTGCAGAGTGGTTATATAATTCACTTAAAATACAGTTAGGTACATTGTTTTTGTTCCATTTTGGGTTCTTCTCTCTTCTTCTTCTTCTTCTTTTTCTTTTTCTTTCTTTTTAGTATATGAAACATTAGCATGATTTTTAAAAAAACTGTACACAAAGAATAAATTGTTAGAGTGCTGAATATAAAACTTAGGGGTTTTGTGTTTTTTCTTTCAGGGGATCATTTAATACTTCACATTACGACAAAAATGTGAAAATTCCTGCTAACCTGTGAGACTTTCTTCCTTCAACATTTTCTACTTACTGCACAACTTTCTCAGAAGTTCTTTTCTGATGCCATGTTTTGTGGCCTGCATCAAAAGAGGAGTTTGTCTTCATGAAGATTCCTAACATTGGTAATGTGATGAATAAATTTGAGATCCTTGGGGTTGTAGGTGAAGGTAAGTTTAGCATTCCTTGAGTTTCTGAGCAATGTATGTAGTTATACCTACCACTGAAAAAGTTACTAATTCAGATCCTATTAATTTTACCTATATTAATTCGGATATGTGTTTGAGTAAAATATTAAAAATAAAATTGCAGTTAAACTATTTGTGTTTTACTCTCCAATTGAAAGTTAGTAACATTTTAAAACCCTTTAAAACTTAATGAATCAGGGATTTCTTTTTTTAAGTTTATTTATTTTGAGAGAGAGAGAAAGAGCAAGCAGGGGAGGGGAAAGAAGGAGGGAGCGAAAGAATCCCAAGCTGGCTTCTTCCTGCTGTCAATACAGAGCCCGACTTGAGACTCTAACTCATAAACGTTGAGGTCATGACCTAAGCTGAGATCAGGAGTCGGATACTTAACCGACTGAGCCACCCAGGCACCCCAAATCAGGAATTTCTTAAAGCTGCCTTCATTTCATTGTTTTAATTAGCAATTATGGTTTCTTTAAGTTTATAGTTTTTTCTTACATTTTATATCAGGCTTATTTTGAATAATTTAAAATTTATTTCTATAAGTTAAATTTTACTAAATACATGATAAATAAATGAATAACCTTATTTTTCTTTGAGAATGACAAACCACATTTTTATAAGTTCTGAGGCACACAACTTGATCAGATTTTAACATCTCTGAAATCAGGATGTGTGTTATAATTTATAGGATGTCACAGTTTAATTGGCAGCACTTCCCCCCATTAGTACATAAAATGCTTGTGATCAGTGACATCATTAATTTGATGAAATATAGTAATTCATTTTTCATAAGTCTTCCTGATTTTTCCTTCTTAGTAATTTTGCTTTTGACTCAAAGATAACTTTATGGGGATTTTGAGAAATGATTCTCTTAACAGGATATGAGTGATTATAATTATGATTTCTTAGCATTTATATCTTTAAAGCAAATGTTATAAAAATTTTATATCTTATGAATTTTCAAATAAATTGTGAATTTTAAAAGAAGTTTTGAAGATTTTCCTATGCGAACAATAAAGCTGTTCTAGTTATTAAGAAGTTAAATCCTTTTCGAATAAATAGAAACAATTAAAATATAGTCTGATCATTGGGTGCTTGCTTTAAGATCTGAAGTCGCTAAGAAATATATATATATATATTAAGTAAACTATATATAGTTTAGTATATATATATATATATATAGTATAAGTATGAAGTATAGTATACTTAATATAGTATACTATATTAAGTAAACTTAATATATTAAGGAAACTAAAAATTGTTTCCTAAACTCTACATTCCTGTAGCCTAGCCAGTGCATTTTCACTCTGTAGTGAAATGGCATGGGCTGTTAAATCTAGATTAAAGGATTGCCTGGTGATGGAATTAAGTTGAATGGTTGTAGAAGCTGATTCCATCCTGACTGTGATAAGATTCATCTATCTCCACCAAAGTGAGGGAGACTTATTTCATTTTCCTAGATTCTGTTCAAGACACATTTCCCAATTTCATCACCCTTAAGTGTCCTTGTCGTAGATGTGTGCAGTCTTTGCCTGTCTGTTTATGTTCCTGACATTTCTACAAACCTCAAGTTATCATACATTACATGTTGATTTTACTAATCAGGTTGTCACAATATAACTCTAACCTCAGTGTCTTGGGTACCTTGCTGTTGACTATGTTCTGCCTCTAAGGAAGTAGCATTTTTGGCTAGAAAAGAGGATGAGTAACTCAAAAGGTAGTGATGAATCTCATCACAGTATACCAAAGAATGTGGAAGTGTGTGGCTATAAATGGCCAGAAAGCCTTGGATTGCTTATGGTCTGTGTTCTTGCTCGGAGTCTTCATTTATGTAGCAATTCCTACTAGTTATTAATTTGAATGCTTAAGCCTGTACTATTTTGCCGGTTGGGAAAGACATTCCAGTACCAGTATCCTAGAAGAAGATTTCAATGTCTCCTAGGACTGAGATCGTTAGCTTTAAAATTTTAAGTTTTCTAGAATCTTTTGAGTTAATTTTCATTTACTCTTAAAGTTCTTATGTTCAAATCTTGTCTCCAGAAATTTTAAGCTTAGATTAAAATGTCTCAAGTGAAATTGTCTTTAAAAAGAGAAACATTTAGGGGCATCTGGATGGGTTAGTCAGTTAAGCATCCGATTTCGACTCAGATCATGATCTCGTGGTTTGTGAGTTTGAGCCTTGCATCAGGCTCTGCACTGATAGTGTGGAGCCTGCTTGGGATTCTTTCTCTCTGCCTCTCTCTCTCTCTCTCTGCCCCTCCCGGACTTGCACGTGCTCTCGCTCTCTCTCTCTCTCTCTCTCTGTCAAAATAATAAAAATAAAAAGAGAGAAACATTTAAAAATACTTCTTGGGGAAATGGGTTGCTTATACTCTTGTGTTAAAAAAAATATATAATAAATATCCATTCTCTGTATGTGGCTCATTGCATTATTGCTGCAGTGTACTGTCATTTTAGGGTTCATTATTATAACAATATAATATAACACTTTACTGATAACCAATGTAAATATAATAGAACCTTTATTTCTCTAAGAGCTGTAGTTGAATATGACCCCTAATTGTTTATTTCTTTTTATTATAGGAGCCTATGGAGTTGTGCTTAAATGCAGACACAAGGTAAGTACATGGTTTTTAAAAAGAAAATACTATATATGTTTAATTGTTTAGAAACGTATGTATTGTTCTGTGCATGTGGGCATATAGTTAAAACTGTCTGGCTATGATAATGATGCTTACTAAAGTGGAATGAACATGTGAACCCAGAAAAAGGAGAGTACTTTTGGCAAAGCTTTATCATGATTAGGTAGTCATTTAGTTATTTGCAGTCATATGCTGTTTTTTCTCAACTGACCTATGTGTATAGGTGAAAAGATTCCTAATGGGAAGAGAGAAAAGGTGACAGAGAAGAAATCAAGGTAGTGACAGATTTATGTTGAAGCACTTAAGAGCAAGAAGGAGCATTCAGTCAGTATTTTTCACATGGAGGGAGTAACTTAGATTGCTTGCCGGATCTGAATCCAGATTTTGAAAAGTAGTGGCTAGGTGTTTGGTTATGAAATAGGGTTTTGGATAATGGTGCGTGATTATCATTACTGGTTGTAGTTGATCACCCTTGTATAGCCTTGAAATGGAACTTATGATATAGATTATCTGACTATTAATACTAATCACCAGTTGTTCAGGGGAGTTATTTCAAGTTTCCCACAGCTGTTGCTCAGAGGTAAGCATGTTTTACTCAGAGACTAACTTTAAGATGGCCAGTGTTGATGAAGCTGTAACAATTTTAAATGTTAGGTTAAATATTTTTCTGTTGTTATATACCTAGTCTGAGTATTAATATCTGGGCTCATGCTATTATGTGTATAGTTTTGTTAAGACCAAAGTTTGAAGTTTTTTTGTGGTATTTACTAATGGTTTAATTTGTGTCTGAGATGAGTTTAACACTTTAGCGCAAGTCATTTAATTCTCAAATCTATTTATCATAACATATATGTATGTGTATATATGCGTAAATAAAGAGGATATCATTTTTACATTTATTTTTTCTCTCCTGTTGTACAGAATAGTATGTTTGGATTTTAAGACTTCATGGCAGTTGATGTACATTTGGGATTTAGATCATAAATTCTTTTAATTTGGTTCAACGAATTTTCTATTCTTGAAATTGAGTATTCAAATATCTTACGTTGGTAATAGTTATCTGAAGATCTCTGCCAGTAAATACTCAAAAAAATGGTTTGAATACTGTGGGTTTTGATTTAGGATGATTAAGAATTTAAAATAATAAATGTAATCAAAATGAATTTAGCACCTTAAATACCTCATTAAGAAATATTACTGCAGTTGGAAATTAAACAAATGGAAAGCTCTCTAGTGAATTGCTATACTGTTAATGACTTGCCTTGAGTTATAATAAATTTCTCAAGCTTTAAAAAAATAAAATTCCTTGGTGGATACTACTCACGGGAAATAGGTTGTTCGTTTCCAAGTTAAATTTGACTCTTTCATGAACACAATACTTCCTCTTATACCATGGCTCTGTTTATACAGCATAGCTAATGGAAGCTCCAGTTCTTAATTTTAATATCTGAGTTTTAAAATTGAAAGATTTCTGTTACATAATGCAAATCTTCCAACAGTGTTTTCTCTGTCTCAGTCACACTTCTTCCTGTGACTGTTTCCCCTATGCTTTTTTTAAAACCTTATCTAAGCTCTCTTTCTGCCTTTAATGTAAAAATAAACTTTATTAATTGAATATATTCAACTGATATATGTTTTTATCTTCCCATGTGTCTGGTTTATTCTTTTGTGAAGATACGCTTGTTACCTGTACCTGGTTCTCATAATACACACTGTTAGTGCCAGCCAGATGGGCCCAGAGTGAAAGTAGATGAGGACAGGTTTCTCTGCTCTTGGGAAGCCAACTCTGAATGTGAACTTGAATTCCTAGGGCACTTTGAGTAATAAGGATGAATAAACCATAGTTTTCTTTCTCTTATATGGCTTATGGTCTGAAGAGGTAGAAGAATAGATACTTAAAAAAATAACCCATGAGGTTGCTGCAAATGACATTGCACCTAAAAAAATCTCTTTTTACTGCCCTTCACTAAATGAGAGACTTGCAGACTAGCTCTAAGTATTGTTGCTTTTTCCTTTCATGCATCTAAAAAGATACTGCTGGATGAAAAATGTAAAGCATGAATTAGTGCCTAACTCAGAGTAATATAAAACTCTTTTTAGAATCTGCAGCTGT
This sequence comes from Paguma larvata, assembly GCA_030068075.1. NCBI lineage: Eukaryota > Metazoa > Chordata > Mammalia > Carnivora > Viverridae > Paguma > Paguma larvata. The sequence goes on from CM057830.1 coordinate 13,151,001, forward strand.
TTAGTCATTAGAGTTGTTATAGATACATCTTTTTTGCGGCTAGAATCAGACCTTCAAATCTTTACCCCATTATCCAAAAAAAGAGAATTTGATGCTTCTAAGATTTACCCTTTAGGATCAATCAAATGGATTACTATGAAACCTCATGTTATAGTTAAAAATGGATATCATCTTCCCTGTTGTATCCATTATATGTAAAATAATCATGCCGGTATAGTTTGCATAACTTTTAGGAATTTGGGGAAATACTTATAAAATGTACAAATCAGGTCTGTATGATTACGTGTGCATAGGTATGTGCAATCACTTCTGCATAAATTTGAGCTCTTTTGGAGAGGGTTGGCTATGGGTATATATATAATTAAATAATTCCTAGCACATTATATATTTAAGCAAGTATGAAAGAAAGTTACTGTTTTAATCTGGGTACTATTGCAAGAAATTTAGAGGTCATGTTTATAAACAAATGTATCTTGTCTTTTGTGAACACAGTGTACTGTTGGGCTATTCCAGGCCAAAGACCATACTTCTTAATTTTCTGAAATGCTGCCCAATTAAAAAAGAAAAATGTAACTGTACTCTCTTTTCCACAGCTTCTGTTTATTGTATATGGGCACAGTGGCATGTATATGAAAACTCTTAGCAATAAATGTTAGGCTACTTATGGCACCTCAGGACTACTCAGGTTCTGGTCTGGGCCTTTGCTCTTCAGATACGCATTGCTGATTTTCTTTTTATTTGCATGTCTGCTTTGAAGTGCTTATGAGGGGGAGGCATATTTTATAGCATAGTTTTCTTTGCAGAAGCTCAAAGAAGTCATCCTCAAAACAAAGTAGGGAAAATGGAATGGAATGACATAGGGAGATATGATTAGAACCGGAGATGAAAGATTGTGCAAACTGTTTGAGAGAGGTTGGAGGGCGATGCTAACTGATCTTAGAACAGAGAAGTGCCGATTCATGTATTTCCTCTCCTGTGGCTGGGGTTGACATAGGAAAATTTTTGTTTGTTGTGAAGTAGTAGGTGACATGCCCTTGGGATGGCTGGTTATACAGAGCCATGACAAATCCAGTGTTGGGGTAGAGCCTATAAGTATTTATTAAATAATAAAGTGGACTTAAATTACAGAACCGAAAATGAAGGACACTGTAGAGAGCTGTTACAGAGTACCAGGTTCCGTGGAAGGATTAGAGATGATCCCAAGGGCTTGTGGTAAACTGCAAAATTATTATTATTTATCTGACTGAAAAACTTAAAGGGTATAATATAAGTTTAGAGGGAGAAATAATGAGTTCGGCTTTCATAAAAAAGAGTAAAATGGCAGAATACTACATCTGATAATAAGTACCACATACTGAGCATCTAACACATGCTAGCTAACTCTGCTAGATGTTTTACATTTACTCCCTACAACATTTCTACTCTTATACCCATTTTACAGATAAGAAAGCTGAGGCATTAGAGAGGTTATGTGTTAGGGCCAAGATTTTGCAGCTGAGAAGTGGGAGAACCAGGTTTTGGTCTCATGCCAGAAAACATTAACTTGAACATGAACTAGATGAAACGGTGAAATGTTACGGACCTTCCAAGAGGGAGTGTAGAGCAGAGTTGAGGGCATGTTTAAATAGTCCTACTGAAAGGAGAGGGAGGCACACCTCTAGAAACCAAAGAAGAAAGATTTTGTAAAATGGTATTCACCAATGGTGTAAAAATGCATAAAAAGATCCATGATGATAAGGATTGAGGGGTGCTGTTTAGTAATGACCTCTTTAAGTGAAATGGTACATTGAAGCCAGAGGTTAAGGAGAGAGTAAGCAGAGAAAATCTGGATTGTGCCATTTTCCCTTTTGAGAGTTGAGAAATTGAGATTGAGAGTACTAGGAGGAATAGTTGTGTTTAATATTCAGTAGTAGCAGGGGCACCTTGGTGGCTCAGTCAGTTAAGCGTCCGACTTCCACTCAGGTCATGATCTCATGGTTCTTGAGTTCAAGCCCTGCATCAGGCTCACTGCTGTCAGGACAGAACCACTTCAGATCCTCTGTCTACCTCTCTCTGTCCCTCCCCGTCTCACGCTCTCTCTCTCTCTCTCAAAAAAAAAATTTAATAAAATAAATATATATATATGTATAATAAAATATTCACTAGTCTGCAATACCCATATTTCCCCCTACTAAAAGGCATTCTTTGGTTATTTGTTATCATTTACTATGCACAATTTGCCTTTTGCTATAAGGGTTCATTTTTAGCAAGCTTTATATATTTTGAATTAGTGATTCCTTTTTTTCTTTTTCAGATTAATTTTGTTTTCCACCAAAAAGCTGAATATGATTTGGACACTTTAAAAAATAAAAAAAAAATGAACTATTTTAAGAAAGATACTTGAGGAAAAGTCCATGAACTATCACCAATTTAATAGATTATGTATAGTCCACCATCTAAAACCACACAATTACTTTCTACTAAAACAAAATAAACTTTGTTTCAGTTTTTTTCCACCATTAATGAAACAAGTCTTAAATTGTTTTTTAGATTTAAGTTTTACATGTGAATTGAGGTTTTTCAATTTTTTAAAATGTTTATTTACTTAGAGAGAGAGGTAGGGAGTGATCAGGGGAGGGGCAGAAAGAGAGGGAGAGAGGGAATCTCAAGCAGGCTCCACAGCTGTCAGCACAGAGCCTGATGTGGGGTCAAACCCACAAACCATGAGATCATGACTATGAGGTGGATCCTTAACTGACTGAGCCACCCAGGCGCCCCTGAATTGAGTTTTTAGAACAAAACTTAGATGGATCAACAATGAGAAACTGAATATATGGGATTAATTATTTTCTTTGTCATTACTTTCCTCCTTATTTAAATAAAAGTAAGATGTGAGTTCCTGCTTCTTGTCTATAAAATTTCTAGCATTTGAAGAAAATTAGAGAGAGGCTTGGGTTTTTAATAAAGATTGTCAGCAGCTGGAAATATTTCAGTATTGATTATTTCACCATAATCATTTTTAAAAGTAATTACATGTCCCTAAATGACTTTAGTTTACTGTGGGTTATGGAGATTAACAAGATGTCAATGTTAATATGGACTTTGGGTCAGGAACAAAGATAATAGGAATCATTAGTGAGGGAAAGACATCTGTCTACTTTTAAAGAGGCGCTTATATAGAACCATTATTTCTGTGTGGTTTCCTCTCTTGACCTATTTTTTCTTGCTGATCAATTAATTGTGGAAAGGTTTCTGGAAGACTACAGAAGTCTTACCAAAATCATACTTCTTTCTATTATAATATTTTACATTTCATATTCTGCTAGTCTTTTGATATATAGGACAAACTGCCTATGTTTTTGTTGCCTTGTTATCAATAAAAGAAATAATGACTTATGTGTCAATTTCCAGGTGAGTCTAATTTCTTCCAGGAACTAAAAGAATTTTGAGCATTTACCAGTTTCATGGTTATCTTTATCCTCATCATCCTAATCCAGATTTGTTTCGTTTGTATGTTTGTTTTGTTTTTTAGATAAAGAAATGGTCATGTTAGAACTGGCCAGGTACTAACTATACATGCATTGTCTACACAGAAGACTTTTAGCTTGTTCATCCTTCTCACAGTGACTCAACTCCTAAATGATTTGTCCATCCTTCCCGCACACATCCTCCATCCTCCAACTAGAGGATGAGTTGGCTGGGGCACTAGATGGACTTTAAAGTCTTCTTTTCTGCTAATTGTAAAAACATAATTAGTTCAAAGAAAAGGACTTTCTATACATTCTTCAGATGAGTAATTTCATTAGTCTCTGATACAGGTCTGTGCTTAAGGGATTTATATTTGCTCTTTAATGCAACTTTTCAAAACTTCAGGAGCACAAATGAAAGTGAAGAATTTTTTGTTCAGCCTTGAAATATGTATTCACTGGTAGTACAAGAAAAGGAACGGCGGAACAAATACCCATATGGTAGATACTTTTAAGTAGTTAAGCATAACTATCAATTGTTGAAATCAGTAACTGGAAAGTAGTACACAGTGATTTATTTCTATATAAATAGTAATCCAACCTGAAATACTATTAGAAGCTACAGTTTATATTCTACAATGCTTTTGAGCTTTACTCATTCCCAATTTAAATGTTTGTTTCATATGTTAAAGCCTTTTAATGTTAAAACATCCAATTAAAAAAATGTTCTTGTACCTCCTGTACTTAAAGCACTGTGTTCTAGGCATGGCCTTATAAAGTAAAATCCAATCAAATACCTATTAAAGAAAAATCTATTGAGTGCCCACAAAATGTCAGGTACTCTGGTTGGAACTGGCTCTGTAGAAATCAATAAATAATTCCTGTTTTTGAAGAATTTAGTATTTATAAATCAACAAATACTAGATCATGTTTTCTTCTGTCAGGAAGCTTAACACCTAACTTGGGAGAGGATAATTTGAGAGAAGATTATAGTGGAAATTATGGTGTGAAACCTTCTTCCCCGTTTTTCAATAAATTCTTCATTAAAGCCTGCTTAGGGAAAAAGTCATGACAGTTGTAAAGGAGCAAAAAAAAAAAAAAGAAATCAGTATTTCCCAGAACCCCACAAGAGGACTATCACAAAGATCGGAATAAATTAGGAAGTAGTGCTATTAGTTGAGGGTAGCTGAGTAAGAATGGTACGAGTGGGAAGTTTTGTTTACTTCTGAGTGCCAGAGGGCCCAGAATTCTAGGTGGAGTATTGATGGATTGTAAAACCTTCCCCAAATGGTACAGCTGAAACTTGATCCACGTGGCCCAGGCCATTTCCTTTAGGACCACTGTAGTAGGATGGGCAGGAGTGCCTACCCTGACAGCGTAGATCCGGCGTTGGCAAACTTCTGCCCATGCACCAAATGTGGCCCACTGTCTATTTTACAAATAAAATTGTGTTGGAACACAGCCACACTCATTCGTTTCTGTATTTTCTATGGATGCTTTTGTAGTAAAATAATATTTGAGGAGTTGTGACAGAGACTATATGACATACAAAGCCTAAAATTTTTTCTCGTGACCCTTAACAGAAAAAGCTTGCTGACTCCTGATATTGAACAAGCCCTAACTGGGAAAATACGGTGGAGACTGCATAGTGGCCTCAGTGGATCGTTCATCTCAATTTCTATTTGTCTCTTTGCCCTTTGTGCTTTTGGCGCCTGAGGAATACAGTTAATAAGGTGTGGGGCTTCCACTGAAAATTGCTTTTCCCTTGAGCTGGGCTTGGGTAAATTGGTCAGCTGGGTAGGAAATTTTGTATTGGTTACCTCTCATATTTCAGCTGCCAGAGAAGTGAACTTTGCTAGGGACTGGGCATACAGAGACACAGTGTATTTACCCTGACTACGTCCCATCACTGGTCTGAATAACTCTTTTTACCCAAAGATGAATATGAAGGATAAAACAGTCTTCATTGAGACTATGAAAGAATACTTGAGTTTAAGAGAAAGAGATTCTCAAAAATATGAACAGTAAAATTCTTTGGAGACTAAAACTGTAAGGTATCTTCCTAAAATAATTCAAGTGAAAATAAATGAGAAGTTAAGAAGATATAGTAGTGATTTCTGTTTCAAGTACCTCTTGACTTCTAGGCATTATGCTAGATGCTTTATTTTCATTACTTTAAATCTTTGTAACAACTATAAATTAATATCACCCTCTTTTTACATGTGGAAACTGATTTTCAAATAGGTTAATTTCCTGAAGGTCATACAAGTTAGGAAGTGGAGGAGCCTGGAATTAAGCCACATTTTAGGTCCATCGTTTTTGAGAAATTGAAGTAAAACTGGCATAACATAAAATCAGTCATTTTAAAGTATACAGCTCAGTGGCATTTAGTACCTTCACAGTGTTTTGCAATCTCTACCTCTATCAAGTACAAACTTTTTTTTGAGTACTACCTCAAAAAAAAAAAAACAAAACAAAAAAACACAAAAAACACAACTCATGGGGCACCTGGGTGACTCTGTTGGTTAAACTTCAAACTCTTGATACTGGCTCAGGTCATGATCTTACAGGCTTACATCAGGCTCTGCACTGACAGCACAGGCCTGCTTGGGATTCTCTCTTCCCCTCTCTTTCTGCTCTTCCCCTGCTTGCTCTCAGAATAAATAATAAACATTAAAAAAAATTAAAGAAAGCCTCGTGCCCATTAAGTGCCCATTCCCCATGTCTCCTCCTCCCCATCCCTGGCAGTCATCAATCTACTTTCTGTATCTATGGATTTACCTATTCTGGACATTTCCTATAAATGGAATCACATACAATGTGTGACCTTTGCAGTTTGCCTTCCTTCATTTAGCATAATGTTTTTGAGATTCATCTATATTGTAGCATGTATCTGTACTTCATCCCTTTCCTTTTTATGACTGAATAATATTGCATTGTATGAATATATGACATTTTGTCGATTCATTCATCTGTCAGTGGACAGACATGTGGGTTGTTTCCACCTTTTGACTATTGTGAACAGTGCTGCTGTGAACTTTCGTGTACAAGTTTTGTTTGAATTCCTGTTTTCAGTTCTTTCTGGGTGTGTACCTAAGAGTGGAAGTGCTAGGTAATATGGGAGTTTTATGTTCAACTTTTTGAAGAACTGCAAAATGTTTCCACAGAGGCTGCACCACTTTATATTCCCACCAGCAATGTGCAAGTGTTTCAGTTTCTCCATTTCCTTACCAACATTTGTTTTCTTGTTTTTTGTTGTTGCTGTGGCTATTTTAGCTGACATAAAGCAGTAGAATATTGTGTATTTGATTCGCAAGTCTATAATGATTTGTGATGTTGAGTTTCTTTTCTTGTGCTTGTTGGCCATTTGCCTATCTTGGCAACATTTGGAAAAATGTCTACTCAGGTTCTTTGTCCATTTTTAAATTGGGTTGTTTTTATTGTTGAATTGCAGGAGTTCTTTATATATTCTGAATATAAGTCTTTTATTAGATATGTGGTTTGCAAGTATTCTTTTCTCATTCTGTAGGTTGTCTATTTACTTAATAGTGTCCTTTGCATAAAAGTTTTTAATTTTGATGAAGTCCAGTTTGTCTATTTTTTCCTCTATTACTCATGTTTTTGAAACCACTGCCAAATTCAAGGTCATGATAGCTTATGCCTTTTTAAAAGTTAATAGTATAATTTTAGCTCTTATATTTATGTGGTGAATCCATTTTGAGTTAATTTTTACATGTGGTATGAGATAGAGGTCCAACTTGCATTCTTTTGAATGTTGGATATGCACTTGTCCCAACACCATTTGTTGAAGAGGCAGTTTTTTCCCTATTTATTGGTGTTGCTACCCTTGTTGAAAATGACCATCAGTGTATGAGTTTATTTCCAGGCTCTCAATTTTATTCCATTGGTCTATGGGTCTATCCTTATGCCAGTGCCACACTGTTTTGATTACTGTGGATTCGTAGTAAGTTTTGATATCAGTGAGTATGAATCCACCAACATTTTTTCTTCTTTTTTCAATACTATTTTGGTTTTTGAGGGCCCCTTGCAATTCCATATGAATTTGAAGATTAGCTTTTCTATTTCTGAAAAAAAGGCCATTAGAATTTTGATAGGGATTCCATTGAATCTGTGGATTACTTTGCATAGTATTGTTACCTTAACAATATAATTTTTTCCAATGTGAACATAAGACCTTCTGTTTATTTAAGTCTTCTTTAACTTCTTTCATCAATACTTTGTAGTTTTCTTTTTTTTTTAAATTTTATCATAGTTTATTTTCAAATTGGTTTACATATAACACCCAGTGTTCATCCCAACATGTGCCCTTTTTAATGCCCATCACCCCCTCTCCCCCCTCCCTCATCCCCCTCACCCTCAGTTTGTTCTTAGTCTTTGAGAGTCTCTTATGTTTTATCTCCCTCCCTCTCTGTGTCTTATTTTTCTTTCCCCTCTTCCCCTCCCCCCTGGTTTTTGCTTAGTCTCACAAAGTCCACCTATTCGTGGAAACATATGGTATCTGTCTTTCTCTGACTGACTTATTTCACTTAACATAATACCCTCCAGTTCCATCCATGTTGCTACACATGGCCAGATTTCATTTTTTCTCATTGCCACGTAGTAGTCCATTGTATATATGTGCCACATCTTCTTTATCCATTCGTCAGTTGATGGGCACTTGGTCTCTTTCCATGATTTGTCTATTGTCGAAAGTGCTGCTATGAACATTGGGGTACACGTGCTCCTATGCATCAGCATTCCTGTGTCTCTTGGGTAGATTCCTAGCAGTGCTATTGCTGGGTCAAAGGGTAGCTCTATTTTCATTTTTTTGAAGAACCTCCACACTGTTTTCCAGAGTGGCTGCACCAGTTTGCATTCCCACCAACAGTGTAGGAGGGTGCCTGCTTCTCCACATCCTCGCCAGCATCTATAGTTTCCTGATTTGTTCATTTTAGCCACTCTGACTGGTGTGAGGTGGTATCTCAGTGTGGTTTTGATTTGTATTTCCCTGATGATGAGTGACATTGAGCATCGTTTCATGTGTCTGTTGGCCATCTGAATGTCCTCTTTGGAGAAGTGTCTATTCATATCTTCTGCCCATTTCTTCACTGGGTTATTTGTTTTTCGGGTGTGGAGTTTGGTAAGTTCTTTATAGATTTTAGATATTAGTCCTTTATCCGATATGTCATTTGCGATGATCTTTTCCCATTCCGTTGGTTGCCTATTCGTTTTGTTGGTTGTTTCTTTTGCTGTGCAGAAGCTTTTTATCTTGATGAGGTCCCAGTAGTTCATCTTTGCTTTTAATTCCCTTGCCTTTGGAGACGTGTCGAGTAAGAAATTGGTGCGTCTTAGGTCAAAGAGGCTTTTTCCTGCTTTCTCCTCTAGGATTTTGACGGTTTCCTGTCTCACATTCAGATCTTTTATCCATTTAGAATTTATTTTTGTGAGTGGTGTAAGGGAAGTGGTCTAGTTTCATTCTTTTGCATGTTGCTGTCCAGTTCTCCCAGCACCATTTATTAAAGAGGCTGTCTTTTTTCCATTGGATACATTTTCCCCGCTTTGTCAAAGATTAGTTGGCCATATACTTGCGGGTCCATTTCTGAGTTTTCTATTCTATTCCATTGGTCTATGTGTCTGTTTTTGTGCCAATACCATACAGTCTTGATGACTACCGCTTTGTAGTAGAGGTTAAAGTCTGGGATTGTGATGCCTCCCGCCTTGGTTTTCTTCTTCAGTATTATTTTGGCTATTCGAGGTCTTTTGTGGTTCCATACAAATTTTAGGATTGTTTGCTCTAGCTTTGAGAAGAATGCTGGTGCAATTTTGATTGGGATTGCATTGAATGTGTAGATTACTTTGGGTAGTATTGCCATTTTAACGATATTTATTCTTCCAATCCATGAACATGGGATGTTTTTCCATTTCCTTGTGTCTTCCTCAATTTCCTTCATAAGTTTTTTATAGTTTTCAGTGTAGAGGTCTTTCACATCTTTGGTTAGGTTTATTCCTAAGTATTTTATGGTTTTTGGTGCAATTGTGAAAGGGATTAGCTCCTTTATTTCTCTTTCTGCTGCTTCATTGTTGGTGTATAGAAATGCCACCGATTTCTGTACATTGATTTTGTACCCTGCAACTTTGCTGAAATCATGGATCAGTTCTAGTAGGCTTTTGGTGGATTCCGTCAGGTTTTTCATGTAAAGTATCATGTCATCTGCAAAAAGTGAAAGTTTGACTTCCTCCTTGCCAATCTTGATGCCTTTTATTTTGTTTTGTTGTCTGATTGCTGATGCTAAGACTTCCAGCACTATGTTAAATAGCAGTGGCGAGAGTGGACACCCCTGTCGTGTTCCTGATCTCAGGGGGAAGGCTCTCAATTTTTCCCCATTGAGGATGATATTAGCTGTGGGCTTTTCATATATGGCTTTTATGATGTTTAAGTATGTTCCTTCTATCCCGACTTTCTCGAGAGTTTTTATTAAGAAAGGGTGCTGTATTTTGTCAAATGCTTTTTCTGCATCTATTGACAGGATCATATGGTTCTTAGCTTTTCTTTTGTTAATGTGATGTATCACGTTGATTGATTTGCGAATATTGAACCAGCCCTGCAACCCAGGGATGAATCCTACTTGATCATGGTGGAGAATTCTCTTTATATGCTGTTGGATTCGATTTGCTAGTGTCTTGTTGAAAATTTTTGCATCCATATTCATCAGGGATATTGGCCTGTAATTCTCTTTCTTTGCTGGGTCTCTATCTGGTTTGGGAATCAAAGTGATACTGGCTTCGTAGAATGAGTCTGGGAGTTTTCCTTCCGTTTCAGTTTTTTGGAACAGCTTGAGGAGGATAGGAATTAACTCTGTTTTAAATGTCTGGTAAAATTCCACAGGAAAGCCATCTGGTCCAGGGCTTTTATTTGCTGGGAGGTTTTTGATAACTGATTCTATTTCTTCACTAGTTATGGGTCTGTTCAAATTTTCTGTTTTTTCCCATTTGAGTTTTGGTAGCGTGTGGCTATTTAGGAAGCTGTCCATTTCTTCCAGATTGCCAAGTTTGGTGGCATATAATTTTTCGTAGTATTCTCTGATGATTGCTTGTAAAGCTGAGGGATTGGTTGTAATTTCTCCCTTTTCATTCACGATTTTATCTATTTGAGTTCTCTCTCTTTTCTTTTTGAGAAGCCTGGCTAGAGGTTTGTCTATTTTGTTTATTTTTTCAAAGAACCAGCTTTTGGTTTCATTGATCTGTTCCACTACCTTTTCTGTTTCCATATGATTAATTTGTGCTCTAATCTTTGTTATTTCTCTTTCTGCTGGGCTTGGGTTGTTTTAGTTGTTCTGCTTCTAGTTCTTTTAGGCGTGCTGTTAGAATTTGTGTTATTGATTTTTCTTGCTTCTTGAGATGGGCTTGGATTGCAATATATTTCCCTCTCAGGACTGCCTTTGCTGCGTCCCAGAGCGTTTGGAATGTTGTATTTTCATTTTCATTTGTTTCCATGTATTTTTTAATTTCTTCTCTGATTGCTTGGTTGACCCACTCATCTTTTAGTAGGTTATTTCTTAGCCGCCATGTTCTTGGATATTTTCCAGGCTTTCTCCTGTGGTTGATTTCAAGTTTCAAAGCATTGTGGTCTGACAGTGTGCACGGTATGATCTCAATTCTTTTATATTTATTCAGAGCTTCCCTGTGCCCCAGAATGTGGTCTATCTTGGAAAATGTACCGTGTGCAGTTGAGAAGAATGTAAATTCCTTTGCTCCTGGGTGACGGACCCCTAAAGTTGTCTGTGAGGCCCATCTGTTCTAATGTGTTGTTCAGGGCTATTGTTTCTGCGGAGATTTTCTGTTTTGTGGATCTATCCAATGCTGAGAGTGGAGTGTTGAGATCCCCTACTATTAGGACATTTTTATCGATGAGGTTGCTAATGTTTGTAATTAGTTGTTTTACAAATTTGGGTGCCCCTGAATTCGGTGCGTAGATATTTACAATTGTTAGCTCTTCCTGCTGGATGGTCCCTGAGACTATTATATAATGTCCTTCTTCATCTCTTATTACATCGTTCATTTTAAAGTTGAATTTGTCTGATATAAGTGTGGCTACTCCGGCTTTCTTCTGACTTCCAGTAGCATGGTAAATAGTTCTCCATCCCCTCACTTTCAATCTGAAGGTATCTTCAGGTTTAAGATGAGTTTCTTGAAGACAGCAAATAGATGGGTCTTGTTTTTTAATCCATTCTGTTATCCTGTGTCTTTTGATTGGCGCATTTAGTGCATTTACATTTAGTGTTAATATTGAAAAATATGGGCTTACAGCACTGTATTATCTGTAAGTTTCATGTTTGTAAGGCTGTCTCTGGCAGTCCGTGTTCTTTGCAACCTTTCCTGCATAGAGTGCCCCTCAGGATCCCTTGTAGTGCTGACTTATTTGTGATAAATTCTTTCAGTTTTTGTTTGTTGGGAAAAACCTTGATCTCTCCTTCTATTCTGAATGACAGGCTAGCCGGATACAGAATTCTTGGTTGCATGTCCTTCTTGCTCATCACATTGAAGATATCCTGCCATTCCTTTCTGGCTTGCCAAGTTTCTGTAGATAAGTCTGCTACTACCCTTATATGTCTGCCTTTGTATGTTAAGGTTCTTTTCTCCCTAGCTGCTTTCAGGATTCTCTCCCTATCTTTGTATTTTGCCAGCTTCACTATGATGTGCCGTGCAGAAGGTCTGTTCAAGTTACGTCTGAGGGGAGTTCTCTGTGCCTCTTGGATTTCCATGCCCGTTTCCTTCCTCATGTTGGGGAAGTTCTCAGCAATGATTTGTTCCAGAACCCCTTCGACTCCTTTCTCTCTCTCTTCTTCCTCTGGAACTCCTATGATACGGATATTGTTTCTTTTGAGTGCATCGCTCAGCTCTCAAATTCTCCTTTCCTATTCCTGGATCAGCTTCTCTCTCTTTTTATCTGCTTCCTCTTTTTCAATAATTTTGTCTTCTAATGCACTAACTCTTTCCTCTACCTATTCAATCCGTGCTGTGGCTGCTTCCAGTTTCCCTTGTATTTCTTCCAATGTCTTCTTTAATTCTTCCTGACCGTTTTTAAGGTCCTTGAACTCTGCCGCGCGGGACCCCTTGCATTCATCTAAGCTTTTTTCAAGCCCAGCGATTAGTTTTATGATTGTCATTCTATATTCATGTTCTGTTATGTTGCTTATATCTGTTTTCATTAATTCTTGAGCTGTCACTGCTTCTTGTAGATTCTTTTGAGGAGAATTCTTCCGTTTCATCATTTTGGCTGGATGTGTTTTGGATTGTTTCTTGGAGTTGCCCTGGAAAGGAAAACAGAGGTTTAGCTGGGCTGTGTCTGTTTTCCCCTTCCTGCCTTGTTAGCTGTAGCACCTTTTTCCCCCGATTCTTGGAGTTGAGAGAGACTATGGTTTCATTCGTCCCCATTTAAAGGGCAAGCGAAATACTGGAGCCCCCTACTCCTCCGCCATGTTGCCCCGCTTCCCCCAGAGTCAGTACTTTGTAGTTTTCAATGTATTAGTCTTTTACATGCTTGGTTACATTTATTCCTAGGTATTTATTCATTTGGATCCTCTTTTTTTTTTAAGCTTATTTATTTTTTTTAAGAGAGAGAGAGAGATGGGTGGGGAGTGGGGCAGAGAGAGACAGAGAATCCCAAGCAGGCTCCATGCTATGAGCCTGGAGCCCCATGTGAGGCTCAAACTCATGAACCACGAGAATATGACCTGCGCTGAAATCACGAGTCAGATGCTTAACCTGCTGAGCCACCCAAGTGCCCCCGGATGCTATTTTTAACGGAATTGCTTTCTTAATTTCCATTTTGCATTGTCAGTTGCTAGTATATAGAAATACTGTTTTTTTTATTATTGCGGTAAAATATGTATAACAAAATTTGCCATTTTAATGATTTCTAAGTGTATAGTTCAGTGGCATCAATCGCAATGGTGTGTAACCATCACCAATATATTTCCAGTTTTCTTTATCATGCACAAAAGAAAGAATCTATTCTATATTATTCAGTAGAATAATAGAATAATATTCTGTTATATGTATATACCACATTTTGCTTGTCCATTCATTTGTTGATGGACACTTGAATTGTTTCCACTTTTGGCTAATGTGAATAATGTTCCTATGAACATTCACATACAAGTATCTGAGTCCTTCCTCTTAATTCTTTTGTATATATACCTGGGAGTAGAATTGCTGGGTTAGATGTAATTATGTGTCTAACATTTTGTAGACTACTGGCTATTGTGTTTTAATTTTTTTTATCCTGCAATTTTGCTGAATTTTTTAGCTTTAATGTGTGGATTCTTTTAGATTTTCTCTCTATATAATTATATCATCTGTGGATGAGAGTAGTTTCATTTCTTCCTTTTAAAAAATTTATTTACTTTTATTTAAGTGTATTTATTTATTTTGAGAGAGAGAAAGAAAGCGCACAGGTGTGGAAGGGGCAGAGAGAGAGGGAGAGAGAGAGAATCCCAAGCAGGCACTGTCAGCACAGAGCCTAATGCGAGGCTTGAACTCATGAACTGTGAGATCATGACCTGAGCTAAAATCAAGAGTCGGGACACTTAACAGACTGAACCACATAGTCGTACTATTTTTATTTTTTTTAGTAGTTTATTTTTAAGTAATCTTTACACCCAACGTGGGGCTTGAACTCATGACTCCAAGATCAAGAATCACATGCTCTACTGACTGAGCCAGCCAGGTGCTCCTATTTCTTCCTTTTTAATCTGGACTTTTTATTTCTTTGTCTTGCCTAGTTCTTCTGACTAGAGTTTTTAGTACAATGTTAGTAAGTGGCAAAAGTGGACATCTTTGCCTTGTTCCTGATCTTGGGGAGAAGCCTTTCAATCTTTTACCATTGAGTATGCATGAATTTAGTTGTGGATCTTTCATAAATGTGCTTTATCAGGTTGAGGAAGTTGCTTTCTATTTATTGTCTGCTTGTCCATCTTGGATATGGTGTGTAGGGTAAAGCAGGTAGGCAGTTTAAAATGTGCATCGCGCTTGTATCACAAAGTTAGCTACCTCCTTTATCAAGTCTTTCCATGGTTGTTTTAAGTTTTTGACTAGTGGCAGAGTTGTAGAAACTTCGATTCTAACACTTTTTCCAGCTTATTATTTGTTATTTGTTTCTGTGAAAGGACAGAGTCCTAGATTTCCCTATTTTGCCATTTTTGGTGATATCACTCTGTGGAGGGTATATGTTTGGTACATATTTTCTCCCAGTCATTGACATCGAACTTACAATTTTTTTCGTAGATTGTTCTTTTGGTAGTGTATCTAAAATCACATCACCAAAGTCAAAAGTCACCTAAGATTTTCTAGGTTATCTTTTAGAAGTTGTGTAATTTTGTATTTAGGTCTATGATCTACTTTGAGTTAATTTTTGTGAAACTTAACAAGGTTTGTGTCTACATTCTTTATTTTTACATATGGACGTCCAGCACCATTTGTCGAAAAGACCTTTTATCCCCCCATTGGATTGCTTCTGCTTCTTTGTCAAAATCAGTTGTGTTTGTGTCGAGTCTCTGTTCCATTGATTTATGTGTCTGTCCTTTACCTAATATCATGCCGTCTTGATTACTGTAGCTTATAGTAAGTCTTAAAATCAGGTGGTGTCAGTTCTTCAACTTTGTTGTTCTTTTTCAATTTTGTGTTAACTATTCTGTGTCTTTTGCCTTTCCATGTTACTTTTATTTTTATTACAAATTTTTTTAATATTCGTTTATTTTTGGTGGAGGGAGGGTCATAGAGAGAGAGGGAGACACAGGCTCTGTGCTGTCAGTACCATAGCCTGACCTGGGGCTTGAACTCACGAACCATGAGATCATGATCTAAGCCGAAGTCACATGCTTAACCGACTGAGCCACCCAGGTGCCATCCATGTTACTTTTAAAATCAGTTCATTGGCATCCACAAAATAGCTTACTGGAATTGGGATCACAGGTTGAGAAGAATTGACATCCTAATACTGAGTGTTCTAATGCATGTCTCCTTTTATTTAAATCTTTGATTTCTTTCAGCATAGCTATGTAGAGTTGCACGTAACAAATCTTGCAAATACTGTGTTAGATTTATACCTCAGTACTTTTGTGTGTGTGATAATGTAAATGGTATTGTTTTTAATTTTTATTTCTAATTGTTCATTGCTGGCATATGGGAAAGCAGTTGATTTTTGTATAAAAGTGGTGAGAGGGGTCATCCTTATCTTATTCCTGAGCTTCGTAGGAAGGCAGTGGTTTCTTACCATTAAGTATGATGTTAACTGTAGGATTTCTGTAGATGTTCATAAGTTGAGGAAGTTCTTCTATTCCTAGATTACTAAGAGTTTTTTTTTTTTATCATGAATGGGTTTGGGTTTTGTCATTGCTCTTCTGCATCAATTGATATGATGATGTGACATTTCTATTTTAGCCCACCGGTGATGGTAGATTACATTAATTGATTTTAGAATGTTGAACCAGCCTTGCACACCTGGGACAAATCCCACATTGTCATGGTGTGTCATTCTTTTTATACATTACTGTATATGCTTTGCTAATATTCATTGAGGATTTCTGCATCTATGTTCATGAGAGATATTCACCTGTAGCTTAGGTTTCTTTTAATCATTTTATCTGGTTTTGGTATTAAGGTAATACTGGCTTCATGGAGTGAGTTAAGAAGTGTTCCTCCACTTCTGGAAGAGAGAGATTTTTCTGGAAGAGATTGTAGAGATTTACTATAATCTCTCCTTAAATGTTTAGTAGAAGTCACCAGTGAACCACTATTATTCCTTGTATAAATGTTGATCGTTTATATCTTTCAAGGATACATTCAAGGTCCATTTACCTACATTACCAAATTTATAGGCATAGATTTGTTCATAATATTCCTTTGTTATCCTTTTAATGTCCATGTGATTGGTAGTGATGACTCTTCTTTCATTTCTGTCGTTAATAATTTGTGTCTTTTCTTTCTTTTTCTTGGTTAGCCTGGATAGAGGTTTATCAATTGTACTGTTCTTTTAGAAGAGGCAACTTTTGTTTTCATTGATTTTCACTGGTGAGTTTCTGTTTTCAATTTCATTGATTACTTCTGTTATATCTATTATTTATTATTCTTTTCTTCTTGCTTTAGGCTTAAGTTATCCCTTTTTGTCTTATTTCCTAAGGTAGAAGATTAGTTACTGATTATATATTTTTTAATATTTATTTATTTTTTTAGTTACTGATTTTAGGTCTGTTTTTTAATACATGCATTCCATGCTATAAACTTTTTTTCTATACACTGCTTTTGCTGCATCACACAATTTTGTTTTGTCCTATCATTTTTATTTATTTCACAATATTTTTAAATTCCTCAAGATTTCTTTTTGACCTATATGTTATTTTTTATTTTATTTTTTTTATTTCTTTAAGTGAGCTCTACTCTCAATGTGGGGTTTGCATTCATGACCCTGAGATCAAGAGTCGCTTGTTCCAATGACTGAGCCAGCTAGGCGCCACTGACTTGTGTCTTATTTAGAAGTGTCTTATTTAATCTCTAAATATTTTGAGATTTTCTGGCTTTGTTCTTGATTTCTAGTTTAATTCCATTGTGTTGTGAGAGTATACTTTGTATGATTTTTATGCTTCAAAAATTGTTGTGTTTTATGGCCCAGAATTTGGTCCACTTTGATGAATGCTTGATGTAAGCTTGAAAAGAATATGTGTTGTGCTGCTGTTGGAAGAAGTATTACATAAATGTCTAGTAGATCTAGTTAGTCGATGGTGCTGTTCTATTCACCTGTATCCTTACTCAGTTTTTATCTGCAGGATCTGTCATTTACTGAAAGCTAGGGGGCGGGGTGTTGAAGTCTCCAACTATAATCGTGGATTTGTCTATTTCTCCTTGCAGTTCTGCCAATATTTGCCTCACGAATTTTGATGTTGTCTTGTTTGGTGCATATGCACATTAAGGATCGTTATGTCTTCTTGGAGAATGTATCGTTTTGTATTGTCCTTCTTTATTCCTGATGATTTTCTTTGTTCTGAAATCCGAAAATTGATATAGCTATTCCAGCTTTCTTTAGATTAGTGTTAACATGATATACCTTTTTGTATCCCTTTGCTTTTAACCTGTGTCTTTTTATTTAAAGTGGCTTTTAAAAATCCATTCTCACAATCTCTTTTAATTGATGTATTTAGGTCATTCACTTTTAAGGTGATTATTAATATATTTGGATCAATATGAACCATTTTTGTAACTTTTCTGTTTGTGACACATATTCTTTTTTTATTAAAAAAAATTTTTTTAGTAATCTCTGCACCCAACAAGATCAAGGGGTCGTGAGCCCACCAGGCAACCCCTCTTTTTCTTTTTTTAACAAAAACATTTCTTTCTTTTTCTTCCTTCTGATTTTAATTGACTGTTTCATATAATTCTGTTTTCTCTCTTGTCTTAGCATGTCCATTATACCTCTTTAAAAAAGAGTGTTAGTCAGGGGCACCTGGGTGGCTCAGTCAGTTAAGCATCTGACTTCAGCTCAGGTCATGATCTCACAGTTTTTGAGTTCAAGCCCCACATTGGGCTCTTTGCTGTCAGCACAGAGCCTGCTTTGGATCCTCTGTCTCCCTCTCTCTCTGCCCTTCTCCCGCTCATGCTCTCCTGCTCTCTCTCTCTCAAAAATAAATAAACATTAAAAAAATTTTTTTTTTGGTCACTGCCCTAGAGTTTGTTGCATGCATTTACAACTTCTCTAAGTCCACTGTCAGATAACTATATTCTGCTTCTCAGGCAGTACATATACTTTAAACTAGAATTTCTTGAATTCCTCCCTCCCATCCCCCTGTAATATTGCTGTCATTCTTTTCATTTTACTTATCCGTATGGTATAATCAGTGAATACACTGTTACTATTCTTACTTTGAATGGGTAAGAATGAGAGAGACCAAGCACAAGTTGGGGAGGGGCAGAGAGAGAGGGAGTCACACAATTCAGGGCAGGCTCCAGGCTCTGAGCTGTCGGCACAGAGCCCAGTGCAGGGCCCAAACTCGTGAACCTCGAGATCATGATCTGAGCTGAACTCTGACACTCAACTGGCTGAGCCACCCAGGTGCCCTTGAATGGTTCTCTATTAATTAAGAATAGAAAAAACACATTTTATTTTGCCTTCATTTATTCCTTTTCCAGTGCTCTTACTTATTTTGTGTATATCTGACTTTCTGACCTGTATAATTTTCCTTCTCTAAATAACTTTTTGAAAGTTTTTACTAGGCTGATATACTGTCTTTGTTTTTTTTTTTTTTAATTTTTTAATGTTTATTTACTTTTTGAGAGACAGAGTATGAGCGGGGGAAGGGGCAGAGAGAGAGAGGGAGTCACAGATTCTGAAGCAGGCTCCAGGCTCTGCACTGTTAGCACAGAGCCTGACCTGGGGCTTGAATTCACAAACCATGAGATCATGACATGAGCCCAAGTGGGACACTTAACTGACTGAGCTACCCAGGTGCCCCTGAGGCTGATCCACTGTTAAAAAACTTCCCTTAATTTTGGTTTATCTCAAAAAGTATTTCTCCTTCACTTTTGAAAGATAATTTCAATGAATAATTTTTTTATCCTAACACTTTAAATATTTCACTTTATGGCTTCTGAAAAAAGTTGTATGTACTTCTTATCCTTGTTCTCTGTAGATATTTTTTCCCCTCTGGCTTTTTTCATGATTTTCTCTTTATGTTTGTTTTTCCGTAGTTTGAATATGATGTAGTTTAGGTGTAGATTTTTTGGTATTTATTTTGCTACGTCTGCTCTGAACTTCTTGATGTGTAATGGTTTGGTGTCATTAATTTTGTAAGATTTTTGGCTATTATTCCTTCAAATATTTCTTCTCCTCTGTCTCATTCTTTTCCTTATGGTACTCTGGTTATACTTTTTATAATTCTGTAGTTCTTAGATATTCTTTTCTGCTTTTTAGAATTCTTTTTCTCCCTTTGCATTTAGTTTGGGAAGTTTCTATTGAAATACCTTTAAATTCACTGATTGTTTCCTTGGCCATGCCCAATCTAGTGATAAGTCCATTAAAAGCATTATTCATTTTCGTTGTAATGTTTTTTATTTGTAGCATTCTCTTTTAATTCTTTCTTCAAGTTGTATATGCTTACATTGCCCATCTATACTTGCATGTCGTCTACTTTTTCCATTACAGCTCTTAATATAGTAATCATAGTTATTTTAAATTCCATGTCTGAAATTATTCCTGATAATCCCCAAATCTGTGCCATACCTGAGTCTTGTTCTGATGGGTGCTTTGTCTCCTCAGATTGCCTTTTGTCTTGCCTTTTAGCATGCTTTTCAGTATTTTTTAAAAGACAAGATATGTTGGGTAATAGTAACTGAGGTAAATAGGCCTTTAGTGTAATGTTTTATGTTAATTTGGCTAGGGTCTGGGCTGTTAAATGTTTGTTGTAGGAGTAGGTGCCAGAGGCTTTAGTTTCCTCTAGTGTCTATTTATTTTGTTGTTGTTGTTGATTTTTCTCCCTTGTTGTCTTTGCATTTCCCTAAGAATTCCTTTTTAAATAGTCTGTTTCTTGCAAGTCTTTCAGTTGAAACCCACTGTTACTGTACCAGAACCCTGGCGACATGGTGGTAGAATATGAGGACGCAGAAGTGTTCTGTAATCTTAGGACCAAATCTGTCTTTTGATGGACCGGAGTCCTGGGCTGCAACTCTTACAAATATTTTTTAGCCTTTTCCTCCCCTTCTTTTTTAGGTGAAGCAAGAAGGCTAGAGGGGCTATAACTGGCTAATTTCCCCTCTCCCAGGACAGCATATAAAGGCTCTGGTAAATTTTCCCTTGGAGTGATGGCTTTTGTCATGGAGAACACTGCAGGCTTATTTCAAAACTGTTACTTTCCCCCTGGATGTTTTTCAAAAGGGCTCTGTTCTCCTTCCCCTTCCTCAAAAGGGAGAAGATTTTTATTGGATCTTTACCCTGGGCGTATTTCAAAATTGTTACTTTTCTCCTCCTCTTACCCAAAAGGGGAGGAGATCATTCTTGGATCTTCATCTTCAGACCCTGGTGAAGTCCTGGAGGTAAAGCCAAGCGACTGTGGAAGGCCCTCCTAAGATTGACTGGGTCCGTAGGAGTTCTTACTTGCAAGCCTTTGTCAAAATTACCATTTAAGTTTACTCCCTAGTGTATTGCTCTAGCACCTTCTGCTCCAGGTAAGCTGTTTTTGGGTGTGATTCTCTCTATTTGCCTGTCTCTCCAGATTTCAGGAGTTCAGTTTGCCTTATGTCCTTCTTTCTCTGATAAGCCTAAGGAAAGTTGATTTTCAGTTTTTAAATCTTGTTATAAGGATAGGAGTGACAATATTCAAGCACTTTATTTGTTGGAGCTGAAACCTTACGGTTATGGTTTAAAATTGGAAATACCTTGTCCAGTTTAAAAATAATTGTTCAGCAAGAGGCTTTTAACTTTTCTGTGAACCATTTGCTTAGCTGAGATGACTCATTCTTAGTTATTTTCATCCCTTTGAATTTCAGATCTGTACATTTTCAAAATGCTTATAGCAAGAACTTTTTCAGAACAAAATATTTGAAAAACTTAAGATCTTATTGTAGTTCTAGAAAATTGCTAATAACTTTAATCAAAATTAACTGGTATTATTGATTTTCTCCTCTCCCCGCCCCCTGCCCCCAGCACTGGATTTTGCTGTTTCTTTTTCTTTCTTTCTTTCTTTTTTTTTTTAAATCAGATATCTTTCAGAATTCATGCTAAAGTAGTTTTGGGGATTATTGTCTTTAACCTTCAATCAGTGTTTTTACCCCACTTGTTTTTGAAAAAGTAACTCAATTTTCTGAGGTACTTTAAAATTTCTGGAGACGAAGCCAGTGTTTAAACTTGAAAAACTATGACAATAAATGCGTAACTCTTACGCTGCTAGTGGTTTTTCAATTAACCTTGAAGAACGTATTAATCATAAACTGTAGATCTTGGTGACTTTAGCCTAATACAAATCACTTTCAGAATCTGTGTGATAGAGGACAATTTGGCTAAAGTGTGTTATTTAAGCAACTGAGAAAGTAGGGTGTATACTTCAGAGCCATGTAATTTGATGACTTGCTAAAAAATTGCATTTTGGGAGCCTTCAGTTCTCATCCTTGCAGAACCTTGGGCAATTGAAACATTGTAAATTGCATTAACCTTGCCCTCTTTTTTTAGGTTTCATTTTTCATTTTTATTTTTCTCAATCTACTGTGAAGAATAGCTGTTAAACCAAGAAACAAATTAGCTGAATAGTATTTAAGATTGCTTATTAGCTAGCAAACCCGTATTATATTTAAGAAATATTTTTCTCTCAATTTTCTTAATTGTTTAAAATGAATATCTATGGGAATTAAAGTTTTTCAGGAGGGAGAATTAAAATATTATATGTTATGGATTTTATATTAATATACTAAATAAAATTTGTTTTTAGAAATGATGAGTTCATGCTATATTGAAAGCATTTAATTGAAAATAATTATTTTTTGCCATGTAATAATCCACTAGCCGTGATTTGTTTTAAAATAAGATCCAGGGTTCCTGGCTGGCTCAGTTGTTGGGACATGTGACTTATTATCAGACATGTGACTGATCTCAGGGTCATGTGTTCAAGCCCCACTTTGGGTGTAGAGATTACTTAAAGATAAAATCTTTAAAAAAGAATAAAGGAAGATCCATTTGTCTAGCATGATTTGAATTAGAGGCAGAAGCCTTTCTTTAGGCTTCTGCTTAGAGACATATCTTATAAAGAAATAGACTGTTGGGAGGAAATGGAGACAGAAGAGCAGGTCTTCAGTAGTGGCACACTTATGTGTTGTGTCCCTTGCCAAGTCCCACCTACCTTCAACAGATGAGTGGTCGGTATCCATGTTGCTCCTCCTGAAACTTAATAAAACCAAAAAAAAAAAAAAAACAAAAAACAAAAACCCCAAACCCAAAAAACCTGTTGATGTAACACTCTCCTAGAAGAAATCCACATGCGTGAACATTGTGTGTCAGTATTTTAGTCTTAACAAAAAAGCTTCCATGTGCTAGCAGTTCAACTGAGATAACGGTTTATAGTCAGTAAATAAGTATTTAAATTGAGGTCTTTGTTGGCAGGGTCCTGACTTCCAATTTCCAGATAAGGAGGAAGCAGTCTCTCTCCTCTCTCCTCTCTCCTCTCTCCTCTCTCCTCTCTCCTCTCTCTCTCTTTTCTTTTTTCTTCTTTCTTCTTGCTTTTTTCTTTTTTGTCCTGATCTTGCTACTCTATGCTAACTGGGATGGTAGCTACCCTTGCAAAAATGTCCCTTTATCCACCGCAGCATTCAGGACCACAGTGCCAGGATTGGTCATCTTTTCCCCTCTCCAGGGTGAGAGACTCTCAGGATCACCCTCATGATTTTTGACATCCTCTTCTACTTTTTGTCACCACTAAAATGCACTGGCTGCCCACTTTAGCACAGAACCCTCATCTTTGTACTGTTCAACTGCATCCTGTGTCCTCCCCCAATCTTTCCACCGTCCCCTAGAGGTCCTGAACTGCCATTAGTAATTTCTCCCTCAGCTTCAATCTTGCCCCAGCATCACAGTATGATCGTGCTTTCTGCTTCTGGGTTTCTCTGCCATCAGACACCTGAGGTAGCCTCCAGCACCAGTCTCAGACTGTGCTACCTCTCCTTAATACCTGGTGAATCCAGTCTGCCTGCCTTTGAGCTCCTTGACGACAGTGAGTTCTTCCACCCTCATAGTTTTGCCCGTGTTAACTTGCCTAGCAGACTTTATACAGGCTGATCTGGGTTTCCTTGGGTTAATTTCTGTCAGTGCCTGTTTGTTTACTTCTTACCACTGATGTAAAATTGCAATTGTATATTCACTTACTTAGCCTTTTTCATCAGTTCTAAGATCTACATTTCCACTCATATTTCTGAAATTGAGGCACATCTTAACACTAGATGCCCTTATCACTTTCTGAATGGTAAGTAACATAATAGTGTATCTTACAATCAGTTGTGCCTTAGATTTAGTAAAATATTTTACTTTTAATGATCTGTTTCCCCTAGTTAATTGTAAGTTGCACAAGTATGGGAATTCTGTTTTACTCACTCATAGGGACCAGTGTCCAGTACTGTACCTGGTACTTAGTAGGCACTGAATAAATAATGCTTGAATGAATAGCATTATCTCTTTGGTTGTTACCTTTATTTAAAATTTTTTTTAATGTTTATTTATTTTTGAGAGAGAGAGACAAAGTGTGAGCAGGGGAGGGACAGAGAGAGAGGGGAACACAGAATCCAAAGCAGGCTCCAGGCTCTGAGGTGTCAGCACACAACCTGAAGCGGGGCTCGAACCCATGAACCAGGAGATCATGACCTGAGCCGAAGTCAGACGCTTAACCAGCTGAGCCACCCAGGTGCCCCTGGTTGTTCCCTTTAAAAAAAATATGGGACTTGAACTCACAACCCTGAGATCAAGAGTCACATGCTCTACCGACTAAGCCAGCCAGGTGCCCCTATCATTATGTATTTAGGAAATGATGGCTGTAATACCTTTCAAGATGAAATGATCAATATATGCATGTGAAATTTTTTTAATTTTTTATTTATTTTGAGAGAGAGAAAGAGAGAGAACACGAGTGGTGGGGGGGGGGGGAAGGGGAGAGAAAGAGAGAGAGAGAGAATGAGAGAATCCCAAGCAGGCTCCACACTGTCAGTGCAGACCCTAGTGCAGGGCCCAGAGTCACGAACTGTGAGATCATTACCTGAGCCAAAAATAAGAGTTGGACGCTCAGCCGACTGAGCCACCCAGGCGCCCCTCATGTGAAATTTTAATTCAGTTTCTGTCTTTCAGTCTTTATCTTTGGAGATTGCTTTACTCTGGAATTGAAGGAAATATTTAGATACGTTTATTTTGTTCCCTCATTTTTGTAGCTCTTACCATGATTGACATATGTACATCCTTATTTAAGAGTATTTACTCACCATGTATGAAAATGAATCCACATAAGCTTTTATTGGATATCAGCAGTTGTCTTTCATTAAGAGGAAGAGTGAGGAAAGTACCAAAGGGTGTAGCAGACTTTTAAACTTTACAGAGTTTTGAGTGCTTGAACTTACTTTTTCATTTTACTTCATCCTCTAAGGAGCACAGTCACTTGGTGTGCCTACTTCACTTCTTTTAAGCGAAAGAACAGCGAACAGGCAGCATGAGTGACTGGAGTGCCTTAAGCCAGCTCCTCGACAAGGTTCATATTTACTCCAACCCTGGAGGGAAGGTATGGCTCTCCATCCTTTTCATTTTCCGAATCCTGCTCCTGGGGACAGCAGTTGAGTCAGCCTGGGATGATGAGCAGTTTGCCTTTCGTTGTAACACTCGGCAGCCTGGTTGTGAAAATGTCTGCTATGATCAGTCCTTCCCGATCTCTCACGTGCGCTTCTGGGTCCTGCAGATCATATTTGTGTCTGTCCCCTCACTCTTGTACCTAGTGCATGTATTCTACATGCTTCGCAAGGAACGCAATTTGAAAAAGAAAGGGGAGGAACTCAAAGTTGCTCAAACCAATGATGTCAGCGTGGAGGAAATCGGAATCGAAATCAAGGAGTTCAAGCTCAGCACTGAAGATCACTTCAGTAAGGTGAAAATGAGAAGGAGCTTGCTGCGAATCTATACCATTAGCATCTTCTTCAAGTCTCTCTTCGAGGTGGCCTTCCTGCTCATCCAGTGGTACATCTATGGATTCAGTCTAAATGCGGTTTACACTTGCAAACGAGACCCCTGCCCGCATCAAGTGGACTGCTTCCTTTCTCGCCCCACAGAGAAAAGTATCTTCATTCTCTTCATGCTGGTGGTGTCCTTGGTGTCTCTTGCTTTGAACGTCGTCGAGCTATTCTATGTCTTCATCAAGAGCTTTAAGAACCGTGTGAAGGATTCAGAGAGTGGGTC
The DNA here is from genome assembly GCA_030068075.1 of Paguma larvata. Taxonomy (NCBI): domain Eukaryota; kingdom Metazoa; phylum Chordata; class Mammalia; order Carnivora; family Viverridae; genus Paguma; species Paguma larvata. Next base: position 13,176,402 of record CM057830.1, read on the forward strand.
TTATCCTAATACATCTGGTCTGCCGGTTCCTTCCACGGACTGTTCATTAGTTTTTTCTGTCTCTGCCCTGTCCCTTCCCAGGGACAACCTGGTTCCCTGAAACAGAACAGTTCTTCCTGCCACAGTTACAACAAACAAGGAAATGAGCAAAACCATGCTAAATAGAGTGCATAGCAAGATTTAATGGCGCAGGCAGGAAGCACTACCTCTAACTCGCACACACAGCCTTTCCTTTTGATTTCCCTGATGATAAGCAGATTCTGAGGGAAAAAAAAAAACCCCAGCTACTGGGCAGTAGCCATTATAGACAGCAGCCATTCTGCAAAGCCAGCCGGCATGCCAGCCGTAGCCTTAATGACCTAGAGATCTAGCCACATGCTTGAAAGCATTATGATTTTGCTCAATTGTTAAAGTAAAGGAAGGTACAATGGAGAGTGTACTTTTGTTCCAGGGGAAGTAGTACTCAACAATGGCAGTCACAAAGCTTAGCAGGCATAAAGGGTTCTTTTGGAGTATCTGGGATAGGAAGGGAGAGAGGGGAAGGGATTAATTAGAGGAACATCTTGGTATTTGAAATGGTTGACGAAGAATTTACGTTCTAAATAAAGGTTGCATCAGGTGGTACATAAGTAAGGACTTTTTCTCTCCCATATTCCCCAAGAATGGTTCAGTGTATATGAAAGAGGGATAGATGTTTGTGATGTGTTCGTACAAACAGACACAGTATAAACTTATGAACATGAATTTTAAAATAATGCAGTGTTCAAATTTGAGCCTTTCTCACAGATTTTCTGGCGTGGGCCGTATGATGTTTACATTACATAATTCCTGCCGTGAAAGTGAAGCGCTCCCTCCCCCACCCAGATGCCCCCCTTCATCCAATTTATTCTGTTAGGGATACTGGTTCTGTTCATTATGATTTTTTTCTTTTGTAGAAAGGTGTCACAAATGATGTCCTTTTTCTGAAATGTAATCACTGATACTTGAAAGATACACTTTTAGTTCTGTGAACAATACTCATTAATGTGAGAAACTTAAAAGGAACACATAGAGCTGGACTATTAAATGTTCTTACATGAATTTTGCAGTAACTGATAGTTCTTGGCTTTGTTCTACTTAATAAACCCTACATAATAAGCATTATTTTAGAACTCGTATTCTGTTATGAGTTTGGCGGGCAGTCTTTTGGGGTGGCCGGTGTTTTCGTTGTTTGTACTGAGATTTGGAATGCATGAAAGGTTGAAAGAGGTTTGAGTATTACCCATGTAACTAATGTGTTGGAAATGTACACTAAAGAAATCTATTTCTTCAAATGCCTTTTCTAAAACTGACAGATGGTTGGTGAAAATGCTGAGCTTCATACTTTGTTCTTGCACTACAGCTACATCATTAATAAAGTTTTAAGAGAGCAACCTGCATCCCTGCCTCTGAGAGTTTCTGGCTGCATTTATCTTTCCTAGTCTTTCAAACTCTTCATTCAGTATACCTTAATCTAAGCAAAATCTATTACAGAATTACAAATGGAATTGCAGTGATTCCATTACAGAGGGTTTTAGTATTAGCATCTTTAATTATATGTAGTGCTCTCCAAGATATACCCACTACTTGGATGTGCAGAGAAATGTATCTTCTTTTTTTTTCTTTTAACTGATCTACTCTTTTTTTAATGTTTATTTATTTTTGAGACACACACACACACACACACACACACACACACACACACACACACACACAGAGTATGAGTGGGGGAGGGGCACAGAGAGGGGCAGACACAGAATCTGAAGCAGGATCCAGGCTCTGAGCCGTCAGCCCAGAGACCGACGTGGGGCTCGAACTCCTGAACTGCGAGATCATGACCTGAGCCGAAGTCGGACACTTAACCGACTGAGCCTCCCAGGCGCCCCATTAACTGATCTACTCTTTATCAGAAGCTTCTTCCCACCCTACAGGGCACTGAAGGAGGAAGATAGGGACAAGTGAAAGGTAAACCTGCCAATGAATAGCATCTTGCTCTGACAGTTTAAACACTCTTGTTTGTAAAACCCAGGCTTTTGGTTCGTTGAAGAATCATTCAGATTTCATTCTCACAAACCGTTTTGTGAGGAATGCATACAGTTATTTACTAATGGGCTGTGTGTTTCTGTGGGGCACTGGAAAACCTCTGAAACCTTGGACTGGACATTGCCATGCTCACTTCCTGTTTTCACATTGATTTTCACATATTGCTTATTTGATTTTGTTAAGAAAAAATTTTTTTCTAATGTTTATTTTTGAGAGAGAGAGAGACAGAGCACCAGCAGGGGAGGGGCAGAGAGAGAGAGGGGGAGACAGAATTCGATGCAGGAAGCAGGCCCCAAGGTCTGAGCTGTCAGCACAGAGCCTGATGCGGGGCTCCAGCTCATGAACCGTGAGGTCATGACCTGAGCCGAAGTCGGACATTTAACAGACTGAGCCACCCAGGCCCTCCATGAAAATTGTTTTTAAGTTTGTTTATTTTGAGAGAGAGAAAGAGAGAGAGAGAATGTGAGCGTGAGTGGGGGAAGGGCAGAGAGAGAGTGGAGAGAATCCCAGGCAGGTTGCACACTGTCAGCACGGACCCTGACACAGGACTCAGGCTTATGAACTGCGAGATTATGACCTGAGCTGAAATCAAGAGTCTGACGCTTAGCCGACTGAGCCCCCCAGGCGCCCCAGTTTTGTTAACATTTTATCCTGAGATAATTACAGATTCACATGCAATGATAATAAATAATAGATTCCATATATACTTCAAGTAATTTCTCCCAATAGTAACCTCTTGCATAATTATAGTAAATATCATAACTAGAAAACTGACATTGATATAATCCAGTGACCTTATTCAGATTTCACCAATTTTACATGCATTCATATTTGTGCACGTGCTTATGTATAGTTTTTATCACTTGTGTAGATTCATGTGACCACCACAGTCTAGATATAGAACAGTTTTATTATAAAGATCCCTTGTGCTGTTTATAGCCACAGCTGCCCTCCCCCATTCTCCTCTCCCTAACTCCTCGCAACCACTAGTCTGTTCATCTCTATAATTTTGTCATTTCAAGAGTACTGTTTAAATGGAACGATGCAGTGTATAACCTTTTGAGATTGGTTTTTTTCACTCAGCGTAACTCCCATGAGACCCATCCAAGTTTTTGTGTGAATCAATAGTTTGTCCTTTTTTATTGATGAGTAGTAGTCCATAGAATGGAGGTACCACTGTTTATTTACCTGTTGAATGACTTTTAGGTTGTTTCCAGGTTTTGGCTATTACAAATAACGCTGCATGAACATTTGTGTACAGGCTTTTTTGTGAACAAAAGTTTTCATTTCCCTAGGATGAATGCCCAAGAGTGTAACTGCTGAGTTGTTAGTGAATATATAGTTTTGTAAGAAGCTGGCATATTCTTTTCCCATAGTGGTTTACATTCCCATCAGCAGCGTGTCACTGATCTCATTTCTCTACATGCTCACTAGCATTTGGCGTTATCACTGTTTTTTTACTTTAGCCATTCTAATAGGTATGTAGGTGATCTCATTTTAGTTTAAATTTACAGTTCTCTAAAGGCTAATAATGTTGAGTATCTTTGCATGTGCTTATTTGGGATCTGTGTATCCTCTTCAGTGAGATATCTGGGCCTTCTGTCCATTTTCTAATTGGATTGTTTGTTTTATTACTATTGAGTTTAAGGAGCTTAAAAATATATTTATTTATTTATTCATTCATTCATTCTGGATTAAAATCCTTTGTCAGATAGGTTTGAAAATATTTTCTCTCTACTGTAGCTTGTCTTTTCATCACTTAATAAGGTCTTTCACAGAGCAAATTATTTTTATTTTGATAAGGTCATTTATCAGTTTTTCCTTTTAGGGATTGTGTGTTCGATGGTAAGTCTAAGAACTTTTGGTCTAGTCCTATATGGTAAATATTTTCTTCTTTGTTTCTAAAAGTTTTATAGATTTACATATAAGTAAATATAAGTCCATGATCTTGCATTAAAGTTCATAATCTGTTTTGAGTTCATTTTGTATAAGTTGTGAGATTTTAGGTTGAGGCATCTTTCTTTCTTTCTTTCTTTCTTTCTTTCTTTCTTTCTTTCTTTCTTTCTTTCTTTCTTTCTTTCTTTCTTTCCTTTCTTTCCTTTCTTTCCTTTCTTTCCTCTCTCTCTCTCTCCCCCTCTCTCCTTTTGGGAAAGGGGTGCTATGGATGTCCAATTGCTATACTACCACCATTCATGGAAAAGTATCTCCTTCCTCTGCTGAATTACTTTTGCAGGCAAAAATCAGTTAGACATATTTGCATGGCTCTATTGATCTGTGTGCTTATCCTTTGGCCAGTATCACACTGTCTTGATTACCGTTCTGTAGCTCTATATTAAGCCTTAACATCTGGTGTGGTGATTCCTCTCACTTTTATGCTGCTTTTTCAAAATTTCTTTAGCTATTCCAGGTCAGATGCCTTTCCATTTTTATTTTAGAATAAATTTGCCTATATCGATACAACACGTGCTGGGATTTTTTATAGTGATTGCATTAAACCTATATTATCAATTTGAGGAAAATTGGCATCTTGTTGAATTTTCTAATACCTGAGTACAGTATGTTTCTCAATTTACTTAGGCTTTCTTCAGGTTTTTTTCCATCAACATTTTGTAATTTTCAAGATACGGATCCTGTACATATTTCATTATGTTTATGTCTGACTATTTCATTTCCTTGGAGTAATTGTAAATGATATTTTGCTTTTAATTTCTGTCTTCCATTTTTGTCATTCGCATATAGAAATGTGATTGATTTTTGTTTGTTAATCTTACAGTCTACAATCTTGCTAAACTTAGTTCTAGGAGGTTTTGATGGATTCTTGGAATTCTTTAATGTAGGTCGTTGTCGCGTCGTGTCGTGATGCAAATAATGTCAGTTTTATTCCTTTTACAATCTATATGCTTTTTATTTCTTTTTCGTGGCTTATTACTCTGATTAGAACTTCGAGCACTGTGTTCAGTGGCAGTGATGAGAACAGACATTCTGTTCACATTTCTGATCTTAAGGAAAAAGCATTCAGTCTTTCACCATTAAATATGTTAGCTATAGGGTTTTATGGATGGTATTTATAAAGTTGAGGAACTTACCTTCTATTTCCAGTTTGCCAGAGGTTTTTTCCTTTTAATCACAAGTGGGTGTTTGATTTTTGTCGAGTTCTTTTATTTTATCAGTTCATATGATCATAGGATTTTTCTTCTTTACTACATTGACATGGTTTTCTTTTCTTTTTTTTCAAGTACTGAGGCGATATCTTACATTCCTCTTTTTTTTTTTTTTTTTTTTAGAGAGAGAGAAAGACTGTGTGAGTAGCTCAGCACGGACCCCCAACATGGGGCTCGATCCCATGACCCTGGGATCATGACCTGAGCTGAAATCCAGAGTCAGATGCTCGACTGACTGAGCCACCCAGGTGCCCCTACCCTGTCGACATGGTTTTCGAATGTTGAATTAGCCTTGGATATGTAGAATAAATCCAACTGGTCATGGTGTTCAGTTCTTTCTGTACATCCCTGGAGTTAATTTGTTAATATTTTGTTGAGGATTTTTGTACCTGAGTTCCTAAGAGATACTGGTCTATAATTTCTGGACTTTTGTGTGCTGTCTTTGTCAGGTTTTGATATCCCTGTATTAGTGGCCTCATAAAATGAATTGGGAAGTGTTTCTTCCTTCTTTAATTTCTGGAAGAGATTGGTAAAATTGATGCTAATTGTCCTTTAAATGTCTGGTAGAATTCTCTAGTGAACCCATCTGAGACTGAAGATTTCTTTTACTGGGAACTTTTAAAATTAAAATTCAAGGGCACCTGGGTGGCTCAGTTGGTTAAGCATCTGACTCTTGATTTTGGCTCAGGTTATGATCTCACGGTTCATGAGATCAAGGCCTGCGTCGGGCTCTGTGCTGACAATGGGGAGCCTGCTTGGGATTCTCTCTCTCCCTCTCTCTCTCTGCTGCTCCCCCACGTGCACACGCTACCTCTCTCTTTCACCAAATACATAAGCATTAAAAAATAAAATTACAAATTCAATTATTTAATAATAATACAATGATTTGAATTGTTTATTTCATCTTGATTAAGTTTGATAGTCTGTGATTTACCAGGAATTGGCCCATTCTTTGTGGTTTACCAGGAATCGGCCCATTCTTTCTAAATTGTCAAATTTAGAAGCGTAAAGTTTGTGGTAATAGCTATTGGATTCTAGGGATCTCTCTCCTGTTTTGTTCCTGATGTTGATAATTTTTGTCTTGTCTTTATCAGTCTTGCTAGAAGTTTCTCGATTTTATTAATCTTTTAGCGGGACCAGATTTTGCTTCATTGATTTTATCCTTTAAACTAAAAAAATTTTTTTTTAATTTCTTTATTATTTTTCTGTTTGAAATTTCACTCCTTTCTGCTTTTATCTTTAATGTTTCCTTCCTTCTTGTTTTGGGCTTATTTCTTTTGCTGATATTGAGGTAAGAATTTAGATTATTGATTTGAGACCTTTCCTGTTTTCTAATGTGTGCATTTAGTGCTATAAATTTCTCTGTTAGTACTACGTTAGCTATACCACATGTTCTGGTTTAATGTATTTTCATTAAGTTCTTTGAAGTTAAAATTTCCTTTGAGTTTCTCTTTGTATGATGTCTATTTTGAAATCCTTGTCAGATAATTCTGCCATCTCTGTGTTAGCATCTCTTGATAGTCTTTTCTCATTCATGTTGAGGCTTTCCTAGTTCTTAGTATGATGACTGATTTTCTGTAGAAACCTGGACATTTTGGTTATTATGTCATTAGACTCTGTATCTTATTTAATCTTCTATCTGGTCTTTCACGACACTGCTCTGGTAAGGTGATGGGCACAGATGGGGATGGTAGCTCAGTTTGCTCATTCTTCCTCCATTGATACCCACTAGGGAGGGGCTCCTTGCTGCTGGTGTGAATGGGAGTTTGGCTTCCTAAGTGGCCTCCACTGACGATACCCTGGCAGGGGGTTGGACATGCTCCCCATCTGCCCTTACTGGTGTGAATGGAGCCACTTTTTCATTTGGTTGGAGTAGAGTGGATGGTTATTGTCTAAAAGTTTTTTCTTGCCAAGGCTGCTCCTTGCCTTGTCCTTTACCTGGAGTGCAGGCTTTTGTTAGGGCTATTTTTCAATCTGTGCCCATGGGCTTTTCTGAGTTGCTTGTTGAAGCAGTTTTATTAGAGTTGCTTTAAAATCCTCATCAGATAATTCCATTCTGATTCATCTCTGTGGTGATATCTCTTTTTTCAATCAAGTTGTGACTTTCATGGTCCTTGGTATGATGTGAATTTTTTTTATATATATTGTATCCTGGGCAGTTTGGATATTATGAGACTGTAGATTCTTTTTATTTTATTTTCTTTTTGTTCAGCAGGCAGCCCCCCTGTTGAGTGGTAGCTAGCATGGTGGCTGGCTAGGTGCAGCTTCCTGCATGGCTCCCCTCCCCACCATACCCCCCCCCCACCTCTATAGAGGAGGTGTTGCTCTTACTCCCACTGCCTCCTTGCAGAGTGGTGGGGTGGATGTTTACCTCCTCTCTTGGCCCTGCCGACACCTTCCCAGAGAAAGTGGACCAGTACTTCACATTGCCCTTTTTGCCTCTGCTCTGTCCTGCAGACAGCACAAGATGGGGAATGGGAGCTGTGCCTGCTTCTGCCAGGCAGGGAATGGGGGATTAGCTCCCTGCTCAGGGACAGCACCAGGTGGGGAGTTAGGGAGTTGGAACCCTGTTGCCTGCTTCTTTGGAGCGTGTGCGCGCATGCATATGTGTATCAGTAAAGAGTGCCTGCCTGCTCAGCCCCACTGAAACCTCAGTGGGATGGTAGTGCGGTTTTTCCATTTATGTTTACCTGCAGTAGGGGGAGTACTGCCCCAAAGATTTTTCTGTTAGCCCATCCTTTTTCTGCTCTTTTGGCTGTAAGAGAAGACTTTTCTTGGCCCGTTTTTATGTTCGCCTTTTGTCGGTTCTAGGTTGGAGGCTTCTGCAGCACTCTGTTGGGGATACATAGGAGACAGCAGGGAAACCCAGAGAATTCCTGCCGCAATATTCCTCAAGTCCCAAAGTCCCGAGGCAGTCAGCCTTCTCTTTTCCACCTTGTCTTCCTATGCTTGATTGTGTGTTATATACAGGGATTTTTACATTTAAGAGGAAGGACCCTGGGAGAAATGGGACTACTCCATCTTTACCAAAACTAGAAGTCTCCACATGTGTGTGAAAATTCTGCAAACATCGGTTTATATGATAACATCAGTTTGTTCTTGAAATATGCCACGTGTCAGGTACTGTGGTTGGCCCTGGGGACTATATAGATGGTACTGAGATATCGTCCTTACCTTCGGACACCTCACCATTTTGTAGAGTTCAAAGACCTGTGAAATAGATTTTATTTTGCTTCGTGATACTCATGTAGAAAACACAATTCTTTATTTTAGAGAGGAAAAGAAATCTAGCTCCATACCATGTGTCTTGTGGTATTATTGAAGCTCCTTTGCTTCCCATTGGCTGATACAAGCTGCCTTTGGTTTATGAAGTACCAGGCAAATGGGGAAGGGGCCTAACCCATAAGTGCCTTGTTTTCATGGTTACCATTGTGTTACTCGGGTTACCATTAAACCTTTTGCCATGTACTACCCTCCAGTGGGCATTGTTCCCTTGGCCCCAGCTCTCTAGGCTGTGATGTTTCATGATCAGACTGGAGCAATCTCTCCAAGTACCACCACTGTCCAAAGTCCTGGACACCCCTCTGCCTCATGCAGAAGTCCCAGCCCTGTGACCCTCTCAGTCCTGGAGTGACATCAGCTCTCTTTGACATTAGCCTTTTGGATGGGAAGTTCAGTTCCACTGCCTTTGTGAGTCTGGGCTTTTATGATAATAAGGACTGCTAGTTCTTCCTAGGTACAAGAGAAGACACCCCCTCCCCCGCCCCCAGGGACAAACCCCCATGCTCTCTGGGTTCCTCTGGAAACTTGCTTTGGTGATTTGGGAATGCCTGAAGTAGAGCATTTTGAACTTTCTCCCTGATGATGGTAATAATAATAACATTTAGCTCATGTTGTGTTCTGAGCATTTTACTTGTATCTTCTTAGTCAATCAATCCTAATAGCAACCTTGGAATAAGTGACCTTATTAGACACAATTTTCAGAAAAGGAAATTGAGGCACTGAGAAATTAAGTAACTTGCCAAAAGTCACTCACCCAGTGGGTGGTAGAGCCATGATTTAAAATCCAGGCAGTTTGGCTGTAGATCTGAAGTTCTTAACCTTCTTGTGGATGTGTGACCCCTTTTTAGAAACATGTTTTGTTTTCTTATGAAATCACACAGATCGATCTGGCAAGGAGAGTATGAAAAATAACCAGTACATATCTTATATTTTAAACTGTTTGGAATATAGTCCTCTAATAATCAGATTTTTTTAGTTTGTTTCAGACAGTAGGAAATAATGATTTTGTTAGAAATTTCTGCATTTTTTTTGGTTGTTCAGCATTCAAGAGAAAATTTAGCCAGATTATATTTTATTATATACATCTATTATTTGTCACATTTATACATTTATGATGTTTTCTGTTGCCTTAGGTGCCTTTTTGTTCAAATGCAGTTAGTAGAATAACTAGAAGGATGTAATTCACAAGTTGTCATATTAATGTTATCCATGCCATTAGATTTAAATTCTATTTTAGGGGCTTATTGTAAAGTACTTAAAAGTAGTCAGATTTTCCTGTTCAGAAGAGGTTCGTGCTGCCCTTTACCTTGCTTTTCCAGTGAAAATTTAAATTTTCTCATCCGTTCAAATATGAAATCAAGTTTTGTTCACATACATATTCCATGTACCACGTAGTATAATCTAACAGCTTATTCTACTCCTTATAAACAGTGTTGAATATAAAATTTGTCATGTTTTGTTAGAGAAGAATGTGTAATTTCTCTTAAAGTAATTCATTAGTTTGCTTTTTTCATGTTGTCAGTGCTTAAATTTCCATAGGCACTTAATCACTCTGTGACTTACCTGAATCAAATATCTTTCAAATTCATATTGATTTATCATCAGTGCCATTTAAATATATTCTTAGTTGATATATGAAGGGACCTTTGTTAGTTCTAGCTCATGAGAAGCCACAGAAAACTTGAAATTCTTAGGCAGACATTTGTTAAAATACCTGCTGTGGTGAGCCCTGCTGGATGTTTGGGATAAAGAACAAAAAGGGCATGATGCATGATTGTGGAGAGCCCATAGGGAGAAGGCTCAGGACATGCCTCAGAGACCTCATCTCTGACCACATGACCACAGAGATGTCGTCTCTGCCCTTGAAGAGTTCATAGGCTGTCAGAGAATGAAAATGTCGAGAAACAAATAGGTCATTCATTTCAAAACTCAGGTGGTTGGTCTTTTTAACAAGAAAATATTTCAGTTCTTATTTTCTGTGATGTTTTCATTTAAAATTTACATATCTCTATTCTCTGTGTGTCCATTGCTTCATTTCTTCTTGGTGCCTATCAGATCCTTAAGAGGTACTTACATCAGCTAAAGTGTCTAACTCATTTAGCCTACCCTTTTGGAGTGTCTTTCTGCTAGGTTTTAGGGGCATAGAGTTATGTGAAACACGTAGGCTTATGGATCTTAATTACAGTCTGAGGTGGGAAGTGAGGCTTAATGGTGTATCTCAGATTCCAGTGCAACTGTGGTAAGAGCTTGTAGTGCTAGGGACCGCAAAACAAGCTGGGGGATCTTGAAGTGCTTCTCAAAGGAGAGTTTTAAAGGAAAAAAAAGAATTAACTAGAATTAGCAGGGTTGGCTTCTTGTGATTTAAGTAGCAGCTAAAAAAAAAAAAGTCACCTCCATGGGTACATCTTGCCCAAATATTCTATTGAATTGCCCTATTTTGCTTAGCACAGGAAGTTGGAAAATGTTTGTTGACTGAATGAATGAATCAATGAAGAAAGGATGAATGCTAGAGGCAGAGTGTAAGCAGGTATTGTGAAGGTTTCGCTTGAGAAATTGCAAATAATTAGGTGTGACAGGAGCGGGGGTGTTTTGTTTGTTTTTGCTTTTTGGTTTTTTTGAAGTTAGGAGATGAAGCATGGAATTAAAACTTTATACTAGAAACCTTGGAAAGTTGCCAGGCTGCATGGTATGTAGTACATCTTCTTTTTCTCAATCTGGTGATTGACAGCAGGGTATGTTTGAAATATCCACTGTGTGCAAACTGATGACCTCACTGAGGTCCTGGAGAATATTACTAGAAGAGGATCTCAAGCAGAATGCTTGAGTGATATTCTTGGCATCAAATAACTAGCCACACAAGAATTTTCTTCAAGTTATGTAGTGTTTCTTGGCTAATTCTCTCAAAAAAGTAAACAGCTCGAGACTTCTTTTCCACAGTTATTTCAAAGGCATGGTCACTTTTGGGATTTTTATCCTCTCCTCTTTTGCTTTAGCACTCAAGGTGGCAGGTCCAGCTTCCTTATGTGATGGTGGTAAAGAGTTCCATGCCTGTACAACAAGGTGGTACAGTTCACTCCTGCAGACATTTTGTTACACACCTGTTAGATACAGTGCCGAGTACTTGTCTATAAAGGCAAACCAGACTTAGTTCTTTCAAAAATATTTAGGCTATTGTTTTATGTTTGATACTCCTCTCTTTCCATGGGAAGAGAAAGTGAATGTGGTGTTTTCTAGTTTTCTCCATGACGCATAAAAGATAAAAAAAAAGTTTTAACTTAACTAGATACTTGGAAGATAAGTTTTTAAGAAAAGAAAAACTTGCTACCTATGTTGAATGTAATTTTCTACATGGATATGGTTATGGCAAAAAGTGGTGACTTGGAACTTGTTTCAGATTTTAGTTGTACCATCTTTGTCTGCATATGTGTGAGCATATCTATCAGGATGTATGATCACAGGCTGCCTACAGGTAATCCAGTTCAGTTGTTTGAATAGAGAGCTTCTAAGTTTCTCTCGCTCTCCCTATCAGTCTTTCGCATTTTGGCAACATTATAATAAACTGAAGGACCTTATGCCTTAGGAACCTAAAGATGTTATACAGAACATAATTTCTGTTTCTTTTGAACTTGGGAGTTTCTTTTTTTTTTTTAAGTTTATTTATTTTGAGAGAGAAAGAGAGAGACAGAGAGAGAGAGAATCCCAAGCACGCTCCACACTGCCAGCACAGAGCCCAATGTAGGACCTAAACTCACGAACCATGAGAGATCATGACCTGAGCTGAAGTCAAGAGCCCGACGCTTAACCGGCTGAGCCACCCAGTCACCCCAAACTTCGGAGTTTCCTTAAGCATGTTTCTGTCCTAAAACCCAGGCATATTTCTCATGAATTGGAAAAAAACATGGTGTTTTGGCTTTCCTCACCAGTTTTCAGTGCTCTCATTTTTCTTTATAGGAAAATGTCAAAGTAGGGCCCCAAATTAAGAATTATAGATTTTATATTTTATGTATACATGTATGATTCATCAGTTTATTGATGAATAAAAGCAAAACAGAATGAGGCATTTTTTTTGGATATATATTTTTAAAATTTTAAGTAGGCTCCATGCCCAACGTGGGGCTCAAACTCACAACCCTGAGATCGAGTCACAGGCTCTACTGACTGAGCCACCCAGATGCCCCTAGAATCAGACATTTTTTTTTATTTTATTTTTTATGTTTTTTACATTTATTTTAGAGAAGGGGGGAGGGGCAGAGTGAGAGAGGGAGACACAGAATCTGAAGCAGATTCCAGGCTCCGAGCTGTCATACAGAGCCCAACACAGGGCTGGAACCCACAAACTGTGAGATCATGACCTGAGCCAAAGTTGGACGCTTCACCAACTGAGCCACCCAGGTGCCTCAAGAATCAGATATTCTTAAGCAGTGGTTTTACAATAATTTTAGCAGTACTATTTCTTTTTTTTTTTTTTTATATATATAAATGCTGGGTTTTTTTAAATTTTTTAAAATGTTTATTTTTGAGAGAGAGAGTATGAGTAGGGGAGGGGCAGAGAGAGGGAGACACAGAATCTGAAGCAGGCTCCAGGCTCTGAGCTGTCAGCACAGAGCCCGATACGGGGCTAGAACTCATAAACTGTGAGATCATGACCTGAGCCGAAGTCCGGTACTTAACCAACTGAGCCAGGTGCCCTAGCAGTACTATTTCTAACTTGAGCAGAAGATGTGAGCATATACTCATGGGTCTGATTTTTGTTAGCACTTCCAAGAAGCAGTGAACAAATTGCCTCTATAGTAGCTCTGCTATTGTTAGCATTCTATACGTTGTTTACCCACCAATGTCTGCAAAACTTAAGTCTGCTGACCTCAATAGTATCTACACAATTTCCTGGAAAAAAATTGGCCCTGAGAAAGGTAGGCAAGAAAGTTAGGCACAGTCATTCCTTCCTTCAATAAAGGAATCTGTAGCAAGCTGTTTGTCTATCACTAGTTCAACAGTCCAGTAGATTTCTGTCTTCATTTGGACCATAGTTTTTTATGTTGATCATCAGTCCATTTAATTTTAAACACTCCCCCCTTTTTTTTTTCCTGTCACTGTTTCTGAGTATTTATGTATTTAACAGGGGTAATGTTTCTGAAATACCTGGTGATGTATCTTTGGTCAATAAATTGTTTAGTTTTTTTTCTCCTGACTTTTTCTTCTGTCCTGGTTCCAGGTGAGAGAGGAGGGTGAATGCCTCTGTGTAGGGGAATTACTGTGAGACTTAAAAGAGAAATGATAGGCAGCCCCCTTCCTGGTGCCAAAGGGATGTGAACAGAACAGGCAGAGTTAGGGCAGGCAAGTCTTGACTTTCTCCCCCTGACCCTCATTATCCCAAGGGACTGAAATTCTGGATTTAGGGAGATAGGAGGTTGAGTTAGGTAAAGCCAAAAGTGAAGGAAGCTTATGCCCCATTCCCCTCTTGGAACTGAGGGAACTGCCTCGCAAAGTTGCCTCATCACAGTGGAAGCAGCAACAGCAGAGTAAACTGTGGCATGCCATGGTTAGGTGGAGAGAGGATTCCTGGGTCTCCTTCAGCTTGTGATTGGCTTCTGAGGAATCTCCAAGTTACTGCACACTCCAGGGAGCTGGGTTGAAAGCCAGTGAACCTGTCAGTCAGGATGCTATGTTGAGATTGCAAGCTGACAACACTATAGTTGATAGCCAGGTTGTGGGTATAAATGAGATTGAGGAGTCTGGATGTCTTCAACACCAAGTAAAACTGTGCGGGAGCCAAACAACCAGGCCAGGCACCCGGGCTATAAGCCAAGAGCACATACTTGAGTCCCCAGTCCCCATGGGGTCCAACAGCAGTATCAGCCCTGGGGTCCAGGGCTATAAGGAACCTTGTCCTGGAGACCAGGACTCCCCCGGAGTCTCAGGGAACAGTATAAGGGCCTCTGTGTATTTGTCTGAGAACCCTTCCCTTCCCACAGTGAAGTTCTGTAACCTCACCCACATCCATACACCCATCTGCCATCTTGATAGAAACAGGGAGAAAGTCTGAGGGGTAAACTGAGCATTTACTTGAAAGAGACTGTAAGCCAGAAAAGACTGAGGTATCATAGAATGCAAATTAAACCGAGGTCAGAGCTAGTAAAGAAAAGTTAAAAGTTATAGAAAATTAAAAAGCTACAATTTCTTGGCACGTCTTAGATCTGGTCTTTGAGGATATATTTCCAAAGTTAAACATAAATTTTGTACTCTTTGTTCACTATCGTGCACAGCTTAAGTCAATGATTATCTGATTGAGGATGTAGATTGCCTGCGTTTGGCATGCCTAATTAATGCTCTGTCTCAATTGATCACTAGAAGTGAGTTTTTCATTTTCCCATTACCTACTTATTGTTATAAAATAAAGACAAAATAAAATTCTAACACAGTTTCACAACAGCTGTGTTATGGAGATAATAGTTAATATTACTAAACTGAAATGCTGTGATTACCATGTACTCTTTGAAATTACCTTTCATTTGCAGACACGACCACAGTCTGAGTGTGGTGTAGACAAAGTGGTTTTAGAGCAGCTGTATATTATGTCTGAAAGGGTTATATGAAAATCAAGTGTATTTCAAATTTTGTATGATCTATAAATAGAGACTTAAATTGTTTTGAAAGTCTCTCCCTTTCTGTTGAAAAGAGTTACTGTTTGATCTGCCATAGAGGTTAGTGAAAATTGTTCTTTGGATGCCTAATTTTTCAACTTAATAACTGCATTTTTTTGAACTTTGTATTAATTATCTACTCTATAATATTAACATAGGGTAGCAAATTCATATTGGTCTATAACTATGAGGTGAATTATTTTTAAATTCATTTTAAATCAACTTTATTGAGATATATTTTACATATAAGCATGTACCTTATGTACAACAAGATGTAGCCATTTTAAGCATACAGTTCTATTTGAATTAGTTTCCTTTAGTTCATCATGGTTACGTCCTTCGATATTATCCAATGTCCAGGTTGATATTGATCCACTAACAGTCATACTGGGCCTTAATAGATGTACTTACAAAGCCTTTCTGGACATGTGGATTTGTTTATATTTACCAACTAAATGTTTGTAGACTTTTATGGTTTTATTCTTGTATTTATGGCATCCAAATGTTGGCCATTTAGGTGGCTCCAAGTCTCACATTATTATAGGATATTTTCATTTTTAATGTTCAAATAAAAATAGTTGAAGACTTTATTGTAGACATTCCAGTGGCCTTCTTAAGAATGTGGCTTACGTTTACAGGAGAACCTCTCCCTTTGATTTTCTCTTCCCACAAAACTCATGGGCTTTTATCTCACCTCTAGAGGCTCTTCCCTTCTTTCTGTTCCACATGGGCCCAAGCTTTACCCCTTTTCTTTGATTTTGCCAAAGCGTCACTAATACAAAATGACTGGATTTTTGTAGCATGTTTCCACTAAGGATTTGGTGACTACATTACTGAACAGGACCATAAGCAACATATTGCCCAGTTCTCAGATCTGTGACTATTTCTGTCATGGGAATGCTTCATGTCACACAAATGTTAGATATTAGTAGTTACGTGACATCTCTGTTTTTGTACTATGTTTTTCCAAGCTTAGAGGAAATTTCACTAGTTTTATCATAGAATGGAATAGAGGTGATGGTGAAGGGTATCAATTTTTATTTTATTGTTTCAGGTGGAGAAATAAATCAATAAGTACTAATTTTTTAATTTAGTAAGCCTTCTTATATAATTTGATAAATATTGGCAACCTTGTAACCATAGCCATTTAAATTTTTTTTTTTTTAAGGTTTATTTATTTTTGAGAAACATAGAGGCACAGCGTGAACAGGGGAAGGGCAGAGAGAGAGGGAGACACAGAATCGGAAGCAGGCTCCAGGCTCTGAGCTGTCAGCACAGAGCCCGACGCGGGGCTCGAACTCACGGACCGCGAGATCATGACCTGAGCTGAAGTCGGCGCCCAACCGACTGAGCCACCCAGGCGCCCCACCATAGCCATTTTATACAGTAATGATAAAGAAGAGATTTTTAACAGAAAGAAAGCAGTATCAGTTTTGCAGTGCATTTTTGTGATTTGTAGGAGACTAGAGTAGTGAATAGCAAAATGAGTTTTTAATCAAGATTCTGTAATTCCTTCTGAACTTTAGGAGCTTATTCAAAGTCTTGGCTACTAGAGGGCTTCTGGAGAGGGCCAGATGAAATTTTAGAGTCTTATGTTTCATTATCTTAATTTTTTGAAACTTTTTAAAGAAAGAAACAAACATTTCTGTCTTAATATGTCTTCTGGGAATATACTGTTCTTTAAAAAACTTAAATGTGTCTCTTTGTATTCTGTGTTCCCGTGTTTTATTAACTTTGAAAAAAGCCCTTGTATACCAAAGAATGTCTTTTTTTTTTTTTTAATTAAGTTAGGAAAAGGTGTTTCTCTGTTAGGCTATAGTGGGATTAGTAAATTATGACCAAAAAGAAGGACGGCCTGGGCTAGCACGATGTAAATTTTGCATTGGTGATGCCGTACAGTGAGACATTTACACTGGATCTTCGTCTGTCTCGTTCAGTATACTTTTGGACCAGTCATACATTATTTTTCACCCACATGCTTGCAGTCCAGTGGTAGAGTCAGACTTTTATCCAAGTGGTCATAAAATATGTGAAGGTGTCACTTTAATAAAAATTATGAAGAGATGTCTGCTAAGAGAACATATGGGGCTTTAGACTTAGTCGCAAGACTGAGAGAAGGGTCCCCCGAGGACGTGAGGAATTGTGCCAAGGTCTGAGAGAGAGATAATTTAGGGTTGAGCGGGCAGGGGAGGGCAAAGCTTTTAGGAGCAAAGCGAACTATAGTAGGGGAGATCTTGGTGGTGATGGTCGTCAATCACCAAGCAAAGGCAACCTAGGGAGAGAAGGCTGGAGGCATTCCCAGAGTGGTCCCCGGATGGGCCTTGCTGGCTACGTGGAGAGGCTTTGGCATAGTCTTTAATAAAGGCAAGGGAGTTTTGCTAGAGTTTTAAGGGGAATGGTGGAGTGAAAACAGATGTTCATTTCCAAATAGCCACCTGGCTCTCCCAGTGGCAGACATAGTAGAAGAGTTAGAAGGCTGGGTAAGTACTCCGCATGGAAATGCGAAGGGCTTGGATCGGAACGGGAGTCAGGCAGCGCAGAACTGTGGACCGATTTGAAAAACATTTAGGAGGCAAAATCCACCAGCACGTGGGTGGACTTGGGGTTGTAGACAAGACAAGGGAGATAACAAGAGTGACCCTAAATATCTAGCTAGATATTCCTCTGTTCACTGAACTATGGGGACAGGAGCCAGGACCAGGAAAAGAGGGAGTGGTTAGGTATTCTTTCTCGACGCGTTCCACTTCATTTACTGTCCTCTTCCATCTCCATAAAGATTTATGGAGGGCACATCCAGCCCAGAGTGGGGTAGAAGGGATTTGATGGAAATAATTTTTTTATGGAAATAAATGAGAAACTAGGTTTTGTTACAGAGGAATTTTATTACTGACTTGGCTTGAAGGCAGTTGTTTTCTATGTGAATCTTAAGATTCCACTTCCCACATCTTCCTTTTTTGGTTGCTTGCTCTCTTGTGTTCTTGATAATGTATTAATATTTTCATGAGACAGTCCTCTTTTTAGAGGCTAAGCATGAAGTAAATTCATTATGAGTTTTCCTTGTAATGCTTTGTAAAATGTAAGCGTTTCTGTGAAGTACTCAGCATACAAATCACGGACAGTTTAGAACTTAACACCAGTATTTTCTCTGACAGTATCCCTGTAATGTGAACCTTTGTAGCAGTTTTGCCAGTTACTGGTGTAGACTTTGTGTGACTGCTAAATTGTTTTTGACTCACTGAAAAGCATCACTGAATTTTTAACAAAAAAGCAAATAATATATTTTCATATATCTTTTGGTATATCTCACTATATAATGTTTAAATGGAGCGATATTACAAAAGTTATTATAAAAGTAAAAGTAGTCTCATTTTATGAAAATGAGATGAGTGTAGACATTTTAGTGCCATGATTAATAGCTTTACCAGTTTTTGAAGAATTAGTCTTTTAATCCTCTTATTTTCACTTAAAATTTCATTTCACAATATGTTATTCTTTTTAAAAGCTTTACTTGATCTCCTCAAAAAGTGGTCAGTCTCTTTTTTAAGGAGGAGTGTTAACAGTGGAACACCACAAAACAGTTAAAATGAATAAACTAGAGCAAATGACACTGCGCCATGAGGGCTGTGCTGTGCACTGTAGGATGTTGAGCCTTGGGCTCTACCCAGTAGATGCCAGTAACCTCCTACCTTATCCCATTGTAATAACCAAAAAGGTCTCTAGATATTGCCAGATGTCCCCAGGCAAGGGGAGGGGCACAGTTGTCCACAGCTGAGTGCCATTGAACTAGGTTTATGTTTAAATCTCAGAAACACAATGTTGTGTTTTAGCCATTGCTAAAAGATGCTCACAGTAACATGCCACTTATATGATTTTCAGTGTTCAAAACAGTAAAATTGCTTATAGGTAAATCCATTTGTGATAATAAAAACCCTCATGGGGGGTGCCTGAGTGGTTCAGTCGGGTGAGTGTCTGACTTTGGTTCAGGTCATGATCTTGAGGTTTGTGGGTTTAAGCCGCGCACCGGGCTCTATGCTGACAGCTCAGAGCCTACACATTCTGTGTCTCCCTCTCTCTCTGCCCCTCCCCCGCTCACAGTCTGTCTCTCTCTCAGAAATGAATAAACTTAAAAAAAAATTAAATAACATGCATGGGCGTGCTACATGACAATTTCAAGATAGAAGTTACCTCTGGGGAGAGAAGGAATGGGAATGAATGAAGGTATACATATGACATTTTACATTTCAGCAAGAGAGAGTGATCAGAAGCAAATAAACCAACATATTATCAACTTAAATCTGACCTTTTTCCTGTATATTTACATGATCAATCTGCTTTGAATTCCTGCGGCCTATCATATAACATTTGTTCTACTTTGTAAACATTACTGACATACATTTTTACACACCAACGTATAAGCTTCTGTGTATATGAAACGTTTCATTTACTCATGTCAAACCTAAGATGTCACATAAAACCTCATATAAAGCAGGGGCCCGATAGACTGTTCTTATTGACTGACTGACATGCTCTTCTTTGCTATAGATTGTTTTCCTTCCTGATATGGTCTGAAGTACTTCAGTTTGGTAGTTGATCTAACTTTTAATATTGGCAAACTATGGTAGTTTGTAGGGAATAAATAATACAAGAAAAGAGATTGCTTGGAAAGCAGTCTAGTTTTTATCATTGTGTATCCCAGTTAATAATTTGTATTTCTCTGGTACTTGGCAAACACATGGTTAGTTCCATTGTATCTACCTGCCGTGGAATGTATCCTGTGCTTGAATTTACTCCCATTTTATAATTTTGCTCATAATGTAAAAATTAATAATTTAAGTTATTTCAGAAGGTTTGTATGAAATAAGAGTCAGAATAAAGATAAAAATGTAGCAGACATTAGGAAACTATGAGAAAATTTTTATTGGTGATAGCACGTAGTTTTGAGAAAAACACAGCCGAGAAATATAATGTCTCCCCACTGTGGAGGTGTGTATGTTTCAGAATATATCCTTTTTAGCAACAAAACTGAATATGTATGGCTTGCAAAGGTGGTATAACATGACCGACCATGGATGAGAAGTGACCTCCAGAATCAGACTTCTTGGGTTTAAAGCCTTAGCTCTATTACTTCTTAGCTGTATGATCCTGGAGTGAAATATAGAACCTCATTAAAACTCAGCGTTGAATCACTATGCTGTACACCTGAAAGTAGTGTAACATTGTGTGTCAAACTATATTCAACTCCCCACCCCACAGCTCAGTATATCCTCATCTACAAAACAAGCATGATGGTAAGATCCTCTTCAAAGTGTGATTTTAGAATTAAATAATACACGGTAAGCACTTAGCACAGGGCCTGGCACAAAAATGCTTAAATAGTCTGAAATAAAGCTTGCCTTTTCAGGTACCATATCGATCTATACGGTAACCATGTCTGTGTTTGTAGGGTTTTGCTTCTGTTGAAGGAGGAGCATTTCAGGGTGTAAAAGCACTTAGGACATTTGGGATATTTGCATACAAAATGTGGATTGAAGTATTTTAAAATACATAAGTGTCAAGTTATATTTCCTGCTATTTGGATGAAGAAATAAAGAATTTCTCCCAAGGAATGGCTTCCTCAGGGAGTAATTAATTATAAAATGAATTGTAAAGGACAACCTTTGGAATCCGTGAATAGCGAAATAGAATCACTATTTTTTTTTTCTGTTCTCTTTTATAATGCATGTTGGGTATTTTAAACTACAGAGCAAAACATTTAAAACAATGAGTTCTGGGTCACCTAGGTGACTCAGTGGGTTGAGTGCCTGATTCTTGATTTCTGCTCAGGTCATGACCCCAAGGTCCTGGAATTGAACCCCACCTCGGACTCCACATTGAACATGGAATCTGCTCTGTATTCTCTCCCTCCTTCCCTCTGCTCCTCTCCCCTGTTCTCCCTCTCCCCTCTCTCAAATAAATAAAATTAAAAAAAAAAAGATTCTTGATACTTCCTTATAAAATATATTACCAATTTAGAGAATTTAGTATTCAAGAGCATAATTAAATCAAGTTACATAACTATATTTTGAATAACTTAGTAAGTTTTATGATTGTTAATACCAATTAGTTGTTTTGCCAACATCTTTTTTTTAATGTTTTTATTTATTTTTGAGAGAGAGAGAGAAAGAGAGACAGTGCACGAGCAGGGGAGGGGCAGAGAGAGGGAGACACAGAATCCAAAGCAGGCTCCAGCCTCGAGCTGTCAGCACAGAGCTCAATGTGGGGCACAAAACCACAGACCGCGAGATCATGACCTGAGCCGAAGTCGGACGCCCAACTGACTGAGCCACCCAGAGCCCCATGTTTTGCCAACATCTTAGGGAATAGTTGGTTCTGGCCATACACTAATGACTAGGGAACCTTAGATAGTCACTAGCAGGAGTAAGTTTGAGGTATAAGTCTCTGTGTTCAGGATGGTTGTTAAGTGATTGAGGGATGATTTTGGTAGGGTGGAGATCTTGAGAATGCTGAAAGAAATATAGGCCCTCTGGATATTTTTCTATTTTTTACTACTCATAAAATTTATTTTTCATTCTCTTTCTAAATTTTTTTCAGCTGAGGAAATTTATTTTGGTAAATGTTAAATGCCTTGATATAGCTTGTTCACACATGGAGATAGCAGTACAATTCAGGAACCTCTATCTTTTTGCATTCCAAAGTAATATAATTGCAATTTTGAGACAAAATTAAGGCTGAGGTATGGAATTACCATTAATAGCTTACTTACATAGTTTATCACACCTTAGTTTGTTGTTCAAAATGTCAGATTTTAACTCCTTGTTTAAACAAAGTGAGATACTGAAACAAGTAGCAAATTATGCCTATCATGCTGACTACAGCTGGTGACATTCTGTTGCAGACGTTGTGGGGGCAATGGCATGCTTTTGTGAATAAATTGAATTTAAAACACAGTTTTTCAGAGCTATTTTTCATATGTCTTTCTTCTTTGTCTACAGCTATATGATGTGTAGCATCTCAGGGTGGTGGTTGTACAAGTAATAAAATTAGGTGTATTTCCTCTTACTTCTCAATCACATACCCATGAAGAGATATAAACCGAAAACTCATAAAATTTCTGTAAATTAAGAAACTAAAAATTGATTGTTAGCAAAGTCCAGGGAGATGGATTGAAAACACAGCCTTAAACATCATGCTCCTTATTCTACTTTCTGAACCAGACTTGGGCAAACTGTCAAAAGGGAGTAGGACCCATGCTACTTTTGGGCAACACCCATGCCCACTGGAGCTGGAAACAGGCAGCTGTCTCATGGTGGTAACTGTCATTTGACTCTGAGGAAGTTGGAGTTCTCTGTCCCCTAACTAGCCTACATCAGCACCTGTATTGCCAGAATTTTCCAGCGACTAAGCACCCTAAATACAGTATGGCATGAATCAGAAGGATTGGAGGCAGCAGTTTCGTTGTAGGGTTCACAGACTCCCATGGCAAGGTGTGGTGAGCATAGAGTAGAGGGAGCAGGATGTGCTAGGAAGTGTGGGTCCGGTGAACAGCTTCTTCTGACAGCCCCATGCAGGTAGGTGATCCAGCCTCAGAGCAGTGAACGCAACGAGAGGGGTGTTTCAAAACCCAGGTTTTGAAATTGGGCTCGGGTGCATCATTTGGCCTTTTAAAGCTAGAGTGGCTGAAAAACCCAGCTAACTTTTTGGTTGCCAGATGACAGGCCTGGTGAAATCTCTTCCAATCTTAAAAAAAAAAAAAAAAAAAAGGCGGGGTGGTGTACCTTATGAAAAGATAGGGGGAAGATAAAGAAAACACTGCTCTGAGGATTTAGAAGCAACACATAGTTCTAAAAAAGATTTTTTGTAACAAGCAGATGAACACTCTGAAAAGATAGGAAGATAGGGGAAGATAAAGAAAACACTGCTCTGAAGATTTAGAAGCAACACACAGTTCTAAAAATGATTTTTTGTAACAAGCAGATGAACACTCCTAAAGGAGAGCCAGAAGAACATGACCTCTATGGTGAGAACAAGTTGAAACAAGGCAAAAACGGCCAATGTCAAAGTCAGCTGAAATAAGAAGAGAAACCAAAAATGGAGAAAGGAGAACAAAATTGATGCAACCGTTTTGATTAATTTACTCATGAAATATACATGAAATATTATTATTTAAAAAATTTTTTAATATTCATTTATTTTTGAGAGAGAGACAAAGCATGAGTGGGGGAGGGGCAGAGAGAGAGGGAGGCACAGAATCCGAAGCAGGTTCCAGGCTCTGAGCTGTCAGCACAGAGCCTGATGCAGAGCTCGAACTCACGAAGAGATCATGACCTGAGCCGAAGTCGGATGCTTAGCCAACTAACCCACCCAGGTGCCCCTCATGAAATATTATTGAACCTACTATGTGCCTGCTTTTCTAGGCACTTACGCAGTAGTGAATAAAACATACAAGGCAATTATGAAAGATCTAACCTGAAAGTTACAAGGCTTCTGCGGAAAAATATTACGAAAATAGGTGTAGAAACAACATTTAAGGTTGCTAGAAGAAAACTTTTCTAACTTTATTAATTTCCAGGTAATATTAGTTCAAAACACACATACCCACACACTCTCTTCTAGACATATTTCGGTAATTTAAAATTTTTATTCCAAGGAAAAGAAGTCCTTACAGGATCTAGGCAGAAACAAAGTTATCTATGTTAAAACAAAAATCAAATTGGCCTCAGACTTAAATTTTCTTCTTCTTGGCAGAAGAAAGTGTATGGTGAAGTACATGGATTTTGTTCTAAACTTTTTACTTCTATGTCTTGGAAAGTTGCTTTAATAAACGTACAAACCTACAATGTCTATGATGTGAATGGCACGTTCCAGGGCTTTGCAGTACATACAGTTTTACATGAACCCCAAAGATGGGGGAGAACGTAAGGTTGCCTTCCCAGGAATTCTGTGCCTGCCGAGTTGCCATTCGTGTGTGAGGACTTGGGACATATGTCATGACTTTCCTCAGAAAGCCACTCAAAGATGCACACTGAGCAGAATCTTCATGCAAATTGAGCTTTAAACAAATGTGAAAACCACAGTAGAAAAAGACTGGAGGTAAAGAGTCAAGCTAATAAAATATGTAAAGAAATATAGATTACATATAATAGCTCATGTGTGTATAATTACAAATTAAATATAACAGCCAAAACCTGTTCTCAAAAGTAAATTTAACAAAATGATAAAAGAAGAACCAGGGTCTATAATCCCAGATTAATTTAAAACAGTTTCAGGTCACAACAATTTAAATTGGTTCTGATATAAGAATCAACAGATCAACAGTGTAGACTAGACTAGAAAGCTCTGAAAGAAAATCTGGAGCATATATGTAAGAATGCTAGGATACAACAAAGAACTAAAAATCTGTGGTAAAGAGTATTGGGAAAATTGATTCAGCGTTTAGAATTATATTAAATACAGACTTCCTCACTATGTTATATATTAAATTACAGGTGGATAAAGACTTAAAAAATAAAAACATTAGAATATTGAGACATAACTGCGAATAACCATACTCAGGCTAAGTAAGGATTTTGAACACAAAAGTAGTGCATAAAGGCATATATCAATAAATGCGACTATGTAATAATAAGTTATATTCAACAACAACCAAGCCATAAATAATTCAATGATCACATTAGTCTGGGGAAAATATTTGTACAAAATTCGGCAACAGGTTCACATCCACGGATCAACAAGAAAAGTACCAACCTTAGTAGACCTTTTTTCACTTACCAGTTGACAGAAGGAAACCTCTCTGACCTCACTGATGTCTAAAGACTTTTTTCAGTGATTATATTTACTGTTGGCTATGGTTGTAGAGTGAGTGTTTTTATATACTGCTGAAGGGATCTGTGAAATGATACAGTTTTGGATATCAGTTTTGGCAGTATCAGGAGCCTTTAATGTTCATATCATTTGACCCAGTTATATCACTTGCAGAATTTACTCTATGAAAAAAAAGAAGCAGATGTTGAAGTATGTTCATTGACATAACCATACATTAAAATAACCATACATTAAAAATGATGGTTTTAAAAATTATTCAATGACAGGTTAAAATGTACCTCATGCAATATCAAGCGAAATAAAAGCAACATGTAACACCATATACAATATTACTATTCCAATTTGAGAAAAATTTACTAGAAAAAAACGCAAAATACTAGCAAGGGTTATGCCTTTTTTGTTTTATGTTTTCTGTAATGAGTTTGCATTATTTTTATAAGCAATTTGAATAAAAATGAAATGTTGAATTCTTTCTGGCACCTTCTGCTCTTAAATGCATGTAAGTTTCCACCAAACATTGAAGTGATTTTATGTAGAAAACTTCATCCCTTTGGTTTCATTCTTCAAGTAAATATATAAACTACATTAAGTGAGTGAGAGGGAGGGAGGGAGAGAGAGTTGAGAGAGAATTTCCATGGTGTTGGTGAAAGGATAACTGTTTTATACAGTGAATTCTATTTATGAGATGCCAGAAATTAATGCATTTCTTTCTTCAAGGTGATGTAAATAAGTTTGCTGTAAATTTAAATTTGTAGTCCTATCATGGGCAAATTTGAACTAAGTAAGACCTTTTATAAAATCAGACAAAGGTTATACTTAGGATGCAATAAAAAGATGCCTATGGGTCTCCATTTAGAGTGCAGTATAGGATGAAGCATGACATGGAAGAACTCTGCACTGAAATGCGAGCAGTTTTACTCTCTTCCTGAATGCATGTATAGTGCTGCGTCTTTCTTTGTGCTGGGAGCAGGGTTTCCTGATAGGGCTTGTTCTTTCTCTTATGCCATACGTAGGTTGGTCGCTAGAGCTTTTTGAAAAGGAGCAGGGTAAGAAAATGCTATCAGTGTGTTAAGAGGGAGTAGCATACCTGGAATAGTTACCTGGTACTACTCATACTAATTAATCAGGCTGTTCACCCCCCACATAACTTTGAATTTGCAGTTATTCTTTCCCAATAATGAGACACTTCCAGTATCAGAAAGTATCTGGAAGGCTGACTACAGGGAAATTGTATTCCAGAAGCTGTCTGTACTCTACAATTCTATCTATGCTCCATTAACAACAAAAATGTAATGCTCTTAATCTTTTCCTCAATATCCAAAGCATTTTGAGATGAAATTTTTTTTCCTATAACAGATATGAAAGTTGGTACTATTTTCTTCTTATTCCAATGGGCGAATGAGAAACAGAAAGGGTTTGATTTTAAAGACCTAGTTACGAACGACTCAGGGTTTGCCACGGAGCACAAGATTAAAATGGTCACTTTTCTTTCTTTCTCCTGCTTTCCTGATCCCCCTCTGCTTTTGTAAAGAACTAAAAAAAGTGTTTATTTTTAATAAGTTAATGATTTGTACCTTGTTGGTTATTGCCTGCTATTGCATGCATTTTTAAAGGCTTTGTTTTGATGCAGTGACAATCTTTTATTAAAAGATTTGCTCCTACAGATCTGAAAGTATACCCACTTAGAGTACAAAAGAGCAGACCTGAGTCATTCAGAAGACCTTTCTTTCTATATAACATATTGACTTTGAAGAATCTATGTATTATTTTGCCAAAAGGTTTTTTATTCCTTTTATAGACCAGAATTAGACATGCGTTATTTAACCTCATGGTATTTAGGTCTGAGCATTTTTTTCCTTTCCAGCCCTTATTATTTTCTTCTCCAACCAAAAAAGACAAAAAGAAAATTTTTTTGCAGTGTTTTCGTTTAAAATGGGGATTTGCTCACAACCCACTTCTGTTCAGGAATATGAAATAAAGGCAAGAGTGGGGGTAGCGATTGGTATTTGGCAGCAGATGTTTGTCTCTCTTTGGGTTTGAAATGACTATCAATAGGGGAAGAGCTGGTGAAGTAGGCTTGTTAGGAAAAGTAAAGTGAAGGGCAGAGACTTAGAAGGGGAAGTCTGTTACCAGCAACTACCAAGTATTGTAGAAGTCTTTTCTCTGTTATAGAAGCCTAAATAAAATGTTTCCTTGAGTTTCAGAAGGAACTACAGATGATGGTAAATATTATATCAGTCATCCTAGTACTTTTTTGTAGCGTCCAGACATTAACACTTCTGGTTTATTCATGGTCTTTTACCACCTCTGCTCTTGGTTCCCTTCTCTCTCCCTTTACGTTTCCCTTCTCTGACAACATCTGCAGGGTGCTTAGAAAGAGAATTTTGGAATCAGGAAGTGAGGGGCTGGGAAAGAAGAGGATCTATTTTATTAATCTCTGGTTTCTTGCTGCTCAATCTCCGAATATACCCCCACACCATTGGGATTCCCAGTTTGAAAAACACTGAGGAATAACTTTCTGCCTCTTTTTTTCCTTCGCAGGAAACACATGAAATTGTGGCAATCAAGAAATTCAAGGACAGTGAAGGTATATATATATATATATATCTTTTTTTTTCCTTTTTGTATTTCGTCCTTGTGAACAGAATGTAGAAGAGATGGGATCTAGCTGATGAGACTTTGTTCCTGAAATTTTAACATCTGCATCTCAGAAAGTGAATATAGCATACTTATTATCCTGCTTTGCTCTGAAACATTTAGCTCCTTCTGTGTAAATCAAATCTCATGATATTACAAAATTTTTCGTGTATTTTAAGGTACAGCCAGCATTGGAAATCTTGCTTCAAATGCTAGGTAGAAGGCATGCTATTTATGCTATTTCTAAATATTATTAAAATGAGAAAACTGATTTGAAATAAATATTTTTATGAGCTCACACCAGTAGTAAGTGCTGTGTGAAGGGCTTTGGTATTGATTACTATGATCTTCAGTTCCTAGTCAATTAGAAATACAACCATAAGTGGTATGCAGATGGTATCAAGAAAGTGACTTTGTATTTAAAATAACTCATTGGAAGAATAAAAGCTTTTCAAAAAGGAATATCATAATTGGAGTCCTTGGTCACACGTCCAGACCATTTCACATGCCGGGGCGCCTGGGTGGCTCAGTTGTTTAAGCGTCTGACTCTTGATTTTGGCTCAGGTCATGATCTCGTGGTTCGTGAGATCAAGACCTGTGTCAGGGCTCTGCGCTGACATCACAGAGCCTGCTTTGAGTTCTCGCTCACCCTCTCTTTCTGACCCTCCTCAGCTTGCATGTGCATGCACATGCACTATCTTTCTCAAAATAAATAAATAAACCTTAAAAAATAAAGAAAGAAACATTAAAAAAAAATACCCTGTGCTGGGCAAGAAAATTTTAAATAAAGCACTAAAAAATGTACAAAATATAAATAAATAAAGCATTTCAGTAGTTCATTAGGTTTTAAATCTAGATTATTGACCATCTAAAGATAGCCAAGTAGAAAACCTTACCCCAAAGACACACATGGCCTTTGAGAAGCTCTAGGCAGCATTTTGCCAATTGTTTTTCAACAGAGACCCACAGAAATACTTTTTTCACATCCTAATCCAGTATCCACATACATAATGTCCTATATATAACTGAAGTAAACGTGTCGCAAAAGTATTTTACTAATGGGAGGTTCTTCATTTTCTGTTCTTTCATGCTTATATAAATTCACATAAATGCCTATTTGTGGCATCAGATAACACTGATTTTACCACTGAATCATAACATGCCTTGTGGAAAATAGTGCTCCAGGGTAAGAGGCACCAGCATACCATTAACTTGCATATCTAATTGGAAGTATGACAGTAGCAGTTGTAGCCTCCCTTCATCAGTACACATTGACTACGTACCGTAAGCCTCTGTGTTTGTGAACAGTTTCATCACCCATACTTTAGACACTTAGCAAACATTAAATAATGAAAAGCGCTCACTAACAAAGTCCTGGGGTAGATTCTGTAGTATTTGATATATCCTAACTCTGATGTGCCGGTTATGTGGAGCACACGCACATCATCTGGGAAACCTTAGTAGCCATTGTCTTGCCAGCCTTAAAGAGAACGCAATAAAAAATGCTTTTAGTTTGTTCTAAAGGGGGGGGGGGGAACCTGCTTCAAAGGATATACCTGTAGTCTAACAGGAAGCAATAACCCCAGGCCAGTCCACTCTGAGACTATTGGAAATGAGCTCTTTGAGCAGTGGCTTTGGGCTCACCACAGGTGGCCAAGAGACAAATGGTGATCTACTAAAAAGAGTGGTTGCAACAGTAGATCAAAGCATAACCTTTGCCTTCGTGTAAAGACTTCTGGCTGTGGATTCATCTTGTAAGGCATATCGTCAAGCATCAGTTGCCACCAAAAATAATAATTGTCATGAAGTTTTTGAAAAGCAGTACAATCTAGGCCACCTATGCCATTGCTTTCAAAAAACTGCCATATTCTTCACAATCTCTGTTTTGTGCATGCCATTTCTTAACTGTAGTCAAACAATGTGTTTGTACCTGTGTGATGATACCTTCAGAGTGGTAATCAATAACATCTGTTTAAATGTATCGAGCACTGAGCTGGGTGCTGTAAAAGCCCTGAAGGTAAATCAGGTGTGGGTGATTTCAAGAAGCTTAGTAGAATTAAGACTTGTAAATAAATAGCAGTAAAACAGAGTAGAAGGCAGTCAGTGCCTGAATGAATTTGTTTAATTTTGAGGCAAGAGACATTGTTTCTAGCTGTGGTGTCCTGGGAATGTACGAATAGTGTAGACATTATAGGAAACATTTGATCAGCCCTTTTTTCTCTGCACTGACAAAGCATGAATCCCCTCTACCCTCGTCTCTGCCAGACCATCATCAGCTACCACATTTTACAGGCAGGCAGCCTGCCTTATCACTCATCCACTTTGCAGATGGACACGTTTGTAGGTATGCCCAGATGTACTTCTAGGGGGCTACTTCCTAAACATTACTGTGATAGAATCTGAAGACATGTAATTATTCATAACTTTTTAGTTCCATTTCTATTCTAGGCACACTTTTCTACTGTTTCCAGCGCTCCCTGGGAGATCTCATATTCTCTTTTCTGTCTTAACCCTTTCCCTCCTGCCTGCGTAGAATTTTTTTTTTTTAACATGGAGGCAAGAGCTTTTTTTTTTTTTTAAATGTTTGTTTGTTTGTTTGTTTTGAGAGAGAGAGAGAGAGAGGAGGAGAGAAATCTTAAGCAGGATTTACACTCTCAGCACAGAGCCCAAGGCGGGGCTTGAACTTAGAAACTGTGAGATCTTGACCTGAGCCAAATCCAAGAGTTGGATGCGTAACTGACTGAACCACCCAGGCACCTCACTGCCTGAGTAGAATCTTGCTTAATGGAATGTGTGTGGTGAACAATCCTCTTGGAATGTGAAGTGTATACAGATAGTTTAGTACAGATGAGACTGTCCATTCACCCTTATATACCACTTAATTCTGAACCATTTTATCACCTTAAATTTCAATCAGGAAAATTCTAATAAAAAATAGAGTTTCATCATAATATCCTTATTGTCATAAAGCTCTCATTAGACTTTTTTATTAGTTACTCTGAAAATACTCTGTTGATATTATATGACTCTTCCAAACCCAATGTTTAAAAATCTTTGTGAAGATCATGAAATAATCCTATAAAAACATAGTTATACTGAAATAGGATCTGAACTTGGTCTTATTTGCATTCAAGCTAATCCAGTATTCTCATACTAATGATATCAAGGGATATTATTACCTTCTGTTAGCTTTAGAAGATTATGATCATGTCCTATATTGTTAAATTCATTAATATATCAACAAATTTGTACAAAATGTTTTTGAAACTACATAAGGTAGACCAGTATTTTGTTCAAGCTGTCCTTGTTGTCCCAGGACAATAGATCACTAACCAAAATGGGAACTAAGCTTTAGTTAGATTGGGACTTTAGGTTGAGAAAATGGAACAAAAAATTTTGAAATAAGTTAACTTCATCTTATAGTTAACACGATTTAGATGATGATAATAGCTATTTCTTATAAAAAAGAATCCAGTGTCAACTTTTTTGAGGGAGGGGCAATTTTTGCAGTAAAATTATAGGCTAGGACAATGAGTGACTTTCATAATAATAAAAAGGGACTCATTTAAAAAATATACAAAAAGTTTTGTCAGTTTTCTCTTTATTTTTGTATGTCCCCGTCTTTCTGACTATATCCTTGTCAGTATTTTACTCTCTAGTTGTTAGCTGTTAGACTCTATCAATCATTTATCCGTGTCTTTTGTCTATGATTCTCCTTGAAAGGCTGACATACTGGGTAGGGATTAAAACCTCATGTTAAAAAGGAGTACTGTGTGAGTGATGACACTTTCATCTGAGATCACTTCACTAGTTAATATTTTTTTGTTTTGATGACTTTTGCTGCTTTATACATTATCATAAATGCAGAGTTTCAGATAATGAATTCTTAATGATACCCTGAATGATAGTATT
Organism: Paguma larvata; assembly: GCA_030068075.1. Taxonomy (NCBI): domain Eukaryota; kingdom Metazoa; phylum Chordata; class Mammalia; order Carnivora; family Viverridae; genus Paguma; species Paguma larvata. The sequence continues at coordinate 13,207,918 of CM057830.1, forward strand.
ATGAGTTTGTCTATTAATGTAAGTTCCCACAGAGAAACATTAACTATAAACACCTAACCAACCAGAAGTCTTCAAAAAATTAGTTCTTTTCAGTATTTGGGTTTTCTGAGAAGAGAAAAATGACCCCAGACTAAAAAGGTACTAGAGATTATTTAGTTAAAAGATACTTTTTCAACTATGTATAATGATAAAGTTAGCCTAATTCATCTACCCTCTATAACTCCAGTTCTGTACAATGAGATTTGATGTTCAAATGATAATCTTCTTTCACTGTTGGACCATCATTTTCATTCACACACATGTACAAATGTCTGCCATCCTCAATTTATTAAATAATCCAAGTGGAGTGATTTAGACTAGAGAGATTTGAATGAATGAGTTGAAAATGTTGTCTTTTCATCCTTTACTTGAGGAGTCCCTGTGATCTAGGATTTACTTTTGACGTATATTTGGATCTTCTGGTGGGACAACATCTTTTTCTTCTTAGGACTTTTCAGTTTCCCTAAAAGTACAGGTAATGGGGTGAGGAGGGATCCTCCCTACTTGTCACTGGGCCTTGGTACATGACGAGAAAGCTGATTCTCAGGGAGCTGTATAGTAGTCCGCAGTTAAGATGGAATTTAGGCTGTATCTCTGCTTTTATAGCAAATAAAATGGCTTGCATTTCATATCCTGCTGCTTATCTTTTTTGTAGATACATATTTTTTTCTCTTGGAATGGATACATTTATTCTTTTCAAACATGAGAAAATACGTAATTGGTCATCCATTCTTTCCTTCAATTTATTGAGGAAACTCTGGTCACATTTTTGTATAATGGTATAAAACAAGAGTTCATAGTCTTAGGTCCTTAAATCCAAGAACCTGATTTCTCTGTAACAGAGGCCTTGAAACAAACTTTCCCGCCTTGGGTTAAACAGAGAAATCAGTTAACTAAGCTTGAGCATTCTGGCTTGTCATGATTTCACCAGACTTCCTTTTAATGTCCAAAATGGATCTCTTTCAAGCTTCAGGCATTCTTCTAGGATTTGATGAACATTTGCACCTTTCATATTTTAATAAATTTCCATTGTGCTCTAACCTAGTCTTTGCTGAATTCATCTTTTTTGGTATATATGAGGGTGGCACCACTATTCAACCGCCCCCTCCTCCCCCGGCCATGTTAATCACCCTCTTGTTGGTATTCCTTCTTCAGACAGGGCAACCCTTATGATACCCTGATGAGTTTTTACAAGGATGGGTTGGCTTTTCCCCCCTCCCATTGTACCTGTTTAAAGGTCCATTTTTTGGGGCCTCTTTGGCTACACAAGAATGTCAGGTTTATGATTTCATAAAGTAGGTTACAGCTATTTCTGGGTTTCTTTTCCAAGCCCACAGTTCTTTAAAAATAGAGTTACAATAGAGTTTCTGTTCATCTTTAGATTTTTCTCTTTTTATTACTTACTTTGCATTACTTTTGCTCCTATGATTTTTTTTCTTAAAAATTGTTTTTCTTTTACTTATCGAATCTGCCTTCTTGATTCTTAGTGTGTTAACTTGCCTAACTGGGAAGCTAAAAGTAGGTTAGTTCTTTGTTTTTTTGTTACTTAACGTCCTTCTTCTACCCTGCCACTTAATCATCAATCAAAAACATTTATGTAACATTGTCAGACTTGCTGCCTACACTAAGCTAAACACCCTCAGTGGTAACCGATGACCAAGCCATCAGCATGCACATAAGCAGGACTTGCATGGACGCACCAGGTCTTCCTGGAAGGACTTTCAGAATCATCTAGTAGAAGCCCAATTCCTGTTTATAGCCAAGGAATCTAAGCTCCAAAGCTGCACAGTTAGTATGTGATTAACTGGGAAAGATACGGGCCTCAGGATCTTTGAGTTTTTCTTCCACCCGTACCATGCGGCTTTGCCACTCAGCTAAGCAGTAGCAGAGTGTAGACCCGAACCTGGGTGTTTGACTCACTCTCTAAGGCTTGCTCACTACCTTCCACCATGTTGCCTATGTCCCTTTGTTCTACTTAGTGTGGCATTCCCTTCCCTCTCCCCAAGGAAGCTATTCTTTATAGACTTGAGTTCTTCATTTGTAAACTGGAGGAGCCTAACCTATATAAAGAATCCACAGGATTATCTCAACTGGAAGGCAGGGATTTTTGTGCTCACTTCAGTACGCTGTGCTACCACCTTTAAAAAACTGCCTCACTAAAGAGCTTGGCTATTTTCTGAACCTCTGAGGTGAGAAGCATGTGTAAGTGGAAAGTATATTCCTTTTCCCCATCATCCGATCATTTAGTGCTGCAATTTCATCAAAGTACAGGGTAAGCCAGGAACCTTGAAAGTACTTAGAGAAACAAAAATGATAGGATATACCAAGTAATGAAGAGTGTGCATTTTACTTGCACTTAGGGAATTAATAACTCCACTTCCTGCCCATTCCCATTCATTACATTCTTAGTCCCAAAGTGCTTACCTCAACTTTGAATATCTATGACAGGCATAAATTAGAGTAAAGCCTTCATTTCCTAAAAAAGATAGGCAGCTCAAATGAGGTGGTTTTGGCCCCGCATGCTAAGTGGTTTTGTGAACTTCTTTTTCAAGATTCATTTCTCTTTTCTCTCTAGCCATTTTTATATAGAGTCAGTATAGATTCGAATGATATCTGTATAACAAAGCACCAAAATTCAGTGAAATTTAGGCTCATAATCAATGAGATTTTAATGGAAAGAAATCATTGATTATTAGATTTGGAAAAAGCTATGGGATTTTTTAGGGTGTGTGTGGATGGGGAGGGTGCCCATTTATTTTGTTATTTTATGAATGAAAAGTTAAGTGGCTTGCCCAACTTTGTATGTCACAGTGTTGGTTAGTTAACAGGATCTAAACTCTAGGTCTCCCAAATCCTACTCCAGTATTCCTTCTTCTAAAACCATTTTATTTCAGCCATTCTGAGGTGGCTTTATCTGTTAGCAAAGCAAAATCGCCACAAGTTGCTAATAATTCAAAGCTCCCTTTTTTCAGTTGCTTTTCAGGTGCCAAGAATTCACCAAGCATTTGACTAGAAAAGATACACCAGCTGTATTCACTTTTGGCTTAGTTGCAACATTTTTTTGTACCCAGCTCCAGCATAGCTTATGGATGTTGTTAATGAACGGTTAAATGTATATGTGTTCCTGACCCTTATTAGTACTTTCAGTTTTCTGGAGCCTCCATTTTTTATAATCACATATTGTAGAAGACAAGCAGGCATAGAGGTAAATAGGGGAAAAGAAATTCACGTTGTCTTTACTGCCTGAAAAGCTGCCCTCTCACTGTTCTAGAGAGAAGATTGAAAGCACTGTACGCAAAACTGGGACAGCAAAGTGCCTCTTGTTTGCCGTCACATTACTGCTTCCCATGTCTTAAGGGAATGAGAGCTAGCCACATAGGAGTAAAGATTTCCTCGTGACATCAGTGAAAGGGTTGATGTCAGAAGTATTTATTGATCCCTTCTTTGTGCCAGGAGCAGTCCTAGATAGTTGAGTGTGTGTTGTTGAACAGTAGAACTTAGGCCTGTCCTCCTAGAGCTCTTGGTTTAGCAGGGGTGGCCACATAGACGGTAAACAGGTAAGCAAAGAAAGCTGTACATAAAAATGGTGAGGGGCGCCTGGGTGGCTCAAGTCGGTTAAGCGGCCGACTTCAGCTCAGGGCATGATCTCACGGTCTGTGAGTTCGAGCCCCGCGTCAGGCTCTGTGCTGACAGCTCAGAGCCTGGAGCCTGCTTCAGATTCTGTGTCTCCCTCTCTCTCTGCCCTTCCCTTGCTTACTCTCTGTCACTATGTCTCTCAAAAATAAAATAAAAAACGCTAAAAAAAAAAATTAAAAAAAAAAATGGTGAGAAGGTCTGCGAATGAATAGGTTCAGAGCAGTGTGATAAGGAATAGTAGGGATGGAAGCCTGCTTTGGTTTAGTGATCTGGGCGAAGCTTGTGAGGAGTGCTGTTCAAACTGAATCCCGAAGAGGAGCCAGCCCTGTAACAAGTCTGGATTGTAGATTGAGAGTTCTAAGCAGAGGGAACAAGTTCAAAGGCCCTAAGGTTGAAAGAATTGTGTTGGGGCTATTTGGGGACTGAAAGACTAACGTGAGGGAGGAGGAGAAAGGAGATAAAATGGGGATGAAAAAGCAGACAGGAAGCAGGTCATGAGTAATCACCGTATTTTTCTGTGTTCAATTATTTTCTTGTTAGAAGATCATTTGCTTTATATTGAGACCTGCGTGGCATTCTGTGTCTTAAAGATAGATGAAATTTGATTTGATTATCTCAGTGTTGAAAGTAACCCAGATATGGAGCAGCAGAGAAGCAAGTTAGCCTTCCTCATAAGACTAAAGTAGTATTCGCTGTTAGTATTCGTTCGGCTTTAGCAATTCTAAAAGTCACCAAACACCACTTATCTGTCTCAGCCCCAATTTGCAGAACAGCTGGACCTCTGTCCCACCACAGTCCGTAAGCCACTTTGGGAAGTCCCCTGATCACATTCCACCTACTGCCAGGTGACCCCCATGGTGTCATGATCTTTTCCCCTCATAGGGGCCCTGTGAGTCCCTAGTTCCCAGTCACCCCTTGCCTGATGTGGGCTGGACTGGCTCACTGCTATGCCACTGTCAGCCTGTCCTACTGTTAGTTCTTGCTTTCTGATAGTCAGTATCTTTCTGTGTCCTTTCCTAATCTGTGCTCTGTGCTCCAGTGTTCCCACCACTTTCTTTCTTTCTTTTTTTTTTTTGCTGAAATAGGGAGAATATTTCACTTGTGTAACCAGTTCACAAAGGAGTGTTGAGTTTATGTTCTCTGTTTATTACAGATACTCTCGTGCTACAAAGCCCCTGCTTTTATCACAGTCTCTTTATTCTTTAAACTCGGTTTGAATGGGGGATGGGAGATAAACCGGGATAGAAAATAATCTGAGAAGTACTCCTGGCACCTAATTTAGACTCTTCTTCCCCCTTGGGCCCCATTCAGCCTTTTTCCTCTTGTGTATCTTGCTTTAGAAGGCATTTCTTCTTAGAAGACATTTTAATCTCTCATTCTCATCCCCAAACTTCCATTTTCTTCTTCCCTGAACCTGAAGGAGGTTAAATATACCTAAACCTGAGGGTCATAAAACTTGGATTCTTAAGCTAGGATTTTGACTCTGACCCCAAACCTTGGGGACAAATGTGTTTTAGAATTCATAACTTCGGGTTTTAGAATAGAAATATGGCATGCTACTTTAGCACCCTGTAATAAGACACTATTTCTAAAGCAAACATCTGAATATTCATACTAAGTGGGATAAACAAAGACTATAGGTGGTCTCATGTCAGTTTAGGTTTTACCTCTGAAGAGATTTGCCATACACTTGGAAAAAATGTTCAGATTTTAGACAGATTTTTGAAATTGCAGATAAAAGAATTATGAACCTGTATTCTTGTGTATGTGTGTATACATTCATATATGTATATATGTAATCATGGTAGTTATAATTTCCAGGCTAAATCTAAAAGTATCATAAAAACTCATTTAAAAAAAAGTATTACCTTCCCTACTCCCCTGCCAATTCATTCATTAGTGTTAATGTGACTTCTGTCCTTCTTCCATGCCTGTGGGAGTTATCATGAGCGAAGTTGATCATATGGAAGGCTGTATTGGTTCAGCATAAGTTCTCCATCCATGTACAGCTACACCATCTGGGATGGACAGGTGGACATGCCACAGGAGGACAGCAGGAACCTATAGCAGCTGCTGTTCAGAGAGATCAGACTCTCTTAGAATTCCCTGCAACTTGATGATGAGCTGCATTGTGGGTACCTGGCACATGACCTCTGCTCACTGAGGTGACTCACATGCAGCCAGAGAAATAAAATGTTCTTTTAAGCCAAAGCCTTAGGACAGAGTTAAAAACATCAGCTGCTACAGATGCTGCCTAATGGCTCCTCTGCACGCTGATACCATTGATTCCGTTTTACCCTTTTAAACTCCCCCTTTTCTAGTAGGGACTGTTAGAATTAAAATGACAGCAGATTCATATGTTGTATCTGTAAGTCTGTGTTTACACATACCCTTTGCAATATGGAGTATAAGAAAACATAAGGAGAAAATTAGGTTCGTGCTGGTCAAGTAAGCCTTTTCTTCTTTAAATGGCTAATTCTTGATCCTTTCAACAAGAAAATGTGATATTTAATCTTCCATCCTTGAACTTCTTATGCAGAAGTACCCAAAGTGGAAAGTAAAATTGGTATGTTTTCAGTGTTCTTAGAATTTTTTCAACAGTGGTTTGAAAGCTTTAATTTTACTCTTATTCACCATTGTTTACATTCTAGAAAATGAAGAAGTCAAGGAAACGACTTTACGAGAGCTTAAAATGCTTCGTACTCTCAAGCAAGAAAACATCGTGGAGCTGAAGGAAGCCTTTCGTCGGAGGGGGAAATTGTACTTGGTGTTTGAATATGTTGAAAAAGTAAGTCACTAATTGATATTATAGAATTTGCCTGATTCTTTTATTTAGAGTTGTTTCTGATACTGTTCAAGGAAGTGTTATTATCTAGTATGATTTGTCAATGTACTCATAATCTCAGTACTTTAAAAATGAATTCTTTGGGGCGCCTGGGTGGCTCAGTCGGTTAAGCGTCCGACTTTGGCTCAGGTCATGATCTCACGGTCTGTGAGTTCGAGCCCCGCGTCAGGCTCTGTGCTGATGGCTCAGAGCCTGGAGCCTGCTTCAGATTCTGTGTCTCCCTCTCTCTCTGCCCTTCCCCTGCTCACACTCTGTCTCTGTGTCTCTCAAAAATAAATAAAAACGGGGGCGCCTGGGTGGCTCAGTCGGTTGAGCGGCCAACTTTGGCTCAGGTCATGATCTTGCGGTCTGTGAGTTCGAGGCCCGCGTCGGGCTCTGTGCTCACGGCTTGGAGCCTAGAGCCTGTTTCGGATTCTGTGTCTCCCTCTCTCTCTGCCCCTCCCCCACTCATGCTCTGTCTCTCTCTGTCTCAAAAATAAATAAACATTAAAAAAAATTAAAAAAAAATAAATAAATAAAAACGTTAAAAAAATTAAAAAAATGAATTTTTTATCCATAATCATAGAAGCCCTGAAATATACTGAAGGATTTTGTGCATTTTAACTGTACAGAGATCATCTTAAATTTCAACAGTGTATTGATTTGGCTTCTAAAATCTTAGAATCTGTGTTCAATAAGTAATTTTTAGATGTACTTTTTTAAAATTAAGCCTAGGCAAGGCCTCTGAGGGAGAGACAAGTAAATTGACAGTCATGGCACAGGATGACAGAGGTGTGTGTAAGGCAGCCGGGGAGCAGAGGATGGCTGCCTACATCAGACCGAGGGTGGTGAGCAAGTGGGCTCATGGAGCAGCCTTTTGTGAAATGCCAATGCTTTGGCTTTGAGGGAAGATGTGCGAGGAGGTAGATGAGGCCACGGATAACGAATTGGAAGCATGGGAGAAAAGAAGAAAAGCATACACAGTTCAAATGATCTGCATACTTGCCTTGGTTTTTTTTTTTTTTTAATTGGTAATGATCAGTGACAGTTTTAATGACGTGTGGCCTAGTGGCAAATGTATGCTACGGTAATCATTATGTGGGCCTTTGAATTTCTTTGAGGGTAGCTGCCCTACAGAGGCTGGTTATTGTCCAAAACTTAAATAAGTACCTTAACGAGTAGAATAAACTGGAGCCACATGGACCTTTAGAGGTTTCCTTGACGAATAAATATGTGGCTCCTGATTTCCTGTTAATATCTAACCAACACTAAAAATTAATACTTTTATTACATTTCCCTTCTTGAGTACATGTCTTCATAGGAATCTACATGATAAAATCAGGAATTTATAGATGATAAAATGAGGCTTTCTAAAGAAGATGAAGACCGGAGCGGGTTAAGTTTGCCAGGTGCCTTCTACATCATAAATGTCAGTGTCATCGCCACCATCATCATCACAAGATAGAAAGCAGTGTTGCCAAATGATGGACCAGGAATGTGGCTTTTGAATTAATTCAACCTTTACAAATTCTTCTTCTTCTTCTTCTTCTTTTTTTTTTTTTTACTTTTTAAATAAATTTTTATATATTTATTTTTGAGAGAGAGCGTGTGAGTGGGAGAGGGGCAGAGAAAGATGGCGGCGGGGGAGGGGGCACATAGGCTCCAAAGTGGACTCTGCACAGACAGCAGAGAGCCTGATGCGGGGCTTGAACCCACGAACTGTGAGATCATGACCTGAGCCGAAGGCAGATGCTTAACCAACTGAGCCACCCTGGTGCCCCTACAAATTATTTTTCTAATGAAAATAAATATACATTTCAATTCAAGGAAAACTTGAAAAGTATTACAAGTTTTTTTGTCATTTTAAAACATTGTTTTATGGGGATGCCTGGGCGGCTCAGTTGGTTAAGCATCTCATTCTTGGTTTCGGCTCAGGTCATGGTCTCACGGTTTGTGGGTTCGAGTCCCACATCAGGCTCTGTGCTGACAGCTCGGAGCCTGCTTGGGATTCTCTCTTTCACTCTCTCTCTGCCCCTCCCCTGCTTGCTCTCCTCTCAAAAGTAAATAAAGAAACTTAAAATAAAAATAAAACACTGTTTTATTATGTTTCTTTTCCAAAATCTGCTTAAAGATTTCTTCTTCTGTGTCAGTTTAGGTATTTTCTAAGGGACCTTCCCGACTGAAATTTGATATTTATAAAAAGTTATTTAAAAAAAGGATTGCTGTAAAAATCAGATGCTCTTTATATTATTTTTTAGTTGTCAAGAATAATCATGCAGCTTACAGTTTTCACTGCCAAATAATGAAATTCTGACAGATATACTTTGGTTTGTCTTTTTTATTTCTGTTCTGTTCATGGTGATGGTTCATGATTAATAACAATTTACTATGAACACATAAAGGAAATCACCTCTGTGTACCAGACGATTTGTCGTGTCTGAGATTCTCTACCGATAAGTGGCAGAGCTGCTACCAGAGCTCTTGTCTTGTGTCCCCCAGAACTGGGGTTCTTGCCCTGACCCTGTAGTTTTTCAGTGGAAGGTGACCTCCAGTCAGCAGCAGTGTCTAAGGATTAACAAAGAGTCTCAAGAGAGCAAGAAAATGATGCTCTTAGTGGGTTGTTACAGAGATACAGGATGACAGTGACTTAAACAAAATGAAAGTTTCCTTCTTCCTAACATACAAATACAAAGATAGGCAGTACAGGGCTGGTAGGGTAACTCTGCTCTACAGCCATGTGAGACCTAGGTTGCTTCTTCCTTTCTGCTCTGCCATCCATTAGATGTGGCCCTTGTTCTCAAGGTCAAGATCAGACTCCAGCTATCACATCCCATTGGCCAGGACTTAGTTTCGTGGCCTCCCTAGCTGCAAGGCAGAGGGGAAATGTACTCTTCACTCTGAACACCTATGTATCGACTTACAAATTGTATTACTGTGGACTAAGGGGAAGAATGGCGATTGAGGGACATTCCTATCTGCCACTGACAGATTTAGAATGTGATATGAAATGAGACATACAATTTATTTTCTATATTGCAAAGCCCTCTTATTCCTCACATGCATTTGGGAGCTCCTATGCATTTGTTCATTGAAAGAGGCAATTCAAGTGGAGAAGCATTAAAAAATGATGCATACATACTTTAAATATTTTAACTTAAAATATATCAGTATATATTCCTTTACCACTCTTTAGAGGTAGGGTCAGGGCCTTTTGAGCATTGATCTTCTGATTAGAGTTCTGACGAGTTTTTCTTAGATACATCATACCCATAATGCATCAACTATGATAGCCTGTGAGAGCTTCTGTAAACCAAAGCAAAATCTTAAAGACATTATAAAGCAATCTTAGTGCAGAATCCTTCTCACCATCACCACCTGTCCTTTGCCAGCGTCTTTTAGTTGCTGCACTCACATATGATTAGACAACAGTATGTTTAGTGACTGTCCTATATTAAGTCTTTCCAAAGTATTAAAATTTGTTTTCTTATAAACAACTCTCTTTATTTAAAACATTATTTCATTAGTTTACATGATATTTAATTGTATTAAAAGAAATACATCTGTCGCAAATAGCTATGGGAGTCTTATAAAGAACTGATTGTGTGCAGCTTGACTGGTGGGAACAAAATTGTGAGGTTGTATTAGAGCATGCAGGTTTTCTAACTTTTTGATCCTAGGACTCCTACACTGTTAATATTTTTGGAACCCCTAAGAGCTTATTATTTATTTGGGTTTTATCTATTAATATTTGTCATATCACCAGTCAAAACTAAACAATATAAAGTTAATTCATTTAAAAATAACAATAATAATCCCATTACACGTTAACATAACTATGTTTGTGTGTCATTCTTCCAAGTAAAAAATGACGTTCTATCAAAAATAAGCAGCTAATTCAGCTTGCAACTCAATCACCCAAGTGATTTTCTTCAAGACAACCATCGTGCTTTGTTATACAATAGAAGTGCTTTATGTGTATTCCTCATTTTATCATGTACATTCCTAAAAAGACATGTACTCAAGAGTTGAAATTTAATACAAGTAATAATTTTTACTACTTAATCTGAGAAAGGCATCCCCCCCCTTTTTTTTTTTTGAGAGAGAAAGAGAGAGAGAGGGAGGGGGCACGTGCACACCTGGGAGAGGAACAGAGAGAGGGGGAGACAGAATCCCAAGCAGGCTCCACACTGTCAGCGCAGAACCCAACCCAGGGGTATGAGGGGCCTCGATCCCACACACTGTGAGATCATGACCTGAACCGAAATCAAGAGTCAAACGCTTGATTGACTCAGCCACCCAGGCACCCCAAGAAAGACATCCCTAACTAAAACTGGTTTTTTGTCTTCTTTTTTAACTGCAAGAGTGTGGCGTTGAGGAATGCAATGCCTTGATTTATGTTAGGGTGCCACCAGCTTACCCATCCTTGCTTTGAGTCATCAGTGTGAATGCAAACATAGTGAAAGAGCCAAAAAAGCTGAGTGTTACTATGAATATAGTTTTGACTTCATGGGCCTTCTGTAAGCTCTGGTAACCACCCCCAAGATATGCACAGATCATACTTTGAGAACTGCTTTCCTAGATGGTCGTCTACAAACAATAAACTCTAATGCTGTGGGCCTTAAGGTGGTGCTTTACAGAGGGAATGGAAAATGTGTGGTTATTCTGGAAATTCAGTGAAACTGGTTGAGTTTCTCCTTAATAAAAAAAATTTTACCTGAGTTTTAGAATGATCTCTGACTCTAGGGTGAGAGTTTTGAAAATTGATTTGCTGGGAGTTTGTCAGTGTTTATTTCAACAGCATTTTCTAGCTTGTCTTAATTTTTGTACTGATTGCATGGATCACTTCTAAACTTAGGGATCATTTTCTCTTAAGAATATTTTACAGGGGCGCCTGGGTGGCTCAGTCGGTTGAGGGTCCGACCTCGGCTCAGGTCATGATCTCACGGTTTGTGAGTTCGAGCCCCGCGTCGGGCTCTGTGTTGACAGCTCAGAGACTGGAGCCTGCTTTGGATTCTGTGTCTCCCCCTCTCTCTCTGCCCTCCTCCTGCTCATGCTCTGTCTCTATGTCTCAAAAATAAATAAATGTCAAAAAATTTAAAAAAAATTAAAAAAAAAAAAAAGAATATTTTCCAGGGGCGCCTGGGTGGCTCAGTCGGTTGAGCGTCCAACCTCGGCTCAGGTCATGATCTCACGGTTTGTGAGTTCGAGCCCCACGCCGGGCTCTGTGCTGATAGTTCAGAGCCTGGATCCTGCTTCGGATTCTGTGTCTCCCCCTCTCTCTGCCCTTCTCCTGCTTGTGCTCTGTCTCTCTGCCTCTCAAAAATGAATAAATATTAAAAAAAAAAAAAGACTATTTTCCAGGTCTTCCAGAAATATTTTCAAGGCTTGATTTTATTGCGCGGTGCTATTAAACATGCACAGTGCACTGTGTTAAAAATGCCTGTTTCCTCCCTCCTTTATACATTACAGCATCTTCCCTCTACTTTGTATTGCCTTTCCCTTGAACATATTCTAAAATGATGCCTGAAACATTTTAGGGAGAGTGGAAAGTACCAGGGTTATTATTTGGGGCAGCACTGGAGAGTAGTAAAAATGGAATTTCTCTTAAAAGAGAGCTTTGATTTAATAGAGTATCCTGCTTCTGCACAAAAAAAAGCTGTAGATGGAAAACAAAACAGTTTTTTAAAATGCATGCTGTGTATTGGATGAATTATCATCTAAGATGCTTTTTAAAATTGTTACTACAAGAAAAAAAATAAATTGTTACTACATGATTTATGGGCCTGCTTGATTTGTGGAGATTAATGGCTCCCTATTTAATTTTTAGAATATGCTTGAATTGCTGGAAGAAATGCCAAATGGAGTTCCACCTGAAAAGGTTAAAAGTTATATCTATCAGCTAATCAAAGCTATTCACTGGTGCCATAAGAATGATATTGTACATAGAGGTAAGTATGGAAGTTTTGAGATGGAAAATATTAAGAAAGTGTCAAAGTTAACAATGAAATATTTTACATGTTACTGTCTTAAGAATATTTCCATGGGTGCTGATGTTCCATTTAAATTAAATACCCTTTGAACATACAGGATATGAGACATTGTTTACCTTCCAAGTCTCCTTTTGAATTATCAGAATGATAGACTGCAAGTTTATTTGGATATTATGGTGAGATCTCTGTATAACCAGATCTATTCTCAATTTTAGAAAGGCTAGGGATGTAAATAAGTCAACAAATGGGAACTTTGAAGCTTACTTGGGGTAAAAAGAGCAAAGGGATGTTCTCCTTTGCCTTTTGGTCCTGTTGGTAGACCAGGTAATGTGAAACCACTCAGAATCAGGCTTTAAAGGTGGTCCCTAAGTCACTGACCACCTCCCACCCCCATTGACGGTCACCACTCACTCCCTCTTAGTCCAACAACCTCTGGCATATGCCTTTACCTCCTGAATTGCCCTACCCATTAGGGCAAAGTGCCCATTGCAAATTGTAGGCATGATCAACCTTGCATAAAGTCATGATTATGCTTCCATAAACTGTTTTATTTTGTCCTTTATTGCTGTGAGGTGAGTGGTTTATAGTAATAAAAGGGAAATTACTTGTTCAGCACTGTCTTTGACTCTACTTCATTTATCTTCTGCTGATAATCTCTTGAATTCTAGAGTTTTGCAGTAATGGAACACATATTGATAAAATAATGAGGCTAAAAGATGTTTATCAGAGAATATTACAGTATCTACTTATTTCTGAATTATCAAATAAATGAATGCTACCTTTTAATTTATCTATACAAACACACAAGGCTATCTCTTTAAAAACAGTCTCACTTTAAGAATAGCTTACAGGTCATGTCAAGAATGCCAACTTCTATTAATTATATCTAGAAAAAGACAGTTTATATTTCTCTTGGATTTGACATTCATACCAGTTACCTTATTAAGGTTGGTGGTGGTATAGATAGATCTATCTTTAAGCCAACTGCACATCTAGTGTCTGGGATAATGATTCTAATAACAGTGTATATTGCAATATGAGGATATTTAATAAGGAAGTGATTTAGCTGCAGTTCTGTAGTAATGCTCTGATTTGGTTAAATACACGGTAAATCAGTGGTTGTGAATTAACAGTAGAAACCATGATTCTGAGGGGCGGCTGGGTGGCTCAGTCAGTTGAGCATCTGACTTCTGGTTTCAGCTCAGGTCATGACGCCGGGGTTGTGGGATTGAGCCCTGTGTTGGGCTCTACTCTGAGCATGAAGCCTGCTTAAAATTCTTTCTCTCTCCTCTGCCCCTCTCCCCTGCTCTCTCTTTCTCTCTATTTCTCTCAAATTAAAAAAGCAAACAAAAAGAAACCATGATTCTGAAATCTCCAGATTTTACTCCTCCGTCTTGTCTTCCCTTTCTCCATTTTCACCTCTGCCATATGATATAAATGATTGGTACTCTAAAAAAATAGAATTGTGAGATGCCTCCCAAGGCAGGAATTAAATAGCATTTTCTGTGTATTTCTACTCAGCTCCCACCACATCTTCAGAATATCCATGGAAAAAATGAGAAATCTTTTCTTGACTCATCCAGTATAGCTTCAGCATTAGACATTTATAATTGTGAACCACACAGAAAAGCTAAAGAGAGATATAAATATAGGGATTATATAGAATATCACAACAGAAATTATATCTTTATTAAGTGTATTTATTTAATAAATAGAACACATAAGAAGGGGTGAAGGGCAGAGGGGGAGGGAGGGAGAGAGAGAGAGAGAGAGAGAATCAGAGAGAGAGAGAGAATCTTAAGCAGGCTCCACGCTTAGCACAGAGCCTGTCATGGAGCTCAATCCCACGACTCTGGGATCATGAATCAGATGCTCAACCGACTAAGCCACCCAGGCACCCCATGAGCTTTTTAAAAATATATATATATATATTGTATCTCCAAAAATTTTATATTCTATCTCCAAAAATCGATGTCATTAGTATTTTATAAAGTAGAATAGTTCCTTGAGACATGGTGGCCAAGATTCAATGATTCTTAAATTCCTTTAATATCTTTAAGATTTATAGGGAAAAATATTTTTGAAATTGTGGTCTGCATGCTTCTCAAAAACAAACTGATTGAAACTTGTATGTACCAGCTTAAAATGTGTTACTTTACTTTTTGCTGCCACTGGTTTCTATTCAAATTACTCTGGATATTTCTAATTAGCTGCTTTTATAGTGATCCAAGAGTGTCAGTCAGCAGTACGTGGAACATTTTTTAACAATTCTTTCTTAATCTTTATACTTCAGATATCAAGCCAGAAAATCTTTTAATCAGCCACAATGATGTTTTGAAACTGTGTGACTTTGGTAAGTTAAAAAGAAATTGAGCCCTGTAAGTAGAATTAATTTAATATAACACTTAGGTCTAGCTTTTAAAGGCTTATTACAAGTAATTTTTATGTTTTGACTCAAATTAGCAGAGGAATATTCTACTGGGTCACATATTGGAAAATTGATTGCTGGAAGAATACTATATTCTCTTTGCATAGTGTCATCTGCTATTTTTATTTTTATTTTATTTTTATTTTCTTAATAGTTTATTTTCAAATTGGTTTACATATAACACCCTGTGTTCATCCCAACACGTGCCCTCTTTAATGCCCATCACCCCCTCTCCCCCTGCCCTCATCCCCCTTACCCTCAGTTTGTTCTTAGTCTTTGAGAGTCTCTTATGTTTTATCTCCCTCCCTCTCTGTGTCTTTTTTTCCTTTCCCCTCTTCCCCTTCCCCATGGTTTTTGCTAAGTCTCTCAAAATCCACCTATGCGTCTGCTATTTTTAAAAAGTCATCATGGGGCGCCTGGGTGGCTCAGTCGGTTAAGTGGCCGACTTCAGCCCAGGTCATGATCTCACAGTCTGTGGGTTCAAGCCCCGCATCAGGCTCTGTGCTGACGGCTCAGAGCCTGGAGCCTGCTTCAGATTCTGTATCTCCCTCTCTCTCTGCCCTTCCCCTGCTCACGCTCTGTCTCTATGTCTCTCAAAAAACAATAAACGTTAAAAAATTTTTTAATAAAAAATTAAAAATAAATTAAAAATAAAGAAGTCGTCATAATGCAGTATTCGTTTAATGAGAATGCAAAGCAAATACATGCATGTGTGTATATTCATAAGCACGGTACTTAAAGATTCCAGAAAAAGAATTTTCTGTGAAATACCTATAGCCTTCTGTTTTGGGTAGGATAAAAGAATATTTTAAAAATATTTTAAACGTTGATAGAAATTATTTTAGGTGTAATCATAAACACTAAAAATATGCCTATGTAAATACATGTGTACCATGTATATGCAGTAGTTACATACCTGTAAAGGTCAAAGACATTTTTAGAACAGTTCCGTTTATTCCATTTAAATGTTGAGTGAATGAGATTGGTAATTGATATGTAACATTTCAGTTCCTGGTTGAGTATATAAGGAACCTTTTGAGTTGTACTATCTCCTAATAGAAAATTGTGTATCGTTTTCCATATATATAAAAATGTATTAAGTGCTATTGAAAGTTTATGTTAAAATAATTCAGAAAGGTTGTACTATAAATTAGGGTGTTTAAATTATAGGTCACTTTAAAAAATTCTTTTCTCTAATCCATATGCTGAAAAATAACTTGACTTTTTTTAATGTTATTTTTTCATATATTCAAATATAACCATAAATATAACGTAAATTTCTATATATAAATGAGGCTCCTTTCATAAGGACGCTCTTTTCATAAGCAAAAGTTAGATTAGTAACTCCAAAGTGAATTGGACAAATGGGAAATGGAAATTCTTCTAAGAATTTACTGTGTGAGTGACCAGTTTTGTCCCATGTAGCTATCAGAAGCATGTGTGACTGTTTTCACTCAGTGCTTTCAAAGAATTTGAATATTATTATCTTTAGTATAACATATAGGTAGCTTTAATTTTCTTCATACTTTATCAGGAATATTGCAAAGAATAGTCCTGCTATATTTTAAACATCTTCAGAAGTGCATAGGAGAATAAAAAAGGAATACTGAAATGCAGTTATTTAAAAGGGGTCTTTCTGGTTCTGTCTCTGGCTTCCTGTCCATAATTGTGACTACCACCAAATACTGACACTTTGTGTACCTTATACATGCTTGACTATGCATCCATGATTCTATGGGTTGGTGATCCTCTTAAACCTCCAAATTACTGAAATATGTAAACAAGTAATAGCTACAAAAGAGATGGCAGTGGAATGGTTAATAATAGGAAAAGAGTATTCCTCATCTGGCCTGACTTTTTTTTTCTATTTAAAAAAATTTTTTTTTAATGTTTATTTATTTTTGAGAGAGAGAAACAGACAGAGTGAAATCGAGGGAGGAGTAGAGAGAGAAGGAGACACAGAATCTGAAGTAGGCTCTAGGATCTGAGCTGTCAGCCCAGAGCCCATTGCGGGGCTCGAACCCACAAACCATGAGATTGTGACCTGAGCTGAAGTCGGACGCTTAGCCGACTGAGCCACCCAGGCGCCCCATTGTCTGGCCTCATTTCTTAAAGGAAAGACAGTTTTAAGCAGTGAGGAAGTGTCACATGGCAGCACTGCAGGTGGTACTCTGTGCCCTGTGCGTCCCCAGTGACAACTTCTGAACTGCTTTTCTTCCCAGAATGTGGAGCTCCTTTGTCTGGCTTGAAGAATTTAATTCAAAAATAAGAATATTTCTTTCAAAAATGTCTTCCAAAGAATTATTAATTGAAGTTAGGACTTTGATTTTTGCTGTGGTTGTTGTTATTTTTTACTGTTCCATTTTAAGAAACATGATTTTCTACTTTTCAAAATTGATATACACCTTAATTTTTGTCCCTAATTTTAATGTTCTGGTTCTCTGTGACTATCTATAGTGCTTTTGGTGATTTAGGTGGCTAATTAGCTTACCTACTGGCTTATTTTTTGGCCCCAAAACTTTTGAAAGGGTTTGGAGGGAAAATAATGAGAGATTTTATAAGTAATTTAGATACCCGTAATATGCTTCTCAGTCACATTAGGAGATGAAAATAATTTTGGCCTGCTTAGTTTCCATCATTGCCAACTATTGGTTGTTTATAAAATGGCTAGAACTGATCAGCAACAGTAGATATACAAATACTAAAGTCCCACATATCAGAATATGATAACCATCTGTGACAAAGTATTACAGCTTTGACTTGGGCTCTTGTGGGGACTTCATTTTGTTTCTAAGATTTGCTTTTATTGAGAGAGCTGACTTAAAATTATGTTCTGAATGCTTATAAAAGCATGTGATAACTTCAAAAATATGGACTTCTGTAGTATAACAGGAGACTTTTTTCCTAGTGAATACACTGTATATTTTAATTGACATATGAACACACTAACCTTTTAAAATAATGAAGTCACCATTAATAAACAGCCCATTCAGTACCAGTTATTATGTTCTTTTGATGTTCCTTTAAAATATTACTAGCACTGAAATTCTTTGCCAACATGAAATTATTTCTTTTTCAAAGTTACACCTTTGGGTTTTTCTGTCTTTCAGGTTTTGCTCGGAATCTATCAGAAGGCAATAATGCTAATTATACAGAATATGTGGCCACCAGGTGGTATCGGTCCCCAGAACTCTTACTTGGGTGAGTTACCGTCCCCAAATAAAACACCATTTATGTATCCGCTGATCCTATATCATTAGCTTTGGGGTCATCAATGAAAGATAAGAACTTTATTTAATTAAACACCAGTTACCTATTGCAGTGTGACAAACTACCCAAAAACTTAATGGTGTAAAACAAAACACCATTTTATTTGTTCACAATTCTGGGTGCCAGCGGTTTGGGAGAGTTAGTAATTGAAGTTCAATCCACAGGTGATCTGGAGGCCTCAACTGGGACAGACCGTCTCTGTTCTGTGGAGCCTCATTGTCCAGTGGGCTAGTCCTAGTTTCTTCATGTGAGAGCAGAAAAATTCCCTGCAGCAAGAATTTTGCTTGCTTTTGGGCAAAGCCCCAAACCAAAGGTGGTTTTCAAGCCTCTGTTTGCATGACTTTTGCCTCACTGGCCAAAGCACATTACATGGCCAAGCCCTGATTCATGGGATGGAGAAATAAACTCCACGTCTTCATGGGAAGAGTGGCAGAGTTACAGAAATGGGGGGAATTATTGCCTTCATCTTTGCTAATAACCTTCCACATTAAGAAGAGTTTCACATTCTGGCCTATCTGTTGGTTTGTTCATTCCTTCATTTATTCAACGAATACTTACCAAGTATCTCTTAAATTTAGCCAGTTTACTAGAAACATGATGTAAATATTGAACCAGTTGCCAATTTTCTTCTAAATAGAGAAATCCTGTTTGATGGTAAATGGCTATTCAGACACATACTGCACTGATGACTTTCTCAGCAACATCTCCACATCCATCCACTTTGTGCCCACCCTTCCACTTTCTGTGCTCTTTCATTCATCTGTTAACACCAGGATAGGGTTTCCGGTAAGATTGTTCTTTTCTTTTTAGCTTGTTTTTACTTGAGAGGCTAAGAAGGAGCCTATCCTCCCGAACTCGATCACATAGTTATATTAATAATCCTCTACTTATCTTAGTTTTAGTATTTTCTTATTTTCCCTAGACTATATTTTCTTCTCGGGGACCATCCAAAAATGGAGAAAGAAGGCACACTCGACAAATAAAATTCGATATGGTGGTAATGATGACTGGTGCACTATTCATCTCTTTAGTGTGCTGTACATGTATCTGGGGGACATGAGAAATTTAATTTTTAAAAGATACTTTTTATATAGTAGGAATATAAATTTCTGTGTTTTCTTTTGTTGACCATCATGATGACTCTATGTTTAAGTTACTCATTGAGGGTTTATTTTTATGTTCACAATTCATTTCCTACTGTCTATCAACCATCTGGTTGTAATTCTTGATTCATCGCTGACATAGAGCTTGTAAGAATTATTGATGTTAGTTATTGAAAGCTTTACAATTTTTCTGAAATCAAAAGCTTGCTTCGTCTTGGGAAACAAATGGTGGTTAGTCACTTTATTATCTCTGCGTGGGTAGATTTTAGAATATCTTTTAATTTATTTTATTTTTTTTGAGAGGGAGAGAGAGCAGGGAACGAGCAGAGGCAGACGGAGAGGGAAAGAGAATCTTAAGCAGGCTCTTCGCTGAGCATGGAGTCCAATGAGGGGCTTGGACCATGAGATCGTGACCTGAGCCAAAATCAAGAGTCAGACACTTAATCACCTGAGCCGCTCAGGTGCCCCTAGGATTTCTGTGCTAATTTTTATTTTAAAATTTTTTAATGTTTATTTTTGTCAGACAGAAAGAGAGCGCAAGCAGGGGAGGGGCAGAGAAATACAGAGACACAGAATCTGAAGCAGGCTTCAGGCTCTGAGCTGTCAGCACAGAGCCCAACGCGGGGCTTGAACCCAAGAACCGAAAGATCATGTCCTGAGTCGAAGCCAGATGCTTAACTGACTGAGCCACCCAGGCGCCTCCATACTAATTTTTAAACTTGGTTTTAGGAGTGATTTTCTTTTGCGTTTGTCTTTGTTTCTTTTGCTGTGTACCTCTCTCTGGACTCATTGGGATGCAAAGTCCATTTTCTTTTGGGAGAGATTGAAATTTGAATTTGCTGGACAGATTTGCCAAAGAAATGAGTATGAAGTAGATCGTTCTTAGAATACCATCCAAGGTTTCAAGTATGCTAGAGGACTTTTTATAATATACTTTTGTCTATAAGATGACCCCAAGGAGTTCATTCTGAGGACAGCCTTATTGCAGACCTTCAGAGAGTATTTGTTGCCTAATAATAATACCTGTCAGAAAACTGCAGTTATGTTTAGAGATGTGTGGGAGCTACCAAAAGTAGATGGGGACTCCCACCTAATTTGAGCCAAATTATATATTGCTAATTAAATGATTGTCAAGTACTAGTTGAAGAACCATATTATTTGTGTAAAAGTCCCTTTAAAATCAGTTGATATTTGGGTAACGTTAAGAATTTACATTTTTATACATCCTCAAACTTTGTCCTTGACATTCAGAATAGTGCCAGCTGCATAAATTATTCAAATCCGTTGACAGAAAAAAAATTGCGCAATTTGATATGTAGAGATAGTCCATAGGTTTCTTCATCTAGCACT
This sequence comes from Paguma larvata, assembly GCA_030068075.1. Lineage (NCBI taxonomy): Eukaryota > Metazoa > Chordata > Mammalia > Carnivora > Viverridae > Paguma > Paguma larvata. The sequence goes on from CM057830.1 coordinate 13,228,558, forward strand.
TTTAAAGAAAGGTCTGTATCCTTCCCTCCCCCACAAGCTACCCAAAAAATCTAAATGAAGTTTCCTAATATGGTCCTTAGGTTTTTGTGGGAAGGAAATGAGATAAAATACTGACTTAAAGTTATAATGATTTGTTGTCCTAGAAACATAGTCTGTGTAGGGTTAACATTGCTTTCATTTAGAGTATTTGTTAAAAGTTTTGTATTACTGCTATATCATTATGGCATTCTAGAATTTCATCTCCTATCTTTTTCAGATACTTTATCTTGGCTTTGCCTTGTTAAAACTTGGATTATTTGTGTTTGAAACTAAAGAAAATATGGTTTCTTAATTAGCCACATATAATTTGATTTAAGGCTATACGTATTGGGGCAAACATATAAAATTTTTTGGAGTACTTAGATTTTCACAGGTAGCCTCCATTTATTAATAACATTAACACTCCTAAAGCCCTTTGGTAAACTCAGGTCCTAGAGGAGAGCTATAAACCCCTAAGGAAATGGGGGGAAAATGCTCCGAGACAAACAGTTACCACATAAAGCCCCCGATACACAGGGTACAAATAGTTTCGGGTAAATAATACAGTAGAGCTTAGCACACTCTTAGCTATTCGAAATCATGACTCTGCAGTCATAGGTTATTCAGTGTTTGTTGTTCAAGAAGACACATAAGTCAGTAGTACATTTTAATAGACTGAACTCAAAAAATGGATGAGGTGTAACTTTGTAACATTTTGAGAGCTACAGGATAATTACCTATTAAATACATTTCTTGGGAGCATTTCATTTTCCAAGTGAAGTATTAACTCATCAGACATATGCACTGTATTAGAGATTATTAAGCCATTCATGTTCAGAATATGCCCAGATGTGAATAGATTTCAACTCAGTGTTTACTAATTAAATTGTTATTAAACTGATGGTTTTATTAGCATAGATTTATTTACTTGTGCTCTGAGTCTTTACTTGGATATCCGTAAGTCCTTTTTTCAGCCTCATTTTTAATTCCTTAAAATACACCAATGTGCTTTAAATTATGAATCTTTTAATAATAATTTGGAAATTATTAAAACATATTTCTTCATTTGCCAAGATAATCTCTCCATTTGCTTTTCAGAGCTCCTTATGGAAAGTCTGTAGATATGTGGTCAGTGGGCTGTATTCTTGGGGAGCTTAGTGATGGACAGCCCTTATTTCCTGGAGAAAGTGAAATCGACCAACTTTTTACTATTCAGAAGGTGCTAGGACCCCTTCCATCTGAGCAGATGAAGCTCTTCTACAGTAATCCTCGCTTCCATGGGCTCCGGGTAAGAGGCTTTACTAAAACTCCAAATGGAATCAATATAGCAGTACTTAAATCATTGTTCATTACACAATGGGATGCTAAGCTATCCATTGAATACTATTCCCTTTCCCATTACAATGTTTATAATCCCCATTATAATATTTTATTTTTGAAGCTTATATAATATTCGTGAATTTTTTAAAGTAGTCTGAATTTGAAAGTGGGAACTGCTAATATTTTTCCTAATTTATAAGTTCCAAATTTTTAAAACCTCTTCTCGCATATTATAAACTTTGGTTATCTCAGAATATTTGTCTAAAATATTAAACATCGCCCAAAGATATAAAAATGTATAAATGACTCTTACTTAAACAAACAAATTCGTAATGATTTGAGGAAGACTGAGTACCTGCATTGCACAAATTTAAAGGTTGTGTTCTAGCAAGTATTTCTTGTCTGTCTGTTGACAGTGAACATCAAATCTTCTTTTAAACTAGTCTGTTGTCTTGGGCAGCCTTTTCTAGACTTACTAACTTTTTACTAAGCTTGTTTTCAGAGAATATGCTAAAAAGGGTCTTAAAGTATAAGCTTTCCCCAAACGAGAGACAACCAACTTGCAGAGGCACCTTATTAGAGTAGCGCATTAGAGGCTCTCTTCCATCCGCCCCAAAAGCTACTTTGTAAGTTTTCAACTGCTCCGGGCTGACGTGCCATTTGGTGACCATTGTGATAGCTATAAAATAAGCTTGCCACCACTTCCGTTCTTTATCTTAAATGCACGATTCTGAAACCGTGCTTCCTTGGTATTTGCAAAGCACTTCATTTTTTCCTTTGACTTTCTAGACCTCGGTTCATTTCACTTTCAAGAGCACTCCTCCTCACACATGAGCACCCAACATTGTACCCACTTCTCTGAGGCTCATTGTGGAAGAGATGAATGAACAGAAGTGCACACACTTTCTCATCTCCTTTATGCTTCTCCCACCCACCCCCACCTCGTCCTAATCTGAGGTCCCTGAGGCAGTTTTCTGTTTTCTCCTTTGATTTTTGCTTTGGTGAGGCAAAAATTAACCAAATTATAACCATTAATTGAGGATGCAAATAGTTCAACCATCCAGTAGGAAGGAAAATCTATTCAGAAAAACATTAGTCACAATTCACAAATTTGTTTTATTGAGGGTACATCCAAACTCCTTGCTATAGTCCATCTCCCTTGCTTGATCCCTGCCCTTCTAGATCCCTGACCTCAGCTCATACCTCTCTCAGTTCTCCTCTCTCTCCAAATTCTCACCACACTCGTCTTTCTTTTTCTTTTACTTCTGTAAACATTTTAAGATTTTTCCAGCTTCATGGATTTGGGATTTGCGACTCCTTCTCCTAGGAAGGTGCTTCTGTTGTGTGGCCCCTTCTCACTTGGTAAATCTCAGCTCCAAAAATGCCCCATTTCTTTTTTTTTTTTTTTTTTTTGGCATTTATTTATTTTTTTGAGAGAGAGAGACAGAGCATGAGCAGGGGAAGGGCAGAGAGAGAAGGAGACACAGAATCTGAAGCAGGTTCCAGGCTCTGAGCTGTCAGCACAGAGCCTGACGTGGGGCCCGAACCCATAAGCGAGATCTTGACCTAAGCCAAAGCTCAACCGACTGAGCCACCCAGGCGCCCCAAAAATGCCCCATTTCTGATGGCCCTAACGTACTGCCCCTCCCTCTTCCTAGTGTCTCCCATAGCACCACCCTGCTGTTTCCCTTCCTAGCACTTATCCTCCTGGTATATAGTCGTGTTGTTTACTTGTTAATTATTAACTGTCTAGTTCTCAACTACTAGAGTATAAGCTCTCCAGTGGCACAAATCATCTATTTATCACCATATTTCCAGCACCTGTAGCAGAGCCGAGCACATCTAGTTAGGGACTGAGTGAATATTTGATCAATCAGTTGAGCCACTTTGTGAGAAGAGAGCATCTCTAATGCTTCTTTCGCCTTTAGCATCTTTTACCCACACTGTTGGCAACCATTGCTAAATGCGTTTCTTCAACTTTCTGTCTTCACTTCAGTCTTTTCATATTGCCTTTGGAAGAATCTTCCCTCAAACTGCACATTCAGTTCTGTCTCCTTGGTGTTTAGAAGCCTCTACAGGATTGCTTACATTTAAACTCCTTAGGATAGCAGTAAGAACCCCTTGCTCTTAGCCCTCCTCTAGCCTTGTCTCCCACTCATTTCTACCACTGCTCCCTACTTGTCAGCCATATTGAACTTCTCACCATTTCCTTGATGTGTTGCTTCTACAGTGCTGTATTTTCATTTCTGTGATGCTCCTGGTACTTGCTCTACTTCCTAGACAGCTCTTCCTCCTCCCTCCCCCAGACTGAGGTGAAGTGTTCTCCCTGTGGAAAGCCCTTCTAGACTCCCCCAGGGAGTGAATGGCTCCCCATTCTGTACTGCAGTAGCACTGTGGTCATCTTGCCTTTGTAGCATTCATTGCAGTCACTTTTAAACAACTGTTTTCAAAAAAAAAAATAGATATCTTCACTGTCCTGATGAATTCCTCAAGGAAATGAACTCTCCTGTCCACCATATATTCACAGCACATCTCCCATAGTGCCTACAAGGTTGAATAGTATTGAACGATTGAATATTTGACCTCAGGATGTTAACATTAACTTCTGGAACATCAAGCTCGGCCTGCTGGCTGCCTGTTCTTTGCCTGGTTAAAGAGATCCTTGCTTGATTTTCCAAAGAGTGTGTAAACAAATGTGTCATGGTACCTAGCCTTAATAACTTACAGACTAGCTGAAGAATTAAGATGTTCATGCATGAAATAATCGGAAAGCAATATAACTTATAATAAAGCATGGTATATAATAAAGTACCTCATTCTTTACTGTATTGTACTTTCTTGTACTGTTTTCTGATACATCTCTCAATATGGTTGAGACCACAAGAGTGTTAAACATTCTGGAAAGTTAGAAATCATAGTTGTCTGGATTCACTAGAAAAAGATGTATGGAAGATACGAAATTTGTAATGGGTACTGAAGAATGAGTAGCATTTGGATTAGATAGGCAAACGAAGGCTATCTTTCCTCATTTGTGTGTGGTCCTTTTTGTTCACAGACCTCCTCACTAAATAGTATTATCTGCCAAGTGCTAGATAGCACATGACAACGCTGCTTATAAATAACCTTCAGGGAAATTGCTGCTTCCACGACATTTTTAAACAAATCTTAATATTTTTACAATTTAGTCTGAAAGTGTTTGTGGCATTTTAGCTAAATTAGCTTAATCTTTTTGGAGGTTTGGCAATTTGAGGGAAATGTCTTCCTTTATCATTTTGTTGTAGAATATCTGTGACAGATAGCTAAGCATGGAGGGCATGTGAACTGTAACTTCCATGAAACAGATTCACCAGCAACCAGTCTACTGTTATTGGCATTTTGATTCAGTTGTGTAGAGATTGGAAAGCCAGCAAGATGTTGCTCTAATGGTGTACTTTATTTTGAAAAATTTAACAATTGATGTCCCATAGTCTAGGGCATAGACTCTGGAGTTAGACTGCTGGGGTTCAAAGCCCGATTTCATATTTACTACATGAATGAGTTCAAGTTTCTTGTGCCTCTGTTTTCATTTATAAAATGCTGATAAAAGAAGTACTATCCGATGGGGCCGTTGTGAAGATGAAATGTTATATGTAAAATGCCCGGACCAGTGCCTGGCCCATAATAAGTGCTCAGGAAGAAGGTACTCAAATAAGGAAGGAAGGAAGAAAGGAAAGAAGGAAGGAAGAAAGGAAGAAGGAAGGAAGGAAGGAAGGAAGGAAGGAAGGAAGGAAGGAAGGAAGGAAAGAAGGAAGGAAGACTGGCTACTCACTGGGATAGAATTTAAACTTATGTGGTTGAGTTTTGGTTATTTGTGGAGTTATCACATGAGAATGGTAGATTTCATTCAATAGCATATAAACTAATTTTTTTAACTGAGGAGTTTGGTCATTTTTTACTATAATATTTTTGATACCTTTTGACTCTGCATTAATTTTCTTATCAATGAAATGTTACTTCTGGAGGAAAAAAAGGGATATCTGGTAGCATAAGATGGACCTCATAAGCAAAATATTAACAAAAATGTAGTGGGCGGTACATAGTTGTTTATCACAGTATGACAGCTGTGTCCCTTTGGGCTGATATTTAATGCTCCAACAACATCCAAAAGAACCTCTGTACCTCTCTTGAGAGAGGTGCCTAGGTTCAGAAAGAGTGTGGGTTTGGATTATAGACCTGGGTGCAAATATTAGTTCTGCTTTTTAATTACGTAACTTGCCTTGAACCAGTTATTTGAACTTTCTGAGTGTTATTACCTTCTTCATTTCTAAAATAAGAAGAATTACTAAAATGCCTTGTGTAGCATCACTTCCCTCTGTAAAAACTTACAGGCTATTGCCCGTGCGTCTGTATTAAGTTCATGTTATTCCTTCTACTTCCTCTATCTGGGGTGCTGTCCTACTTTTCTCTGTCCTCCCATTTTTCTTATCTTTCAAAATCTAGTTCAAATATTATCTATGAATTCATTTCTTTCTCCAGTTGCACACCACCTTGGTCTCTCCTTTCTCTGAGCTTCAAATAGAATTTTGGGCTGCACACTTCAGTGCCGATTGTTGTCCCAGCCAGACTGTGGGTTGCTTAAGTGCAAGGTCTAGGTCTCCTGCCGTACCTAGCACAGTGTGCAGATGATGTCATAATCACTACTTAAGGGCCTTGAGTTTTCCTCCATAACTAGTCCTCCCATCCACTTATTTAACACATTTAGGGATTCCAGTACTTTGAAATGCTCTTCTTATGTCGATACAAAGGAAATACGGTTTAAAAGCAAAGTAGCCGTCCCATTGCAAGGCAATACATGGCATTGGGCTCTAATACTTTCTCATCCACTTAGATATTGCAGAATGTGAGGTGGCAAAGAGGACAGAGCCCCTAAATATATTTGACCTCTTCCCCTCATTTTATTTAAAAATTCATTTGTTAACTTATGAGTCTGTTTGCTTTCTGTTTCAACTTACATAAAGGAAGGAACTGAAAACAAATCATTAAAAGAGCATTTTAAAAGCAATGATAGAACATGGGTCCGAATTCACTATTTTTATTTCTGTGGCCTTTCAGGCAATGGTCTCTCTGCCTTTTCCTTTTTTTTTTTTTTTAACTTCTCTAATTTTCAGGAGAAAATGATGTTGTAAAAAAGGCTTAAGAATTGTCTATGTAAGCAAATTCTGTATAAACTATATTGTAACTAAATTGTATAAACAGATAGTACTATATAAACTGTATAAATACAGTCTCAAAATTTTATAGCTAGGTTTATTTTACATGCTTCATTGTCTAACTAGATTTAATACTATCTTTTACCTGTGAATTTTCCCGTTATTTAGCAGCCAGTCCTATTAACCCATGCCTCAAATACATAGACACAAAACTCATAGACAGATGAGATAAATTTGGCTTTGGCACTAGGGCAGAAACTCCTGTTCTTTTGCTGCCTTTGCCAGTGCTCACAGCACATGCACACACATCCCCTTCCCCGTGCTCACTCTCCTGTTGTGTCATTCTTACAGTTTCCAGCTGTTAACCATCCTCAGACATTGGAGAGAAGATACCTTGGGATTTTAAATAGCGTCTTACTTGACTTAATGAAGGTGGGACAAGTTAATGTGTGTATAAAATGTCTTTTGGTTTGTTGGGTTTTTTGTGTCCACATGTGACTGGAGCCTGCTTTTGTGAAATACGTGTATTTTGTTAATAGATGCATAATAGTGAATCATGGTGGGGGGGGCTACGTTACGTTAAAAACATACAATTTATTTAAAATAGCTGCAGCACCCAGTATTGTAACATTCCATCTAGGCAGGATCACGAGATACCTCAATTATATGCCTAAAATGAGTAGAATAAAAATGATTTAAATATAAATGATAAATAATTTAAAAGTTTATTCAGCATTGAAGAGCTGCTCAGGCATAAGGTTTCAAAACAAATTTTAAAATGAATGTTGAAAGAAAAGAAGTCTTTTTTTAACATGATACTTAAAGTCTCTCATAAGATTATTTTGTCAGTGAACATAGTTCTGCCCTTTTTCAAATTTGGCCTCTTCTGTCCCTAATGGATAGGCTCTTTCTGGCCCTTTTTTTGACACAGCAGGATCACTGCTACTACCACACCTGAGCATGCCTTCTCATGCTCGTGCCCCTATCCAGAAGGTTCTCTGCTCTGGACTACTGGAAACCTTCTCACAGTTTTTTCTTCACGGTTTTCTTCCCCAGTAGACAGACAGCCCCTTGAGTGAGACCTAGTTTTTCCTGTTTCTCCAGCGTTCATTGTAGCCAGCCAGTGCAGAAGCAGGTGCCGGCTGTTTGATAGTAGACCTTCAAAACAACATTTGTTAATGGATCATTTCTATTTTATGCCCATTTAGTTAATTGTTCAAAATCAGAAGAGATTGCACTGTTCACAGAGTCTTTAAAGGTATACTTAGCACAGTTGAAAATTGCTGAGCAGCATTCTCAGAACTTTGCTGTGCTTTAAACTATGTTCATCTGTGTCCCAAGGAACAGTGTATAAATTGGTGTGAGGGCCGTAGGGCGGGGGACATGGCTTTTGGAAAGGCCACATACCACATAACCTTTTGTAGAGATTCACAATATTTATTAACTTATAAAGGCTTTCAGAAATCTCATAGTGAAGAAGTATTTCTGTCTCACTCAACAGTTTCCAAATTTAATTAAATGCTGAATACTTAAAAAAGAAAAAAAAACAACTCTATAGTACTCATATTCTTCTGAACACGGATTGAGAGATGCTATTAAAAAGATAGCCCTCAAGGCTCTTTCCCGTTAATTAGGCCTGAATTGTCTCTTAAATCAGTTGGATTTTGTCAATGGGTTCTTTCACACAATCAGTATTTATTTATCAGGGCTTAATGATTTGGGAACTTAAAAAATGTAAATAGGATAAAGTAGAAGAATTGAATTAAATACAATTTCATGTTTTCTGGCTTTTGTCTTTTTTTTTTTTTAATAATTGAACTTTGTTAGATCATTACCAAATATCAGTGTGGTACCTGTTAAAATATAGCAGATAAAAGTACAAAGGTAACCTGAATCTTACTATATTTATACTAATTTAGAAGTTAAACAGTCTAATTCCTATTTAATATATTTAGCCTCAAATTTCTTTAACATTAAGTAAATATTTTTATTGAAATGTATATTCATAAGGTATGCAAATTATTTCTACATTTCAGTTATTTTTTATAATGTAAACATATCCATGTAACCACATCAAGACTGAGGTACAGAAAATTATTAGCACCCAGAAGCCTCTTCATGACCCCCTCCCTGGCTCTATACCCCTGCCCCTCCCAACTCGTGGGAACCATAATTCTGAGTTCTCTCACCAAAGAATCATATCGCCTTGTTATTGAATGTTATATAAATATAATTATTCCTTTTGTCTTTTAGCTATTTTTAAAGCGAATTTGAAAAGTAAATAACATCATTTATCCTTTTATGAAGACCTATATTTTCGATGCTGTTCCCTAAAGCAGATTTATTAATTTTGTTCATCCATTTTGGCCTTCTCATCCTGCACCTGTTTATACCTATTAGCCATTTTAGGAAGGAAACAAGTTACCAGAATTAATCTAACCTAAAGTAATTTATGTGGACTCTATTTTAGTTTTTTAAAATGTTGGGTTTTTTCCCCCCAAATACTGATTTTTGAAACTATTTACTCAATAAGTTTTATACTTTCTTAATGATGACCTCATCCTTTTGGGTAATTCGAAAATTAACAGCTATATTTATAAATATAAAATTTGTTCTTTGTATATATATGCAGTAATTTCTACAGTTGATAATCTTAAAATAGCACATCGATGTTAAGTAGATATTTGGCTTGTGAAAAGTCAAATGTACTTCTAATTTAAAATACTACTCAGAAGCCAACTTTTCTATTTTTAACTAGCATCATACAGTTGAAACCATTTTGATATTAACTGTTTTAACTGCCAGTGAGACCAAAATCATTTTGTATATCTCCACAGTTTTTTTCTTTTCTGAAGAAGAGGAAAGAATTGAGATAAGTTTAGAATCTGTCTGGGTTAACATGAATGTACATCCACTTGCATGTAAGCAGTGGCATGGGTTACCAGAATCTTTTGACCCAAAGTGAATGTTTCAGTGTATGGTAGGATCAGAATTCAAATTTTTGGTGGTCCTACATTAAAGGTGGTTGTCTGAAATTGAATTCTGGCTTACTGGGAGCAAATCTGAGTTTGCTGTCACTGTTCAACAGTGAATCACAAAGAGGTTACCTGTGGGCAAAACCAGTGAAAGTGACCTAGAGATGGATTTGGGAATGCTGGAATTTCAACATCCTTCCTTTATCTGAGGAAAATGCTGCCACTGAAATTTGCTGTAAGAATGTCATCACAGCAAATTCCGATGTGCTCTCTTGAATTGTGTTAGATTATATGATTTATGTTTTATATAACTGCTTAATTTGTCAACAAAAATCAATTAATTTTTATAATGATTCATTTTTAAAAATCTTGTCCAATTACTAATAAGATATATAATATTAGAAGGCATTTTAGTTGTTAAAACATCTCCTGTGTGCAACATAAAAGGGTTAGTTACTATAATATATAAAGAACACTTACAAATAAATTGGGACAGATACACAAATAGAAAAGTAAAAAAAGAAGAATATACATAACCAATAAACATAAAAATATTCACCCTTATTAGTAATCACAGATGTAAATTAAAACAGCTATGAGATACCATTAAAAAATTTTTTTTAATGTTAATTTATTTTTGAGAGAGAGAGACAGTGCGAGTCGGGGAGGGGCAGAGAGAGAGGGAGACACAGAATCCGAAGCAGTCTCCAGGCTCTGAGCCATCAGCACAGAGCCTGACGCGGGGCTCAAACTCACAAACTGTGAGATCATGACCTCAGCTGAAGTCGAATGCTCAACAGACTGAGCCACCCAGGTGCCTTTAGATACCATTTTTTAAATCTCTAGTTTACAAGTACTAAAAAAAAGATGATGTGTATTGTTGATGCAGGTGCCAGGAAATTGGTAGACTCTCACTTGCTGAGGAGTATCATTTTAGACAGCCTCCCTAGGGGGTGATTTGTCAACACATAGAAAATAATCCTTAAAAGTTTGCATACCAATTACATCTGTAGGACTTTACCCTTGAAGGGATTGTGGATATATGCAAATATTTCAGGTGTTTATCTTAGCATTAATTGTAGTAGTGAAAAGCGGCAGGCATCTAAATGTCCAACAGGAGGAGACTAAATAAATGATGGTATATCCATACCATAAACTTCTTCAGTCATTTAAAAGCATTGTCAAGTTATTTGTTGCAGCATTGTTCACAATAATAAGAAAAAAGGAAGCTACCAGTATCATTAGGGAATTGCTAAAAGCAACCTAAGGCACACTCCTAGAGTTAAAGCTCTTAACCGATATGGAATGACCTATTACGATCCAATGTCCATTGGAAAGAAAGCTAAGTGTAGACCATTGTGTGTCTGCTACTATTTGGGTAAAATGAAAGGAACAAATAGAGATACGTACAGAGTTATCTATGGAAAGGATGCACAAGAAATCAGTAACATGGGCTGCCTCCCAAGAGGGCGACAGGAGAAAAATGTATATTCCTTCACGTATATATATATTTTTCCAAAATATATTAAAAATGTTTAAATTATGTTTTAAAGAATGTTTTTTATTAGTAAGTGAAAAGTACAGGATCCAAAACTTATATGTATAATATGAGCCAGATTTTATTAAAAAATACGTATGTATGATACTCAAAAAAAGACTGGGAGGGCTTATTCCCAGAGGACAATAGTTAGATAATGGGTAATTTAGATAGGCCTTTTTAAAAACATTTTTTGGACTAAACTGTATTAGCTAGATATTCTGCAGTGACCATCCATTTTTTTTATAAGAATAGAAATAGGCCATGTGTAGCCAGATGAATGGATCTGGAGGGTATTATGTTAAGTGAAATAAGTCAGTCAGAAAAAGACAGATACCATATGTTTCCACGAATTGGTGGACTTTGTGAGACTAAGCAAAAACCAGGGGGAGGGGAAGAGGGGAAAGAAAAAAAGACACAGAGAGGGAGGGAGATAAAACATAAGAGACTCTCAAAGACTAAGAAAAAACTGAGGGTAAGGGGGATGAGGGAGGGGGGAGAGGGGGTGATGGGCATTAAAAAGGGCACATGTTGGGATGAACACTGGGTGTTATATGTAAACCAATTTGAAAATAAACTATTATAAAATTAAAAAAATAATAAAAAAAATAAAAAAAAGAATAGAAATAGGGTTTTTATTACAATTTAAATTTGACTTTATAATGTTCTTTTCAATCCTAACTTTATTTCCTAAGAATTTACTGAAGTTGGACCCAGCTGACAGATACTTGACAGAACAGTGTTTGAATCACCCTACATTTCAAACCCAGAGGCTTTTGGATCGCTCCCCTTCAAGGTCAGCAAAAAGAAAACCTTACCACGTGGAAAGCAGCACTTTGTCTAATAGGTAAATATTCCCTTTTAAGGAAATACAGATGCAGTGTTGGTCTTACAAGTAGGTGGAGGAGGTGGCTGCTTAAATGATGCAATTAGAGAAAAGAAGGAAAGCCCTCTTTATTCAAAAATATCTTCCTTATGCTTATTACATGATTCAGAACCACAATTAAAGAGTTGTGTGGGTCTTAAAGACTTTCTTAACCGAGTATATTATGGAAACCTATGCATTTTCTGGGAAAGGTAGCATGGCTTAGCAACTAAGAGGATTTCTAGCTTCATAAGCTAGAAGATTCTGTGTATCTGGGACTCAAGTGTGATGCTTGGAGGAAAAAGGGTAGGTGAGGGCAAGGGGATTTCAGCAGGGAGAAGAGGATGCCAAACACAAGTGGATAGAAAGTCACCTAGCACAGTCTTTGCAACTGAACTGAGTAGGTTTTGCTCTATTAGAAGGGTCTTATGTTTTTGTTGCTCTTTTATTATTTGTTATTATTTTTAAAGATTTTATTTATTTTAAGTAATCTCTACCCCCAGTGTGGGGCTCACCATCTGAGATAGAGATTCGCATGCTTTTCCAACTGAGCCAGCCAGGTGCCCGTTGCTCTTTTAATCATTGAGTTGAAAAGTTATTTTTTCACAAGAATAAGAATATGGAAATAGTAAAGTCAGTTTGGTAGATAGTGATTAAAATTGGTGCTTCTTAAAATAAAATTTTTTTGCATAATCTTTGAAAAAAAAAAAAACTGTTTTCCGGGTTGGGCGGGGGGGATATCTTCCTTTCTCTACCAAGAAGCTGGTCTTGTCATCTAGTATTGCTCTGACTCTGGTAGATAGGAAATAATTTCTCTCCTCTACTGTCAAAAGAGAAACAGAAAATGAGAATTCTTAATATGAAGCTTTTTGAATATAAATTTTTCTCATTTTACCACAATTTTCTCTCCACATAGAACAATTGTTCTTAATCTATTGGAATTTTGAAAACCCAAAACCCGATACTTTTTCAAGATCTGTGAGCATATCCATAAATTGGCAGTAACCATTTATCCTATATTGTTTTTTTTTTTTTTCAAGGAGCAGGTTTTTTTTTTTCTGTGAGCAGTTTCAAATTCTGTCTAACCAAGTTTGTGTTCACTTCGTTGTCTGTTTCCATGAGATTTTAGTACACTAAGGAGTAATATTCATCATTTAGTTGCTCCTTTGCATTTAGAAAGTTCACATTATGCCTGTGTCTTATCTGGAATCACTCCTGGTTCAGGTGCTTTTGTCTTCCTTCTACCTTAATTATCACTTGATTCCTCTAGTTTACATTTGCAAAGAAAAAGGACCCGAATGATGTAAAGTTCAGTAGACCGATGATAAATTTTTGCTTCATGCTATAGTGATTAGTGGTATAACTCATACTGTGAAAGGAGGCCTGTGTATTCATACTCTCATGACCTTGAGAGGTCTCCAGTAGGGATCCGAGGCTGTCCTTGGAAAATCTCTTTAGGAATCTGTCTCGGAGGATGTGTGTGGTGATGGGGATATGGTTTATATGGGTCTTTAAGGAGTCTGCCCAAATCTTCTTTTGAGGTAGACGAGAATAGAAATTAGCATTAAATAAAATTTCTGGAAGAATTTGTTTTTTAGGTCTTAACATTGTATAGAATTTTAAAGAAAAAGTCCTAAGTGATTTCTCTAGGAATGATCTCAGCTCAATTTACATGTATCTGGAAATGTCCTTTTCTCTATACTTGTCTATGGTTCATATTTTCTCTATGGAATTCCTTCTTGTTGGGGACACTAGCTCTACACAGACCATGGCTAACTCGGATTTCCCAGCACTGTCATGGAGGTGTTCACAGCATCATAGCACATTGACTGCCACTTACGCATTCCCCTGTCTCGTCTCCAAGACACATTCACACACCTTGTCTTCTGTTGTCCAAGTTCATGTCTCTGTAGAAGAGGCAGTGGACTCATGCATTACCTTGCCCTTGCCGAAGTCTCCTTCAGACTGTCCTGAGCTTCTGCTTACCTTGGACATGGTGGGATGGTACTTCAGTCTGCCCTGCCCTCTCACTACTTCCGCTTCACCAACCTTCTCCATAAAAATGTAGCTTTGCTTGCTTGATGTTTATTTTGAAAGTTATTTTAACTAAAGAGATTATCTATCCTGCCAGCTATCTCAGAAGGGTTTATATATAAAATCCTCTTAAGTGCTTGGCAGTTTAACACAGATTCCTTACAGTTGTGTGCCAAAGAGATCTATGGAATTTTCGGAGCAGTTTTTTATTGTTGTGCTTTGGCAGAACTCCAATTTGAAGACAATTTGATGCCCTTTCTACTTAAGAGTTATGTGCAAAGCTCAATGGCTTCAAATTAATACTAAGACAGAGAAGCTTTCAGAATAGCACTTTAGTCTCTTTGTACTTTTATGAGAAACCTAACTCTTTGATAAATGTCTCTACCTTAACATTATAGCCTTCCTTTTCACGTCAGAAATTGTATCTTACATTGCTATGAATAAGTTCTTCCTAACATGTAGGTTTATGCTCTACTTTGAGAGCAGTGTTTTCCAACAGTTTCAAAAAGCTCTAGCGGTTGTCTTCACTCTTCTTACTCCTTTTCTGATTTTCTTTGAGCTTTGGACATTGCACAATATCTGCATGTGTTACCTCTGCTATTACCCTCTCTAGGCCCAAAGGAGAAAAGGGAGGAAGTAGGAATATGAGAGCCCAGGGCAGCTATGCAGAAGGATCCATCCCATGAGAGCTATAATGTGGAGAGACACAGCTATGATCTGAGTTAGGGTGCTGATGCTGGGAAGGGATAGGGAAGACAGCCCCCAGCCCCTCGCACTGTTAAGCCCAACTGGGAGTTAGGTGGCGAGGGTTCCTGGGTTATGCAGTATGCAGCGTTAGACTCCTAAGGCCTTGAATAGGGTGGAGAGAAATGGAGAACAGATTGGAGGTTGGGTAAATAGAGGATAACCAACACACGTAGCTCTATTTATGGGTGAAACTATTTGTGTATTGTTGTTTGAGTTTTTGAAAAATTGCTAAGATATTTTAGTTATTGAGATATAAGTTGACAAATGACTCTGATAGTTTAAAACCTGTTGCCTTTCGGATATGAATACTGCCCTTTATTGATCTGGGGATAGAGTCTGTTGACATCATTTAATAGAAAAACTTTCATTTCTTTATAATTTCTTTCCAGATATGGGATCTATTTAGTTAGCTTACATATTTTTTAAGAGTTTTTTAAGTTTACTTATTTATTTTGAGAGCACACATACAAGCAGGCAAAGAGGAAAGAAAAAGAGGGAGAAGGAGAGGGAGAGAGAATCTCAAGCAGGCTTCACGCTGTCAGCATGACTCGAACTCACCAACTGCAAGATCATGACCTGAGTTGAAATCAAGAGTTGGACGCTTAACTGACTGAGCCACCCAGGCGCCGCTAGTTGGCTCATATTTAAGGGACCTTATTTTCTGCTGCAATTCTTGTGACTGAACTGGGAGAGATTAGCGAGTGCATTTAGGAAATGAAGCCTTTCACAACTGTTATAGGCTTACTTGATATCAGCTAATTTATTTTTTTTCACACTCTGAAAGGTAGGAGTACAGGAAAAGAACTCTTACCTTTGATGCCTGAGCAATGGATTCTCTGGGAAAATGGGAAGGCATAGTTTCACAGATTACCATTATACGGACAAAAAAATGTGACTTTTCTTCCAATTAGTATGTGATGGGAACAAAACTCCCCCATAACATACCATCTTTAGTATTAGCAATATTTGCAGCAGAATTTCTGAATGCATAGTAAAAAGGGAATTGTGTAAATTATTTTTCATTTAAAAACATTATATCTCAAACTATAATTTGATCCTCTAAATAGTCGTAGTAGAACAAGCTGACATTGCTGTGAGGTCAGTTTCAGCTTTCCAGTAGAGGACAAGGTTTTCCTGTGGATTTATACTTTGTATCTTAAGCCAAATAGGAAATGAAGCTTTAAATCCTAAAGAAGGCCTCAGTCGGTTTGGAATAATGACATGTGAGATGATGAAGAAGGGAATAAATTATGTCTTCTGGAGAGAAATTAACTCTCCAGATCCTTGTGATCCAGTTAGAAACACATTTTTGTTTAGTGTACAAGGAGGTATCTGAAGTACCCTAAGTATTGCCACTTCTCTAAACAAACATTGAGCATCATGTTTTCCAGCAAAGTTTACATTTCTTTTTAGAGTGTTTATTTTATTGAGTATATTGCAAGAATTTTCATTCTTTGGTGATAACAGGCTAAACACAAGAGAAATACCGATGGGGGCGCCTGGGTGGCTCAGTCGGTTAAGCGTCCAGCTCTTGATTTCGGCTCAGGCCATGATCTCATGGTTTATGAGATCCAGCCCTGCATCGGACTCTGCGCTGACAGCAAGGAGCCTGCTTGGGATGTGCTCTCTCTCCCTCTCTCTCTGCCCCTCCCCGACTCTCTCTCTCAAATAAATAAGTAAACATTTTAAAAAAGAGATATCGATGTCTGTATGTGCTGTATTTATCTCTGAAGCAGGCAGTGAGTTTTACAAATAAAAAGGAAATTCAAGGAACATCATGACCTTCAAGTCTAAATGTTGCCTCTGATATTCAAGCAGACAAAGAGTTATAAAGAGTTTGTTGTAGCTTAGCTCTGTCCTTATCAGGCATTTTATAACAACTACTCATATGAGCACCAGTATCGCAAAAGCTTGCTTTCCCAGATTGTCAGTTAGAAACTGTTGGCAACAAGTTAGTTGACCATTTAAGGATGCCAAAATCATTTCATCAGGAACAGTGCTTTGTTGCAGAGTGACTTGACGTAAGCAGCTTACCTCTTATGGTTACTTGTGATTTCTTGACACATTGAGTGAGTCAACGTTTTTAGTCTTTGAGGTGTTTTAGGTGTGCGTGCGTGTGTGTATTTTTTGAAACAATACTTTTTTGTGTATATTCTATTGAAGGAAACTGATGCACTTCTTTTGTTTTTAACATAGAAACCAAGCCAGTAAAAGTACCGCTTTGCAGTCTCACCACAGATCCAACAGCAAGGATATCCAGAACCTAAGTGTGGGTCTGCCTCGGGCTGACGAAGGCCTTCCTGCCAACGAAAGCTTCCTCAACGGAAATCTCGCTGGAGCTACTCTTAGTCCCATGCACACCAAAAGCTACCAAGGAGGCAGCCAACCTGGGTCTGCCAGTAAAGATCTTACCAACAACAACATACCACATCTTCTCAGCCCAAAAGAAGCCAAGTCAAAGACAGAGTTTGATTTTAATATTGACCCGAAGCCTTCGGAAGGCCCAGGCACAAAGTACCTCAAGTCAAGCAGCAGATCTCAGCAGAACCGGCACTCATTTATGGAAAGCTCTCAGAGTAAAGCTGGGACACTGCAACCTAGTGAAAAGCAGAGTCGGCATAGTTACATTGACACTATTCCCCAGTCCTCTAGGAGTCCCTCCTACAGGACCAAGGCCAAAAGCCACGGGGCGCTGAGTGACTCTAAGTCTGTGAGCAACCTTTCCGAAGCCAGGGCCCAAATTGCAGAGTCCAGTACCAGTAGGTACTTCCCATCTAGCTGCTTGGACTTGAACTCTCCTACCAGCCCGACCCCCACCAGGCACAGTGACACGAGAACTTTGCTCAGCCCCTCGGGGAGAAATAATCGAAGTGAGGGCACTCTTGACTCCCGCCGAACCACAACCAGGCATTCTAAAACAATGGAGGAATTAAAGCTGCCAGAGCACATGGACAGCAGCCATTCCCATTCTCTGTCTGCACCTCATGAATCCTTTTCTTATGGGCTGGGCTACACTAGCCCCTTCTCCTCCCAGCAGCGTCCACACAGGCATTCCATGTACGTGACCCGGGACAAAGTGAGAGCCAAAGGCTTGGATGGAAACTTGAGCGTAGGGCAAGGAATGGCGGCCAGGGCCAACAGCCTGCAGCTCTTATCACCTCAGGTACAGCTTAGGACCTTGACTGGATCCGTTGGCTCATCATGGGAAGGTGGTGCAGGGGTGTGAATGGGGTCAGTGCTAATTTTCCTCCTGTAGGAGCTTGTGCTTTTTTGATAGAATGCATTTAGGGAAGCAATACTTGAAGGGCTATCTGTTTAAAAGAATTAATTATTTAAGCCAATTGTTGAGTGCTCAAGAGAACTGAAAACAAACTTGTTTTTGGAAATATGCTTCTATTCTTAAGTGTTCCTTTCTGGCATATTTTGTTGAGAGAATCCTGTTTTGATTTATTGCAGAACGCATTAGTTATGTGGGTTGGTTTTTAATTTTCTCAAAATTTAGTGTGATTTGTGGAGATTTTCTCTAATCTCTCCAGACCACATTTGCTTAAATCATACCCTTTTACTTATACCTTACTCATTTTTACTGAATTGAAAAATTTCAAATTTTTCTAGAACTGTAGGTAAATTTAACCTCAGACCAAGATAAATGTTAATTTGCAGTCTTTTGGATTGTTTTTAAATCTCAAGGCAATATTTTTATCATAATGCTTCCTCCGTCTTACTGATTTTCAGATTCTAGAACTGCTGACACTAACCTGCTTAAAACAAGTATCATTCTTAGAGCAGAACACATGTTTTTCAATTATATTTTCATGATATGAAACATTCATCTGCATCAAAGAAATGAGTAGAGATAAGCCAATATTGGAAAGAGAAAAGCATTTCATGGCCGGAAAGTACTCCCCTTTCAGAGGATATGATAATAGGTTCATCAGGATGTGTCGGAACTCCAGAAAATATGGATGGTATATATAATGGGAGGTTTAGCAAGATGGGTGCTGAAGGTGGGGTGGAGATTGT
The DNA here is from genome assembly GCA_030068075.1 of Paguma larvata. Classification (NCBI taxonomy): domain Eukaryota; kingdom Metazoa; phylum Chordata; class Mammalia; order Carnivora; family Viverridae; genus Paguma; species Paguma larvata. The sequence continues at coordinate 13,247,266 of CM057830.1, forward strand.
CAGTAAATGAGCAGGCGGTATAGCTAAGGGCTCAAGCTGGGAAGCCAGGCCGGCCTGAGTTTGTACCCTAGTTCTGCGGTTTGCTTCAAACTGTGTCATTTTGGGAAAGGATATAATCTCTCTTTGCCTCAGATTCCTCATCTGAGTGGCGTTGTGAGGTTTAAACATGGTGTGTAAAGCACCGTGTCCAGTGGCTGGCACAGAGTTTTGAACAAATTTAATTGTTGCTGCTTCTCTGATGGTGGGGCCTGTTTTCTAGACATTTAACTTTCTCTCGATGCTGGGTGTTCTCAGACACTCAAAAGAGCCTAAGATAGGGTTCTTACCCTTGAGAAACTTTTCTCTCAGGGAAGATTAAATTATACATGATAACAATGAAATAATTGAGAAGCAAATTACTATGGCACTGGCTATAAATAGGAATTGAGGACAGGGAAAGATCGTGAACAGGAGCATTCAGAAATGGCTTTGGGAGCAACTAAAGGTCTTGCTCTGAGCTAGGATGTGGAGAGAAGTGTTTGATGGCTAAAGAGTGAAGATGTGTTCAAGTATATTCTTCTCCCTTTTTTTTACATTTTTTTTTTATTTGTTTAAATCCAAGTTAGCATATAGTGTAATAATGGTTTCAGGAGTAGAGTTTGGTAATTCATCACTTACATGTAAAACCCAGTGCTCATCCCAGTAAGTACCCTCCTTAAGGCCCATCACCCATCTAGCCCATCCCCCCACCTAGCACCCTTCCAGCAACCCTCAGTTTGTTCTCTGTATTTAAGAGTCTCTTATGGCATTCAAGTATTTACTGAATGAGGCACCATGATAAGCTCTCCTGAGAAAGAGGAAGAAGGTATGGTCCCTGTCCTCTTGGAGTGCATGTTAGGGCACACTTGCCAGGGATCGGTCATGGTAATAACTGTGAGGCTGTATGCCTGCACTGTGCTAGAGGTGAGTGTGCCACAGACAGGCACGGCCCAATTGAGGCAGGAGTTGTGGAAGGTTCCAGGGAAGGTGGCATCTGAGAAGAGATTTCTGGGGCTTATGTGGGGGAGAAAGTAGAGTTGACAGTAGGAAAGAGGCTGGAAGGGAGGGCAGGAAAGAGGAGGAGGCCTGAGAGACATAAAACAGCATGGTATGCTGTGGGGATTGCAATTTGTTACATATTGCTGAGGTGAAAAGTGCAAGATTTGAGGTGGCTTTTGCAATAATTCAAGCATGAGGTGAGGGGAATATGTTCTAGACAAAGTCAGTGCCCATGGGAAACAGAAATAGTGGGTCCTAAGAACTCCTCAGAAGTACAAATGACAGGATTTGTGAATTGAAAGATTGAATACAGGAAAAAGGAAGCCTTCAGGCTTCTTTTCTAGGAACTCCTTTTCAGAGTAGGAGAGAGGACGTTTGAAGTCACCTAATTCAGTCCCTTCATTTCATAGATAAGTGTGCTGAGGCTCCAAGAAGTTAGGTGGGTTGCCCAAGTTTACCCAACTAGTTCAGGGCGGAGCTGGGATCATGAGACGGTGTCTGGGTCCCAGGGCCAGCATTCTTAGCACTGCATCGTGCTGACCTGTTGAGGCTGAAGTGACCCTGGGCCCCTAAGCAGAGCTCTTCTCCACAAGGTTCAAAAGACTGGTGCCTAGGTGAGAGGGGGAGCAGGAGGTGTTGCACATGGAGGAGATAGCACATGGTGGTAGTCGCCATGACTGGAGTCAGAGCAGTGGTCGGAGGAGTCCACCTAGAGAGAACCTGTAGGGCCCAGAAAGATCTCCAGAGTGTGGCAACCGCCCATAGACGTTAGATGGAGGTCAAAACCAGGTAAAGTGCACTAGCATTAAGCATGGTGTAAATAGAGAAGAAGTAAGAAAAACAGAAAGCTGTAACTTGGAGAAAGGACAAATGGAGTGGTTCTCACAGTTCCAGAAAAAAAAAAAAAAAAAAAGATTTTGTGAACATGGTGGAAATGAGCTAATTATAAGTGGTTACCGTGGGCTCAGCACAGATCCAACTGTTACAGAATTTTAAGTCCAGTTCAGGAGGTACAGTGACAACCTGCAAGACAGTACAAGTTTAAAGACACTAAGATGGCAGATGTCTTGACAAGTAACTGAAGCCATGAGTAAATGATGAGAGTTGCTCTCTTACAAAGTATTGGCGGCCATCTTCAAGAGGAACGCGACTGAACTGGCACTGTCACTTAAGAGTTTAGGTTAGATGTAAATCATTTGTCTTATAAAATACTTTTCTAGAGGACTTTGTAAACAATACAGGTGATAAAATTCAAAAGAAATGGTTTCACAAAGTAGGAAGAAGGGCTACCTTAGATGATTTTCCTGCCCAGAATATTCTTTCAATAGTTTATTTGGGAAGTAAGGGAGACAAAGACTGAGAGAATCTTAGTTAAAATTTAAGTAAAATGTTTTTAATACATCATGTGAAGCTCAAGAGAATACTCTGTGTGTGTTGTGCAAATACACATTGCAGCCAACTCCTCCTCGCGGCTTGGTAATTTTGTTCCTTAATCTTGTTTTCTTCAAGGGTAGAAAATGCTACTTTTCCCCTCACTGCACACCATTGTGGACCAATGCTGCTCTTAGCTTGTGTCTCACTTTCTTAAGAGAAATAGGTAGTGTGTCCTGAGGTGTGTGCTGTCAAGATTATGATTAAGAAAATACACAAAATACAAGTACCGTTATCCTAGGGAAGATTAAGAAAATTTAAGTGCATACATTACATTAGTTAGGAAATTTTAAGACCTATTGTTAAGAGTGCCGATTCTATTCCTTGATATATCCAAAGAACATTTGATTTCATCTGAAGCTGCCATTTAAGTTCTTCATGAAAAATAATTTGGGATCTGCCTAGTTCTTTTTGGGAAAATCTGCTAGAGAAATTTTGGATTAACTAATAGTATCTCTAATTAGAGTGCTGCACAGAAACATGACTAGATATTAGGAAGATAATTTTCTTTGTTTTTAATAATTAATTGAACTATTTTCAGCATAATTCTTTCCCTGCTTGCCTTAACTTTAATGAGAATTTCACTTTCCATCTGTGTGACATTTGTTTGAATTATTTTACATTCATCAGATGATTCACTCTTTTATGGGACAATTTGTGTTTTAGCCAACTAACATTTTTTATTTTAGCTGGTGAAGGTAGTAATTTTGCCAAATAAAGCCCATGTCGATTTAGGTGATTTTCATCCCTAGGAACAGGACACTCTTATAAATCCTTTTAAATTTGACTTCCAGCCTGGAGAACAGCTCCCTCCAGAGATGACTGTGGCTCGATCTTCAGTTAAAGAATCCTCCAGAGAAGGCACCTCTTCATTCCACGCAAGGCAGAAGTCTGAGGTCTGAATTCTCATCAGTTGCTCACTTTTACTCTAAAACTTGTCTGTAAAGAATGTTCATATGACATCATTACAGCCTATCTTTTAAAATTTCTTCATACTCATTCTCCCACAAATAATTTAAGCTGGCTTATAAAGTTAAGTGGTGGTCTTCCTCATGCCATAATTCTGAGTTCTCATTAAAAGATCCTGGAGTAAATTATAGATCAGTTAGGTACTGTTCTAAGTTCATAGGCCAAATCATCATCACTTTATTGTTTCTTTTTATAAACCTGTTTCTTGTCTCAGGGTGGAGCATATCATGACCCCCACTCTGATGATGGCACCGCCCCCAAAGAAAATAGACACCTGTACAATGATCCTGTTCCGAGGAGAGTTGGCAGTTTCTACCGAGGTAAGCCCAGCCCCTAGTGCCCACTGGGGTCCTCTCTCCCTTGCCCCTCACTATACCTCCAACCCATGCCCTCCACTACACTTCACTGCCCTGACTCCAGGTCAGTGCCAGCCTTGACTCTGCCGTCGCCTTCCAACACTTGTCTCTGCTTTGGGTCCCACTGTTTTAGTTTAGGCCGTCATGGCTTCTGAGTTAGGTTCTTTGAGTAGCCTCCCAAATGATCTCCCTATCTCCCATGGTTGCCATCAAACCAGTCCTTGGAATATGATCCATTTGAAGCTGTGTTCTCATCATTCAATTAAGTCATAAAGTATTTATTGATGTCACCTGTATACCTGGTACTGTTCTAATTTAGAACATGTCAATGAACAAGACAGCCAAAGGTCTTCATGGAGCTCACATTCTCATGAGGATAGAACCACACTAAATGTAATAATTATGTAGAAACTAAAAGGTAATAAACGCTACAGGGGAAAAAATAGAGCAAGGCAACTCATTGCCTGCCCCCCACCCCCCTATCCCCAGGCCTCTATCTCTTACCTGCTAAGAGTCCTCTGGCGGTTTCCCATCGACATCAGAACAAAATGTGAATTCCCTAGGATGATTTTTCAGACTTTCCACGCCCTGGTCCTTCCCATCCGTCTTGAAACGCACTCCTCTCCCTGCTTGGATCGCTTGTTTCTGTCCCTTTTAAGGTTCTACTTTGAAGTCCTCTGCTGTATGATGTCTTCCCTTTCCACCCAAAGTCCAGTGTTTTCTTTGTTCTACTCATGGTTCCTTGTCTAGGCCTCTAACATGACACAGACTACGTGGTATTGATTCTTTGTCTACATTTCTCTCTCACAAGGTTGCAAGCCCCTTTATCATATTTTCCTTTTTTACCCTTATTGACTAGCACACTGCCTGGCAGTTTCATAAGTATTGGTTGTTTTTTTTCTTTTAATAAATTAAAAAAAATTTTTTGCAACTTTTTTTACTTTTGAGAGACAGAGAGACAGAGTGTGAGTGGGGGAGGTGCACAGAGAGGAGACGCAGAGTCCAAAGCAGGCTCCAGACTCTGACCTGTCAGCACAGAGCCTGATGTGGGGCTCAAGCCCACGAATCGTAAGATCATGACCTGAGCCGAAGTCGGATGCTTAACTGACTGAGCGACTCAGGCGCCCCTCATAAATATTTGTTGATTGAATGAAAGAAAATTTTCAAGTGTACTTGCACAGCCTTTAAAAGTATACTTCAAGGGGAGCCTGGGGAGCTCAGTCAGTTGAGCAATTCTGCTCAGGTCATGATCTCACAGTCATGAGATCAAGCCCCAAGTCAGGCTCGGCTCTTCATGTGGAGCCTGCTTGGGATTCTCTCTCTCTCTGCCCTTCCCCGACTTGCATGTGCATTCTCAAAATAAATATTTTAAAAAATGCACTTTGGGGACACCTGAGTGGCTCAGTCAGTTAAGCGTCCAACTCTTGATTTTAGCTTAGGCTATAATCTCATGGCTCACGGGTTCCAACCCTGCGTCAAGCTCACGCTGACAGCGGAAGCCTGCTTGGGATTCTCTCTCTCTTCTCTCTCTGCCCCTGCCTCAAAATAAATAAATTAAAACTTAAAAAAAAAAATTTAACGTACTTCGATGTTTAACCAACAACTAAAACAGATGCTTCCAAAGCTGCATGGATTTAGGAGATGTTGACAGAGAAAGGGATCCCCTTTGAAGATCTGTGTAGCAATAGAATCAGAGCCCCTACAGAGCCCTAGCCTCTAGTGCGGAGACTTAACAGCAAGCCCACCAAGGAAGGGGCAAGGTCCTGGGTGTTCCAGAGACTCAGCTTCTTAAAGCCTCCAAGAGTCATCATGCCCTTCTACAGTCACCCCCACCCACATCTGTTGGCTTCTCACTATGCTGTTGATTTGGGAGGACTACTGGAAAGGGGCAGGAATTGGGGGAGAACACAGCTGCTTAGTCATTTTAACTTGGAACCTGAGCTAAATAAATGTATAGAAGTGTTTTTAAGACTAAATGTATGTTGAATTAGGCTACTTGTTCCCTTCCACCCCCCCGCATTTGAAAAGAGCATAGGGCAATGAATATACCTTTTAATGCACTCTGTTTTTTCTCATGCTGTGGTTACTTTCAAATCTTAAGGGACTAAAATTTTAATTCAGGTTAAAGTGAGTTAAAATATTCTAGTGTAGATGAGCAAATGCCCTTTCTTGTTTCACTGTAAGTTTTACTTTCAAAATGGACCATACCTGTGTTATTTCTATAGATGTCTGAAGTATGTACTTTAATATAAAATGTTCACAAAGTTTTGATTAATTAGGAAAGACAGTTTTAGTTTGATTGCAAGTGAATTAAATTGATTCATATCAGCAAATCTCCTCATTTGTCTTCCTCATAATCTACTTCAGGGTTTGGCAGGTAGAACTTTTTTATTTTAGAAAGTGCAGAAATAGAAGGAAAAGATTTAACTAGGTGAAAAATCTGGAGACATCGGTCTAACTGGATGAAGATTTAGTGGTATCATTGAAATGACCGATGTTTCCAGAATACTTCCTGTTTTCACTCCTATTGGTCAAAAGTCAAGTGAAATGGTGTCATTTATCTTGATATTCAGCCTGTATATTCCTTTCGTGATGAAATTTGCAATATATTTTGATTTATGACCAAGCTTAGAAATTGACAGACAAAGATAGTAACACCCCCACCCCCATCATAAACAAAGGGCAGAAAAGTATTTACTCACCTACGCTATGGTTTGTCTTTCTGTTCATTCCTGGATTAAGAATTTAGAGAATAATAGTATTTTTTGCAAATAACTGAATTTCTTTGAAATTTAGTTTTAAAAAATACAAAATTGACTCTGCCTCCCAAGTGTAAGGCTTAAAGCACAGTTAGTATATTCCAGCACACGTATTGTTAAGAGTCACTTCAGACTAAGAATAGATTTTGCATAGTTGAGTCTTGATGTAAGAAAGCCTCCACTTCAAAGAATGTCAAAACAGTCAAGCAATGGGGGGGCTGTCCTATTCATGCTTTTAAATATTCTATGATGTTCTTCAGTTACTCAGCTGACAGGTCACTTTGTATTTTGAATTTATATTGCCTGATGTTAACTGACCCTTGTGTGTTAATGTGATAATTAGTGGGGAGAGGGAGAATGTTCCCTAGAAAGCTTCCACCCTCAGAAAACACAAAAGTTATATAAAGGGCAGAGGAGGATTTTGACTTATTTACTTATTTTATTTGTGCGAGAGACAATGCAGTCGAATCAGTTAAGAACTGCTTTGGCCAAAAAAGTACGTCAGTGACTGACTTTTTCTTTATTCAGTGCCATCTCCTCGTCCAGACAATTCTTTCCATGAAAATAATGTATCAGCCAGAGTTTCTTCTCTACCATCAGAGAGTAGTTCTGGAACTAACCACTCAAAAAGACAACCAGCATTTGATCCATGGTGAGTATTCTGGTTCGTTTTTACTCTTCTTTTTTCCAAGACATCTGGATACATTTTTTAGCTTGCTTTCTTTCTCAAGAGAGATTGTTTGATAAGGAGACTGTGATTTGTCATTATTTGTAATGATTTATTTCAAGTTCAGCATTTATATTAAATATCGTGTAAAAGAAAAATCTGCCAGGTCAATAAATGTGTCACGTCTTCCATTGCATTCTTCTGATGGCAGTGATGTCCTTCACTGTCTCTTTTGTTACTGTCGAATCACATAGCAGACACTTTGCTTAGCACTTTGTGTGCACTGTCTCACTTGGTTCTCACAGTTAGCCTTTGAGATGGGGTGGCTCCCAGTCTGTAAATGAGGAAGCTGCAGCTTAGAACAAGGAAAGCTTGTTCCGGACGGCCCATAGCAGGGAGAGGGGAGCCAGGATCTAGACCTAGATGGGCTCTGACTCCAAAGCTTGTGCCTTTCACCTCCATGCCACCTGACTTTCATTCAGGGTGAAAAAATAAAAGTAGGGGAACACCTTTTATGCTACCACCAGAGCATAATGGTAGCCAAAGGTTAAAGTGTTGTGCCAACTTTGCTGATCCTTTTATCTTCTTTGCGTCACACGTAGTAAAAATGTAGGGAAAGAATTATATTGTGTATTAAGTATCATCAGCAGATCTGTTTGGGGAATAAGGACATTTTGTTTTATTTTATCTTATCTTATAAGCTTTTTTTTTAATGTTTATCTTTGAGAGAGAGCCGAGCTGGCAAGCAAGCGGGGGAGGAACCGAGAGAGAGAAAGAGAGAGAGAGAGAGAGGGAGAGAGAGAGAGAGGGAGACAGAGAATCCCAAGCAGGCTCCACATAGTCAGAGCAGCACCCGATGCGGGGCTCGAACTTACAGACCATGAGGTCATGACCTGAGCCCAAACCAAGAGTTGGATTCTTTTTCCTTTTTTTTTTAAAAAAAATTTTTTTGGCATTTATTTATTTTGAGAGAGAGAGAGACAGAGCATGAGCAGGGGAAGGGCAGAGAGAGAGGGAGACACAGAATCCGAAGCAGGCTCCAGGCTCTGAGCTGTCAGCACAGAGCCTGACGCGGGGCCCGAACCCATGAGCAAGATCATGACCTGAGCCAAAGTCAGATGCTCAACCGACTGAGCTACCCAGGCATCTCAAAGACCTTTAAAAATAATAATAATAATGTAGACTTTATAGTCTCCGCTGTCCAGAAAGACTGCCCAGAATCTAGATGTGAGGGATGTTTGTATGTACTTCATAGAACTGCTAAATTCTCCACTCAGAATAAAATGGTGCATCTATAACATCGTGAATTTGGAATGGGACCATTTTGTCAGATTTCAACTCTGATGTTTGTTGCTAGAAGTCATAGAAGGGTCTTAGATCCTTCAGTACTCCTGACCCTCTGTGGTTGCATAATTTTCACACTGCTGGCAGACTTGTAACGAGGTTTTAGTGCTACTGTGCCCTGTGGTGAAAATAATTATTTTTAAAACAATAAAAATGATGGTTTTAAAGCTGTAAATATTTTTATAAGCACAGTTTATGTCCATTGCCTTATTTATTAAATGAAAGTCTTTACATTAATGACTAAGAGGTTGGACTCTTGTCTGTGTGACTTGAACCTCTGCCCCTCAGTCTCCTCATCTGTAAAACAGGGCTAAGAATACTATCTCCCTCAGAGGATTAATGTGATCATTAAATGAGGGAGAACATCACAAGCACCTAAAGCAGTGCCTGGCAAAATGTGACTCGTTACTGTTAGCTGCAGCAGTTTGTATCATGAATGTCCTCTGACTTCAGTATGACTTGTCTGGTGTCTCCCCTCCACTTCTTTGCTGATTAACTTCGGTGCATGCTTTTTCTATGTGACTGTAGACCAGCTCTCCTATACATTAACCTGGGAGCACAGGTACAGCTTCTTGTAGTTACCAGCTTTGACAAGCCACGAGAGTAGTGTCTCTCATTTGTGAAAATACGGAACTATAGAAGAAATTGTTTTTCCTCTTGGTCATTGCATGATGGAGTGGTGATGGTTTAAAAGAGCATCAATTACAGATTAACATAGTTCTATCAAAATTAGGTAAGTCACGTCAAAACAAAATCCAAATGTGGGATAGGTAGTATTAACAACATATTATTTCTGTCTTTTTGATAGTCTGTTTGAGTAGACCTCGTTTAGACCAGGTATATGTAGAAACCTGAAAACAAATGTTTTTTAAAAAGATTTAGAGACATAATTGGGACGTTGAACTTTAGACTTTGGACAAGTCTTCATCGAGTCATGCCTACTCTGATGTTGCTGTTATGAGGCTTCAGAGAGTTTCAGAATTACCAATTTGAATTGCAGTATTTTGTTTCCACTGCCCCTCATGTTAAGGCTGCTATGTACTTCTTCAGGCATCACATTTAACTTAGTCTGAATCATTCACTGAGCTTTATTTACCTTAATTTTTTTTTCCTTGAACAGGATATCTCCTTGGTTCACCATTTTGTGTATATTTGAGAGAAACGCAGCTTGATAACTTACAAAAACGTGAACAATCCTTGCTATGGTAACATAGTGACTCGCTGTTCCTAAATTATCACTTACCTAAGGGCAGTCTGTTTCTCCTTGATAGTGGTACTTCACATTTCTTTTGAGAAGAGAATATTTGTATAGTTTACATGCTTCTTGCAATGGAAGAATCAAGTTACTAGATCATATTTTAAAGTGATAGATATTGTTGGGGTGTCTGACTCTTGATTTCAGCTCAGGTCATAATCTTATGGTTTGTGGGTTTGAGCCCCACATCAGGCTCCAAGCTGACATTGCAGGACCTGCTTGAGAGTGTCTCTCTCTCTCTCTCTCTCTCTCTCTCTCTCTCTTTCTGTCCCTCCCCTGCTTGTGTGCCCATGCACACATACATGCTCTCTCTCTCAAAATAAAGAAACTTTAAAAAAATAATCATGAAATAATAGATATCGTAGTATACTATCCAGGATAGTTATTTTGGCCATCTCAGCTATCCAGAATCCAGTTTACCAACTGGGAGATAAGCCAGAATATCTCAGAACAAGAAAAACAGAGTTAATGCAGTCAGATTCATCCTTACTAATGAGAAAACACCTTCACCCTCCCTGTAAGCCTGTTTACTCTTATGCACAGTGTTAGCAGTTGGCACTGGAGGTTGTCAGGCAAGAAATAATCCCAGGTAACAAGACAGTGTGAAGAGGGAGAAAGATCCCAAATAATAACCAGGGAGAGGTGAGGGGTAGTTTTGCCTTTTCTCAGGCTCCCAGTGGCAATATCATTTCTAGCCCTTCTAGTTTCACATGGAGAATAGATAATCCATAAGCATATATATTTATAAGATAGGCTCTTTCTTAAAAAAAGACAAAGTGTATAAATACATTTGGAAAGACTGCTGTCAAAATTGGGTTTAAAAGTGATGTTCATACAGTAAACCAAATTAATTAGAAATCCCAGTAATTAAAGTAAACGAAGGATTGCTATCACTTGCTTGCACCGTCCCAAGCTTTTTCTTCTGGTTAAGTTATGAATATGGTGGCATCCATTATTGCTTGCCACCATAACTTAGAACATTGTTCACTGATTGTTTTCTTCTCAGACGTCTCCTTAGTCCCATGACCAGAGGAGGGGAGGTAGCAAGGAATGTCATGCTGATCCCAGAAGGATTATATTGTCGCACCAGAATTCTGACCCTCTATCCAACCTACGAGTGTCCTGCCTTGAGTCTGCGAGCAGCTTGAGGCCACATTCCTTGTTTTATTTTTGTCTCTGGCCCCAACACCTAACACCAGGCCCACCATATACACAGTACTCCATAAATGTTGGTTGACTGATTCAGTCAGCTTTCATTCCTTCCTTTCTTAGGAGAGTCTCTTGAATTTTCTTTCTTCTTGACTCCTTCTAAAACAACTGTTGTGTTAGATGATGTCAGGGTAGGGGGAGGTTGCTACCCCCCACCAACTGTTTAATCAGCCCTGGGTAATGGGCCAAGTCACTGGCTCGGTAGTCCTTCTCAAAGGTCCTGTCCCTGAGATGGATGTGACCACCCACCTGCCCTTCTCTCGTGCTACTCCTCTCAGACCCGTCTGTTACCTGTACCAGTAGAATCATAGGGTCTAGAATTCACAAATAAGATAAATTATGGAGGCACACTCTTACCCATTTGTAGTTGTACTGGTTGTAAATGATTAAGTCTCTGTCTTCATTCTTTTGTACAAGACACAGCTTTTCAAGTGCCTGTGTTCCAGGAAGCTTCTCTCCGTGTCCAGCCCTCTCTGAGTCTTTTGCCCAGGCTTTCTCTCCTGTTTCTCTAATTCTCTGCATGTATATGTTTCCATGTAGCTTCTCCCTTTCTCTCTCCTTTCTCTCTGTCTCCTCCCAACACACCTGTGCTCTTTTACTTTCTCTCTGACTTCTTTTTTGTGTCTTTTGTGATACATGCACACTCATGCTTCACTCCTAGCTTTCATCTTCTAGTCCAAGGGATTCCTTTTTTATTCTGGTCTCTTGAATCTTTCTCTGCCTAAATCTTGGCCCCACCATCTCTGCTCATCTTCAGTCTGAAGATGTTCTCCTCACCATTCCGCCTTCCCCTGGGCTCTAGTTTATCCAGTGTTTCTGGAAAGACCCTGCAGAGGGTCTCTGATTCATCTTCCCTGCCTTTTGTGTCACAAGGAACTGCAAACCTTGGGCTTTTTGTCCCGCTCCTTCTTTTCTTTCATTATCCTTCTCACCAGCCACTTTCACTTTCATCTTACTGGCTAGAGATGCTTCTTCCCCTCCCAAATCTCCTCCTCTCAGGACTAGTGTCTCGAGCCTTCTCTTCCTCTCATGCCAGCATTAACATTCTCACAGTATGTCCATTCCCGTCCTGAGCTTGCAGTCATGATGAACATGTCCCCCTTAAATTTCCTGGATTGGCAGGAAGCACTTTTACTACTCGGCATACCTTTGAAATTTTGTTAGACTTACATTCTGATTGATAAAAAATTCTGCCTGTTAATCTGAATACTTTGCTGTGCTTCTGGGTTAGGTACAGACCCCACTATGGCAGGACATAAGCTATATCATAAGCAAACAGTTCTTTAACTTCTGGAAGTTACAGGACAGTAAAAATAGTATTACAGGTTGGTTTAGAGGCTATGTGAGGTTCCTTTCAATCCTGAGAGTTGTACTTTTGTGATTCCAGCAAACTACACTATTTTACTGTGTTACTTACCCATTCCATCATGTCCGAGGTTTTGAAGTTTTCTAGCTTTCAAAATTGTAAATGTATCATTCTGAATTCCGGTGCTAGTTATTTTTATCGGTTGTGTTGTATTATGAAACTTTTACCTCAGAACTTGGAACTCTCTCAGTGATGTTTAAAATTGCAGGTCCTAATGAGCTTCAGGAACACTTGGGCCCACAGTACGTGTTTTTACTTCCTCGGTATTCCCATTAACTTTTAAAGTATTTTAAAAGGGAGGGATATATGTGTACATACACACATTTTTTTAAAGGCAGGAATAAAATAAAATAAAATCTTAATAGCTATCATCTTTGGGTACTAAGATTACTGGTGATTTATTGTTCTTCTTTTTAGTTTCAACATCAAACATGCACTACAGATATAATAAATGATCATTGCTCCTTCAGACAATCATGTTTTCCTGTTTTTTTAAAATCTGTTTCTCCTTTTAAATTTCTTCCCTTATTGTCTTAGATCTTGAGGTTTTGATTTTTCAAATAAATTTTCTGTGGTTTGTACAACCTTTTTATTATATCTGTAGTACATGTTTGATGTTGAAACTAAAAAGAAGAACAATAAATCACCAGTAATCTTAGTACCCAAAGATGATAGCTATTAAGATTTTATTTTATTTTATTCTTGCCTTTAAAAACATGTGCGTATGTACACATATATCCCTCCCTTTTAAAATATAGTTGGGCTTACCTTACATAGGAAGTTTTGAATCTTGCGATTTTCACTTAGTATTATAGTTTAAATATTTCTTTAGATGACTGAAAATTCTTTGAAGACGTGATTTATTGTTGATAGCTTCATGGCATTTTGTATCATGTGGTTTTGTAATGGTTTATATAGATGTTTTCTGCCTTCAAACAGATTTAATCAAGTAAAGGATGCTGCTTTGCTCCTATTTTCTTAGATAGTTTAGTAACTTCCTCACCGTCAAGTGTTCTAAAACCATAAATATGAATGAACTCTCACCTTTAATGCTTTACTCTTGATTTTAGGGAATAGCCAATAGAAGGAATTCAAGCATTTGAGGAAATGACTTTCCACAGTCATATATTAAAATTTTAAGTAGAGCCCATGGAATGTATCTTTTTGAATAACACCAGTTGAGTCGCTTTTTAAAGACTGTAAATTAAATAATACAGGGCCTATTAACATACAAGTCAGCAACTTATTAGGGCCAAGGTGTCCTGTTTGCTGTCTGTTAATACCTCCTATTTGTGTTAAACTACCTGGTGGTGTCAGTGATATGAAGCTTAATGTTGTCAGTATTTTCAGTTAGAGGCTTTTTTTCCCAAGAGTGCTTTGTATTAAAGCATTCATCTTGTCTATATTTTTTTCTTACCTGATCTATTTTTCAATTTAGTTTCAAAAAATAAATACAATGTTTTTATAAAGGAATTTTCTAGTTCGAAGCAATTTTTGCGTTTATGTACAATGTTTCTGTAGCATCATTGTTTTTGTTTTTTGTTTTTTGTTTTTTTATGTTCAGCATCTTGGCAAGCCACTAATAATGAACTTGTTGAGTTGGTTTTTAAAAGGTAAATAGAAAAACGAATATATTGAAAATGTTTCAGTTATTTCCCTTGGAGGGTTATGGAAAAGGCATCCTTTAAATCGTGTGCTTTTCAGACTCTCAAATTCTGAGGTTTCAACAGCATGAAAATGGTCCAACAGCACAGTTAGCAGATCATTTGTAATAATAGCTCAGAGTGAGCCTGTGCCAAAGGCTAATCATTAACCGTGGTTGATTAGACTCAGTTCCTCCTGTGCTTTTTAGAGGCTCTTTACCTACGTGCTTGATTTTTCATGGCTGTTTGAATCTGGTTTCATGCATTTTTTAGTCTTTATTATATTTGTCGTATAATGGCAGGAGAATGATTGAAAGATCAATATGATAAAAATGTCTTCCCATTTAGGAAAAGTCCTGAAAACATTAGTCATTCTGAACAACTCAAGGAAAAGGAAAAACAAGGTTTTTTCAGGTCAATGAAAAAGAAAAAGAAGAAATCTCAAACAGTAAGTAGATGGGTACTTTCTGTATATAGTGACATACGAGTCTGCATTAGTCTGTGGGTACTTTACATTTCGGAATCAAAGTGAATTACTTTCTTACTGAGATTTGACATGCATACATTGTATATGTGTCTTTCTAAATTCTATACAACTATTCTCCTCTCACAGAGCCTTTTCTAGATTCCACAGACTCTCCAAGAATAGAAGAAATTTAATTTGGACTAGAGAGAACACTTTAAACCTCTCTCAGTAAACATCTTATCCATGTGGATTTATACTCATGTAAAAAACTATGAAGCTGCAGGATTTAGTTTTCTTTGGGGAGTAAAGATATGTGAAAAATTAGGAAATGGTTTTGGTTTATGCTTAAATCCTTGAAGTTTATAAGTAACCATCATTCATTATTCTTCCCTGGCTGGTTTTCCAGTTCCCATGTTGACAAATGCATTTCTGGGCTGCCTAATCACAGAGAGGAGAATAGTATTTGACATTTCAGGGCTTGCTTTAATAGGAAGACATGTTTATCTTGTGACTGAACTGTGAAATGGAACGAGTCTTATCTCCTGGGAGCCATCTGCCTGAACCAAGGTTTGGCTCCATGGAACCGTGCACATCACATCACTGAACCACCCAAGCAAGGATTCTGCTGGTTAGTGACGTGAGGAAATGTGGGAAGCCAGGCCTCCAGGCCAGCAGGAGCTTCTTCACCCACGTGAGGCCTGCTTCCCCCTTTGCTCTATGGTACCCTCAAAACCAGACAATGTCGAGTCAACTATTTTAAATGATTTTGTTTCTATTTCTGCGTCATACATGATTGACTCTCATTTATTTTAAAAGGAAAAAAGATTCTAGGATTATGACTCATTGGTAAGTAAAGATGACCTAGATGATAGTAGGAAAAAGAATATAACATTCAAAGTAAGGATCCCAGATGTTTTAGAAGTATTAACAAAGATCTTCCTAGATTACCTTTCTAGACTATTGTTTCTCTTGCTTATTTGTTAAATTGATATATTTCATTATAAAATCAATGAGCTCATCATAGAAAAAATGAGAAAAAAGTGCTTTCTAATCTTATCACCCTATTACAACTAGCATTAAGATTTTGGTATATTTCTCCTAGCTTTTAGCCTATACATATGTTTGTGGAAAGAAGGTGGTTTTTAAGTTTGTTTTAAATAATAGTAATCCTTGTAGTACAGTTTTGTATCCTAGCTTTTAATAGTATATCTATCAATCACACATACACATGATATATATGTTACTCCACAGATCTTGTTATCTTCATTTTAATGGCTCCATAATATTCCTGAAGTGTTTATTAAAAAAAAAAACTGCCTATGCCTTTAACTGAAATTCACTTAAAGCAAAATGTCAAATCAAAATGCCACTCAAATATTGCTACATTTATTATTTATACTGGATGAATAAAATAGACCAGATTTATTTAAAGTAGAGAGGCTTAAAATATTTAAAGAGCTAATAAAGTAAAACTTTTACCATTGTCTGTAGAACATATTTATCTATCATGAACATTGAACTTAGACTACCTCTCCTCACCACTGTTATTTTTATTTTGAGAGTTTTGTTTTTGTTCTTAACCTCAGGTCTGTAGCCACTGTGGGGTAATTAAATGGAAGAAAGTAGCAGGAACCAAGGAATTGAAGGTGTTTTGTGTATAGACTTGACTTTTGATGTCTGTCTGCATTAGACTAACATTAAGCCTAAAGCCCCTGGCCTACCATGGCCCGAGTTGACATGTTGACTGACTCTCTTATTTAGGATCTGGTTCAAATTTTAGATTTTTAAATTTTAGATTTTCAAAAAGTATAGGTTAGTGTAAATAAGAAAACAATTATTCTCTAACAGTCTCTCCAGTTGAACTTACTCTCTATAGGTTTTTATACATTTCATTTTTGGTATGTAACGTAACTGCAAAATATCTCTGTATAGGCCACGATGCTTTAAGCCTTCCAAATCAAAATTTGTTTGTGTCTCTGCATTTTTTAATTAAAACAAAAAAAAATTTTTTTAAGGACTTTGGTGTCTAGAGTTAAGATTTCCAAAGAGCCTTCTATATCCTGCCAGACCTTAGACTCCTAAGCCTGGCATTATGTTAACTCTGCTTCCTTCAAGTGAGTGTTGAAACAGAATTAAAAGTAGTTTTGTTTTATTTTTTTCACTTTCTAGAACTCAGCAAAAGAAAACTAGGTAAACCAGCTTTGAAAGATTTAAAGCTTTGTGGCCTTTGCATAAGATTAAAAAAAAGAAAAGAAAAAGAAATGTAATGCCCAGTGCACATAGAGAAACGGGACATTTTAAAACCTCATTGGGTCCTAAATCTAGTTTAACACCTTTATTTCACTGGTAGAAGACTACCCAGGCCAGCTGTGACCTGCCCGAAGTTGCATAATCAGTTGGGAGAACTAGAGGTCGGTTCTCCTAAATAACAGGCCCAGGCTCAGCCCATGCCACAGACCCATCTCTGGTGGAGAGCCTCTGGCCACTGATTCCTGGGAACTCTCTTGTGGTCTCCTTAGTGATGTGAGTTAAACTCTTCCCTGGGATCCCATCATGGGAACACAAACCTTCATGGGCTATCTTCCGTGAATTGACTTCGTACAAGGTGATATGAATGCCTTCATATACATTCTCAATCTCTAACAATTGAGCTATCCAAAACAGGGAAGAGTGGTGCCAAAAAATAATTCTGTATTGTAAAGGTGCCTGCTTTGACTCAAGCAAATCTGGAAGCCGCCTTGGGAAATCTGGCCTCAGTTCCATATCCAGAGTTACATAAGCCCTCAGAGCATATGGTGACTTTGCCAACTTGGTAATTGTAGCCTAGTTAGTTAGTATCTCAACTGGTAATCATGCATCAATTTAAAGATTGAACTTTGTTTTTTCACTTTGAAAGCGTGTATTCTGAATTGTGTCACATATTTTCCATGGGGTAAATATTTCTTTAACAGCATGGAACCAGGCCTCTTCCTCGATGATAGAATCCTGTAACAGTGATATTCTTCTTCCAAGTGATGTTTTCTGGTTCAAGAATAGACCATGTTCAAAAGGGTTTGCAGTATCTTCTCTTTTTTCCCCCTTATAGGCAGATTACATGGTCAGTTATTTAGTTGCTGAAGTCCTCTCTAGAAATTAGGAAAAGACTCAATGAAGTTCATCAGTAGCTCTTTAAACGCAGTTCTTTATAATAATCGTATTTCTAATAATAAATAAATCCTTAAATGCTTCGTAAGCTCAATGTGAATAGATACGTGTAGGTTTGTAGGCATTCCTACTATAGGTAAGGATCATGACCACATGTTCAATGTTATACACTGAAGTTTTTGCAGGTCTTGAATTTACATTGTTGGCATCTTCATGTCCAGGTGAGAAATGACACAGAACTCTTCTAGGTGCACACAACACAGAGATTCCTTAAGTGACTATTAATATTTAACAATATCAGGGCTTCCAAGGGCTAGGAGTTTCAGTAAGAACACCTTTTTTCCTTTCTTTTTTTCTTTTTCTTTCTTTCTTTCTTTTTTCTTTTTTCTTTTCTTTTTCTTTTTCTTTTTTTTTTTTTGCAATTAGTTTATTTGTATCTTATATTGCAGACAGATTCCACCAACGGGGAGAATCCAAGCATCAAGAAATCCCTCTTTCCTCTTTTTAATTCAAAGAATCATTTAAAGCATAGTTCTTCTTTGAAAAAGCTTCCTGTAGTCACTCCACCCATGGTACCCATTTTTATGTATGGTAGCCCTGAAAACTGCTCCAGTAAACTTGTTTTACTGATGACAGCAGCATGTCTTTTATTTTCATGGGGTCATATTCTCTTTGTGCTAGTTAAGTCCCTGAGCCAGTTCCATAAATTCACTGAAATATCAATTCTTCACCATTCTGGATTTTCTGAATCAGTTCAGGAAGTTGAAGCATAAAAGGCTATTAAACAAACTAGTGAAAGGCTAGTTTGGGTTGTCTGGTTAGCCACTTGTCAGCAGATGGCATTCATAAAATCCCTTATTTCCTGTAAAGAATTTGATTAACATCTACAATGAACAATGTCTTTTCATTTGACTCACAAAGTTTGTTAACACTTGGTTGGCAGTTTGTTCTTTGAAACCAAGTTGAGTTGACCAAATTGAGTGAGCTAGCAGGCTCCATGAAAAACACCTTCTCTTAGTTGGTGATTTGCTTTTTCCTTGCCTGGCTCTAGCTTTTGCTGATCACTTAGTGTAAAGCCAGGGCTTTTGCTTGGCATTTGGCATTATTCTGTGTTCACCAAAATCGGTGAATGGACCGATCGCATTCATCTGGAATTTGTGGTACAAATTTCCAGTATTTTTATAGTGCATAATACTTACCCAGATTTACTGGGTGGCGTCTTGGGAATATGATTCAAACCATACTTCCCACTTTGGTATCCTTGAAAGCCTGCTAGCCTTCTTTGGGCACCACCAAATACAGTGTTTGGATCATTTTCCCAGCAGGAGCAAATTTTTGTTTTATTGAACTGGTTCATAACCTAACTGCAATATGGAATGAGGATACGACAGCAATTCCTGGTACAGCCCACTTTAACTGCTCTCTCTTACAGCGACTAGAACTAACAGCATGGGAATGCTTTAAGGGTTGAGGTTTTAACAAAGCTGCATGACTTCTGCCAATTTTTCCTAATGCAGGGAAAATTATTAAGAGGGCAGCAGAATTTAACTGGCATCACTTGCATTGTGAACATTGGGAGAGTTTTGGTTTCTTTTCTTATTGGGTCTTTTATGGGGGGTGGGGTCTACTTTTGGTTTCATGTGATTTGCTTTTGTTCTCCTCTTGGGTGTGGTTGCATATCTTAGTTAAGCTTATTGGGGTTCTTACTGAATCTTTGTCCATATTCTGCTCTAGGTGCCCAATCCTGATGGCCCAGATCTTCTGACACTACAGAAAGCCATTCATTCTGCTAGCACCCCGGGCAGCAGACCGAAGGAGTGGCGTCCTGACAAGATCTCTGATCTACAGACCCAAGTGAGCAGTGCCTGCCTCACTCCTAGATTCTTAGACTCTGCAGTGACTATCTCTCTTGAGTGGAGGGCAGGATTGAGGAATTTAGCCTCTCAGTGTTACAACAAGGCTAAGAGCCTCCTCAGAATATACCCTCTCTAATAGCCAGATGCATCTCGGGAATCCAAATGAATCTTGTTTCAGTGGCCCATGTCCTCACGGGAAAAAAAGTGAGATTCCATTGGCTTTCACCTAGCCCGGGCTACGAGCGGTGGGTGGATATTGGAGGGGATTAAGGGGGATAATTAAGGCATGGTCCCAGCCCATAAATGCTACATATCCCAGGAGAGAGAGAGAGAGAATCTATAAATAATCATAATTCATGGTAAAAAGTAAGGCATGCCATCAAATGCAAGGGAGGTGAGAGGAGGTAGTGGCAAGATGAAGGTTTCGTTAAATGTGGTAGCATATGAATTAGGCCTTGAAAGACAGATATGATAACCTTTCTTGAAAGAATAAACTTATGGAATCAATACTGTTTTTGATAGAAAATTGAGCAGTTGCATTAGGAACTGCATATTAGACAGTACTGTGTAATCCCATTGATCTGCCATCATGGGGAATAAGCAGAAAATGAAATCGGTAAAGTTTCAGGTAACTGAGGTTTATCTCCTTTGAACAACTATTTTGATTGGGAGTGTTTTAACATTGCATCTTTTCAGTATCCCATGATGAGCACAGTAACATAATCTAACTTGTTTTTTTTATCATATTAATACTTTCATAAATCCAGCATTCCTCTCTATTGTAATTTCTGATAGCCTCTATGAGCTTTTGAGGTTCTAGGATTTCTTATACCTATAGATGGCCACAGATTTCTGTGATTTGGAGGAAGAGGGTCTATTTCTATAGGGTTTTTGTTTCTTTCTTTAACTGTTACTTAGAACCACTGACAGGAGTTCTCAAATTTCACTTGTATTTGCCCAACCTTTTATATTTTCTGCTTGTAACATAGGCTTGGAGGAGGGAAGGGGACAGAGAGGGTGTAGAGAACCAGGTATCTAAGTTATTGGACATGTATCTGAACTAAGAACACAGGGCTCTGAGTGAGGGCCTGATGTTCTCTTCCCGGTTTTATAAAAAAGAGCATGGGACTTTAGGACCTTCTTTGTGTTGCCATTTCTTTTGCTGAGAAGCTCTTTTCAGGTTACTTTATATCTCCAGCTGGATCCAAATTATTGTAATTTGTCCATAGTTACATGTGGTCAGGGCCATAAAAATCACCAGCAACTGCACTGTGTTATCGTACCAATTTCAATAACAAAAAACACAACTTTGAGCACTTACGATGTGCACCATACTGTGCCACCTTCCCTGGGGACCACAGAGCTTTCTCGGGCAGACTTTGCAATGGCCATGGAGCTCCTTCCTCAGGAGCAGTTTCTACCTGAGTCCATTCTCAAGCAGTTTCCCTTCGTTTTCAGTGCTCTGTTTCTTGAGATCATCAACATTTTATTAAGACTTTGCTGAGCCCTTAAGCACATGGCCCTTGAAGATTGGTAGCCAGAGGTGCCCCCAGGCTAAGACTACATCCTGAGTGCAGGGTCCCTGGACCTCGAATTTCAGGATGCTTTCACATGCCTCTTCTGATGGTCAGCCTCATCACACAGCACATAGAGGAGGAGAGGGAGTGAGCCCCCTTTCACCAGTGGGGAAGCCCATGGGTGAGCAGTTGCCTGAGAAGAGTTGGCCAGTGTGGGACAGATGGCTGCCAGGACCCTCCCTTCTGCCTTGAAGCACAGTCCCCCTCCACAATATAGTACCTGTGGGGTCTGGGCCCCAGCCACACAGCAGGCAAGCAGGACAGCTGTAAGCCCATGTTAGGAATCCAGAACCTCCTGTGAGTGAACTATTTTAGAGTCTGTAGGGCTTTTGCTCCTTTTTCTCTGCTTTGCTCACTTTTCAATGCTCAAATCTTACCCTACCCCCAAAAAAGCAAAAGTGTGGAAAGGGAACATTTCGATTTTTGCATTGTCAAGGGAAAGGAAAAATTAGGCAGATAAGAACAGAAGGGGGATATGCAATTTGTAGCTGAGGACGCTGCTACCTAATTGAAACATTACATTTCGTCGGTTTTCTCTTGCCGCTAGATATGGTTGAATGGCTGAGTTCCGGCTGGTGAAAAATAAGCGGCAGCTTTTTGTGGAGCTGTTGAGAAGTCTTCTCAAAAAGGGAAAGGCATATTCCTTCTGCTGCTGCTTCCTGATGGCCGAAGCATGAGATCCTTCCCCTGTAAAGATGGGATGCAGCCAGATGGAAGGTGCCTAAGCCTTTGATCAGCCACCACACCAGCTCTAGATTTCTTACCTAGTTTTCATTAAAGATAAATAACTTTGATCTTATCTGAAAACGAACAAAAGGCTGCTGGATTCAGCCCCTCCTCCCCCATGCCCTCCATACTGGCTACAAGCAGTCATCTCAGATCTGTGCCCGCTTCTCGAAGCTCTCCAGTCTTCTCTAAATGAACTCCTATGTGTGCTCTCCTCTTTTCTTTCAGAGTCAGCCATTAAAATCACTGCGCAAGCTGTTACATCTCTCTTCAGCCTCAAATCACCCGGCTTCCTCAGACCCCCGCTTCCAGCCCTTAACAACTCAACAAGCCAAAAATTCCTTCTCAGAAATTCGGATCCACCCCCTGAGCCAGGCCTCTGGCGGGAGCAGTAACATCCGGCAGGAGCCCACACCCAAGGGCAGGCCAGCCCTCCAGCTGCCAGGTCAGATGGACCCTGGTTGGCATGTATCCTCTGTGAGCCGGAGTGCCACAGAGGGGCCCTCCTACTCTGAACAGCTAGGTGCCAAGAGCGGGCCAAACGGGCACCCTTATAACAGAACAAATCGGTCTCGAATGCCAAATCTGAATGATTTAAAAGAGACAGCCTTGTAATGTGTGCTGGGGTAGGGGATGGGGGGTAGGTAAGCCAGTGGGGAAGGGTCTGGGAGGGTGTGAGTGGGTGGGGAATGGGCTGGGCTGGGCTGGGATGGTCAGCCAGTATTTTCAGCTTTATGAAGGTGAGTGCAATATTGTATGTGTGGAGCCCTCTGGCTCCTCACGGCCACAAATGCTAGTCAGGGATCTCAGAGGCACAGGGAGTTCCTTAGGGACCGCCAGTCCCCTCGGATCTCGTGTGAGAATGGATAGAGTGTGCCACTGAGGAAGAAGACATTCTTGCCAGTTTCTCCCCTGTACATTCCAGCTTTAGTGCAATCCCTGTTGAACTTGGGAAAGCCAGGATATGTTTTGGTACTGCAAGGGATAGAAGGATTCATGTTGACCGATGCCCTTACCACAGAAATTTTTTGCCTAAACTAAACGTGGGGTTTATTGTAATCCAAGAGTATCCCTTCGAAGGGTTAGCAGATGAACTAACTGTATGTCCTAAATTGTTTTCTAAACTCCCATATTTGATAGGATTTGTAACATTTATTTATAATTAATATTGTACTGTTCTAATCATACCTTTTATGTTAAATGTAAAGTTATTTTGAGCTGTTTGGAACCTTGTGAAGCAGTGGGACAGCTACAGTAGTTTCTATAAAAACTAAACAGTAACATTTATATATTGCATCAGGAGTATTTTATTCTATATATAAATATATATATATGGTAAATCTGTCTGTTTTCTAAATATAATCATTTAAAGAAAGTATCGTTATGACCTATCTGCCATATTTTTATACATTTGTGATATGAAGTGAGTATTATACTTCTAATCAAGGGAGTTGAATTGTGGCTCTGTGTGACCAACAGTGGGAACCGTGCTCAACTTTTAGGCCCCAGCAGTAGCCTCTAGACGTGGTCCTTGGTAGCAGATGAGATGCAGCATCTCCTTCCGAACCCACAGGCAAGAAAGCCAGCTAGGCCAGTGAGAACTCTAGCAGGCCTCACCTCCGTCCTCACGGTTGGCTCCTGTTCACATCCAGGGACGATCCTTGCACCCGAGGGGAGAATAGATCCAGGGTTATTAATGGGTCTTCGTAGAGAGAATATGCTCTTCTCCTTCGCATTAGCGTAGAGTGTAGACCAAAGATTTGCCAGCGAACATTCCTAGTTGCAAGTTTGTAAGAGACACCTGTCTGCACATTTTGCAGACCAGCTCTATGCTCCTGAATCCTGTGCACTGTACCGGAGACTCTTGGCTGGTGGGGTGTGAGATACATGTGCGGCATTTCTATTTCTAAATGTTTTGTTGTTGTTATTGCTCTTTCCAGTATATTTCAAAGGCTCCTGAAACAATCCCAGATGTAGAGAAAATTGCTATATTCACTCTTTCTTCCTGGGACTGTCCATTTATAATAAGGTTATCATGTACATCAGTATACGCCCACACGGTCAGAACAGGACTTCTTTCCCTCATTTGATCTCGTTCAACTCCCAAGTTACCCCCAAGCGTCATCAAGGCCTTAGGCCAGCAAGGGTTATAACTCAATGTCTCTGGGCCATCCTTGACAGAAACCACCTCAATACCATCCATCAAGAGAATTAGACTTTTGGAAGTAGTCTCTTAGCAATAATATTTTTAAAGATGCCCCCTTCCACACCCCTCAAAGGGGGAATTTCTCAATATTTATTACTTGTCCCAGGATTCTGAGAGCATAGGCCCCGAATCAAGTCAGGATAATTGAAATGTGCTGAGTTACTGTTCCCCCTCCCCCATGATTTTGAGACTCATAGCTCTGATGATTATGAAGATTATAATGAAAAGGTCTTAGTTTCTTTGAAGATTAAATTGTGTGCATATTACATTTTTATATAACTACTATAATGAGGTGTATTGATTATATATAGAGGTCATTTTAAGGTGCTTTTTATTTGATTTTAATAAGTATAATAGGGCACTAAAAGGAAACTCAACTGGGTACTATCATTAAAACAATTTGATTCAGACCAATAGCCTGCATGCTCTTCAGTTCTTTTTATATCTTGTTTCTTTCACCAGTTCTGTACTATTCAAGTAGCTCTGAATTCTGGCTTTTCCCAGGCAGCTGCTCAGTTATATAAGTGACGTGAACTCTTAGCAGTTTTTGCCTGGACACTAATGACTCTGGAAGGGTGTGTAACTCTTCTTTTTCATACTAGATCTGTACCTTGTATCCCCCTCCCCCGTTGCAAACCAGAAACTACATTTTTTTCCTCTGGAAAGACTTCTCACTGTGCTGTGCGCTTAGGAACTGCGCAGTCACATTGCCATGCTGTGGCATTTGAGGCTCGTTGTCACCTAGGGGCTGGTTTCCCATGTTTTCATCCTTGCTAACACTGGGATCTCAGATGTTTGCAGAGCATTTATATTCATGATGGTTCTTCAAAGAAGGGCTAGAATAATTGCCTTCTACCTAGAGCAAAGTAAACCTAACTGATGAAGAGTCAATACATACTTTTCGTACATTCCCAGATTTGAGCCAGAAAATATCTACAATGTTTTCAACTAGTGTTTCTGAGGTAGCTCTTTTATCCTCTTCTCAGCTTTTGTCCATTCTGATTTTTCATCGACCTCAGTAAGCTGTAATAAGTGAACTACAATCCACACTTCTAGCATGTATAATTCTCTTCCTGCTCGCCGCAGGGAGTGGTCAAGTTTTCTCTCAAATCTAATGGGCCCTCTCTTAGCTTTTAACTGTCATTTTCCTCTGGTTGATGAATCATTGACCTTACAAAAATTGCCATCCACGATAAGAAGGACTCGGTTTAAAGTCAGAAAAGTTGGCATTTTCTTTAGGAAGGGAAAGTTATGCTGTCCATGTTCTCTTCTCTGCCCTAACTTCCTAAAGGATAGACTATGGCTGAATGAAGGCTTATGAATTGCTTTATGTTATAGAAGTGTTGCCGATCTGCTTTTGAAAAGAAGCTCTGCTTCACTCTTTTTCTACTTTCACTCTATTGCCATCCTCGTTTTTCCTCTCAAAAGTTCTGGAGGAACTTTACTGAACCTTGCTTGGTCTCAGTCTGAGGGTTAGCCTCTTCAGAGCCCAAGATCAAAAGTGCTCTGTGCTAAGGAGCTCAAGTGAGCCATCTCTGTAGCAATGGTTCTCAGTCAGGGCCAATTCTGCCTCCCTGGGACATTTGGCAATGTCAGGAGACATGGTTGGTTGTTATAACTGGGAGTGGTGGGGTGCCACTGGCATCTAGTGGGTGGAGGCCAGGGATGCTGCTTAACGTCCTGCGTACACAGGACCCCCCACAAACAAAGCATGATGAGCCCCAAGCGTCAGTGGTGGGGAGGTTGAGAAACCCTGCTCTGCTGTCCTCCAAGCCCGCTCGTCTACAGACCCCGGCTCTGTCCTGGCGCTCTCCGGGCTACTGGAGAAACTGTGCGTACGAATTCTTCGGTATCGTATTCTCTGAAAGCGTCTTCTACCACTCTTTTCGAATCCCTGGAGTCCTGTTTTGTTTTGTTTTGTTTTGTTTTGTTTTGTTTTGTTTTCATTGTCTCGGGCCTGCTAAAAGGTGCATTCTTTGGGAGGAGACCAGAGTGGCTTTATAGGTGTTGGAGAACTTAAATTCTAGGTCACCATCTTCAGAAAATCGTTCACAGAGCTATGAGGCTTATATTTAGAAGCAAGCAGCAGCCTGGCAGATTGGCATGATTTTTAACCAACTGCTCAAAGGCATCCATGGCTTTTAGCTGTGTCTCCCAAAAGAAAATGTCATTGTTTTTTATTCAGTCATTTAATAGCTCTTTACAAATATTGGCATATAACAGACCGATTAGAAGCAAAAAACTCTTTCCTGGTGGTTGTGATGTGGCTGTTATAGGAGTGTTTGTGCTGTACGCTCTGCTTAAATCTGTTTTAAAACCTGCTTTAAGATTCGCCATATGCAGTTGTACTTTAATTCTAAGCTCAGAGCTGTGCTGGTTAGTTTCTAGTCACGTCATGTATTATAAAGTATGTTGTGGTTGTAGAGTTAGCCAGTTTAGCATGTTCCTAATCTGAAAATTAGTGGACTTCGCTAGGAAATGCTCCCCCATTTTCCCTTCCCAGTACCCCTTATCTTAGTTAGCGTCATAGTATCTCACTTCTTAAACTAGTTTTTAGAGTAAATAAGGAAAAAAGCCATTTATTTTTCTTCTAGCTATGTATTGAGAATGACTCAATAAGTGTACAACTTTTTTTAAAGGCCAGAGGATTACTTTTCAAGCGTGTAGAAGGCTCTGTCCATTTCTGTTCACCTAGGTCCTGGTGGTGACCCAACTTTCTGCAAGGGCAATCGCTCATTGCGACTTATTCCCAGAATTCAGCTGGGACTCAGAAATCTGCATATTCTCTCCTGGTCACAACATTTTTTCTGGAGAGCACTGCTTTTATATCTAGAAGTTCGTTAACTCCTACATTATAGTGGGGTATTAAGCTCCACGTGAGCACTGAGATCCACAGACTCATACCTATGTGAGCCGGGGATGTGGGACGATACACTGAACCAAGTCAGAGCATATTGAAATATTTCCTTGCCTCCTTCAGTTCATCACTATTAAAGTGTGTAGGCAGAGAAAACTGATTTACACTAAAAAAAAAAAAAATGGTTTCTTTAAAAGGGGCTGCAGAAAAGTGTCCTGTTGCTCATCTCCAGGGTCAGAATCTCACAAGAACGTTTTCTCAGAGACTTAAAGAACCGTCTTACAAAACAAAAACTCGTAAGTGGTTCTGATTTCTTCATTTTGTATCTTAACCAGCTGAGATGTATAGAATATCTTGAGGTCTGATTCATCAGCTGGGTAAAAAAATCTGTCTTCGAAACCATGAGTAAATGCAAGACAATGGGGCTGCGACAGGACGAGTCCCTCGTCTGTCTGTATACACACAATGCGGTAGAAGTAAGGTGGCGAGGAAACTCTGGGCCTGCCGCCCTATTCTATTCTATTCTATTCTATTCTTTTTTAATTGAATGTACTATAAAAGATCATAGACTTGTGCCAAGTCAGTTACTACGTGAATATTCATTTCCTTTAGTGCTTTGTTGATTCATCAGCGTTAGGCCTGGTCCTGGCTTCACCTTTCTCTACTCCAGGCACTGGCCCGCCTTTCTGTGTACTTCCTATAGGATATTAAAGATGATCATGACCTACATTGTATCTTCATTCGATAACTGTTTACTCCCAGATATGAGGGAGGTTTGTCTTTTGTTTTGCCAGAAAAAATTTGTAGTAGTCTGCACGTTGGATTTCCAGGGCCAGAGAACTGCGGCGGTGAAACTGGTTTCACTTCCGAGGCCCTTCATTACCCACAAGGTTACGCTCTCTGAACCCCATTTGATCCTCGGGTCATATTTTGACCCTCCTTTGGAATCTTAAAAAAAAAAAATCGGTTTCCATGCTGTATGCAGATTAGAAGTTGCCTTGTTTGCTACTCTTCCAGCACAGAGTATCAGGGAGAAAGAGGCCTTATCTGTTCGTCCATCCCTTCTGTTTTGACAGACTGCTAAGAATTCCTCAGGACTTCCTTTGGTTTGGGATTTTACTTTCCCAAAAGCCTGATCTGATTCGTGTCAGGCATAGACAAGCTTGTCCCAGTGCTCTGCTTCAGGGCTGATCGGACGAAACCCAGGAATAGAAAAGGTAGATGCCTTGACTTTTGTCCCTGTTGGGGGATTAAAGTGTTTATCGCCAGAGTTGTCAAAAGCTCTAGTTACAAAACATTCAGAGTTTCAAGGAAAAAAAAAATGAAGCTTTTTCTCTTGGAGAACTTTTAAGTTCTCCACCATGGCTTAGATTTTCCAAAATGGAAAGCAAAGCTCGTATGAACCCCATTTTCACTAGAGATGTACAAGCGAGTGTAGTCACCTCAGTCTATTTCCCTCTCCTTGTTTCCGCCTTGGTCACTGATTGAGTCAGGCTGGAGGGGTAAGGTATGATCGCAAGAAGTGAATTCTCACTATAAACTTGGATTGATTAACAGAAACAATAAAACTGAACAAAACAGTTGCCCCTAATTCCTATCTCCAAGAATTGCTTTGTGCCATTTCGAATTCAGGTAGTTATTCTGTATATACTTAGAAGACTGTTCTGAGCTTCTTCAATCTCTAGGAAGTTCAAAAGGGGGTATCTGGGAAGACACAGGGCAGGGTGACTTCGAGAACCCTACTCATGCATGAAATAAAAAATAGGGATAAGCCAGAATGATGTAACATCCAAATTTGTGGTAGATGAAGAATCAGTGGAAATTCTTAATTGCACAGACTTTATAATCCATAATACAGAGTGTAATTCCATACTTTTTACTGTGGCAAGGGTGTGACGTGGTGTTAATCTTTTTAATTTTTGAATCCAAACTGAATTTAAAGTGTTGAGTATTTAAATTCCTCACAAGCTAATTATGAACCATTTGTAAAGTGTTTATATAACTCTTTGTATCATGTGTTGGTACATCTTATCAAGTTTTTTCTGGCATGTATTCCATTCTAAACTTCTGTAAGATTTCTATTGTTGCTGTAAATATTATACAAATATCTATTCCGTGGTAACCTTAATTATCAGCATGAAATGGTCAATTTTTACTGAGCACAATGTATTTTTGAATGGATCTTCCCAAATGTCTTTAATAAAATGCAGATTTTGCACTGATTGATGTGATCGCCAGGCCGTCCCCATCTTGAGCACTGTGGTCCCTCGCTTTTGAACAGCAAGCAGCTTCTTGTTAGTTCCTTCTTTGTAAAGAACTCACTTGATTTCAAATGGGGGATAATGGGCCTTTGAAGTTGGAAGCAGTTTAAGGGACAGAAAGTAATGTTAAAGCAGGGCAAGTCCTGTTATTTAATGATGATATTCTCTTTTTTTCCTATTTATAAAGCTTTTTCTCCTCCTGGCATTTTGAAAACTGGTTTCTTTCACACTTCAGTGTTGTGTCGTCTCCTTTGCACATTGCTAGACACTCGCTTGGTGGTTTGGGAAGATGGGAAGAGATGTCTGCCTCCCGCTCAGTGTGATGAGGAAAGCAAAGACGAAGGATCTCGGCCTGTTTTAGGGTAGGAGGTTGGCAAACTCGTTTTGGCAGATAGTAAATATTTGGGGTTCTGTGGGCCGTGGGGTCTCTGACTACTCAACTCTGCCTCCACGCAGCTCTGCCATCAGTGGCCCGAGAGCAGCAGAGGCAATGTGCAGATGAATGAATCCGGCTGTGTTCCGGTGAAACTTTATTTACAAAATCAGGTGGGGGTGGGGGGAGCAGATGTACTGACCATCTTAGCCCTCACTTTTGTCTTTTGGCATTTGCCCAGTGGGTCTTACTGCTGATGCGGGAAAGAACTTAAATGGCGGTGTGATGACATATATAAATATTCTCCACTGTTCTTTATCTTTCTTTTCTTTTTTTTTTTAACGTTTATTTATTTTTGAGACAGAGAGAGACAGAGCATGAGTGGGGGAGGGGCAGAGAGAGAGGGAGACACGGAATCTGAAGCAGGCTCCAGGCTCTGAGCTGACAGCACAGAGCCCAACGTGGGGCTTGAACTCACAGACTAGGAGATCATGACCTGAGCCGAAGTCGGCCACTTAACCAACTGAGCCACCCAGGGGCCCCTGTTCTTTATCTTTCTAAACAAAGGGTAGGAGCTAAAACCCAGTGATTCGTGTTCTTAAAAGCACTGTGTCACCAACTTCTTTGCTCCCAAATTTCTCCTTACTGTCCCAGAAACTTGTGGCCTGTGATTTTGACTGTAATTTTTATAAAGACTTAAATCAAAGTATGTAGGCCTTATAATTTTTCTGTCCGTAGCACCTATTACGGCCGGGCACAATGCCAAGGGTTTCACTTTTATTGTTACATTGACTTTTCACAGCAGTGCAATGAAGCGAGTAGTATCCTCAGTTTGTAGATGAGGAGACTGAGGTTTCTGGACTTTATGTTAACTTGCCCCAGGTCACCTGGCTAGAATTTGAAGCCTAGCCTGCTCACTGTAAAACCCACACCCTTAAACAACTAGTAAGCAGTGCAGTTACTGCATCTCCACGTATAGAAAACTGACGTGGGGTTCATCACATGGAGCAACTCATGTAGCCCCTTTCCTCTCATCTCCCGGTTGGTGGTAATTGATTTGACTTGAGAATCGAGCATTTCATGGAAACAAGACGCTGGAGGTCCAGGGACTGGCGAAGTGGCTAAGAGCACAGGCTCTGGACTCCGATTGCCTGAGCAGAGTCCTAGCTCCATCACCTGTATCTTGGGTGGCCTTAGGCAAGTTATTTCACTTTTCTCTGCCTCAGTTTCCTTTTCTTTAAATGGAAATGATAATAGTACCTACTTCATAGAGTCGTGAGGATTTAACAAGATGGTAACCTGCAAAGCACTTAATCGATTCTAAATAAATATTAGCTAGCTATTCTTTGTGCCTCGGTTGGCAGCCCTATGAAGTTGAGAAGCAGTGTCACTGAACCTCGACTGCCAGTTCTAGAGAGCTCATTAAGCACTTCAGATGTATTTATCTTATTTGACCTTCACATCAGCCTTGTAAAATTGTGAAGGTTAAGAACCGCCCAGCCTGGAGCTGTTCTTGGGATCACGGGAAGCAACAGCCTTTACAGCCGTACCTTTGTCAGCAGGCCTCAGCACCCTACACTCCAGGTAGACAAAGAGATGGGCTTCTGTCAGCGCCTGTTCAGAAACTCACCTTAGGGGTGCAATTTTCTGGCTTCCGAGGCTGAATTCGTAGTGGTACCTTTATTTTGAAATACCTTTGCTTTGTGCAAGTAACCTTCTCCTACACTCAATACCAAAATCAGCTCAGATTTTTGTTCTTAATCTTGGCAACACTTACTGCTACTTCTTTGTTAATAGCATTTTATTTAGTTGTTTAAAATGTCCTGCAATATGTTATATATATTTTATCGTAATTAAAAAAAATCTCCTATAGACCATACTCTAGCATTTGTGAAAATAAAAGTAAACGTGTTAACATATGGTAAAATAATGAGCTTGTCCTACACTATATATGTGTTTTTTAATCGAAATTTCCCCCCACTCAAAAAATCATACTCCAAACATAGTTTATGTGTTTAATAGGAAGATTCTGTTAGGCTGCAGATGCCCCTCAATAAAAGTTTTGTTTTTATATTTTCTGTTCTAAATTAAAGGAAGTAATTAATATGCTCTTATAAACAAGTTACCTACAGATAAACATGTTATGGATCTCAGTATCTCACTGTTTATTAAATTCTCAAGTAAGGAGCAATTTCCAATGTGAAATCTCCACTGGCTTCTTGGCAGAAATTGACACGTTGATCCTAAAATTCATATGGAAATTCAAAGGACTCAGTGGCCAAAACAGTCTTGAAAAAGAACAAAGCTGGAGAATTGACCTGTTGCAATTTCAAAACTTACTACAAAGCTACAGTCATCAAAAATGTGTGGTACTGGCATAAAGATAAACCTATAGATCAATGGAATAGGACTGAGAATCCAGAAACAACTTCTCACCTCTATGGCTAACTGATTTCTCAAAAAGGATGCCAGGACCATTCAGTGGGGGAAAATTGTCTTCAACAAATGGTGTTGGGACAACTGGATGTCCATGTGCAGATAATGAAGTTGGACCCCTACCTCCTACCATATACAAGAAGTAGCCCCAAATAGATCAAAGGTCTAAATGTAAGAAGTAAAACTATAAAACTCTTGAAAGAAAACATAGAAGTAAGTCTTCATGATCGGCATTTGGCAATGGTTTCTCAGATATGACACCAAAAACACAAGCAACAAAAAAGAATAAATTGGACTTCATCAAAATTTAAAAATGTGTTTCAAAGGACTCCATCAAGAGAGTAAGAAGACAACCTACAGAATAGAAGAAAGTATTTGCGAGTCGCGTATCTCATAAGGGAATTGTATCTAGACTATTAAAGAACTCTTACAATTCAATAATAAAAAGACCACCTGTGTTTTAAGTGGGCAAAGGACATTTCTCCCAAAAAGTTATACAAAAGGCCAGTGAACACATATGCTTAGCATCATTAGTCCTAGGGAAATGTGGAGAACCTAAAACTCTCATATGTGCCTGGTGGACATGCATAATGGTGAGGCCACTTTGGAAAACTGTCGGACAATTCCTCAAAAGGTTAAACATAGAGTTACCGTATGACCCAGCATTTCACTCCTAGATATATACCCAAGATAAATAAAAACATATGTCCAAACAAAAACTCGTACACAGGTGTTTATAGCAGCATTGTTCACAATAGCCAAAATATGTAGAAACAACTCAAATGTCCATCAACAGATGAATGGATAAATACAATGTGATCTATCCATATAATGGAATGATATTCAGCTGTAAGAAGGAATTAAGTAGTGATATATGCTACAACATGAATGAAACTTGGAAAAACGCTATGCTAAGCAAAAGAAGCCAGACAGAAAAGAT
The DNA here is from genome assembly GCA_030068075.1 of Paguma larvata. Taxonomy (NCBI): domain Eukaryota; kingdom Metazoa; phylum Chordata; class Mammalia; order Carnivora; family Viverridae; genus Paguma; species Paguma larvata. Next base: position 13,280,124 of record CM057830.1, read on the forward strand.
CACAGTTGTGTGATTCCATTTATATGAAATGTCCAGAATAGGCAAATCTACAGAGACAGAAAGTCGAAAAAAAGTCAATCAGTGGTTGCCTAGGGCTACGAGGACAAGTAGATTGGGAGGTGATGGCTAACGGGTGCAGTGTTTCTTTGTGGGGTTCCTCAACTCTGAGTGTACTAAAAGTCATTGAATCGTACTCTCGAAATGGTTGAAATTTGTACGATATATGATTATCTGATTAAACCTTTACAAAGCAAACATTTCTAACATAAACAATTAGTTGGAGAACTTTTATCACTGCCTCACACTGTTTGATTCTTTTCTTCTTTCCTCTTAACTCTACTCCCCTCCTGTGTCTGATGTGCCCATTGTAGAGGACCCGATCTCTTAGGCTACCACCTTTTTCTCTGACAATCCGTGTCATGATGAAAGTTCATTCAGCTTTTCACTAAGCTGAATCAGGCGTCAGTTCTAAATGGATTTATTCATGTGTCCTAAGGCCAGAGAAAGATTTTTTTTTCTCCACCTTGAATTTGATATGTTTGTATTTGAGAGAATACTGAGCAAGGGAAGCATTTTTCCAGGTTCAAGTATACAGTGGGAGATTAAAAAGATGGGGAGTTAGGGACACCTGGGCGGCTCAGTCGGTTAAGCGTCCGACTTCGGCTCAGGTCATGATGTCACAGTTCATGAGTTTGGCCCTGCGTCAGGGTCACTGCTGACTGTGCAGAGCCCACTCTGGATCCTCTGTCTCCTTCTCTCTCTGACCCTCCTCCACTTGCTCACGTACATATGTGCCCACGCTCTCTCTCTCTCTCTCTCTCAAAACAAATAAACATTAAAAAAAAAAAAAAAAAAAGATGGTGGGTTAAATATAGAGCTGTTCTAAGCCCAAAACACCAGGGAAGAGGTGTGGGGTTTTTAGGAGGCTTCCCACTCACAGAGAAGGTGAATGTGATGCCCAGGAACATGTTAGGGTGAGTCTTTACTTGGCTTGGCATTTGAAAACAAAGTAACTCAGGAAAAAGTCTCTAGTAGAGGCTGTGCTGTGTCAGGACCAGGACAGTCTCAGATTCCCCGGTCTTGTCAGAGGGCCCTCAGCCTCCAGTTTCACCCCCTCTCGGCTCCTACTTTCATAGACCTCTCCTGCCCACTCCCCGTGTCATCAGCCTCTTCCAAGGGAAGGGCCCGAAAACTCGGGCTGAGCTGTAAACAACAGAGGAGACTTAGACTGGTATCCCCAAAAGGCCCCAGCTTAATGAGCTCCTCCAGGAGGGGGAAGGCCGGGCCCCTTCCAGGCCTGGTCCTTTCCAAGGAGGTTTCAGCCTCAGGAGCAGGCCTGTTTGTGTGTCGCAAGGCAAGGGGTGAAGTTAAACTGTGGGTCACAAGAGATGTAACCACATCCGTTCTTAGGACATGTGGTCTGCCCACTTCCTGCAAAGCATATAGTTAGCTAATGGGCCTCCTCCGTGTCGCCAATGATAGAGCTCCTGCATCAACTGTTTTTAAAATGTTAAGCTTGTTGAAAAATGGTGGCCCTTGATAAAGGGAAATTCTGGTGTGCTTTGGTCATTTGGGGTTCCCAAATATAGAGAAACTTTGCTATGTACACCTGAGGCCTGTCCCACGCATTCCCCCAAATAGTGACCACAGACTGGAAAACTTTGCTAGAAGGGATCTCTATGTGATGAGAGTTTTCGTGGCTCACCAGTCCTTGTGTGCGTGGGGGCGAAGGCTCAGAGCGGCGGAGACCCTCCTACCTGGGGCGATGGTGCACAGCCTCCAGGAGACCGGGCACGGGCCCCCGACTGTGGTACTCCTTTCGGCCAACCGGTCGCCTTCAAACCCTTCCCTCTGCGTACAGATGCTCTGAAGTTGTGAAAGGCCCTGATTCAGGGAAAACAGGAGAAACTGCCAGCTTGCTCTCCATTTGCATTCGAATCGAGGTTTTATGAGACTTGGTCCCTGTTTTCAATGTGGTAAAGCAAAAGAGTTTTGAAATTATTTGGGCTCCTTTGTGTTCCCTGGGACCACACCTTTCACAGTGTCAGACCAAACACAAAAACCCGAGAGCAGAAAATTACCCCTGCTACTTAGGCTTTTGTATGAAAATTGTTTTTAGGGACATTTTCTTTGTTCTTATTGTCTTTGGCCCTGAGTGGGGAATGAGTTCATTTTTCTTTCTCTCTCATTGAAATTGGAAACTATATCTTAAAAAGAAAGAAAGAAAGAAAGAAAGAAAGAAATTATTTCTGCCCATCCCAGCATTGAAAAGAGCTTGTAAGATTCAGCCCTGTGTCACCCTGTTCAAACCCGGTCGTATCAGCGTCCCCTCCAGGCCCTCCACCCCCCTGGCCGGTGCCACGCTGAGGGAGGCGTCACGCACACTTGCTGACGCACTCCAGCAGCTCCATCCGGATGGCGATGCGGACGTGCCAGCCCAGTGGGATCAGCCGGATGAAGCGGGAAATGATGGGGGGCCGCAGGAGGTTCTGGACTGTGGAGGTTCGGTCCGAGTTGCCATAGAAGACCTAAACGGAGAGGAAGTCATATCACTATCACGTCAGGGGAGGGAAGAGGAAGAACAATTCCTATCTGAAGCCGGCCCCAAACTTGAAGTCTGGGAAATCTCAGAAAGGGCTTAAAGCTCAGAGAATTGCATATGCCCCACCCCACCCCCAAACCTGAACTTGTGTGTTAGCCCCTGCATGTTCTAGGCATCTCCGAGTCACTCCTTGGGGACATCCAGAACTCCACTGGCCAGTATGGAAGCCTTAACCACACATGACTATTTAAATTTAAATGAATTAAAATTAGATAACAGTTTCCTTCCTCTGTCACACTCATTATGGTTCACATGTTCAATAGCTGTGTGTGGTTAGTGGCTTCCCTCTCGAACAGTGTGGATACTAACATTTCCAGTGTCACAGAATATTCTTTTGGATGGCACTGATGGAAAATGCCTCTTGAGTCTCATCACCGGTTTTGTGCTTTAATTCTTCCCATTTTCACAGATTTTGAAAAGGACCACATCGCACTTACAAGAGGAATATCCTTCTGTTCCAAAGGCATGCAAAGTGAGGCTCGAGTAAAACCTGGCGAGCCGGCCCTGAAGTTGTGAGCCAAAGCTCTAAGTGTGCATCTCTCTATCGATACAAGTGGCCAATACTTTCTAAACTTGGAAAGCTGCTTTTAGAAAAGAAAAAGCCATAAAAACTAGAGGGAAGACTCTGGTAGGGGGAGTGCAGTACCCACAGTAGGGAGAAGAAGGGTCTGCTTCGTGTTTTGGGGGATGCAACATAGCATGATGCAGTGGCCGTAACATAAAAAAGTGCCCCGGCTGTTTGGCTATGTTTCCAAAGAAATCATTCTTTTTTTAAATTTTTTTAATGTTTATTTACTTTTGACAGAGAGACAGAGTGTGAGCAGGGGAGGGGCAGAGAGAGAGGGAGACCCAGAACCTGAAGCAGGCTCCAGGCCCTGAGCCATCAGCACAGAGCCCAACGCGGGGCTCGAACTCACAAACCGTGAGATCATGACCTGAGCCGAAGTCGGTGCTTAAATGACTGAGCCACCCAGGGGCCCCCAAAGAAATCATTCTGGGCGGTCTTTTTAGTCATAGTGCTCTGCCTGATGGCCATGGAGCGTTTCGTTTCTTTCTGGGATTATCTCCTGCAAAAAATCTGGCTGCCATGTTGGCCTCATCTATCTACCAGACAAGAAGGAGCTCGTGTGCCGTGATCTTGCCTTTCTTCCCAATAGCAACATCCCACATCCCCCTGTCTCAGCCGTTTGCCCTTGAATCTATTCAAGTCGGGACAGGTGAAGAGGGAGGTTGGAACAGCCGCCTCCAGATTGCACAAGTGCCTGAGCAGAGTGCCTCTTTGCAAAGAACCATCAAGGCCTTCTGAAATGCAGACAGGACTTGAAAAAGAATTCTCCATTTCTTTTTGAAAAGCCAGCTAACAAGAGCAAAGATGAAATAAAATGCCTAAGTATCAAGACGGTTTTTCCTATTATATTCAAAGTCCTTGAAATCTGAACCCGTGACTGTCTTGCTGTACAGCTTGTCATCACAGAGCACAAAGCCTTCTGATTTTCAGCCGTATGTGTCTACTTAATCTGATTAAATGTCCAAATTAGCCTCAGAAGTCCTAACTCTCAGGCAAAAGGACAGTTAACATTTCCAAACAGGTAGTGAGTTTTTAATTCATTGCAAGTATACATTATATATGTAAAATATTGATTGTAGACATATACACTTAATCAAGAGCCTACTGTGTTCAGTCTATGGTGAACAAGACTTGGGGCTTGGCCTTTAGAGGTTAGTAGGATATAAAGTTGCTCAAAGGTTCAAGTTCCTCTGTGTCTCCACTGCTGGAGTCATGTCCATCATTTATACGGCTCAGTGGCCGACTTGCTGGATTGTCCAGATCTTCCTGGAAGTCAGTCTCAATACTGAGTAAGGAGAGGCTGTATCTACATAAGTGCACGAGAGCCCACCCACATCAATAATAGGTCAAGTCACACGTACGCAGCAAAGTGTTCAATGGCCCACAGAGTTTGGAATAGCCCAAATGGCCAGTTTTGATCATTCAAGCAACTATAAGCCGATATGAGCCTTCCAACAAAGATTTCTTTTGCACGCAAGAGTGGCGCTCATTCACAAACTGCCGGGCACCCAGGATACAGCAAGAAAGGACACCTGCCTTGTCAGAGGGTAGACCGCGTTGTGGGGAAGAAGCGTGGATGACCTCCCTTGCCATGGAGTCAGTGGTCTGACAGGGCTGGAGCAGGAGGGAAGGCCCAGAGAGTGTGAGCTAAAGGTAGTTTGGGGTAAGCCCAACTTACCCGGTTGTTTCCTGTCTGGTCCTTATAGTAAATCCAGTTCAGGTTCTCATCGGTCCTGTACTGCACACTGTACTTGGTCATCCACTCGTCGATGTCACAGCGCCCCTGGGTGAGGATCCCTGAAATCACCTTGACCTCCTTCAGATCTATCTGTAGCCACTGGCTGCTGTCCTGGTACTTGGACAGCCAGGCGCACCTGCCGGGAACACAGCAAATCACCGGGAGCCCTTCCCTATGAGCGCCTCCAAAGGGCTGAGAGGCACTGCCCTTTGAGGGGTTGCCAGCGCCCGAGGAACCCCTGCAACGCGCGGGCAGCGTGAGCTGCAACCTATCAAGAACCCAGAGGCCCGTCTCCGAGAAGTGTGTGGCCTCCATTACACTCGTATCATTCTCTCTCTCCCTGCATCCCCACTGACCAAAGAACAATGGCCAGATTCAACCGATCCATCAAACGAGTGCCTTCGAGTGTTGCTGAAATCACGGTTGGGGCGTGGCTGAGCATGTCTTTCTTCAAAACATGAAAAGGCATGGTTTTTGCACCCACCAGCTCCATTCCCTTTTCATTAGTCTCTCCCGATGTCTCTTTCTCCATGAGTCTCACCCTAATTTCAGTCTCTTTGTACATATCGGCTTCTCCTTTCAGTGCCGCGTTCATGGCTTTCAGAGAGTGTCTCCCATGTGCAGAGCACTGAGCCAAGTGGCTCTGGAAGAGCTTTTGGCAACTGTTAAGCAAACCAACCAGTGAGGGAACCGATTTGTTTTTTAGCTATATCCCTCACGAATTGTGGAAACCTCTAAGTTCCCCTTTGAGATTTTTATGTATTTTTTGCAGATTAATTAGCTTCGTGGGACTCAGTCCTTGGCTGCCTTCTCTTCCAGACTTGCTCCTTGCGTAGCTCTTGAAATTGTAACTTCCATCCCAGACCTTTTCTAAATTCCAAAACCTGAGAATCATTTGCTGTCTAGACAACTTCTAGTCGCCTAATAGCATCCCAAACGAAACACGTCCAAGAGTAAACTCCTTATTGTCTCTACCCCAACCTCTCCTTCCAACATCCGTCTTTTGGAATGCTACCCCCTTCCTCCTGGGTGTTCAGCGACCTGAGAGAGATCTTCAGTCCCTTCCCCTTTGTCACCTCGAACATCCAATCCATCTATTGACTCCGTCTCAAATGTTTCCAAAGTCATTTACTTTTCTCCATCTCCTTGGCACTGCTCTGACCCCCATCGTCCTCAATTCTTGCCCAGATTGCTGCTTTAGCTCACTTAACTAGTCTCCCTGGATTACTTCCGCCCACCAAACAGTTCTCCCCACAGGAGCCAGATTTTTCTTTTTTCTTTTATTTGAGAGAGACAGCACGTGCAAGCAGGGGAGAGGGGCAGAAGGAGAGAGAATCTTAAGCAGGTGCCACGGTGAGCATGGCTTCTGGTGCGGGGCTCGATCCCACAACCCCAGGATCAGGACCTGAGCTGAAACCGAGAGTCAGACGCCCAACTGACTGAACCACCTAAGCGCCCTGAGCCAGATTTTTCTTACAACACAAATCTGATTGTGATACTTTCCTACTTCAAGTCTTTCTCTGGTAGAGTCTGCTAATTGTCTCCTAATCTCCTCTTCCCATCTTCTTTTAGCAATAGAACACCACCGCCACTACCAACATCACCACCATGTTTTATCTGGGCAAATGGCCACCCAGAAAAGTTCATATTTCCCAGTCTCCTTTGCAGCGAGGTGGGACAATCTGACTAAATTCTGATTAATGAGATGTGGGCAGAAGTAGCCAATAGGATTATGCTTGTGCACTCTGCTTTTCATTTCTCCCCACTGACTAGAATGTAGACGTGCTAGTGAAAGCTGGGGCAGCCATATTGGGCCCTAAGATGGAAGCTTCATGTGAAGGATGACAGAAGAAGGTAGAAAGAATCTGGACCCCTGATACCATCAGCCGTCATGACAATGAAACGACATGGCCTAATGAAACTTTTCATTATTATGTTATTTAAGCCTGTATGTTATTTAAGTTTCTGTACTTTGGGGCTCTTTGTTACAGAAGTACAACTTATATTCTAACTAATGTACATTCCAGGTCCTCTCATTATGCCTAAAATCGGGACCATAATTCTTGACATGACTTCATGATCTGACTTCTGCCTGCCTCTCTGGCCTTAGCTCCCTTGTGCCCTAACTTTGCTGACCTTTACCGTCCCCATCCGTGCCATTCCGGAATCCTCCCAACTAAGGGCCTTTGCACCTGCCGGAATCTGCCTCCCTCAGCCCCCTCAGCTGGCTAACCGCAAGTCTCAGGTTAAGTATCTTTTCCCTAGAAAGTCTTCCCTCGTACTTCAAATAAATCAGGGCTTTCTTCTTTGTCTCCTTCACAACATTTATCACACTCACTAAATGATCAGTTTTGTTATTATGTGTTTAGAGTCCCTCTCCCCATCTAAACTGTGTGCTTCTTGAAGGCCAGGACCTCAGCCACCTCGTCCACAGTCCTCAGCACATGGAAGGTGCTCGGTCAATATTTGTCGGATAAATAAAGGCATCTTGCCATCTGTTTCTTACAGAGACCTACAGTTTTCAAATCACACTGGAAAACCCGCCTGTGCCACCTGCCCTGCTTACCCAAAGCCTTGACTGTTGAGCCGGGCCTTGTTAGCGGTCCATGAGGAATACCAGCCCACGTACTGCTCCAGGTTGGAGCAGGTGATCTGGTCCGGTGTAACTTCTCCTGACTCGAAACCCAGGGGCTTATGATAGGGGCATTCTGGAAAAGGAAAAACAACGCATACCAAAACACTCATATCACATGGCAACACTCCACGAACACGACATGACTGCAATGACAAGTCGAACCGTCTCATCTGTGCTTCGGTAGGGGGAGAATGTTTTGTTCCTCAGCGCGCTCCACAATGGGTCTTCACCCTGTTCGCTGCTCTTATGAGAAGAGAGTGAAGATGAAGCAGAAGGATCGCCATAGAGACTCGGCATTCACAGAAGCAGAGGAAAGGGGCTCTATGGCAACCTGAGGTGGGGGGGGGGTACTTCACCTCCTCCACAAACTTAAGACATTAAAAAACCAAGAGGTTGACAGGGAAATATCATACTTAAATGCCATACTCTTCATTTTCCTCGTTAACACAGTGGTAGCCACCCTGCATGATGATGCCAGGGGTCCAAGCTGTCTTCGGGCAGCAGATGATACTAATTAAAGGAACCAAGCAACGGTGAGAGGCAAGAAGGGCAATTATATATTGAGACTGACTTCTCACTTGTAAATTGCAGTTTTCTCACCAGGCTGATGAATAAAAAAAAAAGGAGGGGGTGAAATGGACCTGAGGGACTATTGAATAAGGTACAGTTGAAAGGAAGTGTCTTTTTCCAAATAAGAAGAGCCAAAGCTGGTTCTTGGATGTTAACTGTCTGCTGCTTCTCATGTATTTCCAAACGCATTCAGTGTTGGGTTACCCGGTCACCGACTTTCGCCGACTGCTGGCCCAGCATCGGCTCTCCCCTCCTTTTCGACCCAAGAACCCTAATTTTGTTAGGCAGCAAGGTAGGCGGCTAAAAAATGCAATCTTTCCCAGCCTCTTTTGCAGGGAGAGGTGACCATGTGATACAGTTTCTGACCACTGAGATATAAGACGATGTCTCCTGGGGGTTTCTGATCAGTTTTTGTTTGCCCCTTCTTTCTTCCTGTCACCTGGAAGGAAGACCCGATGGCTGGCACGGTGGTAACCATCTTGCCCAATGGGGGTAAAGCCAAAAGAAGTGCAGAGACTTCAGCCCTGACATCCTTAAGCAACTCCCAACCCCTAGTCTTTTTACTGCATGAGTCAAAACAAAATTAATTCAATAAACCACTCTTTAGGGGATCTCTTATTGGTAACCAAACATACGTCCTAGCTAAATTTCTATAGAAAACAAATGGCAAACTTATACAAATACATTTCTTCTAGTTTTCCGATTGCGAACAATAAACTTCGAATAAGTTAAATTATTTTTTCTCCGTGTGTAAATTTGAGTTCAGATCAAAGAGCTGAACATACGTCCTGGGGCATCTTCCCTTTCCAACAGTGAAACGAGTGCCGAGGTCTTTCTGGAAGATAGCTTTCAAAAGTCACTAAGACTGAGTGAAGCGTGCAAAAGCTTGAGTGCCCTGCATCCTGAGACCAGAATGCGCGCAGAGGCAGTCATGCCCTGTCCCAGAGACTGAAGACAGAAAGACAGCCTCAGGCCTCTAGCGGACCAGGGAGGCTTCGCTGCCTTTCTGCCCGATGCACGAAGGAAAAGGTCCAGCCTCCACCAGTAGCTGTAGCTCGGCGGGGCCGGAGGTGAGGGGACAGCACTTGGAGTTTATCGGCTACCCAAGGCTTCAGGAGCCTACTAAAATAAGGGGAATTCCTGGGAGAGAGGACGGCAGTGCGTTACGGGCCACTCGATCATGCCTTGTGCGGTCAAATCAGTAGGCCTTGTTAAGGACGCAGTTTTCAGTATTCCACCCCCGGAGCAGCCTCATTTTTAACAAGCACACTTTCGAAGCACACTTGGGAAACCTTGGCCTGTCAGGGAAGGCATTTGTTGGTTGGCGGATTCAGGGGCCTGGTCCCCATGGCCTTGGGGGCTCCTCTACCTCCTCGATTCCCCTCTGACCTGGAAGACAAGCCCATGCCACCAGAAGGTGGGACAAGGCCCCAGCATCAGAAAGCTGGGTTTCAGCTGGGCCCAAGGTTGTCGCTTAAATTCTAACCATGGGTATCTCTAAGGCCCCTCCATCTCGAATCTCCCTTTTCTTGCTCCAGGGCCTCCAGCTTGGAGGGAAGGAGCAGAGGGGAAGGAAGAGCCATCCACCCACTCCTGATGGCTTTATTCTTGGCATTTGGCTCTTTCTTTGTTTTTCCCTTCAATCTCTTTTGCCATTTCTTTCTGATTTGCCCATCTAATGGTTCAGAGTGGGCGGGAAACCTAGGGAGACATAGCCAGCGGCAGTGGCCTTGGAGGCCGGTGAGGGCTTGTCCGAACACGGACCCTGCCCACGCTCTCCAGGAAAGCGAGGATCTCACCGTCCCCGTGGCTTCCGCCTGGCATCTGGGAGTCAATGCCTGATTCTGGGCCCCAAGCCTTATCCCATTGTCCGTTTTCCAGGTGGACGGTTCCATCTGGGTGACCCAAAGACTCTTCGCAGCCAACGTTCCAAACCAAACCCTTCGGTCTCCTAGCCCCCAAGCCTGCCCCTGTACAGGGCTCTTGTCAGGTGTTGGTGCCTCTAGCTACCCAGCTGCTAACCCAGAAACCAGCGGTGTGGCCCAGAGCAAGAATGTCTGTTTAGAGTTGATGCGAGCTGGGATTGGATCCCACTCTCTGCGTGAGCTTAGGCAAGCTGCTTAACCTTTCTGGATCTTAATTTCCTTATCTGTGAAATGGAACCGAGAGCAGTACCTGCCTCCAGAACGTCGCTGGGATTACATGAGATGATGTTCGTAGAGTAAGGCCTGTAATGCCTGGCCAAGAGCAACAGATGATATCGGTGGAATAGGGTGAATTCGTGGGAATATATCGCTGTCTTCTTGAGTTTTTCGTGTTTGTCTTTCTGGTGAAGACTCACCCGGGAAGAAATCGAACCCCCCTCTATGATGCTCCCATCATCCCCTGTATGTCTCCCCAAGAAAGAGGCCACCTTTATGTTTCTAAAGGTTTGGGCTCTTCTTGCTCCAAGAAGAAGAAGCCCCATACTTGTGTTTGTGTGTGCGCGTGTTCGTGCGCCTGTAGGTGATTCGGAGAGGAAAGGCTGTTGGCCGCAGAGCATCTCTCGGATTTATGGATTTGGAGAGTCTAGGCCTCAGCAGAAATTACCTGAGTGTGCTGGAGGGGGGCGGCTGGAGAATCTGGGCTCTGGCCCTTTTGGGGAAAAGGGGGGTGTTCGTGGTAGGGGCCTGAGCTCAGCAGGGACATGCTTCCTCTGAGGCGACCAGACCACAGAAGGGGCCGGGGAGCCCTGACTGAGCGCCAGACACCCTCGGAAAACTTGGGAAGGTCCCTGGGACTGAACTGAGCTTGGTTCAGAGGGAGGAGAGCCCCCAATGAGGTGTTGGCCTTCAAGCGGGGCTGTGGGCCAGGCAGGGAGGCTGCCACCTCGCCAGAGCCCAAGCCTGAGCCCTGCCCCCGGGCAGCCTGGCAAACCCGGACCTTCCCTCCTGTGCTTCGGTACCTTCTAGACTCTTCCCTCCTAAGGCGGCCTGTGATGGAATCACTGGGCCTCAGATCCAGAGAGATGCCTCTGTATTAGACTGGAACAGACATGTAGTCCAAGGAGACAGGCAGGACCTTTAACTGCCCTGTCTTTAGACTCCTCGCTGGCCACACCGAGGACTCAAACTGGTGTTATTTAAACTTGGAAAAATAGAAAATGTGACGTTTCTCACACTCCACGCCCTGGGGGGTAAACTGCAGTCCACTTATGTTAGTATTTTACCGGACTCCTCCTTGCCCCTCTCCTGTTCCTTCCGCGGTCCTGGCTGAGCTCCCTTTTGGTCCTCATGCAGGCCTGGAGGCCTTCCGTTGAGGCCGTCCCCTCTGCCTATGACACTCCTGTCCCCTCTCTTCCCCCTTCACCCAGCCAACTGTGCTCATCCTTCAGATGTCTGCTGGCCCCCCCCGCTTCCCACCCGGAGTGGCGTTAGGGGTCCAGCTGCTGCCTCCCCAGGCACCCCGTTCCTGTCGCTTATTTCCCGTCCTTGTCATTATTTAATTTTCGGCTCCCCCGGGCTGTCTGGCTCATCATTCTATCCTCCGAGCTGCGCAGAATGCCTGCACATGCTAAGCACTCCATAGTTATTGGCTGGATGGTGAACGAAGGGATAAACAAAGATTATCGCCCGCCTTGGGTGGCCTCTAGGAACAAGCAGAGAAGACAGCCGAAACAGGAAGCAGAAAGCTCAGGGAGGAAATAGAGGTTGCCTGGCCCAGAGAACGCCTACTGCCCTCATCCAGAGGAAACGGCCAATTGAGCGTAAACTGGGATTAAGCAACACGGATCACGTTGCTGTAGGAATTAAGGGGACCCTCGTCAGACTTACATGGAATATGTCCTTCCCACGTTTTCTGCCCAATGCGAGTTTGTTACTGTAGCTGTGAAGCCTGTTTTTATGCTCCTCTTAAGTAGAAAAAGAACGTTTCTACATTCATCTTAAGGAAAAACCTACATCGTCTGTGGTACAAGTGGCTCTTCTGAGCGATGCTTCGATCATTACGTGGATCAAGGCAGGTTCATAACGTGCTGCCAATCCAGGCTCCGCGTGACGCACTAGCCTTTCTTATTCAGTAGACAACCTCTCGGTCGGGAGGCATGAAGGCCAGACACGGTCGTAAAGAGCATTTACCTGGAGCCACACAAGGAGTTCAGGGATGCTCTTGACGAGAGAGGCAGGATCATTAACATGCATCCGTATTGGACTTGAACATACGTGACAACGTAGTAGACTGTAGAAGAATGTTCATAGAATGGAGTGGAAACTCGAAAATAATATAGAAATAGAAAATCTAGAATAAAGGTAAAGCATTCACGAACCATTGGATTCCTTAGATTTGGATCCTTTCCTTACCCGATTCTTCCCCCTCTGAGGGCCAAGGTAGTCTCAGTTGACTGTGGAAGACGGACCTTTTAGTAGTTTCGATAGTGTTCAGAGGAAGGCTAAGGAGGCCAGAATGTACCTTCTGCTCTGTGGGTGGGGCCGCTGGACAGTAACGACCAGCGTGCACCCGAGGGTGCCTCCCAGCAGCCCTGAGTGACCTTCCCTCCTGTCCTTCTGTACCTTCTAGGCTCTTCTTTCCTCCTAAGGCGGCCTGTGATGGAATTACTGAGTCTCGGGACCCAGAGAGATCAAGCAGTGTTCCTAACATTCCGTTGAGGATCCGAGGCACCAATGGGGGTCTAGTCCTGCTGCCCCGACTCGTCTCTTCCGTGGAAAAAACCCAATTAACACCAAGGAACCAACCCTTTAACACTTAGGTTGTATTTGTTCCTTCCCGGAAATATCCGTGCCTTTAAAAAATAAAACAAAAGGAAAAACAAACAGAAGATGGTGGGAGTGGAAAACACATAAGCTAAAGGAGTTTCTGATTTCAGAACTTCAAGTGCATGGCACATGTTTAAGGGGAGAATGCTGGGGGGACCCCGGTGGACTTCACATTCCTCAAATACACAGCCTTCCTCAACTTCTCAGTCGATTGGGTCAATGAAGCCAATCTGCATAAATAATCTCTTTTCAAGCGTCTTTTTCGGTTGTTTCTGGTTTTTTTTAGGTTTTTTTGGTTGTTGTTTTGTGTTTTAGAAAGAACTTGGAATGGAAGTCCAGTAGGGTCTTCGTGTCTCTAGTGAAGAGAACGTTTGTTTCCGCAGCATGGGAAACTCCTTCAGGGAGGAGAGAATGCCTTCATTTTTTTTTGTCTCCCCATCAGTGCCTGGCACATAACAGGCCCAGGAGGAGAAAGGGTGGAATTGAATTTTAAACGGATTATTAAGGAGGGTGCTTCAATATTGACTGGGCAGACCACACCAACATATAATGGCTGCAGGAGCACCTGCCGGGAACACAGCGGGGCGTCCAGTAGAAGCCCACCAAACTAGGCTTGCTGCCTTGCTCACAACGGGGCCCCACTGCTCCTTTCCCATAGACTTAGTTCACAGACCAGGTCCTACCCCGTTAGCAAATAGGAAAGCAAAGCGGAGGCAGCAAAGGCCATTGTAGACTCCGCCGCCTCCCCCACAATTTGCTATTTTAATGCAAATTTAATGAAATAATGAAGAGAAGCTCACTCGCGTACACACGTACTGTCTCTAGCAGAGCTATTATTAGGTGATTATGTAAAGTGAATGACTCGGCCTGGCACCACCATAACCCTGGAGAGGGGTAACAAACACGGTTCCAGGCGAAAGAGCCTCTGAGCCCTGGAGAGCACTGAGGGCTGCAAGGGTTTTCTGGGCCCCCAAGCCTCTGAGAGTCAGAGCGTGAGCTCTCAGGAGGCGGGAAGAAAAGGAGCTAACCTTTATTAAAGCTAGTTTGCCGGGTACCACACAAAATGCTTTCATGCCTCATCCGATCTCTCCTCGTGACAACTCCTTAGAGCAGGGGTCAGCGAACTGTGGTCCTTAAACCCACTGGGGCTCACCGCCCGTTTTTGTAAATAAAGTTTTATTGGAACGCAGCCACACGCCTGTATTTACACACCGTCGGTGGCTGCTTTCACGCAACAATGGCGGAATTGGGTCGAGAGCCTATGGCCTGCAAAGCCACAAATTATTTAGCATCTGGTCCTTTACAGACAAAGTCTGCTGGCACGAACCTTACAGGAAGACACTCATATTAGCCAGGAAGGGCTATGCTATGCTGCAGAACAAATCGTCTTGGAACTTTCAGAGGCTTAACACAACAAAGGTGTATTTTTCACTCAGGTGACTTGTCCGCTCTGGGTTGGCAGGGTTTCTGCTCCATTTAGTTTCCTGGGACCCACAATGAAGGCTGAAGGAGAAACTACTTTCTCAAGCAGGGAAGGGAGAGCCGGAGAGTCGAGTACCATGTTCATTTTGGAGGGGACGCTGCCTGCTTTGGCGGGAACCGCTCTCAGGTACTGCGTGACTCTCAGGGGGCTGGAATGGGGGGAAGAACATGGTTCTTCGGTGAGCAATAAACACTCGGGCACGGTACTACCACCTCCATTTGACAGAAAAACACCAAAGTGGGAGCCCCAGAGTTCAGAAGTGAGGCAGACAGGACTCCAACTCTGGTCTTTCTGACTCAGAAGGCTGTCCTCTTCACAAAATGCCCTGCCTCCTACCACTGATTTATTTTCATAAATTCCATTCGTCTATTTCATTGAACATAGGTACCACCTCGCCGTCTCGCTCAGGCCGGGTAGACGCACGGGAAGCTATTTCTGAACAGTGACATCAGTGTGGCGTGTTGGAGCAGTGGCCGTTGTGTGATTTGAAGCTCAGAGGCCAACTGCAGGAACCCCAGAGCATAGTGTTCAGGGGGGGTAATTCAGCCAGGTGGAAAGGAAGAGGAGAAACAGTGTTCCCAAGGACACCCCAAGGATCTGGTGCCCTAAGGAGGAGACACTCACCCGGTATGCAGTCTAAGGAGGTGGCGCCAGCAGACCACAGGGCATTGGCACCTCCTTGGCAATCACATTTGCATGCTTTGTGGTACCAGGTGTCCTCGCCCTCATCCTGCGAGAAGCCAGAGGGGAAGGAGTGTCAGAAAAGTCACAGTCAGGGCCGCCTGGGTGGCTCAGTCGGCTAAGCATCTGACTATGGCTCAGGTCATGATCTCATGGTTCGTGGGTTTGAGCCCCAAGTCGGGCTCTGTGCTGACGGCTCAGAGCCTGGGGCCTGCTTCACATTCTGTGTCTCCCTCTCTCTCTAACCCTTCCCCTGTTTGTTCTCTGTCTCTCTCTCAAACATAAATAAACATTAAAAAAAATTATAAAACTAGAATGCTCCATGTATGAAAATTTTAGGAAAAAGAAAAGAAAAGAAAGAAAAATCACAAAGGCAACTGTGGCCAGAGCCACTGGAAAAGTCTGGGTTCGGAAACCTTGCTCATTCATGACCTGTGTTCTGTGGCTGCGTTGGCACCGCGACAGCACAACTGGAGTATTAATTCAGGCTCGAGACACACAGTTGCCGCTCATCTTTGAGTCCAGATAAACGGACGTCCACCACCGCGGACGAACAGCTAATAATCTCACAGACACACCTTGCATCCTCTCATTAAACCGCCGATCTTGAACTTGCTCAGATAAAATGTGCTATTGCCACCACCGGGGTAAAGTACCTTAAAAAAGTACCTTAAAAAAAAAAAAAAAGCAACAATTCTACACATTATTCTGAGCTAGGAAAACCTTCGAGAACAGCATCCGTGTCAACCCCAGCCCTCTTATTGTAACATACCTCAGTCGACGATAATCCCAGTGTGGCTGAGCAAAAGGACAAGAGAGGACAAGTCAAGTTAAAAAAAAAAAACAAACACAGAAATTCAACAAAATGATACATCACGTGGAAAAGTGAAATGAAAGGAGTCACATAAAAGTTAACAAAGCCCCTTCTGGAAGAAGTCAAAGTCAGTCAATATATGCCAGGAAAAGCATCCACGGATCCTGAGAAGCCAGGGACAGTAACATTAAACAGAGAAGTATCATTATTGCTGCTTTTTGTTTTTAAAGTAAACGCGACCCCCAACACGCGGCTCGAACTCGAGACCCCGAGATCAAGAGTCACGTGCTCTATCGACTGAGCCAGCCGGGCGCCTGTGTTATTTTTGTTCTTTATAGAATTTTGGAAAATACATTAATGTAGCAAAGCGGGGGGGGGGGAGGGGAAGCACCTGTATCTCTTATCACCAAAGGCAACCCTGTTAACACTTTCATATAGATCTTTCCAGTCTTTTTCTTACGCGTGTTTTTTAAAACATATTTGAGAACCGACTGTTTAAACAGTGTTTACAGTTTACATTGTTCAATTTGACGTTAAGGGCTAACTTTTTCCTTTACTCACTAACTCTTCTTCGTCTTCAGCAGCAGCACCGGCAGCATCGTCCCTAGTGCCATTCAGGAGCTGATTCTTAGTCCCCCCACCTCCCCCCCCGCCCCCGGCCCCGCGGGGACTCGACACATCTAGGTTACTTAGGATTAAAGAATTGCTTAGAAAATCTTTTTACGGTTTGTCTATAATGTACAGGAAATATCAAACCACAAACTGTAAATACTGTATAATTAATGTGGGAAAACTGAGTAAGTAAAATTTAACATAAAACTAACATATAAACTATCTTTATAGAAGTATGAATAAAGAGAATGAATGCACAATTTAAATTAAAAAAATTTTTTTTAAATGTATTTTTGAGAGAGAGAGACAGAGCGTGAGCAGGGGAGGGACAGAGAGAGAGGGAGACACAGAATCCGAAGCAGGCTCCAGGCTCTGAGCTGTCGGCACACAGCCCGACATGCGGCTTGAACCCACGAACCACGAGATCATGACCTGAGCCGAAGTTAGACGCTTAAGAGTGAGCCACCCAGGGGCGCCTGGGTGGCTCAGTTGGTTAAGCGGCTGACTTCAGTTCAGGTCATGATCTCACGGTCTGTGAGTTCATGCCCCACGTCGGGCTCTGTGCTGCCGGCTCAGAGCCTGGAGCCTGCTTCAGAGTCTGTGTCTCCCTCTCTCTCTCTGCCCTTCCCCTGCTCACGCTCTGTCTCTACGTCTCTCAAAAATAAATAAACATTAAAAAAAAAAAAGAGTGAGCCACCCAGACACCCCTGAATGCACCATTTAATAGGAAAAGAGTTTGTATACAAAAGCATAAGCTGATTGTTTAAACTCTGCTGCCCAATGCATAACCACTAGTCCCATGAAGCTATTTGTGTTTAAATTAATTAAAGTTAATCAAATTAAACATTCAATTCCTCAGTCACACCGGCCACATTTCAGTGCTTCCTGGCCACGTGTGGCTCGTGGCTGACATACTGGACAGCACAGGTACGGTTCATTTTCATCACACCAGAAGATTCCATCAGGCAGTGCTTGCTCAAGTACCAAGGTTCCATTTCCCATTTTCAGCACAATGGATATCTTCATTTCTTTTCTGGTTATAAAAGCAACACATACCTATTATAAAAATCCTGACCAGAACTTGAGTGTAGGCAATAGGAAATAAAAGTCCTTCCTTAACCACTTTCCTATCTAAAAGTTGAATCTGATGCCCACAAAAAAAAACCTTTCAGATTGTTACAGAGAGTAAAGGAATGGTCTCATCTTTTGTATCATAATTACAAAAGCTCTCTTTTGCAAACTGTGCCTTCATTTAAATAATACATATTTACTTATCCTGCCAACCACTTTTTCACATTTCACCGTGAGCCTGGCACTGCCCCAGGGCCTGGGCCTTCTGAGATGGAAGCCTTTCTCTCTGCCCACAAGGGACTTGAGGACCCATGAGGAGACAGGCCACCGGACGATGCGCACGGTGAGTACTGTGATGGGAATTAAGGGGGAGCCATATCTTTCAGTCAGGGCGGTTCAGGGTTTCCCCTTACCCGCGGTCCCAAACTGCTGTCTCTCCCGGGCCCTTGCTCGCTGGTTATTCCTTCCTGGCGATTCACTGGCCTACCTGCTCTGGGCGGAATTAATCCTCTCAGGTAGCAATGAAGGTTAGGAGCACCATCTTGGTTGGAGGCCAAGCCCTGTGCTGGCAAAAGAAGTTACCAATGACTTCTTATTTTCACATCCAGTGGCCGATGTGCTCTCAGTCCCTTCCTTCTTCCTTGAGCTTCCATCACACGGTTCACCTGGTTCTCCCATCACTCCGAATATCCTTCTCAGTCTTCTCTGAGAGCTCGGCTTCTTCTACCCACCTCATAAGTGTTGCTAAACCCAAGGTTCCAACTCTTGCTTTGAATGGCTTACCGGGTATCTATTTCCCCATAGGTGACTCTTACTATCTATACTTGGACGCAGCCAAGTCTTGACAAGGTCATGGAGCAACCTGAACTCTCATACGTTGCTGGTGGGGATGTAAGTTGATCTAACTCTGAACAACTACTTGGCAGCTTATACTAAGGCTGAACGTATATGTGCCCTACAACCCAGCAGTTCTGCTCCTAAGTTTTTACCCACCAGAAATGCACGCGTCTGTCCTCCAACTAACCAAAACATGTGCTAGATTCCTCACAGCAGCGGTATTTGTGGTAACCCCAAATTGGAAACGCCCACCTGCCCATCAAGAGTAGGATGAGTACATGTGGCAAATTCACACAGTGGAACACTCTGCTGCAATGGAAACGGATGAGCCGCACCTCCTCGCCCACCCCAACATGGCCGCCTCTCACAAACGGTGCTGAGCAGAAAGTCACAGGCTAAAGTGGACACGCCCTAAGAATCCACTTACAAGTAATCTATGCCATTAGACATCAGGGTCTTGGTCACATTTGGAGCGGGGAGCAGCAGCGAGGAAGCCCAGGAGGCTCTCTGAGGGGCCGGCCACATTCTGCTATTTGATCTGAGTGCGGGTTATATGGGTGCGTTCCCTAGTGAAGATTCGCTGAGCTGTGCACTTACCTGTACTTTTCTGTTTGTAGAACGTGCTTAAATGTTTTATGCTTCAACTCATGACGACCTTCCTCAAATTGCTCTTCTTTATTTCTTATCCTACTGAATGGCTTCACTGTTCACTTGGCATCTCATCTAGAGACTTGGGATTTGTCTTGGTCACTTTTTTTTTTTTTTTAATCTAAGCCCCCACATCCAGTGACTTCCAGGGGCCTTTACCCTGGCTTCCCCCGCTGCCCCCGCCTGTCTTAGGCTCCTCCTCTCTCTCCCTGGATGTTCCCCCTGCCGAAGAGAGGCCTTGCCTCATCCACCCTTCGTGCCGCCAATGGAATGACGTGCAGACCTGATGGTGCTACCTTCTTGCTCCAAACCCTTTGGCGGCTCCCCGATGCAAGGGTCTGGGCTCCATCTCTGACACTTATTAGTTGATGGCCACACCTCTCCATTTCCTTACGCCCAAACCGCGTATGAGTTCAAGGAATCGCCACGAACTATCTCCTGTCTGCCTCTCCGAATTTACCTTTGCGCTCTCTGCTGCCTGCAATTCATCACACGTGCCAGGCCGTTTCATGCCCCTAGGCCTTCGTCTGATTTCTTGGCTTCGAAGGCCCTCACCTCCCAACTGTTCAGCCAGCTTATCCCCTTCCCTGTGAAGAGGACCTTTTCTGTCCCCCGCGTACAACTCACCACTTGCTCTGGCCTTTATGCCCCGCCCCTTTAGTGTGCACGGGTCTATCTAAGCACCTGTATGATAATAGAAATCGATATAAAAGATACTTGACAGTGACTGGCCCCAAAGCATTTATTCATTAACTAATATTCGTTGAGTATCTACTATATTCCAGGCCCGGCTTTAGTTGCTGGGGATGTAGCAGTTAACAAAATAGGAAAAGTACCCGCCTTCATAGGGTGTATATAGTCTAGGCTGGGGTTGGTGGGGGTTACCGAATGAATGAAGAAAGTACCCTTCAATGAGAAGGTGATGTTGGAGCAAAGATCCCAACGAGGTTGAGAGACCTGTGAGCAAAGCATTCTGGGCAGAGGGAATACTAAGGATGAAGACCCTGAGGTGCAGGGTACTTGGTGTGTTGGAGACAGAGCAAGGAGGCTCTGGAGCTGCAGCCAGGGAATAAAAGAGCGTTTTAGAGGATGAAGAGGGGGGGTATGGGAGGCAACCAGTACAGGGCCTCGTGGGCACGTGAGGACTTTGGCGTTTCTCCTGAGTAGGCCCTCGCCAGGGTTCCAGGAAAGGAGGGACAAGACAGATCACGGTTTACAAGGCTCCCTCTGGCTGCCAGGTGTAGACTGGATCGTGTGGGGCAAGGCTGGAAGTGGAGAGCCTAGTGTGGAAAGCAGCCGTCAGCCAGAAGGGAGATGACGGGGGCTTGGGCCAGACAGAAGTGGCTGGATTCTGACTGTCTTCGGAGGGCAATGCCAACAGTACTTGCTGCAGATGACACGGGTGTGATGGAAAGAGAGGTTCAAGGCCTGAGGCAGTGGGAAGGTAGACCTGCCATTTACTGGGGGGAGGGGAAGGCTCCGGGGGGAACGGGGCGGGGGTGGTGGCGCGAAGATGTTCCGTTGGCGAGGCCTGCGGGACACCCAGGTGTCGAGGGTGAGTGGGCAGCCGGCCAGAAGACCCTGGAGCTCCGGGGAAAGCCCAGATAGGCTGCGTGGTGCCCGTGCCCCATGGAGTTGATGCGCACACGAACCCGCAGCCTTAGTCCCGCGGCTGCTCCCCAAGGACCGCAAAGCGGGCGAGCAATTGGTGTCTGGTGGCTGGTGGTTGTTAATCCAGGAGGCACTTGGCTCCAAGCACCTTCGAGAGAAGCCGGGCATGGTGGAACAGGAAGGCCCCGTGGGTCGGGCCAACATCAATTGTGCCAATATCCTGTTCGGTGGGGGGAAATCACAAGGCAAGGCATGTGGGCCCCTGACAGTGTGGCCTGGATGACCAGATCACTTTGGCCCCGAGGCTGCGTCTGTCACTGAGACAGGTCTATGCAGCTGCAGCTGAGCAAACTCAGAGTTCGGATGAGAGCCCTCTGCTTGCCATGGCCTTTGGGGCCTTTCTCTTCCCCGGGGCCACGGCTGGGAGCCTGGAAGAACGCCCTGGAAGGTTTTTTTTTTTTTTTTTAATTTTTTTTAAATGTTTATTTACTTTTGAGAGAGAGAGAGAGAGAGAGAGAGAGAGAGAGAGAGAGAGCGCAAGTGGGGAAGGGGAAGAGAGAGAGAAGGAGACACAGAATCCGAAGCAGGCTCCAGGCTCTGAGCTGTCAGCACAGAGCCCGACGCGGGGCTCGAACTCCAGTGAGATCATGACCTAGGTTGAAGTCGGGCACTCAACCAACTGAGCCCCCCAGGTGCCCCGAAGGTTCTGCCTTCTGCACTAAGAAAGCTTTAGGCCAACGGGCAGGAGAGGGGGCGGGCCTGCCACCGGCGGCGGAGGGGAAGAGGCCTCAGCGGCCGCCTGCTTTCAGAGCCGCTTCCCGTGCTCGGCCGGAGGCGGGCGGATTTCTGAGGTTTCTCCCTCCGGGGCTCGGCCCCCTGGAGAGCCGGTGGTGTCTGCCTGCAGGCAGCCCGGGGGTCCGAGGCGCCGGGTCCTTATGGCCACGAGCAGAGAGGGAAAGAACGACAAGCGTTTTACAGGAAAAGCTGCACCCCCCCCCCCCCGGGAGCAGTGGCCCGTGGGCCCCCCCCCCCGAAACGATTTAATCACCCAAGCGCCGGCAAACGACAGCAAAAGCCTGTTTGACTGCGACGTTTTATACCAGAAAATAGCACCGTTGGCATGAGCGACAGAAAACGGGTCAGCCTGAAAGGAGAAAGAGGAAGAGTTTGCTTATGTGGCTGCATGTTTTTCTCCCTACTCGGATTGTTCTCGAGATTCCTCCCCGCGGTAAGGGTTTCCACTGGGGCCCCGCGCGCTGACCTCGGATGTAAGCCCCTGGGATCGTGCTGCCCAAAGGGCCACCCCACGGGGACACCCGTTACCGCGGCAGGAGGAAACGTGGGCCTTAGACACACACGGGAAAGACTCTTTGAGTCCTTTTGAGGGATGTCCCTAAACACAGAGCCTGCCTCCCCATGGGAACAGATGAAGCTGAGGAGAAAAGCATAAAATTATGAATGACAAAGACTGTCAGTAACTAGCTTCCCATCTCCTTGAGAAACCAGGAGAAGACCCCGGAAGAAAACAGCAGGCAGCAGTAATGTCCCCCTGGAAGAAGGAGAAAGCAGGAAATCGTTCTGGTGTGAAAAATGTTGCTATTTTTGGCCACAGGCATATTCATGGGTGCATGCTTCAACACAGATGAATCTCGAAAGCATATGCGAAGTGGAAGATAAAAGACCATATGTTGTATGATTCCATTTAAATGTAACGTCCGGGAGAGGCAGATCTACAGAGACGGAAAGTAGCTGGGTGGTCGCCAGGTGCTGGGGAGAGGGGGACAGGGGCTTAATGTCTACTGGTTTCTTTTGGAGGGTGACAAAATATTCTAATATCGGATTGTGTGCTCCACGAATCTAGAAATATACTAAAACCCATTGAATCACATACTTTAAATGGGCGAATTTAATGATATAGAAATCACATCTTTCTGGGCACCTGGGTGGCTCAGTCAGTTAAGCATCCGACTTCGGCTCAGGTCATGATCTTGCGGTTCGTGAGTTTGAGCCGCGTCGGGCTCTGTGCTTACGGCTCAGAGCCTGAATTCTGCTTCGGATTCTGTGTCTCCTCTCTCTCTGCCCCTCCCCTGCTCTCTCTCTCTCTCAAAAATAAATAACCATTAAAAAATCAAAAAAAAAAAAAAGAAATTACATCTCAATAAAGCTGCTTAAACAAACATACAAACCAACCTGTGTCCCTGATGGTTGACACACCTGCGAAGGAGACACACCTGTAAGATGAAGCTTGATTTTCTTTAATATATATAATGAACATGACCAAGTAATAGACCTATATATTGTAATAAGATGGATTTTTAAAAACCATCATTTGCATTGAATCCAAAATGTCCAATGGAAGGTAAACCGAAGCCCGCCTCTGTTACAGATGCAGGGAGTGCTGGGCTGTGATCATTTGTGCATTCCCAAATGAACCTTCATCCAACGCCTAAGTGGAGTCAATCTATTTATCTTATTTCACTGTAATAAGGAGCTGCTGCCACCATGGAACAGAAACGGTGAAGAATAAATTAGACAAAGAACCTTTGTCTTCAGGTTCCCGGTTGTGCAATAGAAAACATCTTTCCCAGGTGCGTTGGCCTCGATTCCCTATCTGGAAGGTAAGCTGATTAAATACGGCAACCGCATCCTGTAGCTCTTCTCTGTCTCTCGAGCACTCCTCTAGCTCAGGGTCGAGCACACACAGGTGGCCAAGCCACACTGACCATAAAATGGTCACCAGACCTCCCAGTAGACCACTTTCCATTCCGCCTAGACAGACGGTAGTTTCTGTTCTTCCCGGAAATTCCTGGAGCTCGTCAGCCAGGCACACAGATTGGTAAGCTCTAGAACAGGAAATAATGCTGTGCTCTGTGCCTCCAGACAGTGTGTGTTTTATTACAGATACCTCCCGAATGGGCCGGTCTAGTATAAAAATGGGTTAGTAAACTGTTATAGGGCTTCCCATTTGGGGGTCACAGAGCACAGGTGTTAGACTCAGCACTGGGAAAGTAACGAAGATCTGCCCCGCGTGTCAAGTTCTGACACAATGTTTGGCCCAGAGCAGGAGCTCGGGGATGGGCTCTTTAACGAGAGCGGCAAAAGGGTGAATGATGGCTGGCTGAATGAATCTCAGTGCCTATCACACAGAAATTTGAGGTGTGGCCTGTGGCTATCAGAGAACAAGAGACATTGGAATCTAGGCCTGGAACGCCTCTGTTTAGATTTTTCTTCCTGAGGAAAGGGCGAGAAGTCAAGGAAAATCAACAAAACACCCAAAGCCCCTTCAAGCGTTAAGAGTTACTGGGACGAGTTGCTGACTCTTCATTGCAAAGAGGGAAAAAAGCCCAGCCAATTGGCCTAAATGATCCCTACTTAGACACATACTTGGGTTTGCAAAATGACGTTGGGATGATATTCATACAGACCTTTCCAAATACTGAGAAAGGCGACTAACAGAAGTCATGAAAATGGGAGATCATGAAAGGACGTACTCTACCAATAACATCGAATGAGAGGGCGGAGAGGAGCGTGATTTAAACCAGGAATCCTGACTCTACTTGTGTGAGTTGTGTCATGTCTGTGCATCGGGTCGTTTGCAGAGTGGAGAGGCCTCCTCCTTCCTGCCCTCATTTATTTCCTGCGACGCACATAAATACGCAAGGACCCCGAAGAAGCCATTCCACCAATTGCTACTGTCCAGAATGAACCTAAAAAGGAATTCTTAGCTAAGAGGAGTGTTATTTCAAAGACCGAGAGAGAATTTAATCGTTGAATCGGATGAGATGTAGAGATTTGCTGTTAATTTCTCCTTATTTAAGCATGTTACTCCTGCCGGGGCCATAGTCAGAAATTTTAAAATGATTGAGTGTTATAGAGTCTTTGGAAATTCCTGACTCCGAGTTGGATTATGTTTTCTATTAGACTCCAGTGGTACTTGGCGCGTTATGTTAATCCATATTTAAATGAGAGTGACCTCCCGTCCCGATTTGCCCGGGACAGTCCTGGGTTACACCTGTTGTCCCAGCAGAATTATTAATAGCATCCTCTTCCACTCTCTATAGCGTCCTAGTTTGGAAGATTAAGTTCTCCAATCACTCTAATTTTGACTCCCAAAAATCTTCAAGGATACACCACACTTTCTTATCAATCGTTGCAACTTAGAGCTATGTTCTACGATTTCTGAGACGCTTCCTTCTTTCTGCCCCATTTAGAGCATCCCTCGAACTTTAGAAGGTTCCTTGGAGAACCAGAAAGCCAGGGGTGAGAGACTAAGAGAACCACTTCCACATAAAGACAGCTGTTGTTCATTAACAATGCATTTTGATTAATTACTATGCCTCAATAATTAATATTTTAATTATTCAGGGTGCATGTCTATTAATCAGCTAAATTATTCATTCAAGTGTACCATTAAGTAGTTGATAAATGCTAACGGTTGGACAGCACGTACCTTCATAGCCGAAGAGAAGTAAAAACAAGAAGCCTTCTATCTTGCGTGGCATTCTCCCCTTGCCCTTGGC
Source organism: Paguma larvata (assembly GCA_030068075.1). NCBI lineage: Eukaryota > Metazoa > Chordata > Mammalia > Carnivora > Viverridae > Paguma > Paguma larvata. The sequence goes on from CM057830.1 coordinate 13,305,265, forward strand.
TGCAGCTCTACCTTATCCAAGCAGAGAGCCTCGTCAGGAGCAGGAGCTTAACTTAAGCCCCGGCCTCATTAAGCATCTTATTCCATTTAGTTCTTAGGGATTTGGCTGAGCCCTGCTCAGTTAACCCACATAGTTACCTACCTCAACAAGGAAGTCCCAGAGAAGACTCTAATGTCAACTGAGGTTGTTTAGCAAAGGAAGATGCTGGTGTTTTATGCCATCTTAAAATGGAAGGGAAAGCAGTTGGTGGCAATAGAAGCTACAGTGCGAAGACCCAAGTCTTAATCCTTTCTTTGCCATCATCTTCTAGGGGGTGACCTTGAGCAATTTCCTCCCAAATAAGCACTGACATCGTCAAATTCTGTGAAAGGGACACGGATGCCCTTTGTAGAAAGCACCTTGGCATCATGTTCGTACCTATCCACTCGGGGAAAATAGTTTGAGAGGAGGGAGACGGTTACACACAAAGAGGTACCTTGCTGGGTTATTTATCATCACAAAAACTAGGAAACAATCTCCACGGCCAAGGTTAGGGGCTTCGGGGTGCTGAGGGTCAAGTTAAGAGCACAGATTCCCGTGCCAGACTGAGTGCGAATCTCCGCTCAACCACTTATTACGCCACCTTACACAAGTTACTTGAGGTCTCTGTGCCTCAACTTTCTCATCTATAAAATGATGATAATAATGCCTACTTCATAGAGTTAGAGGTTCAAATGGGATGATTGGATATATACTTAAAGCAGTGCTAGACATAATTCATTATTACACAGCCGCGAATAATAAAGTCGATGGTGAAAACAGGAGTTTGTTAACCAGTACAGAGTCTCAGTTTTGCAAGGTAAAAAAGTTCTGGAGATCCTTTTCACAACGAGGTGAATATACTTAGCATTACTGAACTGTACACTTAAAACTGGTTAAAATGATAAGAAAAAAATTACATTAGTGAAGCGATTGTGATAACAGGGACAACCGTGTGTTATACTCTTTCTTGACTTAGAAAAGGATGGAAATTGGCCGTCGCTCGCTAACGCCAGCGCCGCCTCTGGCTCCAGCCGAAGGAGAAGGGGGGTCAGTAAGGAGGTCTCAGCACCTTGGCTTGTAGCAAGCCGCCCGCCCGCAAATCCGCCGGAGGTAAAGCATCGAGGAAGCTTCTGGCTACAAAAGCCGCTCGCAAGAGTGCGCCCTCTACCGGAGGGGTGAGGAAGCCTCGTCGCTACAGGCCCGGCACCTTGGCACTCCGCGAAACTAGACGTTATCAGAAGCCCACTGAACTTCTGATCCGCAAACTCCCTTTCCAGTGTCTGGTGCGAGAAATTGCTCAGGCCCTCAAAAACAGATCTGCGCTTCCAGAGCGCGGCTACTGGTGCTTTGCAGGAGGCGAGCGAGGCCCATCTGGTGGGCCCCTTCGAAGACACCGACCTGTGTGCTATCCTTGCCAAACGTGTAGCAATTATGCCAAAAGACATCCAGCTAGCGCGCCGCATACGTGGAGAGCGTGCTTAAGAATCAACTCGGATGGAAAACATTTCATTCTTTAAAAAAAAAATTTCTTTTTCTCTTCTTCCTGTTATTCGTAGTTCTGAACGTTAGATATTTTTTTCCATTGGGTCGAAAGGTACCTGAGTATATCATGGCAAATGGAAAAATAGGGAACAGAAATCAGGCATTGGCAGTTTTTCCATTTTCATGTGTGTGTGACTTTTTAATATAATGCGGGGACGTAAAGCATTAACGCAGGTCAAAATGTTTCAGTGAACACGTTTCGGCGGTTCAGTTTTATAACAATTATAAATAAACCTGTTAAATTTTTCTGGACGATGCCAGCATTCGGATTTTTTTAAAACAAGTGAATTTCTTGTTGACGGCAACTAAATGGTGTTTGTGGCATTTTTATCAACAGTAGATTCCATCCGGGTATTCACTCTACTTTTCTAACTGAGTTGTCCCGCCTGCAAGTACATGTTTTTAATGTTGTCTGTCTTCTGTGCTGTTCCTGTAAGTTTGCTATTAAAATACATTAAACTATAAAAAAAGAAAAGAAAAGGATGCAAATTTACACATAGTGGGAGCAAAACAATGTGGGAAAATGCAGAGAAAAATACTGAGTTTCCCCTTCCCTTTTTAGTGTTTGGCCACCCCTATTCCACCGCAGCCCCCAAGGTCCCAGATACCTTTCCTTCTTTCCTCATGCCAAAGATGAAAAAGGCCAATTTGGAAAGATGTCAATGACCCCTCCCCCCCAACAAAACTGTCATGAACTATAAAGAAGAACAAACAGGAGCCAGAGAAACGTCATTTACTCAGCCTTTATTGGGTGTCCACAAACCTGACATTTATTCTCTACTGTGTATGGATTCGTCATTGCACAAAGGTCTATTCCACAAACCCTACTGCCGAACTGAAACGAAAAGGACTATTTCCCCCCTGCTCTGCATTTTAGAGCTCAATGAAACATTAATCCTTTAATAATAATAATTATAAATCTGTAATAATTCGACTGCAGCCAAAAGCGCTTTTGCATTGCCGTGTTTCACTTGGAGGCTTTGTGGGGCAGGTCTGTCCTGGCTTTGCAGGAAAAGGGCTTCGCCAGGTGGTCTTGCTTCCCAGGGGCTCCGGATTTTCCGAGGCTGCCTCAGCCCCTGCGAGGGGGGAACGTCCTCGGGACTACGACACGGCCAGGTCCCCACCTCTGTGTTTCTCAGGTCCTGCGAGGTCGGCGGGGATGGGAGGAGAGGGTATTTGTCATTATGCTTCTGCGATGAAACACGCCCCCTTGTCCCCCCAAAATAAAAAAAATTAAGAAAAAAATTTAATGTCCCCAGATAGAAAAGTAAAATAAATATTATTTTTAAAGGAAAAGAAAAGAACTTTGTCTTGCTTTTCGTTTTTTCACCCGGGCCCTCAAAGGATATTAAAAAATGGAAGAGAAAAAGAATTTTGTTTTGCTTTTCGTTTTTCCCCCCAGGCCCTTCAAAGTATATTTTAGAAACTGAAGAGAAAAATAGGGCTTCCTCACCCATGGTTCCACTGGGGCTCGAACCCAGGACCTTCTGCGTGTAAAGCAGACGTGATAACCACTACACTATGGAACCTTCACGCTGCCGCCCTGCCATCATTAGCCTATTCATAGTCTCATATCAGAAACAACGCCTCCGAGGAAATCCCGCCCCTCCGACGTAGCTCCATCCCCGCCGTGGCTCCGCCCCGCCTGTAAGATTGGGTGTTCGCGGCCCAGTTCCGGGCTTCGGTAGCGGCGTTCGGGCGGTTCGGGCAAGCTGCCCGCCACATCCGTCGCCCCGTGACCAGGGCGAGGCCGGGGCCGGGATTACTCTCCTGAGAGCCGCCGCGCCAATCACCCGTCCCAAGCTTTCTCTCAGCCGCGACGCCGGCGGGACCTGCCCAGCGGACGGAAGCAGACCGGCCTGTGGGTCCGGCCGCTTCTGGCAGCTTCCCTCAGCTCGGGAGGGACGCGTGCTTTCCCCTTTTGTCCCTGGGGGCGCTGAGTCGCTTTCGGCAGCACGGGGGACCTTGAGTCCTGAGCGGGGCGGACGGGAGCGTCACTTAGAGCCAAAGATTCAGGCAGCACGCGTTTGGGGGCGGACCGGGGTCATTGTCATGCCGGCATGGGTGTTGCCGGGGTTGGAAGAGGCCGCTGGTGAGTGGGCCTCTTCGCCGAGGATGTAGGCTCCTCAGGCTCCTCTGACAGTGTCACAGCATTCCTCCTCTCCGGAACCCCTCACCCCGGCCCACAGGGACTGAAGGTCGCAGGGCTTTTGTTTGCGCCTATTTGACTGGGGTGGGGGCGGAAGGGGCGGGGTAGATGGGACGCCCCTTTAAGGCTGAGGGTGATGAAGCAGGACCATCTGCAAGATTTGAGGGGCCCAGTGCAAAATGAACATGCCAGGTTCCCTATTCATGAGTTACTAAGAGTAGTTCCCAAACGGTGAGAGCAGAGCGTTAAACCCAGCGCCCAGGAACCTGTCCTTGTGCTTCCAGGCCTGAGGGCCTGAGAAGGTACTGTAACCAAACCCTCCCTTACGAAGGAGTCCTGTATGGTCCCGCTGCTTGGTTTTCACTGTCAGTGCCCTTTGCCCTCCCCAGTGCTTTCGGATGGATCTTCGTCGCCGTCCTCGGATTGCTCACCGTCCTCAAACTCGAGAACCCACTTAAAACCATTCAGTGGGTATCTAAGTGCTGAGTTGAACATGGCTGCAGGCCGCGGCTGTCTTTTTCCCTGGTGTCTTTCTCTGGAGCTGGCCGAAGGATGGAGAAATGGTACTGATTGTATGAAAGCAACCCCGTCAGCCCATTCCTGTCTTCCTGGGAAGCCCCCTGGAAGAAACAGGTGGGTGGAAGGCGCACTCCTCTGGGGGGCATCATCTGGATTCAGGTCCCGCCTTGGTTACTCATGAGCGGCGTACCCTCAGCTCACCTCCCAAGCCTCAGGGTCCTCCTCTGTGAGACGCATGGGTTGGACTGGACACCCCCACTTCCCCTCTGGGTCTGTTATGGCTACTTTGCCTGTGGGAAAATGGAGGCAGGAGGCAGTGACCTGCCGTGGGAGTGTTTTCAGAGGAATAGAGGCAGGCCTGCCGCTAGTGCTTGGGTTCTCTAGCGCCAGGCCTCCTGTGTCCTAGTTAGCTCCCTATGATATTCCTCGTGGTGCCCGGTGCAGAGTGCCTATCCGTTGGTGCCTTTCGAGATGCAGATGACCGTGGGCGGGTAGGAGGAAGGATTCATGAAAGCTCAGTTTCCCTGCTAGTCAGTGAACCATAATGATTCCCAGGATGCCCGATGGGAAGTGTCTCCCACCTGTGCCCCAACCTCTGTCAGTTCAGATCAACTCAGGCCGCCCCGAATTGGGCCTGAAATTACACTCACAGTTGTGTTTCGGTTTTTCTCTAGGGAATGGTTGGCTGACCCTCCAGCTTTCTGTCTGCCCTTGTTCTGAAGGGCGGGTTCTCCGAGCGCAAGCTTTGGCCAAGTTCCCACACGTACGTCACGGAGAAAAGAAGCTGGTTCACCTCTGGTGCACGCCACGTAGGTTTCTGCCTTTAGTGAAACAATCTTGTTCCTTTTTTTCCATTCTGACGAGGAGGGAGACTTGTTCCACTCCCCTGCTACCCTCAAAGTGACAATCTCTATTGTTGATAAAGCACAAGATGGTTTACAAAGCACCTTCACCGACATTCCTGTGAGGCAGCCACGGTAAGTGTTACTATCTCTGTTTTTCAGCCGAAGTCACAGCGGATGAGTGCGAAGGCCTCGCTTGAGACCATTCTGCCAGTGAGTAGCAGGGCCGGGCTTGTACTCAGTCTTATGATGCCGAGGTGATTTATGGGGCCCAGGTCCGTAAAAGGCTGTGCGGTGTTCCCGGAAGAGTGTCTTTGGTCTCTGGTAGTATTTCATATGTGTGCAGGGAGGAAACGGATACCTTTTATTCTTTCTTTTGTCATTTATGGGGCGCCTGGCTGGCTCAGTTGGTTGAGCGTCCGACTCCAGCTCAGGTCATGATCTCACAGTCTATGGGTTCGAGCCGCGCGTCGGGCTCTGGGCTGACAGCTCAGAGCCTGAAGCCTGCTTTGGATTCTGTATCTCCCTCTCTCTCTGCCCCTCCCCTGCTCACACTCTGGCTCTCTCGCTCCCAAAAATAAATAATAAAACATTAAAAAAAATTTAAAAATGAAATCCTCTGGGCACAGGGGTAACTCAGTTAGGCATCCGACTCTTGGTTTTGGCTTAGGTCATGATCTCATGGTTCATGAGTTCAAGCTCCACATCGGGCTCCCCACTGACAGCGTGGGGACTCTCTCTGCCCCTCCCCTGCTCAGTCTCTCTGTCTCTCTCTCTCAAAATAAATAAATAAACTTAAATAAATAAATAAATGAAATGAAATCCTCAAAAGCAGGAACCAAAAGCCTGCCAGAAGCACCTGTTAATGACTTTCACCTTGAACCTGTCCCCATCACAGAGAGCCCTTCAGATGGCCACAGTTTTTGCCTGGCACTTCAGGCAGTTCAGTCAAATTGGTGAGGCCCGTGTCCCCCGTCCCCTCCTCCCCCCACCGCCCCCCACCGGGGATGCCCATAAGCATCTGAACAACTGTAAGGCAAATACCTTAACAAATTAGTAAGTGAGGACCAGAAGTCACTTCGGACTTTTGAGACTTCTCATCTCTCACGTGTGCGGGGTGGCTTCCCCAGCGTCTGGCTTCACTGAGGGAAAGCAACTCAAGCACAGAAACCACAGCCCCGAATACTGAACTGACTTAGGAAGCTCAGTCTGCCTGATTTCATCTGGAAACCGTTCTGCTTGGGCTTTCAGTACTCGGTGTTTACTGAGGACATGAGTCGTTACCTTAGTATGTCAGAGCTCACCTTACTGTCCCCCTTTTGCAGCTCGCGTTCAAAACGTGAAATGAGCCTGTCGGAATGGATGTTTGGTATTTATTGCCCTCTGCCCAGCTGCCTTTTCAGAGTCCTCTGTATCCCTTTGTCCTCTTCCCTGGCTCAAAATCTGTTGTCCTTCTTATCACTCGTTTGCCCTCTTGTTGCTTGTCCTTGTTGGCAAGAAGACCACAGTCTTGTACACCCGGCTCCCTCCCTACTCTGCCCCCGCCCCGTATATGGCCCCAAGAAGAGCACACATCGAGCTGGCTGGTTTCACACGAAATCCTCGACTGCTTACCTCAAGCGAGCCCTTAACGTGGGACGGAATCGTGACTCCTTCCCCCGTCCCTTCATTCTCCACCACTCCTGAAGGACGGCTTCAGGTCTCCTCTCCCTAAACTTCCTGGGCCTCCTTCTCCAGCCCCACTTAGAGCTGATGAACGTGCTTTTTTCAGGGAAGGAATGGAAGCGATCAGAAGAGAACTTCCACGGGCACCCCCCGCCTCTGCCCACCTACCGGTTCTGTGCTATCGCGGATTCTAGACCGCGGCTCTTCCTCCGGATCGGGGCTTCTCGGTCACAGCTGCGTTGACATTTGGGCCCGAGTAACTCTTTGTTGTGGGGGTTTTAAAATTTTTGAATTTATACCCTTCGTCGAAAGTTTCCTTCCAAATTCCGAATCTCCCTACTCAACAGGGCCATTTAGATGCCCAATAGGCCTGAGACCTATCATAGCTGCGGCTAAGCCTTTAAGTCTGCTCCTGTGTTCCCTGCCTTTCCGCTTACTTCGGCCTCACCCGTAGAATCGCACTGGATTCTTCTGTTTCTCATTCCCCAGATCTAGTCTTACTAGCAAATCCTATTGGTTTTCCCTTTGAGATCTAGGTAGAATCTGAGGAGTCCCTTTTTGTATCTCCTCTGCTACCACGAGTCAAGGCCATCGCCACATTTTGCCTGGATCCTTGCCAAAAGCCTCACCTCCTGGCCTCCCAGCTTCCGCCCTTTCCCCCTACAGACTATTCTCTACACAGTAGCCAGAGTGATCTTTTTTAAAATCTCACTAGGGGCGCCTGCGTGGCTCAGTCGGTTGAGCGTCCGACTTCGGCTCAGGTCATGATCTCACGGTTCATGGGTTCAAGCCCCGCGTTGGGCTCTGTGCTGATGGTTTGGAGCCTGGAGCCTGCTTCGGAATCTGTGTCACTTTCTCTCTCTCTCAAAAATAATAAACAAAAAAATAAATAAATAAATAAAATCTAAGTTGGATTTTGTCACTCCTCTGCTCAGTACCTCTCATAGCTCCTCACCATTAACTCGAGTGAAAGCTAGGGGCCCGCAGGCCCTGCACGGTCTCCCCTCCCATCCGTTACCTCTCTGATTATATATCCGACCACTTCACCTCTTCTCTTCCTGTACTCCAGCCACACTTGCCTGCTTGCTGTTCTTCACACACACCGGGCCTCTTGTGCCTCAGGGCCTTTGAACCTGCTGTTGTCTCAGCCTTGAGCGCTCTTCCCCTAAGCCATCTCATTTTTCTCTCTCTCACCTTGCTCAGGTACTTGCCCAAATATCTTCTCAGCGTGGCCTTTCCTGACTGCCCTGTTTAGAATGAACTCTTTTCCTCTCTCCTCCACACTGGAAACGCGGTATCCCCCTTTCCTGCTTTATTTCTCTTTGCTACATTTATCGCCGTCTGATTTCCCAGATATTTGCTTACTTGCTTTATTTGCTTGTCCCCTAGCATCCTCAGCTAGAATCAAAGTTCCCCGAAGGCCTAGATCTGGTTCTGTTCACTGGTACGTTCCACGGAGCCTAGGTGGTGCCCAGCGCCCAGTAAGTGTCCGGCAAACATGTCCCGAATGACTGTTGGGGAAGGCTCAAGCTGAGTCCGTCGCTCCCGGTCAGAGCCAATCCTGGGGCTTTTGCATGCACTCGTGACGAGAGACATTTCCTCGTTCGCCCTGGACTTGAACGTGAGGTAATCCAGGGGCTGGAGGTTCTGCTGCTGCCCCTTCTCTATCGCATCGCATCGGGCTGGACTCAGCGCGCATTGCCCAGCTCCCCAGGCGCCCTGCCAGGAGTAGTGTCTCAATCTCACCGTGCGGCTGCACCGGCACAGACCCCCGCTGCCGCCCCTCTGAGTACACTCGGCAGTGTCGGGGCACCAAGTCTCTGAAAACCGGACCCCTGAACCACTAATGTTGTCCCAAGATGGCTTTCCTGACCCCTGGACTCCTCGTGCTGCCCTCTTAACCGAGCTCTCTGGCGGGGCCTTGTGCTCTTGCCCGGAGACAGGTCGGAAAAGCAGATTTCTTGTTTCTCCTTTGAGGAGGCGGAGTGGAGAGAAGTGTGGGGAACAGAGAAGCTAGTGGGCGACCTCAAGGCACGAAAGGCATCCGCTGCCTGCCGAAGCCTGGGAATGGGGCCGAGAGCAAGGGCTTAGAGCTGAGAGGGAGAACGACTTGGTGCCCCGCGTCTTCGTGTCGACTCTTCGGCTGTTTGAAGCATGCGTTCCTGGTTGTGCTTAGGCCAGCCGGAACTGGGTTCCCTGGAACTTGGAATGGGAGGAGTCCAGAAGGACTCCCTGCGTTGCGGTCCCTTGACAGAAGTTGTCTGTTCTCACATGCCTGCAATATGTCCAGGAGCAGGGCTGGGTAGTGTGGGAGTTGTTTTGTTTTGTTTTGTTTTTTTAAAGTGCATGACATGGCCTCATCTCACGGAGTTCGAAGAACATTAGTCTACCCCAAGGACTGATTTGTTCCAAGCCGTTAATGGATGATAATGGTTCGATGTGGTTTTCGGAACTCAGGATGTTATTGGATTTTAATAGACCCTGTCTCCTGTCTCTTAAAGAAGAGACTCAAAAGAGGAGCAGGAAAAGGGGGGAGGGGGCAGGGCGATGTGCAAAAGCCCGTCGGACAGTAAAGATGGTCTCATGTGGAATTCCTCTCAACAGCAGCTGTCTCTAAACTCCAAAATCACCCACCATCACAACCAGCGAGCTTAAATTTGATAGAGATGGCCACCCAGGAGAGAAACAGATCGGCTCAAAATGCTTGGTCTCCACCTCCCTCGTTTATGTCTTGGGATGCCACTAGTTTCGAAAGTCACTCCCCTGGGACTTTGTAACCGAACGCCGAACAATTCGGCGACTCCCCACTCCTTCAGAACCCCACTCGAAAGGAAATGTCCGATCGCGGCATCTAGCCAGTGCCAGTTGGTGATGGAAACGAAACTGGCTGCTCCTCCTCCCTGCCCAACACTTACCGTCTTCTTTAGGTTTACGAGGAGATTCAACAGTACACGCAGCGGGACTTGCCTCTAAGCCATTCCTCATCGTCTGATGGGAAGATTTCAAGAGCGATGCCGGTGTTAAACAAAAATTATATTATGGGCTTTTATTAGTGATTTTAAGTATTTGCGATATGGGGGGGATATAATTAGGGTACAGTCTGAGGGCTAATGTAATAATAAAACCAAAACCAATTAGTGGGTTGTTTAACTCAGTTAGAGGCTGCCTGCAGGCTAGCAGCTTTCCTGTGCTAAATCCCGTTGAGATGCAGCGGGTTCTATCTTGTGCAGAACGAGCAGGCTGCCGTGACAGCTGTCTGCGGATCTTCCTTCAGGATTAGTCATAGGTCTCCCGGGTCAGCCTCTGGGTGCAACGTTCATTCTAAAACCCAGACGCGCATCTATTCTTAGAGGAGTTCTCCTGGACATGTTTACAAAAACAAACCAAACCAAAATAAAATACTGTCACCTGGCTGAGTTTTTCTTTCGGAAAAGAAGTATGAATGAATTTACACAATTGCAAATCGTAGGTTTCGTTGCCGTTCTTTTCTTTTGGAAAGGTGATTTGGCCGTGAATTTACATTGTGCTGGACCATAGATGTGATTAACCGGATGAACTAGGCAAGAGTTCGGAAAGATTCTTTTAGGTCTGTAACCCTGATGTTAAATTGTTCTTTTTCTCCCCGCCCCCCCCCCCCCCCCCCCGCCATTTAATAGCGTCAGAAGGAATCTCGTGGTTGCAAGTGAATCCAAACCCAAGTCAGCAAGACCAGTCTCGAGTGAACCTGGCTCGAAAATTCCACAGGTAACATTTCACGCAGAGATTTACAATGGACGGCTCCTGCCGTGTTTCCCTGCCCTGCTCTTGGTGGCCCTTCTCCATGTACCACTTGGACCCCTCACGCCGGCTCTTGTCACGGTGACAGCCCTGCTCGGAGCCCCACAGCCGGGTGAGACGGTGAGTCTGCATCGGAGCACTGTCTCCAGGAGCCCCAAGATTCACTTCTACTGCCAGTCTTAAGCCACACGCCCACCCAAACACTCCCCTTTGCCAAGCAGAGGGGCCGTGCTCGCTGCCTTAGGCCTGAGTTACCGGCCCATCCCTTGACCATCGCTGTCGTTTGGGAAGTGACCTCACACTAATTTGCTTCAGCCAGTCAGGCAGGGCCTATACTTAGAGTAGGGGGTGACCTCGATCCCATGCAAACCGCAGAGCTGAGAATAGGGAGAGGCTGATTTCAAAAAGGAAGATCGGGGTACTATTACAAGGAAGGAAGGGGAATACTTGCTAGCCATCTGGTGAAGGAACAGAATGCTGAGCAAATAATAATAATAATAATAATAATAATAATAACAACAGCTAACACTTATTGAATACTAATGAGCTAGGTACTACTCAAACTGCTCCATAGGTACGCTGGTTACAGAATGTGTTTGGCCGCATGTAATAAGATGAATGAAGTGGCAAGGACTTGGCGCAGAGGGGCTGGTTTCTAGCCCACGCCCTCTGAAGGCAGGAAAGAAGCATCGTCACGGTATCATCTATGTCTCAGGCTCACCTTTCAGCCTTTCTGCAGTATCATTGTCCGCATGGGGCTCTCGTCTTAATGCTCACAAGAAGGCCGCTCCTCCCCCAGACTGTGTCCTGGTTCCAGGCGGCGTGGAGGAAGGGCAAAGAGGAAACGGCTCATATCAGCTGAGTCTCGTCTTTTTTTAATCAGGAAAATAGCTTTCTGGGAGCCTCGGCCAGTAGATTTCTGCTTACATCTTGTCCAGAACTGTGTCACGTGACCACCCCTGACTGCGAGGGAACCTAGCAAATCAGATTCTGTGGGCTAAGCCCCTTGCCACCTAGAACAAAATGGAGGTTTCATCGGTCAGGAAGAAAGGGAGAGTGGATATTGGCTAGGTGGCTAACTGGGCTGCCATGATGTATGTTAAATCATTTATTCCTTACATTAACCCCCTGTGCTGGTACTACTGCTATCCCAGTTTTCTAAGAAACAGGCACAGAGAGGTCATGTAACTTTCCCAAATTCACACACAGCTGTTAAGTGGCAGGGCTGCTATTTCTCTGAAATAACAAGAACTTGCTCCTGGTTCCCTTTCCTAATCCTTCTCCTCTTCCATGCCTGGAAGACTTCATTTTTACTTTTTAAAAAATGGCAATAAGTTGCTCCAGGCCCTATGTTAATTCCACAGCCTTCTCAGGAAGAACAATCCATAGAAATCTTGGCTCTCTCTCACCAACTTGTTTTTCATGGCATCCTTTTCACATAGCCACACCAGCGGGAACACGGCATATTAGCAGGAATCGTATTTGGTACTAAGACACACAGCTAAAAGGGAGGCATTGGGGAGGAAAAATTTTTCTATACCCCCTCAAAATTCTCCCCGCTGGTCTAAGAAGTGAATTGACATGAAACAGACTAACAGGAGAAAATAACATGCAGGAAATCCACACAGACATGAGATCCCAAAGACAGCACGATACAGAATACATGTCATCCTGAACCAAGGAGAAGGGGGTAGGGATCTGCGAATTCAAAGGGGGAGAAGCCAATTCGCAGGAAGATGAAACAGAAAAACCATTGGGTAAACGAATGTTCGCTGGGCTGCCCAGAAACAAGGGGACACGGAGAGGAATTTGATCAAACAGATCTCAAAGGTCCTTTCATGTCCCCCGGAACCTGGTTCATATCGGGATGCAGTTACCATGGCAATAGCTCTCTTCCTGGAGCGGGTCCTCTACCTAAATTCTTTCATGCCGTTAGAGGGGAGAGCAGAGTTTCTTCCTGCGTCCTTTTTGGGCCTCGATTGTTCTTAGCCGGAAATAATCTGTGGGCCACAGGGACACATTTGGGGGCGGCCTGCTTTTGGCCTCTGCACAGGTTATTTTCATCTCATGTGATATGTAATCCAGAGCTTCATTCAAAAATGAAAGTGTACGTGTTAAGGCAAAAGAGCCATTGCACACAGAGAAATTTCCTGTCCTGAGTTTCGTGAGAGTGATTTATATGACCGACCCCTTAGCGGGCTTCGGAAATTGGACTTTGCACTAAGTGAGAATCACGATCCACCCCACTGGGGTAAATCAGTGAAATTTCACATTACCGGTACCTCAGTTTGCTTATAATTTTTATTTTTCTCATTCTTTCCAAGCATTTGAAATCTTTAGCTTATGGCATTGTTTTACTTATATATCACATTTTTTTGTTTTGTTTTGTTTGTTTTGGTAATACCACCGAATTGACCATAAGAACCATGAGAACATGGTACAATGTAGTTTGACATTAAAAGTTGTGAAAGACCGCGGCGCCCGGGTCTTTCGGTCGGTTAAGCCTCTGACTTCGGCTCAGGTCATGATCTCACAGGTTCATGGGTTCGAGCCCTGGGTCAGGCTCTGTGCTGATGGCTCAAAGTGCTGACAGCTCAGAGCCTGGAGCCTGCTTTGGACTCTATGTCTCCCCCTCTCTCTGCACCTCCCCTGCTCATGCTCTCTCTCTCTCTCTCTCTCAAAAATAAATAAACATTAAAAAGAGTTATGAAAGAGTGGATTGAAAAAGAAATCGAGATTTGAACAAATAAAAACCATACCGTGTTGTAGAACAGTGCCACTCAAGGTATGCTTGCTCTACTACCACTTGGGAGCTTCTTAGAAACACAGATTCACGAGCCCCACTCCAGACCCGTTGAATCAGAACCTCTAGGGGCCGGGCCCAGGAATCTGTGTTTGAACAAGATCCCCAGGTGGTTTATAAGCACATTAAAGTTCGAGAAGCACTGTTTCAGGGTTTTATGTGGATGAGATGCACAGATCTGTAGTCTTTGGAGTATTGGTGAAAACACTGACTTCGGGTTTCGTAAACTTAAGACCTACCTCTATTAAACTCTCGATTCTCCTTTGAAAATTCCCAAATCATAGACGTCAGCTATTTCGTCCAGGTCACTAGTCTTAACTAAAGTGTATGCCTGACTCCTTCCCCCTGTCGACACCTTCACCTCATTAATCAGTATTTGTCTTTTGGATGTCAGTTCAAAGCTTACCTCCTCTGGTAAGCATTTGCTCGACCTCCTGACTCACTCTCAGGATGCACGTACTTCTCCTTTGCAATTTCACATTTATTTTTATGATTGTTTAGTTAATGTTTACTTCCCCCACTAGGCTACAAACTTCGTGAGGGAAGGGACCTTGTCAGTTCTGTTGACTGATAAATCCCCAGGGTTTAGAACAGTGCCTGGCACGCCGTAGATGCTCGACAAATGTTTGTTGAATGAATATATGAATGAAACCAAGACAAGAAGAAGCACTCTTAAAGAAAATTCCCTAAAAACGTTTCTAAAGGCTTCACAATGAGCATTTAGTCATCTCTGGCAATAGTAGCAAAGGTTCTGAAAAGAAAGCCATGGATCTTTCCCAGGCCTTGTTTTAGCTAATAGTTTCAACGTTCCTCCAAGACACCGACTGTTCTTTGTTTTCTGTGTTCACGAGTGCAAAAATGGTTGACAGGGAGGCAGACGGTGGCAAAAAGAAAGCTTGGGGAACCTGGAAGCCGCCTTCCCAATAAGGAGGAAGCGGTCCTCTCATCCAGGCTGTTCTTCACATTCTGTTGGCAGGTACTGTCATATTTGCACCTGACATTGTGGGGTTGCCAGGGCAACCTATTAAAGAATCATTCTAGAATCCGCCTCTGGAAAATTCCAGGCGAGGCCGAGGAATTCTCTTTAAGTAAGACCTATAAGCGTGACAATGGATCGTGTCCTGAGTCTGCAGGTCAGGCTGAAAGATTCAGCGACCAACAAAATGAAGATCTAGGAATCTATTTTCCGTGAACCGGTGTAGAGCTGACAGAACTTAGAGAGAAGGGTAAGAGCACTTAATGGAGCAGATGAGTTGAACGAAATCTGAGTAGGCATGGAACACGTGGTTGAAAGTTGACCTTCTTCCTCTGTTTGTTGAGCCAATTCTTGTAGACTTTAGGTTTTGTATGTGGAGGTTATCATACTTTATTATGTGTTTTATATACTCTAATATAATTTATATTGGGGCTATCTTTATAGGGTAGAATTGGGTCACCTTGATGTAGTATTGTTCACCAAATCGTAAGACCGTGGTGTTGGGGAGGCCCCCTAACCTCTTTGGGCCTTGCTTCCCGTCCAGTAAAATGAAGGACCTTTCTGAGCAATTCCAGAGGACCAGAGTGTCTTACCACACCACGGGCTCCCCTGTGACCGGGCCCTGGGCCACGAACCTCATGATAATCTTGCAAGGGGACTCCGCTGTGTGCCTAGATCAGTTTTGCCCGCTTCCCAGCGCTCTGATATGAAAGGGAGTTGCATAAATGTATATTCTTGTTTTATTTTTGTCTTCGAAGGCAGATTATAGCTCCTGCAGAAGGGAAATAAGGAGAAGGAAGAAATTACCATTACTCTGCCATTGACTCATGCGAGATACATGCAAAACGCAAGCACATACAAGCTAAAGGAACAGATTGTGGCAATATTTAAAAATATCACAACTCTAAATAAGAAGCAGTTCTGATAAGCCTATTTGGCATTCATGCAAAACACCCCAAACTCTGAAAAATCTGAATTGTACATTGCTAAGGTAAATTACTTCTGTTCGGTAATTACAGACAAAAGTATATTGGCTTATACGATAATACCTGTCTCCCTTGGTTTACAGATACCCCTCTCTCCTGGGCCCCTTCCTTTCCAGATCGTTCCTTTTTTAGTCTCCTTTGTTCCTTCCTCCTTCTCCTCCTCCTTTCCTTTAAATGGGCTTCTCCTTTTACCCGTCCTGCCTTCTTTCTCTACAAGCTCTCCCTGGCCTGTTTAGCTCTCTAATTGCTTCAGTTGTTTTCTGTAACCTGACGACCTCTTGATGAGAATCTGCGGACGTGACTTATTTCCTGGGCTCTAAACTCGGGCTTCTGCTGCCGCTGGGAACTTTGAACTGGTTCTTTTTCTCCACCTCCCCTTCGTGTCCTACCACGTCCCTGTTAATATTCTACCGCAGTTGATGGCTTTGTCCACCAGACTGTAGGTGACAAGAGGGCAGGGACCGCGTCTGTCTTGTCCACCATGATACACCCGGCACTCAGTGTAATGCCTGGCGTATGGTAGACACCCAATAAATATTGCAGGAGTGATTAATGCCTCTCTGATTTCAGACTAGAAACCTCGGGATCATTCTTGATGCCTCCACCTCCCTCACTTCCTATACCCGGTCTGGGACCTGTGGGATTTATTACCAGAAAAGCTTTCACATTTGGGCCCCCCTCTCCATCCCCACTGCCACCGCTTTAATCCAGCCCTTTTCATCTCTTGGGTTGTCGCAGGAGCTTCCTCGTCCGTCTTCCCGTGGCCGACTTTTCCCCAGTTCACCCTCATCCGCCCCTCAGAGTGGTCTTCCCAAAGCCCGAATCTGATCAGATCACCCCAGGCTTCCCTTCCCTTAAACCGAGTTTGCAGTCTGTCCGCCCCCCACCCAATCTGTGGAGTCTGTACGGTGTTTTGAGAAGATGAGAATCACTGCATTTCATTGATTCTAAACTGTACATGGTTTTCACACGTTAGCACCTCCGAGATTAGAATGCGTGTGAAAATCGATGGAGTGTCACGGTTTGATGGGTGGCTTTTTTCTTTCTTATTGGTACATAAAATAATGATGTACCTTATAATCGATGGCATCTTAAATTTGCAGAAATAGACTCGTTCTGACATTTAAAAATAGGGAGATTTTACATAAAAATATGTTCAGTTTCTTTTGAAAAATTGCATCGGGCAACACTGGGCCGGGATTTCTGGATGGCAGCCCAAGAGGGAGCTACCAGTAAGTAGCAGCTGCTTCATTTAGACAAAAAACTCTCTAGAATGTTCCATCACTTCCACCTAGGCTGTTTTATTCATTTATGTTATCTGCCCCAGCCCATGCAAGCCTTTGAAATTGTAATCCCTGACTGTCGAGTGAAAATCTGAATTCTTTGTTATGGTTGGCACCAACCCCCCTCCCCATCCTCCGCTTTATACACCCTCTATCCCCCAGTCTCAGGAAGCATTACTCAAATATAACCCACTCCCATGTTCCCCGGATTGCCTTTTCCCATCTTGCACATTCTGTGAGGTAGTTCCTCCCTTGCCCTGACAGAACTAGTATCCTTCTAGACTCCAGTGGTACGTGGCCATATCTCTGTACCTGCACCTCCTGTCTTAAAATTATTTGTGGACAGACGCGTGTCCCTCATTAAATTGTGAACCTGGAAGGGAAATGGATTAGAACGAATTGGGTTTTGTATCCCTGCCTCATAGCTGGAACATGCTCAGTACATACCTGTTGGATAGAGGGGGGATTGGGGGGGGCACATTTTCTGACCAGGATCTCTGTTCTTTGAGTTTTGCCCATGGATGGAGAACTAAAAGTGAAGTCAGAGGGAAGGGCGAGTGTTTTCCTTAGTGCTCGTAGTTCATAGTAGAAGACGCCTGCTTCTGGCTGTGATTTAGGGAGGCCCCTGGCAGAGTCAGCCTGTGGGAACTTTAATGTCTTGCAGACCCTAAGGCACTAAACCAGAGCCAGCTCTGAGGCTTTAAAAATTTTTTTTTAAATTCGTGTACAGTAAAATTGACTCGTACAATTCTCTGAATCCGGACACATGGATAGTTTAGTGTAACCACCACCCTCATCGGGATATGGAACATTGCCCCCCACAACTTGCTCTTGCCATCCCTTTGTACTCACACCCTCCGGCACCCAGAAACCCTGGCAACCCCTGAGCAGTTCTCCACCACTGTGGTTTTGACCTTCTGAGAATGTCATAGAAATATATGCGGTCTTTTAAGCCGGCTTCTGTGACTCAGCATAATGCCTTTGAGCTTCATCCGGGTTGTGTGTGTCAATAGTCTGCTCCTTTTAATTGTCAAGTTGTATTCCACCGTACAGATGTCCCACGGTTTGTGTGGATATTCATCCACTGGAGGGCATTGGGCTGTTTCCAGTATTCGACCACACGAGCCTGTTGGTACAGGCTTTTGTGTGAATATAAGCTCTCATTTCTCTAAAGTAAATACCCAGGGGTAGGCTTGTGGTGTCATCTGGTGAGTGTGTGTGCAACTTCGTAAGAAACTACCAGACTATTTTCAGAGCAGATGTACCACTTTGCATTCTCACCAGCAAAGCATGAGAGTCCCAGTTGCTCCACATCCTAACCTGCGCTGGGTATTATTAAATTGTTTTTAATTCTCCTAATAGGTGTACAGTAGCATTCATTTGAATTTCTGCCTCCTCAAATCCAGTCTAGGGGAACCGCAGGGGAAAATATGGTCAACCTGCCCCCAGTTTCGTGGTACTTCAAACTCTGATCGTCTTCCTCAATTTCCTTCTGCTACTTACTTTTTTTTTATTATGTTTATTTATTTTGAGAGAGAGAGAGAGAGAGAGACAGAGTGTGAGTGGGGGAGGGACAGAGAGAGAGGGAGACACAGAATCTGAAGCAGGCTTCAGGCTCTGAGCTGTCAGCACAGAGCTTGATGCAGGTCTTGAACCCATGAGTGTGAGATCATGACCTGAGCCAAAGTCGGACGCTCAGCCGACTGAGCCACCCAGGCGCCCCTGCTACTTACTTTTCAGAGTCCTTGTGTTGCTTGTTCATTGCTATGTAACAAATTACCAAAAACTGGAGAAGCTTAAATGCACATTTATGATCTCACAGCTTCTGTGGGTTATGAATCCAGGCGTGGCTTCCATGGGTCCTCACAAGCTGCTGTAATCAAGGCATTGGCTAGGCTACAGTCATTGTAAGGCTTAACCGGAGAATGATCCACTTCCAAACTCAAGTGGTTAATGGCAGAATTCAGTTCCTTGAGGCCTGACTGAGGGCCTCCGTTCCTTGCTGGCTTTCAGTCAGAGGCCTCTTTTAGTCCTGTGGCAAGTAGGCTTCTCCAACATGGCGGCTTACTTCACCAAAAGCGCACAAGTTGTGAAGGCAATAGAGAGAGTCTGCTAGCAAGACGGAAAGTCACAGTCTTTTATAACCTAGCCACAGAAGCAATATCCCAGCACCTTTGCCGTATTTTATTGATTAGAAATCAGTCACTAGATCCAGCCTTACGCTGAAGGAGAGGAATTAAACGAGAGCCTGAATACCAAGAGGCGGGGGTTATTGAGGGTCATCTTGGGTCTGCCTGCCACAGTCCTCAAATAGCTGCTCCGTGGATTCTGCCCAGGTTTTTTATAGCTTCCTTCTGCCGGAGAGATGGGTAGAGTGTCCTTATTCTGCCAGACCGTGACTCTCTGCGAAGCTTTTTGCTTTGATTTCTGAACATTCAGGGTTAATTTAAAGAGGTTTTTTTTTTTTTTTTAAGATCTTATTTTTTTAAGTAATTACACCCACCATGGGGCTCGAACTTACAACCCTGATATCAAGAGTCACATGCTCCATCAACTGAGCCAGTCAAGCATGCCCGTTTTATGTTTTTACCTTAAGCCATCTCAGACCAAGCTAGGGTTAGATTAAGCAGTGGTCAAAATTTAAATTCTCATACTTACTAATCTTCTGTTTATTAAATTACAACCATGGAAAAGCTCAACTTTCGTGCCCAAGATGGAGCCTTTTCAAAGCTGAACTTGTAAACTTCCAACACATAATGATAGCTGTTTCAGCCTGTCATTGTGACTGCCGACCAGGTGACCCCAACAGATACATCCGGCCGGCACTGCCTTTTGTGAATTGCTTTCCCTTGATAGCGAATTGTAACCCACCTTTAATTTCTTTTAATGGCTTTCTAATGACTTGCCAAAATCTGGCCTCTCTTTTCTCCTACTTAATGTGGCTTTTCAGTACCCAAAATTCATCCCTGGAAATATGCTCAATCCTTTCTCTTTATTGAAAAGTAAAATTACTTGCTATTCCTTCCCTCTCTTTCAAAGGAAGTAGGCTCTTTCCGTCGAGATTCTTTGAGTGTTTTTGATCATGAACCGCTCACAGTAAAAGCTTTTGAGAATAGACCCCTCCCTAATACAGGCATATTAATTTATTTGTAACCAATACTACTGAACTCATATATTGTCTACATTACCACACACACGAAAACAGGAAATTCAAAAAGAATGAAAAAATAGGTAAAAATATGCGTTCTAATATTTTGCTTTCTACTGTCCAAAGGAGTGCTATTGGGCCTTGTGGTATCAGGGGCCATGAGTGGACAGACACCTTAAGTACTCACCACCCAATAGATCTGCACACGCTCGGTTTTTTTTTTCGCAGTCTATTCCCAAATCCAGCTGCTCTGTCTCGATCCAGCATGTTCTCAGTGTGTGTCATGACCAATAATAGGAGCTGCCCATTAGAATTACTTCCTTGGTAGAGGATGGCAATGTGGCCAACTTCAGGAGGCAATGCTCAGTCTCTCCCTTGCGAGGTAGCCAGCCCTCTCTGTTCCTCTCTTTCCGCAGCTTGCTACCACCACACGCTAGCCAAGTGCCCTGGCTCGGGTTCCCGCACAGGCAGACCCCAAGTCAAGCATTCGAGAGAGCAAGGCTATTTGGAAGGCGAAGGCAAACCCAGTAGGGAAGTGGGGAAGTGAGAAAGGAGGGAGAGACCGCCAAAAAGAGTGAGTGCGGCCTGCAGAGGTGGAGAGGCTGCCGTTTTTCACTCATAGCAGAGGGCTCTTTTCCCTGCCCCCTCGTGAGTCCGACTGCAGTGTTAGGAACTCCGTTCGTTCTCATTTTTGTTTTACCTCTCCCATTCCACATCCCCGTTAAGTACCGTAAGACATGCGTATGTGCAAGAACACCCTCTTCTCTCCCTCTTTTCTTCTCGGTTGGCTTCTAAATTCTAGCTGCTCAAGCATTAGGTCTCAGGCAGGGCATCACTTCTTATAGTTTTCTTGTCTTTTTTTTTTTTTTAACTGAGCTTTATGCCCGACTTGGGGCTTGAACTCCCAACCCTCAGATCAAGAGTTACACACTCTACTGACGGAGCCAGCCGGGCACTCCAGTGCCACTTCTTTTAGAAAGCCTTCCTTCATCCCCCTTTTGGGGACAGGGCTCTTTCTCGGCACCCCTCATCTGTCCTGTTAGAGATCTTGTCATACTGTTTTGCTTTCATTTCTTCGTGTAATAAATATCTATTCTGTACCTGGCACTCTTTTAGGCACCTCGTGTTTCTGTTTCCCAGGGGGAAAGTGAACTCTCCCCTTTTCTCTTGGCTGTTTTCATATGACGATGTGCCCCCTGAGAGAGAACCTGACCTTGTCTGTTAGGGGTACAAGTCCGTTAATGAGTGAGTTGAAAACTGTTAGCATTACTTTGCCATTATTTTTTCTGTTTTCAGGCTGGGAGAACACTTCGCTGCTCAGCTGGAGGAAAGTCACCGAGCATCTGAGAAGAGGCTGGAACCTTCACTTTGCAAGCATATAAGGTACTGATCGAGGCAGTGTAGAGTAAGGGTATCATAAGTAGGGGTTCAAGAATCAAAGTGCCTGGGTTCAAATCCCAGCTCTGCCACTCCTTTGCTGTTCGACTTCGGGCTGTAGTTCCTAAAGCATAAATAGGGATAATAGGACAGTGTGTGGATTAAACAGGATTAACGCTTGTAAAATTAACAAGTGCCCAGAACCTAGTACACGCTCAGTAAATGTTATTGTCATTGTTGTTCATTCAACAACGGAGGCTGGCTGGCTATGAGATTCTTTGTGGTGCCCCAGGCCCCATTTTAGCATTCTTTGTACAATGGAAAAATAGGGTGAACTTCTTCATTTTAAGCAGATTCTGAGTCTTAGATCGTGTAAAGGGTACTGCCAAATGCAACTCATGGTCCAGAGGCCGCCATGAAAATAGCCACCTACACCACAAGTTCTTTCCCTCCTTTCCTTTCTTTCTGTGATTAAACAAATACCTGGGGAGTACCTCTCATGCATTCGGTGCTGGGAATGCCAAGAGGCACGAAACGGATGCTTTCCGGTCAGGATTTCGCGTGCGAGAGGACAAAGGACCGCACGCTTTGGGAAGCTCTGCGAGTGCGCGCACATAGCTCGCGGAGCCGGGGGGCAAGACTGCCTGACTTCCCTTTGGTGATTTAGGAAAGGCTTCACGTAGAAGAGGGGACGTTTGAACCACCGCATCTAGACCTAGCCATCACTTAATCACCAGGGATTGAATAGGCACTTGGCCGGAAACACAGAGGCCACAGAGCAACTTTGTCCACCGTTCTTTGAGAGCCTGGGCAATTACGCTATCGTTTACAATGTATATGGCAGCCTCATTAGGTCCTAGTCTTAGAGTCCCTACCATGGAAACCTGTGTGGTTGTATTGCCTCATAATGAGGCCCTCTGATAATATTTAATATACTAATCAGAGTGCAGAAGCCCAGAGCCGCCTTTCCAGTTATTTTTAAAGTGACTCCATTACATTAAATAGTGAGCTTAGGTAACCACTTTCCTGGATCTCCTATGGCTCTCGACTGCAGAGAGGAGTTGGCTAAAGAGCAGCTCGGGCGGGGTTATGAGATGATCTTGGCTGGAGTCCTCTAAATCCTAGCTCGCGATACCCAAGGCCAGGAAGCTCAAAAGCATATGCTGTGTAACCAGCCAGGCAGAATTTGGGAGGAAAATCGCTGTGGGTGCAGCTGCAGTCTGCATGAGACTCCGGGAGCCAGAATTCTCTGGATCACCTCGAGAGCTGACAGAACCGTGGCTGGTGGCCGCCAGCACCGGTATTGGCACCTGATTTTTCAAACGTGTCTCCCTCCTCTTCCTCCTCAGCAAACTCGGCAAAATGCCAGGTCAACTCTCAGCTTCCTTTCTGCCCACGAAGGGGGGTGAATGTCCCTGTCACAGATAGGTTCTCTGTCAAGCGGCTGACTGAATAGCTAGAGGAATGAAACTGTCCTGTGAATGAACTTGCAGCATGGCGCCCAAGGCCGCTCCCTTAAACCCGTGCCTTTTCAAGTCCTGCGGAGGAATGTTTAGTGTTTCCACTTCTCTTAATCATACCCGGGTCGGTGATGTTGCCTAAAGATCATCCTCAGTTGACCTAAAGAGCCACCGAATGCTTTTCCGCCCTGCTTTAAAATTCATTGTGGATTTTGTATCGATGCAGATTATTTATGCAAACAGCGGCCCGGTCCTGCCTGTAGAGAGCCTGGTCCCCTCGGAAGCAGTCATGTGACCACAGCCCATTACTTGAGTGTGTCCCTTTATCGCCTACAGGGCAGGGTTGGGGCAGACAGCTGCGGCTCCTGGGCCAACCCAGCCTCTCAGGGATCTGTGACTCGGAGCTCGCCTTCCAGGCTGAAAGGCAAAGCAGCCGTGGCCTGTTTGGGTTATTTCTTTGTGTGCGCACGTGTGTATTTATTTCTTGATTTATTTAAGCAAGAGTTCTGCCTGCAGAGAGCTGCAGAGACGTGAGTTGCGGATTGTGTGACTGCATGCGTGCTTGCAGGTGTGTGTGGCTGGGGGTGGGGGTGGGGGAGGGTGCTCCAGAGAGAGCTGGGATTGTACCTCTTTCCGTTCAGACCTCTGCATCCCTCGTAGAGAAGGTTTTGTCTTGTGTTTGTTTCCCTTGAAACAGCCCGGGTGAGGAAACACCCCTGCACTGGCCAAGCAGAAGAAAGAGGTAATACGTTTGTTTGTTCTTCGGTATTTTGAGCAAGCAGAAGTCTACATGACAAACATATATCGTGTAGCAACGAGACAGGAAACACGCACTCCTTACAGTTTGCTTTGTGGCTTTGCAGTCTTTTGGAATGATTTTTCTCAAAGATTCTGCTTCCCAGTCAGCTGTCGTCACCTCAGAAAGGTGTACAGATGACTTTGCAGTGTGCAGGGTCGCAGCCTCTTTCAGATGAAGTCGGTATTTGGAAACACTCTGTGGTCACTTGGGTGAGAACTAGAAATGAGGGAAGAGATACTTTGAGAAGCCCTTCCAGGCCCTTCGTTGGGGCAGCCCCCAAGCCCCCTGCACAACTTCGTGTTCAGAAATCTTCCTTTAACTCCCTCGGCCTCCTGCCGTCTTCAAGGGTCACGGGGCTTCCAGCTCTCTGCAAGAAAGGGAAACGGAATTCCTTGCAATATTCGAGAATTGTCTTTAGCGATTTAGCACTTTCATGGATTGATTGGATTTGTTCTGAAACCAAGGTGCAGCCAACCTTTTAGCGGCCATTTTTGTTCTTCAATTATTAAACAGAATGGGTCTTCGGCGCTGCCACGCCTCAGCTGTGCCATGGGGTATGGTTTTTAATTTCTGCGTCTCAGTTCTTCATCTGTAGTATGGGAGTGATGATACCACCTGAAAAGCTGCTGTGAAGATTAACTGGAATAATAGAAATATAAAGCACCCACTGTGCTGGGTAAATGGCCGTCCCTTAATAAATAGTAGTGATTTTTGCTATTGTCGTTATTATTACTGACATAACATTCTTTCAGATCTTTGTGCTCTCAGAGGGAAAAAAAAAATCCATTTCTTATGAATCTACAGTTATCCCAGAAGGAGTAGACGCCCCGAGGTTTTAGTCTCTGGGAGGTCCCAGACCAAGCGTTCCGAAGGAGGAGATGTGAGCAAACCCGGTCTCGTTTCAGCACTCCTCCAGGGAGGGCACCCGCCCAGGCCCGGCCCCTCCCGACTCCGCAGCCAAGAAGAATTGCTCTTTGTTCAAGCCGTCTTTTTCCACCACGAGCTCCTCAGTAGTCCTCAGTACAAGCCCGTAAGGTAGGCATTATTATTCCTATGACGAGAAAACTGAGGGGCAGAGGAATTAATGACTAGCTGAGAAGAATTTAAACTCCAGTTTGTTTGACTTCTTCTTTTTTTAAAAAAATTAATATTCATTCATTCATTTAAAGTAGCCTCCACACCCAGTGTGGGGCTTGAACTCGTGACCCTGAGGTTAAGAGTCACGTGCTTAGGGCGTCCGGGTGGCTCAGTCAGTTAAGAATCCGACTCTGGATTTCCGCTCAGGTCATGATCGCATGGTTCGTGAGATCTGGCCCTGGTGTCGGGCTCTACAGAGCCTGGTTAGGATTCTCTCTCCTCCTCTCGCTGCCCCTCCCCTGCTCACTCTGTTTCTCTCTCTTTCAAAATAAATAAAAATTAAAAAAAAAGTCACATGTCCTATGACTGAGCCAGCACACAAATTGCGTGACTTCTAAGCCCCGGGCTGTACTGAGCCATGATTAGGTAGTTAGGAACAAGCAGTTAGGAACTGTAGATGCTCTTGGGATGTTTTACTTCAAAACAGTTCCTGCTAGGCTGTTTGGGAAATAGTGGACACTCTGGCTCTTTCTTCGAGATTTCTCTTAGAGATGCATATTAACATGTTGAAGGCTCTGAGGAATCCTGCAGCGAAGACATCTGTCTTATTTCATTGTGGGCCCTTTTTCGTCTTATTCCTGGAATCCTAAAGCACGGAGAGCTACCCTTCCACAAACATAGTTTGGAAAACCTGGCACCAGGCCAAGCCGCCTCTTGCTTACCATCCTGTCTGACACAATAACAGATTTCTTCCGACAGCTTCTGGTGGTCCCTGTCGTTTGCTCCCTCTTCGTATCCTTTCATGTGGTGAGAGCCAGGAGAGTCACCGGCTTGGTCTCACAGACTGCCCCTTATTCATTTAAGAGCCCAGACACGAGGAAACACTGGAGTGTTCTACTGGAAAGGTTGTGGTAGAAGGGGCCTCTCTAGGGACCGCCAAGGACTCCTCTACCCAACTCTCTGCCCCTTGGTTATATTAGGCCACAGACGTCAGGCTACAGAACGCTCGTTTTGATGAATACCAAAGGGAATGTGTGGGGTGAGCCTGAAGAGGTATCTGTCCTTCGTGCCCACGTCTCCACAGTCCCAGGGGGCAGAATTAGACCTGCCAACTTAACTCCCACTTTGGGGGTGGGGCTGCGGTGCCGGTGGAATGACTCTGGCTTCCGGATTTGGGTTCCTCAGGGCCAGAACTAGAGTAGGAATTTCTCATAAAAGGCAGCATCTCTGAGAAAGGCCGAGTTTTTAGCACGGGTAACCACGCCGTTCAAATCTAGAATGCCAGAGGCAGAATCAAGGTCCAGGCGGCTGAGCCGAGGTGTGGGAGTTCAATAAGAGTGCACTTGGTAATAAAATGAAGTTCAGAATGAATAAGAACAGCGTGGGGAGGCGGGGCCGGCGCTCGGAGGCTGCCGAATGGCCCGAGGTTAGGCTGGCTCCAAGGGTCATGTTTTGTTGTTTCCTTGTATTTTCACCTCGGGAAGGGAAAAGTGTTTAGGATGCAGAGAGCCCGACCTCCAACAGTTCCACCCTCACTTACCCTGGCCGCCCCCGCATACAGTAAAAGCTTTTTAGCAGGAGCCTTAAAAGCCTTTCCTTTCGCAGATTGTAAGTGAGCGCCAGTGAGGAGTCACTATTTCATGTTTGTGCTTTAAAACCATCTTCAGCATACAGCTATCGATAGGGCCAGTCTCAGCGGGCAGGTTTCAAGCTGGGTTTTTTTTTTTTTTGCCAAGATCTCCCTTTTCAGTGTCCCGTGTCCCTGACTATGACATTCCCGGGTCTTTGTGACCGCTGCAGAAATGCCCCACCTCCTGAGCCAGAGGAGCCCTTTCGGGCCCCAGGGAGTCCTTTCTCCAGAGACTTCTTTAGCACACCGAATGCTTTTCGAATGCTGACAGAGGGCCAGAAATGGCAGAAGCTTAGATTTTTCTCCAATAGTGGAAAATCCCCAAATCATTTTTATCAGCTTTCCAGCCAGCTGGAGATGTCCTCAAAGGTACACACGCTGCTTAAAAACTTGTTTTCCTCTGCCTTGAAGTGGATGATGGCAGTGTAGTTGGGGCAGTGTGTGGGAGTAAGAAGTGGCACCTGGCCTTAGCCAGCTCTTGTTTTGGTGAGCACTGAAATGAGCTTTTCTTGTTTGTTCGCTTTACCTGTTACCCGAAGGAGGAAAACAGTTTAAGGGTAATTTGTTTAGTAATCATTATTTAATAATGTAAAAAACTCTAACAGCAAGTTGTTTCCTAATAACCAAAGAATTCTAGAACAATGCTCATTTTTTCCTCCAGCATGATTTAAAAATCGTCTTTAAAAATGAATGTCTGAGCACTACCCATTTTCTGGTTTGATAAAAGGCTTTTATATATTCAAATAGCAGGTATCTGCACCAAAGCACAGACTAATAATGACTTTTAGCGATTCATGTTTTAAAAGGAGTCTGACTTAGAAATCTCCATTAATTCATTTGGCACTCATCAGACACCTGCTATGTTAAAGGCCCTGTGTAGGTGCCGGAGATTCAAGGAGTATTTAGAAAGAAAGAGCCCCTTGGGATCCTGCAGTCTAACAGAAATACAGTCGAGTTCGGTGCTCTTTAGTTCCGAGTGAATTTTATATGGAACTTTGTTTGTGGCGTAATGAACCGAGGGGTGGCTGAGAACCAGATGCCTTTGGAGATATATTGCTTTATTTATTTAAAATCAAGATCGAAATATCTCACTTCTTACCGTTGAATCCCTGTGGCCTCCTCCATGCCCTGCTCTTACGTATTCACAAAAAGGAAGGGAAAAAAAAAATCGCGTAAGGATGGAAGCGGAGCCCCAGGGAGATATGGAGAGCAGTGTTTCTGAAACTGAGACCTGGGAGTGCCTGCGTCAAAGTCCCCTGAAAGCTTTAATGTTTATTTTATTTTCGAGAGAGAGAGGGAGGGAGGGAGGGAGGGGGAGAGAGAGAGAGAGAGAGAGAGAAACAGAGTGTGAGCAGGGGAAGGGCAGAGAGAGAGGGAGACACGGAATCCAAAGCAGGCCCCAGGCTCTGAGCCGTCAGCACAGAGCCCGACGTGGGGCTCAAACTCATGAACTGTGAGATCATGACCTGAGCCGAAGTTGGACACTTAACCCGCTGAGCCACCCAGGCGCCCCAACCTGCACTTTAATTGCAGATTCCCAGGCCCTTCAGACTGCTTAGACTGCTTACATCTGAGTATCGGTGGTAAAGCTTGAGTCTTCATTTTTTAATAACCTCCCCCTGGCGAGTCTTGTGATACTTATGTTGGAGAGCACTGACCTAGGTACATGGCAGAGGTCACCAGGACGAGATGAACTACTTCCAAGAGTGATGAAGGGCCTCATAGGTGTTGCAGAGAACCTATAAGAAATTTCTAAGTCTGGAGAGAAGACAGGTGATGAGTAGATAGCACTCCGGTTTCAAAAATGAGAGAAGAATAAGATGCCAGAAACCACAGCTTCATAAGCCTGACATGACCTTTGGACAAATTTTATTCCAAACAGATGGAGTCAGGAGCATTTAGAGGAAAATGTGATGAGCCTCGGGTGACGTCATGGGTTTGCTAAAACGTCATCTCTGTTAAAAATGTCAAACCTGGCTGCACATTGGAATCATCTGGGGAGTTTAAAAGGCTCTTGATGCCCAGCCCCCATCCAGTACCAATTACATCAGAATCTCTGGGCGTGGGACCCCGGTGTCAGTATTTCTTGAACCCCCAGAGATTCTGATTTAACGCGGTGCTGTCTGCGCATGGGGAGTTTTAAACGCTCCCCAAGCGCTGGCAGTACGCAACAGTTTGGTAACCAATTTGTCTCTGTGACATCAGGCAAGTTGCTTTGGCTTCCTTGCACTTTGTGTAAATTCTAGGTAATTTTTGAGGTTTCTCCCACTTTTAAACTTTCTGTGATTCTGTTACTTAAAATCATGCCAAACTGACTTCCTCCTCCTCCTCTTCCTCCCCCTCCTCCCCCCTCCCCCTCCTCCCCCCCCCCCTCCTCCTCCTCCTCCCGTTTCCTTCTTCTGGAGCCAGGATAGCCCGGAATGTCAAAGTGTCAAAGCATATATCTTAATTTCATGAAAACTTTTAGCAAAATTTCCCAGGATGCCTCATAGATAACTAAGACGATAGTTGTGATGGGTGGATTTTCCACCTGACTGAACAGATGCGTTCGGAGAGTGTGAGTGCAGGAACCCCGGAGAATGGGCTGGAGGGGAATGCCACGGGGTTGTTGCGCCCTTGGAGCCGACCTTGTTAACATTTCTTATCCATGATGTGGGTAAGAAAGACAGGAAAGAAACGCCTATCAAATAGGGGGATAACCCGACTTTTAGGAGGGTTAACTATGTCAGTACATAAAAGAATTAGGCCCAGCTCTGATCAGAGTATTTGTTTATTAAGGTTATCGTTTTAACGATATTTCCATAATTCAGGTATTTTGTCATTCTTCTCTTTCTTTAGTCGAGGCAGAATTTTGAAGCTTTTAGCGCACTGCTGATGGAAAACTAGACATTCCAGGTAGGGCCCCAAGTCAGTTGTCCTTTAACTTCGTTCCTGTCAAGAAATGCAGATAGATTCGATCAGGCTGGTTTGGAGCAATACAAAATAAAGGAAGCATCACCCGAAACAGCTACGAGGAGGTATACTAAAATCCAATTTAGCACTTTCAGCTGATAGGTATGAGGATAGCCCTGCGGGAGAGGGTGTCTCAGAAACACCCGAGTGGCTTGTTTCAAAAGGACCCTCCCCCCCGGGGGGCACCTGGCCGGCTCAGTAGGTACAGCTTGCCCCCTGACTCTTGATTTCTGGGGTCATGAGATAAAGCCCCACCTTGGGCATAGAGCTAACTTAAAAAAAAGAAAAGAAAAAAACCACAAACAAACATAAAGGGCACACTCCCAGATTCTGGCACCCTAGTCCGCGGGGAGGCCTTGAGCCTCTTTTGGTAAAACAAGCTTTCCAACTGGTGCTGAGAAAGTGTTGAGAAACTCACTTTGATTTGAATTTTGGCATAGTTGTTTAAATATGTTGTTTCGTCTCATAGTCCGTCTCCAATCTGTGGTTTTAAAAGCCCAGACAGATTTAATTATGAGCTTAAAACTAAAGCAGTTAAATGATATCGGCTCCTTCATATCCCATTCCCTGTATTTGAATTAGAAAATTGTACGCTCTTACCTTTCCGTTTCTCTTTCCATTTTTAATGCTTTATTTCATATAGACCTTGATCTGACCTAGACAGGGGGAAATGTAATTTACGTGGAGCAGAAAAGCAATCTCTAGTTGCTGTGGTGCTGCCGCCGTGTTTTGGAAAATGCTCCAGGATTAGATTATGTCTGATCACTTTCCACATCACATGATGAACCATAGTTGAGAAGAAGCCGAAATGAATCCTGCCGAGAAGCCCTTAGGTACCTCGCTGTTAACGGGCACTTCCCTCCCTCCCGCCCTCCCTCGTGTGTCTTCCTCATCAGGATCTACTGAGTGAGGCGGAGCGGCTAGGAGGGGCGCCTCGCAGCATAAAGGGAGACACACTTCACACTCTGTTTTGGAATGAGAAGTTAGATCCATGAACACACACGATTTAGAAGACATGGGCTGTGGCACTTCCTCAGCGACGAAACACAGGCCGTCTGAGAAAGGTGAGTGCCAGCGGGGGGTGCCCGTCTTCGTGAAAGAACGGGGAGCCAGAGTGAGCCGGATGCGCCCTCTCCCCTTTCCCGTTGAGTCACTCGCTCCTCCGGCCGCCGCCCGGTGTGATTGTGCACAAGGCACCGTCGCTTGAGCTGAAGGTTAAATGTTGGCATAACGTGGGAAACTGCCTTTAGGAAGATGTAGCTCTGAATTTATGATGCACCAATGAAGTATTATCTCAGAGAGAGTTTATGTTTGATTTGATTTCAGCTGAAAATGTACCAGTATAAAATCTCAATTTAAAACTCAGTGGCAGGGAACAAGAAAGTCTCTGTACATTTACTTCTGTTTATTCGACCTGCTCGCAATAGCTGCATCCACACCTATGTGGTGTTTAGTAGCATCACGGACTTTTTATTAGATTTTGTAACCCCACGATCGGCTTATTTTTTATAGTTATTTGACACAGAACTTCATGAGATTTGCCCCCATGTTTTTAGAATATTCCAGGTAGAACTTGGGAAACGCAAGATCATCTGCTTCCCAAAAAGTGGGTTGTTTCTAAATACATGACATGCCCCCCGGGACCCCTATGTAATTAGAGGCTTAAATATTTCCTTTGCTTATTGCATACTGAGGTTCTCACACCCACCAGAATGTAGTTGCAACTCACTTGAGTGTTTAAGCGACACAGTGTCCACAAGCAACTGAAAAATAAAAACAAACAAACTGGGATGATTATGTGAATTATTCTCCCTCACCCTCCATTCTTTCGGTGTCTAGGTTGTAGATAATTTCCCCAATTTCTATTCCACATCTTGCTTTTGGAAGTTTACTCAGGCTTAAGGCGGACAGTTGAGGATGCAGAGTATTCTATAGTAATTAGCGTGCGATGTTTCCTCTTGGGAGTCGAATGCTCTTCTGCTCCAGGAATTAGCAAAGCTGGTCTCCCACAGTAGGGAGATGAACTAACTCTTTTGAACCTGTAAATCTATCCAAAGCTCCAACCGAGCTAATTCCATGGTAATAATTTACTATGAGAGAGTAAAGCGAGTAATTCTCTTCTCATATCTAGGATTACACAGAGTTCTTTCAATTGAGCCAAATTTCTTAGGTTAAACAGACAAACAAAAAGGCCAAGCCAAACTCGTAACAGTAAATTCTCTCTTCTGGAAGTACTTCTCAACTTTTAAAATGTTGCCGGTAAATGGAAATATTACCTTAGATTTTTGGACTGGTTTTCCTTTTAAATAAATTACCAAGGTGAAATGCACATGACATAAAATTAATCAACTTAAAGGGGACATTTCGGTGGCACTGGGTCCCTTCGCTAAGTTGTAGAACTGCCCTTCTCTCTCGTTCGCAACATTGCCATCGCTCCAAAGCAAAACCCCTTCTCTGTTAAGCAGTGTCGCCCAGTTTCCCTCTCCTTCCAGCCCCTGGCAGCCTCCAGTCTATATTCTGCCTCTGCGAACGTCCCCGTCCTAGATCCGTCACGTCTACAATGTCCCTGCTGCCTCCTCTCACGTAGCACCCAGTCGTAGCCTCTATCATCCTTCATTCCTTTTTAAGGCTGAATACTATTCCACTGTATGTCGAGAGCACGTTTTGTGTGTCCATCCCTTCGTGGATGGACACGCGGGTTGTTTCCACCCCTGCGGCTCTGAACGCGAATGCGCGCCTACTTGTTTGAGTCCCTGTTTTCACTTCTTTGGGGGTATATACCTAGGAGTGAAATTGCCAGGTCTTGTGGTAATTCCGGGTGCAACTTTTTGAGGAAATGTCAAACTGTTTTCCTGGATCGCTTTTTAAAAATAGCGGTTTGGTTGAGATGTCATCTACATATCACACAACTTACCAGTTTTAAGTGTATAATTCGCTTGTTTTTAGTATGTTCACAGGGCCGTACAACCATCGCCACTATCAATTTGAGAACATTTTCATATCCTTCCCCCAAACCATTAGCAGCGACTCCCCTGCCCCCTACCTCCCCAGCCCTAGGCAATCACTCATCTCCTTTCCGTCTCCAGGTATTCCGGCTCTTCTGGACATTTCATACATGTGATAAGCTCATACGGAGTCTTTTCTGTCTGACTTCTTTCACTCATTGTAATGTTTTCAAAGTT
Organism: Paguma larvata; assembly: GCA_030068075.1. Lineage (NCBI taxonomy): Eukaryota > Metazoa > Chordata > Mammalia > Carnivora > Viverridae > Paguma > Paguma larvata. The sequence continues at coordinate 13,337,453 of CM057830.1, forward strand.
CATGTTGTAGCACAAATCAGAATCTCGTTCCTTTTAATCGCTGAATAATAGTCCATTGTAGGAATATGCACACTCATCCCTTCATCAGCTGACGGGCATTCGGGTTGTTTCTATTTTTTTACATTATGAACAATGCTACTATGAGCATTTGTGGATGAGTTATAGTGTAGACAGTTGTTTTCAGTGCCCTCGGGTATAAACCTCGGAGCAGAATTGCTTGGTCATGTGGTAGCTCCATGTTTAACATTGTGAGACACTTCCAAACCGTTTTCCCGGGTGCCTGCATCATTCTGCATTTCCACCAGCAGCCTAGGATGCTCCCAGTTCTTTCACATCCTTTGCAACACTTGTCTGTCCTTCTGATTACACCCTCCTAGTGGGTATGAAACGGTAGTTCATTAAGGTCTTCATTTGCATTTCCCTAATGACTAACGATATTCAGCATCTTGTCATGTGTTTGTTAGCCATTTGTAAAATTTCTTTTTTTTAATTATTTAAGAGAGAGAGAGAGAGAGAGAGAGAGAGAGAGAGAAAGAGCATGAGCAGGAAAGGGGCAGAGAGAGAGGGAGAGAAAGAGAATCCCAAGCAGGTTCCACACTGTCAGCACAGAGAGAGCCCAACGTGGGACTCGAACTCACAAACCATGAGATCATGACCTGAGCTGAAGTCAAGAGTTAGACGCTTGACTGACTGAGCCACCCAGGCGCCCCTGTTAGCCATTCGTAGGTCTTTGGAGAAATGTCTCTTCAGATCATTTGTCCATTTTTAGTTGTGTTATTTGTTTTTATGTTGTTTTGTTCCAAGAATTCTTTATATGTTCCAGTTATAAGTTCTTTATCAAGTGTATGATTTGCAAATGTATTCTTTCATTTAGTGGGCTGTCTTCTCACTTTCCTGATGATATCCTTTGAAGCAGAAAGGTTTTTTAATTTTGATGAAGTCCGATTTATTTTTTCTTTGGTTGCTTGCGCTTTTGGTATCATATCAAAGAATCCATTGCCAAAGCCAAGATTATTCATGGTTATGTTTTCTTTTAAGGGTTTTATAGTTTTAGCTCTTACATTTAGGTTTTGGATACATTTTGAGTTGATTTTCATATATGGTATGAGGTAGAGGTACAAATTTATTCTTTGCATGTGGATATCCAGTCACACCACCACCATTTGTTGAAAAGACGGTTCTTTCTCTATTGAATAGTCTTGGCACTCTTGTCAAAAATCGATTGACTGTAAATGTGTGTAAATGTGTTATTTCTGCACTCTGAATTCTTTTCCGTTGATCTCTACATCTAGCCTTATGCCAGTACCACACCGTCTTGATTACTGTAGCTTTTATAGAAGGTTTTGAAATTGGGATTCTGAGTCCTTTACCTTTGTTTCTTTTTCAAGATTGTTTTGGCTTTCCAGGTCCCTTGTACTTCTATGTGCATCATAGGATCAATTCGTCAGTTTCTCAAAAGAAGCCATCTGAAATGTTGGTAGGGATTGCATTGAATCTGCAGATCAATTTGGGGAGTACTGCCAGCTTAACAGTTAAATCATCTGATCCTTGAACATGGAGTGTCTTCCCATTTATTTAGGTCTTTGATTTCTTTCAATGATGTTTATTGCGTTCAGAATTTAGGTTTTACACTTCTTTTGTTAAATTTACCTCAAGTATTTTATTCTTTTGAATGCTATTATAAAATTGAAGTGTTTTCTCAGTTTCATTTTTGAATCATTCATTGCAGGTATATAGAAAAAAAAACAATTGGTTTTTGTTTATTGATCTTGTATCCCAAGACTTTGGTCGATTCCTTAGGATTTTCTACCTACAAACTGTGTCATCTGCCAGTAGAGATAGTTTTACTTCTTCCTTTCTATTCTATGCCTTTTATTTCATTTTCTTGCATAATTATTTTGACTAGACCCTCTCTTACTGTCGAATAGAAATTCATGAATACACATCCTTGTCTTCTTCCTGATCATAGAGGAAGACATTCCGCCTCTCGCCTTTAAGTATGGCATTAGCCGTGCCTTTCTCCGAGACACTCTTTATCACATTGAGGAAGTTCACTCCTGTTCCTAGTTTATTGATTGTTTTTATTATTTTATCAATAAGCAGTGTGTAATTTTGTCAGTTGCTTTATCCGCATCTTTTGAAAGGATCATGTAGTTTCTGCCCTTTGTTCTATGATACAGTATACACTGATGGAAGTTCAGATGTCGAACCAATTTTGCATTCCTGAGATAAATCCCACTTGGTCATGGTGTATAATATTTTTTATATGTTGCTGGATTCAGTTTGCTAGTGTTTTGTTTATGATTGTTGCATTTATATTCATAAAAGATACTAGTCTATAGTTTTCCTGCGGTGTCTTTGTGTGGTTTTGCTATCAGGGTAATACTAGCCTCATAGAATGAGTTGCAAAGTCTTTCTTCTCTTCCATCTTTTAGAAGAGTTTGTGAAGAATCGATACTAATTCTTTAAGTGTTTGGGGGCGCCTGGATAGCTCAGTAGGTTGAGCGTCTGACTCTTGATTTCGGCTCAGGTCATGATCCCAGAGTCATGGGATCAAGCCCTGCATTGGGCTCCATGGAGCCTGCTTAAGATTCTCTCTCTCTTTCTCTCTCTCTCTCTCTCTCTCTCCCTCCCTTCTATAAATAAATCAATAAATCAGTAAATAAAGCTGAGCTTGGGCTTTCTCTGGGTAGTTTTTTGATTACTTCTACTTTTGTTATAGATCTATTCCAATTTTCTGTTTCTTCATGAGTTATTTTCAGTATTTTGTGTCCTAGGAATTTGCCTACTTCATCTTAGCTATTTACTTTATTAGCATATACTTGTCAAAGCATTTCCTTATAGTTTTTTTATTCTTCCATTTTCTCTTTGAATATGTTAGTCAATGTTTATTATGCCTTCATAATAATAAATCTGCTGAAAACTGAAGCAGTGGTATTCACTTAAATTTATCTGTAAAAAGTTTTTCTCATTTAGAAATACTATAAAATATAGAAAGGCATTTGGAAATAATTAATATTCCTCACTCCATACCCAGAGACAACAACTGTTAACATTTCGATAATTTCTTTCCAGGTTTTTTTCTTTTTGGTATAGTGTAGATTTTGATCATCCAAATATTAATTTTTTGTAGCCTTACTTTTGCCACTAAGACATTGTTGTATAAACATCTCTCAAGTTGTTATATATCGTTTGTAAACATTTTAACCATTACTAAACATTTCATTTAATGGGTAGATTATCGTATTCTTTTTTTTTTTATTTTTTTAACATTTTTATTTTACTTTTGAGAGACATAGAGACAGAGCGTGAGCAGGGGAGGGGCAGAGAGAGAGGGAGACACAGAATCCGAAGCAGGCTCCAGGCTCTGAAACATCAGCACAGAGCCCGACATGGGGCTCGAACTCACAGACCGTGAGATCATGACCTGAGCTGAAATCGGCCGCTTAACCGACTGAGCCACCCAGGTGCCCCCGTATTCTTTTTTTTTTTTAATATTTGTTTATTTTTGAGAGAAGGAGAGACAGCGTGAGTGGGGGAGGGGCAGAGAGAGAGGGAGACACAGAATTGGAAGCAGGTTCCAGGCTCTGAGCTGTCAGCATAGAGCCCGATGCAAGGCTCGAGCTCATGAACGGTGAGATCATGACCTGAGCCCACGTCAGACAGTTAACCACCTGAGACACCCAGACGCCCCGATCACCAAATTCTTAATTATTCCTCTAATATTGAACCTTTTTTTCACTCATATAAACAGTACTTGGAAGAATTTCTTTGTGTAGTTTTTTTTCCTTACTTTGGATTATTCCCATATTCAGGTGATTAGATATGAACTTACTGTGTCAAGGGTTCTGAATGTTTTGAAAGCTCTTGATAGAAAAATAATAGTTATTATTTCCTGACTACTAACTATATTCTAGAGAGTGTCCAAAATATTCTGCACACTTTTTATTTAATCCTTGCAGTAAACCTGAGTAAAGTGTTACTATTCCTTTTCTGTGTCCTTGAAGAAGCTCTCGTGCTCCGCGAGCTCAGTACTTGTCAGGGTCATATTACTAACCACTGCCAAGTTGGGGTTTGAACCCAAGGAGTCCTGAGTGCAGCGGGTTTTTTTGCTGTCAACCGTCACACCCTTTTACACTTCCTCCCAACGTTGCTGCTCTTGGAAACTAACTTTAATTAAATTTACTCATACAAAGTAGCTTTTATTTGCATAGTGCTTTTATAGTTGAGACGGGCCCCTTCATATACATTTGATCTTCACAGCCTGTGAAGGGTTGTTCTCAGTTTGTAAAAAAAGGAAACCCAGGCTTTGGGGGGCAAAGCGATTTGCTTAAGAACACATGCGTAGTAAGTGGCAGAGCCAGGGTTAGGGCTCGCTTCCTGTGTCTCCTGATCTGACTAGTGCGAAGGGCTTTTCCCTCCCACTTTGGTCATTCAGCCTCAATATAGAACTCTGCCTCCTAATGTATCATGGCATTTGTGAGAAAACGTAACCCACATATAAAATCAAGGCTATCCCCTTCTCCGTGGGCCGTCTACCTCTCATGTAGAGAAGTAGCATCAGTGTTGTATTATTATTGTTATTTCGCTTCTTTTGTGATGTGCGGCAGGGAAGGGAACGGTCACGGCTAGGCTATCTATCGTTTACATTGACGGCCTGCTACATTCATTATCTCCATTTCTCTGCAAAACTCTTGGAGGAAGCTTTGATTCGTTTCCTCTTCTAGAGGAGGAGACTGAGACGAAAGAACTGCCCAAAGTCACGGACTAGTTCACCTGAACTGGAACCAGCCCTGACAGATTCCAGAGTCCAAGCCCCTTTTCAATATGCTGCCTTGACTTGGAAAATTGGATTTTATCCCAAACCAGAAATTAAACATTGCCATTTCATCTCCGGAGCTTCACTTTGTCCTTAAAATTTTATCCTGATGTATTTTGAATTAATAATCTATTGCCTTTTCTTCCCCCCGGAACACTCTGAGAACACGATGATATATTTTCTTTTATTTCTTCCCTTGAAACCACTTAGAAATGCATTTATTCATTTTCCCTAAGTGCCCAGGAGCCTACAAAGGCTATGTAGTGTTTTTGGCTGTGGAGTTGGATGCTTTAAGCTATGATAAATGGAAATTTTCTCTAATGGAGGTTGTTCTTTTAAAAAATATTTGTCCTTTATTTTTACTTAAAAGTTTAAAACTACTAACTAGTAAACCAAATATTTCTTTAATTCTTGGGATAACGTCTAGTTTATTTATTGTTTAAAAATCTAATGATCAAGCCATTCACAGCTGCCTGAGAGATCCCCTCCTCCGCCCCCAACCCTGCATCCCCCACCTCCTCATTCCCAAGGTTAAATCCTTTACAATGCCGTATATTTAAATTCGGGGCCTTCATGGAAGAACAATGAATGACATGGTTTCCTTTATCTTTGTTGATCTCTGAGGAGTTTTCTGAAAGTTTAGAGGGGCTTTTGCCGTTCTGGTTATTGTCGGAGGATTTTCTTTTATGACGGCCACCAAGCAGTCTTGATTGGCATCGTGAGGCATAGCGGAAATCTCTGTGAGATGGGATCTCCCTCATTGTCCTCCTCAGTGAAATGGGACCTCAGCTGAGATGCTCTTTAAAGTTCTTGCCACACAAGGACTATCCCTATGCTCTATAGGGGCGGGTACTGCTGGAGGGGCGGGGGGGGGGGCGTTCATTTCCCCCTTCTCGTGCTTACTCCCTTAGCTGCTACCCCCTTAACACTCTTAACATGCTCAAGTGCCTTTCTTCTTTTTTTTCCGTTTCTTTTGGTCTGGATCCTTTTTTTCCCTCACTCCATTCTGTTTTACCTTACTCCCAACTTCTTATTTTTAAAAATTGCAAACCTACAGAGAAGACCAGAGACTTATACAGTGAACGCCCACATCCCCGTCACCTGGGCTCACGGGCTTGTTAACCCTTTACCATTTTCTCTCTCCCTCTCTCCCTTCCTTCCCTTTCTCCGTCTCCACCGCCCTCTTCATTTGACAGCAAGTCGTAGACATTGTGATATTAACGTCTATATACTTCAGCATGAGTGTCCTAAAAAGAGGGGTTTTCTTTTGTATAGCTATAATACCGTATCACACTGGAAAAAAATGTAGCGTTGGTGGATGAATATCGTCGAACATAGAGTTCATATTCAGAATTTCCTCATTGTTCAACATGGCCCTTTGTAACTGTTTTTTCCTTCCCTTTGGAAGAAAAGCCTTCCCTTTCCCTCTGCTTCCCTCCACTGACTCTCCTCCCTCTCAGAACTTGCTCCCGAAGGGGACGTTCACAGTGCCGTCTCCCACCGTCTCATGCTTCATTCGGTCCCACGGAAAATGGTTTTGACAAGTTCTTGAATGGCCTTGAACTCCAATGGACCATTTTCAGCTCTTATTTTGCTTGGCTTCCTGGCAGTACTTGGCACTCTCACACACCCCGCTTGAAATACTCATGGCCCTTGGCTTCAGCACGTTCTCCTGGTTGTCCTGTGTCTCTGAACTGTTTATAAGGGCTCCACTTTCTCCCAACTTCTAAATACTAGGATTCCTCTGGGTTCCCCTTGGTCCTCTTACTTTGTCGCTGTAATGCTTTCCTTGCGTAACTTTATTCTCATGGCTTTAATGACCATCAGTATGTCAAAACTGCCAAATCTTCATTTTCAACCTATATCATATATCATATACTATATCCCTGCTTTGTTGGCATCGATGGGAATCATTTTATTTAATTAACCAATTCAAATAATTAATTTGAAATCCCACCGTAATTAACATACAGTGTTATATTAGTTTCAGGGTGTACGATATATAGCGCTTCAACAGTTCTATATACTCAGTGCTCATCATGATAAGAGTACTCTTAGGGAATCGTTTTATTTTATTTTATTTTATTTTAATTAATTAATTAATTTATTTATTTATTTATTTTTGTAAAGTAGGCTTCATACCCAATGTGGGGCTTGAACTCACGACCCTGACGTCAAGAGTCACATGTTCTACTGACTAAGCCGGCCAGGTTACCCTTAGAGAATCTTTTTTTTAATGTTTGTTTAATTATTTTGAAAGAGAGAGAGAGAGAGAGAGTAAGCACAGGGGAGGAGCAGGTCTTGAGGTATATATAGGACTGGTACTACAAACACATTTATTGCCAGTATGAAATAGGCACACAAAAAACCAAACATCCTTTTCATTTTTTACACCAATTAAATGCATCTTCATATTTTTCTTTATTTGCTGTGTGACTAATCCACCTCTGCTTTAGAAATGTTAAGTATTATGAGACTCTGCCGTGGACTGTTTTGTTACCCACTCTAGAATCATGAGCTTTTGGGGGGTAGAAAGTATTGCTGGAAGAATGTGAAGTCCTACCTCCCCATTTAATGCTTTTTTTTACCAGCTTCCAGCCTTGACCAGACAATTCACAAAGAAGCCAGCTTTTAGTTGGATCCTGTTAATGTTAGAAAATCCCATTACAAAGAGTCATATTTCAACGGAGTGTAAGAAAGGGCATTACCTGAGGCCCAGTTGCCAGTTATTTCCCGTAATCAGAACACTTTTCTTATACAATTATGGCTTTATATTGCATTATCTTTTTAGCAGCTGCAAAAGACAAAAATTTAATGCTGATCATATTTGACCTTGGGTGAATGAATGTGGCAATATAACTCAGATTAGTAATTAATAACAGGGGAGACATAAAACATAATTGCAGTCAAGACATTTAATTTTTTTTTTCTGAGTGAGGGTTAGAGGTCATGAGTGAATAGAACATATTTCCTACAAGAAAATATTTCAGTAATTTAAAACGCTAGTAATACTTTTACATAGCTAAATTTCTTACATAATTAAAAATAGAATAATTTTTAAAAATTGAGATCTTGGGGCGCCTGGGTGACTCAGTTGGTTGGGCGTCTGACTTTGGCTCGGGTCATGATCTCATGGTTCATGAGTTCGAGCCTCGCATCGGGCTCTGTGCTGACAGCTCGGAGCCTGGAGCCTGCTTGGGATTCTGCGTCTCCCTCTCTCTCTGCCCCTCCCCTGCTCACGCTTTCTCTCTCCCTCTCAAAAATAAATACATTAAAAAAATTGAGATCTTCCTGATAATGATTCCTCTAGAAAATTGGCAGAAATTCCTACGATAGAGAGCTCACAGTTACTTGTAAACCTCCGTCTTCCCGATTTTACTGATGCAGCTTATTGTTTTGGTATTGTACAGCTAAAGCTTCGTATTTTTCTGAACCGCGGTGTAGCCAAGGGTTGCAGTTCTTATGAAAACGTCCATGAGATGGGCTTTATGTAATCTTTGTGCTGTTCCGTTGCCCTAATGAATAAAAGAAGGCTTTAAATGAGGCATTTAAAAATCCGAATCCTAATAAATGTAGAGAGAATGAGTTAGAAAACCACTCTTTCTGCAGCGACCGTAGAAAGAATTGATTTGGGCAAAAATGATCCGTGGATATTTTGGAGAGCGGAATATATACACAGCCTTAAAGCATGTTCCTGCAAATTGCTTATTAATTATAAAGAGGAAGCAAATAAATACATCTACAGTAGAAAATTTTACGGGGCTGCTGTGGGGGGGGGATCGATCTGAGCTGGTGGGGTCTGGGGGTGAAAGAAGTCACCTGAGGCAGAACAAAGGCAAATGAAGTTTACAGAATACACCGCAAGGGAGCAGTGGGCAGGACAGCAAAGGAGAGGCTGTTTGCCACGAGGCAGTGGTGGGGGGCTGTCAAGGAGGGAAAGGTGATGAGGGATGGGAACATATGGAATTTTCCTTTTTTTGGTACCTGTGCTCGGTAGTCAGTAGCCCATTGGTCAGCTAGGGCCTCTGGATATTTTTTTTTTAGTTGTTTTTTTTTTTTTTTTAAGATTTTTGTTATTTATTTTTGAGAGAGAGACAGAGAGCATGGAGAGAGGCAGAGAGAAAGGGAGACAGAAACCCAAGCAGGCTCCACGCTGCCAGCTGGGGCTCAAACTCACCAACCATTGAGATCATGACCTGAGCGGAAACCAAGAGTCAGAGGTTTAACCGACTGAGCCACCCAGGCACCTGGGCCTGTGGATATTTTGAGGTGGGTCGCCTGAGGAGCCTGTTTGCATTTAGCCAGCCAGGTGGTGGTCACTGTGGGCCCTTTTACCTTACTCTGGTTTAACCAAGTAATCCAAGTTGCTATCACCAATAAGGAGACATGTTAATGTCATGTGCCTTCTGATGTAACGGACTTGAGAAAGACTCATCACTTATTCCTGCCAAAATACATAATAACCTGAATCTAATCATGAGGAAATAACAGGCAGATCCAAATTGAGGGGTATTTTAAATAACCAGCCTGTACTCTTCAAAAATTTCAGTGTCATTAACAAGAAAGAAAGGCTAAGGAATTGTTCTAGAATAAAGGAGACTGAAGAAAGGATATGTATGTGTGGAGAGAGCAAGAGAGAGTAGGAGAATGCATATGTGACAAAATATTAACAATCGTACTATTCTTCCCTTTCCCCTTATGTTTGAAAATGTTTCAAAATAAAAAGTTAAGAATATTCCAGTCCTGAGGCACCTGGGTGGCTCGGTCAGTTAAGCGTCTGACTCTTGATTTTGGCTCAGGTCCCGATCTCATGGTTCGTGGGGTCGAGAGCCCCGCATCAGGGTGCTGTCATCGCGGAGCCTGCTTGGGATGCTCTCTCTCTCTCCCTCTCTCTTTGCCCCTCCCCTGCTTGTTCTCTCTCTCAAAATAAACAAACAAACAAACAAACAAACAAACAAACATAAAAAAAATCCCAGTCCTGTGCAACCTGAGGTATGTTTGCTAAGTTTGTGGTGGCCACAGCCTAAGGTTCTGCCCTTTGAGAATGTCATTTATCATTTCTTCCTTGTTTCCCTTCTTCTGCCTTCTCCATGCGTTGCCGACTCTGTGAGCCGTGTCCTGGCATCATCTTGAGTAGCTTCGCTGGAAACATGGACAACCCCAAAGGCACTGGTGTCGCAGTTCGTTCACCTCCTAAACTGCAGCACCTCCTTCTTCAGTCTCCGTGCGCTGCTCACGCCCATTTCCTGGCCCCTGTGGCCACCGGCACCAGCTCTGCCTCTGTAGTCTTTATGATTATCGCATTTTCTGATCTCTTGATCTTCATTGAAACCTCTGGACCTTGGCCCCTTCCCATGTGTCTCTCGCCCAGCCCACTCTTGTCTTCACTTTCTTCCCCATCCATCTCTTTCCATCTTCTATTGGCTCTCACTTGAGCCAGTTAACAGATCATACACGGTAATCATACTTTAGGCAATTTAAAAGAGAAATAATGGGTGAAACGTTTAATGTTCCTAGACTACTTGCTAGCAAACTTTGCTACACCTCCTTGACGGGAACGCCAAGCGTGTTAGTGACTTGACTTGGATTTTTCTATAGGGATAATTCAGTTGTTTTGTTGTCGTTGTTTTAATAGCATTTAGAATTTGTCTTCTTTGTCCAGAAGCTTCTAAGTTGATTGTTCACATGTACATGTCCTCTTTTGTCCTTGAATTGTTATTTTCAGCTTTGCAATGTGCAGTAGTAGGTAGGCTGCAGCTGTGGCCTTAAAAAAAAATACAAGGATGAATTAGGATATTTTATAACTGGAGAGGATGTTAGAGATCACGTGATTCCAAGTTCTCATTGTTCACATGAGAGACTGAGGACCAGAGAGGTTAAAAAATGTGGTCAGAGTTACACAGTTGGCACCTGCTTGAGTCAGAACCAAAATGGAAGTCTCCGGATTATAAATTCAAAATTTATTTTTCTTTTCCCATGCGGATGAGTTACTGGGTGGGTGAGTACACGAGTAAATAAAAAGTCAAAAGAAATGACCTCTAATTCTTGCCCTTCTCTGACTGGCACACCAGAACTTTCCAAGAATGATCAAATTATGATCTCTTTTGTCATTTAGGGAAAGTGATAGTTTTGTTTAAAATGCCTGTCAGTGTTTGGAGACTGGGCCTCATGCTTTACTTTCATTTCCCTCTTAAGAATAATGATTTCCAGGGCCTGCCCGGATGGCTCAGTTGGTTAAGCAGCCGACTTCAGCTCAGGTCATGATCTCACGGTTGGTGGGTTCAAGCCCCGCGTCGGGCTCTGTGCTGACGGCTCAGAGCCTGGAGCCTGCTTCAGACTCTGTCTCCCTCTCTCTGTGCTCCTCCCCTGCTCACACACACACACACACACACTCTCTCTCTCTCTCAAAAATAAACATTTGAAAAAAAAAAGAAAAGAAAATGCTCTCCAGGCAGGAGAAGGCCGGGCAGGGATGCCTGAGTTGGCAGATGAGCGAGCCTCACAGGGTTCTCGTCTTGCTTGCTGCCCAAGGAGCAGACTTTGTGACCATCTCATGCCCACTGGGCATGTGCTTTGAGGCTTTTTTCTAGTGAAGTTAGAAGTCTGACTGTGACAATCACATACTCTAGCAGATGACAGATATAGAATAGTTGTAAACAAGAATAACAAAGAAAACTGTGGTCCCGGAGTTAAGCCACACTGTCATCTCATCATGCTTTGAAGAACTGAGGTAACAGATGTTTTTCCCCCTTGTTTAAAGCCTTGTGCTACTAGTTGGTTCATTCTCTTTCCAGTTCATTTGAATTCATTTTAATGAGTTCTATCACACTTGCGCCTCTCTTTCTTCCTGATGTCAGGCCCCTTAAAGTTACATTAAATATTTGCTCATCCTGGTGCCTCCTCAGGAGGCCTCTGCCGGCAGAATTTCAAAAGCTGAGAGTCTTTAAGTGCCTTATTGTTCTGAATATAAGGTTCTGGTTTAAAGAACCGTCTGCCCAATAAACTCTTATTTAAAAAGCAAGCCATAGAGAAGACTCTACCAGTCAGCACGAAGAGAAACACAAGACAGAAAGTTTTAACTGAAGAGTAACTTCATTCATGCAGCATATATTTATTGAGCATCTACTATGTTCTAGGGACTGTTCCAGACTCAGGGGATGTAGCAGCTAACCCAGTGGACCAATATCCCAGCCCGTATGGAGATTACATTCAGTGGAAGGAGGCAGACAGTAACAAATGAGTAGCATAGATGCTGTAGCAGACCGTGATAGGTGCCAGCGTGAGAAAATAAGGAATGAGATGGACAGTGGGCAGCGGGGTGCCATTTTGAAAAGAGTGACCAGGCAAGGCCTCACTGAGAAGGCGGTCTCTGAGCCAAGGTTGTGCTCTCTGCGGAGCGAGCCCCATGGATCTGGGTTGGCACAGTTCTTCTTGCTCCTGACTCTTGGGTTCTGAGATGGTAGCCTGTTTGTCCACGGTAGTTTGTGAAATTTTTAATAAATTTATGTATAGTTAGGACGTTGGGGGGCACTAGAAGTTGTTAGCCTATTCCCATCTTACTTAAAAAAATTTTTTTAATGTTTATTTATTTTGAGAGAGAGAGAGAGAGAGCGAGCATGAGAGGGGGAGGGGCAGAGAGCAAGGAGAACACAGAATCTGAAGCAGGCTCCAGCTCTGAGCTGTCAGCACAGAGCCTGACGTGGGTCAGACGCTTAACCAACTGAGCCACCCAGGCACCCCTCCCACCTTAGTTTTAAAAAAAGCATCTGCTATTTATCGAGTGCTTCCTATGTGCCAGGCAATGTGCTAAGCATTTTATATTAATTAGTATATCACTAATACCTATAGCAACACATTACTAGTACGTTATTATACATTACTAACACATTACTGTTATAACAGCCCCGGAAGGTATTCATTCATTCTTTCAACAAATGTTCGTTGCCAGGCCTTACCCTGGATGCTGGGGGTGTAGCAGAGAACAAAATGAACTCCCTATTCTCCTTAGGCTCAGATAGATCATAAGCTCATAACCCTACGACTATACAGAATGTTAGATGGTAAAATGTGCTATGGAGAACGATAGAACAGGTACAGAGCAGAGAGAATGTTGGGGAGGGAGGGTAAGTGAGGAAGGAGATACTGTTGTACATACTGCCTCATTCTTTTATGCCTGATTCCAAATGCCACACTGAGTTGTACCGCGTAATGGTTAAAAGCCCAGTTTCTGGAATTACAGAGATCCGGATTTGAGGCTGTGTTCTCCCAGTGACGAGCCATGTGACCCCAAACAAGTTATTTCTGAGCCTCAGTTTCCTCATCTGTAAAAAAAATGGATAATGACACTTCATAGGACTGTTGGGAGGATTAGATCAAGTGAAATTAAATGATCTCCGTAAAGCACCAAGCACAATATCTGGCACAAAACAAATGCTCTCGATTTTTGTCTTACTCATTGGCCTCCTACATGGATATTTGATTTCTTGCAAACTGCCATGATAATGATTGCCGCTATAGGAAAGAAGCCATTAGAAAACAAAAACCAGAAAAATCCCTAGCTTGGCAATAGAGAACCCACCTGTGCTGGCCCCAGAAAAGTGGCCAGGTAACTTGCTAAACCTATGCCGTTGCTTCCTCTTAGAGATGAAAACAGAAGGCCCTTGAGACACATATGGCAATAGCTTTAATTTTGGTTTTTTTCCCGCATGGAATTAATGTGACAGGGAAGACAAGCCCTGTCACATGACGAAGCAGCACGACCAGAAGCGGACGTCGGCTGGCCAACGAGTTCAGAGCGGACGACACAGATCTTCAACTCTGCATGCAGGGTTGGGGGGTATGGAGCCCGCAACCCCTCGGGTAGGGTCTCTCATATCCGGGCTCTACCCTTTGTCGTTTTGGAGGTTTCTGCGCCAGAGGAGAGTCCTCAGCTGGCTAGAGTGGCCGTGCTGCGGGCGGATCGGTGCGGGGGGGGGGGGGGGTTTCTTAGAAATCAGGTGAATTTTAGAGGTTTGATGTTGGTACATTCATCTCTGCCCTGCCCGTTTCCTTCCCTGTGCCAGAGACGGTGCCGGGGGCACTGCAGGCCGAAGGAGCAGTAGCAGGATGTGGCTCAGAGCCCTTTGGGCCTAGTCAGGAGGCAGAAACCATGGAGGGATCTGACCGGAAGGGTGAATGTCAAGACCTGTCAGTTGGGTGTCGAGTTGTTCCTAGGTAACTGAAAGGTCCCTGAAAGACCTCTAAGGGAAACGGAGGTAGCAATTACGGGAAAGTTACCACCTCTAGGGCTGAGAGAGAAAGGGGAGAGATTGGAATTATTAACATGTAGAAGCTTGGAGGAGGGTTCCCGCAGAACTGCTGCTCAGACCTTTGAGAATGGGGGCTGGCCGGCTGGCGCTGGTGTGTCTGAGTGACCGCCGTGAGGCTGGTTTTCCAAGTGCTGGGTAACTGCAGACTGGGTCCAGTGCAGCCACAAGGAGAAACCGCTGCGGGGGGGAGGTGTGGGAGAATGGGGGTGCAGGGTGGAGAGCCGTTGCTAGGTCAGGCTAACGGGCACAGGAAGCAGACAGGAAGGAGTGTGTCCCTGGACCCCTCTTCCAGCCTCACCATCTCCCCCTACAGCCCCTGTTGGCAAACAGGTAGCACCTGGCTGATCAGAAATGTGGCCGCCGAGTCCCAGCCTCAGCATCAGGGCGTGGCCTAGAGAAGTGCAGGGTGACGGCTGCACATGATAGCTTAGTAAGTGGCATTCATGCCCACGTGCAGGGGCTCAGGTATAGGAATACAAGCAGAGACGTGGATGGTGGACTTTCAAGCCAGGAAGAGGACGGGGAATGGCTGAGGTTAATGCCTGTGGAGCAGAAGAAGAAATGCAAGAGCCGGGGAACCGAGCATTGCTGTCTACCTTCTACTCCTGCTAGTAAAATACAGCCCATGAAAGTATTGTGGGCTTATGCAATAAAATAGCAACTCCCTCCCTGGGGAGTGGGGTGGGATCCCAGCAAGGGACTGGGAAGAAGCCAGGCAGAGATAGGACAGGGGCTTGGATCGCCTGTTTCCTAGAGGAGGAGTCGAAGTGGTAGTGTACATGGAGCTTAGTGTCAGGCACATAGTAGGCATTCAATGAATGGCGGCAATACTTATTCAAAGGAAGGAAAAGTACGAATAGATTAGAGAATGAAGTAACTGGCTGTAGTGGAGAGAGCCCAGGGTTTGGACTCAGAAGAGCTCAGAAGAGCTCAGTCTGTACTAGACAAGTGATTTGAAACAAGATACTTGCCTCTCTGAACCTGAAGTTTCCTTATTGTAACATAGAGATCCTACTTGTGGGCGCTAAATGTCTTACAGTAGACCCTTAACGTATGGTAGCTGCTTTGTTCCACTGTTAATTATAGAAATGATAAGCATGGTTATTTATTATGGGTGGTGCTAATCCTAAGTAGAAGAGACTTGAGTGATCATTGATTCTGCTGCGTCACTGTGCATCACTTCCACTGCAGATGAAGACACTGAGACACAGAAAGAGGTCAGTAGCTCTATGGAGGTTAAGAGCATAGTCTACAGATTGGTGAGACCTGGCTTCAATTCCTGGTTGTTCATTTCCACCTACTGGCTAGTCTCGCTCAGCTTCACAGTGTGGTGAGGACTGCGGAAAAGAATCCATTGCCCGGCCCTCAGTAAGTGCTCAGTTAAATAGCCCTGGACAGTTCCGTTGGGCTTGATGAACAAAGAGAGCCCCTGAGGTGAGGGTTGGTTGGTCATGACGGTGACTCTCCCAAAGAGCAGACCTTTCAGGTGAGCCTGGGCTCTCCATATGGTGAGAATATTTGAGATTTTCAGCCTTCCGATCCCTCGCTTTATCATACTGAACAAGTCACTCTATTTCTTCTCCCTGTGGTTTTCCCCTATAAAGAGCATGATACTTGACCTTACGTCTACTTCCTGGGGTCTTCTGGAAGCTGAATAATGAAATGAGTGTCTCTGGAACCAGAGAGCCTTGGAGAAACGCCTGAATAAATACCCTCAGGTGACTAGTATATCTAGTGTACCACAGCAGTATTGAGCTGGGGATACTGGGACTGGAGGCTAGAATCCTGCTTTTAGAATTCAAATTGTTCTTGTTATAGTCAACTCTTAATTTTTATGTGCTAACTGGGACAAATTACAACATGAATAAAAGAAGCCAGCTGGTGTTGATTGCTCTTCACTCTAAAACTTGAGGAAGGCGTAAGAGACTGTATTTTAAATCTCATTATCTCTCACCTGATCGCTTTCTTCAAGGCTATGAAGCTACAAATGGTTGGTTGGTTCAAAGGCTAGTTCAAAGGCTCAGAGCCCCAGAAGAGAGTCAGCGTGCTCGAATAATCCACGAACAAGACCATGTTTATCCCTGTAGTAGCCGTTTGTTTAGCCATTTATTCAGCAGGCGTGGGGCTGAGCTCTTCACCTGTAGTATCTTATTTCATCCTTATTGTAACTCTGTGAAGGAGAGAGGTGTGTTCACTTGTCCATTTGTCTTTCATCAGTTGAATCTCAGGTACGGAAGCTGGAGCGAATTAGACTTGTCAGTTCATCGTGCATTGCCATCGCTGGTCTGTGCACCCTGTACTCATTCACCCCCCCCTTCCCATAAATAACTAAACTTTTTGTTTAATGTCTTATCCTTTGTATATGTTCTTACGAAATGTATATTTTGGTTTTGTGTATATGTATTTTAAATTTCTATAAAATGATATATTTCATTGTCTTTAACTTCTTAATAAATGTTCTCACCGAAGCACTGTGTTTTTAAGACCCAGCCATGTTGCCACGGGTTTAATCTATCGCTTCGAGTCGTGGCCACATAGTTCACGGTGTGCACCTATCACAGATATACACCCTCCTTCCGAGTGGTGGACAGCCAGGCCACGCTGGTGTCACACTTCCTACCGCCACGAGCGAAGAGACGCTGCAGCCCCATGTGTCTCCCTTTTGGGCTGTGCGAGGATGGCTTGGGGGTACACAGTGAAGAATGGAACTGCCGCTGCCTAGGGCATATGTAGAAATGCCTAAGTAGGGGCGCCTGGGTGGCTCAGTCGGTTAAGCGTCCGACTTCGGCTCAGGTCATGATCTCACGGTCTGTGAGTTCGAGCCCCGCGTCGGGCTCTGTGCTGTCAGCTTGGAGCCTGGAGCCTGCTTCACATTCTGTGTCTCCCTCTCTCTCTGCCCCTCCCCCACATATGCTCTGTCTCAAAAATAAATAAAAACGTTAAAAAAAATTAAAAAAAACGAAATGCCTAAGTAGCGCCAGAGGCAGGTGCTGTTATTTCCCCCATTTTACAGATGAGGCAACTGAGGCTTCGAGAGTTTCAGTAACTTATCAAAGCCACCCAGACAGCAATTAGCAGAGCTGAGATTCAGATTCACGCCTTGTTGTCTCCCACACTCTACTGACGGTGACTGTGCCATCAAAGTTCTCTAAGTATATGAGACGTGAGGACATTTTACAAAAATATAAAGGTCAATTTCATGGTGGCGTTTATGTTCTTAGAACCTAGAGATCCAGGCGGACTGATTTTTTTTCCTGGATACCCACTCCCCCAATCCCATAGCCGCACAGTAACTGGTTTTCTCTCGTTTTCACATCCTGCGCTCTGCAGCGCTCAAGGCTGCACTGGTCATCCAGAACTGGTACCGAGGCTACAGCGCTCGACTGAAGGCCAGACAGCGCTACGCTCTCACCATCTTCCAGTCCATCGAGTATGCTGACGAACAAGGCCAACTGCAGGTCTGTTTTGCAAGCTCGTCTCTTCTTTCGGTAAAATGCTTCTCTTCACCCCTCGTAATTGAAAAAATGAGAGTTCGGGTCCATTTTAAGCTGAGGAACTTTGGCGAAAGCTTTAATAGAGGATGTAGTGACACTGCCTTGGAACTAGCCGTTGAGAGAGGGGGTGATTTGGGAAGAGGATGGTGTTTTTTTGGTTCTGAAGCTCACGTTTTGAAGAGGGCTGCCGATGTCTAGTTAACTAATGAGAAATGGTCTTATCCTGTTCTTGGGGATGTGCCCCGATAGGAAGTAAAGTTGTTACTTTATGAGGGAAAGAATATTTTGAGTTAGAAAGTGGAAAAATTTCCTGAGAACAAACCTGTGAGAGTTCTAGAAGAAAACATAGATGAGTGACGAAGACCTTTTTCAAGCTTGCGAAAATGATGTTATAAATCCAGCGTTAATGCTTATTAGTAGGAAAAAAGCACATTTTTAACAATAAAAAGGAGGGAGGATACGTGATATCCTGTGCGTCTCTGGGGGAGGTGCGGCCCACCTGCCAAGGGCGAGCAGGGCGCTGGGAGGCACAGGGAGGTGGGACCCGTTAGCACCTAAGGCGGCTGGGAGATGACTGTTCCAGAAGAGTAAAGGGCGCTTGCTTGGAACACCAACAGCATTTGCCACAGTAGCTGTTTGGGGGTCATCAACTGACTAACGTATTTTTATTTTGTCCAGCTATCCAACTTCTTTTCCTTCATGTTGGAAAACTACACACAAATACATGAGAAGGATCCAGGTAAGTACAAGGTTTAGTCTTTTGAAAAGTAGTCCTGAAATATCGAATTGCCCTCATCAAAGGATGTAAACTCTGAAGATGGGAGAACATGAAGAAATTAAAAAGATGCCACCTGTCTTATCTTTGCGACCCCCAAACAACTGGTGACATCAGCTCAAGTGGCTTTTTTTGCTGATTGTCGTTGACTTGACTAAATTGACCGTTTACTTCCTTTCACTTTGAAAAAGCTGAATTAGATTTCACTCAATGTTAATTCATTGAACGCCTTCTCTGAACCATCATCTACTGATGTAGGGAAAGTAGCTTAGTAAAGAGGATCTTATTTTTATCCACAAAACTCTTGTGCCGAGAGATCAAAATGTCTTGAGTATCTCATGAAACAAATCGAGGGGGGAAATGGTGGATGGAACACGGTCGTCTGTTTGCCGCATAGCCAGCTGTCTGTCTGTCTCTCTCTCTCTCTCTCTTTCTGCCTTATTTAATCCTTCCAAAATGACTAAGGAAATCATTTCAGGGACAGGCAATGTAGAGATGGCTCCAAATGATTTTCTTTTTTCTTTTTCTTTTTTTAGTGTTTATTTTTGAGACAGAGAGAGACAGAGCATGAGTGGGGGAGGGGCAGAGAGAGAGGGAGACACAGAATGTGAAGCAGGCTCCAGGCTCTGAGCTGTCAGCACAGAGCTTGATGCGGGACTCGAACTCACAGACCACAAGATCATGACCTGAGCCGAAGTCGGACGCTCAACCGACTGAGCCACCCAGGCGCCCCCCAAAAGATTTTCAAATTTCATTTGCTATCCGGCAAACAGACAGGATTCTCGTTGTTCTCCTCAAGGTAGATGCTAGACTTCAAAACTCACTTTTCTTTAATTTGGGTCATTTTTTTGTTCTAATTAGAAGTATACGGCATCTAAGAACTTCTTTTAAATCATCTAGCAAGCACCCTTCCAAGTGGCCAAAGAATAGTGTTTTAATGGCAATGCCTTGAGCTGCGCATATGTATGAAACTAATTAAAGCTTTTAAAGATCTGTGAAAGTTTTCTAAATGGTAGAGTAGCCAAACCTGACGAGTGGGGAGTGGGTGGAAGTGGGTATTTTGCCATTTTCTTTCTTTTCGATAATTGCAATTTGAAGGCAGTTGTTTGTGCTTCATGTTCTCTGGCAAAACATTTCTGAGAGGAAATATAACGATGATGAAATGAAACAGCACCCTTTTTGCTAATGACCTACTACTTGGATCTGGGCCGTGTATCGGAATCACTAATGGAGATTCGTAGCCACAGATGGCTGGGTTCCAGCCCAGAGATGTTGACTTGGCCTCTGTATTTTAAAAAAATCTGCATGTCAAAAAACATTCTGCAGGTGATTTAAAAATATTTAAAAAATTTTTTTATCAAAGAAGGGGACAGTGTTTTAATCTTCTTATGTAAACTTTTCTTGAAGTCTAACCTACATTAAAGTACCCAAATCACAAGTGTATGACTCAGTACATTTTTTCAAAGTAAACAGGCCCTCGTAACCTGCACTCAGAAGAAAGAAAACGTTTTCAGAGCCACAGCAGCCTCTCTCCTGTCCAGTCACTTCCCAACTCCTCCATCACGACTTTCCTGGCTTCTACATCCTAGATTGCTTTGGCTGGTTTTTGAACTTCACTCTATGAATGAAAGCGTACAATGATGAGTCTGTCTTTCACTCACTGTCGTACTTGTGAGAGGCATCCACGCTGTTGCAATTCGGTCATTCTCATTGCTGAATAATATTCCATTTTACGAATACACCAACATGGATCCGTTCTGTCATTTGTGGACATTTGGTCGTGTGCGGTGTGGGTAATTTAAATGGTACTGCTGTGCACGTTCTTGTGCGTGTCCTTTTTGGTGAACATACAGACCACTCCCTCTTGCTCTACACTCATTTTCAGTGATCTATTGCTGCATAACAAACCACCCCCAAATTTAGAGGCTTAAAAACAGCAACCATTTTACTCCTTATGATTCCGTGGATCAGGCATTTGAACGGGGCTGTGGGGATGGCTTGTCTTTGTTCCATGAGGTGTCACTCGGGCTCACTCAACCTAGCTGGGCTGCGTAGGGAGGTCTAGATGGTCTTACTCACATGGCCCGCACTTTGGTGTTGGCTCTGAACTCAGGTACCTCGATTCTCTCTGTCTAGCGGATATCCCGGACTTCTTTACACAGGAGCTGGGTCTCAAGAGGGACAAAGGCAGAAGCTACAAGGCCTTTTAAGGCCTGTTCTTTGGAACTCACACAGAATCAGTTCTGCCATATTCTATTGGTCACAGTGAGTCCCAAGGGCAGCCACAGATTCACAGGGTTAGGAGAGCTCCAGCTCTTTCAGGGAGGAGCAGCAACATTCTACAGAAAGGGATGCGGATGCAAAGAGGTGTGATGCACTGGGGGCCATGATAAAGATGTCCCGCCACCCGGGAGGGGAAGTTTTGGGTTCCAGGATGTGCGTCTGCTCAGCTTTATTAGATACTGACAAACCTTCCTATAAAATCATTGTACCAGTGGATGAGAGTTCCAGTTGCTCTCCAATCTCTTCAACACTTGGAGTTGTCCATCCTTTTCGTTTTAGCCATTCTGCCAGGTATGTAGCCGTATTGCACTTCTGCTTCGGTTTGTGTCTCCTTGGTGAGCAGCGAAATTGTGCGCCTTTTCGTATATTTATTGGCATGTGGGCATTGGCCATTCACCTGTTTGGTGAAGTTCCTATTCAGGTCTCTTCCATCTTTCTACCGGGTTAGCTGCTTTTTCCTTAGCAATTTTTAAGAGTACTTAAGTATGCTAAATATGAGAATATGAATCTTTGTCAGATAAACATATTCCAAATATCTTCTCCTAGTCTTTGCCTTTTATCTCCCCAGTCTTTAAATGCTGTCTTTGAATGATAACAGACATTCCTGATTTTAATGTGGTACAGTTTTTTTTCTCTTTATGGTTAGCGCTCCCTGCATCTTGTTTAAGAAGTCTTTGCCTAACATCAGTGTGTGTGAGCATTTGTGCAAAAATAAATACAGGAGAAACCTACAGGATTGTTTACCTACAGGGGATGAGTGGATGGATGGAAATAGGGGAGAAAGATTGGGAGAGTTGGGTAGAGGACTGAGGGGGGAGTAACACTCCTCCAGGTGTACCAAAATAGAACACACACAATAACAAATGCATTTAACTGTATTACAAACAGGGGCGCCTGGGCGGCTCAGTCAGTTGAGTTTCCGACTTCGGCTCAGGTCATGATCTCACAGCTCATGAGTTCGAGCCCCGCATCGGGCTCTGTGCTGACAGCTGAGCCTGGAGCCTGCTTCAGATTCCGTCTCCCTCTCTCTCTGCCCCTCCCCTGCTTGCGCTCTGTCTCTCTGCCTCTCTCTCAAAAATAAATAAACATTAACTGTATTACAAACAAATAACAAAGTCACCTGATGGAGGTGGGGAAGAAACAAACCTACATAAGTAACACTGGAAAATAGGGCTTTAACTATGATGGGCCTTGATGAAGGTTGATTTCCATTTACCCTGTGTGGGGTTTGCTGAGTTTCTATGATATCTAGGTTGGTATTTTCCATCAGGTTTAGGAAATTTTTACCCATTAATTATTTAAAATATCTTTCAAGTCTAAATATCTTTTCCTTTGTGCATCCCTACTTTTAAAGTTAGAAGGCCTTGAAAGCCTTGAAATATTTAAAATGTGGATTGCTATGCCTGTATTTCTAGATTTTTTTACGGTTTGGCTTTTAAAAATTTTAACACTTCATACATTTTGGATTTTTTATATTAAACTAAAAAAGGAAATTTCGATGCCTGGTGCTTGAAAACAATTTAAAAAACGCAGCTAAAAAGAAAATGTCCAAGCAGTTAACCAATTTTTCCCACAATCTTTCTGATAATGTAGCTTTTTGCCATGGTTTTTAGTACCTCCGTCATGTATTCATTAAAAAATGTGTAACAGGGCATATTTCTAGGCTGTCTATTCTCGTCTATGCCTCTCTATTATAGAATCCTTGAATCTTACTGATCTGATTATTGACGTGACAAAAATAGACTTACAGATTAGTTCTATGGGTCGATTTCACTTCAAGTTTTTTCCAGCTTTAATGAAATATAATTGACACATAACATTGTATAACTTTAAGGTATACAATGCAGCGATTTCATATATGTGTATATCATGAAATGATTACCACAATAAGATTGGTTAGTTAACACATCCCTCATCTCACAGTTACAGTTCTTTTGTATATGGCGAGAACTTTAAAAATGTACTCTTTTGGCAACTTTCAAGCATACAATAGAGTATCGTTGACCAAGGTCACCGTGCTGTACATTGCTGTAGATTACTTTCTGATGGCCCTCTTTGGTGGGAAGGTTCCACGCAACGTCCGAGGCCTGTTTGGCAGAAGGGCCATGACCCCTAAGTGGGCTATACTTAGGGACCAGAAGATCACTTCACTCCAGATTAATGGTTTGAACTCTGAGGCACAGAGTTAGTGGAGACATCCTGGGTGTTCCACGGGTGGAAGGTGACCGGGAAGCAGTTCCTTCCTGAGTCCTACTACTTAGTTGCTCAAACCAGTTCCTAGGACTTGATGGGGAGACTCCACACGTCCGCCCCACAGGTAGAAAGCCGCAGCTGCGGTACATAACAGTAGGTTGCGATAGAGCCTGGTGGAAGTGGGGAGTGCGATGGAGTGTGTGCAAGTGTTGCTGTGACTGTTCTTTCTGCTTCCCAGCTCAGCCAAAATGTCCTGTCAGACCCAGGTATTTTGTACTTTTCGTTGTTATGGTCAATAGGTTATTTTCCCCATTCTGTCTCCCCCGTGATTCTTGGTAGTATTTAACGAGCCTTTGATTTATACCTGTTTGTATTGTGCTACTATTGAATAGCAATGGTAATGAAATTATTATTGCTATTATTTATTAAATGTTTGCCATGTGCCATGTCTTTTAAGTGCTTTAAATATTTCATTGGGTCTTTATGACAGATCACTGAGGTTATTAGTACTAGCAGTCCCTTTTGTCGGATGAGAATACCGAGGTTTAGGAAGTAACCTCTTGAAGTTAATTCACGTCAACAGTGGTCAAGCTGTGATTGAAACCAGGGTGCTTCACCTCTGTAGTGTTGATCCTGTCCGTTCTGGGAGTTTCTCAATTGATTTTCTTGAGTATGGATATTTAATCACACTGGTCACAAGTAACTTTATTTTTACATCTTTCTATCCAGTAGTCACGGCTCTTACTTTGGCTTTGTGTTTTGTTGCAATGGCTGGAAATAGCAGTACATTGTTAAAATGCGGCAGTGAAAGTAGGCATATCCTGTTTTGTAAATGCTTTAATGGAAAAACCATTCTTGTTGATTTGAGTTTTTAAAATTATGTTAAGGAGGTAGGCCTGCGTTCCCAGTTTTCTGAGTCTTTTAAAAATCAGGAACAGGTGTTGAATTTTACGAAATGTCATGTTGGCACTTACTGAGTTTGTTACAGGGGCACTCACAGTTTTAATCCAGATTCATATTTGAGGAATGAAATAACTATAAATGCAGTTCAATTGGTGTTTTTTCCTCCTAGCCATATTTGGAGCTTGTTTTCAAAGTGACACGTGGGTGGTAGAGGCAGAAATTGTGTGTATGTGTGGTTTTTTTTTTTTTTTTTTAATTATGGGCTTTAAAATTTTCCCTGTCCAGATTTTGAGTCTGTACTGGGAAAAAGAAAAGATCATACGTGGGGGTATTTTCGAGGTATTTTCTTTAGAACAACTCATAAAGGTATCATTTGGTTATAATTCAAGATTTCATTATATTTAATTAGTTTAGATTCATGTTGACAGAATTGAAAATCAAATAGGTAAGGATTCATTCAAATTACACGTTGCACAAATCTTCATGTTTTGTTGGCATTCATTAAATTATTCTTACTAGTTATAATAGTTACAACCCACAGTACTTGCGTTTGAACTGTCGAAGCTTTTGATTGTTTTTGTATATGATCCTTCTCAGCTACCATGTTAGGAAGAGACTCTAGGTGATTTTTCTTTTTAAAGTGGCTACAAATCAGCAAAAAAATTATGAGTTAAAAAAAAAGGATTATGATTTGATGTTTACTGATATTTCATACCGAGTAGTTTCATCTAAGAATTGGCATAGGGAAATGGTGCTTTCTCGTGTATTTGTCATGGAACGTAGAAGAAATGGCAGTCAACAAATGTATGGAAGAAAGGTCAGACTAAGCTTTTTTGTGTGTTTTGAAGAAGAAAAACAGCATTTTAATTTTGTTCTTAAAAAACAAGACTGAATTTTCACGACCGGAACTGATGGAATTGGCTTGACGTGTCAGCTGATGAGAGAGGGCGAGTGGACAGAGCCTAGGTGAAGGCAGTGACTGGGAAAAGAAGATCTTGTGAGGCTTATACTTCACACAGTTGGGGTTACTCCATGAGTCAGTTATAAGATGATCCAGGGAGACTGGTGGGGCTGTGTTTGTTTTTCCTTACAATCGTTTTCCCGAGAGGAGCCCAGTATTTCATTCAGTGTGTAGAGTTAGGGAGATTGGTCTCTGAGAATGGAGTGGTACGATCGTTAAGACAGTTAAGTGGAGTATTTAGGCTTTACTGCGGGCACCGTGGAGTCCGAGATAACATTTACCAAGCTGCTCTGCATTTCTCATTTTCAAGCATCAAATGGAATAATTGAGTTATTCTCAAATCTCAAACCAAATCCAAATGAGAAAATTAACCCTGTGCCGGGCCACAATGAAGGCAGACATTATTATTCCTAAATGTAACTTCTTATAAAACATCATCAACCACCACCAAAGAAGTATGGAGTATACAGTAACTTAGTAAGCATGTTTAAGTTACCAAATATTATGGCTTATTTTAGAAATTCTTTTCAACTGTAGTTCTTAATTGTGATCTCTCAGCATAACTGGATTATGAAAAGAATGTATTCTATTTACATCAGCTAATGTCACACCTTCCAAACATATCCACTCTAAATATTCAAAAATATAGAAACTTCTGGCACAGAACTTCTGATTAATGGGCTTGGTAGCAATTCAGTGTCAGCGAGTTGAAGAGTACGTCATCATCTTCTAGATCAGTTATCTGTTAATGAAATGATACCGTGTATTAAACCGCCACAGTAGCTCAGTGGCATGTAATAGACATTTCTTTTTGCCCACAAGTCTGTAGGTTGTCTGAGTGGTTCTCCTGATGTTGGCAGGCTCTATTTGGTGGTTTTCCTCAGGTCTTGGCTAGAATTCACTCATGTATTTGAAGATCAGCTGGCTAATGACTGATCTAGTCTGGCCTTGACTGGGGTGACTCAGTTTTGCTCCTCATAGTCTTGGAGCCTTCATTAGACTAGCCTGGGCTTTTTGGTAGTGGCATGGGTTCAAAAGAGAAAGCACAGAAGCACACAAGGCCTCCTGAGATCTTAGCTCGGAAATGGTACGTAACACTTCCACCATGTTCTTTAGGCCAACACAAGTCACGAACCCAACAACCCAGATTCGAAGCCTGGGGAAAATGACTCTTGATGAGAGTCACTCCAGGTCATGTTAAAAGCAGCAAGTCTAGGGGTCGAGATGGACAATTGGAGTCCCTTTTGCAATCAGTCTACCATATCCCTTTTCATCTTTCTCCGTCCGAATCGGCCAGATGTCTGTACTCGGGCTGACCGTTTCATAGGCCATCTAGCAAGAAGGGGACCCCGAGTCTCAGCACCTACTGCAAGGGGCAGTGCAGACAATCCGTTACACAGAAATGTCTCTCTGAACGAGAGGCCCTTTGGCTATTTCTGCCTGTGGTTCGTCGTCTAACTCTATTTGCTTTGTTAACAAGAAGAAAAAAAATCATATCAAAAAGTCTGTTTTTATGTGAAGAGAGACACAAATCAATCATAGCCAGGTAAAATTCGAAGTGTTTAACAGGGGAAAACATTGAATATTGCAGTTGAATTTTCTGTAGATGCCGGATAGCACAGATGTTTGAATTAAATACAATTCACGGTTATGTTTTCAGCTCTGTTTATAAAGTCTGAGATGTAAGAGTGGGCAAAAGACGGAGAGGGAGTTCCAGCGCATCAGAGTACCTTGACTGACCAGTTGTCCCTGTGTTTCTCCTTTTCCTCTCCACCAGTCAACTCACTGCTTTGGTACAGTGTCCACTCAGGAAGGGACGAGGGTGATTCATGTAAATATACCTAACGATCTGAGAAGAAATCCTTCCTCACGGTTATATGTGAGATATCTTGGTATTTATAACATGTAGCACAGCGCCTTACACAGGCTCGATATTTAGGAAGGTATTTATTGATATAAGTCTGGTAATGTCGATTCCCGCACCCTTTCTGTCTTTCCTTTTCTAGATATAGTTGCTCGACTTTTCGGTAGCACCCTCCAGGACTACAAGGATAGACAGGATTTTATCGCATTGGTAGATGTCCCCAACTCCTATAAAGGTCCTCGGCTGCAATTTCCTCTCACCTTTACTGATATCGATTTACTCGTCGACGCCTTCAAGCAACAACAGGCAAGTGGAAGCAGAGGCTGCCCTGAGGTTCTTGTACATAACATGTGCTCAATGACCATCTATTGAGTGAACGAATGAAAATACTGCAGCAGAAATGCATTCTCTTGCGCAAAAGCTTCAGTACCGAGAGTTATCCTCTCCTTTGCTTAACCTATTGAATAGAAGTCTCCTCAGATGTGCAGAAACCTCTTCTAGGCTTACGGCATTTCCTTTTTTTCTCTTCCTGAGCTATAACTCACATGTCATGAAATTCATCATTTTAAAGTGAGTGGTTTGAAGGGTGGGGGGATGGGCAAAATGGGTGAAAGGGACTGGGAGATCCAGGCTTTCAGTTATGGAGTGAGTAAGTCACGGGGATAAGAGCTCCAGCATAGGGAATATAGTCATTGGTATCATAATGGTGCCGTATGGTGACAGATGGTGGCTACGCTTGTGGCGAGCACAGCGGAACATATAGAGTTGTCGAATCACTGTGTTGTACACTTCAAACTAATGTAGCATTGTATGCCCACAGTTCTTCAATTAAAAATAAAGTGTACAATTCAGTGGTTTTTTGTATATTCACAAAATTGCCAACCCTCACCAATATCTAATTCCAGAACATTTTCATCACCTCAAAAAGAAATTTCATACCTATTACCATTCCCTCCTCCTTCACCCCTGGCACTCGCTAGTCTACTTTCTCTCTCTAGGGATTTGTCTCTTTTGGGCACTTCATGCAAATGGAATTATATATATGTAGCCTCTTGGGTCTGGCTTTGTCACTTAGCGTAATGTTTTTAAGGTACATTCATGTCCATTCATGTCATAGCATGTTTAATTGCCCCTTTATTGCTACGCATGTTATATGGATATATATATATTCTGTTTTATGGATATACCACATTTTGTTTGTTCATTTGTCCCCAGATGGACGTTTGGATTTTTTTTTACCTTTTGGCTGTCATGAAGTAGCATTCACTTACAGGGCGACTGGACAGCTCAGTCAGTTAAGAGTTGACTTTGGCTCAGGTCATGATCTCGTTGCTCGTGAGTTCGAGCCCCATGTTGGGCTCAGTGCTGACAGCTCAGAGCCTGGAGCCTGCTTCACATTCTGTGTCTCCCTCTCTTCTTCTCTCCCACTCGTGCGCTGTCTCTCTCCCTCTCTCAAAAATAAATAAACATTTAAAAAAATGAAAAATAAATATTCACTTACAAGTTTTTGTATGAATGTGTTTTCAGTTCTCTTGAGTATATGTACCTAGGAGTGGAACTGCTTTGTCATATGGTAGCTGTTTAACTTTCTGAGGAATTACTGAGCTGTTTTCCACAGTGGCTGTGCCATTTTACCTTCCCACCCACGATGCGTGAAGGTTCCAATTTTTTCACATTTTTTGCCAACCACTTGTTATTTGCTTTCATTTTTTTTTTTTTACTTTTATTTTTATTATAG
The DNA here is from genome assembly GCA_030068075.1 of Paguma larvata. NCBI lineage: Eukaryota > Metazoa > Chordata > Mammalia > Carnivora > Viverridae > Paguma > Paguma larvata. The sequence continues at coordinate 13,365,791 of CM057830.1, forward strand.
CCATCCTAGTTGTGTGTTAAGTGGTATCTCATTGTGGTTTTAATTTGCATTTCCCCAATGACCGAAGATGTTTAGCATCTTTTCTTGTTTATTGGCCATTTGTACGCATTCTTTGGAGGAATGTCTATTCATATCCTTTGCCCATTTTACATTCAGGTTTTTTGTCTTTTTATTATTGAGCTATTAGAGTTTTTTATATATTCTGGATACAAATCTCTTATCAGATATATGGGTTGAAATTTTTGTTTCATTCTGTAGATTGTCTTTTCACTTTCTTGATAATGTCCTTTGATTCACGGAAGTTTCTAATTTTGATGAAGTCCAATTTATCTGTTTTTTTTTCTTCAGTTATTTGTGCTTTTGGTGTTGTATCTAAGCAGCCATTGCCAGATCGAAGGTCACGAAGATTTACCCCTTCTATTTCCTTTTAAGAATTTTATAGTTTTAGCTCTTATATTTAGTTCATGAAACATTTTCAGTTACTTTATGTCTAGGGTATGAGGTAGGCGTCCACTTTCATTCTCTGCATGTGGATATGCCATTGTCCCAGCACCTTTTTTTGAAGAGTCTGTTCCTTCCCCCCCCGTTGAGTGGTCTTGATACCCTCGTTGAGAACTAACAGACCATAGATGTATTGTTTTCTGTCTGGACTCCCAATCCTCTTCCATTTGTGTATGTGTCTAGCCTTATGCCGCTACCGCAGTGTCTTGATTATTGTAACTTTGTAGTAAGTTTTGAAATCACAGACTATGAATCTTTCAATTTAGTTCTTCTTTTTCTTTTTCTTTTTTTTTAAATTTTTTAATGTTTATTCACTTTTGAGAGAGAGAGACAGAGTGCAAGCAGGGGAGGAACAGAGAGAGGGAGACAGAATCTGAAGCAGGTTCCAGACTCTGAGCTGTCAGCACAGAGCCCGATGCATGGCCCGAACTCATGGACCCTGAGATCATGACCTGAGCCGAGGTCGGACGCTTAACTGACTGAGCCACCTAGGTGCCACTAGTTCTTCTTTTTCAATGTCATTTTGGCATTTGGGTCCCCTTGCAGTGAATTTGAGGATTGACATTTCCATTTCTGCAAGAAAGCTCAGTGGGATTTTGATAGCGACTACACCGAATCTGTAAATCACTTTGGTTAGTATTACCATCTTGACAATATTAAGTTTTCCACTTCATGAACATAGGATGTCTTTCCATTTATTTAGGTTTTCTTTGATTTCTTTCAGTAATGTTTTCTAGTTTTCAGTGCACAAGTGCTTCACTACCTTCAATGTATTCCTTGGTATTTTATTCTTTTGATTGCTATTGTAAAAGGGATTGCTTTCTTAATTCCCTTTTGGACTGCTCATTGTTGGTGTATAGAAAGACAACTGATTTTTGTGGGTTGAGCTTTTACTTTGCCACTTTGCTTGGCTGAATTCATTTATTAGCTCTAGTAGTTTGTGTCTGTATATATTTTGAAATAATCTATCTACAGGATCATGTCATTTGAGTGTAGAGATAGCTTTACTTTTTCCTTTTTGATATAGGTGCCATTTATTTCTTTTTCTTGCCTAATTGCTCTGGCTAGAACTTTCAGTACAATGTCGAATAGCAGTGGTGAAGGCAGGCATGCTTGTCTTATTCTTGATCTTAGAGGGAAAGCTTTCAGTCTTTCACCATTGAGTTTGATGTTAGTTGTGGGTTTTTCATAGATGCCTTTTATCACATTGAAGCTTTCTTCTATTCCTGTTTTTCTGAGCAGCTTTATCATGAAAAGGTGTTAGATGTTGTCAAATACCTTATCTGCCTCAATTGAGAGGATCATGTGTTTTTTACTTCACTCTGTTAATGCAGGTATTACCCTGATTAATTTTTTTGTGTGTGTTGAACCACCTTGTATTCCTGAAATAAATCCCACGGGGTCATGGTCTATGATTCTTTTTAAAATTTTGTTGGAGTTTGCTGCTATTTTGTTGAGGTTTTTTGCATTTTGTTCATAAGGAATATTGGCATGTAGTTTCTTGTGGAGTCTTTATCTGGCTTTGATATCAGGGTAGTATTGGCCTTCTAGAATGAGTTAGGAATTGTTTCTCCTTCCTCAGTTTTTTGGAAGAGTTTAAGAAGGATTGGTGTTAAATCTTTAAATGTTCAGTAGAGTTCTCCAGGGAAGCTGCCTTTCTTGGACTTTTGTTTGCTAGGACATTTTTGATCACTGATTCAATCTCTACTTGTCCTAGATCTGTTCAGGTTTTCCATTTCTTCTTGAATCCGTTTTGGGAATTTGTATGTTTCCAGGAATTTGTCCATTTCATCTAATTTATCTAATTTGTTAGTGTATAACTATTCATAATATTCTCTTATCAATCTTTTTATTTCTTTAAGGTTGGTGGTAATGTCCTCGCTTTCATTTCTGATTATGGTTATTTACATTTTCTCTCTCTGCTTTTGTTGGTCCAGCTAAAGGTTTGTCAATTTTGTTCATATTTTCAAAGAACCCACGTTGGGTTTTGTTGATTCTCTCTATTGTTTTTCTGAACTCGAATCCTTATTTTCTTCCTCTGCTAGCTTTTGGGTTAGTTTATTCTTTGTTTTTCTAGTTCCTTAGTGTCAAGTTAGGCTTTTCATTTGAGAACTTTCTTCTTTTTGATGTAGACACTTACAGTTATAAATTTCTCTCCAAGCATTGCTTTTGCTGCAGCCCATACATTTTGGTATGTTGTGTTTTCATTTTTGTTCATGTCAAAGTAGTTTCTAATTTCCTTTACGATTTCTTCTTTGACGCAAAGACTGTTTGAGTATGTTGTTTAGGGGCACCTGGGGAGCTCAGTCAGTTAAGCATCCCACTCTTGATTTCAGCTCATGTCATGATCTCATGGTTTGTGAGACTGAGCCCCGTGTCGGGCTCTGTGCCGACAGCATGGAACCTACTTGAACTACTCTCTCTCTACCCTTCCCCTGCTCACTTTCTCTCTCTCTCTCTCTCTCTTCTCTCTCTCTCTCTCAAGATAAATAAATGAACATTAAAAAAGGAGTATGTTGTTTAATTTCTACATATTTGTGAATTTTTCAGTTTTCCTTCTGTTACTGATTTCATTGTGATCGGAGAAGATATTTTGCATGATTCCAATCTTTTTAAATTTATTGAGGCTTGTTTTGTGGCCTAACATCTGGTTTATCCTAGAGAATGTTCCATGTGCTCTTGTTAAAAGTTGTGTAGCCTGCTGTTGTTGAGTGGAGTGTTCCATATATGTGTGCCAGGTCTAGTTGTGTGTGAGGTCTCTGAAGTCTCTGTTCTTTAGCTTGTGTTCAGCTACGTTGACAGAGATTTCCTTGAACACCAGGAGCCAGAGGGAGAGAGAGAGAGGCAAAGCAAAGACGAGCTTAGCCTTTGCAGATGGCCTCTGTGTTGGTACACTCCTTCACTACTTTGCTAGACTGTTTACAAACCTGTTTTAACCTTGACTTCCTGCTTGCACTGAGCCATTTTTAAGTTGCCTTCTTGATTCAGCCTTTCTTTGGCTGCTGTAAACTTTGTTTACCAAAGTTCCGTGAAAGTCGATTCTGACAGTTTTTTGGCTGGAGTTTTCAGTGTTTCTCTGAAGGGATAGGACTTGGGAGCTACCTATTCCATTTTCTCTGACATTACCCCAAAACCCTCATTCTTAGGGTAGGACCCTAAGGGCATACCCCCAGGAGTAAGAACGAACTAGAAGTAGACCATTTCTGTAGGGACTGAAGCAAAACTTTGAATCATCTAATTCCTGAAATTGAGTCGAGGTTATCCCAGAAGGCTGGTGTTCGTAGCCACCTGCCAAAAGAAGAAGTAAATCCTCTTGGGAAGAAAATAGGCCTCAAGTTATTTCTTCAGGTTCTTATGTACAGTGTCCAGAACTTTATACAAATATGCCGACAAGGCATAGGAGGATACAAGATTCATGACGGAAAACAGAGGCAAACAACAAACAATGGAAACGGACCGATATTTTGATAATGGCATCATCAGACTCAGAGTTGAAAATAATATGCTTAATATGTTCAAGGAGATAAAAGATAGGACAAAAATCCAAAGAGCTATAGCAGAAAAGATCAATAATTCTGACTCTATAAAAATGAAAACTTTATGTTGGTAAAAGAGGAATGAAAGTTTCAATGTAGAGAATAGTGTGCTCCCATTTGTAAAAAATATATATATATATTGATTTTTTACAATTAAGGTAAAATTCACGTAACATAAAATAGATTATTTTAACTATTTTTAAGTGTAGAATTTAGCAGTTTTTAGTATATTCAAAATGTGCAACCATCACCACTATCTAATTCCAGAACATTTCATCACCCCGAAACAAAACCCTGTCCCCATCAAGCAGTCACTTCCCCTTCCCTCTTCTCCCTAGCCCCTGGTAGCCACTAATTTACCTTCCGTCTCTACAAATTTGCCTAATCTGGACATTTCATATAAATGGAATCGTATACTATGTGGCATTTTGTAGATGGCTTCCGCTTGGCACAATGTATTCAAGGTACAACCATGTTTTAGCATAAGTCAGTATTTTATTCCTATTTTCATTTGAATAACACTCCTTTGTGTGAATATACCCCACATTTTATCGAAGGGATTGTATGTTTATAGAAAAGAATATAACATATATTAATATTGCCTATTCATATCTGGTTATATTAATTTTTATATGCTTGCAAACACATAGAAGATGTTTTGGAAAGATATTCAAGACACTCTTAACAGTGGCTGTTTTTAGGGACAGGGACTGAGGTCTGGGGAGAAAGGAAACTTGCTTTTCAGTTATACTCCTTTTTACTATTTAACTTCTAGTTTCACTAAAAAGTGAGTTTTTTTTTCATTTGAAAACTTACTATTTCATAAAAATAAATATCCTTTAAAAGTAATATTTTCTTCCCTCAATACCTTTAAAAGAATATGAATATTTTAAGTTGCCGTTTATCTTTATAAATGTAGAAGCCAACATCTAAGTTAACTCTTTTGCGTATTTAATGTTGCAACTGTAAACACAGTGATAATGCTCCTGAAAGACAGCATTGTAAGCAAGTACTGATGTCAGCCAAGTGATGTCAGCCAGTTGGAAAAGGACCCAGGGGCCTCCGGCTGGCTCAGTCGATAGAGCGTGTGACTCTTGATCTCAGGGTTGTGAATTTGAGTCCCATGTTGGGTGTCGAGATTACTTAAAACAAACAAACAAACAAAAACCTCACTACTAATAAAAAAAAATGGTAAAGAAAAATCTAGAAAAACTATTTTAATAATAAGATCTTTCTGTCGTGGCATATTCTCAATGTTTTTCAACTTAAAAAACAAAACAAAACAAAACCGCCTTTTCAGATAGCGCTTACTCTGAGTAATGCTACAAATGGACCAGGAAATCGGCAGTGGCAGGCTAAGTGCAGCGTTGGGAATCGATAGACTCAATGCGCAAACTGCAATAAGTCGTTGGTTTAAGGCGTTTTGCCTGTTCCTTAAAATTTCCTTAAAATGTGGCTCACGGAAAGTTGACATTCAAGACTGGACTCAAGTTGTGGGTTGAATGGATTCAGAATGCTTTTGGGGGGAAGATCTGTAGCAGTTCTTAGGTCTTCGAGAGCCAGCAAAGAGAGGTCTCTCTACTAATCTCCATCCAGGGGGGTTTCTCTTTCCTCCTGATTCTCACATTGCCTCCAATCCTGATTCCTGTTCTGAAAAAAATATATTTAATCATCAAAATTGTCCAAACTTAAGTCATGTTTTTGGGGTCTGGGATAGAAAATAGTTTTATTATTTTAATAGCTATGCAGATAGAAATTGTAAGACACTGACATAGGATTGTTCCGAGGGAACAAATGATTCCATCTGTTCTGAATCCCATATCCAAAGCAGTATCCGAACAATGTGTAGGTATGACTCCTCTCTCAGCCTTTAATAAGCTAAACCAGAGCTGTCCGGTAGAAATATAATGTGAGCCACATACATAATTTAAAATGTTCCAGCAGTCACATTAAAAAAGTAAAAATATACTGGGTGTAGAGATTATTTAAAAAAATGAACTTTAAGGGGTGCTTGGGTGACTCAGTCGGTTAAGCATCTGACTTCACCTCAGGTCATGATCTCACAGCTTGTGGGTTCCAGCTCCACGATGGGCTCTTGTGCTGACAGCTCAGAGCCTGGAGCCTGCTTCCAAGGTGTCTCCCTCTTGTCCGCCTCTCCCCCGCTCTCGCTGGCGCGCTCTCTCTCAAAAATAAATAAACATTAAAAATTTTTTCATAAAAAAAGTAAAAAAATAAACTTTTACAAAAATGTAAAAAAAGTGAAAATAATTTATAAAATTTATTTAATCCAAGGTATGGAATTATTATTTTAATACATCCTCATGTTAAAAGTCGTTAAGGAGACATTCTCCTTTTTTTTCTATACAAAGTCTTTGAAATCCAGTGTGCATTTTATACTCGCAGCACATGTCAATTTCAGCTAGCCCCATTTCAAGTGGTACAAACAGTCCTGACCCATGAAGTGGTGTTAGCATCCGTTAAATTTGTATCAGCTGTATTACTTTGGGGATTATGTATTTGGAATATTTTATAATTTAAATAAAAGGCAATATAACACATTGGATTTAAAACAAACAAACAAACAAACGCCCAGTGGAGAAAGAGGGTAAATCTGTCCAAAACAGTGATGTCATCAGCTCTGTAACTGGAGGAGAGCAATTGGATGAACAGTCATAATAGGAGAGAATCCAAATGGCTTATTTGGGTTTGGAATGTTTTCTATTTAGACTAGTATATAAATGCACTTCTGTTCTGTAAACTCTCACGTCTGTGCACCCAGCATTGGGCCACACCTGGGGTTCTTGTGTCAGGGGTTCCTTGGGGCTGCTCTGGCTGCCTCGTGAGATCTGCGAACCCAGCGCCACCACCCGGTTGCCATTCCAGGTGGCAGATGTCCCAGACAAATGCAAAGCAGCCCATCCTCCACACTGTCTCCTCTTTCTCCTTTCCCTCCTTCTCTGTTCTTTATTCATTTTTGTCTGCATGTTTCCCTGGGGCAAGGGCATCTCTTTCCTTCCCTTTCACTTCTCTTGGGCTCTAAGGACCAACAATAATCACAAATGTTCTTTGAATGGGTGATGTCAGTTAAGAACATGAAAGTAGGGACGCCCGGGGGGCTCAGTCATCTGAGGGTCCGGCTTCAGCTCAGGTCATGATCTCATGGTTCAAGGATTCGAGCGCCGCATGGGGCTCACTGGTGTCAGCACAGAACCCTCTTTGGATCCTGTTCCCCTCTCTCTCTGCCGCTCCCCTGCTTGCACGTGCTTCCCCCCGCTCTCAAAAATAAAAACATTAAAAAAAACCATGAAAATATAAATGTCCTAGAAAGCATTCATTCATTCAATTTGCAAATATCTAGTGAGGGCTTATTGTATGCCCGACACAGTGCTAGAATCATCTTTTCAAGAAAGATTTAGAGATTATCCTGCAATATAGCTTCCAGAAATGTGCTCATATGCTCCACCTTTATAGCTTTCTACGTAGCCACGCTTTTCTTGCTAGTTCGTTATATATATTTCCTCTGCCTCACCCTCACAGATACTTCATGCTCGTTATGTCTTAGAGGTGCTATTTGAAACCAAGAAAGTCCTGAAGCAAATGCCGAACTTCACTCACATAAAAACTTCTTCTTCCAAAGAGGTAACAATCTGTGGTAAGTTGCAGGGCAGAGCTGCCAAATTAATACTTAGGCGCGCCTTGGTTCTACATCATTTGCTTAACTTGAAAACTGTGTGAATTGGACTGTATTAAGGAAAAAGCGTTAATATAGAGTTATCCATCATGATAATACCGTTCCCCATCTTGTCTTTGTTTCACATACCAGCTGGCAGGAATTAATTATGTGAGAAATTAAAGAACTCCTAGCTTTTTATAAAGGCAGGCAGCATTTTAATACGGAAAACCACCCATGGGTGGAATAAGCCTTCTTTGCCCTCTGTCTAGCTCTCATTATCTTTGTTCCATGTTACTTTTCCTAGGTGGGCCACTGCGTGCCACCGAGGCTGGGAGGCGAAAAGCCCGAGGCAAGGTGGAGATTAAACTCTTCTCTGCCCTTGGCTGCTGTTTTAGATTTTTCCAAATGGTCTCTGCAGCTTTTAGAAGAGTGGGAATGCCCTAGGAATCTGTTCCTTGTTCTTCTAAATAACCAGGCTCGAGATTTTGTTATCATATAGGCCAGCCTGGCAGGATATTGCTTCAAGAAACAGTACACACTGAAATTCAGCACAGTTGGTGCTCAGCAGGCTTGCAACTGTCTGAGAATGGGGCACGTGGAAGGAACAGCAATTCCCTTCACTTCTAATTAGGCCTTTAGGTTACAAAACAGTGATTGTTATTTTCCACATCAATTCGTTGCCCGTGTTTCTTTTCCTCTGGCAGGTAGAAGCGGCTTTGACAATCTCGGGAAACCATTTCCGTTTCTAGCATCTGACAGTGGTGATCGGGACTCGAAGCAGTAGTATATTCCGCACGACATGCCCTGACTCGGGCTTTTGAAGCATCTTTAATGATGCGGTTCGAACCTGATCAGGCCAACACGTCTCTGCCTAACACGTTGCGTCTCAGCAGCGGGCACCTTTTATTTTTCACAGAGATTAAGAATGTGAGGCCATGCAGCTCAGGAAGCCGTAACAACCCACGGAGCCCGTGGGGCCACGGCTCTCCGTGCTAAAAGAGTATATAGAATAAGCCGAACAGAGAGCGAGATCTGCTCCCTCGTGTTTCCAGTATACCCCCAGTTGCCACTGAAGATTTCTCTTTGGGTAAAAGGATCTAGAATTAATTAGAGGGCCAGGGAGTCCTGGAATCCCACAACGTGAGAACCGAATGGTTCTCGCTGAGACCAGACTTGTTCTCGTGGATGAAATTAAGGCGCAGAGAGGAAGTCCTGTCGCCCTCCTTGCATTTCTTTCTTTCTTTCTTTTGTAAATACTTTATTTTTAAGGAATCTTCACACCCAGCATGGGGCTCAAACTTACAACCCTGAGATCAAGAGTCCCATGCTCCACGGACTGAGCCAGCCAGGCGCCCCTCCTTCCCTGAGTTTCTATGTGGTGACTCTCCCCCACCAGCCACAAGTTCACGCAGCTAGTTAGCGGCAGAGTCGGAATAAAAACACCAGGCCCTCTGCATGCCCGGTTAGAGGCAGCCCCGTATCTGCTGTCCCAGCTCCCATCACACGTTGTTCTTCGATGTTTCATTTTCCATCATGAGACAAAGACTAGGGAATGGACTGATTGGACAGTTTATTCACTTCGAGATCTCCACATCTTGGGCATTTGCTTCCAGACATTTTTTCCACGTAGCACCACTGCTCGAGGGAAAAAGCCAAGGCCAGGAGGTTCCCTTAGCGTGGGAATTAGTCTTTTTGGTCCTTATAGCCCCCATTGAACTTAGATAAATTTGGTCATCATTCAAAATTCAAAAGTGGGGCTGTATTTTCAAAAACTTCTTCTGTTTAAGACAATACGAGTAAAAGGAGAGAAAGTGTGATGGAATTTTACCATTATTTCAGTTTCCAGAAGCGTTTATTTACACGAACATTGCAACATGCCACATTGTTCTCCATACCCCTGCAGTATAGAAAGTGTTTTAGTCTATAGTTACGTTGTAAACATAACCGCTTCCGCACTCATGCTTTTCTTTGCAGTGGAAGCTGTTCCCTGTGGCTGTCTTCCCATCATACATCGAGTTTTATTTATTGCCATCCATCTAGAAGTTAAAAATATTTTTATAGCCTCAATTCCTAGTACGTTGAAACCGATTCATTTTTCAGCATGCCAGCTGCAATAATTTTGTCCACCCAAATCTTTGAAAGACAAGTCACCCCGAAGAAAATTAGGAAAATAAAATAATTTTTAAATACATTTAATTGATAAGTAAAATGTCCTTCCACTTTTGTTTCCTTAGAATTGAGATAAAATCATATGAAAGCAATGAGATTTAAGTATACAGTAGCAGTAATATGCTCTACATATTATAGTCATTTTATAAATAAGTGCTAGTGATACAGGGTTTTAATTATTCTCATAATTGGAGTCTTCTGTTGCATATATTTGGCTAATTTTAGTTGTGGGCTTTTAAGCAACCCGAGGAAGGGTATTTCTATATTAAATTATATTTGGTAATCAAGTTGGATGCGAAGAGTAAAAATTTATGATCAGAGCTTATGAAAGACAGATATTTTACCTAGAAATAGTTATCCAAATAGGGCTTTTGAATATTCACATATTCACTCCTAATTTTTAATTAGTGTCTTCATATGTTCCTGTGGTGTCCGTTAGTTAGCTGAGTTTTATAAAGCCATGCTTTCATTTTTATTTCCTGTAACTGTCTCATCAAAAGAATGTTAACTCATAATTTTTTTTAAATTTGAGAGAGAGTGTGCGCGCAAGTGGGGCCGAGCGAGAATCGTAGGCTCCACGCTCAGTACAGAGCCTGTTGCATGGCTCGATCCCATGACCCTGGGATCATGACCTGAGCCAAGACCAAGAGTCGGACCCTCAACCAACTGAGCCACCCAGGTGCCCCTCAACTCACAAATTTTAAATTTTAGATGCTATTGCTCTAGCATATTCTTTAATACGTGACTTTGAAAAACCGTGCATTCAGCAATTAAATGTATTTCTTGTGTGCCTGTTATATACTAGATACTATGAGAGGCATCAGGGATTTGATGCCAACTGATACATACTATTGCTGCGCTCCTAGAGATTACAGTGTGAACAATACAGAAGAATCGCTAAGAGCTTGGGTTTTGAGGTAAAGTTGGGTTTGAATTCCAGCTCTGATACTTGGTAGCTGGATAATTTTGCAGTAGGTAACTACTCTGAGCCTCCTTTGTAACCCAGGAATGGTGAAAATAATACCCATCTCTTAGAGTGGTTGTAAGGATAATTCACATAAACCCTTAATTCGGTGCTTGGCACGGAGTGAGCTAAGCGCTGCCTAAATGGCAGGAGTGAACCGGTAATTGTAATATCAGACGCTGTCCCCCAGAGGAAAGGGGACAAAAAGAGAGCTATAAAAACAAAGTGTTGAATTAATACCATCATGGGTAAGACCCAATGCCCTGCGCATGCTTGGAGTGTATCAGCAGTATTTCTATTTAAAAATTCTGTAACACGATGGGCGTTTTCTTGTTTCCTACTGAAGAGTGGTTTTTTTCATTCGCACTGCAGGTGATTTGCATGGGAAACTGGATGATCTTTTTTTGATCTTCTATAAGGTAAGTAATTGTTTTGCTAGACCGTTGCATTTTTGTTGGGGGAGGAGAGTCCCAGGGCAGATAACAGTGTTAGTTTTATCAGGGATATGGACAAACACAGACGCATGTCACAGGTTGTTTTTTAATCTAAGAAGCTGAAATATTTGTAGAGGGATATCTCTTGGCTTTTTAACACGTTTCACACAAATGTCTGTAAAAAATTTAATCCGGGTCTTTGTTCAATATTACTGTTATCTGCACATCCATTGTGATTTCCACCTGATTGGGTTTATGGTCTTTACGACATCATTGATGTCTAGATGGCCTAGGATGGGGAGAGGGGCAATCCGTTTTGCTTTTATTTTGTTCAGAAGTGAGCATGTCATGTACCAGTCTTCTCTTCCAAAGCACGCTAATTACGTATGAAGGGAGTGCCCCACTTGGGGAGTTTCAGATTGTTCTCTTCTCTATGCTGATTCACCATTGCTGAGCTCAGCTGCTTTTCCAGCGCTGTGACTCCTCTTCATGTGTTGGGTTTTGGCCGTGGGGGCCCACACACGAGGCACAGAGTGGCTTGGCTGGCATGAAATTTCTCTGCATCTCTTCGATCAGATTCATTTCTCTCTGAGCCAGCGGTAACAACCTGAATATTTGCTTCTGGGACAACTGTATGAAGAAGAGTGATCCTGAGGTGATCTCTGCCTTCATCCCTTCATCTCTCTTTTTGTTTACTTATTTATTTTTGAGAGGGAGAGAGGGAGAGAGAGAGAATCCGCGAGGCTCAAACTCACGAACTGCGAGATCATGACCTGAGCCGAAATCAAGAGTCTGACACCCAACCCACTGAGCCGGTAGCCCAATGCCCCCCCTTTATCTCTCTTTTTGATCAATGTATCAATCCCCACAACTAGTATGTTGAAGAACTGGGCGCAGCATAGGTGTCTCAGATGGTTGAGAGAAAACGTATTTTGATTATTATGATGGCCAATCATTTCTACTCTTTGGATACTGTGAGAACTTAAGTAAGCCACATAATCTCTGTGAAACTCAATTTTTTTTTTTTTGGCTGTAATATTCTTGAGCTTCCGCCCCACAAAAGGTGGTCTTGTGGATAAAATAACAAATATCCAAAAGCATTTTTTAAAGTAATGAATTATAATAGAAATGCAAGGTTTTCATTTCGTTCATTTGGAGTGGCAGCTTAGAAGGGACTGGAGAGGGCCAAACCAGGAGTGGATAAATGGAGCTGGCCCTTGGGAGAAGGTCCATTGAGGCGGCAGGAGGCCCTGCGCCAGGCTCCCGAGCCTCATGGCTGGAGGGCGGGGGCAGAGGAAGTGCGAGGCTGCCCGGGAGCTTAGGCTGGTATCAGGAAGTCCAGCCGAAGTTTTTCTGCTAGGGAGCTGAGAGTGCCGGTTAAAGAGCAATTCCCGAGATCATCCACAGAATCCAAGCTGGGCAGGGAAGGAAGAGGAGTCAGGATGGGCCAGCCACCGGGGAGCAGACCGACTGGGGCAAGGGCCTTAGGAAGCCGGAAGGGTGGGGAGTCATACGGGGAATAGTCCTAGGGGACAAGCATGTCCAAGGTGGAGTCCAGAATGTGGCTGGCCGAAGGGAGCCAAAGAGAATATCGGAGATGAGGAGGTCAAGGATGTGGACGTGGAAAGCAGGTGTGTTAGGTGAGTTGGCCACGGGACTGTGAGGGGAGGAGCAGGGCAAGGAGGGCCAGTCAGAGGTCATGGGCTAGAAAGGAGGAGAGGCTTTTACCCGAGGCTGGCGAAGTGTTGGTCTTTCAGTGGCTCTGAGGAGCAGGGGAACCCTCCCCAACTCCTGACCCTGAGGGGTCCATCCTGTGGAGGAATGGGTCCTTTCCTTCCAGAGGGCTGCATGAGCCAAGGAGGCCCCGAGTTGCCGAGGGCAGTCTTCCTGATGAGCAGAAGGCGGAGGAGACCTTACTTACCCCGAAACGGGGATTCCGCGGGCCGCACTGGACAGCCGTGGGAGCGGAGGGAGAATGGAGCCGGCAGAGGAGGCTAAGGACTCTGGGGAATGAGATTCGCTTAACTCCACACACGGCTCCGGCACCGGCACCGGCACCGTATGAAACGCTCAGAAGTTCAGTCCTGCTATTGCTGACAGTGACGATGGAAGGAAGGAAGAGGGGGAGGGAGGATGTGGGAACAACCACAAGAGAAAAATCTAGTGATTATGTTATCAGAGGTTTGGGGAGATACCTAAAAGGGAACACAGTTGAGTAAACTAAATGAGAAAAATGACTTCCGAGGCAGTCAGAAAAGCAAATTTCCTGAGAGGTAGTTGAAGATGTTAAGGTGTGATCAGGGAAAGGACTCTGCGGAGACATGAGAAAAGAGAGAACTGCCACACGTTTCTTTAATTCTCTCGGCAGAGCGGTATGGAACATAGAAAACTGGAAAGTGCTAACGTAAAGACCGAACAGGAGGAGGTGGGCGGTAAGAAGTACCATAAAAAGAACCGAAGGCGAAAATATAGCATTGACATGAAAGCAAGAAGTATTTTGAGAGTTAACCAATGAGAGCGTTCCAGAAGTGCAGACTGAGAGCCCGGCAGTGAAAAGAGTAGGGCAGTCTTACTTGAGAGGGATTTGGGTAGAGGGAGGTGAGAGGGATGCTTGGAAAACAGAAGCCTGCAGGAGCCATGAATTCGAATCTCAAGGGGCGTGAGCGAGAAGCAGCTAAAATGCATCTTGGAATCTTGAGATTGCCTGGTTTGAGAGGGGAAACTGAGGGAAGAGCCACTGAGGACAGCAAGGTTCCACTCGAAGAAGCTCGAAAAGGTGCCGTGGTTAATGGTGTCGGAGAGGGGAGAAGGGCCTGGCGCGCCTGTGACAGGGCTGGTCACTCGCTTAGGGGCAGCGAGCGTCCTGAGTTGCAGGCCGGGGGATGGAAGGGCAGCCACACAGAGATATCTGAGGAGGCTCCTTCACAGGATGATGTCACTCACCAAAGTCAGCATTTTCCCCTCGTTCTGACTCATTTTTTACCTGGAGTTTAAGTGAGGAGTGATGATAGGATCGCAGGGGCGGAGTGCAGTCTGAAACGGTGCACGCGGACTGTACGGGAGACAGTGCTTCCACCCGAATACAAATGACAGTGCCGCCCGGCCGGTCCGGAGGACGAGCTCCCGTGTCCCTGACTTATGTTTACGTAGCACCCCTATGGTCCCGGCCCCACAATTAAGGAAAAAGGGGCTCTGAGCTGTTGAAATCGCTGTCCCAAAGCCAGTGAACTTGCCTCAGCGGACGGGCCCCAGGCCCTTACTCAAAGACCTATGAACATCCATCACTCAAATCCTGACACGTTCTTGCTACAAAGTTGGCCTGTGTGGCTTCCCCGCCCTGCGGCTGATTAGGGAGTGGGAGGGGAAAGGCAGAAGCGACAAACAAGGACAACAATGAAAAGTAAAGCTCTTAAATGGCACAGGAGATCTAGAACTATTAGCACAAGATCGGAAATGTATACAGAGAAGAGAGTTCCAGCCTCCTCAGGAGGCCGTGAGGGGATGCTTAGACAGACAAGCCGCACAGTCAAGAAAGCGTCCAGGGCCCTGGTGTATACTCTGTTAAGAAGTAAAGAGAACAACTGGCACCTTTTCCAAACCCTCAGCTACAATGGTTAAAGTAATTTAAAAACGCATTTTAGCTTTTAAAGGAGTGATCTTCCGTGATCTGGAAAATTCATCTCAGCAATGCTTACGGTATGAGTGAGTATCATTATTGGGTCCTAGGTATAGAAGGATGAAAGACCATGGAAAAAAAAAAGAAAGAAAGATTAATTGAGAGAAGCATAATGGGCCAGGAAAGAAGATGAGGAGGAAAGAAAGACCATCTTAAAAATAAGGCACGAGAAGGGAAGGGGAGTGGTGGGTTTCCCTCGCGGCCTCAGATACAGGGATGGCGACGCAGGGATTACAGCAGGTATTAGCTCTGACCTAAGCAATCTCTCGATGGCTTCAGGAAACGGTAGAGTTTCCGTGATAGTGGATGATACTCACAGCAATATTCCCAGCATCAACGATGCAGTTTTGATTCCCAATTACACATAAGGCCCTGTGGGTGGTGCTTTCCTCTGGTTCCTTCGTAGGAGCGCGCAGGACTGAGTCACCTCAGCGTAAGCCACGGGCTCTCTCTCTCTCCGATTTAGAAGCAGCTAGTGACCATGCTTTAACTTATCCCTATTTAATTTATCGTTTAATGAATTTATTAAAATTAACAACTTACGGATTATTTCATTTATCAAAATGTTTTTTATTCAGATTTCGATTGAACTTGAATTGCAGAGAAGTTTGGCAAAGTACTCCTGTTGGAGATTTTTGGTGCTATAAATCACTAAAGTTTATATTATGCTCTGATTCCTCTCAATCAGCCCAAAAGAGAAGCCAGGAAACCCCCAGCCTTGGAATGCAGGCAAAATTGTTATTCATCTTTCAGTTGATGTCTTGCTAGGCAATTTCTTCCTTGACAGCTCTCATATATGGTTTAGGATGAGCAGGGGGCGGGGCCGGGGCTGGCCCAAGGTCAACCAAAACCATACCGTACAGTGTCGGATCCCTGAGGTGCCTCTCTATATTACTGTTTTCATCCAAGTGGTTGGTTCGGTTCGAGACTTGTATCCTTATAACGAATCATTTACGAAAGCGAGTCTGTCTACTAATTTATTCATTTAATTAACTTTTGTCTGGTCCTCGCAATGTTCAAGGCACTATATAAAAACTGAGAAGATACAAAGACAAATATGAAGTTTATTCATTTCACGTATTTTTATTAAACCCCTGTTATAAATGAGGTACTCTGCCAAGGGCTGGCAGTATAGTCTGATTACGGTGCAGTTTTTAGCCCCAGGGACCTCAGAGTTTAGGGTGGGATGTATTAATGACTGGGATAAGCACAAGGCTCCAGGCTAGCCCATTCGAGGGATACCTAACCTCACGGGAGACTTCTTGGAGGAGATGACATTTAAGACAGTCCATTCAAAGAACTTTAGTAATTTAGTAAGTGCGTAAATCACAAAGGAAAGTTTTAGAGGATAGCAAAAGATTTTATTCTCCTACACTTTTTGTGGTGCTCCGTGATAAGTAATGGCATTCATACCAGTGATCGCTTTTGATTCTTCGTTTTGAGATTTGGGTTTCTTTCATATTTGGCTGTCACGTAGCACCTCAAGACTAAGCTAGACATTTTCAGCTCCAATCCTATCTGGGTTCAAAAAGAATTCTTTCCTCTGGGTACCACATTGTAACAGACCTTTGCTAAAAGGGCATCTCAACATTATATGGCTTCCAATATCATCAAGCGAAGCAATTTACATAGCATTAGTTAGGTTTATTTTTAGATTTTTTTTTCTGAAAAGGTTAATTTTAATCAGCCACTTTTGCTTAATTAGAGTGACCGATTTGAAATAACTTCATTCAGAGCCTTAATTAGCCTTGCTCAAATTACAAGACACTTTTCCCTCACTGAATGGAAAGCTTGAGATTTTAGATCAGGTATTGGCAAATTAGTTTGTTCAATTGTTGCTGTGAGTGGAGACCACCTGAAGCTAAGAGATGGACAGAGAGAAGCTGATTAACTCTTAACCCTGCGGATGGATGGCACACTGACGCTGTCCACTGGAAGCCAAGCCACCTTGTTTTCCTGTTCTTTCTCTCCTCCCTACCATTCTCAGCTCCCCGTGCCCGTGAGTTTCCACTCGAGGAGGTCATTACGTATTTTCTTTCTTCTCTCTCACTGATACGCTTCATACTGCCACCGTAGTCCATTCTTTTTCTTTTGAGATGAAGGCAGTGTGTTGCAATCAGGAGAACAGATCTCTAAAACAGAGTTGGCAAAAGAAATAAAAATTAAAATAATGTGGAGTTGAGGTCCTGAGGTTATTGTTTGATATGCCTTGGGAAAATGTGCCAAAAAAAAAAAAAAAAAAGGCATCCCTTCTAGATGTTGATTATAAAATGCCTCAGAAGGAAATCAGTGAGAATATAGGAAAACATCTTGTCTTTGTCTCCATTCAAGTTAATTAACTGAGGTCTGCCGGTTTTGCCCCTCTGGGTCATCGGAATGCTGTTCAGAGTTCGTAGTTGCCCTGGGTTTTCTATATTTGTCAACTTCGTTTCCACACCGTAGACAGTGTGTTGCATATCAGCTGCGGAATAAGCCAGAGAGTTTGGTTTACCGGAACTGAGTGAAGGATGGGTTATAGCGGCAGTTTTTACTTCTTTGAAGGAAACCCAGACAAATCTCAGTAGTCGGAAGCCCAGCTGTCCTAGAGAGTTTATGTATAAGGACACTTAGCTCCATATCTTCTTATCTGTTTTCTAGTTTCCTTACTGTTCTAAGACAAAACTGTACTTGAACCCCTATGTATAAAGTAATATGACTAATACTGAACCAATAGGGCAGAACTTATGCATTCAAATAAATCGTGCCTTTTTTGAAGTGGTTGTTCTGAGAAGGTCACCATGTACAGGAGTTCAGTATACATTTAAGACGCCTTTTAGAATCACTTTCAGAGACTGCGACATATTCTGTTGAATGAACTTCATTATCACAAATCTTGTCTTTTGACGACGTGTGTTATTTTTTGAAAAGGTTAAAACTCACTGGGTGTCAACGGTGCTGTATAAGGTGGATGACCTAGGTCACCGTTACTATTTTTGGCTTAAAATTAGGTTTGACTAAAGGAATTCATTATTCTTTGCTCATAGTAGAGGTGAAATACCTGCAAAGTTTGGTCTAACTGGAGATGAGAAGTTTCTTATACAAGAAAATTTATCATCCTAGTGGAAAACATGTTTATTATCCAGATATAATAAATGTGATTTGAGGGGCACCTGGGTGGCTCGGTCGTTTTTGAGCATCTGACTCTTGATTTCACCTCAGGTCATGATCCCAGGGTCGTGGGATCGAACCCCGCGTTGGGCTCTGCGCTGAGCGTGGAGCTTAAGATTCTCTCTCTCTCTGCCCCTCTCCCACTCATGCACGTGCATGTGCACACGTGTACGTGTTCTCTCTAAAAAAAAATTAAAAATATAAATAAATATAATTTTAGACCACTGAATGCTTTTCTCATATTTCGGTATTAAGGTTATGTTGGTTTCATGAAGTGAATTGAAAAGATTTTCATCTTTTTCTGTAGTTTGGAATAATTAAATAATAATTTAAATAATTAAAGGCCCTGGTTCTCAAACTTGACATTATAATCACCCAAAGGAATTGGGAAAAAAAATACTGAATGTGAGTCCTACTCTCAGAGACTCCGATGGACAGTTGGGGACTTTAAAAAATGTCTTATTTATTTAAGTAATCTCTATACCCAGCTTGGTGCTCCAACCCACCACCTCAGGATCAAGAGTCCCACACTCCTCAGACGGAGCCAGCTGGGCGCCCCAACCAGGGCGACTTTTAAAAATCTCTCAATGATTCCAATGTACGGCCAAGGATGGGAATGAATCATTGGTTTAAATAACATTAAAACCTTTTGCTCTCAAAAATGTAGAGCTGGGGTGCCTGGGTCACGCCCAGTCGGGCGGGCGTCTGACTTTGGCTCAGGTCATGATCTCGGGGTCCGTGGGTTTCAGCTGCATGTTGGGCTCTGTGCTGACAGCTCCGAGCCTGGAGCCTGCTTTGGATTCTCTGTCTCCCTTTCTCTCTGCTCTTCCCTCGCTCGTGCTCTGTCTCTCCTTCAAAAATAAACATTAAAAAGAAGAAGAAGAAAAAAGAAAATAGAGGTAGAACTCTGCTATAAAGCCACAAGGAGATACACTGTTCAAGTCTTTTACTTCTTTTGAATCAGTTCTGATAGTTTCTTATTTTCAGAGAAATCCTCCATTTCTCTAGACTATAAAAGTACATCATAGAAGTCGACATTATATTGTTTACGTATATGTTCTTCTTTTATCTACTTCTCTATGTCTTTATGTCTTTTATCTACTCTTTAATCTTGCATATTTTGTAATTCTCTCTTTTTCTGCTAATCCTCCATCAGGCTCATGATGAGTTTATCAATTTTATTGGTTCTTTCAAAGAATCATCCTTTGGCTTTATGTATTTTTTTCTTTTTTGTTTGTTTTCTATTTCATTAATTTTAGCTTTTTTCTTTATTTGATTGATTTTATTGTTCCTTTTCTAATTTCCCGAGATGAATAGTCTTTCATGTGCATCCTCTTTAATAATGAAGGCATTTAAGGCTACATATCTTTTCTAATGTTAGTTTTAATTGAATCTTCTACTGAACTTGTAAGTTTGCTTTTAATTTTCTCTTTGATCTAATGCTTATTAAGACTACAATTTTTAATTTCCAAGGATCTTAATTAAAGGAGCTAGAATTCTTTGAATCATATTTTTATTATTTATTTCAAGTTCTATCGGAGTATGATATGAGAATATGTCCTATGAAATGTTTGTTATTCTGAACTTATTCAGGATTTCTTTGAAATCAAGTACATGATTGATTCTCATAAAGTCTCCTTGAACATATGAAGAATTAATTGTACTCTCCATTTGTAACATGTAAAGTTCTTCATATATCCATTTATTAAATTCATTGATTAAATATTCCATTTTTAAAAATGTTTATTGAGAGAGAAAGTATGTGTGAGTGGGGAGAGGGACAGGGAGAAAGGGGACAGAGGATCCAAAGCAGGCTCCAAGCTGACAGCAGAGAGTCCTGTGTGAGGCTTGAACTCATGAACCATGAGATCATGACCTGAGCCGAAATCTGATGCTTAACCTACAGAACCACCCAGGTGCCCCTAAATATTCAATTTCTCCACATATTTAGTTTCTAATATATCTAAATGTATATATTATACATTGCAGTGAGGCAAGCTACCCCAATACTTAATGCCTTAAAACTATAAACATTTAGTATCGCACAGTTTCTGTGGGTCAGAAATTTGAGTGCAGCTTAGCTGGATGGTTCCGTCTTAGGGCCTCTCATGAGGTGGAAAGCTAATTGGTCAGGGCTACAGTCATCTGAAAGGTTGACCGGAGCTCAAGGACCTATTTCCAAGATTGCTAACTCACATGGCTGCAGGCACAGGGTCCCAGCTCCTCCCTGGCTACGAGCAGGACAGCCACATGCGCCTCTCCACAGGGTACCCGAATGTTCTTAGGGCATAGCGTCCGGCGTTCCCCAGTGCGAGTGGTGCAAAAGAGAGAGCAGGCAGGAAGCTGTAGTGTCTTTTATGACTTAGGCTCCAAAGTTGCACACCATCCGTCCTGCTTTTTTTTTTTTCTCCAGTCGATAGAGGCAAATCACTAAATCCAACCCACGTTCAAGAAAAGGGAAGTTAGGCTTCATCTTTTAAAGGGAGTATCAAGAATTTGTAGACATTATTTTAAGCCAGTAACTCAATCTGAACAATTTACTGTGTTTGTATTTTTAAACAATTTCTTCTCGCATCTATAGTAGTTAACTACATGAAGCAAAAACTTATTCTTTTGTTTATTGAATACAATTTCATGAATTGTATCTTCTTTATAAGTGCCTTTTATTATGTATTGTTTCGTGATCATGTTTAGCACTTTTAATCTTAAATTTCACTTTGTCTAGTATTTACACTTTTGTTATCTCTTTGTTGTTTTTACCTTGTGTTCAACCTCCCTTTATCTATTTTTAATGTGTTTTTCTCTCAAACTATATATATCTGAGTTTTGAATTTTAATATAGTCTGGTAATCTTGATATTTTCATGGAAGAATTCAACCCGTTCACATTTAGTATAACAACAGATATTTTTGAAAATTTTTCTTCTTATACTTTGTTTACTATTTACTTCACTTCGTTTCATCTTCTCCCTTTTCTCTTTGCTGTTCTGGTAAAGTTTTCTTTATTGTTGTTTTCTTTGGCATTTTTACTGTGCTTTTCCATTCACTAGTGGTTATTGTCCCATTCCTGACATTTCTGATAAATAATATATGTGTATATATTTATCAAATAGCCATAACTTTATTCTTCCACCATTATCCTCTGTCTCATCCAGTAAGATAAATGTATTTATTGTCACACTTTCCGTGTATGTCTTCCATTGGGATGAGATTTGTGGAGCTCCCCTGCCAATTCTGGTTACCGTTGATGCCATATTTTTAGTTCTTGACCGTGATTAGGTTCTTCTTCATGGTATGTCTCTTCTCTTCCTAGAATCCTTACTTAGGACTTAAATGCAAGTTCCACATTATCACTATTGATTTATATTGAATTATATATTGAAGGTTCATTGTTCGCGTCTATAGTCTTTCTTCTTGGGTCTTTCCCTGGCTTGAGAACTTTTTATTTGTACTGCGCTGTCATTTGGTTAGAATATTTTCTTGAGTGTTTTCCTCTATGGGGCATGTGGGTGCTCTATTCTCTGAATGCAAGCTCCCGCAATGCAGGGACTTTGTACTATTTACCCCTGTGTTCCTAGCGTCTGAAAGTGTGTGTGGCACATAACAGCAATCAGTACATGTCCGTTGTTTTTGTGGTATTGGATCCCCGCACACTCGCATGTATTTTTCTTCCCCCCTACCCCCCGATGATGTTGTTGCTGATATTTGATCCTTTACATGTCTGCAAATATTTTCTATAACCCTAAGAAGTTAATGACGTCCTGGCCAATATAGAATTCTTGGTTTATAGTCCTTTTGTCTCTTTAATTTGTAGATTTATTCCATCATCTTCTCCCTACCACTGCTGCCTATGAGAAGTCTAATGCCAGGATGAGTCTTTTCCTTTTGTACCTTGCTCTTTCTGTCTAGCAGCTTCTAAGATGTTTACCAGGTAATAAGGATATTTTTCCCCCATCGATTGTGCATAGAATTCGTGAGCTCTTTCAAACTTTAGGATGAAGTGTTCTTTTAACCATAGAAATCTCCCTCTCTTGCTTATGTAACTATTGCCTCTTCTCCATCTGTTCCTCTTTCTTGATTCTGGAATTATTATTGGCATATTAGTTCTCTTGGCTCTGAACTCTGATTTCTTACTCATTCCTTACAATTTCTATCATTTTGCTTTTTAATCTGTCTAAGAGATTTTTCATCTGTTCTTTGAGGTCAATGATGTATTTACCAATCATTGTTTCTCTTAATTAGCTCTAATCTATTGGTATTTTAAATCTGAATAACACATTTTAAATGCTAAGAATTATTAACTTTTTGTTCTTTATTTTGTGGTCCTTTTATTTATTTTTTTAATAAAGGTGTCCTCTGTCTCCTTCAACAATTCTAGCTCATTAGGGGATAGAACTCGAGCAGATCTGATCGGTCTGCTTCTCTCTGGTTACTAGAGCCCCTTAAGTACTAGGTTAATTTTATGTTCTATTCTCCGCTTAAGCTGGGCGAAGCCTCTATAGTTGTAGGCACAATAGTTGCTACTCCTACATCAAGAGTCTCTATGTTCCTAGGTATCCCCGAATGCAAGCGTTAGTTTTCTTTTAGCTTCAGAAATAGGGAAGAAGTTCCCTACACTTTTTTCTAGGAAGATCCGGCTCCCTCTCCCCCATGCTCTGAGTCAGGACCCCCCCTTAATCAGGGGTGCACAGGTCCCCTCGGGCCCATTTCCTCTACTCTAGCGCCCTTCACGCCTGGAATCCCAAGAGACCCTGTAGCCTCTAACAGCCCTCGGGTTCCTTTGGCTTACTCATCCCCACCAGGTGAAGGCCGGGGTGAGGAAGAGTATCCGAGATGCAGAATCCTTCCATTTTTCTTTAAGTTTCGATAAGCAATAACCTCTATTTTTGCAACTGGCTCATACTGTTTAAGCCTAATGTGATAAAGTTATGTGAATTAATGTATAAGAAAATATAAAATAATGGGATCTTAAAATTAGAAATAACATGGAGGCCATAATAAAATGAACCTTTTCATGTGTATGGTACTCTATGCTTTTCCTGCAGTTGTAGACACAGGGTCTCATCTGAGTTCCAAAGGAGCCCCGTATGGTTAAGTATGAAAGTCATCGTCCCTCCTTTACAGACAAGGAAACTATAGCTCATAAAGATTAAATAATTTGCCCAAGGACACATAGGTAATAATGAAGCTGGACTAGCAAATAAGTCTTCTTATTTCTGGCCCAGGGTACTATACTGCTTGCTTGCTTGTTTCTAATTCTCTTCAGGACACATTACATTGCATGGTGATTTTGGGCATCCCTGAGTCATATTTTGTAACCAGTATTATATTTTTTCAACTATTTCTGTTATATTGATATGAACAACTTAAAATGTGTACAAATGCCAGGACAGTGACTATAAAGAAATAAGATTCCTTTTGTAGTTTGAAATCTACAAAAAAGAGGACTTTGAAAATAGTTTGAAAAAGATTAATGTAACTAGAATATGTGTATTATTTCCCGGAGGTAACTTTTCTGAAGGGGGACGTACATTTAGATATATATACTTAAAATTTTCTCTTTGTAATGTATTTTTTAAACATTTGAATTTATTTTACTCTGCCCTCGACCATTTCCCTACCTGGTAGGCACGGCATGTTTGTTTTGTCTTAGAGTTTAGTAGTATAGAAGTAAACAGTCAATAACTGTTATGAATAACTGTTATAAAGACCAGACCTTTGTCTAGATCCCAGTTCTTTTTTGGTACCAACACTGTGTTTGAAAGTATTATCTCATGCCCAGGAGCGATAATCAAAATATTTAAAGCCTGGTCAGGGAGCAGTCACAATATCTGCCAGCTATCAACACCTGGTGTGATCGTATGAGAGTGTACTGGTGATGTATCAGCCTTGCTCACGGTTGCGTGGTACCTTATGCTTTGCTGGGTGTTTAAAATTTTTTTTTGACGTTAATTTATTTTTGAGACATAGAGACAGAGTGTGAGCAGGAGAAGGGCAGAGAAAGAGGGAGACACAGAATCCAAAGCAGGCTCCAGGCTCTGAGCTGTCAGCATAGAGCCCGACGCGGGGCTCGAACTCACAGACCGCGAGATCATGACCTGAGCCGAAGTCGGCCGCTTAACCGACTAAGCCACCCAGGTGCCCCTGCTGGGTGTTTTAATATCCATTCTCTCATTTGCTCTGGGGAGGGGGTTGGATATAGTGTCATCCCCTTTTTGCAAATCGAGGGATTCACAGCCCTAAGAAGTTAAACACAGGGCCTCTGGGAATGAAAGACTTTTGGCTCTTGGTTCAGTGTTCTTCCTTGGGTGGAAGTTTCTCTCTTTTCAAGGGAGAAGGAAGAGATGAAAGTAGCCATTTTTGATAGGACAAAATTCAACTCCTTTCAAGAAAACTCACAGTAGGTAGAGCGTAGAATGAGCAATCACCATCCCCGCCCCGAATCTTCCTGTCTCGGGCTAATGCTTCACGCCCAAGGTCCCTTGTAGGAGATGCCAGCCCCAGAAGAGTGAAACTAGTGCAAGTTGGCAGATTTTCCCCAGTGGTGAACTGACGCAGGCTCATGTCTCCATATTCGCAGGGACATTAGGTACAAAGCCTTACTTTAAAAGTACATTCTTTTAACTGCTTCTTTTTCCCCCTCTCCTCCCTCCACAGAATGGTCTCCCCTCAGGGAGCAACTCATATATTTTTAATGGTGATTTTGTAGATCGAGGACCAAACTCCATAGAGATCCTCATGATCCTGTTTGTGAGTTTTCTGGTCTACCCCAATGACCTGCACTTGAACAGAGGGAACCATGAAGATTTTATGATGAATCTGAGGTAACCTAGGCCTTTATATTTCCTCTGTTGTTTCTCATTCTGAAGAATTGTGCCACGTTTAGTTCCTAGCAGAGAGTTAGAGGTGGGTGTAGAGAAACAGGGATGAGGGGAATCTCAAGGGGGACCTCAATTCTTACCTCTGTTTGCCACCTCAGTCTTCTGCTGAGTGAGTATAAGTGACTCTGAAGTCCTCTTCCTATCTTTTCTTCCAGTTCTGTCCCCACGTCTCCCTCCTGTTATGTTCTTTCTCTTCCTCCCATGCCTACCATCGCAGGCTACACTGTTTCCTGGGTGGATGTGTTAGACTAGCTTTGGAGGTATGGTAGGTTCCATGAGCAGGCTTAGATGAAATCATTCTGTTGCTACTCTTTTGGCTTGCCTCCGATGTTGTCTCAGAAACTAGTACCGTGTTATTCACTGACGTGTATATATTTTTTATGACATGGTGATTGCTTCTGGCATTGCTGTTCACAAACATATTTGAGAACAGCTGTAACATAGCATTTCAACTCTCTGACTCACTGGAGATTTGAGGAATAAAGATTGGTTAAATGGTTTCCCAATTTTTGCTGAAAGGCACAGTAGGTGATAAATGTTCCCCTTTCCCTTCTTTCACCTTCCTCCTTCGCCCCTCCTTTACCAGTTGGCTCTAGGGCAGTAGAAGGCATGACATATCATATGCCTCGTGCTTTTGGTCCTAGGCTTTTGGATGCCTTGATGAAAGCTCAGCAACTGATTCGTTTTGTCTTTGGGGCAGTTTCGGCACCTGGCTTGAGTATAGAGTTGCAGTTCTGACTCTCAGGTATGGAAGCAGATGCTGAGACTGTGATGAAAAAGAATCCCAGACTGTCATCAGAGGTCCGTTATATATACTGTAACTCCGTACTTTTATTTGGGCATGCCACTCACCGCTTCATTTATTCAGTTAGCCAATTATATATATCTAGTGTCTATAATGGTTAATGAAAGAGACGCGGTCCCTGCCCTCACAGAGTTTACATCTAGCGGGGAAGACTTACGTTAAACAGATTTTTCAAGTGTGATGAGTTTGTAAAGTGGGGGACCTAACTTGTCTTAGGGGTGATAGAAGGTTCTCCCATAGAAGTGTGGCATTAGCTTGAGGCCTGCAGGATAAATTAAGCAATTCAGAAAGGGCCATGGTGGTCGATGAGAAATGGTATTCCACGGTGAGGGAACAACTTATGCAGAGCTTGAGACGAGACTGTTTAGATATGAAACCACTTCAGGAGGGCAGGAGCACCGACTGAGAGGCAGGATGGTCCCTAATAGGGCCGGAGACATAAGAAATGGTTGGATTGGGCAAAGGAATTTGGACTTTTTTCTAAGGACAACAAAAAAAATCATAGAAGAGTATCATAAAATTTGTGTTTTAAAATGCAGCAGGAAGAAACATTTGAATGTGGGAGACCTCTTAGGAAGTAGTTGAAGGGATAGATGGTAGATTCTCTCACATAGGTAGGGTTGTAGGGACGGAGAGGCAAAGAAGTAGACAGATTCAAGAGGAGTTTGGGCAATGATGATTTCAAGCTTGGTGATGTAATATGAGGACTTGAAAGAGGAGAGAATGAGGGTAACCTCCAGGTTCCAGGCTTGAATTGGGAACTACAGTGGCACTGTTCACAGATATTGGGAATATGATAAGAGGAAAAGGTTGGTATGAGAGAGAACAGTCAATTCGCTTTGGGTTAAGGTGATTTGAAGTGCTTTTGAGTAGGCAGTTGAGTGTACGTGTCCAGAGCTCAGAAATAAGTGTGGCCTGCAGCAGCGTGCTGCAATATTGGCACATAGAGAGTACCCGAAGCTCTGGGCAAGGATGAAATGCCACAAGAGACAGCAAGAGGATAAGAGAGCCAAGGATAGACTCTGAGGGGACTCCAGCATCCAAGGCTAGGCAGAAAAAAACTTGCAAAGGACTTAGAATACCCAGAAAGGCATGAGGAAAACCAAGAGGCTTTATTGTCACAGAATCCAGGAGAAGAAACGCTTTCTGGAAGGATGATGTAGTCATCCATATTTAGTATTTCAGAGAGGGCGAGAAAGATGGGGACTGCAAGGTGTCCATTGCATTTAACAACATAGCCGTCTTTGGTGAAGGCAGGACTGAATTCCCCTCAGAAAACAGCATTACACCGTAGAAGCTTGACGTGACAGGATTTGCATGGAAACCTGGAATGAGTATGCTGTGTTCTGATTTCCCTGTGTTGGGCCTTAAGAATATATGTTATAATCTTACGGCAATGAAAGCAAAAAAAAAAAAAAAAAAAGAAAGAAAAAAAGATTTCCATCATTAAAGCTCCCTTAGTGACTGCTGTTCAGGCATGAAAATTCCTGACGGTTTCTGTGAAAATCTTGCATACCATTACATGAACTCTATCAGAGAGAGTACAAAGAGCCAACTTATTATCTTCTAGGCTTTTCTTTGTCTCTGTTCAGTCCCTCCTCCCATCCCCCCCTTCCCGCGCCTTCATTCATTTACTGTAAGATTTAGGCTGTCTGAGAAATTCTATCTAAATGAAAAGGATTCTCCCACACAGTTTTCCCAGCTGCCACAGCACGCTTCTCTGAGAACTTGCATCTACACATCCTATACCTACAACCTATTTCTTAAGTTGCCTTGTAATTTTTTCATGAAAATTTATCTTCTTTCCCCAACTATACTCTAAGCTCCTTTGGAGTAGGAGAGGTGTCTTTGGTTGCTTTCGTTCTTTCCCATCATGCCTAGCAAAGACTTGGGTAAGTAATAGTTTCATCTAAACTCTAGTTTCTTGAGTTCTTGATACTTGTGATAGTGAGATGTCAACGGCTCCCCTTTTGGCGTGATTCATGTAAGTAGGAGTTACCAACATTTAATTTGTTTAAAGATCATTGTTTTTTTCAGGTATGGCTTCACAAAAGAAATTTTGCATAAATATAAGGTAAGACTCCTATACTTTCTTTTTTTGCATTCTCTGTGCTGTTTATACATAGAACTAAAAAAAAAAAAAAAAAAGAAGACCCTTTAGAAAGAGTGATGAGTAAACTAGCCACACTCCATGCCAACACAATCAAAGCCCAGCAGGCAGCGCTGGCCATGGTAGAGGACTCATTTTCTTCCTGGACTATACCGAGCTTTTTCATTGAGACTTTTGTGTAAGTTTTAGCATAGATGCAGACATATTCTGTTGTTTTAAAGGTACCCAGGATTTGTTTTACTCCATATGGGAAAACCTGCAGGTACAGAAATGACTGTCATAAAGGAAGATTTTTACTCACAGTTTCCTAGAAGCACAGGCACAGGGGGGCCGTGTGGGGAAACACCAGGGTTAGTCAGGATGCAGAAGGAATGAGGGGAAATTGTGGGCAAGAGCCTTTATTTGGGTTTCTGCGGGAAGGGATTAGGGTTGAGGATTGGCTAGTTTCAAAGATTTCAGCAGACTCTGGGGCATAGGGGCTGTGTTTGGTGGTCTGGTACCTGCTGTGGGGTGATTAAGGCCCCAGGAATAGCGGCCTAGAGTGCCAGAGCCCTATATCATCAGAGGTGGTTGGGGGAGGAGGGGTGGGTTGGATTGGTTGATTTGCATATGAAGGGCACTGTCACCTGCACATGAAAGGCAATTCATCTGCGATTTCTAGGAATTTGCTAGCCCTGGGAGGGGTAGTCTCTTCTCCACGTCAGCAGGGCACCAAAGTATGTCAAAGTATCAGGATTAATGCATGCTGATGGGTTAGTAACTCCATGTTGACTTGCTTTGCATGGCACGATAGCTGTTGATTTTTGTGATAGACTCAAACTTTCCAGAAAAACAAAACTTATTCAAGCTCTTACTTACAGATACATGGAAAAAAAATCTTACAAATCTTAGAGGACGTCTATACCTGGCTCCCAATTGGTACAATCATTGACAATGAAATCCTCGTCATACATGGTGGGATATCAGAGTCCACAGACTTGAATTTACTCCACCATATAGAAAGACACAAAGTAAGAAGCAGTGTTTACATAAATCTTGTCTCAGAGTTTTATATTTCTTTGCATTTATTGTTTTGTATTCATTTGTTTTGGTAGTTGTAACGCTGCAAAGATCAGTACACATTTTAAGAAAATCTGTGATTATAAGATAAATAACTAAATAGGTACTTCTAATATGGAAAAAGTATATTTTAACTTCACGATGATAGTGGAAAATGAAGAAACGTTGACATTTCATTATAGTTTCTAAAAGTGAAAAATCCTGATTTCTAAAAATTAAAATTTCTAATTCATGTTGTGGTAAAATAAACATAACCATTTTTCAGTATACAATTCAGTGGCGTTAGGTACATTCACACTGTCGTGCAGACATCCCCACCATCCATCTCCAGAACTTTTCAACTTCCCAAACCGAAACTCTATACCCATGAAACAGCAACTCCCCATTCTCCCCTCTCCCCAGCCCCTGGTGACACTCATTCTACTTTCTGTCTCTGGTCTTAATTACTCTGGGTGCCTCATATAAACAGAATCATATAGCAATTTATTTCTGAATTGTTATGATTTCTCTTATACTTCCAAATAACTCAGGGCATTTGGGGAAGGGAATATTTTAAACCTGAGTAATCACATTAAGTACAACAGAAGCAGAGCAAGAACACGTCTAGAACCTCCAAGAGGCTGTGTGTAGACTGTCAAGCTCCCATATTGAGTGAAGGGCCCGGTTGGCTGGGCCTTGCAGAGTGCCTGGAATTTTCTTCCGCCTGTACCAGAGCCCAGCCAAAGCCCCCAGACCAGGCGCACAGGAGGTGCCACGTGGGCGTGAAGACAAATGGCAGCTCTGGAACCAGATGATCCTATGGTCCCAGTGAGAGCCTTGAACCCTTACCCCTGAAGACTGATAGTCAGCTTCCGACCAATGTAGGCAAGTGGAGTCTAGAGCTGGAATTTAATTTGGTAGAGACAGAAATTCACCCTGAGTTTCTGGACCCCTCATACCTTTACATACATACGAAAGATCAAATTGTTGCTGATTCTCATCCTTTTAATTTCAGCTTAAATGCACCCCTCCTCTGGAGAGCCTCCCGTGACCTCCAGACTAGGTCAGGTCCCCTTCTCTATGCTCTCAAGCCCCTCGTACATATCCTTCATACCAGTTCCCAGAATCGAGTAAAGAATTGGGGTGCCGCTTGTTTACTATCCTTCCCGGCTTCTCTAATTCACCGACATCACTCCAGCGCCAAAGTTGTAGTAAATACTTAATCATCGTTTGTTGGATATCTCCTAAGAGATTTAAGACCAAAGCAGGGCGGACCTCATACAAAACTGTATAGAAACTTCTTTACAACCTCTTTCCTGATTCTGTTGTGATTTTACGTACTTCCTCCCTGCCCCGACCCAGCCGTGACCCTATTTCCCGGCTTCCACCTGTTGCCCTCGTGTGATTATTAATAGTGCCTCCCTTTACTCTCAAAAGTACCTCAATTGCAATAAATTCTTCACCCTACGTTTAAGGCGTCTTTCTCATGATATCGGTAAATAATCAACCCAATAAAACATTTCGATCAACACGGGGTAGTCAGTGTTAACATAACGAGTGGATGTGATTCTAGCCAAGAGCAAGGGAACATGATGTTTTTGTCAGTCAAATATTGGCAGGCACATGGCGGGAGTGCAGCGCTCGGCCGCCGCCCACCCTGCGACAACAGCGCTAACCAGCCATGGCAGCCACTGCCACTTGATCAGATTGCAAACTTTTCCTTTCCTCGAGTTAGTCCGAGCCGCCGGCCCTCTCTAGAATTTTCTCAGATACTAAGAGCATGGCTCTGGAATGCCTATTACTATCTCTGTGGAGACTCTAAGGTGAGAACCACCTTGACATCACGCAGACAGAGCCAGCTTTACTCCCTGCTTCCGTCACTTCCTGGCTGGGTGACCGGGCAAGGTGCTTAAAGCTTTCTAAGCCTCAGTTTCCGCACCCGTGTGTGGAAGCTAAAAATACCTACTATATTGAATTTTTGGGAGGATTAAATATGACTAGCTAGAGAAGAAAACGGCATAGAGTAACCTCTGAACACAAAGCTCTCTCGTTCAACTCTCTCCTCTCTTTCCTGATACTTGGAACGGAGGTTTGAATTTTCTTTTTCTTTTTCTTTTTTTTAAGTTTATCTATTTGAGAGAGAGAGTGTGTGTGTGTGCACGCATACATGCTAGCAGGGTTGGGGAGACGCAGAGAGGGAGGGAGAGAAAGAACCCTGGGCAGGCTCTGCGCAGTCAGCACGGAGCCCAACGTGGGCCCGGATCCCACAGCCATGAGATCGTGCCTTGAGCTGAAATAAAAAGTTGGATGTTTAACTGACTGAGCCACCCAGGCACCCCTGAGGTTTGAATTTTAGTCACCAAACCATACCCTGGGGAGAAGTGTTTGAGCCAGGAAGATTCTCAGGAAACCTCAAATTTCACCCCCTTTGGGAATCATCGTTCCATCTACTCATAAGCCTGGTTTTAAACATAGACTTTTGACTCGTGTACTTTATGTGTCCTCTACCCCTGCTAGAGTGAGGTCAAGCTGGTAGCCCATACTTAAATATAATCAAACTGTAGTTCAAGCCCTTGGAACTCTACTAGAGGAAATATAAAAGTAGATTTTCAAGTCCAATTTTACAGCCTCCACCTTCCCATCCCTTAGGGCCCTTTTAAGTGTAGGGATGACCCCGCTTCCTGGTTTATGCCTGTGGTGGTGTAATTGTTAATGGGGGGGGTACGATGGGGGAACCTGATGACAACCTCCTTCTAGGTCTGTTAAAGGCATTTTGTAAGGTGGGTGGGTTGGGGGGTGTCAATGCACAGGGACAGGGAAGGAAGATTTTTTAAGACTCTGGTTTAGTATACTTTAAACTCCCTGGCAGGGGGTGTAGGAAGGGATGGCTATTAGGGCTCCCAGGAGTAGGGTGTGTGGTACCTTAGCAGGGAGCTGGGGCAAAGTATCTTGATCCCAAGTGGCCTTGCAAACAGCAGAGTCACATGTACAAGATACCATGTGGCCTTGCCCAATGAGCTTATCAGAAGCCGTGTGGTCCCACGTCCAGAGTGGCCTCCCAGAATATTCTGCTCTGGTCAGGACCTGGAGATATTTGCTGGGGAGAGATGAGAGGCTAGGCTGTGAACTCACTGATAATAGCCGAGATTGAATTTCCAACCATCTCAATATGACAAGACCTTAGAATAAGATTCAATTTTATTTTTAAAAACTAAAGGTCTTTCTCATATACACTCTAGTTTATAGAAGAGACAAAGTGCCTACCATGAAAGGAAAGGTCATTTCCACTTGTTTTATATAAAGGTGTGGTGTTCTGAAGAAACAAGTATAAAATTACGGTCTTAGTTTAAGTAAGGGAACACAGAAGGGATCGTAACAGTCATTTTACTATCAGAAAGACATTTTATTTTCCCAAGAATGCATCACCTTCGTTGCTAGCATTAGAGGACATAATCAGTTGCTGGCAGGGTCAGATTGTGAATCACGCGGCCTTGAAGTTGAAGGGCTTTCAAAGTTTGCAACCTCTGGCCCTTTGGAGAACTTTCCTGACACAGATGTATTTTCTCCCACCTCTCCTGGAAAACACAACAACGTGAAAAGCAGCCACCCTCTCAAGAGGTGTTGATGAATTTAAAGCCTATCGATTCTCTCTTAGCCCCACGTGTAGGCGAAGGCCCAGAGGGAGAAGAGTTTTCCCTTCGCATCGTCCATTTCCTGTGATCAGAACATCAGGACACGTCTAGCACTGACATCTGTGCCTCTGGGTGTCTTTAGAAACTCGAATGGGAAACCTTCCCTGAAGGGCAATGTCTCTAGTTAAAAAATGTACAAACAGAACGTAACAGGCCCACTTTATAAAGATCAGCGGATCAGTGAGATAAAAGGGGAGGGTGAGATGGAAAAGGTGACCACGTGTTTTGCATTGGGTTGAGGCACGACAGTATAGACAGAGCGGCAGACCGCAGTGAAGTTCCTGCGTGCAGCGCACGAAGCCTAGTGTTTGACTAGAGAGTGAATTTGTTTTGCAGATGAAGTCTGTGCTGATGCCACCAACTCCTGTGGATGGACACCGTGATGCCGACGTGAAGAAGACTAAAGTAAATCCAACTGTTGTACATCGGGAAGCCAAAACAAATGCAACCCTTTCTGAGCAGTTAACAAAGCAAGAATGGGAGCAGGTAGGTAATCAAAGTACTCACTAAAGTGGCCCCGAAGAGGCAGCAGAGATATAATCCACCCACTTAAAGCATATAATCCAGTGGTTTTGGTATAGTCACAGTGTCGGGCAACTGTCACCACAATATAATTTTGGAACAGATTCCTCACCTGAAAGGAAAACCCATACCTATTACTAGTCACTCTCCATTCCCTCCGCAGCCACCCCCTCCCACAGCCTGAGGCAACCACTCATCTACTTTTGGTCTTTATAGATTTATCTGTTCTGGGCATATTCTAGAAATAGACCCGTACAATGTGTGATGTTTTGTGTTGGCTTTTTTTTTTTTTTTTTTTTTTTTTTTACTCAGCCCAGTGTTTTGAAGTTCATCCGTGTTGTAAGATGTATTGGTACCTTGTTTCTTTTTTTTTCGTTAAATAATATTCTGTTGTTTGGATATGCCACATTTTGTTTATTCATTCATCAGCGCATAGACTTTTGAGTTGTTTCCACCTTTTGGCTATTAGGAATGATGCTGCGATAAACATTCACGGACGAGTTTTTGTGTGGACGTATGTTTTCCTTTCTCTTTGGTATATACCTAGGAGTGAGATTGCTCGTGGGAGAGATATGTACCCATAGCTCAGTCCTTTGTACAGAGACAAACATGATACTCCTACCTTAAGGTAGCCTTGGAACAAGAAGACCAGAGAAGTTTAAAAAATAATTTTAATTATTTATTTCCCAAGGGACTCTCTTCATTCGTTCATTTAACAAGTACTTATTGAACACCTGCTGTGTGTCAGGCACTGTTCTAGGCTTTTGAGAATGTCAGTGACCAAAGATCTCTTACCTCGTGGAGCTTACATTCCAGGGAGAGGAGTTAAATAAGTAAAGCAAGTAAATTATATAATACGTTAAGCGGAAAGTTCTATGGAAAAAAAAAAGAAAACTAGAAACAGGTTAGGGGTATCCAGAGAACTGGAGGTAGGGGACAGAGTTGTAGTAGGATAGTCAGCCTCACTGAGCGGGCTCCCAAGAGCAAAATGGCCTGTCACTTGGCTAGTCACTGAGTGATAGAGCAGGGTGATCCCAGGTCTGCCTTTAATGCCCAAGCTCTTTTTCCAAAGGGAAAGATGACTTCAGAATGACAGGGGGTCTCAAGGAGGAAGTGAACTACTCCAGTGTCTCCTCATCCGTGTGGCTAACGGGTAGACGGGGAGTAGGCATCTAAAGTGAGTCGGGTACTGCCGGAAAGTTTGGGCTGAGCATAGCTTTCAAAGGATGTTCAAAAGCTGGAAGAAGGATCCATCACTAAGGGAAAACACAGGAGAACAGTGAACCTGTAGCATGAGTGTCTTAGAAGAGAAGCATTTAGATACACCTGTCACAGCTATTCAGTCTCCCCCAAAGCATACTTTTGGGAGCTGGATAACTGAGATCTGCAGACAAGCACAGACGTTTCTTGCGGGATTTATTTTGGATTTAAGAGGTTTAAAGGCTGAGGCACGAATAGATGCTTGTTGACCGGGTCGCGTAGAAGCTGTCATTCAGTAAAACTTTTCCAATTTTTGGACATTTTCAGGCAGGAATATTGTAAATAGGTATTCGTTCACGCCCTTACCACTCACAAGGCCCTCGCATCTCAGAGGAGGCATTGTTGGAAGGAAAGAGAGGGTCTCTTCTGAGGAATTTGCTTCACCCACAGAGGGGCCGTTATAGGGCCCTTTATTTGTGTGCAGGTTTTAGAATCAAATCCGTGTTATAGCCACTGTCTGGGTAAGTGGCCGTAGTGAATGAATTCTAGACCGAAAACAGAAATGCCAACTTCTGGAGTGAATGGTTCTGAAGAAATTCATTTCTGTAAAACTCATATCCCCTTTGACTTTGAGTCAAAGAAAAATGAATTTTTGATGTCTCTTTCTCATTTCACTGATGAGCCAACTAAAGTTCACATAGGTTCAATGATTTGCCTGAGGCGACACAGGTGCCACATGACGAACTAACTCCTTGGTCAGCGCTTACTCTCGTTCCACAATGTTCGTTATGTATACACTTAACTTCTGCAAATTTTAACTATATGTATATGGCAAAAAGGAGAAAAGTATAATTTTATTTTCTCAAGTGTTATTTATCACATTATACATTATTACACATATAAAATATTCATACATCCATATTATTGTATAGGACTGTATATACAAAATCACGTATAGTGTGCCTTAAGGGTAATTTAAGAGGTTTCCCAGGGGTAATTTTAGCTATAAACGGCTTGCATCTCATGTAAGAATTGAAAACTTAATCCCCTCAATCATCAAAAACTTTGCCAGTGTCTGGTTTGTGCCTGATGGAGGGTTTTGACAAGTTCCGACCAGGAGCTTACCGTTCCAGAGCTCTCCTACCGGGTCGTTCTTCTCTCCACCTCACTGTCTTTTTCCTTGCTTATTTCTAGCTCCCCTTCAATACCACACCTATGAATGGGTGTACAGTCAAGTTTACTGGGACAGCTATTTCTGGTCCTCTTGTCAAGACCTCCCTTTGGACCCGCTTGAATAACTGCAGAACTTAAAATGTGTGGTTCTTCATGCCTGCAAAGCAGAAATGTGGAAAATATAGAGTCTTAGAATCCTAGCCTATCAGAACTTTGAGGTACTTTACAAGCCGTCTGGCCCAAACCCCTGATTTTCAAGATCTAGAAACTGAGACCCAGAGAGTTTTCTCGAGGCTGCACAGCTTTAGGGACAAAGCTATTTTCTTCTCACTGCTGCTTAAGCTCCTATGGGAATTTAAATAAAGAAACATTATACGTAGATCTGAGGCATGAAAAATATTCTTAGAAACTTGGGTCTTCAGTCTTGGGCATCAGGTAGGCTGCATGTACCTCTTTCAGCCCCAAAAGGAAACGTTATGCTAATAAAACACCTGTGGATTTAGGACACATTGTGGAAACGAGTCAGTGGCTGAATTTATTGCTAAAACTGAGAATGTTCTTATCAATGGGCCAAGAAGTGAAGGAGATGATTTAGGGAGGTATTCCTGGATGAACTCTTATCTATATTTGTGATGGGAAAAGGCTTCCTCACGCTCTCTGTTCAACAGGACAAAAGCCAGGGCCAAAGCCACAGCTGGGAGACCTAATTATCTCTTTGAACATATTAAGAATATCTAATGTAGGGACACCTGGGTCGCTCAGTCGGTTAAGTGTCCAACTCTTGATTTCGGCTCAGGTCGTGATCTCGTCATTTGTGGATTTGAGCCCCGTCATTTGTGGGATTCTCACTCTCTTCCTCTATCTCAAAAATAAATAAACATTAAAAAAAAAAAAAAAGAACATCTAATGTGTGTTCGCTGTGGAGAGCTGCTTTCTCCTTGGAACTTGACAAGGAAGTTCCTCCAAGAGAACTTGCATCTCGTGTAAGAATTGTGAATTGGTAAATTCAGCGATTGCGAAACAATCGTGATGAGATTTTTAAACACAGACAGACAAAGACAAGGGCTGATTCTTCATGACTCCTAAGTATTGCTGCGTCGGTGATCCTTACTGCTGCATTGGTTGCCGGGGAGGAGCAGAAAGGCATCGTGGTGGCTGTGGGCATGACAGTTATCGTGGAGAAGATTCACGGAGGAGAGGAGTACGAAACAAGTTTGAAGGAGGAATGAGAAGTAGACTTTCGGATAACTCGGGTTAACGTTTGTGGCAAAGAGTTGAAATCTCGAAAGACAGAGTCTCACTTGGAAATAGCCTAATCTGCTTTGTCGTTCAAAGGTTATCGATATTCTGTGGAGTGATCCCAGAGGCAAAAGAGGCTGTTACCCAAACACGAGTCGAGGAGGCGGCTGCTATTTTGGACCAGATATCACCTCCAAGGTTCTTAATAAATACCAGTTGAAGATGCTCATTAGGTCTCACGAATGTAAGCCCGAAGGGTATGAAATCTGCCACGATGGGAAGGTAAGCCAGCACTGTTGGTGAGGGCATCGCGGACTTCCCTGCCCCAAACAGTCTTTCTTCGCAGGATGTGGCTGACCTGGAGGCCCATGGGAAGGTGTCTTCCCCCGGACGAAGACAGAAGGCCAAGCCTTTTGGTAGACGGAAGTGGGAGACTACAGGGTTCACACAGGTTGTGGGAAGGGGGCTCGCCGTGCCTCCCCCTGAGAGACAGTTGGCTCGTTTCCCCGATCTTCCCTAATCCCAGAGAGAGCAATTCTGACATGTAGCTCTAAGTACACACACAGAAAGGCTTCGTTCTTTACTACCCAAAAGGCAACTTTCCAGCACAGGGGGGCGAGGGGCGCACTTATCCTCAGAGCACGTGGAGGCAGCGGTACTTCGCCTGTGCGGGGCAGAGCCGCAGAGTCGCCTCGCTTCTGCTCACTGAGCAGGGCACTCTCCTGGTCCTGGTTTGGCCGCAGCCACTGGGGTGGCGCGCGTTGTGCTCCTTCAGCGCCGTCTGGGAAGGCTGGAAGAGGCGAGGGCTGAGGAACTGGTTTCTTGTCCCAAGTTGTCCTGGGATGTCCCTTTTCTAGTAGAGAATAGCAATAAATCAAACGGAATACCAAATTGTGTGGCATTTCTTTCTATTTCAAGACTTTCGCTTTTCTTAACTCTGTTAGTTCATTTCAGGCTCGTACTAATATCGTGAGAGAGCTGAAGCGATATTATGTAAGGTTTCTTTGTACTAAGAAAACAGAAAGCAGCCTGTCCGAAGTAGCACGCCGATTAGCGCAGAACCGGGCCCACGCCAGGAATCCTGTCCCAGCAAGTATTACTCTGCCATCCTCCACCAGGGCCCCGAGGCTGGTTCCTTCCCAACACGGTGGTCCTGGGCCCTTATTCTAGCCACTATTTTCTCTGCCCTTACATGACTAGTTTTGTGGGGGCCCTAAGCCCTCTAAATCAGTCAGCTTTAAGCAAAAGAAAAAGACTGATAATAGGCAAGTTTTATTTTGAACACTCAGATATCACAAGGAAAGAAAACAAAGGCTTTATCCGCTCAGAAAATTAGAATTTGCAAAACGGAGCGTTAAGTAGGATCGCAAGATACGGAACTGAAATCGTACACAGGATTGCAAGGCCATGGGCCACGGGGACGAGTGGCTGGAAGTCAGTATTCCTGGGGACATGTTGCCTCTCCAGGGAAGGCACAGAAAATCCTGCCAGACTTGGATCATTCGTGTGGGTCTGGAACTTTGACTTTTGCCTTTTTAGGAACTGAGCTATTTCTGACTTTATTGAAAGGCCTTTTGAGAACTCACTCTCTGTGACCCTGGCCCTCTTTTTCTTTTCTCAGGTGGTTACTGTATTTTCTGCTTCTAATTACTATGAAGAAGGCAGCAACCGAGGAGCTTACATCAAACTGTCTTCTGGTGCGACCCCTCGATTCTTCCAGTACCAAGTAACCAGGACAACATGCTTGAATCCTCTTTACCAAAGGTGCGTACGCTCCAAGGAGAATTCCCAGCGCTGGTGTTGGTGACCAAATGGAACCAGTCCAGAGGGACTAAGAGCAGCCATGGGAGTGAAGACAACTACTTATTGGTTACTCGTGGGTATAAACAAAATAGAATTTGTTCCAGACACCCAGTGGTGAATGCATTCACACTTGAAACCGAGAGGAGCAATTTTCAATCCATATGTCTCTTTAAATGAGTAAAGCAGTCAGTGTCAGTCAAGAGCCTCTAACTGAATGTAAAGGGAAGACGGTCCCCACATCCCTCCGGTCCCGCACCCCACAGTCTTCTCTGTCCCCCAGACAGCCCTGTGTGTGCTTGCCTCTTGGTCCCGTCTCTACTCAGAAGTGCATATGACAAGAGTCGAGTGTCTCTCCATGTGATGGCATCCGTAGTTTCTCTTCCTTTTCTCCATTTAACATTACCTTTTTAAGAAGCTTTTATTATAAAATGCGTATGTTTATTGTTAACAAGTGAGACCAAAGAAAGCTGTATGCAGAAAATGCGAATCCTTCTCTCCCCCTCGTTCTCGATAACCTTGTCTGCAGATGCAACTGAAATCGATAGCCTGGAATGAACCCTTCCATCCTGTACTTGCTCCCACAAAAACAGACCTTTAGATTCATCGAATAAATAATTTTTTGAGTACCTACTATACGTCACACACTGTTCTAGGCACAAGCGATACAGCAGTGAACAAAATAGGCAAAATTCCTTTTCCTCATCAAATACAGATCCCAGGGCTAGGAGAAAGGCAGTCAGTAGCATACATGTTTTTTGTTTGTTTTTTTTTTAAACAGAGATAGAATCCCACTGCACACTCTACAACCGACTTTTTCTGTAAAGATTCTATCATCGACATCACTCCAAGCTGGTACATACAGTTCTAACTCATTCTTTTAGTTGATGTGCCGTAATAATTACAGAGTGACTGATTCTTATTCAGCTGATGGCCATCCAGATTGCTTCCAGGGTCTTGCACTTAAAAGCAGTGCCGTAACAAACACTCCTCCGTGTGGACGAATCCATACATACATAAAGCCATGAGTTTTAGTGGGTTTTTTTTACATAAAATTTCAAA
This sequence comes from Paguma larvata, assembly GCA_030068075.1. Lineage (NCBI taxonomy): Eukaryota > Metazoa > Chordata > Mammalia > Carnivora > Viverridae > Paguma > Paguma larvata. The sequence goes on from CM057830.1 coordinate 13,405,412, forward strand.
ATGGTGTATTAATGGATATACGTTTCCAATTTTGCTAGATAGTCCAAAAGAGTTGTAACAATTAACGATATGAAAAACAACATACCAATTTTTCCACATGCGCATTAGTCTTAGATATCATTACACGTCTTAATTTTTGCCAAGCCGATAGATCAAAATCGTAAATCTCGTTTTAATGAGCAACTTTTTAGACAGCTGAGTTTACCCATCTTATGGTTTTGGACATTGCATTTTTCTCTTCTTTGAATTTCCTATTTATATTATTCCCCCATTTTTATCTTGGATTGCTTGTCGTTTTCCGATCAGTTTTTAGAAGTTCTTTGCATATGACAGATAGAGGATTTTTACAGTTACGTTGCATATATTTTGTTGGCGTCTTCATTTTGCTTTAGTTCTATGAGATCATATATATATATGATCATATATATATATAATTTCATTATATCTTTTGGAGTTTCATCTCTGTTAGAAAAATGTCTCTACACCAAGTTTTTATTTTACTGTGTTATATTAGTAAGTTAATCTCAAACTGATTTATTTTAACAGCTTTGTTGAGACACAATTCATGTGCAGTGAGGTTGACCAATTTAAAATATACAATTCACCGATAGTATATTTACGGAGCTATGCACCCATCACCACAATCTAGTTCGTAAACAGTTTGCCATCCTAAAAAGACCACTTGCACCCATTAGCAGTCACTCACCAGTCACCTCTCCCGTCAACAACTCCAGGCAACCAGTAATCTGCTTTCTGTCTCTATGCGTTTTCTTATCCTGGACATTTCATGTAATGGAACCACACAGTGTGTGGTCTTTTGTGACTGGCTTCTTTCACTCAACACAGTGTTTTCAAGGTTCATTCATGTTGTAACATGCATGAGTATTTCATTCCTTTTTATGGCTGAATAACATTCCATTATATGGATAGACCACATTTTCTTTTTTTTAATTAAAAATTTTTTTTTATGTTTTTAATTCTAGTATAGTGAACATAGTGTTACATTAGCTTCAGGTATATAATATAGTGATTCAACAATTCCATACATCACTCAGTGCTCATCAGGACAAGTGCACTCCTTAATCCCCATCACCTATCCCCCTGCCTCCAAACTCCCTCCCTTCTGGTAACTATCAGTTTGTTCTCTATAGTAAACAGCCTGTTTCTTGGTTTGTGTCTCTTTGTTTTCTTTGCCCCTTTGTTTCTTAAATTTCACGTATGAGTGAAATCATGTATCTTTCTCTGACTTCCTTATTTTGCTTAGCATTATACTCTCTAGCTCCATCCATGTCATTGCAGATGGCAAGATTTTGTTCATTTTTATGGTTGACTACTATTTCATCGTATGTGTGTATATAGGTCTCAACAATGGGCTTAAAATATTCAGTAAACTATGTTGTAAACAGATGTGCTGTCATCCAGGCTTTGTTGTTCCATTTATAGAGCACAGGCAGAGTGGATTGAGCATAAGTCTTATGGGCCCTGGGATTTTCAGAAAGGTAAATAAACATCGCTTTCAACCTAAAGTCTCCTGCTGCATTAGCCCCTCACAAGAGAGTTTGCCTGGCTTTGGAAGCTTTGAAGCCAGGCACTGACTTCTCCTTTCCAGCTATGCAAACCCTCGATGGCATCTTCTTCCAGCAGAAGGCTGTTTCAGCTGCATTGAGAATCCGCCATTTCATGTAGCCGCCTTCGTTAATGATCTTAGCTAGGTTTTCTGGATAACTCTCTCTAGCTTCTTCATTGGCACTTGCTGCTTCTTCACCTTGTGCTTTGAGGTTATAGAGATAGTTTCCTTAAATCTCATGAGCCAACCTCTGCTAGCTTCAAACTTTTCTTCCATAGCTTTCTTACCTTTCCTAGCCTTCATAGAATTCAAGAGATTTAGGGCTTTGCTCTGGATTAGGCTTTGGACTAAAACAGTATTGTGTATTTTGGCTGGTTAGAGCTTTTTGTTTGCTTGTTTGTTTTGTTTGTTTTGTTTTGTTTTTAAGTAAGCTTCATGTCCAGTATGGAGCCCAGAGCAGGGTTTGAACTTAAAACCCTGAGATCAAGACCTGGGCTGAGATCAAGAGTTGGACACTTGGGGTCCCTGGGGGCTCAGTCAGTTAAGCATCTGACTCTCAGTTTCAACTCAGGTCATGATCTCATGGTTTCATGAGTTCAAGCCCTATGTCGGGCTCTGTGCTGACAGTACAGAGCCTGCTTGGGATTCTCTCTCTTCTCCCACTCTCTCTGCCCCTCTCCCATTCACACTGTCTCTGTCTCTCTCTAAATAAAAAACTTAAAACAATTTTTTTTTTTAATTTAAAAGAGTCGGATACTTAACCGTCTAAGCCACCCCGGTGCCCCTTGGCTAGTTTGATCTCCTATCCAGACCACTCAGACTTTTCTGCATATCAGTAATAAGAACGTTTTTCACCTTCTTATCGTTTGTGTTTACTGGAGTAGCACTTTTAATTTCTTTCAAAAAATTTTTCTTTGTTTTCACAACTTGGCTTACTATTTGTCACAAAAGGCTTAATTTTCAGCCTCTCTTGGCTTTCACCATGCCTTCCTCGCTAAGTTTAATCATTTCTAGCTTTGGTTGAATGTGAGAGGGGTGCCTGGCTGACTCAGCTGTAAGAGCATGCGACTCTTGATCTCCGGGTTGTGGGTTTGAGCCCCATACCGGGTGTAGAGATTACTAAAAAACAATAAATAAATAAACTTTTAAAAATAAAGTGAGAGACATGTGACTCTTGAACACTCGACATTGTAGGGTTATTAACTGGTCTGATTTCAGTGGGTCTCAGGGACTAGGGAAGCTCAAGGAGAGGCAGAGAGATGAGAACGGCTGCTCAGTGAAGTCAGAGCATGCGCTGTATTTACCAATTAAGTCTTATGTGGGCATGGTTTGTGGCCCCCAAAACAAAATTACAATACTAACATCAGAGTCACTGATCGCAGATCGCCATAACAAATACAACAATAATGAAAAAGTCCGAAATACTGTGCGAATTACCAAAATGTGACACAGAGACACGAAGGGAGCGAATGTTGTTTGAAAAATGTCACTAGTAGACTTGCTCGAGATGCAGGGCTGCCACAGACCTTCAGCAGGTAAAAGATACCTGGGATGCGCAATAAACCGAGGCCCAGTAAAACACGTATGCCTCAAGTTTCCCCCTACTCTTTACTCTTTCCATGCTTCTGCTTGCTTTGGGGTTACTTTACTCTTCTTTCTTCTAGTGTTTGAAGGTAGAGATTAGGTTATTGATTTGAGATCTTCTTTTTTAATATAAACATTTATAGCTATCAGGTTTCCTCTAAGCACTGGCTTAGTTGTGTCTCATGTGTTTTGACATGTTGTGTTTTAATCTTCGTTTGTATTAAGGTATTTCCTAATTTCTCTTGTGATTTCTTCTTTGACGTATTGGTTATTTTAGGATGGTGTTGTTTAGTTTCCTCATATTGTGATTCCCTCAAATTTCTTTGTTATTAAACTCTATTCCTTTTGCAGTCAGAAAACATACTTGGTATGATTTTAATCATGTTAAATCTATTGAGACATATTATGGCTTAGCAGAGGATCTATTATGGAGAATGTTCCATATGGGCTTTAGAAAAATGTATATTCTGCTGTTGTTGGGTGCAGTGTTTTATACAAATCTCTTAAATTTAGTTGGTTAATAGTGCTTTTCAAGTCTTTATTTTTTTAAAAAAATTTTTAAAAGTTTATTTATTTATTTTGAGAGAGAGAGAGAGAGAGAGAGAGCATGAGTAGGGGAGGGGCAGAGAGAGATAGAGAGTGAATCCCAAGCAGGCTCCATGCTGTTAGCACAGAGCCCCACGTGGGGCTGGATCACACAAACTGTGAGATCATGACCTGAGCTGAAATCAAGAGTCAGATGCTTAGCCACCTGAGCTACCCATGTGCCCCTCTGTTCAAGTCTTTTATATCCTTTTTTATTTTCTGCCTCATTGTTCTATTTATTATTGAAAGTAGAATATTGAAATCTCCAGCTATTATTATTAAATTGTCTATTTCTCCCTTCAATTCTGTCAGGTTTTGCTTCATATAGGTTTGGGCTCTGTTGTTGGGTTCATATATGTTTATAATTGTTTTATCCAAAAGATTGACTCTTTTATCATTATAAAATATTCCTCTTTATCTCTAGTAACAGATTTTTTCTTCAAGTCTATTCTGTCTTCTATTAGTATGGCCATTCTAACTCTCTTATGATTGAAGTTTGCATACTACATCTTTTTTTGTTGTTGTTCTTTCAAGCTCTTCGTATCTTTGAAACTAAAGTGTATCTCCTGTAGAAAACATAGTTGGGTCTTTAAAAAAAAATCCAGTCTCATAGTCTCTGGTTTTTGATGTTTAAAAATCTACTCAGATATGATGCTATTACTGATGTGGTTTGATTTACCTCTGCCATTTTGCTTTTTTTGGGGAGAGGGGAATATGACTCATAGCTACTTTGTTCCTTCTGTTTCTCCTTTATTTAGAATTTATTTTTGTAAATGGTCTGAGGTGGTTTAGCATCCAGATGGATAACTATGCTAGCACCATGTTAAAAAATTTGCTATTTTCTACTGAATTGTAATACCTCCTTTGTCATATATATTGTTCCCATATATAGTTCACTGTGTTTATGCAGTTTCTATTATGTTCCACTCATGTATCTGTCTTCTCCTATGTCAATACCTGCTTTTAGGTTTCAGCAACTTTACAGTAAATATTAAAGTCTGCTATAGCAAGTCCTTCTTAATTTTTTTGTTTTTCAGTATTATCTCGGATATGCTCAGACATTGATTGCTCAGGTAAATCTTTGAAATCAAAAAGAAAACACCAGTGGTAATCCTTTTAAAATTTCACAATACATGCACACACATACATACATATACAAACACTGGCCACCTAGTAACATGGTATGCATGAAGTTAGGCAATTCATTTGAAGTAGAAACTGGTAAGTGGTAACATAGCACATTAAATCAAGACAGAACGGGATGATTTGTGTATCTTTCACCTAATAATTGTTTTGTTAACATAGGGTGAGTGCTGTTGAAAGTAGTGCCATCAGGATATTAAAAGAGAGAATAATTGCACGGAAAACTGACCTCATTCATGCTTTCCAACTTCAAGACCGCAGTAAATCAGGTAATAAAATTATGTAATGCTTACTGTTTCTTAACATACCAGCTTACGTACAAATCAATTTTCTTTTTTTTTGCTTCCTTAAGATTTCAGTTTTCTATTTTTACTAACAAGGAAAGATAGAGATAAAAATAAAATATAATCCATTATGTGCTTGAAAAAAGCCATACCCCTCCTTTGCAGTAAGTTTCTTTCAACTTAAAACAACAGCAACCCTTCTGTTCTGGTAGGGGCTCAGACTAGACACTCTGGAAGGCCTTCCTGTTAAGAAACAGCTAGATTCTAGAGGATACAGAATTTTAATGCATCTACCAGCCTCACAGTATATCTAGGAAACATTTTTCTCTCATGAAAGGTTTCTTGAAACCAGCGTGGAGCAGCAAACAGGCACAAAATGCTAGACTGTCCGGAGGGCAAATGCTAATTTTGGTGCTGCGTTAATCCTGAGACTAGACCAAAGGATAATAGAAAGATGGATAAGCTGAATCTGAGACTTCCACATTAAGCCTGGACCCTCAAAGTGCCTAAAGTAGGCCTATTTTTGTAGTGCTCCTTAACTCTTGGCAAGCAAATGCAAATCCATGTTCAAGGGATGCGTCCCTAATTTTGGCCACTAGTATATGCAGCGATTAAGATCAACCATGAGTTCATAACCAAAGATCATGAAGCAAAGAAGGAGACAAGTTACCATAAGTAAGAGTCAACAGAAACAACGACAGATTTCTTTCCTTAAAGATATCACATATTGGAATTATCAAATACAAATAAAAATACCTAAGAAATGTTTAAAGAAATAAAAGGTAGAATCACAGACATGCATTTAAAAAATGATTTTAAGAACCAAATAGATATAAAAATATACGTGTGTAAAAAAACCACAATGGATGGGTTAAACAGAAGATTAGACACTGCTTAAGACAGACTTAGAAAGGTTAAGACCAAAGGACAGTAAAATAAAGTTTAACATACATCTACCCAGGGTCCCAGGAGGAGAGGATGTATTTGACATGATAATGGCCAAGACTTTTCCAGAATTGATAAGCAACTCAAATTCACAGGTAGAGAGGTACAGTGTTTCTCAAATAGGATAAAAAAAATTAAATCCACACCTATACGCACACCCTTGTGGAGAAACTACAGAGTACCAACAGTAAAGAAAAATATCCTAAAAGCAAGCAGAGAGAAATACACATTGCTACAAAGGGAAAATAATTATACTGATATCAGACTTCTCAACAGTCAAAATAGAAGCCTGTAGACAGTGGAATAATATATACAAACCACTGACAATAAAATTTAGAAAAATATATAACATGAAAACACTAACAAAACCAAGGTTGGAACAGCTCTATTAATGTCAAAGTAGACTTCAAGGAAATCTACGTTACTAAAAATAACAAGGGACATTTTATAATGATAAAATATTCATTTTGCCAACTGAATCCATTCTAAATGTGTATGTACCTATTAATATAGCCTCAAAAATATGTAAAACAAAATTTGGACAGAACAAGTAGAGGTAGAAAAATCTACCATCATAGTGGGTGATCATAATACTCCTTTAACTGAAAGAATTAACTGACAAAAAGATTAGCAGAGTTTCCCTAAAAGAAATCTATAGAACCCTGCTCGACATTGCAGCATACACATTCTTGTCAAGCACACGTGGAACACTTACACAAATTGACTATAACCTGGAACATAAAGCAAATCTCAACAGATTTTATATTGGAAACAAACAGAATTAATTTTCTGTCATAGTGAAGTGAACTATATAACTCAGTGACGGAAGGTAGCCAGAAAATCCCCCTTGGGCTTGGAAATGGGAAATAAACTTCTAAATAACCCTTGGATCAAAGGAGAAATCACAGTGGACATTAGAATTCTGCAACTGAATGATAATGAAAATGCAACTTATATAAGATGCAAGTTAGAGAAGAATTGAAAATGCATATATTTTAAAAGATGCAACTATGATCAACAAAGTAAAAAAAAAGTTATTTGAAGAAACTGGTAAAGTTGATAAAACCCTGGTAAGGAGACAAAGAGAAATAATGCCAGAATTGAAAGGGGAGATATTAGTACATACAGACTTTACAGATATTAAAAAGCTCATAAGATGTATTATGGAAACTCTTATGCTAATGAATTGATACTTTAGATTAAGGGACAAATTCCTAAAGTATATATGTGTACACACGTACACACACACACACACACACACACACACACACACACACACACTTACCAAAACTGACACAAAAAGAAATAGAAAAAACCTGAATATTTCTACAACTGTTGAAGAAATTGAATCTGAAATTTTGAAACTTTCCACAAGGAAGGTCCCGAGTTCAGATAGCTTCATTAGCCATTAAAATATACACTTAAGAATAAAAGCAGTCTAGGGGCACCCAGGTGGCTCAGTCAGTTAAGCATCTGACTTTGGCTCAGGTCATGATCTTGTGGCCTGTGGGTTCGAGCCCCGCATCGGGCTCTGTGCTGACAGCTCAGAGCCTGGAGCCTGTTTCAGATTCTGTATCTCCCTCTCTCTGTCCCTCCCCTGCTCACGCTCTGTCTCTCTCAAAGATAAATAAACATTAAAAAAATTTTTTTAAGAATAAAACCAGTCTAGAGGCACCTGGGTGACTCAGTTAGTTAAGCGTTTGACTCTTGATCTCAGCTCAGGTGTTGATCTCAGGGTTGTAGAGTTCAAGCCCTGCACTGGGCTCCGTGCTGGGCATGAAGCCTACTTAAAAAAAAAGAATAAAATCAGACTTACACAAACTCTTCCAGAGAATAAAAATAGAAGGAACACTTCCAAGATTATTTAGGAGGTCAACATAACCTTGATACCAAAACCTGATAAAATTTAAGGCTCATCTCAGACATAAATTTAGATGAAAAAGTCCTAAATGAAATATTAGAAAAAGATTAACATAAAGCAAACAAGTTGGTTTATTCTAGAAACACTAGGAATTCTAGGTTGATTTGACATTCAAAAATCAGTGTAATTCACCAATTTAACAAAATTAAAGAAGCCATAATTCTCTCCATTTCATGGTTTCATGGTTTCATGGTTTTAGAAAACACTTAGAAAACTAAAAATAGAAGCAAGTTTTCTTAATCTTACAAAGGATATCTATCATAGCCTACAGAAAATAGCATAATTGATGGGGTAACGTTGAAACCTTTTCTTCTAAGATTGGGAATGAGAGAAATATACTGAAATTCCCTTTCCGCAATGTGTCTACATCCTAATCCCTGGAATCTCTGAATGTTACCTTATATCCCAAAAGAGATTTTGCAGATGTGATTAAAATAATGATCTCGAGGGGCATCTGGCTGGCTCATTCAGTGGAAGACGCAACTCTTGATCTCAGGGTCGTGGGTTCGAGCCCCGCGTTGGGTGTAGAAATTACTACAAATAAAATCTTAAAAAAAAGAATAATGATCTTGACCTAGGGAGACTATCACGCATTATCTAGATGGAATTGATATAATCACAGTGGTCCTTATAAGAGGGATGTAGGAGGAGTCAGAGTCAGAGGAGAAGGTAATGTGATAATGGAAGAAGATATTGAAATGATACGCCTTGAAAATTCAGGAAGGTGCCCCAAGCCAAGGAATATAGGCAGCCTTTAGAAGCTGAAAAGGGCTAGAAAACAGATCCTCCCATCAGAGTTTCTCAAAGGAACCAGCCCTGCTGACACTTTGACTTGTCCCAGCAAAACTGATTCTGGACTCCTAGCCCCCAGAACTATAAGAGAATAAATTTGTGTTCTTTAAAGCCGCTAAGTCTGTGGTAAGTTGTTACAGCAGCAATAGGAGACTAATACAGATGTCTACTCTCAATATTGTTCAGCATCGTGCTAGGGATGCTAGCTACTACAATAAGGCAAGTTAAATAAGACTATAAGAATTACAAAGGAAGAAATAAAATGTTACTATGTATAGACAACATAATCGAGTATATAGAAAACTCAAATACACAGAAAAACTTAAGAATTAATAATTGAATTTAACAAGTTGTAGAACACAAGCTCAATACACAGAAATTTATTGCATTTCCATATATTAATGTATCAGTCAGAGTCTATTCAGGAGACAGAAACCACGGCAATAATTTGAACTGGGAAATTTAATGTAAAGAATTATTAACTAGTAAAGGGCTGTTTAATTACTAAAATGGCTAAAAGAGAATGCTGAAGAATATAGGAATAGAAATTGTAGGGCGCAGCTACTATCTCTAAGGCTAAGAAAGTGAACCCAAGGAAGGAAACGAACTTGGAAGCGTCTCCTACTCTCAACAAAGGTTAAGATTCAGACTTAACTGGAGAGGGAATGCCTGTGGCCCACTAGATGGGGTGGAAGTTCCCTGACGTGTCTCATGCCAAAGCTGGTTTGTAGCTGTTGAGCCCACAGTGAAGTGGATGGAGCCACCCACTGGGTTGCCAACAAAACCCTTTCTGGGCTGTGTACCACTTTGTCTCCCACATGCTTCTGGCAAGGAAGCCATTCACTGCGGTGTCAGTGAAATTGACTAGAGAGTGGGTGCCAATGCATTTCCCACACACCCCTGGTAGCCTTGCTCTGCCGGGAAAGCAGGAAGGAGAGCGTACCAGAAGTATTTCTTCTGCTGCTTCTTAGGGCATTCTTCCTGTACTCTCACTGACATTATACCAGGTGCCGAAAGAGAATTGGTTACAGGGTTCAGTTCCAGGTAGATTTGGAGCTGAGTATGGGTAAACTGGTAGCTGGTAGAGCTAACAATGAACTCGTAGATGATGAAAATCTTCAAGGATGCCATTCACAGCGTATAATCAAGTACAAGAAAGGAACCTAATGAGTGATGTATGAGATTTCTAAAATATTATTAAGAGAAATTAAAAAGGACTGAAATAAATGGGTAGGTGTTGCTGTGTGCAAGGGCTGAAGTTGTCAAGCTATAAATTCTCTTCAAAACGAGCTATAGATTCAATGCACCAAAAGGGCATGTACAGAAATGTTCTTAGCAGCAGTGTTTGTAATAGCTCCAAACTGGAGATAATGTAACATCCACTGACAGTAGAATGGATATATAAATTGTGTGTATTCACACCACGGAATACTACAGACGGATGAAAATGAAGATGCTACAACTAATGGAACAACATGGCCGAATCTCATGAACTTAGCGTTGAGCAAAAGAAGCCAGACTTCCCCCAAAATATATACTTCATGATTCCATTTACATATAGATCAGAAAAGGCAAAAAGCAAATTATAATATTAGAAATCACCATAGCGGCTCTCTTTAGGAAAATGGGAGGTGCTAATTGTGAAGGGCCACAAGGGGGCCTTTTGAATGTTGGAAGTGTTCTATTGTTTTTAACTTTGGGTTTGTTTTTTTTTAATTCCAGTTCGTTAAAAGTGTAATATTAGCTTCAGGTGTATAAGTGATTCAACACCTCCATACATCACCTGGGACTCCTCACTGACAAGTGCACTCCTTAATCCCCATCACCTGTTTCACCCATCCACCCGCCCCCCCTCCCCTCTGGTAACCATCAGTTCGTTCTCTACAGTTAAGAGTCTGTTTCTTGGTTTGCTTCTCTCTTTTTTTCCCTTTGTCTATTTTGTTTCTTAAATTCCACATATGAGTGAAGTCATATGGATTTGGCAATGTTTTATTTCTTGTCCTTGGTGGTGATTCCGTAGGAATTCTCTTTGTGATAATTCACTGAGTTCTGTATTTGTTTTGTGAATTTTTCTATATGTGTTGAACTTTAATTTTTAAAAAGGAATTAGGACCAACAGACACATGAAAAGATGTTCATCATCACTTATCATGAAGGAAATGCAAATCAAAACCCCAATGAGATAATACCTCACCCCTGTCAATATGGCTAAAATCAACAACACAAGTAACAACATGTATTGGTGAGGATGTGGAGGAAGGGGGCCACTCATGTACTGTTGGTGGGAATGCAAATCGGTGTAGCCAATGTGGAAGGCAGTACGGAGGTTCTTCAAAAAGTCAACAATAGAAATACCTTCAGTTCCAACAATCACACTATTGGGTATTTACCCAAAGAATACAAGAACCCTAATTCAAAGGGCTACATGCACCCCTATGTTTATGGGAGTATTATTTATAATAGCCAAGCTATGGAAGCGATGCAAGTGTCCATCAGTTAATGAATGGATAAATAAGATGTGGCATATATATATATATATATATATGTGCACACACACACACACACACACACACACACACACACTAGAATATTATGCAGCCATGAAAAAGAAGGAAATCTTGCCATTTTCAGTGACATAGATGGAGCTAGAGTATTTTGCTAAACGAGATAAGTGAGTCAGAGAAAGACAAATACCATATGATTTCACTCATGTGAAATTTAAGAAACAAAAGAAGCGAAGGGAAAAAATAAGAGACAAATCAAGAACAGACTCTTAACTACAAAGAACAAACTGATGGTTACCAGAGGGGAGGTGGTGTGGCACGGGTGAAACAGGTGATGGGGATTCAGGAGTGCACTTGGGGTGAGCACAGGGCCATGTGTGGAAGTGCCGAATCACTGTATGGACACCTGAAAGTAATATTATGCTGTATGGTAACTGGAATTAAAATAACTTTTTAAAAAGGTAAAAAGAATTATGTCTTTGGCAGGTAAGTATATGAGGAATGGTTTTATGGGAGTGTAAATGGGTATTTTTTTTTCTCGAAAGCAGTTTGCTATTATATGTCAAAAGGCTTAAAAATGTGCATACCCCGTGATCCAGTAATTCTACTTGGAGGAGTGACTAATCCTCAGGAGACAATGGAATAGGTCAATAGCCATTGAAACAATGATGTAGATGTATATTTCTTAACATAGATGGTTGTCCGTGATTTATTGTAAGTAAAATCTCAGATTAGAATAAATATTCTGTGTGTGTTGCCATAGACACATGTATATAAAACATTTGCTTAGACTACGAGGCATATTTGGCTCTAAGAAAGATAAAAATAGAGATATATTTATATATATCCATGTTTATATACACTAGAAATAATAACATTGTTTTCTGTTTATTCAAAATCATTTCAAATGAGCATATCTTTAATAATCAGAAAAAATAAAGATATTTATATTTTGAAAAACTACATATAATGTCAGGGGATGAAAGGATTGGGCCTTGGAAAATGAAAAGTGAGTTATATGCCAAAATATGAAAAACGAAAGTTATCTTTTATCCTTTGTATCCTTTTGTGTTTTAAACTCTTCTATTGTCAATACACCTTACTTCGTTAATCAGAAAAAGGAACAAAACCTCGAACACCCAATGTCTGATTGCTTACACATAACAGCCTGGGAAAGATCTATGGAACCCCGGAGACTTTCTTTAGTTTATTTGTCCCTCAGAGCCCGGGGCCTCGCAGGACAAATCACCAAGGGGAGAAGGAGGCACCCAGGCCTCAAAACCCCAGGCCGCTCACTGACTGCCGAGTAGGTTGCATTTCTTTATCAGATCATCAACCGATTATATGGGCTTTGTTGTTGTTGTTGTTGTTGTTAGGAAAACTTTCTATGAGCCAGTGGGCTTTTTCCATGGAGAACATTTTGGGGCTGAACTTGCCATGGAGATCCCTGAGTTCATATCTGGTCACCACAGACGCAAATGGAAATATTAACTACATGTCCAGCTTCCAGGATATCCACATTCAGAAACCTGTGAAAGAGGCAAGTGAACCAGAGCCCCAGCTGACGCCTGGCTGGAGCGAGGCACCCTTCAGGTGACCTGTTAGAGGAGCTCAGTCTTGAAAAGCTGGGCGTGGAATCATCTCATGGATGGGCACGGCAGTCTGGGGGAAGGCCTGAGGGGACGTGATGATCTTTCCTCTGATTAAAGAAGGCCGGACCTCCAAGGAAGGCCTGGCTTCTCAAATTTCTATCTAAACCACACACTTTGAATTGGTGATAATGTTTCATATTTGTAACATGTACTAAAATTGACCGTTATTCATTCTGTGTGTTTTAACGCTTAGAACATCTTTATTTTAGGCTCAATCTACTCTAATTGAAACTCTGTACAGATACCGATCTGACCTGCAAATCATCTTTAATGTCATTGATTCTGATCACTCAGGTAAATTAACTTTGATTAGTTCACTAGCAGTAGAAAGCAAGGGCTAATCTGTTTCTCGGAAACTGGAACTCTATTTTCATCTACTGCATTCTTTATCCAAAGTTGGTTTTACTCGGCAGGGTGTGGGGGGAGAGTGATGATAAACTCATGTTTAAGATTATTACTATTTTAGTTTGTCCACAAACTGTATTCAAGACCGTATGGCCCCTATATAGGCCTCTGTATCTGTTCGACAAGAATACTCCTTTTATAAATCAGCAGCACAGATGAAAAGATAATTCACTGTCCACTTAAACACAGTAGTTACTCCTGGCAATAAAAATCATTCCTGGAGTTCCGATTCTGTTTCTGGGACTCGGGGTATGAAAATTCATTTCTGCTTGGCTTTGATGCACAATTACTTATTTTCAAACTTTATTATTACTAATTTTTTAATGTTTTTATTTTTGAGAGCGAGAGACCGAGTGTGAGTGGGGAGGGGCAGAGAGAGAGGGAGACACAGAATCTGAAGCAGGCTCCAGGCTTGGAGCTGTCAGCACAGAGCTGGACGCAGGGCTCAAACTCATGAACTGCAAGATCATGACCTGAGCCGAAGTCGGACGCTTAACTGACTGAGCCGTCCAGGCGCCCCATACTTATTTTCAAACTTTAAAACAATCATCAGATAATCCTCAACTGCAGAGATCACGGAATACCAAAAAGTCAATAATCAAAATACGAAAGCAAATTATTGCCTATAAAACACGGCATAGCCACTGTTTGCAATCCTCTTATTGAGTGCCAGGGTATCTTCTCCCTCTGCTTTGGTGTCCTTTTTCCTTAGATTTTAGATCTTGTAATTTCTATACCACATAGGTCCTGCAGTCCACAATCTACCCCCATCCCTTGGGTGTATGCTCATTCCAGGTTTGGAATAATGTCAGGACCACTTGGTAGTTGAAAGTGACATATTGTTTCTTATATTTACGATCTGACTTTTCCATTTTCTTCAGTGTCTTGATGGTCAGGCATGGTAGTGAGCTTCTCATTGGGACCATTCAATCAGTATAGCTTCCCCGCGGCATGCGGCACCCTTCGGTGGGGCTTAAAACTGAACACTCAAACCTTCTTCTATATTCTTTTAGGCCTGATTTCCATGGAAGAATTTCGTTCCATGTGGAAACTCTTCAACCATCACTACAGCATTCATATTGATGATTCTCAAGTTGATGATCTCGCTGAAAGAATGGACTTAAACAAAGATGGAAGCATTGACTTTAATGAGTTTCTAAAGGCTTTCTATGTAGTGCATAAACTGGATAAGTTGAACAAATCAGGTAGCAGCCTTGCTTAACAAGAACTAGGGCTTTCTCTCCTTGTAAACCTTGGGGTCCAAATCACTGACACCATCTTTTCCAGAACCCTTGTAATTCGTAATCAGTTGTAGAGAAAAGTAGACTCCCATTCATGCCATGAGCAGATGTAGAGTGTGGTTGTTTGAGTCTCTAGTAAGCTGTAATTGGTAAGACTAGGTTAAATGTCAGCTGGTAGGATTTGGCTCCAGTGTTAGGACGCACGCACTGCCAGGTAGAAACGGGGTTTAAGCCTAGTGTTGGCCCCTTGGACCAGGAGACCAGAGCAGTTTGGAAACATGTTGAAAGGAACCCACAGGGCCCCAGAGAAACGTGCAACATCTGTGAGTGACTGAGGGATGGGAGGAGGAATATCAAACTAGTAATGGAATAAAATATTTCCCTCTTTAAACTGAATCTTCTTTGGAGATCATAAACTAGTGATTCTCAATTGTGGGGGAACCACCTTTTCCCTCGTCTGTTGGAGATACGAAGTGAATACAGTTCAGACTGAGCCCTGCAATTAATATGGTTTGACACCTTCATTGGTGAGATGGGGCCGTGGTTATGCATACGTTGTGCCATTTATTCTGCTATTCTGATTGCATATCAAACATAATAGATTTTAAAGACGAGCATGTGTTTCATTTTTTTCAAATTTTGAGAACTTTAAGATCTATCAATATGCCAGGTTAGATATCCTGCAACCCTGCTTAGTACACACACCAGAAATAATGGGTAAAATACAACAAATATTTTTTTTTAAATGCATAGCTGAGCTGGCAAGAAAGTAAAAGAAACCCCTTAGTGGGCAGGGAAAAAAGAGCATAATTAAAATCATAGCGATACTAACGTCAGACAGGATAGAGTTTGAGGCAAAAAATATCATTAGGGGTAAAAAAGGTCATTACTGAATGTTAAGAGAAATGAGTCACCAGGACGACAGAAGAATTATGAATGTATATGCATCTAATAACAGAGCTCTAACACTTATAATGCAAAAATTGACGTAACTAGTAGGAGAAATTGATAGAGGGAGATTTTTAATATACCTGTGTCAGGAATTGACCATGTAAATAAAAAAAAATCGTGTGTAGAATTTTGGATAACCTAATTCACCTAATTGTGGGCGTGTGTACTCTGGAATCAATTTTAGGGAATACACATTGTTTTCAAGCACACACGGAACATTCACAAAAACTGATCACGTATTAGACCATGAAGCATCTCTCAAATACCAAGCAACCAAAAACAAAGATACTACATTCTCTGATCATAAGGCAATTAAGTTAGAAGCCACTTAAGAAGATAACCATATTAATGAGTGAAAAGGGATTTAAGTGTGGCTCTACCCGAAATTGCTAAAAATAGTTCACAAGAATACCGCAGGTATTTTTAAAAATGGGTGAGTGGACTGTTTCCTCGGGAAAACTAGAATTTACTAAAGCTAAATGAAGCACAAAAAGAGGGTCTGAAGAGACGTAACGGTTCAAGACTATGATCGTCTTGCAGTGTGTCAGTTTGGCTGGCGGAACTCCGTTTCTCAGGATTCCCCTTTCTTACACGTTTCTGGTTAAGATGGTGGCCATGGAGATTCTTGAGTGACTGGGAAGGCAAAGGGAAGTAGCGGTCATGGTGTAGCTGGCTTGCTGTTGCCGGCCTGCTGAGTCACTTCGTCGGTGTGAAGTGGCTGCTAGGCCTGCCACTGCTAAGTTCCCCCGGGATCCTCTGTCAGCAGCCTTGATTCCCGGGCCAGGTGTGTGTGAGCTCCGCGATGAGACTCGTGGCCCAGGTGTGTGTGAGCTCCCCGATGGCTTCTGCAGGATGGCCTCATCGCCAATCACCAACACCGGAGACTGAGAATGGACTCAGTCTTCCGTCCGTTCTTGTGGCGTGCCAGCTTGTGCTTGCGTGTTCCAGCCTGCTTTTCATCTTCCCCTTCTGCCTGCCCGCCCGGTGGACTTGGAGCTCCAGCACCAGGTATGGCATCTCACAGGGCCTGCTTAACGGGCTCCCACATTTGCCGAAGCCCCTTCTAGTGGTTTCCTATATATACACATATACATATGTGTCCTCCTGACTCAGCCTCTGGTTGAACCCCGACTGATACAAAATTTCATACTGAAAGTGGTTCTAAAAGAACAGAATCTTGATGAGTGCTCCCAATGTGTACATCTGATGTATACGGAGCTCCTGCCCCATTATCTCCTGTGAAAATCCCCGGCTGATCCCAGGACAGTGGTTTTAAGGCTGTCCGGGATGAGTCTTTTTTTGTTGCTTCCTGAATAGCATTCGGTTATTTGTTCTTGGAGTTCTTTCTGGAACTCTCCTTTTCTCTCTTGGGCTTCCAATCTCTGGAATTAATTACATGCCTCTGTTGGAATTTTCACCTAAAAAAATCTAGCTTGATTTTACTGACGATTGTTCTTTAATGTTGTAAAGCTTCTGCTCGACACACGAGTGGTGCTTAACCACACTTCAGCCTTAAAAGTGTGTATGTCTGCTCACGATCCATATTTGCGGTGGTGGTGTGCAAAGCAGTGAAATTCGGAGTCAAGTATGTTCCCAGCTGAGGTCAAACATGGCGATGCTCTGCCTTCCCGTTCAGCTTTCAGACTGCAAACAAGCGTCCTTCTCATGGTATATTTAGTGTCATGTTTTTTGTGTTTTTGTGCTTTGTGTCGGTGATTTCACTGTTGAAAATGGCCCTCCAACGTAGTGCTGAAGTTCTTTCTCGTGTTGTTGCTAAGTGCAAGAAGGCCTGGGGCTGGGAGTGGGGAGTCTTTCAGAGAAAACAGGTGTGTTAGGTAAGCTTCCTTCGGGCATGAGGTGGAGCACTGCTGGTCCGAGTTCAGTGTTGATGAATCAAGTATACGTAGGAAGTGAGGCGTCTTTAGACAGGAACACACATACAATGAGGTTATGTTATTGATCAGTTGACGAAAATCTTGTGACCAACGCCTCGCAAGGACCAAGCCCTGTGTTTCCCCAGGAGCAGTGCTTCAGTGTTCACGAAACCAGTGGTTGCCACAATTCTACAGAACACAAATACTACAAATAATGAGAATTGACTGTATTTTCAAAAAAAAAAAAAAAGAACAAAAGTGTTTTTCAAGACCATTTTGCTCTTTCATCCCCTGGCAATGATTTGGGGTGTGATGTGGAGGCAGCATTTATTGAATAGTTCATTCTTTTTAAAAATAATTTTTACTGTTTGTTTAGAGAGAGAGAGAATGTGTGTGTGTGTGTGTGTGTGTGTGTGTGAGAGAGAGAGAGAGAGCAGGGTGGGAGAGGGCAGAGAGAGAGAGAGAGGAGACAGAGAATCCCAAGTAGGGTCCATGCTGTCAGTGCAGATCTCGTCAACCTCACTGAGATCATGACCTGAGCCAAAATCAAGAGTTGGTGCTTAACCAGCTGAGTCAGGCACCCCTTGAGTAGTTCATTCTTTCCCGCTCATAGATGCGCCTTTGGCATATAGTAAGCGCTGCGTGTAAGCTCTCTGTTAGGACCCAGTGGTCTCTGGTCTGTCCTCTTGCAAATACTTCATGTATTTAACCGCCACAGCCTAGAGCAGTCTTTGTAGCTGCCGTTATGAGCCCCTCTCCTCCCCCATCGTTAGACTTCTTCAAAATGTCTTGGGTCCTTTAGTCCTCTGTATCCGTTGTAGGATTTCTGTGAAATCTGTCAGATTTCGGTAGGAACTGCCTTAAATTTAGAGATTTTTCTGGAGTGAATCGACATCTTTACTATATTGAGTCTTCCTGCCCATAAACAGGGTGTGTTTTTTCCAATTATTTTAGTCTTCTTTAATGTCTTTTAATAAAGGGTTTTTCATTATCATTCTTACAATCTTTTTAAAAAGATTTATTCCAAGAGAAATTAAGGGGTCCCCTATTTTTTTTCAATTCTGCTGGGTCTATTTTTTTCATAGGGTTTAGTTCTATAGGATTTGTTTTCTTCCTTTCTAGTCCTCAGTCATTTTCTATGTATTTCTTTTATAATCTCTTTCCGGCTAGCTCTCCGTATTTCTAGTTCATGGGGGTATGATTGTGTGTGCAGACCCTTGATCCGGTTGGATTGTTTTCTCATGGGCTCTGCCATTTTTTATTGCGAACTCCTCATTAGTAAGGCTTGTGGGCTTTTTTCTGTGTAAAATGCCATGATATTTGGGAGGGGGGTGCAATTCTTCAGAGAAGTTTTTTGTTTGCTTCGGCCTTGGGCCGTGGTAGTATCACCGCTTGAGGAATAATTCTGTTACTTTTTAGTCTGGAGTTGCCGAACTGTGTGGGTAGAGTAAAAGCATTGTGAGTTGTGCTCCTGTGGTTTTGAATTCTCAGAGAGCTTTTCTTTTTTTTCCCACCCAAAGCCCTGTGTCCCGCAGTCTCTCTTGTTTTTAAATCTTTTCATAAATAAAAGAGTCCTTTAAGGGTCTTGGCTTTATGCAAAGTACTCAGTTCCAATCCCCTACCTTCCAAAGCCTCATTTACTACCCCTGTGTGGGAATTAACACCGAACCCCTGGGTTCTGGAGACAAATAACCCTCCCCCATTAGCTTAAGCACTCTCTCTGCTCTTTCATTTCCCTCTTTGTTTTTGGCACCTGGGGATTTGCTTTTATTATTTGCGAGCTTAGCTGCACATTTAACATAATTATGTTACATTTTACCCTGTACTTCTAGGTGATTATAGAAAAAGGATTTTCAAGTTGTCTGAGTCCACCATATTGCTAGAAGCCAGTAAACAGTCTTTTGGTATCTACTCCTGTGTGTTAATAATCTTGAGGCTTCATATTTTTCCTTGGACAGTGAAGTTTGTAATATGCCGTGGTGCTTGAACTACACAGTGGTGTCATTCAGTTAGTCTCAATTTTTAAAAATGTCTTATTTTAGAGAGAGACAGAGCAAGTGGGGGAGAGGGGCAGAGGGAGGCTCCACACTTAGCAGGCTCGATCCCACCACCTTGGGATCGTGACCTGAGCCAAAATCAAGAGTTGGACCCTCAACTGACTGAGCCACCCCAGACGCCCCTAGTGAGTCTCAATTTTTAAACTTTGGTAGAACATATTTCTAAATTTTCCTCTTTAATGTTTATTTTTTTTAATAAATGGGATATTATGCTTTAAGAAAAAAAGGGGCAAATTTTTTTTCCCTTTTCCCTTTCCTCCCCCAACATAAGCATGGCCTTCGTTCTATCTCACTCACCTGGGGAAGCCATGTTAACCTACTTCTAGGCCTTCCATATTTTCATCTGTCATATGAACCTGTACAGGCCTATATCTGTCCTCATATAAGCAGTATACTTACAAACACAGTAATACATAAGGTGGTTTGATTATTATATGCTATATAGAATGGGTTTATATTATACATATTTTTCTGCATTCTGTTTTCCTCAACCAGTAATACCTACTTGAAATCCCTACAAGTTGTAATGGCTCTAATTCTTTTCTTTTTTGAATGCACACATCACGAGTGTATTGCTTGGTGGATTCGTACAATGAATACACCTATGTAAGCAGCCCCCAGATCAAGAAACAGAACATGAGCAGTGTCCCAGCATCTGCCAATCCCCCTCATACCTTCTTCCACATATCTCCACCCCCCCCCACACACACACAAGTGCAACTCTCATTGTGACTTGTAACAGCACAGATGTCATTGTAGCCTGCTTTGTGCTTGGTGTACATGGAATCATTCAGTACGTACTCTTCTGCACAACATGGTATCATGGCGTTCCTAAGGCTGTCGTATGTGGTTGGAGTTGGCGCCTTCTGGTTAGTCTCTAATATCCTACTTTGTGAATATATTAGGATTTTTTTATCCTTTCTACTATCGAGAGACTTTGGGGGTAATTATGGATAGTGCTACCGTGAACATTTTTGTTCGTTAATTTGTTCTTGTTAGTGGCCATATAATAATTCAGTGCTACAGAGGACCACCCTGGATTCGGCCAGCCTGCTTTTAATAGGTATTTACTTCGTTTCCGGCTCTTGACCACTGAGGCAAAGATGCAATACATACCGAATGTGCCTACGTGCGGGGACTCATCCGCCCTCCCGGCCGGAAGTTGAATTGCTGGTTAGTAATCGTCTTTTAGAACTGAGGCCTGTGGTTCTCTTATCTTCTCCAGGTTCCGTGGCAATGCCGTTTCCATCAGACATGCTGGAAAATTCCCTTCTCTCTCATCTCTACCAGCATGAGAGGTTGCAGTTCTGGTTTGTGAATCCGATGGGTATAAAATGACATTTCATGAGTACTTTAACTTTTATTCTCTACTCGAGAATTGGAGCATCTTTGCATGGGTTTGGCCGTGCTGTTCTATGGATTGCGTGCTCATATTTTTTGCTCATTTTTTGAGCTCTTTATCATATCAGTTTGTAAAATATTTTTGTAGAGTATAAAAATTAACACTTTGTCATTTGTGAGAAATTTTTGCCCACGTCTATTGTCTGTTGACTTTGTGATACTACCTTTGCCATACAAAAGTTCTTATATTTAAGTAGCAAATATATCCATATTTGATTTTTTTACTTTCATAATACGAATTTTTTATTTTTATTTGAGTATGGTTGACACACAATGTGACATTAGTTTCAGCTGTGCAGTGTGACTCACCAAAGTGTGTAGCCACCATCTGTCCAGATACACCCCTGTGACCGTATCATTGGCCACATTCCCTGTGCCGTGTCTGTATTCCCATGATTTACGCATTCCACAGCTGGAGGCCTGGATCTCCCCCTCCCCTTCACCCATTTTGCCCAGCACCCTCCCCTCGCCCCTCTGGGAACCATCAGCTGGTTCTCTGTATTTATAGGTGTGATTCTACTTTTTGTTCACATATTCATTTGTCTTTTTTTAGATTCGACCTCTCAGTGAAATCATATGATATTTGTCTTCCTCAGTCTGACTTCTCTTAGCATAATACCCTCTCGGTCCATCCATGTTGTCTCAAATGGAATGATCTCATCCCCTTTTATGGCTGCGTAATATGCCATTATATGTATACTCCCCCCCCCCGCCCCCCCCATCCATTTATCTGTCAAGGGACGCTTAGTTTGCTTCCATATCTTGGCTATTGTAAATAATGCTGCAATCAACACAGGGGTGTGTATATCTTTTTGAAGTAGTGTTTTGATTTCTTTGGATAAAGACCCAATAGTGGAATTCTTGGATCTTATGGTATTTCTATTTTTGATTTTTCAA
Organism: Paguma larvata; assembly: GCA_030068075.1. Taxonomy (NCBI): domain Eukaryota; kingdom Metazoa; phylum Chordata; class Mammalia; order Carnivora; family Viverridae; genus Paguma; species Paguma larvata. Next base: position 13,427,215 of record CM057830.1, read on the forward strand.
GGAACCTCCATACTGTTTTCCACAGTGGCTGCACCAATTTACACTCCCACTAACAGTGCACGAGGGTTCCTTTTTCTCCACCTCCTCACCAGCCCTTGTTACTTCTTGTGTTTTCAATTCTAGCCTTCCTGGCAGGTGTAAGGTGATCTCTCATCGAGGTGTTGATATACGTTTCCCTGACGATTAGGGATGTTGAGCATCTTTTCATGTTTCTGTTGGCTGTCTGGATGTCTTCTTTTAAAAAAAAAATGTCTATTCAGTTCTTCTGCCTATTTTGTAATTGGATCGTTGAGGGGGTTTTTTGGTGTTGAGTTGTACAGGGTCTTTATGTATCTTACATATTAACCCCTTATCAGATCTATCATTTGCAAGCGTATTCTCCCATTTGGTAGGTTGTCTTTTTGTTATGTTGATGGTTTCCTTCACTGTGCAAAAGCTTGTTACTTTGTTGTCCTGATAGTTTATTTTTGTTTTTGTTTCCCTTGCCTTGGGAGACCTATGTAGAAAGATGTTGCTACCGCCGCTGTCTAAGAAAGCTCTGTCTGTGCTCTCTTCTAGGATATTTATGGTTTTGGGTCTCCCGTTCAGGTCTTCAGTCCGTTTTGAGTTTATTTTTGTGTGTGGTATTAAAAGGTGGTCCAGTTTCACTCTTTCACGGGCATTCGTTCGCTTCTCTCAGCACCATTTGTTGAAAAGACTGTGTTTCCTCCATTGTATAATCCTGCCTCCGCTGTCATAGATTGGACGAAGGAGTGGACATGTACTTGTGGGTTTATTTCTGGGCTCTCTATTCTATTCCATTGATCTACGTGTCTTGTTTTGTGCTGGTATCCTGCCGTTTTGATGACTAAACTTTGTAATATATCTTGAAATGTGGAATTGCGATACCTCCAGCTTTTTTCCTTCTTTCTCAAGATTGCTTTGGCCATTTGGGGTCTTTTGTAGTTCCACGCAAATTTTAGCATTATTTATTCTAGTTTTGTGAAAAACACTGTATTTTGATAGAGATAGCATTGACTCTGTAGATTGGGCAATATGGGCATTTTAACAATATTAATTCTTCCAATCCGTGAGCATGGATTATCTTTCTGTTCGTGTCATTTTGACTTTCTTTCATCAGCGTTTTATAGTTTTTGGAGTATGGGTCTCTTACCTCTTTGGTTAAGTTTATTCCTAGATATTTTATTCCTTTTGGTGCAATTGTAAATTTTTTTAAATGTTTATTTTTGAGAGAGAGAGACAGAGCGGGAGTGGGGAAAAGCAGAGGGAGAGAGGGGGAGACACAGAATCCGAAGCAGGCTCCAGGCTCTGAGCTGTCAGCACAGAGCCAGACGCGAGGCTTGAACCCACGAACCGCAAGATCCGACCTGAGTTGAAGTCTGATGTTCAACCCACTGAGCCACCCAGGGGCCCCAGCAATAGTAAATTTCTTAATTTCTTTCTGCTGCTTTGTTATTGGGATGTAGAAATGCGACAGATTTGGGGGTATTAATTTTGTATTTTGCAACTTTATTGAATTCATTTATTCTTGTAGCTTTTTGGTGGTGTCTTTAGGATTTTCTATGTATAGTATGCTGTCATCTGCAAATCATGACAGTTTAACTTCTTAACCGATATGTATTCCTCCTCTTTTTCCTGTCTGATTGGTGTGGCTAGGACTTCCAGTACCAGGTTGGAGAACCGTGGTGAGAGTGGACGTCCTTGTCTTGTTCCTGACCTTAGCGGAAGAGCTCCTAGTGTTTTTCAATTGAGTGTGATGTTAGCTGTGGGTGTGTTGAATACGGCCTTCGTTATGTCGAGGTATGTTCCCTCTCACCCCATTTTGTTGAGAGTTTTTATCATGAATGAGTGTTGACTTCTGTCAAATGCTTTTGCTGCATCTGTTGAGATGATCATGATTGTTGTCCTTCATTTTGTTGCTGTGGCGTATCATGTTGATTAATTTGCAAATATTGAACCATTCTCATGTCCCTGGAATGAATCTCATTTGGTTGTGGTGAATTATCTTTTTAATGTACCATTGTATGTGGTTTGCTAATACTTTGTTGAGGATTTTTCCATCTGTGTTCATCAGGGATATTGACTCGTAGTTTGGTTTTGTTTTCCTTGTGTGTGTGTGTGTGTGTGTGTGTGTGTGTGTGTGTGGTCTTTGTCTGGTTTTGGAATCAAGGTAATGCTGGCCGTATAGGATGTATTCAGAAACTTTCCTTCCTCTTTTATTTTTTGGAATAGTTTAGGGAGAATGGGTATTAATTTTATTGAACTCTTTGGTAGAATTCTCCTGTGAATCCATCTGGTCCTGTATTTTTATTTCTGGGTAGTGTTTTGATTACCAACGCAATTTTGTAACTTATAATGTGTTCAGATTTCCTGTTTCCTCCTGGTTCAGTTTTGGAAGATTATATGTTTCTAGAATTTATCCATTTCTTTCAGATTGTCTAATTTGTTGGCATATAGTTCTTATAATTCTTTGTATTTCTGTGCTGTCACTTGTTACTTCTCTCTTGTTTCTGATTTTATTTATCTGGGTCCTTTCTGTTTTTTCTTGATGAATCTGAGTAAGACTTTGTCAATTTTGTTTAACTTTTCCAAAAAACCAGATGTTGGCTTCATTGATTTTTTTCGTCTATTGTTTTAGGGTGTTTTTTGTTTTTGTTTTTAGTCTCTTTGTCACTTATTATTGCTCCTATTTGTATTATTTCCTTTCTTCTACTTGCCTTGGGCTTTATTATTCTTTTTCCAATTCCAGTTCCTTAGGTACAAGGTTAGATTATTTATTTGAGCTTTCTGTTGCTTGAGGTAGGCCTATATCTCTATATATTTCTCTCTTAGAACTGCTTTCACTGTGTCCCAAAGATTTTGGACTGTTGTTGGGCTGTTGTGTTTTCATTTGTTTCCCTGTATTTTTTAATTTCTTCTAGGAGTGCTTCAATGACCCTTTGGTTGCTTAGGATCATGTTATTTAGTCTCCACGCGTTTGTGTTTTTTCCATTTTCCTCATGTGTGCTTTATTTCTAGCTTCATACCATTATGATTGGAAAAGATGCAAGGAACGATTGCAGTCTTCTTAAGTTTATTGAGGCTTATTTTGTGGCCTAATATGTGATCTATTCGGAGAATGTTCCCTGTGTACTTAAAAAGAATGTGTATTCTGTTGCTTTTGGATGGAATGTTCTATCTGTTATGTCCATCTGGCCTCATGTGTCATTCAAAGACATTGTTTCCTTTATTTTCTGCCTGGATGATCTATCCTGTGATGTAAGTATGGTGTTAAAGTCCCCTACTGTTATTACATTACCATCAGTTTCTCTCTTTATGTCCGTTAATATTTCTTTATTTAGATGCTGTAGTGTTAAGGGCATAGATCTTTAAAATTGTTATATACTCTTGTTGGATTTATCTATTTATCATTATGTAACGCCCTTCTTTGTCTCTTGTTACAGTCTGTCTTTTAAAGTCTATTTTGTCTGATATAAGTATTGCTACCCTAACTTTTTTCCCCCCACTGCATTTGCATGGTAAATGTTTTTCCATTCCTTCACTTTCAGTCTGTATGTGTCTTTTTTTTTAATTAAAATTTTTTTAATGTTTGTTTATTTTTGAAAGAGAGACAGAGCACAAGTGGGGGAGGGGGAGAGAGAGAGGGAGACACAGAATCCAAAGCAGGGGGTAGGTTCTGAGATGTCAGCACAGAGCCTGACGTGGGGCTCGAACCTACAAGCTGTTAGATCATGACCTGAGCTGAAGCCGGATGCTTAACCGACTGAGCCACCCAGGCACACCCAGTTTATATGGGTCTTTGGGTCTGAGGTGAATTTCTCGTAGGCAGTATATAGCTGCGTTTTGTTTTTTTATCCATTTCACCACACTGTGTCTTTTGATTGGAGCATTTAGGTCATTTATAGTTGAAGTAATGATTCGTAGTCATGTACTTACTGCCATTTTGTTATTTGTTTTCTGGCTGCTTTTGTAGTTCTTCTCTGTTCTTTTTTCTCTTGCTCTCTTTTTTTGTGATTGATGAATTTCTTTACTGCTATATATGGCTTTCTTTTTCTTTTGCGTGGTTCTTATATTACATCCTAAGTAAATAGTCTGTATTCGTTTATTGTCATTTAAGTTCAAATACATTCTAAAAAAAAACCCAAAAACCAAAACACAGAAAAAAGTTTTCCTTTTCCTCTTTACTCTCTCGTCTGTGTTTTATGTGTATGTTGTCATATTTTATCTCTTTTTAGTCATAATTTTCTTATGTCTAATTATGGACATTTCTTTTCCACTTAAACACGTCCCTTTAACACTTCTTGTAAGGGTGGTTTAGGGGGTGATAAACTCCTTTATCTTTTGTTTGTCTGGGAGAACTGTATCTCTTCTTCCAATCTGAACGGCGACTTTGCCAGGCAGAGTGTTCTTGGTTGTAGGCTGTTCCCCTTTCGTGCCGCTCCCCTCCGGCCTGCCAACGTTCTGCTGAGAAATCAGCTGATCGCTTTATGGCGCTGTCACTCGGAGGTAGCTTTTTGTTTTTCTCTTGCTGCTTCCAAAAATTGTCTGTCTTTAACCTCTGACATTTTAATTCTTATGTGTAAGGGTGTGGACCTCCTCGGGCTCATCTTGTTTGGAACTCTGGTGCTTCTTGGACTCGGATGTCTTTTTCCTTCCCCCGGTTGGGGAGGTTTTCAGCTATTATTTCTTCAAATAAGTTTCCTACTTTTTTCTCTCTTCTCTCCCTCCTCCTTCCCCCCGCTCCCTGTCCCCCTCCGTAATGAAAATGTTGGTCTGCTTGGTGTCTAAGAGATCCCTTAACTTATCCTCATTTTTAAAAATTCTTTTCTCTTTTTGTTCTTCAGTTTGTGTGTTTTCCGTTGCCCTGTCTTCCAGACCGCTGATACATTCTTCTGCATCCGCTAATCTACCGCTGACTCGCTCTAATGTTTATTTCTGTTACTGTGTTCTTCAACTCGGATTGGTTTTTTCTTATATTTTCTATCTCGTTATTGGAGGTCTCACTGAATTCTTCCACTCTTCTCTCCAACCCCACGAGTATCTTTATGACATTTAAATTCTTTATCATGCATATTGCTTTCCTCTGTTTCGTTTAGTTTTTCTGAATTTTTTTCTCTTGGGTTGTTTTTTTTTTTTTTTTTTGGAACATATTTCTCTGCCTCCCTATTTTGCTTGACTTTCTGTGTTTGTTTCTGTGGATTAGGTGGAATGGCTACTTCTCCTAAACTTGAAGGAGCGCTCTTGTGTTTGGTTGTCTCCTGTGTCAACTGTGTGTGCTTGGTGCCTTTCGCTGGCTGGCTGGAGCTGTGACTGGCATGGGCCGGGGGTGCTTTCCGTGTAGCAGGTGCCCAGTCCGGACAGCTAAAACTGATGCGGATGCACGCTGCAGCGTCCACGGGTTCTGCTCACTGAGGGCACTGTAGCAGGATAGTTGAACCTGAAACAGGTACACGCCAGAGTGTTCCCTGGTGCTCCGTGCAAGGGGTGCCTTGGTGGGGTGGCTGGAGCCGACGTGGTGTGTGGGCTGGGAGGTCTCTGAGCTCTCTGTGCACAGGTGCCCTGCTGGGATAGCTGAAACTAAAGCGGATGCTAGCAGGGGGCAACCCGGGGCTCTACACATGGAGGGTACCTTGGCTAGATAGCTGAAGCAGAAGTGGACATAAACCGGAGTGTTCTTGGACTCTGCACAGAGGCTGCTCCGAAGGTACCGGCCGGGAGGTCCTGGGGTGCTTTGCATAGGGGGCACCCTGGCAGGACAGCTAAAGCTAGAATGGGCATGGGCCGATGTGGTCCTTGGCTCTTCCTGTAAAATGTGCCCCACAGCCGAAGCACAGGCCAGGGTGTCCCGGGGTGTTTGGGGCAGCGGACGGCCTTGCCAGGCAGCCGGGGCCAGTGCAGGTGAGTGGGTTCCGAGGCCCTCTACGCAGGGGGCGCCCTCGCAGTGTGGCTGACACCGATGCCGGCGCAGGCCCGGGGTTCCCGGGCACTCCATGCAGCTGGATCCGATGCCGATGTCAGCCGAGGTCAGCCGAGGTGTTCTGGAGTGCTCTACACGGGAGTGCCCTAGCAAGCCATCTGAAGCCCAAGAGGTGCGGGCCTGGAGTATCCTGGGGTACTTTGCACCTGCGTCATGTTGGTGTGAAGGCTGGGCCTGTGGTGAGTGCTAACTGGGGGTATCCCGGTGTGCACTGCCCTGTGGTCACCTCGCTGGGGCAGCTGGAGCTCGTGTGAGCTGGAGGGCCAGGGTTTGCTGAAGTGGCAGGCCGGTTAGGGTGCCTAAATTGGGCATCGGTCCGTGTTTACAAGGTAGAAGGGGAGTATAAACTGTGTCCGTTAGCCCTCCCACCCACGGAGTGCCCCGCCATCGGGTGGAGCTCTAGGGCTGACTCTTAAATGCCAGTTGCTTTTTTTTTTTTTTGAGAGAGAGAAAGTGTGCCATGTGTGCCTGCCGTGAGCAGGGGAGGGGCAGAGGGAGAGGGAGAGAGAAAATCTTAAGCAGGCTCCACGCTCAGCACGGAGCCTCACGTGGGGCTCCGTCTCCTGACTGTGAGATCATGACCTGAGCTGAAACCGAGGGTTAGACACTTCACCGACCGAGCCACCCAGGCGCCCTGCTAGTTGCTCTTTTAAATTGTGGCTTTTTAGAGAAAGAAAACAATAATTATAAAATTAAAAAGAAAGAAAAAACAGAGCAAAACCAAACAAGACCCAACCCCCCCCCCCCCCAGCTTGTTTTCCAGGCCCCGGGTGCTGTCGGGGCTGGCGTGACCCTGCGTCCTTGTTTTTATATCTTCTGTAACTGCCAAAGGTCTCATTCCCCCTAGATGATATTTTTACTCTCTTGGATTTTCTTGCAAGATTTTTATTTTTCGCATTTAAGTTCCTACGTCCGGGACTGGGTTTTATATACTCTAATCTATCGTTTATTTAAAAGTACGTTTTCCCATATGGATGTCCTGCCACTCTTGTCCTGTTTATTGAATAGTCCGTGCTTTGCTGCCGAGCTGAACCACCACACTTGTCCTATACAATTTCCCAAATATCCCGATATTTTAGATTTCCTAGATGTTTCTTTCCATTAGTTTTTGTTTCTTTTCATATTAACATTAATTTCCGTGGCTTTATAGAATTCCCTCATTTGTGTGAGGGCCTCTCTGTCGTTCTTTCCATCCTTCTTAGCTATCCTCAGACATTTATTTCTCTACATGAACTTTAAGATACCTTTATATAATTCGAAGAAAAGTGCCGTTAAGATTCTAACTGAAATTGAATGCAGCGTATATATTACATTTGGGAAATTTAACATTTTTAAGTATGAAGTATTCCTATCTAAGAACGATTCTAACCTTCCATTTGTTCATAAATTATCTTGTCTTTTAATATAGGTTATTACAGGTTTTCATTTATGGGTCTTATGTCTCTCATCTAAACTTTATTCCTGAATATTTTATAGTTTTTTGCCACGATTATAAATGAAAACCTTACCCCTATTTGCATTTCTAGGTAATTACTGTTTGAGTAAAAAAAAAAAGCTGCCTGTTATTGTAATATGTTTGGCATCTAACCTCATTACCAAATATTGTTAATAATTGTAAGTGTTTCAGTAGGGTCTCTTGCATTTTCAAGGTAGACAATTATAGTATCAAAGAGAACTAATTTATCTTTCCTTTCAGGATTCCTAGACATAGCAAAAAAGATATAGAATGCCCAGTTAAATATGAATTTCAGATTAACAATGAAGGAATTTTTTTTAGGATAAGTATGTCCCATGCATCATTTGGGATATAGTTATCCTAAAAACTGATTCATTGTTCCCGGTGCCTGGGTGGCTCAGTCAGTTAAATATCTGACTCTTGATTTTGGCTCAGGTCATGATCTTGTAATTCGTGAGTTCAAGCCCCACGTTGGGCTCCATGCTGACAGTGTGGAGTCTGCTTGGGATTCTCTCAGTCTCCCAAAATAAATAAATAAACATAAAAAAATTATCGTTCATTTGAAATACTGCATTTTATCTGGCAACTCTTCTTCTTTCCCAGTGATTATACCCACTGTTTTCTTTTTATTTATTTATTTATTTGTTTGTTTATTTATTTATTTATTTATTTTTATTTAATTTTTTTTAACGTTTATTTATTTTTGAGAGACATAGAGACAGAGTATGAGGAGGGGAAGGGCAGAGAGAGAGGGAGGCACAGAATCCGAAGCAGGCTTCAGGCTCCGAGCCATCAGCACAGAGCCCGACGCGGGGCTCGAACTCACAGACCGTGAGATCATAACCTGAGCCGAAGTCGGCCGCTTAACCAACTGAGCCACCCAAGCGCCCCCTTTTTATTTATTAAAAAAAATTTTTTTAAGTTTATTTTTGAAAGAGGGAGAGAGAAAAAGAGACAGAGTGCAAGCAGGGGAGGGGCAGAGAGAGGAGGAGACACAGAATGTGAGGCAGACTCCTGCTCTGAGCTGTCAGTGAACTGTGAGGTCATGACCTGAGCCAATGTCAGATGCTCAATTGACTGAGCCACCCAGGTGCTCCTATTTATTTATTTATTTTACATGTTTATTATATTTTAAAAGAGAGCACGCACACACAAGCAGGGGAAGGGCAGAGAGAGAGGAGGACAGAAGATCTGAAGCGGGCTCTGCACTGACAGCAGACATCGCGATGTGGGACTCGAACTCAGGAACTGAGAGACCACAACCTGAGCTGAGGTTGGACCCTTAACTGAGCCACCCAGGGACCCCTGTTTTTTTTTTTTTAACGTTTATTTATTTTTGAGAGACATAGAGACAGAGCATGAGCAGGGGAGGGGCAGAGAGAGAGGGAGACACAGAATCTGAAGCAGGTTCCAGGCTCTGAGCCGTCAGCACAGAGCCAGACGCGGGGCTCAAACTCTGAGACCATGAGATCGTGACTTGAGCTGAAGTCGGCCACTTAACCGACTGAGCCCCCCAGGTCTCCCCCAGGGGCCCATGTTTTATTTTCTTTTCATGTTGCATTTGTTGAAGCCTCTGAAACAGTATTGGTTCTCAAAGTTGTGTATGAACATCAACCAGGAAGGTTTCTTCTGTGGGTTTTGTTTGTTTGGGTTTTTGGTTTTTTGGGCCTATGGTTTTGTTAAAATTTTTTTAAATGTTTGTTTATTTTCGAGAGACAGAGTGCAAGCAGGGGAGGGGCAGAGAGAGAGAGAGAGAGAGAGAGACACACACACACACACACACACACACAGAACCCGAAGCAGGCTCCAGGCTCTAGGCTCTGAGCTGTCAGCGCGGAGCCTGACGTGGGGGTTGAACTCATGAGCTGCAAGCTGGTGACCTGAGCTTAACAGGTGCTTAACTGACTGAGCCCCCCGGGCGTCCCTGTGGTTTTCTTTCTAACAGTTTTAGTAAAATTTTCTTTGTGGTCATGTACGTGATCTATTTCTGTAAGTATTTCATGGCCAAAGTCTGTATTTTCCATCTGAAGTCAGTCTCTCTCTGTTTTGTTACCCTAAATTGTTAGTTGTATCAATCCTTCCATCTCTGCTCCTGCTGACTTTATGCTTATAAGATCTATCCAGTTCTGAAAGAAGTGAATTAAAACATCCCTCCAACACTGTATTTTTATTATATTCTATTTGCATTTCTAGAGGGTTGTTTTGCTCGTGATTTTGGCGTATATGTGATTGAACACCCAGAAGTGTATGAACGTCTAACTGTATGTTTATCGTATACAGGGTCCTTTTTGATCTTAGTGTTTCGAGCATTCATTTTCTCTTTACCTCTGTTTTTCCTTTTCCCTTATCAGCCTTTTTCTTGTATCTTTTTGGCCTTTTATTTTCTGTCTTTGTCACTTTGTTTTTCTTCTAAGCAGCATGTACCTGGATTTTTATTTTTCACTCTGAAAGACTTTGTTTTTTATTGGGTACATTCAGTTTAGCCAGTTTTGGTGAACTGACTAATAGGCTTGATTTTACTTTACTCCTCCTCCTCTCTTTACTAAGCTGTCGTTTGGGGTTTTTTCCCCTCAATTTTTTCTCGTCTGATTAAGTTGCCGTTGAGTCTATTTCCCCCTGCACCAGCAGCGACCGTAGAGTTTTAGTGGAACTTGTAGGTGTAGAGTTTTCTTGTTTTTGTGTGTTTTTGTAAGTTTTCCATGAGAATTTTTTTTAAGTTTATTTATTTTGAAAGAGAGCATGAGCCAGGGAGGGGCAGAGAGAGAGAATCCCAAGCAGGCTCCGTGCTCGATCTCATGAACCGTGAGATCATGACCTGAGCCAAAATCAGGAGTTGGATGCTTAACCGACCGAGCCACCCTGGCGCCCTCACATGAGAGTGTTAAGGGACAAAGTGGCAGAGGTAATTCATGGAATTGAAAGGCAAACCAGTGTCCTTGTAACTCTAATCCCAGTGATCTTTCCACAAAGGCAGGGATTCAGAGCAAAGCCAAGCATCTCTAACTAAATAAACCAGGCTCATGTTTAGATCAGCTGAGGGGCAGAGTCTGTCGCTCTCTCCTGGGGCACAGCGGTGACGGTCTCTAGCGAGCCAGGATTGAGTATCTCTGGTAGGAAGGGTGGATCTTCAGTGTCGTGTGGCTTCGTGGGGCTGGCGTGGCCAGAATCGAAGGCCTGTTAGCCAGGTTCTTCCAGAGGCCCTGTGGGCGGGGCCTGGCCTTCCCGCCCTTTGAAGGGTGTATCTTTACTAGTAGAGAATTATACCTTTAATTCTGAGCGTCTCAGGGCAGGGACCCATGCTTGGGTTCTGCCTCCACAGGTTCAGGAAGATGGCATTCTGAGGGCCTTATGGCTTTTAGGACTGTCCCCAAGGGAGGAAGGCCTTGAATCATCAGAGTGGAGTCTCTGCCTTGAGCCCAGGCAGCATTTAGGTCCCTTCCTATCCTGCTCCCTCCTTGGGTCTCTGCCCAACCGTTGTCCTAGGGGGGACTGCCAAGCAGAATCAGAGCCCGTGGCTCCCCTCCTGGGGTCCCCGGGCCTCCTGAGAGGGCGGTCATCTTAGGAGGAGTCCACAAGATGTCATTTTATAAAGCTCTCCAGAGGCCGTTCGTGGCGCCTCAGTAAGGTATCTCGGGCCAACAAAAATGTCACATTTCTTTGCTTTTGGCAGGAGTCCCAGCTCCGCAGCTTGGGAACACCATTTATCCTTGCTGAACAGAAACTTCATTTGGCCATTATGTTGGTCTCCAATTAATAAATTACAGGAGAACAAATTAATTTACTTATCACTTGCAGCTTGGTAGATAAAATCCTTCAAAGCAGAGGGAATATGGGGTGATAATAAAAACATCCCTGTTGGAAAAAAGTTGGGGATTCCTGAGGCCACTTACATGTTGGATCTGAGTAGACCAAATAGCTCCCACAGAATCTGATCCAGGGGCAGAGCCGACACCCCCCGACCCCCGCCAGCCTCCCCAGGGCCAGCGTGAGGATGGGGATGGGATGACCGCGGCCGAGCTTGCCCTGGCCCGGGTGTGTGCGATGAGGGTGGTTGTGTCATGGTTGTGCGGGGACCCTGCTGACCAAGCCTGGGGCGGCTCAAAGTGGCAGATGGTCCCTCGACACCACCCTGCCCCGCACGTCTCCTGACGTGGAGGCCTGCCCCCCTCTCCAAGAATGGCCGTGCGGCAGGCGTCCCAGGGACGTCAGAAGACGGTTCTGCTCCCTGCTCGTTGTGGACGTGAGGGACGAGAGGGAGGCGGGGCTTGTGTTTCCTCACCTAAGACACAAATGCCTGCGACCGGATACGAGGAAGGCCCAGGGCAGTTCCCACGGCCTGCAAGTCCTGCCTCCGCCAGGTGCCCCGCGTGCGGCCATCCGGAAAGCTGTGCCTCTGTTCCCTCAGTGATGTCACCAAAGGTCTAATGACGACGGTGGTGGCGGTGGGAATGAAAGCTCGCCCACGTACGTTCCTCCAGGCCAAGCACCGTTCTGAGTGCTTCGTGCATGTTAACCCCTCCACCTTCACGACCACCCAAGGGGGTAGAGGCTGTTCTCATCCCTCCTACTTGACAGACACACAGACCCGGCCCCTGGCCCGCTGCAGGGAGGGGGGGGGTGCTGCGTGCACACTGGGCTGGGCTGTTTGGTAACTGTCCTGGACCCCAGCGAAGCAAAAACTGCACAGGGATCAGGAAACTCCTTTTGATTTTATTAAAAAAAAAATTTTTTTTTTAATGTTTGTGTTTGAGAGAGAGAGACAGAGCATGAGTCAGGGAGGGCCAGAGAGAGAGGGAGACACAGAATCCAAGCAGGCTCTGAGCCTCCCGGGCCGTCCCGCGGGGCCCCCAGCCGCGCGCCTTCTCCCCGCGAGGGGGAACGAACGCTGGGGAGAGGGCCCGGGATCTTGGGACAATGTAGAAAGACCCGGAACGAAGGAGATAAAAATGGAAACTCCGAGGCCGTGTGATTCACTCGCCATCATGACTCACGCTCCGCGAAGGTTTCCGCGAACAATATGTTCACAGTCTGATTTAATTATAGCCGCGATTCACTGCTGCCTCGGCGAGCTTCCGAGCGCGCCCCGAGCCTCGCTGCGCCGCCTGTCGGGGCGGCACGAGCCGAGATGCCCCCCGGGGGGCGCGGCTGGGGGCGCAGGAAACGGCTTGCCGCCGCTGCCCGTTTGTCACATCACACTCGGTGGACGGCTCTTGGGGGGACCTCGGCAAGGAGGGCGGCCGCTTCAAACGCGCCGACCGAGCTTTGGGGTTGGTCTCAAGCCCACTGGGGTGCCTGCCTCTTGGGCTTCCCCGTCGTGCAGAGGCTGGAGCCGGCGTGTGGGTGCAGGTGACGGACTGAGGGAGGGAGAGGATGGCGGGAAGCCCGAGGCTGCTGCCAAGCGCGGGGACCGCGCCTTCCCCGCCACTCCCCTGCTTCTCGGCTCCGCGCCGGCACTTGGAGTTTCCGCAGCTGAACGGGATGGGCTCACAACCCGGGATGTGCCCGCATCACAGCCCCGCGGGGGCTAACGGGTAGTTCTGTCCCCCCCCCCCCGCCCCCGTCCCGCCCCCAAGCACCAAGGCCACAGGGTGCATTTCAGTGGAAACGGGCGTTTGCTTTGCTCCGGTACCTGGCACTGCGCACGATTAACGCCAGCTGGCGTCCGCCTGCTGGGCGAGGGATGGGACAGAGGGCGGCTGACCCCACCCGCCGGCTTCAGGGCCGCCAGTAAAATACAGGGCACCCAGTTCCCTCCGAATTCCAGATGATGCATAATTGTTCGGTCTCGGCATGTCCCAAATATTAACTGGGACATGCCCGCGCTCAAGATGTATTGGTGGTTTACCTGAAATTCTAATTTAACTGGGCTTCCCGTGTTTTTTCATTTGCCAACTGTGGCAACCCTACAAGGCCTTTGAAGTCCCACAACTTCTGCCTCTGCCACCAAGGGGCCGTGAAATTCTGTGGGCGAATGACTTGAGCATTTGGAGCCTCTGTGTCTTGTCCTGCAAAATGACAGTCCCGCCGCGCAGCCGGGAACTGCTGCACAGACGAGAGGGTGGAGAAGTGGAGGGGTGGAGGGGTGGAGGGGTGGGCCTCCGACTGGAAGACTCCTTGCACAGCAGCGGCCATCGTTGGTGCCACCCAGGTCCCCTCCGTGGCCGATGCGCCCACCCTCCAGCTTCTGGGGCTGCTGGGTACTGACTGCTCATCGCACCCTTTCCGCCTAAATTGTCCAAGGCTGAGGGAGGCGCCCACCTAGGAGGTCATGATCCCCACCGCCCCCCGCCCCACACCGCACCACCTGCAGCGGCCGGCGGCTGGCTGACCAGGCACCGGCACACGGTTCCAGCCCCCTCCCTTCAAGGCAGGACATGCTGCGTCTCACCACGGACACTCAGGGCTCCCTGGGGGGCAAGCTCAAGCTAGTCTCCATGTCCGTGCACATCCCTTCTCTGCAAATTGCTCTATTTTTCTTCTCTCACTTGCTTACAGGCAGGTCTCCCCTGAGAACAAGGCCTCAGTAAATCACTGGCACAACAATCTCCCACCTAGGGCGCCAGAAATACAGTCAGGCACACCGGATCACCACGTTCGCGTAAGCCTGTGACCCTTGAGTGCCAGAGCCCAGGGATGGCTCACGCCCCGGGACCGGGAGCAGGTCGGGGGCACGTGGTCCGGGGGGTGGGGTGCGGTGCCGGGCAGCAGGGAAGGGACCGGCCTCCTCGGGGACGCTGGGAAATGGAGAGGTGGGCCTCAGGCTTGGAGGCCTGTCCGCAGAGCGGCACAGGGCCCGTCCACGGCCTCCCGGCCTCCCGTCCCTGCCCCGGGGAGGCCCGGCCTCATCCTGGCAGTGGTTGGGGAGATCGCCGGGACCCAAGTACATTCAGAAAAGCGGCCCGAACTGAAGGGCTCAGCTGGGTGCCGTGTCAACTCTTGTGTCCCCACCCCACCCGTGGGCTTTGGCGCGCTAAGCCGTATTGCTTTAAAAAAAAGCCGTGGGAAGGCTGAATCCTCAGGAGAAGGTGTACCGTTTTGAAGAGCAAGGCCTGGCCTTGAACCTCCGCTCTGCCGCTCGTGTACGGGCTCCGGGGCCTCGCGGCCTCGCCGGCCCTCGGGTTCCTTCCTACGGAAGGGAAATGAGGACGTCTCCCCTCAGAGGGCGTGGTGGAGCGCGGGAGGCGTCAGTCACTGCTGTTGTGTCACAAAAGTCGCTCTTTCAACTGAATTTCGAAATGGGAGAACACCGTGGGGCCCACGAAGAGAGGGCCCCTTGACAATGAAGTTTGAATTTTGACGTTTGGAATCTGGCTCCTCGCTGCTTTCACGACAGTTGGGAATTTTAATGGCCACAGGGAGCAGGTCTGGCTCCGGAGCGTTAGGGAAGGTGGCAGGGCTTAAGGGGTTGCGGGGAGGCCGGAGTTTGGGGTCGGTGACCCTTGGAGCGCTTTCTGAGGGAAGCGGATCCTCTGAGTGGCACCGGGCTGGCGCCTCAGGCGGTGCACGGGGTCCCGGGGGAGGGAGAGGAGGCCGGAGCCCTCTTGAGAACCACCCCGGGGCTGATTCCTCTCTCCCGCCTCCCAGGGACTTGGCACCTGTGCCTCCTTGCTCTGCCCGGGTCCGTGTGGGAGGAGACCACCTATGGGTCACCGGTGAGACCTCAGTAAGAGGGACGGTGCCTCTGGGCCTGCCGAGAGGTGCCACCGGGCCTGGAAGAGCGCCCCTCAGCGGCCCCTGGCTTCCTGATCCAGGGCCTGCCCGTTAGCCACCCGCGTGTCTCCTGGGGTTCGGCGCTGTCGGCCTGGCCATCCTGGGAAGCACATGTCACTTTTCTCATTCCGCCGGCTCGTGCGGTACGGACTCGGCGGCCACTCCGCGCTCAGTCAATAGCCGGCGGTGTCTGCTTCACATGGCAGCACAGTCCCTGGCGCGTTCAGAAAAGCGGGGCGGGTGCCCTTCACGGGCCAGCTGTCTGTTGACACACTGGATGGGTCGGATCGAGCGGATCCCTGGCTCCCAGGTTCGCAATGTCAGTGACCTCTCCAAATGTTGACCGTGGAGGGGCTGACCGCCGAGTGACGGCAGTGATGCCGCTGGGAACTGTACCTCGATCTGCATTAGGCCCCGGTGCACAGCTCCTCTCCCCACTAGAGGGGCCACCCCAAGCTGGGGCACCGGTTGGCCTTGACATGGGTCTCAGTTTTGGACAGCAGCCAGGGCCACATCCTTCCAGCTGCTCAAGTGAAATGCCTTGTGGCCACCCTGCCTCGTCCCCTCACCGCCCACCTCCTCTGTCCGCAAGGCGTCTTGGCTCTATTTTCCATGTGCCTCCAGAATCTGACCCTTCTCACCAGGTCGCCGGCCGCCACCCCGAGTCAGGCTACCACCATGTCTTCCCAGGATGGCTGCACTCCCCTCTGACCAGGCCTCTCTGCTCCTCTCGCCTGCCCCCGGGGGACCCTCTTGGGTCATAGCTCTGCACAGAACTCCACGATGGTTTCTGGTTTCAGAGTCAAAGTCCAAGTCCTTCCAATGAGCTCTAAGGCCCTATGTGATCTGCCCCCATGGGCTCTGTGGCCTCATGGCTGCTGCCCCCTTCCCCTGCCTCCCTCCCTCCCTCCGCTTGGTCACAACAGACCACCGTGGGTCACTCAGCTCGCAGGGCGTGTGCCCCTGCCTTCAGGCCCTCGCTCTGGCCACCTTCCTGGCTGGGGATGCTCTCCCCAGTCACCTCGTGCTGTCCCGCATCCCTTTCACAATTTTGCTCAAACCTTTTCCTGACGACACCTAGTTTTGGCATCCTATTTGCTACCACAGCTGGACTCGCGTACTCGGACCTTTCTTCTGCCTGTGGCTCAGAGCAGGCCTCCTTGTCTAACATACTTTAGAACAGACTGATTTTTTGAGATTACTGTTGATGGTCGGTCTCTGCTGGAAGTTAGGTTCCCAGAGGGGAGGAGCCGCCGTCTTGTTGGCTGATGCTAACATTTGTCGCATGTGTCCAAGTCAGTGCCTGGCATGTAGTGGGCGCTCGCTAAATATGTATCGAGTAGAATGACCGAGGAAACTGGGCCTGAAGTGGTTAAGTAACTGGGCCAGGTCACCCAGCGTCCCGGGGTCAGAGCGGGGATTCAAGCCCAGAATCCGGGCTCTTAACCCTTGGACTCTACCGCCCACCCAGTGGCACGCCGTGTCCTTGCAATGGTCTCTGCCCCTCTTGCCGGGGTCTCAGCAGGCCGGGCCCGCACCCTGCAGCTTCTTTTCTTTCCACCCAGGCTCACGTTTGGATTCTCCCTGGGGCTCCTGCTCCTGCCTCTGTATCCCTTTGAGGAAGTAGACTGGGCTGTGGGGTCCCTACCGACTGTCCCCTTGATTCGTGACATCCCTGAGAGGGGCAGGAGGCTGGCCTCCACGGTGACCTCTGGACCTCAGCCTGGCCTCGCTGGTGGCCGAGAGCGAGGAGAGTGGCTCTTGATGGGAGAGACACCCACATGGTTTTCTGCAGCTCGCTGCGGCCTGTCCCCTGGTCGTTTTACCTGCGGGCTGGTCCTGCCATCTCCGACATCCTCCTTCCTGGCAGTTAGTTTTGTATCTGGCAGATACCATCCGTCCTGAACTGCAGCTGGCTCCGGCAGACCAGAGAGCTGACCTGAGCAGCCTGAGTCCCGCCAGCTCCACGTGGCACAAGAGGCGTCGCCTGCGGGGGCTGAACTGGGGGAGCAGAGGGCAGACCCCCAGAAGTGGCCCGGCCGGAGCCCCACCCAGCACGGCATTAGCTCTGGGCGTGTCCTAGGGTCTGGGCCGAGAGTAACGATGGCGGGTCCGCAGATTCATGATCTTTCCTCCCGTCAACCTACGCTCATCATTGGTTCAGCATGACCCACTTCGATTGAATTCATTATTTGGCTAGCTATTGATAAGCACAAGCAAGCCCACCACCCCAAACAAAAAGCCAGGACCCCGACAGTAACTTTCCACCTGGTCAGGTGGCTCCCCCTCCATCCCCTCCCGTCTCCCCAGCCCACGCGCTTCGCTCTCCCCCGGCTTTTCTATAGCTTTGTGGCGTCTGTATGTGTTCCTAGAAAGTACACCTGTATGTATTTTTATTTTATAAAAGAGTGTCTATTGTCCGTTGTCTTTGGACATCCTGCTATATTGCTAAGATTCATCCATGTTGTTGCGTCTCACAGCGGTTCACTTGTTCTGAAGCCCTCAGAAATCCCATGGGAGGGATACCTATTTTTTTAAGTTTTTTTATTAAGTAATTTCTATACCCAACGTGGGGCTCAAACTCACGACCCTAAGATTAAGAGTCACGTGCTCTTCCAACTAAGCCAGCCAGGCCCCTGGGAGGGACGCATTCTTGCCCACAGACAGCAAAGACCTCCCAAGCTTCGGCCTTCGTGAGTAGCGCGCCGCGAGCATTGCCAAGCCCTCATACTGTCCCAGTTGCAAAACTGCTGCCATAGTGTCGAATTTGCTGGGTTTTGTTTTTGTTTTTAGTTTTTCTGTAGTCAAGTCGCCCTTTCTCTCCATATTTTTAGCAACTCTGACAGATGTTTACCTATTTTGTTACTTTTCCTAAAAAGGTAACCTTTGGCTTGGTCAACCTTTCTTGTGTCTTGATTAACCTGTGTTTATTTTTATTATCTTTGTTCTTTTTCTAATTTCTTAAAATGGAAACCTCGCTCATTAATCTGGAGGCTCTCATCTTTTCTAATATAAGTATTTAAGGTTAGAAATTTTTCCTCACAGCGCTGGGTTTTTGTATCTCACAAGCTTTGATACGTGACAGTTTCATTTTCGTTCACTTCTGGGTATTTTAAAGGTTTCACAGGATTTCCTTAGTTTACGAGCCAGTTAGCAGTTCAAACATTTCCGAACGTATCAGCGTTGTTTACCTTTTTAAAGGTCAGAGATTGTGGTCCGCATATTTATTTTTGACTAGTTCTCTATGGGCTTAGTATGTAATCAAAATTTTAACGCTCCAAGTGTGCCGGGAGAAGCCAAACGCGCACTCTCACATTGTCGCACGGGCCTGCCTACATGTCCAGTAGGTAAAGACTGTTAGTTGTGTCATTCAGCTCTTCTGTCCTTGATGACTTGTTGGTCGGCCTGATGTATCGGTAGTCACGACCTGTGTTCAAATCCCCCACTACGAAGACAGACTCATCAGTTCCTCCTGGTAGTTCTATCACTGTTGCCTCTCCATATTCTGTGATTGTACTGGGTATGTACGCATTTAAAGTGGCAGTCTCTTCTCGGTGAATTTAATCTTTTATTATCATGTAGTCACCCTTCTCATCCCTAAGACTACTTTTTATCCTGAAGTCTATTTTAGCTGATGTCACCACAGCCTGCTTTTGGTTAGCATCTGCCTGACAAAGCCTTTTTCACCCTTTTGCTTTCACCCTTCGTGTTCACACGCTGATAAATAGCACACATCTCTTTGTAGTCATCCAATTGGCCTGTCTCGTAACTGGTGGTCTAGATCATTTAATCATCTCTCTCTAACTCATTTCTAGCACTTTCACCTATATGGTGGCTTGTCTCGCCTGCTCTCTTTCTATGCTTTATCCCATTGTGTAGGGCGGTAGGAAGGTGGTGGTGGGGAAAGGAGGTTTGAATTGATGGAAACGAGTAAAAAAGTCCCAAGTATTTAGTGAACACCAGCTTTCCCCCAAGCCACAAAGGGCTCTCCAGGAGGCCAAAGAAATTTCAAGAAGCAGGAGAGAGGCCAAGACTGTGACCTGGGGGCTAAGTGCTCAGGACAGGCTCCAGGTTGCCCATCCAGCAGCTGTCTCCCTTCTTCATTAAAAGAACCCCAACTTAGTATGAAGTGCAACGGGTGAGGTCTCAGAAGGTGGTTTCTACCTCTAGGTCCACGATGGTTCTAGATTTAGAACTACCATAGTTCCCAAGCTGTCCTGTCCATCTTTATTGTTTCTGCCAATGATCAGCCTAAAATTGATCCGTGGCTCGGTTCTGGCTAATGAGAATTAAGACAAAGTCGGCTAGGGGGAGGGAAGTGGAGGAAGAGAGACGCTCAAGAAGAAAGCTCTGCCCCTGGTTGGGATGCTGTCTTTTAAGCACATGACGCTTTGAGCTGTGGCAGCCATCTTGTGACCACAAGAGAAAGCACCACACCGTGAAGGTGATGGAGAAGGAAGACGGGAAGGGCACGTATCCTTCATGACACTGTTGAAGCCACTGTGCCGACCCCGTAACTTCCCAGCTCCACGCTTCTTGTTAAACGTTTGGTGTCATTATTGTTTGAGCCACTGAGAGCCATGTAGTCTATGATGTACCTCAAAGTATCTCGAGAGATTACTGATGAATTTGTCCACTCGTAAGATCCTGCCTGTCAGAGTTCTGGGAGCAGACAGGCCTGCAGGGCGTACCGCCAGCCAGTGCCAGCCCACAGTGAGGCCGGAAACCCCCTGGGTGGAGGGCGTGGGCCTTTTACCCTCCCCTCTCCAGACACACTATCCAGCCCAGAGGCTAATTCCACAACGAGAGCTTTGGACACTAAAACACAGCAGGAACTGCAACCGCCTCTGCAAGCGCCCTCAGGCTGCTTTCTTCTAAACCCTCCACCGAAGAATCTCTCAAAGGAAACAGACAAACAGATGCTCAGTGAGGAAGGGGAGAGAAGGCATTTGGGGGCTGTTTTTAAACAGGAACTCATCGAATGGTTACCTTCATTACCTAATTTTTTTTTTTTTTTTTTATCAAGCGAACATTTATTTAGCACTAACTCTGGTGCCAAGGGACGTCCAGGCACTTTAAGAATACTGTATTTCATCCTGGCAACAGCTGAGTGAGCGGGAAGGGCCGTGTTAACCCAGTTTAGAGAGGATTGGGGCCCGGCCGCCCAGGGCCAGCTGAGGGCAGTGCTCTGAGCCATGCCGGACCAGCTCTCACGGTCTCGGGCAAAACAGCACTGTGCTCGCCAGCTCCCGGGCCCGAAGCCTTCTCGGGCCGCCGTCCCGGTGGGGCGGACTGGACCGCCCATGTGGCCGAAGGATCTGGGAGGCCCTGCCCCTCGGTCTGCTGCGCCAGGCCTGTGCCTGCCCCAGGCGCTTTCTTCTCCAAGGGCAGCAGTGCCTCCCCCAAGGAAGCGGGCAGGCTCCAGGCCTCTTTTCACGCCAGGCCCATGGTGACAGGTTCGGAGAGGAAGAAGGAATTCAGAAGTAGATGAACATAGGGTGAAGAGAGCGTTTTTAAGTTTCTTGTCCTAAGTGACAGCCCTGGATTAGTTTGAAGCCAGTTCTCTTTTCTGCTAAACATAGAGGGGTACTGTGTTAGAGAGAGTGTGCCCCAGACTTCTGCTTACTGTGAACCTTGCTAAGGGTTATGATTGCTGAGAATTCTGTTTTGATTGCTGTTGGCTGTGAACACTGTGAAACTTTTCTTGGGGCGCTGTGAGGCCTGTTTAGTTTGCTATGTATTAGACTAAGTTGCTCTGTGTTAAATCTTGTTAGGTATTAGATTTAGAGACTTAGGAATGCACTAGACTCCTGACCCGTTTGCTGTGATTGCTGTGAACCCTGTTTGCTGTGTTAGGGAATTGCCATATTGTGAAAGTATAGGGCTGTTAGGGCTAAGGCCACTCCATTTTGGTCTAAGTTCCATCTTGGAGTAGTTCTGGGCCCCGAGTTCCAGGAAAACAAGTCACCCTGGACTCTGCCCCAGGTTCCAGTAAACAGAGTAGCCAAGAGGCCGGACCCTGATTAGCAGACCCCCATCACCACCCCGGGTGGGACTGGACCCTGATTAGCAGACCCTGCCTCCACCTTGAGTTCCGGGGAAACCACAGGAGGTCAGATTCCTAGAACAGCCCCTAGCAAAGCTAATCGGTGTTCAGCTCACACGCGCTGACCCTTTAAATCAGTGCAGGACCCCCAAGCTAAGCCAATCCATAGCTAGCCCCCGCCCAATGTGAAATACTCAATGAGAAACTAGCCCGCGAAAATGCCAATCAATCAATTCAAAGGAGCCCCATCCCCGCCCAAAAAGTGTACTCAAACCCTGATAAAAAGCCTGTGTAAACCTGGCTCAGGGCTCTTGCTACTGCACCGCCGCGTCGGGAAGTGCAAGAGTCCGAGCTCGAGCTTCGAATAAAGACCCTTTGCGTTTGCATCAATCCCGGCTCCCCGGCGGTCTTCTTGGGATCCAGAATTTGGGCACAACAAGGGCTTTGAAGCTCTTTATTCCTCCTTCCAAAAGCACCATCCCCTTCCTCTGCCCACGCTGCTTCATCCTTGGTCCCCAGCAAATCAGAGGATAGGAACCTTGACCTCTCTAGAGTCTTAGTAACTGATGCCTGAATTGGGCTCCCCCAAGCTCTGCCAGGTTGCAGTCCTGATAGACTGCTCTAAACGATTTCTTTTTAAATTCCCATTATCTAATTGTCAATGGTCCTCCAAAACCTTACATGATGAGCACCACTCTCCGCCTCTGACAAATGAGGAAATGCAGCTCAGAAAGTGACTTGCTGTCCGTGGCCCTCCATGGCCACACATCTTAAAAGTAGCCTGAGTCCAAAGCCCATATTCATAAGCACCTGGGCTGCCCCCCACGGGGATCAGCAGTGTATATCTAAGCGGGGTGCCACCATAGAGGGGGTGGGGGGTGGGTGACTGCGGCCACGGTCTACTGTGCTTCTGCCATACTCCAGTGGCTTAGATACGTTATCAGACGTTATCATATATATGTTAGTATTACGTACCTTACCCAATATTTGGTACTGCCCAGTGACAACAGTTTATATAATCACCCCATCTCAGAGAGAAGGAAGCCACAGCACCAAGAGGCTGTATATAATCCAAGGGCACCTAGCTCTAAGCAGCAGTGTGGAGATCCAACTTCAGGCCCGACTCACCCCAGAGCACCTGGCAAGAGAAAGGGCCAGTGGCCCCAAGAGGTGGTCAGAGCGAGGTGTGACACCTGAAGCCAAACGCTGCCTCCATTATAATTTTTCAGAAGTCTGCCCATCTGGTCAAGGTCTCGAGGGTGGCAGGGTCTACATGAATAGATACTCAAGTTGTTAAGAGCTTTGCAGTTTCCAAAGCAGAGACTACATTTCTTCTGAATTGCAATAGACCCCTAGAGAAAATGGAGGAGGACCCGGCCTCCCTGCTCTAACTGGGGAGCCAAGGGCCACTTAGCGGCCAGCTGAGGACTATACCCAGAGCGCTGGAAGCCTGGCCCTGAGCTGGACGTACACTCCCTGGTGGTCGTCGGGCTCCTGGGTTGGGTGGAGTGCTTCAGGCTGCAGCAGGCTGCCCATGTGCGAACAGGACCTGGATCTTAGGCTACATTGGGTTTTTAAAATCCCTTTGTGCTAAACTGAGAATTCCTGCCCCCTGCAGTACCTCTCTCCCTATGTGCCATCCAAACCTTGTGTAAACCGAGGAAACGAGTCTCTCTTGAGGTAGATTTGTAAAGGCAATGTGGTGTTCTTTGCCCAGATCTAGGTAAACATGGAGTCCTGAAACACAGGCTTTAATCCTGATCTAAAGTAGGAGGACTTACTCAGTTCACGTGCCTCTTGCGCCTCAGTTTCCTCATATGTAAACTCTTGGTGCTAATAACGGTCAGGTAGCTAGCGAATGTATGATAGGTTCGTTCTTGACCGATACCTGCGGAATGTACCAGACGTACAGTTTAAAGTTCTGCCACCGGCCTCCGTCTTGCCAATGCACGTGGAACTGGCAGAAGTGAGACCCTCAGAAGACAGTCACTTATTCTAGGGACTCCTCAGAGCCAATCCTGTTGGCCTCACCTATTCCCACCATATTTCCACTCTCTCCCCTTTAAGGTGCATCCCCCACCCCAGCCCCCTCCCCACCGCCGCCCAGCCTCCTGGAATGTTCTCCTGACCACTGCCTCTGATCAGGGAGCTGCTCCCTTCCTCCCGAGGATGAGTCACTACGTGTCTTGCTTAGTTGCTTTCCACTGTGCTGTTTTTAAGTTCAAAAAAAGAAATGTGTCAAATTTAAAACTCAGCACAGCACATCTATTTAAAGTGCAGAGGAAGCAGCCTTTGAGCGACTTGCAGAACGTGAAGCCTTTAGAGCCTAGAAGGCCTTGACCCTAGTCTTTCCTGTGCTTTCTAAGGCCCTGACTTGAAAGGTAGGCAAGTGTTTGGGGTCTGGGCCCTCTAGGCCGGGTGCGGGGAGGAACCTCCCTGCAGAGGCAGGTGACAGCAGGCTTGCCTGAAGGGCACCCGGGGGACGGTGCCCAGCTGGTGCACCCGGCCCACGAGTCACAGCCCCATGTCTGGAAGTGTCACAGGCAGAGGTGGGCCGACAGCTGTGTGCACATGCGCTGGTTTGCTTGAAGATGGTCTCAGGACTGCAGGGGTTTGAGGCCGGAGACGGGGGTGGAGGTTTGAGGAAGGGAACAGGAATAGCTCCTTGCAGTCATCTGACGGCCTCTCCTTTTCAGCTTCCCCGATTCGCGCCCCTGAACGGTAGCGAGGCGGGGGCTGCTCCAGGAGCTTGTTGGCATCTCAAAAGGAGTGGAGGAAGTTCGGTTCCCTCGGGCGCTTGCTTCTTTCCCTCTGCCTCCCAGACACAGTCCCCCTAGACCTGCTGTACCATGAAACCCTCCTCCCCTCCGCCTTGAGCTACTGCCCGTGGCCCTGCCTCCCTCTATGGCACAACTCTCTGGAACGCACGTGCCTGGGACAGAAATGACAGCTAGCAGATGTCCTGGGGTGCCCGTGCTGGGAATGCATCCCAGCAGGTTGGACAGTGTCCTTCCTCAGAGGTGTTCACGAACGAGAGGTGTTTTTTCATCCCACCATGCTTGTCCGTATTCCTGCGAGCCGAGCAACGCCTGGCCCGAAGCAGGACCCAGTAAAAGCTTTCTGAGCAGTTCATCTTCCACAAGAGTTGACATATTGCGAGAAGGCAGAGGGACGCATCACGTGACTGCAGAGTTCATTGGTTCCGATTCTCCCACTCCTCCTAAGAAGGCGTTTTTGCCAAAAGTGCACATATGTTCCTTAAAAACACACATAGTTGTTTTCTGGTGGAATTGTTCCCTCTCCCAAACCATCAAACACTCCATGTGTTAGACTCCAGAATAGTCTCTTGTGGTTTTGGTTCTTCTCATGCCTCAGAGAACTCTCTTGGTAACTCAAGGACATGGCTTTTCCTAAATAGCTTTCTGAGGAGGGCAAAGGGACACTGGGCTCTGAGAGGGTGACAGCACGGTTTTACTTTCCCCTCACAAGCCGATGAATTGGTGGCCAAGTCCGGGAGAACAGAAGGCATTTTGGGACCATGCAAAGTTCAAAGACACATAGAACAGATGGCAGGGACTTCAAAAGCATAAGAGTCACCTTGAAAGATAATGGCGCCAAGGGAGGGGGTGGGAGGCTTTTGCACCCTCTGACAACAAGGAAGCAGCGAAGACAAAAGCTATTTGCCAGACTTGTGTGTGTGTCTATAGAACTGAGTGATGGTTCTGCTATAACTTACATCAAGGGAGGCTGAGCCTCCTGTCGTCTTGTCCAGAAATAAATGGTATCAATCAGCTGACAAACTGTTTCTCTTGCCTCCTGATCTTCTGGTCTCTTTTTTCACACAGGGAGCATTTAAATTCTCTCTGTCCAGGCAGCTAATGTGTAACAATCTCCTACCATTCACTAGGCCCCAGAAAAGTGGCAGAAGTTCGGACTTCCTGACAGATGCCCACCCCATCAGACACTGGCATGGCCCAGAGACCCTCTTGCCCCTGGCCCAGCTAGGAGATGCCATTGGGCAAACCTGGATTCTTGTGAACAGGAGCTCCAGCTTGCAACCACCAGAGGCAGGGAGCGGAACGGGGTCCCTGTGATCTCCTCACACTTAGCCCCGTGCCAGTGTGCAGGCCTCGTGTGCATTTGACAGATGGGCAAACGGGGGTGCACAGAGGCGGGATGAAAGGCCAGTCTGACTCGGAGACGGAACCTTCCTCCTTGCTGCTGGCTTCACCTGGGTCAAAGCGGGGTGAGCAGCAAGTGGGGCGGCCGACAGATTTTCACTGGATGTTAAGAGAAACGTTTGTTCCGGCTCTGAGAAAGAACATGCTACCCCCACCCAGGCCCAGCAAAGGTCAGAACTGGCCTTTCGGCTCTGAGGAGGGAGAGGGGAAAAGAGCAGCGGGGGCTGCCGGTTGCTCTCTCCCGCCGTGGCAGCCCTGTGTGCCGAGGCCAGGACAGCGGCGGCTCAGGGCCTCTACCCGCCTCCCCCCCCTCCCCCAGCATCTGTTCCTCGCTGCGGCGTGGGCCTCTGCTGCTCGTGAAAAGAATCGAGCCTCAGAAGCCTGTTCTCCTTCTTTGAAGCTGACAGCTTGATGCCTGTGGAAAGGCGATACTATTTCAGGATTTCATTTGAAAGAGGCTTCAAAAGAGTGAATCGAAGGCTCCGTTGAACTGCTTATTATGGCTCTTCTCCTGGCCTGCATCGCGGTGGGTGAGCCCGAACACGGCGTCTGTGGTTTCGCACGTCATCCACAGGCAGGTGATGTTCTACATTAGCATCTGGCTCGCTCTGAAGGGCTGTAACTCTTACTGAGCTTTCTCCCAAGAAGCTACCAGGACCTTCACAGCTGGTGCCTTTCTTACATTGTCTGGGTTTCAAATGATCCTCTAGGAAGTCTCTCAGGTGAACTACACGATCTTCGTTTATGTCAAGCGTCTCATAAGACACCGAAAATCAAGGCTATGAAAATGCTAGTCTGAAACCAGGGTGGCTATGACCACCTCCCAACCCCAGACCCTCAAAGGCAAATGAGACCAAACAGGATTCCCAGGAAAGACGGCCCACAAACAGGAAGCGCCGCAGGAGCTTGGGGGAAGCGTGGCGCGAGGCCATGTGCCACGTGGGCAGGAGCGCTAGGCCAGGCCACCTGCACAGTCTCAGATCTGTGCCAATGCCAGTGCTCCGGGCGGGTCCCACCTTCCAGGCTCCCAGCGTGTTGTCTCCCTAACACCGCCCCTGCCACCCTAAAGTATGCTCCTCTTTTCACACCAGCCTTCCTTGCCTGGGTGAGGTCCTTGAGTGCCGAGTCACGCCTCCTGTATCTTTGTAGTCCCACACCTGGCACAGAGCAAGTATTCAACATGTGCCGACATTAATAGGGAAGGGAAAGAAGAGAAGGGGAGAAGTCCACTGGAGCCAAAAGTGCCAGGTTCCAGGCTTTCCTTTATGTAACTACCCTGTGCCTGAGCAAAGAAAGTATTGTGGTTTCAAGAGCAGAAAACAAAAGTCACGAAGCTGCCTGTGCAAGGTGAACCCAGGTTAGGAGTACTGAGACATGAGTTTCTAGACCACCTCTCCCCTGGGCTTAGACCGGAGAGAGGCTCTTCAGCAGGAAGTGGCAGGAACACAAGGCTACCCCCTCCCCTTCCTGCTTTAGGAATGACAATCAGCACTGCGTCTGGACTCTGAGCGGGGCTGGGCACCCCATATCCCCTCAGAGCAGCCAGAGCATCGGCATTCTCCACCAGCGCGCAAATCCCCGAAGCACACTCCCCCCCCCCCCTCCAGAGGCAGAGCCGCCACTCACCTAACCCATCTCCGTCCAGCAGCCGGGACTCACCAGCTGACCACGAGGTATCTGCTTGTTCTCCGAAGTCTGTTCTTCACGGAAAGTGTTCCTCCACCCCACCCCACCGCCCCCCCCGCCCCCCGCAAGGTGAGACCAGGCCTAGACAGAAACCCTCTTCACCAGAACATCGGCCCAAGACTGCAAGGCCCTGTCCTGTGAGGATTTGTCCTGGCTTCACATTAAAGGCCCCCAAGCACACCTACCTGAGAGCTAAGAGGAAAAGGCTTCCAGGAGAAGGGCCCGAGTCGCCGGCCTGGCTCTCCACTAAAACGGAAGCATGGTCCGGGCAGGAGCACAAATGGCATCTGGCACCGTGGCTCCCCACTTGCCTGCCAGCATGGCCACCCCATGTAGGGGTAGGGGTACAGGGGACTCCCTGCTGCTCCGGCCCCAAAACAATAGTTGGCCCAGCTAGAGGAAGTGCTGGCACCTCTCCTGCCTTTTTTTTTTCTTTTGCTATATTCCAGAAGATGTAGGATTGTTTTTTATAAGGCAGAAGAAATCTCTAATTCATAAGCGGCCAGGACAAAATCCTTGAAGACCATGAGCCAACATTAACTGCGAGCAATTTTCTAAATCTCAGCAAGAGAGGATTCTGTCACACCAAGGTAGCTATGCCAATAAAATGAGAGGCCTAGAAAGAAAGCAAGGCATAAGAAAACCAAACTTGCACGGAAAGATAGAGTTGTTCTATTTGGTAAACAGTTTGGTCCACAGACAGGCTGCATCCTGCTAAGATGCTCCCCTTGTCAAGGTCCGCTCATCAGATGCCTGCTGCGGGAAGGATCTTCCCACCTTTAGATGTGTCACCAGCACATCTGACTGCTTTCGGGAACTCTCAGTGAGAGCCAATCTAAGCTGGCTTCTCTGTTCACACTGCACTCAGAAGAGACCAGTTTCTAATTCCTCTTCAGACTCCAAGAGACCAGATGTTGTGACAAATGTCACAGGGAAGTGAATCTAGACAGTGACTCCATGGCACTCCCTGGGGGAGCACAGGATCCGTCAGCTCTGTGGCTGCCACCTCCTCCCTGCCAGGGTTTCTGATAGGACATGCTTTTGTGACAACACCAGGGATCTTGGAGAACAGAAGAACGTTCCCAATGAGGCTCGGGGGCAAGTGACAGACTCAGAGCACTGAGGCTCTACTGCATCTGGCAGCCTGAATTGGGCAGCAGTTCCTGCAAATGAGAAGCCACTGCCTTTGTCAGGTAGGTCATTGTCCCATAAGCCCCACTCGGAGCGCTGTCATAAAAGAAGTGGCAAATGCCCGTGGCTTGGTCTTTCTCCAAGGTGTCCGTCGCTCCAATTGACACCTGCAACAGGAAAAGACCCAGGAAAAGAATGAGCAGCATTGCACCCCCTGGCCCTGTGAAGGCGGTGTGTGCTGGAGGCCAGGCTGCTAGAGACCAGTGGCCCCCCCCCGAGAGGGGCTCCAAGCCCCAGGGACAACATCCAGCCTCTCCTCCGGGGACTACACTGTGTTCCCAGATGGCCTAGTTTGCAGCGCATTATGTCTCTGTAACGAGAGCACGGCTTCTCCTACTTCAACTCTGGCTGCAGGGTAAGTGGTCTGCTTATCCAGGGCCGTATCCAGAGCAAGAGTGGTGTTCGCACTAAAACGTCAGCCAAAACAAGTCTATCCGTTTCCAAAGTTCTTCAGATTTCCCAAGTGGTTATTGTGCCATTTTCTAACCAAATGGTTGACTTTTTTTTTTTTTTTTTTTTTTTTTACCATCTGTGATGACATTTTCTTTGTTTGAGAATATTCTTTCCTACTGGACACAAAATCCTCAGCCTCGACCAAGATAAAGGCCAGCCAACCTGCCACCTTGCCTCTCTCCCCATCTCAGCTGTGGGGTGAGCAGGCGGGCTGGACACACTCACCTGGTCCTGGAGGAACAGCTGGTTGGCCATCTGCACGATCTGGTCCACGTGGATGATGCCCCCGATGCTGTTCATCTCCGTGTCTGAGAGCAGCGTCAGCACCATGATGGCCTCCACCAGCAGCTGCCGGTACTCGGGCTGTGGCACGCGGTTCAGCACCGACTCAACGTGGACAGCGAACTTGATCTCCTGCGGGGTCATCTGTCAAAGGGCCCAGCAGGGGGTCAGGAGTTAGCTGATGATAGACAGCCCTGTGACCAATGTTGACCGTTGACCAGAGCACCCCACTGAGTCTGGGGCTCAGCTCCAAAATGCTGCCTTTCTGCCCACATCGATTCCACCAGCTGGAACCCTCTGGAGCAGGAGGCCTGGAACTCTGCTGTGGGGGTGAGTTGGCCTTGTCCTAGCTGGCTGTCCCTACCCTACTGGACTAGGCCGTCCAGGGGGCAGGGCCCTTGTTCCTCTTTCTTCTTGGTCACTCCTTGTGCCATAAAGCATGGTGTCAGGTGGGATAGGAACTAAAAAATCAATTTGTAAAAGAACGAATTGGAGAAAGGAAACCAGGAAGGTGACTGTTCTCAGTGGAGGGGGCCAGAGGAGGCTGCACGAGTGCCCGGCATGTGTGGCGGGCAGCTTTGCGCTTCTAATAGCACTTTAAAGGGCCAATGTAAAGACTTGATGGTCAGAAATGCTGTTTCTGAGGGGACAACAAAAAGGTGATGCCAATAAATGCGGGAAACTGCATAAGAGTTGGACGGCTCAAGAGATGGACCTACAAATGGCCTGTGTGGATGTAGCCCGCTTGAAAGAAGCAGGCAGTGGTTGGAGATGGTGAAATAAAGCCCTCCGAGGAAAGCCGCGGTGGGGACGGGACCTGGGTTTCCCATCATACCTCTCTCGTCGTTGAGGACGGGAGCACGTAACCATCGATGGACAGACCGTGGCACTAGAAGCAGAACACACACATCACAGTTCAGTCAGATTCCAGAAGCTGATTAGTAAGTGTGCACACACGTTCGCACACACCCAAGTCACTCTGCCCTGGAAACCTGCACGAGGGCTGAAACATGCCAGACTGTCCACGTTATTTTTAGAGAGCTTGTTCTCGCTGCCTACGGGCTGTTTTCGATGGAGCAATTCTAGGGAACCAGCAGGCATCTTTCAGATCTTGTGCGAACAATGCCCCAGGGAGCTGCGGGGTCCTCCTCTGAGGCGGCTCCGCATTTCACTTGGCAATCAGGCCCTGGCGGCTGCGAGGCACCCTTTGGGGCCATATAAAGGGATATTTTCACGGCTCCTGCTGGTGAAGTGATACTTCTGTGCCTTTGCAGGCATCTATTTTTGAGATTTCTATAATAAGCACCAATCACAAAAGGCTTGAGCACATGCACAGACATGCACACGAACACCCATGTATATAAATATCAAGCGTCGGCTCAACACAAAATGCTGCTTTTTCATAATAAAAGTGTCTTGTTACTGAACTGGTGGAAGCCTGGATGGAAGCGTATGATGCCCTGGGAAGAGTGAGGAGATTTTCTAGGAAATCTGTTCTAATCTAAGTCCGGGTGAGCTGGCGGGCTGAGGACAGAGTGGCAGCAGTGGCCGTACCTCCTGACCGGGGGCGGAGAAAGGAGAACCAGAGGCTTTTGCGGGATCTGAGGGCTCTGATACCATGTGGGGACCAGCTGCACAAGGAAAGAGACCATTCTGACCTCCCCATGCCCAGCTGCATGAAGACCTCACTCTCCACACAGCAGAGAGAGAGGCTAAAGCTCCTTAACGGACCACCGGCCCCTGCCACCGAAGTACAACAGCTGCGAGGTGCTGTGCCTTTGGGAAGGGGGTTGTAGTGTGTGCTCATTTGGGATTACTTTTCTCTCCTCTCCTACTGTGAAATGAATGAGCTAACAAAAATAGTTTTAAGAAAAAAACCAGTCCTGCCCATGGTTCTTAATTTGCACAGAAGCTTTTAGCTGAGCAGACTGCCTGTGTGCACGGAAGGACGCGAGCTGGGGCTGGTGAGGCAGGGAGACGGAACGTGGGCGCAGAGGGGCGGGGCTTCCCCGCCGACCCCTCCGTTAACGGGCACTCGGGCAGGCCCTCCTGCGTTCGGGCGTGTGCAGTGCAGTCTGTGGCTCCACCTTCCGTCCGTCTCTGATGGCCTCTGTAGACATTTTCACATCCCCAGGCAGCTGGGAGATGCAGCCCTGTCTGACGGCCAGACCTCGTGTGCAGCTGGCTAAGGGGAGTGGGTCTGGGGTCCCCCATCCTCTAGGTGGAGAGGCAGAGGCGACCCCAGGTATGTGGGGCTTGTGCCTCAGAGCACCTGGAACCTGACACGGTGCCCCACAGACGGGGGGTGGGGGAAGGATGCTCGATCATGTCACTGAACAATGGGGACACCACACCCGCCAAAACACACAAGAGGCTATGGCCTGGGGTGCCATTCCAGGCTCTCTACGACACAGTGTTTTCATCCAAAGACTTCCCTGCCTTCCCTGGTTTTTGTCTATCTTCTGACTTTTCTATGTTCCTAAAATATGTCAAAGGTGGTCCCATAACAGGCTGCCACCGTATCTAATGTGCTGTGCTTCCAGCCAACAGTTCTCAACCAGGATGATGTGCTACACAGGGGACACCTGGCAATGTCCAGAGACATCTGCGGATGTCACAGCTGGGGATGGGGGTGCCACTGGCATTCAGCAGGTAGAGGCTGGGGATGCTGCTGAGTATCCTGCATACACGGGACCCCCTCATGACAAAAGAATTGCCCCGCCCCAAATGTCAGAGGTGGAGAAACCCTGCTCTAGGCTGGGACTCCCCACGCTCAGGGACAGGCTACCTGATCCCTGCAGGTGCCACCCTGCCTCGCGAAGCAATTCCCGGGGATGGTTCATTCCCCTGGGAGCGTCCGTCCCCTAGCAACAAGGCCAGTGGAGCGCAGCACGGCGGCCGAGCTCACCTTCTGAAGGATCTTCCACACCTTCTGGTAGAACCCCACGGGGACCCTGTTGATGGCTCCGTCCAGCCTCCTCCTGCGTAGCCACTGGCCCTGTCGCTCCCCCCAGCCGATGTGATGCCCACCAGAGTCTGATGATGATGTGCCGGTGGGCGAGGATGGGGTGCTGGATCTCTGCAAGACAGACAACGCACGGCTTTCAGAAGCCTCAGAGCCGCTAGTCCCAGGGACGGCTGGCCGTCAAGGGGGATGACTCCGTGAACTAGTCAAAATACCAGACCATGTGTCCAGAAAGGAACATAGTTCCTTACTTTGACTTGGGCATTTCTTGAAGCTGGATTAATTCTTTCCTGTACTGGTTTGGTTATGGGTCTCCTTCTGTGTATTCTTTCCAGCCCTCAAGAGGTACTACAGCATTGAAGGACCTTTGGCTGACGGAGGGGGGGTGCCGAGAAGGTAAGAGTGAGGGCTCTGGGGTCACACTGTGAATCCCAACTTGCCACAGCTACATCAACCCTGAACACTAGCTCCGGGTCTCGGCTTCATCTGCACAATGGGTCACGGTCAGACCTGCTTCAGGGAGCTGTGAGCACTCACTGAATGAAGATGTAGAAAATCCCGAGAGCATGCCTGGCTTGTGGCAAGTGCTCATGGGAGTCAGCTGTCACCACTGAGGCCCTCTGGCACTGCTGGAGGAGGGCTCAGAGAGAGAGGCAGGGCCGTCTCAGAGTAGGTGAACGTCTTCGAGGCGCCAAAGCCCAGGGAGAGAAACGCCCTAATGAATGCCCACTTCTGCGGTGCCACAGGGAAGCGGTGGTCACCTCCCTGTACTGCAGGTGCCACAGAGAATGCAACACATAACATGGGGGTGGGGAGAGGGATTGTTCTGGAGCGAAAGATGAAAAGTAAAGGCTGGGAATCCATATTTAGTAGTGGGGACCTCCGAGATGACAGTATCTCCACCCAGCCCTTTGGCTCCCTTTCTATTCTGCCTGTTCTCAGCACGGGGCTGGATGCATCGCGGGACCGGTGGTGGCCTCTGAGCCAGAACACACACTTCGCTGAAGCAGAGGGAGAGGGCGTCCTCCCGTTCCCACCCCCATACCCGAGACGGGACTCACTCTGGCCTCCAGGAGGGAAGTGCTGAGGCAGGGCCAGCAGGCCCGCCCACGACACAGATGCAGCTCAGAGAGGCTCCCCGTGGGGGCCTGGACCCAGGCCTGGAAGCAGCGCTGGCTCAGTGCAGGGGCGAGGCGGTGCCGCACGCCTCGCCAGAGCAGCACCCGCGGCCTGCTTTCTGCCGGAGGACGGCTTCTAACCTGTCTGTCTACAGGCCGGAAAAGGGATAACCTTTGTCCTTACACATCTTGTTCTGGACTGCCTGGCACTTTTATTCCTCAGGGCACATCGAACTTCAAGGTTTAAAAATGAAATCCAAATGGTAAGCGTGCCAGCAGGGCAGGAGGCAGGAGTTTTCCCTATGTGCTCATTTTGACTTCATCGGATCTTATTTTGAAGAGGCTGTTAGGCTGGGTTATTCCATTGGGCTCATTACTGCTATTTAAATACGGTAACAATTAGATACGAATAAAAGTAATTACAGCCACACTCATCAATGACTCAGCTGGTTTTCTCCTAGTTTCAAGAGGAAGATTAAGACTCACTTCTGCAATTAGAATATTTCCTGGTCCTCCACTTGATCGGGGCCGCAAGCCAAGCCGGGGCATTAGGAGTACAAGGTGCTAATCAGCATGTGCAGGTGGTGGCTCACCATCAGAGCTCAAAAGAAAGGCACAGAACCAATGGCTCAAAGTTTCCAGAAGCTCCTGAGCAAACGAAGCTCAATTCAAGAACTTCTTGGCTTGCTTTCTAGACTCTCTTCATAAGGACAGGCAAATGAAACCACTTAAACCTGTTCAAATCTTTGGGAGTTAGGGACAAGGTGGGTGCAGGAGAAGGGCAACAAGAGGAATCAGACACCACACACGAGGAGGCGGGGAGGACAACAGGCGGGGTGCGTGGTTTACCGCAGACTTGGAGGAATGCGCACTGCTGGACACGGCCTGGCTCACAGAAAAGAGCTACAAAACAAAGAAAGTCCACTCAGTCATGGGCAGCGACACCAAAGGACACAGCAGAGAGGAGGGACGTACAAGGCATGAAGAGCACCCCGTGGGAAGAAGGTGCGGAGGGTGCGGACGCACAGAAGGTCTCACTCACCACCCAGGCAAATGGCCCCAGACACCAGCCAGCGCAGAGCTCTGGGGCTCCGTGCAATGGAGAACGTGGGAAATGCTCTTTCTCGGAGTATGAAATGTCACCCGTTCTAGTCACATGTGGACGTGCCTCATCAAGCTAGGGCACAATTTATTTTCCAAAGTCATAGCCACGAAATGCTAATCTTTTGTGTGAAGAGTTTGAAAATCTGCAGAGACCAATAAACTATCTACCTATAACCAGCATTCGGCATCTGGCATTCAATAGATATTTGTTAAATGAACAAATATGATCGGGCTGATGACCTTTGGCCAAGCATTTCTTCCTCTAAAAATCTATATGTATCCTTAGCTTTCAGAGGGACAGGGCCTGCATACAAACTGCATCCATGGTGTTCTTGCAAAAGTGAAGAGAAATTTAAAATGCCAAGACATCTATAAAATTTTGGACCGAGAATATATTTCCTTGATGTAAGTGGCCAAAAATAAAACTCGTACTGGCTTAATCTAAACCTATCCAAGTAGATCACTTTGTCCCCATAATATGTAAGAATGGTATTAAACGGAGGCAGACAGAACCACCCATACCCCCCCACAGCGAGCCACTACCGGGATATGGTGCCACCGAGTGGCTAGCAAGGGAGGTGTTTGGGAAGAGAGCATAACGTAGCATGGGAGACGCCATACAGAAGCTGCGTGGCACTACGCGACTCCTCTACGCTCCCTCAGTCAGCCACATTAAAGCATCAGGAACGTGCTTCCAACTTTCTGGAGGGACGAGGAGGAAGGGAGGTCCCAAGGGCGATAGGAAAGAGCGGTATCCTTACACGGTTTGCCTTCCAGGGTTAAATTCCCCTAGGCAATCTGAGGACAAGGACAGCAGGATTCTTTCCATTCATATGATCGATGACCACATTCTACTTTTCCCTACTTACTTCCCTTTTTTTGAACAGAAACTCCTGCCGAGGCAGAGCCCAGAACCACCTCTTTCTCAAAGCATCCTGTAAAACCCAAGAGCTTGACAAATGGACCTTTTAAAGGCATGGGGCAGGGCCGTTTCTCCTGCTCTCAAGTCCGGCACTCTGCCTGTCCCCAGGGCTGCCAGCCACGGTCTGCGGAATCACCTCCACCCCAGCCCATTTGGTGGGCAAAACCACTCTCCACGTAATCACTCTCCGTATTCCCAGCCTCGCTTTCCACAAGCAAGCCAGAAAGGACACGAAACACACACGTGAAGGACAGAACAAGACAGAGGTTTCACCTGTTCATCAGCACTAAACCGCCTAGTCATCTGAAAGTAAAAATACATCAAAATAAACAAAAGCCAGTTTCGAACCAAGGATGTCCTACCTCTTCTATCACCCTCTAGAAAATCCAGGATGTGCTGGCCCAACTGCTGGATGTGACCCATTAGCACCTCGTGGACTCGGTCTGGTGCGTCACCACCATTTGAAATGGAGACGACAACCTGAGTCCATTTCTCACTCAGGTCATGGTCAGGAAACTCGCCTTTCTCCTATAGATCAGTCGAGTCCTAGCGCCTAGGTACCCAGCACGTTAGAACTAAAAAGCTGCTGCCTTGCAGTCCTGGGGGGGTCAGTTCAGAAGAAGTTTACTGTGAGATAAAAAATGAACAAAGAAAAGAGACACCTGTAGATGGTGGCAAATACAGGTATCATGAGCATTCCTTTCTATTTCCACATTCTTCTTGCTATTTCGTTTGAAGGACACGTTTGATGGAGAGGTGATTCAGTTACATTTTGCACAACTCTACTTTTGGAATAGCTGTGGCCCACCACCGAGAACCGTGGTTCTCAGCAACAGAGACAAATATAGGTAAGGATGTTTTCTGGAATGTTCACATAATTTTTGGATGTCTGGGTAGAGTGCGTTCAGATTTCAGGACAGAAGGGATCTCACATCCTCTACAAAGAGCAGGCTGCACCCTGCAGGCCCTGGGTTCCTATCACTTCCTGAGGCGAGCCCAGGTATGAAATCCACTTCTCTCCCGGCACCGCCCCTGAGAGTTCCGTCTTACCTGTTTCATCTCGCTCCTCAGCCTGTTAATGCCACTCCTCTCGGTTTTGGTGACTCCCGTGTGTCCCACCTCATGGATGGAGATGGCAGGGCTGGATGTGGAGGAATGGATGGGTCGCACTGGAGGGGAAATGCACACATGGCTCTTAGAGACTGCCGGCACCCACCCTGGGGAAGGAATGCGTGCGATGTGCTCCTTTTTACCCACATCTCTCCCACTGGATTATAAACTCCATCAGAAGAGAGCCTCATCTGTCCTGGGCAGTGCTCTGCCTCTAGCACTTGGAACAGCACCTGCTATACAGCGTGGGCTCCACGGGTGTCCAGCAAATGGGTCAAAGAGTTGAACATGGCTTGAGCGGCATGCAAAAAAACCAGAGCAGCCATAAAACCCTTTAACAAATTGTTTTTTTTAAAAAATAATTTCTCCTACAAAAGCACCCCTTCCTTATAGAAAATGGAGACCACTCAAATAAGGGACCTTGGGGCTAGAGAGGGAAGTCCCACAAGAACAGGTGGCCCGAGGGCTGCAAGTGGAGAAGACCTGGCTGCCCAAGAACCCGCGCACTCCTGCCATCGCAGGACGGGGCAGGGAGGCCTCCGTCACCTCCCTTCCAACCCACTGTAGCGGCCTCCGGACTCAGGTCTGTCTGCACCCTGCCCCTCCCCGCTAACCAGTTCTCTGTGCTTCGGTCACAGCTCTCATTGGAGAGGGCAAGTGTGATCATGTCACTGCACACTTGGAATCCTTCTAGGCCTAGTTCTGTCTTAGGACAAAGTCTGCCCAACTTGAGTCCCAACTACCCCTCGTAGCTCTACACAGTGCTGGGCATTTATATGCGCCCCTGCCTCCCATCCCACCTGCTCCCCTCCGCCGGGCACACCTTCTCCTTCTGCAAACCCAGCTCCAAGGTCACCTCCTAGAGCAGCTTCCCCCCCCAGCCCTCAAGGAAGCCATGGGAGTGAAGGGCACTGCCTAGGAGACTGGAGAGGAATAAGGAGCCAGGGGACACCAACATTTAAAGGATAGCAGGGAGGAAGGGATTCACAGAAGAATCACAAAGATTAGCTGGAGAGAGAGGAAGGACACCGGGAAAGTGGAAAACAGAAGCTAAAGGGGTCTGGGAAGCTACCAGTAGGGCTCGTATAGGGTGGGCAGTAGCTGGAAATATCTCTGACGGCTCAGAATTTACTAAAAATTCTAAGACTATTTGAGTTTCCTAACTTACAAAAACTGAACAATGACGGAAGACAATCAAATGGTGCTACATGTAAGAAGACGGACCTCTTCTGGCCTTGCTTGCAATTAGACATATTTATAGCTTTCCAGTGACATTACTCTCTTCTCAATCTTGTGAGCATCTATAGCTTTGTATCTAATAACAAATTTTCAGTAATTATCTGCATCAAACCATGTATATGATTGTGATGAACAGAACGCATAAAATATTTATCTTGCATATTTACGTTTCAAGGACTGTGCATTTGAAAGAAGTGGAAATTACTTTTGGAAAAGGATCTCAAACACCCCTCCTTCAGGAAAGGAGAAAAGCGACCAAAACACATCTGATTGCACGATGCCGCCTTTGTTTGCTGGTTCGTGCACACTCTGGGGAAAAAATACGAAGTACCCGATGTCCTTCTTATTAAATAGAAAGAATGACAGCCTGTACAGCATTTTTTTGGCATGATGAAATAAATTTGCCAATGTGTCTGCAAATCATTTTGCTTTATTATGAGAAGGAGAAATGATAATTGCTTCAATTATAATTAGGGAGCATTTGAGAACAGAATTCCACCAGGACTTGGGTGATTATACTTCCTAGCACAGCAAAGAAGGTTCTGGTACGGATTGAAACTGAGTGAACAAGATGGAGGGAAGCTCACTCTCTCAGCAAGAAGGTGCTGAGAGCATGCGGAGGACCCCGTGCCCCTGAAGGGTAACGGGAGTCTGGCTGGGAGCACTTCTACCCAAGTCAAAGGTGGAACACTCAGAAGACAGGAAAAGAGCCCTTCCACCCCTATGCCCTGCTCACCTCACCCCTCCTCACATCTGTGCACAGGGGCCAGCAGAAGGAGGGAGGGTGCGGGCCAGAGCGCAGAGGGGTGCACACCATACCCACACGCGACAACAACACTCTCAGCAAGCCTATGATGGGTCGTGAAGGCCTGCGAGCCCCAATCTCGAACCTAGGACCATCCATCTCCATAAAGGAGGAAGCCTACCGTCGTGTATGCCGTCCATAGTTGCAGTTCTAGGCGACCCTGTGCACACCAGCCGGCCCCCTGTGCCGCCGCCCCCGGAGGTGAACTGAGCATTTAGTTACCGCTTCTTTCAACGCCAAATTCTTTTCCACTCAGAATATGGTGCAGAAGGTTTTTCATGTCAAAAGGGCTGAGGTTCATCAAACTTTCAGAAGCTTCTTCTCCTACAAACAAACATAAGTGTCTCTGATGTAGGGTTGGTGGTGCAGAGAGTGAGGTGAGCTTTGAAGAGGGGGTAACAAAGGAGACTGTGAAGCCTCCGTGCTCAGGATGACCTCACCCCTGTTGCAGGGCTGCAACGTGCTGCTCGCTCCTCGGTGATCCTAAATTCTGCAGTTTAAACTGTCTTAACAGCGAGACGCATCATTTTTCACACTGTGCTGATTCCCAATGTTGGAATGCGTCTCATAGTTGATTTACATATTTAAATTGGTAGGATTTCTCCTAACAGAGGCATTATGAAATGCGGGATGACATCTCACCGCAAGGAGATACATACAGTAAGGGACTTAGCTGTCCAGAACAGGGCACGAGATTCTAGTCCCTCCTTCTCCCTGACCTATGAAATCCAACACCCTGCGCCGGCTGGCTTGGCGGAAGCTACATCTAAATGAGAGAACCTGGTAAAGCGTGAGCACACACAAAGGCTCGGAAGCCCTGGTTCCGGAATACTTGGGCAGGCTCCCCATGGGGCAAGGGAGGGAGGTGCAGGAACCCCCCCGAGTCCACCCGCATACATCCTACCTGAGCAGTTCAGGCTCCGTGCCAGCTCCGTGGCCATCACCTGAATGATCAGTCCGATCCGGAGTCTGAGCATCTCCACGAAGAGGCTGGGCTGTGCCCTGACGTACATGGCCAGATAAACCACAATCTCCTGACGCAGACACACGTGGGGACAGTGTTTCAAAGACTGGCTGCTGGTGAAGAGGCCCCGGCACCTGGGAGAAGGCGGTGGCCCTGCCCCTCCCCGGCCCACTGACCTGTGTGAGGACGGCGATGCTGATGTCCTGCCCACTGGCTTCATAGATGAGCTTCGTGAGCTCCTCGGGGGGCAGGGGCCTGGGAAGAAGCATCAGGACGTGAACACCATGGAAGGTGCCTAGGCGCGGTGCCTCCTCGCCCTCCATGGAAGAGCCTTGTTGTCCTGCTGGAAGCTCCGGAGTGACAACGTTTTTAAAAAGACCCTCTTCCCAAATGGTGGATGGCACTGATGTTTTCCCCGCAGCCCCCCATACACCTAAAGCGCCCCCCCCTCAGGCCGAAGACTTACGCAGAGATGGTCTTCTCCCGGGGCTCTGGCGGCAGGCCCACTGTGAGCTGCTTCTGGTGCGACAGCAGGTCCGTGCAGGCCTACTCAGAGAAAAGGGTGAGGGCCACAGCAATGGCAGGAGGGTCGGGGCGGGGGGGAGGGAGAGAGAGAGGGAGATTATCAAGGTCAGCAGGGAAGGGTCACTACCAATAGAATCATCAATTTACCTTTACAAACTTTCTGACCCATGTTGTCCTTTATTTGAAAACTTATATATAGACCACACACTCAACAACCCAGGCAGGGC
Organism: Paguma larvata; assembly: GCA_030068075.1. Classification (NCBI taxonomy): domain Eukaryota; kingdom Metazoa; phylum Chordata; class Mammalia; order Carnivora; family Viverridae; genus Paguma; species Paguma larvata. Next base: position 13,467,176 of record CM057830.1, read on the forward strand.
TGGGTCCCTGTGATCTTTGTGGCCTGGGCCTGGCTCTGCAGGACCCATGAGGGTATTTAATGCCCATCCACTGTAGCAAACACATTGGATACCCGGATATCCTACAAGGAAGATGAGCTGTCATAAGTCCTAAGATACCAATGTTAAGGGTTAATGACCATATTACAGTCTTAAGTTGCCAGTTTCCTCATTACTCACATATAAGAAATACCATCATCTTACTATAACACTGAATTTTAATGTCTTAGAAAACCGTTCTGGATTTTGCAGGGCCTCAGGGTTAAAATGGTAATGATGGTTGTACTGCAAATGTGCAGAAATAAGAATGCTCTGTTTAAGGGTACCAGGCCACAGAGCATTTTCATTTCATTTCTTGGTAAACCTTTTTCTGCCGCTAAAAAGGAACAAAACTAATCAACTTGAATTTCATTTCCTCTGCTTGCCTTCCAAGAGCAGTGGGAGGTCAGGAGAGGAGGACCTGTTCCATCCATGTATTAAATAACTGGTTTCCTTTACAAATAAGAGGTGCTCGCCTCCAGCTTTCCTAACAGAAAGAGGGCATGGGGCCAGAAAGAAACAACGGACGGCCCAAGTGCACTTGCTCTGACCTCTGCCAGGACCTCCACTTTCTTCCTGAGCAGGCCAGAGATGTAGCGAATCAAACCCCACTCCTGGTTCAAGCCAGCTTTCCCATAGAGCTCGCTGAGGAGGTTGTGAACAGTGACCCCGTGCTGTCCGGAGAGATTTGTGTCCCAGTTGGGGCCCCTGTCAAGAGATAGAAAACCCCAGAAGTATGACCTGGAATGCTTAAAGGCTGGATTCTCTTACAGCACAGCTCACCTGGCGGGGAGGAAACGAATCACTGTACATTCTGCCAAGTTTTGGGGGCCCTCCCAGTGCCTCTGAGTCTCACCAAGAGGGGTCCATCTTACCAGAGCAGCCCTTCTATCTGAAACAAAGGCCTAACGTAAGGAAACAGATCCTGCCCTCACTCAGCCTCGGCGTCCTGAGAGGCCAGAGCTAGTGGGCACAGAGGGAGATAGAAGTCTGTTCGTGGCGATCCTGGGTCATGTGGGTGAATATGATCATGACCTGCTCTGCTGCAAGGCCAAGAAAACTAAAAGAGTCCAGGAGAACGGAGAAGGTTCGAGCTAGAGAAGGCCATAAACTTACTTTATTACATACAGAATGTACAGAATGTCTGCTTGGTCCTGTAGGTTTGAACAATCTTTTAGCTGCTCAACCAGCTTATCACAGTCCACATCACCGTGGTCATCTCTGGGCCACTGGAAGTCGTCTTCGGGGGCCTGGGCATACAAAAGCCAAAAAGCAAGGGAGAGGGGCTGAGCATGTGAACTTTCAGAAGACCAGGAAGTGACACACCAACCGGATCTTGGGACTCCATCACTGCCGTGCTCCAGGGTTTCAGTGAATCTTCTGTAGCTTTTTATGTATTATGTATATGTTTTACGATCTCTCATCAGTGAATCACTGGGTTAGTCAATGTTTGCAAGAGCCCAGACTGAACAGATTAAACTATGTGTAAGTTTTATTTTTGCAAAGTTCAAAAACAGCTAAAAACGAAGCCCTGGTGTTTGAACTTAGGCTGGCAGTTACCACTGGAGTGGAAGGAGGAAGCAACTGGAAGGGCACAGAGGGCGGCCACTTACACTGGTCTCCCGGTTCTATCCTTTGCACCTTTCTCTGTGTATGCTGTGCTGCAATGAAAGATCTTTTCGAAAGCAAAACACAAAAAATATGTTTTAGACAACCTAAAATTGAAGTTAGGTTAAAATATTCTTCAGTAGACACTGGATCTTTCTGTTCATGTAGGATAAAATGAGATAAACTCCTAGATGAAACAAATCATAGGAACCAGTGGGAACACCCTGACATTTGGTTCTCCTTAGGGATCTTTTTCTAGTTTTGTACCCTGCTCTGCAAACGGCCTGGCCTTGGCTAGCTGCCAGAGACAGGACAGGGCTAGGTAACGAGCTAGCTTACTTCCTCTAGTGAGACGGATTCCGATGGGTGTGCAGAAAGGCAGTAGTCTTTTCCTACATGAGAAGATCAAGGTTCGCATCGGATGCGTTGTGGACCCTAACACGAGGCAGACTGCAGACAACTAAGTGAGTGGGTTCCCACTGAAACCCAGAACTTTTAATCCCAAAGGTCCCGGACATGAAAAAATATTGTCTTTGAGTTTGACCATGTAAAAGAGTTCTTGGGAGTAACACCAACATCGAAAAACATTACATTAAAAAAAAAAAGTGATTCTAAATACTTTACCTTTTTTAGGAGTGGCTGAGGAGAATCAACAAGATTTAGTGATTTACGGTGGGCACTTAGAACTTTAGTTGGCAAAGTCATGGGAACAACTGGAAAACAAAAGAATAAAGAAAGCCCTCGTGAGGAGTAAGAAGGATAAGACGCTTCTTTTGAGCGTTACGGCGGCTCCTCCTTAACCAGTACAGACTGACTCAAGGAATGATGACCTATTTAAATTAATTTCGGCAAGAATTTACCATGCGGCCACATCGTGTGCTAGATCTGGGAACAAGAGGTGAGCAGGACATGGATCTTGCTTTTCCCTCCTGGAATTGAGGGAAATGACATAGTGTCTGAGGACTGGAAGGCACCTTAGAAATGATGGAGCCCGACCTCTGTCCTTCAGTTGAGGAAACTGGGAACGAGAGAAGGAAGAGCATGTGTCCGGGTCACTGGCCTCCTCGTAATTAGGGTGTCGGCTTCCAGGAGTCCAGGGTGCAGTGCACTGTGCCAGTGCCAGGAGTTCCAGCTTCCGGGGTTTAACCACCTTTGCGTGCTAGCACTACCGATTATTTATTCAGCCAGCCATCTGTGTCTCCCAGGCTAGGTCATATCATCTTGGGAAAATAGGAAAGTTTTCAAGAGAGAGATGGGGCATATTTATAAGGCAACTTATAGACCTCCAGCTTACACTAGTCAATTAAACACACATTTTAATTTTACTTCCTCTCGACCCACCACTAATCCTGTGGAAAATAAAAAAAAAAAAAAAAAAAAAGAAATCCTCAAGAACAGTGAAAAGCAGGAGAGAGAAGAGAGTAGTAACGGCATTTTGGAAGCAGGGAAGCTGATGGATGAAAGATAACTGGCTTAGCAGACAAAAGGCAACCAAAGCCCAAGGCTGCAGGGGAAAAAACCAGTTAGATCTATATCACAAGTCTCTCTCGCTGCACTATATAACCTCTGGAACTGGGTACCAGGAGGGGTGTCCAAACATAAAGCAGACTGCAGAGAAGCGGTGTAAGAGGCAGTGAGCTCCCCAGATCCCCTCCTCAAATCCACACCTGCCGTGCTCACCCTGACACAAGACTAGAGGGTCTCTGTGAAGAGGGTAAAAGCCAGAGGTGCGGTGTGCGGCACATCTAAAGGACGTGCACAGTCCTCAGGTGGAATAAGTGACTATATAGCTCCAAGCAACCGGACCCTTACCTGTCGAAAAAGAGATGGTAGGGTGTCTCTGGGAAATCTACCCAGCCGACACCCATTAATCCAGCAGGCCCCACCTAGATACTTAGAGACTGTCCAGCATGAGCAGGTAACCAAGGAACACCCAACACTGGAGGAAAGACTCTAATGTGGAAGACAGAAGCCAAAACAGGAAAAATTGACTTGGGGGACCTGAAAACCATTTAGGGAGAAGAAAACATAAAAATAAACAAAACCAAAAAGCCCTGTTAATATTCTTAGAGTAATAAGAAATTAAATTGCATGCATGAAACAAGAATGGGTGCAATTCAGAGAACAAAGATCTGAACATGATAGCAAAAGTGAAAACACTCAATCGAGGGAGTGGAACATAAGAACTGAAGCAACTGCCCTCAGAAGAGAGCACAAGCCAGAGCACTGGAAGACAGAAGAGAAACGATAAAGACTTCTCCGAGAGGTCAACAGTGGATTCACAGGTGCCAGAGAGAACAGAGAAAATGTAAGGAAGGGAGAGTGTCAAGACATTTTTCAGAAAAACTTTACAGGACTGAAAAATTCCCAGGATTGAAAGAGCCCACTGAGCATCCAACACAGGGGATGAAAATATACCCAGATCGAGGTACATCCCTGAAATTTCACAACCTGGGAACAGAGAAGATCCTAAAAAAAATTTCAAAGAGAAAAACAATTTATATTTGAAGGATCAAACATCAGAACAGGTCTACGTTTCTCAACAGCGACAATGAAAGCAAAAAGACAGTGAAGTGGTGATTTCAAAATTCTGATGAAAAATTGATTTTCAATCTACAATTCTATAACTAAACTCTCAAGTGGATATACAGAATATTTGCAGATATTTTCAGACTTGTAAGGTCTTGACCATTCTCCCAACCAAGCACTGGATGTCTTCACCAAAATAAGAGAGTAAGCTAAGAAAAAGGGAAAGTAGAGATACGGAAAACAGGAGAGCCAGCCCACGAGACAAGGAAGTCTCATGGAACTCTCCAGGATGACAGTGAAGGAGGATCCCAGGGTAAAGTCGACATCCCAGACATGGAGGGCAACCAGGCAAAAGGAGCAGAGAGCCTCAGAAACAAGCAGGTTGAGGGCTGGCACCACTGTGCCTACCCACTGTACCATTTTTAAACTTTTTGAAACTAGAATGTGTTCCACCAAAGGAAGAAATCAAGAAGAACATGCCAAACTCACGAAACAGGGAGGCCAACTGAAGAGATAAGCAGAGGAGGTTCCGAAGATGATAGCAAAGAGAAGTCCCAGGAGGCCAGGTGTGTAAAAGACCCAGTGCACGACCAGGCAGCCAGAGGAGACTTGTGGGCTCTAAGGAAAGCAGTCCAACTGAGCGACTCAGGGACACGACTGACCTTGTAGAAATTTGTATTGTGGGATGCTGGGAGGTATAGGAAGGAAGCAAAGCAAATGAAAAATACAGAGCAACTCTGAATAAGTAGTATTCGTGACTTTTAAAGTTAATGGCATTAACTTTAGAAAATACAAAAAAATAAAAACGGTAATACAATCACAATACACTATAATGCTCAGCTGAGAATATTTGTATACATACGTACATATATATGCATACGTACACGTAAAAAGCGAATACTGATTACACTTTAATACAACCACCATCACTAAGTTACGGAAAGCAAAGGAGAAGAGTGGCAACTTTAGACAGCTAAATCCTCATCCATAGAAGAGGAAGCCAACAGATACTGAATAAAATCAACACATCAAAAGATAGCAAGAGACACACATGGTTTTAGAAAAAGAGATATGTAAATGCCAGAAGAAACAGCTAAGAGTGACAAGTGGTTGCCTCTAAGTAGAAGGACTGGGTCGATGGGGAGGAGGGAGGAGGGAGGAGGCAGGAAATCTCTGCATTTTGTTATCTTTTAGAATTCTCTAACTTTTAAATTATGCTCATGTATTACTCTGAGAAGTTATTTTAACAGGCAGAAAAGAGTTTTAATAACGTACATGGAATTTCCAAACCCTTGGCTTTTGCCATCACGGAAAGTATATCCCGAGTGGAGTGGATGGCACTGAAAACATGGCTGTCTTCTGTCTTCTTAGAAAGAGGGGGCAGATAGCACTTCAAGGATGTGCTTTGTAGGAGGTGGTTGATATACTGGTCAAGTTCATCCTCGCTTTCTGTAATGGGATAGGCAAGAGAAAGAGCCAGTGAAAAGAAGCTGTGGAAATATTCTAAATGTATAACAGGGATAGAACATGCAGCGCGGAGTAGATTTAGTGGGAGACAACATTCTGACCTAGATATTTGCACGGCCACTCCCAGACGGTAACTACATTTACAAAGATAATGTATGTGTTTATAAAGTTATCGTTTGGAAACACCTCATCCTAGGAAAAGAAAATACAGGTCAAGATAGATATACATCACGCCAAGATGAACTGAATATGTAATAAAACCTGAGGGCCAGCGGCTAACATCCGAACTTTGTTTTGTCATGAGTGAGCTAAGCATTAAGGAATGCCCAGCCCCAATGACCACAGGTCACTTCATCCCAAAACCTTGTTTCATTTGAAAAAATGTCATATACATAGGATTTCATCCCTCATATCCGACCAAACCTACAAACCTAGATCACTCTACCCTTCCTCTGAAAATTCAAGCAGTGAGTTTCTGTCTTTAGAATAGATTTTGTGAAAAATCCTCATTCCTGAAACTCTTCATCCCTCTAGGTTTAAAAAAGCCCCACTTCTGCAGGTTAGCTTTTTAAACTGGCATTTTACTTATTTTAATACATGCAAGTTTTCAAAGCCTCTTTTTTGTTATGTTAATGACCAATCATTTTCTGTGCTGGAGTCTCAGGGCAATTTTATCACAATGCCAAGGTTTAAATAAATTCAATGAACCACCTGCAAAGGCATTCCAAGCCGTACCTTGATTATAGGTATCTTCCAAATACCCTCCCAAATCTGAATCAGGGCTGAAGCTCCCTTCGGTGTCCTCATCGAACAACTTCTCATCACAGTCTGGATCCAGGAAGGTCAGATATGTGTAGAAAGACGTGGTAAGAAATTCCGAAAGGCTCCCTAATTTTACTCTGCCAACGAGAGACTATGTCAGACATACAGGTGCATGTGGACAAACTCCCACTATGAATCACGGAGAAACTTTTCAACAACCAGATGGTGCTTCTGCCAGAATCGATAAATACATCACTCTGCAGATTGCCCCACATAGGTAGTCAGCCAAGAAATTAAAAGGAAAATTTAATACCAAGTATAAAGTGGGAGCACGTAGCATATTAAAAGCCAAAATGAATCATGCTGATTTCCTACTCCCAAACCCGACACAAACAGAAATCTATTTTACTGAATCAACTAAAGTTTTACGAAACAGACTGAGCAAACCACTTTTAATCAGAACCAAACCAAGCTTTGGGGGTTTTTCTGCCCTAAAATGACTGGACCAGAAGAAAGCCTACCATGCAATATGCTCACACAGGCAGAGGTATAGGATAGGAGAAGCAGTCTCAGAGGCAAAGTTCTTTCTAGAAGGAATGCCATGGGGTCCATCCCCAGACCAGAACAGATGCCCAGAGTGGCCTTATTACATTTTCAGGCTGGGAAAAGTTCCACTGAAAACCGGAAGCTAGATTTGGCAGTGTGAGGTCCCGGGCTCAGGGAGCACAAGGGAGGGGCCACCCCCTGCAGAAAGCCACAACTGTGTCCTTCTTAATATGTTAGCTCCAGAGGCAGAAGGCAATAGGATCCTGGGAGCTACTGACATCAGGTTAGGACATCAGATCAACGTCAGATAAGCAAGCAGCCGAAAGGACTGAGAGAAACGTTTAAGGAATACACTGAAGTATGCAAAGGGTGTTTGTGGGTGCTGGAGCTTCGGTGGGCAAGTGGATGACATCAAGAAACATGGCCTGAAGGAAGGAAAGAAGAGCCTTTCCTTTAATAAACTAAAATCTTTTTCCCACTAGGGTCTCGGGGCCAGTTCTAATGATTCTTTGGCCTTGAGATTGGGGCCAGGAGGAGGTGAGGTGGAGCTTGGAAAGTTTCTCTCTGAGGAAGTTGAAAGGAGTCAGGTCAAAGGTAGAACGGCAGTAATTTAAAAAGGTTTCTGATTGCCAGGGACCCCAGGAGCATCCAGAGGGAAACTCTGGCATCTTGGGTGAATTCAGCTTTTTAAAGACCCTCAAGCCTAAAGGAAAAGCCAAAATGAGATTCAGTTTTAATTATTTCCTTAGTAGGAAAGGCAGCCTATGGAGCCTAGGCATTCCTGTTTCTTTCCACGATTCTCTGAATGGTTTGCCACGCTCCATCAACAGGAGGCCCTCCTGCTTTTGTAAGCCCTCATCCAGCTCAGCACGGAGGTTACAGCCTGGTTGCTGGGTTCATACGGAGCTCCTGCACCTATCCTTCTCGAGCCCCTCACTCTCTGAGCCTACAGCTCCTGGTCTATGGAACAGGAATGCAGCCCACGACACAAAGTGAAGACTAACTCAGACAGTGCATTCAAGGCAACAAAGAAGGCACTGCAAGTGAACAATTAACTATAGACAGTATCCTTTCTGACGATGATTAGATTTCAATCAAAGAGTTTTTGTAAAAATAGTCAATTATGGGCGTATGGTATTTCCACTTGGCTATGATGCCGTAAACGTCTCCAAACTGAAGGCGGAGCATTCAAAAGTGCGTGCCTACTGCAGTTATGGCACTTAAGCTGCAGACATAGATGGCAAAATGCTGGGGACGGTCTCACTGACACTCCAGCTTGGAGGGGGTGCATTCAAGTGTACGGCAAAGCTGGTGGAGGCTCTGTGAGCAGAGGTGCCACCCCAGCACTGAGAAATACAGTGACTCAACTCTAAAGATGTGAGGCTAAGTGAAATATGCCAGTTACAAAAAACCACACTGGATGAGTCCACTTAGATGAGATACCTAGAGACGCAAAGTAGAAGGGTGGGTGCCAGGGACTGGGACAGGGAGAACTGGGGAGCTGGTGTTTAATGGGCAGAGAGTTTCAGTTTTGCAAGATGAAGAGAGTCCTGGAGATTGGTTGCACGACAATGTGAATGCACTTAACGTTACTGATCCGTACACTTTAAAATGGCTAAGATGGTAAATTTTAGGCCATGTGCATTTTACCACAGTTCTAAGAACCACCGCAGTGGCAGCGGGGTCCCTAGTGTGGGGAGATGTGAGAAGGGCTGACTTCAAGGCCCAAACACCTGGCGACTGACATTCTAATAGGGAACCAACAGAAGACTCCAGAGCCCAGGAAGGGTCACGCCTCACTCGGGGCCAGCTGTATAGTGAGGTTCTCCTAGAACCCTTCGGGCATATTCGCAGGGATTTGGAGATCAGAGAAAACTTCTGCCTTGTGACAGTGAGAGGGCACAAAAATGGAACGGGCTTTCCCAGGAGGTGAGGCCCCTCTATTCCTCAAGGTGTTTAACCATCCCACCTGGGAGCATCTGTGGTACTGTGGGCCTACAAACTGGAATAGGTGTCACTCCAATGAGGATGAGGGGACAATGGTCTAGACAGGCCCACTCACGTGCTCTGCTCTGAGGGCCCCTCAGGGAATCTGTAGAGTTCTATGAATTAGTCTTAAGGTCAGAGTGCACTCAAGTCAATTCAAGGAGTGCTCACTGAGCACCTGCTAGACCCTAGGCACTGAGTGTCTTCCTCCAGGCCCCTCACTAGACACGGACACCACATGCCATACGTGCATTCTAAGAATGCCACTTCGGAGAGCCTCGACATGTTCACCTCTCTCTGCCCCAGGCCTCCTGGCCCTTGTAAGTATCACAAACAGCCCCTCCCACGCCCCCCCCCCAAAAAAAACTGCTTTAGAGAGGATTGCAGTTTCATGTGGGTGAATGGGTAAGTTTTAACTTCTTTTTTAGTCTAAAGCTCCATGCTTCTAAGTTCAGTGATTCATATGAAAAGTGGAGAAGGGCAGCAAAAGACTTTTTAAGAAAGGTTGCTGCTACCTAAAATAAATAAATAAATAAATAAATAAATAAATAAATAAATAAATAAATAAATTTAAAAATCACAAATTACCTGGCTCCTCCAAAATACCCATCCTCTAGTTTTCTAATGGTAGAAAGCACTGCAGAGTGAATGTCCGAACCATCATTTGCTAAGGGAGGAAAAAAAAAAAAGACGACGAGTGAGTTTATTTAACCTGCGAATACTTTTTGGTTTTCTAGGCATGTGCTGAAATGTTTTCATCAACCCAATCTAATTAAAATTCTCATGGCATAGAAGATTCCTGACCTAAGAAAGCAAACTGCTGAGAACCCCCTTTGGTACTTAGCTTTGTCTGTGGGACTCATTTTAAACATTCTGAAAAGGACCCAAAGCAACAGTGGGACACGAATCAGACAGATGAAGTTGACGGAGTTACTGAGCATGGTGTGGGTGATGGGGAAGGTGAGCGTGGGTCTGCCCGTCATCCGCCAGCAGGTGCACAGGTAGGCCAGCTCGATCCTCAGCATCTCCACGATCATCTCATTGTCCAGGGCCAGGTAGAAATGATGCTGGTCGGTAAACTGCAAGGCAGACCAGGCCAGGTGAGAAGCTGTCATTCATTCCCTAGACACAACCCCAGCTGTCATTCATGGCAGCACTAATCCTCGCATTTTGTTTCCAGAGAACAAGCTCAATCCTGGCTGTAATTCTCCCCCATCACGGGGCTCTCCCTGCAATCAGACACAAATCGATCCGTCGCCTGCCCGGGAGCCGTAGCTACATCAGCGTAGAAGGGAAAGGTGCGCGCCTAGATTCATTTATAGCTCCTCGGATGAGGATTTAAGCACCTGGCCCAACAGTTCGGTCTCTGAAAGGAAATCAATAACTCCTTAATTCCTACTCTTTCTAAGGCTGCTAGGCTCGGAGAGGATTTCCAAGTCAGGGAAGTGAGGGCACTGAGAGTCGGGGAGATTTGAGATGTGGAGACTGTGTTGACCTGATAGATGGTCTGGTAAATGTGAACTAAAGGCACTACGGCCTGGTGTCGCTGAAAACCAAACTGTTCTCCTAGCCTCTGGACCAGTCCCACTCAGCTCTGGTCTGAAATTCGTACAAAGGGAAATAACTCACAAGACTGAAGTGAACAACATGGGCTAGGGTGAAAAGGAACAACCTGGGGCTACTGACGCATGACCCCACGGAGGACAGTGTACCCAGGTGGTCGGGTGCTGTGCCCGCGGTGACAAAGCGAGCCCACAGCTGATCTTTCTAGCTGGCCGAATGGATGAAAAACATTTGGTTTGGGTTCCACAGGACTACCTTCCTTTGTAAACAAAAACTCTGGGGGAAAAAAAAAAGGCTCGATAATCAGTATATTTACAATCTCATCAAGTGGGTTGGGGCCTGAAAATCAGACTGGCTGTGTGTTGCACAGAGGGTCTGATGACACCCTAAACGAGGGTTAGGGACTATTGCAACTTCGGGCACAAGGGCTGCAAGTCAAGTGACATGGCACTAGTAAATCTGGAAAGTGGAGTGAATTTCACTACTACTCATGACTGGAAGTGGCGGCACACCCACTCACTGAGCACCTACTAGGGATAAGAATTGTACTAGGTACTGGGTGTCATAGTATCTATCTTTGTTTGAACAAAAGCATGCACACTCTGCCTCGCTCAAAGTGGTTCACCAGGAAGAAAAGGGAACCTAAACCAAGGGTGCATGTTGCTTGGCTACTGGCCTGCTCTCCTCACCTGGGGTGTAAAAGTAAAGATTTGGTTCCTAATCACATATAGCTTAGATGTTCCAAGGACCCCAATGTGCCGATATGGTCGCCCACTCAATTTCATATTCTTATTCCTTCCTATTTGAAAAATAAGAGAGAAATGAGAGTTAGGACCAATATATTAGTAACATCGAATCCAGGTGACTTTGGCTAAGACTAGGCTTATCTTCAGGTTAACACACTTTGCAGTTTGGTGTTTCTAATACTGTCAGTCCTTCTTGAAGATGGGATGAGGATGAATTACAAACAAATCCCGCCACCTTCTTTTCATGCATGTATACAGATGGCACCCGATTCAACATCTATATGGAGTCAAACTACGGACCAAACTTTATTAAACGTTTACTTCTAATTTATTCAGTACTGAGCTATAATACTAAACAAAGTTAGATTTTAGGAAAAGAGAACACCCCTCCCATTTTAATGGGTAAATAGGCATTTTCTGAGAATACAAATAAAAACCAGAAACATATCAAGAGACAAATGACCGTTCCAATTGTACATTTTCAGAGGTGGTGCCTTCTTTTACGGTAGATCTGGTCAAGAACACGGCCGAGCTCTGGTCACATCTATCGGATGCGCGTGAGAACGTGCTTGTCTGCCGTCCTCTTCCCTTTGAAGAGGTCGAGCCACATGCTTTGGTGCCTTGCCCAAGTCTTCACGATTCAGCCTACCAGTCTCCCCCACACCCAAAACCTAGAACCAAGGTGCCCCCTCACCAAAACCACCCTATTTCCCCAAACCTACCAAGCTTGGCATATATGTGACTAAGAATCCGGCCTGGCTGGACTCGGATCGGATGAATGTCGGCAATGCTCTGGACGTTTACCCCATGTTTCCTCAACAAGTCCTTAATGTGGTTGTTTTCTGCCAGAACAGTAACTGTGAACGAGAGCGTAGAAACCGCATTAGACTGTGGCGCTCCATCTCCTCCCATGGAGAATATATTACTGGCTGATCTCTTCTTTGGCCTATGACATACACATTAGCATGCTCTCCACACCCTGGGTGGCTCTGAGCACGACAGCAATTGTCCTGCCACTCTTCCTGGTTCTCTCTGGCCTCACCTCCCCAACCCCCATGTCGCCTTTTTATTAAGTGTCCTCAATGTGCAAGACAGTCTGATGAGAGACTTTTAGAAATGGTCTTCAACAGGTCCCAAGCCAAACACCCCACCTCCAATGATGTCTTGCCTTCCTCTGGCTCTACATTTATTCTAAACCTGTCTTGTATTCTTTTCACACAGGGTGAGACGTGGAAACAGCTCCGCATGGGGGGGGGGGGCGGTATCAGGAGAAGCCTGCCCTCAAAGAACAGAAAAGAGCAATATTTTGGTGTGTGCTAGCAGGGGATGTGCTGACTGAGGGAGAGGTCGGGAAAGGGTTCTCCCTCCGGAGAGAAGGGCAAGTGGACCTGCTGGCGGGTGGCGGTGCAGCCTGGCCCGCCTGGATCTCACTGGTGACGAAGAGCCACCCCAGAGCTGGGCCCCACACCCCCAGTGCGCTGGCCTGGGCCCCGTCTCCGCTGGGTGAGGCTGGGCATCTGGCTCTCCAGCAGGCAGGGAACTCAGAGTGCCTGGGATGTGGGGATCTGAGTGGGGACTCACATCCCTGCACCTCTTGTACCGGTTCTGCTTTGAATGTGGAATTTAGGAGAACGGTGCTTTGGCAAAGGGAAGGAGTCCTGGGAAGGGGAGTTCTGGCCACACAGTAGGTGGTGTTGTGTCCAGCTGCAGCAAAGCCTGCTGGGAACTGGGGGGTTGGGGGTGGCGCTGGGGCTGGAAGAAGACTAGCTTACTGTTATGGTAGCCCACTGAGCCCCACCATTGTACCCACAGGCTGGCGGCACTTGAACGTACGATACACATAAATGGAGGTCACGTCCTTATTTACATAGCACAGGATGCTTCTTCAAAGTATTTTAATATCCGTGAACTCATCTGAGCTTCACGACAAGGTCCTGTGGGGAAGCCTCGAATCTACTGGCCAGCTGTGGCCAATTCCAGCAAATGGGAACATCAGCCATGCAGGACTGGGTGGGTGGCTTCCCTTAACACGTGTCTCTTCTGAAGCTTCCAATGTCATGCAGAGATCAGCGGTTTGCCCAAGAACTGTTAGCCTGTGATCTGACATAGCCGTATGCGGAGAAGTTTCTGAAACTGTACTTCTGCTTCCTCCAGCCCAGACCTTCTGATATTTTCTATTGTGTTCTGTTTTGTTACATTAAAAAAAAGAATCGCTGCTGAAGACCCATCAGCGGGTCCCAGCCTGCAGCTGGGAAGCAGCCAGGGGGATTTAAGGGCTCTCTTAGCATGTGTTGTGGTCATGTGCAGACTGTGGAGTCAGGCTGGATCAATCCACCTGGACGTGAGAGCAGAGCTCACGCCTCCAGCCATCAGCTCGGAGTCCCTGAGTGAGCAAACCTCTAAGCCTCGTGTGTAAGACGTGGATGAGAATCACAATCGTCACAATTTCTATCTGATCACAATGTCGTGACAGCTGGGTGTGCCTCTGAGGTCCTGGAGCACAGGATGGATGCAGGGCCTCGTGCTGCATCACAGGCAGGTGCAGGGAAACGAGTCCACGGCCACGAGGAGGGCTGCCTTTCATTTGTTCAACAATTGTTTTTAACCTATCAAGTGACTATGTGTCAATCAACACAGAAGCTACGACGACAATACAGGCCTTATCCTTAAGAAATGTATGGTGTAATTTAGAGGAAAGAAGGCATATACACCACGTGCTCTGACATTAGCTGGTACATAAGTTGCTCTCTGAGGCATGAAAACTCCACGTGAGTCCTCCCCAGGAGAGAGGGGGATCAGTGAGCCAGGACCCACACTGAGGGCTTCCCTCGTGACAACCACAGTGCATTTCGGGACCACCCTGTGAGGGGGCACCGCTTACGATGACCTCAAGGCACAGGGTGGTGAAACCACATGGCTCGGCAGAGACGGCACTGTGGCAGCCCGGGCTGGCCGTCCACCTCTCTGAAAGAGTTGCCGGCTGGAGGGGAGGCGAGGCAGGTGAAAATATGGGCCTGTGACTCTGGAGAGAAGTCACACCTCCAAAGAAGCAACGAGTGAACCTTCGCTTGGGTTCTGAATTCTCACCAGGGTCATGTCCTACTTTTTAAAGAATTGCAGTAATGATAACTGATGCGCAGTGAATCACTTGTGCCCCAACTGCGATCAAGATTTAGATTCAAGAAAACAATTGCTTTGTAGAAAATAACTTTGTGGTTGGGAAGAATATTGTTGCCTTTGGGAACTAGTGAGTTATAGAAGGTATGTTGAGGAATTGATGAATGCTAAAGCACACATACATACTTTTTAAAAAGTGGAATAGGAAACTAGGGAATCTTTTGCATTAAAAATAGCATTGGCTTTACCCTGTTGGATATGAACAGTAAACATGCTCACAAACCTTGTACTACAACATCAGGTTTGACGGAAGTGGAAAATCTTCTATTTAAGGGATCAATTTCCCCAGTGGCAAGGAATCCCTAGGAAAAGAGGAGAATTAACACTATAAAATACGATTAAATTTCACCTTAAACCCAACTTTGAGAATGAACTATTTTGGGGCTCAAAATAGTCAGTATTTATGTTTTTTAAATCAATCGCTTATCTTCTCTGCAACACAGCACGCTATTTAGACAGCCACTAATAAACGCACCGTGTTCTCAGCACCCAGCTCTCTGAGCTACGAAGGCATGCCAGCGTCTCGTGTGAGTGACAAGAACAATGGTGACTGATACTTCCTGAGTCCTTACTCCTCGCCGGGTCCGGTGCTGAGCCCCTGTACATGCATGGTTACATTCAGGCCTCCAAACAGGGAGGCACTACGATGATCATTTTACAAGTGGGGAAACTGAGGTAACGCACTTAAGGTAAGTGGCATAGAGGGGACTTGGCCCTGGGGTGACTATCCTGAAACACAAAGCTCCCTACCCTGCTTGCAAAGAGCGCTATCTGCATATGGCTCTCGTCACATCTTCTACAAGGACTGGAGCCCTCAGCGAGGGCATCAAGGTGTTCTAGGCATCCCGAGGAGGAATTGGACCTAATGCTGGGCCCAAATGAAGGCCTTTACATTGAAGAGGAAGAAACAGCTGTTTGGTTCCCATCTCACTGACACATACATCAGGGCTGGAAAGTGATGCAGAAATGATCAAGCCCAACCTCTTCGCTTTACACATGAGGAAACCGAGGCTCGCGAGGCCAGAGAGCTAGTAAGAGGCAGATGAGACACAGTCCCCAACCCCCAAGGACGTGACCATGAAATGGAGGAGGCAGTCACACCCATGAAAGAGCTGCCCCACCTCAGCACCGGTAGCTCCTAAGGGCCGCTTCCACTGTGGTATCTTTACTTTTGGTATTTTGCACACTAGGAACCCCAGTGGTATCGGACCCACTACTCAATCCCCCACTCCCAACTTCTAGAGTCTGATAGAACACACAGGACTGGGCCAGCCTCACAGGCTGGAGCTCCTAGCTCTTCACCCTGGGCCCTTTCTTCCACACCCCTCCCGGGGGCCCAGAGTAGTCAGCTGGGCAGGAGCCCCTCAGGACAGATGAACCCATCTGCTAACGTCACCCACATATCATCTACACGATCACCCCTGCTGGGGAGGGGGATTCATTTTTAGTTGGCAAAAAAGCATTTGCATTTTAAAAAATGAAGCCTGGGGACAAGAGAACATTTAACATGAAGAAAGGAGTCAGAGGCAGCAGACCTTCTATGTAAGGGTGTTGGGGGCTGAGGAACACCTGACACAAAATTCACCACAGAAAAACCAGCCCCGCCCCTTCACGTGGAGAGTGTATAGTCACACTGTTTCCTGTGCCCAGGACTGTGCCAGGGGTAGCTGGAAGCCGACTTCTCCAAACCTGTATCTTTCACACACGTGCTGATCCTGACTGGGAAGCTTCTAGTCTCCTGCTGACCATCGACTCAACCAGGTTCCAGCCACAGACCAGGAATGTGAGGGTGGGGTGGGGTGGGGTGGGGGAGCCTGGCATGCAGCGGACTCTGAAGTGGCTTGGTTTTGTAAATATGGGCGCACAAGCCCAGGTGGCAGGCCTCAGAGCTGACCCAGTCCACCTGCCTTTACAACTCTGAGTTGCCAAAGTCATTCACGGCCACGTGGGGCAGAGCCCCTATGGTCTTCTAAGGGTCCCCTGTACCTCAAATCAGATGGCTTCCAGTCTGTGAAGTCCCCGTGTCCCCTACCTCTGCCAACAGCGAGCTGAGGATGTACAAGGACTGACCCCACAGATGGGGCAGCTTCCCCAGAGGAACTCTGTCCACCGTGTGGGGATTCTTATACTCTTCATCCACCTGGCAAAGAGAAAAACCCAAAGTTGGAATGTCAGAGGATGGGGCCAGTGTCACTGTACATTGGGAAGCACATTGAGGATTTACAAAACACCACTCGTTCGATCCCCTAGGCCAGCCCTGTGCGATCACTGGGACAGGGAGGCCGAGGAGCTAAGGCCTTCGTGTGGGGGCCACATGGCTAAATGCAGCCGAAGCGGAACTGAAATCCAGGCCTGGCTCCAGGCCAGAGCTTTTCCAACCGCCACACTGATGGCAGCAGGCAGAGGCAGGCACGTGGAGCCTGGACTGCGTTCCGTGAGCATAGCTCCGGGCGGCCAGAAGTCTCACAGCTCACGCTTACACTCGTCTGGATTCTGGGGGTGCGATGATCTGAAGCACTGCGCCATAGCCACGGCAACGCACCGTGGGAGGCGGAGTCCTGTTCCTCCTGTCTTATCCCCAGGGGCTCACTAACTCTGTGTGCCTATGAGGAAGATTACCAGAAGGTGGCACTATTTATCGAGGAAAAACAGTATTGTACTATTAGCTCACTAATTCTCCATCAGGGACTCAGTAATCTGGATTCACTAGGGGCTTTTGACTCCTCAAAATCCGCTACAGTTCTTTTTTGGATGGACAGTGCTGCATATACATTGTAAAAGTTAGTCTGCGATTTTCTCTGTTGTAAACTCCATGCTGACTTTTGAAATTTTTTTTCTTTTTTAAGTAAACTCTACCCCCATCATGGGGCTCAAACTCACAACCCTGAGATCAAGAGTCACATGTTCTACTGACTAAGCCAGTCAGGTACCCCCAACTTTGAGTTTTTAGCCATTACAACATTGTTTGGAGGTAAAGTTAGTGACCATTTTTCTCCTCCAGGAAACAAAGCAATTGAAGAAAATAGCAAACACTTATCCTTCTCCAAAAGGGAGAAATCACACCATGAGGGGAGTCATACTCTGTGGATTAATCAGTGATGTTATTAATAAATTGTCAAAATTTGCTTCCATAGTAAACATTAAGAAGACCTTAAACTCACAAACTGAACAGAATGAACCATGTCAGTAATCAAATAAGCCAACAGGATGATAGTGTGGAAGAAGAGTCTCCAAAATGTCAGAGTTATCTTTGGCACCAAGTTTGGTCATCTTTGGGTAGTAAGAGTAGACATAAATATTTTCTTCTTTCTACAGAACCCTGGATGTTTTGCAGCCTATAGGATCGCTTTCACAATCCGATTGTATATTAAGGTTATTTGAAATGTAAGTAGTATTAAGAAAGACTGAAGATCTGGAATGAGAAATACTTGATGCAAAGAACAGAAGGCAAAGTGTCTGGATCAAAAGACAGCTTGGCTCTGGCCTCCCCCCACCCACAGGTCAGCTCCTGCCTCCCTGTGGAGGTGTCGCGGTCTCTCGCCCCCTCTCCACCCCAGTACTCCTATCTGCCTGCAGGCCCTCTAATGCACTAGGCCTTTGCAGCGCCACTCCTGTGTCTGCCCTCCATTCGCCAGACCAGCTCCTCCAACCCCCCCACTAGCCTGTAACCCTCAAGGAGACAGAGGTGGCACTGTAACCCTTTATGCTCCATGCCTAGCTTGGTGCTTTAGAAACCTCTGCTTTTTCCGGAGAAAAGGTGTAGGTCTGAAAGGAGGATGGAAAATACCAAGAGGTCAAGTGTGAACTCACTTCGTTCTAGATAAGCAGCTCTTGGTTACCTTGTTAGGCGGGATGGCATACAGTTCTGGCACCAGGTGGATCCCGTTCTTTCCTCTGATTAATATTCCCTCCAGGGCCTCTCGGTACTCTTGGACCTGGAAAATAGCCCCATCCCCCAGCATGAAAGGGGCATCGCTAATACTGTAACAGGAGTACAACATAGAAAAACACCTCTCTTGGCAACAGGTTATTAGTAGGACACAGGGCCAAGAAATGCGCGAATACCTTCCACTTCAGGAGTGCAGGAGGAACTAGGACTCTTGCTGACAGCAAAGAGAAGGAGCTGAACACATGGGACTTTTCTGTATTGTCTTAACTCATGACTTCAATATTTCACCCTTAACTTCTCACATATGTAAATTTTGTCTCACCAGTTAGACTATATAAACTTCTTGGAATGGAGGCCAGATCTTAAGCAGGGCATCCTATTTCTACCTACCAGTTTTCCACTTGAAAAGCCCTCATTTAAACATTTATTGCTCAAGAAATACTTGCAA
This sequence comes from Paguma larvata, assembly GCA_030068075.1. Lineage (NCBI taxonomy): Eukaryota > Metazoa > Chordata > Mammalia > Carnivora > Viverridae > Paguma > Paguma larvata. The sequence goes on from CM057830.1 coordinate 13,485,954, forward strand.
AGTGAACCTGATATGAGGAAAAGGAAGTGTATGTACTGTGATCCAGGTATCCGATTCTTAGGATGCTCAATATAATAAAAGTTGCTGATGTAAAAATTTCCATTAAATTAAAAAGGCAGCGATAAAAAACCTATGTATGAGAAGGAAAAACACAGAAGGGGAAAAAAATTCTTAACCAGCCACCCAGCTTTTTAACACATTTCATCTTTGGAAAGCCGACTCAAATGCCTTCTAGATCTCATTCTCTTTACTTTTGAAATTTGTGGACAGCAAAGTCTGACCAGGAATGTGTCATTTTTTAAAGGTCATTGGGCAGAAAATGGAAGAGACAGAATAGGCCTAAGAGTAGTCAATTCTACGAGGCCTAGAAAATAAGGTCCTCGAGCACATTCTGTTTTGTCTTCTCAGCTCTTTGTTTGTTTCTAATAACTGTCAAACTTCATCGCAACTGAAATTCCAACTCAATTCTTCTGAGACCTCTCAGTTCTGGGATAAAAAGACAGAAAACCTAAGACCCAAGATAATCGCTAAAGCCTAACAGTAAGAATCAACAGTGGGAGAACAATAACAAGCTCACTGCCACGTTGGGAAGGAAGAACTTCCTCTGCCCTTCAAGGTCCTCCTAGCTGGACTAAGAACCAAACTGACATGAGGCAGAGTAACAGGAGAAAACCATATTTAGTTACATACATATGGGGAATCCCCACACAGACAGGAAATTCCAAAGACAGTGAGGCAACATGAGGTTTATCTGACATCCTGAGCTCAGGAGAGGGGTAGGGGTGTGGGGATACAAAGGGAACGAAGACCATTTGCAGGAAGGTGAGAGAAGAGGTTTGGAAAACAGAGGTTGCCCTGCTATGCACAGAAGTTTCTGAGGTAAAAAAGAATCAGTGTCAGTAGCTCTCTTTCTGGTATAGGCAGGTAGTTGAGGGGGAGATAAGAGCTTTTCTAGAATCTACTGGGTTTTTATTACTTTTAACGCAAAATAACGTTCATGCCAAAGTGGCCTATCTTGAGGTGGCCTGCCCTTGGCCCCTACAGCCACTTCTGAAACCCCTCTCGGAATTTCTGAGCAGAGGCAGCTTTCAAAACCAAAATCAATCTTTGCTCATCCCACCCTAGTACATGTGGTCTGAACAGGTTAAGAAAACAGTAAATCATTTGAGTTGGTCAGTCATTCACATAAGGTCATGAGGATGGGTCTGTTCTGCTTACCAAAGTATGCACAGCACCAAATGCTAGAGAAATCTGTCTTGAACGAATGAATGCTGCATTACCAGATCTTTATTCAGCACTTGCTATATGTACTAGGCACAGGGAATATATTAGTGAACTGGACAAAGACCACCTCTACCAGGGTGCTCTGACAGGTAAGGGGAGATTAAGTACAGTTACAGGTGGCACAGTGTTGTAAGCACTGCGGGACATATAAAAGGGGCATTGATCCGGTTTTTAGGATCAGAGAAGGCTTTCTGAAAAAACAGACATTCACAGTGAATCAAGTGAAGGAGAGAGGGGCAGCTGGGGGAGAGAAACAGGACCCAAGTACTTGAGAAGAGGGGAGATGGCATGGCCTGTTCAAAAAATGGAAAGGGTTTCAGGGCACTTGCATCACAGAACTCAAGAAAGTAAACAGTAAGAAATCAGGCTACAGTGTTGAATACGAGGGCCGGATTTTATGAGACCCCCACAAAACATGTCATGACCATGTCAAGGCAAACCGGAGCCTTTCGAAGCTCTTAAGCAAAGCGGCGGTGTAATTTAATTTGCCTTTTAATAAGATGCCCCTGGCAATGGTATAGAGAACCAGCAGGGAGTGAGGCCGAGGCTGGGACGCCAGTTAGAATGCTGTTACATTAAATAAGATGTTAGCTGAGGATACTCTTGTACTAGAGCTGAAGGCACAGAAGCCTAGGCTGGTGTGAAAAAAACAAGAGAACAACTAACCCTGTGTGTGGGCCAAGGTGGTCCCTGATGAACCCCGCCTCCTATTACTCATGCCTTTGTGTAGTCCTCTCCCCTTGAATGTGGCACAACCCTTTAAATAAGAGAATGCGACAACAGTGATACCACCAATTCCAGACCTAAGCCTTAAGCAGGCTTGGCAGCTTTTGCTTTTGCATTCTGGGGGAAGACGACCACCATGTAAAAAGCCTAACTGCTCGGAGACTACGCTTCTGTGAGAAGCAAGGCCTGAGCCCACAAGCCCAGCTGAGCTCCCAGCCAACAGCCAGCATCGAGCTGCCGGCCAGGTGAGCGAAGCCATCTGGGAAGGCAATCCTCCAGCCCCAGTGAACCAGCTGACACCAAGTGAAGCAGAGACAACCCGTCCCTGCCCAGCCCTGCCCAAACTGGACACTCATGAGCAAATAAACGGAGTAGTCGTTGCTTTAATTCACCACATTTGGGAAAGCTTGTTAAGCGGCAACAGATAACTGAAAGAGTGTCCTCGATTCTTGCACAACCTTATGTTCTAATGGAATGAAAATGCTGACTATCACCACAACGCCCAGGGCTTTCTCACCTGAACGGCGTCACCGCTGAAGACCCCATCTATTATGAAGTACGTCCAGAAAACAGGCCACTCACATTCAATGTTTTCAAAGAGCTTGAGTTCAGCAGGGTCATAATGCAATCGGTTTGGGTCCTGGAATCAAACAGGAAACCGTCTAAAAGGTGATGTCAGATCCCATATTTAACACCATCGTACCTCACTGGGTTTCCCTCACTTCCTGACTCAACGCAGCCTTGCGGCTGATACGATTAGGAGTCTACTATAATGGGGAGATGCTATTTTTGGCAGTTTTCTCTGGAAATTTTTCAGAAAAATCAGAAATGTACACAAGACTCCTTAGTAGTTTATATTAAGCTTCCTATATCCCTAACGAACAAATAGCAATTGGCCGATCACGGGGCTCGGCAGACCATCCGTTTTATTGAACACTGTATCGTCACTGTGGCAAAGAAACTCAAGAGGGGGGCCACGGTTGCTCTTTAAAACATCGTGTGAGCCACAGAACTGTTTGTCCTTGTCTACAGACTGGTTTTACACCACCGGCCTGCTGTCCTCCTGATGATCTTATTCTTTCTATTGCCTAACTCCAGCCTCGCTGTCCCCAAAATGAAGACTTTCCTTTCCAATAGTCTAACGTGTAATTTTATAATCAAAGAAGGGAGAACACCACAGTGATGACTTAAATATGAAGCAGTTAAGGAACCATAAGAAACAATATTGAAATACAACCTCTCTTGGGGTTTTGTAACCGTCTCGAAGGAAGCGACAGCATCCATAACGCCCCTAAGAAGATAAAGAAAAAAAAGTGCATTTGATGAAACAAAAGAACTTCTTTGCCTTTTTATTTTGATTCATGTCAGCCCTTCAACCCCATTCCCGTGAATCTTTTAGTAATGAAAAGTGTACCGAGTGCTTTATGTTCTCAATACAAAAAGTTATTTTTAAGTAATAAGCAAAGTAAATTCAGGTTTGATCAGTGCCAAAAAGGGAATGCCAAAACTTTCTGTCGGAGTCACAGTGCTGGGAGAGTAATTACTGAGAGTTCACAGAGTGACCAGCCTTTCATTCTGATTGGCTGTGTCATGCAAAGATGCAAAGGGACCCTCCCTGCTTGCAAAAAGCCACTAAGGGATGCACTTGGATCAGACTACTTCTACTTGAAAGACTGGAAAGCAGAAAAGACATCTCAGACTCCTCACAATTAGGCTCTGGATGCAAAGTAGGGCAGCGAGGTAGGGGCAGGGGTGGGGTGGGGTAGGAGGGGCTTCCTAGGGCTTGGGGCTGTTGCTGCTGGATTTCCTGCTGCAGGCTCCAATATTGTCTTCAGCTTCCTGGGTGTTAAGAAAGAAGGGCAGTGGCACCTCGCGCTTGCCGTGCCTCCCTAATCTCTGGATCGCGGTGCTGGGGGCCCCCTGGATCGCGGTGCTGGGGGGCGGCTCCCCAGGTGGGGCGGCCATAGTGCTGGCTGTGGAGGCAAGCACGCTCCCTATGGCCAGCTCCGCAATGTTCTGGGAGTCCCGTTCTGGGAGTCCCAGGGAGGCCCAGCCCAGCACCCACTCCCCTTTAAACACTTCATTCCCTGCATTAACTCTCTGCCTACTCGGAGGAGCTAAAACAGCTTCCTTTTTCTCCACTAAACCGTGAGACAGCTTCTTTGGGGCTATTACTGGGGACCCTTTAACCCCTTTGATCATTTTTATGGAATCTAAGCAGGATCGTCAACGTGAAGATTTTGGCTTAGGAAACTTAAAATTTTTTTTAGGGACACTTCCATTCTTCATCATTTTACTGATAAATTCAGTTGCCTGGACAATTTAATAACATTCTCAGTTTGGCATACTGTATCAGAATTCCTGCATTTCACCTCAGGGCAGGGATTTTTTTAACCTCAACTTTGGGATCACCAAGTCCTCAGAAATTGCGTGTGAAGTTGGAAGATACTGGGACGTGAGTGTTTTTTTCTGGCAGGGACCTTATAGCTTTCAAGAGATTCTCAAAGAAGTCTGTGATCGCTAAAGGGTTAAGAAGCTCTGCTTTAGAAGTCCAGGAGGGATATGAATTGGGGTTCAAAGCTTAGGGGCTTAAACTCAAGCTCTGCTATCATGAAAAGAACTAAGACACTTGATCCCTCTGAGCCTTTGTTTTCTCACCTGCAGACCTCGCTTTGGATGCCCTGAGTCCACTAGATAAACCAAGCCACTGACCTCATGGAGAGCCAAGGCCGGGGCGAGCTGCTCCATATCATCAAATGAGAGAGACACATGACACAGGGTGGAAGGCCACCAGCATGATCGACGCTCACCTGGAGCTTGGAAATAATTTCATTTTTGGTCACATTCACGAGGTTCATATCTTCCACTGCAAAGGCCGGGAACGAGATGATGGAAAGAAGTCCAGCATCAATCTCCTTAGACGTTGATGCTCTTGGCAGCATGGAGAACAGAATAGACTGAATGAGAAACAAAGAGGTGGCTTTAACCTGAGAAGCACTAATAGTTACGTACAGTATCTAGAGACCATGACCTTAGCCCCAAGGAACATATGTATGAGTTTGCCAATTTTGAGTAGAGCTTTTTCTACCAATATGGCCCCTGTTGGGGGACCTCGCGTACCCAGCCAGTGATTCCTGTTCCTTGTGGGAGAGAGAGAAGGGGCTCGGGGAGAGCACAGTACTGCCTGGAGCCCATGCTGAGAACTATAACATGGCCTCCATTACAAGGTGGATGGATTAGGCACTGTAAACTAAAGGAAAGTGAAATGATAAGGAAAAGTTTGGGAGAGGAAGGTAGCTAACACTGGGATCTAACGAGCACAGACATGGGGCTAGACCCCTGCAAACATAAGCTTACTAAATCTCATATAAACATGATGTACTACACTAACTGATTTTCAGATGTTAAACCTATTTTGCATTCCTGGAATAAATCCCATTTGGTTATTTAAAAATATTTTTTTTCTATTTTATAAAGAAGGAATTTGGATACTGTACCCAGGGTACACATGAAGGCTCTGAGACTCAGACACAGACTCATGAGACAGAATTAGGATTCTAACCGAGGCCCAGCTGGCGACCAAGCTCACACGGTTTCCACTAGGGACTCTGCATCATTAAGATGTATCATCAGCTTGGCTCTGTTAAACCGTAGCTCAAGAAGTAGCAGGTTCCCCATTCAGGACTATTTAATGTGGGGAAATGGAGTGTGCTGGAAGGTGGGTAAAGATGGGGAACCCTTTGGCTTCAGAATAAAGCTTCTATTTCTAAAGCGAACTGACCCCAAGCCCAGTTCTGTAACTAGTCACTCACCTCTAGGCTCTCTGCCTGGAACCATGGACACCCCCCCCCAGAAGCTCTATGCGTACAAGCTGATACTTCCACAACCCTGGCACGGTACCTGGCACAGAGTGGGTCCTCAGGAAGTAAGACTTTGCTGACTGACCAGCAATCAGTGACCTACTGTCTGCTTAATGGAGTCCCCTAATCTCCAACAAATCACTCCTTTCTCTAACCTATATTTCAAGCAGTTTCTACTAATTTTGCCATTTCTCCCATTTCATGTCTCCTCCACTATCCATTCCGCCCACCCCCACCCCTCCCCAAGTGAACTACTACTTGCTAGTCATTCAGTTTGGTGGCATCATGAAATAAACTTGAGAGAAAACCACCCAGATGCTCAAAAAACAAAAAAGATTTTGCCTCCAGCAAAAGAAGGTTGCTGTAATTGTTGACTCCATATATACACCTCGTGGTCGTGTCTTATGTTTACATAGGCCTTTTTAGCTTCTAGAGTACTCTGACAAACTAAGTTGATTTACTCTGATCCTTACAACCACCTTGTGCGAGAAGAGGGGAAGGTGCCAGTATGCCCATCCTATAGATGAGGGAACTGAAGCCCAAAGAAGCCAAGTACCACCAAGCTAGAAAGGTGAGGAATGTGGGCCACCTGGCTGGCTCGGTCGGTAGAGCATACGACTCTTGGTCTCGGGGTTGTAAGTTCGAGCCCCACGTTGGAAGGAGATTACTTAAAAATAAAGTCTTTAAAAAAAACAAACAAGAAAGGTGAGGAATGTGATGTGGAGCCTAGGTCTTCCACTCCCTCAGTCTCCTCCCCCCGGTCGGGACCGTGAGGGGCTGGAACTGTTACCTGGCAGTGTTCGACATCATCAGGCAGGACGTGGATCACTGACTTGCGTCCTCCATGGGCTCCAAAGAGGTCCAGTTCATCAATTGCCTCAAGGGCTGCCTACAAGCACAGGTGTGAATCCGTTTTTCTTTCTAGTAAACAGACACTCTCATATCCACTACTCCTTTACGATTAAGCAATCTAGCATAAATGTTTTCCCCAAGGTGATGAAACGCATCTTTAAAATTCAGCTGATGTGTCCTGCAGACATGTCCTATCCTTATTTTCAGTGAAATCAGACCTTTCCTGTGTGTTGCCGCTCTTTGTAGAAACAAGAGAGAAAAAATAGAGAAACATTTCCACAAATGTAGTATTTCACCAAAAAAATAAAATATTCATGAGTTTATAACATTGAGGAGGGGGGGCACTAAATTCTAACCTTAGCAAGTCTGCCACTTAAGACTCTTAACTCTTTTAGTATTAGGTATGCTTTCTGTCAGTTGACCATAACAGAACATATTTAGTTTTGCTTTGAAAATTCTAGCCCTGGAGTCTTTATTCTATCCAAATATATACTTCAGTCTTGAGCAAGAGGGAGGCACACTAAATGTCTAGGGCAAGAGACATAAACTGGTGACTGGCAGACTGTATCTGCCCCACAGGTGTGTTCTGTTTGGCCTGAAGTATTTATTTATTTATTTATTTATTTATTTATTTATTTATTTATTTATGTTTTATTTATTTTTTAAAGAGAGTGAAAGAGAGAGAAAGAGTGTGAGCTGGGGAGGGGCAGAGAGAGAGAGGGAGACACAGAATCCAACGTGAGTTCCAGGCTCTGAGTTGTCAGCACAGAGCCCGATGCCAGGCTCGAACTCATGAGCCCGTGAGATCAGGACCTGAGCCGAAGTCGGATGCCCAACTGACTGAGCCACCCAGGTGCTCCAAGGCCTGAAGAAGTTCTAAAAATGATTTTGAACTGGAATATCTTTAAAGAAAGTTCCCAGTGTCTCTAATACCCCTCGATATTTTTCTCTCTGACCAGCTTCATTTGTTTATGTTACTTGCCTGACCTGACTCCACAGACTTTTGAACTTGTGAGCCCTGCCCTACAAAGTGGTCACGTTCTTCGGCCCTCTTTATGACCCAGAAAAGAAGACTGGACATCATACATCCGGATGCTTGGACAACAGCAAGAGCTTAGACCTGTGGGTGATAATAATGAGAAGGGCGGGCACTCATTTTCGGGCACATGCACACACTTCGGTGTAGGAATCCTACATTCTTTACTATACTCTCAGGTGGCTGGGGTGCGTGTGCTACTTGAATTTCGTACTTACAGCTGACTTTTGAAAAATATGTTCATCAGATTAAATCCATCCCCCTAAAGATGAGAACCAAATCGAAGCAGTAAAAATGCACAGAAGGAAGAACACGCAGGGCAAGACGGTCACCTTGGCCATTCCTACGGAGCTTGCATTCAATTCCGGAATGCCCTGATTAGTCTTGTCTCCGCGCTCCCACATTCCATAATCCTGAGGAAGAAAAAGGTAGCGGTCAGAGCAGGAAAAAGAGGTACATGAGAAGTGCTATGGAAACATAATTCCTTCATGTAACCACAGGCATAAGGGCACCTGGATATCCCTTCTCAAAGGTTACGGGGTTCCTGGCTGTGCTCGTCCTCAGTTTCACTTCATCTGACCTCCGTGCAGAATTTTGCAAGTAAATACTCAAGTGGAACAAAAATGCAAAGCAAAAACACTCTCAATTTTCTTTATTCCTAGAAGCTATCAATTTGTAAGAAATTCTTGATTTGTAGAGAACAAAACGTTTTACTTCTCTTCAAACGAAATGTTGCCCCTCTATTTAGCCAATCTCTTTGAACTTAAATTGTAAGACAGAACAAAGAAACTTTAACAGATGCATTATAACTAGTTGAAGCCAACCAAACTATTTAAATAACTTAATACCTATTTCTAGCATTACCTCTTGGGAAAAAGTGCTAAGCAAGAAACAAAAGCCAAAATCAAGTGAGGCATAGAATACTGAACTTTGCCGGTCTTTCAAGACAGATTAATATGAATTGGCTCAGAACACGCCATCCACACAGAGGCTGTGATCCACGCAGACCTAACTTTTATAATTCATACTTTCACTTAAGAGAAGCAAGCACTAGATACAGTTCTGAAATAACGCCACATGCGCTACTGAAAAAAGGCAACCCAACAAGAAGAGGACTAGTGCCAAAATCTCAGCGTTTATTATTTGATCTGCAAAGACGAACATTTCCAAAATGTGCAAATTTAGACTCGGACACACCCGAGCGGCTTTCGACTCTTTCCTGCTGGCGCACCTTGTAGCTGAGCCCCAAGACTCCTTCCTTCAGTGCTCCTCACATCTGGGCCTTTCCACATTCCACACCATTCTCACTCCAACCCCGGAGCCGAGTGACTCATCCTCAACAACTGCTTTCCTCAACTCACTCCCCTGAGCAAGACTCTAAAATGACAAACGACTTATTCCCCAGCGGCTCACGGTCAAATCCCTCTCTCTGGCTGGCCGCACACCTGTGTTATCTGGCCTCTGCCCCCTGCACGCCCGCAAGCGGACTCTGTTTTCTGCTTGTCCCCAATACTCTGCTTTCGGGCTGTCTCCTCCTTCCCCCGGAGCCCCCTCTCCCCAAAGACCCCTCCCACCTTCAGAGCCCCTTCCCGCGCATTACTGCACCTGCTCCTCCCTCGCCCTTCTCATCTAAACCCTAACTCACCCTCCAAGGTCAGCCTCAAGTCCCCCCCTTTCCACAAGGACTTCTCTGGTTTCTTTAGACCCTGGCACTGCCGACACGTGGAGCCGGATCACACTTTGTTGCAGGGCTGCCCGTGCAACGTGGGACGTTCAGCCGATCCCTCGCCTCCGCTCACTAGGTGCCAGTAGCTCCCTCCCCGGTGTGACGAGCAAAATTGTTTTCAAAAGTCCCCTGTGAGGGGAAGGGACGACTGCCCCTCGCCCCTCGAGAATCGCCTCTTTAGACCTGCGGTAGCCCTTGGACCAAACCTAGTTCGCCATGTACTTTTGTAAACAAGGCCTATCTGGGACACAGCCATGCTCACACGCTCACGTGTTGTCCACGGCTGCCTTCCCTGCGATGATGGCAGAGTTGAGTGGAAGCAACAGGGACCGGAGAGGCCAAAAAGCTGAAAATATTTACTGTCTGGCCCTTTACAGAAAATGTTTGCCGACCCTTGCTCTAGACCATAGTGGCGTTTTTGTTGTTGCTATGTTTTTGTTTTTGTTTTTTTTTTAAAACAAACTCTACTCTTTATTTCCCTCATAGTCAGCCTTGCACAGGTTCGTTGTTTTCTAAGAAGTGCACAAGGCGCCGCCTTCCATATCAGACAGCAGCCCGGAGGAGCTGGGGTTTATCCACATTTACGCCGGGCCCAGGGCACATGTCCGGACCTGGCCCCTCCGCCTGTGGGCTGTGTGGGGCGATCCCCACAGCACGGCAGTTCCTACCCACACGCGGACGCTGCCACCCTTCATCCTGCGGGAGGCTGGCCGGGTAAAAGCTGCAGGACATGTTTCAGTCTTATTTCAAATAAGCATAATGGGTTCCAAGAGAGCATGTGGTGCGTTCCAAAAACATCAACTCCCCAAACATGTTCCAGGACAAAAATGTGCACTTTATGTGCAGAAGTGACAGTCACAGAGTTCTAGTCTTGCTCACCTTCTGATCAGCCCCAAATAGTCTGGCCCTCCAAGAACGGTAGGAATTTTATTCTTCTTAACTGGACACCTGAAAAAATTACTGGGGGTGATACTTACAGCGACTTTATATGCAGCTTCTATGTAAAAAACAAGATTCTGTATGAAGGCCACCTCATCAAGGGTGAAAATAATACGTAAACCTAGTAAAGGAAAACAAACAATAAAGTTATGGAGTTATGTTGTGAAGAGAGAACTGCCAATTACCAACACCGCGCTAGGAAAGAAATCCTTGTACTCCCATTTTCATTTGTCTTACTAACGCATCAAAAATTAAGTGTGAAGTATGGGGGGCCTGGGTGGCTCCATCGGTTGAGCATGTGACTGTGGCTCAGGTCATGATCTAATGGTTTGTAAGTTTGAGTCCCACATCGGGCCGACTGCGGTCACCCCGTCAGCATGCAACCTGTTTTGGATCCTCTGTCCTCCTCGCTCTCTGCCCCTCCCCCACTCATGCTCTCTCTTAAAAAATTAATAAAACATGAAAAAAAATTTTTAATTAAGTCTGAAGTAAATGGAAACAGTTAATGCCTAATCTCAGAAAGAGAAAGGAAGGAAAGAATGTGTGCCAACAGGTAGAAAAAATGGAAAGAGAAGGTGTGGGGCCTTCTGGTATGTTGGATTTGTGCAAAGAAGTTTCCAACAAAGCATGAATTTTAGCCCAGAGCAACCGGACACCATTCTTATCCTTGAGTAAGCCAAAGGGTGGGGACCCTTCCCCAGGGGCAGATAGGGAGAGGAGTGCCCCCAACTTCAGCAGACACTCCTTACCCTTGTGGAAAGGCGAGTTCCCGGATCTCCCCGAGGGCTGCACTGATGCATGGAAGCAGGCAGCGACCAAGAGAGCTGGATTTTTGCTTGGGTCCTTGAATGGTTAGTTGATTATGGCAAATACACATACTTTTCAAGTATGAACTCTTGAAGCTGGGAGAGGTATGGTGAGCTATGAACTCTTACATCAGTGGGGGGAGTTTAACTAGTAAACTGTTCCGAAAACAACGTGGTAATATATATAAGTAGCCTTTGAATGACGCCCAACAGAAGGAAGCAAATAGAGAAGGGGTCAAAGTCGGTTCTGCAACATCAGTTATAACAGGAGGAAAAGGAATAAAGGAATAGTTTGATTACAACACATCCATTGACAAAGTCACTAAAGTTATGTTTATGAAGAGCTTCTAAGATCATGGGGAAAATGCTTAAGTTATAATGCTATATAATAAAGATTATTATTTATGCAAACAATAAGACCTTAAATAGAAAAAAAAAAGACTTGGAGGAGACACATTTAAATGAAAATTGACAGTTGAATTTTTTCTTTGTATTTTGTTATATTTTCCAAACTATTTACAGTGAGTTCATATTAGTTTTCATAACCAAGAAGTATTTCTTATAAATGCCCAGTTTACTCACAAAGCTATGACAATATTATTTATGGATTTCTGCTATCTTTAGAGTTTCACACTTGCAGCCTGAACTACATGGAACGCCTCTAACTCCGAAGGTCAGTTCACTGGACTGGTGATGCGAACTCGGAGATGCAGCAGCTCAGTGACCTAGCCCCGGGGGCCGCAGCGGCAGTCTCTGTCATGGGAGGGACTATCTGGTCAGCAGAAACGCTGCAGTCTGAAGTTCAGGAGGCCTGATATCCAAGCTGCCACAGAAGCCAACGGCCTAGGCTGAGGAACAATGCTCAGGGTCGGGACTTCCTGGGGCCTGCGTCCAGCATGGGTGCTATGGACTGACTGACCACCCCGGGGCAGATAGCCGTGCTCTAGAAATTACACTGTTTGGACATAATTCAGGTAAATGAGGGTGTGTCTAGAAGCGGGTGACCCAGGTAGTGAGAGGAAAAGGTGAAGGGGCCACGCCTGCTGATACTAGAAAAGAAAATCCTAAGAGGGGGCTTGACACTGTCTGCAGATGTTCGAGCTGTCAGGAGATCTGATTTAGGCTGCTCCAGTAAACAGTGACAGCGAGGAAGCTTTGGGACCAACAGCCCTTTGTCCTACAAGTTCTCAGAAGGCTGGCTGTGAGCATGTCACAGTCAGTGCACATAATGTTATCAAGAGCATGCTTTTTCTTTACAGAAATAACTTATTTTGCATTCTCATCAATGCCTGTCCCTCCCCGCCCCCTTCTCCCTGTACAATGTCACTCCCTGTACAATGGGCTCACCAGAGGCAGTCATCTGGGCCAGGAACAGGAGGAAGAGGGAGGTGGCATCCACCTGGAGGTGGCCCCACTGGTCGTCACCCACCACGGTGCTGCAGGTGGCGGTGTTGTACTTGGCGTGCAGGCTGTCCTTGGTACTCTGAGTGTGCTTGAACTTCTCCACTTTATCTACCTGAGGGAGAAAGCAAGCCGACTCCACACAGTTTAAGGGGCTGACGGCAGGTGGAGGCCACACCCAAAGTCCATCTCTTGGTTCTAGACCTCTGATCAGCTACCTCTGGGGGCCAGGGGGGTGGAAGGCAGCACATGTTCCCGAGTGAGCACCGCACAGAGGGGCCGTGCGGGGGATTCTTCCCGTCTGCACCGGAAATGCCCCAGCCCAGTGGGGTTTTAACAAGCTCTGCAGGGCGACGGGTCACGCCAAAGGGTTTCTTTGTCTGTATATGTCCAGCAGGAGCTGTGACACATGGTAGGCACTCAATAAGAGAGAGAGGGAAGAAAAAGGACCCATTTAAACTTCAACTTCTTGTTTCCTTATGTCAAAAGGAAAAGGGCAGCTAAGTCTTTGAAGACTAACCAGGTTTATGCTGATGAAGGCTGGGGACAGTATCATTCATCTTGGAACGTGTGCAGATCCTAGTAGGGCGTTCTGTACACAGTACATGCTCAATGAATAGTTTTATTTACTCCTCACTGAAAATATCAGTAAATAGTAATGTCGAGTTTTAAAAACTCAAGCATTTCAACTCAAATGAAAAGAAACCCTTTTATAAACTCAACAAAATAAATGGTACTACACGGCTGTCTGGGAGTGGCTTTAAAAAAACAATGATTTCTGGGGCACCTAGGTGGCTCGGTCAGTTAAGCATCTGACTCTTGATTTTGGGTCAGGTCATGATCTCATGGTTCATGGGATTGAGCCCCGTGTTGGGCTCTGTGCTGACAGTACAGAGCCTGCTTGGGATTCTCTCTCTCCCTTTCTCTCTGCCCTTTTCCTGCCCATGCTCTCTCTCTCTCTCTCTCTCTCTCAAAATAAATAAACCAACATTGAAAATAAATAAATAGGGGCACATGGGTGGCTCAGTCGGTTGAGCGTCGGACTTTGGCTCAGGTCATGATCTCTCAGTCAGTGGGTTCGGGCCCCACATTGGGCTCTGTGTTGTCAGCTCAGAGGCTGGAGCCTGCTTCAGATTCTGTGTCTCTCTCTCTCTGCCCCTCCCCTGCTCACACTCTGTCTCCCTCTTTTCTCAAAAATAAACACTAAAAATTTTTTTTTAAATAATACAATAAATAAATAACAAGGGTTCTTTCCCCATTTAAAAAAAGGGCACATTCTCCTTTCACACAAGTAACTCTTCAAAAGAGATTCTGAGTAACGGGGTCCTTTGAGTCTGGGTCCTTATTGAAGGTAGTTCAAAAGGACAAAGTAAGTAAAATATTTCCTATTTCTCTTCCACTTGAGAAGAAAAGCTCAAAATGCTTTAGGAATGTTAGCTGTCACCATGAAAGTGACAAAATACCCCCTCAGATGACCCAAAAACACATTTGTCATTTTCTGCCTACCTGTCTCATCATGCACTGGAGAAGACCCCGCATCAGTTTCACCACGTTCTGCGGAAATAAAGTGGGATTAGCGACAGGGCCGGCTTTCCTGCTCCAGGAAAACCGCCACTCCCCACATGGACAGTAAACCAGGGCTGCCTGGAGGCTGCGAAGTACACACACATCTTCAGATTTAACCAAGCAGAGGTTAGATCATCTCCAATCCATCACAAAGAAAGGAAATCTTGATGCAGCGACTTATCTCAAATAAAGGGGTTGGAGCAGATGGCACCTCCAGTTCTACAATCCGCCAATATTTTAGCAAGACAATTTTTATAAGCCTAGTATCCTGATGTTTCATTCTGATGTCACAATTCTCATTCATTTTTTTATGCTAAAGATGAATTAAGTCCACCATGCCTGCCCCAAAGTGATGACGCTTTGCCAAAGAGCCATTTGTGACACCGTCACTGGACCATTGAGTAAAGTTCATATGAAATCCAAGTAGCTGCCTGAGGTTTCTCAATATTATGTATTGCAACCAACAGTTATAATTATCATTATAAATAATAACTATAGTACTATGAAAATAAGGCATTCTGTCCAGGAACTATATAGAACACTTTACCTGGATTCTAATTCTTGCAAACAACCTTATGAGGTGGGTGTCATTATTACCCCACTTCATAGACAAGGAACCTGAGGCTGAGAAAGACAAGGCGACATTGCTAAAGTCTCCCAGCTGGCAGGCAGAGCAGCGAGTGCAGAACCCACGCCTCTGACTCCAGAGTCTGAGCTCTTAGTCAATACATTATGTTGCCTCCCACTTTCTTCACAGTTTGGGCCCATCAAAAGACCACTCTTAACATGTCCCATTGGAAACACTATAAAACGAATTCACCAGTGGCTACAGAATGGAATATTTTGCAGGTCGAAGTAGACTGGCTGGAAGGAGTTCCCACCCAGGACCATGAGCATCTCCTCTCTTGTAGAACGTACATGGTCTGCAGGGGAGGAATGTAGTGAAAGGCTGTGGAAGTTAATTACCACAGAAAAGTCTGGAATGAATTATCTTTCAGATCCTTCTGCCTCTACAATCCTAGGATTCGAGAATACAATTTCACTTTATGTCATAAACTCTTCTGAGGCAGAAAATGTTACCTCATAATAAGGTTATAATTAACATTGTTATAATTAACACTTCCTACAGTGTATAGCATAAACATTTGTCAACTGACTTCCCTTCAAGTAAAGTTATTTTCCATTATGAAGAAGCACAGCTGTTCCTGACTGGGGGGACATTGCCATCCTCCAGGGGTGGGGGAACATCTGGAAATGTGGGGCCAAAAGCCTCTTTATTGTCACCAAGATAAAGGCGGGGACTACCGGCATTTAGTGAGTAGGGACCAAGGAGCCTAAGTGTCCTGCAATGCATGGGATAGTCTCACACAATGAATGACTGTGCTTCCTAAGCCCCAAATGCAATTGCATCCCTGCTGAGGATCACTGGAAGATCCCATGTTATCTTCCATAATCAAGAGAAATGACTCTCTTTAGTTATTAACCACACTCGATAAAACAATGTGCCCTGTTCATGCCTCGCTATCGTCAGTCACAGAGCAGCAAATCTAGTCAACTCTAGCCTGCATTGGAAAATGCTTACAGAGGGGGCGCCTGGGTGGCTCAGTCGATTAAGCATCCGACTTCGGCTCAGGTCATGATCTCGCCATTCATGAGTTTGAGCCCCACATTGGGATCTGTGTTGACAGCTCAGAGCCTGGAGCCTGCTTCTGATTCTGTGTCTCCCTCTCTCTATGCCCCTCCCCTGCTCACACTCTGTCTCTCTTTCTCTCTCTCAAAAATAAACATTAAAAACAATTTTTAAAAATGCTTACAGAGAAGAGACGGTGTGTGTGCATGCGTGTGTGTGTGTGTGTATAGATAGGCAGGCTTTACTTTGATTTTGTCTCAAAGGAGGATGGAAGTTAGATGAACATCCACATTAAATTATGACAGTGCTAAGAACGGCTCGCTTATGTGGTAGCCGTCGCCCGACTTCTTGCAGGAGCACTAAGTGCTTGCTGTGAGCATTTTTTACAACTACCTCTTGTCCTGCCTCCAAGACGTGGCGATTTTAGCGCCCTGCACTCAGCATATCTAGTCAAGTCCAAACTATCCTTCCCTTGCTCCCACAGACAGGCTTCCTCTCTTAAGGTTCCCCCCTGTCGTCAAGGCTGCCCACCACTCCTGCCCACGTTGGTCACTGTAACAAGCCCTGATTAGGCTGTAAGAACTCTCCCTGAGTCTCGTGATCTACTGGCTGGGAGGGCCAAGGAAGAACATATGAATCGAAGATAAATCCAAAAGGCTCTCCTGCTAAGAGAACTATAATTTTATATGTCAATGCTCTCTACTTCAACGCTGTCACTCAAAATACTCTGAAAATACCTCCTGTACTCAAAGGGCAGAATATTTTCTTACATACTCAATGATGTCAAATCTTTGCTTTGGTGAGTATGTCAGTTTCTGATTTTAGAAATCATTAAGAGGACTTCATAGTACCGTATGGTAACATAGGCATGAATATTGGACAACACCAATGTGGTTCAAAATTAAAAGTCTTAATTCTTAAGACTGCTTTGGAATGGCTCAAACTAGAAAGGAATTTCTAAGAGAAATTCCAAAAATGTTTTAAGCAGTAGCAATACAATTTGGATAAATATCCTTTCAACATGACTACTAGAGAGTATACACCTTGGAATGTATATTTCTGGTATGCTGACCCTTTAAAAACAATTGTTATATTAGTTTATAATGGCATTTTGTATATAAGTATATACAAAATTGACAGAGCATGTATGAGAGAAATGTAGCTAGTTGGAAATTTGGACGCTTTCTTTTCCTATTCGGAAAAGGAATGATTAGGAAAAGGTAGTATGATTTTTGTTGTTTTTTTAAGGAAGGAAAAAAAATCTCAAAGAGAAAGACCAGCAAGAGGCTGAGGCTACCTAAATGCCTCCCTAAAATATTCTATAGCAGAAATGGACGTGACGTCTACACCAAACTGTTCTACACAAACAACTACTTCCTTGTAGGCTTTTGAGTTCAGGGGTAAGGGGCTGAGCAGCCAACAAGGCTGCCACTCAGCATTACCTGCTCCAGCTCGTAGGCTTTGGCCTTGTCCTCGTCACGGTCGGCATTCTTGCGGTAGGCCATGCCCAGGCCCCACACGGCCAGAATGCTATAGATGTTATCCCGCACCCAGGCGTCCTTCTGTTCGTGACTGGCTGACAGCAGCCCTGTGACCGGATTCTATTAGACAAGAGACACAAAATGACTCAGCGCCATCTTCACCCAGCTCCTGGCAAACGAATGCCTGCCCTGAGGGGACACAACAAGGGCCAGGATGAGGAGGAGAAATCGGAGTTCTAGTCCTTGCTCTGCCACCAACAGCCTGATCTTGGGTGAGAAGTGACATTGCTTCTCTGCGCTTCAGTTTCCTTATCTATATAACAGAAATATTAGATTACAAAGTCTCTAGGGAACCTTCTAATGCTGAAGTTCTTGTTCTTATGCTTTCAAACCAGATCATCTTGTTGTGACAAACAAGACAAATGCCTACAAGAGTCTTACAAATCTGTGCACTGCAGGCTTTAGGTCTTCTGCCTGCATGTTTCCACACCAGCTGGTGAAACACTGAACCTGGAGCGAGAGGCCCAGGTGCGGGGCCCCACTTCGGGGCCAGTCCGGTGCACCAGTCTGGTCCTGGGCACCAGGGGAAGCTCCCTACCCTACCTGGGCCTCCACGGCCTTGTCTGTAATACAGACATTTCATGTACCCAAAAAGGACACACTAAGCAAGAGGACATCGGGGGTCCTATTCAGCTATGGTATTAAAAATTTTTTTAATGTTTATTTATTTTTGAAAGAGACAGAGAGAGTGTGTGAGCAGGGGAGAGGCGGAGAGAGAGGGAGACACAGAATCCAAAGCAGGCCCAGGCCCTGAGCTATCAGTGTCTAACACGTGGCATGAACCCACGAACTGTGAGATCATGACCTGAGCTGAAGTTGGATGGTTAACCGACTGAGCCACCCAGGTGCCCCTAGCTCTGATATTTAAAAGGGCAGCAGAGTCACTAAAAAGCCAGACCTTCGGGGCGCCTAGGTGGCTCAGTCGGTTGGGTGGCCGACTTCAGCTCAAGTCATGATCTCACTATTCCAGAGTTAGAGCCCCGAATCGGGCTCTGTGCTGACGGCTCAGAGCCTGGAGCCGGTTTCAGATTCTGTGTCTCCCTCTCTGTCTCTGCCCCTCCCCTGCTTGTGCTCTCTCTCTCTCAAAAATAAATAAACATTATATATAAAAAAAAAGGCCAGACCTTCACACACACAAAAGTATACACAATATTCATAACAGCATTAGTCATAATAAGCCAAAAGTGGAGACAACCCAAATGCCCATCAACTGATGAATGAAGAAAATGTAGTTTACACAATGAAATATCATTCAGCAATAAAAAGGAATGAAGTATTAATATATGCTACAGCAGGGGTGAACCTTGCAGACATCATGCTGAGTAAAAAAAGCTGGTCACAAAGGACCACATATTGTAGCATTCCATTTATACAAAATGTCCAGAATAGGCTCATCTGTAGAGATAGAAAGATCAGTGGTTGTCTAGGGCGGGGGTGGGGGGAGGGTAGAAGGAAATGGGGTGTGTGTGACCTGTTAACAGGTTGCTTTCTGGGGTTGATCAAATTGTTCCAAAATTGATCGTGGTGATGATGCACAACTCTGTAAATATACTAAAAATCATTACATTATTTACTTTAAACGGATGAACTGTACGGTAAGTAAATTACACTCCAATAAGGCTATTATTTTTCTAAAGCCAGTGCTAATAAACTCTGTGCCTCGAAACAAAATGGATAAGGTAGAAAAAGAGTCACATAAAGATAAAGCTTTGCTGATTGCTTGTTGACTTTTCCTGAAAATATGCAAAGAAATATGCATCTAATAAAATACGTCCAATAAAACACGGAGCCTTGCCACCTTAAAAAATTACTCAAAAAGGTACCAATTTACAAGGAGGCTCATTAAAAACTGTCGGGTACTTTCAAAGTGATACTGCCACAGTCATCAGGTGAAAACAACACTGGCGTCGTTCCAAATGTTCCCACATGAGGAATTAAATACTGGACTTTCTCCTTTAGCTAACCTATGCCCTCTTCGACAACATCTAAAACTCAACTGAAACCGCCCACAGGGGCAACAGAGTTTTGTATTTTGACACGGTTCCAGAACCAACAATTACACAGCAATCATTTTAAAGAAGTGGAGCCTAGAAATGACTGAGTGAAGGTACAAGTCTTACTCCAACACTGGACAGCCAGAGTTTTTTTTAAAAAATCACTATGAACCAACAATGTATAACATAAGCAACTTTAACTGCTCTGAGGCCAGCTGGATAACCCCAGGACAGGAATCATCAGGAGATCCAGAGAAAGAAATCAGCCCCTTCTTCGAATACCCATCAACCGCGAGACCACGGAGACAAACAGCCTTCCGATGACACAGCAGTGACCGCTTACACATAGTGCCAAGTGTGGTTTGGATTACGAAATGTCACTGTTCTGTTAACCGAAAGTTACTTCTTTGATTCTTTAGTTTCGGCTTAACTGTTGAGGCGGATTAGTTTATCCCCACCCAGAACTAGAATGTGTGAACCCCTCGTTTCACTACAGAGATGCAGTCTGGGTGCTGAGATCCCCACATTCCAAACTGCATACTTAAACCATGTTAAACTGCGGTGCTACTGTACTCAGTGAAAGGAGTTATGAACTGTAAGTTATGAATTTACTATTTAAAATTTTTTTTTAATGTTTATTTTTGAGAGAGTGACAGAGCATGAGTCGGGAAGGGGCAGAGAGGAAGGGAAACACAGAATCCAAAGCCAGCTCCAGGCTCCAAGCCCGATGAGGGGCTGGAACCCGTGAACTACAGGATCATGACCTGAGCCGAAGTTGGACACGTAATCGGCTGAACCACCCAGGTGCCCCTTGAATTTACTATTAGGAACTGAACATTTGTGTCTATTCATATGTTGAAATCTAATTTCCAATGTGATGCTATTTGGAGGTGGGGACTTTGGGAGGCGATTAGGTAGTGAGGGTAGAGCCCTCAGGAATGGGACTCAGTGCCCTTAACAGAAGAGGCCAGGACACCAGCTTGCTCTCTCCCTGCCACGTGAGGATGCAACAAGAAGCTGGCTGTCTGCAACCCAGAAGAAGGCCCTCACCAGAACCTGACCATGCTGGCACTCTGATCTTAGACTTCCCAGCTTCCAGAACAGCGAGAAATAAATTCCTGCTGTTTAAGCTCCCCTGTCCGTGTATTTTGTTATGGCAGCCCCAGCTAAGACTTGCTTCTCTCTTTAAGTCTATAAAAAATAATGTGCTGTGCTGGAAGATGTGGGAGGTTCCATTTTGATGTAACTCATAAACACTGAAATGACCACAGACGGGAGATACTCGGCGGTGCCCAGTCTGTCCCTTCTTCTAAGCCGAGCCAGTCGTTTTGCCTTTGTGTTACTTACTCCCCTACTCGAGGTGGCCTCCGCCGCACCCCCCGCATTCTCACTCACTGGTTTCTGTGAAATACCCAACAGGCCCACGTCTCCAGAGCTCTCTCTGGGGTCTTTTACTTGCAGTAGCTATCTAAATGGAAGGGGAACAAAGGGCCTTCGTATCTGCTGCAATTTTACAAGCTAAACAGAAACAGAGAAACTGCAGACAATAGGAGGAAAGCGTGCAGATCTTTTCAGGCTAAGCCAATGGCTTCAGATATGATCGTTTTAACCATATGCTGCTTTCTAATCTTTTAAAAATATAATTTAATTATATCTATACCCACACATAGGCTTTAACATACTATGTTTAAGAGCAGAAGTGCTGGGAGGCGCCTGGGTGGCTCAATCGGTTAAACGTCCGACTCTTGGATTTCGGCTCATGTCACAATCTCACAGCCGTGGGATCAAGCCCCATGTTAGGCTCCACACTGAGTGTGGAGCCTGCTTAAGATTCTCTCTCTCTCTCTCTCTCTCTCTCTCTCTCCCCCTCCGCCCTGCCCTTCCCTCCCCACTTGCACTCTCTCTCTCTCAAATAAAATTATAATGAAAAAAAAAAAGAGCACAGGTGCTGGAAACAGCCTATGTAAAAAGCTCTACCACAATCCAGCTGTGACCCTGAGCAAATTACACTTCAGTGTCTCCATGTATCAAATGGGGATTAGAACAGTACTTGGACCTCATAGTGTTGTTTGTGAGAATTAAATGAGTAATTCAAATCAAGCATTTTGGACTGTGTCTACCATAAATCAGTGCTCAATAACTGCTAACCAGATTAATATCATCAACCTATTTGAACAGATTTCATTCGTATTACTTCTTTTTCATGTAATTATTTCAGGAAATCAGATGGGGATAGTGGTTAGGGGAACAATCTACAAGTCTCCTTACCATAACCATCATTATTTTTTTAGAAAGAAAAAAGCCTGGTGCCTTCTTTTATTTTTACAGTAAATATGGCTAATAGACATAGTTATCCCACTGATATGCTTGAGACAAAAACACTGGCAACACTCCACCCTCTCCACCCCCAGGTCTTTGCCTTTCCCCTTCTGTAGCCCTGAATTTTGCTCACTCAAATAAATCTTCCCTATTTAAACTCTCTGTGTACTTCACCTGTAAGAATGAATTAATATTAGTGACAGATTCTGTAATAAGCGCTACTACCGCTCGACAAGCATTTCCTGAGGTGACAGGTGAGGGGCCATGAAGGAAGAAGACAGGGCAGACTGCAGACAATGGAGCTGAGGACAGCCATGAGGAGTCATGGGTGCTGTCCCAATGTGGAGATGGCACAGGCCTGAGCCAGGAGACTCAGCACCCCTGCTGTGAGGGAACTGACAATGACATCCTTAAACTCTAGGAGAAGAGGCCTGAGACAGATGAGCCCCAAATAAACTGTGTTTCATTGAGTACAAGGGGCCAACAGTTGGGCATTCTGTCCTTCAGTTTCAGTCATTTGTTGGCACCTCTTACCCTTTCCACCACTTCTTCATTTCTAAATTAGAGAAAGTGCCCTTCTTGGCGCCTGTTTATGAGAGAAGACCCTAGAATGAATTGGGCCCAGGGCTTGGCTTCTGTGCTATGGTAACAAACATCACTAAAATCTTGGTGGCTTATAACACCAAACATTCATTTCTCTTCCATGCCTCATGTCCATCACTGGTCAACTGTGGTTCTGCTCTGTGTTTTCTTTCTTCTACGAACCAGGCTACTAGAGCAGCCTAAACCCACAACACTGCCCATCTCATGGCAAAGGAGAAGAAAGACACAGTGAACCATGAGCGGCCTCTTCGGGCTGCCAGTCAGAATGGACACATATGACTTCCCCTCTTATCTCATCCGTTAAAGCAAGTCTCATGGCCATTTCTGAGTTCAACAAGGTAGACATGTGAAATCCTAAGGATGGGAAGCAAATAATTGTGAACTATTATGTGAACAATCATGGAAACAACTATTATGTAAAGAATTGTGAATAATTATGCTGTCATGATGACCTTACCTGCTAGCTGTGGTGGGCTGGGACCCCACCTTTACGGCCCACCCATAAATGAATCTGAAGCAATCAGAGATTAATACGGTAACGAGCCACTTGCATTTTGCTTTTTGGCTTATAAAAAAGTACTAAATAAACTAAAATTCCTACTCTTTAGGATAGGGGTAGGAGGAAAAAGGAATTGAGATAGTAATACCAGGTAAGGTCTTTGCTGACTTCACAGCAAAGAATATTACCAGGAATACAGAGGAATATTACATAAAAATGAAAGGATAAGCTCACCATGAAGACTTAACAATCCTAAGTTTGTCTGTACCTAATAAGAGGCAAAGGGATAGACACACAGAGGCTAGAATATAGAGTCCAGAAACAGATCCGCACAAATACGACAAATTGATTTTTGACAAAAGTCTAAAGACAAATGGGGAAAGGACAGTCTTTTTTTTTTCTTAAGATTTTATTTTTAAGTAATCTCTACACCCAACATGTGTCTCAAAATTACAACCCTGAGATCAAGAGTTGCATGATCTACCAACTGAGCCAGCCAGGCACCCCAAAAGAATAGCCTTTTTAATAAATGGTGTTGGAACACAGAAATACAAAGGGTAATAAAAGAATATTATGAACCATTATATGCCAACAAACTGGATAACCCAGAATAAATGAGTAACTTCCTAGAAGCACACAACTTTCTAAAAGTGAATCACACAAACAAATGGAAAGATATACCACACTCATGGAATGGAAGAATTGTTAAGTTAATTAAATTAATTATTAAAATGTCCATACTACCCAAAGCAATCTACAGGTTCAATGAAATCCCTATCGAAATACCAATAGCAGTTTTCACAAAACTAGAACAAAAAAATCCTAAAATGTGTATAAAACCACAAAAGATCCCAAATAGCCAAACAATCTTGAGAAAGAAGAACAAAGCTGGAGGTATCACAACCCCAGCTTTCAAGATATACTACAAAGCTATGGTAATGAAAACAGTATGGTACTGGCACTAAGACACCTAGATCGATAGAACAAAACAGACAACCCAGAAATAAACCTGTGATTATATAGTTAACTAACCTACAACAAAAGAGGTCAGAATATACATGGGGAAAAGAGTCTCTTCGATAAATGGTTCTGGGAAAACTGGATACCTATATGCAAAAGAATGGAAATACTCCACTTTTTTACACCATACACAAAAACTAGCTTGGAATGGATTAAAGATTTAAACATAAGATCTGAAGTCATAAAACTCCTAAAAGAAAACATGAGCAATAATTACTTGGACACTGGCCTTAGCAACATATTTATGGATAGGTCTCCTTAGGCAAGGGAAACAAAAGCAAAAATAAACTATTGGGACTATACCAAAATAAAAAGCTTTTACAGAGTAAAGGAAATCATCAACAAAACAAAAAGGCAACCTACTGCATGGGAGAAGATATTTGCAAATAATGTATCTGATAAAGAGTTGATATCCAAAGTGTAGCTAGAACTTATACAACTCAATAACAAAGAAAAAAACCACAAATAATCTGATTTTAAAATGGGCAGAAGATCTGAACAGACATTTTTCCAAAGGAGACATACGAATGGCCAACGGACACATGAAAAGATGCTCAACACCACTAATCACCAGGGAAATGCAAATCAAAACCACAAGGAGATCACCTTACACCTGTCAGAATGACTGGAATGAAAAGGGCAAGAAATAGCAAGTGTTAGCAAGGATTTGGAGAAAAGAGAACACTTGTGCGCTGTTGGTAGGAATGCAAAGTAGTGCAGCCACTATGGAAAATAGTATTCACGTTCCTCAAAAAGATAAAAAATACAAATGCCATACAATCCAGTAATTCCACTACCCAAAGAAAATGAAAGCACTTAATAAAAAAGATATATGCACTCTTACGTTTACTCCACCATTATATACAACAGCCAAGATAAGGAAGCAATCCAAGTTTCCACTGAAAAATGAGTGGGAAAAGAAGATGTGGTTTATATATACCACGGAATACTACTTGGCCATAAAAAAGATTAAGATTGTGCCATTTGTGACAACATGGATGGACCCAGAGGGTATTATGCTAAGGGGAGTAAAAGGAGACAAATAACATATGATTTCACTTATATGTGGAATCTAAAAAACAAATAGAAACAGTTCCATAAATACAAAGAACAAACTGGTGATTGCCAAGGGGAGGGGAGTGAGAGGATGAGTGAAATAGGTGAAGAGGTTAAGAGGGACAAACTTCCAGTTATACAATAAATAAGTCACAGGGATGAAAAGTCCAGCATAGGAAATACAGTCAATAATATTTTAAATAACTTTGTATGACATCAGATGGTAACTATACTTGCTGTGGTGAGCATTTCATAACCCACAGTATTGTCAAATCACTATACTGTACACCTGAAACTAATATAATACTATATAGGTCAACTACACTTGAGCTAAAAAATAATTAAAGAAATATTGTAACCACTCAAGGAAAGAATGAAAATAATAAAAAGATGTGCTGTTTTTAAAAAATGTGAGTAAACAAAAACAACAAACCTTAGATGTCAAAATTGTTGTTAACATGGTTCTAGAACAAAGCAAAATACCAAAAGTAATGAGTAAAATAAAAGACACATAATGGAAAAATTTTTAAAAATAAACGGTGTTGGCTTCTTTATTTCTCTTTCTGCTGCTTCATTGTTGGTGTATAGAAATGCCACCGATTTCTGTACATTGATTTTGTATCCTGCAACTTTGCTGAAATCATGAATTAGTTCTAGTAGGCTTTTGGTGGATTCTGTCGGGTTTTCCATGTAAAGTATCATGTCATCTGCAAAAAGTGAAAGTTTGACTTCCTCCTTGCCAATCTTGATGCCTTTTATTTTGTTTTGTTGTCTGATTGCTGATGCTAAGACTTCCAGCACTATGTTAAATAGCAGTGGCGAGAGTGGACACCCCTGTCGTGTTCCTGATCTCAGGGGGAAGGCTTTCAGTTTTTCCCCATTGAGGATGATATGAGCTGTGGGCTTTTCATATATGGCTTTTATGATGTTTAAGTATGTTCCTTCTATCCCGACTTTCTCGAGAGTTTTTATTAAGAAAGGATGCTGTATTTTGTCAAATGCTTTTTCTGCATCTATTGACAGGATCATATGGTTCTTATCTTTTCTTTTGTTGATGTGATGTATCACGTTGATTGATTTGCGAATATTGAACCAGCCCTGCAACCCAGGGATGAATCCTACTTGATCATGGTGGATAATTCTCTTTATATGCTGTTGGATTCGATTTGCTAGTATCTTGTTGAGAATTTTTGCATCCATATTCATCAGGGATATTGGCCTGTAATTTTCTTTCTTTGCTGGGTCTCTATCTGGTTTGGGAATCAAAGTGATGCTGGCTTCATAGAATGAGTCCGGGAGTTTTCCTTCCGTTTCAATTTCTTGGAACAGCTTGAGGAGGATAGGAATTAACTCTGTTTTAAATGTCTGGTAAAATTCCGCAGGAAAGCCATCTGGTCCAGGGCTTTTATTTGCTGGGAGGTTTTTAATAACGGATTCTATTTCTTCACTAGTTATGGGTCTGTTCAAATTTTCTATTTCTTCCCGTTTGAGTTTTGGTAGCGTGTGGCTATTTAGGAAGCTAATCCCTTTCACAATTGCACCAAAAACCATAAAATACTTAGGAATAAACCTAACCAAAGATGTGAAAGACCTCTACACTGAAAACTATAAAAAACTTATGAAGGAAATTGAGGAAGACACAAGGAAATGGAAAAACATCCCATGCTCATGGATTGGAAGAATAAATATTGTCAAAATGGCAATACTACCCAAAGCAATCTACACATTCAATGCAATCCCAATCAAAATTGCACCAGCATTCTTCTCAAAGCTAGAGCAAACAATCCTAAAATTTGTATGGAACCACAAAAGACATCGAATAGCCAAAGTAATACTGAAGAATAAAACCAAGGCGGGAGGCATCACAATCCCAGACTTTAACCTCTACTACAAAGCGGTGGTCATCAAGACTGTATGGTATTGGCACAAAAACAGACGCATAGACCAATGGAATAGAATAGAAAACTCAGAAATGGACCCGCAAGTATATGGCCAACTAATCTTTGACAAAGCGGGAAAATGTATCCAATGGAAAAAAGACAGCCTTTTTAACAAATGGTGCTGGGAGAATTGGACAGCAACATGCAAAAGAATGAAACTAGACCACTTTCTTACGCCACTCACAAAAATAAATTCTAAATGGATAAAAGATCTGAATGTGAGACAGGAAACCGTCAAAATCCTAGAGGAGAAAACAGGAAAAAGCCTCTTTGACCTAAGATGCACAAATTTCTTACTCGACACGTCTCCAAAGGCAAGAGAATTAAAAGCAAAGATGAACTATTGGGACCTCATCAAGATAAAAAGCTTCTGCACGGCAAAAGAAACAACCAACAAAACGAATAGGCAACCAACGGAATGGGAAAAGATCATCGCAAATGACATATCGGATAAAGGACTAATATCTAAAATCTATAAAGAACTTACCAAACTCCAAACCCGAAAAACAAACAACCCAGTGAAGAAATGGGCAGGAGATATGAATAGACACTTCTCCAAAGAGGACATTCAGATGGCCAACAGACACATGAAACGATGCTCAATGTCACTCATCATCAGGGAAATACAAATCAAAACTACACTGAGATACCACCTCACACCAGTCAGAGTGGCTAAAATGAACAAATCAGGAAACTATAGATGCTGGCGAGGATGTGGAGAAGTAGGCACCCTCCTACACTGTTGGTGGGAATGCAAACTGGTGCAGCCACTCTGGAAAACGGTGTGGAGGTTCCTCAAAAAAATGAAAATAGAGCTACCCTATGACCCAGCAATAGCCCTGCTAGGAATCTACCCAAGAGACACAGGAATGCTGATGCATAGGAGCACGTGTACCCCAATGTTCATAGCAGCACTTTCGACAATAGCCAAATCATGGAAAGAGACCAAGTGCCCATCAACAGACGAATGGATAAAGAAGTTATGGTACTTATATACAATGGACTACTATGTGGCAATGAGAAAAAATGAAATCTGGCCATGTGTAGCAACATGGATGGAACTGGAGGGTATTATGTTAAGTGAAATAAGTCAGTCAGAAAAAGACAGATACCATATGTTTCCACGAATAGGTGGACTTTGTGAAACTAAGCAAAAACCAGGGGGAGGGGAAGAGGGGAAAGAAAAAAAAGACACAGAGAGGGAGGGAGATAAAACATAAGAGACTCTCAAAGACTAAGAAAAAACTGAGGGTGAGGGGGATGAGGGAGGGGGGAGAGGGGGTGATGGGCATTAAAAAGGGCACATGTTGGGATGAACACTGGGTGTTATATGTAAACCAATTTAAAAATAAACTATTATAATAAAAAAAAATAAAAAAAAATAAACGGTGTTGGAATAACTGGACATCCATATGCAAGAAAATGAATCTCAATCTAAATCCTGCATCTCATACAAGAGTTAACTCAAGGGATGCCTGTGTGGTTCAGTCCGTTAAGAGTCCAACTCTTGATTTCAGTTCAGGTCATGATCTCACAGTCATGAGATCGAGCACCATGTCAGGCTCCATGCTGAGCTTGGAGCCCACTAGGGATTCTCTCTCCCTCTCTCCCTGCCTCTCCCCTGCTCACACACACTCTCTCAAAATAAGTAAGTAAAATATTAAAAAAAAAAATTAACAAAATCACAGACCTAAATGTTAAATGGAAACCTATAAAACTTTTATAAGTAAACACAGAAGAAAAACCTTCATGACCTACAGTTAGGCAGAAGTAGCCACAGTAGTACTAAAAGCACGATCCATAGAAGAAAAATTGATAAATTGGACTTTAGTAAAATTAAAAACTTTCACTCTGTGAAGGACACTGTTGAGAAATTAAAAACAAACAAACAAAAGCTACAGACTAGGAATAACTATTTGCAAGTCACATACTCAACAACAGAATTGTATCCAGAATACATGAAGAACTCTCAAAACTCAACAGTAAGAAAACAAATGGCCTAATTTAAAAATTGGTAAAAACAAACAAAAAAACTTGGAAACTTCACCGAAGAGGACTGATGGATGACAAATAAGCACATAAAAAGCTCAACATCTAAGCTATTAAGTAAATGCAAATTAAAACTACTATGGGATACCACTACATACCTATTAAGATGGCTAAAATTAAAAATACTTGCACTCTCTGTCTCTCTCCTTCAAAAATAAAAAAACATTAAAAAAATACTGCCATTACTAAGTGTTGACAGAGATGCAGAGTCACTGGAACCTTCTTATGTTGCTGGGGGGAATGCAAAGTGGTGCTGCCGCTCTAGAAAACAGCTTGGCAGTTTCTTTTTTTTTATTTTGTGAGAGAGAGAAAAAAAGAGAGCATGAGCAGGGGAGGGGCGGAGAGAGAGAAGGAGAGAATCTCAAGCAGGCTCTGCACTGCCAGCACGAGGCCCGATGCAGGGTTAGAGCTCACAAACCATAGGATCATGACCTGAACAGAAACCAAGAGTCAGATGCTGAACTGACTGAGCCACCCAGGTGCCCCCAGTTTGGCAATTTCTAATAAACCTGAACACTTACCCTACAGCCCAGCAATCCTACTCCTGAATATTTACCCTAGAACAAGAGAGACCTCTAAAAGCATGTTTAAGGCAGCTCAATTCTTAACTACCAAAAACTGAAAACTCAAATATCCTTCGAGAATGGATAAACACACTGTGATATGCCCTTATAATGAATACTACCCAGCAATGAAAAAGCACAAACTATAGATACATAGCAACTCGGACGAATCTCACAGGCCTTATGCTAAGTGAAAGAAGCCACTCTCAAAGGCTACATCCACATGATTCCACTTATAGGACATTATTGAAAAGACAAAACTATACTGATGGAGAAGTGATCAGTGGTTTCCGGGGTTAGCGGTGGGGAGAGGATATGACAAAGAGGTAGCAGGAGGGAGACCTTTTGGGGTTGAAGAAACTGCTTTGTATCTTGATTATGGTTATGGTTACATGACTCTACACATGTTTTAAAATTCATATAACTGTACACTAAATATATAAAAAAGGAGATTTATTGTGATTTCTAACATTTTTATTTTTTTTAAGATAATTTATTGTCAAGTTGGCTAACATACAGTTTGTACACTGTGCTCTTGGTTTTTGGGGTAGATTCCCGTGGTTCATCACTTCCATACAACACCCAGTGCTCATCCCAGTAAGTGCCCTCCTCGACGCCCATCCCCCACTTTCCCCTCTCCCTCCATCAACCCTCAGTTTGTTCTCTGTATTTAAGAGTCTCTTATGGTTTGCCTCCCTCCCTCTCTGTTTGTCACTATTTTTTCCCCTTCCCTTCCCCCAAGGTCTTCTGTTAAGTTTCTCGAGTTCCACATATGACAGAAAACATATGGTACCTGTCTTTCTCTGAGTGACTTATTTCACTCAGCATAATACCTTCCAGTTCCATCCACGTTGCTGCAAATGGCAAGATTTCATTCTTTCTCGTTGCCAAGTAGTATTCCATTGTATATATAAACCACACCTTCTTTATCCATTCGTCAGTTGATGGATATTTAGACTCTTTTCATAATTTGGCTATTGTTGAAAGCGCTGCTATAAACTTTGGGGGACAAGTGCTCCTATGCATCAGCACTCCTGTATCCTGTGGATAAATTCCCAGCAGTCTAGCACTTCTTTTAAAAAAAGTTTTATTGGGACATAATTCATATACCATATACTTTACCTATTTAAAGGGTACAATTCAATGGTTTTTGCTATAGTCATAGACTTACAGAAACATCACAGTTAATTTTAGAATATTTTCATCACTCCGAAATGAAACCCCAGACCCATTAAAAGTCATTTCCCCTTTGCCCCTGACCTTCGGCCTCCCAGGCCTTGGCAACCACTAATCTATTTTCTGTTCCTATAGATTTGCCTGTTTTGGACATTTTGTATAAATGGACTCATGCCATATGTGATCTTTTATGCTTTGCTTCTTTCAATTAGCATAATGTGTTCAAGATCTTTCGATGTTATAGATGTATCAGAACTCCATCCCTTATTGTAAATAATATTCCACTGTACGGGCATAGTACATTTTGTGTTCCCACTCATTAGTGGATGAACATTTTGGTTTCAGAGAGTGTAGAGGTATGGTGGTAGAAGAGGACCAAAGAAAACAGTATACATGACACCCTGAGGGTGGTGTGTACGTAGTTTAAAAAATACATATTTCACATTGTAAGTATCTACTTGAAAAATGAAAAAAACTAAAAGCTAAAGCCTTCATACAAGCTCAAGAAAGAACACTTACACAATCTTCTTGGCTGGCGGCAATACGAAGATGATTCTCAGAGCAAACGGGAGATGGAGCAGATTTTAACAACAGAAGAGAAGTGAGATTTGAAACGGTGATAGTTACTGCCCTTAGAGGGTGTGTAGGGGGGGCAGGAGAGGCAGTAAGAGCTGCAAAGTAGACGCTGAACCAGTACTGGACCAGGAGAATGCTTATGGACTTGGACAATCGGTCGAAACAAACTAGATAGAATTTGACAAGAATTTACTGGGCTCATATGTTTAATAAATGTTTGCTGAACAAATTTTCTTAGCCAACACTCCCACACATTTGAGTTGACTCAGTCCCCTTTACACAGAGGCCCCAACACATCTTTAACAAAACCTCTTCTCCTTTCCAAATCGCCCCTCCTTCCCAACCACGGCAGCTACCCTGTGACGCTGACATTATCCGGTCCCAACACACGGGTACAAGAAATTTCAACCATACAACATTGACTGAAGGTTTTCAAAGTAACCTTCCAAACAGCATGTGAGTGGGTACCAAACAGCCAATGCTGTGTTAATGGAAGTAAAGTTTTCAGAATGAGGGAAATGAGACTCTCACTAAACTGCCAGCCTCACAGAACACATCTAGCGTATTTAGTCACTGCCAAACATCGTGTTTTATTTAAAAATTTTTTAATGTTTTATGGGGCGCCTGGGTGGCTCAGTCGGTTGAGCTACCGACTTCGGCTCAGGTCATGATCTCACCGTTCCCGAGTTCAGGCCCCGCGTCGGGCTCTGTGCTGACAGCTCAGAGCCTGGAGCCTGTTTCAGATTCTGTGTCTCCCTCTCTGTCTCTGGCCCTCCCCTGCTCATGCTCTGTCTGTCTCTCTCTCAAAGATAAATAAACATTAAACAAATTTTTTTTTAATTTTTCAAGGTTTTTATTTTTGAAAGCGAGAGTCTGAGTGGGGGAGGGAAAGAGAGAGGGGGGAATAGAAGATCTGAAGCAGGCTCTGCGCTGACAGCGGCAGGCCTGATGCGGGGCTCGCATGATCTCATGTGAGATCATGACCTGAGCTGATGTGGGATGTTCAACCAACTGAGCCACCCGGGTGTCCCCAAACACCATATGTGAGAGGGTGATTAGGGCTACAAATAGGCTGAAAGCCGAATCTCATGGGAACAAGGGAAGACTA
Source organism: Paguma larvata (assembly GCA_030068075.1). Taxonomy (NCBI): domain Eukaryota; kingdom Metazoa; phylum Chordata; class Mammalia; order Carnivora; family Viverridae; genus Paguma; species Paguma larvata. Next base: position 13,518,224 of record CM057830.1, read on the forward strand.
TGTGTATTTAGAGAAAGCTTAATAGAGAGCAAGTTAGCATCTTGAAAGAGTCAGATTTCAACTCAATACAAGAACTTCCTAACATTTAGAATTTTCCAAAGAGAATGTAGAGGACTGTAGGTAATGCGGACTCAGTCTGGCATTATATGGGCAGAAGGAGCCTGAGCACTGCCCCCTTCCCCCCACACACAGGAGGTGTCGTGTATAATGTAGTGGTTACAGGCATGGGCCCTACTCTATGTAAGATACAGCTGCCACTGTATCTTACATACAATGTTCTGCCACTTACCTGCTATGTGATCTTGGGCAAATTATTTAACTTCTCTGGGCCTTGATTTCTCTTTTTATAAAGAAGAGGGTTCGAGGCAGACTGGAGAGCATGGGTCTCCCTGGCCCCTTCACTTCATCCCTGCCCTAATGGAAACACTGTTGCCTCTGCCTGTATGGCACCTGTTCCACTTTTTCTGGTAATGGCCTATAATTTCCCCTCCTCTCGGTGTGATTCTCGTGAGGCTGACCCATCACTGCCCGCCCCCTGGCCTCAGCCGCAGCTTCAGGAAGGACAGGGGATCCCAGGCCTGGCCAATCTAGGCACAGTTCAGGGATGAGCACACGACCCCAGCTGGATCACCTGAGACACTCTCAGGACTTGTGCTGGAGCCGCCGTAGGAAAAGCTTTCCTTTTGCAGAGGCCGCCACTCTAAAAGAATACAACCTATAGCTGCCATGGGACCACCGCTGCTACCATGTGGGGAGCCTGGCAGAGAACAAAGCCCACTCCAAGTCAAAGAAGGCCAAGCAATGCAAAGAGACGTACTTGATCATTTGAGGTCCTGATTCCAGCCATGCCTGAATCCAGAACAACCCTCTGGAGTTTTCAGTTATTTGAGCAATAGATTCTCTTTTGTGCTTAAAGGTTGTTCGAGGTGGGTTTTGGCCATTTACACCTGATTGAATCCTGACAAACACAATCGCAAATGTTCATATGGCCAAAGTGAACTAGATACTATAAAAGCTTTTATTTGATGCTATTAAAGACATCCGAGGTTGAGGCAATATTAAAGCGAAATACATATGCTTGGTGGTAGCCCCACAGTATGTAACATTGTGCAATTCAATTTCTAACTGCAGGGCACGGAGATGAATGTGGTCTATGCAGCAAAACTGGCCGGGCATAAATTCCCTCCTCCCCCTACCTCTGTCCCACGAGAAGACTGGAAGAGCTCCTTACTAATCTTCCTGCCTCTAGTACTGGCCCCTTCCAATCCATCCTCCACAAAGGAAGGTCAAAGAAAGAACCAGAATCTCAATCGCTGCCCTGCTCAGGATTCTCCAATCCTACTAAAGAGAATCTGAGTCCCTTAGCTTGCCGAATGAGGCTCACCCACGTGCAGGCTCTTCCTCTCACATCTGGCCTAACCACCTGATGCTCCCCCCTTTGCCCCTGCCCCCAAGCTGGAATTAGTTTCCTGCTCGCACTCTGCTCTCGCACTTCCGAGCCCGTGGGCCTGTGATGCCCTCATGCCCAATGCCTCCCACACACTTGCTCCTCTGTGAAGCCTCTGCGGGCTCCCTTTTCCTATCCTCCATGAGACAGAGGTCAGAGGCTTCCAAGTAATCCCTGCCCTCAGTCCTTTTTCCTGTAGATTAAGAATGGCTAAGTACACATCACTGCCTTGCTCAGTTCCGAGGAAGAAAAGTACAATTCAATTATTCAAATGAAATGCCTAGAAGAAACTAGGACAAATATTGAAAATACATGATTGGGGCACCTGGGTGGCTCAGTCGGTTAAGCAGCTGACTTCGGCTCCGGTCATGATCTCACGGCTCAAAGGCTTGTGAGTTCGAGCCCCACATCAGGCTCTGTGCTGACAGCTCAGAGCCTGGAGCCTGCTTTGGATTCTGTGTCTCATTCTCTCTGCCCCTCCCCTCCCGCTTATGTTCTGCCTCTGTCTCTCAAAAATAAATAAATGTAAACAAATTAAAAAAAAAAGAAAATACATGATTATTCACTATCACCCCTCCACTTCAACCCCATGTTGGAAAACAAAAAACAGAAAGTGAAAAATTCTGATATAAAAACTCCAAAAACTAGTTAAATTCATTTGTCGTGCTGAAATTTTATTCTAGCAACTACCATTTAAAATATTAAAGGGGATGGAGAAGGGCAATGCCTTGGACTTGGGAGGTTTTTTAAAGTGGGAATTCCAATAGCCTTTGTCTTAAAATGATTATATCTGGGGTGCCTAGCTAACTCAGTCAAGTAGAGTATGAGACTCTTAACCTTGGGGTCATGAGTTCAAGCCCCACATTGGGCATGGAACCTACTTAAAATAATAAATTAAAAAATAAAAAGATTACATCTCTAATTAAGACTACTTTATCAGTTTAAAACACAGGTTTTATATAATTTGATATGTAACCTTGGGCATTCAGAGAATAATGCTGAAAACGTAAACTCTGATATGCAGCGGCCTCATGCTTTCACTGAAGGAGACCACAGGTGTGCAACTTTCCCTTTCAACCCATGTCTTTTTCGAAACTCCTATTTATCGGATTTTCCCCTCTGGGTTTACAAATAATACACAAGCTCCGCGGTGCCTGGGCTTTGCACCATCTCATGTGACCGAAGGATGGCTTCCGGGGAAATAAACTGGGTCAGGAGCCAAGTACTGCAGGCACCCACTTCAATCCAGTTTTGTTCCAGCTTCATTCCAGATCCCAATGCTCATCTCAAAACTTTTGAAACGTACAGAAACTGTCTGGGCCCCTTACTACAATCAAATGAACACATGATTTTACCACCGTCTTAGGTGGTATTTCTTTGCCTCTCTCGCTGATCCCTATAGTAAGCCAGAGGATCACTGAGAGGTTAGTCCGGAGCCGGTTGTGAAAACTGACAGAGTACAAACGCAGTGGGGTTGCTAGGATCCTCTTGGCCAACACCTGAAGTCTGAGGTATCAGAGATTGCTGGGTACCACGCTAGTAATGTTTCCTCCCAACAGAAGAGTTGTGAGCATCGCTATTTATCTGTAGCTCTAAGACTGACTTTTATTCCATTAGGTTCAGGTTCAGAGCACCGAGGTACCACACATCACCATGAATCTGGACCTTCTGGAGGATCTGCTAGGAGTTGACTGATGGGCTTTGGGGGCCAGGGAAGTGGAAGTCCATGAGACTCCTGGAAATTCTTCATGAACATTTTTCTCAGGAGACAATAAAACATTCAGCTTTCATCGAATTCCCAAATGGCTCTGTAACTCATGTGATTAAGAACCACTACTTTACATGTATGTTATGAACATTAATTATGTTCTCTCCACTGAGTGTGAGACAGACATGATATTTATTTTACTGTGACTTTTACTAAAAGAGTGAAATAAATATCACATCTGCGTCACAGTATTTAAACAAAGAGCCTATGTAAGGTTCACTATCTTACCAGGCAAAAATAAGGAGAATGCAACCTTAACTGGGGTTCACAGCAATCTGGTGTAGCTAAAGTATTTCTCTCCATTCCTCTTATCACGGAGCTGTCAGCTCACCAGAAAGATGACCTTGAAAAAGGTCCCCTCAACTCTCCTGGCTGAAGTCTTTAACTGTAAAAGGAAACTAGTTGATCTAACTAGATGATCTTTTGGATTCCTGCAAAACTTGAAACAATCCTAAATCTCTCCCGTGTGTGGGTTGTTACAGCCCTCTATTTGTTCAGTGGAAGATCCGAGGACTTTTTTCATTCAATTACTCAAATGTTTTTATCTGGCACTAAAATATCTAAAAGCTATCCTGAAAAGCCCTCCTCCTAGCGCCCAAAAAGAGCTGAAGTGAGAGGTGACAAAGGGCAGGGCGCTGAATCATGTGAAGGAAAAGACGTCATCCACTCAATGCTTGCTTTCTCCAATCAACGCACAGAGCCGACAACCATCTACCAGCCCTAAAAGGGCTCGGGGAGCCTAAGGGATCTGGGGACCACACTCCTGAGAACCGCTATACTACTTCGAAGCAGGAGTGGATTTTTCCAGCCCATGTTTTAGAAATTCTTACAAGTATGTGTCCCTAAGCAAGGAAGACTATTAGGTGGGGTGCCTTTAAAGTTCTACATACACAGTAGCACGCTATACTTATTCTTCTCTAACTTGTTTTCACTCAACTTTAAATTTCTGAGTGCTATCTAATTTGATACATGTAAGTCTAGGCCACTCATTTTAAGTGCTATACAGAGTGTGGCTATTGTGTGGCTAGATCTCGATCTGTCCTTTCCCAAAGTGATGAACATTTAGATTGTTTCTAATTCTTCCCTTTAACAAACAATGCCTCAACAAATGTCCTTGTACGTGTCTCCTTGGGTAACAGGTAAGAGCACCTCATTAGTATATATAACTACATATGGACCTCCTGGGCCACGCGGCGTCCATAGCTTCCATTTCACCACTCTCTCCAAACAGTTTTCCAAGGTGAGTGCACCTCTTAACAGTCTGCAACTTACATTCTAAGGCACAGACTAGTAGCTAATCACTAATTGGATTCCCTCTTCTTCTTAGGCCTTCAGCTATACTACATTTCCCATCCTCCCCTGTAGTTAGACATGACCATGTGTTTGAGTTCTAGCCAAAGGAGTGTGAGTGAAAGTGAAGTACACAGCTTCCATGCCTTGGCTGTAAAAGTCTCGCATGAACGATCTTCTGTACCCCTGCTGGATTCACCAGCTGGACGTCGACATCCAGGGTGACCTTAGGAGCTGCACATTGAAGATGGCAGAGCCACTTCACTAGATGACACCCCTACCGACCTGGACCCACACTGGGCTGTTACATGAGTGAGAAATAAACTTCTGTGTTTATTCAATGAAATTTTGGGCTTTGTTATGTCTTAACTTGTGCCTCTTCCCATGAGGAGTGTCTGAGAACTGCCCCTTCTCTACAACCTAGTCAACACTTCCCAACTGCTGCCAATCTGTCAGCGTGTACCGTTTTGATCTGGTCGAGTCTGAGACACTAGTGAGGTTGAGCAATCATTTCACGTGTTTATGAGTTTCCTCTTCTGTGAACTGTCTGTTTATATTACAGAATATAGTCACAGAGATAAAATATTTAAAATTACTATCAACAAGAAAGGAAACTGACTTAATTAAGGGGAAACTATGAAGTAGGACACTTGGACTTAAAATATTTTTTGGTTATTTTGGAACTTCTCTTTGTTGTTAAGAGGAGTGATGAAAGGAGAACATTTACAAACACAGAAGCTAAACAATAATGTCAACTGCTATCTAATCAAACTGAAACAAGCTCTCAAGTAAAAATTGAAACATAAATCAATCAACTATAAGTGGCTGGTTCCCTAAAGACTCTTTCAGGATTAAGCTTCTGTATTCACTATTTATTAATAACCCCAAAACTTACTCTAAAAATCAGAGAATTCTAGTTTGAGTAGTTTCGGGTTTCCCATGGCTTTGATATCTGCAAATATCATCTCTATCCTGCTCTTTTTTTTTCCCATCTCTGTTATGCGGGTCACAACTACACTGCTGAATAGAAGGAACGATAGTGACGATCCTTGATGCCCCTGACTTTAAAAACATTGTTTCTAATCTTTCGCCAATACGTTAGGTTTGTAGATTTTTTTAAACAATTATCCTTTATCAGGATAATACGATTCCCTGGAATGCCTAGTTTGCTAAGAGGTGTTTGTAATAAATCACTCCAGATGCTGAATTTTATCAAACGCTTTTCTACACTTATTGAGATGATCACACTGTTTTCTCCTTTAATTTATTAATGTGGCAAATTGCATTCAATTTTTTTTATACTAAATTTCCTTGTATTCCTGGGTAAACTCAGTTTGGCTGTGACACATTTTTTTAAACAAATTATTGGGTTTTTAAAAAATGTTCATTTTTGAGAGACAGAGAGAGAGTGCAAGCAGGGGAGGGGCAGAGAGGGGGTGGGGGCAGAGGATCTGAAGCATACTATGTGTCGACAGCAGAGAGCCTAACGTGAGGCTGGAACTCACTAAATGAAATCAAGACTTGAGCTGAAGTCAGACGCTTAACCAATGGAGCCACCCAGGAACCCCTGTGATGCATTTTTTAATACATTGCTGGATTCATTTTATTAGTATTTTACTTTGTATTTCACATCAACGTTCGCAAGTGAATTTTCTCCATAAATATTATTTCTCATTATGCCTTGTTTGCCTATGGTATCTTGGGATATTGGCCATATAGGAGGAGTTAAGAATTATCCCTCTTTATCTTTTATCTGAAACAGTTTAAGATAGAAGTTATCTGTTAATCCTAAGTACCCAACCCCCCCCCTCCATTGTATTCACTGGTCAAAGCCCCACCTCTAGATAAATCTGACTCTTTGCCTACTCTGGGGGTATACCTGAGCAGCTGAATGTGGCTGGAGAAAAACACAGCCGTACTGACGGAACTCACTGGAAATTAATGACCCCCCAGTACTGTTCAACAATCATATTAGAAATCCCTGGTTTCCTGGAGAAGGAAAGACTATTTTATCCCTGCTCCTCTCTCCTCAATCCTCCAATAACTCCTCCCCATCTGTACTCTTGGCTGATGACCAGGCCTTATGTTTCACTGAGAAAGTAGAAACGATGAAAGAGAACATGGTGCCCCTGTACCCTGCCTTCCTGCTTGTTTTGATGAATACACTATCTGTGCTCCCCTTTAAGGTCACCCCCACGCGTGTGCTGCACTCCACGCCCTCCCTCACTCAAGGACCCTCCAGTGATTTTCACTCTGCCTCTCCTCAGTCTTCCTTGGCAGTTGGTTATCTTCTGGATCTCCCCATCTCTGTAAATCTCCTCTTTGAACATCATCTTTTCTCTGTCTACACTCACTCCTGTAATCTCATCCAGCCTCGGGACCTTTTAAACACCACATATATACCAATATAACTTCCAGATTTTTATCTCCAGCGCAGACCCCACCCTTACTTCCAGACTCATATATTCAATCGCCTACTTACTGTTTCTACTTGGATGCCTAATGGGCACCTCAAACTTCAGAAAAACTCCTTATCTTCCTCCCCAAGTTTGTCCCTCCACAATCTTCCCCATCTCAGTAAATGGCAATTCCATCCTACCGGTTGTTCAAGCCAAAAACCTCAGAGTCGTTCTTGACTTCTCCTTCTTCCACACACCTTACGCCCATCCCGCCGGTAAATCCTGTTGCCTCTACAAAATTTCCCCCAAATGCCACCACACTCCCAGTGGTCTCCACTGCAACCACCCTTGTACGGGCCATCATGGCCCAGCTGCAGAAGCTTCTTAACTGGTTACTCTGCTTTGCTTCCTGACCTCTTAACAGAAAATATTCTATGCAGGTGAGAGAGGGATTCTTTCCAAACATTATTCAGATGTCACTCATCTGCTCAAAACCCATTAATGGCCTCAATTCTCACTCAGAATAAAAGCCAAATTCCTTGGCCTTCAAAGATGAATGAATAAATAAACCTCTGAATGTTCCTCGGTCCTTGTCTGTAAGCCCATCTTGGACTAGGATATTTTTTATTTGTTCGATTTAATAGTTACTTTAATTTTTTCTTAACACAGGCAACATTCATCTAGAAAACTGTCCATCTACATTTCCAAATTTACTGCCAAAAATTATCCATAGCATTTTTCCATTTTCTCCTAATACTGTTTATTTGTCCCTCCTCCCCAGCTCCCATCAACCCTGCCAGAAGCTTACCTACTTGTTAGTCTTTTCCAAAAAACAGTTTTTGGTTTGTCGATCTTTATTGTTTTATCTTACATTAATTGTTGCTCCTATATTATTTCCTTTCTTCTATTTTCTTGGGTGCACTGTTATCTTTTTCTCAGTCTTGAGTTCATTAATTTTCAAATCTTTCTTCTTTTTTTTTTTAATAATGACAGGTGCCATACTATTTATTTGAAAAGAGAGAGAGAGAGAGAGAGAGAGAGAGAGAGGATGCGCAAGTTGGGGAGAGAGGCAGAGGGAGTGAGAGAGAGAATCCTAAGTAGACACCATGCTCAGCATGGAGCCCGACACAAGGGCTTGATCCCATGACCTTGGGATCATGACCTGAGCTGAAATCAAGAGTCGGACACTGAACCAACTGAGTCACTTTCTTCTTTTCTAATATTTATTTCAGAATATAACTTTCTCTTCAAATTCCACTTTAGCTGTATCTGACAAATTTGTATCTGGAATGCTTCTGTTGTCACTCAGTTCTAGATATTTCATAATTTCCACTATAATTTTTTCTTAGCAAGATACATATACAAACACACACATACACACACAAACATCCGTGACATATATAAATATATATATGCATAATCTATTTAGGTATATTTAGAAGTGGGATTAGTAAGATTCCAAAAGTATTTGGAGGAGCTTTAGCAGTTGTTTAGTTATTGCTCTCTAACTTTCTTGCGTTTTGGCTAAAACTCTGGTGTGCATCAGGTGGATTCCTCAGTATTGTTAAGACTTCTATACCCAGGGTGCCCGGGGGGCTCAGTTACGCATCCGAGTCTTGATTTCGGCTCAGGTCATGATCTCTGAAACTGAGCTCCCCATCAGGCTCTGTGCCGACAGTGAGGAGCCTGCTTAGGATTCTCTCTCTGCCCCTTTCTGTGCATGCACGCTTGTGCTCTCTCTTTCTAACGCTCTCAAAATAAATACACATTTAAAAAAAAAAAGACTTTCTTTATAGCCTAATTTGTCATCAATTTTTGAAAAGCTTTGCAAGGTTGAAACAAATAAGTGTTTTCTGCTGGTAGGGTGCAAAGTTCTATGTATATACACGTGGTTGAGTTTGTTTCTTATGGTGCTCAAATTTTCTATGTCTTAATTATTTCTCTGCTTGATCTATTAGTATCTTAGAGGAGTTTAAAAGCTCTATGATTATGGATTTGTTAACTTCTACAATTAGGTCAAGTTTTGCTTTATACATTTTGAAGGTATGTTAGTATTCTGCTAATTTAAAATTGCCTTATTTTCTCGGTGAATTATACTTTTATTATTTAGTAATAACATTCTTCGTCACTAATAATGAAATTTTTTAAAATTTCAAATTCTACTGTTTGATATCAGTATAATCACACCAACTTCTTCTTGGTTAGCAACTGCCTATGTATCAAGTCCAACTAAACTAGTTTCAACCTTTCAGTATCCCGTTTTAGGCTGTGTCTCTTATAAACCACATATATCTTAAAAAAATTTTTTTAGTATTTTCTATTACCTAGCTAATTTAAACATTTACATTTATTGTTGATTACTAACATAGTTGGACTGATTTGCGGCTCCTTGTTTGTCCATTATGTTTATGTATTTTTTTTTAACTTCCCTCTCTCCTTAAGCACTCTTGTCCTTCTTTCTCTTGGAATGATTAAATTTTCTTTATTTTTCCATTGTTTTAAAAGTTATATATTCCTGAGGCACCTGGGTGACTCTGTTGGTTAAGCGGCTGACTCTTGGTTTCGGCTCAGGTTAAGATCTCATGGTTCCTGAGTTTGAGCCCCACATTGGGCTCTATGCTGACAGCGTGGAGCCTGCTTGGGATATTCTCTCTCTCTCTCTCAATCTCTCTCTCTCTGTCTCTCTCTCTGCCCTCCCCTGCTTTTGCTCTCTCTCAAAATAAAAAATAAATTTAAAAGAGTTATATATTCCTGGGTAGGGGAAGGGTGAAAAAGGTGACGGGGATTAGGGAGAGCACTGGGTGATGCGTGCAAGTGTTAAATCACTGTATTGTACACCTGAAACTAATATAATACTGTAAAAAAAAAAAAGTTATGCTTACAAAAAAATTTTTTTTTAATGTTTATTTATTCTTGAGAGAGGGAGACAGACAGACAGAGCGTGAGCGGGGGAGGGACACAGACAGAGAGGGAGACACAGACTCCGAAACAGGCTCCAGGCTCTGAGCTGTCAGCACAGAGCCCTACGCGGGGCTCGAACTGGTGAGAGATCATGACCTGAGCCGAAGTCAGACACCACCCAGGCGCCCCCCCAAAATTTATTTTTAAGTTATGTATTCCCTTCATGTTTAAGCATTACATATAAACTCTTCATTTAAATATGGAACAACTCTCTCCTTAACGTGATAAAGGCCTAAGAATGCTTTAACCTACGTCCCATTGTTCCGCTATGTTATTTCACAGTATTTAATTATATCTTTTTTAAATTCCCCCAAACTAGTCTTTATTATTATTTTATTCCCTACTCCTTGTTTTGGGTATCCCATTCTTTTCATTTTAAATTCCACTGCCCCTAAATAAACAATACTTAGTTACTGTTCTGGTCTCTTAATTATCTGCTTTTTATACTAAAAAATCTGCAGTTACAGCCACTGCCTCGATTGCTTTTTCTTTCTAATCCATATTCTCTTATCACTATTTTGTACTTAACACTTTTATGAGCCTTCACAGAGACCTTATATCCAAGAGATGTACATTTAGTATTTCTTATCCGGACCAAAATAAATCTAAGAATTTCTTTTTTTCAGGTCAATACTTACTTGAAGATACTTCCTGGAGTGTCTCTCTGTATATATGAAATCATATCTGCAATAGGACCCTTTATAAACATAGCTCTTCTTTGCCTCAAAAATTTAAATAATATTTAGTAGCAAATATATTTGGCAAATGACTAATGGAAAAAGTTGTTCTCTTTCACAGATACAGGAAAAGGAATTAGCTGACACACTATTGCCTCTAACAGAAGAATGTAGTTTAACACATTTAACACTAAATGAGGTCTAACAAGTGAAATCAATTTAGAAAGCAAATCAGAAAGAGAATCCAGAACTTGTACCAGCTGACACTGACCAACACTTCATAACATCTCCATATATCTACAGGAGATGGGGAGACACAGCATAAATTTAGAACCCACTAGTCCAGCTCATTCCTTTTTTTTTTTATTATTATGGTAACATAAGCATAAAGTTGCCCATTCATTTTTAGAGTGCTCAGGTGACCTAAGATCACTCAGAAAGATGATGAGGCTCTAAATAGGTTAAGGATCCGCAACTATGAAGACTAGCTGTTGGAGCAGGACAGGTTGGGGGCCGGTGAGGGGTGGGGGTGGTAAGGAGTGTGATTCTGCAAATACAGACTCCTCCTGGGATTTCCCAGCAGAATTGTACTTGGAGGATTCTGGTAAGCCACAAGAGTAAAAAGAGGGCAAATATGAGAGCTTCTCACCAACTACCCCCCAAATAAATACAACTAAAGGCTAACAGAACTTTCTTTTAATCATTAAAATGTTGGAGAGGAAAGTCCAACACTGCAAATTTGCTTTAATAAGGCAGTTCTTTTGCTCCTGAGAGAAGGCAAGCCTGGATCAATAGCTGGGTCAGAGCCCGCAGGAAGTATTCCATCGACAAGAATTTAATGGTACCCTTCATGAGCCTGGAACAGTCCTTAACACAAAAGGTACAAAACTGATGAGGCCTCAGCGCTTCCGGATCTCACTGCATCAGCGGGGGGACAGAATTATGTTCACAGACTAGAAAGCAAGCAGGAGTTGTATCGGGGCCTTCAAGGAAAGGAATATTACGGCCCAGGGTGGTGAGGTGAGGACGTGTGGCCTAGGTCAAAGTCAAAATACCACCAACAGCACTACTGACTGTTTGCCTGCTGGGTGCCAGGCAACACACTGGACACGAATTTTCTTCACACTACCTCACTGAAGGTCGGTGTTATTCTCCCCATGTCCTAGATGTGGGCGTGGACTTAAGAGATGTTGAGTAAAAGCTAACACATGTCATTCGAGGTAGAGCCGGGGACACAAACACGGGTGTGACACAAGAACCAGGCTTCATCAGTTCTCCTTAGAGCCCCTCCCGTCGCAGTAACAAAGGGAAAACCTTTCAATTTGAATTTGAAAACAATCTGTGGATGTACTATATTCCAAACAGGCAGGCAAAAAGCAACCGCCATTTCCCTGCCTATTCCTCCTTCAATTCTCCACCCGAATATCATCTCTTCCAGGCCTCCACCCCCGCGCCCCAAACTGGCCTAACCTCCGCCAAATAAGGACCACGGTCCATGTGCAATTTCAAAAGCCAATAAGCTCTGAAAATTTCAAGTGTTTTCATAAATTTGCAGCAAGCTTGGTGGCAAAAGGTGGCCTGAACTGATGTGAAACTATTGAACCCTTTACTTTTCCTACTCGGTGTGCATATTCACATTCAGACATGGGAAAAATGGGATTTGATGAAAGGAGGCGGCCCATCGCAGTTCTTAAGGAATATATCCGTATATTACCTTTCTAAAATGCAAACACTTCTGACTTGCAAACATCTGGCCCCAAGGATCTCAGACAAAGGAGTCTGGACCTATACCTTATGTACTCGTCTAATCCTACTGCAAGAATTTAGTCTTCTTTGTAAGGCCAGCACTTGACAGAGTGCGGTGCATATAACAGGTACACAATAAATATTTCCTGAATGAAGAAATAAGACTGGGAAACTGGCTAAGATGGGAAAATGGTCAGTGGCTTGGGAATGATTACAGCTGGGACTTGTAGGCCGAGCCTCTACGGGTGGAATGCCACTTCCTTCTCAGACGGGAGTCCTATAAATAGTTGCTGCTGATTGAGGGCAAGGGACATAGCTGCTGTCTTCACTGGGAATAAAAATAGTCCCGTGGTCTTACATGATGGGCCCACATATATCTTTAGCCCAGTAATCTAGAACAGCAGGCATATTCATACATCGGACCGCATGGGCAGGCTCACAGGTCCCCGCAAACTTGGGAGAAGACCTGCCTTTGGCTCAGACGGTAACCTTTTTGGCTTGTGGTTTTCTCACCTGTAAAGTATCAACCAGAGTAACTCCTAAGGCCCTCCCAGGTAGGTCTCTAACAAATAACTCAAGAGGCAGCAGCGGTGGCCCCACTCTCTCGAGGCGTGATGCAAACCTCAGGAGGTTCTTTGCTACTGTCTACCGCCCTGGCAGTCCCGAGTTCCCCGTCCTCATTCACAGTGCTCCGTCCAACCTATACACGCCTCCTCTCTCACCCCCCAAAAAGGACAGTCAATGCAAAAAGACGCATTTTTGTGTCCAGGGCACCCGGGGGGCTCCGTCTTCGACCCCAAACAGTCGTCGAAGAATCTGTGAAGAGTGGCCACACATCACTTCGGTCCCCTGAAAGCGGATGGGGTGGAATGGGGGCGAGGGTAATCACCCGCCAGCAAGCACTGGATTTAAAGAGAAAAACCTCTTAACTGCAAAGTATCAGGACCCGGGAGGGGATGGGGTAGGAGAATAAGGGGCCCCAGAGGGCGGCTTGGGGTGGTCCTTCCTTACCTGGTAGCACAGGATGGTTTGCTGTACCAGCCGGGCGTATCCATCCAAGCGAACCCCGGAATTGCTCCTGCTCCTCATCTCCGCGTGCCGCCGGAGCCCCGGCGCCCCCGACGGGTTGTGCAGAGGCGGAACGCCCGGACTGCGGCCGCCAAGCGGGCCTGGTTCCCACGCACTCACGGCTTCGTTCAGTTCTCGGGATGGAGACAGGCGGTGGGAGGGCGAGACTTTTTAAAATGAAAGAACCAAAGTATGATTGGAAAGCAAGCCAACCAGAGTTTCGCTCTTCTGGAAGGCGCGGGGGCGGTGACGGGGGCTGGCGCTAAATCGGCCCCGCCTCGACCAGGCCCGCAGCACGCCCGACGCCCGCGGGTCCCGGGCTGCCACACAGGAGACGCGGGGAACTGGGCTCAACACGTGAGGCGACGACGACCCCGTCGAGCCTTTTTTGTCTTCCAGCTGTCTTGAAGAGGCCCAGGGGCGGGCCGCCAACCCTATCCGACCCGCCTGCCGCAGCACCCTTGTCGCCCCGCCCCCGCCGCGGAACGCAACCTTCCGAGTCGCTGCTCGAGGGGGAAAGAAAACGGAGTGGCCCACGGGAGCAGCGGAGAACCTGGCTCCGGGCGGGAACTAGTTTTCGTCCTTGAGCCCCTTACCTCCCCGTCGGCCGCCGACCCTCGAGGAAAGAGGAGAAACAGGCCCTTCCGCGGCGACCACCTGGACGCCCTGGGCCTGCCCCACGCCCCACCCCCGGACCCGCCTCCAGCTCCGCCCCCGCCGCGGAGCGGAACCCGCGGAGATGGGCTTGGGGAGCAAGGTCTTAGCGGACCGCTTTGCCAGGGGCCCAAAATGCCCCTAGAACCGTCACGTGTGGCCCCGCCCCGCCCTGAAACGAGCTCGCCAGCGCGTGGGTGAGCCCGCCTTCCAGCCCCGCCCCGCAGCGGAGCGGAACCCTCCGAGTCCCGGGGATGAAACGGGCGCCGGGGATGAGCAGCCAACCTCACCAGAGGCGGGAGAAGTAGGCCCGCCCACCGCGGCCGCCTGAGCGCGGGAGCGCGGGAGCGCGGGCCAGGATCATAACCGTGTACCTGGCCGCGTCCCCACCGCCCTGCAGAAGCCGAGTAGCGGGGCCCCTCAGGGCTCAGGGAAGGAAAAGGGGGAGGTTGGGGCAGGGTTCCCCAGCTGCACCCCCCTCCGGCTTCCATAGCGCCGTCCCTGGTCACTGCTCTCGAAAGTCAGGCCTGCAGTCAACCTCCTATAGGTCTACGACTTGAAATTGGCATTACAGATTTTCGTAGTGGCTAATAGCCTACAGTTCACAGGCTTTGACCCAGTGTTCATTTTCCAACAGCATCTAGTCCACGGGACAGCTCGGCTAATGGAATTTTCACAAGTCCTCTGCTAGTCTCCATGCATTTACTATATGCTTGACCTAATAGGCTATTCTTCGTCCTCCTCCTCGCCTATCTGAACCCTATCCTTTAAGGTCCAAGTCAGTTCCCCCTCCTATAAACCTTCCCCATTCTGTGAATTCCCATAACAATTTCTTTGTAAGAACTTAGGTCTTGGAGTCAGTTCAAATTAAATTCAAATTCCTGTTCTCCTCTTTACAAGTGTGAGCGTTGGTGTGCCATTGCAGCTGTTTGAAATGCAACATTCTCGCCTGTAAAATGGGGATAATAGCACCTATTCTCAGGGTGGCTAACATCAAGAGGATGGATATGAAGTACGTAGCACCATGCCTGGCTCATGGAAAAGTACTTCGGAAGTCATTTGACAATGTATTGCCTCATATTGTTAGTTTGTTTTCAGATGAGGCATGCTTTTCTGTTTTGTAAACTACTCAGTCTTTAATAGATCCTGCGATCTCTGGAACAGTGTTGAGCAGGTAGTTGTGGCTCAGTGTTGAATGAATGAAAGAAAATCAGTCCCGCTAACTGGGTCCCCTTAACTGAGGCCACTTTAGAAAGTCCATACCGTAAATCTATGTCTCTCAACTAAAGCACCAAACCTCTCATCATCTCACATATTTTTTCTTCCTATTGGCTCTTACACTATGTAGCAATCCATGTGATGTGCCCCCATGCGGAATTTGCTATGGTCTAGGGGCGAATGTCATCGCCATTCATGCTCTTTTGGAATCGGAATGTGTACTCTTTACTAGCACTCGTATATTTTGAATCCAAAAGCTGGGATCATTGCTTCGTTACTGTTTTTGTTTGTATCGAATGCTTCTTCAAGGGTCCCTTTTTGTAGCCTTGCAGGGAAATAATTGATAACCTTTGCTCATTATCCGGCATTTCCAGCCAGTATGGAAACATTTTCAGTTTATCTCAGTAAATTCTTCTATGCACACATATACCCCTTTTGGTGTATAGCTAGTCTATATTCTTAAGCTTTGGTCTATACTGTAATGAATATTATCATGTAAGCTATATTTTTCAGTAAGCTTGAAATCCAAGGGTAACTACTTTTTACCTTTTAAATGTCTATGCAAATTTTGGACCATAAACTCTGCTATATAAAAATCAGACTCATATCTTAGTATCCTATGTCCTGAAGATACAAAACCTCCCTATCCTGGTTTCAATATCCACAAAGCTTTTCTCTGACTGTGATCCAACAGAAACCTGTCTCCAATCATTTCTCAAATATTTGTCAAGAATCAGATATGGAACGTGATGGGGTATGTTGTTTCTGAAGCTGATTCACGATCTTCGTAAACATGAAAGCCCAAAACTGGACTCGGGGGTAGCACCACATTTGACCTCTCTGACCCCACCCAGAGAGTCTGCCCCGTTGCCCTGCATAGGGGCTTAGGCCCACGAAGTTCCCAGAAACCACCCCATGTTTTTTTCTTGAAGGCTCAAGTTTTTGAGTCTGAAGAAAAGCACTCCATCTTTGACACAGAGAGGGTCCATTCTGAATCAGTTTGCTGAAAATAACCAATTTGCCAAATTTCGTTATTTTTTGACAATTAAATTTGTGTCGATTGGACATCATTTTCATTGCAATATTTTAAAGAATGTACAATTTGTCTCTGTTCCAGATTCCTGTAGCTAGTTCGAGAGTAAGAGGTAAAGAGTAGAAACAGCAGGGACTGTAAGATTTCTCCTCAGTGACGGATATATAGATATATTCAGAAGAATGTATTCTGAAAGAATGTATTCAATTTTTGTCTGCCCCAACTTTTTAATGCTGTACCTACAGAAAAGGAAAAAGAATCTACTGACAAGAATTCTGCCCATTCAAGATTATGTTTCTATATCCACCCAGTCCTTTCCTTTTTCCTCTCCTTCAGACTCCAACTGCATCAGCGAGGGGCTGAGGTAGAGACATATTGAATACTCCTTAAAATGCTGGCATGGAGAAAAAATGGTAATACACTACTCCATTCGGTAAATTATTCATTCAGGGAAGTAGTCCTTTGTCAAAATGGCCTTCAAACTAACCTGCTTTCTAGGTAACCTCAGTAGATACAACCTAGTATCCCAAATGAAGCCACTTCACCAGTTTTGCTAAGACCAGTCATGAGGCTGCTCACTGAAGCGAAGAGTTACTTTGTGGGATTAATGATTGCAGTGTGTTTTGAGAAAAAAAAAAAAAACAAAAAAAAAACTTCTCAAATGTTCTGAGGAAATTCTTCAAATTCTGGTCAATGCTGTGACACTCCTCGCCTCCTCATGACCGGCGCTTCTCTCTCCTTCAGTGGAATCTCGGACTGGGACACCAGTTTTACACTCAAAGGAGGGCGCTTCTCAGGAACATTCTCTCTGTCCTGCCCCTCATCCGTGTGAAGTAAAAAAGTAGACAAGAGAATTTGGCTTCAGGCCCACAGCCCAGACACAAAACACAACAGGAAAAATGAGGGGGTGATGGACGGGATCTAAAGAACACTGGAGTTGTGCAATCTTTGGTGCACACTTTGATTACATAATATGCAGGAGATTTGGCTTCTGAGCTCTCACACCCGAGTCTAGAGTAGCTCACCACCTTCCTCATCCATGTCATCCTCAACATCGGGCAGCTGAGCATCCGAGGAGAGATTGCTCAAGACCTCTTGCGGAATGGAGGCCAGCTTCCCCCATTTGTGGCTCCCACATGCTAATCGGCTCCCCAGGGGCCCCGAATCCTGTCCTCACCTTCTTGAGATCCTATTGTTTAATGCTGAGGAAGCAGAGACAGTGGGGATCCAAAGCTGGGACTGCGTGGGCCAAAGGCAACATTTGTTAAAGAGGGAATCTTGAGAGGGATTAAGGGGAAAATGAAAAAGCGACCCCAGAAGCTGATCTGGTGAGGAAGAGCCCTGCTCTAACCCCATGTGTGCCTGCTGTTTGCCAGATGTTACCGTCACGTTCTTCTTGATCAGGCCACTCACACGTCACGCCGCCAGGGAAAGAGATCGCAAACGCCTTCTCTTTGTGAAAACTTTCAAACTCAAAGGACTTAACTACAAATTTATTTTGGTGATTTTAACAGTGTTGTCAATTTTAACATAAATACAAGACAATTAAATAAATCAGAGGAGGAATATTGCGAAGGCAAATCGGCACTCACAGAAGTGTATTACATTATTACGGTTGGTTAATCAGGGATACAACATTCACTTGAAATATATGCGAGGGAACTTTAGTGAAAGGCCTAACTAAAGGGTTTTTGCAATGTTCCTAATAAGGACATCCTTGAGACATTGCTTAATGAGCTGCAGGTGGGAAGCAAGATAAACCCTCTATAACCAGGAACAATCAGGGTTTGATACAGATGGAAACAATAGCATTGAAGGATAGGTCATGTTCCCAATAGCTGCCTCCCCTTGTCACTATACATTCTTCAAGACTTCACACCTTTTAAAAAATAACGATAGCTCTGGCTGGGCCAGAGCGCACCGGTCCTAACAATGAACAAAGCACTATGCAGTTGCCTTTTAAAGAACAGCGATAGGATTATTTTCCCTCATATACATCTCCTTTAAAAAGTACTCCTACTCTACTCCCCTTTTCTGAAAGGCTCCGGGGATTTGAGAAGTGGCAGTGTATGTATCTCCTCCACATTCACCACGTGCCTGACAGATGGCCTAGATTACGGTTCCATCCCTCTCTGTGGCCAAGGTACTAAGCTAAGCGTCTTGGTGCGGATTCCCTAATCTGGTGATTAGGCATGAGGTCAGGAGATGGGGATTGGTATTGGGTGCTGCACGTGGTTGTACAGGTGGTATCCTGCACAAGGGTGCACCCGAGAGGATAAGTGAGGCTAAACTACGGCCCCCCACTCTGTATGCCAAACCAGGAGCCCCTGGGGCCGTGTCTGCCCAGCGGGGGCACCTTTTTTCCAACTCGCTCAAAGGCACTATATGAGCTAATTGAGGCACTGTCCGCTTACATTTTGTCCAGTCTGGCTGGCAGCATTATTTCTTGATTTCAGTGAAGCTTCTGTATTTCACATCCCATATAATCTCCGAAAGGAGCTTTAGAATTCACTGAACCATCAAGGATTTTCTGAATTATCACATTAGACACAATAACACAACCACGATTCTACAAAGAAATAAATTTACACAGTAGAAAATAAATACAAAAAACATAGAAGATATTTGACATGTGGGCCACTAGAATTTAGCTTATTTACAACAAAGGTGTGCACAACTCAACTCACCAACAGGCTGAAGTCAACAGTTGCTTTACAGGACGTTACCTTTAAAATGTGGCTAGAAATGAACTACTTTGATTTTCGAGTAAGTCTTACTGTGTTTAAACCTAATCTTCTTTTAAAATGAAAGATAAAAAAACAAACTACAAATGTCTAAAAGCCATGTGTAAGGCCTTGATTTCCTCTTCCAGTAACCACTGCCCCCAATTAGCAAATGCTCCTACAGAGGTTGCCAAGTATAAAATTAGTTGATTTTCATACATCTCACATTGTGTAAAAGATAAAATCGGACATTTTCACACTGTCAAGCATCATGCTTCTAGAAAAAAGGAATCACATTTACTCAATAAAGTGTAGGCTTCCCCGCTTTGAAGTCCTTCTGAGAGCGATACGGCTTTTACCATTGCACGGATCTTCTTTCTCGTTAAACACGTGCTGCTTTCCAGTGAAATCATGAAGGCACACGTCTCCATTCTGAACATTGAAAGACACCCCGTTCTTCTCCGAAGACGCATTCCCTATATAAGGAAAAACGAAATTGGTGTCATGAAGTATGCACAGAAAGCAGTTAAGAAATAAACAAACTTCAGCATCCCTTTGTTCTGATGTAGGCACGCGTAGAATGTTTTTTTAAAAAATATATTTTTTACTTTGCATTCCTTCCCTAAGGTCACTCAAAGTCAACAAAACAAACTGGAGAATGAGTCAGAAACCAGTTCGCTGTGGCAATTTTTTTTAATGAAACGGTCGGAAATGAAGCAAAGCAATATATTTGATTTGAAAAGGCCCATTTCAAACTCTGGTTGATCGTTATCGGCCATAGGTGTGTGTCGATCACATATGGAGCATAGGTATAGTGCAACTTGTAATATTCTGGTCTCCTGCAAAAGGTTAAGGTGAACAGAGATCCCCTTACGTCCCCTTACAAGGTTCTTGGTTCCTTGAGACTCCCACGAAATAAAACCTTGTACCAGAGAAGCCCAGAGCAACAACAGTCATGGCCAAGAAAAAAAATCATCTCTCGTAGACTAAACCAGCCCCTCCGACTAAATCAGGACAGGACGGATTC
The DNA here is from genome assembly GCA_030068075.1 of Paguma larvata. Taxonomy (NCBI): domain Eukaryota; kingdom Metazoa; phylum Chordata; class Mammalia; order Carnivora; family Viverridae; genus Paguma; species Paguma larvata. The sequence goes on from CM057830.1 coordinate 13,538,235, forward strand.
CCAAGAGGAAACCACCAACGACAAGCTCAGAGTCTAGGCCAGGGTGCAGCTGGGCATTCTAGAGACGTCACGGTTTGAAGCCGGGCCTCCCATACTGCAAGCAGGCCCCGAATTGTGCGTGTGCAGGCGGGAGGGAGCCACAGCTGCTGAGACCCTCTGGCTACCTGGCAGCATCCTTCTGACCATTATACTATTGGAAGACAATGTAGAAAGCTGAATTATTATTCAGCCCATTTTTTAGTTCACGCCATAACCGAAGTAATAATGGTAACAGTGCCGAGAACTTTGTATTATCTCATTACACTACAGGTTGAGTGCTATGATTATCCTCATTTCACAGACGATGAAACTAAGGTTTCAGAAATCAAGTGCTTTGCACAAGGTTATACAGCTCAGAACTGATGGAGTTAACATGTGATGTTTCTTTCAAACTGTGAGCTTGTGGCCCCACGTACCTAACGAGACGGCTACTGGCACCGAACCTGTAAAGCGTAACTAAGTACATAACATGCACACAAACGAGGAGATAGATATGGTTAACACAGCTCAAACAGGGCATGTGACTGTCTGAGGCAGCTATCCTGATTTAGGCATTTTGGTCTGAGGACATTTTGGTGCAGGGACAATTGACCTGGTGTAAAAAACCATTAAACTTCCAGCTTCTGTTTTCAAATTGCCTATCCCATCTCTCATCCATCCCAGATCCTGGCGTGTAGCTTGAGGAGTCAGGGATGTCTATCTGATGAGCATATTATGTGGTTAAAAACTTGGCTGTTCTAGGGGTGACTGGGTGGCTCAGTCGGTTAAGCATCCAACTTGGGCTCAGGTCGTGATCTCATAGTTCAGGGGTTCGAGTCCCGCGTCAGGCTCTGTGCTGACAGCTGGGAGCCTGGAGCCTGCTTCGGATTGTGTGTCTCCCTCTCTCTCTGCCCCTCCCCCACTCCCGCACACACTCTCTTTCTCTCTCTCAAAATTAAATAAACGCTAAAAAAAAAAACAAACTTGACCATTCAGGTGGCCCAAAATGTACCCCCACCCTCACTGGCAGCCATCAAAAACAGCTGTGTCAAATCAGCCATGTCAAACAGCTGTGCAAAATGCATTGCTTCAGTCAAATCTGATTCCCTGAAGGATGGCAACATAGGCTAGGCAACTAAGCCTTCATCTCTGAGCTGTTTCTAGAATATGGAAAAATCTGGCTTTAAGACCTTAAACATTTTTGTCTAAGCCAATAGGCTTTCCTGATATGTTGTGCCTCTGAGGCTTCATGATGGCTTCCCTCATACCTCTGATTTCTCTGTTTTGAACTTGCTTTCTCGTGCTAACTTCTTAACCAGCCCTGATAGCTACCGCCTGTACTCTGTTTACCTATATTGAGTCATTCTTGATACAGCCATTTGGCACAGAAGCCAGAGCTCTTACCCTGGTATACACAGTAAGGAGCTAAGGCCACAGGGTAGCTGTTTCTCATCTTCTACAGCAATGATTCTCAGTGAAGGGGGGTGCGTGATTCTACCCCTCCCGGGGACATTTCATAATGTCTGAGGACATTTTTGGTTGTCACAACCGGGGGTTAGTGGCCGCGTGCTACTGGTATCTGGTGGGTGGAAACTAGCATGTTGCTAAACATCCCCAATTGCACAGGGCGGCCCCCACCAGCAGTTATCTAGCTCCCAATGCCAACTGTGCCGAGGTCGAGAAACCTCGAGATAGAGGCACTCTAGCATATTTTTGAATTCTATATAAACCAGCAGGACCTCCCATTTTTGGAGGGTTGAAAACCTAAGTGGTATATAAGCCTTCTCACAAAATTATTCGAATTCATCATGAGAAGAACTAATATCTTAAAATGATGAATAAAGGCAAAATCCCCGGGGAAGGAGCAAGTATGCCAGCAGAAATGTAAGTTTTTATAAAAACGCAAAAGATGTATTAAGAAGCCAAAGAAGATGAAAATACATAAGCTTTTATGAGTAAGGAAGAGCCCAATCGTAGGAAAGAAAGAAAATGTGATGAACGTTTTCGCTAGAGAAGTCAGAATTAGTTTAAGGTGCAGCAGCAATTATGTGTTCATATGCTGGTCCCAAATATGGTCCCCGGTACTGGTCACGATTCATCCACGCTGTGGAAAAGAATGAACAAATGTGACAAGCAAAAAATAGGAAAGGTTACAAGTGTCAAAGGTATGTAATGATTATAGATGTACTAAAAAATCGATATGGTCTTATCAACTATTTTAGGTACTGCTTGCACAGCAAGAGCGCAGGACTGAGTCTTTGGGTCAGCACCTGAATCGGAGCTTGCAACAGTAAAAATTTTAGATCGTCACCGAGTCCCATCGTGAAACACTAAATCTTAAAACATAAAGGTTTTGGTATTTGCTCTAAAACGAGTAAGTTTGGATTAACAAACTTTCTCTCCTATCACGGAACCACACTTTGATCCACTGGTCCTATGTAATTTTTCTCTTCGCTGAGCAAAACTGTCATTAACGGATAAAACTACTTCAATAAAACAAACACTAGCTCGAGAAATACTACATCGAGACGTACATACCATTCCCGCTCACCAGGCCTGAGCAATCGCTATTCACCAGCAGCGTGGTGGAGTGTGTGGAGTTACTGGTTGACTGTAAGGAATTTGAAGAGCTGGACACTCCTTGGTTTACGGTCTGCTTCTTTAAACCATTAGTAGCGGTCTTACTCCAGTCTAGAGCAGAATAAGCATTTCAGAAAGAGCGGGTGGAATGCTGCAGCCCAAATGCAAGAGACAGATCGTCGCGGCATAACCTGTCCTAGCAACCGATCTCGCTTCCACTTCTTGCAAAGAAGTCACGCATTTCACAGGCTGCTGTGATAAAATGTATTTTCATTTAAGACTATCTACATCTAACTTTTAAATGACTACCTGGTTGAAAGTAAGCTACATCCTCTTGGACTAAAGGCCGCGCTGATTCGATTTTGTCTATAAATATCCCCTGAACTAGGTAGTAGCCCAGAGCCCAGGACTGTCTTCACAAGAATGCAAGACAACCGTGTTGTGACGACTGATGGCTCTTGAATGTTTTAGAAGAACCGAACGAACTGTGTGGCCATTTTCCGAGTGCAGATCTCACGCCACCAGATCTTTGCAATACTGCAAAGGTTGTGTTCACAGGTGGTTTTCATGTAAAGGGAATTTCTTTTTTCAAACGATACTTCATTTTTCTTATTTTCTTGAAAATGAGCAATTTGCTCTACAACGCAGCAGGGCGTACCTTCAGGTAACTTCGAAGTAACCATAGGTATGCTAAAACTTGTATTCAAAGTCTTGCCCACTAACAAATTAAACAACTGACCACCGGGACCTGTGGTAGAAAAGTTGAGCCAAGACATTTTTTTGTAAGAAAATAATAGGCTTTATTAAAGAACCATAGAATTTTTAGAATGTTCTTATTTCATTTCCAGTTAGTTAATTGTGTATGTAATGTTAGTTTCAGGCGTACAATAGAGTGATTCGACACTTCCGTACACTACCCAGCGCTCATCACAAGTGCCCTCCTTAATCTCGCCACCTGCTGAACCCATCTCCCACTCCCCAGGCTGAGCTAAGACTTAACAAGTTACGAAAGTAAACATTAAAAATTACTTTGGGTAAATGGAAAACCTGAGCTCAAAAGGAAATTCTAAAAACTTCAATCTTATTTCATTTAAGAAGCCACAAGCCCATTAATTCTATTGCTCACGAAGTTCCCAGAGAGGAGTACTTATTTTTTAATTCACTAGGTTTTATTCTCTAATGTTCACAGTTGGGATCTGTTCATCGATTTCCAAATCAGACGGCCTTTTGGCACTGATTGCTTGATAGATCTTAACTTCTATCTTTTCCTCAGGATTTAAGAGGAGAAAAAGGCAAATCTTTACCAGAATTTTCAGCCAGCCGTAACTTTCCACAGCAAAGATACCGCCTCCATTGCTTTCTGACGTTCTCTTTCGCTACACAGTAAAAGATGAATATGAAAAATCCTGTGGAGGAAAAAAAAAAAAAACATAATTCTAAACTAGGACCTGAATATCATGAGCTTCCTTTGCACAAAAGATAAACTGTTTGGTAGCTATAGGCAAAGTGAAATTTCGTGAATAGAAAAAAAAAAGTCCAAAGTCCCGAGAAAGTTGGCTATTGAAAGGCACCCTGAAGGGGACTCTCTTTGTAAGATAAAAAAGATACTTATAAAAGTAACGATAACTGATAACTCCGTATTTCCAAAATTAAACTGTCCCTCCTCTCACATCCTGTCCTTGGCCTTCCCTGTCTTTGGAAGTACAAGCCACCCACTCAAGATGCCAGCTCACCCCTAGGCTCCTACCTCCCCAGTCTTCCAACATTTCTCCATTTTCATGTTCTGTCAAGCACCACATCCTTGTCTGTCTCAAATCCCTGACTCATCCTCTCCAGCCCACGTCTCGGTCCCAAGCCCGGTACCCTGCGGTGATTTCCTTGCCTGCCTTCCAGCCTCCCTCTAATCTGCTCAAGGAAATTGTCCATTGGCGACCTGGCCACGAAGAGAGCGACGTTTGGGCTTAGCCGCCCACACACCTTCTTCCTGGTTAAGCAGGCGCAGGGCTCCCCACTGCTACCAGTCCTCCAGGCTCTTGCCAATAAATATTTGCTGAATGAATGGACAAATTTCGAATTCTCTCTCTCTTGAAGCCCCAATCTATCCACTTTAAAATCTTCCCTTTAAATACCAGGTTTGCTTCTAATAGGGTACACGTGCCCATCCTAAACTGCACACCTTTGTTTATTTGCCACCCTGGACGGCTGCCCTCGGCTGCCTAAGATGAGAAACAGCATGTACGGGAGAGACCACAATGGGCCTACCTAAGTCCCAAATCAGAACCTATACACATCTCCCCTTTAATCAACCCCAAAGCCCTGCGAATTAGGCATTAGTTCCTTTCCAGAAAGGAAACAATACATTCCTTTCACCCGTCCATATTCTAATGAGAAGACATTCTGGGGAAATGAAGACGAAGAGGCAGGTTCAGTTTCCACATTAAATTTATGAGGATAGGTACCTTGCCTTCATGTTTGTGATCAGTGCGATTCGGGCATATTTTTTTTCTCTTTCAGGATGCCATTATGGCAAATACAACTTTTCGGTTTACTACTATGTAGTGTAACGCCTGGATGTACCAATTCAGGAGCTGGTGGACTGTAAGTCAAAATTAACGACTGTATATAACCAACACGCATGCTAACTGACTTCCCCTAAATCAGTCCAGATAGCCAAAGTAGCCATTTGAAGTCAATCACGGGTTGGGATTTCTTGGAAAACCAGCAAAATGATCTATTGCCTGACAGAACTCCAGGAGGGCGCTATGGGAGCTAACAGCAACAGGAAAAGATGAAAACAAGCGGATGAGAATGCAATTAAAAGGCATCCCAGCAGAGGATTTGGAATAAAAAGAAACCAAGAGACATGAATTATTGTAATGTAAACCTATTAGGCTGCTTAGCTTTTAATGCCAAAGTACTTTCATTAAAAATTAATTACATCTGACAAGTCTTTTATAACACTGATCTAAGAGAGGTCGTAATTTTGCTTTTCTAAACAACACAACTGGACGGGCTCCGAAATGGCTGCAGCTGGGTTTCCGTAACAAAGGGGGCGCTGCAAGGGAGCCGCCGGGAACCTGCCCCTGTCCTGGGGGGGGTGGCCCGGCCCGGCATCTTCTCAGGCTCAGCCACTGGGCCGGGCGGCCACTCGGGTCTGTGCTGACTTCACATGTATCACTGCCTGCAAATCAAGCACGGACCTAGAAGGTTGGAGCGGCAAGCTGTCACAGGGATATTTATGATACACGCGCTCTTCTCTATGCACGTTCTACCTCAATCAAAAAATTAAAAAAAAAAAAAAAGGCAAGGAATCAAGTGAAGGAAGAGGGACTCCCAGAAAGAGTTCCTGGCAGGTTCCCCTCAGTATGTTCCCTCTGAGGAGACCATGTGGATAAGGAGGAAAAAAGTACCCCTTCCTGAATTTAGTGAACGCCTTTCTTCCAAGGATCTCAAAGCCCTCCCGTCAAAGATTAATCTGTTTTTCAACAAATCAGTCTTAAGCTATGAAATAAGCCACTTTGCAGATGCTCTAACTTTTAGGGAGTTTTAAGTTCAACTGGGATCTTTCGTGCGTATTTAGTGCCGCAGAGCTTACCTTGTAGGGTGTTAAAGATTGCAAAGAGATACGTGAAAGTGACGTTAACTGGTCCCCAGGCAAAGAAGGCAAAACCCCAGGTAATGCCCAGTAAGAACGTAAGGCCGGCAACGCTCCTCAGGTCCTGAATACTGGTTTTTCGCTGGGCTCCCAGTTGTTTCTTCTTTTTAATTCGACAGAGCTGAACCAGGACCACAATGAACATGCTGACGTTCAGCAAAAATATCACACAGAAATATCCCACAGCCGTGACATAGAATACAGCATTGCTGTTGATCCAGCAACTGGAATTTGGGGGGAAAACAAGGGGGAACGTATTACAGTGCTGCGGCACGGTTCGAGGTGACGCAATGAATCCGTATCGTTTTACTGAAACATCTCCTACAAGTATAAGAGGAGAAAAAAGAGAAAACCACTGTTCTCCAACAACCACTTAAAACTCTAGGGAAAAAAAAAAAAACTAAGTCTATTTTAGGACACTTGGTTATTAGAAGTATTTAAAGGCTATTCTTTGAAAACATTCAGGATTTTACCCCTTTAAATATCAGTAACTCTATCCCACAAGTCTTTACTAATAAAACATAGCAAGTATTCCATATGTATCAGAGGCTTAGAAAATTATTTTCAAAATACTTTTTTTTTAAAGAGAAAGCAAGCGACTATGAGCAGGAGAGAGGGGGACGGGGAGAGGGAGAGGGAGGGAGAAAGAGGGGGAGAGCATGTCAAGCAGGCTCCACGCTCAACGTGAAGCCTCACGTGGGGCTCGATCCCACAACCCTAGGATCATGACCGGAGCTGAAATCAAGAGTCAGTTGGTGCTCAACCAACTGAGCCACCCGGGGGACCCCGCCAATTTGTTTTTTTAATATTTAAGTAGTAAAGTAGTAGCATGGCATTTCCAACTAGCTCATCTCATTACACACGTAGCTGTGAAGGCTGCTATGAATGTTACTGGATTTTATTAGGAAGAGAGTCAGGGTCGATACACTGACTAGATCCTCTGCTTTCTCGGAGAATTCTGTTTTTCCAGTTCACTTCACGTTCCCTCAGGGACTTTGTACTCACAAGTCATCCGGTGAGCCATTGGGGAATTTCCCGTAGGATCCAAGGCCATAGTTATTTGGAGATATAGCCAGGACGATGATCACAACCACAGCTGGCACCCCTGGAAGACAGGAAACATCAGTCGCACATGGTTCTAAGAACCAAGGTGGTGAGAAGACTAGAGATCACGTGCTGTTTTCTTCTGGTAGCAGACTGGTGAGCTGTGCACCGAACCCAGTCTCTCTTCCTCCTTGGCACACGGTGGACATCTCCCAGCCTGCTTTGCAGCTAGGTGTGTGTGGCCACGTAACTAGGTCTTGGTCGATGGGATATGGGAGATGTGCTCTACCTCTAGGCCTGCCCCATAAAAACTTCCTGTGAAATCCTCTACTCTCTTTCCTCCCAAATTCAGGGCAACTTTGGAAGTGCTGTCTTGAGGCAGAGTCTGCAAGGCCAGAGACTTCTCCATTCCTGCCAGCTGGACTGTGCGTGAGAAATTATCTTCTCCTGAGATTTGTTGTCGGCCACAGCAGCTAGAGTTTCCCTGAACTTATGCACATCTGGGATGTAATTTTGAGGCTCAGGTGGCAGGCAAAGTGAAGGACTCCAAGACGCGAACCAAATAATCAACATATTAGGGTGACCAGCAACTCCTGGCAGGTCTTTTTTTTTTTTTTTTAAGTTTATTTATTTCTGTAAGAGAGAGAGACAGGGTGCGAGCAGGGGAGGAGCAGAGAGAGAGTGAGACACACAATCCGACGCAGGACCCAAGCTCTGAGCTGTCAGCACGATGTGGGGCGTGGACCCACCAGCTGTGAGATCATGACCCGAGCTGAAGTCTCGTGCTTAACCGACTGAGCCACCCAGGCGCCCCACTGACAGATCTTTCATTATGAACCCCCGAATCCTCAGTTGATCATCTGGAAGCCATTGATGGATTGAGGAGCAGAGCTGGTTGATTTGAGGATGCGGTCTGCTACTACAGTGGCTCCCTCAAAGGCCTGCTGGCACTTCCGCTACGAGAAACCACAAGGAGAAGGCTCTTCCCAGCTTAAAATGGCGTTTGGCTGGGAAGGAGTCCCTCTCATCCCCCGTCCCATCACCTCTCACTCCAGTCCCCGCAGACATCTCACGCTCTGTGCATACAGACTGACCTGACATCCAGTCTCAAGGCTCTGGTAAATACAAAACAATTCCTCCTCACAGGTTGGGGTGCCTAATATAATATTTCATTTAATTCCTTTATATTTGTACCTTACAGAGACACTGACATGGGATGGCTTCCTAAGTGAGACACTTTCCTAAAAATAAAATATTGGGGTTGTGGAGCTCGTCCAGGACCAGGAATGCGACCTTTTGGTATTCCACGAAGACAAGATCCATGCCCAATGTCAGAAGCAGGGACTTATTTTTCTGGGAAGAAGGGATTTATCTTTCTGGAAAGGCGTTCTGTTATTCTTGACAAAGACAGAATGACGGGTGGGGTGACAAGGACGGTAAATGGTCTGTAGTAGTGTCATGTAGGGGATATCTGAAGGAATATTTAGCCTGAAAAAGAGGAGTGAGTCTGGGCCGGATGGTGGCTATAACTCAGTGGAATGGACACGCATAAGCAACCAGAAGGCCAGGCGGGGGTGTTGTCAGGTTGTGTAGACTGAGTAAATCACGTAATCACTTTGAGCCGGTTTCTTCACCTGATGTTAGTAATAACAGCCTTGTGCTAACCTCACTGGCTTGTCTTTCATGGAGTTACTTGTGTGAAAACACATTGAAAAGTAGGGCATTATTCATAATGTTACACATTACTTGTAGATTATCCACAGGCCTCTTCGGTAGAGAGGTGCTAGCTTATTATTTTTTTGCCATAGCAAAAACAAGACCACTGGGTGCCACCAGAGAGCCAAGTGAACTTAATGGCAAAGCAGAACTGTAGAGCTTTAGAAAATGGTTATTGGCTGCCTTGTAAGGTATTAAAAACAAGACAATAAGCCTAAAATTGAGTCACTTATGGTAAGCCCCAGGTCATGAAACCGAGACATGACTTAATTACAATTTCAGCTCTTCCAGAAATGGAGTCTTAAACCAGTCAATCAGGAACCGTGTATCAGCACTAGTTAGGTAGTCTGCCTGACGGACACCTCCTTCATCCCCTGAAGGAGAATAACCTTGTAACAATCGATCCGTTTTTCTGCCCAGCATAACTTGCTCATTCCCGTTCCCTTCTGTCTATAAAAGTCTCTCAACTCGCACAGCTCCTTTCTCTGGGCTAGACTGGATGCTGCCGATTCATGAATCACTGAATAGAGCCGCTAAGATTTGTAAAATGTAGTCGGCTGAAGGGTAGCTCAGTTGGTTAAGCGTGACTTCGGCTCAGGTCATGATCTCACAGTTTGTGAGTCTGAGTCCCACGTCGGGCTCTGTGCTGACAGGGCGGAGCCTGAAGCCTGCTTTGGATTTTGTGTCTCCCTCTCTCTCTCTGCCCCTCCACTGCCCCTGCTCACATTCTGTCTCTCTCTCTCTCTCTCTCTCTCTCAAAAATAAATAATAAAAAAATTTTTTAATGTAGTCAGTTGAATTTTGTTTTTCTAACAAAAATAATGAGCTCCCTAATAATAGAAGCGTTCAAGCAGAGGTTAGATGATCTCTTTCTGCTCCTCTGAGTACAGTGTCATGCATGAGTGTAACACCTGGGACACAAAGAATAGAGTGGGGCTAGCTGGGAGGCGGGGGACTGAGAGCTGAGCCTCACTATCACCAAGCTCACCTCTTCAACTTATTGGGCACCTTCTATGTGCCAGCCCTGATTCTAGTTCCTGGAGACACAGAGAGGATACGTAGCGCTAACCTCAAAGAGTTTTATGTTCATAACCAATCCAGGGTAATATACAGGTGTTCTAGAAAGAGACTAGACAAGGTCGCCCTTTGGGCAGTACAATGTATAAGGACAATAAAGTTGTTTTAGAAACCTGCCAAGAGTGACCTGCTTTATCACTGTCTCTATCTGATGAAAAATCAAAATACTGGAGGGAAAGCAGAGAAAGCCCAGGCAGTGTGCAAGCAAAGTTATACATACCCCAACCAACAATGCAGAACTTAAGGATGTATTTTCGGATGTAGGTATTAAACACTTTCACAAGGGCCAGGTACATATGGAATGCTTCCAGGCCCATCCATGTGAATGAGACCAAGAGAAAATAATGCAGAAATACAGCCACTGAGATGCAGAGGCCTCGCATGTCATACAGAGCAATCCACGAGTCCAAGAGGAACACCAGGTTCAGCAGGAGCAGGGCTGCACACAGCTGGAGGAGGATTTTGGAAGGGTAATCCCTCCGAATCTTTCTAAAAGGAACGGACGAGGAAGGAGTTAGCATCGCATTCTGATAGCCCTTATGTGAGCATATCTAAGAAATTTATTTTTATCCTTTGGTCAATGTCTAAATGCATAAATTTCTTCTCTGTGTGTGTGGGAGGGGCAGGCATTGAAATCAACAAGCATAACAACAACAAAAAAATCAAAACAGAATATCTTGTCATGACGATATGGAAAATTTGTATTTATATTTCTGTGGAACCTTTTACATGCTGACTGTTGACCCATCCTTTTCAATAATTTGTAGTGGAACCTACTGAGCACCCACCCTCATTTCTCCCAAACTATTTCTAGAAGCATTGCTGTCGCATCTCATACAATAGGCTCCTATATTCGGAGCTTCAAAACATAGCCAGGTTCCCCTATTATCTTATGTTATTAGTTAAAATGAGATCACGGAAAGAAGAGTTTAAACCATAGCTAAATGAGACAGGCATAGGGAATCACAGCTAATTGATGACACGTACATATCTATGTGTGTGAAACTAGACCTGGTGAAATCATTGTGAGTAATGGCTGGCCTTATGGTAACTCAGCCTCATTAATCATATTTCCAAAGGTCCACTAGAAGATCTGGGGTCACAGCTGGACCCAAAGTTTGGCACTGAAAGTAAATTTGTGCATTTCCTGATCAGTGTCCAAAATCTAAATCCCAGAATTTACATACTGTTTAATTCGGTTAATGTAGTAAAAGTGCCTACTTTCTTTTTTTCCAACAGAATTTGTTGGGAAACCCCACTCCTTCCCAAAGTGACCAAAGGGACCCTTCAGGTAAGCCAAGAAGGAGATGCTATTATTTGGAAACGCTATTCTTGCTTTGGCCCACAAAGCTGCACTCACGAAATATCTGTATTTTTCAGTGAGGCTTCACACCTTTTATTCTTCTTCATCCTCTCTCACCTGCTAATGTTTTCCATCTTTTGTGTGTGTTCAGTGTAACTTCGAAATTTAATAAATTAAGCATAGCTCTTATGCTGTATGCGAAGCTATGGTCTATATCAGAGTATAAGCTCTTAGGTTTCAAGGTTTGCATTCATCTTTCATTTCACACGTAATGTCGGCTAGCTACAAGGCATCATTCGAGGGTACAAAGATGATTAAGCCACAGCCCCTGCCTTCAGCAAGTGCACACACTAGTAGAAGGAATGAGCATGTTAACCAAAAAGCCCCATTAGGTTTGCATATAGATGGCACTGCTAGCCGGTATACAGGGTGAGGCAGGCCAAGGAGCACACTTAATACATTTTGGCAATGGAGGGGAGTACTGTGTCTTCTAATCCAAGGTTCCAGTGTTGGATACTCACTCAAAGGCTAAGTAGGTTACAAGAGTAACTGACAGAAAAATCGATGAAAGCCCACAACCAATATAGGTGATAAATGTCAGAGCCATCATCTGAGCGGGTGGCAAGGATGTTCGAGATAGGTCCTGGAAAATAAAATACCGCTTTCAAGACCAAATATCTTAAATAAATAAAAGCGCTATGATTTATAGTTATTGAGTATTCTACGTGTCCATCCATAATTCATTCAACAAACCTACAACGCAGACGCACTTATCATCATCAGGTAAAACAAATGAAACTGAGCCCCAGAGAGGTCAAATAATTTGCCCAAGGTCACACAACCTTGGAGGAACCAGGATCCAAATTCTGGTCTGGTTGACTCCAAAGCCCATAAACTTGATCAGTGCGCTATGACGCGCTGGAAAAAGCACTGGGCCGGGAGCTTAAAGACTTGAATTTGGCTTCAGGCTCTTATATTTCTTAGTTCTATGACTGTGGACAGTCACCAAACAAATGAGTCTTATTTCTAACTTCTTACAATGACAATAACGACGCCCCATTCCACCTATCTTGCAGGACTGTCGGAGAGAGTACAGAAGATAATTTATGTCAAAGTGTTTTATGAAAATTGTAAAGTGCAATGCAAACGACACAATTTTTCTTGCCCATCTTAATCTGAATTCCCCAGTCCTCGCTGTTCAAAAAAGGAAAACTTGTGTGTAAAAATAGGCTGGAAAAAATACTTCCATGTTCAAGTATTTCCTTTCAAGTGCATTTGCTTATTGGAAGAGTAATTTCATTAGTCTCTAACTTTGCCACAATGTCATATCTGCTGATCGAAGTATCCATCACATCGGACATCGTGGCATGATGCCCAGCCACCCCTCAGACCCAGAATCTAAAGCCAGATAACGTGGGATTATTACCAGTAAGACGCCAAAACTTGTAAGGTGGCTGCAGGTACAGATGGTTTCATTTGGTTTCCTGTCTTTAACAGAGCAGCCATCGGATGACCAGCCTCCTCTGCCACCTGTTGGCATTGGGAAGAGTATGTGTCCCATCGGCAAGGCCGTGGCATCGATGATCGCCCCATCGCTCTTGTCCCTCTCTTCCTCCCTCTGCCCCTGCCAACTCAAGACTGAAAAATTTATGATTGGAACCTACCATTTCTGTCCACATCCCAAAATACACATCTCACTGTTAAGTCATCCTGCAGTGGAAAGATAAATTACAAAAAATTAATTTGCCGAACTGAAAAAACTGAAAAGCAATTGGAAAAAAAGTATGTTTTTTTTTTTTTTTTTAAATTTCAGAATCTCATTCTCGATTTTTGGAGAATTCCAATTTTTTTCTAGTCCCTAGAAGTAAGTGGGTCTCATATAGGTCAGCGCTTCTTAAACTCAGCAATTGTACATAGGAAGCACCCTGAGGCCTTGCTAAAATGCACATTCTGATTCAGCGGGCCAGGGCGGGGCCTAAGAGTCGGCATTTCTAGCAAGCTCTCAGGTGATGTTGATGGTACAGGTCTGCAGATCACACTTTGAATAGTGAGGCTATAGACATTGCTCAATCTGACCTGAAACGAGAGATGTTTTCTCTTTGGAGGTGAGAATCAGACCTGTAGCCGCAGATCTAAATGCACTAAAATTGGGCAAGTGATATTAGCTGGCGTGGGCACTGCTCCTTCTTGGAAATTAGGTGACTGGTCATCAGGCACGCTAAGACCCAACCGAGTGACCATGTGACTCTATAGTGTTCCACAATGCCAGGACCAGGAGGTTCTGTTGGATCTCCTTCTTTCAGGCCAACTCTTACAGACATGGTTTGCACAAGTGCATCCGGTCAATGAACAGACCAGACAGGCCTCTCCCACCTGGCTTGGATTGATGTGCTTTAATGCGACCGTCACATTTCTTGTCAAATTCTTGACCGTCAGGTTTGCAACACTGGACGATATGACGTAGCTGATCAGAGAGAGGTTCTCCAGGCCAGGGTCCTAGCACACCAAAGAATCAACAAGATGGCAAGGGCAAAAATGAAATGTCATGAGAGAATTTTAGAGCTGGAAGAGACCCTAGAGACTGCTCAGTCCACATTGTTTACTTCACAATCTAAGGGAGACACTGAGGGTCACGAAGTAACATGACTTTAGAAAGAGTTTGTTTGGGGCACCTGCGTGGCTCTGTCGGTTAAGCGTCCGACTCTTGGTTTCCACTCAAGTCACGATCTCACGATTCGTGGGATCGAGCCCTGCATAGGGCTCCGTGCTGACAGTGTGGAGCCTGCTTGGGATTCTTTATCTCTCTCCCTCGCTCTCTGCCCGTTCCCTGCTTGCATGTGCGTGTGCGCTCTCTCTCTCAAAATAAATAAACTTGAAAAAAAAGAAAAAAAACCGAGCTTGTTCCACTCTACAGTACCCTAAATACTGAGTTAAATTTCACGGACTGACACAACAGGGCCCTCGTGAATTGTATGGGGAATATAACATTAAGTCACTTAAACTGTGTGTTCTTGAGCAAGCTAACCTCTCTGTGTTTCCATGTCCTCATCTGTAAAATTGGGATAATAACTTAATAGTTCCTCCCTCACAAGGGTGTTGACAGAACTAGAGTGAACATATCTAAGTGCTCGGTATAATGCTCGGCAATTGGTAAACGCTATACGTAAGTGTCAGTTATTGTTATGTATCACTACCAGTATCGCTAGGTCCTGTTTAAAAATAAACTGCAGCTTTCAGTAGTTCATTTGACTGATAGCAGATTTAAGAATACGTGAGAATTAAAAGAAACGAAACTGCTACACTCCAAGATCAAACCTAAACCAAAAGTAGTTAGCATGAACTTTACCTGAAACAGGGCAGGCGTTTCAAAGAAGTTGAACTGAACCCTGGAAGCCAGCTCCATATCATTAGCCGGTAAATTACTCATCAGTGATGAAGGCAGAGTAATAATGCCAATACTGTTCTCAGGAGCCTGAGGTTCCAGAGAAACCTGAAAATCAAGTAAGTGATAGCAAAAATGCCTGGGGCTAGTATATTGAAGAGGTGGAAAACACGAAAATGAATTAAGACAGAGGATCCTGTACAGGCATCTATTTGTGGTGCCTCTGTAAAATCGGTTGTTCTAGTGTCTCTGATTGCTAGGAAATTGAAGAGGATGTGTAGTAGGGCAAAGAGGCCTCAGAGCAGGAAAGGAAACATTTTACGGATACACAGAAACGATTGGAAAGTGTAGAATATTACATGTCAATTACACGTCAAAAGAACTGGGCGGGAAAAGTGCAGGGTAACTGCAGACCCACCAGCTTGGCCACATATTAGGGTAAAGTCTTCATAGAACCACATGCACTAACCTTGCAAAGGGAAGACTATAAAAATTTAATTAAAAGGCAAGGCTTGGTTTTACTTGGGTGTTTCCAGCCCCTAATCCCTATGAAAGGTGGCTGGAAAATGCTAGAAGCAGAGTCGATACTTAGCACCACTACTGACACCAGTGCAATCAAAACACTTGTTAAAATATTGAAACGGGTTCTTCAGTAGTTGATGCCCCCGCTCTCTTGCCACTGGACACCTCTCCCCACCTGAGCAACACCACCCCCCTGAAAAACTTCCATAATCTAGCTGCTAAAGGGTTGACACTGGGCACAAAGACCTCTGAGATCCTGCTCCCGCCAGGACCAACGTCCTTTTTCTGATTCTGTGGTACCTCATTGTTCTAGATGTTAAATATTTTGAGTATCGCCCCTGACTCTAAGCAGTAATTGCCTCCATCGTGGAGACTACAGTTGTATACAAGAAAAGGTTTTTCCACAATTGATTAGGATGTACCTGAAGATTTGCAGGGTCTTCTTGGGCAGCAAAGGTAGTTGTGTTGAAATTACTAGCATTCACTCTGATCACGGCCAGAGCCAAAGAAGGGGAGGTTAGTGTTATGGTGTTGGTTGAAAAATTCAGCTGTAAGCCAATGTCATCCACTATTTTTAGCAATCTGCAAAGATAAGTGGTAGTTCAAATTCAGCACTCCCACTTCGTCTTCCCCATTCTAAGCAGAATATGCAGTATAATTTAACAAGCCATTATGAACCTCTTAAGTGGGAGAAAAATACTTGGCTATAATTATCCTGATAAGAAGTATTCTTACAGTTAGAGGGTCTCCTCTAGGACCACATCAGTTTGCGAAGTCATACCTTTGGGCCACAGAAGCCAGCAAGGCAGGTGGGGAATGAAGGAGTTGGCTGACATGGTTTATCATTTCTCCTGCGAGGTTAGGCTCCAAGCTGCCCGAGGACAGAGTCTCCTCCATCTGGGCCACTTGGTTCTCAAGATCAGAATCAATGCTGCTGCTGGTGTAATCAATTTCTGTAACAGAGAGCCAAATCATTTTATGAACACATAATGGAAAAAATCACTAATAAACAAACACACATAGACTCTATAACCGGCAAACGTATGCCTAGGTATTTGTCCCAGGGAAATGAAAACATATCTTAAGAAGACTTGTTTCTGAATGTTTATAGGGGCTTTTTTCCTAATAGTCCCAAACTGGAAACAAATCAAATATCTATCGAGTGAAGAATGGGCAAACCGTGACCCATCTATATAATGGACGAATATTCAGTAATTAAAGGGTAGGAGCTACTTGCAACAACATGGATGGGTGGATCGCCAATTCTCCAATGTATTATGTTAACTGAAAGAAGCCAGACTCAAAAGGCTACATATTGTATGATTCTCTTCATATGACATTTTAGAAAGATCAAAGTATAGGAAAACCAAAACAGATCAGTGGTGGCCAGGGGCTGGGGTTAGTGGATAGGAGTGGACTATAAAGGAACACGAGGGAACTTTGGGGATGGTGGTTGTGTGGCTGCTGGGTGCTTAATCCGACCTCATGGAACTATAAAAATTTCATCTATCCATAGATCTGAATGAATTTTACTGTATGTAAATTATCCTTCAAGAAACCTAACTGGGGTGCCTGGCTGGTTCAGTCGGTGGAGCATGGGACTTTTGATTTGGGGTTTGTGAGTTCGAGCCCCACATTGGATGTACAGATTACTTGTGAGACTAAGCAAAAACCAGGGGGAGGGGAAGAGGGGAAAGGAAAAAAAGACACAGAGAGGGAGGGAGATAAAACATAAGAGACTCTCAAAGACTAAGAACAATCTGAGGGTGAGGGAGGTGAGGGAGGTGAGGGAGGGGGGAGAGGGGGTGGCGGACATTAAAGAGGGCACGTGTTGGGATGAACACTCGGTGCTATATGTAAACCAATTTGAAAATAAACTATTATAATAAAAAAAATAAATAAAAATAAAATCTTAAAAAAAAAAACACCTACCTGAACAAAATGTAAAAGCGCATCAGTGTAGTGTATATTTGTAAAAGTGTAAATATACTTGTTTTTAATTTCTATCACGTGTACAGGATTTTACATAGATAACTAGGTCTTTTTGCGAAAAAGAGACTATTATGAAATTAGTAGTTGGACAACCAGCTATAAGTTGATTTTTAATAGTGTTTTTAATTGGGAAACAGTGATACAAATCTGTCTAGCAATGAAAAAGTCTCTTAATTCCACCACCTAGATCCTACCTCTTACTTTGCATATTCCCTTCTTATCTCCATCCAAGTGTTATAACATACTGTTACAAACATAGCGTACCAACTCTTCATTGTTGTGTTCTCGTCACTTCACTCCAGTCTTGGAAAATGCCCCCAGGTTTCCGTTGAGCTGTTCTTATGCGCAGCTGCAGCCGGTGATCTCTGGAGACTTACCGTCTTTCATCACTCCTCTCCTGTGGGACCGTCAGGCTATATCTACTTTTTAGCTACCGAATAATTCCCCGACACAGCTTTTATACGTGTGTCACTTGGCTTCTGTTGCCTCACTGGCTGAAACCCCAGGCCCGCCGCCAGAAGCACGGGCACAGCCGGCCACGTTGCTGACCTTCCTGGGGAGCCCGTTAGGTTGATTCTAATGGTCACTGGAGACAGCTTTGCAAAGGTGGGCATTTTAGGCCCAGGCTAACTCACTCACTAGGGCCCCAGTGATTTTATAATTTGGTCTAAAATGCCTATTTATAAAAACAAATTGAGAGAGGAGTGCAAATTCAAAGAATTAAGAAGTCCCTGGGCAGAATTGGCAGAAGCTTCCAACCTCCCGGGCCGCTCGCACTGTGGGGGAGGAGGCGGAGACCACAATCTCCGCTCCAATCTCACGTCACCAAGAACTTGGATTTGCCTCCTACTCTCCCCAAATCTAGAGGACGATCTGCTTCTTACCCACTGAATCGAACCTTCAGAGCATCCAGAATTCTCCCTGGCGTCTTTTGCTCTTGCCTTTATCTCTTTATCCCTAAGCCTACTTTGTGCACGGGGAACCCTCTGCAGTTTCCACGGTATTCTCATGTAAACCATCATTCCAAACCTAGTGCAGCTAGTGTGATTACTTCCGTCTTTAAGTGGCACAGGCTGAGTCAGGAGGGGCTAAACGGCTTATCCTAGATCACACTGCCTGTGAGGGCCCCTGCGGACCCACATCTGGGTCTTCTGAATGTTTCTCCCGTTCTGTGCTTGATTTTCAAGAATGAGAAGTTCTTGAATGAGTTTGTTACCTTTCTAAATGGAATTACTGAATTTAATAGTTCAAAAGTTTTCTCTTCGGAATGCTGAAAACAGTGACCTGACACCCTTTTGCAGGAGAAAGAAACCTGTAAAATAAGTCATCTCGATAGAATATGCTAAGATCTCTTTGCCTCAGAGCTACTTCTCCACTCTCTTAGTCAAAACAATCACTCGGCCATTTCTATGTTCTAGGAAAGCCTGCAGGAAAGCACCTGCTATCGAGCAGGCATCGTGAAAAGAAAGGTTCAGGGCGGTCTGATTACAGATCTCTTGATCTAGGAGCCTGGCGTCTGCCAGGCTGTAACAAGCACAGCAGCAGCTTCGCTGCTCACATTTACCTGTCTTGTCAGGAGGGGTGCTGGTCGTGAGGACACTCTCCGGGACAGACGTGGTGGGAGACGAAAGTGAGGATTTCACAGGTGGCAGGGTGTGGGAAATATCCTTTGGGGGCCTAGGGGAGGAGACAGCTCCGGATTTGGGGGGCGTATCGACGGCAGGGCTGGAAGCAATGAGAGGCGTAGGTGGGGGAGTAGGATGGTGAATCACTCGTGGTGCAGAGGCAGGGTTCTGGGTTACAGGTGGATGATTTAGAGGTTCCGCCAAAGAGAAGGCACTGGAGACCTGGGCCAGAATGGTGGCCTGAGGAACAACTGGGATGGAATTGCTAGAAGAAGAAAACGGTGGGCCATCTGGTTGACCAGCAAGACATACAACAGGATCCTGCAGGTCACTAGAGGAAAGAATCAGAGAGGTGCACGTGAGACACGAATGAGTTACAGAGCGGCTTATCTCCTCCTCTGGCAACCATCCAACACCACCAAGGCGACCTGGCTCCATCAGGGACCTGCCACTCCCCGCCTCTGCCACTGCGCACCTTCTGTGCCCTTGCCACTGGCCCCCTGCCCTTGCCCACTTCTACCACTTCCTCCCTGGGAGGGGAATTGGCCAGGAAGGATGCTCTTTTATGAATTCCCAGTTCTGGGTCACTCACTCACCCCTGCTCTCGGGCTCTTGTGCCTTATCCCTTATCGCTCGGTTGAGGAGATCTTGTAACACTTCTATGTGCTCCTGGGGGAGGGGAGCTGTTAAATGCTCTTACCCAGCTGTGGTTTTCATATTAGGAGCCTGTCTTTTACGTTTTTTTAGATTTCACAAAAATGTATTCTCAAACAAGTAGAATCACATGCCCAAAATGTTCCTAACATACTGAAAAGTTTTCTAAAAACTTAAATGCTATAATATCATTTTCCTTTAGTATTCAAATCCACATTGACAAAAGTGGCTTATCATTTTTAGAATAACTGATTTGACTTTGAAGCTAAAGCATGTCCATTTCACAACTACATCCATAACAGATTCACAAACTCTTGTGGCAGCTCAGCATTAACATGCGGTACGGGCATGGTGCACATTGAAAAGCAGCTCTAAATTGATCGATATCAATAAAATGCTCTTCAAATGTTTCCTGTAGCTTTTGTGAAGTACACAATTCGGTCAGTTACAATTACAATCTTCCAGGTATTGATCCATTATTAGAAAAATGTGAAAAAATCATTATTATTGATTTGGATAATGGAATTTATTTCAGCAAATTCTCAGACTAGTGAGAGTCACAAGTGAGCCTTTCCTTCCCAGGAAACCTCCAATTTAGTTCACTCACAGGCAGGGTGATATTGGCTGGGATAGGTAAATCACACTGCCAGTTTTTTTTCTTCGACTTACTGAATTTTGTTTCAAGAAAATCTCGAAGTGAGGTGAATTACACGTACACTTTTGTGAAACCGATGAACACAGGAATCTGTCTGAATCGATGTTATACTGCTATTGCTTGGCAAGATGCTACCTGGCACACAGTCTAACTGGCACATAGGTAGTAAGCAGGAAATGTTTGTTGAAGGATAAAAATGAATGACGCCAGGGGCATAGGGGTCCCCGGCTTGTAAATCAGCTATGCCCTCAATGTTGCTTTAGCCCAGTGGTTTTCAACCTAGGCTGTGCGTGAGAATAACCCTGACGACTTTTAAAAAATAGAGTGATTTCTGTGGCCTATTCCTCAGTGTGCATTTCAGTCGGTCTTGGTGCGGGGCTGAGGATCCCAGGCCCAGATGTTTTCATGGCATGGAAGGTAGAGAAGAACTCATCTGCTCTCAACATCTGCCAGTCTTGGGGCAGAAAGGGGAGCAACCACAGGGGGCAACAAAGTATTACCTAGGGAAACCTAAGATCCAGTTTTAGCTAATAACTTAAGAACACCAACTAGAAGTTGTTCTTAGAGCTTCTCTTGGGTGAGAGGAAGAAGGAATATTAGGTTGAGGAACCTGAGGCAAGTCACACCCATAAAAAGAAACGCCGGCTTGGTCCAGTTTCACCAGACCCCTGGCGGAGGCTTTTCTACACAGCCTGAAGTTCAGGGTGGCAGTGTGAACAGAGGGGTGCCAGACAGTCAGCAAGGTGAGGAGTCGAGAAGCCTTGGCTGAGGCTCCAGCTCTCATTACTCTTGTAGGCAATCCACCCGACTTCTGCGAGACTCTGTTCTCTGAACTGTATACTGCAGCAACTCATTGGGCCAAGTCACGGCAAAGGTGCTTGACAACGTGTAAATTAAATTGCCTTCTTGTATCTGGGGGTCTGCGGCAACCAAACCCCCAAGCGCGAGGGTTCCCACTCATGGGGCTCCACCACAAAGAGGCTACCCTCTATCTGATCCTCCCGGCGCTCCTGCTATTCGGAGCCCTCTGTCTGTTGGGAGAGGTGCACAGGGAGTGGCAGGACAGTGGTGAGCAATGCCAACTATACATTAGAAAAACCTCGGAGCGCTTCAGCACCGGTGCTGGGGATCCTGCCCCAGACCAACTGAACCGGAATCTCTCGGGTCGGTACGGGTATCCATATTTGTTTTAATATGCTTCTTCGCTGAGGTGTAGCTTACGTACGGTAGAGTGTACTAATCTTACGTTTAGAGTTTGAAGGATTTTTATATATGTATACACCTATATCATCACCAGATCGAAACAGAATATTTCCAGCACCCAAGAAGACCGCTTTGACACAGCAGTAGGTTTTAAAGGGCCCAAGGTGTTTGCAATGTGCAGCCAATCTTAAGAACCAATGTATCAGAAAGACCCTGAGCCATCACCTAATTCTAGCCCAGTGGTTCTCACATCTGGCTGCACATTAGAATCACCCCACCCAGGAATTCTGAGAAATAAAGAAGCCTGGGCCACACCCCAGGCCAATGACATCACCATTTCTGAGGGCGGGAGGCAGGCATTGGTGTTTAAAACTCCACTACTCAAAGCGGGGTCCATGAACCAGCAGCACTGGCTTTACCTGGGAACAACACCAGAAACACAGAATCTCAGGCCTTTCCCAGACCTGCTGGATCAAAATTTTAATAAGACCCTCTGTGACTAATATGCACAGTCACCTTTGGGAAGTGCTGATAGGACTTACTTCCTCATTTTACAAAGGAGGAACCCGAGACTTATTTCTATTTATAAAGAAGCAACAGCTGGATACACAGCTAGTTGGTGACAGAGCTCTAGCCAGACACCAAGTTCATACTCCGCCTGCTTTTCTGTGTGCTGCTTCTTTCTCCTAACAGCTCTTTGACTGGAACAGCTATCAGAGGTCTGTGGGGCTGCCTCAAAAGAACTATGATATCTTCTTCTGATCGAATACTTCTAGAAATTCCATTTCCCAAATGGGCCTCGGCCCTCCAGCTTAATGGGCACGTTAAGCCTAAAACTTAAATACTATTTGCTTTTTATTAAAGAAAATGCTATGAATCCTAAAGTCCTTCAACTATTCCTCAAGGTCCAATGTTTAATATATCCCAGGAATATGGCCCACGCAGGGCAGAAAGGCTATAGTTAGCCTTCTGTCCCCATATAAGAAGCTTTACTTTGAAAAACGTATGTCCTTTTGTTCAAATACAAATTTTGCCTGATTGTAATAAAGTACAGAAAATGCTGCAAAGAAAAAAAAAGGAAAAGTCAACAAAATATTGCCTACAATGACAGTAGGCAGGCCAATCACTGGGAACCCCTGCGAGTATTTTCATTCATTCACTCCCTATAGTTTTTCCTACGTATATGTTTATACACCTGCGATCACGTCATCCATGACTTTGGGGTCATCTGCTATTTTGGAGCATCCGACTCTCAGTTTCCCTCCACTGATGTGGTGAATTTAAGGCAGTGATTCTCAACATTGGTTGCACACTACAGTCACCAAGAGGGCTTTTAAAAACCTTAATGCCTAGGCTGTGTCCCAGACCAATGAAATCAGAATCGCTGAGGCTGGGAGACTGGAAAAGAAGATTTGCAAAAAAATTTTTAATGGAATTAATTTTAGGTTTACAGAAAAAATGCAAAACCAACACAGTTTCATATTCCCCTAACCCAGCTTCCCCTGATGTTAACATCTAAAGTCTGGAATTGGGACCAAATAGCTATCAACATTTAGCATATCACAAAAATGGCATCTCGAATCATCGAGAAAAAGACTTTTTAATAAATGGTGCAAGATCACTGGCCAAGACAGTTTGGAAAGGATTCACCTGGATCCACTCTTCACACCACACACAAGGATAAAATCCAAGTGGATTTAATGTAAAAAAAAAAAAATGATACCATATAAAAAACTAGAAAAATTCAAGCGTGAGTTTCCCTGTAACCTGGGCATAGAGAAAGGCTATCTAACTAAGAATCCGAATCCACAGGCAATAAAAGAAAAGACTGGTAAATTTAGCTACATTAAAAAAATGCAATTCGTGTGACAAGAACATAAAGTTGAAAGATAACTGACAACTAGAAGAAAATATTTGTGACATATACCACAAAGGGTATTAATATCCCTAATACACAAAGGACTCTTAAAAACTGATCAAATATCCAGTAGAAAAAGCGGGAAAGACATAAACACACAATTAACAAGAAAGAAACAAACATGACCCCCAAATACATGAAAAATGTTCAACCAGTCCTCATAAGTGCAAATTAAAAATAACACCGAGATACTCTTAACCACCACACCGGAAAGATTTTAAAATATGAGGACATTCAGTTGGTGAGGTTTGAAGGGCGGTGGTGTCAGAATATTTGCAATACTCCCCAGGTGATTTTAACTTGCAACCAAGATCGCAAACCGTTGTTTCAAGGTAATGGTCCAAATGGAAACTTGATACAACAGAAAACTGCATTTGGCCTAAAACTGAAAGCCCTTCTTCGCTGTCGATATTCCAAAATTCCTTAGCCAGCACGGTGACTAAATATTGCTGCTGTTGTTGTTGTTGTTATTATTACTTTTAGGAAAAGGGTCAGCATGTTTGCTACATACCACTGCAGCCTTTCTAACTCTTCCGGGGAGGAGGGGCAGGGTATCCTGAGAGAACAGCAGCACTGTTCTGGGGGAGGCAACAGAAAAGAAAGAAGAAAATACATGGTCAAGAATAAGGCAAGAAAGAAGCTCAGATCCATGAAGTATTAGGATTCAGACACTGACTACACTTCAAAGAGCATTTGTCTAAAACGTGATAAAATAAAGCAGATACCATTATATTGACAATTTTACATACATAGTCGGTGCTCAGAAATATTTATTGAGCAAATAATTCGGGGGTGGCCATACACCTGCAAGATCAGTTGCTCTTCAGCAGCTTCTAAGAATTCACAAGTAAATCTATCCCGGCGGCAATCGACCAAACACTCCAAAGAGAAGTCCCCTTCTCTCAGTAGGGTTTGTTCTATCATGTTTTCAAATACAGTACACGGAAACTTTATTGAGAAAGCAGGAAAAACCACCTTTCGGAGCTCTCTAAATACTGCCCAAGAGTCATGTTTAAATTTATTGATTATATTTTCAGTTTTACAAAGAACACATCAGAGTCACATGAAAACGAACACAGCAATAAAGACAGAGATAACTTACCCATCGCTTGAATCTTCACTCTTTTCAAAGCATCCACTACAGCACATATGTTCATTGTTTTATTCATTTTTATTGTGAATGTACAATTTAATGTGCTGTAAAGAGAAATAGAAATAACCAGAATGTTATTACACTGGAAACCTACCTACGTATTTGTAAATGCTTTTTCAAACTTGGGAGTGAGAAAAGGAGGCACTGATGCTAACTTGCAACATCAGCCCAGTAAGCTTGTGAACACCCACGACTTTCTATCATGAGACATTTACACGGGTTTACGTTCACAGAGATTGCAAACCAGAGACTCTCTGACCGCACACAGCTGCTGATTCATTCCGCCTGTCGGAACTATGAACTGGCAAAGACGGGCATCTTAACGTCTAGTCTTGACCCCAGCTGGCTACTTGCGTAGTTATCTGTAGGCATTTGAATTTCCATCATGGGAGCCCTTTCACATACGGGCCCAGATGAACATCGAGGTCTCCTAAATCCAAAATTTCTCTGGCAATTCCAACTAGATTATCAGATAACTAGCAATTTAAGACATTATCGCTTTTTGTTTTTTTAAGTTCAGTCTTGGTTTACGTGAAAAAATGTAAACGTTGCAAATAAAAAGTGGTAAGTGAAGTTAACTAAGTAAATATAGTGGATAGGGATTCAATCGACAATTTCATGGAAAAATTGCCATTATTTGTACCAATGAATAGCTTGGTAAGCAGAAACTGTCATTTTCTCGGACTTTTTCTCTCACAGAATGCTCGGGATTCAGGTAGCAAGATTACTGACCTATATAAGCCAGTCGTTTACGCGGCCAAGACAGCCAATGGACACAATTTAAAATGACCATCTGTGCAACGTCAGATAATTGTCAGGCAACCTCAGATTCATCCCTGCACACACCTTTTAATTTCTTTTCTCTTTCTTTCCCATCTTTTGCTTCCCTCTCTCTCCTTCTTCTCCCAAGCACCATACTGTGTTCCTTCTTCTCTGTCTCGCCTTCACTAGACTGGACCACTGGGAGCCATTTCGTGGTTATACTGGTGGCCCTTGGGGCCTAGGACACTGATGATCCTTAGCGTCACAGAACCAGAGGCGAATGGCCCAATACCACTCACCCCTCTGTGATTCATAATGAAATGAGAAGTTGGATGTGACAGAATGATGACTATTTCAAAGAATAAAAACATATATCCCAAGTGTCATTAATACGTATTTATTTTAGAGGAACACATGTAAATTTGAAACCTAAGACTCCTCAATACTTTATTTCTCATGAGTAGAGAAATAATACGTATAAAAGTATTAAATATGACTGACCTTTGGGCCTCTGCTGTAGCACACACTATAAAATAAGTCTGAAACAAACAAACAAATATATGTATGTGTTACTTTGACAGTTGAGGATGTCAGACAAAACAGCCCAGGACTAATCACAGCATCACAGAATCTTAGAACCACAATAACCCCTAAGGATCGTCCAGTTCACATTCCTATCACATACCTGACATATCATCAAAGGTATTCAAGGCATAAAGGCTCTGCTTGCATACTTCTACAGCCAGGAAACTCACTACCACACAAGGGAGCTCATTCTGCAACCTTCATTTTAAGAGACTTTTGGTTTTACATGAAGGAAAATCTACCCTCTTGTAACATCCATCCATTGTGCCCAGTTCTGATTTCCGGAGCAATGGAACTTGCCTACTTATAGTCTTTTTTACATGACAGGTTTGGGGAAGTTTGAATACATTTCTCCTCAGGAACGCAGAACTCCATGCTTTCCCCCAAATATAACAATAATTACAAACAAGGTAAAGGACGTACTATGATTACCTCACTTAAGGTTTGCAGGGTTTTGTTTAGCTCTGATCGTCTGTTAATAAAACGAGAGAAAATGACATGAAGGAGATCACTGGTGATGTGAAATTCAAAACCAGTTAGATTTTTAGCAATTAAATTAAGCCTATGGTATTTATTGCTTCCAGTGTTCACTTTGAAGTAACACTGGGTATAATGAGAGATTCCTATGTGAGAAAAATAAATTATTTCTATGACAAGGGAAACCGACCAGACAGAAGCTGTAGAAGTTCTAGCCAACAGCAAGATATAAATTATGGCTGAACAATCCTGTTACTCATTAGGCTGCTGCAATCCCCAGGCAGCTGCTTCTGGTGGAGGGCCAGACAGAGAACTGGCCTGAGGGCAAATTCTGAAAGGGGTCCCCCCACTCACCATGGGTCCCTGCAACCGCACCTCTCATTTCTTCCCTCATTTCTTCCTTGCTCCTTCTCCACCTGCCCCCGCCTGCTCTCCAGCACTCTCCAACACCCCCCGTTCCCCTCCTCTCCACTCCGCTTCCAGAACTTCCTTCTTTGCTCTCCTGCCATCCCACTCAATAACACTTTCATTTCTTCAGTGTGGAAGAGCTTTATGGGAAGTGAGATAACTTAGATACTTAGAACATCCTTTGGTTCCTTGGACATGTGGCATTCATTGTAGTGATTGTACTGTATTGTTACTTGTTTGCATCCTAGGTCTATCCTACCAGACTCTACCAGATTTCTGGTTCTAAAAATCGGCCTCATGCTGGAACCACCAGGGGAGCATTCAAAAATACCAGTGTCTGCATCTCAGCCCCCATGTTAGAGAGTGTGCCTGGGCATCAGGAGTTTTTAAAAGCTCCCCAGGTGACTTTAATACGCAGCCAAAGTAGAGAACCATTACTCTAGAACCAGTTTTCCATCATCAGAGTTGGGTATATCCCCAAGGCCAAACACATAGTAGGTGCTCAACAAATGCTTCATGGCTTTACATGAACTCCTTTATATTTCAAGTCTGATAATTAAGCTGTATTACAAGTATGCGAAGTTGTGTTTCTAAATTTGTGAGTTTAAAAAAATGTGTCTTATCACTATTGTTTCTCATCTCAAGTTTAAGATACTTCAAGGACATTGATATCTTTTGCTTTTTATTTCACATATATACGTTGAATGGCTAGGGAAGCTAGATTTTTCTCAGGAGGTAAAAAAAAATAGGCATCAAAGACAGGAATACCACCTCCGCCCATCCCACTTCTCACTAGTTTAACCGTTTGCCACTATAAACTCGGCAGAGCCCTAGCCATGTTTGATACCCACCCGGTGGAATCCTGATGTTCCTCTCCACCTCGGCACCGCTGAGTCATCAGAAGCAGCCAAGTCAAAATGCTAATTGAAAGGATGACCCTTAAGAGGAGTTTTGTTTCGTTTCCTTTTGACCTAGGAAAGGTTTTTTTCCCTTCAGGGTCATCACCGATAGTCCCAGAGCTTTGGATTTGTTTCAAAAGTATATGAAAACCTCATTTGAGAGGTAGCAGCAAGGTTGAGAGCAGATGAGTTTTGTCTCTGATGCTGCTTCCCTGTACGAGGGTGAGGACATGGAGTTTCCCCTCCCAGTGACAGCTAAGACTGTCTCCGGGCCTCGACTGATATTTTGCCCTTTTGGGTAACTGGGAACATCCATCTGTAATGTATTTCCATTGTCTGTGCTTGTCCTTATAAGCTGCTATCTACTTAACAAAGACCTCTCTCTGACTTTTGAATGACTGAAGTTCATGAAAGCATGAACAGGTGGTATACATGGCATCCTACCTTGAACTCTCTCAACCTCTCCGGCTACCAAATCATATTAAAATTCCAATACCGATTCACATGGGGCTCTTACATACTTGCAGTTCATCAAAGAGAACAGCCTCATAGTTGAGGCTATGTGACTACCAGTGTTAATTTCGTTGATGACCAGTGACTACCACTGTTAATTTGCTAAGAACTCAAGAACCAATTCTTTATAACCTTTGGGTCTATTTCCTATTCTCAGTTTCGAGAAGTAAAGGTAGTTCAACAAATATCTTTCCATCGTTGACATCTTAACTTTTCAACCAAGCAGCGGATTACTCACTTCAATTCACTTAGAGACAGGACTCCAGATAAGGTGCCATTGGCCAGATTTTGATTCTATAGAAGCACAAAATCATTAAGAATATAACAAATACTGTTGTGTTTTTTTTACGCTCTCTAACCAGAAGTTGTTCTTCAGTTTCGTTGGCCACCCAAAGAACTACACCCCAAAGACTGAACCCTAACTGCACGGAGTATTACCTAGCAAACGATCAAATCCATATTGACTGAGCTAGTTTTCGTTTCTATATTTCCTTTAAAAATATTCTGAATCAGCAAGTCTAATGTGCTAATTAATTTCATTATTCCAAGGGTTCCCCCAAAAGAACACTATTAAAGCTCTCCACTGGAAAGGTCCCAGAGTTAAGTAAAAGATCCCAGTGTAAAAAGGGAAACTTAGTAGCAGCCATCACTGCATTTGTAGCATGTAGCTCATTGTCCAGCACATAGTAGGTGCACAGGAAATATTCACTGAATGAACAATCTACATTTATCTGGGATCTGCTGAACCAACCTAGGTTACAGGAAGTGTAATACTCCTGCATCTGAATCCCCCATGGGGTGGAGCAGGATCAGAATCAGAAGACTATTCTTAGATTCAATCTATTTCCTATTGTTAGAAGTTTCTAATATAATTTTAAAATTTAAAAGGCAATAGAATTCCATCATATAAACATTTCACAGCAAGTCTAGTGAAAACCAAAATATGATAATTAAAAAAATACCATGATAAGTATGAAGTCAAACCCTTCTGACAAAGCTAGTGATTCAACAACACATATTTTTTTAAAATTTGGTCATAAAAAATAAATATGCCAAATACCATAAATAATCTGTACTTTAAGCATACCTTTACATGCACAAGCACTTGCTTTTTAAGTTAGCAATTTAAAAAAAAAAAAGCTTTAAAACGTACCTGGGTAATACTGCTTTCTTCATACTGAAACATTATCTCACCTCTAAAAAATGCTAAAAATAAATTTTCGAAACAAAATTTGAGACTTGCATCCTTAGAACTTAAGGATTACTACAACACAGGAAAAAGATTATCAAATTACTTTATAAACGCTTTCATCAAATTCTTTGTAGTTACAGTTACTGTCTTTTCTTGCAGAAAGTTACTCAATGACTCAATATAATTTTCAGAAAACGTGAACTATAAATTTTATGTGGGAATGTGGAAAGAGAAAAAACTGGTCTCCTTATCAAGAAATTCTAATCCTACATGCTTCTCATCAGAGCTTTGTTTCCCAGAAAGCTGCTACCTGGGGGAACTGTGGCTCTAACATTAAAAATCTCTTGGGGCTGTTTCCATTGCCCAGTGAAGGAGGGAGGGGAAAAGTGTTTTTCAGCACTTAAGCAGCCTTGTGAAAGTCTATTTATTCCTTGCCATTTTGGTTTTTTTTTTTTTTTTCCTTTTTTTTTTTTTGAAATTATTTATTTATTTAATATTTTATAATTTATTGTCAACTTGGTTTCCATACAACACCCAGTACTCTTCCCAACAAGTTCTTTGTAAAATATAGTCCCAAATGCAATCTCTCTCCTAGGAACAAAGTTACTCTTGAAATCTGAATAGTGTGCAGGGAGAAGCCTTTCTTTAGTGGAATAACTCATTATGACTTTCATTCCAGAAACACCAGAAAACTTTGTTCTTAAAATGCTCATTTGGGAAATACAGAACTCATTTTAAGTCAGCCTGTTTCCTACAGGGTATACTTGAAGGGGCTCAGAGTCTACTAGAAAAAAAGAAAATAGAGACTCCTTAACAGAAGTGCATTGGGTGCACCTCATAATCTACAGACAGAAAGCTGGCCTCGTGAGCAGAAGGGCAAAGAGGCCACATGAACTAGAGCAGGCGTCAGCTACCTTTTCTGTAAAAGATCAGATACCTGGGGTTTGGGGGGCCATATGTTCTGTCACAGCTACTCAACTATGCATGAAGGCAGCCAGACAATATGAATGACATGGCTATGATCCAATAAAACTTTATTTACAAAAACAAGTGGCAGGCTTTATTTAGACTACAGGCAGTAGTTTGTCGACTCCTGAACTAGAATGTTGAATGCCTTCTCGGCTCATCTTTTATAGCAACCCGAAGTACAACTGATTCCCATAGCCAAGTTGGTCCATGTCCACTTAAAATGGCTGACAAAGGGGGCACCTGGGTGGCTCAGTCGGTTAAGCATCCGACTTTGGCTCAAGTCATGTTCTCATAATTTGTAGGTTCGTGCCCCACGTTGGGCTCTGTGCTGACAGCTCAGAGCCTAGAGCCTGTTTCGGATTCTGTGTCTCCCTCTCTCTGTCCCTCCCCTGCCGGTGCTCTGTGTCTCTTTATCTCTCAAAAATAAATAAAAATGTTAAAAAGAATTTTTTTTAATGGCTGACAAAGCCACTAGCCCAGTGATTAACCAGAATTATCTACTTTAGCCACTTTTCTGAGAACCTCATATTGATATTGAAATCTCATTTGATGCAGTACATATTTATTAAAAGTAAAGATACTTGATATATACATAGAATTACTTATCCATTTTTGAAAAAAATTCTTAGCTCTTAAGATTTATTGAGTGTGTGTGCACACACTGACATGCGCAATTTCTCTCCCTCACCCGTCCGTTCTCCCAGTCCATCCTTCAGTCTGGTGGAATGTGTGCTGAATTTCATTTATGTGCTGGGAGCACAGCGGTAGCAGAGCAACTAGGAAGTCACCAACGTTTGACCCTCGGCCTAACTCTGCCCGGTCGGCTCCCAGTTTTTTCACCAGCCTCCACTTCCCTTAATGAACTCAGATTGGAACCTGCGAGAAGGGAAGGTTTCTAGTTTCTGGCAGGACATCATGGAATTTCTGGTGCCAAAAAAGTTGGTTCCCTGATGAGGCTGTTTTCACCAGACACTAAAACAAATGGTCAATTCAGTTGCTTAATTGGGGAAAACATTACTCCAACCAGCTTCCTGGCATCTGTAATTCAAGATGACCAGGTTTTTTTTTTTTTTGACTAAATGTTCAATTTTCAAAGTTATCAAACATTATGTAGACACAACACTGAACTAGACATTAGTCACCAGTCCAAAACACAGATGAAGCGGGAAAATAATGAAATTATGGAGAATTCAGTAGAGTATGGTAAGCGAAGATGGAGGGAAGAGGAAGAGGGAGAGAGAAAGAGAGAGAAAGAGAGAGAGAGAGAGAGAGAGAGAGAGATACACACAATATATGAAAGGGAAAATGAGTTTTTTCTCCCTTAATCAAAGCCAGATCATATTTTAAGACTGTATTCTCCCTGGCACATACTACCAGCAGAAAGCTGATGAACAAATCTCACATTTGCACAAATAGAAAATGTTTGTGGACCATTCTTTGAATACAAAGTTTTCTTCTTTTCCAATACTATCCAATCTTAACTCATTTTACCTGAAATTGTGTCCTGTGTTTTTCAAGCAAATTATTAAACAGAACAAAAGGGACAGAATAAAAGGAAAACATTCCCTTAAGAATTGTTTTTTAAGACTTTAATATTACAAAATACTTCGTTACCTTCCTCTTCTCTCTTCTCACGATCCAGTTCTGACCTGCCACACCATATTTTTATGTTTTTCACATCTGCTTTCATTGGTTTTAATTAGGAAGGGAGCCCAGAGAGCCAAATCAACGTGAGAAAAATGGTTGTTTCATTCCTTCTGGCCCATGGCAGACAAGAAAATATTCCCATTTCAAAAATAGCATGTTCTAAAGAGATTTCCATCTTAATTTTAAAGAAGAGTGGACAGTCTGGGTTCAAGACGGCAAAATACACTATGGGCACTACTGGAATCAGCATCCAGTTAAACTAGGTGTACATGACGTTTTCAACATGCTGGTAGAGCAGTTGATTTTATTTTCAGCAAAAGATGACACCCTGTGTCTAAGCTATAATATTTAAGGTTCTGTGGGAAAGCTTGAGGGATTTATATACCGGAAGTGGCTTTCAATAATTAAGTACATTACTTAATATATTCATAAATCAACCCTAAGGGTACTAGTTATGGATTTAAAGCTATGGTGAAAACTATTTGGTGTGGAGCTTCATGTTCTCATATTAAGGAAGTTAAGCCATCATCTCACTAAGCAATGGGAAGATAATTTCAGGCAGATATAAAATTCGCTTTTGTTTTCATTTGGGATTCTTAGTAGCCAGGCGGTATGAAAAGAGACAGATCAGAGAGATACACATCACATACTCGACAGGAGAAAAATGAACCTTTCCTCCCCATGGGGCTCCTCTGGTAACGTGTAATGTACACAAGCACTAACCTGAGTCATTGCAAATAGATGACAAATTGCAGATATTTCTCTGGGGTTTGACTCCTGCAAAGAAAACACAGCCCAACTGGTTAAACATGTCATCACCTCCTCTTATATACTACATTGTCAAGAGAATTCACAAATGTAAGTATCAAATGTGGACCAAAAATATTAGAAGTTGGCTATAATTGGCTGGATGAATTCCACAAAGGCTAAAGAAATGAGTTTTCATTTCTTAGTTGGCCAGCTATAGAACTTCATGCTTTACTATTCTATATTTTGTCAGTGTCTGATCCCCTACTCCTCCCTAAAAATATTTTTGTCCATTCCGAATTAATCCCTCCCCTGTCCAATATAAAAAGAATAGTGTGAGTGCAAATCTAGTATACAGACTTTAAATGGAATAGCCCTTACTCATAGATCCTCTTTCCTTTCCTGGGCGGGGGTGTCCGTGAACGCTCTAATATTTCCTTATGCAAATGTATGTAAGAAATAACATCAATATCATGATATTATTGCACATAGGCAAAAATTCAAAAACTATTTGCTGAACAACTACCATGGTCTACAGGCTCTGGAATGCTGCAGGTACAGACCTTGCCCTCAACGAGCGTACAATCTAGGAAGTGATACTGGCCAGTAAATAAAAAGTTACAGGGGCGCCTGGGTGGCTCAGTCGGTTAAGTGCCCGACTTCGGCTCAGGTCAGGATCTCACAGTTCGTGGGTTCGAGCCCCGCATCGGGCTCTGTGCTGACAACGCAGAGCCTGGAGCCTGCTTTGGATTCTGTGTCTCCCTCTCTCTCTGCCCCTCCCCAGCTCGCGCTCTGTCTCTGTCTCAAAAATAAACAAACACTAAAAAGAAAAAAAGTTACAGTGAGGGCAAAATGGAGTGACAGCCAGGACAACAAACTATACAGGCACACAAAGGAGGCAGAGATGAATGGGGGATGAAATAAGCCATGAAAAACTTTCATCCATATTCACTTAAAAAGCACTTTCTTCTTTGGTGAAAGGAGACGTACATCTTCTTTGATTTGAAAAAAGCCCAAGGTTTAGTCCCCTAAAAATCTTGCCTTCGTTACTTTCATCCTTTTGGTGAAGTAGAAGAAAACCACAGCAAATGTGAGGGGCAAATGCTCATAATGTATTAAGCAAAGTGCCAAGAGGGAAAGGTTGTTAAGGAATACTTTGCTGTCCTTGTTGGGTCTGGTTTGGTTAGAATTATGTATGCAGTGCCTGATTACTATCTTATTTCCATTGTACTTTATGAGAGCTTGATTCTTTCTTAAGAGAACTAGTTTGGACACAGTCTACCATTATAACTTGTGTTGGTGCATGGGGCGTTTGGTGTATAGGCAACACGCTTCAACTAAGAGTTGTGATTCTGTGAGCAAACTGAGTTTACGTGCCAAAACGTACCTGACGTGGAGGATTCTATATTGTTTCACAGCTGTTATCCACACCAAAAGATAAAGATTTCCCTTTAAATATACCTGCTTTAGATGGTGGGTAGTAATGCTTTAAATGTTCTCTACAACTATTGGTCTATTCTTCACTTAGTGTTACATGCTATCATCTCTCATCTTTCTCTAAAATTTAGTGGCAATTCTGTTTGCAGTGATGTGTGTCTTTGGCTGCTCAGTAATCTTGAGAATTTTTGTTCCCATTGCTAGGGCTGTTAGCTGTAATTTCCCCAAAGTACATGGCCACTGCTCACCCTTTAAGTCATGAATGAGAAAAGTTTATAAAGGGTCAAATAATAAGTATTTTAGGCTTTGTGGGCCATATGGTCTCTGTCACAACTACTCAACTCTCCTGTTCATTGTATTGAAAATTCACCATAGATAACAAGTCAACAAATGGGCATGGCAGTGTTCCAATAAAACTTTATTTACAAAAATAGATGGTGGGCCATATTTGCCCCTAGGCCATAGTTTGCCAACTCCTGCTTCAAATCAACCAGAATCATGTATCCCTACCCTTGCACTAGGTACTTTAAAAAAGTATATCCCTTTTTTGATTTCAAAAGAGAATGAGGTTCAGTCTTCTAGGAATCTTTCTCTCATAAATTATATCCTGTTGATGACCACTAACCAGCACCAGCCCCTTTATCTCCCATGCTTCTCAACCACGTCAGAGACACGTGTGTAATCATTTGCCTTTATCTGCATACATGTTCATGTTAGTTATCTGCTTGTTATCTCTCCCCAAACTAGCAGATTCCTAAGGGTGGGCATTGTACCTGATCATGATTACATAGCCCCAAACACTTAGTACAACTTCAGGTACCCAGTGCATAAACATCTATTCATTAAGAACAGATTGCATTTTTAAAAGGTAGGAAAAAAGAGAAAGAAAACATAAATACCAGCCATTTGTTTAATTTTACTTTAGTTATAAAATAGAAAGTCTTGATATTGATAGTAAGTCATACCTGATGCATTGAAGGTTTTTACTATAGTGATTTTAGTTTTTTCTGCAAAGAAGCAATTTAAATATTAGAGCAGAACTGTTGCTTGCTTTTAAAAAACAATTGGCCACGAGTATCACTTTGGTGAAGTGCTAAGAAAATCATACTGTTGACACCTTTAAGACACTATTGGTCAGCCCAGCAGCAGAATAAATGGGAATCGCGTACACAGATCATAACGACATTGGAACAGGGTGGGTCTGGGATTTGGGTTCTTGTGTTTACCCAGTTATTCCACACCCGTTACACACCCTGCTGCTCATGTAATTCTACTGCAGTTTCCATGAGCTGCTGCTAGGCAAGTCAATGCGGACCTACACTTCGGATATGCAGACTTAAGTAAGTTACTATCAGGACCCTCGAGTGACAGGTTGTAAAGAACTGGTGATTCAGAGTAAAAATTAATGGAAACACGAGATCTAAAACAGTGTACGCTCTATAATCGAGGGAGTGTCCTGCTATTTTTTTCAGGAGCTAATATGATATTATTGCCATTGTATTGATAGATAACGAATATTCTCAAAGAGGTTGAAACTATCCAACCACAGTTGTACAACAGGCTCACAGCAGAAGCAGGACAGAACTGTTCGAACCACAGGCAAATATTAACACACTCTGAGGAAGCAAACCTTAGAAATATCTTCCCAACACACTTTGGGGACAGAGTCCATGGTTCATTTGTCAGACAATGGAGACCAGGTTCAGAAATCCTTGCTGTAAGGATGGCCAATTAGAAGAGGCTGTGTTGGGGCACAGATTTGCAAAGAAGGTCTGTCTCCTAGAGTGAGTGGCCAATTCTGAACAAAACACAAAGCTCAGACATTACACCAACAGTTTCAGAAACCTCATTTGTGTTATGTGTTATTGATGAGTTTCCGTATCACCGTGTGACTGAGCCATGGGCAATGGTCGGTGATAATTACAGAAGCTGACAGTATTTTACATTCTCATTGAGAATCTTTTAAATATCTTATTTTGTTTGCCCTGACACTTTCCTTCCCAGGGCAAGCAAAACACATCTGTGAAATGAACTTCCGGTTCTAGTAACAAAAGTGCTTTTGGGGAAAAATGTTCGACCTTACTAACAATCAGGAATGTAAAATAGAACATAAGGAATTCAAAGTTCTAATTAATATATGGCGTAGTCTCAGCTCTGAGCAAAGGTACAGTGACACAGACATTCTCATTCACTGCTGGCAGGCATGTCGCTGGGTACAACCTTTCAAGAAGGTAATTGGGCAACAGGTAGATCAAGGACCTTAAAATATTCATCATGCTAACCCATAAAGTCCAATCCTTGGAATGCATCCTACAAGAAATCAGGAATGAATGCAAGATGTTGGCACAAGGATGTTCATTGCAACAATTTCTATTAAAAAAGTAGACACAGTTTTAATAATGTTCAACATGTTACACAATGAAATATTATCAAGTCATTAATAGTAAGGGACAGTGGAACATACTTAGAACTCAATATGAAGTCAAAAGGGCAAGACATAAAAATCTATATAAACTATGACTATTTATAAAAGATATATATATATACACACACGATATGTGTGTATATATATATGGAGAGAGAGAATATACATGTATATATGATTCTGAATGGAAATATACCAAATTATTAACAGTAATAGTCTTAGGAAAGTAATATTAGAGATGATTTCTATTTTTTCTTTGCATTTTTCTATATTCTTCATTTGTTATGAGCTAAGATATATTACCATTATAATTTTTAATGTTATTTTAAATGGAGTGCTATGGCCAGTTTGGAAGATCAGGAATGTGAGGACACCAGAAATACTGTTCAATGTCAAAGTAAAACGAGTAATGACTCAGCAAATGAAGGCACAGGAAGTAGGCAAGGGGATAACCTTTAGCAACCCAGAAGACTGACCACACAAGCGAGAAACCCATGAAGGCAGAGAAGACAAGCTATTGTATTTAGAAAGAACTTGATATTACCTGTTTTGTTTAGAGTGGACAGTACACTTGAAGTAGCATCTGAAATAATGAAATAGAAATGAAGCCTAATTACTGACATGATTAACAAACACAGGCATCTTCTAGGTTCCTTAAACATTTCACTTTTCCCCAAATCCTAGAGCAGTTAGTTTTGCGAAAGCCAACGGACACTAACAAATGTATTTGCTGCTCACCCCGCCACACCATCCATTCTCCTGCCCCCAGACACCATTCCTGAGCAAGTATTCATCCATTTTAAATACATTTCTTGAACACAGGTGATGTATCTAAAATATAGCAACACTCCTGTAATTATTAGATTGAAATAATTCCATTTATGTTTCATATTTTGTCCCTTTTTCACTCCATTATAATTAAAGTCCCTAAGGGATATGACGTTTCCAGCTTTAAGATATAGCCCTGTGGATGCTTAATGGTACACTCTTATAAAGCAATCTTCAAGTGATTCTAGTTTAAAGTTAAAGTTCATGAACATTATATATTTTTTTAAATTTTATAATAGTTTATTTTCAAATTGGTTTACATATAACACCCAGTGTTCATCCCAACATGTGCCCTTTTTAATGCCCATCACCCCCTCTCCCCCCTCCCTCATCCCCCTCACCCTCAGTTTTTTCTTAGTCTTTGAGAGTCTCTTATGTTTTGTCTCCCTCCCTCTCTGTGTCTTTTTTTCCTTTCCCCTCTTCCCCTCCCCCTGGTTTTTGCTTAGTCTCACAAAGTCCACCTATTCGTGGAAACATATGGTATCTGTCTTTTTCTGACTGACTTATTTCACTTAACATAATACCCTCCAGTTCCATCCATGTTGCTACACATGGCCAGATTTCATTTTTTCTCATTGCCACGTAGTAGTCCATTGTATATAAGTACCATAACTTCTTTATCCATTCGTCAGTTGATGGGTACTTGGTCTCTTTCCATGATTTGGCTATTGTCGAAAGTGCTGCTATCAACATTGATCTCGTTTCACTTAAAATCCAGTTGAAAATCTATTCTAATTAGTATTTCATTAAATAAAAATCATTCTATAATTTATCATTCTGGATGAAACTTTAGAGGCAAAAAGGCATGTATTACATTATCACACGTAAAAACCCACATACAATGGATTCAAAAACTACTGCCAAAGGTATTTTGAAGGTGTTCTTTCACTGTAAAAAAGTAATTAAACATAAAAACGAGAATATCTGGCCCTTCCCATTGGATCAAGTTTGAATTTAAACCAGTTTCGACCAGTGCGAGCTCCATCTATGATTGTTTAGCACCATAACCGCCAACCACATGGTGAGAACTTGATTTGAACTGAGTAAGGGACTGAGAAGAGTGTTGGGTTCTGACTGCGCAAAGATGAAGGCTGTGCACACACAGAGCGGGGGCACAGAATGCGCCCTCCCGCCCACCTCCCTCCAACACAGCCCAGTTCTCTAGCATGATGAAGCCCGTTTTTTTTTTTTTCCCACATCATACTATTTAAAATTGATAAACTCATCTGGAAAAGGGCTATCTTTGAACACGCTGGGCCTCCGAATCCATGCTGAAGCACGCTCAAGTCACTGGGTGTGCTTTTCACATTTAAACAATCCGCCACATAAAACGTGCCGTGTCGGACAGCAAGCACGACAGGGTGCTCAAAATGTGATCAATATTTCTTTTCTTCTACAGAACAGTCAGCGTGGGAGGGGCTGTCCTCCCTCCATGATAATAAGGATATTTTCGCCTAACCAAAAAGTTTAAGTTGCTCTCCGGGGTTGACAGTTTTGGGGGTTTGTTTGATTTGGGGTATTTTTTGTTTGTTTATTTGAATATAAAGACCTTAAACAACACTCATTATACTTTTATTCATAGTAAGTGTTATCCATTTTCACTTGCTTCAGAAAAATTCTTACCATTTAGGCTTGTAGTTTCAACCTCTTTGGCGCCGAGGGGAAAAAACAATAAAAAGGGATTATTAAATCAAAAACTTAACAAACTGGGCGAAATCTTGGTTTGAATTTTTTCAAAATCTTGCCTGCAGTAGTTACCATTGGAGTAGGGGACAAAACCAATAACAGATGATTCAACTGTAAGAGATAAAAATAACCAAATTTTCTAGTTAATACTTTGAAATAATTATTTATTGAATTTTAAAGGAGTTAAAACTTTTGAGCTAGAAATTAAACAAAGAAGTAGACAACATGCTATCAGACCAATGTGAATCTGCAAGCCCCATAATCACTCAGAGAATACACACTTAACCAGAGAATTGCAGAGGAAGAACCCGAGAAATGAAAGGAGCACAGCTGTCTCCCTTTACAGTCGAAGAACTTGACACTCATGCCTCGGAGCCTGCTTCTAACTATCGAATGTTATGGCAATAAGTTCAGAAACCACAGCAAAATACGTGATATGCTACTTTCAAATCTTTTCAGCCAGGCGATTCTAGAAAACATTTTATACTTTAAATATTTGTCAAACTACAGGGGCGCCTGGGGGGCTCAGTTGGTTAAGCGTTTGACTTCGGTTTGCACCATGATCTCACAGTTTGTGGGTTCGAGCCCCACGTCAAGCTCGGTGCTGACAGCTCAGAGCCTGGAGCCTGCTTCTGATTCCGTGTCTCCCTCTCTCTCTGTCCCTCCCTGGCTTGCACTGTCTTCCTCTCAAAATAAAATACATAAAAATTTTTTTAAATAGATCTGTCAAAGTACAATTACGAAACATAGCAGCAGATTGGCTCCATTCTGTTATAATGACTGCCTGGCAACTCTTCCCATAGTGAACTGAGAATTAAAAAAAATAATAAAAAATAAAACAACATTGCTATCACTCACTACCGTACTACCAAATACAATTTCCTGGTGAGTTATTTTAAAATATGGCTGCTACTAAGACAATCAATCAAGTTATAAATTCCTCATGGTGTATGTCTACTTACGTCTACCATATACGTTGTGTATGTTTAAATATTAAAAAGTTGCAATGGCTTGACTTCTACATACACGCAGGAAAAGTAAACACAAACATTTTACAAGTGACACAAGTCCTGCAGTAGGCGGCCTGATATTCAGCCGGGGAGGACAACATTCGGGCGTGTCAAGGCGCTTGGCTGGCCTGTCTGTTTCAGACTGCTCATGCGTTGGCTGAAACACACACACCCTGTCTGTCCTACATTATTGCTTCCATATTTTGTCATTTACTACATTTTTTTTTAATTGCCAAGGATATTTCTTGAGAAACAAGACAGTTCCTGAGCAAATAGATTCTAAGTGTGGAGATGGAATCCTTTGCTCTTGGGGCAAAACAAAATAATTGGCCAAAGCTGTTTCTCAATTGATGAGTATTAATTCTTCTGAAAGTTGATGAGTGCTAAGAGGCCCGCGGGCACAACCACCTGTCAGTCCCCGGACGCGCACAGGCTCTTGCTTTCCAGTTACTGCGGAACCCAGGCTGTGACTGGAACCAGTGTGTGCCTCCAAAGTTCCGTACCCCGTATTTCTACGCAAACAGGATTTTGCTAAGACATCAGCATGATTAAGTCTGATGCTCGCTATTGTACTAGAAGAAAAACACAGTGGTTCATTTTATCCTAGCAGCTTAACAGCAAGGGGGCAAACTGGTGCAGTAAAAACAGTTTGGGCTTGGAGGCTTGCAGTCCTGGGTTTGAATCTTTGCCCCATTACTTAATAGTTCACAATAATGATAGTTATTACTTACTGAGGGTTTACTCTGTGTCAAGTGCATAAGTTATCTCATCTCATCTTCACAACTACCCTATGAAGCAGGTACTGGTATAGTCCCCGATTTATAGATGAAGAAACTGAGGCACAGAAAGGTGAAGAAACTTGCCCAAAGACACACAGCTAGCAATGGAGGTGGGAGGGCGGTGGCTAAGTTCAAACACAAGTAGTCTGGCTGCACAGAATGTGTGAACATGAGCAAGTTTTATCCTCTCTGACCCTCAGTTTCCTCATCTAGACCCTGAATATAATAATTCCTAAACTGCAAGACTGGAAACTGAAT
This sequence comes from Paguma larvata, assembly GCA_030068075.1. Lineage (NCBI taxonomy): Eukaryota > Metazoa > Chordata > Mammalia > Carnivora > Viverridae > Paguma > Paguma larvata. The sequence continues at coordinate 13,579,354 of CM057830.1, forward strand.
GAGATGTCTGAAGCCTCCCAAGCATATGCACAAGAAGTAACAGCTATCATTATTAATTTTATTTATTTTTAATTAATTTATTTATTTTGAGAGAGAGAACACAAGTGGGGGAGGGATACAGAGAGAGAGAGAGAGAGAGATTGAGAGAGAGCGTGAGTGGAGGAGGGCAGACAGAGAGAGAGAGAGAGAGACACAGAATCTGAAGCAGGCTCCAGGATCTGAGCTGTCAGCACAGAGCCTGACTCGGGGCTCAAACCCACGAATCACAAGATCATGACCTGAGCCAAAGTCAGATGCTTAACTGACTGAGCCACTCGGGTGCCCCATGGGAGAGAGAGAATCTTAAGCAAAGCAGGCTCCATGCTCACCGCTGAGCCCAATATGGGGCTCAAACCCACGGAGCCAAAGTCAAGAGTCAGCCGCTTAACCGACCAAGCCACCCGGGGGCCCCTTAATTTTATTTAAATTAACGAACAACAGAAGCTCATTTTGATACAACTAAGGATAAAATGAGAGGTGACTCACCACTTACCATAAAAGATTGTTCTACAACATATGGTATACCAGAAAGAACACAGAAGTGGGAGGCAGAAAAGCCAGGCGCTGCCTGCGGGTAATGGGGGCGGGGAGCTGTGTGGCGTTAGGTACGTTAGTGGGGCTTCACTATCTCATCAGCTGAGGGATGGGGCTGGACCACTTTATCCCTGAGGTTCCAGCTAGCAGGCCCGAATGTGGGTTCTAGTCCTGGTTCCTGCCACGACGGTCTAGCTAAAAATCTCTTTATTTGCCTTCCCCTTGTGAGGAGTGCTAAGCCCTCCGAAGCCCTTTGAAACATATTTGTTCAGAGGCGACTGAGGACGTATATTTAAGAGAACATCTCATCCCTCAAATATAGGAACATCTGGTAGGGTTATGTTCTTGATACTCTTTAGGAGACCTGTGAACTAGAATACCAACAATAACATTGAAGAACTTAACCAGCTACAGTAATGAAAACCCACGATTTATTCCGCAGATTTGTGCAGAAATGTGGGGGGATCCGAACGCCTGTCCTCTTGTCTATGTGTGCTATAGCCTTTTCAGGCGTAGGTTTAATGGCAGAATTTAATTCACCTTCATGGATAAAAGCAATTTTGCCGTATCTGACTACATGCCGTAATTCATGGAGAACTTTTGGAATCTCTTCCTGAAATTGCCCCGAATCAAGAAATAACAGTCTTACCAGATGGTGATAAGTAACTGGAATTATCGGCATTATCGGCATTCTCTGTTGAGGAAAAGGGCGATTTAAAGTTAGTTTAGTTTGTGCATGAATTTGTAGATGAACGTCTTTAAGGGAAGTGAATGTAAACTGAGTTGCTCATAGCTACCAAAAGAGGGCAGTGTATTTATTTACTATTATTTTCAACAGCCTCATCAGTACTTCCTTTCAAATCTTTACGGACATATCTCTGGTGAAGCAATTCTTCCAACTTACCTGTTGACGGTGCTCTCTATATTCTGTTATAGAACGACTTAGTGCATCTTAAACTGAAAATGATGACTAAGAGCTTCAACTGTTGGCTAATATTCATTCGAATTTGTAAAAGTAAAGGTATCTATGTGCATAAACTAAACTTCCATTAACTGTGTTTCTTTTTTATTTTTATTTTAGTATTTGAGAGAGGGAGAGCAAGCACAGGTGGAGGAGGGGCATGGGGGGGAGAGGGGAGGAGGGGGAGGAGGGAGAGGGGGAGAGGGGGAGAGGGGGAGAGGGGGAGGGAGGGAGGAGGAGAGAGAGGTGGGGGGAGGGGGGGGAGAGAGAGAGAGAGAGAGAGAGAGAGAGAGAGAGAGAGAGAGAGAATCTAAGCAGGCTCCACGTTCAGTGCAGAGCCCGACCAGGGGCTCAATCCCACGACCCTGGGATCATGACCTGAGCCGAAGTCAAGAGGTGGAAGCTCAACCGAGACATGCAGGTGCCCCCCAAATGTGCTTCTTTTTGTACCTATTAGCGCAGCCTTTATACCTATTAATCCACTACTTATGAGTTAAACTGGATCAGATGCCTGAGTTTATAAACTACAAGACCATTTTACTTATTTTGAGAAGATGCTCAGATTCCTTAAAAGAAAAGTAATTCTATTTTTTGCTCTGTGAAAAATATTACACACTCATTAGAGCAACTTCAGATAAATTACAGATAAAGAAAATTAAGGCCACCTATAATTTCACCATTCAGATGTTAATTGACACTAATATTTTGGCATTTAGTCTTTGCTCTCTCTCTGTACATGTATCTACATATGTATATAGATATTTGCATATATGTGTATACATGTATTTATATGTATAAGAAAGATCATATCACATAAACTGCTCGTAACCTGATTTTTCTCATGCCAGTATATCTTGAACATTGTTCTGTATCATTAAACAATTTTCCGCAATTCCACTTGTGATCATTGTAGAGCATTTCGTTGGCTGGATACACCATTAATGTGTACAGCAAATTTCATTTTGATGTGTATAACTTTTCATGATTATAAACAATGTCTCAATAAATACTTTTGGCTAAATTTTTACATACGAACTTGGCTATCTCCTTCAGAAATTCTGCGATTTTGACTGCCAAAATGCCCTACAAAAAACAAACCAATTTATACAACCCTCTGCGGTACGTATCACTTCCCCAAACTCTCACCCGTGTGGGGTGGTATTTTAAAAACTTCAATGGTTTTAATTACAAAGGAACGATTCTTTCCATAGTGGTATCTTGAAATACAATTTCAAATAGGAGCCTATTTTCCTGAAGTGGTGGTAGGGTAAGTAGGGTGGTAGGGTAGGATTATTTTCTGGGATCATTAAAGCACAATTCTGCTTGAAAGCAAGACTGAATGAGTGCTCAAGTTCCCAATTACCCTGCAGCCAACAAGGCAAATGTACACAGAGTGGTTAAGGCCTTGATGCCCCGCTTTAATTGGAAGTGCCTCCTCTTAGTCTCTGTCCTCAATATAATCCTCAGGCTACTTTAATATTCCACCAATTAAAGAGTCTGTTGAGTTAACAGGAGCTTAATTTTTAAAATATTCTTGGGAGCGCTAAAGGCATCAGTCATTCACACCTCAGTGTGAATTACTTCCAACTGGCTGAATTCCTCTGATCCTAGTAAAGACCTGCCATAATGGGCCATGTTGAAAAGTACTGGGAAGAATCAACATTCATTCTGGGCTACTCTGAGAATGGGCAGGTACGGTGGAGTGGGCCGGGAACGTGGCACAGGCAGGAAAAAGCATGAAGGTGCCGAGGAAGGGTTGAATACCAGGAAAGAGGGATGGAGAGTGATGTTTAAGGGCAACAGAGACTTAACTGCTTCCTCTACCATCTTCCCCAGGGGTTGACCATAGCCATCGATGGTCCCGACCGTGTCTACTGCTAAGTCCTCTGACCCACGGGCAGAGCTGGCCTCTTGCATCTCGGAACATAGAGAGCTCCCAGCAACCATCTACACTGACGAAGGAAGGAAATCTCGTTCCTAAAAGCCTGAGATTTTTAAACCGTTATTGTCCACTTTTTTCTTAGCCATTTTTTCTTCTTCTAGGGGCCTGATTGCTTAGTGACTAACATTTTATTCACTTTTTTCTCTTATTACAATCTTCCGTATCACTCCTTCTGGTCCCAAACAGGGACGTCCCCATAGGCCTTACGTCTTCCTGACTCTCAGCCCATTTCTCTTGGGCTCTCTCCTAACTCATTTCCCGTTCATTACAACCAAAGAGGTGGTCGGCATTTCCAGTGAGTCAACTATTTGAGCCCCATGCCATTCTTAGGAGACAAAACATTTCCATTGTTACAAGGATTCATCAACAAAGAAAGGAAAAACATTTAAATTTTTCAGATTTTCCTTTGGAAACATCCAAAGAGCAAATTTTAAAGCATTATTCATTTATTGAAGCTTCAATTTAAGTCAATAAATAAAATTATTGTGATAGGTCTATAAAATTTACTCAGTGCGACTCTCTAGTGATGTTTTAAAACCAAGTCTGTATATTCCAATCATGATGAGCAGGACTCTGGCATGTATACGCTTCAAATGGAAGCCAAAGGCAGGAACTGGAAACTCGAGAAACCGGCCTCCTCAGTGGAGTCTCTTAACCCATGTCACCTCCCTGGCCCTCTCTTTTGGTGATTGCCACCACACCTCCTAAACCCCAATCCCACATGGCCAAATGTGGTCTGAGCACTGCCATGTGAACACCTTAATGGCTTTGCTCTCCAGCTCTATATATCCAAAAACTCATCCCTCATGACCCCACGTCATTTCCATAACCACTTAGTTCTTGAATTTGATAGTATTGCTAATAACATCAGCCAAATACTTTAAGGTGGAAATCTCAGTGTATTAGCTTCCTGTTGCTGCTGTAACAAATTACCATGAATAAGGCAACACAAAAGTGTTAGGTTAGAGTTCTGTAGGTCCAAAGTCCAACATGGGGCTCATCAGACTAAAAATCAAGGTGTCAACAGGCTGGATGCCTTTCTGGAGGCTCTAGGGGAGAAGCTGTGTCCTGCTTAACTGGGTTACTACAGAATTCAGTTCCTTGCAGTCGTAGGACCAAGGTCCTCATTTTCTTGCTGGCTGTACACTAATTCTGGAAGGCACCCACATTTTTTGGTTCATGCCTCATTCCTCCATCTTCAAAGCTAGCACGGTGGGATGGGGTGGGGAGCTCCTTCACCTGGGGCATGCGTCTGGCTCACTCTTCTGCCTTCCTCTTCCACTTTTAAGAATGCCCACGATTAGACTGGGCTCACCCAGGTAACCCACGACAATCTCCCCATCCCATAGTCCTTAACTTTAATCACAACATGCAGAGTCCTTTTTGTTCTGCAAGGTATCATATTTACAGGTTACAGGCATTAGGACAGGGACATCTTAGAGGACCCATTATTCTTCCTACCATACTCAGAAATCCAGGGTTTTTTAAAATTATGGAAAATATAAATCACAAGGAACCACCCTCTATGGAAAACAAAATCCCACAGGGGTCAAGAGAAGGGCTTGGAAACCCAGAGTTGGTTTCAGCAATAGAATTGAGCGTACGAATCAAATGCTCGCTCTCCAGCCATTGACCCCGACTCCTCCCTTCTCCAAACTCCATGTCCAGTGTGTCCTGCTCACCGTAACATCCTGTGTGTCCTTCTTGCCATAACCTGGGGCTATTGCAAGGAGTAAAGACAGATGGCGCATGTGTGATAAAGAGCAATAGCAAACAGTGGTTGGCGCTTCCTGTGAGCCAGGTAACACTTCATACGCACTTTCTGATTTAATCAGCCAACAACTCCGTGAGATATGTGAATTCGTTAGCACCAGTCCATTTTAGTGCTTGAGAAACAGGCTGGGCAAGGTGCAGTGACTTGCTCAAGGCCCCACCAGTAATTCATGTACAGCTGATGTTTGAACCCAGACAGTCTGACTTCAGAGCCTCTATTCTATCCTGCTTCCAATGACAAGCTCTGTAGACCATAAACTCGTCTATAAATGTAGGGTATTATTATTAATATCCCCATATCACTCTCTCATCCATTCCTTCTTCCCACTGCTCCCTTCTAAGCCCAGGCTTTGATCGCCTCATACTTGAGTGAAATATTAGAACCCCAGAATCTTCTAAACTGGAAAGGATCTTAACGGTCTTCGCATTCGACTTCTCGTCCCTTGCAGTGAGCCACTGAACAAATGCATACCACTGGCTCACGATCCCAGTTCAGCTCCCGGCCAAGTTCTATCTTGGCCACACAGTGGGAATGGCGCCGAAGTTTTTGAAAGTTTGAATTACTTACCAACATTTAAAAATCGGGTGATTTCACATGAAATTCCAAATGTTCACCCTGGCAAAATTGGGAGTTTTAGACGACCGCTTTAGGTCAGCTGTCCGGCCCTCTAAAGCACACTCCGGCCGCGAGAGCCAGTGGAGGTGGCTCATACTATTGGGCACCGTTATTTAACTTTTCTACTCTATATCTCGTGTTCCCCACTAGATGCTAAGCTGCTTGGTGCTTTATCGTCCTCCAGGAATGCAGTCCAGCATCCTGTATCTGGCGGATGTTCAAAAATACTTGTGGATTGACTGATGACACCACAAGGAGTCTCCATCAGTCAGGGGTCGGGCAGGAACCCATGACTGGTAGTTCAAGAGCAGGAACTTAACACACAGTGCAAGGAGTCAGGACCCCGGGACACAAAGCACAGCAGGGGTCAGGTAGGGAATGGATCTGAGAGCAATGAAGCAGACTCTATGAAGGAAGGACTTGAGAGCATTTCTTGGACGGCTATTATTCAGAATCTCGAGTTTGGAAGAGCAGTTGTAACTGCCGATCACAGCAGACAGAATGCTTGACAGACCTTACAAACGTGTGCTAAAATGGCCATTCGAATACGACAAACGACATAACAAATCAATGATCCTGACCCTTTGCTGCCCACAGCAGTGACCTCAATAATACACCCTTTATTGGCTTTTCCTCTTTTCCTAATGCCCTCTTCCTGCTCCCTCACTCCTGATTCCTGAAATCGCTTCCCCAACAAACTACCTGCACACGAGTCGGCGAGGTCACGGCAGGCTGTTCCTGACATTTTCATTTTTCTGTCCCCTCTCTGATGCCTGATGCCAGCGGTGGGGGGGGGGGCGGTGTTATAAGACGTAAAATGTGAGGTGGCTGGTGGTCTTAAATCTGTGAGTCTGGCAACACTAACAAGTATTTACTTCCAACACATTCGCCCCAAGTTGAATGGGAAAGATAAAGACTGCGTCTTCGAGGAGCGGACCTAATCCAGACATGACCAGCCCCCCTTGCATGAATATTTTAGACCCAGCTGAAACTTGGAATCTGGTGGCGGTCCTCCTCTGGACTGAATTACTATTCCATAGAGAGATGATTCAAAGCTAGGCGCCACGCCCAGGCACTCGTATATGGGAACCCCAAGCAAAGCAATACTGTTTGTTATTATATTGGCTCTTCAGGGCTTGGACAACAGATACTCTTCCAAGAACTGTATTTTCGGATTTTACTACATAACCAACAAAATGAATGAAAACAATCCTCCTTTGGCACAGCCAGAAAGTGTTTACTTGAGCTGTGGCCGTCTCATGTCACACTGCTCAATAAAAACTCTGACATAACGCTTTTATTAAGCGATTAATAATGACATCATTAGAGAAAACTCCAGCTGCTAGCTGATGGAACTCCCCAAGGTGCAAACAACCACCAAACCTAGGTGGGCCTTGGTCCTTACCGAACACTAATTAGACTGGCGGTACACCCTTGCTTCTTCACGGAATCTCCCCACGTTCCCGTGAAACAGATGACCTTCTGGCCACGTCTCATCTCCTCCTACTTTCCCCTCGCTCAGCCACACAGGCTGTTCTCCCTGCTGTTCTCCCAACACAGTGGCCGTAGTTGCACTTTGCACTTCCAGGTCTGCCTGGAACACTTTCCCTCCCAAGAGCCCCTTGGCTTGTGTCCTGGCACCTCCTTGGAATTTTGCTCAAATGTCGCCTTCTCTGAGGAGCTGATCCAGATCACCTGTATTCAAATTCCCGACATTTTTCCCCTTCGCCTGACCCTTTCTATCCCTTTATCCCTTGCCATCTAATAAGTATGTATATATTTACATATGTGTATATTTTTATATCTGTGTGCACGTGGCGCACACACACACACACATAGATTGTGCATCTCCTAACATTTTGTGCCCTAGACCCTTCACTTGCCTCATTCTAGACCCAGCCAAGTATCACTGATAAGACTTTTTTTTGACTCCAAAAGCCAATTCTTACTCCCGTGGGGGCAATATTCTCCCGCCCCTGGAGGGAATGCATGTTCTAAGGTTACTTACTCCCGGAAGAGATACAGCTTAAGGAAAGCAACATTTGCTTGAGTGCCCCTCTCCTCCCTGATTCCCAGTCCTGTCTGGGGTATTCTATTGTTAGTTGACGGATTCTTTCATGCCAAAGCACCTGTAATTTATGGGTCACGGAGAGTTTCTTATGGTAGTTTTAAGTGCAGAAGCACCTGGAAACCTAGGGGTAGGGGCACTAGGTGTTAGGGTTCAGAAAGTTTTCTAGTCTCTCTCTTTTTTTTTAAGTTTATTTATTTGAGGGGGGGTATGAGTGAGGGAGGGGCAGAGAGAGAGAGAGAGAGGGAGAGAGAGAATCGCAAGCAGGCACTGTGCTGCCAGCTCAGAGCCTGACATGGGGCTCAGACCCGCAAACCGTGAGATCATGACCTGAGCTCTGATCAAGAGTCAGACACATAACCAACTGAGCCACCCAGGTGCCCCTCTAGTCTCTTCTAGATCACACCACTCCTTGCCCGCTCATAGTCAAGCAGTGACCCCCACCTTGGTATCTTAGTTTAGATTCTCTGGGGATGCAGAGCCTAGGACAAGGACTTGGATGCAAAATGGACTCCCCGCTCTCCCCTCTCCCCAGGCCCTAGCACGAAACAATATATACTGTTTTATATAGCTATGAAATAAGTGAGGAGGGTGATCGGAAGTGAGATGGCCAGACAGGTGGCTGCTGCGGTAGACCGGCCAAGACACGAGGAGGGCTTGAACCTGTGCTCGGGAAGCTGGCACAAAAAGAGGTTCGACAGACACTTCTAAGGTAAGATGAGAGGATGGGGGAGTCACTGAGATGTTGGGGTGTGGGGGAAAGTGGAGTCAGCCCCAACAGCTGATGTGACATTGCCCTGAATCCCTCAAGTGTGATAAACAGACTGACGACCTAGACTGTGAAACCCAGATAGCCTAGGTTCAAGTCCGCCACTACATGACTTTAGACAACTTACTCCCCCCACCCGCACTTCAGCATCCCATCTGGAAAATAGGGATGAAGATAATCACAATAGGACGTACTTCACAGGTGCTACTATTACAGCATCGAGGAGAATGCACGGGAAATTCTGCTCGTGAACGTAATTAATACGACCATGCTCTATTCCTTGTTTTCCCAGGGACTTTTCTCAAAACGATTTCTCCCGGCACGCCTGAGTGGCTCAGTTAGTTAAGCGTCCGACTTCAGCTCAGGTCATGATCTCAGTTTGTGGGTTCGAGCCCCGCATCAGGCTCTGTGCTGACAGCTCAGAACCTGAAACCTGCTTCGGATTCTGCGTCTCCCTCTCTCTCTGCCCCTCCTCTGCTCGTGCTCTGTCTCTATCTCTCTCTCTCATAAATAAACATTTTTAAAAAAATGATTTATCCCTTCTATTGAGCAAGATTTCCCCTTCGTTTTCTTTTTTCTTGATATAATTTGCTTCAGACTTTCAAACACCTTTGGCACCACTTTGGAAACGCAAGGAAAGAGACAGGAGTCCAAGGGTTTCAGGAGATCTGGGGACTGTAACTTATCTTTAAGTTCTTGCACAAAGTCAAGACCTGGCAAAATTTCGGGGGGAAAGTGAAAGGCACATCTAATCGTGATGTTATTAGGTTGCCCTCTAGTGGGATGCATAGTCTCTCTAGGGGTCACTGGCTGGCTTCTAAAAATTAACATTAGTTTCTTTTCTAATTATAGTAATAATGTGGGTTTAAGTGGAGAAAACTGTGAACCACAGAAAAGTATAAAGAAACAACTTTTTTAAATAGTCATCATACTCTTTCTACTCAAAGATGACGTTAGCCGGCTGTCAGATCTTCAGACTATCTCTGGGCCAGCTGCAGAACAGAAACACTTAAGTAGAGCCTTGGGGATGTTAGCATCATGTTTCATTGAAAAGTATTAATAGATACAAAATTGAGCTCGTTAGCGTTCTAGTACGTATGGTGTCTTGGTAATGTAGCTAAGCTGCACTTCCCAGAATTCCCTTTTCTGCACGTTTCTGGGTTTCGTGGGACACGAGAGAATGTGTTGTGGGAGCTGTGGGCAGAAGCAGAGCAGCAGCCGCCTCACGTCATTAATGTGAGGGGGATGCCAGCGTACAGCTGCCCCACCTCCCCCTCGACCCGCTTCGGCTTCTCCGACTCCTGGGCAAGAAGTGTATTCAATTTCGTGCTACTGAGGGCGCCTGGGGGGCTCAGTCAGTTGAGTGTCCAACTCTGGATTTCGACTCAGCTCATGATCTCACGGTTTGTGGGATCGAGCCCCACATCAGGCTCTGCGCTGACAACACAGAGCCTGCTTGCGATTCTCTCTCTTCCTCTCTCTGTCTGCCCCTGCCCTACTCACATTCTCTCCCTCTCTCTCTCTCTCTCAAAATAAATAAACATTAATTTTGTGCTAAGGGACCAGTTTCTGGAGGACAATCATACCACCGAGGTCACAGGTAACAAGAACTGACATGGGTTTCAGCCCGGTTGGGTTCCAACTTGTTCCTGTTGTCACCCACCTTCCTGCCCTCCCTACAGCCTTCCCTACTGGCTTCCCATCACAGATGTCAAGTTCTGGCATCAGATGTGAAGACAAGAGTTTACAGAGACTGCTTAGCTGGCTCCCACAGTTGTATGATGTCAACTCCCTGTGTGTGTGTGTGTGTGTGTGTGTGCGCGCGTGTGTGTGTGCCCCTAGTAATTCTCCTTCTGTGACTGAACCCTAACTTATACGGCATGAAACACAAAAATTCTGAAACAATTAAAACAAATTATCTGGGGCGCCTGGGTGGCTCAGTTGGTTAAGCGGCCGACTTCGGCTCAGGTCATGATCTCACGGTCTGTGAGTTTGAGCCCCGCGTCGGGCTCTGTGCTGGTGGCTCAGAGCCTAGAGCCTGCTTCGGATTCTGTGTCTCCCTCTCTCTCTGCCCTTCCCCTGCTCATACTCTATGTCTCTCAAAAATAAATAAATGTTAAAAAAAAAACAAATTATCTATAGCTGCACAGTTCACTACAGTAGCCACTAGCCATGCGTGGCTATTTAAAGTTAAATTAATTCAAGTTAATTAAAATTAAAATCCAGTTCCCAGGTCACATTTCAAGTGCCCAGTAGCCACATGTGGTTGGTGGCTGCTGTACTGGACAGCACAGATACAGAACACCCCCATGATCGAAAAAAATCTCTATTACTATGCTGGTCTCTAGTGATAATGGCCAGTATTGACGGCGTTCTTTCAGTGTGTCAGGTGCATTACAGACATCTCTTTACGCATTACTCATGTCATCTGCATATAATTGTATGAGAAAGGTATTGCTATTTTACAGATAAGGAGACTAAACCACAGTGATTAAACACCTTGTTACAGTCAGAGTAAATAAACAGTAGAGGTAAGATTTGACCACAGAAAGTTTAGAGCCTGTAGTCTTAACCTTAACCTTATGCCAAGCTGTGAAGGTCCCAGTGACCCGGGTTGGCACAAAGGGAGTGAGGGGTGGCTCTGGCGGGCCTCCTGCCCTCAAAGGACTCTCTCCTGATTGGATGATGAGCATCTCAGTAGTGACCATACTAGATCCTCCCAGCTCGGACCGTATAAACCTGGGCTCTGATATGATCTCAAGAAAGAAAAGATGGCTGGCCCACCCCACCCTACCTTCCAGTGACAGAATCAGATGTACCAACAACCCTAGGGAGAAGGGTCATAGATGTAGTCTTAGTTAAGGTAAGGCAAATTGCTGCAATAATTAAATCCTAAAATCTCGGGGGGTTACAAAAAATAGAAGCTTACTTTCTATGTGTAAAGTCCAATCGGCAGCCTACGGGGCATACCTGGGTGGCTCAGTTGACTTCGGCTCAGGTCATGATCTCGCAGTTTGTGAGTGTGAGCCCCACGTCGGGCTCTGTGCTAATAGCTCAGGGCCTGGAGCCTGCTTCAGATTCTGTGTCTCCCCCTCTGTCTGACCCTCCCTTACTCATGCTCACTCTCTCTCTCTCTCTCCCAAAACTAAATAAACGTTTTAAAAAAATTAAAGTCCAATCAGCAGTGTAGAGTGGAGGGTAGGGTGAAGCTGAGAGAGGGGCATTTGCCCCATGCAGTCGCTGAGGGGCCCGGGCGGACAGAGGCACTGCCATGTTCAACATGAAGATTCCAGGTGTGCTCTGGAGAGCAACAATCAGCAGGCGAATGGAAAGAGAGTGAGGGGAATCAGGTTTTTAATGGCCAAGGCCGAAAGTAGCAAACATCATTTCTGCCCACATACATTAGCCAGAACTCAGTCCCACAGCCACTTCTAATTGTAAGGGAGGCTGGGAAATATAGTCTAGCCGTGTGCAGAGGAAGAAAAACATTAAAGTTTGGTGAACTGCCAGACAGTCTCTGCCACATCAGATTTAATTTGAGTGTCACAGAATAATTAATATCCATTAAACTCATCGTGGGACAAAATTAATGCTAAAACTACTCTCTCCAACCACCATTTTCTGTCTTGTTCTTTGACATGATATTGACAAGGTCAAAGGTCAAGGAATCAGTATGAATTGGAGGAGGTAGAGGAGTCCTTGCCACCTTGAGGCTACATATGAATTCCCCTTCTTTGTGACTCACCTCCCTAGCTTTGCTCCCGCAAACATCCATATCGTGATTTTTTCATGACCCTCAAGAGTAGGACCCCCATGTGACAAATCATTTCTGTAAACAGATCCATACTAGTAAAAGCCACTATCAAAAGCTAAAGAATCGATATTCCTGTCGCATACTACTTAGCTGGAAAAGTTGTATATTTGGGGCACCTGGCTGGCTTAGTTGGTAGAGCATGCAACTCTTGTTCTCACAGTCATGAGTTCAAGTCTCACACTGGGTGGAGACATACTTAAGGAAATAAAAAAAAAAACTTTTTTTTAAAGAAAACCTGTATTCATGACTTGCCTCTATTTTGAGGCCATGTAAAAAGCTTTGCTGTAGCACTTTTGGATAGAAAATCCTTAGCAGGCCTTTTGGCCTTTGTATGTTAGTGGCTCATGTTCTAATGTCTTCGCCTTATATTGTCTTTGGCTTGTTGTGAGCTTTGAAAGACTAATCTGGAATTCTTCACTTTTAATAACGTGTATATCTTGAGCTGGTCATCTCCTCCATCTGAATGAAGAGCCATGTCCAATTATTTCCAATAAATGAATGAGCATACCTCCTTAACCAAGCTTTAAATGTGATTAAGAGACTGGGCTCTTGGGGCACCTGGGTGGCTCAGGCAGTTAAGCGTCTGACCTGACCTTGGCTCAGGTTATGATCTCACAGTTCATGAGATTGAGCCCTGAATTGGGCTCTGTGCTGACTGTGGAGCCTGCTTGGGATTCTCTCTCTCCTTTTCTCTCTCTCTGCTCTTTCTCCCACTCACGCTCTCACTCTCTCTCAAAATATATAAACTTAAAAAAAAAAAACTGGGGTCTTGAGTGACACTTGGTTTCAAATCCTTACTCTGCCTTGAATAAGTTTTTAACATTTCCCTGCTTGTAATTGTGCACCTGTAAAGTGGGGGTGATTATTTTGCATAAAATTATATTACATTTATATTTTCACAGTTCCAGCAATAAACTGTAATTATTAATTCAGACCCTGTGCTCTTGAATACAGTTTACTTTTATGTAATAATGGGGTTTTTTTTCCTTTTAAGATTTTATTTTTAAGTAATCCCTACACCCAATGTGGGGCTCAAACAACCCCGAGATCAAGAGTCACATGTCCTTCTGAATGAGCCAGCCAGGTTCCCCCTGGTTTTTTTCTTAAGGCAAACAACATAGCAATAATTCATAGAGGGGCATTTAAAAAATTATGAAGACGGCTTCTTTCCAAACTTTGCATGTATGTTATTCCATCTAACTATAAAACATTCTTATGTATTCACTAATGCTTGATTAGTGGGACTATCCATTACGACACTGTCTAATTCAAGTTTCCGTGGCTTAGGATCATAGGAATTCATCTTCGAGAAAGACCACGGGGCTCCGTCTCTGCATTATACATCAGGAAACTCAAGTTCACAGAAATTCACTTCAGAGGTAAAGGAGGCCTGAAGATGACCTAGTACAATTTTGTAAATGTAGAAAACTGGCAGCGGTAGTCACGTAGCCTATATATCATTATTTCAAAAAGTGTTTATTTGCCCACAGTAAGCTGCATGAGAAAATTAGAGTGTGATTTTAAAAACTATAGCTACACCGGCTTTCTACTGCTGATCACAAAAGCTGGATACAGTTATGTACGTCTTTGCTCAACACAAAAATGAAAAAAAAATTCTTCAATAAATCATTTGAAAGATGCTATCTTTTAGGGCTTGGAGTTCAGTGGAAGAAAAGAATTACAACATAGGTCACAGGTAGGGAAAAGACTAGAGACCAAACTAGCCCACCCTCTCACACTATAAGTGAGGAGACAAGTTCAGAAAGAGGAAGGGATTTACCCAAAGTTTATTCATTCGTTAAAACTTCTAAAGGCCTGCTGTGTATGCCAGGGACTGGGGTTACAGCAGGAAATAACGCAGAGCCCCAGGCCTCAAATAGAGTTTGTATTTTAGTCATATGATGCAACTCACTTAAAAGTATTAAAATTCTACTTTGAAAATATCCTGTAACTGAAAATTTTTTATGAATTCAAACTCATCCCTTCCTGCCCGTCCACTAAAACCCAGAATGTTAGACTTTACTATGAATCCAAATCAGTGTAATAACAAATCGTATATTCTATTAGGAGCAAGACAAAAAAAAGACTATGCAGTTGAAATACAACACTGTAAAATAAGAACTATGTGTTCACTTCCTATTCATTCAATTGAGATAATTATAAGCGATTCTAATTTATTCACCAAAGTGAGATTATTGCTCATTTCATATTTTTCATTTCTCTCTCCTTTAACAAAATTCTATAGTGTAATGCTATAATGCTATATAGCATTTTATATACATATATAATGCTATAAAATACTATATATACTATATATAAAATACTATATATAATATACGCATATAACATATATTATAAAAATATAACAAATATAATATATAATATAAAAATAATATATATTATATATATAATGCTATAAAATACTATAGCAACAGGAGTAACTTTTGCTTCAAGCTATGTGTATTCCTAAGAGAAACTAACACAATTGCCATAGACGTCATTACAAAAGCATTCTCGATTTATACTGATGGTTTTATACAGCACTGTGATCTTAGGAACACAAGACGCCTTGCCAAGATCAATGTGTTTCTTATTATTTCCTTGAAGTAAGGATACACCCTGCCTCAAGGTACATTTCAACAGCGTATTCCCTTGGAATATCAACTTACTCCCTAATAGATTAAATCAGTGGAGCTATTGCTTTTATTCCTCAGATCTCTCTCAATCTTTATCCCGTCCTTTGGGAATATAAATCCATTTCAAGATGAATGAATATGGCTAAGTTTCAGTCAGTCAAAGTTGTATAAAAACCATTTTCAACTGCTTCAGCGACTAGACACCAAGGAAGTGGTTAAGAACGCAGGTTCTAGAATCCCAGCACCTCTACTTTCCAGTGTGAACTTGGAAGTGACTCAAACTGTCCAAGCCTCAGTTCCCTCACCTAGGAAATAAGGGATTAACACTTGATGGTTGCTATTGTCAAGATCCACTGAGGTAACACATGAAGCGTTTACAAGGACATCAGGCGCAGCACGACTAACCCTTGAACAACATGGGTTTGACTACGTGGTCGAATTATGTGCAGATTTTTTCAATAAATACAGGCCGGTCATGCAAATGTATTTTCTCTTCCTTATGATTTTCTTAATAACATTTTCCCTTCTCTAGCTTACTTTATCATAAAAATACAGTGTATAGGGGTAACTGGGAGGGCTCAGTCAGTTAGGTGTCCGACTTTGGCTCAGGTCACGATCTCGCGGTTCATGAGTTCGAGCCCTGCGTTGGGCTCTGTGCTGACAGCTCAGAGCCTGGAGCCTGCTTCGGATTCTGTGTCTCCCTTTCTGTCTGCACCTCCCCTACTTGCGCTCTGTCTCTCTCCCTCTCTCTCAAAAATAAATAAACATTTAAAAAGTTTTAAATACAGTGTATAAGGCATATAACATACAAAACAAGCATTAATCAACTATGTATGTTATCGGTAAGGCTTCCGGTCAACAGCAGGCTATTAGTTGTTAAGTTTCTAGGGAGTCAAAGTTATGTGCACGTTTTTGACTGTACAGGGGTCGGCACCTCTAACCTCCATGTTTTGTTTTGTTTTTGTTTTCGTTTTTGTTTTTCAAAAATCCACCGTAAACCTTTGAAATGTTAACTCTTATTGTGTTAGAATGCTTTCAGGGGCAAGTCACAGAATATCCAATCAAAAGTACCATAAACATTAAAGACATTCACTTAGCTCACTGAAGAAATCCCAAAGCAGACAGTTCTAAGAGGGTTCGTCCTATAGCTCAGGGAGACCCAGGCCCTTTCCATCCTTCTGTTCTTTCATCTGCAGAATACTGTTCACTCAACCTCTTCAAACTCTCAGGGTATCTCCATTTTCCACCGGCACTCACTACTTCCTCTCAATGTATTTAAGATGGCTACCACTGTTTCAGGCATCAAATCCAGACCCAGAAACATCCAGATACAGCACTATCTGACAGAACTTCCTGCAATGATGGAAATATTATGCATTTGCACTGTCCAGTACAGCAACCACTAGCCAGCCCCATGGGACTACTGAGCACTTAAAATGTGGCTAGTGTGACTGAGGAACTGAATTTTTATTTTTATTTCATTTTAATTAATTTAAATTTAATAGCTGCATGTGCCAAATGGCTATCATATTGAACAGTGCAGCTCCAGAAGAAAAAAACTATTTCTCCTTGAGTCTCGTTTTAAGAGTGGGGAAATTTTGGGGGCACCTACGTGGCTCAATAGGTTAACCTTCCGACTTTAGCTCAGGTCATGATCTCATGGCTCATGAGTTCAAGCCCCGCGTCGGGCTCTGTGCTGACAGCTCAGAGCCTGGAGCCTGCTTCAGATTCTGTGTCTCCCTCTCTCTCTGCCCCTCCCCAACTTATGCTCTCCCCCTCTCTCTCAAAAATAAATAAATATTAAAAAATTTTAAAACAAAAAGAGTCGGGAAGTTTTTCCTCGAAGTCTCCCAGCAGATTTTCCCATGTGTCTTACTGGTCAAAAGGAAGTCACATGCCCACTCCTAAAATCAAACACTGGCAAGGAACAGCATTTCCACAGTCGGCTAAGAATAATTCGGATTCGCTCCTGAGTCATGTGGAAAGGAGTGAGCACCCTATGAAGCCAGGGCTTGGCCAGCAAATCGAAAGCAAGGAATGGTTGTCATATAAATTTGATGGCTAGTATGTGTTGCACCGCTTCTGCTCTGTCTATATCAGGAATCTGTAAACTACAGCCCGTGGGCCATATCCCACGTTTGTAACAAACATTTCATTGGTGCAAACCCACACCTATTTGCATATTGCCTATCGCTACTTTGCCTGCACCAACAGAGTTGAGTAGTTGCCACGGAGACTGTGTATGACCCATGAATCCAAAAATATTTATTATCTGGCTCTTCATAGAAAAGATTTGCCAACCTCTGGTCTAAAAGGACATTCCTTATGATTAAAATCACCATCGTGAAGGAAGTGGGCTACAACATACTCGTATGGCCAAGAGCAAGTACTTTGTGCAGGCTGGTGTCGAGGACAGAGTTCCGGAGAGCTGCTTTCAGGACCCTGATACTATTTCTTGCTGAGTAACTTTCAAAGTTACTCCATTGCTTTAAGCTTCAACTTTCTCATCAGCAAAGTGGGGATAATACAATTTTCTTTGCCCATCTCAGCGGGGACATGGTGAGATGATGGATGCCAAGGTGCCTTGTAAACCATGAAGACCTACAAAAATATCCAGGTGGGTTGTTTTCTGCTTCTGTTTTTGTTATTGTTTTTTTTTTAAATAAAGTTTATTTATTTATTTTGAGAGAGAGAACACGAGCAGAGGAGGGACGGAGAGAGAGGGAGAGAGAGAATCCCAAGCAGGCTCTGCACTGTCAGCATGGAGTCCAATGTGGGGCACAAACTCATGAACTGTGAGATCATGACCTGAGCTGAAACCAAGAGTCGGACGCTCACCGACTGAGCCGCCCAGGCGCCCCATCTGCTGCTGTTTTTAATGTCCAGTCGTATGAGCTGTTGCTACTGGATCCTACCAAGAGACACTGGGACTTTTCCATGAGGAGCAAGGCAAGGATAGCACTGGCAACTAGTTGATTTGCCAGTCAGCAAAAGCCACTTCTGGAGCTTTTATCAATTTAGAAATCGAGAGATTCATTGGCTTCCTTGTGACTTTAAGAGCCTTTGAAATCACCTTACGTAAAACAATGTAGTTTAAAAAAATATTTTAAATTGTTTCCAAACTCACATTAAGAATTTTGAATAGGAGAGCAGCTTTGAAATGAGATGGCAGACATGAGTGGTTCTCAGTTCCAAGCAGACCTCAAGGATCCCTGGTAAACCTAGGACGGTGAGTCAGGAAACTGAAGACTGTTCCTACTGGGAATTGAAAGCACAGAATCCGAGAGTTTGAAGGAATCTTCGCAGGCAATCAGCCGAGACCCTTCATCATGTAGAGGAGAGGAAACCATTCTTCAAGAGTAATTCTAGCCAACGAGCAGCCACTTGGTTGAGGTCTATGCAAACGTGAGAGGAGTAACATATGTTGTACCAGAACTCGCTGGGTTCAGATGAGGGCAATGCTGGTGATGTAGCCGAGGGGAGAGGCTCATGTTTTAGAGTATCTCTAGGCTTTTGGCTACAGTCACAAATCAAATCCAGGTCAAACAACCAGAGTTTATTGAGCACTTACTATGTGCTAGACTATGAAGGATAAGGGAGGACAAGGTCGTCACCCTTAGCCACAAGGACCTGACTAGATATTTCTTCATACCTGAAAAGGTGAAACCAGAAAGAGGAGAATTCAGGATATGATGATCACCTTCAACAATCCCTAGCCACGTGTCCTAACACATCTGAAGTGTTTAATATGTATTCATTTTAAAGTTACTTTAAAATTTGTACATAGAATTTAGATGTGCAAACAATAGCAACAATAAACAAACAGATAAAAAAAAAATACCCACGCTTCCTTTAATGTCTAAGATGGCTCCATCTTATTTTGGAGCCTCTATTCCAGAGGTTCAGGAAAAGGATTCTTAAAGCTGATGATTTAAGGTAGCTCTCTCTTTCGCTCTAAAATGATCTCCAGTTAAGTCAATGCACAATCTTTGTATTCCCTCCTCTTCCTTCCAGTAGTCAAGATGGCTTCCAGGTTGGGAATGGGGTGCCAGTGTCCTTCTGGCAACAAGGAGAAGGGGCCTGGATCTGTGAGCCCAGCCCATGTTGAGCACTGAGTTCTCAATGGCCTCTCTAAAGATCTCCCTCACCCTGTGGGGTTCCTGGGTATCCAGTTGGCATTCACTGCTGAAGGCTGTGTCACTGGCTCCCATGGTCAATTCTCTCGGTAGCCCACCCTGGCCTGTGGGTCCCTCTCTTGCTGGCCCATGTCCTCTCAGGTCCCACCATGGAGTGTCTGTCACATCCTGCACCTGGCCCCTGGCCTAGATGGTCTACACCACTGCTTTTGCGGCCCTGTCCCTGCACCTGGCTCACAACACAGCTATTCACAAGGTACATGAGGGCCAATTAGAATCTCTACCCTGCCCCACGAGAGACAAAAGAGACCTGAAAAAGACATCATCTCCAGGCTTCTCTCTGCCTAAACACACTCTGCCACCGTCTCTCGTCTCTACCATGGCCCCCATGTTGATATACAGGCTGCTATGAGGAGTCCTGACCAGGAGTTTTAAGTGGAAAGTCGGACACAAAATGTCCTCTGCTTTCAGTTTCCTCCTCAACCTATCCAGAGCGCCTACCATTCCCTGTCCCCACTTCTACCTGCCAGGGAAAGAGTCGGCGTCTACCAGCAGTGACCTCATGCCTGTGTGGGGGGAGTGGGAACTCGGGGAGCTGTAAGATTGGCTGAGCAGTGGATCGACGCCATGGTATTTATAATCTCATTTGCACGGATGGAGAATTGAGAGGGAAGGAGTGCCGCACTCAGTTGGGTACTGGGGGACAAAGTCAAACAAGGCAGGTTCCCTGCCTTTCAAGAGCATTATAGTCTCCCTCCTACAGCTTTAACAGGCACTGCACGATGAAGCACAAAGACCTGGATGGACAAAGCATTGCGAAGGTAAGAGAAAACAAGACAGAGAGGCCTTGGAGGAGGGGAATTAGAGCGAAATCTACCATTGGAAATGCCTGCAGCACAGAAAGATCTAGGTCCAGACCAGGGAGAGAAAGTTGGGGATTATAGCTCATGAGCTCACTAAACTGGCTCAAATGTGTAATTGTTTCCAAATGGGGAAGACAACTCTGCAAGAATGAAATTATAACCATCTTCCACTATTATGTCATTTCACCCTCTGGAAAATAGTTGTACCTAAAAGAAGACCTCCTTCAAAGACAAAAAAAAAAAAAAAAAAAAAGAGAGAGAGAGAGAGAGAGAGAAAGAAAGAAAAAAGAAAAAAGCATTGGCACAGCCCAGGACAGCTAGAGGCTGGACAGAAGAAGAGTCGCCTACCGAAGAAGCTCACCTGGGACCCGGGTAGACCAAGAATGATCTCCTCGCACGTCACCGAAAGACATAACCGAGGTGTTAGGGTCCACGGATTCTCCCTGTTGGCCAGCGGCCTAACTAGAGTGTCAGACCTACCTCTCCTTACCGTTAATTAAGAGCTACTGAGGCACCTCTCAGGCTTCCAGGGTGAAGCTACTGTGTTTGCAGTCCAGGTCTCCCCGGGCTGGCGGGGATGGCTGCTCCCCGGCCGCTTACCCCAGGCTCCCTCTACACCTTCTCCCCATGCCTCACTGACACGTTCATTCAGTCTTCAGACACTTACGAGGCAGCCTGGTAGAGTGCGAACAGTATAGGCTACAGTCCGACAGGGAATCCTCCAAGCTATGAGACTGTGCAAATGACTTCATCTCTTTCATACTCAATTTCTTCATCTGCGAACTGAGACTAAACAGATCTATCATGATGCGTTTTTGTGAGGATTAAATGAGATGAGGTACATAAAGCACCCAGCAGGGCCTGGCCCAGGGCAAGCCCGCAGTCCTCCTTAGGTTGCTTCCCTCTAGTTTCCCACCTGCCTCACCACACCCTCCTCCTCCCTTCTCGTCCGGCACTGACAATGCACTAAAATGACTTGTGAGGCCAAGGAAGTACCTAATTCTGTCACATAAGGTGAAAAAGTATAAAAGGATTTGATAAAGAGAAAAAGGAGCAGGGGGCCTGGGTGGCTCAGTCGGTTAAGTGTCCAACTTCAGCTCAGGTCATAATCTCATGGTTCATGGGTTCAAACCCTGCTTCGGGCTCTCTGCTGTCAGCATGGAGCCCACTTTGGATCCCCCCCATCCCTCCCCTGCTCTTGTGCGTGTGCTCTCCCTCTCTCAAAAACATATCTTTTAAAAAGAGAGAGAGAGAAAGGAGCCCTGGGGAGAGAGATTTAATTCTTTTGAAGAGATGAGGGCAGATTTTATAGAGGTCGTGGTATTTGGCTGGACCTTGGAAAATTGGTGAGGTGCCAAGTGGGGAGACCCCGGAAAGCAGAGGGAGGGAGCGGGGAAGTGTGATAGGGAAGGGAGTAAAGCCCATAACGGGGGCACTAATGAGCAGGCTACTACTACGGGCAGCTGCGGCACCATCCAACAATCTGCTAGGTTTGTAGAACACGCCGCAGCATCACCTCACCAAGGGGCGAGGAAGCTGACACAGGTGAACACAAACTCCCATCCCTCACTATTCTGAGGTGTTAGCTCCCTGGCACTTCTGGCTTATTCCACACACGGGTCACACCCGGTCCTACAGGCACAGATCATTCTGGGTCAGAGAGGCACGGGAGGCACCAGCGTGCATGCACTTTCCTGTTTACCTGCCCCCTTTTCATCACTTTTAAATACATTTCTTCAAAAAGACTTATTTCTGCCAGGCAGCTTTCGTGTTGATGATTTTTTCCCCTGACGTTTTACTTTCCTTCTTCATTTTACTTCCCTGTGGTGGAAAAAGAACTGAAACATGAGACTGAAGATCTAGTATCTAGTCTGGCTCCACCGCTTCCCAACCAGTCACGTCCCTGGGGACATTTACTCAGCAGTAGAGAGGGGACATTTGATTTCTGCTCCGCCAACCCCACAGTGATGCTTTAATGCCCGAGTAGACAATGTGCGGGTATAGTCTGCGTGAGCGCCACGGGCCCACGGCAGAATTCGCAGCTTGTGATCTCCATGGGGGGGGGGTGGGTTTGCTCCCCGTGCCTCTGTGTTCCACGAGTCGCGCAGGCCGCGTAGACTGCGCCAATCACATCGGCATCACCCGGGAGCCTGTCGGAAATGCCAATTCTCAGGTCCTGCCCTACACCTACCGAATCAAAAACTGTGGGAGAAGGACCCGGAAACCCATTTTAACAAGTCTTCCAAGGGATTCTGATACGCTGAGAACCGATGTTTTCAGAGTTTGAGAACTCTGGTTTTCTGGTTATGAGCACAAAATTCAGAGCTGGCCACAAATCCCACAAATCCCAGTCAGCCACTTCCTCGAGGAACGTACTCAGCTCTCTGAGACTCAGCTTCTTGACTCGGGAAACAGGGCTAAGGCTAGGACGTCTCCTTTATGGATTTGGCTGAGAAGCTTAACAGTGAATACGTGTAAAGCACGTAGGAACTGGCGCACTGTAAGCAGTCAGCACACGCTTAGCTCTTGTCATGATCTGCCCCGGTGCTTACTTTTTGAAAGACTGTCAATTGTGTTTTAGCCTGTGGGGAAGTTTTCCATTTAGTAAGTGTGAGTGTGCGTGTGTTGTGCAGGGGGGTTGTTGATGTGTCATTGTTTGCTGCTCATTGATATTTGCTTTATCCAATGAAGATTCCTTGATCCTGCGACTCTTCTAAAAAAGGTAATTCTCTGTGTGTCCTTAAGAATTCTTCTTAAAGGGGCATGTGGGGGGCTCAGTGGGTTGGGCGTCCGACTCTTGATTTCGGCTTGGGTCATGATCTACGGTTTGGGAGTTCGAGCCCCGCGTCGGGCTCTGCACTGACAGGCGAAGAGCCTGCTTGAGGTTTTCTCTCTCCCCCTCTCTCTGCCCCTGCCCCACTTGCTCTCTGTACCTTTCTCAAAATAAACAAAAATACACTTAAAAAAAGAATTCTTCTTAAATAACATTCCTAGCGAGGATGCTTTCCATTCACATGGCACTGTATTCTTTTGCCAGCTGTACCTACAGACACTGCGGCCAGGGTTTCTGGCCTTTTTTGCTGCCTTCCTTTATGTACCCTTTCTCCTTGTTTCATTCTAAAATCCTCTTTTCTGAAAACCATGCTGCTTCGTTTGGCTAATTCTCTATCCACTTCCCATAAAGTTTCCATGCAGAAGGGCCTTCCAGTAGATACTTTTTTAAAAAACAAATTAACACCAAAAACAGACCCTTAAGTATGTGGTCAGTTGATTTTTGACACAGGTACCGAGACCATTCGATGGGAAAAGAATGGTTTTTTCAGCAGAGAGCGCGGGGAAAAGTGGCTATCACATGCAAGAGAATGAAGCGCGGCCACGTACAAAAGTGAACTCGAAGTGGATCAAAGCTCCTAAACACAAGAGCTAAAACTCTAAAACTCTTCGAAGAAAATGCGGGGAGAAATCCTCAGGACATGAGATGTGGCAGTGGTGTCCTGGATAAGACAGCGAAAGCACAGGCAAGGAAAGTAAAAACAGATCAACTGGACTTCATCAAAATTAAAACCTTTAGGCGTCAAAGCACGCTATTAAGACAGTGAGAAGATAACACAGAGTAGGAGAAAATATTTGCAAACTGTATTATCTGATAAAGGATTTAACATCCAGAAAATAAAAAGAACCCTTGAAACTCAACAACAAAAAACCTCCTAGCGACCCAATTCAAAAATGGGCCAAAGGACTGAGTAGATGTTTCCCTAAAGGCAGATATATATTATGCCCCCCCTAAGCAATGAAAGACGCGCCCCATCACTAATCATTAAGGAAATGCAAATCGAAACCACAATGAGATACCATTTCAAACCCATTATCGAAACGGCAGAAACCAAGAAGTGTTGGCGAGGATACGGAACCCTGTGCCCTGCCGGCAGGAACGGAGAAGGGTGCTGCCGCTGTGGGAAACGGTGTGGCAGATCCTCAAAAAGTTAACCACAGAATCACCGTGTGATCCAGCAATTCCACTCCTAGGTATATGTATCGCAAAGAATTGAAAGCATGGACTCAAACTTGTACTTGTATACCAATGTTCACAGTAGCATTATTTACAACAGCAAAAGGGGGAAACAGCCCAAACGTCTATCACTGACGAATGGATAAACAAAATGTGGTCTACACGCACAATAGAGTATTATTCAGCCTTAAAAAGGAATGAAGTTCTGATACATACTACAGCATGGATGAACCCCGGAAGCACGCTAAGTGAATAAGCCAGACACAAAAGGACAAATATTGTATGATTCCACTTATATGAGGTACCTAAAAGACAAATTCAGAGAGACAGAAAGACAGACCAGGGACTGAGGGGAAGGGGAATGGGGAGTTACTGTTTAACAGGTACAGAGTTTTGGGGCGCCTGGGTGGCTCGGTCGGTTAAGTGTCCGACTTCAGCTCAGGTCATGATCTTGCGGTTTGTGGGTTCAAACTCCTCATCCAGCTCAGAGCCTGGAGCCTGCTTCGGATTCTGTGTCTCCCTCTCTCTCTACCCCTCCCCCACTTGCACTCTGTCTCTTTCAAAAATCAATAAACAGTAAAAAAAGAAACGTACAGAGTTCCTATCTGAGACGGCGAACATGTTCTAAAAATGGAGAGTGGCGATGGTTGCACAAAACGGTGAATATATTTAATGCCAATGGTTAAATGGCTACAATGATAAGTTTTATGTCATGTTTATTTTGCAGCAAAAACCAAAAATCCTAAATAAACACACATTACAGAGAAAACGCGGGGGGGGGGGATGAAAAATTTTTTTTAAAAAGCAGGCACCTTACCATCTAGGGATGTAACCAGAACGACGTGAAGACAAACGATGACAAGAAATATCTTGAACGACAGCAGAAGTTCTTCAGGTCTGCCGGCATGGCCACACTGCCGGCCAGAGAAAAACATCCTGGAATAAAATAAGGGGAAAACGCAGTCATCACAGCACGCCATAATCACAACACAGAAAAACCCACGAGGCCAGTTAGTTAACCAAGGCAAACTGCAGCCCTGCTTCCTTTAAATCGCTTTGGATGCAGAGAACTGGCAATGCCAGAGGCGCACTGCCTACAAAAAGCAAAACCTCGGTTTCTTACGGGAAGACCACCCAGTGGAATAGCCTATTACATTAAAAATTATTTAAAAAGCAGGGGCCCCTGTGTGGCTCAGCTGGCTAAGCAGAGGACTTTTTTCAGCTCAGGCCATCACCTCACGGTTCGTGGGTTCGAGCCCTGCGTCGGGCTCTGTGCTGACGGCACAGAGCCTGCTTAGGATTCTCTCTCTCTTTCTCTCTCTGCTCCTCCCCCACTCGCTCTCTCAGTCTCTCTCTCAAAATAAATAAACTTGAAAAAAATTATTTGCAAAACAAAAACCAGAAGCAGACTCACAAATGCAGAAAACAAACTAGTGGTTGCCGGAGGAGACAGGTGAGGAGAGCGGCGAAATAAGTGAAAGGGATTAACAGGGACAAACTTCCAGTTATTAAATAAGTAAGTCACGGGGATGAAAAGTACAGCATAAAAAAAACAGTCAGAAATATTGTAATAAGTGTGTGTGGTGTCAGATGGTAACTACACTTAACCATGGTGAGCATGTCATAATGTACAGAATCGTCAAATCACTGTGTCGTACACCTGAAAGGAATAGAAGGAATATTGCATGTCAACTGCACTTCACTTAAGACTACAATTTTTAAAAAAGATAGGCAAGGTAGTCCCTGTGAATTTATGGAAAACTTCAATACATGCAAAATATTAAGAGAAGAAATTAAAAACACAAAACACTGCATATATAATTAGTAACACTATATAAAGGCTGCTTAAAAACTATGCTAAGAATCAGAAGGGGTTAGAGAATCCTTATAAACATTCTACTCTTATTTATCTTTTATATTGTAAAAGGATTTCCTTTTTATTACATGTAAGTTCATTATTAATGCTTGCATTCTTA
The DNA here is from genome assembly GCA_030068075.1 of Paguma larvata. Classification (NCBI taxonomy): domain Eukaryota; kingdom Metazoa; phylum Chordata; class Mammalia; order Carnivora; family Viverridae; genus Paguma; species Paguma larvata. The sequence continues at coordinate 13,605,490 of CM057830.1, forward strand.
GTAGTCAGGAGGAGAGTCAACATTTTGTAAAAAAGCAAAGTTCATAACAAAACTGAATTTAAAAGCTCCACTTACCATTCATGTATTCATCCACTCGACAAATATTTATTGACGTGCAATAAAAAGAAATGTATCGAGGGGGGAGTCCGGCACACTGAGAGAATCGCAGATCCGAAGCCTGTCTGTCCCCCTCACAGTGGAGGAGCTGGCCAACAGAACCCCCCGACGGGCAGTCAGCACCAGCAGCTGAGGCTGGCATGGGATGCGGAGGGAGCAGGAGGCCAGGCAGGAGATCGCGGTCTGCCTGCGGGCTCGGGCACAAGCGCGCTGAGCGGGCTCCCTCTCCACGGCCACAGGTGAAGCGGCTGGGACGCGCCAGGCTGGATGCTCTCGGCCGGCAGAGATCCCAACCGCAGAGCACCCGTGAACCCAGCCACCACTGCAGCTTCTGCCAGCCTGAGACGATAGAGTGTGCGTGCGCAGCGGTGAAGACCAAAGAGCGGGAGTTCAAAGGTTCTGGCTCTGCCGTGCGATGTCGGGGTGACCCTGGACAAGTCATTTCCCATGGCCAAGACTCCTCATCTAGCAAACTGTGATTAAGAGCACCAACCTGATAGTGCCGCTGTGGTAAGTAAGCATCGTGAAGCTACTATAAATGCTAGCTGTACACTCGTTCAGTCGACAAATACCTATTTTGCGCCTAGTACGTGCAGGCTGAAATAGTGCAGGGATTATGCGGACGAGGACGCGGAAAGATGGGGATAAACCACAGTTTCTCGTTCTCAAGAGAAAGCTGTCCATCTTTAAGAAGCCTGTCACTTAATAGCCATCGCCAACACCAGGGAGGTAATTCTTTCCTTGGACATGGCGTGATAATGTCTTCGACCAGGAGGTGAATCCCGCTCCTTCCAAAGACGACTTACATTTTTTAAATCAATAAATTGTATTATATATTAATACGCTACGTTAATAAATTGTAAAATGTCTCTGGTTTGGCTCTCCTCTTCAGCACTTTTATCCTCTCTCTCTTCATAATGGCATATTGACCCTCCCAAATGAGTCACTCAAAGCAGAATGTTAATATAGCTGAGCAAAGACGTAGCGATGTCTCTCTAGAGGAAAATTTAAGTGTCTGCTACAGCTCCACACAATATTGAGGAGTCTCAGAGATACAAAGTTAGATAAAGGGCCCGACGTGAAAGAATGCATATCGAACAAGACTCCATTTGCGTGAGGTACAAAAGCAGGCAAACCTAACCGATGGAGCAAGGAGTAGGGACAGTGGCTATCCTCGGAAGGGGGTGAGGGCGTAATAATTAGAAGTGGGCACAAAGGGGTTTCTGAGGTACAGGTAACATTCTGTGTCCTGGTTACATGAGTGTGTTTGGTTCCTGAAACTCATCGAATTGTACACTTAATGGGTATGTCACAAAAGGTTTCATTTAAAAGTTTAAAAATCAATCTATTTTCATTTCTGAATTCAGTTCCCCCTCCAAAAGCACTGCTGTTAAAAAAAAAATCTATATTTAGTGCACCAAACCTCTACCAAAAAACTCTCTCTTATACACATGCCCTTAGGCTCAACTCTACCTGGAATTTGTAGCACTGACTCACAAAATTTACTGCATGAGTATCTAATTTCAGTTCTGCAAAGAGTATCAGAGCACTTTATTTCTGGACAGGAACTCAGAATTCACCTAGCCTCAAACCCTCATTCTACAAAGGAAGAGGCCCAACATGCTCTAGGCGATAGGTCAACGTCATCAGGCTGCTGGGTGGGACTCCTGCGCTTTCCACCAGGCCACAACGCTGTCCTCCTGAGGATCTGTGTCTTTGGAAGTAAACTGTTCTGAATCCGCCAGGTGAAAGGAATCAACAAATTCGAAACGCTAGTATTTAATTTCACAATTTCTGCCAACTCATTCTTGAGCTTTGCCAACTCCTCGGGGAGGACCTCGTAAGTGGCATATAGGATACGGTCGAAGTTAAATTAGTCATAGTACACAGTCACTGGGTATTATGTGCTGTAACTTGGGCCTCTGATCAAAAGAAACCACCCCTTTTCACTGAAGAGAGCTTGTACTCAACTCGCAAATGAGAGCAGGAAAGGCCAGAATGAAGGGTGATTCCAGCAATCGTCTTGAAAAGAGAAAGCAGGACTTACTACAGACCAGGTGCCTCTGAAAAGACTGCTTTCAGTTGTCAAGCCTGAAACAGCTTTCCTCAAGGCTGGATACCTATTTCCTGATAGGAGATGTTTTATCATATTTAAAATAATGCAGCATCTCTTGCCTTCTGTATAAACTAGAGAACACTCTGCTAAGTCATAAAGTCCTAGGATCGCTGACCAAAGAGGAAATCTGTGGATTTTGAAAGCCTTCTTCATTGTATGTGAGAGTCATTTTTATCTTTTTGAGCTAGAACTTTTCTTCATTTTTTGGTGTAAGCTGGGTTAGCTCAGTGAGATCTAGACTATTGAGAATGATTTAAATAGCCATCAATTCTTAGCATATTTTCAAGGTGCTAAGGATGGCTGGTGAGGTAGCATCAACTGCAAAGAAAACTATCCGCTAGCATTTAAACAGTAAAATCTAGACCTTGACACTAGACAACCGCTCATTAAAGATTATCCAAGGGGCGCCTGGGTGGCTCAGTCGGTTGAGCATCTGACTCTTGATTTCAGTTCAGACCTCACGACTGTGAGATCCTGACAGCACGGAGTATGCTTGGGATTCTCTCTCTCCCTCTCTCTCTCTCTGCCCCTCCCCTGCTCATGCTTGCATGCATGCATGCACACACTCTCTCTCTCTCTCAAAACAAATAAACTTTAAAAACAAATAAATAAATAAAATAAATATCATCCAAGATTCGTCTTGGTCCAGGGCCCCCTTTAGTGGTCATGGACTCTGAGGTACATGGCAACCCCTGGGGTTGTACAGTGTGTAAGCTACACGACTGTATGCCATGGCCCCGCTGGAACCCTCCAGGAGAAGTTCTAGATCTCTTCAATTTCTTCAAATATACCAACAACTATCATATTTTTAAAAACATGAATGTCATCAGTGTAACCTTGAAAGGCAATAAATGATAAATCTACCTTTATCTAAATATAGAATAATTAAAGAATAAGATTTAAAAGGAGGGGGGCAATAGATTGAGACCACTTTAGGGCAGGTCTCGGTAAGGGTTATTCTGTTGCCTCTGATTACTGCCATAATTTGACTATACCATGGCCACCACGAGATACGCAATGACGATATTTCTTGAGCTAAGTAACGAGAGGTGTGATAATTGCCCTGCAAGTCTCCTAGAAAACTTTATGCCTTTGAGATATTTACACTGAGTCATAAGTGTTGGCTAACCAGACTTGCACAAGTGGAAATTTAAAAGGGGGGGGGTACTAAAGAGGTTCTCAGTGCAAATAAAGCAATTGACTTGGATCATTCAACTGTCAAAGTCAGAGAATCTCAAGGTTGCTTCTTTTTCCCCCTAGAGTCTCTCGTTATATGTTTACTCTAAAAAAAGAATCAGGAAACTATTAGTAATAACATCACTAAATCGATTTGAAGTCTACTAAAAGACCCTGATTCAGCAAATAGCTCAGAAACAAATTTTCTTCAGTGATCCAAGAATTTGTGGGGTCAGTTATTTATATGAAACCTTCTGCTGAAAATGATCAAAAATTATGAACAAAATATTAAGAGCATTTTCTCAAGTATAGCAAAGAGCTAACAAGAGAGAAAAGAATCACCAGGCCAGAGATGAAGGGAAAAGCAGGAACTCAAGGAGCTAATGGAAACGAAGGAACCACTATTCCTGAGGTTATGGGCCTGATGAAGCAAACTTGAGCTCCAGATATGAAATACAAAAGAAAAGCTCAGAAACATGAGAGAGAAAAATGCAAGGTCTAACATATACCTAAAATTCAAAAAGGAGGGAAGACTCAATGGTTAAAATGATAATGATTGAATGACGCTAAATTGGTGAAAAACTTCTATCCACAGACTCAAGAAGTCCAAAGGGTCTCTACAGTAAATGAAAGGAAATCTACACCTAGACACAAAACAGTGTCAAACCAAAGAGAAAACCTTGAAAGTTGCCAGAGAAAACAGATGACTAACCTTCAAGGGAGCATGTGATAGAGTGACATCTATCTTCTCAGAAGAAACCATGGAAGCCAGAAGACAGACAAAAACTGATATTGTTCATTACCTGCAAATCCTCACTGAGACAAACCCTAAAGGATGAACTCGGGCAAACAATGTAAGAGCTGAGACGCAACAGGAACGAAGAACGAACAGTGATTAATATGTGACCAGGCCCCCTCCTAACATTCGTGATACACAGGTTAAGAGTTTAAAAGGAGGTGCGCAGTGCCTGGCTGGCTGAGTCAGTAGAGCATGTGACTCTTTCTTTTTTAAAGTTTATTTATATATTCGAGACAGAGAGTGTGCAAGTGAGCAGGGGAGGGGCAGAGAGAGGGGGAGAGAGAGAATCCCAAGCAGATTCCGCACTGTCAGCGCAGAGCCCCACGTGGGGTTCGAACCCACGAACCACGAGATCGCGACCTGAGCTGAAATCAAGAGTCAGATGCTTAACCGACTGAGCCACCCAGGTGCCCTACATGTGACTCTTCATCTTGGAGTCATGAGTTCAAGCCCCACATTGGGCACAGGGCTTACTTAAAAAAAATAGAAGGAGGTCCAATTTGCCCTTATTCTTCCACTAAGGCTCCATCTCAAAATACAAGAGGCTTTGCGCACATGTATGTGGACACCCAGCCTGTACATTCAAACCCCCCTCTCTCCCTGCAAGCAGCTACCCCTTGGTCGTCCCTTAGGTCTAAGGGGATGTCCGCCTGCAGCAGGCAGAGGCCTGCTCAGGCCCTAGAAATAGGCACAGAATGACGGGATAGGGAACTCCAGGGTCCCACGTTCCCGGTGGGCATCATCTCTTTGTGTCACAAACTTCTCACCCTAGGAGAGGGTATGCCTCGGGAAGGTCCAGAGAGGGAACTTCTAAAGCATGAGACACAGGCCAGACACCCCAGTTCCCAGAGCTAAGGGCAGCACTATATACTGGTAAATCCAAATGAATGTTTACTGTATAAAACATTAATATCTCGCAGGGTAAGTGAACATGACAGCATAAAAACATGACAACTATGTTATTTACACAAACGGTATATAATATAGGAGATGATATATATATATATATCGATTAGGAGATGAAAAAATGAAATTAAGAAGTTAAAGTCTTCCGGGGCACCTGGGTGGCTCAGTCGGTTAAGTGTCTGACTCTTGATTTCAGCTCAGGTCATGATCTCACAGTTCATGGGATCGAGCCCCGAGTCGTGCTCTGCACTGACAGCACAGAGCCTGCCTGGGATTCTCTGTCTCCCATCCTCTCTCTTCCCCTCCCCCACTCATGCTCGCTCTCTCTCTCTCGCTCTCAAAATAAATATTGAAATATGTATATATATAAGGACTAAATGATTCAATTAAAAGGCAAAGATCATCAGACTGGAAAAAGAATCCAAATATGCTATTTATAAGGACACGACTGGAAGATAATGATACAGCAAGTTTGAAAATAAAATGATGGGAGGGGCGCCTGGGTGGCTCAGTCAGTTCAGTGTCCGACTTCGGCTCAGGTCATGGTCTCAGGGTTCGTGAACATCAGGCTCTGTGCTGACAGCTGGGAGCCTGGAGCCTGCTTCGGATTCTGTGTCTCCCTCTCTCTCGGCCCCTTGCCCGTTCACACTCTGTCTCTCTCTCTCTCTCAAAAATAAACATTAAAAAAATTTGAAAATAAAAGGATGGGAAAGATATGCAATGTCAATACTAAGCAAAAGAAAATGTTTATACTAATATCAGACAAATGATACTTCCATTTTTTAAAAAGTTTTATTTATGTATTTTGAGAGAAAGAGAGACAGTGTGAGTGGGGGAAGGGTACAGAGAGGGAGAGAGAGAGAATCCCAAGCAAGCTTTGCACTGTCGGTACAGGGCTTGAACTCACGAACCCTGACATCGTGACCTGAGCCGAAGTCAAGAGTCGGTAGTTTAACCGACTGAGCCACCCAGGTGCCCCAAATAACAGTTGAAAGCAAAAAGCATTACCTGTAACTAAAATGGTTCATTCAAAAAGGTTCAATTCAATAGGAAGATAACAAATTTACATCTCTATCATCATGTGATAAAATTCAAACAAGAAGGCCACTAAGGATAAAGAATAGTGAATGACACATTTAACCAACGTGACTTAAAGACCATGTATGAACCCTCCACTCCAGTTGGAGTCCTTATGAAAACCAAGCCATACAAGAAGTCTCGAAAATGTTTTACAGAATTGGGGAAAGGAAAAGGAGCATGTTCTCTGACCATAAGACAATTAAGCCATAATAAAAAGCTAAATTGTTATTTAAGAAATAACTTAGAGGTCAAAGAAGAAGTCATAACATGTATTAGAAAATATTTGATTTGATAATATAATAAAAACACTATCTCAAAACATGTGGGGTAGAGCTCAAGATCTTTAAAGTTTACATTCTCAACGTACATATTAGAGGGCGCCTGGGTGGCTCAGTCGGTTAAGTGACTGACTCTTGACTTCAGCTCCGGTCATGGTCTCCGGCTCCTGAGATGGAGTCCAAGTGGGGCTGTGCGATGACAGGGCAGAGGCTGCTTCGGATTCTTTCTCTCCCTTTCTCTTTGCCCCTCTCCCGCTCGTGCTTGTGCACTCACTCTCTCTCCCTCTCGAATTTAAGAAATAAAAACTTTGGGCCGCCTAGATGGCTCAGTTGGTTAAGTGTCCAACTTAGCTCAGGTCATGATCTTGAGGTTCTTGGGTTCAAGCCCTGCATTGGGCTCTGTACTGACAGTGCGGAGCCTGGAGCCTGGATTCTATGTTTCCCTGTCTCTCTCTGCTCCTCCCTGGCTCTCACTCCGTCTCTCTCAAAAACAATAAATTAAAAAATTTTTTTAATTTTTAAATAAATACATAAAAACTTTAAACGTACATATTAGAAAAAAAGCCTTAAAATTAATGAGTTAAGCTCCTTCTCAAGAAGATTGAAAAAAAGTCCTAGCAAATTAAAGCCAAAGAATTAGAAAGGAAATAGTAAAAATAAAAGCATAATATAAAGATACAGAAAAAAAGACATAAAATAAGGGTTATTAACTTAACCCAGGTTGGTCTTTGGAAAGACAATTCTGGCAAAATTAAGAGGAGGGGAGGGAGGGAGGGAGGGAAAGGGGGAAGAAAAGAGACAGTGAGTATCAGCAAATAACCAATGGAAAGAATTTAAAAGGCAACGTAACTGAAAATGCTATAAACATACAAGATTAAAGGATCTTAGGAATAACTTTATTCAACAATTTTGAAAATCTAGATAGAAATGGGCAAACCCCTATGCAAAACACATAGCTTACCGACAAGGAATCAAGAAGAAACAGTAAACATGAATAGATGTCTAACCAAAGACAAAGAAAAGTCTGGTCTCAGATGTTTTCACTGGTGATTCTATCAAATGTTTAAAAAACAAGAATTTCAGTCTCACAGAAATTCTAAGAACAGAGAGACAGAGAGAGAGCAGCCTAACTCACTGTCACCAGGCTAGGATAACCCTGATGCCAAAACCTGACAAGGAAAAGTCCTCGCATTTTTACCCATTTTGTAAATCAAATGAGACTATTTATGGAAGTCTCTGCAATGCTCACAGAAACCTCTAGCAGCAATTTCAAATCTTGTAAACTGGGGTAATTTGAATAAATACAGCACAAAAGGAACCATTCCAAACTTCAGCAACAAAATGTTTGGAAGATAAAGTCATCAAGAACTAAAGCCAGGAATGCTGTAGAAAGAGAAATGACGGCTCACATCCCCCCCAGAGACCCACGTCCTAAAGACGACAGAAACTCGGTTAACTGGTCAGTGCCGCATATGAACTCCAAAACGGCGGCTTTGTGTATCATTTATCATAGCACGAAGTCAAGTCAATAGGGAACCATATGGCATGATTGTAATATGAAGCTTTCACATCTCTAGAAGCAAATGGAAGGACATGATTTGTTTGGTCTTTACAGTGCAAAATGATTTCCTTAATAAGCATTAAGTGCTTTCTAATGCAGGGAGAAAAAAAGCTTCATTCAATAAAACAAGTGAATCAATATCAGATGTGCAAGATTAGAAATAAATTGTGTACTTAAACAAATATTCACAAAACTGTGAAAGGTGTGATACTTTTCAACCCCCTCAGTCATCTCCGAATTTCTCTACTGTCCTACCTGCAACCTACCATCCTCGTGATTACCCACGTGTGAATCACCCAAAGGCAAAGCGAAAGCCTGCTTTGTCTCTCCCCTTATTCTTCCCAATGCACAGTAAATATGTTGAACGAAAGCATGCGTGGCAGAGCCACCCGCCTGCCTTCGAATCCAGGCTCCACCACTTACAGTGTAACCTTAATCTGTTCCTTAAGCTCTCTGGACATAAATTCTTCATCTAAGGGGCACCTGGGTGGCTCAGTCGGTTAAGTGCCCGACTCTTGGTTTTGACTCAGGTCACGATCTCATGGTTCGTGGGTTGGAGCCTCACGTTGGACTCTGCATTAATAGCACAGAGCCTGCTTGGGATTCTCTATCTTCCTCTCTCTCTCTGTCCCTCCCCTGCTCGTGTACACACGTGCTCTCTCACTCTCTCTCAAAATAAAAAATAATCTTTAAGATTTTGGAATTATTTCCTACATTTATCTAGTTTTTTTTTATTTCAAGTTTTTATTTAAATTCTAGATAGTTAACATATATGGTAAAATTGGTTTCAGGTGTAGAATTTAGTAATTCCTCACTTACATACAATATCCACTGCTCATCACAAGTGCCTTCCTTAGTACCCATCACCCATTTGGCCCATCTCCCACCCACGTCCCTCCATTTCTTCTCTATCCTTAAGAATCTCTTATCGTTCATCTGGTTTACAAAAATTTATTGAGGTTCTGTTACATGCAAGGTACTACACTTGGGACTTATGATACTACAATAAACAGGACAGATATCTTTCCTGCCCTGAAGAACTCACAGCCACTATGCACTTGGATTCATTGGTCACTGGTGTCGCCAAATAGTGACTTTTTTTTTTTTAACTTTCTCTTCGTGGTCCATGCGACTCAACTTAGCCTAAAAACAAAAACAAGGGACCAGAACACAACATCCTCTCCTGTATAGACTCAGTCTCCACCTCACCCCCACCCCAGCAGCATGCAACTCCACCCACAGCAGGCACTCAAAAAAGAGTTTTTAATTGATTTGGTCTGGAATCTGTTGCTACACAATAATTTCATCAATATGTAGAGGAAAAAAATAGGACATTCTCCTTAAAGCCTCCTCAAGATGGTGATTTGCACTGGGAGACGGGGACAGGGATGGGGCAGAAGTCCACGGTTTGTATCATCAGGGGATCGTATTTGAGAGGAAGTGAGGTACTAAGGAAAGCAAACCACCCACCAATATTCTGTGTCCTTCCTTGCTTTTGTCGTCACACCATACCAACTCCTGCTTCAATTCCCAACTTGGCCATTTACTAGTTGGGTGACCTTGCTCTCAGACATTTTAACCTTATTTATAATAATAACTTATCAGGATTTAACATAATAACTATGTGTGTTATTTATCATTTAAATTTTAATAGGATTGTTATGATTTATGTTAACTGCAATAAATCGCTGTATCAGTTATAAGATTTCTATTGTTTACACCAGTGAAGAATCATAAATAGACAATATTTAGGTGTCTCAAAGGAAACAGGAAGTAATAAGTCAGTAGTGGTTTAAAAAGTTCCATGTAGGGGGACCTGGGTGGCTCAGTCGGTTATGCCGCCGACTTCAGCTCAGGTCACGATCTCACAGTTCGTGGGTTCGAGCCCCGCAACAGGCCCGGTGCTGACAGCTTGGAGCCTGGAGCCTGCTTTGGATTCTGCGTCTCCCTTATCTCCCTCTCTCTCTGCCTCTCTCTCTCTCTCTCTCTTTCTCAAAAATAAATAAACATAAAAAAATGTTTTTAAAGTTCCGCGTAGAAGAGTTGGGAGCGGAAATCTGGTTGGGAGGAGCCTGTGGAAGCTTCATGGGCACAAGCACTTTAGGTAAGAAAAAAAATGTTCAGGGGCGCCTGCGTGGCTCAGTCATTTGAGTGTCCGACTTTGGCTCAGGTCATGCTCTTACAGTTCATGAGTTGAGTCCCTCATCAGGCTCTCTGCTATCAGCACAGAGCCCACTTTGGATCCTCTGTTCCCCCTCCTCTCTCTGCCCCTCCCCTGCTCATGCTCTCTCTCCCAAAAATAAATAAACATTTTTTTAAAAAAAGAAAGAGAATGTTCAGTAGTCCATTCAATGCATAAAAGGAGCTATCGGAGAGAGGGAAGCCAGTCCAGGGAGAAGGAAAGGGGAAAAGAGCGAAACCAAATCCCAAAGAGTCCTCTGGAAATGATCGTTTTCCTTCCCCAGATTTTATTGCAGCATGTAACTTCAAAATCCGTACCCGTTACTGAAAGTTCTCAAAAAACAAGTGGATTAGCAAGAAGAAATGGGTCCACAACAGAATCCTTGAGGAAAAGAAAATGTCTGCAGAAGCCTCGAAGGGGGAGTGCGGAGTTCAAAACAAAACAAAACAAAACGGAACACAGTAGTTAAGGGGATGAGGATTTGAAATGAAGGGAGGTCGTCTGAGGAAAAAAAAAAAAGACCAAATATGTTCATTATTCCTACAACATTAGCACGTAGAAGTAGCCTCACTCACCTGACAGGAAGTTCAAAACAAAAGACGGAGAGACTCTGCACAAATCTGAAAATGAAAAAAAATTAGATCAATGGAAAGTGGGTCTTCTTGGCACCATAATGCTTCAGCCTACCACCAGCCCATTAGCCACGGCCCACGGACCCCCTGCTACGTACCAGGGCTTGAACTCGGAAGCAGAATTAACAAAAGAAAAGGGAGGAAGCAAACCCTGCTCTTAAGGAACTCATTTTAACCTGGAAGACCAGCCCAAAGCCGGTGTCGGGGCTGACCGTGTTAATGTTTTAGCGGCATGTATTACTGCTCAGTCTCGGGCTTCGTTAACAGCATCACAGGGGCACTGGATAATGAGGTGGCCGGATCTGGGGGGAGGTAGTCCCTTCGAGAGACCATGCTTCGCTAGATATTTCTTCATGTTTTTGTGACTTAACTTCCCTAGAACATAAACTCCTTGATATCAAGAATTGGGTCATTTATGTTTCTTATGCCCCTAAAGCCAGAGGCAGAATTCTTTCTCCACAGAGGGGCCACATAAATAACCCTACTGACTGTTACGTTTGGCTCAAGTTGGAAGGGGGCCGTGGGGGTACTGGCAATGACCTGAGTGAGGGACAAGGCGGATACATACCCGCGAAAGGGAAGAGTATGCCCACCCAAGGCAGAGTGCGTTGTTGACAAACTGACTTGTATCTTTCAGAATATTCCATTACGCTTTACTTCGAAACCAAAACACTGGTATAGCTATTAACTCGAAGAGGATACTCACTTCACACAATGGTATCCCCTCATGAGAAATACAGGCATAATGATTTTCAAATCAAGATTTGCAAGAGGAAACAATCTATAGGTGATGTTGGAACTGAGTGACCTACTTCTGGCTTCAGTCAACAGACGGAAGTTCAACGCTCAACAAAGAATCCAATAAATGAATTCAAAGAAAAAATAAGGAGTCATGGTGAGTTTCTATTATAATGATATGTTCTTAAAAAAAAAAAAAAAAAGTAGTTCTTGGGACACCTGGTGGCTCAGTTGGTGGAGTATGTGACTCCTGATCTTGGGGTTGTGAGTTCAAGCCCCACATTGGGTACAGAGATTACTTAAAAATAAAATCTTAAAAAAACCAGCTCTTAATAAAGTCTGATATGTCAGAAAAACTTCATTAAGCAGTGTTTAAAGAAGACAAAAATGAAGGCCAAGCATGTCATTCTGTCCTAGGATGAACAAATTGCAAACACATGGCCCAATGCTCAATGTGGAATGAATGTACGATTAACAACTGAAAAACATTCAGATAATCAAACAAAGAAACAAATCGATTGTGACTTGAGTATGGAAATAATTTCACTTCACATTTGTGCAAATGAGGCTTTTCCACCTAGGGATTTTGGTGAAATTTCACAACTCAAGCACATTGCTTCTTCAAAACCTTACTGATAACCACAAGAAAGCACGGAGGTTTTCGGTAACCAGGTTTATCAGCAAACAACATGAGGCTCTCTTTGCTCCTCTGGAGTACTTTCAGGTAGAAAAGGAAGGCAAACAACAATGAAGTTTGTTTTGCCCACTGGAAGAAAAAATTTTAAAGGCTAGTAATATCCAAAGCTAGACAGCATGTGGGGAAATGGACACTCACATACGGCGTTGGTGGAAACATCAACTTCGAGAGAACAGTTTGGCTGGGTTTTGAAATGTGAAGGGTGTACAGCTTTTGATTCAGAAATTCTAATTCCAGAGTTTGTCCCTACAGAAATATTGATACACATACACAAAAAAGCTGTCACTGCAGCTTTCGGGGGTGGGGAGGGGGAGGGGGAGAAGCCTAAGCATCCATCAGCAGATGAGCCGCTAAATAAGTGATGGTCCATCCATATTATAGAATATGACGCAATGCTGAAGAAAATGAAGTGGACCCACATGTATTGACATACAGAGATGTGAATACATGTAAGTCGAAAGAAAAAAAATCAAGTTTCCTAATAATACATATACTAGGATCTGGTAAGAAACAAGCAAGGCTCTCCATGCACATACTGATTTATGTAGTGCTGAGTGAGAATGCGCACGAAGAAGCCGGGAAGGAAACCCACCAAGCCTCCACAGAAAGCAGTGTGCTGGGGGAAAGGATGAACGCAACACAGCATTCGTGTATTACTCATGCAATTCAATATCTCTCTTCCAGCTAGGAAAAGCAGAAGAGAAGGAGGGCCAAGACATCCAGGTTCTCCAGAAAGAGCTCCCAAATCAAGCTCCGAGGGAGGAGGCTAACTCGGAGGTACTGCCACCACTGGCTCAGCTGGAGGCCATCTCCCCTGGCCCTGCCCTAATCCAATTAGAAAGGCCCCAACGAAAGCACAAAGATTTGTGGTCACAGAGCCAAGAAACCAGCTTCCCAGCCATGGAGCAGGAACTCACTTGAGCAAGTCATGGAAAAGAACGTCAAAAGCAATGAGGTGCAAGGCTTGATGGACAGAGAGGCCTAGACTCCATGAAAGAACTCCACATCCTTCAGCCTCCGGGTCCCTCCTTGCCACCACTGCCAGACGCCCACTGTCCTTTGTCTCCTAGAGAAACTAACCAGAAATCAGGATGCAACAGGCACCAGCACTCCAGTAACAAAACACAGCAGCTGCCAACGTTTGGGCTTCTTACATCACTGAAAGGAAAGAGCAAGTCACAAAAGGAACCATATCGACTTATGTAAGACATGGCACAGAACAGAGAAACTTGTCAGAGAAGAACAGCAAATTCACCAACTGCTAGGAATAACTGAAACCTCCCACAGTTGCAGACCGCCCCAAAGCATGACATCAGGGAGGCTGGAAATGCATCCAACTTCCTCTATTTATCAAGCTGGCTAAAAGCCAGGGTAAGACCAGCGTGACCGGGGAGAGAAAAAGGGTAAGCAGACGCTACGAGTGGTTTGGGTGTGAAGGAAATGAGCTGTGCACATAGTCAGAGCCCTGCCCCAGTGTCAAGTAAGCTCTCAAAGAGGCAAGCCACGTCCCAGGACCGGGACTCCCGCGCTCACAGACTGCTCAGAGGTGCTGGGTGCCGGCCACAGAACCCAAGCACCCTGGGGATAATTAGCAGAACGGGACAAGCACACAGGTAACAGCCAGCCAGCCCCTCTGGGGTAATCCGAAGCTGGTCCAGGGATCAATTTAAAAAAAAAAGAAAAAACCACCGGTGACATACGGCCCTCCTGGAAGACTCAGCACTTCATCTGTAACCTAATGATTAATTAGTGGCCCAGACTGAGGGGCAGAGAATGGCAGACGGTTCCTCGCGTTGACACCACCGTGGAAGAAAAGAACGGAGAACACAGATGCTGTAATAAATTGGAAACGAGGGCAGAAATAAACAAAGAGAAGCTTCTTCACACTAGTAGGAAAAGCGAATTGCACCGTTAGAGATGATGGTGAAGGTTAGGCCTGTGGGCACAAACAGGAGAAGGTCAGGCATACGCAGGTTCTTGACTGCAGAGCAGTAGGCAGAGCCATCAAGGAACAAACAAAACAGCGATGGGAGAGCCTTGTGGTGGCCCCACGACCGATCAGACCCAACCTAGTAAGATCCTCACCTACGCGGACTGCTTTGTTCAGTTCTGGATGCCACGGCTCAAGAAGAGTTAAATTGTGACAAGGCTCTGGAAAACCCTAAAGATAATTCATTCAACAAACATTTACTGAATGCCTACTACATGCCAATAACGGGGCCCCCCTGTACGGTTCTGCAGGCTGCACCCTGCCCAAGGGTGCCTGGCCAAGAGGACCTGTGGAGCCTGAATCCAGAATGCCAAGTTTTCTGGAAGTGCCGGGTGAACCAGCTGCAGACTCTGTCACAGGCATGGCAGGAGCTCCGAGGAAGGACGCTAAGCCCGTGCAGGGAAATGGATGCAGGAACGAAACACCACAAGGAGGTAACAGTCACGCTGCATCCCAAAGGACCCACAATCCCTCTTCGTGAAGAAATGGGAAAGAGCACTCCGGGGAGGAAATCGCCTAAACCAAGATGCGGAGCCCATGAGTGGCACGGAGTGGGCAGGACTTGAAATCGGCTGGATGTCTGAAGCATAAAGAGCGAAGCAGAGGATGGCCAGAGATGGCCAGAAGGGACCCTGGAGAGACAGAGCAGAAAACCAATGGAATGTATTAAAAATATCATGTGAATGGGGCGCCTGGGTGGCTCAATCGGTTAAGCGTACGACTTCAGCTCAGGTCATGATCTCACCGTTGGTGGGTTCGAGCCCCACGTCGGGCTCTGTGCTGACAGCTCAGAGCCTGGAGCCTGCTGCCAATTCTGCGTCTCCCTCTCTCTGCCCCTCCCCTGTCGTGCTCTCTCTCTTTCTCTCCCTCTCTCCCTCCCTCAAAAATAAATAAAAACATTTAAAAAATTGTTTAATTAAAAAAAATCATGTGAACGGACTGGGAAAAACTCACCCTGCGTGTCCACATGGAGACCGTGATGGTTTATGACTAATAGCTGCTGAGTATACGAGGCACTCACAGGGGGAAAAAACGGCAGCCAGGTGTTCCCAGCTCTCCCATGGGCAGAGGAGGAGGAAAGGTGGCTTAAATCACAGCCCAAGATTTAAGTTAACCTGGTGTTGATCACTGTTCTCTTGCAGAAGTGACTATGAGAGCTCTTGGAATTGCTGTCTCAAACATCCAAGACGCCCTCACTGTGCCTGTGGTAAGTGGAACAGACTAGGCCAAGAAAAGTAGCTGCAACCGTTGTAGTGCCATACTATTTTTCTGTACACTCGACTCCTTCTTTTCTCTCCTCCCCTCTCCCCATTGTTCTCTTCGGCTCTTCTACAGGCGCAACTCGGCGTAACTCGTTTCACTGCGCTTCGCTTCATTGAGCCTCAAGGATATTGCGGGGGAGGTTCCCAGTTTTCCAAACGGAAGGGTGTGGTCACCCTGCATTAAGCAGGTCCGTCGGTACCTCCCTTCCAACAGCATTAGCCCGCTTTATGTCTCTATGTCACACTTTGGTCATTCTCACAATATTTCAGACTTTTTTTTTTATCATTATTGTATTTGTTCTAGTGATCTGTGGTCAGTGATTACAAGTTGCTGAAAGCTCAGATGACGGTTAGCATTTGTTAGCAACAAAGTATTTTTGAATTAACGTGTCTATGCTGTTTTGTGCAATGCTATTATTGTACACATAGCAATTAACACATAACACTTTCAACATAGTGTAAACATAACTTTCATATGCACTTGGGAAACCAAAGAATTCATTCGATTTGCTTTATTGTGGTGGTCTGGACCCAAACCTACAATATCTCTGAAGTATACGCGTACTCTCCTTCATCCTACAATGTCCCTCCTTTCTCAGCTTGACATTTGCCAAACTACTCCCGGGCCTCGAATGTGGATGGTTACCTCTGTCCAGAGCTGGAAATGCGGTATGGAAGAGCACGTGCTGAGAGACCCACCACAGAATGACTGCCCGATAATGAGACCCAGCTCTCTGAGGGGGGCAACCACAGCCCTCCACAGGACAGGGTGCAATTAAAGGTGTTTCACAACAAGGCATGACTTGCTTTAGGGCACAAATAATTACCACCTTAAAAGTAAATACGTATGCAAGGATATACCAATTTGTTCTTTCTCAGAGCATTAGTTTACTGTTTCACAAAAAGAAAACTTTTTCTTAACTTTTTTTGAATTTATTTATTTATTTTGAGGGAGAGAGAGAGTGCAAGCAGGGGAGGGGCAGATATAGAGGGAGAGAGAGACAGAATCCCAAGCAGGTTCCACACTGGCAGCGCAGAGTTGGATGCAGGGCTCAGTCTCATGAACCATGAGACCATGACCTTAGGCAAAGTCAAGAGTCGAATGCTTAACTGACTGAGCCACCCAGGCGCCCCTAAAAGAATACTTTTCTTAATACAAGTCTTATAGTCAACTATACATTCATACAAAGTTAACCTGAGGTGAGCCATCTTCCATTTCTTTGGAAACATTTCACCACAAAAACTGAATTTACGTAACTACCACACCTCATATCAATCCCAACTGTCACACCTGGGATTTTCTAACTCTTAACTTCCCTTTCCACTGGGTAGCAACAAATTGTGGGCATTTCCCTCTACTTAATCTATGTTTTGATATTGTATTTTCAATAATGAAATAAAATACAATGAAAACATACATAAATGAGGATAAAAACCAAATGATTGCGCATGTAGGATGGACTCCACCAAGCAACTAAGAAAATCATCACGTCAGTTTTTCCATTGTTTGTGAAGTTTTTGTTCTACATCTGACACTATATTGGGGCTAAAAATAAAGACTGGTGCATTAAAAATCTTTCTGTTTCCATACATATTTGCCGGTGGAGATGTACTACACGCTTAACTCTTCCTTAGTCCAGCTTCAGGGAGTGAAAGATGAAGAAACCTTTGCCCATAAAGGTTTCACTGTTCCCGTTGGAAATGAGTAAGAAGTCACATTATTATCCAGCGTATTTGACAGATAAAGTGTGCAAGATAGGAACACTATCACTATGGTGATTCATTAATATCACTTTTTATTTCAACGTGAGAGCCTCAACCTCTACACTGTCGTGTCTCTGCCAACTGTGCCCGCAAAAGAAATTTCTAGTCCTTCTCTTTGGTGGTAGATTGCAAAACGATGTATACAAAAATTGTCTACCGTACATGCTTGCTATCCCGGTCTGTTTGCAAGGTGACTTTACAGGGCCTCCTATCAAAAGGCGGAGTCTATTTCTCCACCCCCTGAATGTGGGCCGGTCTTGCCACTTGCTTTGCCCAATGGGACATTAGCAAGTGGGACACAAGCACAAGCTTGAAAAGAGCTTGAGCATGGAAGTCTGCACTCTCTCGACGCTCCTGATGCTCTCAAACCACCATGTAAGCACATATACAAGCCTGAGCTACAGGCTATATGTGTAAGCACATATACAAGCCCGATGGTGAAAGGCACACGCCCAGTCACAGCCATTGGGCCGACCCCCAGGGACAGTCATCTGGCTGACTGGCAGCTGATTTGCAGGTGCATGGGTGAGACCAACTGAGACCAGCAGGACCATCTAGCTGAGCCCAGGCCAACGGCAGACTCCAGAATTGAGAATTAATGAAATGGCTGTGGCTTTATTAAGCCACTAAATTTGGGGGCGTTTTGGTTCACAGGAAAGCTAACTTATATACTTTCTTTCTTCCTTTCCTTCCTCTTCATTCTTTCTCTTCCTTCTCTACCCTTCCTTCCTCTCATTATCCACCTCCCCCCACCCCACACACACACACTCACACTCTTCTTGCTTTCTTCTTTTCCTTCTACAAGTACTATAAAGTACCCATTTAGGGTCCACTGGTCTGGACTAGTTCTAATTCACAACCTGCCTCCTTTTCTTCTAGCCCCCTCCTTTTGAAACCCCCCAAGCTAGCTCTGCAGACCTTGCAAGGTCTTTGGCCCCATTCATAAAGTGATTCAGCAAGATGTTTCTGGAGACCAGCAGGCCATAAGGCGGACTCTTGGCTGAGTTGGCAGCCGGGCTCTGGACATTTGCTGGTGATAATCTCCCTGGGAGAGTCATTTGTCACTGTGTCCTGTTGAGTGGGCCACTGATGTTCTAGCCCTCCCCTCTACCCACCAACTGGGAACCGTCATGGGAAAATAGACCTTTCAAGCCAGACACCCAAGGGTTAAGGGGCATAGCCCAAGACCCCTTCTCTCATGTGGCCGCTCAGGCTAAGTAAGCAGAAAATATATTTATAACTACAGGAAACAACGCATTGTGAGTGGTAAAATGCTTAGATTTCCATTTGTTTACTACACGAATAAAAGACAATCAATAGGATCATCTTACTAATGACATCAAGCCACTCAGTACAACTCAGAAGCCAGAAGGTCATTTCTTAAAATGCTTTTCTTTCCTCTTCCACATTTAGAGTCTGCGCTTTACTCCCTAACTTATTTTTCCCCCGAATGATGTTTTTTCAGCCTTTTTAAAAGCTTACTTTTCCCCGGTGTCCTGGAACCTGCCATTTGTTTGTGGTTACATTAAGTTTTAGAAAGGTCAAATTAGATGTCATGGTTGGATAAATGTTCAAGAGTGTGTGTGTGTGTGTGTGATGTTTTAAATGGGATTCTCTCCCCTAGGATTCCTGGGAGAAGTTCTCTCCTTCTCTACGTGCATACATGAACATATTTCAAAACTGACCATCAAAATGTCAGGTGGACACAAATTTTAACAGCTTCCATCAACAAGTATATATTGGAAGTATACCCTCTGGCACACATTTCGAAGTTTTTTCTCAATTTCTGAATGAATTTTTTTTAAGTTTATTTATTTATTTTGAGAGAGAGTGTGCATGCGTGAGCAGGGGAAGGGGGGAGCGAGGGAGAGAGAAAGAGAAAGAGAGAGAGAGAGAGAGAGAGAGAGAATCCCAAGCAGGCTCCATGCTGTCAGTTCGGAGCCTGAGGCAGGGCTCGATCTCATGACCGCGAGATCATGACCTGAGCTGAAGCCGAGTCGGTCACTTTGCCGACTGAGCCACGCAGGCGGCCCCTGAAGCCATCCTTTGGCAGAGCAGAGGAAGATTACTGCTTCAGGCATCTTCAATATTTCCCTTCCTATGTTCTAAAACGGTCTACAGAGCCTCCCCATTTAGAGAGGGTTACTTTTCCTCCTTCTCGTCTGTTAATAGTAATAACCTCTTCCTTTCGTACAATGGTGTATGATAGACAAGATGCTTTTGCATCCATTATCTCAACTGACCCATATATGTCTGCCAGGCAAATCCCTACCCCCAGACCATGTAGTGGGGATACACTGGAAAGCAAAATAAGTCTGCCTTCAGGAAGCTTATTATCTGCTGGGGAAACAAAGATGTGATATAAAACTTACCACCAAGAAATGCAAAACTGCAAATGTGGGAAGTGCCACCAAGAAAAGCACGTGGACCTCCGAGTGAAGACAGTGGGATTTGACCTAGGGGGTCAGGGAAGGCTTCCCTGCGGAAGTGATGCTAAAACTGAAGGATAAGTGGGAGGAGTTAACCCAGAAAAGAGGCAGGGAAAGACCATAGAAAGTAGAAGCCGCATGTGCAAAGGCACGGAGGCAGGAGGGAATATGACCTATGCAATGAACTAAAAACAGGTCAGAGTGGGCAGGACGCAGAGGGGTGAGGGAGCACTCAGAGATGAGGCTGAGGGAGCAGACAAGACTCAACTCATACTGGCCCTTGGTGGCCGAGGTGAGGACTCGTGTCTTGTTCTCAGAGCAATGGAAAGGCACTGAAGGGCTTTAAACCACGGGTGACATGTTCACATTTTGACGAGACTGTTCTGACTGTTGAGTGGAAAATGGATTAGAGGGGGACAGAGTGGAAGTGGGGGTTCCAGTTTGGGATTTCTACTCTCCATCTCAAACACTGTTCTGAAGGTCTGAGCAATTCAATCAAACAAAAATCCAAAGTAAGATATATAATTAAGGAAATGGAAACTGTAGATTTCTGTTGTAGACACACAGATATAATAGAATTAAGAGTTTGGAAAAGGGGGAAGATTCAAAATAATTATACAAATCAGTTTCCCCAGGGCCCAACAAACTTTTTCCGTGAAGGGGAAGATAGTAAGTATTTCCAGCTCTGAAGGCTATAGGATCTCTGCTGCGACTACTCAACTCTGTCACTGCAGCAAGAGAACAGCCACAGACAAAACTTAAATGAATGGACATGGCTGGGCGCCAATGCAACTTTATTTTCGAAACTAAGGGGCAGTTGCCCATGGGCAGTAGTTGGCCTGGCTCTATACCACTGGGGAAGGGACATGAGTATCTGAGAAGAGAGATGCTGGCTTGGCTGAGGATGGTGGTAGTGGTGATGAGATACAGACATATGTGAGAAGTATCTGGAAGGGAGCGTTGATGGGCCTTGTGTCTGGATTGGATATTAAGGGTGAGCCAGTGGAAGGCAAAGCCTCGATCTCAATGAGGCAAGAGAGGCTCAGAGGCAGTAAGCAGCCAAGTGTGGACTAGAACCCAGTTCATCCAACTTCTCCACACCTGGCTTTTGTGGTCACATACAATTTCTACAGGGTTAACATCAATCCCCAGCTCTCCCCCCTCACATCGGTCCCTGTGAGACAATGTGGAAATGAGTCAGGTGTCAACAACAACAAAAAACAACATAGTAGAGAGTCAAGGCCTCGCTGGGGTCTGGGGCACAGAATGAAGAAACCAGAGTGGGTACGATTAACCAGAGACCAACTTTAAAAAGATCAGCTCGGGCCGCCTGGGTGGCTCGGTCTGTTAAGTGTCCGACTTCGGCTCAGGGCATGCTCTCATGGTGTGAGTTCGAGCCCCACAATGGGCTCTGCACTGACGGTACAGAGCCTGCTTGGGATTCTCTTTCTCTCTCCCTCTCTCTCTGTCCCTTCCCTGCTCTCTCAAAATAAATAAACTTAAAAAAAAATAAAAATAAAAAGATGAGCTTACAGTCAAGTGTCTGGTGAGGATGAGGAAGGGCAAAGGCAGGAGGAAGAAGGGTAAACCCAAATGTGAAGGACAGATGTGTGAACAAATACTAGTGCCACCAGGGAAGGGACATAGACTGACGTGGGAAGGGCAGGAAACAGATGCTGGTGCTCTGAGCCGTAGGTACACAGGCCCTTCTTTTCTGCTCTTGCCATCCAGCCTTGTCCCCCCCTTCCCCCTAGGATCTTAAAATTCTATCCTTGGACCTGTCCTCACGGTTACACAAACCCAGGAGGTCTCTGGAGAAGCAGAGTAAGAATTTCATCTTGGCCTTGTGTCTCAGAATCTCTGGTAATATTTTTATTTAGAGATCCCACTTGTTCCATGGAGGCCAAGAGGTAATTAACAACCAAGAGCACAGATGACAAAATGGCACTCTGTGTGCCCTCCTCCCACAAAGAAAAGTAGCTTCAAGAAGAATATATAAATCAGAGAAGGAGGCCAGCCAAGGAGGGGAACTAGGAAACAAATAACTAGGTCCTAAGACCTTCCTATTTGTATTATCAAACCACGAATGTAGCTCTTTGGTGCCCAGATACAAAAATCAATCATATTCCATTCTGAACTGTTATCCATGAAGAAAACAAAAGAATCCTTCGAAGTTGGGGGATCTGGCTGGCTCAGTCAGTAGAATGCATGGCTCTTGATCTTGGGGTTGTGAGTTCAAGCCCCACATTGGGTGCAGAGATTACTGAAAAATAAAATCTTGACAAAAATCCTTTGGGGCACCTGGGTGGCTCAGTCTGTTGAGCGGCCGACTTTGGCTCAGATCATGATCTCACAGTTTATGAGTTCAAGCCCTGCGACGGGCTCTATGCTGACATCTCAGAGCTTGGAGCCTACTTCAGATTTGGTGTCTCCCTTTCTCTGCCCTTCTGCACTCATGTTCTGTCTCTCTCTCTCTCTCTCTCTCTCAAAAATAAACATTTAAAAAAAAATTTTTTTTTCAAAAAAAAAAAAAAAACCCTTCAAGGAAGCAAAGTTTTTCATAAGCTGGTCAATGGAACCCACTAGGGGCTGGCCATACTCAGTCTCTCCACTTTCTTCTAGCCTCTCTTGAATGTAATTCAGTCGGGCTTTGGGGCTGCTCTTATCAAGGTCACCCATGACTCCCGCCTCACCAAAGCCAGCCTTCACTTCTCAGTCCTCCACATGTCCTTCCAGCAGCCTTGGACGGCTCCCCACATCATCTGCAGGAAGTTGAGGCTTCCGACTAAGACTCTTCAAAATGGAAGCCAGTCTGTGTTTGCACAGGGAAAGGATAAAGGGGTATGTTCTGTGAGGGCAAAAAGCATCTCCAGTCAACTCCTACGCACGGATAAATGGTGTCATACAACATGCTCATAGTCACAAGAACACTGCTTTGAGGACACAATGATGGGAGTGACTGATTCTATCATCTTTTTTTTAAAGTTTATTAGTTTTATTTTAGAAGAGAGTGCGAGCAAGGGAGGGGCAGAGAGAAAGGGAGACAGAGAGTCCAAGCAGGCTCTACACCGTCAGTGTAGAGCTGAACGCAGGGCTCCAACTCACAAACTGTGAGATCACGACCTGAGCTGAAATCAAGAGTTGGAAGCTCAACCAGCTGAGCCACCCAGGTGCCATATAAGTTCTTTGTTTTTAACTGCTTTCTAAAAGACAACCTCTCACAGCTTCCTTTGTAAGGCAATGCAGCCCATTAAAGAACATGAATTTCAACTACCATGGTCCTTAACAGGTAAGTGTGACTTACCTGATCAGGTGAGCTTTGATGGTGAGTAGGGCCACCACAGGTATGGATGGCTGGGGAGGGCCCAATGGGGTCAGGATGGGACAACACAGGAGCAGAGAAGCGGAAACCTGCGGTTAGCGTGGAGAGGGCAAAAGGAGAGGGGTGGGGGAGAGACTCCCAGGAGGAGCTCTGCCTACAGCATAGGTATGCTCGGCTGGGCCTCAGAAACTGGAAGTCAAGGCCATTCCAATCAGCTCTTGGAGATCCAGGAAAATCTCCCATTTCAAACTGGCCTTCTCGTTTTATTTTATTTCCTCCCTCCTCGGGGTGTTCTCTTAAAGCGTCAACACTACCTGCTCCTTTTGCTTATGTTGCCTTCAAAGGACTACTTGGCTCCTCCAGAAGCGGAGTTATTTTTACAGACGGGGTGGTGTAAGACAGGGTGGGGAAAGCCCGAGATGGCGGAAACTCCTCTCTCACCGGAGAGCTTGGCGGAGGCACCAGGCCCTGGCCTCCCACCAGAGCAGGGCCGTCTGTCTTCTTCTTTTTTTAGCACTAGCCGCTTTGACCCACCCAGTGCTGTGATTTGTCAGTGTGTTTTTCCGGGAGGGCTGGCAAGCGACTTGCCAGGTTCAATGGTTTTCACCGACGGCCCCAATGGATCCTCCGAAGACTGCAAAACGGGACGCACAGGCAGCCCGTAAAAATCCTACCTCCCGCAAGCGTCTGGACGCTGCCTTTTCCCAAATGACCCTCCAGCACTGATGCAGCATGGGTGGCTTCGCAATAGTTTTTTTTTAATGATTTTTCCAAAACTGAGGTGTTCCAAGTGATGTGGGAGTATTATTTTTTTTCCCTTGCGGTAAAAGTCTAAACTCCCCAGAGATTTGGGGAGAACGGGAGTGTAACTTATGAATGAAGGGACTCTCAAAGCTAATCACCTGCCACCAAACCCCAAAGTCTCCATGAACCATGAGATGCACTGGGCCTGCCTGTTAAAAGTTCTATAAATCACTTTAATACGCTGTAGGGAAAGCAGTGTGATAATATATGCGCCATCTAGTTTGACCTTGAACTCTTATGAGGGGTCAGCAAACTTGCCTGCAGAAAGGATACTCTCCAGAGGGAGCTCCTCCATGTCCTTCCACCATGCAGATGATGACCAATAATCCACGCTTTGCTTGTCACCATATGGAATGCCAAAAGCATTCTACTGATAAAAGTAGTGACTCAACGAGAGTGATGAAGAGGATGCGGAGGAAAAAAGCAAATGTTGTTTCTCTCATCTGAAGTGTAACGGTCACGTAGGTTAGTCCCGGGGATGGACGGAAATTTTTACAGTTGGAAAAAAATAGGGCTGGGTAAATATGAAAGAAATATTTCAGTCAGTCTCCCAGGTTCATCTCCGAAAGGGTCAAGTCGAAAGGAAATGAACCGAAATGGGAAAGGCAGGTTGCAGCTGGTGGGGTTTGTCAGGAATATTCGCTAACTTCTTAACTCCCTGTAAATTGTCAAGAAATCTTAACCACAGTAAAGAAAGGCCACCAGGCCTGCTCACAAAGTAAATGGCAGTCGTTTTGAGGGTCATGAGCGCCTGCCTTTGAATTCTGGCTGTGCCACCTGCTGCCCCTAAAACCTTGGGCAAGTTAGTCAGTCTCTCTGTGCACCTCAGTTTCTTCATATGTAAAGTGGAGAAACTATCAACAGTGCCCATCTCACAGCTGTTGGAACACACAAATGTGTAAATATATAAAATACGGAAGTGGCGCCTGGGCAGCTCAGTCAACTGAACGTGCAACTTCGGCTCAGGTCATGATCTCAGAGTTCGGGAGTTCAAGCCCTGCATCAGACTCGCTGCTGTCAGCACAGAGCCCACTTCAGATCTTCTGTGCCCCCCTCTCTCTGCCCCTTCCCCTCTTGCGCTCTGCTCTCTCTCTCTCTCTCAAAAATAAATAAATCTTTAAAAAATAAATAAATAGGGGCGCCTGGGTGGCTCAGTCGGTTAAGCAGCCGACTTCGGCTCAGGTCATGATCTCGCGGTCTGTGAGTTCGAGCCCCGCGTCGGGCTCTGTGCTGACAGCTCAGAGCCTGGAGCCTGCCTCAAACTCTGTGTCTCCCTCTCTCTCTGCCCCTCCCCTGCTCGTGCTTTGTCTCTTCTGCTCTCAAAAATAAATAAAACATTAAAAAAATTTTTTAATAAATAAATAATAAAATAAAATACCTAAAACAACCCCTGGCTCATAGTAAATGCTCCAAAAAGAGTAGTTATCAGTGTTATAGTTAGAAATAGAGACTGAAAAATAGCACTGATATGAAAATGACCCCGCCTGAATAAAGATGGGAGTATGCTCAGGCAAGTAAAAACTCGTGTATGATACATCCAAATGGCTGCTGTTAAAACTCACATTCCAGAAGGGCTATAAACTGCCTGCAGTTATTCTGTAGTAATAATGCCAAATTACTGACAAAACTGGCCACGCGTTTTCACATATACGATAGTGCAGGAAAAAGGAGGTATAGGGAGGCAGCATGATGCTTTTACTGAGTCCTGGTAAGAAAAACGAGTATTTAATTTAGCCTACCACGAGTTGCAGGGAAAGGTGGTCACAGATTTATAATGCCTCTCCACCTCGGACACCTTACCGATAAAACAGGAGTAATCACTGCATTTGGGTTTTAAAGTTCTTGTGTGCAGGAGTGAGTAAGGACAGGAAAAGTGCTCAGGGTAGAGTTCGGATCACGGCACGAGCCCAGATACGGGAGTCGTTAGTGCTCTCGCGGCGTGAAGGGCTGAGTGTGTCAGGCACTCTGCTCAGTTGCTCCACGCGCCTGGGCTGTGGGTAAAACTGATCCGTGCTTCTCTGGAAGACACCGTGTCCGCAGCGAGCCCGCCGCCCCATCTGCGCTCTTGCTCCCCGGCTATCCCACCCTGTCCGGCCCCTCTTCGGCCTCCCTTCCCTGTGCTCTGCCCCTCATCCCCACCCTGTCACCGTTGCCCCCAGGACTTAACCAATGCGGGCTCTTGGCCCCTGAGAGTGAAGGCTTAATGAGCGTTCTGTCTCCAGGCACCGGCACTTTAAACCAACTCGGATGGTCCGATTATTGATTTTTGTCATTCGTTAAAGGCATTTGGAGATTGGAAGAGAAGGCATATTTGAGGGACCAGGGCTACTTTTGAGGATTCATTCGCTTGCAGCCCACGGGGTCATCCCCACGCTGACCCAGGTGGAGGACAGCCTCACCGCAGAGAGGGCGAGCGTGCGCTGCCCTGTTGGAGCCTTGCCATTCGACAAATACTTAGTGAGCAAACACCGTGTGCCAGGCGCTACGTGACACACTAGGAACACACCAGTGAGCAAGACAGATACAACTGTGCCCTTCTCGAACTTACATGCCAATGGGGCACTCAAACAAATAAAAATGTAAATGGACAAATAAACGAAACCACTACAAGTGTGAAAGAGGGCTGTGAAGGAAACACATGAGGAGATGAATTACATTCTTAGCAGAGACAGTGACACAGAAGAATGTGCAACTTGCTCCGTATTATAAAGAAAATCAGCAAGGAGAAACTGAGTCACTGCACGATCATTTCTATTAAGGTGTTCAGGCTGGCAGGAGTCAGAGGACGCTTTGCCGATATGCCAGGAAACCCTCAACTCCAAGTGAGGGAACATTCTTTTTCACTCAGCTGCTCCTCCAATTTTTCTTTTCTTTATTTCTAGAGCCGGGACTAGGCCAGACCAGTGCTTTGATATTTTCTCTCAGACCAGTTTCATATGAAAATATGGAGAAAAGTTTAAAGGAATCAAAATTATAAACGTAGAGAACAGGGTAAATCTTCATCTGCTTCTGAGCTGTTTCGCTCAAGTTACAGGAATAGCCTAGAAAATGCACCCCTCCAGAGCTGGTGCTTCTTACTACACCTCAGAATGCCGACTCTGGGGGGAAGGGTGGGACTCGGGCTGAATTATATTTGTTTTGTTGCGGTTTTCTAGAATTTCTAAAACTTTAACAATAAAGATACATTATTTTTCAAAACTGAAAAATAAATCTTACAAGCACAGTGTATTTGGGGCTTTTTTTCTATCCCAGTAATAGCAAAACAAAACTACACTAAAAACACTGTTAGCTGCTCAATAAAATCTGTATGCTATTAGTAAGAAGTAGAAAGTCAAAGCTGGGAAGTGGATATGGAGTGTGTGTTGGGGGGAGAGTTCT
Organism: Paguma larvata; assembly: GCA_030068075.1. NCBI lineage: Eukaryota > Metazoa > Chordata > Mammalia > Carnivora > Viverridae > Paguma > Paguma larvata. The sequence continues at coordinate 13,632,721 of CM057830.1, forward strand.
GAGAGGCGGCCTGGGGGGTGAGAGCCGGGATGAGCACCACGGGGAAAGGACACAGCTCTGGAGGGAGGATCCCTGATCACCCATTTACCCAGACACGAAAGATCACTCCTGATGCGAGTCAGTCCGGACTTGATGGAACCAAGCAACGAGTCAGAGGAAAACTAAGTGATGGGTTGGCATGGCGTTCAGATAAATGACAGCCGAGGTCTAGCAAATGTGGGCTATGGTCAGGCAGGACTCGAAGCGTTTTATTTGTACTAACCCAATCCTGGGGCGCCTGGGTGGCTCAGTCAGTTGGGAGATTGAGAGAGATTGAGCCCCAAGTCGGGCTCTGTGCTGACAGCATGGAGCCTGCTTCAGATTCTCTCTCTCCCTCTTTCTCTCTCTGCCCCTCCCCCATAGGCACACCTACGTGTACGCTCGCTCTCTCTCAAAATAAAATTTTAAAAAAAGGAAACAGAGAAAAATGAAAGAATGATATCTGAAAACCTAGGGGAAGAAAAACTACTGCAAAGGAACTCGAACTCAACTTTGTGATTCCTTGTAGGCAAAGGAAAATAGGATTACTGCCCATTTCGGGAAGTTTCATCATTTCACTTTCATGTAATGCTAATTGCTTCTCCCACTTTCAGCTTTCCGTCGTTTTGGTTCATAAAAGGTTTCACAGGAATGCTCTACTTCCGGACAGCACGGGAAACCTGTATTTCCCAAACCCCGTTTTGTGGGTTGTGAGCATCTGGAAGAACGAAAGCCGTATAAAACAATCTCCAGAATAGCTGGTTAAAATCTAAATGAATTACTGGCTTGATTTAGGTTTAGTGAAGAGAATGGCTTGAGGTTGTTGCAAGCTTAGTTAACTCCGAGTGAAGGAGTGTGTGCGCGCATGTGAGCGCGCGCTCAAGCCCTCCTCTCGCCCCATCCTGGCCAATGAGGGCGGGTTCAGCTGTTCACTGGGAGCGGTCCAGGGAGCGAGCGGTAAGGGGTCGCTTCGGTGGACCGTGCAGGGAAACACACACATCTGTCCCTAGTTTGGTTCAGGTCTTGGCAAGTTGTATTGTCACTTGTTCTACTTTTTCTTCATAGTTCAATTCAAGCTCCTGGTTAAAGTTAACAGCAAAATATTGCTTCACTGAACAGGCACATTTCCGCAGAGAGAAGGGTTCTCTGCCTAAAGTGCCGAGCTCTGTGATAGATAGCACAGTCAACGAGCTACGTGATGTTCGCTGGAAGAAAACACTGCTTCGCTGCTGCAAAAGCAAGTGTACAGCAATGCGCAGCTCACAACCTAAACAATATTCAGCTTTCCAGACACAGGGCTTAGCAAAAGTTTGGCTTAGCACAGACAACACGAGCAAGATTCTTCTAAAGAACTCTGGCGCCCATCCCCCATCCTGGTGCCCTCAGCTGGATGTCTGAGTGCCTACTGCGAGCCAACAGGGAGAGAGGCCGAAGAACTTTGTTGTTAGGCTCATGAGTAATAATTTCACTGAGTCCTTCACTTCCTGAAGAAATAAATTTCCACTTACTGATTGATTTAATGTGGTAACTGTAAAAAGAGCTGGACCCAGAGTCAGAAGATGTGTCTATAAAGGACTGAAGGAATGAAGGAAAGGGAATAGAATGAAAAAGAAAAGAAGATGAAAATAAAGAAGGGAAAAATGAAGAAGGAAAAGGACAGGGAATGAAGTTCTGCTTCAGGAAAGGGAGCACCCCTGAAAACGTGATGCTGTGCAAAAGAAGCCAGACACAGAAGGCCATATACTGCATGGTTCCAGTTGTACGAAATGTCCAGAAAAGGCGAATGCTTAGAGACAGAAAGTAGATGAGTGGTTGCCAGGGACTGAGGGCGGAAGGGAGAATTGGAGAGTGATTGCTAATGAGTCAGGGCTTCCTCTTTAAGGTAATGAAAAATGTTCTGGAATTAGACAGCGGTGATAGTTACACAATCTTTTGAATATGCTAAAAAAATGGATTGTTGGCTCAGTCGGAAGAGCATGCAACTCTTGATCTCAGGGTTGTGAGTTCAGGCCACAAATTGGGCGTAGAGATTACTTAAATAAATAAATAAAACTAAAACACACACGCACACACACACACACACTGAATTGCACACTTTAAAAGGGTGAATTTTATGGTATGTGAATTATTTCTCAACCAAAAAAGGGGAGACAAAAAGAAAAAATTAAAAAAAAAGAAAGACCTGGCTTTGCTATGGACAACCTTTGTGAGCTGTGAGCAAGGCATCTGATTTCTCTAATATGTTTCCTCATCTCAGAAACGGGGGTGCTATTAACCAGCTCCCAAGTGGTTGCAAGGTGAGGATGAGACTATCTATGTGAAAGTAATCTTGGAAAAAAATGTATAATGTTACAATTCAAGATAATTTCACTCAAAGCTCAATGAGGTTATTTATGGTAATTCTAAAGTGCATATGTGAAAGCAAGTGGCTAAGACAACTTGACAAAGAAGAACAAGAAAGGTTTCACCTACCAGAGACACCAAAACTCATTAGAACGCTACAGTAATGGGGCGCCTGGGTGGCTCAGTCGGTTAAGCATCCAACTTCAGCCCAGGTCATGATCTCATGGTCCGTGAGTTTGAGCCCCACAACGGGCTCTGTGCTGACAGCTCTGAGCCAGGAGCCTGCTTCAGATTCTGTCTCCCTCTCTCTCTGCCCCTACCCTGTTCTCTCTCTCTCTCTCTCTCTCTCTCCCTCTCTCCCTCTCTCTCGAAAAGTAAATAAACATTAAAAAAAAAATAAAGAAAGAAAGCTACAGCAATGAAAGCAGTGTAGTATTCACTCATAGTTAGACAAATACTGCGGGAGGGCAGAAGCCCGGGCGAGCTCGCGGGTGAGCCCGGAAGCAGATTCACGCATACAAGGACACTTGGTACATATAGCAAAGGAAGCGCCAGGCCAGAGCGACTCAGGAGGGCAAGGATCCTGGGACGACTGGTTTTCCACATGGAAAAACAATCCAAATTCTTCTCCCTCAATTCCAATTAGACAATTATTTCACAAGCCAACATTTAAAACTTTCAGGAGACAAAACAGAAGAATATCTTTAGATCTTCAGGATAGGAACACAAAAAGAGGAAATCATTAAAAAAAAAGAAATTTGACTACACTAAAAGTAAGAGCTTAATCGAAAACATCATAAAAAGTAAAAACATAAGCCACAGACTGGGAGTCAGTGTCTAGAACACATATCACAAAAAATTAGTTTCCAGACTGTATAAAGAACATCTACAAATCAATACAAGAAAAAATACTGACAACTTGATAGAAAATAGGGAAAAAACTGGAACTAGAATTTCACGAAGATGAAATTGAACTAGCCAGTGAACACTGGTACTCAGAGAAATGCAAATCAAAACCAAAAGGGATACAATATCACGCCTACCATCTCAGGAACATGCAAAATTCTGTCTATGCTGAGTGTTCCTTAGGAAAGTAATCTGGCAATACCTAGTACACTCGAAGAGTCCTCTACCCTACCATCCAGTGCTTCCATTTTCAGATATATAATCCCTAGAGAAACATTCATAGATCAGTACAATTAAATATGTTCAAGGCTGTTCATAGTAGCTTCGTTTTTAATAACGAAATCTACAACTTAAATGACCATCATTTAAGAAGAATGTATACATATATATTTACATAATGGAATACCACAGAGCAAAGACACAGAAATGACCTAGAGCTACATGTAACGAGGACAAATCTCATCAAAAAATGTCTGCAAATGAAAATTGCAGAAGAATCTGACAGTAAAAAAGATACCGATCGTATAAAGTTTCGAAGCTCACAAGTAGCATTCTCCTTTGCTTAGGGAAGTATACATCTGTAGGCAGTATACACATGAGAAGATAAACACCAATTTCAGGATAGTGCTCACCTTTGTGTGCTTTTTTAAAGCTAACGTATAGCCAGGGTTGAGGCTCTCCTGGTGACACCATTGATGGAGCAGGTCCAAAGTACATGGAATTCTATGCACTTTCCTCAGCACAACTGAACCGGCAGTGGCCCACACACAATGGGTCCCCACAGGAGCAAAGGCCACATGTGCTTGACAGTGTTCTGATTACCTGAGCCAATTATCTACAAGCAGCTGACCCCAGCAATAACGAGCCACAAAAAGGACTCATGTCACCTCAAGTACCATTTTGGTCCTAGCAGGGGAGGAGGCTGAAGTATTGAAATGGAAACATCCTGGTTAATAAAGGATTACCATTTAGTAACACACAGTAGCAAAGATTATCAAAATCACAGTTAATATGAAAAACATCCCATATGTAATTTAATCTTGGGTAATTCAGAAAGTCCTTAGACTCCAGTAGCGCAATAAAAGCCTTACGAAAAATCTGTTGTCATTATACATAATTTTCTGGCTGGTAAAATGTCTGTGTTGATAGAAGGCTGGATAAACCAATGAGAAGTTGTACCTCCACCTCTCCCTTTGAATAGAGTCAACAGAACTCCTTCTTTAAAAGGCCACTCATGGGGCGCCTGGGTGACTCACTCGGTTAAGCATCCAACTTCCCCGGCTCAGGTTATGAGTCAGAGCCCCACATCGGGTGAGCACTTGAGCCCCACGTTGGGCTGCCCGCTGTCAGCATGGGATTCCCTCTCTCTCCCTCCCCCCCCACCCTGCCCCTGGCTCACACGCACCCCACCTCTCAAAAATAACTATATACATTTGTTAAAAAAGGCCACTCATAAATCCAAGAAAGCAGGGTCAAATATGCAATTCTTTTATTTTAAGGGTTATTTTGCAGAAACTGATAACAATTCTGAAGACTTGAACGGGGCTTGGCATAATGAACAGACATTGCTTGGAGAAAACCAACTTCCTTTTTAGTACCCTTTCTGTCCTCTAGGTGGGGCCCATTCCCTGGATGTAGGGGTCCAGTCACCTCATACTTTTTGAGCCTCTACCTTCTCTCACGAGACCTCACATCAAGGCACGTCAACCAAATTCTATGCCCATGTACATTTTAACAACTCTTTAAACCAAAGAAAGACTCCCCAAATGTGGATTTTCAGGATTCTGCTAGATGAATAAGAGAAATCCTGGGGGCAGGGGGAAGCGAGGCACAGTTATCACTATGGCCCAAACTGTGTACCCTCAAAATTCTTATGTGGGTGCCCTAACCCTCAGGGTGACTGTATCTGGAGATAGGGTCTTCATGAGGTAATTAGGTTAAATGAAGTCATAAGGGTGGGGCCCTAATCCAGCTGGGCTATGGCTTTATAAGAGAAAGATCTTTCTCTCAAACTCCACCTCCCCCACCCCACCACCCCGTATCTGAGGATACAGCAAGAAGGTGGCAGTCTGAAAGCCAGGAAGAGAACCTAAAGTCACAGGGAACAAGTCACCTGCCATCCATCCTTGATGTTTTTACAGATGTTTACTTTAAAGCTAGCCCTGTTGATGTACCATGTGCCCTTAAAATACCAAGTGTAAAGGACCAAGGGACTCTGATTAGGAGCCCCAAGAGGTCCAACCAAAGATACGGGTATTCAGCATGAGAGGCAACACACTCTGGCAGAGGTACAGCAAGACTGAGAAATCCAGTCCAGAGTGCCAGGTCGGGCTACCCTCCCGAACATCCCTGCACGGTGGGAGTCCCAAACATGCAAGGAACTACGGAAAGGAAAATTCTGCAGACAAGGTCTTGAGGGGGGAAGGCTGGGTCATAACACACTTGTGAACACGCAGAAGGACTAAGAACCCCAATGTCGGTGCAGGCAGTCCTTAAATGTGCTGAGAGGCTTGGATTATGCCCCGGTTCAGATCCGCTTCCAGGCTCAGGAAGGCGGCAGGAGGAGGCGGTCAAGCTGAAGATGCGGCTAGGAGGGGCGCTGATCCTTGATGCAAAGCTTGCAGAACAGGTGTGGGTACATCCTCGACATTTAACGTCAGAGGCCTTCACAGTAAAATGAAGGTCCAAGAAAGAGCTCCTTGTCCTAAGGGGCTGGGCGGAGAGCCCAAACTACAGAATCGCAGGGAGAGGCGCACAGAGTAGGATGCGGCCAGGGTGAAGTTTGCGGGGGCCACAAGATGTGGTCACGAGCTCTGAGGCAGAACTCAGACAGACGCTCCACTGGGCAGGGGCCAGAAAGACCAGAATTGGCTCTGCTGAGGGGCCCAGGATATCATCTCTGCTGGCATGGTCCCCAAACAGCCCAAGAACACAAAGGCATTCTCTCCATGATCGGACATATTTCCAGCCATCTAAAAGGTTTCTGTCACGCCAACAAAATAGCTAGACACTGGTGAAGCCCCCCAAAACAAACCCCACGGGGTTCCTATGTGGTTTTCTCGTAATGGAATTTTATTAAACAAAAGTAATTCCTGACGGCTGGCCTCGAAGAACCCTACCATAGTTTGGGTTCCTCCAGAAGGGGACTCTGAGGAAGGACTCGAGAGCAAGGAGTTGACTTAGGATGTGACCCCAGGGAACAGGAGAACAGGGAGGTGAGGCGGGAGCGGGAAGACAGCTAATACAGGTGCGTTACCCGGCCAGTTACTTCGGGGGGCGACGGAAGCTCAGTCCTGGGGACCTCGGCAGGGGGGCCACTGGAGAATGCCAGTCAGTCTCGTTATCCGACCCATGAGCAAAGGACCTAGGCTATTTACCTACCAACCGTCATGAGGCATTGGTTGAGGGCTGCTCCCGGGTTGGGGTAGAGAGTGTTAATTCCCTTGCACTCCCGACCTGCCCCCCGGATGGGCAGAATGGGCTCTCAGGCAGCGAAATGCACAGCCAGAAGGGGGCTGCTGGGCACTGAAGTGGTCGGGGCCAGGGATGTTGAGATGAGCACCCGGTCTCTCTGGAATGGATGAGGAATACGAAACGTTGAAGCCGGGAGAGAAGAGGGTGGTTTCACGCGTGCCCTGCCTCCCTCCTTTCTTCAGGCCAGTACCTGGGATTTAGCGTGTGTGTGTGTGTGTGTGTGTGTGTGTGTGTGTGTGTGTGTGTGTGTTTTGGTTTGGCACGCATTTGAGGAGTTCAGCGGTTTTTCTTCAGATGTTTGGAATGTTTGAGGAGAGACTAGGTGAAGGAGGTTGAAAGGAGTTTCTACTTGAGAGTAAAAGAAACCTTCAGAGAGTACTGGCTCTGTCTGCCACTCTAAGGCAGACTGCACACACCTGGTTCCCCGGCCAGTGCTGGGAAGACTAGCACGCGGGCAGGGATGTCTGTCATCTGTAAATGTGCGATGGACAAAGGTTCCACATAATCCCCAGCTGCACTCTAAAGGCTTGCTATTCAAAGTGTGGTCCCCTGAAATCTCCAGCCCCACCCCAGAGCTATAGAACCCGCATCTCCGGTTTAACGATTGGCTTCTACAATTGAAAAGCACTGCTGGAGAGAACAGAATTCACTCATGGTTCTCCGTACAGAGTTCATTCTGCGACTGTGTCTCCCACCAAAACCAAATGGAAGGTATTTGCTTGATTTCAGCCTATATTCACTCTATCCAGTTTGTGGAATAAACTTCAGATTCGCTGAACGGAGTAAATTAATGCAACTTGGGACAATGGAAGAAACTAGTGTCACCCTGCCGACCTGGGTGTAATCACAACAAAATAAAGTATGCTTTAGTTTTTCAAAATTTTCAATTACTTCTTTCTTCCCTTCCTTCCTTTTTTATTCTTGGCGAAATTAGGAACCAGTGCTTAAGAAGCCTGTAGCATTTCAAGTCTACTCAGGTGGGTAAACCTTTGCCTCAACGTCTGCAAAATACATTCCACAGTTTAGGAGTGTTTTTCATTTCAAAATAATTATGTGTGTGTGCGTGCGTGTGTGTGTGTGTTGCAGGAAAAGAAAAAGCAGACCGAAATTCGTAAGATATTCTTTAAATGACATTGGATACAGGTAGTTGGTAAAGGAATAAATGAGCATAGAAACAGACTTAGAAAAAAAATGAAGACAGAAAAACTGATGCTAAAAGTGAATTCAAGTTATGCACAAAAAGCTTCAGTATTATATACGGATACAGACGTATGTCCAAAGGTGACTACTAATCCTAATCGCTTTCAGAAAAGAAAATAATTGACAACTGTGAAAATGATTAGAAAGAGCTGCCCCTTGAACGCTGCGGAGGTTAGGGGTGTTTGGCCCTCCTCCCCCCCCCCCCCCCCCACAGTTGAAAATCTGCATATAATTTTTGACTCCTCCACAACTTAACTACTGATAGTCTACTGTAGACCCGAACCTTGACCAATAACATAAAGTTGATTAACACATATTTTGTATGTTATAAGTACTATATACTGTATTCTTACAAAAAAGCTAGGGGCAAAATGTTAAGAAAATCCTAAGGAAGAACACGTTTACAGTCCTGTATTGTAAGAAATCCGCATATAAGTGGACACGTGCCGGTCAAGAACCTCGCCTATATATTTAAAGCATTCCTTTACGTATTGAAGGGAAGCAGAATAGTGATGAGGGCCGCTGAGGGCAAAACACAAGCTACCGGCCCCCCCTCCAGGTGGGACGTGTGTGATATTCCTCAGGCACTCCTGGCTGCCCAAGAACAAAGGAAAGGGGAAAACAAATGGTTAACTGATGGAGCTCACAGTCCTGCAGGACATGGGTCTCCACCAGTTCACGAATGTCTTAGTAAATTATAAGATAAAGGCAGTCTTATCAATAGCCTAATCTCCAGAAACCAGTAGACTCAGTTTCCTGGAGCCCCAACATCACCCTCCCTCCGTAGCGATATGGGGAACAAAGGCAAGAAAGAAATGGCAGGTAAAAAATTAAATTTCCTTATAACCGGCAGCCCGTTGACAGCTACTTGAGGCAGGCAGAGTAAAACATTTCTCCAGGAAGTCCCCACTGTCTTAATGCTAATGCTTTGCTAGAGGGAAAAACAACCTTAGCTTGACAATAGCTAGGCCTCCAGTATCTTGTGAGTCTTCCTTAGCATATGAAAATCTCTTTGGATACTTCTCCTGGACTTTACCTCCCCTGATCCCTAAGTATATAACCAGTCTCTCCACAGGGTCTGGGGCAGCTATTCTTGCCCACGGGTCCTGTCCCCATGCTTTAGTAAAATCACCTTTTTGCACAAAAGATGTCTTCAAGAATTATTTCTTGGCCATGGCCACCAGCTCTGAACCCCACAAACCCCCACCATCACCCCAAGACCTCATCAATAGGACACCCAAAATATGCCTGTTTGGCATAAGGGTTACCTTGAGGCTGATTATTTTTAAGAAACCACAGACACAGGAGCTCTGAAAATCCAGTAGAAGTTACCCTTTTGTAAGACACATTTACATTTATAAGGGCAATATCGATTTGTAGGGGTGTCTCCCTTTGTGTACCAGGTGGATACTCCAATCTCCAGAGCTCTTATTGAGAAGAAAAGCTAGTAAAAACAAGATAAAAGGGGCCAGCCAGATGTCCGAGGCTGGATACTCCCCTTGCGTACTTTGGGCTTCTGTAATCTTGCTTGCCTCCTGTGTCCACCAACTGCCCCGATAGCGCCACTGATAAGTGCCCCCTCCCCTTTTTCTCTGGTCTCTCAATCCCCTACCATCTCAGCCATAAAAGGAGGAGGACGATGCCAGGGTTCGGGGCTCAGTCTTTGGCACCGGTGCGAAATAAACAGACTTTTCTGATTCCCCGCGTGCTTTTCACTTGTCTCTTCCTGAGTGCTGAGTATCTGTTGTAACAGTACCAACGGAGCCGGTAAGGACTTGGATCTGCATAACAACCTTACCCTCCTCTCTCGTGGTTTTCCTGGTAACCTCCCATAACTGGCTTCCCACTATCCCGACATCTTCTTTTGTCTTGAACTGGAGATGGTATTTAAGGGGCATCTGGCACAATTTGGGGGAGTTACCTCAGTTTTCCTGGGTCTTTCCATGCACGCGGGAGGTATACATGTTATTAGATTCGCTTTTCTACGGTTAATTGGTCTTTTATTCTGGGAGGGGGGGGGGTCTCAGCCAAGAATCTGAAAGGTAAATGGGAAAGTATTTTCCTCCCCTACGGTAATTACTGGGTAGTAATGCACGCATATGTTCATCAAAAGATATGTCCAAGAGTGTTCCTCACAGCACTATTTATTAAAGCAAAAAACTGTAAACACGCCAAAGGCCCATCAACAGCAGAAAGGATAAACTACCACAGTCCTATAAGAGAACACGGCACCCGGGACCACACACACCATAAAAATGAAGGTCACAAACGATACCGAGTGAAAGAAGTCAAAAGTCCTGTGTGGAACCGTATGTACGAAATTCAAGAACAGGCAAAATGAATGTATGACATGTGAATCAGAATAGGAGTTACTGTGGGGAAGTAGTGACCAGAAGGAGACACGAAGGGGGCTTGTGGCTGCTGCTCGTGTTCTGATTCTTCACATGGGGGCTGGTAACAGGAGTGTGCAGTTTGCGAAAAGTCACTGGGCCGTCCATTTATAATATGCACGCCATGTACTTCAATAAACAGTTTAACTTAAAAATATAGGTATATACATTTAATGCATTTTCACAGATGAGTCAAATATCCATGCGATGCTACCTGACACACTTGCCTACTTTCACTAAAGATGGATGCTAATTAGCCAAAGAAAAGGACTAGCAATGATGCCCAGGTGATACAAATCACAAGCGTGAATAGTGGTTACACAGCTCCGGACTCCTGTGTGAACGGTGAATACAATGAGCGTTTGACTCGATGAAAAAATATAAATCCTACGGAGTCAAGGGTAATGGTTTCTCTAACTACCCTAAAACATGTGATGCGTTCTATCAAAAAGTTAATCATCTGTATAACAAAACCACTAGCTGAGTTCATTTGTGCTGAATTTTCCTGGAAGCTTTAGTATAATACAGAATCCACTACAAAAGTTTACCAAAAACCCACAGCTAACCTCCAAATAATACCGAAAAGGGAAGACTTTTAGCATACATCCTCCCAATCTTTCTTTCCCTCTTTCCACATATTCAATTCATAAACAGAGGGTTTGCATGTTTCCATAGTGTAGTGGTTATCATGTTTGCCTAACATAAATAGTCAGAGGGTTTAGGAAATTCACATGTCTAAATCCCAAGGGAAACATGTCACTATTTTTAAATATCTGAGAACCAGCCTTATAATTAAGAGGGCCAGGAAAGTCCCCCACTGAAAAATGTGACACTTTTGATTCCTGGAATTCTAGCACTGTTTGTTTTCTTGGTAAAATGTAATTCCCCTTTGTCTGGAATCTCTAATAACTAGGATCCTAACATATGAATATGCATCTGTTTATCAAATCACCATTCTTACCAGAAGCTTCTAGACTTAGTCCCAGAAAGAGATGGTCACTCGTTTTAGAAAAAGAACATTTAGTGTCTTCCATGTGCTGAAAATTATGTTAGGCAATGTATCATTCAGTCATTAAATATCTACTTAATACCTCTTACATACCAAATACTATTCTAGGCACTAGGGATAGTGTGGGTCCTGCTCACATTCTAGCTCAAGGAGAGAAGGAGAGGAAGAGGAGAACAATAAATATACAAACAAACAAGAAAACTAATATAATGGTAAAGCACGGTGTTGAGAATTAAAATGAGAACGATACAGAGGGTGACTCGTTGGCTATTTTACATCAACTGATCAGAGGGGAAATCAGCCATAGAAAGATGGGGGAAGAGACAAAGAGAACATTCCAGGGAGAGCAGTTAGTACAAAAGACCAAAAAGAACTTGGCGTGCTGGGAGAATGAAAAGGAAGACAGTGGTCGTCAACATGGAGAGGTGAGCAGCAGGGGGCCTGACATCCAATCAATGCTGCTACATAGACGCTCCAGCCGCTCCGTGGACAATGGATTACAGGAGGCCCCCGCGATCGTCCAAGGAAGAGATGGCAGCAAACTGACACAGGTGGAGGAGTGAAGACAGAAGTGGGAGCACCTGGGAAATATCTGGGGAGCCAAACTGACGAGATTTGCTGATGGGCTGGATGCGGGGCAGGAGACTCACAGGCTTGGGGCTTGGACGACCGGGTGGATGGTGGCGCCACACGCACGGGTGGCTCTCATGGGGAGACGATCAGGTCTGGCACAGCAGTGGCAGGGAATCAGATTTTGCTTTGGAAACACTGAGTGTGAGATGCCTTTTAGATACCCATGTGGATTAGCAAGTCTTCTGTTTCCAGATTTTTTTCATTTTAACATTTAAAAAGCACAAAATGTTTAAGAGCATGATTTTTTCTGTGCTTCTTTCCCGTTTTTCTTTTCTACAGCTCCCATTTCTGAGCCTTTTAATGTTTCAAGTTTCCCCCAAAACTTTCGACATTCTTAGAACTGGTCAATTAATCAGTATTATTTTCTGGTAGTTCTCAATGACATTTTTGAGCCAGCATAAAGATCTCAAAGCTATTTTTTGAGACCATGAGACTGACTCTACATTTTAATCTCACAGACGTAGTGCGGTAAGGAATGCCATGCTAAGGAGGCTGGAGTTTACTTTTTATAAAGCAGCGTCAATGAATGAGTCCTGGAATCTACTAATGTACAGCATGGCGACTCCAGATAACAATACTGTATTGTGTACTTGAAGTTTGCTAAAAGGGTAGATCCTAACTGTTCACACACACACACACACACACACACACACACACACACACGCCAAAACAAAGGTAACTATGTGAGGTGGTACATGTCAGTTAGCTTGAGTGTGGTGGTTACTTCACAGTGTATTCCTACATCCAAACAGCCAACTAGGGGCGCCTGGGTGGCTCATTCCTGTAAGTGTCCAACTCTTGATTTCGGCTCTGGTCAGGATCCCAGGGTCATGGGACTGAGCCTCGCATCAGACTCAGCACAGAATGTGGAGCCTGCTTAATATTCTCTTTCTCTCTGTCTCTCTCTCTCTCCCTCTGTTCCTCTTCGTGGCTCACGTACTCTCTCTCTCTCTCTTTCTCTCTCTCAAAACAAAAAAACAAAAAAACAAAACCACAGCAAATTGTGCACCTTAAATATATACAAGTCCTAATTGTCAATTACACTTCGATAAAGTTGGGAAAGGGGGAGAGTAGACACAAAGTTTTTAAAAGAATGGACTAGTAAATCTTGAGTGGCAGGAAGGTCGTGGCGGCAGGTACCGGGATCTAGATGAAATGTAAAGCCATGGGACTGGTGGGGTCATCTCAGGGGAGTCTGTAGGGGGAAGAAAAGGAATCCCAGGGCCCTGGAGGAACACCAACCTTTGTAGGCTGTGCCTAGAAGGAGGAGTCAGAAATGAAGACTTAGACTAAGTTACGAGCAAGAGCAGGAAAGTGTGGTACGAGAGTGTACAATGGAAACCACAAGGAGAAAAGCGTTCCGAGAAGGAAGGAGGGAGTGACTGTGTCAAACGCTGAGGCACAGTAAGTCAGAGAAGCGACAGCTGCTGTGTTTGACAAGTGCTGTGTCTGGCAGTGTGGAGTTCACTGAGAACTGACAAGAGCCACAGGACAGGCCCCGGGATGGACAGGAGAAGAATGTGGGGTAATTAAGTATGTGCGGTCTTTTAAGAGGTTTCTCTGAGAAGGGGTGACTAATAACGTGGGGGCAACAGGAGGGGGATGTGGAACCAGCGGAGATATTACGCCTCAGAGCATGACTGTAAGCTAACGGAAATGATCCAGAAGAAAGAGGGGTGCACTGACGCGGGAAAGAGAGAGGGAAACAGAATTAAGAATTACGTTCTTCACAACATGAGAACCAAAATCATTAAGTACAGTAATGAATTACAAACCACTGCCAAAATAAGAATTCATGAGTCCATGCTGATGAGGAGAACAAAGGCAAAAGAAAAACATTAAATTTCCTTACAGTTTACAGCCCACTGACAAATCCTTGTGACAGGCAGAGTGACCTTCCTCTAGGAACTCAACTCCCCCCCACCCCCCCGTCCTGTCCCTGTGCTTTAATAAAACCATCTTTTTGCACTGAAGACATCTCAAGAATTCTTTCTTGGCCATCGCCTTCGAACCCCAACATTTCCACATCACGTATCAATAATAAAGACAGGAATAAATAAATATATAAGGAAGAAGGCAGGGTTCTTGGTGAGAGCCGACAGGTAAATGAATGTGGAGGGAATATCAGAGTTGGAAAATCATGATCTTCAACCATCGTATTAAAGATTGGATTGGCAAAAATAACCACGGAACGCTAAATCTAGAGAGAAATACTGATGAGGACGAGCAGGCTATCTGTGTCTTCCTCCAGAATACTCATTAGGAAGCAAGAAACCAGTAACCACACCCTGGAGAAATTAGACAACACCTTGACCAGGCGATCAAAATTAACATTGCCAATGAGGAAGAGATAATGGTCCAGACGTGCCTGCCTCCAGGTGTGACGCCCTGAGGACACATCACTGTCTGTGTGGTACTGTGGCCCCAAATGCATAATCCATCTAATTACAAGAAACATCAAACAAACCCAAAATGATGAATACTCTCTTTAAAAGAGAAGGAGATGGTCTGTATTCATCCTAAATGCTGAAGATGAGAAGCATCTGCCACCCCAAAATATGCCTCTTTGGCATAAGGATTATTTTAAACAGATTATTTCTAAGAAAAGCAGACCACCCATTAGAAGTTACCCTTTTGTAAGAGGCATTTACACGCATAAGGGAAATCTCCATCTGACAGGGCGTCTTCCTCTCTATTCCAGCCATGACTCTAAGTCTCTAGAAACTCTTATCAAGAGAGAAGGTAGGACTGAAATCCGCATCACAACCCTACCATTTACTGTGCTGTGCCAGGTAACCTCCCATAACTGCCCCTGCCACACACACCTTCTTTTGTCTTTAGCTGGAGATGACATTTAAGGTAGTGCTTTGGCCATTTCGGGGAGTTACTCAGTGGTCCTAGGTCTGTCCCATGTATACAGGAGGTACACATGTTATTAAATTTCTTTTCTCTTTGTTAATCTTTTTTTTATGTTTCTTTATTTTTGAGAGAGAGACAGACAGAGCGTGAGCAGGGGAGAGAGGGAGACACAGAATCCGCAGCAGGCTCCAGGCTCTGAGCTGTCAGCACAGAGCCCGAAGCGGGGCTCGAACCCATGAACCAGGAGATCATGACCTGAGCCGAAGTCGGACGCTTAACTGACTGAGCCACCCAGGCGCCCCATTAATTTGTCTTTTATCACAGGGGGAAAATTACTTTTCTTCCCCACATTGCCAATGTTAAAAAAGACAAAGAAAGGCTGTGGAAATGTTCCAGACTAACGGAGGCTAAGAGACCTGACGACTAAATGCCAACAACCCTAGAGCAAATCCTGGACTAGAAGGAAAAAATACTGTAAAGGATGCTATCAGGTCTATTGTCGAACTTGGACTACAAATAGCAGATTAGGTAAAACAAACAAACACACACAAACAGCAGATTAGGTAACAGTGTAATATCGATGTTAAATGTACTGAAGTTGACAGCGGTGCTGGGCTTATGTAAGAGAATAAGAATATCCTTAGGAAATCCACACTGACGTGCTTAGGAGGCAAGGCCACGATGCACGGAACGTCCTCAAATGGTTCAGACAAGTGAGGTGCCTGTGCAAGAGTGCAGATGACAAAACAAATGGGGTAAAATGTTAACAACAGAGGAATCTGGACAGAGGTGGTATGGGTGTTCTCTGTACTATTTTTATTTTTGCAACTTATTTATAAAGTTTGAAGTGACTGCCAAATAAAAAGCTTTTATTTATTTACTTTTTTAAGTAGGCTCCCCACCCAGCGTAGGGCTTGAACTCACGACCCGAGATGAAGAGTCGCATGCTCTACCGACTGAGCCACCCGGGCGCCCTTCCAAATAAAAAGCTTTTAAAAAGGAGGGCGAAAAAAATAAGTTCTTGAGAAGGCGAAGAGGATAAGAGGGCCAGAACCCAGAAAGGCAGCCAGTCTGACATACTGGGAACGTTTCATTCCATTTCACAGCACAATGGGGACTGGTGAGGGATCATAAGGCAAGCCGACAACCCACAAGCACCTCCGCCCCCAGGAGGGACATGTGTGACATTCCGCAGGCACTCCTGGCTGCCCAAGAACAAATGGTTAACTGATAGAGATCACAGTCCTGCAGGACACGGGTCTCCATCGGTTCACAAATATCTTAGTAAATTACAAGAAAAAGGCAGTCTTATCAAGAGCCTAATTCCCAGAACCCTCAGTTTCCTGGAGCCCCAACATCATCCTCCCTTCCATAGGGAACTAAGGCAAGAAGGGAAAGGCAGGTAAAATTAAATTTCCCTCTCACCTGCAACCCATTGACAGATATGTGAGGCAAACACAGAGTAGAACATTTCTCCAGGAACCCCCTACTGTCCTAATGTTGACGCCTCACTAAAGGAAAAACAACCTTAGCTTGACAATAGCCAGGAGCCACAGGTATCTTAGGAGTCTTCTTTAGCATATGAAAATCCCTTTGGAAACTTACTCTTGCCTTCATCTCCCCCAGCTCCACAGTATATAACCAGTCACTCCTCACAACCCGAGGACAGCTCTTGCCCACAGGTCCTGTCCCTGGTTTTTAATAAAACCACTTTTTTTGCACTAAAGACATCTCAAGAATTCTTTCTTTTTCTTTTCTTGAGTAATTTATTGTCAATTTGGTTTCCATACAACACCCAGTGCTCATTCCAACAAGTGCCCTCCTCTGTGCCCATCACCCACTCTACCCCCCTCACACACCCCCCCTCTCTCCTCAGTTTGTTCTCAGTCTTTGAGAGTCTCATGTTATGTCTTCCTTCCTCTCTGTGGCTTTTTTTTCCCCTTCCTTCCCGTCTTCCCCTCCCCCCTGGTTTTCTGTTAGGTCTCTCCTGGCTGTCAGCTCTGAACTCCCTCACTCCAAAACCCCATCAGGGAGCACCGTGAGTATTTAATGTTTGCACTAACGGGGGCATGTCGAGAATTTGGGTGGTGGTGAGAATCTAAGGTTTTGGGGGCTCCCATCTAAACAGCCAGAATCAGCAGCTGATGTAGGAGGGGCAGAAAAAATAAAAGAAGGCATCAAACAGCTGTTTTGGAGAAGAGAAAAGGAAAGCTACGACACAAGCAAGGTAGGCTTGCTAGGCAATGCTGAGAGTCCACTTGAAGTTTATCAAGGTCAAAACCTAGACCCAGATATCAGTATTTATTCTGAAAACTCCCTGAGTGATTTGAATGGGCAGCCAGCTAAGACAAGGTTTCTCAAGTTCAATACTATGGACTTTTGGGCCAGATAATCCTTTGTTGGGGAGTAAGCGGGAAGGGGGTCCTGTGCATTACAGGAGGCTTGGCAGCATCCCGGGCCTCTATCCACCAGATGTCAGTAGCACCCCCACCTCTGCGAGTCACAACAACCAAAAATGTCTCCAGACATGTCCTCAGGGGGGCAAAATCGGCCCTAGTAAGGGAATAAAGGCCATAAACACTCCATATTTATAAAGCTTAGGAATTGTGTAAGCTCCTTGTTACCATGAGCACTGTGGGTAAGAACACAAGCTCTGAAATCAGACAGTCTGCGTTCAAACCGTAGATCCAGTACTTACTTTCGTTTGACCTTAGACAAGTTACTTAACCTCTCTGTGCCTCAGTTTCCTCATCTGTAAAATAATAATAGTACCTGCCTCAAGAAGTTGGAAGGAGTAAATGAGTGAACGTATGTAAAGCAGTAAGACCAGTCCCTGCTCATTCAATACTAGCCACCAGCTATCATTATGATCACAGAATCAGAAATGTAGTAGATACCAGATGCCTCGTTGATTAATGAACTGTTTACATTAAGATATATTCCATCCTTAACCAATAGAAATTTCTACACTGAAACGGAACGGAAAGGCAGAGTACATTGAATCTTTTATTTATTTTTTTAAACTTACATCCAAGTTAGCACACAGCGCAGTAATGACTTCAGGAGTAGAATCCAGCGATTCACCCCCTACATATATGCTCAGTGCTCATCCCAACAAGTGTCTTCCTAATGCCCCTTACCCACTTAGCCCATCCCCCCCCACCCTCAATCCCCCGCAGCAACCCTCTGTTTGTTCTCTACATTTAAGAGTCTCTTAGGTTTTGTCCCCCTCCCTGTTTTTATATTATTTTTGCTTCCCTTCCCTTACATTCATCTGTTTTGGATCTTAAATGCCACATATGAATGAAGTCATATGATATTTGTCTCTCTCTGACTAATTTCACTTAGCATTGAATACATTGAATTCTCTTAGGATTAGTATCCTGATTTCTTCTAGATTCCAGGCACACTCATTCATCCATTTGACAAATATTTATGGAGCACCTACTATGTCCCACTGTTCTAGGTCCTGAGAATACAACCCTGAGCAAGACCCACAAAGTCCTTGCTCTCTCTTGGAACTTATATTCTAGCAGGGAAAAGAAAACATGGAATCAGTAAACAAATAATTAAATGATGTAATTGCAGATAATAATTGTTACAAAGAAAACAAAAGTGGGATGAGGGGAACGACATTCACAGAGGTTGGTAGGGAATGTTGTTTTGGAATGCTGGTCAGAGAAGACTAAAATGAAACAAGGCCACCTGTTATATATGTATATACCTGATGAAAGGCTGGAAGGCAGGCAAATGTTTGGGCTGGTGTATTTGGGGAAGTGTGAAAATACGAGTAAAGGCCATATATGGCCTCAGAGGCTACGGTGAGGAACCAGGGTCTTATTCTCAGCGTGGGAGAGGGTTATCAGAGGGTTTTGAACAGTGGGTTTACAGGATGGCATTTACAGGCTATTCCATGTGGTCAAGGGTGGATGCTGGCTTAGAGGCTACACAGTAATTCAAGAGAGAAATGTGGGTAGCTAAGCTTATCTCAGGGTATTATAATTGAACTCGCTTTGCATCATGGCGGGATCTGATATGAAACGAATCTGTCTGGGACACAGTTCAGCAGTATGGGAAGCTTAGGAACTAAACGAACAGCTTTATGAAAGAACGGTTGAATCCACTTATAGGGTAATGGTCATCATTTTTAATGAAATAGAAGAGATGGAAGAAAACTGAAAAATTGCACAAAGGAAAAATGCATGATAGTTTGTGATACTCTATTTTAATCATATATACATATGTTCATAGTACGTTGAGATATAAAATATACCTCTCACTATGGATGGCAGGCAGGAAAGTTTGAAAAACACTACAAAAAGTTATCTTATTTATACATAAGTAGGTAATAAGCTGCCCTTTATTTTTTCCCTTTCTTGATGTGCCTGGCATCCCCCCAAATGACGACATTATAAAAAGGTCCAAAGGTAGTATCTAAATAAAATGATGGACTTATACTACACTATCTTCTCTTCCAGGGAAATCAAAATATGACCCTCCAAAGCTGGGAAGAGTGACTCACCTCTAAACTGTTAGGCCTTTTCAATGGAAAAAAAAAGAATATGAGCAGAACAAGAAATTTTCAAATTAAACTTTAGACGTTTAGAAGCTAAAAATGGAAAGAAACGTCCTGCAGGTAGTAAGAATAACTACCAGAACTCCACAGCAAGCACGATACCCGGTAGGAGTAAAGTATTAGAACCATTCCCACCCAAATCAGATACTCCTTAATTGGCCCTAGAGCGAAGCCTAGCCACTAAGTTAAGCAAATAAAATGAGGGAAAATGTTCGAGGTTGGGAGGGGCGGGAATCCCTATTTCATTTCCAGACAGTTTGATTGTCTACCTTAAAAATCCAAGAAATCTGACTGGAAAAACTTTGAACTAATAAAAGTTCAGTAACATGGCTTGAATATGATAGACCTCCAAAAAATTAAATAGTCTTTCTATATAAGAGTATAGTAATTATAAAATAAAATGGGAATAAATGATACAATTTCTAAAAGCAATAAAAATTACACACACAAAACCATCTAGGAATTCCCCTTACAAGAATGTGCAAGACCTACAGTGTGTTATAGGCACAAGGATGGACATACAGATCAATGGAACAGAACAGAGTTCAAAAATAAACCCGCACATATACAGTCGATTAATTTTTGACAAAGGGGCCAAGGGGACACAAGGGGTGGGGACAAGTACAGTCTTGTCAACAAATGGTGTTGGGGGGCACCTGGGTGGCTCAGTAGGTTAAGAATCTGACACTTGGTTTCGGCTCAGGTCAGGAACTCAGGGTTTGTCAGTTTAGCTCCCCGAACCTCATCAAGCCCCCCACTCCACGCATCGGGCTCCATGCTGCTGGGGTAGAGCCTGCTTGGGATTCTCTCTCTCTCCCTCTCTCTGCCCCTCCCCCACTCTTTCTCTTCAAAATACAGATAAATAAACTTAAAAAAAAAAAAAACCATTAAAAGGGGTGCCTGGCTGGCTCAGTCAGTTAAGGTCTGACTTCGGCTCAGGTCGTGATCTCAAGGTTCATGAGTTCAAGCCCCGTGTCAGGCTCTGTGCTGACAGCTCAGAGTCTGTAGCCTGCTTCAGATTCTGTGTCTCCCTCTGCCTCTGTTCCTGCCCTGCTCATGCCCCTGTCTCTCTCTCTCAAAAATAAACATCAAAAAAATAAATAAATTTTAAAAAATTAATAAACATTAAAAAAAAACCCAAATGGTATTGGAACAACTGGCTATCTATATGGACAAAAGTGAAACTTGACTCCTACAAAAATTTACCAAAACGAAGTCATATATCCACACATAAATGATAAAACTATAAAATGTCTAGAAGAAAGCACAGTAGAAACCTGGGTGAACATGAGGTAGACAAAGATTTATCAGACAGGTTACTAAAACTGCTGTCTATAGAAGGGGAAAAGCCTGATAAGGTAGACTTCACCAAAATCTAAAACTTTTGCTCTTCAAAAATAAAATCATTAATGCCACTTATATGATGTAGACGTCAAGATAAAATAGCCAAAGTCATAGAAAGAGATAGCAGAATGGTGGCTGCCAAGGGCTAGGGGAGGGGAAATGGGCAGTCACGGTTCAATGGGCGTAAAGCATCAGCCTTACGCGAGTAATTTTGGAGATTCGAGTAATTTTGGAGATTCGTCGTTCGCCGCAGCGCTTAGAGTTAACAGTGCTATACTGCACACTTAAAAATTTAAGGGAGTAGATCTCAAGTTAGGTGTTCTCAAAACAATAAAAAGAAAATGAAAAGGCAAGCCACAGATTAAAAGAAAATATCTGCCATACGGATACCTGACTTGCATCCAGATATATGGTTCAGTAAGACAGACAAAACAATTTCGAAAAAAGACATTTCATAAAAGATACACTAACGACCAAAAAGCACACAAAAACCAGTCATCAGAGAAATACAAACTAAAGCCACAAAGAGCTGCCACCACAAACCCAGTGGAATGGCTAAAATAAAATAAACTGCCAATACCAAGTGCTAGCGAGCATGCCGAGGAACTGGACCTCTCCTACGCTGGTGGTGGCAGTGTACTGTGGTGTGGACACATAGCAAAAGCATGGCGGTTTCTTATGAAGTTAAATTCACCACACGATACAGCAGCAATCCTACTTCTAGGTATTTACCTGAGTGAAATGAACATGATATTCACGCAGGAAGATGCGTGTAAATGTTCATATCGGCCCTATTCATAACCACTGAACGTCAGTGAAGGAATAAACAAACTGTGGAATATTACTCAGCAATAAAAAGGCCAAATTATCGATTCGCACAACACTGATAAACCTCAAATGCATTATGCCAGGTGAAAGAAGCCAGACTCAAGAAGGTCACATCACGTATGGATCCATTCGCGGGACACTGAGGGAAAGATCAATTTATAGCAACAGAAAATAAATCCATGGTTGCCAGGGGTTAAGAATGATGGAAGAGGTTGAATACAAAGGGTCAATAAGGTATTTTCTGGAGTGATGGAATTCTTCTCTAACTTGCTGATCTTGCTGCAGTGCTCGCTGCATGACTATAGGTATCTGTCAAAACTTCTAGAACTACACACGAAAAGGGTGGATGTTATTACACATAAATTATACCTCAATTCCAAAAACATGGAGTCAACTCAAGGATTAATTAGGTAGACTTATAAAATGGAACAGAATGTTCACAGAATCTTATTTGATTGAGAGAATTTATTTTATGGTAATTTTTACCAAATGTTTAGCCCATTTCTTAACTTCCAGTACTCTCACCTCATACCATGTCCCCAAAATAAGTTCCATGTGGATTAAAGACCCACATATTTTAAAAACCATAAATATTTTAAAAGAATTTTTTCCCCTCCATCTTGGGGTAGGGAAGGCCTTTCTCGGCAAGGCCTAAAAACCAACTCCTGGGTTTTTACTGAAGGCAGAGATTGCTTTCTATCTCTGGAATTATTAACATCACAGAAATACATTCTCTGACCACTCCCACCTTTTTTTTTTTTTAATGGTGCTCTTCCCAGTGTGTAACAAGTGTTTGAAAGAGACTTGGCACTCTCAGGCAGCAAAACGGAAAAATGTGTTTGTCAGTTTCTCGTGAGCAGTGAAAGCACCAGGAACTACGTAGTGACGTCCCTCTCTGAGTCCGAAACCTATACATCGAAGTCCCCCTCTGAGTCCCAAACCAGACTCAGGCACACCGCAACCACACCAGAGCCCCCTAAGCCGCACCAAAGCAGCTTCTTAACTGGCTCTCCCTACACCTGAGCAAACTCACTTTGCCATTTCTGGAAGGCTATTCATGGTACCAAAAACATAGCGGCTCGCCTTTCCTGGCCAAACTTGGCAATGAAATTCCATTTCTCAGACTTTTTCTCCCTCTGCTGAACAAAATCATATCCATAATTAAAGCTCAACTTTTTGTTCTTTTCTGCGTTTTCGACAATTTTTTTTTCTAGAAAATTCACACATCCCTGGAATCTGTGGGGTTTGGGCAAGAATTATTCACACAGAATAATTTCTTCTGCATTTCTTCAGTGTTTTTCAATAGCGAAATGTGCTCTGTCGCCCCCTTTAAGGAAAGTCACCTTGCAGGGACGTGGGGATGATAAAAGCAGAGGGAATCTGATCAGGGCTCGGCATCGCGCTGAGGCCCTGTAAAACAATATCCCTGTTCAGCTACAAAATTTGGCCACTTTTTGTTTTCCACCTTTGCATTTGCACTGTAAAAGCAGCCCAAACCAAGCACTGTCCAGATCTTAACTAACCAAATTTCGGGCCACTAAACAGGACTCCCCAAATCCTTTGGAAATAACACTTGCTTTGTCACTTAATTTACAAATTATTAGGACATCGAACTTAATTGTATTGTCTTTTAATAACTAAACTCTTAATAAATTGTTAATTATTAATAGCAATAAAGCAATATAACCATTGGCATACCATGTATAACTGAGGTTACACTCACAGGCTTAGCTCTGAAATGAGCCAAAGAGAAGCGAAGAAGGGAGGAACTGCAATACCTAGTCAGACTTGGCTTTAATCAATCTTCACTCTCCATCACCCAACAGCTCCTAACCCTGATCAGAGAAACGGGTCCTTTTTCTGTCTATGGTGACCCTTACACGGGATCAGCTACATAATTTGTGGGGCCCGGTGTAAAATGAAAATGCGAAGGCCCTTGTTCCGAAATTACTAAGAATTTCAACAGCGAAGGCAAAGCATGAAAACCGAATACGGGTTTCATACCCACGAAGCCAGCTCTAGCAACAAGATAATGTACTTGGCCAGTAAGCTGGCAAGAAAAATAAAGCATTTCGCTTCTAAACGAGTAGCAGTCATTTCATGTGTGTGTTTAGGGTGGAACTGGGGCTGTAAAGTTTTACGACCTCCTCTCCCAATCTCTCACTTTTCCTAAGGTTTTCAGCCTGTTGGACAAAACGTACTCCCGCAGTACCATATAAAATGTGGTCCATGGAGCCGCAGCATCAGCATCACGTGGGGGCTTGTTAGACGAGCAGACGGTCGGGCCCCACCCCAGACCTCCTGCATTTTAACAAGATTCCCAGGAGATTCGCGTGGACGGTACATACTAAGAAGTGTCACTCTCGAGACGGCCACGGAAAATCTCCGCCGTCTGCCTCATCTGAGCTGGCAAAGCCCGTCGGCTCCCCTGCTCCTCACCCTATACATAGTTCCGGAGCCTCGAAAGGGCAAGTCCCTGTTGGAATGCTCTCACCCGAGACCTCCAGCCTCCTCTTTCCCCCGGTGCTCACCCCCGGGCTCCGGGCTGCCGCTCAATCCCGCCGCGCCCCCGGCCACCTGTTCTGGGTCCCGCCAAAGAGGGCGGCGCCAAAGCCGTTCGCGGCCCTGGGCGCGTTCGCGCTCCGCCCGGAGCAGTAAACTGAGTCCCCCAGGAGTCTGGTCTCGAAGACCGCCCGCGCGAACGAGATTCGTGGCTCCGTTTCCTGGAGGGGTGGGGAGAGTTTGAGTCCTCACGAAGCTTTTGGATACACACGCCGTCCCCGGACCCCTCGGAGAACGCGGCGCCGGAGCCCCCTTGCCCAGGCGCGCACTCCCCCACTAGCGGGGTGCGGCCCCCCGGTGCCCGGCCGCTTGGCCTCTGCCTTTCAGGGCGGCCCCGGGCTCCGACTCGGAGCCGCAGCCGGGCGGAGGGAGCGTTCGCCCCGCTGTCCCGTCGCCCTCCAGGTCCAGGCGCTCCGCCCGAGCTGCCCGCGTTCGTCGTCAGCTCCGGAGGGCTGGGTCTCAGGAGCCCGAAGGAAGCAGACTCATCGCAGCGCCGCGCGCTTACCTGCGGGTCCCCTCAGACCGGCTGGCTGCCGGCGCCCTCCGGCCCTCCTTCTTCTCTTTACCTCCGGCCGAGTCCCTCCCCCTTTCCCGCGCGCTGGCTCCGCCCCCGCCGCTCCGGGACCGTTCTCCCGCCTGCTCTCCAGCTGTCCAGCGCGGCGTGGCGCGTCCGGCGCTCGGCGGCGGCGAGGCTGGGCGCGGAGGCTGGACGCGGAGGTGGGGAGCGGGCGGGGCGCCGGGGGCGGGGAGCGGAGGGTGTGTGCGAGCGGCGAGGCGGGCCGGGGGCGGGGGCGGGGAGAGAACTGGGGCCCCCGGGCTGGGTGGCCCACCCCACCCCTGCAGAGCCCCCCACCCCACCCTGCAGGGGCGGCCACTGCGCTTCTGGACTACCCGGACTGCGAGACCCGCCGGATGTCAGGTCCGGCGCGCTCCTTGGAGACCCCCTAACCTCCAAACTGGGTTAAAGCCTCTCACCTTTAGGGGTCGCCCCGGTATCCGAACGCCTGTCTCCCCGTTTTCAGCACGGTGCACTGTGATGGGCGGGAACCCGAGGTCGCCCCTCTGCCACAATATTCCCAATGCAGACATCAAAACTCAGGGGGATTTGGAGTGATCGGTAAAAGGAAAATGTCCTGGGAAGGGTTTTATTTAGTTCCATGGTTATCTGATGAAGCACAGGTTACCCCGGATACCTAGAAACTGGGATTTCCCAGCACTCTGCTTGTATGTGTTTTGGGGTGGGGGGGAGTGGGGGGGTGGGATATGGAGTGAGTTGTCTCTGGTCCCTTCTATCTTTTCTTTCTGTTAGCATCTCCTCCCTATGCATGGTCACAGAAGAAAAATTAGATCTGGATAGGACTTACAGATCATCTAACTAGTTTGTCAAAGTACCCCATGTTACAGAGGGGGAAACAGAGGCCTTGAGGACTTGACTCAGTTCTACAATTCGAATTACTTGTAGAGACCAGGGGGAAAAAAAGCGCTCTGGATTCCCTCTCTGGCTCCTTTTACTGATGCCCAACTATCCGCTTCAGCCCTACCCTTTACAGTCAAATAGCTCCTATAGTTGCAAAACGCTTTATCACGTTAAAGGCACCATTCTCTTTCGTTAAAACCTGCAGGAGAATATTCCATTGTTCTTTACCACCAAAACAAAATTCTAGATTCTGAATTGCATCCACAGCTCTGGAGAAGATGTTTCTAAAGGGCAGGTAGGTCTGCAGAGCACATCCCGCTGACTCTGCCACCTTAGACGCAACCTCGGGGGAAGATGTGCGCCGCTTTTGCAGGAGGCTTGAATTTGTTTTGCAAACACCAACTTATTAACACTCACAACACTCTAGCTGGATAAATGAATGGAAAGTGTTTTCAGAGGGACTTTTTACTGGTTGGATTAAGGGGGAGTGGAGGTCAGGAAACTCATCCAGGTTACATAACAAGCTGGAGGCAGAATTATGATAAGGGGGAAAACAGTATATTTTAATAAACACGCTTAATGATACTCCAAAGGATTAAATTGTTTCTCTTTGCATTAACTTAATACTTGTACTGTATATGTTCGACTTACTAGAAAATAGACTTCATATCGTGTAGAGCCACCAAAAATCTCTTACGTTGCTGTTTAGCAGACTCTACTGAAACTCAGTATACAATTACCCCATGTCTGGCAGTTGCCTTTCTAGGTGTATGTATATGCAACAGAAATGAGCGCATATGTTTACCCAAGGATATGAATGAGAACGTTTATAGCAGTGGTCTTTCTAATAGCCCTAGATTGAAAACTACTCCAATGTCCGTCAGCAGAATGGATTGAAAACATTGCGGTGGGATCGTCACAAAATGGATACCCAACAGCAAGGAGAAAGCATGAGCCACTGCTACACTGAGTGCAGACAGAACTCATGAACAGTCCTGAGCAACGGAGGTCAGACATGAACGCAAAACGTACAATGCGATTCCATTTATGCAAAGTATAAAACAGGCAAAACCAGCAATCAGGTTAGTGATCATTGAGAATTTGGTGACTGGAGGGGGTTCCAGAGGGATAAGAAGGATTTGTGGGGCGCAGGCGATGTCTTGTTTCTCCATCCGGGTGCTGCTTACGTGGATTCATTAAGTTTGTGAAAATTTCCTGCGAGGCTCACCTATGGTATGTGCACTTTCCCTATGCACGTTTTACCTCAAGAGAAAGTTAAAATATGTATACCTCATCTTAAAAGTTGCTCGAATTTCTAAAGTAATGCCAGAATAAGTATGCTTTTCCTTTAAGCAACCTCGCTATTAAAAAAGACGCTTGAAGGAAATATGTCTAAAACACAAAAATGAGACACTCCTTAGCCTAACATTAAAATTCGGATTTTGGTGCACTTCCAGCCAAACTTGGAGTCTCCTTGGCACACACTCTCAGGTCAGCATAACTCTGCCATCAAGACCGAAGGAAGACAGGGTCACACGCCTACACCGGCACTGTCTGGCGATATGAAGGAAGGCTGTGGGTGCTCCTAATTTGCAGTTAAATCTGTTTGTTCTTTGCAGTTAAATCGTAGATCTAGGGGACCACAGCCCGGAGGCTGATGTCGCAGCAGCTAGAGAGTGGGCAATTTGGATCCTGCTCCATAGGGTATTTGAGCCGGTGAAAGAGTTTGATCCCAAGCATCAGTCAGTCGGGAAATATGGCAGAGATGAGTGGGGAGAGCAGAAGGCCTTGTCCCCCCTGTCCCCTTCTTCTAGTGGACCCCCAAGTGTGGGCTCTCGGTCAAGGGAAGTGGCAGTAAAGGACAGCTCGACACTGCTCAGGGCCCGGCTCTCTCCGTAGAACTTCAAAGGCAACTTCACCTGTGGCCAAGTAGTCTAAAAATATACCACCCGATGGGCTCGAAGGGATTTATTATGTCCCCAGGGAAATGAGCACAAAGGGAACACAGGACTTGGATGGGAGTCGAGAGAGTGGGATGAGAAACTGGCACGGCGGTGACGGTGACGACGGTGATGAATATTATACTCACTATGTGCCGGACACTAGGTCCTACCTGCTTGATACTAAATCTTCACGGCAACCCACTGAGACTGCCCAGCTGAGGAAAATGAGGCACAGAGAGGTTAAGCAGCTTCTCCCAAGATCCATAGCTAGTAAGTGGTAGAGCCAGGACGGGCATCAGTCCGAGTGTCACTGTCCTGCTCCTGCTGTCTTAAGGCTGGGTATGGAAGGTAGAATGTTGGGATGGCTAAAGCACTACATAGAGAATCAGGAAATGAGGGGTTTGGTGTGTACCAGTTTTACTACTAACAATCGGTGTAGCCACTTAGACTACACTGAGTCTGGGTCTCAGTTTCCCCATTTGTAAAATGCATAAGAGGTGACAAGACAATCTAAACCCGAGCAGTTGTGCCAACGGTTGGTTTGGGGTATTTAGGCCCCTGATAATCTCATCAGCATTCCAACACCCCAAATAAAAGGCATCTGATGAAAACAGTGTACTATACAAACAAAATGAGAAAAGTCCCCTAGCTGACAGGCCCCCCACTTCCCACAAAACTGTAGTCCGATTACCAGGCCTGAATTTCTCCTTTATAGAAATTCTGGAGCTACTACTGCTCCGAAGTTCTTTCTGGCTTAATCTTTCGTTCATCCATCAAATGTTTATTTTATGTCTACAGTATCAGTGATAATAGCCTAGGGTATGTTTCAGTAACAACTCAAAATCTCTATAGTTAACACAACATAGGTTTATGTCTTATTCATACTATGTGTTCATTATAAGCTGGAAGGGAGAGCTCTACTTACCACAGTCACCCAGGGCCCCAGGCTGACCAAGTAGCCACCTTCTCAAACGTTGCCGGTTGCTCAGAGAGAAGGGCGAGAGCTCTGGACCACCAGCATTTAAATGCTTCAGCCCAGACTTGATGTGCAACGCTTCTGCTCCCAACTCGTCGGCTAGAAATATTCACATAGTTGCACCCAGGCACAGAGGGCCAGGAACTGCAACCCCGTGAGGACCCAGGAAGTGCAGAGGTAGAAATACCACCATACATACTATGGCTGGACTCTGGGCAGATGAAGGTGAGCAAGAGGTGATCCCGGCCGCCAGGCCCTCACGACCAAACCAGAGAAGTCTCTGGCCACGTGATCCCAGCCCCGTGGTGTAGGCTTGGTAGATCTAGGTGAAAAACCAATCACTGCCCATGTGAGTGATGTCACCGTGTGATACAGCAAAATTTTTCTCTAGAACATTGCGTTAGTTGTAATGGTGGTGAATCTATTGCACAATGGAGGAGATAAATAAATCACACATTCTCGTGGGAGGCAAAAGGCTCTCTCTTGTGAAAATACTGAATGAAGACAGTTGGACATGTTGTCATTCTGTTCGATGAAAGTTACAAATAGCAGCTTAATGAAAAATGAAACCAGACTTTGGCCTCTAGCAAGATGAGGATGGTGGGACCAGCCCTTTCTGAGAATGTGTCCCAACTTGAGAAGAGTGGAGCATGGCCGCGTGCCAATACAAATAATCCGAGAATCAAGAAAAAACTAAATGCATCCCAGTAGACCTGCACACTGGCATTAGCTTGTACAACTCATCACCACCCTGCCTTCAGTGAGCAATCCGAGGCCTTGGGGTGGAGATTGCGGGGAGGAAGTTGAGCCCATCTCTTCAGAAGTGAGGCAGGGGACAACTCTCTGGGTCAGGCCACATTCGGCTCAGTCGTAACTGAAGTTCTCTGAACAGAGATGGTCCTGTTTGTTTCTTGAAGTCCATGAAGTCCTGGCTGTGCCTTTTTTTTTTTTTTAATATTTTGTTTTTAAGTAATCGCTACACCCAACGCGGGGCTCGAACCCACAACCCCTAGATCAAGAATTACATGCTCTACCAACCGAGCCAGCCAGGCGTCTGCTCACCATGCAATTTTAATTTTTTTTTAACGTTTATTTATTTTTGAGACATAGAGACAGAACGTGAGCAGGAGAAAGGCAGAGAGAGAGGGAGACACAGAATCCGAAGCAGGCTCCAGGCTCCGAGCCGTCAGCACAGAGCCCGATGCGGGGCTTGAACTCACAGACCACGAGATCATGACCTGGGCTGAAGTCGGCCGCTTAACCGACTGAGCCACCCAGGCGCCCCTCGCCATGCAATTTTAAACCAAATCCCTGGTTTACCCGTCTCTGAAACCACAGCGCATATTTCAGGAGAAAACTCTGAATAGACACACCCTTAGAGCACCCTAGTTTGTCTTATACGTCCATTTTCCCTCTTGGGGAAGATACTTTGAGACTATGAAAATACACTGTTTCTCCTCAAACCTTCTCTTATTAATGTTAGCCTCCGTCTGTGAACCATACCTGCAACAGTGACTACTGTGGTGTTCTAATGGTAGTTTTCTATTTCCCTCCTTTCTTCCACGTTCGTTCATAGAGAAGAGTTGTGCCTTCTCTCGCACTACTGTACTTATTCAACTGCTCAATTTATTTATATCAGTCTGGACTCATCGGTAATTATTTTAGTCTTTGGGTTCTAATCCAATGCTGTCATTTATTTCGTTGTCAAATTGTCTTGGCTTCAGTCACTGGGAGCTCTTTCAGGTTGGCTCCTGTGTCCATTCCTTTTCTGAGCACTTCCTTACTTTCTGGAACCACAATGTATTTCAGGCTTATCTTGTATGTTACATCATTTTTTTCTTTCATTTCACCTGAGAAGATGTCTTAAGTCCCCCTCCCATTTAAAAATAAGTATTGGGGGCGCCTGGGTGGCTCAGTCAGTTGAGCGTCTGACTTCGGCTCAGGTCATGATCTCACGGTCTGTGGGTTCGAGCCCTGCGTCGGGCTCTGTGCTGACGGCTCAGAGCGTGGAGCCTGCATCGGATTCTGTATCTCCCTCTCTCTCTGCCCCTCCCCCACTCATACTCTGTCTCGCTCTGTCTCAAAAATAAACATTAAAAAAATAATAATAAAAGTAAAAATAAGTATTTGCATATTTTTAGCCAATTCATCAATTGGGGACCCACTGCATGAAGTAATACTCCATTTTATGTGTCCTAAGTTGCTTTTCTCAAGTTATAACAGTTATTCTACCTGGGTCTAGTTTTGGGGAACTTAGTGAAAAAAAAAAAACCTGTTAACCTACACCCTTCACCCTAGAATATTTTTGGTATGCCCATTGGCCCCTTACATACTTCCTTGATCTCACCTGTCGTTATGACGTTTTTGGCTAGAAGTACAAGAAACCACAAATCCAACTAGCTTAAATCATAAGGAAATGTGTTATTTCAGGAAGCAGCAAGACCAGATGCATAGCGCGAGGATTCTGGCTCCTCTTCACTGTTACCCTTTCGACACTGCCCTCAGCCTGATTTCCCTCATGGTCGTATGTTGGCAGCCAGCAGCAAAGAAGGCAACAGGCTACCTCGCTTCTGCCCGTCAAGAGGGGTGAGGGAAGGAAGGAGAGGGGAAAACAAAAACTAAAAACAAAACAAAAACAAAAACAAACAAAAAAAACCTTCCTGGCACTGTGGCTTAAATGGCCTTCGCTTTAGCCTGATTGACATAATTTAGATCATATGATGACCTCTGGACCAATTTAGCTGCCAGGGGGATGCCAGAAACTGATTGGCTTAAGCTTGAATTCAAGAACCAATCACTATCAAGGGGAATGTGATTAGCATGATTGGTGAGGACAAGTGGTTCTCAAATATAAGCCTGAATCCATATCACCAGGAAGGCTTACTAAAATACAAATTGCAGGGCCTACAGCCTCAGGGTTTCTGATTCAGTAATCTTGGCTGGGGCCTGACAATTTTCTTTACTTTTCTTTCTTTTCTTTTCTTTTTAAATTTTGAGAGAGAGAGCGAGTGCGTGCGCACACACACAGGAAATGGGGAGAGGGGCAGAAAAAGAGAGAGAGAGAGAATCTTAAGCAGGCTCCATGCTTAGCACAGAGCCCAACTGCAGGCTCAATCTCAGGACCATGAGAACATGACCTGAGCTGAGATCAAGAGTTGGACGTTTAACTAACTGATCAAGGGGCACCTGGGTGGCTCAGTCGGTTGAGCATCTGACTTTGGCACAGGTCATGATCTCACGGTCTGTGAGTTCGAGCCCCACATCGGGCTCTGTGCCAATGGCTCATCAGAGCCTGGAGCCTGCTTCAGTTTCTGTATCTCCCTCTCTCTCTGCCCTTCCCCTGCTCACACTGTCTCTATGTCTCTCAAAAATAAATAAACGTTGAAAAAAAATTAAAAAAAATAATAACTAACTGATCAAGCCACCCAGGTGCCCCAATTTAATTTTCTTTTTTTCTTTGAAAAATTATTCTTAATGTTTATTTATGTTTGAGAGACAGAGATAGGGCACGAGTAAGGGAGGAGCAGAGAAAGCCAGAGACAGAATCCGAAGCAGGCTCCAGACTCTGAGCTGTCAACACAGAGCCTGACACAGGACTCAAGCCCATGAACTGGGAGACCATGATCTGAGTTGAAGTCAGACACTTAACCAACTGAGCCACCCAGGTGCCCTTTCTTTTTTTTTTTTTTTTTTTTTACTGTTTATTTATTTTGAGAGAGAGTGCATATATGTACATGCACGTGCACCACGAGCAGGGGAGGGGCAGAGGGAGAGGGAGACAGAGAATTCCAAGCAGGCTCCATACTCAGTGCAGAGTCCCACCGCAGGGCTCTGTCTCACAAACCATGAGATCCTGACCTGAACTGAAATCAAGAGTCAGACGCTCAACCGACTGAGCCACCCAGGCGCCTCCCCCAATTTACTTTCATGATTGTACATTTCTAACAAGTTCCCAAATGATGCTGAGAACCACACTTAGAGAACCAAAGGGTAGACCCATCAGACTAACTCTGCAGTTGGGGATGGGATCGGTGTACCGTGAGTCACATGAACTTCATGGAAGAAGGATGAATGCCTGAAGAAAACAAGGGGAAGAGAAGAAAGGGTTGAGGGTTGACCATCAGCTGGTGCCTGCCAAACTATTGCTCCTCAAACTTCAGTGTGCATGAATCACTTGGGGATTTTGTTAAAATGCAGATTCTGTTTCAATATCTGGAGTGGGGCCTGAGAGTTTGAATTTCTCCTAAGCAATGCTGATGCTGTTAGTCCATGGAGACCACTCTGAAGAAGAAGGCATTACCCGCCCCCGCTTCCCTGGTTCAGGCCTTCACCATCCCATAGCTACATGCTATGTATGGAACGTCCTAACAGACTCCCTTTCATCTCAGTTGGCTTCTCAGACGAGTCCACAGCACTCCCTGTCATCTACAAAATCCAGCTCAGAATCCTCGGCTTGCCATTCATAGCCCTTTGGAACCTTTCCTCAGCCTTAGTCTTCCACGTAATTCCTCAATTCCAGTCAGAATCCCTGCACGCTCTGCCTAGAATGTGCCTTGCCCATTTCTATAGCTTTATCTTTGCATTTGCTCTACTTCTTACCCAAATTGTCTTCCCTCACCCTCTGCTTTTTTTGAATCCTACACTTCTCTCAAGGGCAAGTTCTTCCAACCTCCTCTGCCCTCCCTCCTATGGATTCTACAATTATTTGCAAACCCCCAGTGTGCCAGGCAGCTTCAGCTGTCCTTACCTCCCCTAAATTCTCCAAACACTCATTGTCTACACCATTTATTAGGCTCTGATGATTCATGGCCTTGAACATTGAGTTTCAGTTTCAGTTTTCATTTCCAATTAGAATAGACGTTCCTTGAGACCAAGCCCCAGTGCTTTCTTTTTCCCCTAGAGTGTTCACCCCTGAATCTGGGTATAGTAGATGTATTTGTCAAGTAAAGTTAGGCCGGGCTGCAGCGACAACCCTAATATTCAATGGTTTAACTTCACAAAGGTTTATTTCTCCCTCAGACATGAAGTCTGAGGCGGGACAGGATACGCTCCTCCACCTGAAAGGGAAACCATCTGGAACATGTCCCTCCAAGATGGCAGGGGCACGGGAGAAGAGGGGGAAGGAGGCACTGGTCTTTTATTTATTTATTTTTATTAAAAAAAATACTTTTAGTGTTTATTTATTTTCGAGAGAGAGAGAGAGAGAGAGAGAGAGCATGAGCAGGGGAAGGGCAGAAAGAGAGGGAGACACAGAACCCAAAGCAGGCTCCAGGCTCTGCGCTGTCAGCACAGCCTGACATGGGGCTCGAACCCACAAACCATGAGATCATGACCTGAGCGGAAGCCAAACGCCTAACCGACTGAGCCACCCAGGCACCCCCACCTGGTCTTTTAAATGCCACAGCCTAGAAGTGATACATATGACTTCTGCTCAGTTCATTGTGTATTTGTCCTATGGCTCCAACTTAAATATATGTAATATTTGATGACCACTCATCTGTACCATAGTAGGTATCAGTAGTTATTTCTTTTCTTTTCTTTTCTAAGATCTTATTTTTAAGTAATCTCTACACCGAATATGGTGGGGCTTGCACTTACAACCCTGAGATCAAGAGTCCCATGCTCCACCAACTGAGCCAGTCAGGCACCCATTAGTAGTTATTTCTTGATAAATAGTTTGAGTCTTTTTCTCAGGGCCTTTTCCAGCCTCAAGAGGTCTTTCTTGAGGATTGATGACAAAGACCACACTGCATTCCAGTGAGGCCTTCCCTGACTGCCTTATTTATTTATTATTTCTTTATTTATTTTTAACTTCCTCCTTCACCATGCCCAGCTCTCTCTCCTCTTTCCTTGCTTTATTTTCTCTCCATAGCACTAATTACCAACCAGCTTACGTTACCTATTTGTTTTGTTTATTGTCCATCTCCCCGCCCCCAAAACAGAAAGCAAGTCCCATAGGGGCAAGAATGTTGGAGTTTGGTTTGGTTTTTTCTATTTTTGTTGCTGCTGTGTCATCAGTGCCTAGACCTGTGCCTGGTACGTAGTTGGTATTCAATAAAGAATGAATGAATGAATGAATGAATGAATGAATGAATGAATCATGGATTTACATGAGAGGAAGTAATGCTTTTGTTTTTTTTACCAGTACCTTCCTGGACAGCCCCGGCCTTGCCTGAGTAGACCAAAGGAAAAGTGTGTAGTGGCTATTAAAAGCTGTGCTGTCTAAAATTCGTAGTGCCAACAACTTATCTTGATCCTTTGCTCAGCTCCCTACTATGACTGTCTCTAGACTCAAGAATAGGCAAAGGAGACACTAAGAAAAGCTTCAGAAAGATTGGTGCCAGGGCCTTTCTTCTCCTAAGTTTGCCTCTGGACGGACCAAGTCCCCAGGGCAGGCTGGACAAATCATCGGAAAGCAAGCTACTAAATAGAGTTTCCAGGGACACTCTGGAACGCTGCTGATCTCTCCCTCCACCTGAAAAAGAAAGTTCAAAAAACGCAAGTTATTCTCCAAGTCACCAGGTTAGGTGCCCAGTTTCCCTGGGAGGAACGTCTGTCCTGGCGAGAGCAATGACAAAACCCCTTTCTCCCAACCAGAGAGGTGGGGGACTCGGGAAAAACTGCAGTCCCTTGCTTTTTGTTCATCTTCTTTATTCCCTCACTCCACAAAGCGAAATGCGATAGTAGCATAATTTCTGTAGCTTTTCTAAGAAATTCCTCTCTGCTGGCACATAAAGAGGACTCTCCTGGATTCCTGCCATTGGCCATGGAGCTTTAACACATTGTTGTTGGCTCAGCCGGGGAGCCAAGATGAGTAAAATATTCTCTAAACCCCTGTGGAAAGACACAGCAAGTGTTTCCAACCGTACTGTATTATTTGACCCAAAATATTTTTCCCCCTCCTCTTTGCCAATCCATGTGTTACTTCCCTCAAAACTCCAAGTGACCTTCCTTTTCCAAACCCCACAGCCCTTGGATTACTACAAAGGTCTGAGGCCACCTCTAAATAGTTCGGTGATCTTCAGCAAGTTACCTCCCGTCTCTGAGCTTCTATTTCCCCATCTCACGGAAAGAGATGTATTAGAACCCAGTTTCTCAGACTTCAGCGTGGATCAAAATCATCTGGAGGGCCTGTTAAAACTGCTGGCTGGGCCCTCCCTCCAGACCTACTGATTCAGTCGGTTTGGGGTAGAATTCCAGGATTTGCATGTCTAGCGAGTCCTCAGTGGGCCCAAGGCTACTGGCTCAGGGACCCTATTTTGAGAGTCACTGTCTTAGATGAACTCAGAGGTTTATGTAGCTGTTCATTTAATGAGTCTATTAGTCTGAGTCAGGGCTCTTTTGGTTGCAAAGGACAGAAACTGGACTCAAATCAGCTTAGATAAGAAAGGGAATTTATCAGCTCAGATATCTGGGAAGGACAGAGGTGGAGTGGATTCTGCATACAGGAATTCATATTATGTCATCAGGTTTCTCTCTCTCTCTCTTTCTCTCTCTCCCTCCCTCCCTCCCTCCCTCTCTCAATAGTTAGTTGCAATCTCATCTTTCCACACAGGACTTCCTCCATGCTAAGCGCCATGAGGCATAGCTATAGACACTTCCAACTTCTGTCATCAGCCCAGACAACAATCACAGAGAAGAAACAGAACTTCTGGTTTGGGGGATGATGATCCCGGGGACAGGTTCTCAGTGGCCTGGATCAGGCCATCATATGGTGAGGAGGATGGACTGTTACGATTGGCTAAGCCCGGGTCACATGCCTTCTCTCCAAGTCAAGATCTGGAACATTCGGCTGGACAGCACCCTTCTCAGATGCAACCTGTGTATCTGTCATGTTCGTTTCCGTATTTTCGGGATCTAGTTGCTAGCGCATAGCAGGTGATTAACAAATATTTATCGAGTGGGCGAATCATTTCATGAATGTTGTAGACTCTTCTTAACGAATCCGGAAATCTTCAAAAGTGGAGCTCCCGTGCACTCTGGGCTAGATGTGAACTTTCTCGGGACTTTCATGCAGCTTTACTGGACCCAACCAAAGTACGGTTTGTTGTTGTTTTCCTTTTTCGTCTTTTTCTCCATGTGGAGACTAGAATTCTGCTAAGCCCCAGCGTATGCTCCACCCTCTACATTCTTGTTAGGTTTCAGAGGCTCCATTTGATGCTACTTTGTCTTTGGAAACACAGTCATGTACCTTTTTTCCTCAAAATACTGTAAGTCACTCTAAGTGTAGATCCTCTTTAGTGTCTTTTAGTGAGTGCCCCGTAGGCTTTTGTTAGCTGATAGTTTAATAACATTTAAATTATCGGTTTTTTCCAATGAAGATAAACATCTCCCCCTCCCCCTCCCCAGCCTGTATTGCAGTGACTTCTCTTTAGAATATTGACTGAATGAGGGGACCTGGGTTCTGTATTACAATCACTGAGGGGCGCCTGGGTGGCTCAGTCGGTTAAGCATTTTACTTCGGCTCAGGTCACGATCTCACAGTTTGTGAGTTCGAGCCCCGCATCGGGCTCTGTACTGACAGCTGAGCCTGGAGCCTGCTTCAGATTCTTGGTCTCCCTCTCTCTCTGCCCTCCCCTGCTTGCACTCTCGCTCTCTCAAAAATAAATGAACATTTAAAAAAATAATAATAATAATAATAAAAAACACTGACTCTTTGGGGAGACCTCAACTTCCTTGTCTGTAAAAGAAGGGTTGAACCAGATCAGGGGTACTCAGAATTGACTACCCATTGAAACCGCCTGGGGAGCTTGAAATAAATACTGATGATTAGGCCCCATCCTCAGAGAATCTGATTTCTAGTGTGGGACCATCAATATTTTTAAAAGTTCTCCAGATCATCTAATGTGCAGCCAGAGTAACGAACGGCTGGCTAGATCATTCTAAGTTAAGAATGTAGACTTCGAGTCAGCATGCCGGCCCTGCCCCTTAGGACAAATCATGTCATCTCCCTAGGACTCAGTTTCTTTATCTGTAAAATGGAGACATTAAGAGTATATAGGGTTGCTGTGAGAATTAAGTGAGATGATCCAACTAGAACCTTGCTATTCAAAGTGTGGTACCTAAACCCAGCCGGTGGTTTAGGTATCACTTAGGTACCTCCTAGATGAGAAATCTCAGGTTTTGGGGCGCCTGGGTGGCTCAGTTGGTTAAGCGG
The DNA here is from genome assembly GCA_030068075.1 of Paguma larvata. Classification (NCBI taxonomy): domain Eukaryota; kingdom Metazoa; phylum Chordata; class Mammalia; order Carnivora; family Viverridae; genus Paguma; species Paguma larvata. Next base: position 13,670,356 of record CM057830.1, read on the forward strand.
CCGACTTCAGCTCAGGTCATGATCTCATGGTCTGTGAGTTTGAGCCCCGCATCAGGCTCTGTGCTGATGGCTCAGAGCCTGGAGCCTGCTTCAGATTCTGTGTCTCCCTCTCTCTCTGCCCTTCCCCTGCTCACACTCTGTCTCTATGTCTCTCAAAAATAAATAAAAATGTTAAAAAATTAAAAAAAAAAAAAAAAGAAATCTCAAGTTTCTTCCCAGACCTACTGAAGCAGGATCTGCATTTGAATCAGACCCTCAGACAATTCTCGTGTACATTACAATCTGAGAAGTGTTGGTGTTGAGGATGTATTAGACTACCCAGCACAAAGTAAATGTTCAATCAACATCAGTCATCACTAACGTTCATACCAGAAATTCTCAAGGTAAATCACTCTATTTCCTTCCCGGCTTCTCAAGTGTTTTCTAGACCCAGCACTAATATTTTAGTCTTTGGACTTCTCTTTAACTAAAATTATCATGTACTCCCAATGTCACTCGTTATTAAAGATGTAAAATATGTTTTACTTATAAAGGGAAATGCCCCATAACCAAGCCTTGGGGGGTTTTCAGCAGTAAATTAAATAGAATCTATTTCTGCGTTACTTATCTTCAGTGCCCGTGACAGCCATACGGTTCTTTTCCATTTAGATAAATAAAAATGCATTTCACATTTTATTTAAAAGCAGTTTATTCAGATAGCAAGAGCATCATTATTACCTTAATTTTTGGTACAAATTTTTATAATTCCTTTCTCAAGCTTATTTATTTATTTTGAGAGAGAGAGAGAGCGAGCGAGAGTGAGAGAGAGAGAGAAAGAGAACGAGAGAGAAAGAGAGCAGGGGAGAGGCAGAGAGAGAGACAAAATCCCAAGCAGGCTCCACACTGTCAGTGTGGAGCCCAACATGGAGCTCAGTCCCAAAAACCATGAGATCATGACCGGAGCCAAAACCAAGAGTTGAACGCTTAGCCAACTGAGCCACCCAGGTGCCCCATTTCCTGATTCTTCTGACACTTTCTTTTTTACTTTTTTGGTTTCTGCCTAGAGGATGGTTAAATATTTTTCTTAACCATGATTTTTCAGAGACAGGTCTGTTTCTTTTACATTCTCAAGGCAGAGCGGTTGTCGCCAACTAGAGAGATCCTGGGCCCTAAGGCCTTGACCCGGACAGACCCAAAGGAGTGGCTGAAGGTTCTTGGTCTTGTCACAAGAGTGAATTCAAGGGCAGACATGCAGCACGGTGGATGAGTAGCACGGGTGGGAAAGTTTATTAAGGTGAAAAGTACGCTCTGGAGCTATGAAAGCGAACAAGCTCAGGAGAGAGAGAGCTGCACACCCTGGGGGTTGGGTTTCTATCTTTTACTGACTGTTGTTAACTAGGGGGCAGAATATTTATTACTTGGGGTGGGAAGCAATGTTTCATGCTTTTTCTTCCTAATTTAGTCAGGGGTTTCCTGACATGGCATCTCCCATCTTGGGCCTGTCTGGTTTGATCTAGCTTCAAGCTCGCTTCGGTGATGCCAGGACAGGCCTCTGACCTTCCCGAAAGCCAGCCATGACTTCCTCACTGCTGATCTCCAGGTCCCCTGTTAGAACCTAAGTAACCGTCCACTCTAACACAAGCGGCAAGAGAAGGCAAACACAGAGATGCAAACACCTCAATGTTCTGGGGAAGAAGAGAAACCTTCTGTTTTCTCTGCTGGCCTAATCCCTCCTGTTCTATTCTGGAACACACAGAGTCCTTGGCCCCAGCACGAGGATCTAAAAGTGTTGAGATTTAGCAATCTCAGTCCAACGGAAGAGAGTTGATATTGGCTGCTGCTGCTGCTGCTGCTGCTGCTGCTGCTGAGGGAGCGTGGGGCAAGCCGAAGGCAAAGTACAGGCTGACAGCACCCCCCCGCCCCCTCCCCTGTCAGGTGGGATATGCGTGGTATTCCTCAGACACTCCTGGCTGCCCGAGAACAGGGGAAAGGAAAGAAAACCAACGGTTGACTGATAGGGATCACAATCACGCAGGACAGGAGTCTCCTTCAGTGCACGGATCATTTAGGAAACTGCGAGAAAAAGGCAGTCTCATCCAGAGCCTGATCTCCAGAAACCTACAGACTCCGTTTCCTGGAGCCCTAATATCACCCTCATCAAGAGGTGAGGGGGTTAAGTGCTTGCCTGGTGATGTGGGAAACAACGGCAAATGAAAAATTAAATTCCCATACTGCCTACAGCCCAGTGACAAGTCTTTGAGACCAGCAGAGTGACCTCCCTCTAGGAGCTCAGCTGCCTGATGAAGACACTTTGCTGGGGGCAAAAGGGAATCTTGGCTTAATATGTTCTTGACTCCCCAGGTTCCTGTGAGTCTCCTTTAAACACAGAAAAATTCCTTTGCAAACCTCCTTTATCTTTAACCGCTAAGTTTATGCTGGCAATTAAACTCTAAACATATGGCCCCTGATGTACACGTGAAGGGTCTCATGACTGAGTTTACTGAATAGTAATAAATGCCGTTTTCCTAACAACGGCTAGCCCCGCGAGGTCCTGGAAACCTTGTTTCCAAAATTCCTTAGAGGTTTACGCTGTCCCCAACCTGAGGGTATATAACCAGTCACTCTTCACAACCCCAGTGCAGCTCTTTCTGTCTCCCGGGTCCTGTCCCCGTGCTTTCATAAAATTACTTTTTTTGCACCAAAGATGTCTTCAAGAATTCTTTCTTGGCCGTCAGCTCCGAACCCCTCCATCACCCAAAACCCCATCACTGATATTCATGGCTCTGAGGAAGAGACAGTCTGGGGGCTCCCATGGGAATGAGGAAGGACACCAGCTAAGACCCCCCTCCCTCCTTTGTCCTCACTTACGAGGGCAGAAGTTCTTTTGGTACTGGCTTATGAGTTAAGGATAGTCCTTTGCAGGAGCAGAAAAGGTTTCCCTTCCTCCTTTCTAGGTTCTTTGGCCAGTCTAACAATTCAATTGCTATAAGACACATTAACAAAAAGATGTTTAATAACAGGTAAACCTCGTATAAATACAGGACGGACCCAGGAAACTTCCCGAAATGACCCGAAGCCATCACCTTCAACACCATCCCCAGCTAAGGCCTAAAGGAGATTCTGGGGGTGGGGAGTCCGTTATGGGAGGCTACCAGGAAAGCGCAGTAAACAAGGGTAAGGTTGTTATGCGGATCTAAGTCACAGCCTTCTCCATAAATAACAACTTCTAGAGATTTAGAGTCAACCTCCTCTTCCTGCTACAGGGCTAGAGACACCCTAATAAAGAGAGGTTGCCCTCCATACAAGTGGAGGCAAATGTAAATGTCTCTTGCAAGAGGGTAACCCCACCTTGGTTTTTAGAGTTTCTCCTGTGTGTGCAGTTTCTTAAAAATACCAGCGTAAAAAGATCAATATGGCAAAGAGGGATGTCACGGGCGGCAAAGTTTGCTCCCCTTTGCCTTGTTTTTAGAGAACAGAATTATAACGCCGGATCCTCTGACTTCTTGCCACTTCAAGTGTGGTTCTGGGACCGGTGTTGACACCATCACCTGTGGACTTGTTAGAAATGCGATCTCGGGGCGCCTGGGTGGCTCAGTAGGGTCGAGCATCCGACTTCGGCTCGGGTCATGATCTCCCGGTCTGCGGGTTCACATCGGGCTTTGTGCTGATCTCTCAGAGCCTGGAGCCTGCTTCCGATTCTGTGTCTCCCTCTCTCTCTGGCCCTCCCCGACTCGTGCTTCTCTCTCTCTCAAAAATAAATAGGAAAAAAAAAAAAACATAAAAAAAGGAAACAGAATCTCAGGCCCCACTCCAAGCCTACTGCATCAGGACTTTTTATTTTTATATACAATACAACATATGTACATTTTTGCAATTAAACCAGCAATTTTCATTATGAACACAGCTCTCTTGAAAATTGGTTGTGCTACTTTTAACTTTCTTAAACTTTATTTAACATTTTTTTTCCAGCTTTATTGAGATATAATTGGCATGTAATGTCATGCAAGTTTAAGATGTACGTGTTGAGCCGACGTATCTATATATTGCCAAATGATTGGCGCCACAGCGTTACCCACCCCCCACCCCCATCCCGTCACAGAAGAGAATGGTTAGTTTCACGGGATCCCCGGGTGACCGGTATATGTATTCGAATTTAAGAAACACTGTTCTAGACACATTAACATACTATCTTCCTATTCTGTTTTTTTTCTTAATTGATTTAGGACAGTATTTATACCTTATCCTGAATATATTTTTTCCCTCAAAATAAATTTGAAAAACCTCACAATATTCGTGCCTCCCATTTCCTCTCATTTTGAGGGAATACTTTTCCTCTCATCGCCTCCCTTGATTTTCTCATTTTTAGTCACCATTTTATTCATCATTCCAGAAAGCGATTCTGTGGAACAAGAAGACATAAGACTGTTCCTCAGAGCCGCCAGGGACTATGTGTAAAAGCATCGGTCACACCCCTTATGAGGCAACTAACGTCTCATTGTCAATGAGAAGTTTTTTTGTGTCCTCAAGGATGACTTTTGCACACAGAAAATATTATTCAGACGCTAATTTGGTTCTTGGAAATAATATCCAATTCAAATTAAATTAACAAATTTTAAAACTTAAAAACAGATCTTTCTGAAGCTTTTAAGATCAACTTACGAATCTCGTTTTCTTTATAAATATAATTGCTTTTATCCATAATTTTACAAGGATTTTTATAATTAATTATTTCAAATAATTTTAAACCAAATTTGAACATCTAACATATTTTATTTTCTGTTTAAGTGCACCAACTGTTTCCTAACAAACGACTTCCTCAAGAATGTCACTGATTAATAAATGTAGTAAACAAAACTTCTAAGTAAGTCCTTTCCAATGTTCTAATACTGTTTGCCGACTTCATAAATTGGTCATCACAAGCCTAAATCAATTTCTCATGTACGTATTTTAAATTAGAAACATAAAGCTAATCGGGGCTCTCGAGTGGCTCAGTTGAATAAGCGTCCGACTTGATTTTGGCTCAGGTCGTGATCTCACAGTTCATGGGATCAAGCCCCAAGCTGGGCTCTGTGCTGACAGCATGGAGCCTGCTTGGGATTCTCTCTCCCCACCTCGCTCTCCCCTTCCCAAACATAACAAAAAATATTAATACTATAAGTTCGATTTATTTATCTATATAGTTAACTGCAAATCTTCCTAGGATGAAAGCAGTGGTTATCAATCAAGGGTGATTTTTCCTCCCAGGGCACATTGGCCAATGTCCAAGAGCATTTTTTTTTTTTGGTTGCAGCTGGGATAGGGGAGAAATTCTACTGGCATCTAGTGGGTAGAGAGCAGGGACGCTGCTAAATATCATACAACGCATAGGACAGTCCCCCACAGGAGACAGTTATGCAGCAAGAAGCATCAATAGTGCCAAGAGGGAGAAACTCTGTAATAAAGGTACTATTTAAAGAGACAATTATGAACTCAAATGTCCATCAACGGTTGAATGGATAAAGAAATGAGGTATACATATATATGTGGGTATGTACATACATATGCAATGGAATATTACTCCGCCTTAAAAAAGAATGAGATCTTGCCATTTGTGACAACACAGATGGACCCAGAGGGCATTCTGCTAAGTGAAATAAGTCAGACAGAGAAAGACAAATTCCATATGATTTTACTTATAGGTGGAATCTAAAAACAAAACAAGTGAATAAACAAACAAACAAAAAACAAAAACAGACTGACAAACACAGAGAGCAAACTGATCGTTGCCAGAGGGAAGAAGGTGGGGGGATGGACAAAAGGGGTGAAGGGGAGGCAGAGGTACAGGCTTCCAGCTGTGGAACGAATAAGTCACAGGGTGAAAGGGACGGCATAGGGAAAATAGCCAATGGCATTGTAATAATGTATGACGACAGGTGGCAGCTACACTTGTGGTGAGCACAGTAGAACCTTTAAACGTGTGGAATCGCCATGTTGTACGCTTGAAACTAATGTAACATTGCATGTCAATTATACTTCAATTTAAAAGAAGAAAACAATTATGTCATCACAAGCAATTTGGACTTACTCCCCAAGTGAATTTTGAGGTTACCTTCTCGGTTGACTGAGATTTGATCGGAACGTGAGATCTGGAGTATAGACATTCAGGGTCATCTTTCCTGCAACCCGAACTGCCTTACAGTGGCCCCTGCCACACCCATAGCTTTTCACAGTGGCTATCTCAAGGCACAACCCCAGGGGCGCCTGGGTGGCTCAGTCAGTTAAGTGTCCAACTTCGGCTCAGGTCATGATCTCACGGTTCATGCGTTTGAGCCTGGCGTGGGGCTCTGTGCTGACAGCTCAGAGCCTGGAGCCTGCTCTACATTCTGTGTCTCCCTCTCTCTCTGCCCCTCCCCTGCTCATGCTGTCAACAGGCAGCTCCAAGTTCGGATCCCATAAATGGGGTCAGTTTTGCTCTCAGAATCCCGAGGAAATTCAAGTCGAGGCTTTTATTTGCTTTTGTAACTTCTTTACCTTTTTCATCTGAGAAGAATCATTGAAATCTGAGACCCTTCAATCCAGATTGCTACACCATCCAGCTGGATTGACCTAATCTATTTACAGCTTCATTCTATTATGAAGTGGAATCCTATCTCAGAGGGCTGGAACACTTTAATGCCTCTCATTGGGTTCCACATATTTGTCAGATTTACTCTAGCTAGACAGTCCAGCTCCAAAGTTATTCTAATGCCATTTATGATGAGAAACATACATGCTTATGTAAACAAATTAGTAAAATTATGCTATATTAAAGTATTTGTTATATATGATATGGAATATATGATATATGTAATACATATATATAAATATTATGTAATTGCATACCTACTGTGTGCCAGGCACTAATGTTTTATATTCAATATTGCTCTAGACATAGGAACTTGGTTTAAACTGCTGATGAGAGGGACCCCTGAGTGGCTCGGTGGCTTAAGTGTCCAACTTTGACTTCAGCTCAGGCCATGATCTCATGGTTCGTGAGTTTGAGCCCTGCATTGGGCTCTCCGCTCTCGGCGCAGAGCCTGCTCGGGATCTTCTGTCTCTCTCTCTCTCTGTCTCTCTGTTTCTGTCTCTCTCTCTCTCAAAAATAAACATTAAAAAAATTGGGGGACACGTGAGTGGCTCAGTTAGTTAAGCATCTGACTTCGGCTCAGGTCATGATCTTGCAGTTTCTTATGTTCGAGCCCCACATTGGGCTCTGTGCTGTCAGCCTGTCAGTGCAGACCCCAGTTCAGATTCTCTGTCAACCTCTCTCTGCCCCTCCCCTGCTTCTGATTTCCCCAAAATAAGTAAATATTAAAAAAATAAATGAAAAGACCGCTAATGGGTTCTTGTAAACCTCTCTTTCCATGCCCTCAACCTACTCAAGGTTGCCTATCCATTCATTCAGCAAGTATTTATTGAGTACCTATTATGTTGCTGATACTGGGGGAGAGGCTGAGGATAAGGTGACCAGGATATACACATTTGACATTTTCACTGACATTACATTCTAAGGCTGTTATTCGGATTAAATGAGATAATATACAACAGTCCTTTATACTTCATAAGTCACTGGGCAAATTCTAAAGTTTCAGGCATACAGTAGCTACAACAGACTCAAGTATGAGGACTTTGCATCTACAGGGGTTAGAGTCATCCCGGGATTGAATTCTAGAAAGTTTTAATTCTTTATCACAAAAATCACAGAGGAACTTGGTTACACAACTCTCGAGTATGGGTGAATAAGATAGACACAGCCAGTAAGAAAGACTCCACCGTCTTGAATCTGTGGCTTTCAAGAATGCCCTGAGGGCAACATTCAGCCAGCAGGTGGTGGGAAGGGAGAGAAGATTGTGATTGGGTATTTCCGGAACAGGTCTGACCCGTGCACTTCTCTTTTTGCTCTCATTTCATTGGCTAGGCTAGAGTTAGGTGGCCGTACTTAACTGCAGGGAGGCTGGGAACTGTATTCTACCTAGGTGCCCAGGAGGGAGAGGGTCTAAATTTAGTGACCAGCTAGCCACTTTCTGACACACTTATTCACACAAGGTTGATTAACTATGGTGGACGGGGTTATATGAAAACCCTAAATGGTGCGCCTTGAGCCTTGACACTGCACTCATCTTATTCTTCCAAAGCTTAAGACTTACATTTAAAAGGAAGGATGATGAGGGGCTTCTGGCTGACTCAGTGGGTGGAGCATGTGTGTGACTCTTGATCAGGGTTGTGAGTTCCAGCCCCATGTTGGGTGTAGACATTACTTAAAAATAAAATCTTAAAAAAAAAAAAAAAAAAAAAGGAAGGCGAAATATATGTGAGTTAGTTTCTTAGGGCAAAGCTCTTTGTCTCTTAGAGCTACATTTTTTCATCTATAAAAGAAAATATCGAAATAATAAATATTAGCACATAAATTAATAAGAAAAACAATGGAGAAAATAAAAGTTTTTTTCTTGGACAAGATCAACAAAAATTGACAAATCTTTAATTATGTGGACCAAAAAAGAAAGAAGACTCAAATTCCTAAACTCAGAAATAAAACAGGGGGTGCCTGGGTGGCTCAGTCAGTTAAGCATCCAACTTCAGTTCAGGTCATGATCTCATGGTTCATGAGTTTGAACCCTACATGGGCCCCCACACTAACAGTGTGGAGCCTGCCTGGGATTCTCTCTCCCTCCCTCTTTCTGTGCCCCTCCCCCACTTGTGTGAATGTGTGCTATCAAAATAAATTAATAAACTTAAAACAATAAAAACAAGAAGTAAAAAAAAGAAATAAAACAGGGCACATTATACCAACTTTAAAGAAACAAAGAGGACTATAAAGGAATGCTATTAACAATTGTATGACAACAAATTAGATAATTTAAATAAAATGGACATATTTGTAGAACGACACAAACTACTTAAACTGACTCAAGAAGTAGATGTCAATTTTATCTCAATAAAAAAAGAAGAAGAAATAAAAAATGCGAGCAGATCCAAAACTAGGAAAGAGACTAAGTAAAAAAAAAATCAAAACAAAACAAAACAAAACAAAAAAAACTACCCACATGGAAAAGCCCAGGCCTAGATGTCTTCATTGGTGAATTCTACCAAATATTTTTTAATGTATTTTTTTAATGTTTACTTATTCTTGAGAGAGACAGAGACAGAGACAGAGCATGAGTGGGGGAGGGGCTGAGAGAGAGACAGAATCTGAAGTAGGCTCCAGGCTCTGAGCTATCAGTACAGACCCCAACACCAGGCTCGGGCCCACAAGCCATGAAATCATGACCCGAGCCAAAATCAAGAGCCAGACCTTTAACCACTGAGTCACCCAGGTGCCCCTGAATTCTTTCTACCAAATATTTAAAGAGGAACCGATAGCAATTCTTCACAAACTCTTCAAAAAAATTCCCAACTCATTATATGGCCAGAATTACCCTGAGAACAAAATTAGACTAAGACATCATAAGCAAAGAAAACTACAGACCAATATCTGTTATAAATAGAGATGCAAAAATTAAAAATATTACAGATCTAACAACATATAAAAACCATTATACACCATAACCAAAAACAATTTATCCCAGGAATACAGATTGGTCTAACATGCAAAACTTAATTATTCTAATACAGTATATTAATAAAATAAAGGACAAAAACCACATAATTATCTCTATAGAGGCAGAAAAAGCATTAAAAACATTCAACACCTCTTCATGATAAAAGCACTCAACAAACTAGGAATATAAGGGAATTTTCTAAACCTGGTAAAGAGCATCTGGGAAAAACACACGGCTAGCATTATACTTAACGGCTTCCCCTAAAATCAGGAACAAGACAAGAATGTCTTGTTGAAGCTCTTAATACTTCAATTCCACATTGTACTAGAGGTTCTAGCCATGGAAATTAGGTAAGAAAAAGAAATGAAAGGCAGCCAGACCAGGAAGGAAGAAGTAAAACTAACTTTATTTACAGATAACATGACTTTATATATAGAAAATCCCAAATAATCTTCTAAAATCTACTAGAACTAATAAACGAGTTTAAAAAGTTTTCAGGATATGGGGTGCCTGGATGCTTAGCTGCCTCAGTTGGTAGAGTATGCAACTCTTGATCTCAAGGTTGTGAGTTCCAGCTCCACGTTGGGTGTAGACATTACTTAAAAATGAAATCTTTGGGGAGCATCTGGGTGGCTCAGTTAGTTAAGCATCTAACTCTTGATTTCAGCTCAGGTCTTGATCTCAGGGTCATGAGTTCAAGCCTCATGCTGGACTCCACGCTGGGTATGGAGCCTACTTAAAAAATAAAATAAAATAAAATAATAAAATGTTTGGGGTACCTGACTGGCTCAGTAGAGCCATGGAGCATAGGATAGTTGATCTCAGGATTGTGAGTTCAAACTTGAGCCCCACATCAGGGGTAGAGTTTGCTTAAAGACACACCGAAAAAGGGTGCTTGGATGGCTCAGTCGGTTAAGTGGCTGACTCTTGATTTTTGGCTAAGGTCATGATCTCACAGTTTGTGAGTTCGAGCCCCTAGTCTGGGTCCGTGCTGAGGGTGTGGAGCCTGCTTGGGATTCTCTTTCTCTCCCTCTCTCTCTGCCCCTCCCCAGCCTTCTCTCTCTCTCCAAATAAATAAATAAACTTAAAAAAAAAACACCAAAAAATAATAACAAAAAAAGAAGAAAAAATAAAATAAATTTTTTTATTAAAAAAAGTTTTCAGGATATAAAATCAATATACAAAAATCAATTGCACTTATTTTTTAAGTTTATTTATTTATTTTGAGAGAGACCTAGAGAGTGAGAGCAGGGGAGGGGCAGAGAGAGAGGGAAAATCACAAGCATGCTTTGCACTGTGAGCGCAGAGCTGCACGTGGGGCTTGAACTCATGAAACTGTGAGATCATGACCTGAGCCGGAATCAAGAGTCGAAAGCTTAACCAACCGAGCCACCCAGGTGCCCCAATCAATTGTATTTGTATATACTTAAAATGAACAACCAGAAAATGAAATCAAAAAGCAATTCTATTTTAAATAGCATCAAACAGAATAAAACATTCAGAAATAAAATTAAAGATATTCAAAATTTAGGGGTACCTGAGTGGCTCAGTTGGTTGACCGGCTGACTTCAGCTCAGGTCATGATCTCACAGTCCATGAATTTGAGCTCCGCATTGGGCTCTCTGCTCTTAGCGTGGAGCCCACTTTGGATCCTCTGTCCCTCTTTCTCTCTGCACCTCCTCCACTTGCTCTCTCTCTCTCTCTCAAAAATAAATAAACATTTAACAAAAGAAATTCAAAATTTGTATTTTGAAATACAAAAAATTCTTGAAAGAAACTAAAGACCTAAATAAATGGACAGATACCATCGTTCCGAAGAACTAATGTCGTGATGGCGATAGCTCCCAAATTGATCTACAGATTGAATACACTCTGTCAGAATCGAGGCCAGCATTTTTACAGAAACTAACAAGCTGTTCCTAAAATCCAAATAACCCCGAAGGGACTCAGAATAGACCAAACAGTTTCGAAAAAGAGTAACACACAAACAAAAGAAGGATCACAAATTTAGACTCAGACTTACCAGTTTCAAAACTTACTACAAAGCTACATGAATCGAGACAGTGTGATGCTGGCATAAGGGCAGATATAGAGATTAATGGAATAGAATCTAGAATTAATTAATAGGACAAATTCTCACATTTACAGGCCACTGATTTTCAACAAAAATGCTGAGCAAGAATAGTCTGGGACTGCCGGATACCCACATGCAAGAGAATGAAGTCGTAGCCCTACTTTATACCATATACCTACATTAACTGAAAATGGATCAAAGCCTTAAGCACAAGAACTGTAAAACTCTCAGAAGAAAACATAGGCCTAAATCTTTCTGGCCTTGGACTAGGCAGTGGCTCTTAGATGTGATACGGAAAGCATAAGCAACGAAAGAAAAAATCAATAAATTATGCTTTATCAAAATTGAAAACTTTATCAAGAAAATAAAAAGACAACTCCCAGAGCCAAAGAAAATATTTGTGTAGGGGAGGAAAAATGATTTTGCCTCTACCCTTCCAGATTCCTGGTGGAGACCCCTCTGTAATAAAAGATAGATTAACAGGAGAAAGACAAACAGATGTTTAATAACATTTATACCTCCTGTACACATGGGAGAGACCCAGGACAACTGAGTAACTCCAAGAAATGGCCTAAGCAACCACCTTAAATAAATACCATCTTCAGCTAAAGACGAAAGATGTTGGGGCTGGGGTGGGGGTGGGGGAAGACCTGGTATTGGGAGGTTACCAGCAAAAGCACAGGAAACAAGGGTAAGGTTGTCATGCCGACCCAGGTCCTTACCTCCTCCATTGATAAGAGTTTCTAGAGATTTAGTCATCCTTCTCTTCCTGGTACAGAGAGGGAGACCCCCTTACAAATGGAGATTTCCCTCATGAAGGTAATGTTTTTTACAAAAAGGCAACTTCCACTGTGATTCCAGAGATTCCCCTGTGTCTGCAGCCTCTCAAAAATAATCGGCCCCGAATAAGCAATATGTCAAAGAGGAATATTGTGGGGTGGCATTCCTGCTCCCCTTTATTTGCAAATCATGTAGCTGATAAGGGACTTGTACGTAGAAAATATAAAAAACTTACAACCCAATAATAAAAAAAAAACAATTAAAAAAGGGCAAAGGATCTCAAGAGGTGTCTCTCCAGAGAAGATATACAAACGGCTAATAAGCACATGAAAATTTGCTCATCATCGTTAATCATCAAGGAAATGCAAATCAAATCCCCAGTGAGATACCACTTCACATTCACGTGGACGGCTACAGAAAAGGGAGAGCTAATTATACTGTAAGGGCAAATCGGGACTGATTCCATTTTGCTTAAGGGCAAACTGGGACTGACTCCATTGTATTCCGTGTCCTCCACCCTGAGTCCCCAGCGCCTGCGCAAAAGCTTAAAACCTGCAAACCTGCAACTTCCCGGTCCCAAAAGAACTACGCCCAGTGACCTATGGAACAGGACCCTTGACCCTTCCTCAGCCAATTGGCTAGGGTCACGACCATCACCCCTCCCACTGCCCCTAGACCCCTTTAAAATTATTGTGTTTTTGGACCGGCGCCCTCTCTCTCGACCCACCGCTGCGTCGGTGCAGGTAGGAGATTGAGCTCGAGGGAGATTGAGGCTTGAGCTAGCTCGAATAAAGGCTCTTTGTTCTTGCATCGGACTCGGCTCCCTGGTGGTATTTGGGGTCCCCGAATTCTGGGCATAACAATACTTGTTCTTAGACTATAGAGAACTTGGACCCCTCACACAAGACTGGTAAGAATGTAAAATGATACAGTTGCTTTGGAAAAGAGTGTGGCACTTTCTCAAAAAGTTTCACACAGAGTCACCATATGATCCAGAAATTTTATCCTTAGGGATACACCCAAGAGAAATGAAAACATATACTCACACAAACACTTGCACATGAATGTGGAAAGCAGCATTATTAATAATAGCCGAAGAGTGGAAAGAGCCCAGGTGTCCATCAACTGACGAGTGGATAAACAAAATACGGCATCTCCATACAAGAATATGTTACTTGGGGGGCGCCTGAGTAGCTCAGTTGGTTGAGCGTCTGACTTCAGCTCAGGGCATGATCTCATAGTTCGTGAGTTCGAGCCCCATGTCAGGCTCTGTGCTGACAGCTCAGAGCCTGAGGCCTGCTTTGGATTCTGCGTCTCCCTCTGTCTCTGCTCCCCTGCTCACACTCTGTCTCTCTCTCATAAATAAACTTTAAAAAAAAAAAAAAAGAACATGTTACTTGGCCATGAAAAGGAACGAGGTACTGGTACAGGCTACAACATGGAGGCTCCGTGAAAACATGATGCTAAGTGAAAAAAGTCAGTCATAAAAGGCTATATATTGTATATTGCATGATTCCATTCATCTCCAATGCCCAGTGTAGGCCAATCTGTAGAGACAGAAAGTAGATTAGTCGTTGCCTGGGGCTGACAGAAGTGGGGAGGGAAAATGGGAACCGGGTGCTAATGGGGTTTCTTTTTAGCGTGATGAAATGTTCTAAAATTTATTGCGGTGAACAGTTGCACAACTCTGTGAATATAAAAAAAGAATGAATTTTACACCTTAAGGGGTGAATTATATGCTTTGTGAATTACATATTCAAAAAGCCGTTACTGAGGAGGTGCCTGGGTGGCTCAGTAGGTTGAGTGTCTGACTCTGGATTTTGGTTCAGGTCATAATCCCAGGGTCGTGGCATTGAACCCCAAGTCGGGCTCTTTGCTGAGCATGGAGCCTGCTTAAGATTCTCTCTCGTTCTCCCCCTCTGCCCCTTTCTCCAACTCACGTGCCCTCTGTCTCTCTCTCTCTCTCAGAAAGAAAAAATAATAAAGCTGTTACTGAAAAAAACATTTTTAAGAAGGCATTGGTCAAGTCCCTACCAGCTGGAATGATCTAGAACTGATTTACCAGAATGAATACATCAGAGATCCCCAGCATGATCAAAATTGTTAAGCCCTCAACAAAGTGTTTCCTTTTAGGTTATTCCTGTAGGATAACAAAACATTTGTTATGTGTGTGTGTGTGTGTGTGTGTGTGTGTGTGTACATGCATTTATGTACAATCTGTATGTAGTCTGTATGTCCAAACAACCACATTGGGCTGAAGGCAATCAAGACCCCACGGGCTCAAGAGAAACTTTTGCCTGTCTTTTAACTACACAGAAGAATCTAAATTGGAGGGTCTTTCCCAGAATAAGGGCTGTTAGCAGAGGTAAATTTTATCTGAGTGACCCATCTGTATGCTAGGGTCGTCTGCTCTTCTTATCAGCCCGTGAAGTGCACTCCTTTCCTCTGAAACCCCGAACCCCTGCCCCCTCTCCTCAGTTCTAGATGACAGACAGACCTCATTGTGCTCGACCGTCTTCAGAATTTCCATGTCGACGTGGGTTCCCCGAACATATACCTATTACATTTGATTTTCTCCTGTTAATCTGACTCATGCCAATTTGATTCTTAGTCCAGCCAGAAAGACCTTTAAGGGGACAGGAGTTCTTGCCCCTCAACAGTTCCAAAAGATGAATTGTTTTTGAAATTTCAATAACTTCCTACAGGTTTACTCAGATCTAAGAGCTTTTTTTAAGTTTATTTATTTATTTTGAGAGAGACGGAGAGAGTGAGAGCAGGGGAGGGGTAGAGAGAGGGAGAGAGACAGAGAGAGAGAGAGAGAATCCCAAGCAGGTTCCGCATGGTCAGTGCACAGAGCCAGAGCCCCAGGCAGGGCTCGAACCTACGAAACCAGGAGATAGGACCCGAGCTAAAATCGGGGAGTTGGATGTTGGGAGCCGTTTTGGGCTCACAGGTTGAGACCCCTCCCCGTGTGGAAAAGGTTGAAGCAAAAGCTCGCCAGCCAAACTGGCGCCTAATCTTACCTCCTTCTAAGCGATTTTTCAGGCCAGGATTTCTTGAACTACTCTCCTTGGCCTAAGGAAGGTAATGCTCTTTTGTTTTACCGCATTTAGATAAAAGGAAGGACCTGGAGCAGGATGCTTTGATGGATTGCATCTGAATGAGAGTAGCCAGACCACCTTAAAGTTGCATCTTGGGGATGGGTTGCACAGATTGATAGAAGTTATGAGCTGGCTGAATATTGGTGTGATTTATGTAAATGTTAGGCTCCTATTATGTAAATTCACTCATCCACGGGCAAAGGACAAGCATTGGGAATTCTGTCCTTGCCAGACGGGTTGTACCTCCCCCACTGTAATTGGAAGAATAGGCAATGACTCCTGGCCTGTTTATAGATAATTAACATAGGCAGGCCTAGGTAACTTCCTGCTCTCTCCCCAGCCTTAAATTTATATGCTAACTTGAAAACAACTTGCAAGATTGAGGAAATCTCCGCTTTACTGATAAAACACATTATTGTTCAAACTATGCTTACTGATGGGCTGTCACTCATTGCTGTAATGTAACTCACTACTTTTAAATAAAGACACTGAGGCCAGCAGGGCAGAGATGCCAGAATTCTCAAGGCTGCCTGCTTGGTCATCAGCCTCCATCTTTCTCGTGGCTCTCTCACTTCCTTTCGCCTGACCGTCCGTCCTTCGTGGACCCCTAGATTCGCCAGAACAAGGACCCCGGCAGTTGGACACTTAACCGACTGAGCCACCCAGGCGCCCCAGAGCTCAGAACTTTCATAACAGGAGAAAAAGGAAAAAAATATTAAAGTAGAAAAGAGAGAGGGAGGGGCACCTGGCTGGCTCAGTCGGTAGCAACTCTTGATCTCAGGGTGGTGAGTTCGAGCCCCAGGTTGGGTGTGGACCTTACTTAAAAAAATAAATAAAAATAAGTAAAAAAGAGAGCAGGGGGGAACAAAGATAAAGATGGGGATAGAAAATTGTCCACATTACCCACTTCGACCTTTCCTTTTCCATTCTTCTGGAACTTTTAGAAATAACACTTCTATTTTCCTCCTTTTGTCCCGCTTACATTCTGCCTTCATCTTTGTTCTTTACGATCATTAGACGTTTGGCCTGCCGTGCAGGTAAGCCTTTCAGATGAACGGTATCTCTGGGAGTAGCTCGCTTTCTAGGCCAGGCCCCCTCCCTCAGGCAGTTGAGGAAGAAGCGTCACTGTTTCTTGAGTCTACTGAGTCTTGATTGCTTTTGGTGCAAAATAACCCACTGCCAAAGTGGCACCTTTTAAGGTGGCACGTTTCTGCTCCCCTCCCACCTCAAGGAAGTCATCGTCTAGGGTTTCTCAGCCTTTTTCCCATTATCTCCCCCCAAGGAGCCTTTGTAGACTTTTTCCCCCCCCTTCCGTGCAATTTCAAATCCGCGGATTCACCGCTAATCTATTTATGTACTCGTGGCCCTCTGGGGGGCCACGAATCATTGTCGTAGCTAAGATTTTCAGTCTCTCATTGAGAATGCATGGTTTAGTGGGAGCGAGCAATGCAAACAAGACAACAACGTGATGCGACGTTATCAAGGTTGAGCAAAATATATCGGATCTCAGACCTTACATCCCCGACTACTTAAAGGGCAAGAGCCTGTGCTGGGGACATTTAGGGATAGAAAAATCAACAAAACAGGTCTCTATCTCCAAAGCATTTGCAAAAGATCGCGCTATCCTCCCTCCCTCCCTCCCTCCTTCCTCCCCTCCCCCCTTCCCCCTTCCTTCCGTCAATGCTTCTTGATTAACTAGTAAGTGCCAAACGATGCATCTTTTCTCGAGCTTTCCTTCCCTAATCCGCTCTTCTTCTTCTCCTCTTCTCAGATCTCAGTACGTTTCTTTTCTCCCCTAAAATAATTTGGTCAGTTCCCTTATCCCCACTCATGCTTAAACGGCTGGTAACAGATTGAAAGTGTCATCCTCTCGTGGTTGAGACCGCTGGTTACCTTTCTTTCTTGGGCACAGAATCTTAGCTTTATTCTAGATTACACGGAGACCAGTGACAAGATTATATTACCCAACCTGTCTTTCAGCCAGGGTTGGCCAATGTGATATAAGGCAAAGTTCTTGGATGGGATATTCAGGAAGCCTCTTTAGAAGGGGAGCCAAACTGGCATGGGCCTTTTGCCTTTCTTTCATTCTTCTTTCCTACTGGCTGGAATACATATATGATGGCTCGAGCTCTGGCAGCCATCTTGGGCTCTGAGTGGAACTTGGAGATAGAATGCATGTACTTAGGATGATGAAGCCAAAGACTAAAGGGGACTGGGTTCTTAATGATCCAGGGGGACTTCCTTCCCAACACTGAACTACCTACTTCACAATTTATTATATATGAGGGAAAAATAAACTATGCATTTAAGCACTGCTATTTTGAGTTTTCTGTTACTTGTAGCCAATTCAAATATAAACTACTACCTTCCCAAGATGGTATTTGCATTTCAACAGGCATTGAGAGTTCACCCTAGAGAGGGAACCTCTATCCCAAAGTTTCAGGCAGAAATCAGCAGATAGGACTTAGATCTCCTTTGGGATTTTGAGATCCCCCTGTGAATGCAGGCCTAGTATCCATAAAATTAGCAGGTGTGTTTCGACTATAATTATTTTCTACCTTAGCAACCCTGTGATGTTATTTGAGCTACAAAAAAGCATTCGAAGTGCTAGTTCTTATGCAATCGTTTATTTAAATGATCTTCTTTGGGATTTTGAGATCCCCTTTTCAACGCAGTCCTAATATCTATAAAATTAGCAGCTGTGTTTCTGCTGTAATTATTTTCTACCTTAACCACTCTGTACAATAACATTTACATCTACAAAATAACAGTTAAAGTGCCATTTCTTATGCAAACGTTTCTTTAAATGGGTACGTGCGGAAAAAGAACACTTTAAAATAAGTATATGACTCTTTAATTACCAAGTCGATTGGTTCTGATACAAATCTTGTACCTTTCTAAACATGCGGCAATGGCTGAGTCCCTTAAGCAACTGATTCTTGATTTAGATCTCAGGGGTTGTGAGATCGAGCCCCGTGTTGGGCTCTGCGCTGGACATGGAGCCTGTTCGGGATTCTCTCTCTCCCCCTCTCCCTCTGCCCCTCCCCGACTCGCATGCACATGCGTGAGCACTCTCTCTCTCTCTCAAAAAAAGAAACATAAAAAAATTAAAATGCGATGCAGACTCATGCATTGTTACAACCTGTTTTCTGCTTGTTTCCTGGTCTCGTGCTGAGGAAATGAGAATCTAGAACTGGACTTTGATAAGTCACAGTTATCTTAACGTGTGCGTGCCCATGGCAGAGCGCGCCCAGGCGGTGAGAAACTGTCTCTGCTTCGTCACGCCTCCATTAACCAAAGTCAACCCTATCAGCTCGGAAACGAGACGTAAGAATTCTAGCGGCTCAGGAAATACGAATCATGAGGGTTGGGAAAAGGAAAATTGGATTACGTTTACATGATCTTTAAAATCTATTACGCACGGTTGTCTTACACATTATTTGATACTGAGTTATGCCTACGGATACAGACAGATTCCAAGACAAGCTTTTAAATATATTTTCCTACTTAACCTCTAAGAAATTGGGAGCCAGTGTGAAGCTGCAACTCAAGTCTCTATTTCCAGTCTCTGCTCTCATTTTAAAAGCATATCAATCTGCCCAAACCCTAGACCATTTATTCCCGGAGCGCCCAGCTGGCTCAGTCCGTCCAGCACACGACTCTAGATCTCAGGGTTGTGAGTTCAGGCCCCACATTGAGGGTAGAGATTACTTTAAAAAAATTAAGTTTAAAAAAAAAGAACATTTATCCATATATGATGTGAAGTTATATTATAAATATTCAAGTTTTCCCAAGAGTGCGATTGAGCCGTTAAACCGTTTGAGCTGCCGATAAAGTTCTTCCCCGCACAGACTGTGCTAAGGCCACGAACAGCATCTTGCTGCAGTTTGTCTTATTATATTTTCCACAAATGCCCCCAAATGTTTAGTTTGGTTTAAAGGCATAAGAATCGCTTGCCAGTTACTATGACGTGTGCTTGTGTTACACTGACCAGCCCCTGAGGCTCTTTAGTTACACATTTGTGGATAAGAAGTAGTAATCCCGGGGCGCCTGGGTGGCTCAGTCAGTTAAGCATCCGCCGTCGGCTCAGGTGATGATCCCGTGGTTTGTGAGTTCGAGCCCCACCTTGGGCTCTGTGCTGACAGCTCGGAGCCTGGAGCCTGCTTCGGATTCTGTGTCTCCCTCTCTCTCTGCCCCTCCCCTACTTGTGCTCTGTCTCTCCCTGTCTCTCAAAAATAAATAAATGTAATAAACAAAAAAGTAGTAATCCCTAGAGAGGATTGATATCCATAAATATGTATATGCGGCTACAGAACATGGTTTCCACAGTCCAGGGTCAAATTAATCAGTGCCCTCCTGAAAAACAGGTAGCTTTATGTGTAAGACCAGTTCTCTTCAAATGGCCACTTCAAACAAACAAACAAAAATACAGCATTTTAGAAGAAGGAAGTAAGTAAAGAAATTAAATGGACAGGATCTTTGGCACATGGTTCTGAGCTCAAATATTAATGTATTAGCTAGAGTGCTAGCAGGAAACAGAAGGCACACTCTGCTGGCTATCCGCGGAGATAATTTAATGAAGACACTATTTACAGAGGTAGGAGCCGGGTTAGAGGAACCAACGGGAGAGGTCAGGGCCCCCAGAGACCAGCAGCAGCAGGAAGTTCTTACAATCCCTGGGCTGGGAAGAAGAGGAAAAGGAAGTGGTGTCTCCGGCTCCCGTGAGAGCTGGAGCTCTGGAGAGGGGAGACTGACCAAGGCTGTCACCGTGGAGGGAGGCAGCTGCTGCCGTAAGCAGAGACAGGGCGAAGTGGGATCTACGAAGAAACACCCCTACCTCTCTCTCTTTTCTCCTACCCTCCAGTCTCCTGTGGCAACTCCCATGGGCCGAACCCAAACAGAATCCAAAGGATACAGAGTCCGGGGCCCAGAGCAGGGCCAAGAATGGATTGGGAAGGGGGATTCAAGTAGAGAACGTGTAAAGGGGATAAAAATCTCTCTCCTAAATTTGTTTCTGAAGATTAAATGAGACAGTGCATGTGTAATTCTATTTTTTTAATGTTTATTTATTTATTTATTTTGAGAGAGAGAGAGAGGGGGAAAGCATGAATGAGCAGGGAAGGGGCAGAGAGAGAGGGAGAGAGAGAATCCCAAGCAGACTCCGTGCGGTCGGCACAGAGCCCGATGTGGGGCTCAATTCCGAGACCCTGGGATCCTGACCTGAGCCGAAATCGAGCGGGACACTTAACCGACTGAGCCATCCAGGCACCCTGCTATGTGTGCAATTCTTAGCACAATGCCTGGCATAGAGGAAGCATCCGATTCATGCTAGGTATTACTTTTATTATATGGGCTATTGAAGACACAGACGTATTTGTTTCAAGTTATGGCCAGTTGATCGATGGATGTTAAGATTTAAAATGTCTTGGGGTGCCTCACTGGCTCAGTCAGTAGAGCATGTGATTCTCGATCTTGGGGTGGTGAGTTTGAACCCCACCTAGGGCATAGAGCTTACTTAAAAAAAAAAAAAAGATCTAAGACCTCTTGAACACGATTCTGAGAGCTGGCTTACACAGAGATCGTTTTGAGCTGTCTTTTCCCCTTAAACTTCATAACTTTTTTTTAAATTTTTTTTATCGTTTTTATTTTATCTTTGAGAGACATAGAGACAGAGTGTGAGCAGGGGAAGGGCAGAGCGAGAGGGAGATACAGGATCTGAAGCAGGCTCCAGGCTCTGAGCCGTCAGCACAGAGCCCGACGCGGGGCTCGAACTCACAGAGCGTGAGATCACGACCTGAGCTGAAGTCCACTGCTTAACCAACTGAGCCACCCAGGCGCCCCCATAACTTTTATATTCTATGACATAACAAGTGATGTATCAGGCAGTAACTTCATCTCATTTAAGCCCGTCTACTCACATGATCCATTCAATGATAAAGCAGAAACCAAAGCTTTCCCCCTCTGGAAAAATAATATGTTAAAAGTCCAAGTTTTTTTCTCTTTTGATTGGCAGAAGGACTCATAAAACATTAGTATCCTAGATTCTTCAGCTCCCAAAATTCTTCCCCAGCTGCCTTTGATGCCTGAAATTCTTCTATAAAGGAATAAAGTTTTTCCTTCTGCAATTGAACTCAAGACTGAAATAAAATTGGCCCTTGGGAAAAGAGGATACTGGCCGAGATTTCGACCGCTTCCCCGGGGAAGCAAATTTTGATACACGCAGAAAGGGAGTGAACGGGGACCCTTTAACTACCCAGGTGCTGCTGAGACTGACAGAGGCAAGATAAGTGGGAATGCTCCCCACCGGTTGTGCCAGGGAAGGAAGGTTCTCGAGGCCCTGCGCTGAATTAAAAGGGGTGTGACTCCAGGCGGTCTGAGGCGGTGTAGCCAGCTGCAGGGGAGTACCAGAAACGTTCCTGCCTGGAGCCAAGGTCAGAGCTGGGAAGTCAATTCCATGTGTGCCGTCCAAAAGGTGAAGCCGGGACAGGAAGCTAGTGTGGAATGTGAGTCGTGCCTAGCGGCAAGGGTCAAAATACCTAACAACACGTATAGTCATATAGAGACACAGATACAGAAATATAATGAATATACGTAGATGGAGATAGAGACATTTGGACATATTGGTACATATTATATAATATATTCCTCAAAACTTAAATGCATACGAATCCTTTTATCCCTAACTCTCTCTGTTTATATCTTATAAAACTGCTTTTTAAATCATTCATCAAATAGTTTTAATAATTTCTAAGTTATTTGTTGATTTTTAGAAAATCTCGATGTGGTCTTTTGTTTGACGTGGGCGATTACTGCCAAGTAATGCCTCTGAGTGGGCAGCGGTTCCGTGCGGGGAGCAGCACCGAATTCTGCTAACGGCTACGCCATTTAATGGATAGCGATTATGTGGCTTGTAGTCTCAATTCAGAGATAATTCATCTCAATATCATATTGTTCATGGTGCTGATGCTTCTTTCAGCCTCTGCTGAACCTACAGCCCTGACACTGGAAGACTTTCTGGCTCTTTGTTATTCTGCCCGAGAATTTTGTAGACGCAACACCTTTCTTATTTTCGTGACGAAGTCCTGAAAATCACTAATTAGAATTTTATATGAAATTGGTTGTCTTATTTTAAAGAATTTTTGTTCTCCTTCAATCCAAAGAGATTCACAAATATCGTTTGGTCAGATTTCGGGTTTCAATATTATGTGTTTTTTCCTCATATCTGTCATCGAGCAACAAGTCCATGTTTAAATAATTTTTAAGGTGAATGAATAGTATTTCTTCTTAGAATTGATATTTGCTTCATTTCAAAGGGTATGTCCTAATTCTCTCTCTAATAATATCATCCACCTCTTTTTTTTTTTTAATGTTTATTCATTTTTGAGAGAGAGAGAGAGAGACAGAGCAGAGCGTTAGCAGGGGAAGGGCAGAGAGAGAGGGAGACACAGAATCTGAAACAGGCTCCAGGCTCTGAGCCGTCAGCACAGAGCCTGACGCGGGGCTCGAACTCACGAACTGTGAGATCATGACCTGAGCCGAAGTCGGACGCTTAACCGACTGAGCCACCCAGGCGCCCCTCATCCACCTCTTTTAATACTTTTATTTATTTTGTTTTATACACTCAGCAACTTTCTGCCTTCATCATATTAACCTTCCAGCTTTATTAATTTTCTTAAGTTTATTTTTTTAATTTTTTAATGTTTATTTATTATTTAGAAACAGAGAGACAGAGCATGAGCAGGGGAGGGGCAGAGAGAGAGGCAGACACAGAATCTGAAGCAGGCTCTAGGCTCTGAGCTGTCGGCCCAGAGCCCGATGTGGGGCTCGAACCCATAAATCGCGAGATCATGACCTGAGCCAAAGCCGGACGCTTAACCGACTGAGCCACCCAGGAGCCCCTTAAGTTTATTTTTTAAAGTAATCTCTACACCCAGCGTGGGGCTCAAACTCAAGCCCCCAAGATCAAGCATCGTGAACTCTACTAACTGAGCCGGGCGCCCCCGATCTGCCAGCTTTACTATCAAAAGATTTCTTTCCTGGAAAGCCGAAGAAAGTTGTTGACACCTCAGGAAGAATATCATTGAATTAAGCCAAATCTCTTAAAAATATTATATTTCCCTAAGATTTAATTAACCCCATTTAATAATTTCTATGGAAGTGACTGTCCAAGACTAGCTAGCGACCCCAAACTGCCTTGGCAGCGTCCAGTCCTACAGGCTGCTCCAGGAGATCCGAGTGTTCTCATTTTCATCACTTCAATTTCCAGCCGTTTTGTTTAATCCTTTTCAATGATTATTTCTTGTACGATAGTATATTATAAAATTTACGGAAGAAGGATTTTAAGTGTTCTGCTTCAGAGGCTGTTAAATGTTTCCTATATTGGGCCAGCTGGTAAATATCTTAGGCCTCGCAGGCAGCAGAGCCGAGCTCTGCTGTCCCAGCAAAACAGCCGTCGCAGACGATATGGAAACGAACGGGCGTGGCTGGGCTCCAATAAAACCTGATTTGTAAACACTGGAATTTGAGTTTTATGTGATTTTCACGTGTCGCAAAGTATTTTTCTTCTTCAGTTCGTGGGCCCATACAAAATCAGGCTGTGGACCAGATTACACCCTGATTTCCATTTTTTTAAAAAATTTTTTTAATGTTTATTTACTTTTGAGAGACATAGACACAGAACGTGAGCAGGGGAAGGGCAGAGAGAGAGGGAGACACAGAATCCGAAGCAGGCTCCAGGCTCTGAGCCGTCAGCACAGAGCCCGACGTGGGGCTCGAACTCACAGACGTGGGATCATGACCTGAGCCGAAGTCAGCAGCTTAACCGACTGAGCCACCCAGGCGCCCCCTGATTTCCATTTTTATTGCATCATCCGAAGATAATTGAATGCAGTGACTTATTTCCAAGTTAAAATATCCGGAAATTTTCCTAAAATTTTGGTTGAAGTTCCATTTTTTTAATCGGGCAATAAGGTTTTTTGTAAAAATTGGTCATTTAAATAATTTTTCCTAAGCACCACAATGGAGTTTAATATATTACACCTCTTGGTTCTATAATATTGACAAACCCATTAAACTATATTTGGTCTTGAATGTCATAATTTAAATACACTAATAAAATACTTTCATGCAAAATAGTTGGAGAAGCTTAGATAATTATTGAAATTTGTGTCTCCTTGTTTCATATGTTTTCCTGAAAATTATGTCCTCATTTTACTAGATAAGTTTAATCATAAGGAAAATTTTAAGTCTTGATTGCATTATTCTTTCTTTAAAGTTCTCATAAAAATTCCCTTTCTGAGAAACATGATTACTTTTAACTACATAGCAGACAACGTGTAAAATTCTGATTGTGTTTTTTAAATGCTTTTTATTTGCTTTTATGACATTTTGAGCAAATATTTTTGGAACGCTTTTACTATTTTAAAAGCTTTGTTTATGGAATAATTTTTTTTTAATTTTTAAAAAATGTTCATTTATTGGGACACCTGGGTGGCTCAGTCACCTAAGCAGTCAGACTTCGGCTCAGGTCATGATCTCACCGTTCATGAGTTCAAGCCCCATGTCAGGCTTTGTGCTGACAGCTCAGAGCCTGGAGCCTGCTTCAGATTCTGTGTCTCCCTCTCTCTCTCTCTCTCTGCCCCTCCCTTGTTCATGCTCTGTCTCTCTCTGTGTCTCAAGAATAAATATTTTTAAAAATGTTCATTTATTTTGGAGAGAGAGAGAGAGAGAAGGCATGGGGGAGAGACAGAGAGAGAAGCGGATAGAGGATCTGAGGTGGAGCTTAAACTCCCAAACCGAGAGATCGCGACCTGAGCCGAAGTCAGATGCTTAACTGACGGAGCCACGCAGGCATCTCTGATAATGGTGAACTTTTTTCCTGATTGCCATTTTTATAAAAAACCCAGGTTTAGCAACTTTCAAATTTTAGCAATATAACTTTGGAGTCCATTTGCACCTAACACGCATGTCATTATTTGAGTCGGAACTGGTTCTTGCACGATATCCGAGCATGTTTCAGGCTGTTGGTGACTTCTGCCACTACCACAAGATGGAACAGGCTGCAGTTCATTCTTGATACTGTTTCTTTGCGTTCACATTCAAAAAGACTCATGCCGAAGATGTTTGCGAGGAATGTTAAGAAACTTAGGGAGATCGTATTGTCTCTCCATTCACCCCAAACTCTTGAATTTGTTAATATGAACACATTGCCCTTACCACATGCACATTTCAATGTGCTAATAACAAACCAACACAGGAATGGAGTGGAATTCTTTAGAAGTCATGGCAACTAAGCAACCTGAGGATAATAATAAAATGATGGTTTTTCTAGAGCACAGAGGGCTCCGTGAAGAAAGTGCAGTTCAGCCTGGCCCATAAAAGAGTCGGTATCATTTATGCTTCACGCAGTTTTCATCTTCTAGGCAGCCACCCGCACACAAAGTTAAGACTAACGAATTGTTTAATATTGCAAAATGCTTGCCCGCCACTGCGTACAGCCACAGTGAACGCCACACTAATTCATGAGTATCTTTGGAACTCCAACTTGAAACAAAAAGGGAAGGAAAAAAGTGAACGCCTGGCACAGGTACTGGAAGCGATCCTCCGTTATGAAAGGACCTTCATTACATGTGACAGAAACGTTAATGAATTAACTTGCGTTTTCTCTTATCTAAGCACTTGCACAACTGAAATCTTCTAGGTCTTATTCCAAAGCTTTAGCGGTCTTTTTTAGGTCGATTGCTGTGCAGTCACAAACCCTTACAGCGATTGGACAGAGTTGCCTTTTGCTTTAAGGACACAGGGTGAGAGGGGCGCCTGGGGGCTCAGTCAGTTAAGCGTCCAACTTCGGCTCGGGTCATGATGCCCCGGTTCATGAGTTCGAGCCCTTCGTGGGGCTCTGTGTTGATGGCTCAGAGCCTGGAGCCTGCTTCGGATTCTGTGTCTCCCTCTCTCTCTGCCCCTCCCCCACTCTCTCTCTCTCAAAAATGAATAAACATTAAAAAAAGTTCAGGACACGGGGCGAGAGGTGTGCAGAGGCATTTCCCTGAAGCCTGAACAGTGTTAGTCACGAGAGTAAATGTTTTCACTCACAGGCTGCGCTCTGCCAGGCAGAGCGCTGGACGCCTTGTGACAGTGGTGTCCAAGTATTCAATACCTTTTTTTAGGCGGGGGGACGTTTGTGATCTCTGTGGCCCTTGAAAGCATGGTTTCCGGGATTTTTCTTGTGAGGATCTAACAACGGAATAGGTGTCGAGCCCTGTACTCGATGCTACGGTACACAAGTTTAAAAAAGCAAGTTATACATAGACCGAAGGCAGAGGACAGACAAGGAAGCTGTATGGTGTGCTGAGTGTCACACTAGAGACTGGCATGGACGCTGTGAGCAGGACAGGGAGCGCCCAGCCCAGCAGGGAGGAGGGAGAGAAAGGCTAGAGAAGACTTCCCGGAGGAGATCAAGTTTGAAAGAAGGGGAAGTAAAGGAAGAAAAAGACAGCATTTCAGGTGGAAATGATGGCAGGGGAGTGAGGAAGGAAGTGAGCCGACAAGGCCCGGTTGGGGTTGGGCAGAGACCAGAGGCGTCGGAGGTCACAGTGAGTGGTTTGGATTTAATCGCGAGGGCCATTTGGAGGCCTCCAAAGATAGAAAGCAGAGAAATGATATGACCAGATTTCCATTTCTAAAGGAGTCCTTGACAGCCGGCTAGAGGGTGGCTCAGACCAGTGCCGGGATCCAGGCCAGAAAAACAAGCTATGGAAAGTGGAGGGTTGAAATGACAGAGGGGACAGGCAGACCCTCTACACATTGGTGGCTCAGTGTACATCAGGGGAAACGAGAGGGAGTCATCAAGAAAGATTGCCATATTTCTGGGCTTTCTGGCTTGAGTTACTGGCTGGACACCAGCACTATTGTTCGAGATGGGAGGCCGCAGAGGACAGAGAGAATTTTGTGGGAGGTGAGTTCAGTTGCAGACCTGCTGAGCATGGATACACCCGGAAAGAACTGTCCAGATGGGTTGATTCCATGGGTCTGGAGTTCAGGTGAGTGCTCCGGGCAGGAGGACATAGATTTCAGAGGAGAGGGCTGTCTAAATACAGGCAGTAGTTGCAATCTTGGGGATGGACTCATCTGTGGAGAAAGGACTAGGTGAGGAGAGGAAGGGAAAGAGGAAAGTGGAGATGAGGAGCGAGGAGGTAAAAGAAGGGGTGTGGTGAGGGGAGGAGAAGCGAGAGGAGAAGAGGTGAGGGAAAGACCGAGGGCAGGACTTTGGGAAGCCCACCATATTTAAGGAGAGAGGAAGCAACCATGGGAAGCCCGTGAAGAAGACAAAGAAAGAGCAATCAAAGATCAGTAGGGACAGGAGGAAAGGGTGGTGTCACCTAAGTCAAGGGAGGAAAGCTCTCAAAAGGAGGCAGTGGTCGGCAGTAGGGTGTGAACTGGATTTGGCAATGAGGTCCTTCACTGCTTTAGGGTGAGTGGTTGCGGTGACTTGCCAGGGGCTGAAGAAGAGTTACAGTGGTTTGAATAGTGAACGGGAGGTGAGAAGTGCATCATCGCGAGGAAGCCGGACTGAAAGGGAAGGAGACAAATTGGCTTTGGCGAGATGGGAAAGGGATTTGAAAAGAGGGTTTGGTTTGAAAGTGTTTAATCCTAGATGAATAAAAGGCAGAGGAGATGTGGGGTTTGAAGTGCAGGAGTACTGAAGTACTGGGAAGGGGGGTGCCCCTGCCTGGGTGGATGTAAGGTGGAGATCCCTGACAGAAATGGAGGGAAGACTGTGAGGGAGGGAGAGAATGAATGTGTCTGGCTTGGGCGCGGAGTGTGAGGGGGAGGACTTTCTGCTTGGCTTCCATATTCCCTGTGTTATATGGGGATGTCACCCCATACGACTGTGACGTTTGGAAGAGTTGCTGTGGATGGCGTGGAAGGGAGGATGCACTCAGAGAGTGGGACTGCGGAGCTGAAGATTTTAAGATTCTGGGGAAGTGCCTCTAGTTCTCTCTAACTACACTGCCTGGCTTTCCGGATACTGCCAAGCTGTGATGTCATCAAATAGGCAATTAAAACTAAATACTCTGTATTTTGTGCCTGGGGTCTTCCAGTTCGTTCCCTACTGCTTCTTACATGCGGCCAGTCACTGAACATTGAGAGTCACCTCTCTACAGTAGTGGAGTACACAATCCCAATTTGGGACAGGAGTCGTAAACAACCAAGTGGAGCCCCAGTAGTGCTCCCCATCAGCCTTACAGGGTTATGAGTCCCTAAGCAAGTCTTTTTTTTTTTTTTTTTTTTGTAATCTCTACGCCCAACATGGGGCTCAAACTCACGGCCTTAAGATGAAGAGTCACGAGCTCTACCGATGGAGCCAGCCAGGCATCCCTGAGTCCATACACAATTCCTTTCGGATTCTTTGTCAACAGAGTTTACACAGTCTGGCAATCAGTCGCTGGAGTCCTTTAAGGCTAGCCCCGGAACGTGACTGGATTCTCCATAGGTCCCCTGCCGAATGGTTCCTTTTATCACAAAGATGTTAAGTGCCCTTGAAGTCTGGTTTCCAAAGTTACCAATTCGCCCTCAGGTATCCACCCAGTCCCAACAGGCGCGATGTCTCTCAGAGCTTGGACTTTATCCCTGGCTCCTCCTCAGGCCTAGACACTGCGTGGGCTTTTCTCAATCTGCCAATACCCTTCTTTGCTGCTAAGCACCCATCACCACCACCACCACCAGGTTGGTTCCACTGGGCATGGTGCTCCCCTGGCCAGTTCTGCCCATGAGATTCACTTTGACAGGTGCTTCCCAGTAGCAGCAGCCCCTCAAAGCCGGACAGCGCCACGCTCCCTCCGTGCATGCCTTCCGTGGCCTAGCAAGCCTCGGGTCTTCAGGTGGGACCCAGCCCAGCACAGCCAGGTTGTACCGAGTCACGCTCCTCGGCCTCCCAAATGCTCGGTCCTCCACTTGGGGGGAGTCTGCCCCCCCAACTCCATCTTCAGCAGTTTCCCAGTCCCTGGGGGCAGATGGGCTCACAGCTCTAGGCACTTGGCAATGGAATATCCATTCCTTCTGGTGAGCAGGCCTGTTATGTCACAGACTGTAGTCCCTCCAACCAACCGGTTGCTTCCCAAGTGACCAAAAGTCTGCATTTTCAGCATAAAATTGAAAAAGTCCCTCTACCTCCCTGGGTCCTACCCACCAGTTTATCATTTACCCGAGTAAATGCTACTTCTTCCATGCAGCCTTCCTTCATCCCTGTGAATAAATGTCATTTTTTTTCCTTCTCTAAACAGCTAGAGTCTCACCGGGCTTCAAGTTCATTCATTCATTCGTTTGGTAAATATTTATTGAGAATCTTCTGGGACCAGGCTCTGTGCCAAGTGCTAGCACACGAGAATAAAAACACAAGCCTCTTACCTCATAGAACTTTCCAGAGTAACTGGGAAACAGCTATGTACATGAACAATTTAATATTTTAAAAATTGCTGTGTAGTGTAGTCGTTAAGAATGTGGACTCTGAACCCAGACTGCCTGGATCTGAATCTCAGCTCCACCACTTACTGGCTGTGTGAACTTGGGCCAGTGCTTCAGTTCCTATATCTGTAAAATAAGATAGTAGTAATACTATCTAATGATAACTACCTCACAGAGTCTAGACTACCAAAAGTGTTCTATGAATGAGTTCCTATTATGATCGTTGTTATGATTGTTTTAACCATTATAAGTACAAAGGGAAATTGGGACACAGAAACATTTAATCCTCTTGACTATATTGGGGTTCTTTATCTGTGCGTCTGATCACCCCTACCAGATTCTAAGGTCCTCCAGGGCAGACATATTTACAACCGACATAACCTTTGACTCAGTTCCTTGTGCTTAGTAGGTGCTCCATGAATATCCACTGGTCTCATGGAAACAGATTTGCCCAGATTTGGGTTAGCACCTGGGCCGCTCCAATTGGGTGTAAAAGTAACCGGAGCTGCCTCCTGCCTTCTAGACCAAATCCTGAGGGGCTGCACGGATCTGTGCTCAAAGCAAAGGGGCAAACAAAAATGAAGGAAAGTCTGTCTCACCCAGACATGCCACGTTTTCATCCTGGGCTCTACGTTTATTCTTTCTCCTGAAGGCTGTCTGGCCTTTAGCGTTTCTACTTCCATGATGTAAATGTATTTTCAAGGGTTGGTTACTTGGCTCTAGAGTTCGCTGGGTGGACCTCAGCACTCAAAAATCTATCCTGGGAGCTGTTAGCACTTTCTCACCCCTACCTCCTTAATAAACTAACTGAAAGAGAACAAACAAAAAGATCAGTTTTGAGGTCCACAAATGTAAGCAACTTATCGTTGCATAAGAAAATCACTTCTCTCTTCTTGAAGTAAATCGTCATTGACCTCTTATGGAATTTTCCAGAAATTCCTCAAATTTCTTAAATTTTGAGTCATGTGGTTCTGAAAAGAAAATATGTCATGCTGGTTTTAATTTCAAATGGCTTCCAATTTGAAGTCCTGGCAAGTTTCTATTCTGGATTGAACCCTAGACGGACTTTGAATTAATTCTAATAAATGATGGAGATGGAGAGCTTACTTGTCGCCAACTGCACTGAAGTAAGTTAAAGCAAGTTGAGTTAATATGTTTTTCTTTCCTACCTTGGGTATCACGTGCCTAATACTTTTGTTACTATAATTTCCAGTCTTCTGTAATCTCATTAGAGAAGTGTTTTAAAAATACATTTGCATAAAAGATGTGCAGAACACTAATCATTAGTTCCCCAAGTAAATCTGTATTGTGGAGGAGAATTTTAAAAGAGGCATTGGTTAAAAACTGGAATCGGGGCGCCTGGGTGGCTCAGTTGGTTGAGTGGCCGACTTCGGCTCAGGTCGTGATCTCACGGTCTGTGAGTTCGAGCCCCGAGTCGGGTTCTGTGCTGACGGCTCGGAGCCTGGAGCCTGCTTCAGATTCTGTGTCTCCCTCTCTCTCTGCCCCTCCCCTGATCATACTCTGTCTCTATGTCTCTCAAAAATAAATAAACGTTAAAAAATAAAAAAAAAAAAAACTGGAATCAGATACAGGCAAGAACGCGAAAGGTGCTCATAGGTAGAGTGGCCGATTTTTGAAGGTGAAGGAATCACAGAATTTAGAGAAGAGAGTCAAATTGGAGCTCTTCCCACCCAACTATTTATAGAGCGTGAGGCCCTGTTGACAAGAGCCAAGATCCAGGACAGCTTGAGTAGCTTCAGGGAGAAACAGGTGTCTGTATATCAGACTTTTGGTGCTCTACGCATATTCCCTTGACATTCAGTCTCCCCTCATGGATTCCAGCAACTCTGTTCCTGAGAGCAGTCTTTTGTTGGGACACATTCGGCTTACAAGCAGGGCAAGCCCAGAGTGGTGGAGAGTTAATATTTCTTTCTTTCTTTTTTTTTTTATTATTTTTGAGAGACAGAGAGAAACAGAGCATGAGCAAGGGAGGGGTAGAGAGAGAGGGAGACACAGAAGCCAAAACAGGTTCCGAGCTGTCAGCACAGAGCCTGACACAGGCCTCAAACCCATGAACCGTGAGATGGTGACCTAAGCCGAAGTCGGACGCTTAACCAACTGAGCCACCCAGGTGCCTTGAGAGTTAGTATTTCTGAAGCAGTTCTAAACCAATGGTGGCTGGGGAAGTGGGGAATAAATCCTCTACCTTCCTGGTCTCTTGAGGCTAAAACTCTGAGGCGTGAGTGGTCTCCTGTCTCCCAGAGCTCCCCAGTGGGACTGACCTCCAGTCACCCGCACTAGTAACTGGCTTGCGAACACACCCGTGGTCATCTTCTTGTCTTTCCCGGTTTCCCCTCTCCCCTCTCCCTAACCTGTGTTTCCTGGGATCGCCTCTCAAAGAAAGTATGTGCGCTTGAATCCTTGTCTCAGGGTCGGCTTCTGGAAGGATCCGAGCTAGATAATTCCTAGTTCTGTAACTCAGGTAAGGCCTTTCCCACTTCTCTCTTGGATGATTTTATACATTTGCCAACTGTTTCTGGCCTGCGATCTCTTTTCCTTCTGTTCTTACCGCACACTGCTCCCAGATCTTCCTTCCTCCGAAGGTGCTGCTCAGATATATTGTTCCCCCTACCCTAAATCCTTTACTATTACCCCACATTCTAAGTAGGAACGCGAGTCCACACCCCTCTCATAATCTGGCCCATACCACTCCCTAGCCTTCGGCCCACAAACCCTTGAATGTGTAGGGTGCTATTGCTGACCTATCCTGCTCACAGTTGCTAAATAGTTGTAGAATCAGAAAGCTTACAGAAAGGTGAGAATAGTCAGCTGGGTATCACACTTCTACCTTTATCCTACTTAAGAGAAGTTCAAAGTACTTCTTTGCACTTACACATTTCCTGTAAATAGACAAAAAACAGTTTTCCCTCCCTCCCCCAGTTCTTTCAGTCTAGAGATAGGGCTCTTATCCATTCAATAAGAACATAACTCCACTTGGGAACGTCCTACTGTTGTTTGTTTGTTTGTTTGTTTGTTTGTTTCTTTGTTTGTTTCTTTCTTTCTCTCTCTCTTCTTTCTTCCTTTGTCTCTTTCTTCCCTCCTTCCTTCCTTCCTTTCTTTGGTTCTCTCTCCCTTCCTTCTTCTTTTTCTCTCTTTCTTTCTCTCTTTCTTTCCCTCTTTCTTTCTTCCTTCCTTCCTTCCTTCCTTCCTTCCTTCCTTCCTTCCTTCCTTTCTTT
Source organism: Paguma larvata (assembly GCA_030068075.1). Lineage (NCBI taxonomy): Eukaryota > Metazoa > Chordata > Mammalia > Carnivora > Viverridae > Paguma > Paguma larvata. The sequence continues at coordinate 13,703,546 of CM057830.1, forward strand.
CTTTCTTTCTCTCTTTCTTTCCCTCTTTCTTTCTTCCTTCCTTCCTTCCTTCCTTCCTTCCTTCCTTCCTTCCTTCCTTCCTTCCTTCCTTCCTTCCTTTCTTTCTTTCTTTCTTTCTTTCTTTCTTTCTTTCTTTCTTTCTTTCTTTCTTTCTTTCTTTCTTTCATAGGCTGTACACCCAACATGGGATCAAGAGTTGCAGGCTCTACCAACTGAGCCAGCCAGGTGCCCCCCACCGTAGTTTCTTTTTTTTTTTTTAATTTTTTTAATGTTTATTTATTTTTGAGACAGAGAGAGACAGAGCAGGAGTGGGGGAGGGGCAGAGAGAGAGGGAGACACAAAACGTGAAGCAGGCTCCAGGCTCCAGGCTCTGAGCTGTCAGCACAGAGCCCGACATGGGGCTCGAACTCACAGACTGTGAGATCATGACCTGAGCCGAAGTTGGACGCTCAACCGACTGAGCCACCCAGGCGCCCCCATAGTTTCTTATTAAAGTAGTCTTAATTTTAATTCCAGTAAAGGTAAACCACTGATTTTCCAATTGCTTTTCCATTTTGTTGAAATCACAAAGGTACTGTAATGATAATCATTTCTCACATGCAGACAAAGGGAGGGAGTGTGTTAAGTGGGCCTGAGCAACATAGCAGCCTCAGCTGTACCTTGGCTCTGCCCATCAGAGCTCGGGTGATATTGAACAAGTCTTGTAACCTCTCTGAACCTCAACTTCCTTACCTGTAAAGCCAGGAGGTTGTGTCTAAGATCCATTCCAGAGCTAAGATACTACTAACAATGTAGCATGATTTGAAATTGTGGTTGCCGGGAATGAATAGGTAGGCAGATTCAAAGGCTCAGAGGCTACTCTAAATTTATTCATGCATCCCATGATTTTTGAAGTCCTTAAAAATGATTAATGGGTGTTACCCGTCAGGACGTGAACTAAAGTCAGCCACAATCTTTGCTTCCCCCAGAAACTCCTGCCTCTTCCCTTCCACCAGTACCTTCCTGAACTTCACGCTGGATGACTGTAACATGCCTAACTTGGTCCTGGCTTTCTCTTGAGATAAATAAATATTAATGTGAAATGAAAACCACACATGTAATAATGTTGGGATTAATGAGGTGCTGAATTGTATTCTCACTTTGCTGTTGTTGGCAAGTGTGGTATTCAGCTGAATTCAAAACTGTGGAACCATTTGTGAAACATGCATGTTAGTCCAAAGTTTTGCATCCACCATGTGGCTTATTATTCTACCAAGGTGGGATGACAGGGCCCTCCGCATCTGGGAGACAGGGCAGGCAGTGCTGGTGTGGTGTGGTCTGGGGGTTCTGGGTAAGCCCCCACTTCTGGCCTCCATGCTTGGCCAGTCACAAAGGAAAGGAGAAGAGAGGAGAGGAGGGAAGAGAATTGTTCTCACTTACCTAGCTCTGGTGAAGGTGGCTGGGAAGTTTGTCTATTAGACCGCTATTGGCCATTAAATTCTAAACTCTCATTCTGTTCCAAGATTGGTCTCCAAGCAGAGCTGAAAGGACATGTGAATTAAGCCTCATATGTGCGGTTTCTCACATATTCATTCCAATAGCTCTTTGGGAAGGCGTCATTAATCCCATTAGACATATGAAGAAACCAAGTCTTAGAAAAGTAAGTGACCCACCAAGGTCACATAGTTGGCAAGTCAGTGTTCAAACCAAGGCTTCTGGTTGTAACTCCAGCACAGCCACCACCCATCCTACCCTCAGAAACCCAGGAATGTATTCCCAGATGTGCCTTTTCTTCTGTCCCACATGTCAGGTGGGAGTGAAAGTTGGAGCCACCTTTGTGGAAGGCAATTTATATTATGTATCAAGACCCTTTAAAATATTTATACCTTTGGACTGTGTAATTCCACTTTTAAAAATCTTCCTGGAAGAAATTACCTGAGATGAGTGTGATTACCAGAGATTAATGCAAAAAGATGCTTATTATAGTATTATTTATAATGGCGAAATGCTCTAAACTCCCCTTCTAGAAGAATAGCCAAATCACTGCAGCAGAGACCCCAGTTAGGCCAGAACAGAGACACAAACATGCGGGGTGTTCCCACCCTTTGAGTATAGGTCTGGATTAACTCATATACATGGGTACTTGAGCAGAAAAACATTAATTCAAGCCCACATTTGAAGCTCAGGTAGACTCGGTAGAGAGGAAGAGGATGCCAACAGAAGTCGGCTTGTAGGGAGGGACCATAGGACCCCTAAAAAACAATTGTTCTAGAAAAGAAAGGATTCGATGTGATAAAATGCCTTTAGCAACATAGCTTGAGATTCTAAGAGAAGCAGAACAAACTCTCTCGTCCCCAACATTCTCCATCACGGCTTATCAACCACCAGCTTTGGACCTTCTCCTGGGGTCTTGTCCTGATGACCGGCTTGGCCTTTTGACATATTATTCATCTACCCTTGGCTTGTTTTTGGACTACCCTCTCAGCTTAAGTCTTGTCCTGGACTGCTGTATACCTCTTTCTATTGGACACACACAAAGAAATACCTAGTAGCCATGAAAATAATGCTTGGGAAGAGTTTTAAGGGGAATGGGAATAATGTTAGATATAATTTTAATCAGGTAATGGAAGATGAAAAACATCTATATATATGAGAGATGATTTTCATTATAAAAACGCAGTCAAAATATTGGAAAGAAATATGTTAAAGCCTTAAAGTGGGGTTATGGGTGACCTATATTTCCTTCTTACTTAACTTTTCATTTTCCATGAACACAAAGGTGTTATTTTATACTTACAAAAGGGAGGTATTTAAAATGCGCTCTTTGTCTCCCTCCTAAAAGGCAGGCAACGCACAAATCTATTAAATTTGGGTTGAAAAATAGATGGAATTGGCCTGAAAGTCGCTGAAGTGGCCCATCTGGTTTAGCTGTATTGGACGAGAACCAGTTGACTGCTTAATTTGGCATCAGCTTGAGTCACTGATGCTTTTATGCAACCTCAGGGAGGGAACCGAGCTACTCTGTGTCTGGAAAACTGAGCTGGTACCATCTTGATACAGATGGTCCAAGGGGAATAATTTTGTATGATGTGGCAAATTAATGTTTGCAAAGAAAATGCTGTTCTATTCTTCAAATGTTCTCACAAATAGTTTACTGAAACTAGACAGCCTTCCTGTCCAATTGCAAAAGAACTTTCAGTTCTCATTTATAAGTGAAACTTGAATCGAACATTGATCAATAAGCCAAGTGTCACTGTGAGGATTTTGTTAGATATTAATGTAAACAAGCACATACATTTATATTCTAAATTCAGAATTTACTACTTGAACCCAGTCAACTCCTTTTCACTATATAGCAATAGTTTATCTGTAACACGTTTATGCTATTATTTTTCCTTTAATCTAAGAACCATTAGCACTCATGTACTAAGTTTTGTATTGTTGCTTTGCACAAAGTCAAAATAATGCATATTTTGTCCTTCAACTATATTGCGATTATGGCTTTAATTGTATACACTACTTCCTCTCTGCCTAAACATAAAAAGTCACTGTATATCATAGGTACTTATTAAATATATAAGAACCAGGGGCACCTGGGTGGCTCAGTTGGTTGAGCGTCGGACTTTGCCTCAGGTCACGATCTTGAGGTTTGTGAGTTGAAGCTGCACGTTGTGCTCACTGCTGTCAGCACACAGAGCAAGCTTCAGATCCTTTGTCCCTCTCTCTCTCTGCCCCTCCCCCACTCACATTCTCTCTAAATAAATAAGTAAATAAATAAATAAGAACCAGAGATTTTGGGGGCACTCCAGTCAGCATCTCCAGTTTTATAGTACCATTTCTCCTCCCTGAATTTTTGCTTCCCTTCATTTCCCTGTCCTCAAGTTGTTCCATTTGCTGTAGATTGAATAGCTGAATAAGAAAAGAATTCTTTGTCTTCCTTGGCATTCCCTACAGAGGTAGCAGCCATCTCCTATTTGGCATCATGGCCGCCCTGAAGCCTCTGGTGAAGCCCAAGATCATGAAAGAGTAGACCAAGAAGTTCATCAGGCACCATTAAGACCAATATGTCAAAATTAAATGCAACTGGTGGAAACCCAGAGGCATTGACAATTGGGTGGACAAAAGATTCAAGGGCCAGATCTTGATGCCCAACAGTGGTTATGGGAGCAACAAGAAAACAAAGCACATGCTGCCTAGTGGCTTCCGGAACGAGTCCACAACGTCAAGGAGCTTGAAGTGCTGCCGATGCTCAGCAAATCTTACTGCACAGAGACTGCTCGCAATGTCTCTTCCAAGAACCGCAAAGCCACTGTGGAAAGAGCAGCCCTGCTGGCCATCAGAGTCACCAATACCAATGCCAGGCTACACAGTGAAGAAAATGAATAGAAAACTTATGTGCATGTCATGTTTGTGTTAATAAAATCATAAAACTATAAGAAAAAGTGATTCTTTAAAACTCTCACAGGCTCGTTCCTCCAGCATATACACACATTCATGCCTCTACCATCTTATAACAACACTACAACAAAACACTTCCAGGTTAAAATGGAAACTAGATATTGATAAGCTAAGGGCAAGTACATTGCTCCTTGGGCTTCTAAACATCCAAGGGTAAGAGAGAAGAGGGGCTTCACAACTCTGAGCCACCCTCCTCCTCCAACACTCACAGTCTCACCATTACACTCTGTCTTGTAGACCACTGGAGCTCATGCCCTCCTGCCCTCTCTCTGTTATCCGCTGAAATGTGTCCTCCCAAAATTCATGTGGAGGTCCCAACCACTGGTACCTCAGAATGTGACCATATTAAACTGTATTTAAGGTCTTTAAGGAGATCATTAAGTTTAAACAATGTTGTTAGGGTGGGGCCCCAATCTCATATCATTATAAGAGGATGAGGTACCAAGATGGCGGTCATCTGCAAGCCAAGGAGAGAGGTCTTAGGAGAAAATAACCCTGTTGGCACCTTGATCTTGGACTTCCAGCTTCCAGAACTGTGAGAAAATAAATTCCTGTTGTTTAAGTCGCCCAGTCTGTGGTACTTTGTTATGGCAGCCAGAGCTGACTGATACAGCCTCCATCTCTGTGTCTGAAGCCCCGTACTCCCACGTCACCCTCTACGCTCCAGCTCTCAAACCACATGGCTCCGTACAGCTCCTCATCCAGTTTTCACATGGCACGTTGAAACCCAGTAGTGAGTTATGAAGTCAATTTCCTGAATCTCAGCCAGAAGATGAAAAATTAAATTGAATAAAATGGAAGAGAACAAAATACAATGGAATGGCACAGAAGCGGATAGAATAAAATAGGAAATATCAGGACGCACTACATGTAGTAAAGATGAGTATCGCTCTTTGGAAATCTTCACTTGACCTTAACCAAAAGGCTGAGAAGCGATTCTCTTGTGAAATCTTTATTTCCATTCTATACGGACATATGTGTACCTGAGGTCATACTGTAAACTGTATATCATTCCGTGGATCATGGTAGAAATAAATGTGGAGGCAACTGACCTAATGTGACTCCATATTCTCTCTCTTTCCAAATTCCAAAGCATGTCCATTCTGGTCTGTCATCAGCAAAATCCCCCACGCACTTAACCCCTCCAAATGTTCTGTTCAATTTGCTCAAACCAAAACTAAAAAACACAAATCTCACAAGCATAATATAACTGAGACAAGGATAGATGTTATTAGGTATGCTCTAAGCAGAAAAACTTTTACTTAATTTTGACCCTCATTGGATTTATGTAGAATACCTCTGTATTCATTTTTGAAGGAAAGAACAAAATCAAAAAGTATGTATGAAAGGCTGGAAATATAACACCGAAAATTATATCTAATGTTAAAATACAAATTTTGGGGGCACATGAGTGACTCAGTCAGTTGAGCATCCAACTCTTGATTTCCACTTAGGTCACGATCCCAGGGTTATGAGATCGAGCCCCACATCAGGCTTTGAGCTGAGCATGGACCCTGCTTAAGATCCTCTCTCTCTCCCTCTGCCCCTCTCCCCTGCTCTTGCGTGTTCTCTCTCTCAAATAAAAAAAAAATCATTATAAAATGCAAATTTTATAATCATAATTTTTTCACTGAATTTTTCCTTTTCTAAAAGCCATTAATAGTAAGATGAACCATTAATTTCATAATGGCTTTTCAGGCAAGAAAGAAACCCTATAGAGTTGCGCTGTCCAATATGGTAGCCAGTAGCCATATGTGGCTACTTAAATTTAAATTAATTAAAATTAGAAGTCCAGTTCTTTAGTCTCACTAGCTACATTCAAGTGCTTGAGAGCTACATCTTCTATCTTACAGAATTTTCCCACCGTCACACAAAGTTCTAGTGGACAGCACTGCTACAGAGTTTTCATGAATGAGAGCTGAGTAGGGAAGAAGGCTTGAGGGCAGGTGGCTTGCAAAAGCCCTGGAGAGCAAGCTGCTTTGGAGGAAATGGATTTTACCAAGTGATGGGTGTGGATTACCATTGGATCTTTACTTACTGCAAGGGAAGGAAGTAAACATCAGAATTGCATAAAAATGGAACCCCACAACAATAGACATATCAACACAAGACAGCAAGATTAATAATATTTATGAAGAGCTTGCTGTTGTCTAGGCCCATGCCAACTGCTTTACAGATGCTCTGTGATTACAACCCTAGAAAGTAAGACAGCCATTTTCACGGATGAGAAAATGGAGGGTCACAGATGAATTTCTTCAGAGTGGACCAAGGAAGTGGCAGAGCAAGGGTTTAAAGCCAGTTTCCAAACCTCGTTCTCCTTCTGTTTCACCAGCAGTTCTCAGCTGGAGATTGGAAAGATGGGGGGCACGGAGGGGGTGTCAAGAGGAGCTTTAGCAGCACTTGGACTGACTGGAAAACCAGGAACACTTCCTACTGTCAGGAAACCCTTTCCTGAAGCCCTCCCTCACACTCCCCACCCCCTCTCTGACATTCCCTCTGTAGCTGTACAGAGTCTACAATTCTCAGGGCAGTAGGGTTGAGGCCAGAGTAATGCAAAGAGTGTCCTAGACACACAGAATTAGATGTCTGAGTGGGTGTAGGGCCAGAGAACATGAATTTACTAAAAAACTTTCCAGTTGATTCTCGTTTTCATGCCATAGTAAAGAAGATTGTACCACACCATTAAAAAGATGGGCAGCAAACTTGAAAGTCAATTAAATATTTAGTTAAATGAAAATGATTGTAAATTGGTTTGCTAAACTGAATGCAAAATCCAAAGCCATATCTTGAAAAAGAATGTTTACATAATAAATATGGCATAATAATGGTCTGAGTTTTATGATCCCAAATTACATTAGCATGAACAGGAACTTGTGAGAAGTAAAAGCAAAACAAACAAACAAAAATAAAGTCCACTTCATGGTTAAGTGGATGACCTAAAAATGTACTCTTCTGCTCTTCTATTGACTGCCATGGAAATGTAGGTGCAGGGCTACATTTAATGAACTTAAAAGGTCATCACTACTAGGATTAAGAATCACCTTCCATATTACCACTGAAGAACAGAAAACAGAATCACAAAACAAATTACCAAAAAAATGTAGGAAATAGCAAATAAGCCTAAAAGAGTACGAAAAAGATTCCAGAAATGAGAGCAGGTGCACCAGTGCTTACGCTGATCATAAATGTTTTATTTTTAATGTTTATTTATTTCGAGAGAGAGCATGAGCACAAGCAGGGGAGAGACAGAGAGGGGGAGAGAGAATCCTAAGCAGCCATCCCAACATGGGGCTCAAACTCACAAACCATAAGATCATCACCTAAACTGAAACCAAGAATCAGACGCTTAACTGACTGAGCCCCCCGGGGGCCCCTGTACACTCTGTAATATGAAGGTGTTCACATTGGGCTAAAAACAAACAAAATATGATCATGTGCTGCCTAAAAAGGACAACCTAGAACAGAACCACACGGAATGGTGAAAATTAAAAGGGTGAATAAAGACATATCAGTCAAAGGTGGACAAAAGGAAGCATCAGCAGTGATAATAGCAAACAGAGGACTCAAGACAAAAACACCATTCAAAATGAATATTTCTCAAATACTGGGATGAGGGAGCACTTTACAAGCTTAAGACAATGAAAAATATCTCAAAGATCTTTTCGTAAGGAAAAAGTTTACCGGGCTTAAATATATAAAAATTTTAAATGGTTGAATCGCTAAAAGCAACACAATCGGTTGAAAAGGTAAACAACAAACAGAAAAATATTTTCCACAGATGTAACACAGAATTAATACTTTTCATATGTAAAGAGTTCATATAAATCTTTGAGAAAAATATTAATGTAAAGACAGACTATTCAAAAAAGGACACCAACTGATTCCATCTAAATCAAAGAAATTAGACTTTCAATGAGATTATTTGCTTCTTTCACATTAACCATTTTTTTAAAGTTTTATTTATCTAAGTGATCTCCACACCCAATGTGGACTGGAATTTACAATGATGAGATCAAGAGTAGCCTGGTCTTCCGACGGAGCCAGCCAGGCGCCCCTTGCATCAGCCGTTAAAAAAAAAAAACCCCATCGAGAGCACTGGATGAAATATAAATTAGTATCTTATCATTTGGACACGATTCCAGCACCAGCTCTCCTGTGTTTTCAAATTGTTCACTCTTGGGGCACCTCAGTGGCTCAGTTGCTTAAGCACCTGATTTCAGCTCAGTCATGATCTCATGGTTCGCGAGCTTTGGGTGAGCCCCTCTTCTCTTTTCTCTCCTTCTCTCTCTGCCCCTTGTGGGATTCTTTCTCTCTCTTTCTGCCTCTTGCTTACTTGTGCCCTCTCTCTCAAAATAAAATAAAATAAAATAAAATTAAATTAAATTAAATGTCCACTCTTTTTGAAACAAAACAGATGAACACATAGGAAGGGGTGGGAAGTGGAGAGAGAGAAACAAACTTTACAAGAGACTCTTTTTTTTAATGTTTTATTTATATTTGAGAGAGAGAGGCAGAGACAGCGTGAGCAGGGGAGGGGCTAAGAGAGACAGAGACAGAATCTGAAGCAGGCTCCAGGCTCTGAGCTGTCAGCACAGAGCTCGACGTGGGGCTTGAACTCACGCTGTGAGATATGACTTGAGCCGAAGTCAGATGCTTAACCAACTGAGACACCCAGGTGCCCCAACTACAAGAGACTCTTAACGATAGAGAACAAACTGAGGGTTGATGGAGGGAGGTGGGTGGGGGATGGGCTAGAAGGGTGAGGGGCATTAAGGAGGGCACTTGTTGTTATGAGCACTGGGTGTTGTATGTAAGTGATGAATCACTGAATTCTACTCCTGAAGCCAATATTGCACTGTATGTTCACTAAAATTTAAATTTAAATTTTTTTTTAAAAGGAAAGACATGTTCACTCTTTTTGAGACAGTAACTCCACCTCTGGGAATCATGACTATGGATGGGCAGAATCAGAACTGTCAGACCAAGATTTATGAAGGAACATTTTCAGGAAAAGATTCTTTACAATCGAGATAATTTTTCTTTCATTTTTTTTTTTTTTGTGAACTCTACATCCAATATGGGGCTCGAATTCACAACCCTGAGATCAAGAGTCACATGCTCTATGACTGAGCCAACCAGGCCTCCCCTATAATTGAGATAATTTTGAGAGAGCCAGAATATTAAATGATGGTGGAGTACTTCATTTCATTTCATTTCATTTCATTTCATTTCATTTCATTTCATTTCATTTCATGTTTTTAGAGAGGTCTCTCTATGTTGCTCAGACTGGAGTGTAGTGGCTATTCACAGGCTCGATCCCACTACACAGGAGTTTCGACTTGCTCAGGTGCAGACTCGGACCAGTTCGCCCCTCCTTAGGTGGTCTCCTCGCGCCGAGGTGGCCACCATATTGATATCTGAACTTAGTGCGGACACCCCATTGGCATAGCGCACTGCAGCCCAGAACCCCTGGGCTAAAGCAGTCCTCCTGCCTCAATCTCCCAAGTAGCTGGGGACTACAAGGCATGTGCCACTGTGCGTGATGATGGTGGAAATTTTTAGAAAAGCATGGTGTACCCATAAGACCAAAGTTATATCTGAGAAGTTGTTATTAAGATAAAGATGATGTATGGTACAAAGTTAACTAAAGGAAAAAAAGGTATGCCCTATTCTATAAACTGGATTCTCAATTGCCTACATGGTATCATCTCAACTAAATTAATAGTGTTTGCCTTTGTTTGATAAGTTGTTTTTTTCTGCTTCGGAATACTTTTCTGTACTTTCTCAACTTTCTACATTGAGCACAGGTTACGGAAAAAAATCTGAGCAATTTCTTCAATAAATGATGTTGGGAAAACTGGATATTCACATGCAAGTTAACAAAAATTAACCAGAAATGGATTAAAGACTTAAATATAAGACCCGAAACCATAAAACTCCCAGAAAAAAGCATAGAGGAGAAACACCTTGACATTGGCCTTAGCAATGACGTTTTTGGGTAGAACACCAAAAACACAAGAAGCAAAAGCAAAAATAAACAAGTGGGACTACATCAAACTCCAGAGCTTCTGAATGGCAAAAGAAATAAGCAACAAAATGATAAAGCAGCCTATGGAATGGGAGAAAATATTTGCAAAATATCATCTGCTAAGGGGTCAATATCCAAAATGTATAAGGAACTCATACAACTCCATAACATACAAAACAAACAATGTGATTTAAAAATGGGAAGGGGGCGCCAACTGGCACACAGTGGAACATGCTACACTGGATCTCAGGGTTGTGAGTTTGAGTCCCATGTTGGGTGTAGAGATTACTTAAAAATAAAAAAAATCTTTAAAATAAATAAATAAAAATGGGCAAAGTACCTAAAGTGACATTTTCCCAAAGAAGACATATGAATGGTCCTCAGGTACATGAAAAGGTGTTCAACATCACAAATCATCAGGGAAATGCAAATCAAAGCCACAATGAGTCAGAATGACAATTATCAAAAAGACCAGAGATAACAGCGTTTGCAGGCTGTGAAGAAAAGGGATCCGCTTTGCACTATTGGTAGGAATGTAAATTGGTACAGCCGCCATGGAAAACAATATGGAGGATCCTCAAAAAATTAAAAGTAGAAATACTGTATGATCCGCTTTGGGGTATATATCCAAAGGAAATTAAATCACTGTCTCAAAGAGATATCTGCATCCCACGTTCATGCAGCATTGTTACTAGTAACAAAGACATGGAATCAACCTAAGGGTCCATCGATGAATGATGAATAGATAAAGAAGACATGATAAATATATATATATGTATATATATATCTTCACATCTTCTTTATATATATATATGTATATACACACACACACACACACACACACACATACATATATGTAATATTACTCAGCCATAAAAAAGAAGGAAATCCTGCCATTTGTGACAACATAGACAGACCCTGAGGGCATTATGCTAAGTGAAATATATCAGACAGTGAAAGACAAATACTGTATGATCTTACTTACATGTGGAATCTAAAAACAGAGAACCCACAGAACCCACAGAAACAGAGGTGCATGGTGGTTGCCAGGGGCTGGCGAGTGGGAGAAACGGGGATTGGTCAAGGGGTACAAGTCCCAGTTATAAGATGAACAAGTTCTAGGGAATCAAATCACAGCCTAGTGACTATAGTTAACAATACTGTGTTATATATTTGTAAGTTGCTAAGAGAGTGAATCATAAATCTTCTCACCACACACACACACACAAAAAGATAATTATGAGAGGTGACAGATGTGTTAACTAACCTTATCGTGGTAATCATTTCATAATACATACATGTATTAAGCCATCACACTGTACGTCTTAAACTCACACAATGTTCTATGTCAATCATATCAATAAAGCTGGAAAAAAAGAAAAACATTAAAGTACAATAAAACCAGTTTTAGATTATAAGTCCTAAAAATACAGGAGAAAACCTAAGTAGAAACAAATTGCTCTCACTCTGCAAAATCTTTAGTTATAACCCTCTTTTATTAATCAGGATTCTTGGCCACAGAAACTGCCTCTGGCAATCTCGAGCACAAGTTAATACGTTGCAAGGATTTGGGAGACAAAAAGAAGGCTTGGGAAGGCCTGGTTAGCACTAAGTGGTCCCTAACCAGTCTTCATACTTATATCACTCAGGTTTCAAAGACCCAGGTGAGGGCAGCCCGTGATCCAGCCTAGGTCACCCGCCTCCAACAGGGTGAGGGAGCAGTCCCGTTGACTGCCACTGGGGCAGGCAGACACCACCAAGACAAGGCAGAGTGGGAGAAAGGTGAGCCCCAGACTATTAGGACGCTGTGGGGAAGGGGGATGAAATCCTATTGAACTGAAATGTGGTGTCATGACTATGTGTCTTCTGTTGGTAACTTGGCTTCTGGTGGAACTTCTTCACCATTCCTGTCCTATTCGTTCCGTACCTCCCGGAAACGTGGCATCCCCCCTCTCTAGTTTCTGCAACTTTCTCACTCAGGTCACCAATCGAGCGGACTGTCACATCCGGTGGATGTTTCTCAGGCTTTCTCTTTGTAGACACCTTAGTTTGGGTTCCCCTAAAAGCAGAACTTGAGACAAGAACTCGAGCGCAAGTAGTTTGTTTGGGAGGTGAGCCCAGGAAGTACAGGCAAACGAGTGAAGAAATGAAAAGATGAGGGGAAGAAGTCAACACAGCGTGCTGTGAGCAACCAGAAGCTTACTCCTGCTCCCGGGAACTCTGGGAAATGGCGTAGAACATGCATCTCAGAGTTATGTCACCCAAGGGGCAAGGGAGCTGGAGTAGTTACACACCAGCTTCTGCCAATCATCAGTGATAGGCTGCTTGAGGGGGAGTGGTGTGCCTTAGATTCCCTGGCACTCTCGGCCTGCCCTCCATGGGCAGAGCAGGCTCTGGAAACCAGAGAAAGTCCAGAATCAAAGAGCCACATGTCCTGGCAGTTGCAAGTTTGGCCGCATCTACTAGTAAGGACTATGGCAATATGGGCTTGGCACCAACGGCATTTGCTATATTAGACATTTACGTGTGTTGTTTCATATTACTTGTGACTCTTTGAAATTCTTCCTTCCCTTGGATACTGGAACATACCACCCTACTTGTTTTCTGCCATCTTTTCTTTCCACTTCTTCCCATTCTTCTTCTTTTCTTTTTTCTGAAACTTAGATATCTCAAAATGGTAGTATTAGCCATCCAGGTTCCCAAGCCACAGATCTAAGATCATCGTTCCTTCACTCTTCCTTCTCCTCGCCTCTGCTGCCTAATTGGTCACAAAGTCTTTACCATCCTAACGTCTGATCTCTTCGCTACTCTCTCTACCTTTAAGGCAAACTACTTCACGCACTGTGCTTAATAAAGCGAGGTACGGTAGGGACTCTTAGCTTTCCCCCCAACCTTCCGTTTGCTCATTTTGGGCTCATTCCAGTTCCTGAGCCTTTGTAGACTTCATTCCTGTCCCTTTGGCTTAGAAAGACCTCAGCTTCCCCGGCTCACTTCAAAGTGTTTGGTGCAGCCTTGGAGCTGGACTTAACCCCAGGATATTCCCACTCTTGGTAGGATTTTGAGTCAGTTAGGATCCAGTTCAGTAGTGAATTACTGAAACAAAAAATCATTGGGGCATAAAAAGGCTACAAGTGTATTCATTTCTTATCTTAAAAGAAAATCTCTGAAGAAAATCAGTCCAGGGCTGGTGTGCCCCCCACCCTGGGTCTCCGTTTCTGCTTCTGAGGGGACCCAAATTAAGACAAAGGGGTTAAAATTCACCCGAGGACAGTAAGTCCCCTGAGCACAGTTCTTAACCAACGTGGTTAATTTTCAGGCATACCTAAATCTGCAGAGGTCAGAAGCCCTAGGAAGGTTTTCAACAAATTACTTCTGCATGTAGAACTATGACACCACACTGCTATGTAGCAACCTAGAAGAGACTTGGTTCTGAGGGGAACCAGAGAATGTGACTGTTTCCTTTTGGGGTTCCCAGGGACACTCCTGGCCACAATTTCACCTGCCACCACCACCACCAGGCTCTAACTTCTCAGCATCTTTGTCCCCCTCTTCCCCTCAGGCCTACTCACTCTGGAGCCCAGCAACCATCTCAACGGCTTCTCCCAGGGTCTTCTCCCACCCAGTCTCAGCCCAGGTCCAAAACCCACCCCTTATCTGAGGAGGTGTCACTGAGGTGTCAGAGTCACAAGAGCTGATTGCTGAAACACCTGAGGGGTTAAGTATTACTAATAGCTTGCTGTGTTAACCACCCCCCCAGGAGATATTTACATCTTTTTTGTGTGTATGTGAAATTGGTTTCCGTACAACACCACCCAGTGCTCATCCAGTGCCCGTCACCCACTCTCACCCCTCCCATACCCCCCTCAACCCTCGGTTTGTTCTTAGTATAAGAGTCTCTTATGTTTTATCTCCCTCCCTCTCTGTGTCTCTTTTTCCTTCCCCTCTTCCCCTCCCCTCTGGTTTTCTGTTAAGTCTCGCAAAGTCCACCTATGCGTGGAAACATATGGCATCTGTCTTTCTCTGACTGACGTATTTCATTCAGCATAATACCCTCCAGTTCCATCCATGTTGCCACACATGGCCAGATTTCATTCTTTCTCATTTCTCATTGTCGCATAGTATTCCCCTGTATGTATGTATGTATGTATGTATATATATATATATATATATATATATATATATATATACCACAACTTCTTTATCCATTCATCACTTGATGGACAGATATTTACATCTTAATGGGAATGATCTGGAACCAGTGTTTTTTTCACCACTTGGCCTCAAAGACAGTAGTGATTATCTGAACAGCACACTAGGGTAGACAGATGAGACTCTTCAAGGCTGTAGGTTCCCAGTGCAGGAATTTTGGCCATCTGAGAGCCCTGCCCTCGGCCTTAGGCCCTGCTGGCCAGCCTAGGGCTGAGGGGTCCTTCTCTCAGCCACACCTGCAATCCATACCGCACAGTGCTAGAGAAACCACCTTATGCCCTTGAAGAAGGGATGGTGCCAGCCTGTTGCTCAGTGGGCCAAAGCAGGATTGAAAACCAGGGCCTAAAAACAGAAAAATGTGCTTTTTACTGGGAAAAATTCCAAAACTACATACAAGTGGGGACTACAAGCAATCACTTTGGACTTAACCCAGATACTTAACAGCCAATACTTTGCTATTCTTGTTTTATCAGGTACCCTGTACCTTTTTTGTTTTGTTTTGTTTTGTTTTTTGCCAAGTTTTCTCTAAAGCAAATCTCATTTGTCATGCCCTTTCACTTCAGTGTGCATCCCAAAAGAATGGAAGGGAGAAAAGAAGGAAGGAAGGAAGGAAGGGAAGGAAGGAAGGAAGGAAGGAAGGAAGGAAGGAAGGAAGGAAAAGATTTTTCCTATAGAACCACAAGGCCATTATCGCAGTTAATAAAATTAATAACAGTTCATAAATATTATCTATCACTCAGTTCATATTTAAATTTCTAGATAATTGGGAAAATAGAGAAATGCTTTTTAAATAATGGGTCCTTTTTACAACATCAGGGCAGACAGGTTTATAGGAATAAATTTGGGAAGCAGAAATTGTACCCTCTTAGACCCCCTCAGAATATCCTGTTGACCTAAACTGTGAGGTGGTACAGCCTTGTTAAGCTGAAGAAGCAAATTGCCTTCTTATACTTCTTCGGTCCAATAAAGAGTAAAAGCGTTCTTTCCAGGTTCACCGTGTGCTTCTGTTCGCAGGATTTTGTAAGGTATTAGAAGGTCACTTTTACCTACCTCAAAGGGCTCATATCTGTCTCCCTCTGGAACAATGTCTATAAAGGACTCTTTGTACATTCTAAGGGGAAACAGTACAGTGTCCACTTGTTGTTCTTCGTATCAAAGGCTCAGGGGAAAAAATGATGAGGATTTCGTACGTTTGTACACAAACCTGGAGTTGTCCATTAACTTTTGAAATGACCCAGTCACAGTCTACTGAATTCGGAACAGCTGCCACAAAGATGAAAGAGCTTTTCCTGCTGAACCAGAACTAAGGAAAAGTGGTTTGGGACAGTAAGTGACAAGTCAGAGAAGAGAAAAATCACCATAACTCCTGCCAGCTGGCCGAGAGGAGAGTTTGCTTTCATTCGATGCTGCAGCTTCTCCCCGCTGCGGAACGAGTCTTTTCCAGTCGCAGCTAACGTGTTTGAGTTTTCACCACATCCCGGCGTCCGTTCTCGGGACTTGAGTTAGGTCTTCACTCACTTCATCTCCACAACCCTCTGAAGCAGGAATAATTATGATTCTCACTTTTATGAATGAGGAAATGGAAGTGTAGAGGAGTTCAAGGCTCAGCTGTGCAAGAATCTTCGGCCAGTTATAATTGGCAGAGGCAGGGCTTGAACCCAGGGCATCCAGGTTGGGATGAAATGCTGCTATTTCGATACGCATGATCTCATCTGATATCATTGCTTTCATTGCTTAGCTCCGTTCCATCACTTTTCACACTGTCCAAAATTAATTTCTGCTTCCTCTCTTGTTCTTCTGAACGAAGCCGTGAGCTCCTTGAAAGCAAGGCTGCTATGTCCCGACAGTGCTTACCTAGTAAACAGCTGACATTCATTAAATGTAACAGGGCCAGGGCTCGGGGGAGGAGACTGAGGCACTCACCTACAGTGCAGAATTTAAGAGGGCTGGAGAATAAATATAAAAACCAAACCAAAACCGAAACCAAAACAAAAACAAAAAAACGCCTCAGCAATCATACGAATCATACTTCAATGCAATGTTTTTTGAAAAATTAACATCGAGATCAGTAGCAGTGCCATGCTGAGCTACGTTGGAGCCTGAGGCAAAAGGAAAAATCACCATAGTGATCTGGCCTTTAAAAATATTGATATTTTAATCATCATGGAATTTTTGGCATTAATTTTGATTTCTTAAAAATATTGCATTAAAGTAACATTTTTCTTGATTATTGAGTTTTTTAGTGTCTCTCCCCACCCTTAAATTTTGCTCCTGAGGTGAGTGCCTCGCTTGCCTCATCCTAGTCCAGGCCTACAATTGAATGAATGGTTGAGTTTACATGCCAATGTCTACCTTTTGCAGATAAAAAAAATTATATGTATATATATATATGTGCATGTATGTGTGTGTGTGCGTGCATGCTACTCAATGAATAATGGAAAAGACAAATATAGCAACAAACAATAAATGACAAAGCTCGAAGTTATAAAAGACATTGTTTCTAGGAAATTCTTTGTGTTTGCCTGAGTCATCTGAGGTTGGTTATCTTGGTTTTTTCGAGCGGGCTGTTAATGAGGTTTCGGCCATTGACCAATACTCTTAAAAGGCCCCTCGAAGAGCATGTCCTGCTAACAATGACTCATTCATTAAACAGACATTCACTGAGCACCTACCCACGTACCAAGGTGCTGGGACACAGTGATGCCAAGTCAGGCCCGCTTTCAAGTGGGGCAGAGATGGAAGAAAGTCAGCAGGCGAGGGTTCATGGGTTCACCAGGAGGCTTCATGAAAGGCTTCTTAGAGGGGACCAAGAGCATGTCAGTTTAGAGCTGGATTGTTTGAAAGGCCCAGTAGATAACTCCACCCAACTTGAGATCTGAATTACTTATAAAATAAGACAAACAAGTAGGCAGTTAGAGACCAAAATATTAACTTTATCCCTGGTACAATGGATGTTGGAGAATGTGGCTTACACCAGCCAACAAGCTGAATCCCAGAATTAGACTGACCCGCCCACTCCACATCCCTGGACCAAGGCAGACTTTGGCTGCTGCAGGGACAGAGCTTGCCTCTGGAGCTTTGGGAGAGAGTAGGGGCTGCCCTGGGGCAGCTTGCACCCAAAAAGCAGTGATGGGTTGACGCATGCCCACTACTGCCTATATGGAATAAACAGCGAGACACAAATGTGTAAGTGTGCATAAACGAACTTTAATTCCTAGAAGCGGTCAGTTAGCATTTGAAACGCCTAATCAGGAATGCACATTCCAGAGAGGTTTGAGCACTACAAATACTGTTATCTAAATCTATACCCACAGAATTCGTTAATATGTTGGGCATAATTTTTCATTGATGAAATGACTGGTATTTCATATATATATGTGGCAGGTTAGAAAGATTATACTGGCCCAACTACTTTCGCACAAATGAGAATCTGGCAAGCTGAGCGGTCTAATATTGTTAGAGCAGTGCGCTGGGTCTAAAGCCTCGCTTCTAAGCCTGCCTTGTCATGGAGAACTCAGCTGGAGATTAACTGTAGGACTGGCCGGTCCCATTATCAGAATTTTGCTGAATCCATCTTAGGAGTGAATCTTTCCCGTAAGGTGCTTATTGGAATGAATCAGGACTGAGAGTGTTACTTCCACAAGTTTCCAAGAACACGGGGCATGACTGTTTTTGTGCCCACTTGCTGATAAACACACATCTGATAGGATTTGGTGTAAGACTTGCTTTTACTAGAATAGGCCACATGGTTGCTAAGTTGTGGTTATGTATATTTCACCTTCCTACGTTTCTTTGCTAGAACCAAAAGAGCCCGACCACTAAAGAATGGCCAGATTGGCTGGCGTCAGTTCAATACATCCTTCCCAAACTCACCAGTCAGGTAAGTCACTCCTCCCCAACCCCAGGGGTGGAGAGAGCAGGAGTGTTACACTAATAGAAGTCCCTTCCCATGAAAAGGAAAGTCAGTAGTAGGGAATGAGAGTTCTCCACTAACAGAGGCCTGATTCGCACATTCAGAAAATTATAAATCATTCACTATTCCTGGAGCATAATGGGGAACAGGAGGAACGGTGGGGGGTGAAAGCAGACATCGGGGCAGGGATCTCTTGCAAGTCCATACAAAAACTTCAGAACCACCTAGCAATTCGAAGTAGGGTGAAAACAGGATAGGATTGGAATACTAGAAAAGTGACTTTTTTGGCAATGTGGGGCAGAGTGCGAGGGGAAGACAGCAAGGCTAGAAGCAGGGATACCAAAAAAGGAAGGACATTCCAATGATGAAATGGTCCGATTTAAAACAGTGGAAGAGAGGGGCGCCTGGGGGGCTCAGTCGGTTGAGCACCAACTTCAGCTCAGGTCATGATCTCGTGGGCTGTGGGTTCGAGCACTGCGTCGGGCTCTGTGCTGATGGCTCAGAGCCTGGAGCCTGCTTCGGATTCTGTGTCTCCCTCTCTCTCTGCCCTTCTCCTGTTCACGCTCTGTCTCTATGGCTCAAAAATAATTAAAATTTAAAATTTAAAAAATAAAAAATAATAAAAAATAAAACAGTGGAAGAGAGATGGCAAAGAAGGAAAGAGTACGAATGACGTTTAGAAAGAAGAATTTAGAAAGACTTAGCGATCGAGGGGATATATGAGGCAAGGGAGCGTCTTGACCCGTTCAGGCTGCGATAACAGAACACTATAGACGGGGTGGTTTATAAACAACAGGAATTTATTTCTCATAGTTCTGGAGGCTGGAAAGTCTGAGATCAAGGTGCCAGCAGATTCACTGTCTGGTGAGAGCCCATCTCCTGCTTCGTAGATGGCTGTCTTCTCGCTGTGTGCTCACACGGCATCCCATCCATGAGGGCTCAACCTTTATGACCTAAACACCTCCCACGGCCCCACCTCCTAATACCATCACCTTGGGAGTTAGATTTCAATATATGATTGGCAGTGGGGGGCGGGGCACAAATATTCAGTCCAAAGCAGGGACAGAGACTTACAGTTTTCATCTCCATTTTCAAAGTACACAATTGGGCACACTTTACATAGAAGCAGTCGATTTACAAATATTTATTGAGCAAATTTATAGTGCCCAGAAACCAGGAGTGCCTTAATATAGGTTTCTTGTGTCCAGTAGATGATTAACCTCTGCTTAGGCAGTGCCCGGCATGGGGGAGTTTCTCAATAAATAACCTGCTGAATAAACAAGGGGAGAAACCTAGAAGAAGCGGAATACCCCTGTGTGTTAGTTATCTGCTGTGTAGCAAATTACCCCGAAAGTTAGCATCTTAAAACAGTGAACATCTATTATCTTGCTCACAGTTCCTGTGAGTAAAGAATCAGGAAACAGTTTGGCTGGGTGGTTCTGGCTCAAGGTTTCTCACAAAGGTAGAATGGAGGTGTCAGCTGGGACAACGGGCATCGGAGACTGGATGGGGCCAGAGGATCCCCTTCCAAAAATATTCCCGAGGCAGTAGGCCAGAGGGCTCGGTTCCTCGTCATATAGGCCTCTTCACAGGGCTGCTCACACGTGGCAACAGCTTTGCCCCGGAGGGGGTGATGGCGTTGGTGATGGTGATGATGGCGAGGGAGAAAGGGAGCGAGAAAGGCCTCATTGCCTCTTACGACCAAGTGTCAAGTCAACATCGCTTGTGCACTATTCTATTCATTAGAAGCAAGTCACTAGGTCCAGCCACCACGCCAGGGAAAAGGATGGCACAATCTCAGGGGATCGCTGGGGACCATCTCGGAGGCAACCTATCATCCCTTGTGAATTGTTAACTGACTGTGCAAATAGCAGCCTCCAAATACTCGGACGAATGTGGTCTTTGCTATGAAGGTGGTTATAAATTATTTATCAGCCTTTCTCTCATACTTTTGCAAACATGGTAACACCATGCAAAGGAGTGCAAAGGGCACTCCAGCATGTAAACAGACAGTAATAACAACCACCTTAGCACCGCGAAGATTCCAGGTAGGCACCAGTGAATTGCTTTGAGGCAGTTTTTGTTTCTGTCTTCGAGGTCCAAGATTGCTCCTTGACTCGAACGAAAGTTAGGTTTGTATTTCTCAAGCCTATCTCTGTCAACCCAGCAAAACTAGGGACCAGTTTCAGCATTGAAACAAGTATTGACTAGGATAGTCCATTTTATTTAAACCCTTGCTCTAAGAGGACTTGTGAAGACAAGTGAGGTAGCAGTACAGTCAGGAATTTTTAAGTGAAAGTGCTCGGTGTTTTCCAAAGAACAAAACGTGGACTTGCTTCAGGGAAGGAAAATATTATTTTTTCTGGGTTTTAAAAAATTAAAGTAAGAAAAACTAAATGCTTTGCTTGCTAGTGAATTTGCTGAATAGAGATTTGGGCTGAGTTTGCCGGAGGCAAACGTGGTCCCCCGTGAAGCTTTTCTAGCTGGTAAGCCTGTATGGTCATCTGATGGGTTAGAGATACGGGCCTTTCGTCTCTTTTTAGCCCATTATTTCTGCAGCCTCAGCCCTTCATTCTGTGGGATGAGTCTCTTCATGCCAATTCCAGATAAAGCCTCGGAATAAGCAATTAACTGTTCGTGGGGAGCGCACATGGAAAAATGGAAAGAACGATTTTTCCTTACAGGACGGTTGAATAAAACCATCCCAATAGAGAACTGAAATTTGTCCACTTGATATCAAACCAACCAAGACAACTGAAAAGAATTTTTCCCAATTATGTCATGGGTGTGAGCGTTTTTCACACAGCCTTTCCCCGAAAACGGTTCGGTGCCGTGGCTGCCAAACCTGGCCCCGCTGTTTCACTTCAGTCTTCCGAGACGGCACCTATGCCTAGGCTGGCAGAAACTCACTGTTTACTCGAGCCGACTTTCCCCAAACTCTGTACCTTAGAGTTTTGTACCACCTTGGCAAACTCTGTGTGGCTGGTAACCTTAGCCATTCAAAATGCTTTTGAATCATTTCTGTGTAATAATGAGATTAAGATTCATCCTTTGAAGTGTGCCTCAGGTTGGATATCACTTAACAAACTCAGGCTCGGCTTTCGTGCTCATAGGTTGGGCCGCGTGGCCAGAGGGCCTATCGAGTTTTTACTTCAAGGCTGGATTAGTGGACAGGAGCAAGTCTATCGACACCAGTGCATCTTAGGAGAATGGTGCTTTTATCGGGTAGCACGTTCTCCTTTTCTTAACCAGCTTTCTTTTCTATCGAATGTTTCAGTAACCACTCATGTCGGCCTCGACTAGTGCTTCTCAAACGCTAATATGGAGATGAATCATGGAACATCTTGTTAAAATGCAGATTCTGATTCAGTTAGGGCTGGGGTGGGGCCTCAGAGTCTACATTTCTAATGTGCCTCCAGATTATGCTGATGTTGCTAATTCCAGACCTGCTTTGAGCCTCAGGGACCTAAAACCACACTAATCATGATTAGAGGCAAAAATTGCTTTGCTTTAGTCGAGGGCCAGTTATTCCTCGTAGGTGAGCTGTTCTTAGGGATGAGAAACAGCACCTTCTCGCCTGAAGAATCGCTTCCTCTCCCTCTCTTTCTCTCTTGCAAGGCAAACTCTTGAATTTCCCTCTGGCTAAATCCCGTCCGAATAAAGAAAATACTGTTCGAGCAACTTGAGATCAATAAACACATTCCTTGTTTCTGATGACTGGAGTAAGTAATGGAAATTGGATGGACATTTTTAGCAATTGTTTTTTCTCTTTAAAATGTCAGCACATTAGCTGTGGTTTATTTACTTTGTTTGAAGTGACCTCCAATGCTGCTCAGGAAACACTCTACAGCTGCTTTAAGAGAATTAATCATGTTGAATTAGTGATTGGTTTTTAAAAGCCTTTCACACGGCAATACATTCTCAAGGACTTTCAGGGTCATTTCATAGCTTCTTTCTACCTCTGTCTTTCTCTCAATCTCCCAGGTTCTACAGGGTCTAGAAAGCTTCCCAAACTGTTGATTAATATTAATAACTGGAAGTAGTGAGATAAAGGAATCTTATTTCTTTAAGGAGGCTCCATCCAGCTCCAAGAAGCAAACTGGCTCAGAGACTGGGAATAGGGCGTCAGCTGTCGGAGGACCAGCAGGCTAGAGAACAATTCCCTTTGCTACTCACTGGAGAATTTCAGGCAATTCCAGAGGACTGGCCACACTCAGTATGACACACACTATTTAATTCCATCCAACACTCTCCCTTTTATATCTTTCTTGTCACTCCGAGAATGTGGGGTCTGCAGAGAGGGGAAAAGCCAACGATTGCCACTGAATCTCTCTCTTGGATTATTATTATTTGCCAGGATCTTGTAGACCAAATACCCAAGACAGAAATAATGCAATTTCACAATTTTCATCTAAGTTACTCCAATGTCTTGGCAGGTTTAGAACATTTCGTTTTTTTCATTACTCTAATAAGGGAGATGTGGTGGTGACTTTCTTTGAATTCTAATTTCATCGTTCCCCACTTCTCTTACTTTTATTTTTTAAAAAATGGTACTCCAAAGGCAAGGGAATTAAAAGCAAAAATGAACTACTGGGACCTCATCAAGATTAAAAGCTTCTGCACGGCAAAAGAAACAACCAATAAAACTGATAGGCAACCAATGGAATGGGAAAAGATCATCGCAAATGACATATCGGATAAAGGACTAGTATCTAAAATCTATAAAGAACTTACCAAACTCCATACCCGAAAAACGAATAATCCAGTGAAGAAATGGGCAGAAGATATGAATAGACACTTCTCCGAAGAAGACATCCAAATGGCCAACAGACACATGAAACGATGCTCAATGTCACTATCATCAGGGAAATACAAATCAAAACCACACTGAGATACCACCTCACACCAGTCAGAGTGGCTAAAGTGAACAAATCAGGAAACTATAGATGCTGGTGAGGATGTGGAGAAACAGGCACCCTCCTACACTGTTGGTGGGAATGCAAACTGGTGCAGCCACTCTGGAGAACTGAGTGGAAGTTCATCAAAAAAATGAAAATAGAAGTACCCTATGACCCAGCAACAGCACTGTTAGGAATCTACCAAAGAGATACAGGACTGCTGATGCATAGGGGCATGTGTACCTCGATGTTCATAGCAGCACTTTCGACAACAGCCAAATCATGGAAAGAGACTAAGTGTCCATCAACTGACGAATAGATAAAGAAGATGTGGTATATATGTACAATGGAATACTACGCAGCAATGAGAAAGAATGAAATCTGGTCATGTGGCAACATGGATGGAACTGGAGGATATTATGCTGAGTGAAATAAGTCAGGCAGAGAAAGACAGATGCCATATGTTTCCAAGCATAGGTAGGCTTTGTGAGACCTAACAGAAAACCAGGGGGGAGGGGAAGAGGGGAAGGAAAAAAAAAGCCACATAGAGGGAGGAAGACATAACATAAGAGACTCTCAAAGACTCAGAACAAACTTGGGGGGGGTGGAAGGGGGGAGAGTGGGTGATGGGCACAGAGGAGGGCACTTGTTGGGATGAGCACTGGGTGTTGTATGGAAACCAATTTGACAATAAATTATTTTTAAAAAATGGTAGTAGCTCCCTTCCTGTTACATTATTCTGGATAAAGGAACCCTAGGAACTAGATCACCTGGGTTCAGACCCTAGCAATGCTTCATCCCTAACTACTACTTCATATAAGATGACTTAAGTCACTTAACCTCAGTTTCCTCAACTAAAAAATGGGGATAAGTAAAAGTACCTTCTTTATAGGGTGTCTGAAGGAATACTATCTGGCACAATTAAAGTGCTCAATAAAAGTTACCTACTGTTTTAGTCCCATTCACTTCAATTAACTGCAAAACATCCAACAGGGATCATTGCAACATAACCTACTACTAGACTCTGTCCATGTGATTCTAAAACCAACTGATCTCGTCTGCATTAAGCCAGTCCAGTGGTGTGGTGGTGGACAAGACAGTCATGGGTGCCTACGACATCAGAGGATAGCAAATGTGTTGTTTCTACTCATCCTGACCCACAAGGGCTGGAGTGAGAACATAAATGATGAAACTGCTTTGCAAAATTGGATGCCCCACACTGAAAAAACACATACAGTAGTAATCGCTGCAAACTACGCTAACACACCACGACCTTGGATTTTATTTTTAGCTTCCGGTTTTCCAAAACCCGATGTGGTACAGGTCAACTAATACTCAAGTGTATTAGTCACCTGAGTATTGCTCCAGTAGGTTCAGAGAGCCACAGGGGTTTTCAAAATGCCGTCATAATAATTAAGATCAACGGAGGTGTCCCTATTTAGAACTTGGTTTTACATCTTAAAGAATTCTGGTTCCGGGGGTGCCTGGGTGGCTCAGTCAGTTAAGCGTTCGACTCTTGGTTTTGATTCAGGTCATGATCTCAAAATGGTTTGTGAGTTTGAGCTCTGCATTGGGCTCTCTGCAGTCAGCACGGAGGCCGCTTTGGATCCTCTGTCCCCCCGTTTGCCCCTCCCCTGCTCGCACTCTCTCTCAAAAATAAACAAACAGTAAAAAATAATAATTCTGGTTCATATCTACAATGGCCAAAAAAATTTGTGTCTGTATTGTGCATCTGTGTGTGCGTGTCTGCGTGTCTGTGTGTGAGCACGGGTGTGTGCAGTTGCTGCCCTGGTCCAGTCTAAAACCACTGTTTTCCCTTTTTTCCCCCATTTATTCACCAAATATTGATCAAGCACATATGTTGTGTGTTAGAAATTGTGCCCTGTTTATTCTTGCCACAGTTGTACACACAAGTCCAGAGTCCTTCGGGCAGTAGCTTTACTACAATGAATAAATTAGGGTAAAAATCTTTTACTCTTCAATTAAGTAAAATCTCCATGTAGGCCAATTTCGAGGTGCAGAATTCATTTTAGAAACAGGCATCAAGACGCTGGTAGAGCACTCTGAAGTTTAGTTATGCAGAGATGTGTGCCGAATCCAGAAATTAGTCTCCGTATCTTTGAACATAAAAGCAGAGCTTGTTGCCTGTCTGAAAGTTCCTGTGTCGCTTTGTTGCTACTCAGTCTATTTTCAGAGTATTAATAGCTACCAAAAGAGGGGCGCCTGGGTGGCTCAGTCGGTTAAGTGTCCGACTTCGGCTCAGGTCATGATCTCGCGATTCCCGAGTTCGAGCCCCTCGTCGGGCTCTGTGCTGACAGCTCAGAGCCTGGAGCCTGTCTCAGATTCTGTGTCTCCCTCTGTCTGTGCCTCTCCCCTGCTCATGCTCTGTCTGTCTGTCTTTCTCTCTCAAAAATAAATAAACATTAAGAAAATTAAAAAAAAAAAAAATAGCTACCAAAAGAAAATAGAATCCGGTTCCAATCAGATCCATGTTTCAGGGGAGCTGGAATACTATCCCAGTTTGCTGGGTTCTGCAGGTAAGATCACCGGGCACCTGAACAGATGCGGCCAGCTTATGTTTGGCTATAGCACACTCAACCTTGGACATGAGATCTCTCTGTAAAGATGGTAGCTCAAACCCCAGGGCCTCTTAAACCCTTGACCTCTCCGAAAAATGCCGGAGGATATACTGAGGCAAATAGTTTAGGAAAGTTCAAAATAGAAAGAAATGCTTGATGAACATATTCGACCCCTTGACATCTCAGCCTCGTTGGTCAGGGAAGATCTTTTTTTCCTTTGAAATCACTTCGGAGGTAACGTTTTCTTTTTCCCTTGCTGTTCAGAAAATATCTACTCGTCATAAAATGAAGTGAAAAACCTCCCGGCCCAAGCACATAAAAGGCTAAAATGCATGAGCCTTATTATTATCTTTCCTCCTGTAGTTCCGTTCGTTAGTCCTGAAATTTCCCTGAAGGCGCTGAAAATGTCCCTTCTGCATTTCTTTTCTAGATTGTTCCCTCTCTGGGCAATGGTTACAGAGTCTTTTAAATGACTTATATTTGCTAATCGGATTAACGATGAGATAATGGAAGAAATTTTTTTCGAGATCCCAGTAACTTTCTTAATCTGGGAAACAGTTGTTCCCACACCTTTTTGCATCTTTGTGTTCAGTGATTACAATAAGAAGCTTTCAAAATCTCCCACATGGTTCAAATTCATTTTCCACACACAGTTGGAAGTGGGAAGGTATCAAGATGAAGGCCTTGAAGCTTAAATGTAATAAACGGGAGATGGAAGAAGGTAGAAAAGGGAGAAAGAAGCCCATCGACTTGCTCTTAGTTGTGGTCTCTAGATTTCTCTCGGCGTGCAAGGTCATTCCTTTACTGGAGCAGCTAATGCTTGCTGTGATCTCATGCACGCAGATAAAAATATTAAATATTAAAATGCATTTACCAAGTGGGAAACGAAAGATAATTCTGACGTAAGGGGTCATACTACGTTCATTGTAGATAGTTCTTGTACCTAAAACACTATAAAAAAGCAGCTTATCATCCATCCATTGGGGGAAAAATGCTAAATTTAACGCACAGATTAAACTTTCTCCTGTCTTTCACAATAATTTCGTCTTGCTTTTCTTTCATCTAACAACATTCATATAAGTTTTGTAGGCCATCGGTATTGGAGAAGATGGGAGGAAAAGGATTCTTTTATTATCCAAATAGAGGTCATAATGAAAAAATATGGTTTCTAATGTTCAGGTTGTATTTTTTTTTTTAAGCCACAGAAAACTTATTACAGCAGCACCCTGGTTGAAAGTTTTAACAAATTTAGTTTTTTAAAAAGTTTGGTATTATTAATAATAGGAAAAATCCTTTGGCAATGGTTATCTGCGAGAGTGATGAATCTGGCATTATAAAAACCTCACTTTTTCCACAACCGATACGTGGAATTAAAGAAGTTCAGGGCGTCTGCCTGCATTTGCTCTTTTTTTTTTTTAATGTTTTTATTTATTTTTGAGAGACATAGAGACAGAGTGTGAGCAGGGGAAGGGCAGAGAGAGAGGGAGATACAGAATCTGAAGCAGGCTTCAGGCTCTGAGCCATCAGCACAGAGCCTGACGCGGGGCTCGAACTCACAAACTGTGAGATCACGACCTGAGCCGAAATCGGCCGCTCAACTGACTGAGCCACCCAGGCACCCCCATTTGCTCTTATACAAAAGCCCTGGCAGGCATAGTTACGGAGATTCTGCACTCAGAGATTCTGATTCATCAAGTCTGGCGGTTTACCTGTGAAGCTGCGCTTTTAACGAACCTAGGTGGTTCTGATGTTGGTGGCCCAGGGATCGTGCCTGGAGAACAGCATTTTTGTGGCTTGCCTGAGATCGTGACGGTGCAACTCAGCCCTGCGCGCCGCCCTCTGCTCACACAGCTGTTACTAACTAGCCTTCGACAACTTCGCGGGGATGACTGTCATACGGTTTTGATATCTGGAAATACCTTCTGAATCATCCTCAATCAAGACAGTTATTTTTGGTTAAACCCCTTTGAGTTCTTCCCTAAAATCCTCCTGCAACTAGTGAAAATACAAGCGGCTATCTAGTAACTCCACGAGCACACTACCTGTTTGGCCAGAGCCTCTGGTTAGATAAGAGAGGTGGGGCTGCCTATTCCCCGGTTCTGAAATCCACATGAAATGTTAGAATTCAAATAAAGTGCTCTTAGCCTGCCGCCATTACATATTGGAAAAGTGATTATGTCATTATAGCAAATACTCAGAGACGGTGCCGATACCTTAAAAAGATGTTAAAAGGGTAAAAGAAGGGGCTGAATTAAGACAAAGACCTGGTTATTTCGACAATCGGTATAACGCAGTTTGTTTTGCTGAATTTCATCAGATATTCCTTCTGTTTATTTTCCTAAATCAATTTGGATGTGTTGACTCCAGTGATATTTGAAAAGGCTTTTGGGGAATTCTAGACTGCCTTTGAATAGCTTACCCATCATCACAAACACCTGGAGGCCGGAAGCTGCTGCGCTGGAACGGCATTTCTTCCCCTGGGCGAATGCGGGACCGTCTCTGCTAAGGGGGCCGGACAAGCTCGCACAATAAGGTATGAGACCGAGTTCCTACGGGAACCAACTATTTACTTCCTTCCCCCTCTTTTCTCCTCTGTTGGCATCTTGCAGAAAAGAAAGGAAGTGTCGTAGAATGTATAATTTGCTCCCATTTCTTCCTTTCATTCCCTTCACTGCGCTAGGCCTCACTGGGTAGATTATGCTTCTCTGTCCCGTGGACTTTGAGTTTGACCATATGACTTGCTCTGGCCAAGGGCAAGCAGACAGAGGTGATCATGAGTGAGTTCTGAGCCAAGATGCTAAAAGGCACTGCAGATTTCTGCCAGGCTTTCTTTGTATTTCTGTTATCTGCCCTCAGAAGAGCAGGCACCAGGAAGCTGCAGAGTTCCGAATGAGACACACCTGGAATAGGCCTGGGTGATTGAGAGCTGCCATAACTGGCCCACAGACGCATGAGTGGGAATAGCGAGTGCTGTTTTAGTAAGCCACTGAGATTACAGAGGTGTCTGTTATGCAGCAGCATCATAGCATTAGCTGACTAATACGGGAGGTTACCTGCTGTTTACTCAGGACTCACTCCTTGCCAGGCACCATTTACATTAAATCCTTTCATCTGCAACCTTTCTTTCTGAGGTCTACTAGTGCTCCCATCTTTCATGAAACACCTGTTCAGAGAGGGCAAGACCCCACAGCTAAAAATGGGCTGGGCCAGAAATTCAAATTCACATGTTTCCCTGTCCGAATACAGTGATTATTCCATTGGTTTTTCCTACCTTCCTGCAGTTTACACCACAGGTGGTAGCAACAACAGCAACATAAGAAACAATTTTGCTCTTTTATGAAGGGCTTTACAGTTCAATGCATTAAAAAAAATTTTTTTTAATGTTTATTTCTGACAGAGAGAGACAGAGTGTGCACAGGGGAGGGGCAGAGAGAGAAGGGGACACAGAATCCAAAGCAGGCTCCAGGCTCTGAGCTGTCAGGACAGAGCCCAACACGGGGCTCGAACCCATGGACTGGGAGGTCATGCCCTGAGCTGAAGTCGGCCACCCAACCAACTGAGCCACCCAGGCGCCCCTATAGTTCAATGCATTTTTATGTACCTTTTTTCATCAACAAGAAAATGTACAATTGCAAATTGGGGTAGTTCTGTTTAGCTCTTCTCTAGATTAAATCATAGCCCATGAGATTTGAAATGGTAAGTCTTCAGTTTGGAAAGTATTGTGCTTTAGAAACCACAGGAAGGCTTAAAATAGACTGGAATATTCTGAGGTTATAGGTATGAGGGAAAATGTACCAGATAAAAGCCAACTGAGCCAGTGTTTGGAGCTTTTCTGGACCAAAGCAGACAGACTCCGTAGAAACTACTGAGGACATTTCCCCTGACCGCACTGGGAGAGACAGCCACTCAGAAGGCATCACCACTATTGTCACTATTGACACTCAGAAGGAACAGTATTTTCCAACCCTGGCTGCACATTGGAATCCCTTGGGGAGCTTAAGAAAAACAAATAGCTGGGCCCCGCCAAACAAACTCCATCGGATTGTCCGTATTCTGTACATTTGCATGGTTTCAAGTTCCCAGGTGATTCGAATATACGACTAGCATCGCGTCCCACTAAACTAGAAAAGGGGACACAGAAAACCTATTTGCTGACATTTAGCATTAAAAACCAGTTCCAGTCCATGGCCCACACCTGGAAATTGGAACGAGGTTCAGCCTTGTGTCTTTGAACTTCCTACACAGTGATTCCTCTATTACGTCCTTTAACCTCTCTCCTTCCTCCACCGAATATTTTCTGAGTCCATACTTATTTGCCGCCATCCATATTTATGTCAATTTCTAGAACAGTGTTTTCCCAGGGCTAGACTGTAAAAGAATTTGTAAGAGTTCACAAGAAATTCTCCAAAGCTGAGATCGGCGAACTTAACAGAAGAGGTGTCTCTACCTTCACTAGCCAAATAACTAAATGAATAAAAGCACAGACTGTCATTTATATTGATTCTATATATGGCTCACAGTCTTCTGTACGTATTCCCGAGCGCTGACGTTCTGGTTTAACTTGCACATTCAACTTCCCAAGAATGAGCTTTGATCCGCATAGCCAGAGATTGAGGTCCTGCATGCTAACTGCCAACGCGCTCCTGTGTACAGACCCTCTTGTGGCGCTTACCTGATTGCATCTCCAGGTTATGTGGAAAACTTTCTATTTTTTTCCTAAGATTTTATTAAAATTTTTTTTAAAGTTTATTTTTGAGAGAGAGAGAGAGTGTGCACACACACACGTGAGCAGGGGAGGGTCAGAGAGAGAGGGAGACAGAATCTGAAGCAGTCTCCAGGCTCTGAGCTGTCAGCACAGAGCCCAATGTGGGGCTCAAACTCACAAACCATGAGATCATGACCTGAGCCAAAGTTGGACATTTAACTGACTGACCCACTGAGGCGCCCCCTGAGGTTTTATTTTTAAGTAATCTCTACACCCAACATGGGGCTCAAACTCACAAACCCGAGATCGAGAGTCGCATGCTTTACTGACTGAGCCAGCCAGGTGCCCCAAAACTTTCTTTTTCTGTTACAGTAAGACACAACTTTCTTATGCCACTGGTGGTAATTAATTTCAATACACTTGAATGAAAATACTACCTAACATTTACAGAGTGTGTTCTATGTGCCAGGCACTGTTCGTAGTGTTCTAAATGCATTAACTCACTTAATCCCTAAGCCTATGAGGTAGATGATTTATTGTCCCCATGGCACAAAAAAGTTAAGTAGGGTGCCCAAGGTAACAAACTTATTAAATGATAAAGCTGGAATCTGAACTCGGAAAGTTTACTTCCAGAATCTAAACTCTTCGCTAGTAGACTATTCTGCATCCTGCAGTAGGCGGAAGACCGTTGTAAGTCCATTTTAAGAGATGATGCAGACAGGCTGGGACTCCTGCTACTGCTTAGCGGAGGTGCAAACCGGTACAACTATGAACAAATTGTTTGGCAGTATCTATTAAAGCCGAACATATGCGTACCCTATGCCCTAGTAATTCCTGGGTATATACCCCACAAAAATATATACGTACGTTGATGAAAAGACCTGAATTTGAACGTTTATTACAGCACTACTTGTCGCAAACGTTGCACTGGAAGCTACCCAAATGTCCATCAACAGGAAAATGGAGAAATAAATCCTGCTGTGTTCGTACTGCTGTGCGGAATCAACAATCTGCAACTCCATGGAATAATAAAGATGGATCTCACAACTGTAAGTGAGGACTGAAAGAAGTCAGGAAAAAAGAGCACACGCTGTGTGATCCTATTATGTGAAGTTCAAAGGCAGGCAAAAAGAAGCTCTGCTATTAGGGGTCAGGCTACCGGTTACCCTTAGGGCTAAGAGTTATAACTGGAAAGAGTCTACAGGGAGGGGGCGTTTAGGGGGCAAGTAAAATCCTCTTTTTTGACCTGGGTACTGGTCCCAGCCTGCATTTACGCCTTGAGAATTCAGTGAGCTGTACCTTTAGGTCCTGTGCACTTTTCTGTATGTATACTATCTGTCTATTATCAGTTCGAAAGGGCACTATGGTTGATTAAATAATATCTCGAGTTAGGAGATTTGGGTAAATCTTTTCAAATAAACAGTGCATATTTAAGGGAAAACAGTCATTCCAGGCCATCAAAGAGTAACTTGTTGATGTTTCTAGTTCTTCGGTGTTTTTCCACTTCTTATCACAAACGCCAACCTGATGAGTTAATAACAATAAGAGAAAACGATCGACTCACTCAGGCATTTGAGATGGGCTCAGTGTGCTCATTCTCCCCTCCAGACAGGAGTTCAAAGGCAGAGTGACTAATGAGTGTTGCATGAAGGTACAGTTGGTAGGAGGCATCAGAACAAAGTGTCCTTGGCTCACTCGCCTCTGCATCTTCTGGAGCACCCACTTAAGGGGGTGTGGAGAGCAAGTGAAAGTAGCAGATGAATTTCTTCTGTAGAAACCTTCAAGAATGAGGAAATTGAGTCTAGGGCGAGAGGCATATGACATTCTGCCAGAGGGCAATCCCTTCTAGGAAGGATTCAATGGAAATGGCTTACCCTAAGACTCGTCACCGCTCCTGCACACCTGCGGACTCCACCGATCAGCACCCCCCCACTACATATCTGCGAGGGAGAACCCAATCCACAATGCCCCATTTATCCCACTTCTGCCTTTGAGAGAGAAAGACCTCATCCCCTGTCACAAAGGCGATGCTTTGCCAGGGAAAGCACTAACTTTTGTTTGCTTAAGAAGCACGCCTATAAAAAAACTTTCATCACTCCAGATGTCTTCAGCCAAGTTCTTTCAAGTAAGTTCCATAGGGAAGAACTTTTGAAACTGGATCAAAATTTATAATCAAAACAGCCACAAAATTCACCTCTGTATCAGGCAAGACAATGGTTCCCCTCCTTGTCCCAGGCCGTGAACCCAGCCACCTCACTGGATAAATAGAAGCCATGAAGTCAAAGCCTCTGTTTTCCTTCTCTTCCTCTGTGCATGGCACAGACTTAGAGGTAATTAAATATGAGACAACTTTTGGCAAACACTTTTTTTAGAGTTCTGTTGATTATTCTCTGGGGAGAATCAGATTAAAAGTAACTAGGTTGATTTAATTATCAAATTCACTTATCAATGATTTCATGAATTTGCTTCCAGATCTGACTTCCAGTTGCATTTTAAATCTCAAGCTATTTTCAGAATCAGATTTACTCCCCCCTCACTCTCCTCATCACCTCTCCCATGTGTGTCCCTCTCTTTCTGTCATAGACTCACCACTAACCACCTGAAGTCTTTCTTTCCCACAAGGACTTAGTGAAACTGAGGCTCAGAATTCCAACATGGCTTCTGTGGTGGGAAGAATTTCAAAAATTTCCCTGTAGATGGGTCTGGATATCCAAATATTGTAAAAGGTCCTTGGCTCCCTTCTGAGCCTGGGAACATTGTTCACCACCTCAGCTTAATTGTTTAGTGCCCTCAAGTTGGATATGAGAACAATCACCAGCTTTCAATGCCCTTATGACAATAGGGTTATGGATTCCAATTCCCATCATTGCCGTGCACTGGATTTACCGAGGAGCTTCAGAAAGGGCATGAAGGATCCTCTCAAGCAAAGTGTCCCTGCTGAGTCCCAAACCAGGAGTCAGTGTCAACAAATTCACTTGGTCTGAGGATTCTTGCCATCCTGGTCTTACTTGAGTTGATTTGAGGTGCTTTTCATTTGGGGGCAAAAAGAAGAGGAAAGACTCCTAGAAAGAGGGGCAAAGGGACACAAATCCTTGACCTGGTATCAACCTTGTTCCCGATTGGATGAGGGTTCCGGGACCGTAGAAATAAAGGGGTCAGGGTCTAAAGTGGAAGGGACTCCATTCATCAGAGACTCTCTGATATGCTGGGCCCAAGAAGGGGTCACGCTCCTCCAGCCCTACTCTGCCACAGATGACTGTATGACACTGGCACTGAAGGGCCTGGAGTGGCCACTAATGATGACAGCTCACAGAAGACAAACAGCTGCCTACTTGGCATCTGTCAGGAACTAGGTACTTGACAACAAGGATGGCTCAGAAGAATGTGGGCAAATACTTTCTTGAATATCTGTAAGACACTCGTCCCGTGAAGTCCCAGGGATATTAGAGGGTTTTGGGGCAGGGGGTAGCAGTCTATAGTTTGGGCATAAATGTTAATGTGACATCATTCATACCCCAAACTGTTAAAAACTAGGACTATTTTAATTATTCTAGAAAAGAGCGTGCGTCCCAGTCTACTTGAATAAGATAATACAGATGGTATTTTGTTGGACTACTTCCATAATATTAAGGTGTTTTGTGAAAAGAAGATTTGATAGTCAAAATAGTTTGAGAAATACTGGATTTAATAATGTTAAACAGATTTCTTTACTGGAAAACTTCTCCAATCCTTGAATGTCCTAATGGGGTAGTGAATCCTTGCATTGGTCAAGACGGGCTAGGTCACACTGCAATAAAAACAGACTCCAGGGGTGCCTGGGCGGCTCAGTCGTTTAAGCGTCCATCTCTTGATATTGGTCATGACCTTGTAGTCATGGGATCTAGCCCCACATGGGACTCTGTGCCGAGCGTGGAGCCTGATTGGGATTCTCTCTTTTCCACTCTCTCTGCACCTCCCTCTCAAAATAAATAAATATAAATAAAAAAAACACAACTGACTCCAAAATCTCAGTGGCCTGGATCAACAAAAGTTTGTTCCTTGCTCACTCTGCTATACATCATCTTCATTTTGGGACCTAGACTAAAGAAACAGACTCTATTTTTGGTTTTGTTTGTAGTAAATGCTCTTTATTTATTTGTTTTTAAATGCTTATTATTTTTGAGAGAGATAGACAGTGCAAGCAGAGGAGGGGCAGAGAGAGAGGGAGACACAGAATCGGAAGCAGGCTCCAGGCTCAGCTGTCAGCACAGAGCCCGATGTGGGACTCGAACTCACGAGCTGTGAGATCGTGACCTGAGCTGAAGTCAGACGCTTAACCAATTGAGCCACCCAGGTTCCCCAAATGCTCTTTATTTTTACATATAATAAAATACACAGATTTTGTATGATTTTATACATAGAAGCGCTGGGAGGTTAATGCCTCTGGGGCAAACTTTGACCAACGGGGAGATGGGAAGCAGCCGAGAGCCACCGTTCCCGTTCCGTGTCCTCTCTGGCGGACTGTAATGAGACACAGTTCTTCCATTTAACCATGGGGCTGAGGGGGCGCCTGAGAGGGTCAGCTGTGTCTCTCACGTAGTTTGTTGGGAAGCCGGTGCCACAAGCTATCATCTTGTGTTTGAATCTCACTCTTCTCTGTTCTTGCTTTAGCTGCCCTGGGTCATCCCTCACATGAAAGCCTTAGCATTTAAGCCTTGCCTTGGGCTCTGTTTTCTTGGGCACCCAGAAGAAGCAATGTGGGTAAATATCAGAGTTGCGATCTTAGGCCTCTTAGTTACCTAGTCTTCCGTCTCACACAGTACACTCTCAGCTTTTGGCCATGCTATTTCTCTGCCTGGAACATTCTTCCTGCAGACACATGCATGGCTTACTCCCCCACCTCCTTCAGGTCATTGCCCGGATATTACCCAGGCCTTCCCTGCTCTCCTATTTAAAATTGCACACGCACCCCTCTATATTCTTTCACCCCCACTTATTTTTCTCCGTATCTCCATATTATATCTTCATTTATCACTCTCTAAGATTGACATGTTTACTTACTTCATAAGGACCACGAGAACAGGACCATTCAACAAGTATTTGTGGGTCAGGTGGGTGAATGAATGAATGGCTGGATGATGGATGAATGGATGGACAGACAATGGATAAACAGATGCATAGCGGGAGCAACGGGTGATAAGGAACTGTCCCTCTTCATTGCTCGAGATCTCTGTAAATAAAGTGTAAAGACCATGGGACCAGGAGTCAGGCTCTTCATATCCGACCTAGTTTGGTGTAAACACCCTGTGTGACCTTGGGCAAGGAGAATCCTTTACATCAAACCGGGTTTTAGAGTCTGCAGTGTGCCTTAACTGCACTGTTTTCTTAGACCTTGAAAATAACTGTGGGATGGGTAAGTCTTAGCTTTGTTTCACAGATGAGGACACTGAGGTTCAGAAAAGTTAGGTGGGGGGCGCCTGGGTGATACACACAGTGACGGAGAGACATCACATGAGGGAATAGCTTCCAAAAACTTTATGACTTTTCTGGTTCATAGATTATGAGCGGATATGTAAGTGATGGAGGGCACCCTATATCAGGAGAGCATTTTAGGGAAACAACTTCCAAGGTAATTTCACAAAATAGTATCAAGCATTTCATTACCACATTGATGCTAAGTAAACAAATTCCCAGAAAATATGTATAACATTCGTAAGTTCAAATGACTTTTACAAGGAAGAAAATGAATGTATTTTGTCTTAATAGTATTCCGAATGCGCTCTGGGCAATGCGATGTCGTATTTCAAATGATATAGGTTCTCTTTCTGTCAAGTTCATTGTCTTTGAAAGCTAGGACAATCGACTGTCAAATGCAGAGAGAAGAGGCAGGCAGTCGGTAAACAAAATGGGGTTTAATTTATTCCATAATTTCCTTATCACAAGATCAGATCAATGCTTTTAAAATGCCTTTGATGATGACTGAGAGAATGGTGGTGTTCCAGAAAGGGCGAGGGGCTCTGCCCTGAGACTGAGCAGGATGTGGGGGAGATTTCTAGACACTGACCCAGGGGTGGACAGAAATAAAAGCAGCGGCTCCCGGGATCCAAGTGCCGCCTCCGCCTCGGAATCCTGGGCTGAGAAATCAGCACATATGCTGGAGGTTTGGAGTTGTCAAAACTTTCTGTAAAAACCACCACAATCAAAGCCCAAAGCTCCCCATTGCTGAGGCTATGAAAAGAGTTCATTATGGTCTAGAAAATTCTACACGAAGAGTACTCGAAACATTCGAGAAGTTTGTCAATGGATGATTTCTTCCCTGCACTCTTGCCGGGTTAAGTTTTGGACTCAAAGTATGAATTTGGGGTGTGCACTTTTAAAATTCTGCTGCGAAATGTAGAGTCCACACCTGCTGGGAATATATTCTCCATTAAGCAAGCAAGAAACCCACTTACGTGGGAAGTCAAAAGCAAATGAGATATATAAATAAGTATAAAGAAAATGGATTTTTACTGGGACCCAGTATTTTTAGCTCCGAATTTCGGCTCTGGCTGCTAGCTGATGAGCCAGGGGCTTTAAAAGAATTCGGTTAGTGTCACTGCTGGAGGACTTCCTTCGGGGACACGTTTGGAGACTGCAGCCGGTGGAGCACGTGCACCTCATCACAGAATGGGGTGCCTGATTAGTGCCACCATACCAGGCCCTGTGCTCAGAAGGGTCCTGACTGTGGCTTAATGTTCTACCGCTGTCCCGTTGACATTCTTAATCATTTCATCTTTGAATTTGTGTTTTGTCCGTGAAGTCCTGTGGGACAGTGGAGCACGTGGGGTGCCAGGGTTTGGAGTCTGGCCCACCTTAAGCCTACCTCCTGCCTCCTCCCCACCTCCCCCGATGGGTGCCTGACCACCCCCCTCCTCCACCCATTGGAGCCCTAGCCCTTCCTGGCCTTCCCTCTCTGCCCTTTGACCCCTGCCACCTGCTACCCCGGCAGTGTCCAGTAGCATGGCGGGGAGGAGGTGGAATGGTCTGGGTAGAGTAGGGTAAAGGGCTGGGGGAGGGAGGGAGACCCGTGTTGTACCTGGCACAGGTGCGGGAATGTTGGGGTAGGGGCTGGGGTTGGACATGTTCCCCACATGGAGGCTCAGGGGGGGCCTGGCAGGAGCCAAGGCTACCGAGGGCTGGCAGCACCCCGACGGGGTCAGCAGACAGTTTGGTCGGTGTGAGCCTCCGGCCCACCCCCGATCCAGGTATGGAAGTTGCAG
Organism: Paguma larvata; assembly: GCA_030068075.1. Taxonomy (NCBI): domain Eukaryota; kingdom Metazoa; phylum Chordata; class Mammalia; order Carnivora; family Viverridae; genus Paguma; species Paguma larvata. Next base: position 13,741,553 of record CM057830.1, read on the forward strand.
TCCCTCAAGCGTCTGTCACAGGCTGTGGGAAGGGGTATTGGCTTTCTGGCTGGGGCCAGGACACTGCACGTGGTCCCAGTGGCTGACGGGAGGGGGCACCTGGCACGTGCACCTCATCACAGAATAGGGTCTCCAGGCGCCTGTGGGAGTTTAGTGTGACCTCAAGTAGAGACTAACCACTGAGAGGGAGAGGCAGAGAGGGAGAGTGCACTAGCGAGCAGAGGACACGTTTTGTATTTCAGGACCCAAACGATACTTTTTTCCTTCTTTTCGAACAAGGGCCCTGCGTTTTTATTTTGCCCTAGGCCTGGCAAATTATATGCCTGGGCCTAGACCGCAGACTATGTTTTCAATAGTTACAATTAAAAGAAAGGGAGCCACAGCCACCATCTTGCCACAGGCTGGCCCAGAGAGCCATGCAGGGCCCGTTGCTCTGCCTACCTGTCGAGCACATAAGTGGCCCCTCTTAGTCCGCCCTCGCATGCTGCCTGCTGGAAGACACGGGAGCAAGGAGTTTTACTTGTACTCGCTGCTGGTCCTGATCCTGAATCTCATTATTTTGCATTTAAACCATTTTGGGTTCTCTCCAGCTCCCTCTTGCTTCCCTGCCTTCGGCGTGCATGTGCCTTGCCTGCCTTCCAAGCCGGCTGAAACACGCCGGCTAACATTCAGGCACAGGCCAAACTCCCTCATTTTGAATGGTTTTGCCCTGCAGGCATGTGACAGCAGACAGAGATGTTCCTGAGACTTCTCTGAAACACCATGTTGGAGTGGGGGTTGGTGGAGGGGGAGGGGGAAGGGAAGGAGGAAAGGCAACACATCTGTAAAGGAATATGTACTTACTCCTTCTTCCCTGCCCCAAGTGTAGAAGTGGAAGCTTGGTAATTAATCTAACAATTAACCACAACGCTTCAATGGACAAGCCTGAGTGCAACCTGCTGATGTCAGGCAGTGGGAGCTTAAAAAAAAAATCAAAGAAAAAGAAAAAGACTTTCTGCTTTGAGAGAGTTAGAAGCATTTCCCACTCCAAACCAAACCAAACCAAACCAAACAAAACAAAAAACTCCAAATGAACTTCGGTTTCAGAATTCATGAGTAGCTCAGGAAAGAACAGTTGGGTTATCTCAGCTGTGCTGAACATTTTCTTTGGTTACTCCCATCGCCGACTGAGCTCATCGATTTTGGAAGGCGTCCTACTATGTCTCATTAGGCTGTTTGAAACTAGTGATGTCAGAATAGAGCACTCTTATTTTTTCATTGCTAATTAATGGATTAAAAGTCCACTCTCGCAGCGTTAGAATCTACAGCCCGGGAAGAAGATGGTCCTGGACCAGCGCCTCGTTGCATCTGACACCATCCAGTGCCGTCAGTGCCCGGCCGTCCGTCCGTACGCATTATGAGGGAGACAACAAAAACCCACTGACAGTACATCTGGAGTGGTTGCTAAATTTGGAGGCATCCATTAGCGGACTCTTGTTTTTAACGAAATGGAAGTTTGTTATTTAGAAAATTTGTTTTGAATTATTAATTTATGTAGAAGTAAGAAATGCTTGGGTTTTAAGCCAGATCAGCTTGGGTCCAGAAAGGCGTCCTGCCTATTTTAAGATGAGGAAAGGCCATCTGTTTGTCTGGAAGAGGATTGACTAGCTCTTGAGTACCTCGTAAAGTAGCCAATGATGGGCCATTTTAAGTGGGTTGGTTTAGTTAAGTCTACAGCCCGCTCGATATTTTAACTCTCTATTTATAGACTTTGCCCATAATGAAAAATGAGCATAAACTGTAGTTCTGGTGGCGTCTGGCTGTGCGTAGCCCTTGCTTAGTACTTTTAATTCTAACAGTAATAGCTTCCCTTTACTCAGTGCTTACTATGACCCAGGAATCACATTAAGGGCTTTCAATGTGCCATTTTATCTTCACAATGATTTTATGAGCTAAATATCACTATCCCCGCTTTACAGAGCTGGAAACTACCATTTAACGGGGCTAAGTAACCTGCCTAGGATCTCACTGCCCTAAAGGAACAGAGACATGGCTTGATCATGTTTGCAGACTCCAGACTCCTAAATCCAGACTCTGGGGTTCGAAGAAAAAGGGAAAAGGACATATAAAAATTATTGAGTTCTAAACATTTTTTTAAGATTTTTTTTTTAAGTTTGTGTATTTTGACAGAGAGAGCACAAGCAGGGTAGGGGTGGAGGGAGAGGGAGAGAGAGAATCCCAAGCAGGCTCCACACCATCAGCGCAGAGCCTGACACAGGGCTCAAACTCATGGAACTGTGCAATCATGACCAAGCCGAAATCAAGAGTCAGACACTTAACGCACAGAGCCACTAGAGTTCTAAACTCTTGAGTGGTAAAACTTAGATGATCCTCATAAGACCAATATTTCTGCTGATTTCCAAACCTGCAGAATCCACCTTGTCTAAGAGGAGGGACACACACACCATGGCCCTTAGCCATTCACACCAGGGCAGTCAGCAGATACCTCTCTTCTGGGATCCTTTGTGCCCAGAGCCAAGTAAAAAGGTAAGCCAACTGGATAATCTATAAGGGCAGTACTGTTCCTAATGGAAATTGGAAATACGGTACCACTTAACTCAGAACCCCACACGCGACTACTTCTCTAACCATCACCATATACATTGGTCCCATTCCAGCCAAGTAGACAATGGAAATGAAAAAATTATCTTGGTGCCAGCTCTGCTCCACGACGAAATAACTGTTGCCTTAATGTTGGACGGATAACATTTGAGGGACACCAAATTCTTGGTCTTCCTTGAGCTCCAGCATGTCTTGGTCCAGGCCTGTTTGTGCTATGGATGGTAGACCCCACTTCTTACACGAAAGTACCAGCACCTCATGCACTATGCCTCGTCTTCCATCCTAACTCCGCGGTCCTCTTGCTCTTTCATGTGACGACCAGTGCGTGAAGTCCAGTGCTTGTCTCTGCCCTTGGACTTTCCCTCTGATCCAGTGTGGAATTTGGGGGCAGACCTTGATTGCCTTGCTGGCCTTCAAGCCTCTCCCAAGTTTAACTTTATACATTGAATTTTCATTGCAGCCTGGGGTAAATGCTGCTGAGTGCATCTAGCCTGGGCCTGGCCTGGCCTTGCCTTTGGCCACCTGGAGCCAGTAGCCTTCTCTTGCTTTCTGAGCATTTCAGGAATACTCCCAGGATGCCTCTGCTTGCTTCTTCCATATCTGTCCTCTTCTCTGAATATGAACTCTGTTTACCACTCTATCCCTAGTAGCTTGCACTCTACCTGCCATGTAGAAGGTGACCAATAAGTATCGATTGATCAACTATACTCCAGTTTTAAAAAAACACACCATAAACAATTTGCTTCAACCAGTGATAAAGAGAAAATATTAAAAGTAAAAAAATTTAAGCATTCACCTCCACGATTTCATTGAGAAACCTCTTGTAACAAACCTCATAATGTCAATTCCAAGATAGATAGATAGATAGATAGATAGATAGATAGATAGATAGATGATAGATACTGTCAGTTGACTAAATAAACAAATGAATGGATATTTATTTACTTTTTTAGCAGGTACATGATACTATGTTTCTGGCAATGTCTTAAAGATTTTATACACATTAAACTCAATTAATTTATTTTTTACTTGCTGTTTCCCCCGCTAGATTATATGTTTCTTTCTTTCTTTTTTATTTATTTAAATGATCTCTACACCCAATGTGGGGCTCAAACTCATGACCCTGAGATCAAGAGTCACATGTTCTTCAGTTCTACCAACTGAGCCAGCCAGGCGCCCCATAGACTGTTAAACGTTTCTTGAGGACCGAGTTTGTGCTGGTCTCTGGCATAATATCTGACAAGAAATACATATTGATTACATTAAGACACTTAGGGTTTAATTAATGAAATCACATTTCTGAATCCATGTCTTTGTACTAGATACAACATGAAGAGTCACATGTCTTAATTAGGATAGGATCTAGTTCCCATATTTGTAAATTCTCACATGTAAATGGGCCATGTTATTTCAGTTTGATTCTCTTGCATGATAATTTCAGCTGTGTAGTTTCATGTTCTGTTCTTTTCTTTCATTGAACTCTATTTTGTCAATATCCTTTGCTTTGGGTCAGACTTGCTTTGAAAAATGAAAAATAAAGGATATTTTTGGAAAAAACTTCAGCAACCAGTTGTAAATATTGGAACTTCAAAAGACGCTATGTTTTCTCCCATTTTTTCCTTGTTTGATATATATACAAGTTCTAGGCCCCATCATTCCAGAAAATTCTTATTTTTTTAAAAGTTTTTTTAATGTTTATTTTTGAGAGAGAGAGTAGCAGAGAGTGGGAGACACAGAAACCAAAGCAGGCTCCAGGTTCTGAGCTGTCGCCACAGTTCAAGTCGGGGCTTGAACTCACGAACTGTGAGGTCATGATGTGAGCCGAAGTTGGACGCTTAACTGACTGAGCCACCCAGGTGCCCCTAGAAAATTCTTATTCTTAAGAGAAATTTCTCTGCTGGCAAGATACACTCTGCTTCATCACAGGTCAGACATGTTCAAAATGTGTCCCAAAAAATGTAACACTTCAGGTGGGTTGCTCAATGAAAACCTAATTAGCTTCTCTCGAAACATGTTTTGTTAGGACATTCAAACACTGTTTTATTCAGTTGAAGTTAGGCGTTCCTTTCCTATCCCCAAAGTAGGACTGCTGAGAGAACAAGAGGGTATTGAGTTAGTTCATGGTCACTACTTTGAGATATTGGAAGGAAGGTAAAAACTTGAAATCAAGGACTGTGTTTTTGGAAAATCAACTGGAACCTGCCTCTTCCTCTTGAGGAAGAAAGTTTCGAAAGGGGATTAACATCTTCTGGGGCCAGGAGCCTTTTAGCTTTTGCTAGAAACAAAACTTCTGAGCCTTTCTAAAAGACAGGATTATAAAAGAAAAATGAACATGACAAATATTCCAGCTACCAACTTCTATGTAACAAATTACTCACAAATTTAGGGGCTTAACACAACTATTTCTTTTTGCTCACCACTTCGTGGGTCAGGAATTCAGGGAAGACCCAGCAGAATGGTTCTCCCTGAGGTCTCCCACACAATTGTGTTCAGATGTCTGTGTGCCCAGTTATCAGAACCTCAACTGGGCTGGACATCCACAATGGCTCATTCACAAGTCTGGCAGGGGATCCTGGCTGTCAGCTGGGAGTGCACCTGGGGCTCCACGGACTCCCTCCATCTGGCCTCTCCATGTGGCCTGGGCTTCTCACAGCATGGTGGCTGGGTCCCAACGGGAAGAGTCTGCAGAGCAGGTATTCAGAGAGAATTAGGGAGAGGCTTCAATCCTTTTTCTGACAAGGATTTGGAAATCACATGACATAACTTCTGACACATTCTATTGCTTCCAAGTAAGGCCAGCCCAGATTCAAGATGGTAGAAGGGGAGAATTAGACCCTACCAATTTGTGAGAGGAAAGTCAAAGAATTCGTGGCTATCTTTTAAAACTTCCACAGCAAGGGGCACCTGGGTGGCTCAGTTGGTTGAGCGGCCAACTTCGGCTCAGGTCATGATCTCACAGTGTGAGTTCGAGCCCCGCGTTGGGCTCTGTGCTGATAGCTCGGAGCCTGGAGCCTGCTTCAGATTCTGTATCTCCCTCTCTCTTTCTGCCCTTTCCTTGCTCACACTCTGTCTCTGTGTCTCTCAAAAATAAAATAAAAATAAAAATGCTAAAAAAAAAAATTAAAAAAACTTCCACAGCAAGGTTAGCACTGGACACGGGAATGAAAGAAAGAATGAATGAATGATACCCACCTATGCGTACCTGGAAGAAGTGCTCTCTAAAATCCTTACCTCTATAAAAAAGTTTTGCATTTATTCGGAAATATTCTTAGGTCCAATATTTAAGACAGTGATTTTATTATGATAAAAGATCTACTTATACCAACTTCTCTGCACAGGGTAAAAGGAAGGAAAGAGGAGGAATAGAATGAGAGGCAGAGCTGTCGTCCACCCACAGGGGTAATGTTGTGTGAAGCACCTAAGCCCGCAGGTGTCTGCTTTATCTCCCCCTTCATCTATTTTCATGCCTGAAACCCTTGCAGCAAAGTCTTTTCCTTCTATTTAGTCTTGAGAGCATCGATCTATAGAAATCATGCATCATGGTAGAGGTACCACTTAGAGAAGAATAATACCTTGTTTTTTTTTTTAAATATATCTCACCCTTTTGGGGGTTATAGTGGGAGTGCAGAGGCAGAAGAAGTATCGGGTGGGGGAGATGGTGAAAGGCATCAGAGCTTTTCCAGCTGCGATGACTGAGACCAAGAGCCTCCATACCCTGGAAGAGGGATCAAGGGCAGGCTAGAAGTAGGAGGAGGGAAATAAATGATGAGGTGAAAAGATTCTCAAGGTTAGCTTCCCATTTCAAAATGCCCAGAACTGGCCCAGTATGGTGAGCTGACAGGTTATCAGTAGAGTTAACTTGCCCTACCAGGGAACCCCTAAAAGGGGAAGGGGGAAGGAAATCCAGAAGAGCTCCTGTGTACCAAGCAGGCGTTCACCTATCAACATTACAACAGCCCTTTGCAAAAAAGTATCACTGCATCCACCTCACAGATGAGGGCAGAGCCCCAGCGTGGCAGGAGTCTGGGTCCCTGAAGAGTCACATAGGAGGCTGTTCCAGCAGACTGCTCCTAGTAGATTGTGATGAGTGTGAGATGTAAATCCACTGAATATTCAAGGCTTATTTATTACAAAACCATTGCCGCCTTTAACCGATACAACCTTGGCTGATTCTGCCTCTGCGCTAGCCACATAGATAACACTTTCCGATCGGTAGTAATTCTTTAGGGGTGGAGGGAGACACGGAGTGGAGGAGGGGTACAGAATGTCTTAGGAAAAGGGTATGTATAGTTTTAAGTCCCCCACAGTCTAATCCTCTCACGCACCATGCCCCTGCTCCCCAGGTAACATGTGGCCCTGGGATTACAAACCACTGCACTTAAGGTTTCAAAATAGGAACGCCACATGATCGGAGGTGTGCAGTTAGGGAAACGAGTCTGGCAGTGATATGTTGGACGTGCTAGGTGGCATGGGAGCAGGGTGGCGGCGTGGTGGGAGGAAGCAAGGTGACAAGGATTAGCCAGGAACCATTCCAGGGCCAGACTGGACCTCGGGCCTGAGGAGAGAGCAGAGCTTTTGAACTTTGGAGACTAGGAAAATGGTAGTGTGATAAGCAGATGACGACAAGAGTCACTCTTGCTCAGTGTATTGGTTGTATCGTGTACGTAAATGATTTTGGACAAAGATTTTACAAACCATTTCGCTAAAAGGCAACAGTCAGCCTCTGCAAGAGGTGAAGGGATTTCCTCAAATCCTTTCCACAGAAGAACTTTGAAGTTGCTCTCTTCCTTCTAGAAGGTCCCAATGCCCAGGACCCAGGATGAGCCACACATCCTCATCAGATCCCAGAGAGACACTCCTATATCCTTTGACTTGGCAAAGTCTGGACTTCAAGCTCGTCCAACACAGTAGCCCCTCCAAACCAGTAGGCCAGCCCTTCTCTGGTGCTCGGGAAGCCCCGGGCCCCAGCACTCCACTTCGGCTTTCGTAGGTGTGATTTAGGCCCCATTTCTCTGTGTCTCTGCAAGAAAAAATTTCCAAGGCTCTCAAGCGGCCCTCCAGAGGTCTCTCACAAACCAGGTGAAAAGTGAAGGGGGGTGTGGTTCTTCCATCCCCCCCAAGCACAGCAAGAGTCATTCTTCACAAATCCCCTCCCACCCTGACCTCTTTTGATGACCTTGTCGTGGTTGAGGGTCCCAGAGCCACAGAAGCAGAACCTGAATACTTCTCCTGTGGTTTCTGCCTGGAACGGATTTTGCCTCCTGCTCACTTTCATATCTGACAACTGCCGTATTGACCTCAGCTGAAACTGAGGTGGAAAAGTTCCATTCTCATCAACTTCTAGCTAGACGATAATGAATTTTTAAAAATCTAAATTCCTGCATTCAAAAAAAAAAAAAAAAAACAATAAAAAATCCCGGCCAACATCTTACCAAGTCCAATGTTATTTAAGATCCTTGCTTCTTCAGCTCAGTCCCGTGGATATGCTGACAGTCAGTGTAAGTTTTCTCTGCTCCCTGGCAGTTTTTTAGCCAGAGATCACTTTTCATTATGTAACTGATACAGTCATTTCCAAGCCATCTCCAAGATGTATAAGGCCAAGTACAATGAATTACACTTTTGCATTTCTTACTCCAACCAAATTAATCTAAATGGAGGAGAGACCATTGGGAAACAATTTCTGAGGAACACAAGCAATTTCTAGTGGCCCATCTGAATCAGCTCCAGTGTGGACACCACTTTGTATAAACTCATTTACCAGTGGAACGTTTAATATAAATTGTGGTTGTGTTCATAAAAGTCATGCTTAAACAGACATTGTAATTACAGAGGGAAGAATGTTTATCTCTGGATATTCCTTTCTTAGTGGTTTTTACATACTCCACTTTTTTATTTATTTTAGAGAGAGAGAGTGAGAATGAGCAAAGAAGAAGGGCAGAGGGAGAGAGAGAGAGAGAATCTCAAGCAGGCTCCATGCCCAGCACGGAGCCCATTGTGGGGCTCCATCCCATGACCCTGGGATCATGACCTGAGCTGAAATCGAGGGTTGGATGCTCAACCAACTGAGCCACACAGACACCGCCATATTCCACTTTTTAAAAGAGAACATACATTACTTTGATAATCAGAATATATTATTTACACATGTACAGGTTTACATACTACACACAGACACGTTTAAAGAGAGAATGGGGAGGGTGCCTGGGTGGCACAGTCGGTTAAGTGCCTACATGGGCTCAGGTCATGATCCTGCAGTCAGTGAGTTTGAGCCCCACATCGGGCTCTGTGATGACAGCTCAGAGGCTGGAACCTGCTTCAGATTCTGTGTCTTCTCCCTCTCTCCCTGTCCTTCCCCTGCTCACACTCTGTCTCTCTCTCTCAAAAATAAATAAACATTAAAACAAAATTTTTTTAAAGAGAGAATGGGATCAAAAATCCAAATAGTCTTTATAGTGATGCCCACTAGAAATATAATGCTAAACACATAATGTATTTTAAGTTTTTAGTAGCCACACTAAAAAAGTGAAATGGAACAGGTAAACTTAATTCAATAGTATATTTTGTTTAACCCAGTGTATCCAAAATATGGTTATTTTGACATGTCATCAATATAAAAATTACTGAGCTTTCGTACTTTGGAGACTAGGAAAATGGTAGTGTAATAAGCAGATGACATGTTCTTTTTTTCATATTAAGTCTTTGAAATCCAATGATTATTTTATACTTATGGCTCCTCTCGATTCAGACTAGCCTCATTTCCAGTGCTCAAGAGCCCTGTGATTATAGTGGCTACTGAGTGGGTCAGCACAGCTCTATGCTCTCAACAATGAGCTTATAAGAGACCTATTAGGCCTTGTTGATTGGCCATGAATTTGTTCTTGCGTGCTTGATAAGAATTCTGGGAAAATGCAAAAATTTGCAGGAAAAAAAAGCCCTCAGTTATTTAAGCAGAGCACTCCTGCATTTGTCACCCTATAAAAGTTATATTTATGAACTGAACCTTTTCCTTTCCTTTAATGATTTGTTCAGTCCCAGAGCTGTGTCTAGATAAACGATAAATTGCATCTCAAAAGCATGAGTAAACCCTAAGGAGCATAGATTAGTTCACATCATCAACTCAAGTATGGAGACCACTGCTCTCCAATATTTATTGGTACTTATCTCTTGAGGTAACACCTTCGAATCAATAGTTCTTTTCTATTTTTAATGTCCTGCCATTAATCCGTTCTTCTGTCCATTTTTCTTGCTCAACAAAGCATGTGCAGAGGCCTGAGTGTTTTTCTAGGTTTTTTTTTTTTCCTCCACGGCAGATCGTATTTCATCTGGAGTCTGTATTGGGATTTAAAGATTGGCAGCGTACCTCCATTTTAGACCAAAGGGAAGTAATTCTAAGGTGTGCTGTGTGAACAATAAAACTTGGGTCTCATGTGTCTTTTATTATTCTGCTAAAAAGTACATAACATTAAGTTGACCATCTTAACTATTTTTAAGTGTACGTTTCAGTAGTGTTAAGTATATTCGTATTATTGTCCAACCTTATGCACCTTTGTGCACTTCGTTTGGTGCATCTTAGAGAAACAAGTAGGCTCTCACCCGTGTAGACAGGTCGATTTGTGGTCTCAGGCCTCAGAGATGGCTGGATGGGGAAATGAGAGTGAAGTCATGGACCTCTAAGGAACCAAGGAGGCACTAACTCCGTCCGACCTGCCTCTCTCATCGTTATGAAGCTACCCGATGAGGGGACGCTGTAAGATTACAGGACGATCTTTTCTACTTTACTGCTGGAGTCTCGGAACACTCTGCAAGGGTCAGGACGGTCACCTGTGCCCGTAATGTTTCTCCCGTGACACTCTCGGTCAGCTCACACTCTTGCTTTTAGCTATCGGGAGATGTGTCAGCCTCATCTGGTGGTGACAAAGCCAGAATACACGCACTTGGTTCCAAAAGCTCATGTCTTTCACTTAAATGACATGTTAATAGCACCTGTTCAGAGGGACCCAATAAACTTTTTTTAGGCACTGATGTTCAGACATTGGTATCGTAATAGGTTCCCACGTGAAACAATGTTGGCTTGTGACTCCCCCAAGAAGTAATTTGCACTGGTGGGGACCCTGCTGGCCAAGAAGGGAATAGTTGTTCCCATTTTGACAGGCCAGTGATCAAATGATAGCCAATTTCAGATTGCAGCTGTTGGCTTCAGTGTAGCAATCTCACTAAATTATTTCTTAGTTTCCCAAAGATATTTTATTGTCATCAGCCTTCTACTTTGAAAAATTTTAAACCTAACAGAAAAGTTGCTAGAATAGTACAAGGAACTCCTGACAGCCTGCATCGATAGTTAACATTTTGTCACATTTGCTTTTTCCCTCTTGCTAGAGATCTATTTTCTTATTGAGGTGAAATTTACGTGACATAAAATTACCCATTGTAAAGGGTCACAATTGTAAAATTACAATTCAGTGGCATTTAGTACATTCATGATGTAGTATAATCGCCGCCTCTATCTAGTTCCGAAACATTTTCATCCCCTCAAAATAAAACCCCATATCCAGTAAGAAGTCACCCCCACTCACCTTCTCCCCAGCCCCTGGCAACCTCTAGTCCGCTTTCTGTCTCATGGATTTGCCTATTGGGGACATTTCGTAGAAAGAGAATCAGACCGTATGTGACCTTTCCGTGCCTGGCTTCTTTGCATAGTGCGCTCGAGGACCGTCTGCAACGTGGCACGCGTCAATACTTTCATCACAGATTCTGTTCACTGAGGTTGTAAATGGAGTATGAGGAGTATTCTGTCACATATGCTCTTTTGCTCCCACTTCACCCCGCAAGCAGGCTGCATAGGGTCTCCATAGTCGTTTAAGTCCCATAGTCTCTTTCAAATCAAGTGCCTCTTTGGGAAAAGGGTGGATGTTTATTCACGTATATTTGAGTTCACATCCCACGAGCTTACTTTAGAGCTTGAAATGGGCCTAAAGAAGAAAATACTCAAAGATAACCATACTAACTAGCTAAATCACTCTGGATATGTCGCTTAATCTCTCCGGTCCTCATTTTCTTCATCTACAGAACGACCAGATTGGATCCAAGCCCTAAGAGCCATTGTAATGAAAATTGCATGATTCTGTTCCCCAGACAATCCAGCTTACACTTTTCCTAGGGCTATCATTCCGGGGAGCTACTTTTCCTCTGAGGGTGATGGATGAGAGCAAAATTGATATTGATGGACCACTGGCTATGTGACCCTGGAGTTTACAAACTATAGCTTGGATGAACATACAATTCAATTGGAGCTAAGAGATAGATGGATATGTGACAAGAAGGATATTCATAACCAGAGGACAAAGCTTGTTAAGCGAGATTAAATATTCAACACCAGACCACACATATTCCCCGCAGGGAAACTGGTAAGAATGCCAACACGATCTAGCAGCCCGCCCTCGCTCTTCTTGCGTCACTGCCCTCTTTGATTTGACCAGTCATCCGTGGGTCAAATGGCTACAGAATGCTGCTGGAAAGCGAGGGGCCCTTTCAGATCAAAGTTTACCTAGCTGGTACACGAGACAGAACGTTCTTTCTCGAATTTATTTTTAGCACTGGATAAAAAAAGAAATCTGTTACAGTATTTCATTACAAAACTTTTCAAATACATACCAAAACGGAGAGAATTTTACAGTGAGCCCCTGTTCACTTACCTCCTGGAGTCTGCCATCACATTTTACACTCCTTGTTCAATCACGTATTGATCCATCCTTCTATCCATTCACTGATCCATCTTATTTTTGGAAGGATTTCAAAGTAAATTACAGACATCAGCATGCGTGCCGTTAATTTGAATTCAGTATTTGTTTACCAATTTTTTCTTTTGATGTAAAATGTGTATACAATGAAATATATACATTTAAAAGTGTACATTCACTGAGTTTTAACAAATGCATACACACCTGGGTGATCCAAAATCCTGTCAAGATAGCTAACATAGGATTTACTTTTTTTAATGTTTATTTATTTATTTCTGAGAGAGAGAGAGTGAGCACGTGAGTGGGGAAGGGGGAGGGAGAGAGAGGGAGAGGGAGAGAGAATCCCAAGCAGGCTCTGCACTGTCAGCACAGAGCTGGATGCAGGGCTCGATCTCACAAACTGGGAGATAATGACCTGAGCCAATCAAGAGTCTGAAGCGAGAGTCTGATGCTTAACACAGGCACCCCTAGCATTTGGTTTTTAATTTAAATTTTTATATAAGTCCAGTGTTTTGAAAAATACAATAGGATGATTAGTCTTAAACCGAAAGACCCTAGTCACCTGCCCTTTCCTCCCAATCGCGTTTCCTGCTTCTCAAAGCAACTCCTTGCAAATCTTTTTACATGTTTCTTCTGATAATTCTTTATATATACTTGTATAGAATGTTATTATTTCTATTTCTTAAGTTTCCCATTTTAGAATTATCTATTGGTTAGCTACTATGGAGGATGATGTTATGGTTTACACAGAAAGCTCCAAAAAAATCTAGAATTATTAAGAGAATTTAGCAGGTTTGTTGTAATAAAAAAAAAACAACCTACAAAAGGTGATTGTATTTATATACAATAGCAATCAGTAGAAATTGTAAAAATAAAATTGTAGCTCCTAAATGTATAACACATCATGAGATAGACATGACAAAAAATACGTCTTTAACGAGAAAGTAAAATTTCTGCGTTGTAAGTAAGTGAGGAAAATGCAAATAATTGAAGAGAAATACCATGTTTATGGAGAAGCAAATTCAGTATTGTACAGGTGTTGATGGCATTTCAGTGAAAATCCCAAAAGGTGTGTTTGTGGAAGTCTCCAAGCTAAAATATTTGTTGGTGATCAGGGAAGCAAGAACAGTCAAAACACTGCTAGATAAGAGAGAACTAAGAGGAGGAAGCCTTCTTACCATTATCAAGAACTATTTGAAACCCATTAGGACAGTGTGATACAAACCAACGGAAAAGAACGGACAGCCCAGAAACCGATCTCTGTGTAGGAAGAACCACATCAAAGACCTCTTTTATTGCCGGCCTAGTATTGTCACATGAGCAAGAAATACATTTCTATTGTGTTTTGGCCATTTTATGACTTTGGACCTATTTTGTAAAGCAGTTAGCCCATTCTAATACAATTTCCATTGTTTTACTATGAATTTTGATATGCAAAAATCGCATCAATATTTACCTTCATATCTTTGCCTTCTTGTTTAAAACACAAGAACTTTAGTGTACTTTGACTTCTATTGCCATCTGCTTAATTTACATGTTACCGTTATTGAATGGTATGGTTCTATTTTTTAACCTTATAGGACATTACTGCTTTATTGCTTTTGTGTTCAGTGATGTTTCAGCTTACCCGCATATCTACTACTTAATTTGCTCGTTTTCTCTTCTTAGATCTCCAACCTTCCATCTGAGATTGCTTTCTTTCTGCCCACGGTATGTTGTATACAAACTCTTGATGGGGACCTCTGTTGGCGTCAAACTGTCAGTATTCGGGTATTCCTTTATTGTGCTTACAGACTTTTTATTTGGTGTGGGAGGGATTCAATTATTCATTGTTCCTGTAAGCCAAGTCAAATAGAGTCTCGTCAGAGTGCTCTTGCGCCTCAGCACAAGGTGGGCCGTAGGAGAGGAGAGGCGCCATTATCCCTCAGATCCCTCCATGTCGAGTCGGGAGCCTACTGTAGCCGACAGCGAGATGGCACATGCCGAATGGGGCTACCCAGTCATCCAGGAGTGAGGAAGGGCACGCCCTGGGTGGACGCAGACCCCCTTTTGCTTTACCTGGAAGGGAAGGCTCTAGTATTGCCTGACTTCCGTTTCTCCAACTCACCCGCTCAGGGGCCAGACTTCTAAGCATGGAGCCATGGCTGACAAGAGCTGGTGGTTAAAGCTCAGAGACATGAGATGGCATTTTCATCATCTCACTGATGGGCTTCTTGCCTTGCCACGTAGCTTTGACCAGATACGGCCACAAAGACAACACCCTGCTGGCCCGAAGAGAGCTCCTTACAGCAGTGAGAAGCAGTAAAACCAAAGAACAAGGTAGAAAGGCTCCTTTTTCTAACCCCTTCAGTGTGACTTTCCTTTATTCTCAGGAATTATGCACAGTAATTTCCATTCAAGACCAGGGCACTAGCAGAGTTCTTAAAAGCAACGTGGAAAAAAGTGAGGCCTGCTCAGATTGATCCTATTCCAAGATAATTTCTTCATCCATCTAATGCCTATGAGTTCAAAGCCATGAGGTTTGCCTAAAGCTGTGAGGTCTGTTTTGATTCCCTAAAAGAGCGTTTCCCAAATAGTGACGTACCTCAGTATCACCTGGGTCAGATGTTAAAACTATAGATTACGTCAACTTTAGTAGACATTCTGAGTTCTTACCTTTAGGACCGTGCTATCCAATAGAAATATTATGCAAGCCACATGTATGATTTTATGTTTTCTAGTCATCACATTTTGAAAAATAAAGAGAAGAGTGCCTGGGTGGCTCAGTCAGTTGAATGTCCGACTCTCTCGATTTTGGCTCAGGTCATGATCTCACGGCTACGGAATCGAGCCCTGAGTCAGGCTCCAAGTCTTCTTGAGATTCTCTCTCTCTCTCCCTCTGCCCCTCTCCCTCTCACCCTCGCTCACTCTCTCTAAAATAAAAAAACATTTTTTTAAATAATAAAAAGAAAAAACAAAAAATAAAGAGAAACAGATAAAATTAATTTTAAGAATAAATTTTATAATATTTAAACAATACCATATATTTTATTTAGATATATATTTGAAACAGACCTTATTTTACTTAAATATATTTTATTAATTTTAATGATTTTTTAATCATTTTTTTAGTATTTAAAACAGGAATATTTTACTTATATATTCACAATATTGTCATTTCAACATGTGAGCAATAAAAAAGTATCAAAATGTTTTGTATTTTTTTCGTACTAAATTTTAAATTTCTATGTGTATTTTATGCTTATGGCACATCTCAATTTGGACCAACCTCATTTAAAGTGCTTAGCAGGCACATGTGGCTAGTGGCTGCTATTTTGAACAGTACAGTGCTAGGGGAAGACCCTAGAAATTTATATGCTTGAAAGCATCCCGGGGCGCCTGGGTGGCTCAGTCGGTTAAGCATCCGACTTCAGCTTAGGTCACGATCTCATAGCTCAAGGATTCAAGCCCCTGCTGTCAGCACAGAGCCCGCTTTGGATCCTCTGTCACCTCTCTCTGCCCCTCCCCAGCTCATTCTCTCCCTCTCTCAAAATAAATAAATAAACTTAAAAAAAAGAAAAAGAAAAAGGAAGCATCCCAGGTGATTCTTATCAAGTGAGTTCGGAAAATGCCACTTTAAGGAATTGGTGGTCACTAAACAGTGGGCTTTTGAGCCACTTTGATGACCTCATAGCTACATATGTAATGTTGGAGGGGAGGGGCCTTAGAAGGCATCAGCTACAACTTTCCCTCTTACAGATGAGAAAACAGAAGTAACTGATTTGCCAAGGTCACATGGTCTGCTGAAGTTGGAGCTGGAACTATAATCCAAGTCTCCAGATGTTCTGTTTTTAATTCTTTCCAGTGCGTTTATGTGTGTTCTTCACACTGTCTGAATTATGAGGGGAAAAACTGTCAAGTGATATCTTACCAATCTGGTGTATCTCCAACTTCAATCCGCACTCGATTCTGATGCAATAAAAACTACCAATTATTGAGTGCCTACCATGTGCCAGGCACTGTACTGTGTGCTATATGCACATTACATTTAAGCCCTCACAGTGAACCTATAAATATCAGGCCCATTTTAAGGATGAGAAGAGTGGGAACATGTCCAAGTTCACGAATGGTTAAGTGGCAGGGAGGGAGTTTGAACCAGGGTCTGGCTCCTAGGCCTTGTCCTTTCCAGGCTGCCATCCACATAGACAGAATATTCCACCCATACGTGCTGCTGAGGCAAAGGCCAGAGGCTCTGACACAGGACCAAGGTGGGTAGAGATGTTCCACTGGCACGTGACCCAGTCAGCGCTTCACGAATCGGGCCTTTTGTGATGCTTGGGAGCGTTTCTCTGCCACGGCCCACCTCTTCACAAGGGTTGCCAATCTCCCTCAACTCCCAGCCATCATAACAAGGATGGAGAAAGTCATCGTGTCCTTTGCATTGGCCACATCTCCATCCAGAGCTCCGGCGTCTAAAGCTCTGGAAGTTGGATTCCCAGGCTCTCAGTTCAAATTGCAGCTGGGAAAGATTCCTCACGTACAAATTTGCAATTCCTTGGATTCGGAAAGTACACTCACTGGAGGAACATGGTGTGGTTGCCATGCTTTTGTATTTGGTTTGGCAAACGTCTAGGAGACCTTTCAAGTACTTGGGGGTTCGTATAATCTAGAACCTAGTCATTAATTCGGAATCGAGTGGGTATTTCAGGGAAGCGAATTGTCATGTTCTGATTCATATATACAGAACTCAGGAAGATGTGTGTGTGTGTGTGTGTGTGTGTGTGTGTGTGTGTATGAGGTTGGCGAAAGTCTTTAAATTGATATACTATGTTCACAATAAGCAAGGTCACTCTTCTTCAACCCCACAGAAGGATGAGGAGCTTAGAGCAAATACAACCTCTCCTCTTCACCTGGCCCCCAGTGTTAAAATCTGCCCCAAATGATTATTAAAATTAGCCTCTCAAGAGAAAGACATTCAAGAACGGTGTACAGAGGGGTGGGTACTGAAAGTGGGGACAGCCACAGGCCTTTGCCCTTGGGAACGAGTAAGTGAGCTGACCAGGTGCATAACCTTAGGGACAGACCGGCAGCACCAGCAGCACTGGGGAGCTTGTTAGAATGCAAATTCTTGGACCTCAGACCGCATCGGGAGCTCTGGGGATGGGGTCTGGCAGTCTTTGATTTAACGAGTCCTCCAGGTGATTCTGATATTGCTTTTGGGCAGTAGTTCTCAGTTACTAGTATGTTAGGCTTGTACCATGAAGACTTTGGGGGGAAAAAGTCAACACCCGGGCCCTACCTCTGAGACTTTCTGATTTAATTGGTTTGAAGTGGGGTCTGGGTGTGCATACATATAAAATCTCCTCGGGGCGCCTGGGTGGCTCAGTCGGTTAAGCATCCGACTTCGGCTCAAGTCATGAGCTCTTCGTGAGTTCAAGCCCCGTGTCGGGCTCTGTACTGACAGCTCAGAGCTTGGAGCCTGTTTCAGATTCTGTGTCTCCCCCTCCCCCCACTCATGCTCTGTCTCTCTCTCAAAAATAAATCAATATTAAAAAAATTTTTTTAAGCTCCTCAGGTGATTCTAATGTGCCCCTATGGTTCAGAACCACTACTTTAGGGAATGGTGTCCCAGATCCTGGGTCCAGCTCTGCCCTCACCAGGCACATGACCTCAGATACTTCACGTGGCTGTACCTTAGCTCTTTAGCTCTTTTATCTCTCGAAAGGTGCCGGAAGGTCAGACATTGTCATTGATCTCTAGAGCATCTTCCAGCTCCAACAAGCTTGGGAGCACCAGCTGCTCACGAACCCTAAGGCTTCCCCCTAAGTTCCTGCCTAGTGCTGGTGACTGTGGAGGCACAGCCCGAAAGGGTGGGGTCCAGAGCAACCAAGAAGCTTTGGGAGTGAAAGGGCTGACTGGCTGCTGAAATTCGATATCCCCAAGGAATTGATGTGATCTGTTCAGCTTACAGAAATGCCCCCCTCCCCCAGAGAGCCCGCCGTTTGTTATCGTCTGGAATGATATACCGATGGGAAGAATTTAGTTTTGTTTCCCTAAGACTGTTGACAGGCCACTTAGGAAAGACTACCAAAACAAAGTCTTATCATTGCTGTGGAAGGCTTTGCCTTGCCACTCAAAGTGTGGTCCATGGATGGGCAGCATCAAAATTACCCAGAGCTTGCTAGAAATGCAGTCTCGGCTTCCACCCTAGACCTACTGAATCAAAATCTATGTTTTATTTTTTTTTTATTTTTTTTTTCTATTGGATCATATTTTGTGTGTGTGTGTGTGTGTGTGTGTGCACGTGCGACACACATTTTTTTTCATTATTTACAATTTTATTAGGCTTTTTTTTTTCTCACCATTTCTTTTTTTTTTGTTGTTATAATAGTTTATTTTCAAATTGGTTTACATATAACACCCAGTGTTCATCCCAACATGTGCCCTTTTTAATGCCCATCACCCCCTCTCCCCCCTCCCTCATCCCCCTTACCCTCAGTTTTTTCTTAGTCTTTGAGAGTCTCTTATGTTTTATCTCCCTCCCTCTCTGTGTCTTTTTTTCCTTTCCCCTCTTCCCCTCCCCCTGGTTTTTGCTTAGTTTCACAAAATCCACCTATTCGTGGAAACATATGGTATCTGTCTTTTTCTGACTGACTTATTTCACTTAACATAATACCCTCCAGTTCCATCCATGTTGCTACACATGGCCAGATTTCATTTTTTCTCATTGCCACGTAGTAGTCCATTGTATATAAGTACCATAACTTCTTTATCCATTCGTCAGTTGATGGGCACTTGGTCTCTTTCCATGATTTGGCTATTGTCGAAAGTGCTGCTATGAACATTGGGGTACACGTGCCCCTATGCATCAGCATTCCTGTGTCTCTTGGGTAGATTCCTAGCAGGGCTATTGCTGGGTCATAGGGTAGCTCTATTTTCATTTTTTTGAGGAACCTCCACACCGTTTTCCAGAGTGGCTGCACCAGTTTGCATTCCCACCAACAGTGTAGGAGGGTGCCTACTTCTCCACATCCTCGCCAGCATCTATAGTTTCCTGATTTGTTCATTTTAGCCACTCTGACTGGTGTGAGGTGGTATCTCAGTGTAGTTTTGATTTGTATTTCCCTGATGATGAGTGACATTGAGCATCGTTTCATGTGTCTGTTGGCCATCTGAATGTCCCCTTTGGAGAAGTGTCTATTCATATCTTCCGCCCATTTCTTCACTGGGTTGTTTGTTTTTCGGGTTTGGAGTTTGGTAAGTTCTTTATAAATTTTAGATATTAGTCCTTTATCCAATATGTCATTTGCGATGATCTTTTCCCATTCCGTTGGTTGCCTATTCGTTTTGTTGGTTGTTTCTTTTGCCGTGCAGAAGCTTTTTATCTTGATGAGGTCCCAATAGTTCATCTTTGCTTTTAATTCTCTTGCCTTTGGAGACGTGTCGAGTAAGAAATTTGTGCATCTTAGGTCAAAGAGGCTTGTTCCTGTTTTCTCCTCTAGGATTTTGACGGTTTCCTGTCTCACATTCAGATCTTTTATCCATTTAGAATTTATTTTTGTGAGTGGTGTAAGAAAGTGGTCTAGTTTCATTCTTTTGCATGTTGCTGTCCAATTCTCCCAGCACCATTTGTTAAAAAGGCTGTCTTTTTTCCATTGGATACATTTTCCCGCTTTGTCAAAGATTAGTTGGCCATATAGTTGCGGGTCCATTTCTGAGTTTTCTATTCTATTCCATTGGTCTATGCGTCTGTTTTTGTGCCAATACCATACAGTCTTGATGACCACCGCTTTGTAGTAGAGGTTAAAGTCTGGGATTGTGATGCCTCCCGCCTTGGTTTTATTCTTCAGTATTATTTTGGCTATTCGAGGTCTTTTGTGGTTCCATACAAATTTTAGGATTGTTTGCTCTAGCTTTGAGAAGAATGCTGGTGCAATTTTGATTGGGATTGCATTGAATGTGTAGAAAGCCTTCCCCCTGAGATCAGGAACACGACAGGGGTGTCCACTCTCGCCACTGCTATTTAACATAGTGCTGGAAGTCTTAGCATCAGCAATCAGACAACAAAACAAAATAAAAGGCATCAAGATTGGCAAGGAGGAAGTCAAACTTTCACTTTTTGCAGATGACATGATACTTTACATGGAAAACCCGACAGAATCCACCAAAAGCCTACTAGAACTGATTCATGATTTCAGCAAAGTTGCAGGATACAAAATCAATGTACAGAAATCGGTGGCATTTCTATACACCAACAATGAAGCAGCAGAAAGAGAAATAAAGAAGCTAATCCCTTTCACAATTGCACCAAAAACCATAAAATACTTAGGAATAAACCTAACCAAAGATGTGAAAGACCTCTACACTGAAAACTATAAAAAACTTATGAAGGAAATTGAGGAAGACACAAGGAAATGGAAAAACATCCCATGCTCATGGATTGGAAGAATAAATATCGTCAAAATGGCAATACTACCCAAAATCTATGTTTTAACAAGATCCTCGGGTGACTCATATGTACATTAAAGCTCGAGAAGTGATACTTGGAGCATGCGGGAGACTTTTTAGGTTGGGATCTGTTGTAGTCTGAACTATGCCCCACCCCGAATTCATATGTTAAAGTCCTAACCCCCAATATCTCAGAATGTGACTGCATTTGGAGATAGGGCCTTTATAGAGGCAATTAAGAGTGAAACGAGGTCTTAAGCGTGGGCCCTAATCCAATAGAACTGGCATCCTTGCAAGAAGAGGAAGAGACACCAGGGTTGCACAGGCACAGAGAAAAGGCTGCGTGAGGACACAGCGAGAAGTCAGATATCGACAAGCCAAGGAGAGAGGCTTTCAGGAGAAACCAATCCTGCTGGCACTTTGATCTTGGACTTCCAGCCTCTAGCACTGTGAGAAGAAGTTTCTGTTGTTTAAGTGCCTCAGTCTGGTATTTGATTATGCCAGCCCTAGCAAATTAATGCAGGGTCACTGCTAGACTCTAAGCATTGTGCGATTTTGTTCACTGATGTATATCCCCAGGATTTGGCAAATAATAGGTATTGGGTCAAAATTTGCTGAATAAAAAATAAATAGGGGTGCCCGGGTGACTCAGTCGGTTGAGTGTTTGGCTCTTAATCTCAGCTCGGGTCTTGATCTCAGGGTCTTGATTTCAAGACCCATGATGAGCTTAAGATAAGATAAGATAAGATAAGATGAATTCCTACTCAGTTGACAGAATTAATCCAGGGACATGTTCCCTAGAATATATCTTCAAGAGAAAAAGATTATAGGATATTCTGCTCATCTTTTTAAAGAAATGGTATAAAATGCCAAGGTATATTCTCTTTCTAAATAAGACCTTCAAGAAACCTGAAAAATTGCACAAAATCTCTGGTACTTCTTTTCTCTACACTAACCTCCGCAGCACATTTTGCTGTGTGACCAGCATTATTTTTGTTTTTTGTTTTTTTTTTAATCTCAAAAAGGGCTCCGAACTCTCAAAATTTTTTTCCAGCTTTATTAAGGTATCATCCACTAAAAATAGATTTGTATATTTAATGTACAATATGATGACTTCATATATGTATACCTTGTGAAATGATCATCACATTCAAGCTGATGAACTTATCCATCCCCTCACATGGTTACCATGTTTTGTGTCATAAGAACACCTAAGATCTACTCTTATGTCAGATTTCTAGTATTGAATACAGCGTTATTAAATATAATCATGACGCTAAACATTAGTTCCATAGAACTAATTCATCTCATAAGTGAACATTTGTACACTTTGACCAACATCTCCCATTTTCCCTACCTCCAGCTCCTGGAAATCATCATTCTACTCCTCACTTCTGTGAGTTCAACTTTTTTAGATTCCACATACAAGTGACAGCATGCAGTATTTGTCTTTCTGTGTCTGGCTTTTTTCACTTAGTACTATGTCCCCCAGGCTCATCCCATGTTGTCACAAATGTCAGGATTTCCTTTTTTTTTTTTTAAGATTTTTATTTTTGTAAGTAATCTCTACACCTAACATGAGGTTCAAACCCACCACCCCAAGATCAAGAGTTGCGTGCTCTACCAACCCAGCTGACCAGGCGCCCCAGGATTTCTTTATTTATGGCTGAATAATATTCCTGTGTGTGTGTGTGTGTGTGTGTGTGTCTGTGTGTGTCTGTGTGTGTGTGTATATATATGCCACTCTTCTTTTTCGATTCAACCATCAACAGATGCTTAGGTTATTGTGAATAATGCTGCAATGAACATGGGGGATGCACATATCTCTTTGAGATGCTGATTTTGTTTCCTTTGGCTATATACCCAGAAGTGAGGTTGGTAGTTTTATTTTTAATTTTTTGAGAAATCTCCTGCTGTTTTCCATGGTGGCTGCACCAACTTACATTCCCACCAACAGTGTACAAGTGTTATTTTTTTCTCTAGAACTTCTCCGACAATTGTTATTTCTTGTCTTTTTGATATTAGCCATTCTAGCAGGTGTGAGGTGATATCTCATCGTGGTTTTGATTTGCATTTCTCCGATGATTACTGAGGTTGAGTACTTTTTCATGTACCTGGGGGCCATTTGTAAGTCTTCTTTGGAAAAATGTCTGTTTAGGTCCTTTGCCCATTTTTAAATTGGATTGTTTGCTTTTTATGCTATTGAGCTGTATGAATTCCGTATATATTTTGGATATTAGCCCCTAATCAAATACATGTGGTTCCTCCTACCTCCTACCTACTACCTACTAGGTGGGTAGTGCTGGTGGCAATGCCAAGGCCAAATGGAACTGCAGCTAAGTCCACAGGGGAATGGGGCTGTTTCTGGGTCTGTCGTAAGGACCACAGTCTGCGAGCCCGCCATCAGGGTGTGGGCCTGCCTTCTCAAAATGGCCCTCCTCAGCCTTGGAGCTCCACCAGGGTTTTGCAACCTCCTGCCTAGATCCCAAAGCTTCCACAAAGGCACTTTTGTCCCTGGATGGCTGCCAAATTTCCATTGCCGTGCGGGAATATGTGTGTGTGTGTGGGGGGGAGGGAATCTCCTATTCTGTCATCTTGCTGATACTACCCCTCATTTCTCAAATTTTCTTTTTTACAACTGTGGGTAATTCCTGCCCAGGGAGCAAGGTAAGCCTTAGAATTGTTTGCTTACCAAACATCAGGTTATCTAAAATTACAGAGATAGAAAGCATGCATAATACATGTGTTTCTACCTGAAGTCCACCCAGCTTAAGTGTCCTCATGGTGAAAAACTGTAAAAGGAAGGAAGTGACCCCCAAACCCAAGCGTGACAAACTCGTTAAATAAATCACATCTCATTCTTACAATGGAATACTACACAGCCGTGCAAAAACTTGAGGCAGCTCTCGATAGTCGACTTGTGAATAACACGGGTTTGAACCATGCGGGTAGACGTAAACGTGAATTGTTTTCAATGCACGCAGGCCGGTACTGTGAACGCGTTTTCTTTTCTTTACCATTTTCTTTTCTCTTGCTCCCTTTATTGTAAGACTACAGGTTATAATACACGTAACATATGATATGTGTTAATCTATGGTTTATGTTACTGGTGAGGCTTCTGGTCAACTTTAGGCTGTCAGTAGTTAAGCTTTGGGGGAGTCAAAAGTTATACATGAATTTTTGACAGTGTGGGGGTCGGTGCCCCCAACCCCTGTGTTGTTCAAGGGTCAACTGTATAGGTTAGATGCAACAACTTACTAGGCATAAGAAGAGGAAAAACAATAAGCCTTTTTGTGTGCAAGAAGGAGATATACAAACATATATGCTTGTTTATACATAGAATATATCTAAAGGACAAACAAGAGTGGTTACCTCTGAGGAGAGCCTAGGGTTCTAAGACAGAAGGAAGAGTTACTTTTCATCACATACCCTTGTGATCTGTCGGCACGTGTTACTTTGCAGTTGTATTAGGTTTTTAATTTAAAATTTACTTATGTGGAAAATAAGGGGTGTCTGGGAGGCTCAGTCGGCTAACCGTCCGACTCTAGCTCAGGTCATGCATAATCTCATGGTTCGTGGGTTGGAGCCCTGTGTCGGGCTCTGTGCTGACAGCTCCGGAGCCTGGAGCCTGCTTCAGATTCTGTGTCTCCCTCTCTCTGCCCCTCCGCTGCTCATGCTCATGCTCTGTCTCTCTCAAAAATAAACATTAATCATTAAACAATTTTTTAAAATTTACTTATGTGAAAATAAATAAATAATTGAAAAGTTATTCCAGAGCTTGGAGCAGGCACAATTCCCAAGCTATCCCTGCAACAGAAAAAAAAAAAAAAAAAGATCTATTCTTCTCCAGTGTATCCTGGGAGGGGGCACCTTCCCTGCCTTATAATTACCCGACCCCTGAGGCCATGGTGAGGGCACAATGACACCTGCCCTCTGAGTCTTGTTAACAACAACTTGCTTTTTGCACAGTCTTGCATTCGGTCAGTCCTCTGAACAACATCCTTGAAATGTCTGTAGATGTTGGGGGTTCCACAATTGGAATCACTAAAAAGAAAGCTAAAATCAACTCTTCATCCATCCATCCAGTAGCCCTGCCACCCCCCCATCTGCAGCTTGAGAAACTAGTATTTTTTCGTTCATATTTTCCCCCCTTCATGAAATCAGTACGTTTAAGCCCTTCCTTTTCCACGGAGTTGGAAGAAATCCCCATGAGAGTCCATAGGCCAGATCCTTAGCAGCCACAACCACCTAGAACGCAGGGCCTGAAACTTGGAAACAGGCAATAAGTAACAAACACCCAAACACCCAAAATAGCAGCTGTCAGCGAGCCCTCTGTTAACGCTCTGGACTTTGTTCCCTACACCCGTGATTCTCAAACTTGAGCGCGCCTCCAGATCACCCGGAGAGCTCGTTAAAACACGAATTACTGGGCCCGGGCTCAGAGTTTGTGATTCAGTAGGTCTGGGGCAGGGTCCAAGAGTTCTTATTTCTACCAAGTTCCTAGGTGAGGCTGCTGCTCTTGGTCTGGGGACCACCCTGAGAATCCGGGACCCTATGCAATTAGCCTAAGGTGCTGACCTCGACTAAGTTTTACTCGCTCTTTAAAATGTATATCTTCTTAGCATCTCTATCATAAATATAGCGCATATTCATTAGAGGAAATTCGATTTTAAAATGAAAAGTAGAAAGAAAAATATGTCACCCATAGTGCCGACATCCAGACCTAACCACTCCTGACATTTTTTTCAAATCTACAATTTCTAAGAAACCTTGTTATCTAATTCCCCAGGCCACCGCAGACTAGAAGCTGTTATCCAGAACATCGGGGGACATAGGGGGCACCTGAAAATGTGTCCAGAGATGGCCTTGATAAGGGGCTGCTGAGAGCCAAGCAGAGGCAGGAAAATGTGAGCGGACACAGAACTATACCACCACGTGATTGAACACGTGAACATGGTCTCCACCTTGACCCCTATCATATGCACAGGGCATTCTGGGATCTCTGCAGAGGGGCATCTATTTCAATCTATTTCAGCTGGCAAGCAAGAGCAGGAAAAAAAGAGGACTTTTTTTTTTAATGTTTATTTTTGAGAGAGAAAGAGAGAGAGAGAGAGAGCACCAGAGGGGAAGGAACAGAGAAAGGGGGAGACCCAGAATCTGAAGCAGGCTCCAGGCTCCGAGCTGTCAGCATAGAGCCCGATGTGGGGTTTGAAGTCACAGACCGTGAGATCATGACCTGAGCCGAAGTCAGACGCTCAACCGACTGAGCCACCCGGGGCCCCAGAAAGCGGACTTTCTGAAAGAAAGGACTGGAGCCCCAGCCGTACGCTAAAATTAGGGAGAGCTGGAACTGAGCAGGCAGAGAGAAGGGTAAAAGGTATTCCAAATCTGGGAACAGGAGGGTCAAGACCCAGAGACTCCTGTATGCAGGAGCCTGAGCAGAGCTTCAACAGAGAGGTAGGGAAGGTCAGAGAAAAAGCGTGTCACCAGGGGTGTTGTATGCTCTCTTCCCAAGCTCGGCCTTTATCCTGCAGGTAATTGGAAGCCATTGAAAGAGTCTCAAACAAAAGCGTGACACGAGCAGATGCATATTTTAAATAGAGCATCAGTGAATGCGCAGAGTGGAGATGTGAAGTTTCCGGTAGTCCAGGAGGAGCTGGTAGTGAGCTCTGGAAATGGGGCGGTGGTAGTAGAGATAGAGATGAAGGGTGACAAAACCAGCAGAGCCTGGGGACTGACTGGGAGAGGCAAGTGGGATGATGTATACACCCCTGGATGAAATCATTTCGCATGTTTCTATTAAGGAAAGCAGCCAGTGGAGATCACACGTCAGAATAATTTCATTTTTTAAATAAAAGGGTCAAAATGAAAGATTTGGGCACCCAAGGGCAGGAGCTTCAATTGTCCAGAAGTTACGGGAGACAAACTTCCCTATTCCCTACGAAGTCAGATAAATGAGGCACAGCTATGGTGTGACTGTGCCTTTACACGAAGCGAGTGACAGCAGTCAGGCAGCTCGCCCATCGCTCGTTTATAAGAGTCTTTAGGACTTAGAAGTTGCGTGTTTACTTTGTGCATCTGAACCGCTGCAAAACCGTTTCGGAGCAGCTTTGGCCTTAGCTCAGCTTTTCAGTGACTCGCTCGGGGGGCAGAGGTGAGTGTAAGTCATCTTCTTAGAACACAAGTGGATTTCCTAGAAAAAGAGCAGGCGGGAACACCATGAACAGGATTGCCTCATGCTCTTGGGACAATCTATTCACCGCCCCCTGGTCACTTGAGAAAAGAAACCAAAATTCATGTGCAGAAAGCGGAGACAGAGGGAAGGGCAGAATTCTCAGAGCCTCCGAGTGTGTTTGCAGGCCCGGGGCCACTTCGACACTTGCCGCAAGCCATAGTGAAAAAGAAAATGGGCCTTACAGAGTTCTGTTGGCGATATTAGGGGATGTAGAAAGTCTAAATGAGTTTGGTAGCAGGGTTGTTTTTTTTTTTTTTTACATTTGGTGACCTTCAGCGAAGCGTTTGAAAGTCAGTCTACCTGTTAGAGAGTTCCTTTCAAGGGGAGCCTCACCTCTGATGCGCGCTGGAATCACCTGGGGGGCTTTAAGAAGGTCAGTTGCCTGGGCCCCATGCCAAGAGACTCTGATGTTATCGATGTGGGGTGCGGGCTGGGCAGTAAGCGTTTTTCGATCTCCCCCGACGAGCGTCACGTGCCGCTAGTGCTGAGAAGCAGTGCTTTCAAGTCACGCTGCAGACAGTTTTCATTTTTTTCTTTTTCACAGTAGACGCGTCTTAATGTCCACTTGGCAGAAAGTACATAATTGAATTTACAAGATCTGGAAACATTTGAGCTAAGAACAAAAGCAAAATAAAAGAAGGACACTCCCAGTTTTGCTCACAGATTCACAGTGACGCCGAGCCCACTAGCCAAACAGCGGGCCATCGGCTCCTAGGATGAACCCCAAAGTCAACACGACGAGATGTATACCAAGCGCCAGGCACGTGTAAACTCTTTGCTTACGCTTTCCTTTCGTTAATTGAGCTGAAATGGAACCGGATTTCAAAAAATAAGATCACACGTAACTGTCACTAGGATAGATCGAGAATTTACTAAGTGCTGGGCACTATTCTAAGTCCTTTACATTTGCAAACTCACTTAATCCCCCACGCAATGCCATATCAAGACGCGAGTGTGGAGGCACTGGTCAGTAAATTGTCCAAAGCCACAACCAAGGAATAGAAGAACAGAGATTCATACCCGGAACTCTTGAGCCTGCACTTTTAACCCCCACAATATACAGCGTCTCCCACAGAGCAGAGACCCTAGAAACGGAGAATGGGGAGGGAGATAACTCAATGCATTCATTATTGGGCATGGAGGAAATGAGCCAGACATACAGAGTTTGAGCCAGAGTTCACGGGTTTGTAAGAAAGGGTGAGGCAAAGACACAAAGACCACCACCAGAAAGCAGAGGAGGCAAAGTGCCGTAAGAGAAATACAAGTGAGCGTGAACACGGAATCACGGAGGAGCAATTTCTTTTTAAATCAGTGAAGGCTCCCTGGAGGAGGCAGCATCAGAGAGGAAGGGCTCTGACTGCAGCTTAGGTCAGAAGGAGGAAAGCAGTGAGAGGGGAGGTCGTTAGGGGGCATAGTTAAATCCCGGGGTGGGGGGAGTCCTCTCCCCTCACTGCCCGAGAACCCAGCCTGCTGTTGCGCAGACACTCAGCCGAACTGAAATCTGCAGATTTCCAGGTGGAAAAGTCAGCTGGCTTGTCTCCCAGTCCTCAGTCTTTCCTCTCCCGTGTACCTTTGTCACACTGATGCTTATCGCTGCCCATTACCCAACCCCATCAGTGCCCCGACCCTTCTCCCCCTTTAAACCTCTGGCTAAGCAAGGAGAAAAGCCTCTTTCTTGGCTTCTCTTGGCAAGTTGGGGCATGCTGTCACTTTCAAGAACTTGGGTAATTAAGGAAGAATAAAGAGAAAATAGCTATGTTTAAATAATGTATTAGTATGCCAATAGTCAAATTTCCCACCAGGTTTCTGAACCCATATCCTAGCAGAAGGTAGCATATGGGCTCAAAATCTCATTCTCCTCAGATGATCCCTCCCCACCCCCTCCCGGTAGATCCGAAGGGCTAGGACAATCTCGCATATGCACCATATCTAGCTTCTTTCTCTTATGGCTTCCTCCGAGTTACAACCAGCGACTGGCTTTTAACGTCCTTCCTTCCTTCCTTCCTTCCTTCCTTCTTCTACCTACCCCCCCCATTCATTCAGCATAAATTTATGAATACCTAAGACATGGTAGCCACTATGCTAAAAATTAAGTGGTCAAGGGGCACTTGGCTGGCTCAGTCGGTAGAGCATGTGACTCTTGATCTTGGGGTTGTGAGTCTGAGCCCCATGTTGGGTGTAAAAAGTACTTGAAAATGGAATCTTAAAAAAAATTAAGTAGTCAATACGTTTCTGTGCCCCTCATCTCCAGGAATAAGTCTGATTCTACCCCAATATGTTAGGTTGGATGATTGTTCTTGGTTCTTCACTCCTTTTTCTGCCAGTAACTTTACTGTGCCCCGCTGAGAGAGGAGAAAAATGATAATTCCCTGCCCCCATTGACTTTGGACTTGGCCGTGTGATTTGCTTTGGCTAATGAAATGTTAGCATATGTGACGTAAGTAAAGGCTTTCAATGTGCTGGACATTTGGCTTATGTGCTTGTACTTCCGTTGTCCCTCAAGAGAAGATTATGCCCTGGGTAGCTGCTCCCATAGCGAGGAGATACAGGAGTAGGTGTGACTTCGTCTACCGTCCAGAGCCGAGCCCACCAGAGCCCTAGACAATCCACAGACGTCTGAGCCGGAGAGGGCGTATGTTTTCATAGCAAGGCATTGACACTCGGGGGTTGCCTGTCATATAGCATTTTCCAGCAGTAGTTTCCTAACAGCCCAGAGAAGGGCTGGACCAAACAAACAAAAGGACTCCTCCATGGACCCCACACCGTTTTTTAACGACTAAAATTCTAATATTTTTGGCGTGCATGTCCCAATCCCAGGGCCCTCTGAGTTTTAGCTTCATCTGTAAACGAGGGTAACATGCAAGACTAAATGGGTGTTATATATAAAGTACCTAGAACAGTGTCTGGCACATAGTAGACACTCAATACACGGTAGCAGTTACTGAGATGGTTTAGGAAGATAACTCTGCAGCAGCACCAACGACAGGAGGGGAAAGGGAAGCTAAAGTAACACACTGAGAGCTTACCGTGTGCCATACACTACGCTGTAATTTCTATTTATTAACTCCAATAAATCTCACAACAACCACCCACGGTAGGTATTATCCCATTGCGTATGTGAGGAAAGTGAAGCACAGAAAGATTAAGTCACTTTTTATGATGCCACACAGCCAGCAAGCTGTGGGCAAAGAATTTGGACACGGGCATTCTGGCTCCAGAGCCTTTGCTCTTTTGGTTTTGAAGTATAATTGACAAAGGACAAACATTAGTTTCAGGTGTACAACACAGTGATTGGATATTTGTGTATATTCCGAAATGATCAGCACGATAAGTCTAGTTAACATCCGCCACTACACATGGTGACAATTTTTTTCTTGTTACAATGACTTGAAAGACGTACTCTCTCGGCAGTTTTCAAACACGCAATATAGTATTATTAACTATACTCACCACGCTGTACTTTACACGCCCATGACTTCATTGTTTGGGAACCGGAAGTTTGTACCTTTCGCTCCCCTTCGCCCATTTTGCCTCCTCCCACACACAGAGCCCTTGCTCTTAGTCTCCACGTGCACCACTTCTAACTCAGCAGGGAGACCTTCTAGAAGGACAGATGAGGAGTTCACAGGAGCCAGGAGGCAGACCCGGACTGATCTGTGCCCAAAAGCATGCAAAGTAGGAAACAACCGCCAGCCGCATCGCAGGGAGTATAGTCTAGCACGCTGCCTTGGTCACCAGCGGCGAGTAGTGGGTGTTAGCCGAAGAGGCGGAGCCCACAGTGCTGTGTATAAGTTTTGGAAATCATGAGAAGATAAATTCTCCATCAGTTCTATGTTTCGAGAAAATACGTCATGTCCCAAGAAGTTACCGTGAGATATTTGAGAAACCTGAGGCACCTTGCCGGTGGATGGAGAATCGATCTGATTGTTTGACTATGAACACACGAGTGAACTTCCGTGTGGACTTTCTCAACCCGGGGATCCCACTCTAGTCGTACCAAGGCGTCCATGTCAGAATGGTCTCCGGCGTCCAGGCCTCCAGGAAGTGCAAATCAGTACCGTGCACCTCTGACTCCAACACTGAAGGGCCGCCTGAATGAAGGTCAATCACCAGTCTTCGCCCCTTCTGAAGAACGACTCCCTCGCACCCCCGCCCCCGGGACCAAGCATTGGCGGCTCTTCTCTTTTCCTTTGGAAACTTTCCTAAACCTTGCGTGGTATTACACGCAAAAACAGGTTTTCACTGTTCAGTTGATACGGTTTTCCATCTGCAAACATTGCTTCCGAATCTACGCGTCGGGATAGGCTGGCTCATGATTTTTTTCCATTGAAATGAATGGAAACATTTCTCATTATCCGATAACTTTTCACTTAGTGACAGGGCTTTCAGAAGAAAATGGAGAGTGGTTTATTTTGGTCAGGTGGTGGGAACTCAGTATGTGTTTGATGAATGAACGGGTGCGTGCCCCAGGGGAAGTCGCAGGAGGAAGGCGTTTGGAGAAGGAGAAAGAGGGTTGGTACCACTCCCTGTGGCGAGAATGCGGAAATGGTGCGTTCTTTCCTTTCTACTGTCTCATTTCAGTCTCTTCTCTGCTCTGTGGAAGATGTTTCCTTCTTTGGTCCTTTGAAATCTAAGATTATGAAATCTAGAGACCAATAGTCTTGGATATTTAGAGTCTCCTTCTGAAATGTTAAAATCACTAATCCAGGGGCGCCTGAGTGACTCGGTCTGGTTGAGCAGCTGACTTGGGTTCAGGTCATGACCTCACAGTTTGTGGGTTCGAACCCCGCATTGGGCTCTGTGCTGACAAGGCCGAGCCTGCTTCGGATCCTCTGTCCCCCACCCTCCCACCCTTGCCCCTCCCCCCCCCACCGTGCTCTTTGTCTCTCAAAAAATAAACAAACGTTGAAAAAAAATTACAATGACAAATGCACCTCCAAGTTCTGCTAGGCTCCCCTCCGTGGTGAAGCAGATTAGTCCTCAAGCTGGATTGTGTGCCTAGAGGCCTATGTTAAAATGTGGACGTTGGCTTCGAAAGGTAGAAAATGAATCTACTGGAAGTCACCTTAGTGTTGGCATTCATCCGTGCCCTGGGGGGCGGGTCCTCCTCCCCCCGACTGGCCAGAGGCTGACACTTAGCATGGAGAAGTGTACGTGGCTGAAAAGAAGGCCCCGAGAAGATGGGAGAGGCCACGTGGAGGCACCAGCCATCTTGCAGCCCTCGTGGGGACAAACCAACAGACGCCAACATTCCAAGGACAGCAGAGCAGAGAGAAAGAAGAAAAGCTGGGCTCTCGATGGTATAGTTAAACGTCTGAATGAACCAACCTTAGAACTTCCTGCCTCTGGACTTGTGATAGGAGGTAATAAATGTTCTTACTGTTTAAGCCCCTGCTACTCAAGGTGCAGTATGATTCCTGGCAGCATCGACATGCTTGAGAGGCTTGTCAGAAATGCAGAATCTGCAGCCCCCTGGGATTCCTAGGCACATTAATAAAATTTGACGAGTGCTGGTTTAAACTCTTTCATTTTTTTTCCCAAAGATTTTATTTTTAAGTGATCTCTACCCCCGACGTGGGGCTCAAACTCACAACCCCAAGATCAAGAGTCGCATGCTCCACAGACTGAGCCGATCAGGCGCCCCTGGTTTAAGCTGATTCTGATTAGATTTTTTGGGATTGGCAGCTAGAAAGCAAACTGATATCCTGTCTTATGAACTGATAGCAAAGATATTGTTCTCATCGCCACATCAAGAAAAGGATGCAAGAAAAAGACAAAAATGTTTCTACCTATGCAAGTCTTTGGCACCTGTTAGTAAAGTTCCCCAGTTCTTTAAATGGCTTTATTTGCAAACTGGAGAGGAAACACCTTATCACATAGTGAATGCATTGTTTTGGCTTCAAAGGGTAGAGAAAACAGTACATATACCTCTTGAGCGGGCATGACCAAAGAAAGCCTAAAAGGGGCAAGACATCGAAAGAGAACAAAGCACTCATAGGAAAAAAAGTTTTAAACCCTTTACTCGGCTTAGATCAGTAAGACATCTCAAATTTCCTCATACATGTAGTTACTCAAGAGTCGTTGTGGTCCCCATCCAGATGGCAAACATGTTAATAACGCGAAATGAAATAATTCTATCTTGTAAGAAAAAACAAGATACTCTCATAGCATTGTTATTCCTGAAAAGTCTACTCGAGTTTCTTGAAGTGGCCCAAATCAGACGATTTCCTAAGTCGCTGTGTGTTTACGCTGAGTTTAAGTAATTGTTAGAATAAAAGAGGCCACTAAGTATGATTAAGCAAACCCAATTTCAACAAACAAATTCTGCAGCTTTTTTTTTAAAGAAACCTTCCCTGTTCTGTTTTAATTGTCCTCTTTTTTATCTTGTTTTGATTATCTTTTGACAATAAGCTGTTGGGAAATCATTGAGGTGATTGCTTCTTATGCAAACATTGTTATTAAGATTGTTTCATAGCTTGGGGCGCGTGGGTGGCTCAGTCAGTTCAGCATCCGACTCTCGATTTCAGCTCTTGTCATGATCTCCTGGTTCGTGAGATCGAGCCCTGCATCAGGCTCTGTGATGACGGTGTGGAGCCTGCTTTGGATTCTCTCTCTTTCTCTCAAAATAAATAAGTAAACTTAAGAGAAGAGTATTTCATGGTCTGCATTTCTGCCATCTCGTTCATTATATATTTGAGAAGTAAACAGCTGAGCAAAACTTATGCTGAGGATTTAAAGGTTAAACCAGTGTACCGGTTAGTGATCATTCGAAAAAATTAAAGCTTTGTGTTCACAAATGTCACTGGCATGTTACACCATGAAATCACTCTATTTACATGATGGGATGGCTGGGAGAAACATGGAGATACGCTATTGGACAATGTGCATAAAAACAATCGAGTAGTATGATACAAACCCCGAAGAGGCTCCCCCGCAAAGAAACTGAGCCTCTTCAAAACCTTGCTTTGGTCAGTTTAAGTACCTACGGAGAACGAGAGCCAAAGAGAATCTGAAATAACCCCTGAGCTGGATATTTGCACATGTCCCAGTAAAGAACGAATAGGAACAACCTAAAAAAGTCACTTGGAAGTTCACGGCTCCATTTGTACCTTTGTCTCCGTGATCTTTTCCTCTCTGGCTGCCCGCGTCGCTTCCCTCTTTGGCATCTCCAGGGGTGGAAATGTACCAGAGAAAGGAAAGGGAAACAGTTGAGACACACCTTTGAGTGACTTCAAGGGTGGACCATAAAGTTTGCCTCGGGAGTGACAAGAGATAGATGGCATTTTTGCGTGGCCTGAGGAGCTCTCGTATCTGTGGCCTCCTGGACTCTGTTTCCACGGGAACCTGGCTCTATTTCTCCCTCCTGGTGCATCTCTAACCTTCAGTACTCAGACAAAGAAGAGGCCGAAGGGTTTCATGTGGGATTATCGAATACTCGTATCTACTGTATACCTGCCGTGAGACCCTCTAGCCTGTGAGGGATGCAGGGATGCAGATACACAGGACTTGTTCCCCTATCCTCAAAAACAGTCTCCCTCCCTCTCTCGCTGCCCCTCCCCCACTCATGAGTATATGTGTGCATGCTCGCTCTCTCTCTCTCTCTCTCTGTAAAATAAATAAACATTAAAAAAAAACATGAACTACTTCCAACTGGGGTGTGTCCATAGCTCAGTCGGTAGAGCATGTGACTCTTGACCTTGGAGTTATGAGTTCGAGTCCTGCATTGGGTGGAGAGATTACTTTAAAAAAGAAAAAGTAAATAAAGAAGTAAAAGACACTAAAACCATTTTTTTAAAAAACGTACAGTCTAGTCAGGAATAGAAACTAAGTCACACTGAAGTTTTTGCTTTTGTATTTTTTCCTCCAAAACTGTAGAGCTTGGAGAAAGCTTTTGGATCATTGAGCTTAGCTGTCCCCTTAGAAAAGCTCCATGGGCCTCAATTTTTAAAATTTTCTCTTAAAAAGTTTATTTCTTTATTTTGAGAGAGAGAGAGCATGCAGAGGAGCGGGGGGAGGGGCAGAGAGAAAGAGAGAGGAGAGAGAATTCCAAGCAGGCTCTGTACCCCATGCAGGGCTCGATCTCACAAACCTGCAAGATCATGACCTGAGCTGATATCAAGAGTCGGACCCTTAACCGACTGAGCCCCCCACATGCCCCTGGCCTCAATTTTATCAAGAAATGTACTGAAGTTCTCACAGATGGAAATAGCACCCTGGGTTTTTTGGTTCTTGGAGCAACGCTCCATTTCTGTCCCTCAGCGCCTCCCAGTAAATAATCTTCTTCTCCTTCTCCTCCTTTTTTAAGATTTTTTTTTTTTATTTTTAGGTAATCTCAATACCCAGCGTGGGGCTCGAGCTCACAACCCCCAGATCAAGAGTCTCGCGCTCTACCAACCAAGCCAGCCAGGGGCCCCAAATAATCTTCTTGAAATACTTTTTCCTCACACCTTCCAGGATGCCAAACTCTTGGATTTCCTCCTGCCTCACCGAAGGCTCTTTCTCCGTCACCTCTGCTGGTTCCTTTCCAGCTCTCCAAACTGTAAACATTGCCCCCGATTTCTATCCTCATACCACTTCTCCTTTTACCGCCCCCCCCCCCGCCCCTGGCGATCTCACCCAGTGCATAGCGCTAAAGATCATCTGTGTGCTGACGCATCTCCCCTTTCATTCTAGATTTACAAAGCCATCTGTGCCTACCTGGCATCTCTATTTGGATGTCTAAGAAGTACCTTAAATTTATCAAACTAACTAACCTTTGCTAAACTAACCCTCACTCTCCCCCTTCAGACCTGCTCTCTACAGATCTTCCCCGGTTCAATAAATGGCCACTCTATGCTGCTAATTTTACAACCCAGAAGGACGGGCATCATCCTTGACTCTTCGGTTTCTCTTATAGCCCACGTCTGTTGCATCGGCAGCTTCTATGGGCTCTACCTTCAAAATACAACTGAGGGGTGCCTGGGCGGCTCAGTTGGTTGAGCGTCCAACTCTTGATTTTGGCTCAGGTCAAGATGTGGCCCCAGGGTCGTGGGATCAAGCCCCGCGTCTAGCTCTGTGCTAAGCATGGAGCCTGCTTAAGATTCTCTCCCCACCCACCACCCCTCTCCCCCATTTGTGCTCTCTCTCTCTTTCTCAAATAAAATAAAACATAATAAAATACAACCAGGATCTGACCACTTCTCCCCACGCCACTGCTGCCACCCCGAACTGAGCCACCCCATCAATGCTCAACTAGATTATTACAATAGCTTTGTAACTGGTCTCACATTTCCCCCCTCTATCTCCTTAACGCAGAAGCTAGAAGGATCCTGTTAAAACAGAAGCCAGATCATATTTCTACTCTGGCTCAAAGACCTCCAGTGGTTCCCCTTCCCATTTATATTAAAAGGCAAAGTCCTCTGGGGCGCCTGGGTGGCTCAGTCAGTTAAGCATCCGACTTCAGCTCTTGTCATGACTTGTGGTCTATGAATTCGAGCCCCACGTCTGGCTCTGTGCTGACAGCTTGGAGCCTGGAGCCTGCTTCGAATTCTGTTTCCCTCTCTCTCTCTCTCTCTCTTTCTCTCTCTGCCCCTCCCCCACTCGCACTCTGTCTCTCTCTCAAAATAATAAACATTAAAAAAATTAACACTGGGTGTTGTATGGAAGCCAATTTGACAATAAATTATTTTTAAAAAATAATAATAATTAAAAGAAAAAGACCAAGTCCTCATAAGGGCCCACCAAAAGCCCCCTGTAGTCTACTTCCTTGCCCTCCTTCACCCTCCACCATCTCTGTTCCTCCGTCTCATGCTAGTCTCTGCATGCTCACTGCTTCAGCACGCTAACTTCCTTTCATTCCTCAAAAATCAGGCATAGTCTCACCTCAGGGCTTTTGCACTTGCTATTTTTCCTGCCAGGAACACCCTCCCCCAGATACCTGTACTGCTCGATTCTCTAAGCCCCTTCACACTTTCTCTCAAACGTCATCTCAGTGAGTTCCTCCTCAGTTTCCATCTTGGTATTCTCTATTCTCATTACTCTTTTATTTTTCTCCATTGTATTTATCCCATCTAAATTATCATGTTTTACCTATTTGTTCATGGTATCAGTTGACGTGTTGCCAAATGGCTATAAACAAGAAACCCCAGAATACCATGGCTTGAAGAACATAGACGTGACCGGTCTAACCAGTGGGGTGTCTCTGCTCCAGTCATTCAGAGATCTGGGGTCCTTCCACTGTGTTGCTCTGCCACCTCCCAGGCTCTGTTCTCATATGCATGCCTGAAGCTGGGTCACCACCATATCCAGGTTCCGGCTGGCGGAGGGGGAAGCAAACATGAAGGAAGCACAGCCAAAGGCCGAGAGCCCAATCTGGGAAGTAGCGTAAATCACTGCCACTCGTATTTCATCAGTGAGAACTTAGTCACATGACCTCACGCAACTGAGGGGAGGCCGGAAAACTGTAGTTCAGCCAACCACCCATAAGAGGTGAAAGAAGAGGTGAAAAATGAATTTTTGGTGGACGGCCATCAGCATTTATTATCTGTATCCTTTCTTCCCATTAGAGTAGGAGCTCCGCGAAGGTAGGGATTTTTGTCGTTTTTATTCATTTCCATATTCTGAACACCCAGAATGGCTCCTTGAGGATGGAGAAAGTTTGATAAATATTTGTCGAATAAATGAAGGAAATGTGGGCTTGAAGGCCTCCTCCTGGGGTTTGCAACAACAAACACATCTCCCTTAGGACAACCCGACGTTGACTTTCTTGATTTTGGCACACGAGAGTCCAGTAGAATTCTTCATTCAGAGAAATGGAGTCTAATAGTTTTCACTAGTGAAGCAGTTGCAAATTCTACATCCACTGGAGTCAGACACAAGCCGCCCTAGAAAGGGTTCCCTGTATATTGAAAGATGATCTTGGCTACAGGAAGAAGAGCATTTTCCCTGGTCCAGCAGGGGGTCCTAGAACCGTGTCTTACGGTGATTCAGAGAGCGGCAATCAGAAGCTTTTGCGCCATTAAACGACGTTATTTGAAATCTGTATCCATCCCATGTTGCCAACACAACAATTTTGTATTAGAAATACAGCTCTCTGCCCCTAAGTATGGAGAATATTTGCCCCGCTGATTAACCAAAAGCAAAAGGATCCAAAGAGATGGAGAGTGACCAAAGATAGCCTCTGATGGTCTGTGAACTTGAGCTCCGTCTCTCATACTCCTCGTCGGCCCCTGGCAGACAGAACCCTTCCTCGGCTCACTCCTCTTCCCAGACAGAGCATAGTCACACCACAGTTCTGCTCCAAATGTTCAAAATATAGCTTTTAAAAAATCTACCGAGTAACCCAAAGCTCCTTGCAACAACCTTATGGGGCCAGTCGTATTTTACCAAAAGTTTCCTAGTGCAAACAGATGCCTGTGATGTAAGGGTTGGCTCTGTCGGGCTCCAACAGTGGAGGAGAGGAAACAACCATGAAGCCCAGGAACAGAAAAAAAGTTTCCTTCCTTTGGGAGAAAGAAAGATCCCAACACCATTTTCAATTGCAACTAAGCAATGGAACAAAACATGGGGCTGCAAGTTTTGTCTCTTACCAGTTTGTATTTACCTAAGGTTCAAATTAACGTTCCCGATGGGTGCTGCTGTAGCCATCCACACCTCAAGCCCAAAGAATTCAGCTCCAAAGGGTCAACTTGGCTAAAGTCATTTAATTATAGTGAGGTGTTTGGGGTTTTGTTTTGCTCTTCACTTCTCAAAGCGCAAAGACTGAAACTCCAAACCCTCCATGTGATTTCTAGAAATCTAGCTGAGATCGAGGCACATGCCATCTCCATTTTGGAGAGTATGTTGTCAAGTCACACTGCGCCAGTGAGCTCTGGTGTGGGATCCTTTTTAGCAAGAAGACCAATTGCACATTTGCTTTTGGAAATTATTCTGAGATACTTATCTGTGGTTCTGAAGCCTGCTTTTTAGGTCTTGTGGAAAATGGTAAGTGCTTCAAAACTCCTTAGAGATACTGATTTTAGTTTGCATGCTTCTCTTGTAGAATATTCTGGGGCACTGGATAAAAATATTAGAGAGGAAATAGAATGAATAGAGATTCAAGGCAGAGTTTTTAAAAGGAAGGGGAGAGGTGCCTGGGTGGCTCTGTCAGTTAAGCGTCCAGCTCGGCTCAGGTCGTGATCTCATGGTTCATGAGTTCAAGCCCTGTGTCAAACTCTGTGCTGACAGCTTAGAGCCTGGAGCCTGCTTTGCATTCTGTGTCTCCTTCTCTCTCTGCTTCTCCCCACCTCACTCTCTGTCTCTCTCTCTCTCAAAAGTAAACATTTTTTTAAAAAAAAACAGTTTTTTTTTAAAAAAGAAAGGAGAAATTAAACACATACACACACATCAGAAGACCCATTATCTGTGGTTAATATTTATTTCCGTCCACTTCCAAATGATTATCTTTTGGCCTGGTTCTTACGTTATGCTTGGTTATCTAACATCATTATCTATTATTTTAATCCATTCTTTCAAATGTTTCAAAAGACTCATATTCTTGCACGAGAATACTGCTGTTACATTTGTCTTCTCTTTCTGTTTGAATTTCACGAAAGCCCTGGATAATACTACCCAATTTGGGGGAGCTGGAGACAGAGCCTGCTATGCAGAGCCAGATGTATGCGGAAATGTTTTATGTTGGTTCACTATTATATTTCTATTTTTCTCCTGGAAATACAATTAGCGTTCTCCTTTCTTAGTTTCCTTCTCACGCTTCAATTTAGATTTTGGGCGGTAAAGGCTGTATGTTAGCCATCAATGGAAAGTCTAAGTCCCCATTTTCCAAAGAGCATCTAAAAGTTGAATGATAAAAAAAATTTTTTAAAAACATCGGGGCACCTGGTGGCTCAGTTGGTCAAGCATCCAACTCTTGATTTCAGTTCAGGTCATGATCTCAAGGTCGTGGGATCCAGCCCTGCATTGGGCTCCACACTGACAGCATGGAGCCTGCTTGGGATTCTCTCTCCGTCTCTCTCTGCCTCTCCCCCCAATCAAATAAACTTAAAAAAATAAAAAATTAAAAAAAAAATTATCAATCATGAAATGCCCAGAATGGGCAGATCTATAGAGACAGAAAGATTAGTGGCTGCCTAGACCATGCGATGGGGGGCAAAAGGGGGTGGAGGGAAATGGGGAGTGACCACTAATGGGTGCATAGTTTCTTTGGGAGGGGGATGAAAAAGCTCTAGAGTTAGATAGTTAGATTGTGGTGAAGCTTGCACACTTCTGTGAATATACTAAAAAAACATTGAACTGTAAACTTTACATGGGTGAATTATATGGTTTGTGAGTTATATCTCTATAAAGCTGTTGGTTTTTTTTTTTTCTAATTTTTTAATGCTTATTTTTGAGAGAGAGAGAGAGAGTGCAAGCAGGGGAGGGGCAGAGAGAGAAGGAGACATAGAATCTAAAGCAAGCTCCAGGCTCCAATCTTTCAGCACAGAGCCTGACTCGGGGCTCAAACCCACGAAACTGTGAGATCATGACCTGAGCCGAAGTCACATGCTTAACCGACTGAGTCACCCAGGTGCCCCTATAAAGCTGTTTTGTTTTTTTTTTAAAGCATGAACATGACAGGCTTAAAGCAAAGCTTCAGACAGTGCCACACACACACACATACACACACACACATCCCTTTCCAGCCTCCCCCTTTTATCAACTCCAGCCCCAGCCCCACGAAAGCAGGATAGATGT
Source organism: Paguma larvata (assembly GCA_030068075.1). Taxonomy (NCBI): domain Eukaryota; kingdom Metazoa; phylum Chordata; class Mammalia; order Carnivora; family Viverridae; genus Paguma; species Paguma larvata. The sequence goes on from CM057830.1 coordinate 13,782,263, forward strand.
AGGCATGCACTAGGCTGGCCTACATGGAAAGAATAGGCCCTCTTCAGCAAGAGAGACAGAAAATAAAAAAAGAAAATTTGGATTATTATTGTTTCCGCTTGTGAGAAAATCTTGTTTTCCTGTGTTGCTGCACACATTTCTTAAACACTGAAAGTGAAAGTCCGTTGGGTCCCCTCAGGAACACAGGTGATAGACCAAATTTCACCCCATTCACCCTTGTTCACACCTCTGCTTGAGCAAGTGATGGTGTGTCATTTATCTTCAAGGATGGACAGTGATGGATTTCAAAATGTTGGAAATATGTTTTAAGTTTTATGACAGAAACTAGCGTGTGAGTAGGGAAGAATTCTACAAAGACTCCATAGAACTTCCCTGGTGTGAAACGAAGAAAGTCAAGAAAGAAGCAAAAGGCATCTTCGATATTTTATCTGCATACAGCTGGACAGAGTTAAAGGCAAGTACGATGGCTACCTTCCTCGCACCTGCCTTCTCTGCCCCCTTTCAGACCCTAATTCCAGAAATGAAGAAGGTTAGCTGGTCTTTGGGGTACAGGAGGGTTTGTTTATGTTGTGGGGGGTAGTGTTTAAGACAGTGTGTGTGAGTTTATGTTAGTTCTGCATTTACCACTTTCACCAAAGCCTACCTCGAGGAGGGAATAAAAATCATAAACCACTCAAAATATTCGAGAGTAAGATAATTTAAAAAAACGATTTCCTTGAATATTGACTGACATTTGGTACAAAAAACTGCCAAACATTTTTAAGAAGTGATAATGGCAGGGCGCCTGGGTGGCTCAGGGGGTTGAGCACTGGACTTCAGCTCAAGTCATGATCTCTAGGTTCATGAGTTCGAGGCCCACATCAGGCTCTGTGCTGACAGCTCGGAGCCTGGAGCCTGCCTTGGGTTCTGTGTCTCCCTCTCTCTCTGCTCCTCCCTACCTCGTGCTCTGTCTCTCCCTCTCAAAAATAAATAAACATTTAAAAAAAAAGAAGTGATAATGGCATCATGATTGTACTTTTAAAAAAGAGTCCTTATCTTTCTAAGACACATAATGGAATACTTACATGGAATACTTATAGTTGGGATTTGCTTCAAAAACTTGAGGTGAAGCAGAAGTAGGTGGGTGTAGAGGACGAAACGAGACTGGCCTGGAGTCAATTGTCGAAGCAAGTGCAGCAAGTGAAGGGGTTCATTATGCCATTTGGTCTACTTTGACAAGTGGTGGATGTTTCGCCTGATAACAAGTTTAAACATTTTAAGAAAACAGAGTTTCACAAACACTCAGGACAAGACTTAGGATCCATGGCCAGAGATGCTAAAAAGGGGCATTTAGTAGAAATGAAACACGTGCCAAAATTGTATTCTAACATTACAGTAAAAGAACTATTGCCAATCATGAATGGAAATGCTACTCTATAAACAAGTTCGAGTGGGCGACAGTATTCCAGCAGTGTCCACCTCTGTCACCCATTTCAGAAGGGAGTTGACCCAAATAGGAAGCGGCCCAGCTGAGGCTAATTGGGAATGGCAGGCGGATGCCGGGCGGCGCAGGGAACGCTGGCCGGGCGGCCTCTTGGACTGTGCCCACCGCCAATCCGAGAGGAGTTCTCCAGCTGAGAGCAGGAAGGAGGGATTTAAGAAAAGAACGGAAAAACAACCTTTTTTAAGGCTGGAAATAATTCTGGTTTTTTTTCCTCAGGGGAAAGACAAGAATTAAAAATTAAATTTTACCTAGCTCAACAACATAAACGTCCTCTCTCATAATTCCTTAACATTCATGCAGTCTGACCTTTCTATAGTAGGACGCACATTGGAATTTCGGCTCACTGGCACGAGCCTGACCAGGGAATTTATTGCCTGGGTATCTGCTATACTCTCTGCTCAAGAGAAAATCTAGACTACTAACCAGAAAAAGTATAGGAGGACTTGCTCTTTTTCTCAAAGCGATTTGGTACATTTTTATACCTAATTTGCATGCATAGCTATAGTGTTGTTTTTTAACTGCACTTGAGATTGGGGTGTCTTTCTGTACAGAGTCAGTAAATATTTTTGGCTCTGCAGACCCACTGTAGTCACAAAATTCTGCCATTGTAGCAGGTATCTTCTCCCATTCCATCGGTTGCCTTTTAGTTTTGCTGATTGTTTCCTTCGCTAACGCTTCCGGTTTTAAGAGCAGGGCAACTAGCTCGCTGTGACGCAGAGCACTGTACATGCACCGGCGTACATCCGAGCCCTGGGGAAGCAGCAAGGGTCACAAACGGGAGCGTGGGCCCCAGAGGACAGTGATTCACATTCCGGTCCTAGCACATTGGGGATCCCGCATCAACTACCTTCCTTCTTCAAGGCATCAGTTTCCTCACGTATCAAATGAGCGTAACAGCTCCCACCTTGCGAGGCATTGCACACGCTAACCGAGATAATGAATGGGAAGTAACCAGCACAAAGCCTACCCTATAATGAACACTATTTCTGCAGAACTATGGGATTCTACTTTGAGTCGAACCGAGTCCTTTTGAACACAAGAGCCACATGGAGAAAGCATACGAGGGTCTCATTTCCCTGCAAGACAACTTTTGGTTTTAACCCCGACTACAGCGTTATAATCAGGTTCTAGTTATGAAATCTAAAGCAACAGTCAGAGGGCCTTAAAACGATACTATACATAAGCACCTAGTTAATAAAAACTTTCCGAGGGTGCTAATACCTCAAAATGTTTACTCTCAGATTACTCTGGCACACCATTCACTGGGGACACTGCTAAGGGCTTGCCAAGTACAGCCCTTGTCATATGTTAAAAATAGATGTCAGGAAGACATTCAATAAATGCAGCAGCTTTTATAGGCTTAAGAAATGGTGTCAAATTGCCTTAGCCAAGGTATGCGATAAAGGATGTGCAAACATAAAAGCAGAATTACTTTTCTTATTTTGGGAGTCAGTCATCAGATGTTTTCAGTAAGCAAAGCCTCAGCCCTTTGGTGCGTCGTCCGTGTCCTCTGCCAGTAAGGTATTTGTAAACATCTTGGCATCTCTTCATTATTTGTGTTCTAGTATTTTACAGAACCTGAAAAAGGGTTAGTTGCCCAATGCCACCAAAAAAAAAAGATGAATGGCAAACCAGAGAAAGGAATCCTAAATCCCATTTTGATGCCCAACCACTAACACACTCGTTTGTAGCGTTCGATGGAAACAAACCATCCCCTCAGAGAAAACTTCCATGATCTCGGGAGAAATATTGTCATATTGCATCCGAAGTGTTTTCCTGTGGTCTGTCCGAATACCAAAATCTGAAGTCCTCCAAGCTGCTCCAGAGGCACACCTACTTTGTTTTTTACCCAGAAGAGCATCCCGAGTGAAGGGAGCATTCTCCAACGCATCCTAATTACAACATCCTGATGGTTTTCATGACACTTCGTATAGCAAGGAATTCTTTTCTTTGAAGAAAAATACCTACTGAGAGTTTTCTCCTTAATCCCCAAGGCTTCCCATGTTTTTTGAATTCTCTACTTCAGAGTAAATCCTTAAAGTGAAGCTTACTCATGTATCCCACAATTAACTGCAACTTCTTTTCCTTTCTTCCTTCAGATCCTTTCCACAATGTGAATATTTCCTGAGGCAGCTAGCCAAAATTCCTCGGCCGGCCAAACTAAGCGAAAGATGACCACTTTTTAGTATGTGAAAAGTCTTTGAAAGCAGCTTCAAGATCTCCAATGAACTTGGAGATAGGCCACTGTGTAATCATATTTTTAAAAATCTAATTATAATAGCAATAAAATTAGGTCAAGGCTTAAGTAGATAAAGTGGTTGTTGACTATTTCGCCCAGCTATTTAAATCTGTATCAATGGGTTTAATGATTTGCTTATAAAGATAGATGTATAAAACATAATCAAAAGTTATGTCTAAGGAATTTATGTAATTCAACCAGATTCCAAAATGTAAGCCCTTGGAAGAACTGGCCACGGGCACAAAAGAATGTCATTTCAATGCTATGAATATTAAAGACTCTGTTCCTTTTTCACATTTATCATAGTAATATCTTATTCTTGTTTCTTTTAGCTGGCACTTGTGTTTAGAAGTACGTAATTGTAAAAAAAAATTTTTTTTAATGATACTCTCCGTTGATAGGAAGAACATGGAATGAGCCCCAGATGCTTCTGATGGGAACCGGAGTAGCCCATCTGCCATTTGGCAATAGTGTGTCAAAAGCCTTAAACCTATGCATCACCTTTAATCCAGAAATTCCATTTCTTGAAATTTATTCTAATAACAACATCAGCAAGGCATGGGAAAACATATACTTTCATACAGAGAGGTTCATCACACCACTTTACGATATCAAAAAACTGAAACAATCCATCCCCCAAAGAGAGAATCCATGAAAGGCATTATGACACATGTCCATATTATGGGATACGCCTAGCCACTAAACATTACCCTTCTTTTGAAGATTTTATTTTACTTTTTAAGTCATCTCTACGCTCAACGTGGGGCTCAAACACACAACCCCGAGATCAAGAATTGCATGTTTGGGGTGCCTGGGTGGCTCAGTTGGTTAAGCGTCTGACTTTAGCTCAGGTCATGAGCTCACAGTTCGTGGGTTCAAGCCTTGCATCGGGCTCTGTGCTGACAGCTCAGAGCCTGGAGCCTGCTTCGATTCTGTGTCTCCCTCCCTCTCCGACCCACGCCGACTCACCCGCTGTCTCTCTCTCAAAAATAAATAACCATTCAAGAATTGCATGTTCCACTGACTGAGTCAGCCAGGCACCCCTAAAAACCATCTTTTAAAAGAATTTGTTGAAAAGCTTTAAGACATAGTATTAAGTTAAAAAAACAAATGACAAATAAAATGTACAGTGTGATTCAAATATATATGCACTTTCCAATGTAATGTCTGTGGGTGTGTTTATGTGTCTGAAAGAGAAAGCAAACGGAAGGAAAGGATAGATCCCTAATGTACCAAAAAGAGTGATAGAGATTATCTCAGGGTGTTTCTGTACTTTCCGACCTCTCTACAAAAAAGATGTATTACTTTTAAAAATCATTATGCACGTTTGTGTCTTTAGTTCAGGAATAAGTTTCTGCAAGCAACAATCTTTGTTTCCAGTCTTGTTTCTTTTGCTGGCCGCTTAGTGCCTGAAGTGTTTACAGAGTGTCTGGTCCTAAGCACTTACACTTGCCGGATGCCAGGTCCCTGACAGTGTTGGAAGATGCTGGTGTATTCGGAGATAGGGACAGCAGGCGCCAAGGGGAGGACGAAGGGGACGAGGGAGACAGGGGTGAGGACTGAAAGACAAGCAGCAGCTGTGATGAACAGAGGGATGGCGTCTTTTCTCTGGTCACAGTTGTGCATGGCCCAGAGGATACGTGGAGGTAGGACACAGGGAGAAAGGCCAGAGCATGAGGCCAGACCTGGCCACTGTACTGTGACATGCACTGCCAGGTCAGACCTAGTCCCGGGGATGGCCTTCCGGTAATGTGGAGGAATGGAGGAATCTGAGAGGCAGGCGTCTGGCTGAGAGAAGGGTTCACTCACATGGCTGGAGTTAACCATGCGCCCAGAGTTGGACTCGCATCCTAGAATGACCGGGATATAAGTGAGGTATGGAAGCTTGGTATCCAGGCCCGGCGACTGCAGGGAATGGGGGAATGAGTCTTAGGCACAAGCAGAAGCCCAGGTACCAGAACCAAGACATAAAGTTGAGGTTGAAACTAGCAGCCACGGGGCGCCTGGCTGGCTCAGTCTGTAAAGCATGCAACTCTTGTTCTCGGGGTCATGAGTTCCAGCCCCACACTGGGTGTAAGGCTCACTAAAACAAAACAAAACAACCTAGCAGCCATAGTGACTTGATGCCGAGTCCCAGAGAGGCAGGTTACATTTCCTCAAATCTCTCCTGAAGACATCAGAATTGGCAAGGACAGTACGCTGGTCTAATAAAGAGGAGGGACAATGGACTCTACTTGTGGGGAAATCATGCAGGACTGGAGTCAGAGCCCTGGAGCACTGAGGTCCGAGAATCCTGTCAGAATTGTGCCTGAAGCAGTCTTTGATGAATAAGACAAGTTAATGGACATGGTCCAGGTGGCAAAAACAAGAGGCTCTTGTCAATGCGAATCTTAGCCATGCCTGCCCAAATCTCTTGATAGTGACCCTACTAAAGACACAGACACATATCAGCGTGTCTTGATGATGTCAACGATGTTTCAAAAATAAAAGGTCAGTCCATAAACATTTCATGTTTGCTTTGCCAAATAAAGGAGAAGCTCGCGTAAGCTGGCAATCTTAGTATTACCATACAAATGCCTCTAATAAAAACTCATAAGTAGAACTTCTAACTCCATAAATTTCAATGAAAATGGCATGCTATACAAAAGATTATAGCTAGTCTCTTGTTTTTATAAAGATTATTTGTGGGGCGCCTGGGTGGCTCAACCGGTTAAGCATCTGACTTTGGCTCAGGTCACGATCTCATGGTTTGCGAGTTCGAGCCTTTCATGGTGCTCTGTGCTGTTTGGGATTCTTTCTCTCCCCCTCTCTTTCTGTCCCTCCCCCACTCATGCTTTCTTTATCTCAAAATAAATAAAACTTTAAAAAAATTCAAACGTTAAAAAAAGATTACTCGCTATTCAAATAATTTTTTGGAACATAGAGTTGACTTTTACAATATTTCCGTCCTTCAGATCCAAATGTAGGTAACGTTACAGAAGCAAAGAAATGCTTTTTGACGATAGCCCTCGTTCGATTGGTTTTCCCAAGAGTATAATTTCTATTCCAATAAACCCTTAGTTCCATGGCTTGGAGCCAGAGCAGTGATTCTCAGCCTCGGTCTCCCACTGGACTCACTTCAGAGCTTCGTGATTCCCAGAGTCCATGTAGCAAACGACTGAGTCAGAATCTCTGGACATGGGACTCAGGCATCGGGAGTGTGTAAAGCTCCTCAGGTGGTTTAAATCTGTCGTCGAAGCTGAGAACTGCTGACTGTATTAATTTACTGTCCAAAGCAAGACACTTTTAAGAGCAAAAGGTGATGCTGTTACTGATTGCCTGGGGGCCAGAGAATAAGCCTGTTAAGTTCTGAAGTCACTTGGACATATGGTCACACTAGTTTTGACTGTCAGCTAGTGTCACTCTGTCCCTTAAAATTTATAAGGGAGTGAAAAGATAGGTTCATATGAAAGCTCCATGCCCCTTGGGAAATCCAAGGGTTTCTGGAATTCTTTGAGAATTACTTTAATTACTTCTAGTGCTAATTTCTAATTTAAGTTGAATTATCATTTTCTACTCAGCTACTTGGAATTGTCCCCTCGTGTCTACCTTGAGAATGGCCCAAGCACAGTCCCTAGGCCTCTCTTCTGGTTCCCTCCCCGCCCCCCCCCCCCCGCCAGGAATCTTCTGAGGCACCCGACTGTGGCTAGCTCTACCTCGAGGATATCATTTAAATTTTAATATTAAATTTCCCTGTTCCCAAAAAGTCCCTTGGCCATTTCTGCTGCCCAGGGCTCTAGTCGCTACCATATTTTCCAATAATTTTCCTTTTTTCGCCTCTATGTTTTCACTATACTCCTGAATTCTCATTCCTTTCCCCTGTAGGCCATCTCCTCAGTGCTTCCTTGCAACCTATGACTTCAGCGCTTCCCTGGCCACCCATATCAGCTTCTCAAAGGCCTTTCTTACACAAAAATAGTTCTTTCTTTTAGAAAAACTCAGGCACCAACTGAAAAGCATATTTTTGTTCATCCCACTGCACGTAGACTTAGATATTTTTTGTGTCGAAACCTGTTAGGAACCCACGAGAATGACTCAAATGAAAATGACTGACAGCGCTAAGCGTTGGTGAGGCTGTGGAACAACTGGAACTCTCATAAGCACTTTGGAAAACTGACGGTTTCAATAAAGTTTAATGCACATCCATCCTGTGACTCAGCAATTCCTCCACTAGATATTTATTCAAGAGAAATAAAAGCATATGTTCCCAGAAAGAGTTGTACAAGAATAATCACAGCGGCTGAAATCATAATCGCCCAAAACCAGAAACAGCCTATGTCCGTCAACAGGAGAACGGACAAACAAATTGAGGTACATCTATGCAGTGCTCTACTACTCAGCGTCATAACATGGATGAATCTTACAGATATTACCCTGAGCGAAAAACGCCTGGACACAAGAGTACGCATTGTACAGTTCTATTTCTAAGAATTCCTAGAATAGACCGAACTAATCTATGGTGAAAGACATAGGAAAGCAGAGTAAGAGAAATTTCCTCTATCTTGGGCTGGGTAGTGGCTACATGGGTGAACATAATAGAAAAAATCCTAATCTAACTATGTACTTAACAAACTATGCATCTTATTACATGTAAATTATATCTCAATTTTTTAAATAATTTATTGTCAAATTGGTTTCCATACAACACCCAGTGCTCATCCCAACAAGTGCCCTCCTCTGTGCCCGTCACTCACTCTCCCTCAATTTGTTTTTAATGAGAAAAAGAACCACCCTGGGGTGCCAGGGTGGTACAGTCTTTTAAGCTCAGGTCATGATCTCGCAGTTTGTGTGTTCAAGCCCTGCGTTAGGCTCTATGCTGTCAGCACAGAGCCTGGATCCTGCTTCAGATTCTGTGTCTCCCTCTCTCTCTGCCCCTCCCCTGATCATGCCGTGTATCTCTCTCAATAAATATATAAGTATATAAATAAATAATTAGAACTACCCCAAAATATAATCTCTCCGGACACATTGGGACCTCACAGTGAGTCTTTCACACCCTCAGGGGAAAAGGTAGAAATTACTATTTGGATCCTGCTGTGTACCAGGCTCTGTGTGAGACACTGCACGCAGGAAAATTAGACTTCTCCCTAGAGACTTCCTAGGCAATTCCAGGAACCAAATGCACTTCTGTGACATTTCTTATCAGGCCCTTGCCTTTCTGGATGAACTAATAGTTTTCCCAATAATTCATCTCGAAAATGATAATACCTGCCCAATTTACTACTACAGTAAAGAAAGCATTTCTACACAAAGGCCTGGTGAATTTTACTTGTCCCAACAAGATCGTATTTGTCGGTTGAAGGGCTTAAATTGGGATTGAAATGCTAAATTTACATATGACAACGATAAGTGTTCCACAAACTCAAAAGCACACCAAACAAAATAATAAATTTTCCTTTGAACCACAACAAATCTTTTAATAGAATTTTATTTCGAGAATATAACAATCCAGGAAAATTCCAGATGCTCATTTTATAAAGCCAAAAAGGAAGAATAGAACAAGAATAATCTATAAAACAGAAGTTGCTATTTGGAGGATGAAAATGAAGTGTTCAGACAAAGAAAAATGGATTTCGGTTTTCTTAAGAGATAAACAGAAGACGAAAAGCTCTTGGTGAGTGGAACCTATTACCGTTCTACTTGTTGACTGACGATGCAGATATGACCCTTGGCACCTTCATTTAGTGCAAAAAGACATCCATGATTTCAAGGAATTTTCTTTTTACCATCATTCCATATTTATACAACATCTTTTGGAAAGAAATTAAAAAGTCTTTACTCCTAACTGCCAGTACTTCTCCCTTATCCATAAAAGAAAGTCTAAACTTTAAGCCTGGTATTTGAAGGTTTTTATAATGCGACTCATTTATCTCCTACTGCTTTTCTACACTTACCCTTTGGTGTGGCCAACCCGATTTACTTGACTCCAGTAAATCTTCATTCTTCATTCTTGACTTCTTCATTCTGAAGAAGAATTCTCATCTCCAAATTTTGTTCATGCTACTACTCTTGGTAGGATGGTAAAGCGGAAAGTGCATGAATTAAGTTCATTCTTACTCTCTAGTCAGTTATTAATTAGCCATGCGATTCATTCATTAGCCGTGTGAGCTTGGGCAGGTCTCTCGACCTTCCTTAACATCATTTTCTTATCTGTAAAATGAGAATGCTAGTACCTACCTCTGTTTTGATATTTTAGTACTCTATTTTGAATTTTAAATGAGATCGCTGATGTGCCTACCACATCAGACACAATAAATACTACTTCGCTATCAGGTTGCATCCTCACTTCTGCCTAGAATATACCACCATCTTCATGCCTTCCTAAGTCCTGTCCTTCCTTCGGTCCAAATCAACTTCCATATCTTGAAACCTTGTCAAACCACCCCATTACCGTTTTATTGGCCCTTCATGCCATACTGCCTCATTGCTGAAAACTTCCCAAATGTGATGAGATACACGAATATAAACATCCAAGAAGCTCAACAAACCCCAAGAAAGATGAACTCAAAAAGATCCACGCTAAGATTCATTATAACCAAACTCGTGAAAGACAAAGACAAAGGGAGAATTATGAAAGCAGCAAGAGAGAAGCAACTTGTCTCCTACAACAGATTCTCAATAACAGTTTAGCAGACTTCTCATCAGAAACTTTGGAGGCCAGGAGGCAGTAGGTTGAAATATTGAAAATGCTAAAAAAAAAAAAACTGTCAACCAGGAATCCTATATCTGGCAAAAGTGAGGAAGAAATTGAGACATTACTAGGTAAACAACAGCCGAGGGAGTTTGTTATCACCAGACCTGCCCTGCGAGAAACACTCAACACTCAAAGGAGTCCTGCAGGGTAAAATGAAAGGACACTAGACACTAACCTGAAGCTGCATAAAGAAATAAAGAGCTCGATAAAGGTAAATACGTGGGCAATTATAAAAGCTAGTATCACTGTAACAATGGTTTGTAACTCCACTTTTTATTTTCTACATGGTTTAAGAGACTAATACATTTTTATAAGAATCTAAAAACTAGTATTATTATAACCTGGATTTGTAACTCCACTTTTAGTTCTCTACATTATTTAAGAAACTAATCATTAAAAAAATTATTAGTTTGTGTTTTAGGGCACACAATGTATAAAGATGTAATTTTGTGACACCAACAACAACAAGAGTTGAGGACAGAGCTGTAAAGGCACAGAGTTTTTGTATGTTATTGGAGTTAAGGAGGTATAAATTCGGATCAGAGTGTTAAAACTTTAGGATGTTAAATATCATCCCCATAGTAGCTATAACAAATAGCTATAGAATATACACAAAAGGAAATTAGTAAGGAATTAAGCATATCACTATAAAAAAATCAACTAAATACAGAAGAAGACAGTAATACAGGAAATGAAGGATGAAAAAGCTATAAGGCACGTGGAAAACAAATAGCAAAATGACAGAAGTCCCTCCTCATCAGTAATTACTTTAAATGTAAATGGATTAAATTTGCCAATAAAAAGAGATTATGTGAAGGGAGTGAAGAAGGAGGCTTAGGTAAGACATTCCCCCCCCCACCTCCAGACTACTCTGCAGGCACAAGTCCCCACATTAGAAGTATGACACCCCAATTCCTCAGCCTTTTTCTAAACTCAGAAGCAGTGACTGCCGGGGCAGAAGCACATTCCCTGCACTTTCCCCTCATCTAAGAGATTGCGTGAGAAAAACTGCAATGAAAGCTTGGCCCACATGGCGGCCTCCCCTCTCCACCCTCAAAGCTGTTGAAAGACAGGAAAAAAAAATACACACACATCGTTTTACAAATGATTAATACATGTCAGTGCTAGAAAATAGGAATCTTTGAGAGACGGGGCAAATGGAATTGAATAGAAAGTGGAAAGCAAGAATAATTCAGAGATTTCAGAAACGAAATTTATGATTGTTAAATTTTTCTGCCCTGCAGTTCCTAGTTATTCATGAGAAGTTTGGATAGAAGAAATAAAGGGCCTTAAGCCCTATGTTTCAAGCAATGGGCACCTTATAGATAAAAAATCCACAGGCACCAGCTCTTTAAAGATGAAGATAAAGAGGAAAATTAGGATAGAATTGTTACCGAAGTTTTGGACTTGGAAAGGATTTTGGCAATTCTCAAAGAATGACGCAAGTCTGACCAATTCGCTAGCCCAGCACAAAAGAAGATGTTACCTATATAGTGCTGGAATGATTTTTTAGCAAATTACTCCTTCCTAGGGATGCAAAACCACCATGAGATTTCATACAGTTCAAACAAAGACTTCCATTGTGAGACAAATGCCAAAACTGTACTGGAAGGCTTGAGAGAACCACCTGACTTTTTCATACAGTTTCCAGCCCCCAGGCTTTTCGAGTCTTAGCTGGAAACACTAGAAGCAATTTCTCCTGGTGTGTTGAAGTTTACCTACCTAAATCACATTTGAATCATTCTGGTGATTCAAAAAAAAAAAAAAAGAGAGAGAGAGAGAGAGAGAGTCTGAATGTGATCCTATAAAACAAATTAGTATATAAGGAAATGATTTGAAATAATCTATTAAATTCATTATCTGCCCATGATATTTGGCATGATTACAATAAAACTGCATTAAAGTACAGGATCTATAAGAGAAATATGGAACGGTCAGGATTCAGAATTATCTGATTTCTTGATGAAGAACAATAGGGCATTTAGTCGGTTGAGAAACAACAGTTCCTTTGAATTACAAATTAGCTCAATATTAGCTTATTGTGGTTTGAGTGTATTTAATACTTCATCCCAGTAGGAAGTCTACCAGGCTTGAGACGGGAAACCTGAATTCTAATTTCATATCTGTTGCTACATACCTCTAAACTCTGGACAAATCAGTTCCTCTCTCTGAGCCTCAGTTTCCTCATCTGTAATACGAAGGAATTGGGCTTAAACATTCTCAAAGGTTTCTTCCAGCTCCAAAATTCTGTGGCTCCATTTCTCTTCCCCCCTCCAAGGCCCTTGTCGATTCTCACCCCTCCTTCCTCTATCCCAGGCTCTGAGGCTACCTGCTGCCTCCACTTGCCCCACTGCTCACGGTTGTTCCCCATGACATCCACCCATTCTAGACAGAAGCACTTGTCCCGGGCTTCTTCCACTGGGACCCAAAACAAAACTTACTCTCGGTGCCCCAGGGCCGTACTACTTACGGCCTTGAGTGAAATGAGGCTGAGGAGTCAGCTACTGTGGCCAGGTCAGGACGGGGGAAAGAGTAAGTCCCGGGGCCTATCCCACACTGCCGGAAGCTGTTGTCTGAGAACCGAGGCTCGCGCTGAGAACTGGATCTGTCTGTAAGGAGGGTCCTAGTGGGTTGAGAGGCTGCGGGAGGGAGATGCTTGCCTTGCTTTGAATAAAACCAAAGGGAAAGCCTTTTCCCAACATACATAAGAACCAGTCCATCCGGCCACTTGAAATTTGAATTTACATTTATGTGGATGAGACACATTACATGCAATTGAATGTGCGTACATAATGATCCGCTATGTATGGTCTTATAATATAATGTATATATCTATACTTACAACAAAAGCAACTCAGCACAAAACCTAAGTGGTTTCTTTTTGATTTTTGTCTACAGGGGTCTCAGCCCAAATCCTTGTGTGTTGGTGGGATTCCCTTCCCTCAGCTTGTGACCCTGACACAAGGTTGCAAAGTGCTTGCATGACATTCGTAAGCTCTCCAGAATCCAAAATCTTCTTCCTTCAAATACCTTCCTTCCTCAGCTGCCCTGAACACCTCCCGGCTGCACTGCCATGGAAGTAGCTCTTGAAAACCTAAATGTCAGTGTGCATTTGTGAACCTGCGTGTGTTTGCCTTACAGCCGAAGGGATTGCGTCTTTTCTTCCAACACAGTTAGGTGAGAAATGTCTCCAGCACGGCGTCTAAAGCTTGATTTTTCATTTTAACTGAAAAATGAGCTCTCACCTATCAATATCTTGGCCCACATGTGGTTATGCTAAGGCAGAAATACCGAGTCTGTGGAAAACCGAAGTCAAGGAAATTCTGTGTCGGCCCCCTTGGTGCTCCGCCTCCCAACCCCCACCCTCATGTCTAGACATTCCCGCAGGCTTTGCGGTTACCACCCTTTCTTTTCCACATTTCATTAATAATTGTACAAGTCAAACAATAGCTAATCTGGCAATTATGCGCAAGTTAAAACACTGGAACATGTTACCCGGCGTCGCCTGCCAAATCACACTGAAATTTGGATCAATGAAGGCGCTGAAAGATTTTTCAAAAGTTTGTCCTGCCTTTCTTCCTGCTTTTTGGGCAGACTTCTATAATGGACCAGAGTGAGTGGTTCTAAAACCGAATCAACAACAACAGCAGGAGACCTGTCTCCTTGTGTCTCTATTTTCCACAGTGACACCAGAGTCTGCAACTCAATGTCTGGGGGGCGAGGCAGAAAAAAGGGGCGTGAGGCGGAGAGTACCCACACCCTGAGCTAGTTGCGTCAGGGTGAAAGAATGAGCACCGCACCCCAGGCGGTCACATTTCTGGGGTCACTTAATCATGCTCTGTACACCTGTGCTATGAGGGCAGTGCAGCTGCAAGACACAGGCTCTTCGGCTACGGGGCCAACATGCCTGTTCCGCTCTAGGTTTAGCTTCTTCCAAATGTCCAAGATCAGCCGCAGAATTTTTGAGGAGTGAAGTAAAGCAGAAAGCAAGACCGGGTCGGCAGTGTGCTCTTCCAGAATCAGCCTCGGGGCCAAAGCCTCTCTTCCACCCTTCTCCAGGCTGTGCTCAGGCTTCCAAATGCCCACAGGACTTCCGTTCTCTTCAGAGGATCTGTGCAGCGGGCAGGCTGTATAGACGAGGGTCTCCAGCGGCCTCCAGAACCACCTTCGGAACTCAGGTTCGGCCCCTAAAAATAGCATCAACTCTGCCCGCACCTCCTCCTCCTGGTTTCCTCGCTACTCGTACTCCCAGTGGGTATTACTAAGAGGTGAGAACAGGAACACTTGCAAGAAGCAGAACATCAATCATTCCCTCATTACCGATTTCCATGGAAATCCACCAAAAGAAAGGGAATCAACTGAAGGACTGCTTTAGGCTTGATGTCTGGTTCTTATGAAAGTTCAGTGAGGGGAGCTTCCTAGTTCATCTCAAAGGTGCATTCAGACCTGAAATGCTTCAATTCCTTGCCTGCATACCTGACTGGGATTGGGGGCTGGGCTGGGAACAGGAGGCCAAGGTCATGCCGAGCCCCACATGTAGACAATGGAGCCTCGCTGCTGAACTTCCTGGGTTCAAAGGGCATACTTGGCTGCTGGGATGGTTTTGAAAGTGTCCTTAATGATCTCAAACCTACCTTGGAAGTCTCCAAAGGACCCATCTACCCCTTCTCTCCAGCCCTGGGGTTGGCTGGAGCCTCTGGAAGCAATCACCAGCAGAGGCCCGTTCCCATGGGATTGACTCCAATCTTTACAGTCCAGTACGGGGCCATTCTCTCAGCGACTATTTCTCTCTGCAACAGGAAAAGCATCATGTTAGTTGGTAAGGATACAAAGATGAAGCAAACACTCTAAAGTGTGAGGAGTCCGTCATGTGGGCAGGAAGAAAACGTGGAAGCAGAGACATTAAACCGCTGACCCGTCTTGGAAGCCGGAAGGACGTCACATCAGGTCCTCCTCTTCCTCGAGCTTCTACGTATCCCCTGCGATGAGCTCACCTGTTACCTCCTCCTTATCGTCCCCTCTCTGTACCTTTCTGAAGCTCCCTCAGCTCTACACAGAAAGAATCCAACCATGGGCCCACGGCACGGGTCCTTCATTTGAGTCTGAGGAAACGTCTGCAAGGGCAGGTAAAGCGGGAGTCTGGCCCGCCAGATGCCTGATGTGTGCCGGCAAAGGAGCCTTCTGAGAGAGAACTCTGTCTCGGGCACAAAACGGCTGAGCCAGGGGGAAACCTTGGTCGGCAGGTAGGAGCGGCACTCCGAGAGTCAGAGAATGAGAAGCAGTTCTGAGCACGGCCTGATGTCTGTTACTCAGATTTTCTTACCTCTGAAGTCCCAGTGAAAACACAGTCTCTCGAGCTGGAGGGCCGTAAATGGAAGCCAAAAGAGATGTTTCAGTGAGAAGCTTTTTCGAAGGACTCGGAGATCAGCTGCGTGCTTTGGAAGCCTTCTGACAGCCTGAAGCACAGAGCGGAGACGGGCTTTCTCCTCTTCATTGCTGCAGACTGCAGCTCCGGACATGGGAGCTCTGATGAGCCTGGCCAGGCAGCAGCGGCACCCAGCAAAGTCTTCAGTGCCTAAAGTAGAAAGATAAGCACCTCGTGGGACCAGACAGCTCCCTAGGGGTAGTAGCGATTGCCAAATTGTGGGGGCTGATGCCTTAATGAGTCCTGGCCAGCAGTTTTTTGATAGACTAGAATAGTATAGAAAGCATCAGAGTTTCTCACAAGTACAAAGTAGACATATATGTGTGTGTGAGTGTGTGCACATGGGGGTGAGTATATGTGTATATATACTGGGTCATTGTGTAAAATATATCTCCTCCTGTGGGCCACGGTCTGAATCACACACAGCTT
The DNA here is from genome assembly GCA_030068075.1 of Paguma larvata. Lineage (NCBI taxonomy): Eukaryota > Metazoa > Chordata > Mammalia > Carnivora > Viverridae > Paguma > Paguma larvata. The sequence goes on from CM057830.1 coordinate 13,798,572, forward strand.
GCCTGTGGAGCAGAAGTAGTAGCTGATAGAAGTAGTAGTTACCTCGTATTTAAGTTCCCAAAGATTCCCAGATATAATCAAGGAGGGTTTGCAAGGGCGAGCTGCACTGTCTACCACAGTAGTCACCAGCACGTGTGACTATTTAAATCAATTAACATTAACTAAAAGTAAAAATTGTGTTCCTTATTCATACCAACCACATTTCAAGTGTTCAATAGACACATGTGGCTACAGTGCGGACGTAAAATATTCCAATGTCTCAGAAAGTTCTAGTGGATATCACTGGGCTCGATCTAAACCTAGTGGACCAAAATCGTCAAGGATGGGCATGGACACCCATACGTTTTTTAAAGTCCTACAGTAATTGCGAAGTGCAGTCAAGATCGATTTCATTATTGATCCCAAACAATCAAAAATATAAATATGGAGCTTGAGAAAGAGGATGAGCTAAAAATTCAGATCTGGAAGCCATCAGCATGTAAACTGTACTTGAAGCAAAAGAAGTGGATGAGCTCACTCATAGAGATTGGTGAGCAAGAGAAGAGGATCAAATACAAAACCCTAAGATTGAAAGAAGTAAAATCAATGAAAGGGAGCCTGAAAAGTGGAGGTGAAAGGACTAAGAAGGAACATAGCAAGTGTGTTTTTATTTTATTTTTTCTTTTAAAAATTGTTTTAAGTTTATTTATTTTGAAGGGGAGAGAGAGCACAAACAGGGGAGGGGCAGAGAGAGAGGGAGAGAGAGAATTCCAAGCGGGCTTCACGCTGTCAGCACAGAGCCTGGAGAGGGGCTTGATCTCACGAACTGTGAGATCCTGACCCGAGCTGAGACTAAGACTTGGACGCTTAACCGACTGAGCCACCCAGGTGCCCCAAAATTTATTTTTTTAATTATTTTTTAAAAATTTATTTTAGAGAGAGAAAGCACAAGCAAGGGAGAAGGGAAGAGAGAAAGGAGAGAGAGAATCTTAAGCAGGCTCCATGCTCAGCACGGAGCCTGACGCAGGGCTCGATCCTGCGACCCTGGGATCATGACCTGAGCTGAAATCAAGAATCAGACCCTCAACCGAATAAGCCACCCAGGTACCCCTATTTTTTTTTTTTTTACATAGGCCTCATGTCCAGTGCAGGGCCCAATATAGGGCTTAAAGTCTCAGGTCTGAGATCAAGACCTGAGCTAAGATCAAGAGTGAGACATTTAACCGACTGAGTCACCCAGGCACCCCAGTAAGTGTGTTTTTAGATGCAAGCAATAGAGTATCTTAGCTCACATCAGCTTAAACAATAAGGAAACTAATTATGTCATGTAACCGAAGTTCAGAACTAGCATGGGCTCCAGGCACATTGCATCAGGGCTCCAACTTCATTTCTCTGTAACATGTCCAGAATAGTGTTGGCTTCCTCCTCAGGCTGGAGGAAACATGGCTGCAGACGTTCTTAAAGCAATCGTTCATTGTCAAAAGCAATAGAACCACTACGGTTGGTTCAGACTAATCATAGTTGGGTTTGAATGAATATTGTGGTGCCAATCACTGGGACCATGACAGAAGAGAAGCAAGAGAGATGGGTGTCATAGAAGCCAAAGAAGAAGATAGGGTGACTAACAAGAGTCAAAATGCTACATTGAGATCAGAGTGTATACCTTGCACATAGGAGAATTGAATTATTTTCCATAAAATGTATTGTTTGGTGGTTGATCATGATGAATTCGCATTATCCAGTTGGAGTCATGTATATAAGAGCTCAAAATTCTAGCAGGTCACTCAAAGGAAAGATCAAGAAACAAAGAGGATTATAGGTAAAAGAAGACGAGGAAAGAAGGGAAGGTCAAGAGTAAGGAGAACAAAAAGTGTTTTGAGCTGCCGCGTTTACAGCATGGAAGTCATCCTCCCGCTACATCCAGCCCAGACAAAAAAGTTAAAATAAATCAATCAGAGAACACATATTTCCAAGTTCTAGAATTAAGAGCAAGTGTAACTTGTGACTTATGGTAAATTTAAAGAACTTCGGTGTCTTGTTTTACTTAGTGTTGTCAAGGCAATATCATAGCCTGAAGAACTCTGGCAAAGCACTCCTCGGCCAATGGAGAAACCATCTCTCAGAGGCCTCGGTTGGCCATTGCCCACTATGTAGATCAGCTCCTTGATGCTATTCTCAGAATAAATTTTCCAACAGATGCTAAGTCAATGAAAACACACTGAGACTTGTAAGATGATTTGTTTTCCATCTGTTTTCACCTGTACTCAACTGAGGATACCAGCTCATAGTCCAGGCAATATATAACAGAGGCCAGGGGCTACTCCACCCATACTTTATAAAGTGCCTATGGTGCCAATTTTAGCCTTGCAGCTGTAAATAACAAGACCCTAGAGTCACAGGGAGTGATCTCATTCTCTCACATACATCCAAAGCTTACAGAGGGCCAGTATGTCCTTATGGGTCATTGTGTTACTGGTGTTGCTGAGCTCACCGAACTTCATGCGGCCCGGCGTAATTTCCTCAGGGCTCCTCTGTACAGTCCTCCCTCCCTTCTCCATCTGGGAATTGTGTACGCTGTTTCCCAGGGGCCAGACTTTAAGAACCACGGACTAGGAAATTCGGTAGTGGAGGAGCCACATCCCTGCCGCCGACACAACCAGGTAGTTTTATTTTCTTGTTACGCACGGGGAAACTTAACAGGAAAGCATACTATAGACATGAATTGAACACTCTCCTTAACATCTGTCAACAGCTTCCCATGGCCTTTGAAATAAAGATCAATTTCTTAATGTGGCTTATGAAGCCCTCGGGGTCTGCCAGCCTCTCTAGCACCCTCTATGCTGCCTCCCACTTCTCACTGTCCTTTGGCCTCTGGCGCCTTGTCAGTGGAGGCCCAGGCCCCTCTGTCTGGAATCCTCTCTACCTCACGCCCATCCTTCATCTAGTTTATTTTTGATAATCCTCAAGAGCTCAACTCAAACATCGCTTCTTCAAAGAAGTCCCCCTCCCTTCCCAGATTAGATTGGGGCCCTCCAGTGACCTTTTCCTACTCTCTGGATTTTTCTCCTAGGGCATTTATTCAGTTGTGTAATTTGTAATTCAATGTATGTCTTTGTAGTATGCTCTGAGTACTGTAAGTATGACAACCATGCTTGTCTTGTTCACTGTCCTCAGCCCCCACTCCAGTGCCTGGCACATAGTAACTCAATAAACATCTTGCTGAGCAACTGACTGCCAGGGTGCATTGCCATTTTTTAATAAGTGTTACTGAGGGGCGCCTGGGTGGCTCAGTCGGTTAAGCGGCCGACTTCAGCTCAGGTCATGATCTCACAGTCTGTGAGTTTGAACCCCGCATCGGGCTCTGTGCTGATGGCTCAGAGCCTGGAGCCTGCTTCAGATTCTGCGTCTGCCTCTCTCTCTCTCTGCCCTTCCCCTGTTCACGCTCTGTCTCTCGAAAGTAAATAAACGTTAAAAAAATTATAAAAAAAATAAGTGTTACTGAGATATAATTCACATTCCATACAATTTACCCATTGGAAGCATACAATTCAATGGTTTTTAGTATATTCACAGTTGAACAACTCTCACTACAGTCAATTTTAGAACATTTTCACCATCCTCCCAAAAAGGAAACCCTGTACCCATTATTTAAATGTTTCTTTATTTTTGAGACAGAGAGAGAGAGAAAGAGAGAGAGAGAGAGAGAGAGAGAGAGAGAGAATCCCAAGCAGGCACTACACCGTCAGCATAGACACAAACCACGAGATCATGACCTGAGCCAAAATCAGGAGTCGGACACTTAACCGACCGAGCCATCCATGCACCTCTGCTCATTTTTTAATTGAGTGGTTTCTTATTATTGAGTTGTAAGAGTTCTTTATATATTGTAGATACAGATCTCTTATCTGATATATGATGCGCAAAACTTTTCTTCCATTTTGTGGGTTGTCCACTGTCTTGCTGCTATTCTTTGAATCATAAAATATTGATGGGACCAAAATTATCTACTTTTTCTTTTGTTGCATGTATCTTCACGTGATGGAAGGGGTGAGCTGGCTCTCTGGGTCTGCTCTTAAAAGACGCTAATCTCATTCATGAGAGCTCTGTCTTCATGAACTAATTGTCTCCCAAAGGCCTCGCCTCCTAACACCATCACCTTGGGTTTTCAACGTATGAATACTGGGGGCACACGAACATTCAGACCATAACACTGGTCATCCTCTTCAGTCCCCTTGGATATGGATCAGTTCCTCGGCATTTGTCTCTTATGACGCCGACATCTTAAAAGAATACAGACCCTTTTCTCTTTTTAATAGAATGCTTCTTAGATTCCAGTTATACACTCCCAGCCAGAATACTATATAAATGCCGTGTCCTTCTCAGGGTGTTGCATCCATCTGATGTCGATCTGCCCCTCATTTGTGATGTTAATTCTAATCCCCTAGTTGAGGTGTTACCAGATTCTATTTCGTTACTAATATTCTAAAAATTCTGACATTTGTCTTTACCTCTGTTCTAACTGTGTAACTTCAAACCTTTCTGTCAATGATGTGATATTTCACCTGGTGTCCATTCTTCTTGCTGTTTCCAGTCAGTTCATTCAACCTGTAATTGTATTGTGCTGGTCTTCAGCTTGTTTTCTTAACTCTGATATCACCCTTTTTAGCCCCGTCTGCTGTTTTAGCATTTCATCTTGTTTGTTTTTGTTTTTTATCTTACTTTCATTTTCTTGTTCTCAGCATTGGCAGCTGACTGGACCTTTTGTTTTCACTGACATGCGTGAGTGAAATCTTGACCCCATTCTAACCTACCTAAAACTCATTTGTCTTCCTCTAAGAGCTCCAATTTGAGGCCTAAATGAAGTGTTCTATATACTTTTCTCTACACTGATGATAAGGCCACAGGGGCAGAGATAGAGTTCCACTGGGGTCGTGTGCCCCCTTTGTTGGCAGACACGAGCCCTCTTTAAAGGATTTCTTCTGTGTTCTGCACTAGGAGTTCAGACCTGATACTTGGAGACAAATCCTATTCTTTTTTTTTTTTTAACGTTTATTTATTTTCTTGGGAGAGAGACAGACAGAGCATGAGCGAGGGAGGGACATAGACAGAAGGGGAGACACAGAATCTGAAACAGGCTCCAGGCTCTGAGCTGTCAGCACAGAGCCCGACGCGGGGCTCGAACTCGGGAACGGTGAGATCATTACCTGAGCCGAAGTCGGTCGTTTAACCGACTGAGCCACCCAGGCACCCCGACAAATCCTATTCTTAATATGTTAGGCTTGGAATTATGCCCTCAATTCTGTACGATTCCATAGTAAACGGCTTACTCTGAGGATGTTTTCTTCTGTCACTGATGAAACAATCAGTTCTTTTCCTTGATTTTTTTTTCCTAGGGTTTCTTATTCTCCTCCTTAATTCACTTCTCTCTAAATTGAGAGTGAGTGGTGAGAGTTTGGTTTTTTGTCAACTGGCTTTTTTTTCTCCCTCTGGTACCACTTCAGGTGGCAGTCAGTGGAACATGGGGGTGAGGCTAAGAGCTGTATCGTGGTGGTAAATGTTTAAACACTGGCTCTCAAAAACAAGAATCCCTAATATAAAGTGTATGCCAGTTTCCGCAGCATAAATATTCCCACCGTAGCCAATTTCAAGCCACCGACGTGACATGACTAAACGTGGAATTGGAACGCACATCGCTCTGTAGAGTGGCATGTATTGTGCAGTATTTCCACCTTACGGATATAGTAGATAACCTCGAAAGCATAAAAAAATAGTAAAAGGAAGTGAAATAATTAGAAAGTGGTTTTTGAGCATTTACTATCTTCATTTTAAATACAGTTTATTTAAGTGTAAGTGTAATTTTTAATAATTGCTCCATTTAATCCCTGGCTTGAAAAATCCCTGAAAACTGGACTCTCGGCTAGCTCTCGTGAGCCAGTGGGAACCCGCTCCAGCGCACCCCTGAGCCGGAATAAGAGCACAGATTGCCCGTTTCTTCCTCCGGCCGCCATTTCTTATTTTGGCAAGGTCATGCCACTTCTTTTCTGTGATGGCTATTGGTAAATTTTTGCTATTTTTAAAAATCACTTTTTGCTCCTATTAAAGGAAAGAGATTCTGTGATTGCCTTCCTCCTGTCACCTTTACCTCATGATCTTACTCTTTCTCTCGTGCTCTGAAAGTTTCTTTGGGTCATCTTAGGTTTTACGTACTATTCAGAACCGAGAAGGTAGTGTCCCCTGAGACGGTAATCGCGAGTCTTCCTCTAAGTCTAAGCGCCACATACTGGAGTTGGAGGAATAGTAAGTAAGCTCTGTCTTAAGGAAAGTTAAAAAAGGATCAATTGGAGAACTATGAAATTTCAAATAGACAATATTTGAGGATAATAATGGAGATAATTTGCCTTGAAGAAAGGAAGAATCACGTTCCAACATACGGAAAATAGTCAGCCTCTCACGTATTTCTTTGAAACGTAACTTCGAAGGATCAGGTTTGGTGAGAGGTACTTCCATATACCCAAGAGCATAAGTGAGTTCTCAAACACATATAATGTATATGTATTTCATGTGCCTGTGAGTGTGTGTATGTGTATGCTTTTTTAAATTCTGTTTTGAGAAATTAAGGGTGTTCCCGAAGGATTCCTTATTAAATGATTTCTGACTGAAACAAATCATAGATTGTAGTCAATATTTCCAATAATACAGTTCTTCTCAGCTCTGGCTGGACATTAAAATCACCTGGGGAGCTTTTAAAAAACACCAATGCCAGAACCCTACTCCAAAAAATTCTAATTCAATTAGTCTAGGGTGGGGCCATGCCATTAATATTTTTGAAAAGCTCCCCAGGTGATTCCGTTAGGCGGCCAGAGTTGAGAAGCCTTGTCATAATGTAACATTTAGTATTTTATTAATACTCCAGGAAATCTGCTAAAGTAAATACACTCACTCCCTAAGATGCATGATAATGAATGGGAAAATTGGTCAAGTTCTTGAAGATGTTTAAAGAAAAACAAGATAACAATTGTATATTGTTAAGAGTCTTTTTTGGCTGGGACTCCAAATGTTTTATAATTTTAAAGAAGCAACTCTGCAGTGCCTAATGGACCAAAGTGAATTAAATGTAATAATGTTCAGGATCGTCCATGATCAGGTTATCAACACGTCCAGTTATTTGTCAGGCTGAGAAAGACATCACGCGCCTGCTACAGTAAAACCCCACCGATGTGTTTCAGTTAATATGGGAGTCAAAATATATCCTTTCTGAGAAACCTATCTCTCAGGAGCACAAATTAAAATCATAAATAAGATGGTAAGGGGAGATCTCTAAAATGTTTAAGCAAATAAAGTTCCCCCAAGGGACTGATTTCAGGGAAATTAATTAGGCTTATTAGATGGCATAATTATCTAATCACTGAAACACGGTCCCTGGAGATCTCTTCAACTTTTTAGCTTAGATTTAATCATCGCATTTGAAATAATACAGATTTTGGCAGAGCAGAGTGGTCGCCAGAGATGCCTGATGGTCTCTTCTGAGGGGCGGCTAGCAGCGCAGCGGATCGCGCGGGGGACTGCTTACACCTGAGACCGACTGTGGACCCGCACGTCCCGGAGGTGCAAGTCCAAGTCAAATGTACAAGGAGAGCCTCCCTGAGCAACCAAGAGTGTCAGCTGGACCCAAGGGATCTCAGCAGCAGCAAGTACCTGTGTTGAATTTCCAGGCGGAACTGAGGCAGAGATTCTCAGCGGAGACAGCAAGCGGTGGTTGAAGCAGTCCCGGGAACATCCAGGGCAGCTGATTTCCGAGGGAAAAACCGGGCTCCGTCTACTGTTTGAAGCTTCTGCGCCAAGCTCGCATTGTTCGTAGGAGAACCTGTGTCATACCTTTATCCGTAGCCTTCCCTTAGGTCTTAAGGATCCTGACACCTCATTGTGGCCATTGGATTTGGTGGAACGGCAACCGTGACCGTGGGAAAGAGCAGCAAGATGCTGCAGCACATTGACTCTAGAACGAGATGTATCCTGCGAGATGACTGAATCTTCATTGGCACCTTTAAGGCTTTTGACAAGCATATGAACTTGATCCTCAGCGATTGTGATGAATTCAGGAAGACCAGGCCAAAGAATGCGAAGCAGTGAGAGTGTGAAGAGAAGCGGGTTTGGTGTCTGGTAGAGGGAACTTGGTTTCCATATGCCCATGGAAGGACCACCTCCCAAAGATACCGGCCGTGCTTGTGTACAACTTGCTGGAGCTGCAGGAGGTCCTGGGGTTGGCAGGACAGCGGGCAGAGGAATGCCGGCTGGTGTTCCAATCCCCCCGGTTCCTGCTGGATCGGCAGGCCCTGTGCGAGGGGTTGGGGGGCCATCCCAACGGGAACTGGCTCCGCAGGGAAGAGGTACTGCAGTTTCTGCTACTGCCAGCATTGGTGGGGCCCCAACTCGGTCCCCACAAGGACGGGGGACCCCAACCCACTTCTGTGGGTGGAGCAACACCACCTCCAGGCATTGTGGCTGCCCCACCTGGTATGAGACCACTCATGGGCCCACCAATTGGGCTTCCCCCTGCTGGAGGGCCCACCAGAACTCTAGGATACTGTCAGTCCTTCTCAAGGCACTCTTTTCCCTGCACTGTGTCCTGTGAAACTACATAGAGTGCGAGCTTTTGTTCTTTCTTTGCTGCATTAATAATATCAGCTAATAAATGCCCAGAGCAATTAAACAAAAAAATAAAATAATATGCATCTCTTTTTCTCTATTGGTCAGGACTTTTTTGTTGTAAATAACAAATCCAACTGAACTAAAGTTAAGAAGAAAAGGAATCTATCAGTCAAATAACCAAAAAGTCCAGAGACAGACTTCAGGCAAGGCTTGATTTAGGGGCTCAGTGCCATTGGAAAGTGGGTCTTACTCTTTCCATCTGTCTTCTGTTTTCCATCTAAGTAGTTCCATTCTCAGGTTACTATCTCCTCTTGGTAGCAAGATCATTGCCAGTAGCTCTAGGCTTGCATACACGTAGGGTTCAGTAACCCCACAGAACATCCCTCTGTCGCAAGAACTCCAACAAAAATTGTGGAATTGGCTCAATCGGTGGAGCGAGAGACTCTTGATCTCGGGGCTGTGAGTTCAAGCCCCACATGGGCTATAGAGATTACTTAAAAACAAAATCTTAAAAACAAAACAAAACAAAGTTATGGAATTGAAACTTATTGGCTTTGATCAGCCTGACTTTGGTCACGTACCTTTCCTGGAGCTAATCTCCGTATTCAATGGGACACAAGACTCTGATTGCCCAGGCCTGTGTTACATGTGCATTCCTGGAACTGGGGTGGGGGCAACTGTACCTGAATTACGTGCCTGAAGTTGGGGTAAAGGGTGGTTCCCCAAAGAGAGTCAGATTGTTGTCAGAAGATTTGGGGATGGCCACTCAGCAAAGAAAAACAGGTTCACAACAATTCAGAAAAACTATTTCAAATTCAACTTCCCCGCCTCTCTTTCCTCCAATTGCCCACTTAGCCACAACCAATGAGGTTTCATGGTATCTTAGAAATTATCTTCTTTTTTGGGGCGCCTGAGTGGCTCAGTTGGTTAAGCTTCCAACTTGACTTCGACTCCGATCACGATTTCACGGTTCATGAGTTCCAGCTCCACATTGGGCTCTGCACTGACAGTGCGGAGCCTGCTTCAGATTCTCTCTCTATCTCTCCGCCCCTCCCCTGCTCTTGCTCTCTCTCTCTCTCTCTCAAAATAAAAAACAAACTTAAAAAAAATAAGTCATCTTGTTTTTCAAAATGTAAACATATCATTTACAGCCTTTTGGTGTGGTGAGTAAGTATCTTCTGATGAGAGTTGTGGTGCTCAAGTAATAAATGCTCTAGGGGTTTTGCTATTAGCCATTACTAAACTTCAGTATATTAATTTTTTTTGCCTCAACCTGAGGCAAAACTTTTATTCGGTATGAGACATGCACGCTTTTAAAGAAAAGAATATCATGGCTGAAGGCACTGCTCTCCAAACACTCTTTTGCCACAGAGACAAAAAAAACCTTATGCCCAAGTTATCTCTGAACCCAAAGCAGATGTCTGGAGATTCTGTTCAAACTTGAAAGAGGCACCCTCTGGAACGAATGAAGATATGAATATATACTCCTTAGGAAATACCATCAGCTTCCACTGTTCTGAGGTGGACTGTTAGAAGTGAGTTTAGTGACCAGGATTGAAAAAGTTCATGGTTTGTATTTTGTTAGTGCTGGTCGTCATGGCAACCAACGGGTTCTACATAAAGCCTGAAGCCAGCAGACTTGTAATGGAATACATTCCTCTGAGTGAGTCAAAGCCTTGTTGAAAAGGAAGCAATCACACTGCTGTGGAAATAAATTATGAACTGCTCAGGGTTGAAATAAGCAACTTTTTTGGAATCACATTTCCCCCTCCTCCCACATACTTTTGATGATAAGTAACTTGGCAATGCTTTGTTTCTGATGGGGCTGCCTATCGTATCTTTGAGAAGAGCCATGGTAATATGTGGCCCGCCCACCTCGCAAGATTTCAGTGAGCGTCAGATGAGAAAGTGTGTGTGAAAGTGCAACGAGCTACACTAATGTGGCCAGTGCTGTGGATTAAGAGTTCTTAACATTCAGAAATGGAAGTTGCAGATATTATTTTAATCCACCCTGAGCCATTAGAGATTACTTCCTATGACACACATACTAATATTTTGTTCAGTCCGAAAACCCAAGTGATGAAACTTCCGCTGTTCCCCTGGGGCATCCTCCTCCACCACAGAGCCAGAAAGTTTATGCTAGTAGAATATAGTGTTTAATAGTTTGGATTTTGGAGTCGGACAGACGTGGCTTCAAATCCTGGCTCTGCTGCTTTGTAGTTACGGAAACTTGGGCATGTCGCCTAAAGTCTTTGCATCTCAGAATCTCATCTACAAAAGGGGGGTAATGATACCTACTTTACAGAGCTGTGAGAAAGATTCCATGCAATAATGTTAACAGAACCACCTAACAATGTCTCGTGCAGAGTAAGGGGCCTGTAAGGGTTAGGTATCATTATCATTAGCTTTATTCTGGTTGGGGCATGACTGTCTTTGCTTTCTTGCTTGATCCTTGTTGCAACCATTTCGACCACATTAAATTCTTTTTTCTTCTTGAGTTACTCTGGTGCTTTCAAATACCAAGTCAACACTTTCTGCTATTTCGATCCCTACCTTTTGTGACCATCTCACTGATTAGGATAAGCCACCGATGGGTTTACCTTCAAAAAGTGGATCTCATAACAAAGATGGTTAGCAGCGTTAGTTACATATGGTTCAGTAGTGTTATTGGCCTTGCTGGAGTGAGTTGACCCCAACTCACCACCATATTTTCATGGGCCCTCATTGGCTCGGAAATGAGGATGTTCTTAAAGTATCGGTGGAATAGCCGACTTCCGGCAGGCTGCATAGCAGGGAGCCAGCCAGGACAGCCGCACACTCCCCCATACCCTCACCTGGCAGGGAGCTGGGCTTGGACGATCCACAAGGCCAAGTTGCACAACTCTGGCCCGGGAGCTTCATCCACTATTTGTCCATCGCTTGGACAACCCTTAAATTCCTGTAGCTCGGGCCTATCTGAGCTCTTCATCATTTTAGTATCGTCAGCCTAAGCAGACCAATTTCTGCTTCTAGGAACATTCCTTTGGAGAAGAGCAGAAATTTCAACAAACTCTCGAGTGCTCTTCAAACTCCTGCATCGGTGAGGCCCTTGAGCCCATTCTTGTAACAGACTCAGAAGAATGGCATTTGGAGCTGCAAGTTTGCAGAGGGTCAGTTTTTCCAAGAACTGGAGTCCTTCTGTTGGATAATTAATTTGGAGGGCTTGGCATTTCCTTCCACCTGGCCTCATGTGTTTTCTCCATCTTCTTGGAGACTGACCTTAAAATAGTTTCTCTATCTTCATCCTTCCAGCACTTTTGTCTCTGCTCTTCCAGCATCTTCATTAATTTTAATACCAGGCTGATTTTTTTTTGCCATGAAAGGCTTTTAGCTTCTTTTATCGCTCTCTGATTCCTCCTGAACCTGCTTCTCCAGCACAGAGTAAAGTTTAACAAAAGGGTTTTTTTTTTTTTTGTTTTTTTGTGTTTTGTTTTTTGTTTTTTACAAGCATGCCATGTGCCTTAGTGACAAACCTGATGTAAGAAAGACACTCCTGGCCTCTTCTTTCACCAGCAAACCTCAACGGTTGGTGATTGTCAATGCCCAGAACAGATTTTTTCCTCCTTACTCGAAGATACCTTGAGGACCTCATGTTCAGGCCAGACTTATTTTGGGTGGAAAGGAGACAGGACAGTTGATACCTTTGTGTCTGGTAAAATCCTTCCCAAGTAGCCCTACATTCTCATCTCTTCTTTACAGTTGCTAAAGGTTAAGATGCTAGTTCCAGTATCTTTGCCTTGGGTACTCCGAACCTCAGACCACTTCCTTTTGGGCTGGGCATCTCTTTAGTTAGAACCACAATATGAAGGGGAAATGCTTTTGATTAGCAAGGCAATTAAAAATAAAACTCTACGTGTTCCAAAACGATCGCATTCCATCTGACCAATTAGCCTGGTTTCTATTTTGAAAAACATCGATCACACACCAAGAAATGCAATAAACTTGCCATTTTCAAAACTCCAGAAACACTAAGGCAATGAATGATATTTAATGAGTGATTTAGAGTGATATCAGTAAAGGAGAGGCACCTAACTTCATTGGAGTGTGGTTTTTAAATTGCAAAGTTATGAAGATTATTGAACACTAATTTCCTTGCTAACAGAGCTGTAATTTTAAGGCAGAGAAGATTTCCTCAGCCTCAGCACTCTGGACATTTGGGGCTAGATCATTCTCTGTTGTGGAGGCTGTCCTGTGCCCTGAAGGATGTCAAACAGCATCTCTGGCCTCTACCCATTAGATGCCACTAGAATCCTCACTCCAGTGATGATAGCCAGAACTGTCCCCAGACATTTCCAAGTGTCCCCTGGGGGGCACGATTGCCCCTGGGTGAAAACCTCTGATGTAGAAGGCACGGTGAAGCAGTTTTTCCCTTGTTTGCTTTTCTAGACTATGAAAGTGGGAGAGGCCAATGAAAAATAAGAACACAGTAGGTCTTGGAACGTACCATTTTGATTCTATTATTATAAAATCCCCAACTTTTCTCAACTGAGATTTTTAGAAAAACAATTAAATTTCCAAATATAGCTACGACACATAAACATTGGTCCCTGGCATGTCTCACCTCTCTGCTAATGGGTCAACAAGAACAGGACTTTTCACGAGGTGTTCCAAGAGTTTGCGGGGCCCCTCTCTGGCCTACTTCACCGAGAGCCAGGGTAAAACTACTCATTAGCAAAGTGACTAATGCATAGGCCTATTAGTTGAAATAGTCAGCGAGGGGAAAAGGAGAGTAATGTTTCCTGTGTACTGTTTTCTCTTTTAAAGCAGAATATGCTGTAGACTAATGAGTGGCCATGTCCAAGTTGCTCTTACAAATTGGTAAGTTTCGTCTTTGCCGTCCGGTACTTGTTTCCAGACTAGTCAGGATTTTCAAAGACCCCGATGTGAAGAGAAAATGGTGATGTCCCAGGCATTCTCTGCTTTAATAACTGCTCTGCTCTCTGCATCAGCCACTCCTTTCCTTCCAACCCCCCTGCTTCATTGGAACTCTGAAGACAGATTGAGAAGAATGGCCCCTGAAGGCGGGGAAGTGAATATGAATTAGAATCACCTGGGGGCACAGTTGACCTTACAACTTCTGCTTAGGTCATGATCTCAGGGTTCCTGAGTTTGAGCTCCAAGTAGGGCTCTGTGCTGACAGCTCAGAGCCCGGAGCCTGCTTCGGATTCTGTGTCTCCCTCCCTCTCTCTCTCTCTCTCTCTCTCTCTCTCTCTCTCTCTCTGCCCCTCCCCCGCTCATGCTCTGTCTCTCTCTCTCTCAAAAATAAATTAAAAAACATTTAAAAATATTAGAATCACCTGGAGAGTTCTTCGTGCCACACAGGCCAACCAACTATCCCATCTACTCCCTACCCAGCGCCCACCAACAGCGTATTGGCTAGAAACAAAAGCCACACACAATTAGGAGAAATTGAAGAGATTAAGGAAGGGATGCTTTGCAGAGATGCGGTCAGGGTTTAGGGAAATCCCAAGGCAAGTGTGGTACAGCAGAGTGAGTAATAGCAGGGAGCTGGTAGCGTCCTCCGCTAGAAGGGCAAAGAAGAGAGTAGTAGCTGGAACTCAGAGGGCGGCGGTGGGAGCAGCCATCTTGTGGGAGCTGTTTCTGGCACCACACAAACCAGCAAGCCAGGTTGACGGGCAAGGGGAGTGATATTTGACTTAATATCAGAATCGCATGTGGAAGCAAGCCATGAGAGTGTCTGGAGAGTGTTCCGCGCAGAGGGAATGGCAAGTGGAAAGGCCCAGAGGAGACAATCGCCACTTTGCTCTTAAGTGGACTTTTCGTAAGTTGACTTAGGTATCTGTCAGTGTCTGCACTGTCTCGCCTCTCGTTGAACTTGAGACAGTATTTTGGGGCTATTTTGAAACACTGAACACTGTGTAGTTCTTTAGGAGGTCTGTCCTCGGGCACCTCATCCTGTCCCCTCAAGCCCCCAGCTTCTGTGGGTGGGAGACCTGGAAGTTCACCCTAAAAACAGCTCTGAACCTTAAACCGCTATCTAACTAACAACAATGATTCCTAATGTCCACCGGAAGTCATGCACAAAAGTATCGATGGCATCGTTATTCATAATAGCCCCAAACTAGCGACAACACAAGTATCCATCAACAGAAAAATGAGTAAATAAATCCTGCAATATGTACAAAATGGAATACTACACAACAATTGAGAGAATAACGAACTAGCCTTACGCACAGTATTATGGAAGAATCGAGCAACAGTGCCGAAAAAGACTCCAGATACAAAAAAGCACATCCTATATGACTCCATTTACATGAAGTTCAAGAGCAAATAAACAAAGCTATGACAACATGTCAGAATAGCAGTTTCTGTTAGTGTGACAGTGAGGGGTATGGAGAAGGGGCATGATGGAACCTTTTAGGGTAATGAAAATGTTCTGTATCCTGATCTGGGTGGAGGTGTCACAGGTGTTTACCCATAAGATTCAAACTACGCCCTAAGATACACACTCTGCTGTATAAAGCTTATACCTTAATTTTTGGGAGAAAGATTAAGAACTACAGAAATAGAATCACAGATTCTTAGAGCTTTAAGGGAACTTTTCTATAAAGAAGGAAGGAAGGAAGGAAGGAAGGAAAGAAGGAAGGAAGGGAGGGAGGGAGGGAGGGATTGTCATCAGAGGAATATGAAGTCCCCTAAAGTTCTGAAGTGACTTTGGTGGCTTGCTATGATCTCCACCAGGTTTAGCCGTTGCCACCATTTTCCTGAATCCGCCTCACACTTTCCCCATGTCTTCAGAAAGTAACTTTTTGCACTTAAGCACTAGGAAACTAGCTGAACATGTGTGTGTGGAGCAGTTCCGCGTAATTGCACAGTCCTTCGCCCTTCACTGAGAATAGGGTACCCCATCAGATCCTTGCAACCACCCTGGGCAGTGGGAGGGGCAAATGTTCAGTGTCATTACCGTGGCATTTCAAAGACGCTAAAAGGGCATATGGAGTCAATGCTTCTGACTTTTAATCTAATGCTTTTCTAGCTGCGTTTGTAAGTGCTGGTTTCTATACAACAACTAAATACATCAAAATCTTGGATTGGATCCCGGAAAGGAAAAAAAATGCTATGAAGGACATTATTGAGAAAATTGGTGAAATTTGAACACAGACCACACGTAGAGGATAATATTGTATCTGCCTTTCTAAATTTCTTGTCTTTGATCATTATACTGTAGTTTTATAAAAGTGTCCTGGTTCATAAGAAATACATGCAAGAGGTATGCAGAGTGATAGATCATCATGTCTACAACTTACTCTCATAGTTTTTTTTATTAAAAAAAATTTTTAACGTTTATTTATTTTTGGGAGACAAAGACAGAACACAAGTGGGGAAGGGGCAGAGAGAGAGGGAGACACAGAATCCGAAGCAGGCTCCAGGTTCTGAGCTGTCAGCACAGAGCCTGACGCGGGGCTTGAACTCACAGACTATGAGATCATGACCTGAGCCGAAGTCAGCCCAAGTCGCTTAACCAACTGAGCCGCTCAGGTGCTCCTCAAAGAGTTCTTTAAAAATTAGGGAGAGAGAGAGGAAGCAAATGTGGCAAAATGTCAATAAAATGTGAATCTAGGTGAGTGGGTGTTCAAGTATTTGTTGTATTGTTCTTGCAACTTTTATGGAGGGATTAAATTTTTCTCAGTTAAAAAAAATCTAAAACATTCAAGAAAAATTACTTTCAGATAAAATCAAGTTATACCTTCTGTTTTGCACATCACATGAAACCACAGTCATTTTGGGCACTGTAGAAGAAAAATGACAGCACTGTAATTTCTAACAAATTTATTAATTGCTTCATTTCACCATCACACAGGCAAAATATCTTTTCTCTTATTTAGTTAGCATAATCTATGAACTTAATAGAAGGACTTTCTCTGCTGGGAACAGTTGTAGCTTTTATAGAATACCTTAGAATGTTCTTTTTAAATGTTTACTTCTTTATTTTGAAGGGAGGAGGGGCAGAGAGAGAGGGAAAGAGAGAACCCCAAGCAGGCTCTGTGCTGTTAGCATGAAACCTGACATGGGGGTTCAATCCCATGACCGTGAGATCACTACCTGAGCTGATATCAAGATTCGGACGCTCAATTGACTGAGTCGCCCAGACACCCCTAGACTATCTTAGAATGTTTTATGAAGCCCAGGGACAGGGGCTCCAGCTTAGCCTGAGTCCTACCACCCTGGGTTCAAATTTCCCTCCACCTCATGGGTGTCCAGAATGGAATTTAAGTTAAAAGAAATAATAAGATAATGTTCTTATATTCAAATGTTTGGACTGAGAGTCATTCCTATTACATTAAGTAACATGTATTGAAACGTATGATACACTATGCATGTTATACTGGTTATTTTGTTCTCACGACAACTCTATGACCTAGGTAAAAATAATCCCCTTTTACAAATGGGGAAACTGAGGCTTATAGGAGTTATTAGCTACCTGCCTGAAGTCACACAAGTAACTGGAGGAGATAGGTGAACTTAGGCAGCCTGACTCCAGAGTCTAGGTGCTTAGCCCCTCCAACACACGTGCAGATGGTGACCCACCTGTCCATAAGGCCAGTCCTCCCTCTAGCAATAGCCACTGCAGAATACAGCCTGTGATTTATTAAGGGAAGATGCTACTCTGTGGTGTAACAGAAATGTAAGAAGTCTATCCCGGCTCAACAGAACACAAGAAAATCATTAATTCCATCCCTTTCAATAGGCAGCCAAATTTTCCACACTGCAGATGACTAAAAGATGGAGCTGATTGTGCCCGGGAGGGTGTGACAGTACTGCCAAATGTCCTGGCTGGTCATGCTCTCCTCTCCTGCAAAGAGTGGGGTTCTTCCAAATGACATTGGTGTTCTCCACTCCCCCCACAGACATGTAACTTGGTTAGGTAAACCTGCCAAAGTCACACACTGTGCCTCACCCAGGACCTAAAGAAAGCTGGTCCCACACTAAAGGCAATTTGTGAAACATAATTAATTGCAGATTCCTTCTGGAGCTGCTTAAGCTCCTTGATGTCTCAGATGTGTGGCCAGGATGGAACTCTTCTTGGCAGCTGAGGATCCTTCTGCCTCCAGCCGGAGAGGAGGTCCAAATGACAGAAACCAAGGGCATCACTCAGATGCAGTTTGGCCTTCCCAAGACTTGGTGGGGCAGGCTCCGATGCATGAATGGGGCTTTGGGGAGCCTACCCTTTCAGCAGATCCAAACCACACAGATCACAGAAATCTGCGGAAAATAATGTCTTTCTCATGAGCTGACTGAGCATTAGTGATAGTCTCCATTCGGCTTGATGGCACTCTGAGGGGGGAAATGAAAGCCACTTCTCTCAGTAAAAGGGGTAGCATGGCCAACAAAACTCATGCCCAGTATCTTTCCCAAGATAACATTTGTTTTCTGTTGAGAGAAGCACAGCCGGCTTTGAGTCGGCTACTGTAGTGTTTCCAATTATATTTATTATCTATTATTGATCAAATCACAAAACCAAAATGGATACAGCTACATATAGATGTGATTATCCCCCAAACCCTAAGACATAGCTGTCATGTATCTCATTTTACAGATAAGTAACCAAGGTAATAGAAGCCTGACATGATTTTAATTTTGATCAAGTTCAAATCAAAGTTAGAAGCAGAGGACATTCAACAACATGGACGAATCTCATAGGCATTGAAGAAAAGGAAAGGAGGCAGATAAGAAAGAGCACATACTATATGATTCCTTTGGTATGACATACAAGAACAGGAAAAACTAATCTATGGCGACAGAAATCAGAACAGTGGTTACTTCTGGGAGGGTGGTATTGACTGGAAAGGGGCATGAGGGAGCCTTCAGGGATGCTGGGAACTTTCTAGATCTTGATTTCAGTGGTAGTTCCACAAGGGTATTCAAATGTACAAATTCATTGAGCTGTGCTTTTAATATTTGTGCAATTTACTATATTAAGTTACCTCAAAAAAGAGGTCACAATTAATTTACGAGAAAAGTGCCAATAATGCACAGTGGGGGAAGGATAGTCTCTTCAACAACGAGTATTGGAGAAAACGGATAACCACATGCAAACAAAGACACACTTCCCATCTCACAGATATGCAAAAGTAAACTTAAATGGGTTATAAACTTGGATTCCTCAGCTTCTTGGATTTTTTTTTCCTTCTTGGATTTTTTAAATTCTTATTTTATATTCAAAATGGATATGTGGATTAAAAAAAGATCCATTTCAGTGTCATAAAATTAGATCTTAACAAGAAAAGCATGTCTCTCCCAAAATAAGTTTCTCTTCTGGAAGTTTCAAAACACATTTTTCATTAATTTTTTGGGTTATCCTACTCTGTTCATGCTCCCATCTGTGACTTTTGTCCTGCAGCTACTGAGGGCTAACTCTCTGAACACTCCATGCCTTGTCAACCTTTTATGTGCCTTTGCACATGCTGGTCCTTCTTCCTGGAACAGTCTTATCCCTCCTCCCTACCTGATGAATATCTATGGCTTCTTTAATACCTAGCACAATTATCACTTCCTCAGCAAGTCTTCCCCCCAAGTGCCTCAGGCGAAATTCACTCCCTCAGCTGTTGTACCCTCATGCCTCAGGGTAATTATTTACTTATACTTGTTTCTCCACCTAACCATGAGCAGCATGTCAGAGACAGCACCCGTATCATGTTCACTGTTCTGTCCCTAGTGTCTGCTATATTGTAAGCGATCAATAAATGTTTGTTGAATGAATAAAATAATTTCCTGAGCTGCAAAGTGGATTAAGAACACGTAACCCTAAGTGTGCTCACTGTGGAGAAGTAATTATGAACTCTACACATCTGGGGTTGCCAGAGCCATCTGGAGAAGCACCATCAGATCCTCAGGGTCCAAAAACTCCCACCCACTCCATCCTGCCCTGTGATGGTAGGTCATGGAAGGAGGCTTTCATATTTCTTAGAATGGAGCTTCCATAAACCAAATCGACCTTTTATTTTTCTAATATTTTCTCTCTCCAAGCCTACTTTGTATGAGTTGAAATGCCATGTTTCATCAAAACCTGCTATTCTTACAGGTGGCAGATAGGACTGAAGGAGACATGCCGGGAAGAGAGAATCCCATCCCCCATAGAGAACCCTTTCCCCATACCCGAGGGCCTTGGAGATTAACAGGCTCTCACCTAAAGGTCATTGCCGGGTTTTTTTGCTTAATTAAGAGCTACTGATGTTTCACAACTGCAGTTTCTCTGAAGATTAGCAAACGATCTCCCGTGCCCGCCTTTCTGTTGTTCATTCCAGTTCCCTGCGGCCCAGAGAGCAGAAGGCAGGAAGGCGTTCTGAGAGGTGATTTCAATGCCAGACCCCTCTGGAGTCAGGAGCCACATTCAACAAATCAACCTCAATGGAGTTTTTTAAAGGTCACAAAGATGAAAACGGGTAGAGAAAACATGACCTTCAAGAAAGGAAGAAGAGAACCAAACAGGAGTCTTTGCATAACGTCATTTTAAGTAACTGTGTAACTGCCTCTGAGGTAAACAGGTGCTGAGGCGGATGTCTGAGCCTTAAGTATACGAAGTCATTGTATCAGTCAAGGTTCCAGCGGGACACAAACGGAGCACACAAACTGGGAAAGTGAAGACAAGTTTAAGAAGGGATTGGGTAAACACCACAGAATTCCCCATCTCTTGCTGGTGTTGCCCACCGGTTGGACCCAATAGGAAGCCAGGGAGCAAGGGGGCCTGTGGGCGCAACTCATGCAGGTCAGCCTCCTGGGTTACAGGATGCAGAAGGAGAAGATGGAGAGCGGGCTTTGGAGAGTGGAAGCAGATGTTCGGCACCCAAACGGTTCAGACAGCTCTCGGCCCCACCTTTGCTGAACACCCATTTTCTTGGCCTCTCCCTTCTTCATGTCCTTCCGCACAAAGCACCTGCATATTTCCTATATATTTTATGACCCTTTATGTGTGTTTGATGTCCATACAGTCTCTGAATGTCTGTGCCTTTTGTGTGCTTTGATCGTCTGATGACATCTCCCTAAACTTAGCTGTTTAGTTAACCCCAGGCCAGTGTGACCTCAACAAGGAAGTGACATTGGAACCAAGACACGAATGATACGAAGGAGGTATCCATGCAAACATCTAGGGGAGACCATTCTCTGCAGAAGGAAACAGCAAGTTCAAAGCTCTGAGACAGAATGGCTTTGGGAGGGCTTGAGGGCCAGGCGATGCGTCCCGACAGCCAGAACAGAATGCTTCGTCACTTGTCGATTATCCGAATGACCAGAACCATTTTTCTACGCATAACACAGGGAGTCCTTCATCTCAGGGGAGGAAAGGAAGACGCGCTTTGACAATCTTGAACCTGTTTCCTCATTGGTGAAGCGGGAAGCATGACTGAGATTGTGCCTGAGCTCACCTCCTACTCTAAAAAGATATGATTCTTCATCCTATAAGGAAAAAAAATGCAAAGTGCCATTTGGGCGCGCATCACAGGCACAATTAAACAAACAAGGGTCGCCAAACAATATCTTTGGTACCTATCGTTTTCACCAATAATAATATATACGTGCATAGAAGAAAGATACTAGAAAGTAACACAGATTAACACTTGCCAGCTCTAGGTTTTTCTATATTTTCCTGTATTTCTATAAATAACATGGGTTTTCTTACCTCTAAGGTGATGCAGTATTAGTTTACATAGTGTAAGATAGCGTTTCTCAATCGCCACACGACTGAGAGTTCGGACTGGATCATTCTTTGTGACGGGGCTGTCCCGTGCTGGCACCTGTCTACTAGATGTCAGCGACGCCTTCCCCTTCAAGTTGTGACAATCAGAACTATCTCCAGACACTGCCGAGTGTCCCCTAGGAGGATAATCACTCCCAGTTGAGAGCCATTGGTCTAACGGAACCTCAAGTCGTAAACCAATGATAGCAGTGAATCTGAAATAAAGTCAGATTATTCAAAATCTTTTAGACGCGCATAATTTTTTTTTTCATTTTGAGAAAATCAACGTGGTGTTCAACATATCACCTAAAGTCACATTTGTTCCAGAAGAAGCCGCTTCCTCAGATGTGTAAATGAAGAACGAGTAAGAGGTTTCAAGATGTCGTCCGTTCGGTTTCTAGGAGGTTCAGACTTTCAAAAGTTGAAGTCACGCCAGCCTAATGGGTCATTTGTTTCCCATCTGGCCTCACAGTGGACAAAGGACATGAGATAAACAGAACGCCCTGAAATGTTTACTATCAAAAGCTTCCTCAGTGCCATTATTTTCAGTGATTTAACTGTGGTCACACATACGTACATAAATGCAACAGACACAAGAAAATTCCCCAGGGGGTTTGTGACAGTTAGGACATGAGCCTGAGTTGGACGAGTCTGAGTCCACGGAGACATGTTTACTGAGGTGCTATGTGTGCCCAGTACTGCTCTAGACTCTGAGGACACAGAGGCGGACACGATGTTCAAGAGGTCTACCCCGGAGAGACCCCCGTTTCTAGCGAGGGGGCGGACGACAACCTTGGGCACATTTATGTAAACAAGATCATTGGATGGAGGGATCATTAGATCACGCACAAGAGAGCGGCTCGGCAGGAGGGAGTGTCTTTGGCCGCCGCGGCCTCTCCGAGCGCCATGTGCACAGGTGACGGCATCTCCGCAAAGCCCTGAGCCAGAGAAGCGGCTGGGGCCGGGCAAACCGAAGGCCGGTGAAGGAGGAGGAAGTTGGGGTCAGGTCAGGTGCTCTTCGCCGGGGTAGCAGGAAGTTGAGGTTGCCCTCGAATTGCCGCGGGAAGGCGCCGGAGGGTCGCAAGCAGGGGAGGACGAGATCGAGTTGACGCTGTTGCAAGATCACCTTGACCTCGTGCCGGGAGTGGACCGGAGCAGGACGAGAGTGCACAGGGCCCTCTGTCATTTGACCTCCACAGAAGTCCAGGTGAGAGATGCGCCGTGGCGGCCCGGCTAGGTTGGAATGGTGAAGGCGAAGCGGTCAGACTCGGAAGAAGATACGGAACGGACTGGAAGCCTGCGCGGGCCGGCCGCGGGGCCGGGACAGGCGAGCCTGCCGAGTGCTTGGGGCTGCCCGAAGCCGAAGGTCCGGGGAGCGAAGCGGTGACTAATGACAGACAGCGTGAATGCCAGGGCCTTGTAAACCCATTTTTATTTTTAAATAGGCTAACAGCCAGGAAGTAGGGCATTTTGTAACTTCCTTGGGAGCCAAAGCCAAATGGCGCCAGGAGGTCCCAGCTGTGTAAGCAGCACAGCGCAGGGGCCAAAGCCGGGCCGCCCCTGGGGGGAGATCCTCATGTTCCTTCTTTAAAAAATTCCTGCTTGGTGGCCGATGCCTAAAACGCCGCCATTTGACACCCTTTTTAGTTTAGATTTTTAGTTCAGAATGAAACACAAACTCCCTTCGCAAAGACAACACAGAAAGCAGTGGTGGAGACTGGGCCCTAAGGAGCAGGGCAGGGCGGTCAGAAACCAGATGGGACAGAGGCTAGAATTCTAGTTCAGAAGGAGCTTTAGGGCTGTGGAAGGGGAGGCACTGAGGGTGTATGTAGACCGGATGGGCGCCGGGTGGGTTACCGCTGGGTGAGAGCCTGCAGGAGACCAGGAAGGTGAGCGTGGCTTCTTCCCAGGTTTCCTGACGGAGTTCCAGCCTCCTGGGTCTGGCCTGCCGTTGAGCGGCCCTTACCTCCTCCTGCATTGCTGCTTAGCCTTAGAGCAGGAAGCTCCGCAGGGGAAGGAATCCTGAGGGGATCCGAACGGGCAGCTTTCCCAGGCCACTCTGGGGGAGGCATGCCAACGGTCAATTCGAAAACCGAGTTCCAAAACAATGATACGACTGAAATAGTTTTGATGGCCATTGAAAACACACTCAAACCTGATTTTCTCACTGAATGTAATCCTTTTTCATTTGCTTTGCCAATTTTTTAAAAATTTATTATTATTTATTTTTTAGAGAGAGTGAGCGTGAACAGGGAAGGGGGAAGAGAAAGAGAGAGAGTGAGAATCCCAAGCAAGAGCCCGATGCGCCTCTCCATCCCACAACCCCGGGATCATGACCTGAGCCAAAATCAGGAGTCGATTGACCGAGCCACCCAGGTGCCCCTACACTTCGCCAATTTAAAACAAAAATCTTTTAATTCACTGATTTTCCCTGCCTCAAGTTTGGAAGGCATTTAGACAAACATCCTTGTTTTTTGGGCCTTAAGCACATTTTCCTCTACATTGCCCTCTACCTGGCCAACTGCTGGGCACGGGAGCCCTGGAAAGACAGCCCGACGACTCTAGATTCGTGTTGCCTTCCCTCCATTTATTTGGCCTTCGATGGCTTCTCACACTTTCATTCATTCTTTCTCTCACTTATTTAATAAATACACTGAATTCCTGTTATGCCTCTGTTACTGTAGTAGAAGTCTGTGGAGGTAGAAAAATTAGATATTTAGTTTCTGCCCTAGAGGACCCACCAATGGTGGGAAAAATGTACAAACAAGTCATTAAAATGTAAAGAATAAGGGACGTTTGGGTGGCTTATTTGGCTCAGTTGGTGATCTCATGGCTAGCAAGTTCGAACCCCACATCGGGCTCTCTGCCGACAGCTCAGAGCCTGGAGTCTGCTTTGGATTCTGTGTCTCCCTCTCTCTCTTCCCCTCCCCGACTTACGTATGCTCTCTCTCTCTCTCTCAAATAAAAACAAGGAGGAGGACAAAACATAAGAGACTCAAATACAAAGAACAAACTGAGGGTTGCTGGAAGGATTATGTGTAGGGGGAAGGGCTAAACAGGTAAGGGCCATTAAGGAAGACACTTGTTGGGATGAGAACTGGGTGTTATACATAGGGGATGAATCCCTGGAATCTACTCCTGAAATCATTATTGCACTGTATGCTAACTGATTTGAATGTAAATGAAAAAAAAATTTTTTAAATGCAAAGAATAAACCCTGTAATTAAGATATGTCCAAAGTGCTGAAAGTATATGTACTACATTTTAATTTACACTTGAACTTGTGAGTAAATAAGTCCTATAAATTTGTTACCACGTATTTTGTAAAAAGTTTGCTTAATTGCCAAAGTTTCCCGAAACAGGAGAATATTTTCCCATTTCTTATGTTAGAGTGCCATCTACTGGAAAATCTAGATAATAGCAACAGCGATATTTTCATTTCTTATGTTAGAGCGACATCGTGTGGCATGTTCTATAATTGCACAATTGCGGTTTTTTTCGATTTCTTGTGTTAGAGTGCCATCTCGTGGAATTTTGTGTAATTGCAGCACCAATTATTTATTTATTTTCTTTATTGTGTTGCACTGCCGCCTGGTGGAGTTAGCGTGCAATTGCATAACATCCGTTTATTAATTACTTAGTTAATTAATTTATTTACTTACTTATTTATTTTATTTTATTTATCAATCTGTTTGATTATTATCATTCATTTATTTATTTACCTATATCTTTAGCCGTCCATTCTTTCATTTAACTAGCTAGTTGGTTAGTTAGCTAGTTGGCTAGTTAACTGGTTGACTAGTTGGCTAGTTAGCTGGTTGGGTAGTTGGGTAGTTAGCTAGTTGACTGGTTGGTTAGTTGGCTGGTTAGCTGGTTGACTAGTTGGCTAGTCACCTAGTTGGCTTGTTGGGTAGATAACTAGTTGGGTAGTTGGCTAGTTAGCTGGTTGGCTAGTTAGCTAGTTAGTTACAGTGCCACCCAGTGGATATATCGTGCAATTGCGGATCAGTGAAGTTTTTTCCTATATCCGAAGTTAGTGCCACCCAGTGGAATTTTCAAGTAATTCCAAATCAGATGCTTTCCTGTTACTCAAGTTAGAGTGCCACCCAGTGGAATTATCTTGCAATTGCATGATACATTTTTCTACTGTTCAGGTTAGAGTGCCACCCAGTGGAATTATCTTGCAATTGCATGATACATTTTTCTACTGTTCAGGTTAGAGTGCCACCCAGTGGAATTATCTTGCAATTGCATGATACATTTTTCTACTGTTCAGGTTAGAGTGCTACCCAGTGGAATTATCCTGCACTTATATGACATGATTTTCTACTGTTCCGGTTAGAGTGCCACCCAGTGGAACTATCTCGCAATTGCATGATATGTTTTTCTACTACTTGGGTTAGAGTGCCACCCAGTGGAATTATCCTGCAATTGCATAACATGTTTTTTCTATTTTAAGTTTTCCTTGCTATCCAAAAGTAGTAGAATGAAACCATTCCTAAGCCAAAATGGCATAAAGCAAACAGTGTTCTCTCCCTTCTAAAAGTTCGAGTTACACCACTTTGCTCTTAGGAAAGACCTATGTTAGTATAGTGATGGCATTATTACAAAAGTGAAAATCCTCTTCAGATTTCTTTCAACTAGGGAAAACGGGTACTAATGCAGTCCTTTCCAAAAAGTGAAGTGGCATAACTCACTTGTGGTTATTTCAGGGAAAGCTGTATTCAGGTTAGAGTGCCACCTGGTGGAATTATCATGTAATTGCAGAGCACGTGTTTTTCCTATTACTCAAGTTAGAATGCCACCTAGTGGAAGTATGTAGTTGCAAAACAGCCGGGGTTTTTTCTGCTACTCGAGTTAGGGTGCCATCTGGTGGAATTTTCCTGCAATTACAGAACAGGTATGTTTTAAATTTCTCATGTGAGAGTACCACCTGGCAGAATTATCCGGCAATTACAGAAAAAAAATGTCTTTTTACTACTTGTGAAAGAGTCCCACCCGGTGGAATTGCTCTTTGTGAAGAAGTATACCAGTGATCCTCAAATTTGGCATCTGGATCACCTGGAGAGCTTTTTAAAAGAAAGACTGCAGGTCCCCACCCCTAGAGTTTCTTATTTGGGAGGTTTGGGATGGGGTCTGGGAATTTGCATCTCTAATGAGGTGTTGGTTTATGTTGGTGCTACCTGTCTTGGACTGCACTTTGAGAACCACTAAAATACTCCTTAAATTTCAGTTTCACACATAAATGACTTTCTTTCCTCATATAATTTCTACAACCGTTTCATTGTTGAAAAGCTGTAGAGGTTAGGAAGCTTTGCCCTCCTGAGTCTTTCTAAAGAACTCAGGGTACCTTTTGATTAAACCTACCAGTTACTTTTGATAGGTTTTTGCAAACGTAGCTACACGACTTTAGGATGTGGGATTTTGTCTGGTTTTGTATCGTGAGACCCCAGAAGGGATGCTCCCTAAATATCTGTTGGATGAATGAACGACCTGGGCCTTTGACTTCGTCAGGTTGATGGGATAAATATGACAGCTTCCTGAAACTGAAGTAGGCAGAAACTGCGTCTCCTTCCTTCCCTATCACTGCGCCGGCAGGTTACAATCAAAGAAGCCACAGACGGAAATCTGTCAAAATCGTTTATTCGCCTGTAGGCACAGAACCTGCCACATGGCCTGTTCCCATGTGCAGGTGATGGTCCTGCTCACTCCTTTCAGGTGCTGTCACAAGCTTCTTCCCAAAATGATCCACGACAGAGAGAGACGACAAAGTCCTCAGTAGGCAGCAAGCGTGAGACCACTACCTCGAGGGCGTTAGATCTCTGGCTCGTCAGACTCTTCTACTGTGTTCCTGCAAGGCCCGGGGTCCCTTGTCAGCTTCTTAGCCAATAGCGTGTCTTGAACACCACTCGATTCTCCAACCGAAAATCATTTCTAACACTTCTTAGGTGAATTGGTAACCTTTTCGGTGCTTCCTGATTAGGGCACTTTCCAGGTTAACTGACTGCTCCTAAGGTAGAGAAGATTAAAGTGAATTCACAGACACATTTAGAGCACTCCATTTATGCTGAATTATGTGACAGTAAATCACGGGCACTATAAATCCAAGAAATCAAAGTTTTGCTCATGCGTTTATTCTCTCACTCTCCATTAAAAGTCTTACATAATGGGAATTTCTCAGAAGTCGAGAATTCTGAGTTCTGTTCTCATCCCAGAGAACTTTAGCTGTGTGATCTCAGACAAATTACTTAACCTCTCTGGGCCTTAGTTTGTCCATTAGTGAACAAGAGACCTGAACTGGCCGTTGCTAAAGCTACCCCAGCTCTAAACTGTCAAGATTGCAGTCTTTCAGAAAGACACCCCGACTCACTGGCAAGTCCCTCCAGGCTTCCTCAGCCCGAGGGAGGATCACACGGGAGCATCCATTGCAGGTAACGAATTAACCTCTCTTCTGCCCCTAGAATAGGAGGGGTTATGTGCTCTCGGCGAGACTGGGAAGGGGGTCACGTCATTTTCGGTGTTCTGAGGTTCAGCTAGGAACCCTGGATGAGAAAGACTGCGAAACCACAAAGGTCATCTCGCAGAGAACTTCCCAGCTGGGGCGCCACCGATGAGCCCTTGGGGTGCCAAGATACCACTCCAGCCTCGCATTGGGGTGAGGGCAGCCCGGCCCGCTGCGCCCCACAAATAGCACTGTTCCCGCCATGCGCTGCGGCAGGAAGAAGTGTGGGGAGCACTCCCGCGTCACACGGTGATCCGGGAAATGGGCGACTTAGACCAGGCAGTCCTGGTCCTCACCCTAAAATGATCCCCCAGGGAGATAAAAAATAGAGGGTAGGGTGCTGGGCAGCTGAGAAGGAGGGCAGGGCAATCCGTCTGGAACTTTCCTTGTTCGTTCGGTACACCGCGTTCCCAGCCCTTCCCCACTTCGGCAGACATCTGTCTTGTTCCGGTACAAAATCTAGTGGCTCAACTCTCCCAGTTCCTCTCCCGTCTCCCTCTTTCCAGTATCTTTCTTTCCAGAAAACTCACCAATTCCCCCCTTTCCAGCCTGTCCTCCCAAGCCAGGTTTCCCCCCTCCCCTTAAATCTTTCCTTCTCTTCTCCGTTCCCTTTGTCCTTTGCTTTCATGTTTGTTCATTTATGAGAAAGCGCGGCAAGATTTTGGTTTTCAGTGACTGCAAAGAACAAGTCCACGAGAAATGACCAATACACAAGGACTCTGGCCACTTGAGGTTCTAGATCTTCTCCCTGAAAAGACACCTGCTCGTGCAGGCGCCGGCGGACAGGAGTCCCTCAAAGCGCAGGGCCCGGAGCTGCCCGGAGGAGGAAATAGTTTTTCCCCATTGGGCGTTTTGTGGGACGCTCCCGGGCCCATTCGGGGTAGAGGCTGTGGTGCGGGAAACCCCGCCTCCCCGGGGTGGGGGGCAGTCACACCCTCCCCCCCCCCATCCCGCCTGCCTTCGCCAGGAGTGGTTCCCAGGGCCCCTTTCTGTGAGGCGGCCTTGCCGTCCTGCACTCGCCTGCCTTTGGAAAACCGCAAATTCCTTAAAATCCGGGGGCTCTGGAAACGGAGTAAAGCATTGTGGGTCCAGGAAATGAGAATGGTAAGCCTGGCTCCCTACAGACCGGGAGTGGAGGCCGCCTGAGCTCCTCCCCAAACAGGCTGCATCTGCCTCACCTGCGAGCCCACGGGCGAGGCCAAGTCCCCCTCCCGGCTCCCGGCTCCCGAAAGCCTGGGGTGGGGGAGGGGCGGGACGGCACCGACAGGCCGCGCTCGGACTAGTGAGGCCGATGCATGCTAAGACGGAGAATCACTGATTTAAGGAAAGCTTGCGTTGAAAGTCCCCGCCGGGACCTTGCTATGCGTGCAGGGGGAAAAGCCGGGAGGCACCATCAGGTAAGACAGAAAAAATGATGGCATGTGACATAAGCCGCATCTTTGCTTAAGTTTTCTAGTGATGACCAGAGACAGGGTTGGGGTTACTTCCCTTGGCTCCTGACTTTCCCTCCGTTTCCCCGGCTCGGCCCCCAGCGTAGCCACAAGGAGGAGCCATATTCAGCCCGCCTCTCCTTACCCCGGAAACCACCAGGATTCACTTTAGGGAACGGTAGCTTGTGTGGCCCGGGGTGGGGGTGGGGATGGATCCAAATGACAAATGAGATAGACGGCCAAGGACAGCTCAGGGAATTGGGTGCTTTGAGTTTTGCCAAAAGGGTCATTTTGTTATCACGTTTTGGAGCGAAGAAGCTTGGAAGGCCAAGAAGCCCCAGCGGAATGAAGCAATGCACGAGTGCGCCACCAGAGGTCGCCAGCAATTGCTCTCAACGCTACCACAGCCCCAGGTCCCCTTTCCATAGCAAATGTTCTTAAGTATCCTCTTTACTATTCTGAAATGCAACTCATGGATAATATTACCTACCAACACACCCAATTTTTATATATTTTAAAAACTTTAATATAAAGAAGAAATGAAAGCAAAGTAATGTGTTACAAACTAATACCTTGGCTTGCCTGTGAATACCTAGGGCTACAACGGAGTGATTGGATGTTCGCCTCCCGATGTGGAATCCCTGTGCCTCTAACAGTTGCAGGTGTAGATTGAAGTGAGGTGTTAAGTCAGTGACTCACATACGACTAGCAGCATTACCATTGGTGATAGGGATTTTCTGCAATGGTAAACAAGTCTTAGAAGAGCCCAGAACAAAACAAATTATCGACCCAATCTTTATTCAGTTTACTTGTAAATACACTTGTCTTCCTGGAAAATCCATTCAAAAACTTTTTTTTTCTTTGAAAATAGAGTTAGAGTCTTGGTTGCGACATTACAAATAGGCTTTAGATGCAGGTTTTTTTATTTAAATTTTGTTAATGTTTATTCATTTTAGAGAGAGAGACAGACAGAGCACAAGTGGGGGGAGGGGCAGAGAGAGACAGACAGACACTGAATCAAAGCAGGCTCCCGGCTCTGAGCTGTCAGCACAGAGCTTGCCGCGGGGCTGGAACTCACCAACTGCAAGATTATGACCTGAGCAAAGTCTGAACTTAGCCACCCAGGCGCCCTTACATGCAAGGTTTTTAACATGAATGTCCAGAGGAGCATTTGAAAGTCACGTGAGAGAAAACGTCTCCATTGCACAGGATGTGTGGCATCTAAGTTCGAAGGTACCCCCGTGGTTGTGACAACCCTCCACCCACAGAAGCGTCCATTGTGAGCCATAGAGGTCAGCTCGGCTCCCACTGGGAATCCCTGGGATGGGAGAGCCTAAGCGAAGAGAGAGAGAGTAATGAAGGCACGACCGGGCTCAGGATGGGCGGATGGCCCCGCCGTGCCCCAGATCCAGCCACTCCAGGGCACACGCGGGCGAGGGTATGCACGCGCCTTGTTCTCGTCATGGTGTCAGGGAAGCAGGTGAACCTAGGACACCACTTTTTGTCCAAGTCCCACTTTTTAGCCCCTTTATCACCACCCTTTCTATCATAGGTATAATGTTTCTGTGGGCCTCACTTAGAGCTCTGAAAAGGGTTTAACGCTTCCTAGAAGGCGTAGTAGCGCTATGAATCAGAGCCCGAAAATGTTTGTGTACTATCGGACCCAGCAATTTCACCTCTAGAAATTTACGCTAAAAAAAAAAAAATAATCTCGACGGGATGATAGCTACAAATATGCTCGCCAAGCATGGTTTACGATCGTAAAAATGGAAAGCCATCAAACTGTGCAACAATAAGGGATTGGTTGAATTGTAGCTACAATCTAATATTAGGAGTGAAAAACTAGATTGTCGAAAAGATTTAATCACCTGTGGGGAAAGGGTTACAAAAGATGAGGTATTGGCTGATGTCATTTCGATACATCTTAAAAATGTGTAAATGTGTATGCAGTAACTGTATATCATAGGAGGTGATATACTGTGGCTATTTGGTGAAGTCTGTAACTATCCCTACCTCGTGTTTGGTAAATCCCCGCTTTACTTTCTTTAAGATTGGCAAGACTGGGGCACCCGGCTGGCTCGGTCAGTAGAGCACACGACTCTTGATCTCGGGGTTGTGAGCTGGAGCCCCACACTGGGTGTGGAGATTATCTAAAAATAAAAAATCTTAAAAAAAAATTGGCAAGATCGGTTCATGGTGAAGCCAGTTGGACAGACAATTGACAAGGCCCTGTGGATTTTGCGAGGGGAGAACTCGACGGGTTATAACTGGACGTTGGTTAAGAAGCCGTGAGCTGTGGCGTCAAGTGCAGACACTGAGCACCCGCATCTGCCAGTGGACAGTCTGCCTTCGTTTGGCCTGGCTGCTTCAGGACCTTTGGCCAAGTACTACAGCGACACGGATTCTGTCCCTTTATTTAATGGCACTTGGTGGTGGTCCCCAAACAGTAGTTAAAAATTGACTGTAAAGTCACCCCTGAAATCGGCTGAGGAAGATACTGAGGTATTAAGATAGTTAGGTAATAAGGTATTAAGATTTAATACCTGGAAGCTAGAAGTTTCTAAAAGTTGCTTTTCTTTTCAGGTTTGTTTATTTATTTTGAGAAAGAGAGACCGAGGGAGCGAGTGGGGGAGGGGCAGAGAGAGACGGAGCGAGAGAATCCCAAGCAGGCTCTGTGCTGTCAGTATCACGGAACCTGATGTGGAGCTTCGAGCTCACAAACCGTGAGATCCTGAGCTGAGCTGAAATCCGGAGTCGGAGGCTTAACCGACTGAGCACCCCCCCCCCGGCGCCCCTAAAATTTGCTTTTCACACGAGGACAGCAAGGCACCCAGAGGTTTCAAGATGTGCGCATTTACCGAATTCCAGTGCAGCGGTCGCTAGGAGTCAGGCGCTCTTCTAAGTGCTTGACAAATACTAATCCGTATAAACTTCATATCAGCCCTGCGACGTGGATACTGTCATATTTCTCCTTTTAAAGATGAGGAAACCGAGGCCCTGAGGGGTTAGACAGCGTGCCCTTGGTCGCACAGCTAGTAAGGGCTTGAGCCAAGGTCGAGACCAGGAGGACTGGTTCCGGAGTGCAGGTGTCATGCTGCCCCTCCAGCGGCCTGGCCTCCGGTTTCCAAAGGCTGCTTCTGGCTGGGGAGTCAGCCACTGACCGACAGCAACTTAAGGCCAGACTGGTCAGCAGCGGTCTGCCTGGTGGGAGAATGAGGCCGGAGCGGGAAGGGCGTGCGGCGTGATGCAATCCTCGGTCCGCGCGAGCCAGGCCAGGCTGACGCAACCACGGACGGAACGGAGGTCCTCGCGCTGCTCCTGCGGGACCGCACAGAATAGGCCAAAGGCCTGCAATGCAGACCGAGGGCCCCCGAGTTTGCCTTACGTTCTCTCGAGCTTGAGCGCACCCACGTTTCAGTAGGTGGACAGAATCCGTCTGTCCCCCTCATTTTGTGGGCTGGAGCCCGTACCCGCCGTTATGCACGCATCTCACCGCGGATCCGGGGAAGCCACGCTTCGGTGAGAGCACTGTGGCGCCTGTTTCAGTTGCCTTCCCTTGGGGTCCCGTGAGAAGCGGGGACAGCTCTTCCGTGTTTACAAAATGCAAAGCTAATGTTAAAGTCCTTTTTTGGCATTTCCTCGCGCTTAGGACGAATGTCTGAGTCCTTGACGAGGTCTGAACGGACCAGAATGACCTACTGCCAAGCTCGTTTCCATTTCTCAAAAGCGTCTTCACCCGGCTGCGTGCCCGCCTCCCTTAACCAATCAGCCCCCAGCTGGCAGATCGATCTAAAAAAGATTTTCCTCAGCATTTCCTGACCGCCTCCAGCCCCTCTGCCCTTCACGATGCTCATTACAATTGATTGAAATGCGTTAATTTTATGTATAATTATATGCGTAACTTATCCGCCTTAATGTCTGCCCCCTCCCCACCCCTCAGACCACAAGCTTCGAGACAGCCCTCACTCCCCTGACATTTGTAGTGCCACACCTAACACGACTGTCTAACAGGTAATCGCCAGTGTCTGGCATCTAGACTGCTCTTCCATAAGGAGAAATTGTCAAAGATCCACAGGAGTGGAGAGAAGAGAGCGGTGACCCACAGCGCAGGCACCACCAGCCGCAACGGTTCTCGGCTCAATGGCCCACCTGGTTTCCTGTGAGCATCAAATTATCTCAACCATCAAAACCTCAGCATGTATCTGTTACAGATAAGAAGTCTTTTTAAAATGACTTTAATAGTTTTTGGACACCTAAACAATTCTTCGATACCATCAAACATTCATCCAGTCAGTGTTTAAATTGTCCAAGTTATCTAATCAATGTCTGTCTGTCTTTCTTTCTTTCTTTCTTTCTTTCTTTCTTTCTTTCTTTCTTTCTTTCTTTCTTTCTTACAGTTGGTTTGTTTGAGACAGCCAGATGTCATCTGGCTAACAAGTCTCTTAAATCTCTTAACAGATGACACTTCCCTTGTCCTGCTGTTTTAAATCCTGCCATTTGGGTTTTTTTTTTCTTTTTAATGTTTATTTTTGAGCGAGAGAGCGTGAGCAGGGGAGGTGCAGAGAGAGAGGGAGACAGCGGATCCCAAGCAGGCTCTGCTCTGACAGCAGTGAGCCCGATGCGGGGCTGGAACTCAGCAACCGTGAGATCGTGACCTGCGCCGAAGTTGAACACTCAGCTGACTGAGCCACTCAGGTGCCGCCTGCCACTTGGTTTTTAAAGATACTAGTTCATCCCTCCTATAATGTTTTCCCCATTTTTTAACTTGACAGATTGCATGCCATCAGCTGGTAGGAAGTCGAGCGGCTTGCTAGAACTGTAGTTTGACTTAGAGGCAAGAACCTTCTGCGGATTCCAGGCCTGAGCTGGTCCCCGGCAGGACGTGCGGGCTGCTGCTTGATCGGGTGCTCTCTCTTTGGTCGAGCATTATAGCGTTGCTGGTGGCTAGATCCACTATTTAATGTCAGAGATAGGAAAACTCAAGGATTCCTTCTGTATTTATTAGCAGAGACTGTCCCCCCTCAAGAACCTCCCCTCCCCAGCTTTTGGGTTACCCTGAAATTCAGTCTGTACGGAAGAGGCCATGGAAATCCTTGATTCTTTCCTTTTGCCAGTTTTCAGAATAATTACCATTGGGCAGCTCTTTGCTTCTAGGTGTTTCCGGTGGGGATAGTTAGGATGTACAGTAAAACCTTGGATTGTGAGTAACTTGTTCTGCAAGTGTTCCAGAAGATGAGCAAACATTTCTAATAAATTTTAACTTGATAAACGAGCAATATCTTGCAATACAACTAGTATGTGATGCCGAATGTCACATGATCACAGCTGAGCCAATGGTTCTCTCTCTCTCTCTCTCTCTGTCATTTGCTGTGGGATTGTGGGCAATCATCTCCCATGCTCAGATGCTTGGTCTCAGGCCACGGTGTTTGGCAGAAATCAGTGATTTTTCAGAATACTGGAAGGTGCCCACAACTGGCACTAGTGTATTTTTTGTCATTTCAAAGCACCCATGGACAGTCCTTTGTTTTTCCAGACAAGCAGCAGCTTAGGAATGCTCTGCTTCATTCTAGGTCAGGCTGCCTGCAGATAGAGACCCTTTCCTCTGCTGCCTTAGTGCCAGTTACATTATGAACCACAGTCTATGACAAGAGTTGATTAATACTGTACTGTAGTCCACATCCATGCGAGTGTCTGCAATGGCCCCCATGCAGGAAAAGGTTGAAAAGAAAGGCGCTAAGAAGAAGGAGATGATTGCGGTGGACGTGAAGAAGGAAACCACCGAGAAGCACGAGTGAGGTATAGGAGTGGCCGAAATTGCAAGATTTTACAAGTAGTCTCAGTCGACCATTTGCACAGTATTAAAGAAGAAAGAAGAAAAAAGGGGGCTGGATGCAGCAAGAGCAGTCACTAGAATATCAAAGGAATGGTCACATGCTCTGGAAGATGTAGAAAACTTGCTTCTGGCTTGGATAAACGAGAAACAACTAGCAGGTGACTGTGAGAACTCTATGCGAGAAGGCAGAGGGCTTGTACCCTGACCTCGTAAGTAAACTCTCGCGCACGTCCAGAGAAAACGAAGAAGGCCTCAGGGCAAGCAGGGGATGGTTTGAACACTTGAAGAGGGGAAGTTTCATGTGTAGTGTTGTGAGGCACGGAGAGGCCGTGAGTTCGGAGCTAAGGCGGCCGAGGCATTCGGTTCAGAGTTCCAGAAGCTCATGAATTTCGAGTGTTACCTGCCGGAGCAAGGTTTTATCTGCGATGAGACGGGGCTGTTCTGGAAAAAGATGCCAAAGAGGACCTATGATACAGAAGAAGAGAAAGCGGTGCCCAGTCACAAGCCCATGAAAGACTGACGCGCCCTCTTGTTTTGCGCTAAGGCAAGCGGGGCTTTCGAAGTGAAGCCCCTGCTCGTGCACCATTCCGAGAGTCCACGAGCCTTCGAGAAATGCCAGGCACAGAAGGGCCAGTTAAACGTCACATGGAGGTCCGACGGCAAGCTTGGGTCGCTCGTATCTTGTTCCTCGGGCAGATCGAGAGGCCTTCGGTCCTGCGGTGAAGAAATCCTCTTAGGAAAGAATCTGCCGCTCGAAGCCTTGCTGGTTATGGGTCATGCTCCCGCTCAGCCTCCAGGCTTTGAGGACGACTTACTGGAGCAATTGGAGTTTTTAAGGTCACGTTCCTTCCTCCCATCGCCACTCCAGTCCTCCAGCCCGTGGATCAGCAGGTCATTTCGAACTTCAGAAAGCTTTACACCAAAGCACTCTTTCAGAATGCTTCCAGGTGACTGAAGGAACAAACCTCCCCCTCCGAGAGTTTTGGAAAAGTCATTTCCGCACGTGAACTGCCTCAGACCGTCGGTAAAGCCCGGGATGGGGTCGCCTCAGTTCCGCTTGGAGAAACCTGGGGCCCGGTCGTGTTTTTGAGCATGAACAGGAGCCACCAGTTGTCACCGAGATTGTGTCCCTGGGGAAGAGCATGGGACTGGAGGGGAATGAGGGCGACATTCGAGAGCTGGTGGAGGAACGCGGCCAGGAGCCGGCCCGCAGCGAACTGACAGATCTGCGTCTCGGGCTACGGCAAGAGGTTATGGAGGAGATCCGGTCGGCAGAGGAGCAGGAGGAAAAGGCGGAGGAAGCCCTCACTTCGAGTCGGATTAGGGGGATGTGTAAGATGTGGGAAGCAGCGGGAAGTTCTGTAGAAAGGCACCACCTGAATAAGGCTGCCGCAGTGCGAGCGAGGAATCTGCGTAACGACAATGCAAGGTCACGTGTCCACGACAGCCTCAAAAGGAGGCAAAAGCAAGGGTCATTGGACAGGTTCCTTGTTACATTTGCACGAAAAGAAAGAAAAAGATTGCACTGAGCCAACAGATAGCGGTGATCCGGCTAGTGATAACCCTCCTCTCTCTGGCCTCCCTCACACCAGCCGCGAAGGTTTTCAAAGGTTTTCTTTATTATTTTGCATTACAGCATTATAATTATTTTTACGTGGATAGTTTTGGATTGTGGAATGAATCATCTGAGTTTCCAATATTTCTTTAAAATTTTTTTAATGCTTATTTATTTTTGAGAGAGGGAGAAAGAGAGAGAGAGAGAGAGCATGAGAGGGGCAGAGAGAGAAGGAGACACAGAATCTGAAGCAGGCTCCAGGCTCTGAGCCGTCAGCACAGAGCCGGACACGGGGCCCGAACTCAGGGACCGCAAGATCATGACTGAGCTGAAGTCAGACGCTTAACCGGCGGAGCCACCCAGGGGCCCCGTTTTCAGTATTTCCTATGGGGAAATTCACTGCAGTAGCCGAGTGCTTGGATTACGAGCATGTTTGCAGAACGAATTATGCTCACAAAGCAGAGTTTCACTGTGTATCTTTCAAGGGGCAGATCGTTTTCTACTGCTATTTCCAGTTCAAATCCTGGACTGTGAGGCTTTGACTTCTTTGATTTGTGTCCATTTTATACAGAAAATCTTGATTC
The DNA here is from genome assembly GCA_030068075.1 of Paguma larvata. NCBI lineage: Eukaryota > Metazoa > Chordata > Mammalia > Carnivora > Viverridae > Paguma > Paguma larvata. The sequence continues at coordinate 13,835,837 of CM057830.1, forward strand.
TTAATGACATTAACATAATTATATAGCCACTTTGTGTGTGTGTAATCTAGAAATAACAATAACACAGCTAACTGAAAAGAATTTAAGGTGTTTGGGGCAGTTGTTTTTGCTCTGGTTTTGCTACTGCGTTTGTCAAGAGCTGCAGGCCCTTCTCTGTGCCATTATGTCAGCAACTTGGTATCTGGTTAAGTTCATTTGTTGCCCCTTGTTTCTCTTTTTATCCCATTTTGTTTGATAGTTATAGAAAACATTTGTATGATTCCAAAGTCAAAATACCCCTTGGCCTTACTCCTTCCACCAGCACGGGGCCAAGCACCCCAGACACTCCAGTAGTCGTTGACTTTTGTCACCTGGGGCTCTGATCCTTCTATTCCAAGCCATTCACGGGTGGGGACAGCTCCCACCATGAAAGCCAAAGGCACGTGAGGGCCACAATTTGCCGCAAAGTTCAGCTCGATGGTACTTTTGGGGAGCTCTGCAAAGGAAAGATCAAAAAGCACATTTCTCTCAATCCTCCGGCTTTACCCGAGAGCGGAGAGGGAAAGCGCTGGCGGACAGGAGCGCTGGAGGGAGAAGGAAGACTCCCTCTTCTGCGGTTCCTCCTGAGCTCTGACGTCCTCTACACCCCCCCTTTTTTTACATCATTATAGAACCCGTCAATGTTTATTTTCCTTTAAGTTAAGAACCGAAGGGACTCTTTCTGGTTTAAAATGGAGATAATTGGCATATGACGTCATAGTAGTTTCAGGTGTACAACGTAATGATTCAAAATTTGTACATAATGTGAAATGATCACCACAGGAAGTCTAGGTAACATTCGTCACCACACAATACCTTTTGTCCCCTTGTGATGAGCAGTTTAAAGGTCTGCTCTCTTAGCAACTTTCCAACACACGATGCGGGATTCTCAGCTCCGGTCGCCATGCGGTACATCCCGTCCCCGGGGCTTACTTATTTTACAGCTGAAAGTTTCTCCCTTTTGACTCCCTTCACCCCTTTCGCCCACCTTCCCACCCCTCATTCCTACCTCGGGCAACCACCAGTCTGTTCTCTGTATCTATAAGCCTGGGTTTTGTTTTTGTTCTTGTCTTTATTTAAATTCCACCTGTAAGTGAGATCATATGGTATTTGTCTTTCTGCGTCTGACTTAACTCACTTAGCATCGTGCTTTCAAGTTCCATCCGTGTCATCGCAAATGGCACCATTTCCTTCTTTTCATGGCCGAGTAATCGTCCATTTTGCGTATAGACTGCATCTTCTTTATCCGTTCATCCCTTGACGGACACTTAGGTGGTTTCCGTATCTTGGCTACTGTACACAATGCTGCAGTGAACATAGGGGTGTCAGTGTTTTCATTTTCTTCACACAGATATGCAGAAGTGGGATTGCTGAATCATATGGGAGTCCTATTTTTAATTTTTAAAGTATTACCTTTTAAAAATGTTTATTTATTTTTGAGAGAGAGAGAGAGAGTGGGGAGGGGCAGAGAGGGAGAGGGAGACAGAGGATCCAAAGCAGGCTCCACGCTGACAGCAGAGAGCCCTATGTGGGGCTCACCCTCATGAACCGTGAGATCATGACCTGCCTGAGCTGAAGACAGATGCTTAACCGACTGCGCCCCCTATTTTTAATTTTTTGAGGAACCTCCATACTGTCTTCCGTAGGGGCTGCAACAATTCACACCGCTACCAGCCGTGCTCGAGGGTTTCCTTCTCTCCACACCTTCCCCAACACTTGTTTTTTTTTATTCTCCTCTTTGTTAAGATTTTCTCTTCCTCAGGTCCCTGCCTTTTATAATTGTTTCTCCATCTCCCTGGCCTCTCCTCCTCCAGATGCAAGAGCCCTTTGTCAACGTTCTAGCACAGACGAGATCACCATGGCCCATCGCCAATGCCTATTAACTGCAACATTAGCTTGTCCCCACTCATATAGCACCTGAAGTGTCCCTTACCTTCAGGGTCACTTCCGACTCTAGGTTTGAAATTTTTGGCAAAAAAAAAAAAAAGCGAGAAAATATCGTACTTTTTAAAAATTGGAGGGGCGCCTGGGTGGCTCAGTAGGCTAGGTATCCGACTCGATTTCGGCTCAGGTCATGATCTCACTATCGTGACATGGAGCTGCACATCAGGCTCCTCACTTAAGATTCTCTCTCTCCCCCTCGGCCCCTCCCCCGACTCGTGCTTTCTCTCTCTCTCTCTCTCTCAAAAAAAAAAATTGGATCACCTGTTTCTCCATTGTGAATTTACTTTTTTATCGCTTGCAAATAGTATCTTGTAGGGAGATACTTTGAGACTATGCAAATGTGCTATCTCTCGTTACACTTACGCCCACTAATCTCGGCCTCTGACGGGCATTCTGGCCTGCAGCAATTATTACTGTGTTGTTTGCCAAACGATGATCGCCACCCCCCCCCCACAGCCGTTTCCATCATTCCTTCCACATCAGTCACTTGGATTTCTACTGTAAGGAAAAGTCACCTCTTCCCTCCTACTTATTCGATTCTGTATTTGTGTCTGTACAGATTCATGGTTATTTATTTTCTTTGATGGGTTACAGTCCGCTACTATGGCTATTTGTTTTATTGCTCAAGTCATAGGGGTTGGAGTAAGAGGGAGAAGACATGAAGAGAAACATGAAGGATACAGGAATCGCAGATGGGAGAAACAGCCGTTGTGAGACCTTCCGCACTCTGTCCTTTCCTGCCGCGTTGGTCGTGAAGGTTAGGTACTGAAATATTGGAGTGTCTCTTCCTGGGTTCTCGAGTGACATCGTGAGAAAGATGCACGTTGGACATAGAACTCGAGTGAAAGATAAGCCTCTGTTGTAGCGGTCGACCGATACTTGAGGTTAACGTGTTACCGCAACACAGCTCTGGCCAGTCTGTGCTGACGCACGCAGGGCTCCAAACTCTGAGATGCAGCCTCCTTCATTACATTTTCCTTCATTATTCTCATGAAAGCCTACATCTTAGGAGCACCTGCGTGACTCAGTCAGCTGTGTTCGACTCTGGATTTCAGCTCAGGTCATGATCACAGGGTCGTGGGCTCGAGCCCCAGGTTGGGCTCCATGCTGAGTGGAGCCTGCTTAATATTCTCTCTCTCTCTCTCTCTCTCTCTTCCTCCCTCCCTCCTGTGCTTGCTCTCTCTCTCTCTCTCTCTCTCTCTCTCCCCCCCTCTCCCTCTCTCTCTCTAAATAAAAAAAAATCCTACATCTCAAATCTTTATAGTGTTTGGGTAGCAGTGACACACAGAGAATGTAGGATTCTGCTTATTGCAAATACGAAGCAAAGAACAACTTACATCCAATCTGCTATTGTCTACAACTATGAGTTCCCTCAAAGGAAGCAGGAGCTACCCAGAACTCAAAGAATAAGCACTAAGGGAATTCTTGTTCCCACGTGATCGAATGTCCACTCAGCAGTCAGAATGGTCTCAAGTGTTCAGTGGAAATGAAATTACGGCCACTTCCCTTGTGCCCGTCCCTCCAGTAGCTTCCCATCTCACTGCAGACAAAGTTCAGTTTCCTACCAAGAAAAACAAAGAATCCCACTAGGGCCCTACCTGTTCAGCCTCTTTTCTACTTCATTTCTTCTGGATCTCTGCCTGGTTTCCGCTAAAGTCACTTTCTCTTCTTGGTCTTCTTCCAATATATAAAATTTATTTCCATCTCAGGGCATTTGTATGTCTGAAAATCTCTACTTAGGATTTTTGCATAGTTTGCTTCCTGATTGCATTCAGGTGTCTGCCTACATGTCCTCTCCTCAGAGGAGCCTTTCTGACCTTCCTCCTTATTCTCTAGCCCCTTACCCTGTTTAATTTTTCTTCACACCACTTACTGTATTACATGCTCATGTGATATATATTTATGTGCACTTGGTAATTACCCCATTTAGACTGTAAGCTCTGTGAGATAGAGCCGATATTCTGCTTGTTCCTTGCCATCTCCTCAATGCCTGGTACAGTACCTGAAACATAGTCAGTGCTCAATAAATAGGTGTGAAATGAATGAATGACTTTATGTCCATATGTCCTACAGTGCTTTTGGACACACACGGTCAGTATCGCCCCTATGCAAACAACTCCCAACTTCATATTTCTAGCTATACGTTCCAGATTTACAACTCCCAACTTCCTAGGGGACGTATACAGATAGGTGTTCCACCACCACTTCCAGGCCGACACGTCCCAAACCATCCAGATCAGCTGCTGCTCATGACCTGAACATCTGACCTCTGGCCCTTTGCCTTCCCTTTTCGTCACCCTTCACGTTCAGTCAGCAGCAGCACCTGCTGATGTCCTGCTGTGCAATGGATTTCACTTCCCTCCCTAGCTCTTAGTGCCCCCCCCACCCCGTCACTCCTTTAAATGCTCTTCTGACTGTAACCTAGTCATAGAGGTGGAAGGAGTCAACCAGGTCTCTCAGCCCAGGCTCCTGCCAGTGTCGAAGTCCTCTTTCTAGTCATTCTGACATCTGGTCATGTTTGAATTTCTGCTTTGAGTACTTTTGGTGACATTGACAGGGGATTATCTCATGGCACAATTCTCATGGTTAGAAAATCAATTGTTATACTGAATCGAAATCATTTTACTCACACGCATGCATAAAGCAGCTCTGTCTCACGGAACATGACTGGTATGAAAATGTGTAAAGTTGTAATCCTCTATGGTTTTACTATTCATCCAATTTTCTGGGTTTCTTCCTGACAGGAGGATTATATTTCACCCGGATGAACTCAGATATGGCTAGGTGCCTGGCTCTGGTCTATGGAAATTGAGAGGATATGACATGTGTCACTTCTGGGTAGAAGCTTCGAGAGCTTGTTCAAATGATCTCTTTCCCTCTTCCGTGAGGCAAGCTAAGTTCCTGGTAGAGGCTATCCCATCATCCTGAGTTCCAGAGTGCACAGGACATGGAGCAGAGCCCCACCCAAGCTGTGAGGGACCCGTAGTGTGAACATGGTGACTTGAGCCACCTCAAGTTCTTGGAGGGACTGAAATGTGGAGGTCGATTGTTAACAGAACGTAACTTAGCCAACTCCAAGTTAGTCTGGTTTTTTTCCCTCTCTTTTCCTCATTCTTCACAAATTATAACGTCAACCTCTCACCATTCTGACCTGGATTCTACCTATTTTTGAAATTATTCCCCTTAAATGGGGAGCCCACATCTGAACCCAGTACCCCAGGTGCAGTCCCACTAGCTCACAACGAGCCCTTTGACCTGGGAACTCACTGAATTGAGGCTAGTGTTGTTTTTGTGTTTGTTTCTTTGTGTGCTTTTATTATCAGCTTTGTTACGCTGCTGTTAACTCACGTTGAACTTGTGAGCCGATAAGCTTCTCCCATTGATCTCTCAATATTTACTTGGGGAGCCGATTTTTGGATCCTGGCTCAGGTAGAAAGGACAGCAGTCTACAACTGTTACATGACCTCTTAAAGACAAGTTAGCAGCAGAACCATTTACAGAAACCAGATACTCTGTCTTTTGGCTCTGACCGTGCCGTTCATCTTAATCATCCCGTGTACTGAGCGAAGGCTGCAGAAGTGCAGCACCGGCAGGACTGGGCTCACTGTAGGTGGCCTGCACGATTTCTAATCATGCACGCCTAATCAGAGTTGCAAAATCCAAGGAAAAGGCCATTTCCCCGTGGGGCCCTGGAAGCGAGGCGCCACTTTCCCAGGCAGGCGCCCTCAAGTTCCCGGATCCTCGCCCGCCGGTGGCGTGGTGACAGGAGTTTCCCCAACCCCGCCCTCTCTGGCTCCCACACCCAATGAGCGGCCGCGGGCCTTTCTGGCGGGCGGGGCGAGCCCCAGGAGCCTTCCCGGTAGGCCTGCGGCCAGGCTCGGCGCATGACGTATTTCCGTTCCGTTAGGTCGGGCCGCGGTTGAGGAGTGGCCTCCGCTCCGGGCGCCTGAAGGAGACTTGGAGATTCCGGGGCTGCGGCGCTTGGGTCGTTGGGAGTAGCCGCCGCCGCTTCTGCCGGCAACCCATGAGGAAAATGCTCGCAGCTGTCTCCCGCGTGTTGTCGGGCGTCGCCCCGAAGCCGGTGAGGCGGCGTGGGTGGACCGGGGGTAGAGCGCGAGCGGGGCCGAGGCGGGGCCGGCCCCTGGAGGACGTGGGAGGACGGCCCGGGCCTCGGGGCGCGCGGTGTGGTGCCGCCTAGGGCGCTGCGGGGCGTCCGGGGAGCCGCGGGCCTTTTGTTTTTGCCTTCGCGCCGTGCACTCAGCTCCGACTCCGGGGCGAGGGGCAGCTGCGCCCTTCGGCGGCTAATGGGGAGGGGAGTTCTACGAGGTCCGCGTGGAGGTCAGCCGCGGCTCCTGGCGCCTGCTGAAGCAGGTGTGCTCCAGAAACGCCCGTTAATTTACTGCAGACAGAAAAGGGGGCCTTGGGCTTCCTCGGGTCTCCGTTTGATCCTGCCCATTTATTTTAAATCTTCCTAACTTTATTCCTTTTGACTGAGAGGCCACGTAGTATGTTAAGAGCATGAAATCCGGAAACGTCCCGTTCAAACGCCTCACCATTTACTAACCCTGTGACCTTGGGCAAGTGTTTTGTCTTTTTAAACCTCCGGTGTTTCATCATCTCTAAAGAGAAGGTAATACTAGTGCTTACCCCCTGAGGTTTGTCGTGAAGCTTAAACGCGTGACACGTATGTAAACGTTTCCGAATAGCGCCTGGTACATAGTAGGTGCCAGCTGTTCAGTGTTATTTCAGTGCCCAGTTGTAGAACACCCGCACTCAGCTTCGGAGGGTTGAGACCGGGTCATGCTCACCAGAAAGCAACCCCCCGACCTTCCCCTTAACTTTGAGGTTTTCTTTGGCAGCCACTTGGAGAGCAGTCAAGCAGAACCCAGCGGAAACCGCCCTCCCCCTTACACACGCTTAGCGTAAAAGTCGCTAAGAAAGCAGCAGTGGTGCTTGGGAGGCTGGGGCCCCAGCTCTTAGATGTGCCTAAGACCTTCAAGCATTTTGACCTCTAGGTAGTATGAGGTAGTGAATACTGGGTATAACTGCGGCCAAACTCGCTCGCCTTGCAATTCAGCTTCTCTCCCAGGACTTCGCGGCACTTCTGCTTAGTATGGGCAGAGATCATGGAAAGGTGGGAAGTATATACCCTTCTGGGAATCCCATCGGCTGAAACGACTACAGAACACAATTTGGTTAACCAGTTATTAGCATTCAGTTGTAACTAGATCTACCTGAAGGATAAGCACATTTAAGTGGCATTTATTTCTGTGTATCACTTGATATGACCAACACTTACTGAGCTCTTAACATGTGCCAGGCACTAGGCTATTTAATCTCTGCAACTGCAGTTTTTAGTTGAATGTAAGTAATGGAAATATATTTTCAACATCATATAAAGGTCTTAGTTCTGTATTATGTTAAATTTAAAGGGTTGCATTAGAAAAGAAAAACTTGATAGAATTGGTGATATTTTACAGAAAGAGGAAAATTAGTATGTGAGTTTTCAAATTACTGTCCCCTCTGTGTCTCTGTGAACAGAGAGAAGTCATTTAATATCAGAGGCTCATTCACTCACCTGTTCAAAATACTCCTAGTTGTGTTTTGCAGTCTTCCAGCAAGCCGTTGGCATGAAAAGCGAATTACACTTCATCTCAATAAAACTTTGGCCTCCTCAAAAATCATATAATACAGCACAAATCAAACAGAAATGAATTTTGGGTTACAGCGATTTGTTAACTGGATAAAACCAGAGTGGAATATAACTTCATTTAGTCCAAAATTTTTATTGAGAGAAAAGATTATTAAAGCAGAAATAGATTCCTGAGGACATTGAAAGAGGTCACGCTCCTTACCTTGAACCACCCCTCTTTTTGGCTGTTTTTGCATGTTTCTCCTGATGCCTGTATATGTGGCATTAATTTTATTAAGGACAGAAAAAATAATTTGAAGAATTGTGTACTAAGTGTAGATTATGTGTGTCTGTGGGCTGAAACCCTGTTTAATAGCTCCTCCCTGCGCCAGAGCGAATCAGGTAAGCAGTGTTTCCATAAACTAATAATTGATGACATGTCCCCGAGTGCTCAGTACACTTTAAGCTCTTGGGTCTAGTCTGCTTATTTATCAGGTTTCAGTTGTGTTAACGCAGGTTGCTTAGAGTGTTCATAGTGTTTTAAAGTCACCATAGACATATACGTTCTTCTTTGAACCTATACTTCTTAACTCTGAAGAGATCACCGTTACACGAACTGGGCAGGTTTCTTGTTCCACAGCTGGCCCCACATTCCCAGTGGTTCTGGGTTTGACACTCTGATTTGCAACAGTGTCTTTAAAATTAAGTAAGCATATCAGACAGAAACAACTGTTTCCTAGCATAGGTGACACAAATAAGTTTAAGGAATTTGCCTTTTAACAAACTAACTCATTGTGCCAAGTAGATGTAGTATTTAGTATCTTAAAGAACTTAAGTGAAAATGTTGCTGTAATTTGTTAACAATGTTCACCTCTCAGGGGTTACTGGGGCTGGCCTAGGTGGAAGCCTTAGAATGTTTCCACCCTTTTCTCCCTCGGCTTGCCACCCTTCAACCAACCCACAAAACCTTTAGAAATTGGATGCTACAAAATGAGAGTCTCTAAAATGAAAGCAGAGAGCCCAGGGTAACCTAAGTTACTTAAATACCTGTGATTTCATCTTTGAATGAGGTTGAGTGTTTTCAGTTACTTCACAGATTAAATTGTGTTTAGTGTATTTCCATTATGATCCCTTATTTTGTGAGAATTTCACTACCAGTAATCTTTTGGCTTTTTAGGTAATAGGTAAGCTTTTTAATTTATACTTGTGGGCTCTGAAATTTTCGAACCATTTTCCCTTTCACTTGGATGGTTCCCATGTAACTTCAAAGTTTAAATTAAAAAAAAATTTTAATGTTTATTTTTGAGAGGGAGAGGGAGGGGGCGCACATGCGCACAAGCAGAGGAAGAGGGACAGAGAGAGAAGGAATTACAGAATCTGAAGCAGGCTCCAGGCTCCAAGCGTGCAGCACAAAGCTGTCAGCACGGAACCTGACGGGGGGCTCAAACTCACTAACCTTGAGATCATGACCTGAGCCGAAGTCAGATGTTCAACCGACTGAGCCACGCAGGCGCCCCAGGAACTTCATAGTTTATATTTTTCATGTGAATGGGTTTGTCAGTGGTGTCTCAAAGAGGAATCCCGTTTAAAAGAGAAGCTTCTTATGGCTCTCCAGAGAAAATGAAAGGTAATTTTTTCACCAATCTCAACAGTTACAAATTGTTACATACTCACACTTCTGATAGGACTTTCAGCTTCTTTAACTTCAGCTTCTTCAACTCAGCTCCTTTACCCGTTATATGAGTGGTTCCTCTTATTTTTGAGATTCATAATAATGAAACGATGAGAAAGGATATGAGTAACTTTCTGGCAGTCGTAGTCTTTGACCTTTCCTTCCTGCTCTTTATTAAATAGAATTTTCTGTCATTCTTGATTTCATCTTTAGGATGGAGAAAGGAAAATTTACCTCTTCACAGGTATGGTTGGTTACTGGCTGGTTTGGTCTCTGGTTTTATTTATTTATTAAGTTTTTATTTGAATTCCAGCTACCATACAGTTAGTTAACATACAGACATCAAGAAGGGAACACTGTTGCAGGGAACGTGTCTCCATTCTGAGGCTTCAGGAGGAGCCTACCGAAGACATACGCTGTTCACATTATAAAATGTCCCTCGAGTGCATTGTTTTTAAGTCAGGGAGTGCTAAGTATCTTTTCTTTTGGCCTATACATGTCTCACTAACATGTTTATATCATACTTTGAATAGTTTGAAATATTTTTTTTATGGAACCATTTCATAGAATAGTGGTTTGCCTGAAGTAGGAATTGAATCATAGTTTTATTTGAAGAATAATTCTCAGAGTAAAGCTTTGGCTTGTTCAGTGTGCGGTTATGACTGAGAATAGCAGAAATAAACAAAGCCCAGAGATTATCTAGTCTTTTCTGTTGGCCATTAACTTCATTATATTTTCACTGTAATTTTTTGGGAAACAAAATGGACAAGTGGATGGATTTGACTTTTTTCCTCCTTTCTGTTTCTGCTGTTTGCCTTCAGGAGGGGGGTATGATCATGTTTCATTGGCCAAAGCATGGATTCATTTTGAAGACAAGATCCCAACACAGTGAAGGGAATGGAAGATAAACCCATGAATATGTTGGGGTTTACGAAAATCCTAGAACTGCATCCTGATAATTGGTTAATAATAATGATTTTCAAAAATACCTGCATATAAAAAGTACTGATATATATTTGTATATTTTGGTCTTTCAAGGCAAGCAGAGTGCTGGTGGCATCCCGTAATTTTGCAAACGATGCTACATTTGAAATTAAGGTAAGAGGTGTTTTGCTTTGTGTTAATAATTTTAACACAGGTACGCTTTGTTATGCAGTTTTTCCTTTGAAATAGGACATTTTGATATTGGTGCTTTTTCACCATTTTCTTCCAAATGATCTAGAGTCAAAGGTTCAGGGAAGTTTAGCAAAAGTTAGAATTCACTTTTCTTGCTCAGCAGCTTGTTGGTGTTTTGGGGAGGGGGAAGTGGGGAGAGCTAAAAAAAAATTGAAGACTTAATCCAAAATTTAGAATGTGTTTCAGTAAAATATTTCAATAAGAATAGGGTGTTTCTTTAAAAGTTTGTCTTTTAACCTGTAAATCCTTTGACTTCGAGGGGTTCTCAGTGAAAGTCATCTTAAAAAGATTTCTTTCTCTGGAACCCCATCCCATTGCACAGTGAGCTTTATGATTTAAGGAGTCAGAAGCAATGTGTAGCATTTCTTATGTGCTCCTCTGCTGCTTTTTGTGTTAAATGTTGTTGTGATAAGATACTAGATCTTAGAATGGGTTGGCAGTGTTTCCGTTGTAGTAACTGGAAGTTAACTGATTTCACTTCAGAAATGTGATCTTCACCGACTGGAAGAGGGCCCTCCTGTCACCACGGTGCTCACCAGAGAGGATGGGCTCAAATACTATAGAATGATGCAGACTGTTCGCCGAATGGAATTAAAGGCAGATCAGCTGTATAAACAGAAAATTATTCGTGGTTTTTGTCACTTGTGTGATGGTCAGGTGAGTGGTGGTTTTGTGATTAAACCATGTTAGATTTAGGAATTTAAGTATGGTTGTTTTGTGTTTTTTTTTAATTAGCACGAGGGAGAGGCAGAGAGAGAGAGAGAGAGAGAGAGAGAGAGAATCCCAAGCAGGCTTTACACTCAGCACAGAGCCCATTGTGGGGCTCGATCCCATGACCCTGGGATCATGACCTGAGCCCAAATCAAAAGACACTCAACCGACTGAGCCACCCAGGCACCTCAGTGTGGTTTGTATTTATCGGTTTTTACCCTGCCTTTTGTGTCTGAAGGACTCGAGACTGGCCTGTCAGGGTAAAGATGAGAATGCCAAGACGTGCTATGAAGCTTACACTGGAGAATTTTTTCACGTGCCCCATCGCTCATGGCCTGCGCCTTACATGGCACCGCGATCGCCTGTACTGGATATACTTTTGCGAGAAAGGGTTTTCATTTTGATTTTTGTTTTGTGAGTTTGGCTAAGGGTTACAAATTCAAATGCCTGTGGGGACCAGCTGGGTGGAATAAGTGAGTGAAGGCGGCCAGCTGCACAAAAACTAGACAGTGGTGACCGGGACTGGTAGTGAACTTGAGCAGGCAGGCCCCACCCACCACGGGCATCATAACTTGGTTCTAGCCAGTCGCCGCCATGTGGGTTAGTGCTTATGGTTGGTTGTTTGTTCTAGAGAAGACAAGTCTGGATTTTCATATGAAATTCCCCCATTATAAATGATACCCTCTAGTTCGGGATTTTTTCCATATTGCTGTATGGGCTTGGAACAGTTGGATGTTTACAGTTTGTGGCTGGATTGCCAGTTTGTGGCCTCTGGCTTGTACTTTCTCCTCTACTCTGTTTGCGATGAAAAATAGGGCTTTTTGTGGTTATTCAGAGTTCCGGTAGGCCAAATGTTTCCTAATAGTCTAGGGATTCTTTTATCTAGAAATGTGAATTGTATCGACTCATTGCTGCCGCTTCTTTTAATGCAGGAAGCTTGCTGTGTGGGCTTGGAGGCCGGCATAAATCCCACGGACCATCTTATCACAGCCTATCGGGCTCATGGCTTTACCTTTACTCGTGGGCTTTCTGTCCGAGAAATTCTCACAGAGCTTACAGGTTTGCTGTTGATTTTCAAAAAGGGGAAATAACTGAAATAAGTTTGCAAATCTCTCATATTAAGATGCTATTACAAGTTAACATTAAAACCTTTTTGAGTTAAAAAAGAAAAAGCTTCTCCTTTTGGTTCTCTGGTACCTCTCTTTGTGCTTTTGAGTAAACTGACCATTTTTGAGGTCATCTTGCCCTTCATTAGAAGTTTAAAAATTAGTTTCAAAATGTTAGCTCCGTAAAATCAGAATACTCTTGATCACTCAAGCATGCCAGTAGAAATCTAGCAGTCATAGAAAGTAAATTGAGTAGGAGCATTTCATTGTATGCAATTTAAATTCTAGGAATCTGTTTTTTTAAATTTTTTTAATGTTTTTATTTAATTTTGAGAGAGAGACAGAGTACGAGCGGGGGAGGGGCAGAGAAAGAGGGAGACACAGAATCCGAAGCAGCCTCCAGGCTCTGAGCTGTCAGCACAGAGCCCGACGCTGGGCTTGAACTCATGAATGCGAGATCATGACCTGAGCCAAAGTCGGACGCTTAACCGACTGAGCCACCCAGGCGCCCCTAAATTCTAGGAATCTTAATGTTCCCTTTGACTCTTGAACTGTTCGGTGTATCAGTGTAGGGGAAATCAGAAGATGTTTATAACTGGAAAAAAAGTCCAGGCTATCATGCTAACATCTAAAGGATAAAGGTCAAGGACAGGGGACTGGATTGGCATTCCCCAGAAGGATCGAGTGGCACATGTATTTGCATAGAGGGATGGGTGCTTATAAATTTGAATTAGCCTGTGAGTCCCAGTGGTTGAGCCTCTCAGTAAACACTTGGGGTGCAATTTTCTTTTGTATATTTGGTTTTTGATGTGTATATGCTGCCATTTTTAGGACGAAGAGGAGGCTGTGCTAAGGGAAAAGGTGGATCGATGCATATGTATGCCAAAAACTTCTACGGGGGCAACGGCATTGTTGGAGCTCAGGTGATCCGAGATGCGGGCGAGGACTGCATGCTTTCCTTGATTTGGCCCTAGACACTGTCTTATTCATACCCCAGAGAACTTTCCTCTTGAAGTATTTTAGTACTTTGTGGCTTGGTGTAATTTTTATTTTATATTTGAGAGACAGAGCACGAGCAGGGAAGGGAAAGAGAGAGAGGAAGACACAGAATACGAAGCAGGCTCCAGGCTCTGAGCCGTCAGCACAGAGTCTCAAACCCATGAGCAGTGAGATCATGACCTGAGCCGAAATGGGACACTTAACTGACTGAGCCACCCAGGCGCTCCAGGGGACTTGGTGTACTTTAAAAGGCCTGTTGCTTCATAGCCTGCCGTTTGATCAGTTAATAAACAGGTTTGGACAGTGATTTAAAATTCTTTTAGGTATTTGTCAGGTTTTGTAAGGAAGCAAGAGCCTGTAGTAACAGAGCTATACCTTCACATTTTACATTAAAGTACGTTAAGTGCTTTGTCACGTCTGCTTTGCCCTGTCTCTCCCCGCTATAGACTAGACTGCCGATGCTCGTGTCTGACGAGGAAAAGCAGGTGATCAGGATCTTGGGGCCTAGTTAGAAATGAATCCAGCTTTTGTGGTTATGTGGTCCTCTTTGTTCTTATCAGTTAGTGAATAGTGAAAGTAACAGTGTAAAACTGTAACTAGATTTTTGGGTTTACTTTATAATGAAATTGTATTATGTTAAAAAAAACTAGGTTTCATGTTTTGGCTCTTTAGTAGTGGAATCTTGGCAAAAATGTTATTGTTTCATGGTTGAAATATTAGAATAAGAATTCATGCTGTTTTACCTGTTTGTTTGTAATGAGGGTGGAGTAATTAGAGATCACAGTAGGATAGGAGTTTGCAGTGATAGTGTAATTTTAATTTCTGTCTTAAATTCTGGCCAGGAGTTAAAATTCAGAGTATTGATTTCTCTCCTCATGGGTTTCTGTGGTTTTTTTTTTTTTTTAAATTTATTGTCAAGTTGGCTAACATACAGTGTATACAATGTGTGCTCTTGGTTTTGGGGGTAGGTTCCCATGATTCACTGCTTCCATACAACACCCAGTGCTCATCCCAGCAAGTGCCCTCCTCAATGTCCATCTCCCATTTTCCCCTCTCCCCCACCCCCCATCAACCCTCAGTTTGTTCTCTGTTTTTAATAAGAGTCTCTTATGGTTTGCCTCCCTCCCTCTGTAACTTTTTTTCCCCCTTCCCTTCCCCCATGGTCTTCTGTTAAATTTCTCAAGCTTCATGTATGAGTGAAAACATGTGAGGTCTTTCTCTGACTTATTTCACTTAGCACAATACCCTCCAGTTCCATCCACATTGCTGCAAATGGCAGGATTTCATTCTTTCTCATTGCCTAGTAGTATTCCATTGTATATATAAACCTCAGTGGTTCTTTTCTTGGTTGTCCTTAACATTAGGTGCCCCTGGGAGCAGGGATTGCTCTGGCCTGTAAGTATAACGGAAAGGATGAGGTCTGTTTGACTTTATATGGCGATGGTGCTGCTAATCAAGTGAGTATATGTGTCTTAACTTTTTAATAACCATTGCAGTTCTATTTCCGAAGGGTCGAACATGCATGGTTCATTTGTTGAGAAAGAACATATTGCTTATTAGTTGAAGTAGCCATTCGTGGAAAGCTAAAATTTGGTTTTATGGCCAGATTAGAGGTTTACTTCATGGCATGTTTCACTGATTGCTTTGTACGGGCTCCCCCGTGAGGGAGCTCCTTTGCCTCTACCTCAGTGCTTCACAAATGCTCGATGGGCGAAGGACCGTTTTCACATTTTAACCCTTTGCAAACCCACTCGTCAATCAGTACTGTAACGTACAGACTCATTCCCTTGGCTGCCCTGGCGTCAGACTCCTCTCACGGTCTCTGAGCCACTTTTTCTGCACTTTTCCCGTCATGGTCCAAGTCATCACCAGTTCGTGCACGATACTCTGAGGCACTGGTTCACTCTGGTCATCCAGTGGGTCGAGCATTTATAATAAAGCATAAAACCAGGCCGCCCCAAAGCCAGTGTGCTTTGTACTACTGCCTTGACCCCACCTGAACAAGTGGTGGTGTTTGGTTTGTTGCTTTTGGTTGCAAAAAGATGTTTGCTGCTGCTTGTCCCCAGCACACACTCCTTTGTCTCAAAAGCTTTTGAGGAAGCATTTGTGGAAGGTGAGGCATTTCAGGTTTCATGAAAGCTTTCCATGTCAGGGCAGCAGCTGCTGGGGACGAGAAGAAGTCTAGAGACAAACGGCAAAATGAAACCGTTTGAACTTCTTACCCCTACTTCCAGGGTCAGATATTCGAAGCTTACAATATGGCAGCTTTGTGGAAATTGCCTTGTATTTTCATCTGTGAAAATAACCGCTATGGAATGGGAACATCTGTTGAGAGAGCAGCGGCCAGCACCGATTACTACAAGAGAGGCGACTTCATTCCTGGGCTGAGGGTAAGGAAGCCGGGGCTGCCCTCTTGATGCCTCTGTGTGTGACCTTGACAATCTCAGACAAATTGAAGAGTTCTCTGTTTTTAGTGCATGGATAGGTCCTGTAAAATTAAAATGGTTTTAGGTTGATTTATGTTCTGCCCCTTTCCCGTGTGTTAACAGGTAGATGGAATGGATATCCTGTGTGTCCGGGAGGCGACAAGGTTTGCAGCCGCCTACTGTAGATCTGGAAAGGTAAGTAAGGCTTTCCTCTCAGGCCTGTGGGCTAGAGATTTCTATTGATGTTTATCTTAAAAGAATGCCTCCCATGTGTCCATGGTAGCTCTTCAGGGATAGCTGGTAATTGAGGTCGTGGATAAAGCAGAAGCAGAGTTCAGTGAATTGGGTCCCTTTGTAAAATAGTGTGGCCTTGGTAGCTCACCTCTTGAGAAACGTCATACGTTGCCTCCATTTGGGGCAAATCTTTTGAGTGTTTCCTCAGCATTTTGTCTTGTGCTTTGGTTAATTATGTGCCTCCAACCTCTACCTCTCCTCCATTTATCATAAGCCCCTTGAATGGACACATGGGGGACCCCCACAGTGCTCAGCACAAAACTTTGCTTAGATAATAGGTATTAGGTATAAGCTTGTCCTCTATAAATTAAATATTATTGTTCAAATGTGTAATCCTAGTCTTACTGTTCAGTTAAGAATCTCGACCTTTCAGGGAGAGCAGTAGAGAAAGAGGGCAGCAGTGAGGTTGGCTGAGGTGCCGTCAGAGCTAGTGGAAAGGAAGATCTCCCTAAATCAGTGTTGCATAGCCCAGAAAGCATGTCCTTAGGGTGTACCTTTCAGTGATCTCCCCCGCGGAGTAAGATTTGGACGGCAGTGGGGTGGAGCGGAGAGGGAAATGTAGGGTAGGACTGAGGTGGCAGTGAGCTCAGCAGTCTAGGTCCGGACTCCCAAGACTAGAAGGGGTCCAGGCTTGGGCGGTGGGTATCCTTCCCCAGTTCCTGAAAGAATAGGTGGGATAGAAACATGATCACTGGTTTGTGGTAGGTGTTGACTTTCCCAGCCTGATCTTGGATTTAGGAGAGTCTAGAGACCCCCTTAGCCCACCCACTGTGCTGCTCAGTAGCTCCTGGATGACACAGAACAGAAAGAATAGCTGACAGTTCCTGAGGAACTGATGCAGGTCGGGTGCTGCAGTAAGCACTTCTTAAAGAGTTGTGCTGATGGACATAGGAGTTGGGTCCCTGATCTGTAAGACGGGAACACACGGCGCGGAGCAGTCAAGGGCACAGGGCTGTTGAACTATGCACCCAAACTGCCGGGGGATCCTAGATCCACCCTCTCCCCTCAGTGTTCACCCTTGTCTTCTGGAAGGGCTGGTGTAGCAGGAGGAAGGTGTCCTAGGAGTGGTCAGGCTGGCCAGCAGAGTCACAGCGTTAAGCGGTGGATGTTGTCCGTGGCTGCCAACTCTGTCACACATTCATTCGCCAGATGAGTGTGCAGCAGGATTGGTCGCCAGCCCCTCTGAAACAGCGCATGAAATGGGGGGAGGAGATGCACCTTCCCAGCCTAGCTTTAGTTCTTCTGTACTTGCCAGCACACACAGGTTTGCTTTTAGTCTTATTCTGTGAGATTTTGTTAGTATTTTCTCTAGCTTTTTAAGAGGATCCAAATGCTTGTAGACAATGTCATCTGTGACTGAGGGGGAAACTAGCTTTGCTGACCCTGAAGATAAAAGCTACCCCCTCCCCCTTGGTGTCACAACTGCTTTCTGCTTTCTAATAGGTTTTTCTTCATTAAATCTCAGCTGTTTTGTAGGATTATTATATATCAAAGACAATCATTAAGATCGGTGGGCTCTTTAACATGTTAAATGCCTTTTTGATTCAAATGGAGGAAGGAGGGGCACCTGGGTGGCTTCTGTTAAGCATCTGGCTTTGGCTCAGGTCAAGATCTCATGGTTCACGGGTTCATGTCCCACATCAGTCTCTGCATTGACAGCTCAGAGCCTGCTTCACATTGTGTCTTTGCCTCTCCAAAAAATAAACACTAAAAAAAAAAAAAGATGAAACGGAATACATAGGTATTAGAAATGAGAATAGCTACATCAGTCAGGTAATAGGAAATTCTTGACAACTCAGCCAGCTTACAGAGAGCTGATGAGAAAATCTTTGATTCTGAAAGGATGCGCTGTGCCTGTCTTCTCAACCTCCACTGGATTCTGTTCTAGGGGCCCATACTGATGGAGCTGCAGACTTACCGCTACCATGGACATAGCATGAGTGACCCTGGTGTCAGGTACGGTCATGGGAAATCTGAGTGTGGTGTCCCAATTGGCTGGGCTTTGTATGGGGCTACTCACATGAAAAAGCAAGCATTTCAGCATTCGCTTTGGAAGCCAGACATCAGTGGGTTTCATGCAGTGAATTAGTTGGCCTCAAGTAGAGTAGTTACAGAAGTCTTTGCCTGGAAGCATTCTGAAAATCCCTATAATACATAGCGTGCACTTGTTAGCAAGAGCAGCAATTAAAAAAAAAATTACAGAGGGGGACGCCGGACTGGCTCAGTAGGTAGAGCATGTGACTCTGGATTGGGGGCTCGAGCCCCACTTTGGGGGTAGAGGTTACTTTAAAAAAATTGCAGAGAGAAATCGTTGAATAAGAGTTTATTTATTTAGGGGTGTGTAGCTTTTGAAGGCACTACCCCCCATAAAGAGTCGGAATTTGAAAAGCTGGCTGGTGTGAGGCCACCTGGCGTATTCAAAATGTTGAAATAGTAAGCCGTAACAAGCTTTGGAGTTCTAAGGGAAGACATTATAAAGAGCAACTTGGAAAAATAGACTTGGGGTTGGCAAAAAACGGTAGGGCCCTGACTTGTGGGGCTATACGTGATGGAGGACAAGGAAGCACAGTTGAAACCCATAGGTTTCACTGCATGGGTCCATTTCTTACAGAACAGTATTTTCTCTGATTTTAACACTTTAGTTTACATTAAGTAATGTACAAAATGTGTTCTTTGAGGGAGTCAAAATTTGCAGATTTTCCCTTGGGTGTATGGGGAGTTGGTGCTCCTGACCCCCACGTTGTTCAGGGGTCAGCTGTGTTATAGAGGAGGAATTGGAAAACCTGCTGTCCAAGTGTGCTGTCCAAGTGTTTGCTGGCCACGCTGCCCTGCGGTCTTCAGGTTTACTTCCTGTGTGGCGTTCTGCCACGTCCTTCGTACCCTTATCCTACATCTAGATCCAAGAAGCAAAGAAAGACTTGGCCCCTGTTGTCAGAAGGCCTGAGAAGCCAGGGAGCTGCTCTTACACAAAGTTAGAGGTGGAGTTCTTGTATTGCGAAAGTATAATTGCACCATTCCCACGGTGCGGAGGTATTGCTGTGCTCCTTGTCAGAAACCTACATCTGGATTTCACAGAATAGTCTGTGCTGTACTGGAAATGTTCTTACCTATTCGTTTGCCTCCCTGTAGTTACCGTACACGAGAGGAGATTCAGGAAGTAAGAAGTAAGAGTGACCCCATTATGCTTCTCAAGGATAGGATGGTGAACAGCAATCTGGCCAGTGTCGAAGAATTAAAGGTAGGCTCTCTGCTCTCCTTTCTGGGCAAGGCGTTTTTCTGCACACCGCAAGCTGCCGCTCCCGGGGAACTACCTTTAAACCCTCCCAGTAGCACCATTCTTCTTCCTTAAAAATAGACTTTGCCTGTTCAATTCATAAAAGTGTTCCATATTATTGTGATCTTGCCATTTATTTAAAAAAAACATCATCTTCAAAAATAGTGCCTATTACTACCTAGTTGGTACCTAAGCTGCTGTCTGTTCAAAAACCTCCTGAACTATAATCTGATTTTTAGGAAATTGACGTTGAAGTGAGGAAAGAAATTGAGGATGCTGCCCAGTTTGCCACTGCTGATCCCGAACCGCCTTTGGAAGAACTAGGTTATCACATTTACAGCAGCGACCCGCCTTTTGAAGTTCGGGGTGCAAATCAGTGGATCAAGTTTAAGTCCATCAGTTAAAGGGAAACTGCACGTCATGGATGGTGACGCCTTCAACTGTAAGGGACTCTTTGTGTTCTCAACTTTGTTAAGGAAGAAAAAAACCCATAAAAAGAAAGTATGTAGGCTAAGATAGTAATTGCATGTGTTTTATATAGTGTTGCATTGAAAGATGTTATTGCACACTTTAGACTTAAAACTATTTCCTTAAAATAGTTGTATTTCTTTTAATAATTGCAAAGTATTTGCTAAATCGTATACCTAAGTAAAAAACCATTCCTACCTGTCCAACTCTGCCATCTTTCGAGGGGAGTAGGATCAGTCCCTGGAGCCTTGTAGTGGCGCGTGTCCATCACCCAACAGCTACCACTGTGCATACGGTGTGCGTGTGGAGGCTGTGAAACCTCTTCACACTGACCACTGCTCAATAAAATGCAGTATTTATCATATCCAGGCAGTGCGTAGAAGGACAATTCCATTTTTAAGTAAGACCACTTTATAATCATTTCTTCATTTATAAAGTATAAAATATAGTTTTCTATTTACATTCAATATCAAGCAGAAGGCATATTCTTAATACTTTCATGTTTTTAAGTATGAATTTAAAGTAATCTATGGTTTAGAACAGTGATGCCAGCCTGTTAAACACACGCTTCACCTTTCCAGCAAGTGCTATAGGGTGTGCGGAAGTTTCATCCATTTTAAAGAACGCCATAATATTCTGAGATGTCAAAATTACGGCTCAGTCACTGTTCTCACAATGCCTAAAGTTCCACTCACCTTTAAAGCATGTTAAGAGGTAACACGTTTAAAAAACTCATCCCATTTCTGTAATTCTTTAAAACTTCAAGTTCTTTAATAGTGGTGTTTTCCTTGTGTAAACTCGGTGAAATCCGTGTGTATGTTAACAGAAGTTTAAACAACAAAGATGTCAGCTCTTGGCTCCCTCTATCCCCGGGCTTAGCCGACTGGTTCAGCCTCATCTTGGGATGCCGGGGACCCCTGAGCCTGCCTTCTGTACTGGGAGACTGCTGTCCAGAGCCTGCAGAGGAGACCGCCACTAGGAAACAATCAAGAGTCTTTTTGAGTCCTAAGAAGAGAGAACTTCAAAACACCACCAAATACGTAATGTAGCTCTTAGGTCAAAAGCTATGTTATGTAATTCTAGACTTGGCTAGATTTGCCAAAATGCAGTCCCTGACTTAAATAGAGATACGTCCTCTTGTGTTTGTGCCCGGTGGCTAAAGAAAAAAGGGTTAGATGGAGCACGGATGGCAGAAGATTGGAGAGGGGAGAGCTCTTGTGTTTCACCTCCGTCTTTCTGACTCATACCCAATTTTATCCTAGGAAACTCCAGAGCTGGGGCTGAGATCGGGTAGTTTGTTTTCTGACTAAGCCACAGAGAGGAAATTAATTTCAACGAAGGGGGAAAGTTACCCGCACTTTGTTTTCTCTACTGCTTTATTTAAAAGCATAATCACAGGGAAAAAAGTCATTTTCTATTACAGTGTTTTGAAGCCATTCTTACCGTAGTCTAAGATGTCTTAGATCTTCCTTAGTGATGTCGTTTAGAATATCAGAAAGAGTATAACCCTCTTCAACAATCTGAAACAAACATCAAATACATAAGAGCTAAGCTGCTATTATGAGGTTATTACGGCATAGGAATGTTTTTTTGTTACAGATTTACCTTTTCTATTGTACTCGCATCTGCTCCGTTCTGTTGTAACCAATCTACAAGCTCTTTATCTGTTTTCTGCCCATGAGACCCAGGAGGGAACGCTGGGTTCTCTGGAGTATCTGCAATGATGAGAGATTTACTGTTAAACATTAATAAACAACAAAACAAAACTCTTCAAAGATCAGTTGGATGAAATAAACTATTCCAGAACGCAAGTGTGATTTGAAAGCAAATTAATTAAACCTGTCTTAGCTGCTCCAGTCCACAGGGCACACCACCATAGTTCTTGGATTTATTTTCCAGAGATTTAAAAAACCACAGGTAAGGGTAATTTTCCTTACTTTGGAATTTGATAGGCTGTATGTCTACCACTTTAAATGCTTACTCTAGTCTTTGAAATGCCTTTTGTAAGGAATCCCATCCTTATCTGCACTGGCAATCAAATGAGGAAACACAAGTCAGTATTGAGATTTTTGTACCAGAGCTTATCCATGCCACATTCCAAGATGTAGCTATAGCCCTTTTGTAGGCACAGAACGAATTCAGTTTAGAAGTTAGGCAGTAAATCACCCTTTTTAGGTATGTAGTAAGAGAAATTCTCATCACCCCAAAAAGTTTATGTGGCTTTTTATAATCAAGCCCCTCCACCCCATTCTGGTTTTCTGTCCTTACAGTTTTGCCTTTAACAGTATCGGATATATAAATACTCCATATTTAGCAACTCCTAGTGTATGGCCTTTTTTTTTTTTTTTTTAAATCTTTTTTAATGTTTATTTTTGAGAGAGAGAGACAGAGCACGGGCAGGGGAAGGGCAGGGAGAGAGGGAGACACAGAATACAAAGCAGGCTCCAGGCTCTGAGCTGTCAGCACTGAGCCCAACGCGGGGCTCGAACTCACAAACCATGAGACCATGACCTGGGCTGAAGTCAGACGCTCAACCGGCTGAGCCACCCAGGCGCCTTGTGAATCTGCCTTCACTTTAGCATAATGCATTTGTGACTCATCTGTGTTTTTGAATGTACTAGTATTTCCTTTTTAGTATTCCTGAATCTGCTGGAGTACTTACTGGTTTCATAGAGGTTAACTGCAGCGGTATCAAGGCTGACTAGACCATTAGGCAGATTTTCAGTGGTCTCTCACACCCAAGTCAGAGCAAGTAGAAAATTCCTCACCATTAGATTTGAACTGTAACTGAAGACGATATAACTCTTGAGTTTTCCGCTCCAGGGTTTGTCGTAGAAGGTTCTGGTACTCTCTTTCTTTCTGAACTAGGTGTTCCAAAAGTCTGGTTAAACAAATAAGCCATTATCCAGAGAGAGCCTAACACCATTCAGTTCAATTCACAAACGTTTGTTGAACCTTAAAGATTGAAAAAAAAATTACACAGTCCCCAACAGTCTGGTTGGAGCCTGTACCCCCGCACCTACCTTGTGTTTCTTCCCTTTGAAAATAAACACCAGCGCTCAGGACATGGGTCTGTTTTGTCTCAAAATGTACTAGGAACCAGAAAGATACCCTGAGGGTAAGCAGGAAACTCAGCCAGGAGGGCTCCGAGGACTACACCTGGTCTCCCTGAGTCAGGGAGTTCTCAGGCTCTTTCTCCTCTGGGGAGGAGACCAAGGAGCTAGAAGCCCTGCTGCTGCTTTTTTTTTTTTTAATGTTTATTTTTGAGAGAAAGTGGGGGCAAGCAGGGGAGGGGGGGCAAAGAGAGGAGGACAGAGGATCCAAAGCAGGCTCTGCACCGAAAGCAGTGAGCCCGACGTGGGGCTTGAACTCAGGAACTGTGAGATCATGAGCTGAGCGGAGGCCGGTTGGGTTGCTTCGCCGGCCGAGCAGCCCCGCTCCTGACAGACGGCCGCGGGAGGGAGCCGCCAACAAGACCGCCTCCAGCGGGCGGCTGCAGCTGCCAGCGTTCATGGAACCAGAGCCTGCTGAAGGCCGCGCAGGGGCTGGCCTCATGCTTGGGACAGACCAGGTGCCCCCAGGCCACGCCACTCTGGGCGGGAAGTGGCACCTGGTGCTCTGCCCGGCAGCAGCTAAGGCATCTCCGTGCCATAGGGACGGGCGCCACAAAGGCAGGGCACGCTTGGCAGCCGTCTGCAGTCCGCTGCTGTCATTAGGAATTCTACTGCAACTGCAAGGTAAGAGGACGACTGTCAGCAGTGTAGATGAAGAGCCACTGAGCCCATATGTAAGAGTGTAGGAATTTAGTAGTTAGAAACCTTACTAGAAAATATTTTAAAGTGGTGCTGATCACCACTATTAGCTTCCATGGCTGTCCTATTTTAAAAGCTTTCACAATTCTGCTGCCTGCCACTACCTGGTAATTCCAGCTGCGGTTCCCGGGGTCCCGGTCCGACTCCTGATTTCCTTTCAGGTCACGATCTCACGGTTCGTGGGAATGAGCCCCCTGCTGAAGGGCGTGGAGCCCACTTGGCACGCTCTCTCCCTGCCCCTCCCCCACTTGCACTCTTTCAAAATAAGCAAGCTTAAAAAAAAAAAAGCCTCTAGGTCTCTAAAGAGAAGTGAGTAGATCTGCCTAAGGTCAGGCTTCGGAGATCCCTGGGGCGTATACAGTGTTTCTTCCAAAATGGGCACACCTGGCACCACGTCTCCCTGATATTAACTGGCATCCGCAGTGATGATACGGCAACGAGGCACCACCGGGAACCAGGACCAGCTCATCTGCTCTGCCCGTGGGTTCCGCTTTTATAGGGCTATTGATGTGATTACCCCGAGCCAACGGGAGTCATTTTACTCATTTAACGGCTATCTTTGAGTATCTGCTATGTGCCAGGAAGTGAACAAAACAGACCAGCTCTCTCGGGGGTAATGTCAGGGTCCCCTGGCTGGGAAAGCAGGCCATGAATGCCTGCCGGGTAATTCTGACGAATCACGCCGAAGAGATTCAAAGAGGAGAGGGTAGGTAAGCTGCCGCGGGGTCAGGGTTCCGGGATATGTGTCCGTCAGGTACGCTGCCGACCCCCGGCTGGGCTACGTGTGTCGGGGTGGGCTGCAGCCGGCCGCCACTCAGTCTGCTGAACCCACACACCACGCCAGGGGTCTCGTCTTGGTGAAGAAACAAAAAACTCCCAAGAGGCTCCTGCCTTGAGCATGGCGGATTGCTCTGTGGCTGGTGGCAAGGCATCACACCTCTCTGATTCCTAACATTAAAGAAAGGGAGGCTTTCTTTCCCAGCTGAAGCTGACGCTACCCCGTTGCCTGCTTTGTTGGGGTAGATGCTTTTCAGAGACCTGGGTGAGACCCTCAGGCAGGCAGAGTGATAGATAACCTTACCGGCCCAGGTCACTGTCCCACCCCTGCCTACCTGTTGGTTTCTTGTCTGAGCTCGCCCAGCTGGAGGCTCAGGTGCTGGTGGTGGAGCTGCTTCTCTGGGGCACCCACCGAAGCGGGGCTGCTCCCTTGGTAGGCCGCGTGCACTTCACTTCCAGGCAGGTGTGCCGGGGGATAGTCGTCTTCCACCTCATCTGCGTCCTTCTCCACCCCTTCGGTCTCTGACGTAGGCTCGAAGTGGGCTCGGAGCTCTGTGAAATGACGGAAGGAGAAAAGGACCATGGTTGGACAAGGCGGCGGCTCACTGTAGCTTATGTCCTTATGCCGGCAAACAAGACTGTTTGGAGGCTGGCCCGGCGGGGCGATGCTCCACTGGGGACTTTAGAAATGGGGCAGGAGACTTAACTGTGTTCTCAGCAGTGAAAAGATGCTCATGGCCACTTTATAGATGAGGAAACTGAGGCTGAAGGATGTTAAATTAGTTAGCCAAGGACGGTTCTAAAAAGGTACAGCCAGGCTTCCAACCTGGCCTGGGTTCTTCTACTACAGAAAAGGTGCCTGCGTGGAGTGGGGCGTGACAGAGTCCTGGGGTTTAATGAGAACCAGGCAGAAGACGACCTGACAGGGAGGGAGCAAAGTCGAGAGGAAGTGGCAATGTCAGCAGAAGTGGTGCGGAGCCTCCCCCTCCCAGGATGAAGTCACCACCGGGGAGTG
Source organism: Paguma larvata (assembly GCA_030068075.1). Lineage (NCBI taxonomy): Eukaryota > Metazoa > Chordata > Mammalia > Carnivora > Viverridae > Paguma > Paguma larvata. The sequence goes on from CM057830.1 coordinate 13,861,161, forward strand.
AACTAGGTATTACACAGTTAGGGCACTTCACAAATGAGAGATACAAAAGCCAAAAATCGGGGCGCCTGGATGGCTCAGTCAGTCAGGCATGTGACACTCGGTTTCGGCTCATGTCATGATCTCACGGTTTCATGAGTTCAAGCCCCGTGTCGGGGTGCCGATGGTGCAGAGCCTGCTTGGGATTCTCTCTCTTGTCCCTCTCTGCCCCTGCCCCATTCATGCTGTCTCTGTCTCTCTCTAAATAAATAAGTAAACTTAAAGCCAAAGATTTCTAGAGCTACTCCGTGAGGATTCTGACAGGAGATGGAGCCATTCAATGAAGCCACCAGCAGGCATATCTGAGCGTGTAAGAGGGGCCGCCGCAGGACCCCGCCCTGGGGCCCCGTGCTCCCTCTGAGATCACAAGTTTGGCCTGTGTGCAGGGTCTCTGGTCACGTGTAGGGGGGCACGGAAGCACGGCTCCAGGAGAAGCCCTTAGCATTTACGGAACTGCAGAGAAGTATGCCGCCCAGATGGGAAGGAGAAAACAACTGCTGAGCGCAGAGGACACGTGTGATCTCGTCCGTGGCTCGAGCCTGACTGGGGCTGAAAAGGCGGCACACTTACCCGGGATGAGAATGGTGACCGCAGCCTGCACCGCTCGACGTATGATGCTGTCCATTGCAAACATCCAGTGGGGCCTGATTAAATGGTTCCTCAAAACTTTATTCACCTATAATCACAAAAATCCAGATTTCTGGTCCGTTGTACTTTTAAGAAATAGGACTTCTTCCTAATTCTAGTTTACTTCTCCTCGGAGATAAAATGTTAACCGTGCTGCTCTGCGTCTCCGCCTGACACTCTCTTCCGGAATGCGTCTTCCTCCAAGCTGGCCCTAAGTCACGCTGGGTCTTCGGGATGGGGGCAGGGATCGGATCTCCCGCCCCGGGCTCTTCGGCATTTACTCAAAGAGTACTTTTTTGTGCACCTGTGAAAAGTCAGGCTCTTCGCTGGGGGCACGGGACACTGAGCTGACCCAGACACGGTCTCAGGCCTGGAATGACTCACATCTGTCTGCACAGACACGTAAGCTTGAACCCCATACCTACTCAGGTGGCAGAGGCCACTTGTTCCCAAGTCCTGTGAGTCCTAGACTCCTGCTCTTAGAGGCCGAAAACAATCCTCTCATTCTGTGTTTAGAACGAACTGCTAAAACTAGGGACTGAGGTGTAGACAGAAGAGATGGGGACTGTGGGAGAAGACGGTTAACTCCACGGTCCTGTCTGTAAGCCACTTCAGTGGGCTTCCTGCCTTCTAGCACATTCTCCAGAGCCAGATGGAACACTTACAGCATCCTGAAATGCAAACAGTACCAGATGAATCTGATGGATGGACGAGCTGTCAAAGTCCAGGTCCATCTTTAGCTTTGATATCGTGGACGCCATCACTCTGTGCTCCGGGGAGCGGATGAAGTCCCTCAGGATCCCGATTATTTGCTTGATGTGGCCGACTGAGAGATGCAAGTCTTCTGAACTCTGAGCACCCCCCCCAAATAATTTTCATTGAGTTAAGTCAGAGAGGGAGGGGGAAACTCAAGAAGTATTATGTGGACTCCCCAGTTCAGAAAGGGTCGGTTTGTGGAATTCCCTCCAGATCTTTCATTAGGTGGCCCGCTCTCCTCAGTGCCCCCCGCCCCCAGGAGTGGTTCTGCCCTCCTGCTGAACTCCCTGTCACTGCTGCCCCCTCTGCCGGCCCCTGGTTGAAGGCACAGGTCACAGCAGGGCAAGTGGCCTTTTGCTGAAAAGACCATCCCGCTTCCAAAATAAGTTAAAATGCACACATTTTTATCCATAACCTTTCTCCCTAAAGTGGCTGTTCTCTCAGCTTCTGAGGGCAACTCCATGTATCCCGCAGCTAGGGGTTCAAAACCTGAATGTAACATGAATGAAGGGCAAAGGCTCCAGTCCCTAAGCTTTGTGCCGCATTTGGCTGGTTTTCCACCAGGGGGCAGCACCACTCCATCATGCCTGGGTTCACCGCAGGGTTCCGCAAATTCAGGCTTCAGTGGAGTCTTTTTTTTTTTTTTCTTTGTATTTTCTTTTGTCTTGTTGGAAGAGGGAAGGACATTGGGAAATACTTATGGTGATTACCACAACTGCACAAACGGTCAGCAGGAGACTCGGTCCCTTTTGGACCTGTTCTGGGACCTGGTGCCAGGCAGAGGGGACGGGATGAGCGGCTCCCCCAACCTGGCCCTACCTGGGCCACGCCCTCCTGCAGGTTGGAAGCCACCTGGTTCTGTTCCTCCCGGAGGATTCTGTACAGGATGGCGCGGCGCTCACTGTCCTTGCGCAGCAGGAAGAGGCCTGGGTCCCTGTCCTCCGGGGACGAGGCTGCGCTCTCATCTGGAACACTGCATGCAAACACAGGCGACAAGCCCTGTGTGTCCCAGAACAGAGTCTCCGGGCTGGGACGCCACAGGGGAGGGGCTAAGAGGCGACCCCTCTGCAGTCCCCACCCTTAAGGCGAAACTGCGGGAGGCAGGCAGACGGAAGAGAGATTAGGTGTTTTTTCTAACCCTCACAGCACCAGTTTTGAGACAGGGAGGGAGAAGGGGGGGAAAGGGGAAGAAAAAGGGGAAGATGGGAGGAGGGTCAGAGGGGATGAAGGAGAAGGGGAAGTGAGGAGGGGAAGGGAACAGGAAGGTGGGGAAGTGACTGCAGTGAACACGCTGCCCGCTGCCTTCTCCACCTGTACCGTTGGCCGCCCTACAAACCGTGCAGAAAGCTAAAGCCCTTGGTGGCCATCTGGTTTTGACCTGGGAGGGATTTGGCTCCTGGTGAACGCGAGTACCCCTCACAGACCCGGGGGGGGGGGGGGGGGGGGGGGAGGTGGGCCGTACCTAAGCAGGTGGCGGAGCTGGTGCTTGAGTGCCTGGGGCTTCTCGAAGAACGCATCCAACTGCGCATCAGAGTCTGGGGAGACAGAGCCATGGTCGCTGCTGCTGCTGCCTGTGGGCTCCCCAGACGTGGGCAGGGCCAGGGTGGTGCTCCGGGTACCCTCTGTGTGGGGGCAGATGGGGAGGGGGAAGGGTGAGTCTCAGGTCCTGGGGCCCGGTGACCCATGCAGGCACCCATGCAGCACTCTGTGCTGCTTTAACGGGGCAGTAGAGTCAATCACCCAGGGGTCCCTGAAATGTAGGTTCCATTTCAGCAGGTCCAAGGCCCAAGACCGTCTCTAAGCAGCCTGAAGGTAAGAGTGACACGGCTGTCGCACCCGAGCAAGGTGCTGGGCATCTCTGTCCCGGCTTCTACTCCATCCACACTGGGAAAGAGAAAACCAACAGGCCCCTTTCCAGAGACCACTTGTATGTCATTGCCAGGTAGGGCTCGCTGCCCTAGAAGGGGCCACTTAGCCACAGTGACCTGTAGGACAGCTGCCGCGCCTCTTAATCAAGCTCAGGAGCAGCACGGGGGGAGAGGCCAGGCTCTGCACGAACAGAAGTCCCCAAACCCCAGGCGGGGCGTCGGGCCTCCCTTCTCGGCACAATCTCAAAGGAAAGACTTTAACAAGGTGGGGGGGGTGCCCCTATCACTTGTGCAGCTCCCTCTGTCCATCAGGAAATCAAGGGACATTCACTGGCTGGGTGTGACAACTCCCACACCCAGTGCACCAATCCCTGCCACTCTTCACGGTGACAGGCCCTATGCGAGTGGGTGGCTCATGCTCTGGAGAGCAAGCACTCTCAGGGACAGCAAGCCCAGGCCGTGCCCAGGGTGGCACCCCCGCCGTCCAGGTAGACCTCACCTGCTGGCTTGAAAGCAATTCGGTTCTTCTTGCCCTTGTTCACCTGCCTTAAGAAACCCTCTTTGAGCAGCTTGGCAGCAGTGGCGCGTTTGTGGGGGTCAGGCTCAAAACAGGATAAAATGAAGGCTCTGGCGTCGGCTGAAAGGGCTTCTGGAATCTCAGGGTGGATCTTAAACATCCCCACCTGCATTTAAGGGAGAGGTGACCTACGTGACTTCTGTGACCGTGAAGCCTTAGGCACGTCCAGGTGTACACGCCTTCAATGCAAAACTCCTGCCCCTGCCATCCCTGGGGAGCTGCTGGATTAGAGCGGCCTCGATGACTCGCCCGGCTGGCCTCTCAGGACTTTGCTTTGCCCCGTAGGTTGTTGGAAAAGTGAAACCAGAGGAGTTTCAAAGCCTAGGCCTTAAGAGGTCTTGGGGCTTCTGTTCTAGTCCTCTCGGAGCCCCGAGGCCGAGTGCAGGGAGGCTGGGGGCGCATGGAGTTCCCAACTGAATGGCATAAGGTTTCAGGTAAGCAAGATGAATACGTTCTTGGGGCGCCCGGCTGGCTCAGATGGAAGAGTGTGAGACTCTTGATCTCGAGGTTCTAAGTTCAAGCCCCACGTTCAGTGCAGAGATTACTTAAAAATGTAAAAAATCTTGGGGCGCCTGGGTGGCTCAGTCAGTTGAGCATCCAACTCTCGATTTTGGCTCAGGTCAGGATCCCAGGGTCATGGGATGGGAGCCCCCGCTATCGGGCTCCGCGCTGAGCATGGGGCCTGCTTAACATTCCCATTCCCTCATTCCCTCTCTCTCGCGCTCTCTCTCCCCTTCTGCCCCTCTCCCTCAATTACGTTCTTTCTCTCGAATAAAAAAAATACTTTAAAAATAAAGTTTAGAAAGTTAAAAACACAAAAACACAAAACAAAACAAACCCAACAGGAATACACTCCAGAGTTCTGCTGAACCACACTGGGCCGAGTCAACGATCCGGCAGCAAGCACTTTACAGTACGTTAACGGTGTGGAGCGCCTGTTAACGGTTCTCACCACGCTAAAATAAACGTTTTTAAACCGAGTTTTAGATTTTGAGCACACTAAACACTGGAGGGAATACACCCCCAAGATTTGAAATGCGGGACACCTTACAGCGGCATCCCTCACCTGAGGGGCAGGGAGGAAGGGCACCAAGGGGCCAGAGACAGAAATTCAGGACAAGAACCCAAAGAAGAAAGGGGTGGCCTCCCCCGCAAGACTGTGGGAAAGCAAAAAGCAAAAAGCAAAAAGCAAACGTGGGCAGACCCTTGGCGCCTCGCCGGTACGTTACTTCTAAAGGTGCTCTGCTGTCACCCGGAAGGTCCCTGCAGGAGTTCTCTTGGGCTGCCATCACAGAGCGCCACAAACTGGGTGCCTGAAAACAACGTAAATTTATTCTCTCTCAGTTTGGGAGGCTGGAAGTCTGAATTCAAGGTGCCGACAGGGCCACACTCCCTCTGAAACCTAGAGAGAATCGGTCCTTGCCTCTTCCAGCTTCGGGTGGTCGCGGCTAGGTTTGGCTTGCAGACACGTCACCCTCACCTTGGCCTTGGCATGGTGCCCTCTGTGTGTGTCCACATCATCACCTCTGTGGCCCCAATGTTTCTCTCCGCACCAGCTAGTACCTATCCCGAGGCCTACGACCGAAGCTGTGGGCACCATCTTCACGGCCGCAGTGCCTCCACCGTGGACAGACACCGCGGGGCGGGCAAGGTCACTGCTGTCCTCCAGCCCTGGCGCTCGGGGTCTGGTCGAGATCGTGGGTGCCGGAAGACACTCGTTGACTTGAGATCTTGACACTGGAGCTGCCTGACAGCTGCTGGGACGGTGGGAAGCTCTGAGAACCTTCTGCAGGGGCAGGGCTGAGGGGAGCGGTGACGGCACCCGCAGTGCTTGGTACTCGGGCTGCTGAGTAGCCCACGCTCCGCTCGCGGCCAGATACCTGCACTCGTGCCTTTCGGTTCTGCCGAAGAGGCTGAGCTGGAGTGTCCGCAAAGACGTGGGTGGCAAGGCTGCAGGGCCGACGGGCTGCTTCGATGCCCTGGGGCCTCACTACCCATAAGCAGTGAGCCCGCGCTCTTCCTTCTTAGCCTTCGGGCAAACAAAACTGCGCCACGGAGGCCTCTGGTGGTAAGAGACTCTTAAGACCACAGCCTCTCTTCAACTTCTCCACGTGGGATGGGAAGCATGTCCCTTCCCGAGGGAGTGGGCCCGATGGTAAAATCCCCCCTATAGTGGCCACTTGGTCTTATGTGGGCCTCAACACATGGGGTGGCCTTTCCGTGAGCTTTGGGAGGGCTTTGAGAACGACAGAGTAAACGCGGTTTGCTATCCAACACCCCATCTCTTCAAAACCAGTCAGAAACCTGCCCTCCAAAGATACGGACCAACATGGTCTTTGAGCCTCGCCCACTATAAGGCCAAATACAGATTCAAAGTAAGAGGCTTCATCCTCCCTGTTGAAAATAAGGAAAGAGACCCCCCTGCCCCGTCTCTTTTCTTAGAGCATTTACTTTAGAAAACTTGTAATCGCAAGTTCTTGGTGTCTGTGAGGTGCCACATGAATCTTTTTAGAAGCTGAATAAGCCTCTTGCCAAGAATGTCTTTCTCAAGGACCTGGGCGCCAACTCCTGGAAATATCAAATCAAGAAGGATCCGTCTCGACATGATGCTCTACATGGAAAACCCAAAAGATTCCACCAAAAACCTGCCGGGACTGATCCACGAATCCAGCAAAGTCACAGAATATAAAATCAATGCACGGAAATCGGCTGCTTTCCGATACAGCAAAAATGAAGCAGCAGCAAGAGAAATCAAGGAATCGATCCCATTTACAAATACACCAAAACCCATAAAATACCTAAAAATAAACCTAACCAAAGAGGTGAAAAATCCATACGCCGAAAACTATTGAAAACTCATGAAAGAAACTGAAGAAGACACACAAAAAAAGGAAAAATATTCCATGCTCCTGGATAGGAAGAATAAATATTGTTAAAAGGTCAATACTACCCAAAGCAATCAACATGTTCAATGCAATCCCTATCAAAATAACGCCAGCAGTCTTCACAGAGCTAGAACAAACAATCCTAAAATTTGTATGGAATCAGAAAAGACCACGAATAGCCAAAGCATTCCTGAAAAAGAAAACCAAGGCAGGAGGCATCACAATCCTGACTTCAAGCTGTATTACAAAGCTGTCATCATCAAGACAGTAAGGTACTGATACAAGAACAGACACGCAGATCAATGGAACAAAATAGAGAACCCAGAAATGGACCACAAACGTATGGCCAACTCATCTTTGACCGAAGCAGGAAAGAGTATCCAATGGAAAAAGGACAGTCTCTTCGGCAAATGGAGCTGGGAGAACTGGACAGTGACATGCAGAGGAATGAATGAACCTGGGCCACTTTCTTACGCCGTCCACAAAAATAAACTCCAAATGGATGAAAGACCTCAACGTAAGACAGGAAGCCATCAAACTCCTCGAAGAGAAAGCAGGAAAAAGCCTCTTTGACCTCGGCCGCAGAAGCTTCTTACTCAACACGTCTCCAGAGGCAAGGGAAACATAAGTGAAAATGAACTATTGGGACCTCATCAAAATAAACAGCTTCTGAAAAGAGAAGGAAACAATCAGCAAAACTAAAAGGCAACCGACAGAATGGGAGAAGATATTTGCTAATGACCTATCAGATAAAGGGTTAGTATCCAAAATCTATAGAGCATTTATCAAACTCACCCAAAAACCAAATAATCCAATGAAGAAATGGGCAAAAGACATGAATAGACACTTCTCCAAACAAGACATCCAGATGGCCAACCGACACATGGAAAAATGCTCAACGTCGCTCATCATCAGGGAAACACAAATCAAAACCACAACGAGATCCCACCTCACACCCGTCAGAATGGCTAACATGAACAACTCAGGCGACAACAGATGCTGGCGAGGATGCGGAGAGAGAGGATCGCTTTTGCACTGCTGGTGGGAATGCGAACTGGAGCAGCCACTCTGGGAAACAGTATGGAGGTTCCTCAAAAAATTAAAAATAGAGCTACTCTACGACCCAGCAATTACAGTACTAGGTATTTATCCCAGGGATACAGGTGTGCTATTTCGAAGGCGCACATGCACCTCAATGTTTATAGCAGCGCTATCAACAATAGCCAAAGTATGGAAAGAGCCCAAATGTTCATCAATAGATGAATGTGGTATATATACAATGGAGTATTACTCAGTCATCAGAAAGAATGAAATCTTGCCATTTTCAACTACGTGGATGGAACTAGAGGGTATGATGCTCAGTGAAATTAGGCAGAGAAAGACAAATATCATATGATTTCACTCATATGAGGACTTTAAGATACAAAACAGATGAACATAGGGAAGGGAAGCAAAAATAATATAAAAACAGGGAGGGGGACAAAACATAAGAGACTCTTAAGTATGGAGAACAAACAGAGGGTTACCGGAGGGCTTGTGGGAGGGGGGATGGGCTAAATGGGGAAGGGGCATTAAGGAATCTACTCCTGAAATCATTGTTGCACTGTCTGCTAACTAACTTGGATATAAAATTAAAAAAAAAAATCATTAATAAAAAAAAAGAAGGATCCATCTCTATCGCCCAGTTTCCGGGGTGGGGGGGAGCCCTAACTTCAGTAGTGTCTTACTCCAAAAATACTTCCTATCTTAGATATTTGGAAAGTTTAGTTTTCCTTTGGGTAAAATCAATTAACTAATGCAAACACTCATCCCAGTTACCGAGTGACGCCCGGACACAGTACTGTGACCAGTGGCGCTATGCTGTTCACGCACGGGGGGTCTAGTAATTGTTCCCTTCAAGACCATGGGTGAGAGGGCGGCAGTGCGTGGCTCGAGAAAAGGACGAGTTCTTTCTGTCCTCGCCATCACTTGGGGGACTGCCTGTGGCACGCGCCGCATTCTGATTTAATGCCTGTTCAACAATGAAACTGTTTTCTTTCTTTTCTTTCCCTTCCACCTTTGCGGAGAGATTTCCGGAGTAGCGGCAGATTTCCTTTTTACTTATTATTTCCCCAACGCCAGCAACGTAGATCACCGAACATGTCTTACTTTGAACATGGCTGCCTGCGGTTCGCCGAGCTCATCGAACGGAGGCCTGCTGGTGGCCATCTCAATGACGGTGCAGCCCAGGGACCAGATGTCAGCCGGGGCACCGTACCCGCGAGGTCCTCGATCGATGATCTCAGGTGCCATGTACTGCAGAGTGCCTGTGGGGGAAAAAACAAAGATCGTGGGCACCACACTGCACAAAAATCTAAGTGGACCATTAGGAAACAAGCGTGTGAACTTCAACTCTTTCACTAATGAGAGACGGAGCCTGCTCTCACACATAAATGATGTGGTCATGTCCCTTCTCTGATCAGAGACCTACAACACACCTTCCGCTGATAGTCTTCATATTGAGAGAAGACTGCTCAGCTCCTCGAAGGATAAATGCACCCCAACCCCATCCACTACGTGCACAGTAGTGACCACCACACACAGGGACGCACAGAACGGAAGACACACAGTGCCTGACCTTCAGGAGCTGCCTAGTGGAGGAGACAGATGATACGACAACAGTGGGGGTGGGATAACGGGAAAGTGTAGTACGTGCTAAAACAGAGGGCTCTGAGAACGCGGACGAAAGTGCTGGATCCTGCCTGCTTCGAGTCAGGAAAAGTTTCAGCTGGATCAGTTTGGTTCTCTGAGGAGTAAATGCCAAGACAGGGTTAGACACAAGAGAGGCTTATTGGGGAGCAATACATGTGGGATAAAGGGGGAGGGAGCAGGATGGGCAGGGGCAACTGTCACATTCAGTGCCGATGTGACACCTGGGAAGGGGGACAGGGAAGGATGAAGCGGGCAGGCAGAGTGTCAGATTGAAGCTCAGAGACAGTTTCAGCCAGGCCACTGGGGAGCCCCCGACCAAAAGCTGCCCCTTGGAGGAGCCCCACGTTGTTCCAGCACCCTGCCGGCGCAGAGCCGTCGGCCAGGAGCAGGGTAAAGAATGACTCTGCCGTGAACACGGAGGCAGAGCCACAGAAGGTGGCAGACGGGGCTGCCAGCGAACTAGCCTCCCGCCGTGTAGGTTGAAGAGGTGGACAACAGGATGGCAGGACTTCCAGGCTGGGGGAAGAGCTGGAGCAAGGGTGCAAAGGCGTGAAGTACGGAGTGAGTCTGGGGAACCACCAGCAAAGTCGGACGCAGGGCCGGGAATTAAGAGTTGAAAATTAAGGAGGCAGTGGCCAGGGCACAGCCCAAATGGCAAGCAGTATATAATGAAGGCTCTGGTTGTGGACTTTCTCCCGTGGGTCGCGAGCCACCATAGGTTGCCACAGGGAAGGTGGTGATCAGATACAGTGGGGGGAGGAGAAAGCACTGCAGAGATGGGGGCGGGGAGGTCAATCGGGGCTCCGGGAATAAAATCGTAAGTTCCCCTTGAAACTAAGACTGAGGAAAGTAACAGCGCCAGACACTATACGCTGGCAAAGTGGTTTCTAATAAACAGTGAACTTGCACATGACACTGGCCAAAGTGTGAACAGAGAACCTGGATACCCAGAGAAATTCAAGTGCCTATCTCAAGATCACGCAACCAAAGCAGGTTTCCAGAGTCTTAATCAATGAAAACAAAGGGCTCATTGGTTTAAAAAAATTTGGAGCAGCTCTGTACTACATCTTCCTCTTGAAGATTCATCCCACATCTTTTAGTATTTTTCCTTCCAATGAGGGTTTGAAAGGAAAGGACCCACAGAATATTTTGCAATAATGAGAATCTTCTGTGCAGTTTGCTATGATAGCCGCCAGCCACCTATAACCATGGTACCCTTGAAATATGGCTGGTGAGACTGAAGAAATGAATTTTACTTTCTTTTAATTTTTAAAGATTCAAAGAAATTAGCGGTGCCTGGGTGGCTCAGTCGGTTAAGTGTCTGACTTCAGCTCAGGTCATGATCACAAGGCTCATGAATTCGAGCCCCGCTTTGCACTCTGTGCTGACGGCTCAGAGCCTGGAGCCTGGTGCGGATTCTGTGTCTCCCTCTCTCTCAACTAACCTAAGGTGAAACATAAATTTGGTTGGGTCCGTGAGCTCAAGAGATCAGGAGGCACACATTTGGTCTCGGTTTCCAAAGCTGAACGCCTGCTAGGGAAGCCTTCAGCTGCTGCACGGTTGGGCAAGCCAGAGGCTCGTAGCGCTTGCTGCACCATTGGGAAATCCCAGAGCCCTCAGGAGGGAACTTCCGGTGACACAACCTCCCCGCCCAGGCTTGCGCTGCTGTGAACAATGAATGGAGAGGCCTCGACAGAGGATGTGCCTTCTAACTAATCCACGATCCGTTAGTCGAGGAAAGACTTGTGCTTTTTATGAACTCAGCTATTCCTCTCAGCTCTGCTCTATGATGCTGGGCCTGGGACTCTGCAAGCCACATTTATGCTTTGCCTGCAGCTTCCTGTTAGGCTCTTGCCACTAGGGGGCACTAGAGAGAGAGCGCAAGCTCAAACGTGGCTTGCTCAGGCATACCTGCAAGGAAGGAGGAAGGAGAGGTTACTTGCTCCCACATCTACTGCTGTTCCTCTGAGGAAGCTGCACTTTGGACGCTCAGCTGGTTCCAGTAGCGGTGCTTGGCTCCGGTTTCTAGCTATTTTGTCGCCTCAGCATTTCAGAACCAGCTTCGTCTTGCCCCAACACTAGTTACCTGTTCCACTCCAGTAACATCCTCCTGAAAGGTTCAAATTCTACCCTTCGTGGTGCTCCCCCTAAGCCCGAGCAATAGAAGCTGCTTTCTGATAACTCAGTCCCAGTCAACAGTTCTTTCTATTAAATTCTCTCTGTAAAAATAACTGGGGTGATTTTGGTTGTCCTTCCTGGATCCCAACTAACACAATTACTGAAACTTAATTCTTAAAACAGTAAGAGAATCAACTTTTACAAAATCCTGCAACATAGAAAATAGCACTATACCGAACCGCAATGGTTTACTGACCTTGGTCAAATAACTGTGCACCTGGGTACAACTGTTTCATGATGGGAGGCTAAGCCTGCTTAATGCCAAATGTGGAGATTTTCTTTATATGCAAACAGAGTACACATCACCCTTTCCAAAGGTAGGGACTTAGCAAGGACACTCATATTAGTTATTTATTGCTATGTAATCAATTAGCCCAAATGTTAGTACCTTAAAACAGGAGTTAGGATTTCACACAGTTTCTAAGGGTTGGAATCCAGGAACAGCTGGGTTTGGTGGATCTGGCCCGGAGTCTCTGATGAGATTGTAGCCAAGGTTATATGCTGGGCTGTAGTCATGTGAAACCCAGACTGAAGCTGAAACTCACTTCCAAGTTCAGGCAGGCTTTGGGAAGAGGCTTCAGTTTCTCACCACATGGGATCCTCCAAAGGGCTGCTCAAAACACGGCTTCCCCCAGAGCCAGGGAGCAAAGACAGCAAGCAAGAGGGTTACCACACTATCCTCTGTGATCTAGCCTCCAGGTCGCACACTGCCACTCTGCCTTCATGTGCTCATCTGAAGGGAGTCACTAATCAGGGTGCCTGGGTGGCTCGGTTGGTTAAGTGTCCAAGTCTTGATTTCGGCTCAGGTCATGATTTCATGTTTCATGGGATTGAGCTCCAAATCGGGCTCCACGCTGATGGAGCCTGCTTGGGATTTTCTCTCTCCCCCTCTTTCTCTGCCTCTCCCCTGCTTGTGCACACTCTCAAAATTAAAAACTTCTAAAAAAGAGAGAAGTGAGTCACTACGTCCAGCCCACATTCAAAGGGAGGGGATTACACGAGGCTGTAAATGCCAGGGGGTGGGGGACCACTGGGGGCCATCTTGAGGTTACTGGCCACAATGCCTGACTTCCCATTAGTATTCAACAGCGTACGAAGCATCTCCACGGAGCACTCTGTAACTCTCACGACCCGGTAAGGTCAGGCGGAGGCACTATCTACGGTTATTCCCGTTTTATACACGAGGAAAATGAGCCTCAGAGAAGGCACGGGATGTTCTCAAGCCAGAACTCAGGTCTTCCATCTCCACATTTGGAACTGTTCACCACGGCAGTGCCGATGTATGCAATGAATCCAGAAGCACAACCGAAACAAACGCTGCGCAGACAAAAGCCGAGTTGACACAAGGACTTCCGAAGCCATATTGTGACGTGTTCCCATATAGCTGGAAGGTGGAGGGCGATAACAGAGAACTGGGGGCTCCACTGTACTGACCACCATACCCGGAGAGACACCACCCGCTCAGAGTAAACAGCCATGGGAGACGGATCCACACAACTATTTCCGAGAGTCAAGGGACTGCCCCCAAGCAGTGTGCATGTTGTGGGTGTGTCTCAGTCGCACCGAACCGGCTTCTGCGGGTGGCGGGGTGGTGGCGGGGCACCTGAATAATGCAGAAATCCTAGGAAACTTGCTTGCCTTCAATCTGGCTCTCTTAAGGGTGTCCTATCCTTTCAAAACTGCATGTCCCCCAAGATGTGCCCATACACAGGTCATGTGATCAGCCGGCCATGGCTCTCAGGTATCTACACTGGGGCAGGGGTGCAGAGTTCAGAACAAGGGGACAGGAGGCCCGCGGGCACTGACCCAGACTGCTGGGGACATGAAATCGTGGGGGCTCCTGGAGATATTGCCCAAGCAAAGAAAATGCAGGGCATAGGACAATAATTTAGAAGTTTCGACTGAGGTGCCAAGATAAAAGCCAGACACCAAGGCAAGGGGTGAGAGGCTACAGGTGCACATTTCGAAGGGGGTCTGCTACAACTGGCCACACGCCTCGTAGGCCCCGAGCCTAGGGGCCTTCCACCCACGCCAAGGGATTAAAAAGATTGAGACAGGAGAGACTGGAGGTGGGGGATGTTGCAAGTGACTCCTTCGGACGCTGCTGTGCCCAGAGGCCTGCCCTCTCACGACAGGAGCCGAGGAAGGGCTGGGCCCGAAATGGCGACTCAGGCAACTCAACCCTCGCTCAGGAATGTCACACTTCAAAGGAGGGCACATGCATAAGTGTCCTCTGCAGGCCCTGGAAAATATTGCTAGAGCCTAAAGTTTCCAAATTTCATATTAATGAAGTACAGAAAAGAGAAAAAGGATGCTTCCTGTGCCACCCTGCTTGTCCTGCCCAAGGATGGGACTGGCAGGAGGGGACGCCGCTTTGTCTTCACCTCCAGCCTCTGCAGCCTCCTTGTTGGGCCCGCGCAGGGCTCCATGTATCTATGTCCCCTGTTGGTGAGCTGCACCAGGGACTGGTTCCCACGGGAGCAACAGCAGCTTACAGCAGTGGCCAGGTCCGGGGTATGGCCACGTCCTCTTGACAGTGGGTGAAAGATGCTGGAACCCTGGACACGAGACGTGGGACCCACTGTAGAAATACTGCGTTAGGGTCTCTATTAGAGGAACCCTGCTCTAAGGCCATCCCCCATGGCCTGGATCCCTTAGGAGAAAGACTCAGAGGAGTGTATACAGTGTGAGGGGTCTAAGTGGGGAGGGGCAGGAGGCGATCAGATAAAGGACAGGTCTCTGCCCATGACGTGGGAGTTGCGAGGGACCTGGCAGGAAGGCGTTGACAGTAACCATAAGCGGGTCCCAGAGTACACAAATCCAGCTTAGAACGGCAGCATCAAGTGACCACTTTCTGTGCCCCTCTCCTCCCCTTCCAGCAGCTGGGGAGCAGGGAAGGAGGAAGCGGGTGCGGGTGAGACGTGACGAGATTCAAGATTGCATGCCACCTGCCACCAGACCTGCAGGGACAGGGGAAGGGCGCTACCCCTGGAATGATGACCAGAGTGTTGACGAGTACATTAGTGCAGCCCCTTTACAATTTTTTTTAATGTTTACTTTTTTTATTTTTTGTGAGAGAGAGAGAGGGGGGGGGAAGAAAGAGAGGGCATGCAACCAGGAGAGGGGCAGAGAGAGGAGACACAGAACCGGAAGCAGGCTCCAGGCTCTGAGCTGTCAGCACAGAGCCAGACATGGGGCTCGAACTCACGAACCACGAGATCATGACCTGAGCCAAAGCTGACCGCTTATCCTACTGAGCCACCCAGGTGCCCCAGTGTGGCCCCTTTTTAATTACCCAATTCAGACGGTTTGCTTCTCGAAGCGCCATTAAGACTTTCAGTTGTCTGAGGGTGACTGGCAGCCTCAGGAAGGGACTGCTGACCTGGGCAGGGCGGAGAGGGCAGGGGGAGACCAGAGGAGGGGACTTCCGGGATTACAGCCTCTGAGTCGGGCAGGTTCAACATGTTTGTTACCCACAGAAACTTGATTCTCTCAAAGGCTCCTGCCAGCTCCGATAACCTGGGATCTTCAAAGTGCGAATTAGTATTTATTTAATTGGTTCCTTTAACACATACTTGAGTTGCACTTGCTGTGAGTCAGGTACCAGGTCAAAGCACTTCACCAATACTAACTCATTTAATACTCATAAAACCCCTCTGATCTAGGTACCAGGAACATCTCCATTTTGCTTAAGAAGAAACTATGGCACAGAGACGTTAAGTAACATGCCTAAAGTCACACAGCTAGCAAGCGGGTGAGGCAGAATTTGAACCAAAGATGTTCACAACCACACACCAGAACAGAGGTCCTTTCCCAAGATCCACTCCCAGGCATCTACCCCAGATGAATGGAAACTTATGCCTACAGCAAGGCTTGTATGCGACTGTTCAGAGCAGAGTTATTCACAACAGCCAAGATGTGGGGGCGCCTGGGTGGCTCAGTCAGTGGGCCATAATGGCCCTTCCTCCCACTCTAGCTGGTTTCTATCCACAGTGAAACGCCCTGAGAAGAACCCGGAGGGGAGGCTTCGGCACCAGAAGTTGCCTAAGCCTCTCACCCCCTTTCCAGGCTCTGACAGCCTCCAGCCATTTGCCTGGAAAAGCCCCGCCGCGTCCTCGGGTTCCACACAGGGCTTGGCGCCGACGAGCTGAGACTTCCTCACAGAACCGCTCTGTGTTGCAAAGAGTAATGATATGCGGGGGAATTTCCTACCCGAAATGAGACCCCTTCTTTATTATCCCCCAAACACCCCTGCATTATTTTGCAATGCAAAACTCATGCCTCCTCAAGCCAATTACTAGGGAAAATGTGATATGCAATAATGAATTATACATGCGTTTTCTTTGTGAATTTTTTCTCTCCTTGGGGATGCTAATTACGAGATAAATTGTCAGGGGTTTTATGTTTTGAAGTAACTCCTTGTCGTATCAGGGACCCTCTTGCTACATATTGCCAAGCTAACTGGTGGCTTCCAAAGAGGAGGAGAGAAGTCATTTTCGATTAGGGTAACAAAAAAATGTGCCAGCCACACATACGTACGTGCTCGCGCACACGCGTCGCTACCTGTCTATTTCTATCAGAACCAATGAAAGTTCGACCCATTCTTTCTCTGTGAGGGTCTGGCGGAGTCCTTGGTATGATCTTTTCCCATTGTGAGGTGCGTGTATCTCCTCTGATATTATAAATGAGATGCCATCTCTGACAAATAGAAGTTCTTGTTAGACAGGGAATGTCTCCCCACTGTGGGCATCTAGCGATCGACATACAAAACCCTCTTGCTGAAGCCAAGCCGGGACGTTATTCACTAAGACCAAGGCCCAATCTGTCCACTCCACAGCTCCGCGCTCCAGGGCCAGCGAGCAGCCATGCTACTTTGATAGCTTATTTCAGAGCCATAATATTCTAAGCACTGTTTTTTAATTCCATCAAGCGAGATCTTTGTGACCCTTGTTATTATACCTTAGGGGACCATAAACCTTCCCTTATTCAAATCAGTACTTCTTTCCAGGGATCAATTCCTTTTAAACAGGAATTTCAAAAAGCCACAGGTACCTTTTGAACCTCATTCAACTCCCTGGTCTTATAAATGGAAAGCTAGCCGGTAATTGTATACCACTCTTGGAATCCAGTCCTCTAAACACTTACATGATTCCACCGCTGACACATGGAGAAGAAAATCCAATTCCTCAAAGCCACTTCCAAGGCCATATTCCTCCGAACAATTAGCTTCCCTTGAAAACATAACCACGTCAAAGCACCAGGTGCCAGAACTCACGAAGGCAACAGGCTGTTTTTCGGCTAGACCACTGAACACCCTAACGAGATGCCCGAGGGCTAGTGTGATTCAGAATCACCCATGACATTAACTTAGAAGAGATGTTGCTACTTTGCTGAGTGGTCAAAAACCCTGAGAAAACCTCGAACAGAGCACCACACCTACCCGACCTTTGAAGACAAAGAAGACGGTTGTGGCAACAGTGCTGTCAGAAGTAGCTGGCTCAGCGCACCACTGCGACAAAGTTCATCTTAAGTTGGGGACAACGTGCCATCCACTTCGATTGCCAACTGCCGCGCCGCGGTGCTCGGTAAACCGAACTCTGGGACGGCCGCCTGCACCAAGCTCTGTCCTGCTTACCAGTGAAAGTCTCGGTGCATGGATTCACTCCTGCAAGACGCTTGGAGGTTCCAAAATCAGAGATTTTCACCACTCCACTGTAGGTGTTCACCAGAACATTATCGCCCTTCAGAAAAGAAAAAAAACATCAAAAGCTGAAAGGCAGATTTAAACAAGCTGACGTGAAACAGACGTGTACCCTAAGAAACGGTCACAAGTATCTAGCGAGACTAGACTCGGCACTCTGAGGGCCATCGGGCTCAATTCTCCCCCCCTCCTTGGGGCTGGTCGGTCTGCAGACCCAGCCGGCCGGCGGCTCACGTGGTCCGAGATGCACAAAGGAACCTCGTTGCCTCAGATGAGCAAGTACCTTGATGTCTCTGTGCACAATCTGGTTTTCGTGGAGATACTTAAGGCCTTCCAGGATTTGCTTGGTGTAAAACTTGATGGTGGGCTCCTTCATTGGCCCCCATTTTGACCGCAAAAGAGCAGACAGGCTTCCTGCAAGTGGACACAGCAGAAAACTCATCTGGTTGATGAAGATTCAATCACGAGAGTCAGGGCAATAAAGTGAGGTGATGGGTTTTTTTTAATATTTACTTATTTTGAGAGCGCGGGAGGGGGACATAGAGGGAGAAGGGGAGAGAGAATCCCAAGCAGGGTCCACGCTGTCAGTGCAGAGCTGATGCGGGGCTTGAACGCGTAAACCATGAGATCATGTCATGACCTAAGCGGAAATCAAGAAATGGATGCTTAACCGACTAGCCGCCCCGGCGCCCCAGCGAGGTGATGCTTCTAACCTCACACAAGCAATTACGTCAACGCCGCTGCATCCTGGCTAAGTGCAGCATCTTTCCTCCCTCTGCTGCCTGCTTTCCAGGCGCGCAAGCAGCACAGCCAGAGAAGGGAGCGGAGGTGGAGGGCGAACAGGAATCCCTCGTGACCTCCCAAGTTCAGTGGGGCTCCCTTTGGGGGTAGCTGTTAAGCTGCACGAAGTCGGGAGGAGAGCGCCACAAGCACTCTGGACTCGGGAGGGCCAGCCCACCGCCGGAGATCTGCACGAATCTCTCAGGGCCGTTCGGCTCGGGTCAAGGCCACACTGTATACCTTGCCGGGAATCGGAGGTGGACAGGACCAGAATGAGGGGCGGTTCAGGGAGACAGGGACTGGGATCAGAGGAGGCTGCGTCTGTCCATCCCCACTGGGAGAAGCCCTCAGGGCCAGGTCACAGGGGCAGGACTATCCTAACATCCCCCCCACTCCTGCCTCAATTATACTAAACATTGAACCTTTGTTGGCTAAATGAATAAATATAGATTTCTAACTGAAGTTTTAGGGTTTATAATTCTATCATAATTATCATTATTATTTATTTTGTTATTTTATTTTATTTTAGAGAGCAAGAGAGAGCATGCAAATGGGGGAGAAAGGCAAAGGGGGATGCAGAGGGGGAGAGGGAGGGAAGGAGAGAGACAGAGAAAGAATATCTTAAGCAAGCTCCACGCTCAGAGCAGAGCCTGACATGGGGCTCGATCCCATGACCCTGGGATCATGACCTGAGCTGACATCAATGGTCAGATGCTCAAATGACTGAGCCGCCGAGATGCCCCAATTCTATTATTTTTAAAATGAACACTTATTGAGCTCTTGCTCTCTGCCAGGCACCATTTTAAAAGCTTTACATACACTATCTCATTTAATCCATCCAGCAACCCACTGAGCTAGCGTCATTACTGCTCCAAAAATTACTACTACTCCAAGCATTACGGTAATTATCATTACTTCGATTTTACTTTATTTTTTAAATGCAGCATATTTTTTAAGTTTTATTTATTTTTGAGAGAGAGAGAGAGAGAGAGAGGAAGAAGAGGAGGAGGAGGAGGAGAATAAGAGGGAATCCCCAGCAGGCTCCACACTTTGAGCACAGGGCCCGATGCAGGGTTCAAACCCATGAACTGCGAGATCATTACCTGAGCCGAAGGTGCACCCTTAACCAACTGAGCCACCCAGGCGCCCCTATTACTCCAACTTTATAATTCATTTATTCACTCAGAAGACTGAGGGGGGCACAGAGGTGAAGAATTTGCCTGAGGTCACACAGCCGGCAGATGGAGGGACCAGTTCAAACTAGACACTCTGGGTCCAGATCAGAGGAACTCGTGCCCCGCACGGTACTGCCTGCATTTGGGGGATTTTGTGGATAAAGCACTGGTGTTTGATTTCACAGTAAACACGTTATTCTGCAGTGTCCTTTTTAAGACCTCTGTCCCCTCTTCTCCAAACCATCTTTAAACTCCCAGACTGTGAAAGCTTCAAGGCTGGAGACTATGCTTTAATTCGTCTGTCTCCAGCGCTCAGCCTAGCGGCTGGCACTCAGCAGATCCTCGATGAATATTTGATGACTGAATTAAACCAGCAACAGACTATTTATGTGACAATGCAAAGTCTGTATCCAACTCCTCTGAGAAACAAATGTTCTCCCACATCTAAATGACAGGTCTGCCACTTTTTAAGCGGCAAGATGGATAATGAGGTTCATATTATATTTTCATCAATGATTTTCAGAGCGTGATACCAGAATCCTAGTGACTACTCACCCCCAGGCACTTGCTCCATAAATATCTTAATGTAGCCGTCCTCGGAGACAGAGCCCAGGTACTGAACGATATTGCGGTGCTTGAGGTACTTATGCAGGGCTATCTCCTCATGCAGGGGCTGTGAGTACCTAGTAAGAAAAACACAGCCAGCATCACCTGTCAGATCCTTGGGGTCTGGGGTCCACACGGCACTGCGCCAGGAGCCGTCCTGCTCCCGGCCATCCCTTCTTTCGGCAAATGTTCTCTCCCATGGCTCCCGTGAGAGTACCCAGCTTCCCATAATACCAGCCACACAGAGCTGCTCAAGGCCAAAGTGGTGTCAAGTTTCTCAGGCACCCAAATGGAGTGTCAGGCGTATGGTAGGTACTCAATGAACGACTGCTGTTGTTAGGGTCTATGTTCTCCAATTATCCTTTGCCTCTCTGAGCAGGTCCTCTTCCTCGGTCTCTCATGAAGAGTTGGTGGCGTTCCAGAAGGTTCTCTCCTCAGTTGCCCTCTAGTCTCATTCCAGACTCACTTTACATTACAGCAACAACTACCGAGTGGACCTCCTAACCAGCGTCTTTAGTCTACTCACCTCTGGTTACTGTATTTTCTCTTCCTAAAATGCCTACCTCTTCATGAAATCCACACAAAGCTCACAGTGCTTAACATGGCAAACGAGGAATTCGAACTCAAGTCCGACTACATCTTTTAAAATTTTTGCCTCATCTCAAGAGCCCTCCACCCCATCCTACATTCAAGTCACAACAGGTAACTTGTTGTTCTCAGAATATACTCTGTGCTGTAACAGCTCTGTTCTGCCCTCGGCAGAGAATGCTCTGGGCTTCCTCTTTTCTGCCAGGGGGGCTCCTACTCATCCCTCTGAGACCACGACTCCCCCAGGAACAGTACTTGATTCCTCTTCTATTCTACAAACACTCTGCATGCCCCTCTCTGATGGCACCTGAGGCTCTTACCCCCAGGCAAGGGTCGACAATGTAAGTTCTGCTATAAATTTAGGGAACGGGACAAACACAGTGTCTAAGACCCCATTTAGCTCTAAAATCCCGGGAAAAACCATCGGCAGTGAAGAGATTAACTGCTGCGAGCAGTCAGACGAGGTGGTCCGTGCCAGCAATCTCCCCCTGATCCAACTGCAGCACCTCACACAGCATGACACTAAGAGACAGAGCACTGGACAAGGAATTCAAGAGAGGAGGTCCTAATCCTGATTCCTCACGTGCTGGGAGAAGTCACTGGACCGTCATCGGCCTTAGAAGAAGTGAGAGGAGTTCATTTCAGGACTGGCCTCTTAAATATGAGAACACGCGATGCCATTACGAATGAAACTGATGTGCGAATAAATGAACAAATGAGCCAGATGAAGGGTCTTACAGCCGCCAGAAAGCACTGATAACCCGTCCCTAATGATTCAGTGACCACCAGGATGGAAGGATGTGTGCACGTGTCCGTCAGTGTCCAGCACTGAAGGCAACCTGCAGATGTCATGTGACCAGAGCTGTGGAGCACGGGGCTCTTATTCCCTTCAGGGCGGCCATTACAGTGCATGAAGCTTCTCCACAAAAACGCTCGACAGTCAACGCTGCAGAGTTCTTGTTTAGAATTGCGGGGGGAGGGAGGTTGTGAAGTTAAAAAGGCATAAATATTTAATTAGACTTAAACAATTTTGAAGAAGTAAGTTAGTAGTTGTGGTGGTTTAAAAAAAAATAGCCCCAAATCTCTGAGGGTGAGATTCAAGGGCAGGTTATTAAAAAGAGTCTGTATTGCAGAAAGCTAATTTTCTTTTTGCCACATTTAATTTTCTATAATGATGCATGCGAATAAATAACAGCCATTTATAATTATGACAACGTGAATTACAGCAGAGCCACATTTTTAAAAAGTTGCCAAAGTCTATCTACGTAAAAATGTAAAATTTCAGACCTAGTTGATGAGTGGAAATAAAACCACAGTTTTCTTTTATGATAGGACTCTTGGCATTCCACACGCCTCCAAGTAAAGTTATTCCATTTCCTCCATGTATTCATAATATGCAAAGAACAAAAGTAAATCACCGTTACTGCAAGAGAATGTTAAATTGTTTGATGACACAATGACCTCATTCTTCAGTCCCCTGCGCCAGTAGTGGTGGGCACAGGGTTTGGGTGTGAAGGTGGCAAGTGACAAGGATGGCCCGCCCCAACTTGCCTGCTGTCTCTCTCCGGGATTTCCTTGATGGCTATTCGCACTTGGTTGCTCAGGTCTCTTCCGGCATACACGATCCCGTACGTGCCTTTCCCCAGCACGACCCTATCACCGTTGGCGTTGAGGTCATACTCATACTGAAGAAGGCAAAGCAACAGGATCGAAAAACGCACAACTTATGGTGGGGATCCATAAAAACCTAAACGTTGTTCTGCAATTTTTTATTTCTAAATAACGTTAGTGGGGGGCGCCTGGGTGGCTCAGTTGGTTAAGCGGCCGACTTCAGCTCAGGTCATGATCTCAAGGTCTGTGAGTTCGAGCCCCGCGTCGGGCTCTGTGCTGACAGCTCAGAGGCTGGAGCCTGTTTCGGATTCTGTATCTCCCTCTCTCTCTGCCCTTCCCCTGCTCATGCTCTGTCTCTATGTCTCTCAAAAATAAATAAACATTAAAAAATAAATAAATAAATAAATAAATAACATTAGTGGAGTCCCAGGCAGGTCGCACTCCTTAGGTTATGTAATTTTCACTAAGTAATGACTTTAAAGGGTAGACTTCCCAGTTACTCAAATATTCACAACATGATTTTATGAAATGGAATCTAAGAAATTAAAAACTAAGGCTCAGGTGTGACTTCGTGGGCTCAGTGTTTGGAGATTCTGCCCCACTTTAATGCTGCAATTTAAAAAGGCTTCTAAGATAGAGTGAAATCTGGCCATGTGCGGCAACATGGATGGAACTGGAGGGTATTATGCTAAGTGAAATAAGTCAGTCAGAGAAAGACAGATACCATATGTTTCCACACATAGGTGGATTTTGAAAGACTCAGCAGAAGACCATGGGGGAGAGGAAGAGGGGAAAGAAAAAAAGACAAAGAGAGGGAGGGAGACAAAACATAAGAGACTCTTAAATACTAAGAACAAACTGTGGGTTGAGTGGGATACGGGAGGGGGGAGAGAGGGTGATGGGCACAGAGGAGGGCACTTGTTGGGATGAGCACTGGCTGTTGTATGGAAGACAATCTGACAATAAATTGATAAAAAAAAAAAGGCTTCTAAGCATGCCAAGTACCCCAAATAGGTGCTCTTCCTGCACGATCCCTCATTAACTTCTCAGGAAACCAATCCCTTTCTATAGCCCAAAGAAGAACTGAAGGTCAATAAAACTAAAATCGTCTTAATACAAAGCACACACGCAGGGCCTTCCGCCTCTTAGAAGAACAGACGTAGCATCAAACACAGCACACACACCCCACCTATAATCGCCACTGCGGTTTTGTTCCCCCAATCTCATTACCAAAAGTTGTTGTACAGCTGCACTCTAGTTGGTTCTTTGTGATGATTAAAACCAATGTATCTCTATGCTGAGCCATACTTGTTCCTGTTATTTTTTGTGATTCGTTGTGCATACTCATGGAAGTGCCCAGAACGTGTGTGGGTTCCTTCCCACGTACTCTGAAAGATGCTCATGACAGTCAAGATCACTAACAGGGTCCCGTCATGTCTGATTTAACCAGACATCAGCCTGCTCCATAAAAGCCTCTTCTCTCACGCCGTTTTTGGCCCCCGCATCTGTTACCTTCAAAGTGCGTCACTCAGTTCATTTCCACAGCAGACTTTGATTCTAAACTAAGAATTCGAGTGCCTGAGTCAATGAATAAAATGAATCCTTTTGATATTTTCTGAAAGAAACCTCAAAGAATGAATTTCAAGTTAACTTGATAGTAAACTATCATTAAATTGTAATCAATGGGAGGGCCTGCACGGTGGCCGATCTGAATAACCGCAATGTATAAACACATGTGCGGCACCGTAGGAACCGTGGACGAGAGCTGTGTTGTCCAAAAAAGCTTAGGCTTCTCACACCTGTCAGACTGGCAGTTATCAAAAAGATAAGAAATAAGTGTTGGCCAGGACATGGAAAAAAAGGAACCCTTGGGGACTGTGGGGAATGCAAACTGGTGCAGACACTGTGGAAACCAGTATGGAGGCTCCTCAAACAGCAGGGGCGCCCGGCTGGCTCAGTCAATTAAGCACCTGACTCTTGATCTTGGCTCAGGTCGTGGCCTCACAGTTCGTGAATTCGAGCCCCACATCGGGCTCTGCAATGATGGCGTGCAGCCTGCTTGGGAATCTGTCTTTCCTTCTCTCTGTCCCTCCCCTGCTTGTGCTCTCTCTCTCTCTCTCTCTCTCTCAAAATAAATAAGTAAACTTAAAAAAAAATAAAAATAGAACTATCACATGATCCAGGAATTCCAATGCTGGGTATTAACCCAAAGAAAATGACACCACTAGTTCAAAGAGATACATGCACACCCATGTTTACCGCAGTATTTACAGCAACTGAGATACGGAAGCAACCTAACGTCCACCCGTAGATGAGCGGGTACAATGAGCTGGCCGACTCTTTCTCTTGTAGTCTCACAAACATTATTAATTAGCACAGAAAAACTTATCTATATATTGCACACAAAAGAAAATTTTACTTTAGTCCATGCCAGATTTTTCTTAAATATGCCGGCTGGGAAGATCCCAAAGTAATGAGGTTCTTCTACAGACACATTCAACTTAATTCCTGAAAGTCACAGACAGTGATGGCTAGCTCTTTCATTAAAGAGTATTTTTAAGTAATAAGGATTTTCACACAAAAGACGGGATGTTTTCTATCAGCATCAAAGATACAATAAATATTTTTTTCCATGTTCTAGGTCTTCTGTGACTCACCTCTAAGGTGTCCCCATCGGTTTCCCCCTCCAGCTCCACTGCACTGCCCATTGTGTTGCTTATCATCTCTTTGACCAAAGAGCAAAACCTAGAACAGCAAACGTCACAAAGATGCTAATTATCATGACTCATGCTCCCTACCTCTAGCTTAGTCTTATTAAACTGAGATTACATAAAGCAAGTTTGTACAAGTTCACGGAACAATCAATCTACTCCTTGATTTGACATAGTACTTGAATGGTTTTCTAATCTAGTCCAAATACTCACGGGATACTTGAGTCCCCTCTATACAGTAGCCCCACCAACGGGTTGGCCAACTGAGGCCTGAACATATCCAGGGACAGAGAACTCACTACCTCACAAGTTTGCTTATTCTGTGGACAACTCAATGAGAAATGTTTTACTTACACTGAGCTAAGCATCCTTTTATGTGGGTCTCATCCACAGACTGCTTAGAATGAATCCCTTTTCTATGTAACAGCCCATTAGAAACGTACATAATTTTATTAAATCCCTGTAAATCTTTCCTCCTTGTTCCCTCAATGTTTCCTCCAGGATTTATTTTGAAGTCACTCCACTAACAGGTAATTCTTCAAAGGTGTCCCTACATTGCTCTTCTAGTCTGGTCCTAAGACTAGTATTCCAGAGCTGATCAGTGCTAAGGATAGTGGGATCCTCACCACTCAAGTTGTGAACACTCTAGTTCTTCGCAAAAAATAAGGTCTTAAGGAGAGCAGCGTGAGGAGGAAATGTGTAAGACGGCCTCATCATTCTCTTGACACGGATTAAGCTTAATATCAACAGGTCCTTCTCACAGAGGCTACTGGGCCACGTCAGCCACTTCCGAGATTTGTGTAGCTGTTTATTTACATACAAGCGAATCAATTCGCAAAGTTTTTATTCATTATTTTCTCGTAAGAGCATAGGGAAGGTTATCGTATACCTCAAGAGAATTTCCAGAAATGTTAAAATGCCATTTTTTGCAACTAACCCATCCCACCTTCACTTCTTCTAATCTCTGAAAGCTGGGAAAACCAATAGTCAGACTTCTTAGGAGACATGTGATATGAACTCAGCAGAATAACTAATATAAAAGACATGACCACACGTCGTGAAGAATGTGGAGCACGTGGAACTTCCGTACGCTGCAGGTGGAGGTGTGAAGTGATGCAGCCATTTTGGAAAGCATCAGCGAAAGCTGAATATACACCTGCCCGGTATCCCGGTAACTCCAACTTCTAGGTACATACTCAACCGAAATCAGGGAGTATGTTCACCAAAAGACATGTACAAGAAACGTCTCAGTAATTTTATTCACAACAGCGCCAAACCGGAAACAATCTAAATGTTCACCATTAGACTAGATCGCTGTATATTCACACAAAGGAATACTACACGGCAATAAAAAGGATGAAATGACACACAGATCATGGCTAAATCTAATAGATATTATTTTAAAAGAAGTGAGGAAGAGTAAATACTTCATAGTTCTATTTATTTAAAGGTCAAGAACAGGCAAAACTAACCACTGGTGACAGAAATCGGAAGAGTTACCAGTGGAGGGGGGTGAATGACTGGAAGGGGGCACGAGGCACCCTCTGGGGTGCCGATACACCTAAGTGCACTTTACACACTCCACTCCTGTGTATGTTGTACCTCAATATAAAAATTATTTAAATGTGGAATGCCTGGGGAGCCCAGTCAAGTGAGTGACTCTCGAGTTTGGCTCAGGTCATGGTCTCATAGTTCGTGGGTTTGAGACCCGCATCGGGTTCTGTGCTGATAGCACAGAGCCTCCTTGGGATTCTCTCTCTCTGTCTCTCTCTCTCTGCCCCTCCCCTCACTCTCTCACGCACGCTCTGTCTCTCAAAATAAATAAACTTAGAGAGAGAGAGAGAGAGAGAGAGAGAGAGAGAGGAAGAAAAACCTGCAGGGAACATCATGCTTACTGGTGAAGGACTGGATGTTTGCCCCCTAAGATCAGAAACAAGACAGGACATCTGCTCTTGCCACTTCTACTCAACATTGCACTGCTCAATTAGATAAGAAAAAGAAATAAAGGCGTCCGGGTTGGAAAGGAAGAATTTTAACTATCTCTATCTGCAGCAGACATGATCTTATATACAGATAATCTTGACAAATTCAATAAAAAGTATGAGAACTGGGGTGCCTGGCTTGCTCAGTTGGTAGAGCATGTGACTCTTGATCTCGGGGTTGTGCGAACCCTGTGCTGGGTACAGGGATTATTTAAAAAACAAAATCTTAGGGGCACCTGGGTGGCCAGTCGGTTAAGCATCTGACTTCGGCTCAGGTCAAGATCTCACAGTTTGTGAGTTTGAGCCCCGTGTCCGGCACTGTGCTGACAGCTCAGAGCCTGGGGCCTGCTTCGGATTCTGTGTCTCCCTCTCTCTCTGCCCCTCCCCTCTCGCACTCTCTCTCTTCCTCAGAATAAACATTAAAAAATTTAAAATAAAAATGAAATCTTAAAAATAAAAATATTACAACTACTAAACGAGCTCAGCAAGTATGTTTCTATATACTAGCAATGAACACTCTGAAAAAGAAATTAAGAAAACTCCATTTACAATAGACTCAAAAAAATAAAATGCTTAGGCATATATTTAACTAAAGAAAACTTGTACACTGAAACTACAAAAACCTGTTGAAAGAAATTAAAGACCTAAACAAATGGACAGATATCCCATGTTCATGGAAGCGAAGGCTTACCGGGACGTGATCAGAATGGCAACGTTTCCCAAAGTGGTCTATATATCCATTGCAATCCCTGTCAAAATCACAGCTTCTTTTTTGCAGAAACTGACAAACTGATTCTAAAAATCACATGGAAATGCAAGCACCCACAATACCCAAAGCAATTATGAAAAACAAGAACAAAGTTGAGAGGACTCACATTTCCTGATTTCCTAACTTGCTACAGCAAGAAAGAAGATGTGGTACTGGCCTGAGAACAGACACACAGATCAATGGAAGAGAAGTATAAGTCCAGAAATAAACTTTTATGGTTATGGTCAATTGATTTTCTTTTTTAAAAACTTTTATTGATTTTGAGAGCGAGTGAGCAAGCACACACGCAAGCAGGGGAGGGGCAGAGAGAGGAGGAGAGAGAGTCCCAAGCAGGCTCCGTGCTGTCGGCACAGAGCCCAATGTGGGGCTCGAAATCATGAACTGTGAGATCATGACCTGAACTGAAATCAAGAGTCCGACACTTAACTGACTCAGCCACCCAGGTGCCCCTGGTCATCTGATTTTCTGAGCGTGCCAAGCCCACGCGGTGGGTGAAAGAAGAGTCTTTTCAACCAATGTGTTGGGTCAATCACATAGCCACATGCGAAAGAATGAAGCTGGACACCCTACTTCACCCCACATACAAAAATGAGCTCAAAATGAACCAGACACCTAAATATAAGAGCTAAAACTCTTAGAAGAAAACAAGCACCATAAAAAACCTTGGGTTAGGCAAAACCTTAGGTGACGCGAAAAACACAAACAATGAAAAAAAAATAAATTGAACTGCATCAAAATTAAAAACTTCCGTGCTGCAGGGGACATTATCAAGTGTGAAAAAATCACCCACAGAATGGGGGCGGGGAGGTTATCGGCAAATCACACATCTGATAAAGGAGTTGTATTCAGAACATACAAAGAATCCTTAAAACCATTAACAAAAATACAAATAACTCAATTAAAAATGGGGGGAAGCCTGGCAAATATCACTTTTCACCGGGTAAGCCAAGTTATCGTTGCCAGTAACGAGACAATGATACCGTACAGATCCCAGTGCGACGCATGAGAAGGACAGGACATCACTTCTGTGATATTCCTCCCCAACGCATGATGCTAATCGCGAGGCAACAACAAACAAACCCCAACTGAAAGGCTACACAAGACCAACTGCCTGTACTCTTTGAAAGCATTAAGTCAAGAAAGACAAGGCAGCTCAGATGAAGATAAAGAGGACCTACACAGATATGACCATTAAATGCAACCCGGTCCTGGACTGGATCATGGAGCTGAGAGAAAATCTTGCGTTTGGCTGTGAAAGACATTAGCTGGACAGTAAGTAAAATCTGGATAAGGTCTGTGGATTACAGAACTATATCAATCTTCATTTCCTGATTAGATCACCATGTTGTGATTACACAAGTGAACGCCGCTTTTAGGAAATATGCACTCAAGTAGCAAGAGGTGATGAAGCTTTAGGTCTACGAGTTACCTCTCGGCAGTTCGGAACAAAATAATCACATGCATACGGAGAGAGCGTAAAACAGATGTGATGAAGGCGTAACACTGGAGAATTCTGGGTGAAACATATATGGAAATTCTCTGTACTGTTTTTCTGAAACTTACTTTCTTTTTTAAAATTTATTTCAAAAAATTTTTTAAAGTGGGTTCCATACCCAATGTAGGGCTTGAACTCATGACCCTGACATTAAGAGTCACACACTCCACCAAGTAAGCCAGCCAGGTGCCCCTTCCGGAACATTCTTCTAGCTTTGAATGTTTTCCCAAAATAAAAAGTTGAAAACATTCTTTTAACTGGGCGAAGGATTTGAGCAGATAGTTCTCCAAAGAAGACATATAAATGGCCAGTAAGCTCGTGAGAAGATGCTCACTATCACCAGTCATTAGGGAAATACGAATCAGAACCACGATCGGATTCTACCTAATGCCCACTTGGATGGCTGTCACCGACGGGACAGACGGTCACAAGCGTACCAAGGATGTGGAGAAACCAGAATCTTCATACACTGCTGATGACGACGTCTAGTGGGAAAACAGCCTGGCAATTCCTCAAAAGTTAAACGGAGAGTTACCTGAGACCCAGTAATTTTGCTCCAAGAGAAATGAAAACACAGGTCCGCACAAAAACTTGCACGCTCGGGTTCCCAGTAGCGTTATCCATGACAGCCAACAAGAGGCAACAGCCCAGGTGCCTTCCGAACGAAAAGATAACTATATCCATACAAGGGCGCAGTGACCAGCCACGAGAAGAATGAAGTCCCTGCACAAGCTACAACACAGATGAGCCTCGGGAACATCAGAGTAGGTGAAAAATGTCAGACACAAAAGACCACATATTTATATGAAATGTCAAGAAAAGGCAAATCCAGAGACACAGAAAGTAGATTAGTTTTTGCACAAGGCTGGGGCTGGGGGGTTAGGGCGAGGGAAAATGGGGAGCAACTGTTAATGGACGCTGAGTTTCTTTGGTGGGTCATGAAAATATTCTCAAAGTAGAACGTGGTAATGATGGCAAAACTGGAAATAGACTAAAAAAACTGAATTGTATACTTGCAATGGGCGGACTGCATGGTATGTGATTCAGACCTCGATGACGCTGGAAGAGTAACTTTTTTTAAGTTAAAATTTCAGGAAAGGCAAGTATTTTTCACAACAAAGACCCTTTAAAACTGATTTGCCATACTGGGCGCCTGGGGGGCTCAGTCAGTTAAGCGTCCAACTCTTGATTTTGGCGCAGGTCAGGATCTCAGAGTTGTGAGATGGAGCCCCGCATCGGGCTCCCCGCTGGGAGTGCAGCCTCCTTAAGATTCTCTCTCTGCCTCTCTCTGCCCCTCCCCTGCTCATGCTTTCTCTCCCTAAAAAAAGAAAAAAAAAAAGTGAACTGCCATAATCAGTAGCACTCACCCGAGTCAGCTGTAACTCACCTACTGCACCGGTCTTCGGTGGAGAAGTAGATTTGAAAGTCGTCAGAATTATCATGGACATAAAGAAAACAGCAGCGTTCGTCAAACTTGGATACGCTGTGGTATTGGAAAAACAAGAGTGCTTATTACATGTCAGTTAGGGTGCCCCATTTAAATGTTTGAGAAGAGTCTAGTCATAGACTTTCTTCCATTTTGCAAATTTAAAAGATTCATTAATGTTTTAACAGATACTCCCCGGTCTTGACTTCTATTTCTCTAGGAAATTTAAATAGCAGGGACATGCATAGGACATCTTGCCTATGTTTGCTGTATATTCTCGAGAACTTACTCCATATGCAGTGCTAAGCAAAGCACAGAGCAGCAAGATAGGGAAATACGTATGATCCTGTCTATCCTCAAGAGTTTGTAATTTCACACAAAACACAGGAAGCTTATTTGTGAAATAACGTATTATGGTATCAAAGGAATTTCTAGACTTGAAAAATATCAGGACAGAGTACCTGTGGCCACACAAGGGAGAGAGAGATAAACAGGGCACCCTAGCTCAAGAAAGGCATTAAATGTTATCTGGTCCATTTCCATCTAAGGTTGGGGTCTCTCAGCTTTCCTGGACATACCCAGTGACGGAAAACCCCCATGCTCCATCTGCTGATGGATTTCACTGCTAGAAAGTTCTGTACCTACACTGGGCCAGAGCCCACACAATGGCCCTCATTTCGCCAGGTGGCACTATGGAAAAGCCTAAATTCTCTGCAAACGATGCCACTGTATCTTGCTCTAAGTTATCTCTTCCTGAGATCCGCAGCTGCTTTAGCCATTCTTCCTGTGTCCAGGGATGATGTGACAAATACTGAGTTGAAATAGCAATAGTACGAGGAGATTTAAAAATAACTAAAACTAGGTTATACCTAAGTTTTGGAAACCAGTTTGTAAAGGAACTACCACAGCTAGTTGGTACCACTGGGAATGTGCAACACGTGTTCTTTATATCGCCTCGGAGCCAGGGTCTGACTCACCCCAGGCCCTTTATACACCCTCGGTGATGACTGAATGGCGGCAAGAGAGAATGGCGGCAGGAGAAAGCACAGACGAAAGGCTCTCAAGCACGCGTTCTCATACCACTCAGTTTCTGGAGCACTAAGTTTTTCAAAATGTTCAACACTTGTTAAATTTTGTTTTTGGAGCAGCATTACTCAAACACACTACCCTGTTCTTAAATCATTTCCCCTCTCTTCAAAGTGACAAAAACATTCTAATTTAAACAGTGATACGGGCTAGGTCAGGATCATACCATGTCCAGAGGTAACAGGAGATTCATTCAGTGGCCTGTGGTCTTACGCTCAGAGAAAGGACATACGGTTATAACCTGAGCCCTTCATTTAACAGCAACTATGAAGAAACAGAGCCCTGGAGAGGTGAAGTGGCTCACTCGGTCGAGCTCAAATAGTGAAAGAGGGATTAGAACTCATAGCTGCTTCAGGGCCACTGCTACCCTCGGTTGGGCTGGCAGGGCTCAGAGTTCAGCCATGGGGTCACCAAATAGTAACCATCCGTGGTCCAAAGAGCAAGAACCATACCTCTCCTTGGACCATACCACCTCTCCCCCAGCTAACAATGCCCTTGGCTCCGTTACTCGGCTCAGGAGACCCCACCCAAGTGTCATCACCAAGTAACTCCTTCTTGGTAATTCATTTCTAGGTTTCTGGGTTTTCCTGAGCACTTGAATGTCAATAGCTTAAACAAGAAACACTCTCTCTTCCTAGAGACAGAACTTCATTTTTTAAGAAAAGTTTCAGACAAGAGAATTTTAGTCTACGGATACCAAAAAAAGCTACTCTGTTATAACAGGCCAAGAAGCCCTTACTAGTAGCACCTGAGCAAGTTCGGGCAGGGTTACAAAAGAGGTTAAGGGTCTGTTTTGGAATCTGTTAAAAAAATGAGAACATCACATATTATAAGTAAGTGGAAACGTTAAAGTAATAAGATACCGTCATTATTACTTGTATTAAAACAAGAATTCTATTTTCCCTCACGTTCGTTCTTACCTTATTCCCCTAATGGAAGAGGCTGTAAAATTCCATTCATGAATTTGTTTCTGTAGGTTTTAAAGACAAAAGTCAGTAGAGCTTGATTTTTTTCCATGCAAAAAAATATTTTTTGGTTTCATTCTCTGGTCACTTCTGCTATGTTACTTTCAACAGAGATTTACAAGTTAGCGCAATATAGTTTATGTAACTTGGAAGACCCGAAATGCTTTCTAAGGTGTCCTAAACATTCATATGTGTCTCTAATCCAGTTTAGAGCAAATGATCTAAAGGTGAAATAGTATAAGCACAGAGTAAGGACGCACGGAATGGACTTCCATCTTCTGTCGACACACCAGGAAAACGTGACAATGAGTTTGAGAACGGTCCACCTAAGTTGAGTTTTTCTCCCTGGGCACACAGTGGGACTGCATTTCCCAGCCTCCCTTGCGGCTAGGTGGGGCCACATGATGGAGTTCTGACCAATCGGGTGTAAGGAGGGATGATGTGCACCACCTGCAGCCAGGCTCAGAAAAACCTCCCCAGCCACCTTCAGTTTCGCTACAAGAGGGAATGGGGACTCTACCGACCTGGATGTGACACAAGGCATAGATAAGCCTTTATCATGTTAAGACACCGATATTTGGCGGCTATTTGTTTCAGCAGAGAGCTTAGCATAACTAACACAAAGACTAACTTGGATTTCAATCTGTACATGAGAGCCTTTTTATTTAAATAACTCCGTTCCCTCCCTCCACTGCCATTCCCTGCACTTAATAAACTCTGCACAAAGCTAAGCCTCAGAAGAAATATCTGAAATCCTTTTCAGAAGAGCCATAGGCTACAATACCAATACATCGCAACAACAGACAATCATCTAAAATAAGTAAATACATCTGGTTGGCCTGAACAACGTCAGAAACGACCAGCTACGCCCCCGAGTATGAGAGTCCAATGACTGAGCATATGGCTGAGGAGAACAGCGGGAGCGGCAGGGCGACAAGTTCTCTGCCATCCCGGAGGAACGACAACAGGCACAACTGGAAAAGATGGCCCTCAACGGGAGAAGATCCATTCATGCGTGTTTATTAAGCACCCACTATGTGCCGGGCAAGCACTGAGGACATAACAGAGAACAAAGCCCCTGCCCTCGTGGAGCTTACATTCATGCGAGGAGACAGGAACGGTAAGTAGTAACTTAGTAGCGTGGCGGAGAACGAAAAGCACCACAATGCCAAATAGAGCTGGGAAGGACATCAAGATGGGGTGGGAGTCACGATGTTAAACTGGATGTTCCAGGAAAGTGTCTCTGATGACGTGTGAGCAGAAGGCTAAAGCAGATGAAGGACTGAACCATGCAGATATTTGGTGGGGCAGGGGGGTAGGGGGGGAAGAACAGTCCCAGGCAGAGGGTGCAGCAAGTGCAAAGGTCCTGAGGCAGCATGTACTGGCATGTCTGGGGAACCAGCCAAGAGGGGAGTGTGCCTGGAGCGAGTGACTGAGGGGAGTGGCTGAGGAGGCTGGAGAGCTCATGAGGAAGACCACGCAGGGCCTAGGAGGCCATCATCAGGACCTGAGCTCCTCCTCTACAGAAGACGCGAAGCAGCGAGGGCTGTGAAAGAGGAAAGCATATGCTAACATGAAATCCAGCACGCTGGATGCAACCATGTAGAAAGACTGAGCACATCTCAGAGAAATTCTATACAAAGTCCCTGAAAGGCGGCAGTGGTGGAGAGCAGGAGCCTGCCTCTGGATTTGGGGGCAGAAATATGGACCAGGACAGATTCAAGAGAGCCTTGTCCAACCCACCTAGACCTGCAAGAGGCCGCATCTGCATGACAAGCTCAGCCACAGGGGCGCCCAGGTGGTTGAGCGGCTGACTTTGGCCCCCGTCATCATCTCACGGTTCGGGAGTTCAAGCCCCACATCGAGCTCGTTGCTGTCAGCGCACAGCCTGCTTCGGATCCCCTGTCCACCCCCCCCTCCCGCCCCTCCCCTGCTGGTTCTTGCTCTCTCAAACATAAACAAAGATTTAAAAAAAAAAAAACAAAAACAAAAAAAGCTCATCCACAGGAGTTTTCAAAGTATTCCCAGATGGTAGTTTACTCTAGGATAGCTTTATGGAGCTCCTTGATCTGGGAGGAAAATGTGCTGGTTAAGAAGTAAACGATCCACACTCCTCTCTTTCCCTTTATGTATAACTGACGGGCATTTGGGGGCTGCCTGCTTTGTAGACACTATGGACGTAAAAACATATAAGTCACGCATGGGTTTGCAGAGCACTCGTCTCTGCAACTCATCAATAAGCAATGGGAAATACCGTGTACGAGATATAGGCAGGAAGAAAGCCTACATCCAGTGAAAGGGGCGGGAGGGAGGTCAGAGCTGCCTCAGCGAACTTAGGACGTGGATCACTGCAAGTAGGAATTACATGGAGTAAGGATGACGTAAGTGCACGTGTGGGCCCATGGGGCCAGCTCAGGGGACAATGAGAGGGCGGGATTATAGAGGGACTCGACACTCAGCAAGAGAGTGTGAGTTTTAATCTGGAAAGCCATGGGATCCAGTAATGGTTTGGGCCAATACAGGTCTTTTAAAATTATTATGAAACTTCTGAACTGAAATACAGCACGCATTCAGAAAAGGGCACAGTGATCATCACAGCCCATTTCCACAAAACGAATAGTTGCAGTAACTGGCATCTAAGTCAAGAGAGAGGGGACGCTGGGTGGCTCAGTCAGTTGAGCATCCGACTCTGGATTTCAGCTCAGGTCATGATCCCAGGATCGTGGGGTCGTCCCTGCTGTCGGGCTCCACACTGAGCGTGAAGCCTGCTTAGAATGCTCGCTCACTCTCTCCCTCTGCTCCTGCCCGCCCCCCCCCCACTCTCTCTCACACTCTAAACATCAATTGATCAAGAGACAGAACATGAGCATCAGCCCAGAAACTTCCCTCAAACGCCACCCTCCCCCCACCATCCTCAGTCATCCGAGGCTGGAAACAGCAACTCCTGCCACCAGGAAGAGTTTTGCCTGTTCTGGAATATCACGGAAATGAAATCGGGAAGCCTGAACTCTCTTGTAGGTGTAAGTGGGGTTTTTCATGAAGCATGTGGTAGTGGGAGTCAGGGTGGCCACACGGTTTCTGACCCAGCGTCCCGGTGGGCCACCTGGCACAGCGCTCACGCCATCACGAACGCAGGGGAGGTTCCCCCCATCCTGAGCCAGAAGCTCCCAGTAAGACTGTCCTGGGACCAAGAGCCAGGGTGGGATACAGAGAAACGGGCCAAGAAGCCGGGAGTGGGGACAGGCCTCCAGGGTTCCCCCCACCCCAGGCACCTCGGCACCTGCCCTCCACCTGTGTGGTCAGCGCTGGCAGCCACCATGTGCCTGGTGGTGACTCTGGGGCACGAGAGTTGCTGCATTTGTCCCCACTCCGGGCGGCCTACTTGCACAGTCGCCCTGGGCGCCTCTGCCGCAGGCCTGGGAAGGCCAACTGTGCCCATCTCCTCCCGACCCCACGGCCGCAGACACCCTGGACGTTGCTTGAACCGGCCACGGTGGGAGGAGTTACACCACAGAAACCGCCCAACCCCACGAGGCAGCCCTCCGCTCCCGCGGCCCCATCTACCAGCACGAGCTTCGGAACCCTTGGCTGACAAAGCAGAACTGCACCGCGCCCGTGGCAGTGTGGCAGCCGGCACGCGAGGGAAGGTGCCGGTGCGTGAGCCGCCCCCCCCCTCCCCGCCCCGGGCCCGGGCCGCCAGGAGAAAAATGCAGCACTGTGGAGAGATGTCACCCCACTCCAGGCCAATCTGCTGGCTTCTACGATCTGCAGAATTTCAAAAATGCAAATGAAGGCAAAAGCAAAAGCTTCCTCTCAAAGAAAAAAAAGGCAATTTATATTTCCCTCAGACGTTTGTTCTGACAACTACAAGCGCTTGTGTAAAACATTTCATCAGTCAGGGAAAACTAGCATTTGCTGCTTTTATAGTTCTTCTCCATTTCTTATTACGGACTATATACAAAGTAAAACATTTACAACCAGGGAGACAGTATACATACCCATGGAAATTTCCATTAAGGGCCAGCAACCATTATAGGATTCAAATAAAATGGGCAAAGTCTGTAGAATGCCAGGAGACCAAAAACATTTGGCTCTAAAAGTCTGGGGAGTCACTTGAATGGCATTGGTTTTTTTACTCCAAGCACTTGTCAAAATAGGAGGTGTTTTGTACGTACGTCAAAGGAAGAGAGAGGTCACAGGTCAGAATGTTGAAAACCCTCTTGTATCACAGCGGCGCCCACGACATGAAGCAAATAAGCAAGGCTCGTCTCTACTACGAGAACTCCAACAGCAAAAGCGAGGTGCTTCATGGAGGTGGCAACAGGAGCGGGGCACAGAGGGGACATAAGCCAGCCTTTAGGGGTGGGGGGGGGTCGGCCGATGTTCTATTCCTTGGCCATGCTGGTTACTTACGTGTGTTCACTTGGCAAAAATCCATCAAACTGTACATTTATGATTGATGCACTTTTCAGTGTGTATGTTACACTTCAATAAAAGGTTGAAAACAACCAAAGAGGCAAATTTAATAGAAACCATCTGCATTCTTCCAAGGACATACAGCTGTTTGAACACCATGTGTATATTTTGTTATGGCTTTTTTTTCTTTTGCAATTAAATATTTAAATCAACACACACGGTGGAGCAAAACAAAGAAACAAACAACCCCATGCACATCAGGGCGGCTCATGGCCACTGGTGGCTGCCGACTCCGGCGGACGCGAAGGCTGCTGCGCTATTAAAGCTGAGAGAAGTTACTGGCTCCCACTCGTGGAGTGACGGTCAGTGTCGAAGCCCTAACCCGCAGGCACTTGGAGGGGGGACCTTAGGGAGGCAATCGGGTCATGAGGGTGGAACCCTCGTGATGGGATGAGTGCTCTCATTAAAGGAGACACTAGGGAGACACCTCTTCGGCATCTGAGCATACGCCAAGAGGAGGGCCTTCAGCAGAACCGGACCACGCGTGCACCCTGGCCTCGGACTCCCAGCCCTCAGGACTATGGGAAATAAACGTTCTTTAAGCCCCCCGCCTACGGTGTTCTGCTACAGCCGCTCAAGGCAACTTGAGATTTCGTGTCCGTTTCTTTTTTTATACATCTTTACTGAGGTTGAGAACAGACAAACAAGTGCACATATTTAATGCGCAAAATTTGATGCATATGGACATATTCCAACACTCATGGAACCATCACCATAATCAAGTAGATGTCCATGTCCAACACTCCCCAAAGTGTCCTTGTGTCCCTTGGTTTTAGTTTCGAGTGTGTGTGGCGGCGGGTGGGGGGCGGTAAGGACACATGAGAATTCTTCCCTTAAACTGCGAAGCGCACGATGCCAGGCTGTCCGCTCCGGCACCGTGGTGCGCGGCACGCGTCTGCAACCTCTTCATCCACGAGACAGACTTCGCAGCAGCCGAACACCGCGGAGCTGCTGCGGCACCTCTATTTCTGATCGGGAATTTCTCATACGGTTTTGAGGCTCTGCTTATTCTCCCATGTTGCATTTCTTCCTTGAGGATACGGTTTATTTTTACCCGATTAAGACATAACTGCTCACGCTCTTATTTCCAGGAGAAAAATCCCTCCTTGCCTAGTTAATGGCAGAAGCCTCCCCACGCTCCATGGAAACATGCGCACAGAGCAAACAGACCCGCCTAATGAATGCGCTTGTCAAAGGTGCTAGATCTTTCAGGACTAAAAATATTTCGTTCGAGAAAAGAGCTGAAGAAGTACTTTAGACACACAGGGACGAAAATGAAGCTAGACCACTAATCACCAGGCCTGGCCCAGCACTTCTGTGATCTCTTTAGAGGGCAACTGAAATACACCCTCTCCTGTATCACTGGCGTGAATATAAACTGAAATGGGGCAAGACTGCCAGTAGCTCTCAAATTTTAAAGAGATGTAGTCTTTAAGTCCGGCAGGCCCATTTCCGGGAATCTCTGTTCCTGAAACCATCCATAGGAGCCTGCGGCGTCAAGTCGCCAGGATGCGTACGGTCGTACCCACCATCAGCTCGGTGCACAGGTGAGGCCGAAAGGCGCTCGGCGGGAGCACGGGAAAATACTTTGCGGTTCACACCTCCTCGGAAGCGGACCACGATGATACGGGAACATGGGGAATATTACATTTAAAACAGGGGGGATCGCTGTGTGCTATATGGAAATATGTCTATGATGGATGAATCAGCTAAAAAAGAGTAAGTTGCAAAATAATAAATATATACTGTATGATCTCTCTTTAATGAAAATACTTCTCTCTATATATACATACACATATACATAAAACGTATGCATGTATAGGGAGACTTAGGTGGCTCAGTTGGCTAAGCTTCTGACTTTGGCTCATGTCATGATCTCACGACTTGTGAGTTCGAGCCCCACATCGGGCTCTCTGCTGTCAGCGCAGAGCCTGCTTCGGTTCCTGTGTCCCTCTCTCTCTGTCCCTCCCTAGCTGGTACTTCCTTTGTTTCAAAAATAAATAAAAACATCCAAAAAACTAAAATAAAAAATATATGCACGCATACACACACTTACACATACATAAAGCAGTTCAGAGAACGGTACAGAGGAGTATCCACCAAGTCACTGGGGATGGGAATGGGGACCAGGTCTGGGCGATTTGGAAGGACCTTCCCATCCCTCCTTATCCACTTCCTCATGGCGTAACAAGTCTGTATTCGTTCGCATAAATATACACACATTCATACCCACACACGTGTACACGAATAGAAATCTATATATACAACGGACAAACCAGCATCCCCTCTGCCATCTGTGATGACACCCTCTAGCACTCCCAGATCTTACCAGTTAGGCACAGGTGCCTATTCTTTCAAGTCCCACAACGCAGACTCCTACTTGAATGCCGAATTTCTGATTAAATAGTACAGAAGCAAGAGACGGCTATGTAGGATTTTTTTCTTACCATTTCTGCGGGTGAGACATGCCACAGGGAAACCGTCTTCTCCTCAGCTTCACTGTTTATAGAGACGTATGAAGGCTGGTAGACTTTGGTGGGCTCTATCACCAGCACCTGAAAGAACAGGCTTCTGTGACACACAGGCATATCCCAGACAGGTCACTCTGCCCGGTGAGCAAGTGGGAAGCGCTGTACTCCACTAACGCTCGAGGACCTACTGTGTGCCACTACTGCTCTAGGGCCTGGGGATACCGCAATCACCACAGGAGTCCCCTCCTCCCGGCAGGGGAGGGGTCTACACTCTGACGGGGCACACAGGAAACACACAGGGATATGGAATATGGTCACCTATACAGTTCTGAAGCAAGCACGACAGAATAAAGGTGGGGGAGCTCTTTAGACACGGTGGCCAAGAAAGGCCTGCCCAGGACAGTGGCAGAGAAGCAGGGAGGCTACAGTTTTTGAGAGAAATGAAGCAAACTGGACGATCTGCAAGGAGGTGCCCGAGGCTATGAGCCACCGGAGGGGACCCGAAAAGTGAGGTGACATTCCATTAGCAATGTTTTCTTGCTGGGGGAGGGTGGGGGGAGAGGGGAGGGAAGGAGAGGGTGGAGATGGGGAGAAAGGAGAGAGGGAGGGGGAGACGAGAGAATGAATGGATTTCCAAAGCAAATATAGCAACCTAATTAAGACCACTAAATCTGGGTGGAGATTATACGAGTGTCTGTTCCGTTAGTTTTTTGTACCTTTCAATAGGTTGGAAATATTTCATAATTAAAAGAAGATTTTCAAACTTATTACCCAAGAACGAAATCATCATCATAATCATCTCAAACAACTTAATCTCTATCAGCAGTTTAATGAAATTCCTGAACACCGCATGTCACACAATCTCACAGCATACATACAGAATACAATTATGTGAAGTTCAATATCTAGGATGCTTACCCATCTTACTTACGACTCCTTATAAGATGGTCATAAAATTGAAACAAAAACTTAATGAAAAGTGAACAGTCATTTTGCTTTCCAATAACACTTTAAAATTTAATTAGTGGCATTGGAGGCAAACCAAAGCTCCACGGGAAACAGCGTTAAATTCCAAATTTTTACCATTAGTCTTGCCCTGATTTCTAACAGGGTTGCTCCGCCTTGGCTCTGCTGAGCTTTGGGGCTAGACAATTCTGTGTTGGGGGAGGGGCCGTCCTTTGCACTGTGGGATGTTTGGCACCTGCCAGGTGCCGGCGGCAACACTTGCCTCGCAGTTGTGACAACCCAAAGTCTCCAGATAGTGCCAAATGTCCCCTGGGAGGCAAAATGATTCTCAGTTGAGAACCACTATTTTAATTTTTTTTTTTAACGTTTATTTATTTTTGAGAGACACAGAGATGGAGAGTATGAGCAGGGGAAGGGCAGAGAGAGAGGGAGACACAGAATCCGAAGCAGGCTCCAGGCTCTGAGCCGCCAGCACAGAGCCCGACGCGGGGCTCGAACTCACAGACAGTGAGATCATGACCTGAGCCGAAGTCGGCTGCCCAACCAACTGAGCCACCCAGGCGCCCCGAGAACCACTATTTTAGAGAGCACGGCCAACTTCTTATAGTGAGCTGGCTAGATTCTACCAAAGACTGACAGATGTCTTAACATTTTCAATTACTCCAAGGTTTTCTACCTTTCAGGCATTCGATAATTAGATAGTGCCAACCCTCAGTTTCTCTGGCTTTATCTGAAAGACATGGATTTAGCGTGACTTACTGGAAATCTGAGTCCATCGGTAACTTTGTTTGTTGCCTCAAATATTATATCTAACCAGAAGTCAAGCCGTTCTTGCCTGGGCGAATGTTCGATAACGGGTCTCCTGAAGCGCTGAATTAATAACAAGTTCTGAACTAACGATCGTAGGTACCTAGAAAAACCACAAGCACCAGTAAGTTAGACCCTTCCAGAAATGGACTTCGATTCTACTCCCTTTAAAAGAGGTTCTCCAAAAGTTTAATTTACTTAAATTCATAGTGTGTAGTGAGTGCTTCTTAATCATTTGGCAGCCACACACTTAATTAAAAGAAGCCCAAAAAGCAGGGAAAATAAGTTTGTCCGACAAAATCATACAATATGGCTTTTTACCAACATGGGGCTAATGGTATGCAGAGTGGAGACACTGGCAAGCATTTGCTAACAACTGTCTTAATAACAAAAGCCTGAAGTTTGAAACTCAAAGCAATTACAAAATGACAAAATCTCAAAGTTGGTTTTAAATTAACCTTTTTATTTTCAGGTAATTGTAGATTTATGTAGAGTTGTTAGAAATAATACAGAGATCCCATGTACCCTTGGCTGGGTTTATACCAATGATGACGGCTTACAAGATCACAAGCAGAATATCAACATGGATACGGTTAGGACAGAAAACATTTTCACTGTCACAAACGTCCCTCATGTTTCCCTTCTAGAGACATGCCATTTTCCTTCCATCCCTCTCTTCTCCCTGACCCCAGACAATCACAAATGTGAAATTCATCGTATTTTTTTTTATTAGATCTGACCAGGTAGATTTTGAAGTTATGAGGTCCTCAATCTCCCCACCTCTTTACTGTCTTCAGGCCAACTGAAGTTGTTGAAACCTAGCCGTTGGGCAGTAGTGGCCATGTTGTCACTGGTAGTGAACGGGGATGGGTCCACTGAAAGCACTCGAGTGTTGTTTTGCTCGACTTTGAGGATAAAGTCTGGAGCCGTCCCTGGAAGTCAGCTAGACCCTGACTGACCTGCTTGGGTACCATGCAGTGAGGGATTAATTCCGTAGGTCTGGGTCCTCCAAACTCTACACCTTCCAAAGGAAGGTCTGGCCCTTGACTGGCTTCTGGGACATCACCTATAGCCCCTTGGGACATCCAGCTCGATAAGAGTGTCTCTGTTTACCTGGAGCCTTGGGCCATGCTGTATCATTGCCATCTCTACAGAGGCTGGGGACTCAGTGACTAAGGTCGACTACAGGGGTGCTACATGCCTACATGACTGACCCCCCATAAAACCCTGGACACCAAGACTTGGTGAGCTTCCCTGGGTGTCAATACTTTGTGCACGTTGCCCTCCACTGTTGCTGGGAGAAGTAAGCACTGTCCATGTCACTCCACTGGGTGAGGACAAGTAGAAGCTCGTACCTACTTTCTCCCGGCCTCTGTTCTATGTGCCTTTTGCCTTTGCTGATTTCAATCTGTATAATTTTATTGTAGTAAACCTTAGCCATGAGTACAACAGCTTTTCTGAGTTCTGTGAGTTTTTCTACCAAATTATGAACCTCAGGGTGGTCTCGGACCTACTCAATCAGGTCCCAACACCTGTAAGTCGCTGTATGTGCTAATGTGATTAGAATGGATTCAAGGCTTGGCTGTCACCTCCGTGGAATCTGCTCTAACTCAGGTGCAGCAATGCACCTTAAAAGTAGAATTCTGGAAACATCAACCACTCCAGGAAGGCTGGAGACTCCGCCTGACCCCTCGTTGGCTCAGCCTCAGAAAAATTTCAAGAGAGTGATAGAGCTTGGGATCAAATTTAGGTCCTTCAGGCTAGGGAAGAAATAGGGTCCAACTAAAAGTAAGTGAAGAGATTCTGATCCCCGGGAGTCCAGATTGGCCCAGTGAGCTGAGAAATAACGGGGCAGATGAACATGGATCATTAAAAGTAAAAACTTTTAAATTACACGTGAAATCCAAATGCATTCAAGACAAAGCAGAAAAATAAGAGAAAAGGAATAAAAGATTAAAAACTTCTTATAAGGCTACCTCCCTGAGATCGCCCGCTGTTGATATTTCAAGGCAAAATCCGTCACACATTTACTGATTACACAAAGATCTAAGTAGCATCTATTTTGAGACCACAGAAGTCAAGGTCATAATATCCTAACGGGGCTTCGTGCCTATTGGCAAGTCAGCTATTGCCCGCCTTGCACAGACCTTGCTCTGAGTCGCATGCCAAACACAGATTAATTGCAAGACGACACAGAACTGTGGTTTTCAAAGTGTGGTTCCCCAGGCCAGCAGTATCAGAATGTCATTTGTAAACGCAAATTCCCAGGCTCCGCCCTAGACCTTTGGAACCACA
This sequence comes from Paguma larvata, assembly GCA_030068075.1. Taxonomy (NCBI): domain Eukaryota; kingdom Metazoa; phylum Chordata; class Mammalia; order Carnivora; family Viverridae; genus Paguma; species Paguma larvata. The sequence continues at coordinate 13,904,689 of CM057830.1, forward strand.
CACGGTAAGGGCGTAAGGGCTGCCCAGCTATTTGTGTTGTAATCAACACAGCTGATTCTGATACATTCTGAGAGCCACCGAGAGAGGAAAATAGACCCTGCAGTTGACTTTTCTTATTCTAGGAGAAACCACGAACACACGTCCGTGCCTCCCAGCGCCCTTTCTTGCCGTTTTCATGGCTACATGACGGGCTAAGCCAGGGTCACTGCTGCGCCACCGTTCTCTTGACCGTATCTTGGTCGTTTAGTTCCAGTTGTCGTGTGTGATGCCCATCACTTTGTGGGTGTCCTTTTAGCTTGACTACCTGCTAAAATACGCACTAGTACCGAAGAAGGTTCTGTTGCTGAGGACCGAGATGACGACCTACAGAAATTCATAAGACTGAGAGTGTGCTCTTGGAGACGGAGTGCGTAGGGACGTCATCTGTGCACGGATGTGCCCGTCTGTCTGCTCTTCCCTCTCCCTCCCGTCACATAAACCCACAGGAGCCTTCAGAGCTGTTCTTTCTGCCCTAACTCTGCTTTAATGAAGAACTCAGAAGGAGAAACACAGCAATCGTTATGGTCTTTTTGCATTTATCCCTCTCCTCCCTGCAGAAAACCTTTCAGAACAAGATCAGATATTGAGAGAAGTGACGGCCACACACAGATGTGACTCACCAGACTGGAGGTTTCAGTTTGAACAACCTCTCTGCTGCCTGGACGGCCTTCCCGACGTCGCTGGCCAACATGCTGACGGTGAAGAACTGACCCACATCCCAGTAGTTGTTCATTTTCTCCAAGCTCCCTTTTCTTCCCAACAAACTGTTTAGCCGGACACCTTAAGAATTTGAATTTCAGATGAGGTTATGAAAAATATTTCTAGTTTCGATCATATCGTGCAATTGTTCCTTTTGAACCAAAACACTAGTTATTTGAAGATAATTTTTGATGCTGAATTTGTGTGACCACAGCACATCAACATCTGCTATCGAAAAGAACTTTACCTGTTTTCCTTAGTTCCGCGGAGGTTTCAAACTGCTGTCCCGCAACCATCAGCAGAATCGCGAGGTTGATTCCTGAGTAGAGGGACGGCTGGAGCTCAAATCCTTTCCGATACCTGCCGACACAACCGCCCGACTCTTATTCTTCCAGTAGAAGCAAAAAATTGTACACGATGGCACAAGCCCACCTTCTCATGAACTTTTTTTTTTTTTTACCAGCTAACCGACCGTTTCCAGATCCCCTCCCTCTATACAAACAGCTACACGCCAGCACTCAAGCAGCTTCTTCAAAATGTCATAATATTAACAGTAAGGAGTTGAAAAAGTTTCATCGGTTTTATACTTTTTGATGAAAAAACCACAATCATTGTAAAAAATAAGGAAATGATATTAAAGTGCACAAAAGAAATTTAAAACCTTTTATAACCGTATCTCCCAAAGCAGACCGCAATTTGACGCCCAAATCACATTTTAAAAGTTAAACTCCATTTGTAACATTGAGCGTTTTTTACTGCACGGAAATTCCATCGATTGTAGGCTATTACTCTGCAGGTGGTCTGTTCGCTTCTCTCACAAGATTGAGTCAGTTTTTCATGGCCGAAGCAGTACGGGCAGGATCCTGGCCCCCAGCTCGCTCTGAGAGTAGTGGCACAGTGTGACAGAGGAGCAGGGAAAAACATTCAAAACAGAGAACACCAGTTTTACACCTGAAGTTTAAAGAGTGCCATTTTAATTATCTTACTCTTTTTTTCTCTCTACAGAAAAAGCTTCTTTCCCTTCCATGAGCGAGTAGAAATATCATGGTTGGGAAAAGAGAATTTGATTAACAAAGTAATGAAACGAAAATGTCGTTAAGGGGCACAGTTCATACCAAAGACTTGTAAGTCAGGAGGAATGTGATCACTCACGTGACAACAAGAGAGTTACACGCCAACAAAATATTAATTGTGGAAGGGAGAACCTATCATTTAAGACTGTTAAAATTCAGTTTTGTGAACTTTGGGGCATAATACGAGTACGCTCCAATGAGCCAGAGGACACTAAGCAAGTCATTCCAACACTACCCAATAAAATTCCAATAAAATTGAAAAACCTTCCCCCTCCCCATGTCCTATGGCATTTGATTCTTTTTTCACTTTTTTTTTTTTTACTATCAAAAGTTATCTAGGAAGAGGGCAGAGAGGGTGACTTCTCTACGCTTCTTATTCATAAAGAAAACAGGTCCAGCTTAGGGGCCAGACGAGACTTGAACTTGGAGTCAGGATTGCAGTCCCAAATTTGCCTCTCACCAGCCCCCTCCTTCCCTGTGCCCATGTTTCACAGTAGGACCAGAGGCCTTGGGTTAGAAGATCCCAAGGTCCCGCCATACCAGAGACTAAGCTTCATTTGTCCCTGTATCCACTGCCTTCTGAAGTGGATAGAGAAGGGCTCCTAGGACTTTCATGAAGGAGCCAAAAGGCAGTCATTTCCTTACCTGAGGGTTGAATTCTTGGCCACTGTGGTGGGAACACAGCTTCCTGTTTTGGCTCTACCCAACATTAATTGCCCCTTAACACCCTGAGCGACTCCTGTCTGTCATACAGTACATCAGGTACCACTGGGGATTACCTAAGAATAAAACAAGGTCCCTGTCCTCCAAGAAACTGTACTATGGTAGAGGTAATAATATCTACACACAACTAGTGCAACTAGGGAAAACACAAACATGAGTGTGATAAGTATCCTAAAACTACACAAATCTAAGTCTAGAGAGACTCGGAGAAGGTAAGTGGGGCCACCCTGAGAAGCCTGAGATATGGCACGAAGACGGAAAGATGTGCAATGACAGAGATTTGGAAAGGAAACCTCCGACACAGCAAATGACGGGAACAGAGACGGGGGTCTGCAGAACTCCTCGGAAACTTCAGTTTAGTTGGCCGTGCATCAGGTAGTGGGCGATGGGGCTCGGGGTGGGTTGGAGAAAGTTTGCAGAGCACCTAGAATGGTGATCTAAGCAGTTTGAATTTTTATTTAATAGGGAATGGAGAGCCATGGCGGGTCTTCGAACTTTAGGAGGAGTAAGGCATCGTGGTTCAATCCACAAGGATAGACTTTAGAGACACCCAGCACAGAGCCTACTTGGAATACAGTTAGAACATTCCTGGCAAGAAAGTAAAAAAGAATGGCACTGACCAGGGTGGTGGTGATGAGCAAAGACTGGCAGGAAGTGAGGGAAGATGCGGAGAGGGGCTGCAAGGGGGAACTGACCGCATGGGGGGATAAGGGAGTCAACATCACCAGATGTTAAAAAAAAAAGTCTATGTGTAGGAGGCTGAGAATGGTAGTAAGAAAGCAAGACACTGGAAGCCATCCCTTGTGGAGAGGTGAGGACTTCAGCCCGGACGCGCTGCATCTTAAATAGCAGCACCACCTTCAGGTGGAAAGGATGGGCAAAGAGGGGGTGATGTGGGGCCAAAGCATAGGACACCGGTCAGGCTGGAGATCGGCTGATGGTTCCTTCGTGTGGGAGTGACCGGGATCACCGGGCAAGACAGTGGGTGAAGAGAGGAGGGCAGATGACAGAGCCGGCAACATGTATGGAAGGAGAACAAAGAAGGGGAGGGGGAGAGGGCAAGGGGAAGCAGGGAGAACTGGGAGTGGAGCCGCAATGCTAAGAGCTCCTGTGGTAGAAATGGGTGAGGTGAGCTGTTGGCTCCACCTGGAAACTGTGTCCAGGGTCTGACAGCCCCTCGTTTTCATTACCACCACCTGGGCTCAAGCCACCATCCGCTCTTCCCTGATTTACTGCAGTCATCTCTTGTTCCCTGTTTCCGCTCTTGTCCCTGTGGTAGATTCTTTAATAGCCACAAATCCCTCTCATCCCACTACGCATGTGCTTGTCACTTCTCCCACTCACAGCTGGAGTCTACTTCTCTGCCCCCTTGAATTTGGGCTAACCATGTGATTTGCTTATGATCTGACTGAGGGCATGAGGCAGAACTGATCTCGTGTGAGTTCCAGAGCCTAAGCCTTGCAGCTTCCACCTTCACTCTCTCAGGATGCTACCCACCAAGCTGGTCTGCGAGGATTAGAACCACAAGCAGAGAATGGAAGTGAACTAGACCCAGCACCAGTTGCCAAACGTGTGTGAGGCCATCTGAGACCTTCCGGCCCTCCTGAGCCTCCAGCTGAGCTCATTTTTAAGAGTGAGACCAGCACTTTAGGAGTGCAACCAGCTGAGTGGCTGCCTGGCCAATCCACAGAATCATGAAAAATTATACATCACTGTTTTAAGCCACTAACTTTTGGATGTTTGTTATGCAGCAAATGATAGCTGATACACTCCCGAAACATCTTCTATGCAAAAACAGTGAGAATGTGCTGGTAAAAGAGCATGTCGGATCTCGTCACAGCTCTGCTCAGAGTGCTCTGATGTTCTATCATCACAATAAAAGAGTCTTCTCTCCCATTTCCTGCCACTCTCCCCTTGCTCATGCCTCACTGTCCCTGAGCATGCAGAGCAAGCTTCCTCCTCTTGGTCCTTGCCTTTGCCGGCCCTTCCTCCCGGAACACTTTCTCCACAGTTCTCTGCACCGTCACATCTTTCCTCACCTTCACTGATGACCCTACCTGAAACGGCAGACAACTCCTCCCAAGTCTCCTCTGGATCCCTGGTGAACTTGGCCCTAGAGACCTCATCAACAGTTGACATCCTATTTTTCTGTCTTTCTTTGACTTCCCTCACCAGCAATGCAAGGTCCACAAAGGTGGGAATTCATGTCTGCATCTGCTGTGTCTTTATCCCCACCACCTAGGAAAGTTTCCGGCATACAGTAAACCCTCCACAAACTTTTGTTAAATGAACAAAGGAAGGAAATGAAAGCAGGCAGGCAGGCAGGCAGAGCTCACTGAGAAGATAATGCGCTGATGGTGGTGGAACACAGTTCTGGACAGAGTAGCTGGGAAGGAGCATGTGGAGCCTCCTTCTTGCCCTATAAATGAGTCAACTTGTGGGAATAACGTCCCCAGTACAAAAACCCAGTTTGTAAACTGGGAATCTGGAAAAAAGGAAAAAGAAAATCTGGAAAAGTCCCAAACCACGTTTATGACTCTGTTTCTCCCCACTGCTAGCAGGCAGGCAGACACACGCACGTAGGGAAAAGACCTGGATGCCGAGCCTCTGCAGTTCTGTGCTTTGCAGAGATGCACGCGCTATACCAACTAGGACGGAGGATTTACCACTCGATGGCGCTGTCGCGGCTGGCGCCGTCTTTGCACTCCGAATCCAAGAAGATGTCCTTGTAGATCCTCCCGCACAGGCAGAACATGTCAGGGGCCGGGCGGTCACAGCTCTGCAGAACCTGGAGCATGACCTGCAGAGCCTTCTCACGGTCGCCGGCACTGTTTCTCCTGAAAGAGTTGTGTGGAAACATCGCTCAGGTCTGAAGCAAGACATGGGAGCACACGTGCGCTCATTCTGGCAAGGGCTGGTGTGAGGATGCCTCACTTTAGCAGGAAACAAAAGCTAAATAATAATTCATTTCTTCATGTTCAAATGTCACAAGTGCTTCCGACCCACAGCAGTAAATCTCACACCATCACAGTCCCTACTTTGTCCCTTTCTGAGACCCAGACTGTGGATGAGAGCAGATGCACACCGAGGTGTTTGGACAGACAGAAAACAACATGGCAGAGCCACCTGTAGCTGGACGGACAGCGAGGATCTCGGAAGCTACGCCTGAGTCGGGAGGATGACGTGGTTTGACAAAAGGTTCTTTTGGAAAAGCGGCAGGGCCCCCGGTTCAGAAAGCCAAGAGAAATTCAGAAATGTGTTTTGGCATTTCTCGACCTTGCCATCCTCAACCAGGAAAAGACCCAGCAATTCCTGTTCTCCTGTCTCACAGTCTATCCACTGGAAAATAAAATTTAGAAAACTGTTTCTATGTTCATAAATCCCAGGCTTCTCTCTTATTAACTTAGCTGGTAAAAGTTTCATTCCACACACATAACGGATTCCTTCGATCATTGTTAAAAATAACCTTTGCCACAAAATAACCAGAGTTTGTGGCTGTGAAATATTAAGTGCTCCCGTGAAGCTTTGAAAACAAATGCCCATCAGCTGCGGAGCCTGATTAAATCAACGCTGGCTAATGATGTTCATATTCATATCGTAGTAAACATCTGTAGAAAGAAACAATTTCTATGTAATACTGCTGTGGCGTGAGCTCTAGAATATAGTGTTAAGACCAGAAAGCAAGGCATTGAACACCATACACAGAGTGCTACCTTTTTATTTAAGCAAAGCAGGGATGTGAATATTTTATCTGCTTTTATTTCTTCAAAACGGAAGGATAAACCAAAAGGTGATAAAAGTGGCTGCCGACAGGTGGAGGGAGAAAACATGCTGAAGACAGGACTCCAAATTCACTTCCTGGAATCCGACTTGGAAACTAAGCTTTTTAAACTAAATTATAAAAGAAAATGAATTTTGAAAAATTTTAAATTGTTCCCTATAAACACCATTTGCCAATAAACACCACCTGAATTTGTGGCTGGAGCCACACAAAACAAACGACCCTCTGCAGGCGGTCGGTGGCTTACCCACAAAAGACAAACCGATTCACATGATTTTTAACGCACAGCACTTTGTATTTTCCTAAGAGGATATAACAAGGAAAAAATACAAATGCAAAGAAATCTTAGTTTCTAGTAATCATATTGTTAGCAATGATACAGGAACTAGTCTTTTATAAAACTTACCTATCCGTAGTATAGAATACAACAAATAATGGTGTTAATATCATTAGGAACCAGATTTTTCAGTTGATACAAACACAAAATCAAAGGAATTCACTAAAATCCTACAGCCCTAAATCTGAATGGAAACATCGGTATGAAGTCACCCCGTGGTTTTCCTAGCTCTGTCTACTGACAAGGACCAAAAACGATGAGCAACTCAGTAGCAATAAGAACCTCCAAACCCTGACTGGGGTCCTTAAATACCCCCTCTCACTACAAGGAACCAGGACTTCGTGGAGGAGTGGCAGATTCCAGGCATGTCTAAGATGATACTAGAACATCTTAATATAAAGAGACAAACTACGAAGTTCAGATCGAAAAGACTCAGGAATTAACAAGAATCAGTTTTTGGCCAAAGAAGGGACAATATGAGCATTAAGAAGAATAGTACCTATAAAAAAAGACTGAAACATATCAGCTGTGTTAAAATGATGAGTTCATAATCGTCTTACACCACTTGAGGCGTCACCTTTGGAGAACGCTAAGGAACAACCTCATTATTTTTGAAAATTATCAAAGCAAAAATTAAGCATATAGTCTCCTTTTCCCAGATGAATTGTACACTGGGGGTAACCAAGTCAATGAGGAGAGGAAATATCTCTATAAAGTATTTGCGCTAATAACTCGGGAATTATAAAATGTAAATACCACTGTTTTGTGACCCCTAATGAAACAATGGATCTCGGCAATGATCGCCAAGGGCCACTCGCATCACAAAAAAAGAAAACACAAATAAAATACACAATGAACTATGAAGTATTCTTCGACTATGAAGTATTCTTTCCAGAAAAAAAAAATGAAACAGGAATCTGAAATAAGCCTCCAAATCGAACTACCAAGTTACAAGGAGAAAAAGGGACAGAGGAATTTAATAAATCACACCACGGGTGTACTATTACGAAACCCACAACTTTGGAAATGCTATCAGACAAATGCTTCCTTACCATGTAAATAATAGGGAAAAGAAAAAATGAGAGAAGGGGAAACCTATATACTAAAAAAAGACTTGGAGCCCCTGGGGGGCTCAGTCGGTTGAATGTCCGATTCTTGATTTCGGCTCAGGTCATGATCTCATGGTTTGTGGGACTGAGCCCCGTGTTGGGTTCTATGCCAACAGCGGGATTCTATGCCTCCTTGGGATTCCCTCTCTCTCTTTGCCCCTCCCTCACTTGCACATGATCCCCCCTTAAAATAAACAACCATTACAAAATATGTTAAAATAGACTTAAGAGTTGTCTCAACCAAATGCCATGTAAAGACCTTGTTTGGATCATGACTCAGAAAACCCCGCTGTGCGCACAAAAATAAAGACAGAGAGGTCCCCAGGAAAATCTGAGCATCGATACTGAGGAATTGTTGTTCGTCTTTAGGTATAACACGATCATGACTACGTTTTGTCAAACTGTTCCCCAGACAATACAGAAATATCTCAGGATAAAATGGTATGTCTTTGCTTCATAATAAATCTGGTGGTGGGGTAGAAGGGAGCCGGTGGGGCGAGCGGGAAACAAAAATGGCCGTGCAGGGGTCCTTGCTGAAGAGTGGAAAGGGGTACATGGGGGTTCACTATATTACTCCTTACTTTTCACTGCGTTTCAAATTTATATTAGTAAAAACAAAAAAGTAAAAGGTATCCATCCTGACTCCGTTCTGCTTCTAGAATCTGGAAATAGAAAAACCCCTATATACTTTTTTTCAAGAATTTTTGAACCAAGATGTTTATTATGGCATTGCTCCTAACAATGAAAAACTAAAGATAACGCAAATGTCTGTTAACAGATGAATGCTAGAATACAGTTTATAACAACCAAATCATGGAGGATCATGCAACCCTCAGAAAGAGGTAGGTCCATATGTAATTACAGAGACGAATTTCCATAATAGTTTATGGAGAAAAACTGCTGAACTAAATGAATGGCATGACCCTATTCTTTGCAGGAAGCACTGTTTATACTTACGTTCATGTGCACCAAGTCTGGAAGGACACACATTAAAACTGTTCAAAAAAAATCACTGCTGGGACTAGCACAAGGTGTTCCTGCGCATGTTTTACTAATAACTGTTCTAAAAAATAAGGAGATTATTCTTTTTAATTTCTCAGCAATTGACAACAGGCTCTTTCATGGTTTCTTTCCTGACGACCCGTACGTCATAAAACTACTGCGGCACTCAAGACAACGGATTAGTACTTCCAACAGCTTTACTCGGTGGGGGTTCTGTTAGTGAATTCAGCTCCAGAGAAAAGTATTTGATTACCTGAGCAACTATTTTCTCTAGTCTCCCAAGTATGGTACATTGGTAGCCCCATTCTGGATGCATGAGAGAGTTCATTCGATCGATACAATGGGCGCCTTAGGGCTTTAGGGTTTACTTCTCTGTGGAACCCAACCCGGGGTGAGAAGGGCTAATCTAGACACTTGGCATTTTTCAGGAAACCTGAAATTATTAATTATTAATTAGGCCTGTATTACAACTTTGATTTTTTTCCTATTTTCTACCTTGGTCTTGTTCTCAAAGATTTGATCTGAACTCTCTTTGTCCGTAGAATCTGATTTTATCAGCCTGCAAAACAGATCTCTTAATCAACAGCCCACTCCAGCTACCTTCCCATTTTAAAGAGCCAAGAGGTACCAACCCAATTTTACTACAGCACTAAAATAATTTCTACGGGCTGTGGCAGGAACAGAAAAAAGAGTAAAACTTTAATGAGGTACAACATTTTTACATCTGCTATGAGCCAACTTCTGAGGTGTGAAGTATTCAGGATTCTGAAAAGAATTTACTTAACTAAATGCTTCATTATTGATCTGAGTTCAGGTTCATTTGTTTGGTTTTCTTTGGACCGTTTACCGCAACGTTTCCCTTCCATTTTTTTTCATTAACTTGAAACTTGCCCTTGTTACTAAAAACAAAAGGTCTTTTGAGAATAAAAAGAAAAACACCAAATATTTGCAAAAAATGAAAAGCAAGGCGATTTTCAGCTTACAAGCCACTTTAGGACAGGTGCTAAATAGCTAATCCCTTTAGTTGTTAATAATCAGTTTTTAGATCTGCTTATCATTTTCAGATCCCAAAGTATCCAAGAACAAGTCTATAGATAAAAACTCCTGTGTTTAATCAGTCTGGCAACATATGTTTCTGACAATAAGGCCATTTCACAAATTAAGAGAAAGATATGAACTAAGTGGGGTCGCAACCTTGGCTTGCACATTAGAATCACCTGGGAAACTTTAAACACCTTGGTGTTCAGGTTGCACTTGAGCCCAACTAACTCCGTCTCTGAAGATGGGACGCAGGCACTGGTGTGTCCTACCCTGGACGCTGGGATTCAGTAGGTCTGCACCACTGCTAAATTCACCGACCGCATCTCAGCCCTGGTCTTATCTGGCCTCCAGCAGCATTTGACAGCTGAGGACTCCTTCCTCCGTGGACTACCTTCTTCATTGGGCTTGCAGGTCACCATATTCACCTCATTTTCCTTCTACTTGAGTCTAATTTTCTCGTTCCTATTTGTCTCCCTAGTTTTTTAACACTGGGGTGTCCTTAAGCATAACCCTTGGACGTTTCTTACGAGTAACTACACTAGATCCCTTGGTGACATCATCTGGTGTCCTGCTTTTTCAAACATCTAGATCCTGATGACTCCCAAACTCTCATCTCCAGCCCGGAGCCCTCCCCCAAACTCCATACCCAAATGCCTTCCGAGCATCTCACTTGCATGTCTAATATCTCAGACTCTATGTGTCCAAAACTTAAGTGCTGACTGTCCCATCAAAGGTATTCTTCTCCGTCTTATTCAATAATGGCCAGTCCATTCCTCCTGTTTTTCGTTCCCAAAACTCTGGAGTCATGCTTCATATTGTTGGTATCTTTCATTCGATCGAATAATTCTGTTGGCTTTTATTTTAAGCCATATCCAAAAATGGGCTACTCCTCGTGACCCCCACCACTACTACCCCGGTCCAAATAACCATCATTTCCTGCTTTCACCCTCACCCTCCACAATCTGTTCTCAACACTGGAGTCAGAGCGTTCCTGCTAAACACTAAGTCACATCATGTCCCTCTGCTACGCGAAAGCGTCCAAGCAAATGCGAATCATGTATCTGACAAGGGATTAACATCCAAAATATATAAAGAGTTCATACAACTCAATAGCAAAAAAAAAGTCTCATTAAGAAATGGGCAGAGGGTCTGAGGAAGCATTTTTCCAAAGAAGGCATAACGACAGCCAAAAGTAAAGAAAGCCAAAAGACACAGGAAAAGTGCTTGATATCCCTCATCGTCAGGAAAATGCAATTCAAAACCACAACAAACTGCCACCTCGTACCTGTTAGAATGGCTAAGATAAATTAATAAATTAAAAAAAAAGAAATAACAAGTGCTGGCGAGGATGTGGATAAAAGAGAACCCTCGTGCACTGTGGGTGGCATGCAAATTGGTGCAGGCGCTGTGGAAAACAGTATGGAGATTCTCGAAAAAATTAAAAATGGAACTACCATATGATCCAGCAATTCCATTTCTGGGTATTTATCTCGAGGAAACAAAAACGCTAACTCTGAGGGATAGCGGCGCTCCCAGGTTCACCGCAGCATTATTTACAACAGCCAAGACCTAGAAGCATCCTAAGTGTGCATCGATGGCTGAGTGGATAAACAGAATGTGGTATACATACACCATGGAGTATTATTCAGTCACAAAAAGCAATCTTGCCGTTTGCAACAGCATGGATGGACCTTGAGGGCATTGTGCTGAATGAAACAAGTCAGAGAAAGACAAATACTGTATGCTCTCACTTCTATGTGGAGTCTGAAAAAGCAACCAAACCAAGCCCAACCAAGCTCACGGATACAGAGTACAGACTGGCTGGTGCCAGAGGTGGGGGATGGGAGGTGGGTGAAATGGGTCAAAAGGTATAAACTTATACCTTAAAAGTTATAAAATACATGCGTCCTGAGGATGTAATATATAGCATGGTGACAGTAGTTAATACTATATTGGATATTTGAAAGTTCCTGGGGTGCTTGGGTGGCTCAGTTAGTTTAGTGTCCAACTTTAGCTCAGGTCATGATCTCACCGCTCCTGAGTTCGAGCCCCACATCGGGCTGTGTGCTGACAGCTCAAGAGTGTGGAGCCTGCTTCGGATTCTGTGTCTCCCTCTCTCTGTCCCTCCCCGGCTCATGCTCTCTCTCAATCTCTCAGAAATAAATAAATGTTAAAAAGAATTTTTTAAATTAAAAAAAAGAAACTTCCTAAGAGATCTTAAAAGTTCTCATCACAAGAAAAATATCTATTTATGTGTAGTGATGGGTGTTAATGAGACTTCCTGTGGTCATCATTACACAAAATGTACATACATCAAATCATTCTGGCATACACCTGAAACTAATATGTTATATATCAATTACATCTCAAAACCAAAAACAAGAAAACACCCTTCCGGGGGCTCCCATCTCAGAGCTAACGCCGATTTTCTTTCAATGGCCTACGAGATTCTGTAAGACCTGGCTCGGTTATTTCACCTTCCACCCCCCATCCCCTACTCTGCTCCAGCTGCACAAGCGTCCCTGCTGTTCCACGTGCTGATCCCCCTGCCTGGAATGTTCTTCCCCAATATATTTACATGGTATGTTCCCTCATCTCTCATTTTTTTCCATGTCACCCTCCAGTAAGTCAGGTCTTCTCTGAGCACCCGGCTTATAACTGTAACTTGCCCCACCAACCTCCCTGTCACCCTAACCTGCTTTATAATTTGACTTAGTTTGGTCTCTCCCCATTTAAGAATGTTAGCTCCAAGAGGAAGGAATTTTTCTTTCTTTTTTTTATAATGTAGAATTAACCATTTTATTTTATTATTTTTTAATGTTTATTTATTTTTGAGACAGAGACAGAACATGAGCAGGGGACAGGCAGAGAGAGAGACACAGAATCAGAAGCAGGCTCCAGGCTCCGAGAGGTCAGCACAGAGCCCGATGTGGGACTCGAACTCAGGAGCTATGAGATCGTGACCTGAGCTGAAGTCAGACGCTTAACTAACTGAGCCACCCGGGCGCCTCAGGAAGGGATTTTTCTGTCTGGTTTGTTTACTGCTATGCCCCAAGGCTTAGAACTCGATCTAGCATGTTGCAGTTGCTAAATAAATGTCTGTTAAATGGACGACAAACTGAGCAGGACTCAACATACTGACGTGAAAACATCTCCATCCAATGACTGTTATGTGAACAAAGAAAATTACAAGGGCGCCTGGGTGGCTTGGTCAGTGAAGCGTCTGACTTTGGCTCAGGTCACGATCTCTCGGTTCACGAGCTCGAGCCCCGCATCGGGCTCTCTGCTGTCAGTGCAGATCCTGCTCTGGATCCTCTGTTCCCATCTCCCTCTGCTCCTCCTCCCTTTGCCCCTCCCCCCTCTTTAAAAATAAACATTTTTTTAAAATTACGGAGCATCTCCTGTATTGTAAAAGCCCTGCAGTATGACATAGTGAACGGCATGTAACCTCAGACAACTGAAAAGATATACACCAAACTGATGGGACAGATTACTTCTGGAACATGACTGAGACTAGAGAAGAGAATTATAAGGGACAACCGCTTTAAATGTTTTTTCCCCAGGTCCTCCCAAAAGTATATAAATGTATTTCTTATTTATGCAATAAACTACACAGAGTAAAAACAGAACACTGGACTGGGAATCCTACACAGCTAGAGTCTGATTATCTTCATTCCTTTTACTACCCATCTGAATTTTGAGCAAATTGCTCACCCTTTCGGAGCTTCCGTCCTTCATGTGAAAGGTATGTTTGACTTTGCTTACCTCGCCAGGCAACTGTGAACTACAGGTCTGCCAGAGCTTTGATCGGTCACTAAGCAGCCTGCCTGTCCATCTGTCTTTTCTGTACTGTGTGTCTGTAAGAGAAAGCTCACAGGGGGGCAGAAAGAGTTCCAAAAAACTTTTTCTTCTACACGAACACTCAGAATTAACAAGTGAAAAGTCTCACCAGACCGGTGTCCTTTCTAGGACAAACTCTGTCTTGGGCTGCCCACCAAAAACCTCTGAAGAGATTCCTGCTTCCAATTCGGAGTAGAAGACTGTGAAAGAACTTCCGCTCTCACAGTAACGATAAAAACCTGGACAACATATAAACTCTACCGAAGAGGAGGAAGAACTTCCTTGATGGATTCCACAGGAAAACGACGCTTTCAGAGCTGAGAGAAGAGCCATGAGAGCCCCCTTACTGGGGCGCCTGCTCCAGGTACTGACAAATGGAAGAGTGAGCCTCTGACAGAGGAACTTCACAGAGACAAAGAGAAAATCAGCAAGGTTTTGGACAATAGCAGGGGCTGATGGGAAATAACGGAATCTGGAAGGGTCCCCAGGCAAAAACGAATCACTTGGCGTAAGAAGTCTCGTGCAGCAGTCACCCCCTAAATTTTACCAAGAGATCTGTGATGAAGGGGAGGCTCAAAGGAGAAAGAGATCACACATGTTATCATACCTCTCAGATGGGGGTCCCTGCGAAAACTGAATCCAAAGATGATAGAAACAGCAACTCAAAATCCTCTGTGCTCAAATACTGACGAGATCAGAAAGGCAGCAGACAGACAAGAGGTGGGGGTCGGGTTAACCACAAGTAAACTGATTAAAATCGAGTCCAGTCCCAACCCAGCTACTCCCTAGGAGAAATATGAAAAAAAAAAAAAAAAGTTATGTATGCTAACTGCCAGACCTAAGAAAGGGCTCAGATATTCAAGGTAATAAACAAAACACACTGAAATTATACTTCAGTCTCTGATGTTGTTTTATTTTTTCCCCACTGTTCTTTCAGATAAAATGTCCAGAATAAAATTATGAGATGCACATAGAAGAAAATGTGGCCCATAATCAAGATGAAACATAATCACTAAAGCCAGACCCAGAATGACTGCTACTGAAATTGACGGTAACTTTAAAACTGTTACCAACATGGGCACCTGGGTGGCTCAGTTGGTTAGGCATCCGACTCTTGATTTCAGCTCAGGTCATGATCTCAAGATTCGTGAGACTGAGCCCCGTGTCGCGCTGACAGTATGGAGGCTGCTTGGGATTCTCTCTTTCCTGTCTTTCTCCGCCCATCCTCCACTCATGCTCTCTCTCAAAATAAACTTAAAAAGCTATTGTAAAATGTTTACATATGTGTGTGTGTGTGTGTGTGTGTGTGTGTGTGTGTGAGTGAAGAAATATTTTGTGAGAGAAATGGAAACTCTCAAGAAACAAATGAATAGAAGTCCTAAAACTGAAAGTTAAAAAAAAAAAAAAAAAAAGCACTGAATGTGCATAGCCTCAGATTTGGACGCTGGCAAGATCAGGCACGCTCAGGGTGGTATGGCCAGCGACCAGATTTGGACACTCTGAAACCAAGCATCAGTGACTTAGAACATGGGCCAAATGCCATGATCCAAATGGGGCTGGCTGGGCACGGGAGGAGAGCTGACGAGGGCAAAAGGAAACTTCGGGGGATAAAACATTCTGTCTCTTGATCATGGTGGTAGTTACAGGAGAGTATTTATTTGCCTAAAGTCATCAAACTGTGCACTTTAAATGGGTGCATTTTATTGTCAGCAAGGTCTACCTTATACCTTAATAAAGTTGGCTCTAAAGCTCCAGAGAAACCGATCAATATCTCTGAAAGTTAAGTGTCCTGCCGGGCCAATCACTGGTCCACTTGCTTTCGGATACACCCCTCTTTCTCCTGCTCTGCTCTGTCTCACAGGGGAGGGGGCTCCTCCAGGCTGCTTCTGGGCTTCCAGGCAGTGGATTACCAGCAATGAGCAGCCAGTGGAAGACAATGGTGGAGAAGTATCTGGAGGAGGGGAAGAATAAAGTAGCCAAAGTCCGTTCTCCCCTTTCACTGTGTTTCCTGTGGAGGCTCTAGAAACAGCTGCATCTCTTCTACAGACCTAGCTCCCAATCGGCTGGCTTGTAATGGTTTCAAGTGATTCTGGCTCCTAGGTTCTGATCACATCACCTCTTTCCTGCGTCCCTCCAGCCAAAGGAGGGAGGGTAGCAGCTTCCCGCTCATGTTAATTTCTGAGGGGCCGCAGTTCCCTGTTTGGCTTCTCAGCTCTTCCATCACCTGTGTAACCAATTCCATGTATTAAATTTCCTCTACTTCAAATACTTAGGGATTTGTTTCCTGATTGGATCTTGACAGATATACACCTGCCACAAGAAGGCAGGTGCCTCAGTCTGGCCAGATGTCTCATATTTACACACGGAGAAGGGAACAGTTAGAGGCAACCTCTGTTTGAGTGTGAACAATGCCCAGAACCAAAGAAACACATGAACCAGAATCGTGGTTTTCCTTCTCTACAAATAGGACCTAGTTATGCATCAGGGCAGAACCACCATTAAATCATCCCGTCCTGGTCCCCATCATCACCACTGGGCCCACCAAGCAACATCTATAAAGCTTAGGCTTGGGGTGCCTGGGTGACTCCACTGGTTAAGTGTCTGACTCTTGATTTCGGCTCAGGTCGTGATATCGCGTTTCGTGAGTTCGAGCCCTGTGTCGGGCTCTGTAGTGTCAAGGCGGAGCCTGCTTGGGATTCTCTCTGCCCATACACATGCGTACGCTCTCTCAAAATAAACATTTTTTTAAGTTTATTTATTTTGAGAGACACAGATACAGTGTGAATGGGGTAGGGGCAGAGAAAGAGGAAAACAGAGAATCCCAAGCAGGCTCCATGCTGTCAGTGCTGAGCCCGATGCGGGGCTCAAACCCACAAAACTGTGAGATCATGACCTGAACCGAAACCAAAAGTAGGATGCTTAACTCAATGAGCCACCCAGGTGCCCCCCGAAATAAACACTTTTCAGGAAAACATTTTTACAGTGGACTGGCAGGCCATAATGTCTTGCGGGGCACTTCTGAGGTTGGCTCTCCCACTTCCACAAAGGCGCAAGGAGGTGACGAATATTCTTGCTGCACTCTCGGTTCTGCTGACAGACTCTCAGCAATCTCCACAGGGACGGATCCGGTTAAACGCTACTTCTTATTTGCAAGCTGCAGTAGAAACTAGGATGTGTTCACTAAAACTCATTCAGTTTTTTTTTTCCTGGGCCCTCAGCCAGACCACATTTCCCAACTTCTCCTGCAGTTAGGCTGGGCCATGAGACTGAATTTTGGCCAATGACATATGCTAACAAGTAACGAACATCACTTCCTGACCACGCTCATACAAACCTCCCTGGTGCAGTCAAAAGTGGAAACCACCCTAATGTCCATCGACTGACACATGAATAGATACAATGGGGTCCATCAGTACAACGGAGTGTTATTCGGCCACGGAAAGTCATTCAGCACTGATATATGGCACGACACGAATGAACCTTGACAACACTATGCTTCGGTGAAAGAGGCCACCTGGAAAGATCACGCATTGTAAGATTCCACTTATATGAAGTGTCCAGAATAGGCAAATCCAGAGAGACAAAAAATGGATGAGTGGTTTTCTCGGACTAGCAGCTGAGGTGGGAAACACGGAGTGACTGCTAACAGATTGCCAAAATGTACAGTAGTTGTTCAGTGCCGGGGAGGGGAGGTAGGGGGAAAGGCGGGAGGTGGGTGGTAATGGGTTCAGGATTTTGGGGGGATGAATGACGAAAATATTCTAAATCTGATTACTGTGATGGTTGCACGACTTTGTGAACATACTAAAAACCAGTGGCTTATACTCTTTAAATGGGTGAATTGTAGAGAATGCCAACTACATCCTAATAAAGCTGTTACAACACACACACGCCCCACACAAAACATCCCTGGCAATTCGGCCTCTCTTAGCATCTGGCTGAAAGGCGAAGTGAGGATGGAAGAGAGGCCGGAGCAACAAGACGGAAGGAGACTGGATTTTCAATCATCTGGAGAAGACATTGCCCAACCAGGATACGTCCGCACTGGAATGATTCACAAGTGAAAATAAACTTTCATCATGTTAAGACCGAAACTGACATGCTACTTGTTACTGCAGTTACCCTACCCTGACCAATACACAAGCCGCCGACACGAAGAAGGCATAGGTTGCCTTGGTGATCTGAGTCTATATCATATCCCACTTTCAGGGACACCTGGGATCCGGCACCAGGAAAACTTCCATCGCTGCTGACCCTGACCTAGCCTATGCAGTCCTTCACTTTTCTGGGATTCCCTGCTTAGGACTATGCCCTGCGTTAAGGGTGGCATTGCCAGTAATTCTGCTTTTATGTTTTTCTGTGTACGCTGAATACGTTATGACTTAGATATGTTTATTTTCACACATCTGAAGAAAAGTTCAATAGGTTTGCCTTCTACTATACCAAGCCCCTGACTGTAGCAGCCAGTTGTCACCATATGGGTCTCCTCCAACAGTGGGCCACAGGTGATCACTGAGTCATTCATCTGTTCGCCCGTTCAACAAACACTGAGTACCTACTCTGTGGGTGGCACAATGTTATTAGGCACGGGGGGACAATGGCCTAGTATACTGTGGCTCCTACCCCCCTGAGATTTAGACCAGTGGGAGGAAGGATAAATATTAACAAGCAAACAGAGAAATGTGCGTGCTATGAAGGGAGAGCGCAGGTGCTACGAGAATGACTAACGGCAGGGACATTGTTTTTGGAGACAGCACGCTCTGCAACACCAGCCGTTCAGAAAGGGACATTTACCCAAACCCTGAAGGATCGTCAGATTCAGTCAGGCAAGCAATGAGCTTTCCAGACAAAGCGCCCATAAGGAGAACAGCCTGCCTCCCTTAAGAACTGAAGGCAGGTGAGGGTGGTGACAGTGAACCAGAAACGGGATAGGAGGCAAGGCAGGACCCAGGTCACGGGCGACCATTTCCATAACTCTTATGCGAAGTTTCTCCGTTAAGGACTCCTACTCACAAGAACTCAGAAGCTATTCACTAAGTTTCGCATTTTACTCCAAAAGGCCTTCTAGATCTTGGCTCTTCTTAAGCAGCCTTCCTCAAATACCATCACTGAAGATAACAGAACACTGGTGGTTGGGATTCTGTCAGGAAACAGAAAGACAATTCACATTCACTCTGCATCTTCTATGTGCTAGGCACTGTGTGAAGTTTTTAAAGATATTCTTATTTAAGGGGCGCCAGGGTGGCTCAGTCAGTTGAGCGTCCAACTCTTGATTTCGGCTCCGGTCATGATCCCAGGGTCATGGGATCCAGCCCTGTGTCGGGCTCCACGCTGAGCATCGAGCCTGCTTGGGATGCTCTCTCTCCTTCTTTCTCTTTCTCTCTTAAAAAAATATTCTTATTTAATTCTTAAAAACCATCTCATTTCACATATGAGTGAAATCATATGATATTTGTCTTTGTCTCACTTATTTCACTTGTATACTCTCCAGATCCATCCGTGTCATTGCACATGGGAAGATCTCATTCCTTGTTAATGGCTGAGTCATGTTCTGCTGTGCACATATACTACATTTGTTCACCCATTCATCTATTGATGGACGCGGACGCTGCTTCCATAATTCGGCTGATGAGCAAAGAAGAAAATCGGAGAGCCGACCAACTAAGAAATGGACTCTGAACTATGGGGAACAAACTGATGGTTACGAGAGGGGAGATGGTGTGGGACGGGTGAAACAGGTGATGGGGATTCAGGAGTGCACTTGGGGTGAGCACAGGGCCATGCGTGGAAGTGCCGAATCACTGTATGGACACCTGAGGCGAATATTACACTCTATGGTAACTACTAATATTACACTGTATGGTAACTAACTGGAATTTAAATTAAAAATATCCTATCTTATTAATTCCCACTATCCTGATTTCTTCCACGGGAGTGCAGTCCACAGTTTTATGGGTTGTAAACAGCAGAGTGGTTTTGAAATATTTCTCAAACTGTGTGTATGTGTGTGTGTATAATATATACACACATGTGACTGTATTTTCCATCACTCATTAACTTTACACACATGAGGGCATGAGCGGTCTCCTTCTTTAGTACAAAGGCCTCCCCTGACCCAAGTCAGTCAATGGGGGGGAGGAGGAGACAAAAGGGAGGAAACCAAAGCAGGAACTGGACAGAAAAGGAAGATACCTCGCACCCAAGGAGGCCAGGCAGGGGAGGGGGGTGGAGAGGACTGATGGAGATGGTTTAAGTCCTCTGGATAAATGCTTTTCAAAAGGAAAACATGTAGGGGTGCCTGCATAGCTCAGACAGTTAAGTGCCCGACTTCGGCTCAGGTCATGATCTCACAGTTCATGAGTTCGAGTCCCACATCAGGCTCAGGTCACGATCTTGTGGGTTTGTGAGTTCCAACCCCACACTGGGCTCTCTGCTGTCACCACAGAGTCCACTTAGGATTCTCTGTCCCACCCCCGCCCTTCCCCCCACTCTCACACACTCTACCTCTCTGTCAAAAACCAACAACCAAAAAAAAAAAAGAAAAAAAAAAAGGAAAACACTTATCATTGGCAAGGCCACTACTCAGAATACAAGGAAAGGGTACATTTCTCAGAAAAAAAATGCAACTGGTCTTTTGGTATAAAAAGTATGTATTAGGAAAGTGGCTTCAATTCTCAACTACCATCTAATGCTCTCATTATAGATGACAAAGCAGAACATAGAAAAGGATGGCTCTACAGTTCCCAGAGCCCCGGGTTTCTTGTGGCTGGCCCTCCGGCAAGCGAAAGAGAAGAGAAAGCTTTCGGGGCAGTTTCATGGATCATTCCAGGACATCATTAACTAGTGTATCCAAGGGCACCAGGGTGGCTCAGTCGGTTAAGTGTCTGACTTCGGCTCAGGTTATGATCTCACAGTTCGTGGGTTCAAGCCCCGCGTCGGGCTCTGTGCTGACAGCTTGGAGCCTGGAGCCTGCTTCGGATTCTGAGTCCCTCTATCTCTCTGCCCCTCCCTTGCTCATGCTCTGTCTCTGTGTCTCTCAAAATTAAACAAACATTTTGAAGAATTTCAAAAATCCTAGTGTATCCAGAGCCCTTTGCTAAAACTGGGGAATTCAGGTCCCAGGTCTCTTGCTGACCAGCTGTTATATTCTAGGCTCTGGCCTTTCTTGCTTGCTCCTCTCTAAAATAAAGAGTTTGGACCAGACGACTCCTGGTCAGTTCACAGGATTCATGCTTCTCTTCACTTCCAGGAAAGTGACTACCACAAAGATGTCCCCTTACTTTGCAACATGCTTTTAGGCCATCATTTTCCTACTTCTGACAAACACCTAACAACGAATGGCTATATAGGGGCGCCTCAGTCAGTTAAGCATCTGACTCTTGATTTCGGCTCAGGCCATGATTTCACGGTTCTTGAGTTCGAGCCCTTTCTGCCTCTCCCCTGCTCACATGGTCTCTCTCTCTCTCTCTCTCTCTCTCTCTCTAAACTTAAATAAACTTTGAAGAATGGCTATATAAACATATAAATTATTTTTGGCAAGATCGAACAGTGAACATAAACAGAAGAGACAAAGAAAAGGATGCTGGCGATTACGGCAGAGACAAGGAACCCAAGCTGCCCTCCTGGGGACATGTGTCCCTCCACTTGAGCCATAACGTAGCTGGATAGCCCATAGGCTGAGGATGAGGTGACTGCTGTAGGTTCTGGAACAAGCTTGCGGCCTCTCTGGCACGGCTGGGTTTCGTAACATCTGTTTACTATCGCCCCTTCACACGTTTCCAGGCCCCACAGAGAGCTTACCCTCTCCTGCTCTGCTTAACTTACTTATAGAATGATACATCGCATATTCTGATAAATGTGGCATGCATCCAGCTTCCCTCCCACTAGCTGAGGAATTCAAGGAGTTACATTTTGTTGGAGTTAGCAGTCTTGACCCAAAGATGCAGAGAGGAGAATAGAGAACACTCCTATTTTGTGAAAGTTACGTTTCGTTGTTCTTAACCTAGTACTTTGATTCCATTATTATTCTTCCAGACCATCTTTCTGCCTGCCACTTGGATCCCTGGTCAGGCTCTTCTGGCTGCATTACCATACCCAATAAAGTCCTGTCTGTAGAAACAACAGCAAGTAAAAATTACTCATGAAGGATTCCAGGCCACTGAGTGGCAAGCAGTTTAACTGCTCAAAGGAAACTTGAAGCAGCTTTGAATGAGCTTCCAAACAGCTGAAGTGCAAGCTACCAGGAACGGCTGGCTGGGTCAAGCCAGCTTTCCTAGTAACAGGGACTGCTTGCCGTCTGAGGGTCAAACATCGTTCGTTACCACCAAACTTCAGTAGCTAATTCATGGCCGTGATTTGCTCCACTTCCTAAGAGTTAAAGGTCAACTGTGATGCAGGAATATTATTTGTCCGTCACTATATTCCCTGTTCTAGACACATGGTAATGCCATAAAGTTTCTCAAAACTGTACACAGTACCAAATTCTGCTGTGAATATGTGACAGCTGGCCAAGTTATAGGTACAGCAAAAATACCACATTCAGGACCGGACTGCAGATATACATGAAGCGAATACTGCGACGTCACAGAAAATCCCTGGTTGCTTGGAAAAAAAGAGGTTCTTGGCTTTGAGGACCTGGCCTGGCCTATCACACGGAGCCACCAGCTAAGGGGACAAGAAGGAAAAGAGCCATCATCTGAGAGCAAGGTGGCTCAGGGGCATGCGGTCCCGGCAATCTGCTTCCAAACCAGAAACACGTTCACGCCGGGGCCACTTCTTCCTGCCACACCCATTTCTCTTAGCCGCTGGTTTTCCATTTCAGAACTTGTTTTTCTCTTTTTGCTCTGAATGGATGGCAATCAGACTGTCTTATTCTGTTAGATGACAGTTACCTCTGCTCCATCCGGGAGAAGACATGGTGGTGAGGGACCTAAATGGCCCTCTTAGTTTTTATTTAACAAACCGTTTTTTTTATAGCATTTACAGTGTGCCAGGCATTCTTCCAGGAACTTCATCAGTGCTAGCTCATTTAGTCCTTATAAATCAAGGGTTAATCAAGTATAATTAAGTATGAATGGAAGTGGCACACACTACTTTGATGTAACAGAGTTACAAGACTTTTCTTCTCTGAGCTTAAGGAAGATGCCCTTCTCAACATGCCCTGCCTTGGGATGCTGAGTTTACAGACCAGTGGGGAGGGGCTCCCGGGTGGCTCGGTAGGTTAAGTGTCCGATTCTTGATCTCGGCCCAGGTCCTGATCTCATAGTTCGTGAGATCGGGCTCTGTGCTGACCGCGCAGAGCCTGGTCAGGATTCTCTCTCTCCCTCCCTTTCTCTGTCCCTCCCCCATCAAAATAAATAAATACACTTAAAAAAAAAACCCGTGGGCAGAGAGCAGGCACATTTTTCCCAGCGATCATGAAATCTCCCCTCCAAAAGGAAGAAAAATCCCATCTGTTTGCCAGTACCTACTCCAGCAGGACACACACACAGGCTATATACCCGACAGAGATGTGCCATAAATGTCAAAAATCATGCCCAAGAATACTCATAGCAGCATCGTTCTTAGCACCCCAAACTGAAAACGACCTAAAGGTCAATAAAACAGATAAATCAACTGTGGTATATCCGCACAAGGACTTATTCTCCAGCAACTAGAATCAATGAGCTAAGGATACATCCAGCAGCACGGATCAATCTCACAAACATGATGCCGAGGGAAGGAAACACAACAGAATACACATTCCATTCCATTTATATGAAGTTCAAGGACAGGAAAAATTGATCTATGCTGACAGATGTTACAACAGTGGTTGCCTATGAAGGCGTGGGAATCGCCTGCAAAGGAGCACAAAGGCACTTTCTGAGGGGATGGAAACGTCGTATATTTTGATAAGGGTGCTGTGTGCAGTGCATGTCCATTTATCCAAATTCATCCAACTGCACACCTGAGATCTGTGCGTTTCACTGCATGCACGCTTTACTTCAACGCAAAAGAGAGATGTGATGTCACGTGGGTTCTCAGACTCCTGAAGCCAGGCGCTTCCGAACACGTCTGCTGTCCTGCAGACGCTGCCAGAGGCAACCCCACCAAGTGTAGCCTCATCCAGCTGCGAAACCAAGCCAAGACTGAGGAACCAGACACAGGAGTCCTCTAGCCCAGGTGGCCTCCTGTACTCACTTTATTCGTTCCCCGTGGAAGACGTTGGCCACGGAAGGTTGATGAGGAGATGCCAAAACTCCTTGGCTCTCAGGCTGAGTCTGAATATGCTCCCAAAGTTTTCTGCTTTATAATTCAATATGACCAATTTCTGGCCCCGGCAGAAGGCAAGTCCAGCAGTAAGTCTATCTGGGCATGGCTCTCGCCTTGTTCACCTGATGCTGCTCCCCTTCCTGTATCTTACCCAGGGAAGAAGGGAGGCTGCAGGATTAAGACACTTAGGCATCTAGGATTTTGGAGGGTAGAATTCGGCAAACTCGCAGTTAATCCTCCACACCCACAGGAGCCAAGTTTGAATGAGCACACAGCTGACCAGGTAGAGACTACATTTCCCAACTGCCCTTATGGCTGGATGGACTCATGTGACTATGTCCTCACCACTGGAATGTGAGTACAAGTGTCATGTGCAAATTCTACTTGATTTAAAGGAGCCTGGCCTGAGCTTCCATTCTCTCCCCCTTTGCATAGGCTGGAACGTAGAGTAGCAGCGACCCGTCTTCAACCAGAAGACGACAACACTTTTGCAAATTTAAGAGCTACAAAATGGTCTGAAACCAGGTCCCTGAACAATTCCTGGAGCAGTGCTATGCCACTGGTCTGGCCCAGTCACCACTAGACTACTATGTGAAAGAGAAATTTTGATCTTATTTCAATCATTTTATTTGGGGTTCATTTTGTTACAGCATCTGAACTAATACCCTCAGCACACAAGCTTTTGAGGCTCATGGTCTCCAGGCAGGAGTTTCCAAGTCTCACATACCCTATCTAGTTCAGGAATTTGTATTCCGAAGTTCGGATTATACTAGTAAATGAAGACAGCACCTACTTTTCCTATCATACAACATCATGCTGTTGCTTAAACTAGGCCCTCACCATCTACGAGGTACTGTCCACTCCTTGCTCAGGTGTACAAGGTCCTTTGAAGGCACAGTCCCACCCTCCACACTTAGCCTCACAGCATGTGCTTGCTTCACGTGTGCCCTGGATGTTCCCCGAGGGCACACTGCACATGAAGAACGCTAAGCTCGCATTTCTGTTCCGGCCAAGCAGAACGGCCTTTTCACCGTCCCCATCTCACACTCTCTTCTGCCCACAAGATTATTCTTACTATGAATTCCAAACCCAGCCCAAAGACTCCAGGGAAGCTTCTTAAAAACCTCCAAGCAGAGGGGCGCCTGGGTGGCTCAGTTGGTTAAGCATGCGACTCTCGATTTCAGTTCAGGTCATGATCTCATGGTCATAAGATCGAGCTTTGTGCTGGGCTCCGCACTGGGCATGGAGCCTACTTGAGATATTCTCTCTCTCTCTCTCTCTCTCTCTCTCTTTGTCCCTCTCCAGTCTGCCCAACCCAACCCCCTACTGCCTCGCTCATGTTCTCTCAAAAACAAAAAGGAAAACCTCCAAGGGGAGTAACTTCCTCCCTTTGGTATGCTTCTACAGCATTTTGGGGAAACCTTCATTAAGGCGTTTGTTACTCTGAGCCTTTAGGGCTTTATTTACATATCTGACCTCACAGCTGGAACGTATACTCCAAAGACAAAATCCCCGAAGACCAAGACCATACTCCTGGCCCATTTCATAACCTTGGCATTTAGCACATGATCTGGCTCAGACTCAGTGGGAGGTGAACGAAAGAAGAAGAAGTGGGGGCGCCCAGGTGGCTCAGTCAGTTAAGTGTCCAACTCTTGGTATCGGCTCAGCTCATGATCTCACAGTTCATGGGTTCGAGCCCTGTGTTAGGCTCTATGCTGACAGCATGGAGCCTACTTAGGATTCTCTCTCTCTCTCTCTCTCTCCCTCTCTCTCTCTCTCTCTCTCTCTCTCCCCCCCCACTCCCTCCCTCAAAAATAAATAAATAAATATTAAAAAAAGAATTGACCAGGAAGCAGGTTTCAAAATTCTATACGTACACTATTACTCTTACCTGTTCAGTGCAAATGCATAATGGACTTTAATATTATGCTGATCGGCCAAGTCACATGTAGGCAGCATTTTCAGTGTTTCCACCAGCTTCACCATAGCATCATAGTCCTGTTGGCAAGAGGTCCCGTGGTGAGAAAGAGACAAGACACACAGCTCTTCACAGGTTTTGAACAGTTATAAACAGGACTGTCTTAGCATTTAAACACAAGCTTTCCCCTACACACAACATTTAGTGAAGTCACTTACAGCCCATAAGAGAACAGAAATACGATTTTTTTCAAACCCAAAATGGATGAGAGAGGCAGACAGACAAAAAAAATCCCTGCTACTAGAGGCCACAAAAAGATCAAGGGAAAGAAGTGTAAAGGCAACAAAAGCAAGCGAACGAGTCCGGCAGCCCGAAAAAAGCTACCACGCTTCGAGTGCAGGAGAGTTAGCAGGAAGAGCGCAGCTGTGGGGTCAGATGAGCGAGAAAGAAACACACACGACATCTTACAGTCATTTATCGTGATAAGAGAGGAAACATGCCAGGTCCTTCCTATTTTGCCAGAAACAGGGAATTCATCTAAACCACGGTTTCTCCGCCTTGGCACCATGGACGTTTTGGGACTGGATCCCTCTGCGCTGCGGGGGCTGTCCTGTGCATTCTGGGATGTTACGCAGCACCCGTGGCCTCGGCCCGTAAGATGTCAGTAGCACCTCCCCCTAACCTCCAAGTTGTGAAAGCCGAAAATGTCTCCAGACACTGTCACACGTCCCCTTGTTGAGAACCACAGTTCTAAACTGCATGATTGCCCAGGGAAAAATTGCTACTGTGTTTGTCTCAGCTGGGTCCCCTCCGAGCAATGCCATCTGCTACCCTTTCAGCCAGGCTTCAGATCGCGGTTACTGGCCCGCTTGCTGACAGCCAGCTACATTTAGCTGAAGAGGACTTCCCGCTGAAATCCCATGCCTGCCATGTGGCTCTGCACCTTGAGGCTGCTGCTCGAGAGAAGGAGGCAGTGTATTGCCAGAAGCTTCCAGCTTACCTTTGGGCCCGAGAGTCCTACCAACGGAAGGTTAGAAAAAGAAGAGATGTGTGAAGGCAAGGACGGAAGGAAGCCGGCAGCTCAATGGAAGAAAGTCTTCAAAAAGTTCATTCCTATTCTCTTGTCCCCAAGGCCATGATCTAATCACTGTCAAAATCTCTAATAGCATCAGCTATTAAAGTCAATACTGTTTATCGCCAGGGTGGGCGTCCCTTAGTGGCCGACCCTTCTTTGCTTGGGTCATAAGTGGATGCCTCTCTCGTTTAGGTTTAAAGACCTGTTGTTGACAACCTCCAATATGGCTTTGTAGGGTTCCTCAGGGAAGGCACACCACCCAGAGTTCCCCCAAAGGGAAGGAAGTCAAGACATCCTTACGAATGGCTCAAAAGCATTTGACTTGGAGGGAGGAAACAATTTCCCTCGTGGTACAGCATCCCGTAAACTCTTTCTCAGGGACTCTCCACAGGTCTCTGATGCTTGTTTTAGAATAAATATCTGCATTCCCTGGGTCCTGGATGGGCCTCGGCTACTCCTGCTCTGTCACTAATGGGCGGTGGGAAACAAAAAAGGAAGTGACAGAGGCCTACAGAAGGAGCCATAGCGGAGGAGTTAAGAGCAAGAAAAGGGAGCCAGCTGCCTCAGTACGAATCATGACTTTGCCAGCCGCTGTGTGACCCTTGGACGACCTACTTCTCTGTGCCACGTATTTCCTCATTTGTAAAACGAGGACAATCAGAATGTACATCCCATAAACTTGTGAAAAGAATCCAATGAACTAGTATTCTCCAAAAGCTGGAAACAGCGCCTAGCATAAAGTGCATCTCAACTGTGGAATTCTAAGCTCTTTTTATTAAGCAGTACTACAGATGAGATTTTGCTGGCGCGGCCATCTGATCCCACAAAACCTCCAAGGTGATGACTCCAACAGACACGCTAGGTGACCTATGACCTAGCCACATAACTAGTCTATAAAACAGACACCTGACCCTACACCTGGTATAAGAGTACTTCATATGAGGAATTAATTCCTTATGCCAAAGAGGAGCTCCATATGCGCTAGCCGCCATTAAAGGTTCTCATACCTGGATGTCGCGGTAGGACAGCAGTAAATTAACGATGATGTCTGGGGTCAGAACCTCCGTGTTGTCCATGCGGAGCTTGATCCGAGCCAGCTCCTTCGCCAGTTCATCACCCTGGTACTTCTCTCGGGCTCTCCGGATGTCATTTAATAACGTTTCTTTGTAATAAGCACTAGAGGTAAATATGAAAATCCCCAGTCATGTCTACATGCGTCTGGGACTCCGCTTCCTTCGGCGGTTCAAACTAGGTTTCCATAGCCACAACTTGGACTAACGCATGGGGGCCTCTCCAGACCTATGCCTCCCTGCACCAGCAGAGACGGAGACATGTATTTCTTGCTAGTCCCATTCTGTAGCAACTAACCACTCGACATCAACGAAGAAATTCAGTTCATTATGACCTTGAACATAGTTTCAAAGTTGACCCCCATCTGTATTTGGAGGACACACAGGACTTGCTACCCACCCCACTCCCTCTCACTTTCAAACACAAAGAGAACAAGACGTTACCTTACTTGAATCCTTATTTCCCCCACCATTAATGCATTATCACAAATCCAAATATAACTCCAAAAGCCATTAAACACAATACAATGAGAATGTCATTAAAATCAATCTATCAGGGGCGCCTGGGTGGCTCAGTTGGTTGAGTGGCCGACTTCGGCTCAGGTCATGATCTCACGGTCTATGAGTTCGAGCCCCGAGTCAGGCTCTGTGCTGACGGCTCAGAGCCTGGAGCCTGCTTCTTCAGATTCTGTTTCTCCCTCTCTCTCTGCCCTTCCCCTGCTCATACTCTGTCTCTTATGTCTCTCAAAAATAAATAAACATTAAAAAAAATCAATCTATCAGGCATCCCCACCTAATAATCCCAAAGCTTTTTCCGGTTGGCCAAGGGCCGGAAACTGGATGTGCCCATCGTCAATCTAAGAAGCTGTGCCTGGAAGCTTGTGACCAACCTCTGCCTTTCACTCCCCATCACATACAACTGCCAGAATGCTCTTCTAATGGCAACGTCCTTTGTGGTGGGATCTAGTAAGTAATCGAGATGCATGAAAGCATCTAGAGCAGTTCAAATCCACACTGGAATCTCCCACCATAGTCTCAAAGAACCAACGCTAGTACCTAGTACTTGGTTTAAAACCTTTAAAACCAATGTGATGTATACAGGCCAACTTACAATGACCGTAGACTTAAATATGCTGTCTACTTTCCAAGTAATATTTTCGTGGAAACTGGGCAATGCCAAGCAGCAATACAGTATCATTCCATTAAGTGCTGAGATGATTTCACCATAGAAAAACTAGGCTGTTCATTAAAAAAAAGAGCAGGCTTGGGGCGCCTGGGTGGCTCAGTCGGTTAAGCGGCCAGACTTCAGCTCAGGTCATGATCTCACAGTCTGTGAGTTCGAGCCCCACATCGGGCTCTGTGCTAATGGCTCATCAGAGCCTGGAGCCTGCTTCAGATTCTGTGTCTCCCTCTCTCTCTGCCCTTCCCCTGCTCACGATCTATCTCTATGTCTCTCAAAAATAAATAAACGTTAAAAAATAAATTAAAAAAAAAAAAAGAGCAGGCTCAATTTAACAGTCTTCAGAGAAAGAGAGATACAATACATAAGAATGAGAACTAATATTACTTATTTTTAATAATTAAAAAACTATGCCAAATAAATGCGAATACGGTACATGGCCTACCTAGTCCATTGCTTATAAATAGAACCTTGATTAACATTTCAAGAACGAAGTGATGCCCCACAGAAAATTATCAGTGCACTGCTTTTTTAATTTCTTTTCTTATTGGCCTATTGTTTATTATCCCAATGAGCAAATTAGCGGATTCTACCAGTATTTAAAATTTTGTCATTAATCTAATGAGTCACTGTTGGGTGACAGCTACTGTCCATTTGATGGAGTATAAAGGCATCAATGACATTACAGTGTTATTAGTTTAGCCTGACAAGGACAAAGTTATACTTTAGTTTAGTCTTGTTCTCAAGGCTAATTCTGAAAAATAGTTTTAATAAACTTAGAAACTTCAGAAGAGCCGTACCCTGTAAGTAAATACACAAAACACTGAATCGAGTACGGCTTGGGGAAATTATCTATGTAATACCCACGCAGCCATTTCTGCCCGTGGTAATGAGGGAAGATGCTGCTAACTGATGTGAACTTGGAAATGGCTTCAAACTGCTTCCCAGCACAAGGCCACGGGCAGCCTTCACCAATCCATCAGAGTTGACATCTGAGCCGAAAACGTATCTGTCATCCCTCTGACCCAGGTTTTATACCAGAAGCGCCATTTATGCTCTCACCAACCCACCGAGGGGTAGAGGTGACCAATGGGTATTCCAAGTCCTCTGAAATGATACCTAATCAAGAGGTGTTTTCCTACTGATACATACGCACACTTAATGAAAAACAAACTTAGGTCAACGTCTTGCAGGACCTTGCTCATGTGGCAGACTCGAATCAGGCTGTTTCCTTGTCAGACCTGAACACATGATGTTTGAAGAGTTTTCTCTCTCAATGTCACTAAAACGGTCGCTGTGCAGCAAGGGGTGACTGAGTCAGGCTTTGCAGGAATGTGCCACAAACGGACCCCCATCTGCTGTCTGTGTTGGCATCTGGTCACCCAGGTCTGGGTTTCTAGTCTTAATTTCCCATTAAAGCATACAGAAGGAACTCTGTGTCCAAATAAGAGATGACAGGATAGAAAAAGAGAACAGATGTGACCATGTGCGCACCTCACGCTACCACCACAACGGTAACAAGTCACAGTTTGGGGAGCTGCCACCTGAGCCACAGTGGGACGCGTGGTCCTTTCCATTTCATTGTAAGTCAATTCTGCCAAGGCTTTGGATTTTCATTTGTTTTGCAAGGACAAATCCTTTTTGTGACATAACTTACAGGGGTAAATCCTTTAAATTGGCTGCGAGCAAAATCACTGGATCTTTTGGTTTAATGGGTCATTTCTGGCCTCCCGCTTTTGGAATGAACATGTTAAGGCATGGTTTTTTGAGCACGGAGGCTCAGGCAGGTGAGCTGCGTTTACAAGGCTGCAGGATCGTCTCATCAGGATTCAGACCCAAACCTGCCCACCCCTGAATGAGGATTCCACACCTTCTCCGACATAAACCTACAAAGAACACATCCCAAGACATCCTGATGTCAGCATGGCTGCGGCTTGACTCAACACATCCGACCTTACAGCACAAAAACTTATAATCTGAATGACCTTGCTGAGCCATTTTAACAAGCTCAACAACTGCATGGGGTTGGGGGCAGGGGGAGGTGAAATCACGTTCAGAAATGATCTTAAAACAAGGAATCTGAGGGTTGAGTATGAAAACACCAGTGATTTAACTTCCTTATTTTCTAGATGAGAAAATGGCTACAGAGATTTATCAAAGTCACGTGGGAGGTTGGGGTGAGACAGAGGCGCAACCCTCACCTCCTAACTCCAGTTCTATTCTCTTTCAGCTACACCCCAATGGCCCAACTTAGTGAGATAGCAAGGAAGAAAAAAAGATTCCAGAAGAACTTAGGAAGGAGTAGCTGGGGTTCCCCGTTCTCTGGGCACTACGATCTAAGACACTAAGGGTCTCTTGGCTCCATGAACGTGAAGGGAAATTTCTGGCAAAGCTCCCAGGATTGCGGACAGTGAATTGGCATTACCATGAGGTCACGTGGATGTCCTTGAGGAGGCTGATAAACCTGTCTACCAGGGGCACGCACAGTGGGCCCAGGATGGTGTCCCAGGTGGGCTGCATGTACTCCGAGGCGCGCCTCTGGGCGTCGCTCTCACAGCAGAAATAATCGGCACGTGGCGTCACGATGTAGGGGATGAAATAATAACTCCCACCGGATGCCTGGAAAAGAGAAACAAACCACGTTACACAAAGAAACTGATGCAGAAGGCATAGCCCTGGATTCGGGCAGGGGGAACCTGGGAGGCCAGGGAAGGAGAAAGCACCTGAGAATGATGGACGGGCTGTGCGACAGGACGACACATCTGTCAGGCACACAACTGGAAACCACTCAATTCCACAAACTTGAACACAAAAATCTGGTTTCAGAGCTGGACTGACCTGTGTATGGCTCTGAACTTCACTGGCAGAGCTTTTAGGGTTTCAAGTCTTGGACATGACATCACTTCACTACGTGGCCCCTCCCCCAATCAGAGTGAGCTTGGGCCCCACTGATGACCAAGAACGGCAATGTAAAAGGCAGATACTCCTTCTCTCAGCATAGATGGAAAAGCCCTATTCCTTGATAATTAACCACGGCTGAACTATTCTAAACTTTGTTGAGGAAAAATTGTTCTGCAGGAAGCAAATAACAACTATGACTAGTCTTAGAGATACTTTGGAAAAGGATGTCAGAAAGTTTTATATTGCCAAATACTACTCAGGTTAAACAGTATCTTTTTTTCTAAGAAATAATTACAATTTGACTGTGAATCATGATCCTTTGTAAAGCATAAACACTATCTCAAAAAGCATTAGATAATGCTCAATTTTTTAGCACATTTGAGACTAAAATACATTCCTACATGACCTTCTTCTGTCACAGTCAATCTTTTGTCTACACAGTCTTAAAAAGCAACTAGCTTGGGGCGCCCGGGTGGCCCAGTCGGTTAAGCGTCTGACTTTAGCTCAGGTCATGATCTCACGGCCCTGTGGGTTCAAGTCCTGCACTGGGCTCTGTGCTGACAGCTCGGAGCCTGGAGCCTGGAGCCTGCTTCAGGTTCTCTGTCTCCCTGTCTCTCTCTCTCTGCCCTTTCTCCACTTGTGCTCTGTCTCAAAAATAAATAAAAACATAAATTAAAAATTTCTTAAAAGCAACTAGCTTAAAATTCAACTTCTTAATTCCCATTTCTTCACTTAGTTTTAAAGAATGTATATGATGCCAGAAATAACTGATCGGATTTTTCCTCAATTTTTAAAACTCAACTAATGGAATTATTCGAGCTTTTTTTTTTTTTTTTAATGTTTATTTATTTTTGAGACAGAGAGAGACAGAGCATGAGTGGGGGAGGGGCAGAGAGAGAGGGAGACACAGAATGTGAAGCAGGCTCCAGGCTCTGAGCTTACAGCACAGAGCCCGACGCGGGGCTCGAACTCACAGACCTGAGTCTGCGAGATCATGACCTGAGCCGAAGTCGGACGCTCAACCGACTGAGCCACCCAGGCGCCCCTATTCGAGCTTTTTAAAAACATGGGAGCCACACTTTCTCCAACAATAAGAAATCAAATAAGCAATATAGCTTGTTCTAAATTAGAAAGAAATGCATTAATTACAGGGAAAAAAACGGTCAGAACACTATCATGTCAGATCAAACAGAAGCTGTGGGAAAACCTACCACGTTGGGGAACTAATTTCAAATACCTACATGACACACACTTTTAAGTCTTCCTTTTGAGTAAGATTTGCTCACACAAGAACAGACAGCTTTCTTATTTCCACCTGAACTCAAACTCTAACTACTTGTCCTGAGACTCTGTCTCTCCTTTGTACCTTGTAGGGCATCTCTAAGTCCTTCTCAGTCATGTTTTTAGGCCCTCGAGTATTTTGTGAAAAAAAAATTACTAGCGCTGTTCCATTCAAACTCCTCTCAGACTGGGTTGGCAGACCTGTTCCTGCAAAGGCCAGACAGTAAAGATTCTTGGTTTTGCGGGCAACTCCTCACCTCTGCTATCGTAGCATGAAAGTGTAGACGGCACAGAAACACGCGAGCATAACTATGTCCCAATAAAACTTCATTTATGGGCACAAATCTGAATTTCCTATCCTCATATGTCCCGAAATCCTCCTTACCTTCTGACATTTTCCAGTCTCTTAAAAATGTAAAAATCCTTCTTAGCTGACAGGAGACAAAAAAGCAAGTGGCAGGCCAGCCCTGTCTCACGCTAAGCTCCTTGATGCCCTATTATTCCTGAAAAGAGGATTTTCTGAGAAGGCCTTCCCTGCTGCAGAACAGCAGCCAAAGACGGTCCCCGTGGGCACCAGATATTGGGGTTCATCCACTCAAAACAGAGATACGAGTGTGTTATCAACAGAAGTGGCAAAAACTCAGGGGTGTGAGTGACAACTGGGGAACAGGGAGAAGACGACTCAAGCTACTTCCCGGCAATCACTGCGAAGCGCCTGCACGAGCAGAAAAAAGACTCTTCCCTCCCTGGTTAAGATCAAATTCTCAAAAAAAGGCTGGTATTGTCCAGCCAAGTCAGGTTGTGGTGGGTTAGACTCCAATTTCTCCTTCATCTCTAACAAAACGCCATGGTGTTGAAGTAAGCTAAAATCCATTTTTACGGTCAGAAGCTTAAACTCATTCGAGTGGCTGCAAGTGGCTTCGTTTATGGTGAAAAGCCTTCTGGTTTCAGACAGAGGGAGGAGAGGGCTGTGTGGATCAGTGAGGTCTAGAAGGTAAAATATCTGTGAAGAAACAGAGTTTTGGGTTTTTTTTTTTTTCCCCCTCAAAACATTAGAGCTAGACAGGGAGGGGACAGAGGGAGGTGAGAAGCTTCTCAGATTATCTCCTCAGAAAAACATCCCTAACTGACAAAAAATTTAAAAAAAAAACACTTTAAGTCTCTATGAATTGTGTGAAGGGCATATACCAACAGAGAAACATTTATTCAAGGAAATCAACTAATCTTGGTAAGGAGAGCGAGACTCTAGCATTTGAGCTATGCCCGCTCCTCCCATGTCCCCCAGCCCAGCGTGACAGAAATGCTACCCTGAGTGCGTACGGCAAGAAGATGAGGGTCCCTCCCCAGAAGCAGCTCTGACAGTTTCTCCTTGGGAAGGCCAGGCCACCGGCATTCTCCTTCACCCCAGCCCTGTGCCGGAGCAGCGCTATCCCAGGCCACTCCTGTCAACAGGACCAGGGCAGGGGTAGGAGCCCGCCTCTCCCAGAATGGTCCCCTGCTTTAGAGTGGGGTACTGAGCAAGGGAGGCAGTCCCCCATCTTCCCAGCTTGGCCTATTTCCCCAAGAAAACTGGGCTCTGATCGTTTTTGTCCCAGATCACAGAGAACAAAGGTTCCATGTGAGAAAAGCCAGCTGGGAAGATCGGGGATGGCTCCCCTCGCTCAGTACCCCGCTATAAAGCAGGGGGGTGTTTGGAGGGAGGCAGGCTGCCACCCCAGCCCCCAGCTCCGGAGCAGGGGTGCCCGGGCTCTGCCTAGGGCTAGAGGCGCGCTGTGAGAAGGGAGACGTCTGCGGCAATCCAGCAGCGGACCGCCAGGACGTAGAACAGGCATGGGCACGTCCAAACTCAAGGGCGCTATCAAGAACGACGGAGATTTTTGTGGCAGGAAATTAAGAGGAAGGTGGTAGTTCCAGGACAGCAGTAGGTGAAAGGCAGACCAGCCGGTTTTTCAGAGAAACAGGGACGAGCGAGCTAAGGAGAGCCTTCAAGAGGTCAGAGCAAACCTTGAAGACAGGCCTAAGACCACCGCTGCAAAGGCGCCCAACTTTAATTGTATCAGACTGTGGAATACTTATGTCTTGGGCCTCGCCAAAAACACAGTAATCAGAGTGTTATTCGGCAATCAAAAAGAATGAAATCTCACCATTCACAACTATGTGGATGAAACTAGAGCATATTATGCAAAGAGAAATTAACCGGTCAGAGAAAGACAAATATCATATGACTTCACTCATATGAGGAATTTAAGATACAAAACAGATGAACCTAAGGGAAGGGAAGCGAAAGTAACATAAAAACAAGGAGGGGAACAAAACATAAGAGACTCCTAAATACAGAGAACGGAGGGTTGCTGGAAGGGTTGTGGGTGGGGGGACGGGGTAAATGGGTAAGGGACATTAGGGAGGACACTTGTTGGGATGAGCACTGGGTGTTATACATAGGGGATGAATCCCTGGAATCTAGTCCTGAAATCATTATTGCACTGTATGCTAACTGACTTGGATGTAAACTAAAAAAAAAAACAAACCACAGTAATCGGCTAACAACTAGCATGTATTCTCAAAATACAAGAAGAACTTACAGAAACTGGAGAGAGATACAGTCAAGGAGAGCCCAGGCATAACCACGGTCAGCCCTGGCTGGGGGTGGGAGGGTGACAGCAGCCGTGTATGTGACCAAGGCTATACCTTCCAAAGAGTCACAGCGCAGGCTGCACACTGTGGAGCAAAGGTACTTCGCTGAACTAGTCTAGTGAAGTCACTAAACAGACAAACAAACCAACAAACAACAAAAATAAGCTCCAGAGACAGACGGAAAGAGATGAGTATCTAGAGGTGCTATGATGCATTATCTGAAATATCCAGTTTTCAACAAAAAAGAAACAAAACACACCGAAAAACAGGACAGCGTGATCCAAACACAGGAAAAAAGGCAGGCAACAGTAGCTGCCTTTGGAAAGGCCTGGATACTGGACTTGGGACACAAAGACTTGAAAGCAGATATTATAAAGATATTCTAAGAACTAAAAGAAACTAGGCTGAAAAGAATGAAAGATATGACAACAATGTCTCACCTAAGAGATGTCAGTGAAGAGAGAAATTACAAAAAAACAAAAACGAAAACAAAACAAAACAGCAAATGGAATCTCTGGAGTTCAAAAGCTCAACGACCACAATTAAAAATTCACTGGAAGGGGCCCCGCGGGAAACCCGAGGGGAAGAAACAATCAGCAAACTCGCAGAAACATATCCGAGGAATAATTTCTGAAAACTTTATAACTGTGATTAAATCAATCTACACATCCAAGAAACTGAACGCACTTCACGTTGGATAAACTCGGAGATCCACGGTTTGTGAGACGGAGCCCCGTACTGGGCTCTGCGCGGACACCGAGGAGCTGCTTGGGATTCTGTGTCTCTCTCTGCGCTTCTCCTCCCAAAAGAAATAAACTTTAAAAAAAGACTTTCTTTGCCATGCCAAGGTGAGGTGTTTGGAATTTACTTAAAAAAAAAAAATGATACGATTGCCAACTTCTTCTTTCTTAACTGATTTAAGAGACAACCGCATCGGCACGCCTGGAAGGCTCAGTGAGCTGATCCTCCAACTCTTGGTTTCAGCTCAGGTCATGATCCAGGGTCATGCGATCGAGCCCGGCACCGGGCTCTGCGCTGAGCTTGGAGCCTGCTTGGGATTCACACTCTCCCCACCTCTGCCCCTGTCTCCACTCACTCTTACTCTAACAGTAAAAAGACAATTGCATAAAATGACATATACAATCATATAATTCGTATGTAACATACAGAAATGGGATTTGACAGTAACAGTACCCAAGATGCAGGTGACAACAACACGGAACTGGCATAAGGAAAGAGCACCATTTGTTAACTGGAACCCACACAAACCAACAAAAAGTACCAGAAATGGTGAACAAAAAGGTTAATATAACTCTAAAAATATATACATTTCTTTCTTTCCTTCTCTCAGCTTCTTTAAAAAACATTAGAAAGAGTAATAATTATAAAATATTTACCAACTTTACAACTACATAACCCCTAGTCTCCATAACAGACCCGTAACTGAACGTGCAAGAACCCCACCTATTTGGACACAAGTATTACAGGTCTTAAAGCTATTTCTATTTTTTTAAATAATTTATTGTCAAACTGGTTTCCATATAACACCCAGTGCTCATCCCGACAAGTGCCCTCCTCTGTTAAAGCTATTTCTAAAACCCGACAAGTGCCCTCCTCTGTTAAAGCTATTTCTAAAACCCGACAAGTGCCCTCCTCTGTTAAAGCTATTTCTAAAACAAACATTTCCGCTGAAATCTTGTTCACAGTCTTTCTCCAGCAGGCTCATTGCTCCCAAATAGCAGAAAAGTAAACTGTCCCCATCCTCAGTCCGGAGGTGTGAAAACATAGGACCGCGGCAAATAAATGCTACATGCTGTTCCGCGTCCTGGCTCAAGTGGGCAGAGCGACGGCGGCGCGGGCTCATGCAGACCTGGAGGGGATCTGATCCTTCGGGCAGACGCCCAGCCACGGAGAAAAAGGAGGAGAAAGAGGGACTACGTGACCTCTGACAACAACTGAGCGAGCTGAATGAACGGGACTGAGCAGACAGCGGGAATCTGGAGCCTTGGCAAAGTAAAAATACCCCCCTTGAGAAAATCGCTCATGAAGTGTATAAAAGTTGAGGAAATTTTACAGAAAGCAATTGGGACTAATGGCTACATTTACAAAAGCGATTCATAAACTTCCAAGTGAAAGCACGGGCTTTTGAGGGCAGTACTTTTGTTCTGAGAAAGACGAAGAATAGGCCCAAACATCTTCAAATGATGGAGCACATTCAGACTTGTGTTGGTGGGGAGACCAGAAATTAAAAAGAAAAACAGTGATTAGCATAACACATGTCCAAGAGCGAAGCAAGCTTGTCTATTTGTAATTGTTACATTTATAAATGGAAGCATCTCAAGAATCCAGCTTATTAAAATACATTCAACAAAGGCAGCTTAGTTTCCTACAATAAAGGGGCATTAGAACCAGTATGTGAGGCACATTAATATGTAAACCCTTACTCCAAACACTCTTCAAATATCTCCCAAAGGAAGATTCTGATATAGTAAGTGGGGTCAGAGCGCAGAGCAAAAGCCACTGGTCTCAGACTCCGGGACGTTTGGGAGCGGAGGAATCTGTCCTCCGAAAGTTTCTAGGTCCTAAGTTAGCAATGGAGATTTCTAGAACTACTGCCATGTACGGATTCGCCACCATGAAAAGGCTGTCCTGTGTCATCACTAGGTTAAAGCGCAGGTGCTTTTTAAAAAGCTCTCATTATAAAAATTTGAGTATATAGTCTCAAATGCCATACTTTTTCCCTCTGCCAGTCACCAATTTTATTTTTTCAGTTTAATTTTACAGTTTAATACAGTGTTACACTAGTTTCAGGTGTACAATATATTGATTTGACACTTCCGTACTCAAATGTCATAATTTTTAATGCCTGCCTGATACTCCACGTGTTAAGTATTTACTGTGTACTTAACCATTCTCCTACTGTTTAACTTCTTCTGAAAATTTTCTGACTATACACGAGACGAACACCTTTGCAACTGGACACTGCGGCCTTTTCCCAAGAATGACGTGACTAGAGCAAGTTTAAGGTTCTTGGTGCGTGCTGCCGTCACCAAGGATGGAGCAGAGGCATCTCCTTTTCCTCGTCTTCTCAACAGAGCTGGGTAGTGGGGTGGTTTTCCCCCCACGTTTGCAAAGTCAGGCGAGAAAGAATTATCTTATTAACTCTGAAACAAGAAGTATCATCTCATCTCTGCTCAAGCACGGCAAGATGCTGGAGGAGAGGGATGGGCAGGGACTGAATCCCGACTCCAGGCCCTGCTAGATGAACGACCCTGGACAGTGCACGGCACTATCCAAATGTGAGTGAGTGGTCTCAGTTTCAAGATGGGGACAATCGTACTGTCGACTTCATTAGGTGACAGAGGCCTAAATACGGCCACAGCACAGACTGGGCATACAGTAAGTATAACTGTGTTCAACAGTTCTAGACCAGCCTAGGAGTTGTGAACCCGGGGTCTAATAATCCCTTGGAGTCTGTGAACTTGAATGAGAAGAAAATTACATCCTTGTCACCATTTGCCTTTAAATGAATTCTAAAGTTGCCTTCAATTAGAAACAGAGGTAACACATCTTAGTTTTAGCAGGCCCTGGGACTTCATCACTAACAGAAATCACTGAATTTTTCATATCGCATTACACTTCCTGCAGAGATCTCAACGTAACTTTTACACCCACTACCACTCCAAACTTACGATACTTTTCAGACCTGCTGTTTGACCTTGTTATTTGAGACATTAATAAAGAAGCAAATAGATTGTAATACGCAACTTTAAAAATATTTTACTAACTAGGTTTCGGTAATCCTTTGTATTTACGTAAGCGCTTTAAGCTATGTTCTGAGAAGGGGAAGGCTCCTCGAGATTGACGAAGGGGTCCCAAGGCCCTCCAAAATCGAAGAGCGCCTGCTCTGGACTCCGCAGCAGGCGTTCCAGGCGGAACGTCACACCCGCAGCCCGACAACAGAAGTGCTTCTCCAGCTGCACCTATGAAGACGCTGATGGGCGACGCCATGCTTCCCGCCCACGAAGAGCGATCTGGATTCTCCGGCGCAGCCCGGGAGAGCGGGGCCTGCTGGGTTCTCCACCTCATGGTCCCCAGGTTCCAATAACGGCCACTGACCAAGGACATTCAGGGCTTTCCCCTCAGCTGCTACTCTACGCAAGAAGGCCAAGGCTCCAAGGCAGCCGGGACAGAAACCCGAGTGAAGGGGCCTCACTACGCCAGCACTTACTTTTATTTATGGCTACAGCAGGTGGCAAAGTTGGTCCTTAACAGCACAGGTTTTATAAATTAATTCTTTGGAGCAAATAAAATGTATAAAATCCTGTCCCGACAGGCTTCCTAATGAGACTTTCAAGCTCGATGTCCTAAAGAACATTTTTTATCACAATACAAACATTCGATCGGTCAACAAATGACCCAGTCAGAAAAGAGGGGGGGAAATCCAAGGCAGACGGAAGGTGGTTTAACACTACCCAAGATAAAATGATTTCTGAGCACTTGGGGAAGAATGCCTATCTTGAGTGCTGGCAGAACGTAGTACTGTGGAGCCTGTATCTTGTAATGCAAAAAGGTTGCAAATCCTTCATGAAAACGGAAACTAGAAAAGCATGGAAAAGTGTTCCCAAGAAGATTTACAGAGCAGATGAACATGGGACAATAATTTTTCAAAAGTTATTTAACTGAGCATGCATGAAAAAGTCCATTTATTAAGAAAGAGAATCCAAGTCAGGGGCTGTTCGGGGAGGAGGGGGGGGAAAAGATTACCAGGTTTTAAGCCTAATAGATACAATTCTTTGTCTTGTCAGTTACGGGTGAATTTTCAAAACCCCACACATGCACATCAGGTGGTTTTTTGTTTTGTTTTCTTTGTTAAGACAGATGCAAATAGCATTCCATATTGCTACTTTTCCCTATTTGGTCAGGATAGGAACTAATAATACACACAAGCTGAATAACAATCTCAACCCAATCATCAAGCTGTTGTGACCCTTAAAAGGTAAACGAAGACCTCCCTGCGGGAAACATGCCGGCAGTGCCCAGTGAACCACCGCGACCGCTCACCGGCTCTGTTCGAACAGTTGAACGGCTAGCATAAAATCCTAGAACTATTTCCGATGTGGCAGAAATTTCAGTAATCACCTGATTAATCGTCTCGTTTTATACAGGAGGAAAGTGAGACCCAGAAAGGTTAACCGACTGGCCCACAGAGGACCACAGAGCCAGACAAACCTCAGGTCCTTCTCGTTCCTCCCCAGGATTCTTGTAACTGCCATTACAGCTTAATTCTGAAATACCCCTAAATAAAGCCAGCCTGTCACACAACATTCCCAACACAAACAGATGGGCGAATGGTGAACTTTATGGTATATGAATCCTATCACAATTTAAAACAAATAAATGGATATCTTCAGACACCAAAGACTTACTCAGTTGGTAGGCAGAACTAGGTATTGCATGTTTTGGTTCTGACATTGGCCCTGTGAAATGGGACATCACTCCTGTGACATTCAAGAACAGGCAAAAGCTTTGTGGTTTGCACTTTCAGAATACTCCAATTTGAAAGAGAACACAAGACCACAATCATGTATGGAAAAAAAAAAGACACCAATACTAGAGAAAAGAGAGTTTCAGATGAGGTTGAAGTACTAGGGGCACCTGCGTGGCTCAGTTGGTTAAACATCCGACTTCAGCTCAGGTCATAATCTCACGGTTCATGAGTTCGAGCCCTTCACCGGGCTCCACATTTAAGGTGTGGAGCCTGCTTGGGACTGATTAATTGATTCTCTCTCTCTCTCAAAATAACTAAAAAAAAAAAAAAAAAAGATGAGGTAGAAATACTAAAAAATAGCCATAAACTGAGACAAATATTCAAAGGACAGAGATTTTTACATGTATCATATTCTACTTGTAAAAGAAAATTCTGTCTCTCCATTTACTAGGAGACATAGCCTTCTTGTTGGGAATTGGTTCTTTGCTAATAAAAGTGGCAGAAATTCTGATCTGAGCTCAGAAAACCCAGAGGACATCTAAAGGAGAAAGGAAATTTAATTGTCCTTTTACCGAAATGTCCCTAAGCAATCTACATCATCTCTGATAATTTTGGATCCCAAGTCATGGCAAAGTGAAAAGTGAGGAACGCAAGAGGGAAAGACCAAGAGAAATTCTGTTACGCTAAACTCAAGTACTAAATTTGCTTGTAAGCCAAGCAAAAGACTTCCAATATTGTAGAAAACGTACCCAATATTGCCAATGTCTGTTTTTCAAAGAATTTCCAATTTACTGGGATTATAGAGATAACTATTTCAATGGGAACAATGAATTTCTCTTAAATCTCACTGGCTTGGCAGGAAAAAAAAAAACGACCTAGTCCAGAGGTCAAGAACCAGATTAGACTTTTAATAAGGTGCTTTTTAATAACATGATCCTAGCTGAGAAATTTAACTTTGATTTTTAAAAACCAACTGTGAACTCTGGCTTGAGGACATGACAAATGAAAATAAGCTCTAGTGCACTTTTAACAATCCCTTCTAGACGTACTGGGTGCAATATCTCACCCCTCCTGGTAATTTTCCTAGGGGACAGGATAGGTATATGTCCCTGTGTTTCCTTTCTGGTGAGGCTATGTATGGCTTCCAGGTAATTACCCACCAACTCAATGGGAGACAATGATTTATATGCCTCTCAGCCTTAGACACACAATCCTTAGTCTTGGGGTATACAGGATTTGTAAACTTCTCAAATAAAATGATTATAATGTGGTGGACACTCAGGCACACAGACACCACCCCCCACCGTCAAGGCAGGATATGTGGTCCCAGCTGCTGGGAGCACTGCGGCCATCGGCCCGTGCTGGTAGCTCCTGCCATCCCGAACTGCCTTGGCGGCGGACAGTACCTCACCCAAGGTCACACGTCTTCCAGGGAGGGCTGGACGCAGGAGTGTAAAGGCCTGGCTATCTCACGCCGACTCAGAAAAGTCACTGCAGCTCCACAGCCCCCCTCCCCCAACCCCCGGGCCAGCCAAGGCTGTCACTGAGCCTGCATCCCATTTTCACGTCTCTCTGCCTGGTCCTGCTTTCTTCCCTCCGCTTCCTCAGCCTCGACCCCAAGGGCACGCCTGAATAAATCTCCCACACACTCGACTCAGACTCTACTTCCGGGGGAAAATCAACCTGCAGCCATATACCAAGACTTTGAAGGTATGATTATTTTTTGCAAAGGAAAATTAGAACAGTTCAAGAATACCTGTGGACTAGGTATGCGAGTAACAAACTACCAGGAAGTTCCAAGGTTTAACAGATAAAGGAGTCTCTCGGGGTTGGCTAGCGTTTCCACTCTCGTTCCCACAAAGGCTCAACCTTGATCTTTCATCATATAAACAGCTTTTCTGAAGCGATAAAAGGCTGAAAATGGCTCTCTTTGGTATCTGTAAAGCAGTAGGAAATAGCTTCAGGATGAAAATATACAGAAAAATAATTTTTATGGAACTTGGATCAAAAGCTGAATTACACAGATGGGTGAAGTAGGGGAAGGGGATTCCGAGTACACTCAGCATGATGAGCACCGCGCAGTGACCAGAACTGTGGCATCACTATA
Organism: Paguma larvata; assembly: GCA_030068075.1. NCBI lineage: Eukaryota > Metazoa > Chordata > Mammalia > Carnivora > Viverridae > Paguma > Paguma larvata. The sequence goes on from CM057830.1 coordinate 13,948,241, forward strand.
TTGTACACCTGAAACTAATACAAACACCCTGTTCACCACACTGCAATTACAATTAAAAAGTTAATTTAAAAAGCCTGAATTCTGGGGCACCTGGGTAGCTCCATCTGTTAAGTGTCCGACTTCAGCTCAGGTCATGATCTAAGGGTTTGTGAGTCCAAGCCCCGCCTCGGGCTCTGTGCTATCAGCCCAGAGGGATTCTTGGGATTCTCTCTCTCTGCGCCTCCCCCTTTTGCACCCTCTAAAAATAAACTTACAAAAACACAGAATTACATTTTTAACTCAAATACTGAATTATTAAGTAAAAGGTGATGAGTGTTAAAGAAGTTTATAAAAAGTATTTTAACATATTTTTTTAATATTTTACTTAGTTTTTGAGAGTGCATGCATGCGCATGCATGAGTGGGGGAGGGGTAGAGAGAGAGGAAGACAGAGGATTGGAAGCCGGCTCCCTGCTGATCTCAGGGTCCTGAGTTCAAGCCCATGTTGGGTGTAGAGCTTACTTAAAATAAATAAACTTAAAAACAGTCCATCCTGAAAAGGAAATTAATAAAATGATTTTAGGGGCACCTGAGTGGCTCGGTTGGTTAAGTGTCTGACTTCGGCTCAGGTCATGATCTCACTGCTGGTGGGTTCGAGCCCCACGTCAGGCTCTGTGCTGACAGCTCAGAGCCTGGAGGCTGCTTCAGATTTTGTGCCTCCCTCTCTCTCTGTCTCTCCCCGGCTCATACGCTTGCTCTCTCTCTCTCTCTCTCTCTCTCTCTCTCTCTCTCTCCTCCTCAAAAATAAGTAAAAAGTTAAAAAGATTTTTAAATGATTTTATCGGGATGCCTGGGTGGCTCAGTTATGCATCTGACTCTTGATTTTGGCTCAGGTCATGATCTCACAGTTCGTAGGATCGAGCCTCACGTCATGCTCCATACTACAGCACACAGCCTGTTGGCATTCTCTTTCTCCCTCTCTCTCTGTCCCCTACTCTGACCCCTCTCTCTCTCTTAAAAATAAGGAAGTGAAGTTAAAAAATTGATTTACAAGAGCATCCCAAAGCATAAAATACCCAGGAATAAATTTCACCAAGAAGGTGGAAAGCCTTGTACACTGAAAACTACAAAAACAGTGCTGCAATCATGGGGGAGGACTGAGAGCTGGAAAGGCACGCCGAGTTGCTGGGCTGGAAGGCAGACCTGTTGACAACGTCCATGCCACTCCGGTGCTAGACAGAGACAATGCGATCCCTATCGAAATTCCAACGACCTTTTTTGTTCCAACGCAAAAGCCAACTCTAATTCACACAGAACTGCAAGTGGCCCCAGATGGCCATAATGACATTGGAAAAGAACAAAGTTGGGGAACGAGATTTCCTAATTTCAAAACTTACTACAGAACTACAGTAATCACGACAGCACAACACTGGCGTAAGGGTCAATATACAGATCAATGGAACAGAATTTAAAGTCTAGAAGCAAACCCTTACATTTATGGTCAGCTGATTTTGATAACGATGCCAATACACCCTTGGGGAAAGAGGAGTTTTTTTTAAAAAATGGTGTTGGGAGGGGTGCCTGGGTGGCTCAGTCGGTTGAGCAGCCGACTTCAGCTCAGGTCATGATCTCACAGTCTGTGGGTTTGAGCCCCGTGTCGGGCTCTGTGCTGACAGCTCAGAGCCTGGAGCCTGCTTTGGATTCTGTGTCTCCCGCTCTCTCTCTGCCCTTCCCCTGCTCACACGCTGTCTCTCTGTCTCTCAAAAATAAATAAAACATTTAAAAAAAATAATAAATAAAAAACAAAAAAGAAAAAGAAAACACAGGAGTACTTCTTTTGACCTTGCCTTAGGCTAAGAGTTCCTGGATACAATATTAAAAGCACAATTCGTCAAAGAAATAATTAAGTCTCTGGTAAGGGCTTTGCTTCCAGAATATATAAGGAACTCTTACAACGCCGTAATAAGGCAAAAAAAAAAAATTGAAAATGAGAAGATTCTAATAGACATTTCGTCAAGAAGACTATGAATGGCTAATGAGCACATGGAAAGACGCTCCTCAGTAGTCACTAGGGAAACACAAAACCACAAGGACACAGCACCTCACAGTCACTGGAGCAGATATAAAAAGACAGATAATACCAAGTACTGGTGAGGCTGTGAAGAAACCAGACCTTTGCTGCTGGGAGAAATGTAAAAGTGGTACAGCCACTGCAGGATCATTTGGGTTGTTTCTTTCAAAGTTAAGCATATATTTACCTCATGACCCAGCAATTCCACTCCTGGCTGTTTACCCGAAAGGAATGAAGACCTATTTCACGCAAAGATCTGTACTTGGATGTTGAAAGGAACGTTATTCATCATAACCAAAAAGTGGAAACAATCCAAATGCCCATCAACTTTTTTATTGCTATTTTTTTAATGTTTATTTTTGGGAGAGAGAGAGAGAGCAACCAGAGGAGGGGCAGAGAGAGAGAGGGAGACAGAATCTGAAGCAGGCTCCAGGCTCTGAGCTGTCAGCACAGAGCCCGATGCGGGGCTCGAACTCACGAACTGCGAGATCATGACCTGAGCCGAAGCTGCACGCTAACGGACACAGCCATCCAGGCGCCCCTGCTTACGAGTATCCTATCGTATGGGTATTCCACATCTTATCTAGATAAACCTTTTGTGTAGCTATTCAGCCAAACAAAATGTGGAACACCACAGAAAGAACACTACCTGGCACTACAACGGAACTAGTGATGCATGCCACGTCCTGGCTGAACCTCAGCGTCATCATACTAAGGGAGAGAACGAGACATGAAAAGACCACGTTATTGTATGGTTCCGTTTACATGAAAAATCGTGGAAAGGTAGACCTTTAAGACATAAAGCAAATAAGTGGTTGCTTGGGGCTGTGGGGTGGCAACAGGGACTGTCTGCAAACAAGTATTTTGGGGTGTGATGAAAATGCTCTCAAACCGGACCATGGTGACAGCAGCACAACTCTCTAATTTATTCAAAATCACTCTCTCATGGGCAGAGAGGTAAGCTTCATGGTATGTAGACTATGCCTAACCACCGCATTAAAAAAATGCCTGCATTTAAAAAAAAAAAAATGCCACCCTGGAGGGGCGCCTGGGTGGCTCAGTTGGGTTAAGCGTCCTCAGCTCAGGCAGGTCATGATCTCACGGTTGGGGAGTTCAAGCCCCGCGTGAGGCTCTGTGCTGACAGCTCAGAGCCTGGAGCCTGCTTTGAATTCTGTCTCCCTCTCCCTCTTCCCTGCTTGTGCTCTGGCTCTGTCTCTCACAAAAATAAACATTTAAAAACAAAACCTGGAAGGTGAGAACATGAGCAGCATCTGAAGAAGAGCTGAGTAAAAAAGGTGATACTGTGTTTCCAATGAGCAGAGGAGCCCAGAATGGCTGCAGGTGTGGTCCGCCCCAAGCCTAGAAATTGGCTTCCCAGCCTCCTCATCACTGCAAAACAAATGTTCCTAGATATGGAAGCAAGAGTGCCTACCTGTGATGGTTAATTTCACGTGTCACCCTGACTGCCCTGGGGTGCCAGATTAAACATTAGGGCTGGGGGTGGCTACGAGAGCAGCATGGGAGTCCATGATGCCACTGGGGCTGGGCATCATCCAATTTACGGCGGCTTGGACAGAGGCTGAGAAAAAGAGGCATTTGCCCCTCTCACCCCCTTGCTGCTTGAGCTACGACAGTCATCTCTGATTTCGGTTTTAAAACCGACACCATCGGCTCCCCTAATTCTAAGGCCTCGGGACTTGGGACTTAATTACACCAATGGCTTTCCTGGGCGTCCAGCTTGCAGGTGGTGGGAATTCTCAGCCCCCATAATTTTGCGAGGTGATTCCTCATAGTATATAGCTCCCTCTCCCTGTGTCTCCCATTGGTTCTGTCTGGAGAGCCCTACACCAGCCCTCTACCAAATGAAGCGGAGTTCAATACACCATTAGGCACAATTCTAGAAATAGAAAATAATTCCCTGAAGGCAGAGATCTCAAAGCCTCTAGGTTTCCAGCTCTTCGCGAATCACTTCAAGCACTCGGCGGCATGTTCAACGTGTGGCATTTAATCCGCACACCTGCCTCACGGGACTTCCCAATTTACTGCCGAGAACTATGTTGTATGTCTTTTTTTTTAAGCTGTCCAATTATTACAGACCCCAATTTCATCAGATTCTTCCCCAAAACCTCTGCAGTCAGACAAGCCAGACCCGTTTTGAAGCAGCATTAGCTCAATCTATATTGAGGTGACAAGTGAGTAAACTCTCCTTAAAAGTCACGTGATTTACTGTGACATCCTTTTTCTTTTTTTTCTTTGGGTATTTTTAATTTTTTATTGTCAAATTGGTTTCCATATGACACCCAGTGCTCATCCCAACCCGTGCCCTGCTCAGTGCCCGTCACCCACTCTCCCCCCTCCCACACCCCCCTCACCCCTCAGTTTGTTCTTAGTCTTTGAGAGTCTCTTATGTTTTATCTCCCTCCCTCTCTGTGTCTTTTTTCCTTCCCCTCTTCCCCTCCCCCCTGGTTTTCTGTTAAGTCTCACAAAGTCCACCTATGTGTGGAAACATATGGTATCTGTCTTTCTGTGACTGACTTAATTCACTCAGCATAATATGCTCCAGAGTGATATCCTTTTTCAGTGTTTAATCGCTATTAGCTATGAGACGACCATTCTGCTGATCCCAACCTTTTTTTTTTTAAATGTTAATTTATTTCGTATGTTTGGGAGAGAAAGCACGTGCACGTGAGAATCCCAAGCAGGCTCCATGCTGTCAGCGCAGAGTCTGACGTGGGGCTCAATCCCACAAACCGTGAGATCATGACCTGAGCCAAAATCAAGAGTCAGACGCTCAAATGACTGAGCCATCCAGGCGCCCCACAATCTTCTTTGACTTTGCCCTACACTTCCCTCCCACGCAGAGTAGAAGTAGTAACTGTCTTCCTAGTTTCCAGAAATGGAAAACATTTGACAATGACCATGAACAATACCTCTCAAGGTTTGTTTCCCTTCAACCTTTCCTCTTCGGTGCTATTTTCCACCCTTCCGGCCACCTCTGGTCCTTTATTTTGTTCTCCTGAATGCTCTAAATTTTCACACCCCATGAAGCATGACAACCAGTACTGAGTACTGAATTCTAAAGTAACAGCAAATACAGCAGAGAGATTAGTTGCCAAATCCTCTAGAATAAGTTCATTACAAACAAACAAACAAACGCATACATACATATATCCCCAGGGAGAACAGTGCCGTGGTGTAATTAGAATTACCAAGAATGTGAAGGAATTCCTGGGCATTTAGAGAACAGAGCATGTACCAGAAAGGAGAGTATTTAGTGGAACGGTAACAGAGTGACACTAAGTCTCTTAGAGAACAAGAATATTTCTAGGCTCCAAAACACCCAATGGTCAGGATGGAAAAAGAATTTTCTTCTTTGCACTTTTCCTTAATGTAATTCCTGTTTGGAGGAATAACTGTTTCTGAGACATTCCTTGCATTAAAACCAAGTTAAGTCTCCTCACTTGTGTAAGAAATATGGAACTACAGACTCTGAGAATTGAAAGTTATGTATAAACCAAGTGAAAGAGTTCAACCTTCTCATTTTACTGATGAAGACACTGGATGTGGGGGGGGGAGGGGGTGACTGCCCAAAGTTACTCAGAGACGAGGTGGGCTACAACTGTGCCCACCAGCCTCAGCCTCAGGCTCCTTTTACTAGATCCCGCCTATCTCCATGAAGGAGCTAATTTAAGAAATCAAGATCTAGGAAGTACAAGAAAGTCTCCCATAAGGGGAGAGTATCGGCATGTAAATGGGACAAAATGAAGTGACAGGTCTTCCTATTTCTTTTCCCAAGAACTCAAACCCACCCCGATGCCTCGATTTTACAGGTCAGCTTATAAAATCCAAGCCCCAGTGGTAACCACAGAACCTACACCACTTGTTTGGTTTCTAGAACTCCATTCTCTGGCTTGGAGGAGGAGAGTCAAGGTTTCCATCTCAGAGAGGGAGCTCTGCCTGGGTTCTGGAGAAGACTAAGCCCCACAGCTGCGGGGTAGGGTTTCTGTGGAGGGGAGACTGTCACGCAAAGTTCCCGTTCCCCTGTAGAGGGCATCCCTGGGAGAGCTATACCTCCTTGGCCCTTTTGTCCTTCTCTCTTCGGGAAATCCAACTGGTATGGAAAAAGTGGTAGGAGGCCTTTCCTTTCTAGAAGGACCAGTGCAAGCAGGCTGAGGTCAAAGGAAAGAAATGAAGGACATGTCCTCCATCTAGGTCACGATTGGTCAAACCACAATGCAACAGGTCTAGGAAGATGCGTGCTTCAAGGTGCATTCAAAGTACAGGGTAGCCTTGGCACCACTTCCAAGGACATGAACTTAGTGAATGTCTTTAAAGTGGGGATTTCATTATACAATTCGAACCAACATGGTGTTGTCACTATGTCACTGCAGGAACTCTGGGCTAGGCCCCCATATTACCTCAGCTCTAAGTTCATGTTTTTCTGTTGTTAGGGCAACTTTGGTGGGAAATATGGGAGGTAATGGCTCCAATAAAAAGAATCTTGGTGGTCTCAGAGACCGACCCAGATCAGAAGGAGACAGCCAGATGTTGCCAGGCTGAAAGTCCTAGCACGCAAAGAAGAGTAAGTCCATTTGCCTGACCTTACCTTCCGCCCTTCACCCCGGATGGGAGTGGGGCCTAAGCTAGCAGGCGGCTTGAAGGACATGGGGTTCTAGCCGTCCCCCTGAGAAAGACACCAACAGGCAGAAATAGAAATCACTTTGCGGGGCACCTGGGTGGCTCAGCCATTTAAGTGTCTGACTTCGGCTTAGGTGATGATCTCATGGTTTGTAAGCTCGAGCCCCGCACAGGGCTCCATGCTGACAGTGGGGAGCTGCCTGGGGTTCTCTCTACCCGCCTCTCTCTGCCCCTTCCCCACTCATACTCTGTCTCAAAGTAAATAAAACTTTAAAAAAAGGAAATAATTTTGCTATCTGTGGGATTTTCAGGCAAGCATCTTATATATTTACCAGGTTAAAAATCGAAAAATATAATACTTACTCTGTTCTTCTGAGTTACCATATCCTGAAAAGAAAAAAATAAGATGAATATGGCTTTAAAAAAATCCCATTAATTTCCATAAGCACTACAAAGCCCCCCATCATCTAGCACCCACCTTAGAGCAAGAGTCATCATTTGAAACCTCCCCCCCCTTTCCCTGAGCCAAAGCTCCAAATAGGGTGAGCCTGAGATGATTGTAAAATTCATATTCTAAGGAAAAGAGATCACGGCTGGCTAGCTGGAAGGACTGAGGGACATTTACAGTTAGGAAAAGGTCCTATAGCAGCGGCCATGCTTTTGTCCAGACGCTGTGAGATTCAGGTCCAGGGCTCTGAGCGCCCTGCACCTCGCCTGTCCAGGGAACCGTGTCAGGGACAGAAGGGCTGCCTGGGAAGTACTGCGGTCTCCTCAGGTCTACCGTCGCTTCTTGACTCAATCAGTGCCCGCCCCCCGCCATTCAGCCTTCCTACAGAAGCGGTGTTGCTGGTAGGGGTTCTGCCTCATCACTGTAACTGTCTAGGAACCTTCGGATTCAGTGACAGCAATTTTATTCAGGTAAGCTAGCATGACAACTGTGCAGCCCTTGACCGTACCGTTTACGCACTGTCAGCCAACATTTGCCTGAAAAGAGAAAACATAATGCAACAGCTGCCCCATAAAATGGGTTTTCTATATTCTGAGATTTCAGTTTTCTGCTGACAAGTGCAGATGGCGTCTTCCAGCGTCAGATTTAACACACTACCCATTTCCATTTTAGGAAGTATTTTTCCATATTATTAAAAATTAACAGTTACCTAGGTTATGGGACTAAGTAAGGCATTGTTGAGAAAAATAATACATTGCATTGGAAAAAAAAACTTTATGATTTCGTGTTCCTCACCAAAATAGAGCTTAATAATCTTCTCTTTCATATTTTCTAATTCTAAATATTTCCAAGCACAACTCCCTTCATGGAAACCAGTGAAAGAAAATCAGTATCTAAATATATAAAGTAACATTTTAGATTGGCTTGTAGTCTTTTGAGAAACTATTTTACAACGTAAAGTACAATATTCAACCAATTTCTTCTTTTAATGTCCTATGAATGACGTCTTAAAACACAGCACTGTGCCACGATCACAGAGTGCACGGCTACGGAAAGAATATGTGACACGGAACACATGCAGGTTTCACACCTGAAGCACGCTGTATTTCTACCAGGAAATAACCCCCAATTATTACAGAACCTAGAAAAATCTGGTTAATATTAAATCCCAAGAAACACAAAAATGTTCAACTTTGCCATCACAAAATTGTGCTATTTATATACTAAGGATTTTTAACACTAAGGGAGCTAGACATTTAGAAATGGCGTCCATGAAAGCTAACCTTAAGCCACGAGTTCTCACCCGTGACTGTACTTTAGAGAGGTTAAAAACAAATCCCCCAGAGACTGTGATGTAGTTGCTCTGGGGTATGACCTGGGGACTGGGATATTTACAAGCTGTCCAAGTAATTCTAAAGTGCAGTCAAGGTTGAGCAATACTGCTGTCAACAAATTAATCTTTTATTCCTGAAAGGATTTAATACAGACCAGGTTTTTCTGACTAGCATTAAGATATTCAACAATATTGATATTAGCGGAGTTTCATAGTAGGTCACCTTAGAGATCCACATTTTACAAATAAGAGCATTTCTCAAGTCTTTATTTTACCTCCAATGTAGTTAACATACAGTGTCCTGTTAGCTTCTGGTGTCCCAGGCAGGGACTCAACGCTCACACGGGTCCTCCTACTCTACCACCGCCTCCCACTCTGTTCCAAATGTGACCATTTTTAAAAAGTACTATTAGCCAAAAAACACTTGTTTCAAACATGCAAGAATACATTTTTGAAAATATCAGTAATTACTAAGTTGTGCACAGACAAGTTTTCAGTTTTCCTTTGCTTTGGATGGTGGTGGTGGGGGGGGGATAACAGATTAAATACTGATTTTATCTATGCTAGAACTTTCTGCCCAGTTTGGTAATGGTTATGTGCTACTTGTTACTATTCGAGATGAGAAACTATTGTTTTTAACGTGTAGGTTTGCATCACATTGCCCATTAAAGGACTCAGAGCTGTGTGTTGGCTTCAATGGAAAGCGTTTTCGCCTCCGCTTCCCTAATGAGCCTGGAAACATTCGAGTTGTCTACAAATGCGTCTCTGTAGTACATACGCTCACACAGTGGTCAGGAAGTTGTCTGTGTGAGCGAGAACCTGCAGTAGGAAGGAAGGAACTGCACAAGCAAATCTTTATCGTTTTTCTCCAACCTCCTGTACTATGTGTACATTTCACTGGAACATATTATATCGTTTTCCCAAAACGAAGTCTTCACAAGAGGATGAACAATATCCTTTACCTTCAATGAAAGAGCAGTGTCGGCGTCGATGTCATGGTACAGGATCACATTATTGGCCATGTCGAAGCTTTCTCGGACCCCGAGATGGTAAAAGAGCGCGGGCTGTCTGGAGACATCACTCATGTCCACCACGGCGACATCTGTGATGAACAAGGACAGGACACGATGTGGGAGAGAGAGGTGATCTATCTCCATCTACTTCCTGCCGATCGCCAACGGGGAACTACCGCAATGTGCGCTTGTACCAACAGTCTTGCAGGTAAAGCAGAAAGTGAGGAATATTTGGATTAAAATTACCCCACAAACAGTAGAAGAAAAGCAACAAGATAAACCTCTTCCTTCATCAAAGTGTTTGGGAATGTAGCCTCACCTAAAGACTGCTGATGGATTTAGTTTTACTGTTATTAGGAAACAGGCCATCTCCAAAGAACATATTTAGCTTATACACAAATTATAAAGTACGGTACAATGAAACGTAAAACCACACTTCTGACGTGCAACCCAAGACACAGCATTATGTGTACTGTGACTCTCGCATGCCTCTTCCCAGTCACTTCTCTCCCTCTTGGAATGAGAACACCTCTGTCCTGATCTCTGGATTTCTCAGCATGTATATATGTGTACATGAAAACATATACATGTAAGCATATGTATATATGCGCATGTATACTATATACATGCATGCACAAGTTTATATATGATTATGCACGCACGTATATACATATTATATATGCACGTGTATGCATATTATAACGAATGAACTCCTAAACAGCGTATTGTTTAGTTTTGCTGCTTTGTGGACCTTACATACACAGTAGCACACCACACATATTCTCGGACTCGCCGTTGGCTGGTGTGATGTGTGATGCCGCCAACCGCACGCCCGGCTCCGGCTGATGCACTTTCGCTTCAGCAGAGCATGCGCTCTATGAGGACTAGATGGAAATGTCTTTATCCATCCTGTCTAAAGGCACTTTTTTTTTCCTTTTTCCTATTTCAAACCGCTGTAACGAACATTGCTCCTGGTTCACACGTCCGCCATCAACTTGACAATGTAGATCAAACGCCCCCGGAGTCCTGTCCTAAGAGGCCTATGCCCAACAGTGGAGCAACATATCGCATCCGAAAGAAATGTGTTTAAATGTGCCTACTAGTACAGGACACCGTTTCAAAACCTGTCATTTCGCAAAGTATAAAAGCTCCAAGTTTGATTGGACCTTCCTTATTCACATGCAGAGATTTTGAACATTCTGCTGTGATTCACAGGAAGTCAGCAAAAATCCCAAGGACACAGAACAGAGGGGATGTAAGTGGGAGCAAAAACAAGAAGGTAGGCAGAAGCCACATGGGCACGGGGCACCACTGTGCCTCTGAGCAGGAGGCCTTGGGAGACTGGAGGCCAAGTGTCCACGCACCCGAGGTGGGCCTTCTACACTCTCATCTATGGACTGCCTGCCAGATGCCAGGCATCGTGCTGAGTACAAGGGACAGAAGTGTGAACGAGGCCTAATCCCTTTCAAAAGCGTAGAATACAATGACAGTGATGGGAAGGAAGTGATGGTCAGAATCACCGAGAAGAAGGCTAAAGCGAGGGTCACAGTGACAGAGCCCACCCGCGCAGGAGGGTATTCAACCCACACCGGGGCAGAGGTCAACCAGGAAGGCCTGCAAGAAGCGAGGTCGTACGGGATCTAAGGGTCCAGAAGCGTCCGGCAAATCGATGTGAGGATGAGGTGATGGGAAAGGAAGGAAAGAGTGTTGTAGGAGGAGAAGAAAACCAGTGCAAAGGGCCAGAAGTAAGATGGCGCGTAAGTGTTCCGGCTACTGCAGGTGATTCCATGAGAAGACGGACCTGGAAGGGTTCGCAGGTGCCAGGGAAACCTAAGGGAGGGTGGTTTTGTGGTTTTTTTACCTTTTATGATGGAAAACTACAAATATATATACAAGTAGCCAGAATAGTATAACGAAACCCCCATATCCGCTTCCCCTCCCTCAACAATCAACTCACCGCTAGCCCTGTTTCATCCCTACCGCCACCCACACCACCCCCTTCCACGTTATTCTGAAGTAAATCTCAGACATCGTCCTAGCGTCTCATACCCAAGTATTTCAGTGTGCGTTGCTAAAGGAGGAGAAGGCAAAGGAAAAAAAATCACTGTGGTATCAATGTCTCACCTCAAAGTTTTAAAAAAAATAATCACAAGGGTTTTAAGCGGGAACCTATCCTATCGAAATTCACCCTTTTGAGGTTGCTGCTCAAGAAAGGACAAACATATGTGCTGAAGACACACAACTCAGCTTGGTTATTTCATCGCAAAGGGGTACCTGCTCCCCCAGAGACAGATGCTAGGCGTCAAAAAATCACACTGCACCTGCATGAGTCGGACATTCTGCTTATAGGATTGTTCCTCGGACTCTCTCTTACCTGCTCAAAGGAGAAAGAATGTGTTGCCTAGTTATGCTATTAAGGAGCGGCAACAAAGATGCTAATTCCAAGGCCATGGAGACTTCCGTAATTAGCTAACAGAGGAAAGGAAGCAATCAGAAGACAAAGCAGAGTGATGGGAAAGGGTGGACAACAGGGACGAAGGACAGCGGCCCCCCAGTCATGCCGACCATTTTTGTAGGAAACCTGCAACTTGATGGACTAGTTTGTCACTGGCGGGAGGAAGTTTGAATCCAGTGACACGAGGTCCTTCTTTCCTCTGCCTTCTCAACATTGTGTTGGATCCTATACACTAGTCTCACCACCGCCATTGAAGAGCCCCTCCCGTGCCTCTGCCAAGGGTTGGGACAGAGACTTTCTGGTGACTAATTAACACAGAGCAGATGGACACTGCTACTCAAAACTCCACGTAATCCATTTCAATAGAAAAACTGCCTCATACCCAAAGGTGAGATTTTTGCCTGACATTTGTCACTCAGGCCACTAGACTGAGTTTACGTTCAGGATTTATACCTCAACAATATTTAACCAGCTTATTTTTACAACTCCTAAGATATTTTGCAGATGTATAAATACTAAATATGATTAAACACCACAATGGAATTTTATTATATATCAACCATCAAGGGTCCCCCCCCCCCCAAACAGACCGTAAGTTACCTAAAAGCTTCAATCACCACAATGGTCACCTGCTTTGACATTTACAGAACAGTTCCACGAACATCTTGAATTTCAGAACCACCGGGTAGACTGGCAGGGTAGGTCCTGGCTTTACTTTGCAAATGGAGAAACGAAGCATCAAAATTCCCTCAAGGTCACGCAGCAAGCCCACAGCACAAACAGGGCTCCCAAGGGTCCACACGAGGTTTACTGCTTTCCTGACTCACTTTCTGAAACACAGCCACCCGGGGTAAAACAGCTGATTTACCAAGCTAATTCTTAGGCAAACAGACCACAGATAAAAAGAAGTAAAATTCAGATTTTCGTTTACAAATGCAGCCTGCCACTCCAAGCAGCAACCATTACCTTTCAGTTTCTAATGACAAAGGTCAGCTTCAGGGGAAAAGTCTGCATAGAATAAACCACTCTCCTTGATGGGGACACAGACGCCCCCTTCCTATACTGGTTTAACAAACCTTAAGAGATACCACAACAGGAACTTGCAAAAAATGCCAAGGCTCCCCTTAAAATCTACTCTTACCAGGAAAGTGTCTGAATTTAAAATCTAAGTGCCTTTCATACAATTTCAGAATCAACTGCAATCACCTCCCGACACGCTAATATGAAAGAGAGACGAATGGTGCATAGGATTTTAGTTCATTAAAAACTGTGAACACGATCTTGAACACTACTTTTGTGAAATGTTTTGTAAGTCGTAAGTAAAACTCTAATTTCCTAGTGTGGTTTAAAAGCATCTGACTCCCAAAGCTGAGCACCTGTCAACAAAATGATACAGTGGTAAAGGATTTACCATATGATAATTCTGTGATTCTACCAGCTCCTGCCAGTCTTTACATGTATGCCAGACAATCTGAAATAATGAAGATAAGGAGGATTGGTTGTATCTAAATGAATGAGATTTTAGAATAACTTTACTGCCAAAGACATTTAAAAACATCTGATTGGACTTAGGGCAACACTAGTTATCCAAAGCTACCTAAAAACAATAGCGCCCAGGTTTACTGGACAGGGAGCACATTCTACTTCTATTTTAAACCCAATTTTCCAATCTCATAAGGAGGAGACAACCTACCAATTCAGTGTCAGGAGGTCAACAAATCGTTACCAAATAAAACATAGGCACAGGACGGGTACCTCATGTCAGTGGGCGAGGCAGGGTGCAGGAGAATGAGGACAGCACCACCCTGTATTTGGCCCCCTATCTTTTGCTTTCCAGGATCTTATTTTTAAAATGACCAAAAAAAAAAAAATAGGGGCACCTGTGTGGCTCAGTCGGTTAAGCGGCTGACTCTTGATTTCGGCTCCAGTCATGATCTCACAGTTCATGGGTTCGAGCCCCACATCGGGCTCCTTGCTGTCAGCGGAGCCTGTTTGGGTTTCTCTCTCCCCCTCTCCCTCTGCTCCTTCCCTGCTTGTGTGTACTCTCTCACTCTCTCTCAGAATAAAATAAATACAACTTAAAAAAGAATGACCAAAAAAATAAATGTGTGTAACTTTATAAGTGTGATTGAGATGTGTCCACTAACAGGTTTTTTTTTTTTTTCCACAGAAATATGCCAACTACAAGCAAGCTGTGTTGTGAGGTGAATGGACTCGCCAGGCTTCATTCTAGACCACCCGCAATGAGCTATCGGGAAGAGAGAGAGAAGGCAGCACGAGTGAAGTCTGAGCGCTCACACACTTACGGTGTTCCTCCAGATACCAAGGACAGCAACTGCACCCTCCAGTGCGTGCATTGCCTCAAACGGTGTGTCAGCGTCAACATCCGTGAGGGTACACGTCACAGCTCCCACTCTGGGTTCCCCGGCAGCTTTTCAACATGCCACCTCATCATTTTCATCTTCGTCACCTGAATGTTCTCTGCAGCTTCCTTCAACCCTTTTATAAAGGGATCTGCTTTGACAGAACACTCTTTGGCAAACATTTTTGAGACCTATTTCTTAAAGGCCTTTTCTGACCAACAGAAAATGACTTCCCCCTCTAAAAGGTCTGTGTCATACGTCGCCTCCAAGATGTGTGCAACTGCAGAGACGAGTACCAGTACCACACGGCACACCTGCAAAGAGGGTACTGCTGAGCTTTTCTGTCGGTGACAAAATTGTAGGAAATGGCGCCTTCCTTAATTTGTTCTCTAATTGTCTTGCTAAAATGACTGCCAGTCAACACAAGAGGACCTGTGGCTTTTATATCCACTTCAACGATAACATCCCCCTTTTTCTTGACAAAATCGACTGCTCTTTCAAGATCAGCTCTAGGTGCCAGGACTTCCGCCTGACCACAGATTTCACCCATTCTGTGCTCCGAGCTTCCTGAGTGGTGTCCACCTCGCGGTCTGTGAAGGGGAACACAGTTCATTTGGCGGTGGTGATGTGAACTCGTTGCTGCATACAGGGCCATTTTTCTTTGTCCTTATCCCCTCTACTTTCCTTTTATCCCCCTCATACACCAATACCCTTTTTCCTAGGTGGTTCTTTGAGAATCAATGTCCAGAGTTCCTGGTTTGCACCGAGTCTGTCTCACTAGCCACAGACTTTACAAAACTGACCCAGCAAGGACAAGTATTTTGAATGCAGGATTCTCGTTTTCAGGAAAGAGAACACAATTTTTTTAGGGAACCCATCCAACAAATCTTAAAACTTCAGCCTTGGGAGATCCAAGGACAATCCAAGGGTCATTCTCAACATCGAAATGATCTTTGCATGCAACTCACAACCAAAATATCTGGAGGGCTACACTGGAGACCACTCAAGAATCTTTATGTATCAACTGTTTCCACCGTCTTGTGTTTCATGTACTCCACTTCTTTTGCTCCCAATCTGAACAGCATCTCGTACGGACAGAACTGGTCTGACACAACGAAGCTGGCCTTGAGCATATTTTTGCTTATGGTCAGTTGATTAGTAAGATGCAGAGAGATTATATTCTGGTTACTAAGGCTTCATGACAAACCATCTCAAAATGTAATGATACGAGTTTAAGTTCTGGTTCCAGGTTAGATGGAGTAGACAGACATTCCGGCTTGTCTCTCCCTGAATGCATCCATAAAAACCAGGCGGAATGGACTGAATAGGTATTTAGGAATATGAAAAGCAAGCAAGCAGACTGGAGAAGACCCAATTCCAAAGTACCACCAAACCAACAGCAAGTGTCCCATATTCCCCCCGGTCTCCCCTAGCTGGGACTAAAGGCTGCCTGAAACCCCAAAATGGGTGCTGCGTCTAGATGCAGAGAGCACCAGGAAAACCCTGTGTTCTGGCTCAGAAAGCAGGAGAGGGGACTCCTAATGCTCAGAAAGAGTGAAGGCAATTCTCCACTTTTTTCTTTTCTCTGTTCCCTTGCATTCTCAGGACCCTCGCAGTCCCACAGTGACGTCAGCCACAACGACGTCAGCGCAGACAGCCAGTGGCAACGGGGTCCACAGGTGCCTGGACCTCTGACATGGGGGAATCTTCCGCTCTGACTGGAGGAGCTGTGGTCCCAAGGGAGGGGCAGCAGTGAAACCCTGCTTTTTTCTCTCCCTGAACTCCTGGCCTCAGACATGGCAGTGGTGGCAATGTGAGGCTGAGCGGGTTAACTAAAGCCCCAGTCTTCTGGCCACAAGACCGAAAGGGGAGTTCCAGTAAATTGACAAGTGCAAAGCCGCGCGGCACTGAAAAGGCTTTGAAATCAGAAATGGAACCACAACTGAAACTGAACTTGGCAGCCTAAACCAACCAGGCCGATCACCTGTTAGAGCAAAAATACCAAGAGACTCCACAGGATATATGCAAAGCTGAGAATCTCGTCATAAGATTTCAAAAGGTTCAGGGTACAATCCAAACTCACGTGGCATTCAAAGCAGGAAAGTTTCAAACTCACAAGTGAAGAGACAATCGATGAACTCGATGACAGGATGACAGACATCAGAACTACCTGACGATGACTTTAAAGCAGTTATTATAAAAGTTCCCCAAGAAAATAGGGGCAGACACTTCTGAAAAGAATGGAAAAAATAGCAAGCCTCAACATAAAGAGAAGAACCAAATGGAAAAAATGTAATACCCAAAATAGAAAACTCACCAGACAGACTCACAAGAAGAATGGACGTGACGGAGGGGGGGGTGTCAGTGAAATTAATGGTAGTGCAGTAGAAATGATCCAATATGAACAACAGAGAGAACACAAAGAGTCTGTGCCCAAACAAAGAAAGTTCTGGAAATTAAGACACTCTCCCAAAGGCCTGTAAACCAATAGGTAAAAAGCACCAGGAAAGATCATGAATAAATGGCTCTCAGAAACAAGGGAAATGTGCTCAACTCTAGTCAGAATAAGGGAACCACAAGCTAGAACTGAGATGCCATCTCTCAACTATCAGACTACCAAGAGTCAAAGACTGGCAAACTTTTTGTAGGTACATTTATTCTTTAATACACAAATGCCACTTTTGGGTACCTAATCACAAATATACCTATACATATATTAGATAGCACATATACAAAATTACCCATTGCAGCTTAGTAGCAAAAAAAAAAAAAAACAAAAAACATATATCCAAGAATCCTTTAAAAGGGGATTGGTAAAATACACAAGATCCATCTACCCAATCATGTACCCCCCAGCTATAAAAAAGAAGAAGGTAGATTCCCATATTCTGATTTGAAAAGTTGTTCAGAAAAAAAAAAAAAAGGAAAAGTTGTTCAGGCTCGACTGGTAATGGAAAAATACAAGGTGCCTAACAGTGTATTTGGTCTGGTTCCTTTTGACTAAGAAAGAGAGAATAAGAGTGTACATTCATATGTGCTCATACTTACATAGAAGTTGTCAAACTTTTTCCTGTAAAGGACCAGTTTCATGGCCTCACAGTCTCCACCACTGCATAGTGGAATGGATGTGTTCCAATAAAGCTTTATTTACAAGATGAAGGCAGCCAGCTTGCAGGTGGCAGCATGCTGACAACTGACGAACACTATAAGGATAAATAAGAAACTAAAAAAAAATTAGGGGAAAGAGTGCAGATGGGATCAAAGAAAAAAAATAAATAAACTGGACTTCGTCAAAATTGAAAAAAAAATTGTGCATTAGAGAACAGCACCAAGAAAGTTAAAAGATAAATCACGGAATTTATCTTTTAACAAGAGAAAACAATTTGCAAATCACATACCTGACAAGGAATTTGTCTCCAGAACATATATAGAATTCTTACAACTCAACAGTAAGAGGATGAACGACTAAAAATAAATGGGCAAAGGATGTGAACAGACCTATCACCAAAGAAGGTACATGAACGGCCAATAAACACAAGAAGAAAAGACAGTCAACATCCTTCATGATCAGGGAAACACGAATGAAAACCCACGATGAGTTCCCACTTTAAGCCCACTAGGACAGCGGTAAGAAACAGACAATAACCAGTGCTAATGAGGCTTCGGGGTGACTGGAACGCGCACGCACTGCTGGTGGGAATGTGAGATGTGTAGCGGCTCTGGAAAACAGGTTTTTGAAAAGCAGTTCCTCAAAAGGTTAAATACAAGGTGGATGTCACCCAAGAGCCCACAGATGGATAAATGGATGAAACAAAATATGGGAGATCCCTGCGCTGGAGTACTACTCCACCTGAAAAAGGAAGGAACTCCTGACACACACGACGACACGGATGAACCTTGAAGGACTTCGTTAAATTAAGTAAGCCAGTCACAAAAACCAAATACTGCAGGGTTCCACTTACAAAAGAGGGGTCCATGGTAGTCAAGTCGTACAAACGGAAAGCAGGGGGGTGGCTGCCAGGAATGGAGGGGAGGGGGAAACTGGGAGTTAATTAATGGGTACAATTTCCACTTTACAAGATGGAAAAGTTCTGGAGACTGGCCGTACAACAAGGTGAACTGACCGAACGCTACTGAACGGCACGCTTGGAAATGGCTAAGGTGGTAAATTTGATATTAGGTGACTTTTTAGCACATAACAATTTTTTTAATGTTTATTTATTTTTGAGAGAGAGAGCGCATGCGTGCGAGGCAGGGAGGGAGAGGAAGGGAGAGGGAGGGAGAGGAAAGGAGAGGGAGAGGGAGGGAGAGGGAGGGAGGGAGGGAGAGGGAGGGAGAGGGAGGGGGAGGGAGGGGGAGGGAGGGGGAGGGAGGGGGAGGGAGGGGGAGGGAGGGGGAGGGAGGGAGGGGAGGGAGGGGGGAGGGAGGGAGGGAGGAGAGGGAGGATCCCAAGCGGGCTCCACACGGACAGCAGTGAGCCCCATTCGGGGCTCAAATCCATAAACCAAGAGATCATGACCTGAGCCGATGTCAGATGCTGAGTCACGCTGGCACCCCTCACAATCAATATATATATTTTTAAAGAAGTTCAAATACTTCAAATACAGAGTTACCATATGGCCCAGAAATCCTGCTCCTGGGTACACAGTCAAGAGAAATGCAAACGGTGGTCTATCCATATACAGAATTTCATGCAGCAGCAACAAAGGAGTGAAGTACAGATACGAGCCACAGCATGGATGAATCGTGGACACGTGCTAAGTGACAAGAAGCCAGCCACAGAAGACTGTGGCTGGCGTGGTAACGACTGCTAACGGGTACGAAGTGGCCTGACAGCAGACGGCGGCCACGGCTGCACGATTCCACACATACACCAACCACCACTGAACTGAACGCTTGCAGGGGATGGATTACTTTTCAACAGAGCTGGGGTGTTTTTTTGTCAAGTACAATGTTCTTAGCATCAGCACTGTTCCTAACTGTCACAAACTGGAAACTACTCAAATGTTCAACAACAGAAAACATAAACTGTGGTATATTCTTACAAGGAAATACTACATAGAACGGAAAACGAACAAATTACTGCCATATTAACAATAGAGAGGAATTCCATAAACCTAATGGTGAATGAGAAGAGTCAGATACTAAAAGGAAATTGTGTTATCCCATTTATAAAAAGAGAGAGAAGCAAAGCAAGAAACAAACTCTTAGCTACAGAGAACACACTGACGGTTACGGGGGGGGGGGAGGGAGGGGTAACTAGGTGATCAGGACTAAGGGGGGCACTTGTGAGCACCGCGTGCTATAATGGAAGTGTTTAATCACTAAACGGCACCCCTGAAACTAATATTGCACTGTATGTTAACTACTCTGAAATTGAAATTAAAACTTTAAAAAGAAAAAAGTACCGAAACAGGTACAAGCACCGCATGCTGAGACATCCGGCCGGCCGCTGCTCTCGGCCAGCTGGAAAGCAGAAGCGAGCTCACTCCAGGGTGCTACTGGCGTTCACTTTTTTGATCCCAGCGCAGAATTACGCAGCACGCACAGCTTATGAAAGCTCACAGAGCAGTACACTTCAGAATGTGCCCTTGTCTACCTATATTCTTTGCCTCAATAAAAAGAAAAAAGAAAAAACCTATCAAAGCAGGGTTTTGTGCCTTTTCCTCACTTCCATTCTTTGGCACAGGACCAGAAACGGAGTTAGGATTAAATCTCCAACATTAAAACTCTGGGAAAAAATTTGTTTTACTCAACTGTAGGCGTATAATGTGACCTTACTACACAATGGTTGTCCAAAGGGTTTGATCCCTGAGTCTTTACTATTCCACAAAGCATAGTTCCTTCCCCAGTGAGGTTCTGGTCTATTTATTGGTAGGAGGAAGGGAAGGCACGGGGGACTGACATTTGTTGAGCACTTACTAAACTAAGTTCAGGGCACTATGCTGGAATCTCTACTTAGTAGAGATTTTCTTTTTCATGAGGTTCAGAGATGTTAAGTAAGTTATCCAGGGTCACACAGCCAATAAATAACAGGGCAAATAGAGAAACCGCATCTGCAAAGCCAAGGTTTTTTCCCCTCTGCCACTCGTATTCACAAGGGCAGCAGGACACAATGATGGAACATGTGTTGGTAAAGTCTTGTCATGGATCTGTTTTGGCGGTGTTTATTCCAGAAAGCAGAAAGGCAATGTACGTGAAGGACCGCCCGCACTTCCTCCACTCTCCCGGATGGTGAGGTGAAAGGGAGGCAGCCGCGGTTCTGGCAGCAAGACTCAAAGTGCCAAAGGGCACGTGAGCAACCGCGACCTGAAAGGAGGCAAAGATTTCTCAGAGAGGACACAGAAGGCAGCCTAAACTGGAAAATAACTTCGATGAGACTTCATCGGAATTAAAATTCTCTGCTCCTCAGAAGTTCCAAGTAGATGAAGAAGCAAACCACAGTCTGGGAGCAAATGTTCACAAAATATACTCTGACAAAGCACTTGAATCCAGAATATAAGAAGAAGTCCTCTAATTCAATAATAAGAGGACAGCCCAATTAAATGGATAAATGGTCTCAACAGACACCTCACAAAGGAAGCTATCTGCACAGCCAAAAGCACACAAGAAGGTGCTCAACATCATTAATCGCCAAGGAAAGGTAAATTAAAACCATAATGAGAAACCACTATACCGCCACAAGCAAGGCCAAAGTTGAAAAGCTCGATACTACATAAAGCGTCGGCGAGGACGTGAAGCCACTAGAACTCTTGTGCATTGGTGCCAGGAACATAAGACAGTACAGTCACTTGGGAGGAAGGCAGGGAAGGTCCTGATACGGTTTCACATACACCTGCCCTTTGATCCGGCCACTCCGCTGTGGGGTATTTACTCAAGAGGAATGAAAACATTCGCCCACAAAGAAGACCTAGCACTAATGCTCACAGCAGTTTTATCTGTAAGAGCCCCAAACTGGCAACGACACACATGTCCTTCGACAGGAGAATAACTAAACCAACTGTGGTCTATCCACTGATCCAACGGTACTCAGCGCGAGTAAGGAGCAGACGGTGGGTACACGCAACAGTAAGGGTCCACCTCAAAAACCTCACGCTGAGCCAAGGAAGCCGGACACTGAAGAGTACACTCTGCATGAGGCCGTTTTTACAAAACTCTAGAAAAGGCAAATCGGCTTGGTAGTGACAGCACTTAGGTCACTCCCTGGTGCCAGGAATGGCAGGAGAGAGGGGAATGAGCAGGAGAGGACATGAGGGAACTTTCTGGACCGATGATAAGGGCTGTTTACAGGGATTTTAGTCAGTGGAGATTTGTGTACTTTGATGCGTATACATTGCGTGTTAAAAATGTATAAGAGTAGGGCGCCTGGGTGGCTCAGTCAGTTAAGCGTCTGAGTTAAGCTCAGGTCAAGATCTCACAGTTGGTGAGTTCGAGCCTCACGTCAGGCTCTATGCTAGCAACTTGGAGCCTGGAACCTGCTTCCCATTCTGTGTGTCTCCCTCTCTCTGTCCCTCCTCTGCTCACACACGCGCTCTCTTTCTTTCTCTCTCTCAAAAAATAAACAAACTTTAAGAAAAAAATGTATAAGAGTAGAGGGCGAGCGAGTGGCTCAGTTGGTGAAGATCCGACTTTGGCTCGGGTCATGATCTCACAGTTAGAGCCCTGAGTCAGGCTCTCTGCTGTCAGCAAAGTCTGCTTCAGATCCTCTGTCCCCCTCTCTCTCTGCCCCTCTCCTGCTCATGCTCCCATGCCCTCTCTTTCACCTCTCAAAAATAAACATTTTTAAAAGAAAGTTTGAGTGTAATAATCAAGTGTGGGGGGGGGTATGTAAAGAACAATTCAAGATGGCAGAAAGTCAATCGTTGTTGAAGCTGGTAATGCACGTGCTTGAAATTTTCCCTCATAAAAATTCAAGACAACATTCATCTCCATCTAATGTGCCTACTCTCTCCTACCTCCACCCCCGTCCAGTTCTGCCTGGCGCCTGGGCTGCTTCCCGCAGGCCCAGATTCTCTGGTGAGCTCTGCCTCCTGCCGAGGCCCACAGCTCGACTCCTTCCCGTGCGGCACCTCCTCGCGCCCATCAAGCCCCGACAACCACCGGGCATTTTGGCCAAGCCCCGCCACAGCCAACAGCCCCAAAGCGGGGAAGGTGTGGGTGCATGTGGGGGTGGGGGGTGGAAACCAGAAGTTTTCCAGCAGGCTCTGCAGGAGTTCACCCCCCCCCCCCCAGAGGTTATTTGACCAGGATTTAAACAGCTCCTATCTCAAAGCCTGATAAACAGAGCCTTGGAACAATAGTTTATGGCTTACATTCCAAAAATGTATTTGTAAACTGGCTGCTGGGAACCCAAAACACGTTGTGCCCCAATGACAGGGAGCCAGCAGTGTGGCAGGGCAGCCCGGGAGGACTTATCTACCCTCAACACACTCAAGGCTCAATCAGCACAGCCGCAAGGAAATGCTGCAGGTGCTACCTTCTTGCACTCAGCCCGTGTGACTAAGCCCGGAGAAAAGTTCCAGGTTCAGTGCTGACCCAGTAGCAGTAACAGCAGCTAGAAAGGAAGGAGGCTCTGGGAACAGCCCCCAAGGGCAACCGAACAGCCAGGTCCAGCCGAGGACAGCCGAGGGCCAGCCAGGCACGCACGTAGCCTTGTGGTTGGGAGTAAAGCCACTGTGGCGTGGGTGAGCCACGTCACTGTCTCCAGCAGGAAGAGGCGGCTTCTGAATTACAACCCCATTGTCAATCTCCCACTGCACTTAATATGACATCATTTATATTATAAAAAATATGCAGAGTAGAAACTGGACAAATAAAAAGAACTGGTATTCCCAGAACACAAGTCAAACCACTGTTTCCATTCCAGTGTCTCCAGGGTGAGTGGTTCTGGTCTCTTCTATTTGATACGTACCATTCAGGAGCAAGGTTTGGATCCAGAGATGTGTCATTAGGATGTATCTTATTTCCTAATAAAAAATCACGATTGCACTGGATCTATGCCTCGCCACCATATTCGACATGGCTTCTATAGGAAACCACATTCTCACTTCCTTTTGAGGGTACTAAACGAGTTTTGCTTCATCTCAACGGGAGAAACCAAGTGTCACTGGTGTCCACTGAGAGTTATTCTAAAAAGGAACTAGAGAGATATTTCTAAGAAGCACTCCGAGAGTAGCCAAGAGAACTGCATCCAGCTGCCTATGGGTGAAGAGTTCAAGGTCTTGCAGAAGATCGATCATTAAATCAGTAAGTATTTAATCACAACTGTGTTACTCGCTAGGAAGGAAAGCCTCGGTGTGCTCAGAGCTGACAGAGGGTAAGGGGGAGGAGTTCCTTGAAGAACTGAGATGTGAAGGCTGGGGACGTTTTGGACAAAGCGAGACCGCAAGGTGGTGGTGGGCAGGGGCCAGGATACAGTGGCATCCAAGCAGATGACGCCAAGTGGAACGCACCAAGACTGGCCCAACTTTACCGGGCCAGGGACAAAGGTGTTAACGGCACCCCGGACAAGAGAAGATAATGCCTGTACCAAGGTAGCAGGGGCACAGAGAGTGAAATCCAGCAGATAGGAGAACTATTTTGGAAGCAACAGGCTGGATTTGTCAATGACCGAGAAGGCAGGGTCAAGACTGACTCCCAGTTGATGATTTCACTCATTAATGTTTACTTCAGAGAAGGCAACCGTTTAAGGAACTAGTGCCCTTTTATTCTGCTGGAAATAGATTTGGCCAGTCTCCTGACCAGGTATAAGTGCCATGCAAAGTACACATTCTCCAACCATTAAACCCACGCCTGTCTTCCTTAGAACCTTCTGCATTTTCCACAGTGATGAGGAGAGTATGCACCTAATTACAAGAAGTCCTAAGGCATTTTTAAGACTCTCTTGAGTAGAAGCTAACACACCTGTAGACTAAGTACATGAAAGCTAGCTGAGACGCCTTCAGCCATTGCTAGCAGAATGCACGGCAAACTGGATTAGCCGGGGTAACCCAAGCTAGGCTACCATGAGACAAATCCCCAGTTCAGCGGCTTAACGGCCATCTTGAACACACGACCTTCGAGTCTGCCACCACAGAGGCGAAGAGAGATGGAGGTCACACACTAACTTCTCTTTCGAAGTGATACGTGTTGGTATTGCTCACATTTCGCAGCCCAGCAAGGGCCCAAGCTAACCGCAAGGGAGATGTGGAACTGCGGAAGAATATACGGAAGCTCGGGGGGCACGGTCTTTATCATCAAGCTGATAAAGAACCCACACCGACATCACAGATGGAGAGGCTGGACATAGCCCGTGCAAAGGGCGGCGACAGCAATTAGAGGGGCCTTCCGTTAAAGCATTACATATCCTCTTTCGGCAAAGAGCACAATATTACCGTCAGCTTAAAAAATAACATAAACGCTACATTATCATTTAATACAAAAGGAAAAAAATAACCTGGCCTCCAAAACCAGTGAAACTAAGGAAAAAAGCTAGAATGTGTCCTCCCATCACCGGTAATAACCTGATGGTCGAAGCACCTCAATTCTCTTTTCTTCACTCACAGCAGCACAGCTGGGGCCCCACGATCATGAACAGGGGCGATCCATTACTTGAGGTGATACAGGGCCGGACTTCTTTCGGAAAGGCATACTTTGGAGACGACTTCCTAGCAGTTGGGCTAGATTTTCATAACCCACTTGCACTCTTACCATGGTAACAAACACCCCCCCACACACACACACACCAAATCTTAGTAGCCTGACCAAATAAAAGCTTCTCTCTCGCTTATGGGAACTCCTAGGTAAACATTCCAGCTCCGACAGTGATCCTTCCAAAAGCGGTTCAGGGATCCAGGGGCCTTTCATCGTGCACCACTGCCATCATCTACGCTGAGCCTCTGAGGTCCCCTGGGGACATAGGAAGGGGTGACAAAGTACGGGAAGGATTACTCGCTATGCTAACACCTGGGCCCAGAAGTGACAGACACCGCTTGTAATTCCATTTCATTGGCCAGAACTAGCTATACATCCCACCAGGACTCAAAAGGCTGGAAAACGTAGCCCCCACTTCACAGCAACAAGTAGGAGCGTGAATCTCTGGTAACCTAGCAATCTCTGCCACAAATCCTCCAAATGACTTTGTATGAGCCAGCCAGGAAAGGGGTGTCATCAGGATAGAGCAAAGCCAAACAGCTCATCTGGAGAATAAAGCCTGGTCTTGGTCTTCTGAATCGATGTTCAGGAACTACAAGAATTTCCTGCCGTAGGTGGTACTAGCTCACGATGTGTAAAATCACCAAGAAAGTAACTGAAGAAAAAAAACTCAGAAGCAAGGGCCTGTGGGGCAGGAAAGTAGCATCTAAATGAGGTTCAGACAGGAGCCAAGTTAGGCAGAGCCAAACCCAACAGCAGAGGGAAGAGAACTTGCGCCCCAGGGCAGGCTCGTCAAAGGGGCTGTTGTCATTCGAGCAGTCACAGGCTAACTCACCCGAGGCCACCTGGAGAGTAAACCTCCATCCATAATACGGGGCATTCCTAGGAGACAATGTATTGTATTCTACTGAACCAGATCTCAGTTTAAGATCAGATACCACAGTAAGCAGATTCAACGACAGAGTCCAGGAGAGCAGAATTTCCCTGTCAAAACTTGCGGGAAAGCAGGAGACAAAGGTAGTTACGCCTATTTCCTCCGTGAAGGAACTCTGGGTTTCTAATATGTTCACAAGCACGGAGAACCTCCAAGAGGGAGACGCAGCATGCACCCGAGAAGGAGAAAAGGCTGCCCTATGTAAATACACTCTGCACACATAGTAAGTGACCTAAAGCCATAATGATGAATTCTGTTCAAGGAGATAAATGGGCACTTAAGAGGAGTCAAGGCATATCCGGAAGGGGGTCTCTTCTACAGAAAAAAAGAAAACGCCCGTTTTGTTCTCCAAATACTAGAAGTAACCGAGTGATTGACCCTCACTGAATTCAACAGTTCTACTAAATTCAAGACTCTCATCTTTGAAGATGGATGAGAGACGCTCAAAAAATAAATTACGTTAGTCCTTCTATGAACCAAAGGCACATATGGATGACCACCATCTCTGCTCAAAGTGAACAGGAGGTTTCTCAAAAAAGAAAAAAAGAAAAACTAAACAGGAAATTACCATATGGCCCAGCAAGTCCGTATCTCGGCATATACCCCAGAAAGTTAAAGAAGACACTTGAACAGGTATTCAGACACCCATGGTCGTCAGAGAATTATCTATAATACCCTAAAGGTGGAAATAACCCAAAAGCCCATCTGCAGATCAGGGATTAACATACCGCGGTGTAGGCAATCGCTGGAGTGTTCGTTAGCCTTCCAAGACACTCCGACCCCTACAGCACGGAGGAACCTTGAAGACATTATGCCAAGTGAAATAAGCCAGACACCAAGAGACAAATACTGTATGAACTGGAGTTCTATGAAATCTCTAGAACAGGCCAATTCACAGACACAGAAAGTCGAACAGGAGCGGGGGGGGGGGGGGGTGGGGGCGGTGGGGGAGGACAGGTCACTATTTAAAGGGAGTAGAGTTTTTGTTTGAGCTGCTCAAAAAGTTCTCTGTAGATGGTTGTACAAGAGCGTGAATGTTGTTCATGCCAATGAAATGTACACTTCAAAGTGGTTAAATGGCAAATTTTGTTACAGCGATCTTATGACTTGTTTTTTAAAGTACTCATGGCCATGGCGGTCCCGCATCACCTGTCCTTGCCTGGGGTGAAAGCCTGCCTGGGGCTCTCTCACGTCCCATCAAATCACCCAGGCACCGGTGACCTGGAACCTCCGGTCCGGACCCACACAGGACCACACAAAACTGCACCATCAGTAGGAAAACACAATCCAACCCAGCTTCGCCTTGCTATGGGAGCAAGAGACCTGCAAAGTGCTCACACTTCACACCTCCCAGCCTCCTTAAAACACATTTGAGACAGCTCCCTACGTCCTCTTCTCCACAAACATTTTTCTAGAACCGCACTGTCCAGTGGGACCTCCTGTGATGAGGAAAATGCCCTCCTCACGGTGCCTGTTGAGCACTTGAAATACACCTGGTATAAACAAGGATCTTTTACTGCATTTAAACTCATTCGAATGTCAACTGCCACCGTGGCTAGTGGCTACATGTTGGACAGCATGCTTTTGGAACTTTTACAAAGAAACCAAAGTGACAGACTTGTGTGTTTTTTGGTGGAAATGTTAAAAGTCTGAGTGGGAGAGATGAGGAAGCCAGGAGAGGTGAGTGAGGGCATGTCTGTTCAATCCATAAACCGACTCAGTGTAGTTGCATACATCCTTTGCCAAACCTATAAAAAGAATTTATTGCTATATTTATATTTATATATGTTATATTAATGTAACTTATAAATGCATATTTATAAGTTATAATGATGTACTGAGAAATGGTTTAGTCAAGACCAAGCCAAGGTCACGGTGCCCATGTAGCTGAGTCGGCTGAGCATCCAATTCTTGTTTTCAGCTCAGGTCAGGATCTCACGGTTTGCAGGACTGAGCCCTGTGTCAGAATCTGTATTGACATCTTGGGGCCTGCTTGGGTTTTTCTCTTTCTCTCTCTCTCTCTCTCTCTCTCTCTCTCTCTGCCCCTCCCCCACTCATGCTGTCTGTCTTTCTCTCTCTCAAAATAAATAAAATTAAAAAAAAAGACGAAGCCAAGGTCAACCAAAGGAGGTACATGATGCAGAAAATTCTAGGCGATCCGAACCCAGAGCAAGAAAAGGCGATGTGCCGGTTGTGTAGCTCTGGAACTGAAAGCCCGAGATTTCTGACTGACTTCACTTTCACACCCAACCAGAAGGGGTCCTGTTGGTAGATGAAGGCTTGTCACACTCACACACACACACACTCCACCCTGCAGGAACAAAGCCGCTGCACGCCCATCTTCGGAGCTGGCACCAGCACGCAGGAGGCTATAGTCGTGCAGAAAGGCTAAAGGAACATTTAACCTTTCAGAGAAGAGTCCGCTCAAACTCCGGTTTCGGAGCAGAATGAATAGAAGTCAAGAAAACCGAGCGGTTCTGGGGGAAGTAGGCTCCTGAACAACTTTTCTAAAAAGACGCTGTGCTGAAGAGCACACTCTGAGCGGTCAGAAACGTCCAATGGACGTTTTCAACGGGCTCGGCGGCCACTTTATTTGAACAAGCCTGACACCCCGCCCCTGTTGCAGGCGGGGAGGATTTGCTCAGCAGAAAACAGATCCCCGTTGCCTCTGGCACAGAGCGGAAGGCACTGCACCTGGCTTACTGCTTCAGTGCGGGGCCGCCAGTGTCTGAAAGAAATTCTCCCGGCACCTTCTCACGTGCTTTTAGGTTTAGGGTAGGCACTGTTACTACCTTTTGATCAGTGAAGAGGCCACGGCACAAGTACTCCCAGGTAATTACTGCACCATATCCGAGGCTTATGAATGTCACCCCAGTGCTTATTACGGTGAGCTCAGAGATCTAGGGTCCCATTCCAGCAACGGAGGAGACCCTGACGCCCAACTGCTTGTGCAGTGTGGGATAAAATAGATCTGTCGCACACGTGGTAGAGCACAGCCCCACTGTCAAAGTGTGTTTGCGGGGCAGGAATCAGAGTGCTAAAAAGAACACTGGGACATTTCTAAGAGCATCTCTCCCTACACACATATATACACATTCAATTATAACACACTGATTCCCACTCTCGGCTGCAAAATGGAATCACCTGGGAAACCACTGAGGCCCTCAGATTCTGGTATTCATCTGGGATACAATCTGGGCATGGGGAGTTTTAAAAGTTCCCCGGGTGACTCTGCCGTGTGGCTAGGCTTGGGGCCCACTCACCGCTAAAAGGACGCCGGAGGGAGGAAATAAAAGCTGGATAACTGAGGGGAGGAGAGCTCCCCATCATTTAGGTTACAGGTTATTTGTTGGGTCAACGTATGTTTAAGAAGACCGTAAAATAACAAGGCTAAATGCCAGTCGTTTCTGTTTTCCTATCTGTAAAAAGGTATAATGCTACCTACTCTCCCCTCCCGAAAGGCAGGGCAGGCTGGTGGTTAGGTTAGGGGAATCTTCCTTGGCTGGTAGGGGTGGCCAGGGCCAAGGCGTGTGCCAGGGTAAAGAAAGCAGTTGGCGTGGGGTAAGGACGAAGGGGGCATCTGCCTCACCTGCATCGTAGAAGGCGTCGAGCACAGCTGTCTCCCCGAAGTCAAGCTCCCCAAACGGCACGGAGGTGAAGTGGGCGCCCTCAGCCTCGCAGGCCCGCAGCAAGCACTGGCGCGCCCCCGCCTCCTGGCCGCCGGCCGCGCCGCCCTGGGGGCTCTCGCTGCGCACGTACACTGCCCGCAGAGCACGCCGCGGGGCGGCCCCGTCCTCGCCCCCGCTGCCGCTCCCGGCGCCCTCGGTCGCCCCGTCGGGCTCCGCCGTGCCCTCGGCCCCGGGCGGCAGCGGGTACTGCGGTGACTCGGCCGCCGCCCCAAGCTCCTCAGCCAGAGGAGTCCCGCCGCCGCTCTCCATGTGGCCGCCCTCCCAGCCTTTCCTTGGTCCCACCTCCGCGCGCGCGCGCGGCTAGGGGCCGCAAGCAGTCCCGGCACCTGTTCCTGGGCGCGCGGGGCGGGAACCGGAAGAGCCCGCACGCGCCGCGGCCGGCAGGTGAAGGAAAGGCCCCTGGGCTGCAGACTGACGCTCCAGCCCCGCAGCCCCCAAGCGCCCTTTGAAGGCTGGGGAGAGGGAGGCGGGGGCCTGGGACGTCAGGCGGAGAGGAGGGCGGAGGGGGGTAGCTCTGGGAAGAGCGGCGGGGCAGGAGCTGGCGGGGCGCCCCCTGCCGCCTCCCCCGGGCAGGGCCCTGAGGAGGGCGGATTCGTCAATTTCAGGATTTTGTTGTTGCCGTTCCTCCAGCCTGACCGACATTAGGAGTTCCATTTTTTCCCCCTCAAAACATTCGAAGCTTTTCAAGCAGAGCAAAAACTCTTTCAAAGCGCTGGTTGGAGGTAAATATTCAATTTCACACTAAATACAGAGGTACTTTTAACTCAGAATTGAGATGAGAAGATGCGTATTTAAAACCCCTCTAGTTTTGAAAAATAAATAAATGTCTCAATTTTGTAGTCCTCGTCCTCAGTTGCCAAGAGCATGGCCCTCCTTTTTAAAAAATTTTTTTTTAATTTTTTTAAATTTTTTTTTTCTTTTTTTTTTTGAGAAAGAGCGTGAGCAGGGGAGAGGCAGAGAGAGAGGGAGACACAGAATCTGAGGCAGGCTCCAGGCTCTGAGCTGTCAGCACAGAGCCGGACGTGGGGCTCTCCAACTCCCTCACCCCGAAATCATGACCTGAGCCTAAGTGGGAGGGTTAACCGACTGAGCCTCCCAGGCACCCCAAGAGCATGGCCCTCCTGAGCCCAGTCCTGCAGGCCTGCTCTCCTGACTTTCACTGTGACCTTAACAAAGCACCAGGATGCACCAGCAACAAATTTTGTATGCCCAGAATATAGGCTCCAAGTAGGATGCCTGCCTGACCTATGAAATGCTGTGAACCCAAAGGGATCTTTGCTCTGGATCTTCCCTGCCTCACAACTTTAGGCTCCAATATTAAATGTGGTGTTACCACCACAGGTAGTACTTGTATTTAAAAGACAGGATGCCCTTGATGCTGTCACAAGGTTTCCCGGTTCTAGTTTTTCATTTTTTTTTTTTGAAGTAGGCTTCATGCCGAAGGCAGGTCTTGAACTTATGACCCTGAGATCAAGGCCTGAGGGTTTTCAGTTTTAATACTAGTTTTATTGAGATATAATTCACAAACCATCCAATTCACCCATTTAAGTGACTTTTAGTATATTCACAGAGTTGAGCAGCCGTCACCACACTCAGTTTTAGAACATTTTCATCACCCATCCCCCCCAAAAACCCAGTATCCATTAGCAGTTACTCCCCACTCCCCCAACATCCCTCAGTCCTAAGCAATCACCAATCTACTTTCTGTCTCTATAGATTTACCTATTCTGGACATTTTATCTATATGGAATCATACGAAGTGTGGAGAGAGGTTTTCATTTGTCTTGGATATATATCTAGGAATGGGATTTCTGGGTCATGACAACTGCATGCTTAACCTTTGGAGAAACTGTCACTATTTTCCAAAGTGGTTCCATCGTTTCGTATTCCCACCAACAGCATATGAAGGTTCCAATTTCTCCACGCTGTCACCAACATTTGTTGTCTTTTTGTTGTCACACCCTAGTGGGTGTGAAGTGGTTGTAATTTTTATTTGCATTTGCAGTGTGATTTTGCATTTGCACTGTGATTTTGATTTGCATTTTCCTAATGACCAATGATGTTTAGCTACTTGTCATGTGCTTATTTGCTATTTGTATAACTTCTTTGGGGAAATATTTATTCAAATCCTTTGCTCATTTTTAAATTGGGTATTTGTCTTTATTATTGAGTTATAAAAGCTCTTTACATATTGTGGATATAAGGCCCTTATCCAGATATGGGATTTACAAATAGCGTCTTCCATTCTTTTCACTTTCTTGATGGTATCCTTTGTAGCACATCACAAGCCGTCTTGACAAAAGCAGGATAGGACTTACCCTACAAAATCATGCTTTGGCTTCTCTTCATGTTTCAGTAGTAATACAGTCCATGCCTCCACCCCACCTCCAAAAGAAAGCAGAAAGTGGCGGAATAAATCTTTAAAGAAATCCTGCCTTAATTCCAGTCCTGGTAGGAATTAGGAACTTCAACAAGTGACATCAGTGTGCACCCTCTTTTGTGGCCGATGAATGGAAAATGGGCTCTGAAGAGATCTGTAAAAACACACAGACCAAAATTGGGAAGAGGGAAGCTAGGGAAAACTTTCAACACTTTTGTTCTGAGCTTTTAAAAAATATGATGGACACATTTTCCTTATAATCTTGTAATGCATAATAATAGTAATTTTCCTAATGTGCTGGTTTATCTGAGATTATCCCATTGACTGGCACGGCCTTCAGAAGAGCAAAGATGCCCATTTCACAATCACTTCCCGGTGTTTTGCTGTTGCCCCCACTTCAACCTTCCTGCGTTCTTTCCAGCTCTCACTGGGGCCCTGCTGACACTCACAGGAGTTGTGAATTCTGGCTTGAATACTACCTTCCTCTAAACATAAATCCTGCTGAGTAAAGAACCCAGAATTGACCTAGCTAACAACTTCCGCGCAATTGGTGGACACTGTGCACCTTCTCTTGTCTCCAGTAATTTGCACACCTGAAACGTGCCCCAGTCCCTTCTCCTGATGTCCTTCCTGCCTCCCACCCCCAGACACACTGAGAAAATTACAAGATTCTGGATTAGTCTCTTCCGTTTAGTTGAATCGTTGTTTGGTTCTTACCCCTGCCTGTTCCTTAATAAGTGCATGTCTTGGAAACAACTTTGCCCTAATGCAGAGATGTCATTTGGGCTAGAACAGTGGATGGAAGAAAAGAGTGGAAGCACTGTAGCCAAAGAGTAAGATTAAACCTAGGCATTTTTCTCATTTCCTTTATTTCTTTTAGGCTGGTTATTCATACGAATCATGATCAAACTAGTTAGTTCTTTGACTCATTCAGTGTTGGAAAAAATATTTTAGTTACCATTTCGGAGGCAGGTTCATTACTTTTTTCATTATACCCAAGAACCAAGAGCAAATAGTGACAAAAGACCGTCATGTTGCATAATACCATATGTATTCGTTGGGAAAACTTTAACATATACAGTAATTCAGCAAAGATTTATCGAGCTCCTATTATGCATCAGGCACTGTCCTTGGTGCTGAGAATAGCATCGTGAACAACATGGCTAGAGTACCTGCCTTCATGTTAGATACAGATACTGAGAGATAGATATGGATATGGCTATGGACAGATACGCTAGTGTACAGATGCTATAAATACTGCATGGACATAGATTATTGTAATTTGCCATAAAATACAAGAAGAGCAAACCGGATGGATGAAGCTCATAAGTAGTATTAAGTATAGATTGTATGTAAAATATTGCTTTATAAAATATAGGTGAAATTCATAGGATGTTTTAAGTATATGTAATGAGTAAGCAAATAGCTTGTGAGGAAAAGGTGGACTTCATAAGATGAATTAAAAATTGTAAGCTATTTTCTTCTGAGACATACTACAGATGCTATATGATGGAAGTGTTACTTATAGATAGGGATGGAAAGACCAAGTCGTTAGGTATGAGTATGCAATCTCTGAACGAACAGTTACATACCCTCAAATTGACCACCCATTGATGACACCCAGTACAGTCCCATTCTCATTCCGCATGTGCCATCTACCTTCCTGAACATATGGAATATAGTTTTAATAACTGTTTGAATGTCCTTGTCTAGTAACGCTGTCACCTGTTTTATTCCTGGATCTGTTTCCGTAGATTTTTCTCATTGTGGGTCATATTTTCTTTTCTTTGCATGCCTGGAAATTTTTTATTAGATGCCACACATTGTGAATTTTACTTTAATGGGTACTGCATACTTTTGTATTCCTATAAATATTCTTGAGCTGTATTCTGGGATATAGTTAAGTTACTTGGAAACAGTTTGATTCTTTCGAGGCTTGCTTTCAAGCTTCAGGTGGGATCAGAGCAGCCTTTAGGCTAAGGCTAATTAATCCCCTCTACTGAGGCAATACCCCTGAGTACATGACGTTCCTGTGAATTGTGATATTTTCCACTCTGGGCAGTGGACACAGAAACTATTCTGGCCCCACGGGACCTCCAGGGATGGTTCCCTCTAATGCATTCAGGTGGCTCTTTCCCCAGCTTCAGGTGGTTTCTTCATACACATAGGTGCTGGTCGGCGTGCTCCTGAAGATTCCAGATCTACGCATCTCCAGAACCCTATGTATAGCTGTCTCCTCTCCAGTACTCTAACCTTAGCCTCCTTGGCCTTCCAGCTCCATCTAGTCAACTCAGGGTGATAACTGGGCTCCTCGTGGGCTCCCTTTCTCTGTTCTGTGGCCTGGAAACTCTCTCGAGGCAGTAAGCGGGGACGGTTGTAGGGTTCATCTCCTTTACTTGTTCTTTCTCTGGGATCTCCTGTGTTGTGCTGCTTATACAAACTTTGCAACCTTTTCATAAGTCTGAAATTCTTTTAAGATGAAAACATTTAAAGTTTTAAAATTAAAGGAAAGGCACTTCTCTTCCATCTAAGCCTGGCACCGGCTGAGCATTTATGATGTGGAGAGGACGAACAGGGCTGGCTTCTTCTCTCCTCTTCTCACCTTGCTAGCCACCCCTCTAAGGGGTGTGTGTGTGCAGCGAGAGGATCTACGCCAACCCCACTGATGGCTCTCCGGTGCTGGGATCGCATCCAGTCCAGGGGAAACGTCTACCCTTTGCCTCACAACCTCTGGGGGTGCCGGCCACTCCTATTCAGCCCCTCTCTTGCTACCACCATTTGAGCAGCCAGCCAGCCATCTCACCCTCTAAATTTCTTAGGTATGATTCAGACACTTGTCCTCTAGGCCTTGAAAATCTCTTGGGACATATGTAGCAAATTCTCTTTGAATCCTTTCCCTACGCTCATGGTAAGTGATAGGCAGCCTTCCAACACCCCATTGGTAGGAAGGAACTCACCAGCACACCAATCTCTCTCTGAAAAGACTCTTCTAATTTCCAATTCCCTTTTCTGGGAATGTCCAGCCTCGCTTTGAAACAGAGCATTTTGTTTCTGGTCCAAGACTTTCCAGAGCTCTCTTTTTCTCTTCCATCAACTTTCTGCTACCAGTATCATTCCAGATGGTACCTGCTTCATCAGCCTAGGGCATGGAGGATGATGATAACATGAGCCAGAGCACTCACTTGACTTACAATGGACATTGAACAAAAACTTGAGGGGTGCCTGGGTGGCTCAGTCGGTTGAGCGGCCAACTTCGGCTCAGGTCATGATTTCACAGTCTGTGGGTTCGAGCCCCGGGTCGGGCTCTGTGCTGACGGCTTGGCTCGGAGCCTGGAGCCTGCTTCAGATTCTGTGTCTCCCTCTCTCTCTGCCCTTCCCCTGTTCATACTCTGTCTCTATGTCTCTCAAAAATAAATAAATGCTAAAAAAAAATTAAAAAAAAAACTTGAATGAGATAAGGGTGTTAGTCATGGAAATACATGTGGGAGGAGCACTGCAGGCAGAGGGAAGAGCCAGTGTAAAGGCCCTAATACCAGGGTGCAAGAAACAGCAAGGTCAGTATCTCTAGATATTTCAAATTCCATCATCTTCTATTTTAACAGCTCTAGTTTCTAGAAAGTTCTTCCATATAGTCAAATGTAACCTTCTCTTGTAACTTTTGCCCAGTGATTCTAATTTAATTCTTCTTGCACATGGCAGCTTTCCAAGTACTGCTCTGGTGATACCCTGCCTCCCAGACCTTTCAATCATTCCTTCCACAACATGATTTACAGGCTCTTCACCACCTTGATGATTCTCTTCTAGAAGATTCCCTGTTTGTCTCAATCGCTGTTTCGTGTGTGCAAAATACTTTTTGAAATTAGGCATTTTTATTTTGAGGTAATTGTAGGTTCACACGCAGTTGTAAGAAATCATATAGAGAGATCTAGTGTACCCTTTAATCAGTTTTCCCCGATGGAAACCCCCTGCTAAACTATAGTACTATCACAACCAGGATAGTAACGTCGGTAGGATACAGAACAGCTACATCACCACCAAGATCCCTCCTATTGCCCTTTGATACCCACATCAGTCTCTCTCCTCACGTCCCCATACCTAACTACTGGCAACCACTAATCTGTTTTCCACTTCTATAATTTTGTCACTTCAAGGATGTTATATAAATGGAACCATAAAGTATGTAACCTTTGAGGATTGTCTTTTTTCAGCTCGCTTAATTCCCTTGGGATCCATGCAAGGTATTGCACGTATCGGTAGGCGGTTCCGTTGGTTACTGAGCACTGTTACATCGCGTGGATGTGCCACAGTTTCTTTAACCATTTACCCTTTCAAAGACACCTGAGTTATTTCTAGTTTGGGGCTATCACGAATAAAAATGCTATGGACATTCATGTACAGGTTTGTATGTGAACATAAAGTTTTCGTTTCTCTGGGACAAGTGCCCGGGAGTGCAAATTCTATGTCGTACGATAGTTGCATGTTTAATTTTTTAAGAAACTGCCAAGTTGTTTTCCAGAGTGGCTATACCATTTCACCTTCCCATCAGCAATGTATGAGTGATCCTGTGTCCCCACATCCTTACCAGTGATTGCTGGTATTACTTTTCTTATTTTAGCCATTCTGATAGGTGTGTAGTGATACTTCGTTACGGTTTAATTTGCACTTTCCCAATGGATAATGATGTCGAGAATCTTTTCATGTGCTTATTTGCCAAGTGTATATCTTATGCGGTGAATATCTGTTCATATCTTGTGCCCATTTGCCAATCGGACTGTTTGACTTTTTTCCTGTTGAGTTTTAAGCGTTCTATCTTGTGGATACTAGCCCTTTGTCAGACAGGCAGTTTGCAAATATCTCTTTCAGTCTCTAGCTTGCCCTTTCGTCCTCTTACTTAGGTATTTTCTAGACAGAGCAAATATTTTTAATCTTGAGAAGACCCAATTTATCAATGTTTCTATTTATAAATTGTGCTTTTAATTCCATGTTAAAAAATCTCTTTCCCTAGCCCTAGGTCCCAAAGATTTTCTCTTATGTTTTTTTCTAAAGGTTTTGTAGCTTTGCATTGTACATTTCAAATCCACTCTGAGTTAATTTTTGTATAAGGTGTGAAGTTTAGATACAGCTTTATTTATTTATTTATTTTGCCTTTGGATGTTCAACTGCTTCAGTACCATTTTATGAGAAAACTATCTTTCCTTATTGAATTGCCTTTACCCCTTGGTCAAAAATCAGTTGGGGGGCACCTGGGTGGCCCAGTCGGTTAAACGCTGGACTTCAGCTCAGGTCATGATCTCACAGTTCGTGGGTTCGAGCCCCATGTCGGGTTCCGTGCTGACAGCTCAGAGCCTGGAGTCAGCTTCAGATTCTGTGACTCCCTCCCTCCCTCCCTCCCTCTCTCTCTCTCAAAAATAAACATTAAAAATTTTTTTAAAAATCAGTTGGCAATATTTGTATGGGTCTATTTCTGGCTTCTCTGTTCTGTTCCACTGACCCAGCTATCAATCCCTCCACCAACCCACACTGTCTGGACTGCTGAAGCTATAAACTAGCCTTTAATACTGGAGAGAGTGACTCCCGTATTTTTCTTTTCCAAGACTGTTTTAGCTATATTAGGGCCTGTGTTTTTCCATGTAAATTTCAGAATAAGCTTGTCTATGTCTACAAAAAAAAACCTTGCTAGGATTTTGATGGGAATTACATAAACATATAGATCAATTTGGAAAGAATTAACAT
Organism: Paguma larvata; assembly: GCA_030068075.1. Lineage (NCBI taxonomy): Eukaryota > Metazoa > Chordata > Mammalia > Carnivora > Viverridae > Paguma > Paguma larvata. The sequence continues at coordinate 13,985,908 of CM057830.1, forward strand.
ATGTATTATGTTGAATCTTCCAATCCATGAACACGGCATTCCGTTCCATTTATTTAGACGACCTTATTTGATTTCTTGCATTAGAGTTTTCTAATTTTCAGCATCCAGACTGTGTACATATTGAGTTTATGCTCAAATATTTAGTTTTTTTAGAGTGAGTATAAATGGCATGGTTTTGAATTTCACGTTCCAAGTGTTCATGATTCGTGTGTATAAATGCGATGGTTTTTGTGCACTGTGTTTGTATTATTACATGACCCTGCTGAGCTCAATTCGGGAGGTTTGTGGGGTTTTTCCTTGGGATTTTCCATGTAGACAATCATGTAATCTGCAAATAGAAATAGTTCTATTTCTTCTTTCCAATCTGCATGTCTTTTATTTCTTTTTCTTGCCTTGTTGCCATGGCTGGGACTTGCAGTTCTATGTTGAATAAGAGCAGCAAGAGCACACTTGCTTGCCTTGTCCTAATCTTATAGGGACGGTATTCAGCCTTTCACCCTCAGTATGCTGTTAGCTGTGGGTTTTTTGCAGGTGCTGTTTATCAAGTTAAGGAAGTTTCCCTCTATTTCTAGTTCATTGAGAATCGTTATTGTGCATGGGTATTGGATTTTTTTCCAAATGTTCTTTCTACATCAGTTGATACAATCATATGATTTTTCTTCTTTAGCCTATTGATATGGTGGATGACACTGATTTTCCAGTGTTGAACTCGCATGCTTGAAAAAATTCTAGTTGGTTGTGGTGTGTAATTCTTTTTATACATTTCTGGATTTTAATTCCTAATACTTTATCGAGAATATTTGCCATCTAAGTTCATAAAATATACTGACCTGCAGTTTTCATTTTGTGGGGTACTGTCTTTTCCTTGTTTTGATATCAGAGCAATACTAGCCTCATAAAATGATTTGGGAAGTGTTCTGTATTCTTCTCTTTTATGGAAGCGATTGTGTAAAGTTGGTGTTACTTCTTTCAGTGTTTGGTGGAATTTTCCAGTGAAATCATTTGGATTTGGAGATTTCCTTTCAGTGTCTTTTAATTACATATTTGATTTTTTTTCCTAATGGTTATAGTGCTAAGTTTGTCTGTTTTATTTTGGTTGAGTTTTGATAGCTTGTGAGTTTGGAGGAGTTGGTCTGTTTCTTCTAAGATGTTGCGTTTGTGATCATGAAGTTGTTCATAGTACTCCTTCATTATCCTTTTGATGGCTGCAAAGTCTCTAGTAGTGTCCCATTTCATTCCTGACTTGGTGATTTGTGCCTTCTCTCTTTTTATCGGTCCTGCTATTTATTCAAGTAAATATGAACATTCACGTCTTCTGAAAAGCCCATCAAAGACATTCTTCATTTCTGTTACTGTTTTTAATTTCCAGCCATCTGATTCTTTCCTATAGCTTCCATCTCTGCTGAAATTTCCTATCTGATCTTGCATGTTGTCTACTTTTCCCCCCGTAGCCTTTAACGCAGTAATCACATTTGTTTTAAATTCCTTCTCCGATAATTCCAGTAACTGTGCCATATCTAAGTTTGGTTCTGAGTACTGTTTTGTCTCTTTAGATTGCCTTTTCTTGCCTTTTGGCATGCCATGTAATTTTTCGTTGAAAGCTAGACATTTTATATAAGGCAGCAGACACTGTGGTAAATAAACCTTTAGCGTAGGAATTTGTTATTCTAGCCAGGAATTGGGCTGGGTTGAGGTTAGTTGTTTCTATGGACACCAGAAACTTTTAATTCCTCTTGCGATCTTTTTTTGTTCCTCCTCTGTGTTCTGGGGCTTCCCTTTGTGCTGCTCTCCAGAGAGCCTGTCTCTGGCAGCTCTCCCTGCTGTAATCCACTGTTGTTATTCCTGGAGGCTTGGCAGTGTGTTTGTGGGGCACAGAGGGGAGTGGTCTCTAATATTCTAACCCTTAATTTGAGGCGTAGAGCCTTCACAAGTGCCTCTGACCTTCTTCCAGAGACAGAGCTCCCCCTGGCCAATCTCTTTCCCCGGATGCTGTCAGTATCCAACATGTCCGCAGTCAACACCCTTGAGGCCCTTCTCCTTTAAGATTTAGTTTTTAGGTGAGCTGGGGGCTGAGGCTGAAGGGATTCCCCTGCCCCAGCTGCAGTGGTATTTCACCAGTGCCCTCAGACCACTCCCGCTGCAGAATAAGCCTCTTGATCCTTAAGTGAGAAAGGCCTGTGTGGGTTTCTCAGTGACTCATGAGCCAGCGCCTCCAACCTGCACCATGAATTTTCCCCGGATTTCTCCTGATCTTCCACCTAAGGGCCACTTGGGGTTCCTGGAGGAAAAGCCTGCAAAAGTGTGGGAACCTCTCCCCCTAGGAGCTTCATACTCTCAAGCTAGTCCACACTCAGCCTCCAGCAATTTGTTCAGTTTTCTACCTTGATCTTCCTATCTACTTTTATGGTATCTATCTGGTAGCTTCTGTCCCTGGTGAGTAAATGTTCAACGTCTGTGTCTCACTGAAAGCGCCGCTCTCTCTCTCCAGATTTTGAAACAGCCGTTTGCTCTGCAAACGCAGTTCTCTTTCAATTTCCGGTCTGTCCAGGTTCTTTCTTATTATAAGCACGGGAAGGACATCTTGTAGCTCTTTGATCTCTGAGCTGAGACTGGAAGCCCCATTCAACAATATTTGACCTGCAAAAATGTTGATTTCATATGGTTCAACCTAACAGACTATTGTATAGTTTCTGGACAGTGCACCTTGTGGTGGTGCAGCCACAATCTAATAAAAGATCTCTGGAGAAGACGGCTATAGATTATTCTACACACGACTCATCGAGAATGAGATGATTTCCCCACCCCCTGCCGATGACAGTGATCCTTAAGCTTCCGTGTGCAGCAGAATCTCCAGGAGGACTTGTTAAAATGCAGATTGCTGGGTCCCTCTGCCGAGTTTGATTCAGTAGGTCTGGGGCAGGACCCCAAAGTTTGATTTCTACCGGGTTCCTGGTTGGTGTTGCTACTACTCTCTTCCAGGGATGGCACTCCGAGAGCTGTAAGGCACGTGTTGGAGGCCCAGGGCTCACCTGCATGTCCTCCTTATCCATCACCTTGAGGGCAGACGGCCAGCCCTGAGGGGCAACAGTTAGGTTCTCCAGTGACCTCAGAGTAGTGTCAAAAGCAAAGTGCCAGGAATATGCTCACCTGTGAATTCGTTCTTTCTCCAGAGTGAATCTAATGAAAAAAGAATGCTTTATGTCTTAAAACAGGGGTAGCCATGGTTTTCTAATCATGGATGATAGTCTTAGAGGTAACAGTGTACAAAGCATGTGAACTTGTTTTAAGATCCATGGTAACGTAGGCACTCTTCTTAGGCTCTGGGTGTTGGCTGAAACTCGCATTCAAGTAAAGTGCCTCTGAAGGCTTTTTTCTTTTAAATGTTTATTTTTGAGAGAGAGAGAGAGAGAGAGAAAGAGAGGGAGAGATGTGGGGGAGGGGTAGTGAGAGAGGAGGACAGAGGATCTGAAGCAGGCTCTGCACTGTCAGCACAGAACCCAGTGTAGGGCTCGAACTTATGAACTGTGAGATCATGACTTGAGGTGAAGTCGGATGCTTAACCAGCTGAGGCACCCAGGAGCCCCTGAAAGCTTTCTTCATAACTGTTTTATGTCATGAATCCTCCCTAATGTTATGGTTTTGCACACAGTTTTTGTAAAGGCAACACTGGGCTGGTCGAATTGATAGAATAAATTCCGTTTGGTATCAGTCACATTTACCAACTCATCTATTCAGTCAACAAATAAGTATCAAATGCTTACTAAGCACTTCAGTATGTTTTAGGTACTGGAGCTATAGCAGTGAAGAAGAGGAAGCCACTACCTTCATGGTGGTTTCATTCTAGGGAGGGGAGACAGAAAACAGATGTGTGTGCGTGCATGCATATGTGTGCGTGTGTGTATGTATGAAGCAGGGTATCAATATATGGGGTCTGGGGAGGGGGAACTGAGGCCAAAGTTGCTCTTTTATTTAGTGGGTTAGGGACAGCCTCTCTGATTTGAGCAGCGACTGGTCAGAAGGAAGACATCCAGCCTGACACCCATAGAGGTTCAGGCAAACACAGCTTTGGGGGCAGTTGGACGGGTAGTCGCTTTTGCATACTAACATTAATTCAACGATGCTTATCATCAGGCAAAAATTATTCTTAAAAAGGTCACATGTTTGTTTGAGAGAGAGAGAGTGCAAGCAGGGGAAGGGCAGAGAGAGGGAAAGAGAGAATTCCAAGCAGACTCTGTGCTGTCAGCACAGAGCTCGATCCCACGAACCGTGAGATCATAACCTGAGCTGAAATCAAGAGTCAGATGCTTAACTGATTGAGCCACTCAGGTGGCCCTTCTTTTAAATTTTTTTTTATAATTGTCTTCTTTAATTATCAAATAACAGCAATATTAAAAGAAAACCATTTTATAGCTCACAATTTCACCACCTTTTTGAAACAATTATTTTCATTATGTTGAATTCCTTTCCAGGGATTTGTGCATATGGCTTAATATTTTTTCCAGTTTTATTGAGGTAGAATTGGCATAGATCACTGTGTACGTTTAAGGCATACGGTGCGATGATTTCATTTATATATACTGTGAAATGATTACCGTAATGGGTTCAGCTAACATCCATCTTCTCATACAGATAACAGTAAAAAGAAAGACGAATAAAAGTAAAAAAATTCCCTTTGGGATGAGAACTCTTAGGACTTACTCTTTTAAAAACTTTCCTAGGTAGCATACAGCAGTGTTAGCTGTAGGCATCATGTTGGACATTATATCCCTAGTACTTACTTATCTTATAATTGGAAGTTTGTACTTTTCCACCACCTTCCTCCAAATCCCCCTCTCCAACTCGGATAACCACAAATCTTATTTTTCTACGAGTTGTTTTTATATTCCAAATATAAGTGAGATCATACAGTATTTGCCTTTATCTATCTGACTTCTCTCACCTAGGGTAATGCCTTCAAGGTACAACCATGTTGTTACAAATGGTAGGATTTCCTCATTTTTTATGGCTGGATAATAATCCATTGTGTACGGATATACCACAACTTCTTTATCCATTCATCCATCAGTGGGCAATTAGGTTGTTCCCATGCCTTGGCTATTATAACTAATGCTGTTAGGAACATGGGGTACAGATTTTTTTTGAGTTGGTGTTTTCATTACCTTTGGATATATTCCCAGAAGTGGAATTGCTGGATCATCTGGTAGCTCTGTTTTTAACCTTTTGAGGATCTTCCATATTGTTTTCCATAGTGACTGTACTACTTTACAATCCCACCGACAGTGGATGAGGGTTCCCTTTCTCCACATCCACGCGAGCATTTATCTCATCTTTTCGATGATGGCCACTGTAATGGGTGTGAGGTGATATTTCATTGTGGTTTTGATTTGTATTTCCCTAGTAGCTACTGATGCTGAGCATCTTTTCATGTACCTCTTGGCCTTTTGTATATCATCTATGTCTCTCAAAGATAAGTAAACGTTAAAAATTTTAAAAAAAAAGAAAAAAAGAAAAAAAAGAAAAAAGAAAGAAATATGGGCATAGATTTATGCCCAGAGATGTTCATCACAGCTTTAAAGCATAACGAATGTTTTTAACCAAAAATACCCCTCTTCCTCTGTCCTCTCCACTCTCTAAGGCTCCACTGGGCACTTCTCTGTAGTTCTAAAGCCCCTGGACTTCCCTCCACGGTCATGGTCTCGTACTGGGGAAGACTTGCCTGCTTACCTGTCCACTTCCCTCAGTGTGAGCTTCATGAGGACAGGGGCCACACTGCACTCGGCACCTGTCGCGGTGTCCAGCACATCATGAACACCTGATCCATGTTCAACTTGCCCCGGCCAAGTTCGCAGTCCTCTCAGATGGAGATTCAGACTAAGCAATAATAATGAAGTTTGAAGAGAATCCACTCCATTTCTCCGAAGATATCTGGTTTTGGGGGGGAGGAATAACCTTGAAAAGGTTACTGATTTTTTCTTGGTTTTTCTGTTTGGCTTCAGGATGGCCTTATCAGCTTGCTCATTGTTAAACTTGGTTTGTAGACCCCTCTAAACTTTTTTTAATGCATAGAAACTATAATAAAGTTTTGCATTTCCAGGGCGCTTTCCCATCAAAGAGCTCAAAGCTTGACAACATATCTTAGTTTCCTGGAGAAACAAGTGACATTCTACAGGGGTGAGAGGGAAGGGAAGCATTCACAACTTAAATGACAGTGCCATATCTGCCCAATTGAATTCAACTTGTTGCCATTTAAAGAGAATTGCCCCCACGAAGCTGGTTTACTGGGAATTCAACTCTTCTTTTTATCATTTTTTCTCTATTTGTTTTTTCTCCCTCAGAAAGCTCTAGCTACGGCCTACCCAGGTTACCTTGTTCTATTGTTCGGCTGAAGAATTTCATCACCTATTGCTCTAACAAAAAAAATGACTAGCCCATTTTACTGTGAACTCTGAACTCACAAACATGATGACCACAACCATGTCATTTATAGGAAAAGGCTGCCTCCGCAGCCACTCCAATTCGGGATCGATTGAAAGCCCAGGAAATAAAACCTCCACTCTGAAATCTGCATCTCCTTCACAGATTCCCACTGGCTTCAGGGGCTGCCTTCTGCTCCGTGGGTTAGGAACCAATCCTTGGTGACCCTAGGGACAGAACTAGGGATGGCACCAACTGTTTATCACCATAAGAGACAGGACCCCCTCTCGACCACTGACAAACATTCATTTCTGACCGGGAAAAGGTTTCTCTGCCTTGGCCACGGCGTTCCCTCATTAGAGCTAATTTGGGGAATGCATTTTCTTCCCCAGGCTTAAGTCGGAAGCACCAAGCCTTCCCTCCGTTGGATACTGCAATCGGCCAGGCTGAACACCTATCATCCATGCACGCGTTGCTTTGTTACACTTCTCATTTGTACCAAACCAAAAAGAAAAGGTTTTTACCGAGCCCTCTTGGTGCTGAAACATCTTGACATTAATTTGTGTGAAAAGAGCTAGAGAACCAAAATCTAATCTAATACAAAAAAAAAAAAAGAGAGAGAGAGACCTGGGTGACCTCAGGTTACAATACAAAGGCCTTCGTGGGACCTGGGAATTATTTTTAATACAGACTGTGGCAAATGTGAGCAATCAGTTATGCACCCTGCAGTTTTCCCCACGAAGAGCTGGTTATGAGAGGAAAGAAAGCTCTGCCATTAGTAACCGAAGACGCACATGTCATGATAGATACGGGCTACCTTTATGGAAGAAAACAAATTATGTAGTTGAGTATGCTGTCTAGAGGGCTGTGTATGAATAAAAGTGGCTTTACACAATTATTCGAATAATGATAATTTAATGATTTTTACACTAAGAAACAATGTAGACCCAACTAGAATTTTCTGCCTAAATATGAATGTAAAATTGAACAATGTAAGACCGAATTTCGCAGCCACAGATTTTAATGGATTGTTTCTGTTCACCTGGGAAAGATTAAGTACGGTGAGGGGCACTATATGTCTTCCAAAGACGTTTCTATAAGAATAATCAAATTGTGTAAAATGGAGAAGAATGGTTTGAATTCCAAGAAATCATTCCTCTTGGAGCAGGACAACTTTGAACAAAAATATTTTCACAAAATTTCATTTTAATCATCTTCTTTACAAAGCACAATACTTAAGACTTTTCTAAATACAATTTTAGAAAATGAAGCAAAAAAATAATCTCCATAGATGCTGGTCGAGTCCATGCTGAATGCAAAAGAATTTCTTCAAAAATGATCCTTCCAAGCTTTTCAATATTCTTGATGGGTCCATTTTGTAAAGAGTCAAAATGGTGACTGTTCAGGCAGCGGCTCGTCTGTTCCAAAATGTAGAATCCTCTTGCTGGTTAGCCCGAGGGGCAGTAATGACGCTAAATATGCCAACTCCGCCTTCTAGAATGACTTTTCCCTCTCCTTATACACAGAAAGCCAGGGGCTTCTACGAGGGGAAGAGGACAACTCTCTACATTCCAGGTTGCTAGTGCCCCACGAGGGCGCTCCAACCTCTCGATTTAATTATTAACAACCCTACTCTGTATACACATCATATAAAACTATATCGTTAGGGATTTTCATGATGAGTAAATGAGAAATCCAAACATCAAAGAATTCAATCCTCATTCTTCTATTAGGCGGTGGGAAATCTCTCAAGGCGTTAAGTTTAATGTAGAAATGCTTAGAAGAGTCAAGGGGTTCAGGAATGTTTTATGCTGCCCTTGGAAGCGTGGGGCTCCCAGCCCTCAGCATACTGCAAGCAAGGCTGCTGAAAAGGCAGTATGTCCAGGCATGGGAATGTGGGACGGGAGGTTTCTCTCTCTATGTACTCCCTTCCCTTAACTGTGCTCCCAGCCCGGAAGACCAGGGTGTCTGGGCTCTGTACGTACAGTACTCTGGAGGAAGTAGCAGCCTCAAGCAGCAAGGATGAGTATGTAGGCGAGAGGAAGGTAGGGGGAAGGAAGAGACGAAGAAAAAGACATTTATTTGTAATACTTCCGATAATCGATAGCATGTGGTGATTTCTTTTTTGCATTACTCCTTCCATGTTATCCATTCTCATTCTATATGGTTGTGCAAATCCATTAATATTTAGTACTTTCACTCTAAAACTCAGGAAATAGACAAAGCAGCTTTTTAGAAACACATAAAACATCTTCAGGGGCCCTGAAGGGACCACCCCCCCACCCCATCCCCAAACAATCTTGCAATACAGTATGCCCCCTTATTTTCAGCTAAGGATGAGGAAACAGTTACATAGTCTAAGGCCGAGCTGTTCATTTGCTACAGAGATAAAGCGGACAAGCAAACACCGGTTTCCGGGGGACGGAAAAAGCAATGCCACAAATGTAAGAAAGATCCAATGGCTACGCTTCAACAAGAGCGCCCCCCATTCTCTTGGACCTGAGGAAGGGGCCACAAGAGAACAAGGCAAATGACATTATGTGAGGACAGTTTCGACAACAGCACACACGGATAACCCAGTGCAGGAAATAACACGACTTCCCCCCCTTGTTTTCATTGCATTTTACGTTTATTTATTTTTGCTTTCATAATGCATATTCTGTTCACGCAAAAGGTGCAAAGGACAAGAAGCAGGGGTTTAACTTGGCTGATGAAAAATCAAGCAGGGGTGACATTTCTAGTTCCATGAACAACCTACGACTAGGAGAACTTAAACGTCACAGCTGGTACCACAGAGCACGCCCAACTTCACAGCTGTCTCCTCTTGGGACCTTTGGCTAGGTGAGAGAAGCTTTGAAGACAGTGGCCTCTAGTGGACTTTGAGAAGTGGCTTTAAAAAAATGTGGTGTGTTTTTTTTTTTGTTTTTTTGTTTTTGTGAGTTTTTTTTGTTTTTGTTTTTGTTTTTTTGTTTTTTGAATCATGGTAGCTGCATCACAAAAGCTCCAATCAAGAGGGTGGTAAAAAGAAGGCACAGATCATTGCAAATACCAGGTTCTCTCTTTCTCTTTTGGTAAATATACCATCATATATAAGCTAAAATTTATCTTGGGGTGGCAGGGTTGGCTGGCAGGGGAAGGGATGGGTAGGACCTAAAATTGCATATGTAATAGAATCCTAGAGGGGACACAAAGCGAGGCAGTTTTCTGCCTGAAGCAAAAGAATGGGACGCTCGCTCCCGACTGTGTGTAATACAAACACTGGGGGAATCTGTGACAAAACACGATTAAAAAAATCATAAAATTATAAAGCTTGTAAACGAATAATCTGAAATTACATTTTATTAATGGAAAATATCATCAAAATAGTACCACTATGGACTAAACTGCCTGAGTTTTCATTTCGCATGAGATCTCATAGTAAAAAAAGCCTTTAGCACAATTTGCTCTAAGTCACAACGAGTGCCACGCCCAGGATTACGCCAGGGGGAAGCGTCTCCTCTGGGATGGAATCTGTGCTGTGCTATCAAGACTTTTGTGCTAATCTTTCAAACAGGGACTGGTGAGGCAAACCTTTAATCTTTTGGCACAAGGTTATTTTGGCTGGGGCGGAAAGTGTGAGTCTTGGACTCGGGATGAATAATGTGACATTTCATTTATCAAGTATTCATTTTGATTGAAGAGTTTTCTTTATTTCATTAACTTCCATCTATAAAGGAAAAACAAGAGCCGAACAAAATCATAATGAATTCGCCGGTTTGAGAGAAGCCCAAAGATAATCCACCTGGCCGACTGAAAGAAGATAATCAACGAGACACTTTTAAAGGTGAGACGGGTAAAATGACATCTGAATGGCGGGTCGACGACGATGCCAGAAATGACAGAAACCTAAGGAACGGGCACACAGATGCGATGCCCTAGCGAACGGTGGAGGTTTTCATTCTTGGGCTACCTGTAACCGACATTTGTCAGAAGCAGCAGTAATTGCAGAGTCCTGGCCAGAGGGCAGAGCAGGCTGTCCTGACGTGCTGGACCCCCGAGCAGTGTTGGAAGGCAGCGCCGGTTGGGCCCGGGGTTGGGGTCGGGGGGCAGTCTATCAGAGAAGCAGTTACCCAACCTTTCCTTAAGCAGCACGGGTCCCAGTCACCACCAAGGACACCAACTGGACGAAAGCTGAAAGCCTGCAGCAGCCATTCGGCCTGCTGCAACTCTCTGCCATTTGGTAACGGCGGAGTTGGCTCAGAGGATGAAGGGGGACAGGGCTCTGAAGCCCTGGCAGGACTGACATGGCCGTCGGCGAGAAGTAAAGAGATGAAAAGCAAGTGCTGAGCGTGGACAGCTGTGGTCCTTGGAGTTCCAATGACAGAAGCCAGCCCGCATGCCCCCCTCCCCAGCCCCATGCCCTCTGGCAGTTACTACAATGAGGCCTTTGGAAATTGGAGGGAGCTTATCACAGAGATGTTTCAGATAAATTCCAAATGAGAAACCCAAAGAGGGGCACACTGAGTAAATGCCTCCCTTCCCCCAGGCTCCTGGGATCGCAGGAGAGGATGGGGAGTGAGCCTATACAATTCCACGAAAATCGCCATAGGAAGCACATCTAAATTTGCAAAATGAAGCCCCGATGCTGCCCCCAACCCGAACCGAGCCTCTCAAGAGGTAGCAGGACCCCAAGGGACCCACCTGCAACCTAAGCCGGATTTTCTTCTCTTCATCCAACTCTGACAGTAACTGCTTAATCTCCCGTCTGAAAAACAAACGGGGGCCGTAAAATGAAACAAAAGCCCAGACTTCCTCAATAAGAGATAAGAAGCCTTTTACCATTACAAAGTCCATCTGAACCTTTTACAAACAAAATGTGGACACAACGTTGTGTTTTCTTTGCATTGTTATCGCTTGATGTTTACTGCAGACAGAAAGGCTTGCTATAATGTCTCGGCTCCCGGATGTGTAGCCGTCCAACAAGAGGTCTGAAATGCCCTCTGAGATCCATTAGTCCAAGCTTCTCCTAAGAGGAGAAGATGGGCAAGGCGAGGCCAAAGAGGTGGACCGACTCGCCGGACAACTTAGACTCCATGTATCCAGGCTGAGATTCTGTCGCCTTCCCTCTCTAACGATCCCTTCGTTATGGAATCACTGGGTTTTAAATGTATTTACGTAATAATTTTCACTGCAGACATGTTTGTCACTCCCCACATATTTTATTTTTCACAGAGTTTTAAATTAATAAAAGGTTACTGCTATGTTTTTACTGATGCTCTCAAAATCTTACAAATAGTAATATCTGAGATCTTGGACTTAAAGTAGATGAACTAAGTATATGGTAATCGTGTCATAGAGAAAGTAGACATGAGTCAGGACATGCAGTCTAATGCCTTTTACAACATTAAATAATGAAGTGGAACAAAATCAATCATCTCGCAAATTCGAGACTGTATTTAGGACACTGCAACCGTTACCACTCTGGTCAGAGAACTGTGCTCCATTTTAGGGTACCAAACATTCCATTTAACATGTATATCTTTACAAACTGGGTTGGAAAATCAAAAAACAAGGACTGCAGAAATAGCCTAGTAAATAAGGTATAAGCTATACTGCATTTGCTCGCTTCAGGTGATGGTCCCCATACTTGGGTCGGTGTCCCAGCCCTGCCGCCAACATACCAGTTTCTATGACATTAACCGGTTGTGATTCGTTACTGTATTTACTGGAGCACACGCTATGCACCTGTACCTGAGCGGGCAGTGCTCAGAGGTTAGGAAAGAAGTAGCGGAGATCCTAAGCAGACAGCACAACTCCAGAAAGACTATGGCAGGCAGAGCTTGAGTACAACAGATTGGAGGAGCTGGTTGGGGAAGCCAGTGCAAAGAAAGTCCCTAAGTCTTGACCTAGTAAACGAGGGCCTAAGTCCACAATGAGGAAGGGAGATGGGGAAATTGATGGAGAAGAGCCAGCGCTGGAGCAGGGAGGTAAGAACCAGCATGTTTGGGGATGAGGGGAGTCGGCACAGACTTCGGCTGAAGGGTGAAAGGAAAGGGACACTTAGAATGAAGACAGGAGATTTTAGGGACCCAATGGCCGTGAGCACGGAGGCTGGGCTGATGAAGGCTGACAGAGACGGGCCTCAGAGAGGGGTCTTTATGACATGTTGATTCAAGAAGACATTGGCTGGGGAAGGACAATACTGGGCAACTACACCTGGGCCTCACAGTGGGGAGGGACATGGCGGGTGGGGGGGGAGGCCCCGAAGCACTGGCAGGTCTCCACTGTGAGGCAGGCGCAGGCCATTTCTGAAGCTACGGGCACCAATCAGAGGCCCCAAGGGCTGAAGCCCCGGATCTAGGCCAGTGATGGTCCCCTTCAGAAGGCAGAGGACCAGCGCTCTGGGATGTACTGGGGCCATGGGGTCACTGTCTAGGCAGGCGACACATGTCGCTTGGACATGGATGGGGCCTGTGGTTACCTAAACCTGTAACCCGTAGAAGCAGGTAGGAGCTGGGGGCAGCCTGGCTGGCCCTGAGAGACCCTCTCTAGTTCCATCCTGTTGAGTCTGCCTATTTATTTGATGGACACCTTCCAGGTAAGGGGTAAGACCAGGGGGCCCCAATGTCATGCGACACCTCCCAGCTGGAGTAGAATAGAACTTGAACAGAGCCACCACGCTCCAAGTAAGTTCCTCGTAACCCTCGTCCTAGGGTGCTTTAGAGAAAAGGGCTTCTGTGATTACATTTCAAAAAATAGCATACATCGTCCTCTCCATCCTCCTGATGTACAGCAAAGGCTGTGACTAGTCCTTTAGAGAAGAAATCAACTTTGTTTCACCCCAAACTCCCCAAAGTGTGTGTGCTGTGGCCAGCCCCGGGCAGGGAGGCAGACGCCAGGCTACCACCAGCTGCACGGGTGCTCCTGGGGCGGGACTGTGGATCTCCAGCCTGTCACCCGCCACGGCCCCGGGCGCCTCCCCTCCAGGAGGCCAGGTGTCGGCAGGGATGCACTGACTCGCTGGCCACCAGGCTGCTCTGTGTGCCCGTGAACCCACCCGTGCCGTTCCGTCTGCTGGACTGCTCTGCTCTTGCTGACCTGAGATCATCTTTCAAAATCCTATTTGGGGGCGCCTGGGTGGCTCAGTTGGTTACCTGTCTGACTTTCACTCAGATCATGATCTCAGGGTTCGTGAGTTCGAGCCCTGAGTTGGGATTTCCGCTGAGTGCGGAGCCTGGTTGGGATTCTCATTCTGTCCCTCTCTCTCTGTCCCTCCGCTGCTTGCACTCTATCTCTATCTCAAAATAAATTTTAAAAATATAGACAAATATTTTTTAAAACTCCTATTCGGGAAACACCTCTACAGATGCCTCCCACTGCCCCATTTCCCCCAAGAAAGAGCTAACAGAACCCCAAATTTGGAGCGTCAGTTTACTCGGATAAGTACCTCCTGACTTCGAGCCTTCTCACGGTCTTCATCATCGCATACAGTACCCTGGGTAATGTTTATGTGTGCAATTTATTTTTGCTTATGGGTCTTTCTCCCCATCTAAGTGCTACTTGAGGACCAGGGGTGTGGAGAGCACGTGTAGGCACACAGGGAGAGAGCCCCGAGTCTCACAAGGAGAATGTCTCGCCAAGTGTGAAGTCTTGGTTTAAACATCCCCTACATCTTTGTCACCCATTACGGCCCCTAAATGCAAGGCGGTGACTTCGTCAGACGGCTCACTGAAGAAACTGCCATTCTTCTGGTGCCGGGGGAAAAGCCGGCTGTTGGGCTTGTTAAGAAGTGGTACATGTGGGGGGCCTGGGCGGCTCAGTCAGTTAAGCGGCCGACTTCGGCTCAGGTCATGATCTCACGGTCTGTGAGTTCGAGCCCCGCGTCGGGCTCTGTGCTGATGGCTCAGAGCCTGCAGCCTGCTTCAGATTCTGTGTCTCCCTCTCTTCTGCCCTTCCCTTGCTCATGCTCTGTCTCTATGTCTCTCAAAAATAAAATAAAAACGTTAAAAAAATTAAAAAAAAAAAGAAGTGGTACATGTGCATACTTCGTTTTATGGGGATTTAAAGATCATTCTTTTTAGCAGCCTGCTGAGCACATTAGTCCTGGTGAGTGACTCTGCTGTACGCCCCGCAGCCAGCCCGTTCCCTCCCTGCATGCGGCAGATCCGGTTTACATGAGAAGCCGAGGGAAATGAAGCCTCTCATGTTCAAGCCCACCTCACCCCTGCCGCCACCACCCTGGGGAGGTGAGCCCCCCGGCTTGTAGAACGAGGCCGTGGCCCAGCAGAGAGCAACCTGGGAGGTGGCCGAAGAAGGGGCCCCGACACTCACTTCTGCTGGTCCTTCATAGTCTCAATGATGCTCCTCAGCTCGCGGACCTGGGTCCTTAGCTCCTCCACAGCCGCCTGGCTGCTGGCCGCAGGCTCCATCTTTGGTTTTCCTTCTGAGCCAAACAGAGACGGGGAGTTGGCTCTGTGTCCGGCTGTTCCCAAAGAGGATGAGAGTGGGGAGGATGTTGCCGAGGACAGAGGGGCTGGCCCGCCACCGCCACCTGCAGCCATGGTCCCTGGCTTGGGCGGCAGGGACGCTTTGTTGTCGGACACCTGTGACAAGGGAAGGCAGAGGGGATTCAGGCGGGGGATTCATGTTTAGTAAAGTCCCCCACCTACAACCCTGTCCCCACCTCCCAACACACACTCGTCCCACCCCTTCACCCACAAGACCCCACGGGCCTACTTGGCGCAGGCATCCCCCGCTTCGACCATCCTTCTGGACAGGTAGTTCTAACTGGTTTGCTGGACGAGTCTGGAGGCCCGCCTGTTTGCTAGGCTCTGCAATGTCTGAAGCGAGCACGTTTTCCTAGTTCCCAAGAGCTCAGAACACAGTACAGTACAGACAGACTAGCTGCCACACTGCGGATGGGGGGGGCCTCTGCGCACACGGAGGGCAGCACAGAGCTGTGGAAGTACCCCAAAGGGAGCAACCATCCGGGAGGGAAGGAGTTGGGGAGCTGCTGACGGCCCCATCCTGGAGGAGGAGGACCAGGAGGTGGCCAGCAGAGGAAGGGTGATCGGAGAGAAAGGTTCCAGGAGGAGGGAACGGGCTTGGCAAAGACACAGAGAGCAGGGAGTGAGACACATTCACGGCAAGCGGTCGCTCGGCAGCTAGGATGGCACTGGGGGCAGGGCTCAGGCTGGGGAGGTAGGGCGGGCTGGCGGAAAGGGTTAAAAACATCCTGCGCAAAGCTAATGATGACTGTGGCTGCAGAACCTGAAGGCTGGCAGGTCTGGAGGCCGAAGGAATAGCTGGGAGAGTCCCAGACAATGAAAGCTAGGAATGGTGGGGGTTTGACAGACAGCGGCCAAGGCAATAGAGCTCTGACAGCTCTGAGAGATGCAGCAGAGACGCAGTGCCCGGCCTCAGGGGGGAGACTCCCGTGGGAGGCTGTGGTTCTGGACCAGCTACAGGGCCACAGGTGGGGACAGAGGAAGCAGGCATGGAGGCTATACCTTTTGCGGCAGGAGGAACAGTGTGAAGGCCCAGAAAACAATTTCACTTTTGACACACTGAGTTTCAGGAGCCTGAGGGGCAGCCAAGGGGACATGCCCAGCGGGCAGAGCCAAGGAATGAGAAAGTAAGCTGGGCCAGAGACATCACCCAAGAAAGCAGCGCCATGGGGGTGAATAATACAGAATGAGGAGAGAAGAGGCCCAGTGATGGGGCCTGGGGACTCCCTAAATTGAAGAGGTGGGGAAAGGACATCCCTTGGGGACTGGGACAGAGTGGTGACCTATGGGACAAAGCAAGACCAGAAGAGGGGCATGGGTCATGGAGGTCCCCTGAGGGGTTTCCAGAAGGAAAAAAGGGTAGGAAAAGTGCGTCCAGGGCACTGAGAGGAAAGCAGGGGTTGGGGGGCATGTGGTGGAACAAAGGAAACTGAAGACTGATCTCAGCAGGTCGGCACCTGAACAGGAGGGGAGGGAGTGTGGCTTCCAACTGTAGAACTCTGTTTCCAGAAACCTGCCTGAAGACGGAAGATGGGAGAAAGAGAAAGAGAAAGTGTTCAGCGGAGAAGGCTCAGGAGGAGACGGAATGATCTAATGGTTCTGTTTGCTTTCGAAGAAGGGGGAGGTGCTGAGCAGGATGAGAAATTAAGGAAGAGGCCAACGGCGGGCCAGGCAGAAGACGGAGGAGACAGGCAGAGCAGGCCTGAAGGAGGAGTGTCCCCAAGAGGAGGCCGGTAGGGCACAGGGGGTGGGACGGTCACGGGCAGGAGGGAAAAGGCGCATCGGGCCACCCAGGGGAGGAGGCAGCAGTGAGGGAAAGTTAGTTCCTGAGACCCAAGGCAGGTTGGGGGGAGGGAAGGCAGCAGACAGGGCGCTGGGAGGTGAGGGGGTGAGTGACAGGGAAGTTGAGGCTGGTGGTAAAGCTTGGCAACACAGCTGGGACTCTTCCAGCAGCAGGTGCCCAAAGCAAGAGCCAAGAAGGGGCCTGGCTGGCATGGTGAGGAGGGAGAGTGTGGATTCCGGCTGTGCTAGAGGGAGAGACTGGGCAGAGGGAGCCAGACGCAGATGGGCCATCATTCCCAGCCTCTCCGCCTGCCTTTTCTCTGCCAAGTTACCATTGAGGAAAAGCGCTTTCTGCTGCCAGGGCTAGCGATTTGCCATCCCGTGCTTATTGTTGTAGGAGTTAGAGTAAGAGGGAAGAGGGACTGACATTTATGGAGCACTGGTCACGTGCCGGACGTTGGCTAGATAACGGAAACGAGGATCAGCTGGCAAACACTTCTGACTGAGCAGGAAACTGAGGCTTAGGGACGTGGTTGAGAAACCCCCCAAGCCCCACAGCCAATAACGGGCAGAACTGGGCTTCAATCCTCTCCCCTGCTGGCTGGATCCTCAAGCCCCGACCGTGACCACCTGAGCCTGAAGATTCACGCTCTCCCGCTGTTATTTCCTTTGCTTGTTTCCTGTTCCTGGGTTCATACTTTTCCCCACTTCCCGCTCTGCATCGTCACGTACCTCCTCCTACCTACCGATGTCCTCACGGACTGACTTCCAGGCAACTCTTCCATCGATGCTTCCTTTAGCATTTTCTACATAACTTCCTCTCCCAGCCCACTGCAGCTGGAAAATGCCTTCTCAAGCTCCGACAAGAGTATTGGCCACTATGCACCCTGACCAAAGTAGTTCGTGTACAGAAGCAATAAACAACGTGACCTGACAACTCCCAGGAAGGGAAAGTGGCTAATGGGGCGGGACCATATAAATTGGAAACACGAAGAGCCACTGCCTACCAGTAGATGTCACTACAGAGACACCCCGGGGACGTCAGCGAGAGTGCAGCTATAGGTATACCTATGGTCATCAGAAAAAGCGGGTCTAAATGGAATCCTTTCATAAAGGAAGAACGCTTTAGTTTTGTGACTCACTACAACTGATGTGTTTTATAGGATCATATTTTTGCTTACTAGGCCAGGTTTTTAAGAACATCTATACGTACGTGTAAATTCTTAAATCTGTGAGAAGGAAAATCCTACATACTCTGTGATTTCTTTGGGTTAATTCCTGCTTCAAGTGCCTTAAAAAACGGCTGCAGTGTTCTGCTGTTAGAAAGCGGTTGCTAATGTTTATAGAAAATAATTCCAATTGACTGGGTTCTCTTAGTACGAGAAAACGCATTCCTAGGATGAACAGGACTCGTACAGGGTGCCCTTCAAAAGCCACATGCAGTAACTTAAAATAGCTATTCCATTCCCTGGGCGTGCGGCGAGACTGAAATGTTTTTAGGCTATCAATTTATCATAATAAATGAATCCAAGTTGGCTTTTCTTTAAGGGACTCCCATTAGTTACTGAAAGTCATGGGCTGCCAAATAGAATCTGTGACATCATGAGTTTTGACACAAAAGCCCAGATCTGTGGGCAGAGTGCACAGCACTGAATGTATTTCATGTCTTCTTTTCCACACCTCTAGGCTCTTTAAGCTGCTTTGGTTGTGGTGGTGGTGGTGGGGACGGTGACAGCGGCATTGGTGTGTGCGGGCGTGTGCTCATGTGTGGTCGATGGTATGCAGAGGAGATCAAACCACAAGAGAAAACATGAAAAAGCAACAACTAACCTTGTGTCTCAGACATTCTGCCCAGTTTTAGGGACTTTTTAAAAACATGCCTCTGGGATTTTGATGACTAAAATAGTAACTGTCACTGAAGAATGACAAAAACTTGCACTGTCTGCTGCAATGGACTAAATGGTTGTGTCCTGCCCTCCGTCCCCCGCCATTCATATGTGGAAATCCTAACCCTGAGCCGGGATATCAGGGATATCAGGAGGCGAGGCCTTTGGGAAGCGATAAGGTCCTAATCGGGGTGCCTCAGGAATGGAATTAGCGCCCTTAGAAAAGAGACCTCGCACAGCTCCTCGCCCTTCTTTCTACCACGTGAAGACACAACGAGAAGTCGTCTGTGTGCAACCAATCGTCACCAGAACCCGACCACTCTGATCTTGGACTGCCGGCCTCCAGAACTGGGAGACATAACTGCCTGCCGGTTCTGAGCCCCCATCGATGCCACTCTGTGAGAGCAGCCCGAACGGGCTAAGACTCCCATTTGTCCTTGTTTGGGTGATGACTCATTGTCAGAGCATACGCGGAAAGGCAGGGAACCCTCGCCATGGCTGGTCACTCACTTGGGATATGGTAACAGTCTTTGAAGTTTTCTTTGATGCTTCCACTCCTCTGTGTGCAAGCGAAACGTGTTCCTCTTTATCTTCTTCGGGACTTGGGGAGTCAAAGATATCAGGGCTTGAAAGGGAAGACTGGGTAAAGCCAAAAGAAAATGCTTTTGTCAGAATTACACCTTAGCTGACATAGCTTTTGTTCACATGATGTTGTATGCTTTTCAAAGCACTCGACACTTCTATTTTGTTTGCCTCCTCATTATAACCTCGAGAGGCAGAAAGTGTGCTATTATCTGTGCACTAGAGACAGTGGCAGAACTGGGACTAAGAAGCAAGATTTCCTACAGCAGGGATCTTTCTGGGGGATCTTTGCACTGATGGCCGCCGGTCATTTCACCTGGGAGGGCGCGTGTCACCCGTCCTTCCCGGCTCCATCCTTCAGAGACTCCCTTCTTTCTGTAAACATTTGCTACTGTGTGCTAAGCACTGAGCTTGATACTAACTTAGGTGACATGCCCAACACGGTCCCTGTTCTCACAAGGCTGACAGTCCAGTGCGAAGGGACACACGAGTCAACAGGAGGCTGCCTCGAACCTGCCCCTCCTTCACTCCCTCTGGATCCTTTTCCAGGACCACAAAATCAGAGGTGAAGTGAAGTGCCTGCAAGAACTTTTCTGAGAGGAAACTGTTTCAGGTGGCAAGAAGTCCCAGGCCCGGGGGCCGGTGAGCAGCCTTTCCGCAGCCCCAGAGCACAGCCCTGCCTGCGGAGGGCGGGGTGTGGGTGGGGGGCAAAGCTCACCTCTAATGTGACGTCTACTGCTAAATCTCCACCCTCATCTCCAAGGACAGTCTACATCCGTGGTGGATTCTATGTTTGCTAAGGGAGATTTGCAGAATGGCGGCATCTTTTGATAAAATATGGTGGTAATACTCCTACCCTTTCTCCCTCACTGCGAAGACCAAAAAGCTGAAGGAATGTGAACCAATTCACTGGGTTTCACGCGGACATAAACGACTGCTGGGCTAGAACTTCCCTATTTTAGGACAAAACAAATGAAACTAAGAGTTCCCATGGCAAGGAATCTTTTTAAACGACAAATCTGCCAGAGATCTCTTTGGGTGTGCTCATATTTAGCCGCACTTCTCTGCCTTCTACCCCTGTGCTGGGAAACCAGTCCTATTTAGGATCGTCGCTGGCGTCGCTACTGAAAAATCATGCCTACGTCACGCCACGCTTATCTTCTTCTGTTGACTCTATTTTCTAAGGCAGAAAACTAATATAGTGAGGGATTCGTAAGCAAAGTTTTCAAATTAAAAGGTCTTATTTGTTAATCTTTGTTTCATCTGAAAATCCAATTACCTAGAATAACACCCCGAACTAAGCTTTCTTATTAATCTAAGCTTAACCGCTTAAACACCTTGCAATACCTATATCCTTTCATTCTGAGATTATATTCGAAAAGCCAGTTTCCTCCTCTGCAACCTATAGTTCATGAGCTGCCAATCAAAGCTCGCTCTTTGAATTCAATAAACATAAACAAGCTCAGAGCAGGGGGAGAGGCCCCGGGCTGGGGAATCCTGACTGGTGCGTTGCCCCCGTCATTCCTTCCAATGGCCTGTTAGGCATATGTCATACCCACGGTCCCATTTTGCTATGAAAAACCTACAGGTGCTAAGTGGAAGAAGAACAAATACGGATTCAAAGTACGCATCCTCGTGGGGATGGATGGGAACAAAGGGAAGACAGTAATTATACTTCTTTAAAGCATAAGTGTATCCTGTTATTTCAAGTCTTCAAATAAAATTGTTCCATATAAAATACCAAACTCTCAGTCACTGTGCCATAAGCTTCCTATGGGCAGGGCCCATGTTTGTCTTGCTCCCAGTCGCAGCCTTGGTACCTGGCTCAGAGCTGAGTCCATATGAGATAGATGCCTATAAATATTCGTTGGATGAGTGAACGAACAAAGGTGTTGGCTAAAAGAGGAGTGAAGATGAGGTGCCTTTACCCGGTCCCCCAAATATACATGAACTCCTAGGCATGGGATGTATGAACCAAGGGTGGGGTGCGGGATGGTGAGCTGACTTTCTCTGTATTTAATTCTGGGTGCCTCAAGGCCCTTCAGACCTTGAAAAGTTGGGAAGAATTTGGAGGAAAAACAAAAGTGAAGAAGGATTCATAGAGAAGATGTGGGAGGTAGGATCAGAACATTAGAGACATTAAGAAGCAATTAAATAGGCTGTGTGTGTGAGGCATGTTGCGGAGGGTGTGGAGAGAGTAAAGATGGTAGTGACACAGTACTCTATATATATAAAGAGTGAAAAAGTAAGCCACTTTGTCAAGTCTTTCTCCCAAAAAGGTATCAATACATAGTTAGGTTTGTTCCATTCAAAGAGGAAAAATCGCATGACTCAAACCACACCTCCCAAACTCAATAGATATGAGAGAAGAGGTTCAAAGGAAGTGGCATTCTTTTTCTCCTAAATGAGGAGCTCTTAGGTGGGATCGGCGATGAGGCGAAAGTAGAAAGTGTTCTGGAAAGCCTGCAAAAGGTTAATTCCTTGGCATACCTGGGTGAAGGTCATAAGGTCATAAGATCTTAGATCCTGGCAAGGACAAGACAATGTGATGTACAGAGATAGAGAAATTAGATAGATAGATAGGCAGGGAGTAGATAGATGGGGAGGTAGATATACACATGCACATCGCTTGTGGAAGCGTCAAGATATTTTCTCCAATGACAGTCACTTCAGTGTTTATAATGAAGCGGTGGAAATAACATAAATGTCCAATAACAGTGCACTGACGAGATAAACTCATATATTCACAGGTTGGAACCCTAGACAGCCATTAAATGTGATGTCATGGAAGAATGGGTAATGACTGGGGAGAAGGGTGCACAATGTACGGGGGCAGAGCAAGTTCCAGAAACGCATGTGCTATGTGATCCCATTTTGAAGAAATAAGGTTAGATATACAGACAGAACTTTAAATAAAAGCTACAGATATACACTAAGGGGTTAATGGTTATTAGCTCTGGAAAGCAGGTTA
This sequence comes from Paguma larvata, assembly GCA_030068075.1. NCBI lineage: Eukaryota > Metazoa > Chordata > Mammalia > Carnivora > Viverridae > Paguma > Paguma larvata. The sequence goes on from CM057830.1 coordinate 14,008,029, forward strand.
TAGGTATCTTACTTTCTTCTTTCTGCATTTCGTTGTTGAAATTTGGTACAAGAACTGTGTTACAGGTTTCTGGTAAGAAAAGAAGTTGTTCAAAATAACCCAAACAAAAAACGTCTGTAGGTTATCTGGAATGTTCTGACTGGTCTCTCCTACGTGACCAGGTGCCTCGTATGTTTACGAACACTCTCCTAAAGGTGTGTGTGGGGTTCCGTGGAGGGGTGCCAAAAATGGGGCTTTGGGAGAAAAAAACTTGGCCGCTGCCAAGCACTGCACAGTGGCAGATCGCTCTCTAGCGAGGTCTCGTTCAGAGACCAGACTAGCCTCACTCTCCTCTTCTGCCAGAAAACAGGACATTTTCTTTCTTACCAGTTTCATTTCAGGTTCAAAGAGAGATTAACCTAGAAGGAGAGAGAAGGAGAACGGGACTAGGCAGTGCCCACCACAGTGGCAGATATGCAAAGGACAAGGAGAAAGAAATACTGCTTGATTCCAGAAGATGCTCGGTTGACTTGCTCAGCAGTGTATCTCAGGACCTCCCCTCTCCTGGCTTGTCCTCATGTCAGCTACGTGCAGGAGAGTCCTTGGCCGGAGTCTCTAACCTGACCTGCTTCGTAGCCATCGAAGAAGCAAGGAGACACTTACGGATGTGAGGGACTGAGACGGAGGCCGCCTCCCCGTGGCTTTTGGTCTGCTTGTGGTTGGGTGACTGAGTTTCTCAGTAGATGATACCACGGAGTCAAAACCTTCTAGGTCTAAAACAAAAGTAAAACAGAGTTTTAAGAGCAATAATAGGAGCGAGGAAAGATTCTTCTAACAGGCCACGAGCACCTCTTTCCCTGAATCCTCATCCTTTACATCTGGCTGTCGTCACTTACGAAGGCGATTTCCATCCTCTGGTCATCCGGTACATGTGGTAAGTCTTTACGAGTGACAGAAAGAGAGGTAAAGGAGAAATCCTCTTTCCTCCACAAACATAAGTTCATTTGGTAGATGAAACATTCTCATAGTCTCCATACAAAAAGCAGTTTTCACAATGTACAGTACCCACAGGCAAGCGAATGCTCATCATTGATTCCAAAAGAGAAGAGAGGGCGGGCTCCTGCTCTGGCTGTGCCACCACAGCCTGGCCATCAGCTTTCGCCCCGACATGAGACTACAAGCTCCCCTGGGGGGGGGGGCAGCAAGCTTCTACTGTTCCCGATAACTCCCAGAGCCCAGCACCATTCTGCTTCAAGAGCATCGCTCATGGAGACACAATCTCCAGTCCTCAGTCTGCTCATCCATTCACTCCATTATGACCAAGCGGCTACTCTGTGCCACGCATGGGGCCGGAAACCCAGGCCACGCCAGTGAGCGCGGCAGAAAGGACCCTGCCCTCAGGGAGCTTACATCTCTGCGATGGAGGTCTCGGAGGAATACAGAATCATTTCAGCCGATTATAACTGCAACTGGCAGGTGTCCAAAGGAAGGCCTCTGCCTTTACTTTTCCACCCTCTTCAATAAATTAGGCTGCGGGGTGACGCATTCTGTCTAGTTCTGGGTGTTTACAAATCAATCAGAGATGCGTTTATGTGATGCACCAAGAATGGCTGGCAGAAAGGGGCAAGCAACACTGAGACCCGTTATCGCTTGTGACTGGGGCAACGCCATCTCTTGCTGCCAAGTAGATCGTGTTTCATACGCCATGCTAGGCACTGCCTTCCCAAACCATTCTCCATTCTCCTTTTAATGGAGCTCCGGTTTTGTTTCAGGACAATGTGCTCAGCCCCTGGGCAGAACCCTGTTTGGTCTAAGCCAATGATGGCAACCACAGGCTCCTTTTTGCCTGTGATCGATCTAGAGGTGGCCATGTACCTCAATTTCGATTAGTGAGGAATAAAGGGAGGTCTACTGACAGTGTCTGGGAAAGAGATTTCCTCTGTGTTGAGAGAAGCAGATGAAGAGAAGGCCATTTGTATTATTGCCCTTTCTTCTTTCCTGCCTGGGCTGCTGCTGTGCATGGACGGGATGTCTGTGGCTGTGACGGCCATCTTCTGGCCACGAGGGAGGCAGGGCCAGTGCTCGTGGAGATCTTGAGGATGGCAGAGCACAAGAGCAGAGATCTTGGATGACTGGCAACCCCGATGAGCCACGCACCAACCCTGAAATCATCTAGTGCCTGCACTTCTTGCCGTGTAAAACTAATAATCCTCTGTTCCTCCAGCTAATTTTATGATTTTTTTTTGGTTTTTTAATTTTTTTTAATGTTTATTTTTGAGAGAGAGAGAAACAGAGTGTGAGCAGGGAAGCGGCAGAGAGAGAGGGAAACACAGATTCTGAAGCAGGCTCCAGGCTCTAAGCTGTCAGCACAGAGCCCAATGCAGGGCTTGTGAACCGCAAGATCATGACCTGAGCTGAAGTTGGACGTCCAACTGACTGAGCCACCCAGGTGCCCCAAATTCCAGCCAATTTTAATCAGATATTCTTTATTCTCAGCTGAAAGCATCCTAACTACTGTAACTGCAAATATGCTGGCTCAGGACAGAAAGGATAAAAATGATGTGTGGGTTTTCCCCCCCTTATTTCAGGGAGAGGTCTTTTGTTGATGGTTGTAATAAGTGGTCTGGGGGCGCCTGGGTGGCTCAGTCGGTTAAGCGTCAGACTTGATTTCATCTCACGATCTCACGGTTAGTGGATCGAGCTCCGCGTTGGGCACTGTGCTGACAGTGCAGAGCCTGCTTGGGATTCTCTTTCTCCCTCTCTCTGTCTCTCTGCTCCCCACCTCTCAAAAATAAACAAATAATCTTAAAAAAAATAAGTTGGCTGTGTGATGGTCAGCTTTTTTCTATTAATGAACGGACAGGTGTTGTCTGCAATCTACTTCCCCTTGGGTGGAATATGCAAAACCAAGCACAAATCACTGCTCAGGACAAACCGTTACATTACACCTGGGATTATCGTAAGCGACTTTATTCTAGCACCTGGTAAATGAATAATCATTCAACAAACTCATCAGGGCAAGGTAAGTATAACTAAAGGTTAACTATCTGCAGAGGCAGGACAAAGAAAAGTATCAGTGGGGCTCTGCGATGATGGGGAGCCAAGCAGCACCCAGTGTCAGTGCGAGGCTCCCAGATGGCCCCACCTTGCCAGGTGGCTCAGCAGAGCCGGGACACAGGCCAAGATCCCTACAGTGAGGTGGGCCTCTTGAGAGTCAGATCACTGACCTGACCCTCTGGGGTGCCCTCCCTGTAAAAGAATCTTATTTTCCTAAAAGGTTCTCCTGCTGGTCACACCCCAGGACTTGCCTCCACCAACTCCATACTCTCTGAAATCAAAATTCCCCATTATGTGCTTAAACTGATGCCCGAAGTCATCATCTGATATTAATATCTCCCCCACTTAATTTCTAAACCACTTGTTCTCTATTACAAAAGTGGTACATGCTCGATGTACACTTGTTTTAAGAAAAACATAAAATTATAACAAAAAGAGTCAACTACCATCTTACCACTGTGAGACAAGCACTGTCGGCGTTCCAGCATATCGCCCTCCGGGCTTTCTTTTCCAAAAATAGATCTAGTCCACACTATATGTAGTACTGCACTGTGCCTGTTTCACTTAACATCATCTGCCAGGACTCTAAAAACTCTCCATGAAATTTTGACTATTTTATACTCTTCTGTTGCACTGCAATTCATGATTTATTGCATCAATCCCCATATCGTTGGATAATTAGTTTCCAGATCATTCCCCCTCTTTGATTTTTTTTATAGAAAAGTGCTGCGTAGATATTCTGGCACGCACGCTAATACAATGAATTCGGCAGGTTCTCTAGGCGGCTTCCTGGCAGGGAGAAGGGAATAAGGCCCAGGACAGGGAGGGCTGCCGGAGGGTGGGGGCTGGCAGTGGAGAATGGGAGGCACGATGAGCCCAGGGGAGCCTGGGGGAGAGGACACAAGACTGAGGAACAGATGCCGAATGGGCGGCCGGGGGGGCGGTGAAGGAGAAGGCCATTAAAGGTTCCAACAGTCGAGAGGGCCTTGGCTGGGCGCTAGCAGGGGCTGAGAGGGTCCACCTACGTCATGACTCTGTCCTGGAAACTGAAACCTGCTCTGGAGCCGAAACCTGAGCAGGGTGAAGCAATGAAAGAAAAATCAGAGGCGAATTCACTCTGGTTATCCACCTTGGCTGCACAGTGAAATCACCTGGGCAATTATAAAAACAAGACGACTCATGCCTGGATCCCTCTCTGGAGATTGACTGAATTTGTCTCGGGGGCGGCCTGGGCACGGTAGGATTTCAGGGTCCCTAGGTGACATGAATATGCCGCCACGTGGAGAAGCGCTGCTCTAGCAGTGGCTCGGGACTTGGGGGAGGGACGGATAAGCAAGGACTTGACTGCGCAGATTGGAGAGGGCACTGGGGCACTGCCACCACGTGAGGGACAGGGTGTTCCAGGGCACGCCAAGTGGACGGCCTGCCCAGGGGGACCATCGGGAGCAAGGCTCATCAGCAGAGGGCTCCTCCAGGGCCAGGCCGGGCAGTGCCGACCTGGTGTGTGGGGCAAGAGAGGTGCCGAAGCAGCTGATCAAAGTGGTGACCGAAGGCTTGGGTGACTGGTGACAAGTCAGAAACACTGCAGTGGGAGTGAGGAGGAGGACCTGAGGTGAGCCAGCACACAGAGTGGGGTGGATGAAGGATGTGGGGGACAAAGGGAGTGGATGGGCCAGCCTCAGGCCCCCAATGGGATGGACTCAGCATGCCCACTGGTGTGTAGGGTCAGACAAGGTCACACCCAGGAAACTTCTGCAGGGCTCCAGGAGGACTCCGTCTTTGCTCTCCACCCAATGTTCCGGGGCCACTAAAATAATTAAGCCCACCTGGGAGTTGAGGGTTTGACAACACATGAGCTTGTCTATAATGTCTCACACTTTCAAAATGGTTCAGAGGTGCAGCGTGTGTCTCATGTGCTTCGACCGTGAGCTCCAGGAGGACAGGAACTCATCTTTGTCCTCTCAAAGTCTAGCACATTCCTGGGGAAAAAACGCGCTTAATATTCTGTGAATGAAGGAACAAGCAAACAAACGAACTAGCCAACAAATGACTAAACCATCCAAGAAAAAACTCTGCTCCTGGGAGTGTAGCTTACAGAGGTGTCTACTAACAGGACGCGAGGCGGCAGCTTCAGGGTAGAAGGCGGCGTTCTGTGCCATGGCTGCAGAGGGAGCTTGGCTGGCCCATTTCATTTTACTGGCTGAAGTCTACGCTCAAAACACCCGTACACGTTGAAGCCTGGCCACACTTAGCCAGTGTCTCCTCAACAGATTGACAGATCGCCAAGAAGACTGCCTCAGCCTGTCACTCAAGAGTAAGAGGATGGCCAGAGTCCTGCAGGGGGAGCCACTCTTTTAACCTCTTCATGCATATTCCGCTATGTTTAACTTTCTACAGTTTAAGATTATAAATAGCACTTTTGGGAAACAAGAACAAAATTCAGCTTCCAGAAAAAAAGACACACCAAGTCTGAGCTCACTTGCTGAAAAGAGAACCACGGAGCCCGTGCTGCGATGCACTTCTGCTTTCGGACAGCGGAGGGGGAAACTCTTCAGTACCGTAACCTAAACTTTCAGGGACACGAAGCATGCTCTCGTGACTGTGGCTATGGTCACTGACGTTAGGACAGAGTTTCCATGACTAACTCATTGTGGTGTGAAGAAAATGTCCCAATTTTCACGATGGTTTTTGAAATGAATCAGGCTGAAACTTGATATAAGCTTTCTCAGCCTGGCTGGGAATTTTTCCTCTTAGTAAGAAATGGTTTTAATGCCCATAAGCCAATCCAAAACTATTGAACTGGCAAATGTTGGGTATTTTTTAAAAGTTAGTTTCAGAAGGATGAGAGGTTCTTGGCTTTTCTCATACGTGAAAGACGAACCCTCGGCAGACATAAGGGGATAATTTATGTTGGACATGGACCCAGCCTGGAAAGGGCCTTTGACTCTTCATGGCACACACGGTTGCCCATTTTCCACCAATTTCAGTCATACCCTATTTAGTTCAATTAGAAAATGTGCGCTTATTTTCCACAGATGGGAGGGATGGTACCAGTGACCACAAGTGACCTAAGATGCATCCATTGACACCACAGAAGAGAAACAGTGAAAAGTCTGAGACAGGCCAGCTGTCACTAAAGCAACCGTCTGCAAGCTCTTAAATGGCCGTTTATTCACTGTAGCTCACCACTGTGGACTCGAGAAGGAGCCCTAGAGTGGAAGTTTCCTATAGTTGAAGTGTGGCAATGTCACTACCTCCCAGTATCTCTGGAAGCCGTCCCTTCTCCGCCGTGTCACTGTCAAGGATCATCACGGCTGGCGGGACGCCTTGTTGACCACAGGCCTAGCAGGACTGTCATGGATTTCTCACTCCCAACCCGGTACCACCACTCCATAGGCTGCCCCCAGAGAGACGTGTGAGATGAGGTTCTGAGGATGCCCCCTTCTCTGCTTCAAATCCTTCCCAAGTTCCCAGGAAATCCTGGTGACTTAGCATGGCCAAGGCCCTGGTGGTATGGGTGGGGTCAACCCCGGTCTCTGTCCCTTGTGTGACTTTCTTTCCTTAATCCCCCCTCGCCTTCCTTACTCCTGGGGCCAGCTAGACTTGGCTTAGTGACGAAGACCTCTTCCACGAAGCCAGACTGTACCCTAAAGTCTGGCTTGGATGCTCCCCTACTTATCTACCACTCTGAGCTCAGCATTTAGCACCTTTACATTCCTTGTTGACTTATCTGTTTCCCCAACAGCGAGGAAAGAAGCTATGCCTTGTATCTCTGTTTCTCCCGGGCCTGACATCATTCCTGGCTTGTGGTGAGTGTTCAATCAATGATTATTGAATAAATGAACAAACAACCTTTCTGGGCTTCGGTTTTTCCACCAGAAAAAAGGGAGAATTATCTGAGCTATAAGCTTTGTAGAATTATTCTTTTGTAAATGAGAAATTGCATGAAAACTCTTTCAAATCGTCCAGGTAGAATTTTGTTTTCATATACCATTGATGGAGCTATGGGATTTGAGACCAGAGACCTAAGAGCAAGGCTAAATTTATACAAAAGCAAACACATGCCTTTTTGTTTTTAATGCAACAACTCTAAACCCATAGGGCTGTTGGGATCTTCTCCACAGTGAAGAAGCATCTCCAGGAAGTCTGGATAGGAAGTCTCACCCTGCATGAAAATCATGTGACCGGTGTGGAAAATCTGTGCCGACTACAGAGACGAACCCATTAGGAGGGGCCAAAGGAATACCTGTGTTAGCTGAATCACCGAATGAAAAATCCTCATCTGAGTGATGATGAGATTTTATGGGAAAATAAGTCCTCCCAAACATGGAAGGATAAAGCAGATTAGCTGCCGCATTTTCATTTATAATCCAGAGGTGGAGTTTGGAAGACCCAAGTACTGAGAGTAAACACGTCTGCGCTACCGCTGGGCCACTCTACTCCTCCCCGCCTCACACACACACGCGCTCACTTAACCTGCACAACACCCGTGCTGTGCAGACTACTCTTTTCCATAAAGGGAGAGAGACAGAGGGTCAAAGGTTAGACAACTTGGTCAAGGTCACAACCAGAAAGTGACAGGGCCGACACTCGGATTCATGTCTATGGAATTCTTTCCACTAGAGAGCACGGAACAGACAGCAAGAAGAGTTCACCTGACCTCTCACGTATCTGACAGTGAACTCTCAGAACTGTTTCTATATCAAAAATAAGAAAAAATACTCAGAATGTACTTTTGTGTGTGTGAGGAAACCCCTTTATGCTCTGATGACAAGCTGTCTTTGTTCTAGTTTATTCCAATGTGTTTTTAAATGGACAGAAAAAGATTTCCTTAAGGAAATCTTTGGCAAGAAATGTAAGGTGTTAAGAAGTTAAACCAGGCTGTTCAGCTATTCAGTACAAAATAACTTTTACGTGGGAACTTACAGCTGAAGAATAAGAGAGGACGATAGAGTTTATTTGCTCTTTCACTTAATCTAATATGTATTAAGTATCTACTGTGTGCCAGGCATAGCTATCTTTATGAGAATGAAAGTATAATCACTCTCTATCGGCACTATCCATCAAACTTGCTGTGATGATGGAACCTGCTCTATCTGTCCCGCCCGATGTGGTAGCCACTAGCCTCATGTGGCTACTTAGCACAATCATATGGCTAAGTGTGATTACGTAAATTAAATAGCTACATGTGACTAGCAGAAATGAAGATCTCTACCATGACCCTGCATCATGGTATTTCTTCTCATTTGTGCTCAGTCCATTCATCCCATACATATTTACTAAGTGAGCACTATAATCCAGGATCTGGGCTGGGCATAGGGGGACAGAGGGTGAACAAAATGGCCATGGTCCCTGCCTCACGGAGCTTAGGGCCTCCAAAAGAAATGATCATATAAATATATGTCCATATATATATATGGTTATATATACACATATGGTTATATATGGTTATATATATGGTTATATATATATATGGTTATATATATGGTTATATATATGGTTATATATATATAGGTGGTTATATATATATTTAACTGTATACATATAGTTACACATACATATAGAAATACATAGTTACACATTTTGCTAGCTACCATGAAAGAAAGGTAAAAGCTGAAATTAGCAACGATAGCATGGGGACCTAATTTAGATGCGGAGAAGAGGTAAGGGATGGGGGGCCATGCCTCACTGAAGTCTAGCACCGAAGAGAGGTAGAGTGCTCCATGGGGATCGGTAACAGGCAATGTTAAATGGGGAAGGTAACTTTTCACATTTGCATTCCTTTAAAAATTGTTCTCTACAGGCCCGAATGTGTTATACCAAATGATTTAGTAAATAATGTATTCACTGGAAATAGTGGTTATGCTATTATTACAGGAAGGTAAATTGGCACAGTCTCTTTGTAAAGCCATCTGGCAATACCTATCACGAAATGTAAATGCATACACTTTCAGATATTTCACTTCTGGAAACAGATCCAGAGAAATGTTTATGTAAGCCTGTAACAATATATTTATAAGGCCAGTGGTCTCCAAACTGTTTTATCGGAGTGTCTTCCTAAAATAGTTTTGAAAAACCACGTGCCCCTTTATACATCTTAAGGTGACATCTAAAATTTTTCATAAGTTTTTGTCACAAAAGATATGATTTCTGCTATCTTCTAAATATTGATATTCGAAAATATGACTATTATATTGCTCTCCTAAACATATTCACCATATATTTGAATACCACAGTGATTTCACAACCACTGCCATCCATCTTAAAAAATCATGAATAAGCTTTTCTTTAGCACTTGGAAAGTCTGCACCATCCTTTTCCCTCTCTGAATTCATATTTCCATCATAACGCTGGATTTCACTCTAATGTAATCTAGTGTTGTGCTTTTGTTAATTTTGTCTATCGTTAGTTATCTTTTTGTTATAAAAACATGTATATAAATTGAAATTTATGATTTCGTAATTTCCGGAAATCATAAGGTTCTAAGGGTAAAAATTATTTTTCTTCTGGAAGGAGTTACCATGACAATTATTAGTAGTAAATGATCAAAACACATGTAAATACACATACCACACAAATAATCTGTGAGCATCAGAGAGTAGAATCTTATTGGGCTTTCCCCCCAAATAATGTCATGCACATGTGTATGATCATTACTTAACATGAGAATGACATGGTTTGGTATCGATTCTATTCCTATCTTTTATTTTATAGATGTAGGTGCCAAGAAACTTTGTTCGCATAAAAAGAAGTGTATGTGAATGAAGAATTTTGTTATCACAATGTCACTCAATTCTTTGAACTCTTTCCAAGTTATGTGGCAAAAATCAGACAGTGGTCTAGCATCGCCGAGAACTATTTTTAACAATCTATCAGTGAACAACTCAGTGGGTGCCTCCTTCAATTTTGTTGGAAGCAAAGAATTAGAAACCAACCAACTTGTAAATGGATTTTTTTTGTCCAGTCAATAAAATCGCTCAATTTCTCACGTCCATGGAGTGGGCAAGAGATCGGCTAGGCTGTGTAAGGCGGGAGTAAATGACTGGGGAAGGGGAATGGGAGGGGAGAAGCAGCACCCAGCGGAGCTCCGAGGAGTTTGAAGAAAGAGCACCTATGAAATTAGATACTATCCATGGCCTCCCGGGAGGCCTGGGAGTCTCCGTGGCCTCCCGAGGTGCAGCTAGCCATGTCTATAGATCACGGTCCTAGGCTGCTCTTTGCAGCACTGCTCTGAGTTACCTGGGTATGGGAGAATCATACCATGGAATATCACAGGGCCGTTAAAAGTACATGGTTGACCTCTATGACTTTTGTGGTGAGATATCAAACATACATTATTTTGTACAAAAACACAACTGCAGACCAGAACAGTACATACAACATGATCACATTTTAAAAATCCATCCATCTACCCATTCATGGAAAGACTTCTAAAAGTGTGTACAACACATTAAGAGTGGTTATCTCAAAGAGAGGCTGAGACACAAGCTGACTTTCACTTTCTAACTTCCTTCCTCCCCCTCCCCCTCTTCCTCCCCCCCTCCCCCTCCTCCTCCTCCCCCTCCCCCTCCTCCTCCTCTTCCTCCTCCCCCTCCCCCTTCTCCTCCTCCTCCTCCTCCTCCTCCTTCTTCTTCTTTTTAAAAGAACCTATTCCCTTTGCAATTGATGGGTGGGGAGAAGCTCTTGAAAATAAAAATACAACTGAGTACATCATGTATGAAATGATTTCAGATGCAGCTATGGAAATTTCAGTCAGCTGATTTATGTTATGTGTTCAAGAACTTTCCTACTTTCCAGTAGTAGTAGTCATGGTAAGAACGCAGGCTGATGCCTCATTCTTCACCTCTATCTGAACTATAGCTACACCAACTACCACTGAAAAAGCGACTGTTTTGTGTCCGTCACTTCACATCGTGAGGTCTAAATTTTACAACAACCCTCTGAGGCAGGTGGGCATTACTAACCCTCTCATAAAGAAGAGGAGAGTAGAGCTCAGAGTCACTCAACCTGGAACTTGCAGAGCTAGGATTCAAATCCAAGAGTGCCTATCTAAGAACCCATGGTTTCTCGGACACACCCTACGCTTTCCTCAGTGACTGTGGGATTATCTTATCTCTATGTAAGGCTCTGCTCTGTGAACTCAGATTTATTTAGGATGGCAAACATCCTACCCATTTATATTTTTCTGCAAGATCTGGGTGACAAAAGTCATGATACATTTTTAAGAAGGTGAATGAATAATTTTAAAAACTTTATAAAAAGTAATGCCATAACTATTATGCTCACAATTGTTAATTACTTAAACTTTTACTTGGCCAGCAAATCTTTTATAAGCAAAAATCTTACGGCCAAAGAAAAAACTAGATTAGACCTCAGAAAGGGGGGGCCAAATTAGCAATTCTAGGTTAAAGGAACAAATAGAACTGAAGGCATTGTGGTAAAGAGACAAACTGATGAATAAGTTATTATTTGTTTATTTGTTTATTTATTTAGAGAGAAAACACAAGTGGGGGCAGGGCAGAGAGAAAGAATCCCAAGCAGGCTCCACGCTGCCTGATGCGGGGCTCGATCCCACAAACTGGGAGATCATGACCTGAGCCAAAATCAGGAGTTGGACACTTAACCGACTGCACTATCCAGGTGCCCCAGAAGAATAAGCTGTTTAATCTCAAAGAGGATTCAGAGGTTACCAAAAGAGCAGTTTTCTCTATGTCCGGAAAACTCAGCTAAAAGAAATGGAGCCAGAGAGACAAGCCTGTGAGACCGAACTGGGCCCCTTTGATCATTGCCTCCGAGCCCCTGGTTTAAAGATGGAAAACCAAGATCTGCACCTGAAACTAATGTAATACTGTGTTAACTACACCCAAATAAAAATGAAAAAAAGAAAAAAAAAACCCAACCAGAACCATAGGACCCAAAGGCCAGATGGCCTGCTACAATGGGGCATGCACTCAGGGGGTGCGCTTCCTTTTAGGGAACAGAGGACCAGGGCATCGCATTTTATTTGACAGCACCTTACTTAGAGAAAAGAGCTCAAACGCTCATAAAAGAAAATCTCTGTGTGTGAAATAACATCCTAATGCCAAGAGTTACACAGAACCTAAAATTAAGGGTCAGGTAAAAAACTCGAGGTGGAAAGGAAAGACCTTCTGTCCGAAGCCCAGGTCTTACCGCACTGGGAGAGAGAGGCCCCTCTAGAACTGGGGGCCCCCCCTTTCTCCAGCGCTGGGGGAAGGAAGAGGATAGAGGTACGAAGCATTTAAAGTGCCCTTTTATTTTAAAAAATTCTATGAGTGATTTGAAAAAAAATCACAAGTAACTGTATCTCTAGAAAAAATTACTCTGCTAATTGTACATTTCTGAGCAGTGAGTTTTCACTCACGCTTCAACACCTGCCTCTTTCTGCAGCCTTTCGTTTGTCCCCGACATTTCTCCTCTCCCCTGACCCTCTTCTCTGCACTTATGTGCTGGATTTGGGATTTTCGGAAGGCGCCCCAAAAACTGGTGCCCATCCACGACAAAGCTGCCACCGGTCTATAAGGTGCCAAGAGAAAGAAGGTCAACACTGTGAGTCCCCCAGGAAGCTAAATTTATCCAATTTTTAAACTCAGATTATTTCTACCAGGCGATGGCATTTGCTTTTTAAAATGTCCTTAATTAGTAAAATAAAAGTCAGCAGTCCCTCAAATTAAAAGCCTTTTTCCGTGTGTGAGTCTGAATTCCAAAAAATATGAACCACCTCAGGGAGAGATGACTCAGGCCTGGGGAGGTAGGGCGCGCCAATGCAGGTCACCATGAAGCTAAATAAAGAGGCTTGTCCGGCTCTAAATCAGGGCTCCCTGTTCACTGACACCTCGTCCTTAGCTTGTCACCACCGGATCCAATTACCCGCTGACGGGGCCCACAACCTCACTCCTAAGTACTCATCGCTTTTCTCATTTAATGAATCCAAGGTAGTGGGAGGCCAAGTGGGCTGAGACGCCCACGCCATGCCTTAACAAGGACCTATGGCTCAGAGAAGGAGTCTGAGAACTCAACTTTCCTCCTTAATAAGGTGTAGTTTGTCTGTAAAGCTTCTAGCGTAAGGGGTACTTGAACCTAGTCTTCTGGCAGGTTGCATATCCCTCTGGACATTTACAAGTCGAACGGAAGCCATAACCGGGTTCTGCCAATCTGTGAGCCCACAGCCCGCGGGCGGAGGGCACCGCAGGCCAAATAAATGCCATGTGCAATCTGAGACTGGACGTCACCTGTTCCTTCTTGCTTCCACTTTCACTCACAGCACAGAGGCCCCAGTTGAGCACACTGCGGAAGTAACCGACGTTAGCGTGTGAGCCTCTTTGGGGAGTTTAGACTACTTTGGACCCATGGGTGTCCCTCCGTATTTGCATTCTTAAACCTGCAAACAGTCTCAGCATGTAGCAAAAGTAGAGACACTCAAGCCATTGGGGTGAAGGAAGGCTGCAGGGGCCCTGAAGACAGAGGAAGGCGACCAAAATACCAGGGCAGGACATGCTGCCCCTGTGCACAGGTGAGCTTCTGGGGCTGGTCACAGGTCACACAGGTAGCAGCACTGTGACCCTCTCCAAGCCAAGAGTCATTTGAACACACTCGGTAAACACCCAAATGTCCCTCTGCTCATCTCATCCACCAGTTACTTTCCCTGTTGCAGGCCGATGGCAGTAGGTGGCTCAGGCAGGATGGCACGGCTTCTCGCTCTGCATTTTAGAATCCTTCACACCGCAAAATACAGCACTCCCATGAGGTTAAGCAACACTTACCATCACCTCCCCACTTTGCTTCGTTTAACCTCCACCTGTTTCTATAGCATTCATGAGTCTTCTCCTACTGGCACTTGGAAAGTTGATCGCTTTTGTGCTTATTGGATGTGATGGGGTAAAAGAGGTTTGTGGAAACAAAACAGATGAACACATGGGGAGGGGGAGGAGAGAGGGAAACATACCACCAGAGACTCTTAACAGTAGAGAACTGAGGTTTGATGGAGGGAGGTGGGTAGGCTGATCGGCTAAACAGGTGATGGGGATTAAGGATGAGCACCGGGTGTTGTGTGTAAGTGATGAATCACTGAATTCTACTCCGAAGCCAATATTGCACTGTATGTTACCTAAAGTTTAAATTTAAAAAATAGGGGGAAAAAAAGAGGTTTGTGGAACCCATCAAAACTAAGCATGAACACAACCAACCCAACAGACTACCAGAGGCCAGGACTGCCCTGGTGGGGGCTGAGCAGGCACAGGTAAGTGCCTTGGTTTGAGTGTGGCCTTATGTTTCTAACTGTGAACATCCATCAGCGGACACCCTCAGTTTACATCTGGGACCGGACTTTTGGAAGTGCTGAAAAGGACAAAGCCTTGCTATCAGGCCACCTTCTGCGGGACTGTGAAATGATTTTGAAACCAGTGCTGATTGCCAGCTCGACTGCGTTTGCTCAGCGCAAACCTAGGCTGTGAGCCCTAAGAGTCTTAGGTGAGAGGTGGGGAGCACTGCAGGGAGATGGCCAGCACAGAGCTTCTTCTGAATGAACTGGAGTCAACGCCGAGTGTCCCAAAGTGTGGGGAGGACACCAACAATGCTGAGAGGACCGACTAGGTTCAAGATCCATCCACCCAAAGCTCGAGATGTTTCACCTCCTTGGTATAAAGCATGTGACTCAACTAAGCCCAATCTCTTGCTTTTTTTCATCTCGCTGGAGACATGCATATTGCTTCTCAAATAGTCCTGATATAAACTGGCCTGTGATTGTGACCTGTGTCTCAGGATAGGAGCCACAGCTGCTTTTAACATCTTTATTGAGGTATAATTTATATACCATAAAATTCGCCCATGTTAAGCATACAACTTAATAATATTTAGTAAATTTACAGAGTTGTGTAACCCTCACCACAATCCAGTTACAGAACCTTTCCAGCAACCCAAATCAATTAGCTCTTAATAGCATTCCCAGGGTGTCAGCAGGGAAGTGCTTTTGCATTTCCTGGTCCAAATGAACCACACACCAGGAGGCATCCGAGAGAGATTGGAGGACAAGATGAAGTTAGACTCCTATCTTCCAAACCAGCTCCACGTCCTAAGTTCATCAACTTTAAAGCTAGCAACACGTGGCCCCCAAACGGACTGCAATGTCAAGCATGTGTCTTTGGATCAGGTTGAAAAGACGGAGGGGAAATTCCCACCTTCCCAATGTGAAGAGGGGGTGATGTCCACGTGAAGAGAGAGAGTGGGGCAAGTGTAATGAGATTCGAAGCGAAAGGAGAACAATGGTCAATGAAGGCAAGCGACAGAGGAGAAACGAGAAGGGCTGTTTCTAAGTCACTTAGTTCGAACTAGATGGCGTAGTTCCTAGACTGCTTCCCACCTGGGGGCCCATTGCTATGTGCTTTAGTGGCAAAGAGACGGAAAACCTCCACGGTATTGAAGTGTAATAATAAATCCTGCCGTGCCGTGGGAACTATAATATACGGCACAGTGAAAGTAAATGTTAGGGCACTTGACTTCTCGGCCTATAATCTCCCATTCCATCGGAACGGAGACTCTTCCGTCAGCAAGAGAAAAGTGGACAATTTCATTTTCATTTCTATTCATGCACCGGCCCGCACTGGAGCTCATGCACACTCTCCATTACGCTACTTGAAATACGGCCGTGTAGTCTGATATGCAGTATCTCAAACTGACATCAACGACTTCGCTTTGAACCAACTGATTTCATTCTAAATTATTATGGGCTGACGGATGCTGGTGGCTGCCCACGCAAGATCTGAAAAAGTCAAGTTCTCTAATTTAATATTGTAATAATTTAAAATTATAGCTTTATTAAGAGGAAACAGATTTATTTATAGCTAACACTGATGATTTCTAATGGCTTTCAGGGCTGTATTTGGCTATTCACGGCAGCCCACATTTGGACAGCTTCAATTGTTTGAGTGGCTAACAAAACACTCTGGTACAAATAATTTCCTTCTTGATTCAAAGCAATGAACACATGCTACACAAGCAGAGATACAAAGTGGCCCCGAGAGGAGCCGGCCCCCTGTGATGTCCTGTTCTCCTTGACTGACCCACCTGCAAGAGCAGTTCCGCGTTTGGGCCTAAAGACATTCTCCTCACAATCCTCTCCTCCCTTGGCCTCTGAGATGTTCCAAGATTTGCTTTTCCCTTACATGTGGACTTGGTGCGGGGTTTGGTCCTCAGGCTCTAGGTGCTTCTTTGTCTTTTCTCATGCGAAGGACATCATCTTCCTGACTTAACTAGCCCTTCTCAACAAACGATGGTGTTAATAATAAGCACTTCTATCATTTTGCAGCCCACCAAGTGATTTTACAGAACTCTGGAAGATAAGGTGAGGAAGCTGGGAGAGATGTTAGTCTTCTCCATAAATAAAGAAGTTGAAGCTCAGAGAGTCTGTGTAAATCACGGAAGGTTTCCCAGCCTGGAGGCAGCAGCCTGTACGCACAGGGTGTCGGTCCTGCGTTCTGTCTCCCAGAAGGTCCGAATCTCTACCTGCAATCCCGGCAGGCCTCTGCAGCCTCGGCCCTCCCGGGCCTTGGCCCTCCAGCTTCGGCCTCCTCCAGCACCGACATGGGGACGTCCGACCAAATCTCAAAGTCAATGCGCTTAAATAAATCCACATTTCCCCCAAAACCGGTTCCTCCTCCAGACGTGCTTATTTCTACCCAAGTAATTTTTTCCCCAACCTTAAAACCTCCCAGCTGACAGATTATTCTCTCCTCCTCCCCGCTCCCAAATCCAATCTGTTACTGAGGCCTGGCAATAATTCTTCTGCACTGCTGCTTCCACATCTCCGCCTTCTTTCACAATCCTGTGGTGCAGCTTGCTTTGGGCTCTCTTAACTGCCTCTCGCGCAAACGATCAAATAACCTGACTCCTTGACTCCAGTCTTTCCTTCGTTGGATTGGTCCCACAAAGCTGCATCAGTTATTATCTGAATGCTTAGACCCGATCGTGTCACTTCAGTGTCAACCCACTGCCTGCAGGTTAAATTGCAAATCTATCCCCGCCCCACCTGATCCCGCCCAGACCTCCTTCCCCAGGGCAGCTCCCCTCCGTGCCAGCACGGAGAGTCTACCGCGGCCAGGCCGATCTTATGCTCGGGTATCGGCGCTCCCCATGGGATTCCCTGCCTGCCTCTGCCTCTGCCTCAGTGAATTCAACTTCTAGATCCAGAGAAGTTTGCCCCCCATCACGGAGCCTGGCCACCAAGGAGCATCCCTAACTCTGATCGGCATTACTTTCTACCACTCAGGGGTCAGTCAGATCATCGGTGTCACCTCGCTTTCCATTTGCCGTCTTGGTGGCCCAAACAGACCCAAAGCTGCTGGAAGGCAGGGCCTGTGTGTGAGTCTTACCCTTAGGTAGACACTCAAGTATTTAGTGGCTGGTTACGTGGCCGTCGATCATTGTTTCTTGCGATGCAAATAATACATGTATTCCCTTACGTGCTGGAGGAATTACATCCTTCTGGGATTAATGTCTTCTTGGTAAAATGAGAGCAAACTAAACAAACCTCAGCGTCTCTTTCTTGGCTCCAAAATAGACACAGCAGGTGCTCAGTTTCCACGTATGAAGAGCTTTCAGAGAGTAACCCACTTCGATCAATTTCCCAACATTTCTAAACTAGCTTGTCAGACTGAGAAATACAAAATTTGTATTTTGGCGATAGCCACCTGAGTCGTCACCAGACCCCAAGGAAACAAGGGCCAAAGGCCAATGCTCTTCGCAAGCAAGGCACAGCCTGGGAGGAGGGAGAACACCTCCCTTCCTTGGGGAGGACCCCCACTACGTTCTCTGCCACTTCACCAACTGGCCATCCTGCCTTAAAATGGGGCCCACATGCTAAATCACAGGGGCGAGACCAGAACTTTCATCAGGCTCAGTGTGATGATCCCTTCTCATTCACAGCCAATCACTGCCCTGCCCTTTAACCAGGTCAAAAGCTCCAGCAGGCCAGCACTTCTCTTATTATTCCATCCGCCCAAGCTGTCAGAAGCCCTCGGTCATGGCTCCTGACTGGGCTTCTCAAAGGCTCAGGATGGGAAACAGTCTATGGAGACAGAGCAAGTATTTTTGGTGTTTATGGTCACAATGACACATCCTACCGCCAAGCCCTCACAAGATCAGACCAGAGACTGCAAGTCAGCAGTTGCAAAGAGGCAACTCTATTAGCGGGTTTGGAAGAAAACAGTACCCCGAAGAGGAGTGATCCCGGGTGACGAGAATGCTCACGATAGGCACTCTGGTGCCTCTTATGAGGCCTGCCAAGAGTCACGCATTTGTTTCTAAATAGAGCAGCCAATTGAAAAGATTCTGGAAGTCTTCCATGTCAATGCTGTCCCTGAGAGTGGCTGCCAAAGGTTAGGGAAGGGGTGGGGGCAGGAGGGAGGTGGGTGTGGTCATAAAAGGGTGACACGGGGGATCCTGGTAGTGATGGAATGTTCTGTCTCTTGACCATAGTGGTAGATACACAACCCTACACGTGTGACAAAATTGCAAAGAACTAAAAACACAGCAGCACTAGTAATCCTGCAGAACCTGGTGGATGTGTCAGGGTCAATGTCAGTGTCAACATCCTGGTTGTTATCTTGCGCTAGAGTTTCAGGATGATGTTACCCCTGAGAGGAAACGGGTAGAGGATATGCGGTTCTCTCTGCCTTACTTCCTATGACTGCATGGAAATCTCCAATTATTTCAAAATAAAAGAATTTAATTTAAAAAGGCAAATTCCAAAATACAGCCCTATTACGTCAAATATTATGACCATGAGAGGCGCAAATAAAAGTCGTCAAGCTAAAATAAATTTAGTCCCGGAATCTAGACTTCTCAAAAGGGCTGGCACCCAAGTCAGACCAATGGTGGCATCACCCGGCGCACACGCGACCTCACACCATCCATGCACATTCCCAAGAGACCCGCAGGCTTGCGCACCCATGGAGGCTCTAGCCACCTTCCCCTCTGGCACACAGTGGTATCTCAACCTTTGGAAAACTCACTCCCGTTTTTAACTAAGTGGCCATTATCACACCAAAGCTCACTTGAAATTCAAATTCAAAACATTTAGTGCTGCGACTACGATGAACCCTGCCGTTCTGCACTTTCACCCGTTCGCCTTTATGCACTGAGCACATACATCACCAGAGAGTATGAATACAAGTGCTAAGCCCACTTTTACGAAAGGTTTCTTCATCACTTCTTTTCCATCACTGCTTCCCCTTCTTTATGAAACCGCAACATCTAAAACCAGCTGAGGGCTGTGAGCCTTCCGTGGAAATAGCTGTGTGAGTCCTCAGGCTGCCTGAAGGGGCAAGCCGCGCTCCGCAGTTCTCTTACAACTGTGCAAACAGAAGCAAGAACGCTCTCCTTACTCACCAATGTCATTGCTGCGGTCCGAGAGATCCTTGTCCAGGAGGCCGGATATCGAACTGCCCACCAAGTCAATCTTTGGACCGTCGCCCCTACATTAAAAACACAAGTCCAGGCATTTAATCATTGGTGTGTGTCCTTTTGTCGGCTTTCTTGCTGCACACGCATTAAGAAGCATGCTGTGTGCGGGGCGGGTGGCGCTGTCGCCTCTGGGGGAGCCAGTGGGAGTCAGTGACCTCTCCAACCACATGGACCTTGATGAAAGCGGCCGACAGACTGGATGCCCACCTCTCCGGCACACATTTTCAGGGATGGCTATTTTAATAATGACTGTTCGGCAATACACCTTCAGCCACAAACCCTCCTGCCGGTACACAGGGTACAACGTAGGGCCTGCTCCCGCCCCTGCACCAGCAGATGATAACTGGGAGCTTCCCTTTTAAGGAGTAAGGAATTTAGCCAATGCTGCTAGTCAAAGGTCGGCTACTTTTAACCTTGAGAAAAAGGTTTTTTGGCCTGAGGCTGAGGCATCAGCCAGGCTGTTGACAGGCACAGGGGGTTGAGTTTAAGATCTGGCAGCCTGCGAGCTGGCGCTGGGGCACAGGCCTGTAAAATTAGACAGCTCTTGGGTGGGTGCCCCCTTGCCCATCAGGCCATGAGTGATTTCCTTCTGTATCTGGGCTAGGAACAGCCCTTAGCAATGGGAAGAAGCCTATAAGAAGATGAGGGAGACAGCCCACTCATGCACAGAAGGTTCCTCCACCTTCCTCCAAAAGAGCACTTCTCTAGATCCTTTCAGGGGGATGAGCCCTGAATAAGACTAGCCAAAGTCTGTGATGGTAGTGAAACAGGGAAAGATCCTCACCCATGAAATGAGGGGGAGAAGCCAAGCAGTTGTTCTGGGAGAGCAACAGAAATAGGCCATCTCATGGCTCTTGGCAGTCATCGTGGCCTGAAGCCAAACCACACAATGAGTAAGAGACTTACTCAAGGCGTGCTTGTCAAATACCTATCATACAGGGGGTACTGAGAGGGCCAAGCCAGGTGGTTCCTACTCTGGAGGGGCTCACAGTCCAAATGGGAGAAAGAGGCGGACACATGAGCACAGGCCCACATGGCACAGGCTATGGAAGTGAGAGGCACACTGAAGTCCTAGGAGAAGAAAGGACTGGGTCAGAGCAGGGGACGGCGTGGTGGGGCCAGCGGCACACAGAGGAGGTGGCGTTCCAGCTGGGCCTTGGAGGAAAAGGGAGAGAGAACATATCAGTAAGAAGCATGGTTAAGCAAGGACTCCAGGGTAGGTGGGAGTGCCCAGTGTGGCTAAAGCCTGAGGTCCCCAAAGTAGTGAGAGCAGAAAGGTTGGAAAAGGTCAGGCTGCTGGGCTGAGTGCTGGAGGGTTCTATTCACCCTGGAGATAATGGGGGATAGAAGGACCGCTGAGGCAGGAGACCCATAAACCTGGGGGCAAGGAAGGGACTTGACAGGGCTGAGGCCTGGGTTTCTTCACTCAAGAAGGAGCTGTGGTAGTAAGCCCCCGTCAGTTCCCGAACGAACAAGACTGACTCATAACCTCAAGTACAACCGCAAGCATCCTCAACCAAAGACCAGCATAGGTACGGACTCCAGGGAAACAAGGCTGGGCCAAATGGCCTGACCTCCATCAAGGGAAAACACAGCTCTAAAACTGTGTGTGTATTATGAGACTTTCTGGGCTGCTCAGAGCTCCGCTGAAATAAAGGTTCAAGGAGAGCATGGACTACTGTACTTGGAAGGAGGAAGCAGCTTGAGCTTCACAGCAGAGCCTGCATTTCCCACCTCAGCCCAACCTCCTAGGGCTGTGGGGGCCCCAAGGGCAGGTTTCTGTAGCAGACCTCCTCTCCATCCCCTGGCCACCAAAGCTCAGGCCCCACAGGGCACAATCTCTCGGACAGGCCCCAAGCCAACAGGAGCGTTGAGATTGAGGAAATTTCCTTTTTTTTGGGGGGGTGGGAGGAGAAACAGAGAGCCCTTGAGTGGGGGGGGAGGTAAGGGGCAGAGGAAGAGGAATAGAGAGAGAACCTTAGGCAGGTTCCATGCCCAGCACGAAGCCCAATGTGTGCTTGATCTCACCACCAACCTGAGCCCAAATCAAGACCACCCTGAGTTAGAACGAAGACTCAGATGCTTAACCAACTAAGCCACCCAGGTGCCCTGAGGAAATTTATTTCAAAACATTTTATTGGCAGGGCCCCAGTGGCTACTAATTTGAATGTAACCTTCCAAATGAAATGTTTTGGAAATGCAACATTATTGGCAGGAAAGCATTTTCTTTTTTTCTTTAAAGTTGATTTATTTATTTTGAGAGAGAGAGTACATGCACTCGAGGAGGGGGAGGGGCAGAAAGAAAGGGAGAGAGAGAATCCCAAGCAGGCTCCACTCAGCGTGGGACTCACAACCTGAGCGGATATCAAGAATCAGATGCTTAGGCGACTAAGCCACCCAGGAGTCCTAGCAGGAAAGTATTTTAATTTTTTCAAGTTCTTGAGGGCTCCTAATCTTACTGTTTCATAACTATGGAGCCAGAATGACTTGTGTTGTCACTCTCCAAACTAGCGCAACTCACACTATACTCAGAGCCACTCAGGACACTCCTGTCCTTTTGGGAACACGCCAAGGACCAAAACCTACGAGAACACATGTTCTGTCCAGGGAGAAAGGTCACTCAGGCAACAAAAGTCCAGTTAATTCCACTGGGCTTTTTTTTTTTTTCTCACTAAGGGGAAAGATGGTCTGAGGTGACACCCGGGCAGGCGGCTGGGGAGAGAACTCGAGGCGGTGGTGGTGGTAGCGGGAACTTTATGCAGCAGTTAATGATCTGTATCTCGGAACAGCTCAGCTCAGCTGCTTTTGAACATGTGGTTTATTCGCGCATTTTGGTAACTATGAGCCTTGGAGCAGCCACTTCCCTCTTTGATTTGACAGCTAGAAGCTTCCAGTTGAATGTGAGCCTAACTTGGGGGACTGTTGAGAACGCTACTGCTCATTACTGTGCTCATCTTATCTGGGGCTGTATTACTTTTCTCCCTTTATTTTCCCCCTTACTGTCACTCTCAACTGTCTTATTCTTGTATATGCATTTTGGACAGTTACCTCAAAGCCTTTTGGAAACGGTTCAGGGTACGAAGGAGTAATTTCTACGAATAGGGTATGTATCGATAGCGTTTAAAATGGTCATCTGCTTCGGCCCAGTTCTGGGAGGCTATGCTAACGAACAGTGTGAAACACCCAAGTGCATTTTGTAGATCAATATGTTTACCGCAGTGTTATTTGTAACAAAGAAAAACCGCAGCTGGACGCTTTCATCAAGAGGGGAACAGGTGAGTAACCTATACTTGATGGCCATGAAAATTAAATTCGTAAAACTTTATGACAAAAAGGACAAATACTGATGCTACGATGGCAAAGGACGGAGGCCAGTTACAAATGACCTGCCTCTGCGTGCACACACACACACACACACACACCCTTCTTATGCATTAGGAAGAGGGATTATTCATTTTAAGAATGGAAGGATATTTGCAGTGATTATTCCTGGGTGGTGTGATGGGTGATTTCTAGCACCCAGCTCAGCACCTCGTATACGGCAGGGGCTCAAAAACACTTGGGGAATTAAGGAACGTTTGCCTTTGTTCTGAAGTGGGAATGCATTATGTATTTGCACAATAGATGCAATTTTCCCCCCAACGCTGTAGGACATTCAGCATGATCCTAACTATGTAAAACCGATGAAAAACAAACCAAATCATACGTAGGGAAAGAGATGGGAGAGAAACAGTCCAAAATCTTTAGAAGAGTTGTCGCTGGGATAAGACTATAGGTCAATTTTCTCTTTTAAAGTTTATGTTTTTTTAAAGTTCACTTTTAATAACAGAGACTGGTACAATTCAGGCAGCTTATGTTCTCTTTTCTTGCTCCCCAACAGTAATGTCAAGGTAAAAGGTGACATTGCCTGACCCTTGCCTGTAAACTCTCCTTTAAGAACCTCCCCGGCCACAGGTGCCCCTGTGATCACCTGTGACCACGCCCGGAACCCATCCAGGAACCAGGTGGGGGGGTGTGGAGTTACGAATCCGAGACTGAGAGGTCCAAGCCTTGAGAGACCACCTGAAGAAAAAGGAACCACCAGCTGTGAGCAACCTGTCCCCAGATGCTAAAGCACCAGCCACATTCTGACAGGAAGCTTAGGATCCCCTTATCTCTCTGAGCCCGGATCGCGCATGCCAAGAGCTAGACACAGGCTTTCGGCTGAAATTATCATCTATATGGGGCCAGAAGCAAGCCTATTTTGAAAACACAGTAGGTGTCATTTAAAAAAGGTTCTGATCCTTCCAAGTAGGGAAGCTGCAGCTGGTGTTTTGACAGTGTTCAGACTGTGGGTGTGGAAGCGTTTTACAATGTCTATTTGTAAATGCTTTTCACTGTATTTATAGACTCTTACAACAATGCTAATGAATTTCAGTTCTGAAAAATACCAGGATTTCTGAAATTCTCCAAAGCACATGTTTGGCGTGGCTAACACCCAATGAGGCTGCAGCCCTTGATGGTCTCTGTCTTCTCCAGTCAGCCCAACACACGGGTACCATTTTGGCAAAAAGGATGCTACAAAATGCAACGAAAAAAGAAAAATCCAATCCTTTTGGAATTTACTAGCTCCTGAGAGGGCTTATGTATGGTGAGTTTCTATGCCTACAGCTGGTGAATAAAAGGAGAAAATAAAAGCAAACAAGCATATCACTCTATGTCCAAAGATACCAGAACAAGGCTGTCCTTACTCATTTCTGATTTTTAAATCCAAATGATGCTACTGTCTTATGTTTTTCTGAGCAACTTTGGTTAGGGATGCTTGAAACACGTGACTTGGACAGGCACCTGGCAGGGAAGTCTCCTTGCTTTCCTGGACAGGGAACCTAAATTGCAGACAATGGGTTGACTAGCTCAAGGACGCCCACGGGAGTAAGTGGAACCCACAATCCCACAGAAACAACAGCAGCAGCTACTGCACACCAACGACCTGACATGAGCCAGGCACTAGGGTAAGCTCCTTCTGTCTACACTCAGCTGTCACAACCAGCCCTGGAAAGATCTACTCTGCATGGTGGACATGGAGCCGGGCTGCCCAGAGCCCCCGCTGGTAAAGGGCCGGTTGCCCCTGTTGCTGGGGGTGCTGATGTCCCCTCCAGGGACCACTCGGTTGCAGAGTGCCTCCTTGGGCAAGGCATATCCTTTTCGGGGCAGCCCACTCCCCACAGTATAAAAATCTCGGCCAGTTCAGCCCAACACAGGACCACTGAGAGGAGCCATTTCAGCCCCTCCCTGTGGAGTTGGCCAAGGCCTTCGTGAGCCAGTATCACAACTCAACCTCTCCCTCTGCCCGATGCTGCTTCCTTCTCCTATCCATGGACACTGACCCCTAAAACATAGCTCGCATACTAAATGCCGCCTCAGGGCCTGCTTCCTGGAGAACCCCACCTGTGATGCCCTTTACTTTCATTATATAGATCAGGAAACTGAGGCTCAGTGACATTAAGTCGCTTGCTAACAAAAGGTCATAAAAGTATCAGGATAGCAGGGTCTGGATTTGAACCATTAACTTTGACTCCAGAGCCCAAGCTCTTGACCACTTCTCAAAGCTGCTTCACGCAGCCTCCTGGTCACGGGGACAGTGAGTCACTGAGGATGCCGGGCAGCCTGTGTCATCGCAGCTCACTGCCAGCCAAGTAAATCGCCTTTGCTCCCCAAGTTAAAAAAGCACTGCTAATGAACAGAAATCACATACCCAACCAGTCCGCAGGTGCCTGCTCTTCCCACTCAGACCCAAGACACGAGACGGGGCATGTACGGTGGGAAAAGTGGAAGAGGTGCCACGTGCATCCCTTGAGAACATGAGCTCGGCCAGTGGCATGGCCCGATTTAACCCAAGTTGGGACAGTTAAGCCAAGACATGCGGCCTGGAAAAGGTGTTGAAGTGCACAGGAAGCCGAGGCGAGCAAACCAGTAAATAAGTAAATGAACAGCAGCACTAACGGCCGCAACCAAATGCCACCCAACAGACCCGCAACGCTTTTGGAGGTCAGTGGGGATGAAGGGGACAGGGGTGAATCTGTAGATTCCTACTGAAGACCCCAAGTCCAGGCGATGACTCTTTTTTGGCAGACCTCCTGCCCACTTTCAGAAGGCCCTATTACCATAACGTAAATGTTTGGGCTTTAACTACCTAAAAACGGTTATGGGGGAAGAAAAAAAGCTGAGGAGGAAAGGAAAGGAAAAGAAACAGAAAAGCCCTGTGCTCATGCTCGGGAAACCGAGGCGCGCCCTGTAAATCCTATTTTTTTCCAGCTTTCATCCCACTCGGGAGGTGTCAACACATATGGACGATGGCAGATGTCAACGTGAAGATCCTAGAGAAATGACGTGAGTCACCCTGTCTTCTTTCTTGCTCCCACTCCGCTTTGTTTGATTGCCCCTTCTAATGTACAACTACCCCACGTGCCTGGACACCTGCCTTGTCCTGGTCCAGCTGTGCAGCAAGACGAGGCCGAAGGAAGAGAACGCTCCCCGCCTGCGCTCCTGGCTGCCTGCTCGTAACGTGGCGCACTAAGGCTCTGACCGCTGAAACTGGGTACCCGTTACCCAGGTCGAGCCCCTATTTCATTACAGACGAGGCTCTTTGCTCTAAGGATGGAAATTAATGTGCCCAAGGCCACGTGACTAACAAGTGGCAGAAGTGAAACCAGATGGAAGCCTCCTGATGCCCAGCCCGTCCTTCCTTTGCCCACCACACTTGGGATGGCAATAATCAAAATGAGTGCCCACATGCACATGCTTTATGCTTCTAGAGACTTTTTCCTCTCTCAAATAAGCAACTATAAGGACACTCCACCCATCTGTGAAGGTGGCAGATGTGAAGTCAGTCCCTCGGGAGAGCTCTGCCCTGGGAGGTCACTGCCCAGGGAGGGAGAATCCTTCTGTCAGTAAAGGACAGAACTGTAATGGCAGTAAAGCCCAGTTTCCTTCGCTCGTCGGTGGGAGGGCAGGAGAAGACTCCTTCCCTTTCCTGAGAAATAAGGGTTCAATGGTGCTGCTGGTCTCGGTGGAGTCCCTACATACCCACCTGGTGGCCAAAAATGTCCCGGGGATCTCAGGTACTTTGACCGAGAACTTCCTACTTAACTGTGGCCAAGCAAGGCCAGGGGAGCGAGAAGCTGGAAGCAGAGTGGTTTTCCTGGCAGCTCTCGCTTGCACTGCGTCCTTGTTTGGATGAGCACAAACAAGCCTGGCTATTTATAGCTGGTGAATACACAGTAGAAGGTGATGGGACACTGCCCGCTCAATTCCCCTCCAGATTTCTGTTCTTTGCACAGACTCTGTGAGTGTGTGTGAGAACCGGCCTCTCTCCGGAGCTCACCCAGAGCACGAAGCCACAACCCCCTAAGACAGAAGGAGGGTGACATCGCACCCCTCATCTGCAGACCCACAGTTGGGCATCTCAGAGAGGTAAGGGGCTTTAAAGATGCCAAGAAGAAGGGGCGGTCATCATCAGGCACCTCTGAGAAGAGTTCGTGAGGTGCCACTTGAGGGAAGAATGCTCAAAGAAAGAGTCCACGGAAAAAGCACTGGATGACCCAACTAGCACTGTGCACGTGTGAGGTGTATGGTCCCCCAGGGGTCCCTTGCCTGGTTCGGACCATCCCTGGCAGGATAATCAATGTGCCTCAGTCTGGGCTGGGGCTAAGCCCTGTCACTACTGTTGGTTCTCGCTGCAGGAAATAAAATTCATTCTAGGGGCGGCTGGAAGAAGAGAGAAGGGTATATTCACAAATGAAATGAGGTCAGCGAAGAACGCAGACATCCCTACAATGTGACAAGATATTTTCCCCTGTGCCCTATGGGGTTGCTATGCTCCAGAAATGAACTTCCCTCCCTCAGTCACGGCCTTCCGCGAGCCCTGACTTCCTCTGAATCTCTAGCTGCTTCTGAGGGAGGTGCTTCAAGTTTCCACCTCCTAAAGACCTCCTGACGTGCTGCCTCAGACTGTCCATGTTTCCTCACCCCCTCAGGGCTACAGTGCATGGCCTGCTTGTCGCCATGTGGAAACCCCTCTTCCACCCAGGTCACCCATGGAGCAACCTCATGGGAGGAAAAGAAGTGTGCATGGATTTGCTGAGTGCCTTTCAACTGCCAGGCAGAGGGTCAGGGGCCTGAGGTACAGCCGCTTGTTTAAATCAGCACACCTGAGCAAGGCAGGCCTCAGTCTACCACTCTGCAGAGGCAGAAGCAGAGACTCAGGGACGTGCACACCTTGCCCGAAGTCACTGGGTAAGGAAGTAGAGGGGTGGGGTTCTGGCCCTGGTGTACCTGGCTCCAAAGCAGTGGGTGGGTAGGAACCTTATCTGACCTGGTTATCACAGTTTACTACCCAGAATAGGGCCTGGCCCAAACATAGACACTTGATCGCACACACACACACACACACACACACACACACTCACTCACTCACTCACTCACTCACTCACTGCTCTCTCATCATTGAACCCATCTGTAAGCCCCCATTTTCCATCTTTATCCCAAGTTTCTCACAAGACAAGTCTACACAAGCTTGGCCACCTGCCCATTCTCTCCAATTCATGCCAAGCCTGTCTCTTGCCACCAACCATTGTACTGAACTCCTGGACTGGGATCACCAAAGGCAAATACTAGTGACCAAAGCTGATGGATGCCGTTCAGTCTCCCTGGGGCACACGACGGTGGGGTTCTCAGAGCATGTTCAGCTGGCCAGCAGCAGCACTGGGAGCTTGCTAGAGATGCAAGTTCTCAGGCCTTAACACACATCCAGTGAATCAGAAACTTTGGGGAGCAGCAATCTATGTTTTAATCAGTTTCCAGGTGATTCCAGCACACACTCAGGTGCGAGACCCACCGATCTGTAGTTGCTCCAATTCCTTTCGTCTGGCTTCCATGACATCACACTCGCTCCACCCTTTCTGATGGCTCCTAGTCCTTCCTCCACCCTATAAATAACTCGCTCCACTCTCTCCTCTTCTTTTCTATAATCTCCCGGAGGGATCATGGCCGTTCTATGCTTGGAATTACCATCCATGAGCCAATGACACCCACCTCTGTAACTTCTAGCCAAGATCTCCCTCCTGAATTCTCCAAAGACATGGCTGGTTCCTGATTTGGGGAAAAGAAGGGAAACACTCCAAAGCTACATGATGCACCACTAGGACTCTTTGAAAAGACATCTCGAATACTGGAGTAATCCTAACTCCAAACGATGGCCTGAACACCCAAGGGCACAATTCGCCTGCCTGCTCAGGGAGCGTTTTCACGCACTAGTGATCTTTCTCTTCCTCCTGTTTGATTCATTGATTGACTGGTATATACCTTGCAAGAGCAAAGAGGTCTTTTTAAATGCTTTCTTGTGGTAGGCACGGGGGCCAGACCCCTCACAGAGTGATCGGGACCCGGAAGCTTATTTCGTGCTCACTGGTAACCCCAGGGGCTTGAGCAGCCGGGCTGCCTGTGTAAATCTAAAGAAAAAGGAACTTCCGTGTGGGTAAATTGGTCTCACGAGAGATCGAGCACTGAGTTGATGTTTGGCATATGAATGTTTACTTAATCTTTGCCTCGAGCTCAAATGTCTCAGGGCTCCACGCCCTCTTATCTCCCAGTGTTTCTGTGAAATCCAGGCTCCGTCTTCATTAGAAGGAAAAACCCTGCAATTCCATGGCCCTCCCCACCAGATCCGGTGTTTCACTTTTCGTGGTAGAGCCTCTAGCCTTTGACAGGAAAAGTACCTCACGGGTTTACACTGAAAGCAACAACCATCTTTGGGTGGCACAGGTCTGGGAAGTCACCAGCTCTCCTGCCCACAGCCTGGTGTCCAAGACCCAAATGCCCACCTTCTCACTGAGATCCCCCCTCTGACACACACTTCCACATCTGGAGTCAGGTGTGCTCTCTGGGATGCCGGAGCCATGGTACCAACTCCCCCACCTCCGAGATCTCTTCGAACGGCTCGCTACCACCCTGACTGTGGAATCTTTCTTATCATTGACTGTCTTCAACTCCCAGAATCCACTGACATCCACAGGGGACGGCACTGGCTTCCAGAACATCAGCCTCACCTCACTTTGGCTCTTGCCACCTTCCTGAGCCTATGACAGCCACGTGGGCAATCCATCCCCAATGCCAGCCCCTTCTTCTTCTGGTCCCTTCAGTTCTTATGACCTTCATTCATCTTTAGTCACCCAGATTCACGGTCCCTCTCTCTGTGGATAAGTTCATCTTCAGACCTTCACTGTGTGTGAAGTTATGAGCACACGCCTCCCCTTTCTGACCAGCATCTCCTGTTCTCCTGGCCATCGACATTTCCCGCTCTGCTTGCTCACCTCACCTCCTCCCTGTGCCTTTCAGCTTCGCTTCCTTCCTCTCCATCCCAGACCCCCTGTCTACCACTCACAGCCCCTGAAACACCAGCCGCGCCACCCCCGCCCTGCCAGTCACCTGCCCCCTCTACGCGGAGAACACGGACTGCTCTGTGCTGTATGTGCTTTAGCAGACAATGGGCAAAAGTCCCCTGCAACTCAGAACAGAGTCCTGCTCCAGCTTCCCTGCTCTTTGGAAGACAATGAAAAAATACCACAAATTAGGGTATCTATGTTTGGAAGGATTAACAAACCTGTTCTAGCCTGCGTCTACCTCTTTCCCTATTGGGTTTATTTACTTTTGAAAGCACACACCTGCCCTGCCCCTCAGGTTTCTGGCTTGCTGCCTCCGCTGCATAGAATAATTACTTGAACTTAGAGCAACCTGCTCTTCTCCAGCATTTCCTTGGATTTTTCTTTTCTTTTGGACCCTTCTCCCAAGTTTCAGCACCTCCTTTCACAGAGGTTTCTGAACCCATATTTATTTCATCGATAATACACATTATGAGACATACCTGGCATGTTCGTGTGTATGCGTACACACACATACAAAAAGGTTTAGGTATATTCTGTCCACTGAAATATTTTAAGGATCAAATATCAAAACAAGTGAGTAGGCTCTATACTCTTGGGCCTCCATTTCCTCGAGTGTGAAAATGTGGTGGACAGAATGTTTGTTGCCCACCCCCGACCTTGGAGGCTCTGTCTTTGCACACCGTTGAAATAATAATGAAGGCACCCCCAAGGCACCGACCTTCAAACAAAGGAGGCATTTAGGGCCTAGTAGAACCTCTTATCGTTCAATTTTTAAATCAACTCTGGTATTAAATTTTATTTATTTGGAAAAAAAGTCTCTTTTTTCCTGTTAAAATTCCATCTTCACTTACTTCCTGGAAATTGGAAGAATATTCTTACCAATGGGGAAGGACGTTAATGGCACGCTTCCACCTGCTCAGACTGGACACAAAGCTGTGCCCGGGTGTCATTCTAGTTCTCCTAGATGTGATTCCTGGAAACTGAGCTACAGCTGAGCCCCGGCGTCTCTGAGATCCAGAACAGCACCCTGCATGCTGGGGCCCCTCGATACATTTCTGTTAAGTAAATTTATCTAAAAATGACTCCCCTCTTCCTAAACTTATGTATTCCTTTATCCTGAAAGATACTACTTCCTGTTTAAATGGAAAGAAACCAATCTCTTCTGGAAGTCGCATTTGGCAGCACGCTTTCTGGCTGGTGAGCAAGTGTGAGCCCAGACACTCCAGCTAGAGTGGCAAAGCCCAGCTCCCTAGGAGGATGGCAAATGATGACGGCGTGTCCATGTGTTCACGTTCCTGGCCATCCATGCAGTCAGGTAAATCCTAGGGGCGATTTGGGTTCACACAGCAGACAATACCTTTTCTCCAGAGGATCACTAACACAAAACTGTTTGAATGATGTTGACATTCCTATCTCAACTAACTGGGCAGGACAAAACAAGTTCATAAACCAATATGTGGATTGGTTGTTCAATGTAACTGCTTAGTGAAAAATATGAAGTGCACGAGATATTGAGAAATAATAAGACTTCCTTGGATCTTCTTAAATTGCTTCAATCTGAAATCCAGGGCACACTGGGTGACTTAGAACATGACATACACATGTTACAGAGCTTGTACAGGGCCTGGGAAGGATGACATGAGAGTCAAAAGTGAACAAAATGTAAGCACTGGCACGTCCCTCCCTTTGTAGAAACCATGGCATTCAACAAGTGTGTTAAATGAGCCACTACCATATGCTCAACCCTGTAAAGCATGTGGAGATGACAAAACACACTCTTGATCTGCTTTAAATCTGGTAAAGGAGTCCGGGGGTGTGAGCATCCCAAGTGGCACAGCATGGGGCCCCACACTAGGCTAAACATGGGGTGTCAGGCATTTGGAAGACAGAGCAATCCTGAGAAATAAGGGAAGGTTTCCAGAAGCTTGGTGTGCTAACTGGGCTCTGATTCGGGGAGCATTAACAGGTGCATGAGAGGTAGCCAAGAAAGGGGAGACAACTGTCAAACACTTGGGAGAATCCAGACCAGAGGTTCTCACAGTGTGAATTCGGGCCGGCAGCATGGAGATTACAACCTGGGAGCTTGTTGGTAATGTAAATTCCCAGGCCCACCCCAGACCTACCAAGTGCGGGGGCGGGGGGTGGGGGTGGGGGCGGGGCAGCGATCTGCTTGAACAACGTCTCCAGGTGATTCTAACCCACGCTCAAATCTGAGAACCACCAAGTTAGAGCAGGCACTGTCCTCCTTTCAAGTGGCTGAGCAAGTGGCCAAAGCAGGTACTGGCTCCCCAAACGTTCCCAGCCTTGCCTGGGTCTGCCACTTCCTAGGACTGTCAGGCAGGAAGCCAGGCGCTCTCCTCCCTTGTCCTCTTTCTGCAGACCCAATGCCCCGGGGGCTGGGCCACCAGAGGGTGAGTGGGAGGCCGCAGATGTGAAGAGCGGTTACACTTCCCACCGGCCTCTGTACGAAGCCTTCCTCATGCATCTTCCCCAGCGATCCTGTACTTCTCGTGGACAAGAGGATGATGCGAGAGCTGGAGGCAGAGGAGAGCGAGGCAGAGGCAAGAAGCGAAGGGGGCTTCGGTGAGCCCAGAAGGTCAGCAGTTACAATTTGCTTCTCCCTTGCATTCAGGTCCATGGGGGAACTAATGGGAACAGGTCTAACTGATGGCCCACAAAGCCTGTACCTATCCCGCAATGAGACGGGGGAGAGCAACCTTCGAAGACAAAGAAGCCATTGGAATTGTACTTCTCTTCAGATCAGATCATTAGAGAGAATGGCAAGAATATTCTGGAAATTGTTACTGACTTCAGGGAAATGTGTGTAGTCCCTGGCAGACTAACAGAGTTTGGCAGAGAGTGCCCTCTAGCCCCCTTTCGCCCAGCACAAAGTGATGTGCAACCTTTGTTCTCCATTCCCTGTTTGCACAGCTCATATTTTCTGTGGAAGCACTTAGGTTTCCATAACCTTTTTCTTCTGGAGTGCTAGCTTCTAAGCCAACCATGCTGCCGAAGACGCCTGAGCTAAGGTCACTGGGGCTGTCAAGTGGCCCCATTGTGCACATGAGCAAACAGCCTTTTATCACTCAGCAGAAGAGGGCACAACATGTAAGGCCTGACCAACTCAACGGTGGCCCTGGTCCCATTAGTTTTCCCATGGGCCACCATACGGGGGAAGTTGTTTGGACCTTGGGAGATGCCTGCCAAACAACACAGGGGCACCTGCTGCCACTCCAAGGGGCTCACCCACACTGAGATGGCTGGCTGTGCGGTCAGCTGGGCAGCCTGGCCTCCCACTCATGCACTTACGTGCGCCCACCATGGCCGGCTGAGATTCTGACATCTCTCAACCGCTCACGTGGCTACCCGCCTCTGTACTGGGGCAATATATTGTTGTTTTTATTAAGAGTAAATGAGTCATGCTATCACATGGACGAACCGTTGGGGCCATCAGGCCGAGTGAAATAAGCCAGTCGCAAAAAGACAAACACTCTAGGATTCCACTTACATGAGGCATCTAGAATAGTCAAATTTACAGAGATAAAAAGTACAGTTGACCCTTGAACACCACCGGTTTAAACTGGGTGGGGCCACTTACACGTGGATTTTTTTCAGTGAATGCAGGCCAGTACCGTAAATGTATTTTCTCTTCCTTATGATTTACTTAATGTTTTCTTTTCTCTAGCTTACTTAATGTAGGAATACAGCCTATAATACGTAGAACATAAAAACTATGTGTTAATCGACTCTTAACATTATTGGTAAAGCTTCCGGTCAACAGTAGGCTATTAGTAGTTATGTTTTTGTAGAGTCAAAAATGATACTTTTCAACTACATGGGAGTTAGTGCCCCATCCTGTGTGTTCAAAGGTCTACTGTACAATGGTGGTTGGCAGGGGCTGGGGGAAGAGGAAGGGGAGTTAGTGTTTAATGGGTACAGAGTTTCAGTTTGGAAAGATGGAAAGAGGCCTATGGATGGATGGTAGTGGTTGTGAAACAATGTGATGTACTTAATATCACGGAACTATATACTTACAAATGGTTAGGATGGTAAATGTTATATTATGTGTGTTTACCGCAATTAAAAATCTTTTTACTGGGGCGCCTGGGTGGCTCAGTCGGTTAAGTGGCCGACTTCAGCTCAGGTCATGATCTCACAGTCTGTGAGTTCAAGCCCCACATCGGCTCTGTGCTGACGGCTCATGAGAGCCTGGAGCCTGCTTCAGATTCTGTGTCTCCCTCTCTCTCTGCCCTTCCCCTGCTCACGCTCTGTCTCTATGTCTCTCAAAAGATAAATAAACGTTAAAAAAATTAAAAAAAAATTTTTTTTATTAAGAAGTAAATGAGCAGGGCGCCTGAGTGGCTCAGTCGGTTAAGCGTCCAACTTCGACTCAGGTCATGACCTCGCAGTTGGTGAGTTTGAGCCCCGCACCAGGCTCTGTGCTGAGAGTTCAGAGCCTGGAGGCTGCTTCAGATTCTGTGTCTCCCTCTCTCTCTGCCCCTCCCCTGTTCACACTCTGTCTCTCTCTCTCTCTCTCAAAAATAAACATTAAAAATTAAAAAAAAAAAAAGTAAATTAGCTATTCTTGTTTCACTGCATTTATATACCCAGTTTGACATGCAATAATAAGAAAGACAATGAGGGCCGCCTGGCTGGCTCAGTCAGTGGAGTGTGTGACTCTTGATCTTGGGGTTGTGAGTTTGAGTCCCATGTTGGGTACAGAGAGGACTTAAAAATAAATTCTTAAAAAAAAAGAATGACACTGAAACTGACACTGAGATACAAGCGTGGGGCTGCACACTTGGAAATGATCCCATTATCATCCTCAATTTACAGATGGAAAAAGTGAGGTGAGAGGGGCAGTGACATGAGGCTCGCATGCCTGAGAGGCCAGGTGAGATGCAAACCTGGAAGCCTGCCTGACTCCAACTCGAGGCCGCTAAGCCCCGTGTGACTCTCGCCACGCAAACTTAACTCAAAAGAACAAAACCTGTATGTCGGCAGGTGCATGTAAAGACCCCCAGGCCACCGGCTTGCTCTGGTATATGACACCAACACGTATAATACACATGTAACAGCGGAAAGTTCTGGCAATCAACTTGTGGAGAGAACATGCCGCTTCTTTGCTCTGTGGTGGGCCTCTCAGGTCTGGAGGAACAATGTCCAACTCTGATTCCCCATTACGGACATGTGCGTCCCGCCAGCCAGGGAGCAAATGTGAGTTGTGCCAGGCATGTCTCAGAACGCACGCCTGAATGAAGCGTGTGCCTTGCCTCTGAGGGTCTCGTAGTTTGGAGACATGTACGTTAAGACAGTATTTGCCACGCCGGGGCCTTGGTTCCACAATAGGGCTGTGGAGTCAAGGGCAGAGGGAGCCTGGGGATGTAGAAAGAGGCACCACAGAGCAGGGAGAGGGTCAGGGGACAGAGCTCCCAGTGAGATATGCACGCCTGAGGCCAGCCGGACATCCGGTGGATGAAGGTGGGTGTGATACTCGCATTTCCAGTCATGAGGGCAGCTGGCTCGCTCTTAAAGAAGCACAGGGAAGGGGCGCCTGGGTGGCTCAGTTGGTTAAGCATCCGACTCTTGATTTCGGCTCAGGTTATGATCTCATGATTTGTGAGTTCGAGCCCTATGCCGGGCTCCACGCTGACAGTGCGGAGCCTACTTGGGATTCTCTCTCTCTCCCCCTCTCTCTCTGCCCCTCCCCTGCTCTCTCTCTCAAAATGAATAAAAAACCTTAAAAAAAAAATCTCTCTCTAAAAAAAAAAAAGAAGCGGGAAAATCCCTGTGTGTGAGCAGGGCCTACGAGCTGGATGCCTGATCCCCATCTGCGAATCCTAAAACCCACCCGGCGCCTCCCAGCCTCATACCCACTTCTGCCCAAGCACGGGAGCAAGGACGGAAGCAGCTGGAGTTTTCCCGACAGCTTTGCTGGAGGGTGGAAGGGCGGCTTCACCCCCTCCCTCAGCTGGCCGTGCTTATGGCCCCTCTCCTGTGTCCCGCCGCCAACCCTTGCCTGCCCCCTGGCCCGCCCCCAGCGGCAAGAGCAGAGCAGTACCTGCTGTGGGTCAGGGGACCCACTGGTCGTTCGGGCCTCCTGGGAGGCAGCGCACCCGGTCTGCTGAGAGAATTGGTCTTGGGCGGCCGGGGCTTTTTTGGCGGTATGGCAGGAACGGAAGGCTTCTGTAAATCCAGTTTTGGCTCTCTCTCTGGTCTTTCTTTAAGTCATCGTTTAAAAAGCATAAAGAAGACAGAGAGAGCTAGTGTAAGTGACGGTACATAGGGGCAGACTGTGCATTTACTTCTCTAAAAAAAAAACCGCCGATGCTACTCGTGAAGTTGGAAGGTGAAGAGCATCTTCTTAAAATTTTTTTTATTTATTTACTTCTTTGTAGAGCATCATTTATTTTTTGTCACGTTAGGAAAAGCCCTGTGCAGCGGCAGCCCACTGTTCGCCCTTGCTCACGCCGGCCTCTGCCCGGAGGGCCCTTCTGGCCACTGCCCACCCGTGGGGAGCTCCCACCCACCCTTCCTCAGGCCTACTCATCAGGCCTGGCCTCCCTTCTCGGCAGCTGAACCCACCTCAGAGGCAGACTCCCTGCCTCACCTGAGCCCAGAAAGAGAGCCCTTTATAAACGGGCTCCACTTGGCTACTTTCTGGGCGTGTGCAGACCTGGCATGGCCTGAAGGCTGTCAGCCCTCAAGGGCAGGGCCCATGCCTGGGGATCTCTCTAGAGCCCACCTAGTGCCTGGCACACAGCAGGTGCTCAGCAAATGGTTGATGAGTTTGGTAAAAACTCAGGACCCGCTGGGTGTGGGGAGGGAAGAGGCCCGATGCCTCTCCGGTCAGCCTGTGTAAAGGGCCAGGAGCCAATAAAACAGGAGGGCATTTCCAGGAACAAGGAACTCATTCTGGATTCTTCTTGTGTACAGTTTGAACCTGGAAGGTAAACTGGGGTTTTACAGAGGGTTTCTGGAGTCAGAGCTATTAAAATGAAGTTAAAGTCACACATGGTGGCCAACGGAGCAGCAGCGCGACTGACGAGCTTCGTGTTTTCTGTCCCCGGTTAGCCTTGCCCTGTGTGTGGTGTAAAAAGCACGCATCCGGGCGCCTGGCTGGCTCAGTTGTTAAGCATCTGACTTCGGCTCGGATCATGATCTCACAGTTGGTGAGTTTGAGTCCCACATCGGGTGAGCACGAGACCTGCTTAGGGTAAAACACGAGTCCCGCTTCCGGCGAGCCCATCTTCTCTCTCTTCCCTCTCCCTCTCTCTGCCCCTCATGGGATTCTCTCTTTCTTTCTCTGCCCCTCGCTCACTTGTGCCCTCTTCTCTCAAAAAAAATTAAAACTAAAAAGCATGCGTCCATATTCTTCCTGATAAAGATGGAACTTCAGAGGACTGCCCACTGGAGGAGAGGCAGGCTCCCTATGTTCGCGGCTAAGCTGCCACCCCGAACACCGTTTTACTTGCTGACACAAACTCGAATTGTTCAGGCGCCGTCTGACTGGCAAAGCTTTAATAAGCCCACCAGATACCATATGGATATCACTGTGTGCATCCCCACACGTTAGTAGGGGAATCCGCTCCAACCCCAAATGCTGTGAACTCATTTACTGCCCATGGGGACCAGAGGAGGAGGGGGGATTCCTCCTGCTGGGAGGGATGGGGGAGGGTCCAGCAACCTGCAGAACAAATGGGAGGGGGGTTCGTGCCCACCTAACAAGAAGGCCAAGTCTCAGGGCGGGGCCAGTTTTCTGGCTTCCCTGTTGCTTTTGACCAGGCTTTCTGCCTGTCTGAGCCACCGTGGCACAGAACAAGGAACCATAGGAGTGGAAGGAGCCAGAAGTGTGTGGTCACTTGGCCAACCAACTAGGACAGTTGTTCCCATGTAAGCTGAGTCCTTATGTTAGTCAGCATGGAACAGAGCAGGAGGTGTCCTTACCACAGAGCCTGGCTGTCAGCCAGAAACTCGTCATGTGTCCATGTGGACGGGGGGCAGTGCCTGGTTATGTCACAGCACACACTTTTACCAAAGGGCTATTCATATGATGCACACACCGGGCTGTTTTTTCACTGATCTGGGACACAGACCTGGCCTTCACAATGAGGTTCCACAACTCAAATTTTAAGTGTCCGCTGTGAAAGAAAGAGGTATGACTTCTTAAGGGGTGGCAGTGTTGGTAAAGCTTTTGGCAGACTGATATAAAATATTAAATTTCACAATAAAATTTGGTGAGGCCACCCAGGAGTACCTCCAAATAATTATGTTCATTAATTCAGCGTCTCTCCTGTGACGTACAAACAACTGCTTTTTCAAATGGAATTTGCTCTGTCTCCTGTTCATAATAGCATAGCACTTTCCCCATAAAACGTGTGACCAATCACATCCCAGACACCTAACAAAACGAGCCCCCCCCCGCAGCGTGCAGATTTCTTTGGGACACATACTCTGAACGGCAGGAGTCAAACACATGTGGAAAACCGTGTGACATGGGCGAAGCTCCTTCCCTTCAAATGACAGTCCTGACCGCCGTCAGGGGACTGTGGGCACTGCGAGGCTTCTCCTGGTTTTGCCGTGCCCCCCGCCCCCAGCCTTCTTGACCAAGGACATGTGTCTGTGACACTGTGGCGAGAGTCGAAGGTCCAGCCATGATGGAGGATGACAGCTTTCATTTGTCTGGACGGATGGGAGTTTTGCTAAGACCATTGACACAGCACCCTGGGGCACTAGGTGCCGGAGACGGCGGGATGGAAATGGTGGCTGATACATCCAGGCCCTCGAGAGACTTCCAGTCGGCACCCTGACTTCAGGGTGCTGCTGGTGTAGGGAGGGCGGTGACAGCAGGAAGACCGGGATGGAAGAAACCCGACGTTTCCAGTGACTGGGCTGGTTGTTTTTCATTTGACGAGGAATTCTGGCCCAAAGGAGCGCCTCCTATTTCCTCAGGGATGGGGTATTTAAAAGCAACCAAAATAAAACCATAATCACCATATTCCCCCCCACCAACCAAACTCTGCGGGTAATCTGGACTAGCCCCGGGACCGAAAGCTTTTGGCTCTCGCTGTTCTATCAGTGCCAACGAAGACTTGATTTCATACCTTTTTCTTCGGTTCTGTTTGGAAGCGTTTCTGGTCTTTCAGGAGGTATTTTTTTAATTTCATGTTTTCTCTCAGTGGTACCTAAGGGGGAAAGGATAGCAGTGATCAGAGCATGTTTTCTCTATCCATTTATTAGACACAACAGCATTTTAAATATTTATCAGGTACAGCAAAGTCAATAGACTTTATTCCCCCTAAGCGGAGTGCTGGTGTTACCTGGCAAATACAAGCTGCTTAGAGAAGGCAGAAGCCATTTCTGGCCTATGTCATTAAGTTTGCCTGCCTATACGTCCTTAATTTAGAAGAACACTACTAATATTTTCTACTATTTAAATCTGACTTCTTTAGGCATCAAAACAGTCACGGGAAATCACCGGGTGTGGGTGGAAAATGTGTATAAACAAGTCAATCATCAAACTATGCAAATAATGGGTCATTGGCTATTGCTCTACAAATAAAAAGAAGTTTCACAGGGCCCTGGATTCCATGTGTCATAGCAGTTTTAAAACATGGCCTCCAATCGTTTGCCATTCCTCCCATTAAGAGGTGAGGCCTGTGTCCCCTTGTCTGGGATGTGGGTAGGCTTGTGACTGCTTCAACCAGTGGCTGATAGGATACCATATAATTTCCAAGTCTGTGTTATAAAAGACCGCGTGGCTTTGCTGGACTACAGAATCCATGTGAGAAGTCGACAACCCCGAGGCCTGCTGGAGAAGCCATGCGTGACACTCTGGCCCACAGCCCCCACAGGGCCCAGCCCTCCAGCTACTCCTGCTGAGGGGAGCCAGACGTGAGAGCGAACCGGCCATCTCCAAAGTGGGTCCTCCAGCCTCAGCTGGCCCAGTGTTCCCAGCTGAGGTGCCAGACATCAAGGAGCAGACAGACAAGAAGTCTCAGCCACGTCCTGTTCAAATTCCTGACCCCAGAAGCCTTGGGCCTAAGAAGATTGTTGTCTTCTGCCACCAGATTTGGGGCAGTTCGCTAGGCAGCGATAGTTAACTAGAGCACATTTTCGAGTGGAGGGATGTGCAGAGAAGGTACGTGGTTCTCCCTGAGTCCTTTCAATCTGTGCCTGAATCCCTCAAACATTACATATTACATGTCCCCAGATGCACGCACGCAGCCACGTGGACTGCAGCTGCTCCCTCGCCTGGGGTCTTCAGCACTGCCTGTGGCCTCAGGTGCATAAGGACACTTGGAAAATAGCTAAAAAGATCCAGCATAACGTTTGGCAAAATTGCTTTAAAAGGAAAAGAATTTGCCTATCAAGCTACAATCTAGGCTTCTAAGGAGAACGAAGAAGTTCATTATCATTCCTAGAGATACAGGAGGAACAGACAATCCCGCTGCCATGAAGAATCCCATCGTGGTTACATTCTAGGCCACTTGAGCCTTGGGCCACTTGGCTCATCTCCTTGGTCTGTAATCTATCACCAAGGCCTCTAGGAAAAGGGTCTTCAGAGAAAAACAAATCAACAGCCAGCTTTAATTTCAAAACAAAAAAAAATATCGATCTGGTGTGAACCACTAGGTGGCAAAATTAAACTGCTCAATGCAAACGAGGATGGGGGCGGAGCAGGAGATATAATTAACACCTCATTTTAGGGCTTAATCTCTGTAATTCTCAACTATGCTAAAGGAATGGGAAAGGAATTTGGGGTCAAGCTGATCCCCCCCACCAACTCGGTAGACCAAAGGAACTTAAAAAATTCACTCCTTGATAAGTCTGTGAATAAAGGAATCTGGAAATTTATTCATACTTTAAATGCCATAGAAATATCACAGTTATTAATGCGCAGAACTAAAAATACCCCTACTCTTTTTCTGTTTTAGTTGTTAATTTTTTTAAATGCCATTTAACTAGTTATTCATGGAGGAATTTCTCCCCATAATTAGTTCTTAATAATTATAAAGAGGAGTTCTAGTGGGAAATATGAATGATCATTTTTATGTGTGAGAACCCTGTGTGAGATAAGTTACCAAATGTCCAACAACATCACGTCTTCCTATGTTATTTAACCTTAGTATCTGATTTACAGAGAAGAAGTGAATTGGACTCTTTTCAAGAATAAAAAAGAATTATGAGGAAAAGTATCTATTGCTAGAAAAACATTTTTGTGGGGGGGTAAGCGAGGTAGGGATGAACTTTGGTTAACCACATGGGACGGACATTAAAATGTAGCACTGCTGGACATGCATGGCGAGGCTATGACCCGTGGGAACCAATCCTCCCTAAGCCGATCCTGGAGATTAGGTGGGCATGGGGGAAGCAGGACAATTAAGTTTTTCTTCCATCAAAAGCAGCTGATTATGGGCGCCTGGGTGGCTCAGTCAGTTAAGTGTCCAACTCCTGATTT
The DNA here is from genome assembly GCA_030068075.1 of Paguma larvata. Lineage (NCBI taxonomy): Eukaryota > Metazoa > Chordata > Mammalia > Carnivora > Viverridae > Paguma > Paguma larvata. Next base: position 14,049,423 of record CM057830.1, read on the forward strand.
CGGCTCAGGTCATGATCTCACGGTTCATGAGTTCAAGCCCCACATTGGGCTCTGTGCTGACAGCACAGAGCCTGCTTGGGATTCTCTGTCTCCCCCTCTCTCTCTGCTTCTCCCTCTCTCTTTCAAAAATAAATTAAAAAAAAAAAAACATTAAAAAAAGCAGTTGATTAGAAATACAAAAAACAAAAAAACTGGTTTACTCCAAAACAAAGTCTTCCTGGTCATTCTCTTTGGGAGGCTACATTTTTTCACTGTACCAGGGATAGTGTTAATGATGTTTACTTTTTAGGAAAACCAGCATATTTCAAATTTGCCCACTGGGACCAAGTGGTAACTTCCCATTTTGGTAGTCTGTGGCATTTCAATCTAAGAATCTTGAGCTCTACCAAGGGCACTGTAAATACACACAGACAGACACACATGTGTTGACAGAACGGAAGTACATTACCTGCCCCTTGCTTGATGACAGGAGCGGACGGAGGAGGTGGCTTCTTGGGTCTCTGAAAAATTAATCAAAATGATAACATGAGATGGTCGCCAAGCCTGGCCTGTCATATAAGGACCTCAGACAGTGTATTCTAGATGTAGTTTGGACAGACTAGAGAAGCTCTCCAAAAAACTGAGCAATTGTCTTTCCAGGGATGTCAGGTTTTGGCACCTTTAAACCAATACTAAAATAAATTTGGTCTGCAAAACAAAACTCTGATGGACAAATGAAATACCATTTCCCCCTTTCTAAATTTGTAACAGCCTTCTGGAAAAGCACGGCTCAGCAAAAATGGCCTGAAACCAGCAAGCACAATGGTCCTCCTACGCTGAAACCGCATTTGCAATTAAGATTTAATCTGCTGAATAACCAAGTGATTCAGGAGAGTCACTGGGACAGCTCGAAATCAGATCTGCTCCGGATGTGGGACCTTCAGCAAATGCAGGCCGAGGGGCTGGGTATGGTTCTAAACCTTCGGCGCCTTCTGACCCCGAGGCTGGCAGGCCATTTGCGAGGCCCCCCACAGAAGAGTGGTGCCCTGGAAACTGGAATGGAGCTTTCCTTTTTTTGCTGCGATTTGTTTTTCTCTCACAACCTGTCACCCTGTAGGTGATGAGGCAGCAATGCAATCAGTGGCATTCATCCCTGAACCGGTTCCAGGATCGACTGTAGGAGAAAGATGGTCAGGCTGGACTTGGCAAATGATTCAGGGGCCAAGAATCCAGCCAGAGCACAATTCTTGGACACCATTCTTAGAGAGGGGAGCCAGAGGCGAGCAGAGAACCATCTCAGTATCAAAATCATTAAGAAAAGATGGAAACAGGGAGGATTTGAGAATATGAACCGTGTTGCTACTGATGCTTCTACAGACCCTCTCTGGGCATCACATACCAATGGTTTTTAAACAGTTCCACGAACTCTCTCCTGCGCTCTGAAAATGTACCACTATGATATCACTGCAGGGACCAGCAAAAGCCCCCACCAGACCTGGGCCCCGATCCGCTGGCACCCACCAGTGCCTGCTATTGTACTAGAGCAGCGGAAGAAATGATTGCAAGTAAAACGTGGAGAATATGAGACCAGGAAGGAACTTTCTCAGGAGTCATCAGAGTATGTGGGCTGGCATTATTATGCCCATTTTGCAGATGAAATAATCGAGGCTTAAAGAGATGAAGCCATTTCCCAAAGTCGCCAGGCTATTTAATAGAGTGGGGGGCTGGGAGCCCAGCCCCATGGTGTCTGACCCAGAGGCGTGCTCTTAATCACCGTGAAGGACCGCCTTGCCGGGGCACATCCACAGGAGAGACCATCGCGCGGCCACAGACCATACACACAGGGTACAAAAGCATAGGGAACTGTAGTTACGTGAACGTTTGAAACAAACAAACGAAAGGGAATTAGACCGCAGCTATAGTATGAGCTCAAACCAACTATGTTACAAAATGTACAGAAAGAGAAAAAGACTGGAAAGGAATAAATTAACAGTGTGACATCTGACTAGTGTAGGATTATGGGCGTGTGGGTGTGTGCATGTTTCCTCCTTAATATTTTTCAGTGCTGTCTATGGGAGTACAGACAAACTTCATTATAAGAAAGAGAAATAAAGATGCTCTAAGGGCCACCTCCCCCTGCACACAGGCCGTGTGCCCTTTCCCGCCTGTCAGCGCCTTCTAGCTCCCCTGAAGTTATTGTTGAAACTCTGCCAACTAACCTTCCTTTACCTCAGGATCAGAGTAATTTCTTATTCACAGAATGGCCAACACCCTGTGGCCTAGTTCTTCCCAGCTAAGCCCCAAAGATGCCGACCCAGTGAATGTCTTGCTCACTTCCTGCTCGTTTGAAAATTTTTAGAACCAATTTCACATGAGCCTCCTCTTGTGAGGCTGTTCCCCCAGCGACCTTGCCTCAAACCACAGGGCCCCAGATAAAAAACACAAAAAAACAATTACGAGTCATCATGTTTTCCAAGATTACTATGCAAAAAAAACAAAAACAAAAAACACAAAAAACAAAACAAGCCAAAAAACCCTAGTGTTGTGTCAGATTTGGCATGTAGCAGACACATGAAGTGTGACAGGGCAGAGCAGAGGGGCACCGAGAGAGAGGACGGGAAGTGTCAGGCTAACAGACAGCGTGTGACAAGTGTGGTCGTGGCAAGTGTGTGGCTGACTGTGGCAGAGGGAGGAGGCTGAGGTGTGAGGTTTCGTGAAGAGCCCTGGCACTAGCGGAGGCAGGCGGGGGCAGCTTTGAAAGGATGTAACAGGCCGTGACTGTCTTGTATCCCCCAGACTTGACTGGCGCTGGCCAGGGGCCAGCTTTGCTTATTAGCAGAGCAGTTTATAGGTTGTCTTGTGTTTTTTCTTTTGACTTGACTTCACTCTCTGATTCCATCAAACTTAGCCTTCCTGCCTCCTTAGATGAGAAATGTTGCCACGTTTTCAAATAAGAGGTCTTTTAAGGTAATTCAAAACCAAAACCAGGGCCAGGGTTCCAGGTAGCTCTAGACTGCCCCCCAAATGATTAAGAGAAAATTGCACGTGAGCCTACGCGAGTTTCTTCTTCAAATGCAACAGAAGACAGGGCAGTGAGAACTGAGAAGGCAGTCTGGGATAATCTGTAGCAAAATGTGACAGCGAAGACTTCAGCAGAGGCACTCCAGATTCTCACACAAAAAGACGTAAGCGCATCACTCAGCTGGTTTTCCCCAAAATGTCCGATGGTGACTGGATGGAGGACACAGGACAGAAGGGGCCTCCAGGTTAAGCAGGAGGCCGATGCTTTCTCGGTCGTGTTTGCCAGCATCGACTAGCGCCGCACGTGTGTGCCCAGAAACACCCTTTCAACTCGGGCGAGTGTTTTGAGTCATGAATTTTTAGAGGCACTTGTTCTATTTCTTCTCTTTATCCCTCCCTCCGTAGTGAAAATAGAACACTCCAGATCCAAATTCAGGTGGCTTCGGCCTGCTCAATTTGCAGACTGATGCTAAAAACAGGGGATGTTAGAGCTGCAAGTGATCCCAGGGTCCCCTCCACAGCTGAGAAAACTGAGGCCTACAGGGGCCATGTCAACGGCCAGCTGGTGGCCAAAGAGGGCCCAGAACTCACACCGCTCCAGGTCCAGACTGTGGCAATTCATCACTGAACCACCGTTTTCTGATCTCTAGGAGAGCAGAATGCCTTCCATGGTCTTCACATGTGCAGGGCTTACAGGCCTCGGTGCGTCTGTGTGCACGCTGGCCAGTGTAGAGTCGTTGGTTTGCACGCAGAAGCAAACGCCATCCTTCAAAGGATACGTGAACTAGATCTGTTGCTTACTATTATTGCCAGGAAGGAAATGGATCTGAATGTTCTGGAGTGAAGACAGCAGGAAGGCAAGTTTTACTTCCTGCCGATAGATTTCTGAGCTGACTCTGCCCTTTGTTTGGCAAGCCTGGCCGGTCCCAGGCAAAGAGCTCAGCAGCTGGCTCGACTGGCCTCCCTGGCAGGAATTTTGATTTGCCACTTGGCCTCTTGTCTTCAGAACTCTGGCCCCACACATGTGGTTTGTTGAAAATAACCAGAGAAGCGTACTCTTGATGGCCGGGTGCCCTTTAGAGGGGCTTTGTTAGAGGAATATGGTAAGATCCTGGAAACAAGTCTTCACTTAATTTTGAGTCTTGGGAAGCCCTCTTCCAGGCATCCAGCTAAGTTCTCTAGAAGTGTCTGTGTGAGGCTGGAGAGGGGACAGAAATGGACAGTTCCTGACCAGGGCACCCCTCATGGCTTTAGAAAGAACCCCAGACCTCCACTCTGCCCTTTCCTCCCCTGTCCCTGGTAGAGTGGTGACACCTTTGAAGAGTGCAGCTGGGGCTCTGCTCGGGGTGACTGCAATATCTGTAACTGCCCCTCTGCACCCTAAAGAGTCCATAGCACAGGAGCCCGGGAGCCACCACGCAAACCTGCTCTTGGCAGGGTCTCTCCTGAGTTTCTCTCCTTAATCTCTGGTCTGGTGGCCTGCATCCCTGTCTCCTGGCCTGCATCTCTCGGCTGGGCCCAGCCAGACTGCCAAGACTATTGGGTAGTTACCCAGGCTTCAGTATTTGGCTTCTCCCCAAGAGGCTCGCGTAGTTTACCCCCTTGGCTCACGCCCTTGCTTCCCTCTACCCGCTGTAAAAGTGATGCCTCAACCCCATGCCCAGACCTCACATCCAGAGAGAAAGACCTGAGCTCCCCTTTGTCTGGAAAGAGGAATCTGAGGGGCGCCTGGGTGGCTCAGTCGGTTAGGCGGCCGACTTCAGCTCAGGTCATGATCTCATGGTCTGTGGGTTCAAGCCCCACATCAGGCTCTGTGCTGACGGCTCATCAGAGCCTGGAGCCTGCTTCGGATTCTGTGTCTCCCTCTCTCCCTGCCCTTCCCCTGCTCACGCTCTGTCTCTATGTCTCTCAAAAATAAATAAACATTAAAAAAAATTAAAAAAAAAAAGAAAGAGGAATCTGACAAGGGACCTGGCTTCTCCCTGCCCTTCATCCTCTTTCATACTAGCACAGGAGAGAGTAGTAAGTAGAAGGGGAGGGATGGAAGGAAGGGAAGGTATACCTCGTCACCAAATGACCAAAGGACAAGCGATTCCTGAGAACCAATCACATACTAAGCATGTTGCTATGGACTGAATGTTCACCCACTGAATGGACCCCCTACTCATATGGTGAAACCTAATCCCCAAGGTGGTGGTGTTTTGAGGTGTTGCCTTTGGGGGGTGATTGGGTCATGAGGGTGGTGCCCTCATAAATGGAATTAGTGTCCTTAGAGAAGAGACCCCAGTGAGTTCCCTACCTCTTCTGCCGTATGATGGCACAACAAGAACAGCCATCTGTGAAACCCGAAGTGGACCTTCACTAGATGCCAAATCTGCTGGCACCTTGATCTTGGACTTCCCAGCATCCAGACTGTGGGGAATAAGTTTCTGTTGTTTATAAACCACCCAGTCTGTGACATTCTGTTATAGCAGACTGAACTACAACACTCACTTTCAGGTCCATGAAGGAGAAGCTTGGGACATGGGCTCTGCCTTAAAGAGATGACACTTCAGGTGGAACGATGACAGAGAATCACCTCAGGCAAGGATACACTGAACGAGGCGCTCAGCTGGAGAGTATGGGCTATAAGTAGCAACAGAGAAGGGAGAAGGTGTGCCATCCAGCCCACTTCAGGAAAGCTCAGTTAGGGCGCCGTCATTAGGTCATACTTGGGTGACACTGATGCCTTGACAATCCCCATCTCTGTATGTGAAATTACCCAGAAAACTGCACGTACAGACAAGGTTGTAGGTGAATTTTTTTTTTAACAATGCTGTTTATTAGAAGCACATATTTGTTTCTTTTTGAAAGACTATTTGGGGAAATAATTCACTGGACATCTTGAGAAACTAGAAACAGGGTTCTCAAAGAGCTGAGGGACATGGGTAGGAAAAAAGAAAATTTGGGCTCACACAGTTTTATAAGCTGAGCAGTCAGATGATGGGGGCTAAAGTAAGGGGCCTCCGAAGAACTTGGTAAAGAGAATGTAGTCACACTTATACTGGCGAAATCCACTTACAGTGGATTAGTCACCATAGAAATCAGGGAAGAGTCATCCTTTCATCTAAAAGTTGGGACCCTACATAAATGCTTAGTGATCTAGAACAGTCTTAAGGTTGGCACTCAACTGTGATTGGGAATGGGGGAAACCCAGATGATTGTACCCCAATTTGTCTGGAGACTGACAATGACCAAGAAGAGCCCAGTCAGCTGTGGAAATAGAAAAAAATGGAAAGCTGTCAAGGCCAAAGGTGCAGCCACTTGCAAAGAGCATCTGGGCTTAGCCAAATTCAACACACAGCTGCCTTGGCACACCCTTCCCTCTGACGCCCGCGGGGGCCTCAAGCTACGCCTGCAAGACCCTTGGTGCAAACGACTAGCTCCTCTGGCTTTCTTTCCTTGCTCTCCCAGAAAGCACTGAATACATGTGGTTTCCTGTACAATCTGGCTTCGAAAAAGCAGGCCCAGTGGGAGCAAGCGCCCAGGGCAGGCAGGCCCATGCGTTCCGGACTGGCTGACATTTCCGTTCTTGTTGCAATTAGTAAGCTGGCAGTCTGCTCGCTGGGTAAGTCTCTGTGAGTTGGCAAAGGTGAGCCTGCATCACAGCCGCAGGCATCTTTAGAAATCTTTGACGGAAGGTTTCTGTGTTCCTGAGAAGCAGACCCTCTGCCGCAGAACACGCGTGACGGAAACGCCCACGGGAACCTTCGCGGCGCTCTGGTTCCTGACACCGTATAAACTCCGAAGAGTACACGGCAACGTATACTAGAACAGGAACATTTTCTTCGGGGGATTTGAACAGTTTGTGTCTAAGGTGCTGGAGCCTGAGCGTTTTTCTTAAAAGCGATCTTTCAGAAACATTATCTTTCAGAATATCTGTTCTATCTTTTTAACGACAGTGAGTTTTCTGTTCTTGAGAGTCCAAGTTCCCCGTTTTCCTTCAATAATGATGACAGCGGATGTGCGTTGATTGCTTCACTAGAGCTCTCAGAATACTTAATCTTTCCATTTTGATATTCAATTTTACCGTCAAGTCTCAAAATAAACAGACAGCCATTGAATCAAGGTTCTCTCATAAATAGCTTACATAATTGCTCTAAAATATGTATCAAGAGATCGGCCGGGTGCTCCCCCCACAGCGACTAGCTTGAGAGAGAGCCCCGAAGCGTCTGTCACCCGGTGAGAGAGAATCTGCCGAGCACTCTCTGAAAGAAAGCCCTCTAGCAAATTCCGAAAGGCTCGTGGTAACCACCTGGGTCCACACCGCAGCGGCAAAGAGCCTGCCTCCTCAGAATGCTTCGTGATGCCTACTGATTCAGGAGGTCTGCGGCTGAATAGATGGTGTTCGCTGCTGTCTACCCTAATCATCCTGGACCGTCCTCTCTCCTGGCTGAATGGTTGCAAGCCCAGCCACTGGCAAGACAAGATGACATGTGCTGAAACCGGTGGCAGAATGTTTCAGACTCTGTCGTTCAAACGGTGCATTTGTGTTAATGATTCTAATCATCTTTACGCAGTCAGCTCAGCAAACAACGGCCCCAGCTCCCGACGTGCTGTCACCAACTCCCCATACTCTGCATGTGGTGATAAAGCCTGGTAGAACAGCCAGGGCCAAGCTGGTTGGCTGCTTTTATAGACCAGAGGGGATCAAGAGGATGTAATACTTCACATTTTCTAAAAGCTAAATGCCACATCATGCAATCGCTTCTCAGCTGCAGGTATTACTCTGTCTGACAGGTGCGACCATGGTTTCCCCCAGCTGAGTTTTCTGCTTCTTAGGGACAAGGTTAAGAGACCTATCAGACAGAGGGTGGCTGCTTGTCTGAGGTTGGAGAGATGCCCCTGGGGCCCCAAAGAGCGCGCGTGCCTCAACGAGCAAGCTGAGTCTACTCCTCACTGACAACTTCACTCTCTCGGTAGAAGTTTTCCCTTAATACCTTATGTAACAGAGCAGAGCTTCTAGAAGAGTATGCCATGGAATCTCTCTCACCTGGTGTACTTACTTCCCCACTAAAGTATGACAGGCAACTAGAGGGCAAGGTGCCACAATGTAGGCAACCATAGACTCTGCCCATTTCTTAAAAGAATCATCCAGATTTTAGCTTAGCCTTCAAAATCATACTATATCAATCAGAACCAGAAAGGTGGCCAATGTCCAGTAGGACAGCATGCTCGCTAAGATTCCTTGGCCACAGGGAGAGGAGTCACCATGAAGGACTTGGCATCCAAACATTTCAGGACACGAACACCTTTTACCAGGCTTGCAAAGATAGGTGAGAAGGGTCAAACAGGCAGTCGGGAAGGCCCTCTCCCCTCCCCTCCTTGAAAGAGGCCCACCCTCAGTGTCCTTTTGGAAAGGTCTGGCAGGTCTCTATGGCCCTGAATATCAGACCTGCTGCCAGGCCCTAAGCCCACAAAGGCAGGAAGTGTGTGTACACACATCAACCAGCAAGGTGGCCGGGCCAAGAGAAGGGACCCAATAGACACACGGTGGATGAATAAACATAAAACCTAACTGCCAGGTAGCAGATCCTGAAAAAAGACGAGAAATAACAGGAAGATTATGCCACTCTGTGCCCGCTTATCTCTATGACTGTATTTTATAAAGCATTAGATTTCTTTTTAAAGGCTATCATCAAAGTTCCCAGATGCATTTGGATTCCCAGGGAAGCTCATAAAGACATCAAGATAACTGTGTTGACTTGACAGCCGAAGCAAGAGGAGCCAGAGTCAGACTTCTACCATTACTGGTAGCACAGTTTCAGCTGGAGCCTTCCCACACTCGTGACAACTGTCATTACACAAAGACCATACTAGTTAACGTATATGAGGCATCTACCAAGTACCAAGTAGCTGTGCTACAGATTTCATACCTTTTCAACAGTTCAACAAGGTAGGTACGATTGTTCTCACAATCGTACAGATGAAAATACTGAGGCGTAGACACATTCAGCGAGGGGACCTGGAGCAGAACAAGAAATCGACAGGGCCGCGATTCAAGCCCAGGTCTGTCCAGTGCTGTAGCCTGGAGTCACAACCACTACACTCTGTAAATGTCTGCCCAACCTCACTCCTGTGTCCTATTGTTTCAAACCATTTACTATCCAGTCATCACTAAATGTTAGCATCTGTTTTTCTCAGGGGTGGATTCTGTCAACCGACAGCCCACCACTGCGATCATCTAGTAAAAATGGCTCAAGTGATTTTGCTTGCTAGAATTGTTTTTTCCTGAATGGTGAGCTCTTCTCTGTTCTGAGAATTCATTTCTCTCCTAAAATATGGTGAGGAACTGCAAGGTGGGACTGTCATCACTTCAACGGCGCTTCCTAAATTGTAATGCGGAATGTGGAATGTGTAAACGGGTCACGTGAGGACGTTGTTCAAATGCAGGTTCTGATGCGCCAGGTCTAGAGTGGAGTCTGGATATTCTAACAAGCTCCAGGTAATGCTGATAAAGTGTGGCACGTGGACCAGCAGTCAAGCGTCAGGGATCTAGAGAACACTAGGTGTAAGGAATAAGCTCAGGAATTCCCTGGGCTTATTCTCCACAACTAGGAATCGGAACCCGGATTCTCTGAACCCCACACTCAGTTCCAAGAAAGCACACCATGTGCAGAACAGAACATTCTTCAGCTAAATAATACAAGAAAGCGACCTATCCAGAAGCAAAGAATGTGTGGCCCTAGGCTTCAAACCAATCTAAAGATCTACGGGCATCATCTTGGTGGGTACCAATACCATGCAGCTTCTCGAACAATCACAGGGTTCCCCTAAGCAGTACACACACCATCAAGGATACTGTTTAGTATCCTTAGCAACCAATTCGTCAGTATGTAGCTATCCTTCATAAATGTCAGCTCCCTAGGAATGGTCATGGGTCCAAGTCAGGTTCACGGTCCAGTAGTAGAGCCCAAATGGGCATAAATACGAACCAGTCGAGAAAGGCAGACAGAAGTCAAGTGAAAGCCTGAGCAAAGAGCCCTGAGGTGCAGGACAGAATGGAAAAGATCCCCCTAAAATGTAAAGTGCTTCCAACTTGTCAACATTTCTTGTTACATCTCATTGGAGAAACAATACACCTGCAGTGAGGCAACGATGGACGGGCTCATTTAAACAGTGGCACTGGAAAATGGGTCCTCACAAAGAGAACACAGGTCAGGGGTGTACGGCATATGTACACACATCAGTGGCCTCGCTCTGTGTCCTCAGCTTCACAATGTGCTTCTCAGCCGCTTCCACAATACTGGGCACTTCACCACCTGTAAGGACATACTACACAGGACGCAGGCAGGCCACTTCAATGGAGCACCCAAGCAGTCTTGTCACTTGGGTGCTGATATGTTCCGGGTACTGCACCAAATGCTTTATACACATTATCTTGTTTATTCATGCAACAACACTAGAGTAAGGGTCACTGTCACTAGCTGTCACATGAGGAAACTGATGCTTGTGGAAGGTAATGAACTTGTTCACACTCACAGCCAGCACACAGAACAGCCGAGGGCTCAGAAGCCAGGTCCATCGAACTAAAATGTCAGTGCTCTTCAATGTCGCACTCAACTCCCCTCACCCCGCATCCCGAGACCCATCAGGAAAGCCGCCATTCTGACAGCGTGTGGAGCGCCGACACCAAAGCCAGGAAGACTTACATTCCCTTCCTTTTCAAAGTCAGGCGGAAGTAACTTCACGAAGTTATCGGGGAACACTCCTCGTCTGCCGTTGAGCTCTCCTTCCCACCAGCCCACATCGATGCAGTCCTAGGAACAGGAGAGTAGAGAATGAGAAATGGGGCAAGCGCCCTCCGGGGAGGTCTGACACCCTTTTAGAGGGAATGGAGGCCCTTTGCTTGAGGCTACTTCAACCCATCAACAGTGGTTACTGAGACCAAGTCAGCATAAATCTTGAAGTCGGATGGGAGAATGAAAGCACAAGTGTGCTAGAGCCGCTGGCTGGGACCCAAAACCCAGCGCGGCTGTCAGATGCCCTGAATCAATAGGATCTTTTTTTATTTTTTTTTAAGATGAGAGGATATGTATCTTCTTCGTCTTAATTTTACTGAAATAAAATTATTTCATTAACAGCAAACATGCTTTAGAAAGTATCACGGTCACAAATGTTCTCTCTGATTGGCCGGTCACAAAGTTTGCGGAAACGACAAAGGGCTTTGTGAGAGTCGGCCCAGCATAAGAAAAATCACACTTCTGGCAAGCTCGTGAACGCCCTGCTCTTCCTTACCTTCTCCTTTCGGTGTTGATGGGGCACAGTTGTCATAGTGAAAAGCCCTTCCCTCACCTTACAGAACTCCATGTTTGCTTACTAAATGAATGAACAAATCTATTCATTCTTCCAGATCAAACGTGCTTCCCTTTAAGTAATCCCTATTCTGTTAATTGACTCGTCAAATGTTTACTGAGTGCCTATTTTGTGCCAAAGAGACAGCTTCCGTCCTGAGCCTAGTGGCCTCATGGTTCTCCTTGACATTTAACCTCATGCCACAAACCACTTCTATTTTACTTCACATCCAATTGGTTGGAAGGCAAGTTTGTTCTAGTTTCACAATGTATCTCATATTTGGCCCCCGGCTCTAATTCCACTTCTTCCACCCTAATCCAAGACTCACCTGGCCTATTGCAAACCTCCTCACTTGGGCATTTTTTTCCCCGCCCAGGATACGTACAATGTACACACGGTGCTGTTAATTACACGTCCTGGAGTAAGAGCCCAGCTCTCAGATTGTGATCGACAACTTCCTGCTACGGCCTAAAACGAGCAAAGGCTTTCCGAAAAATGCTAGTAGCACGCAGGACTTTCAAAGTTACGTCTGAAGCAGGAGATGTTCAACAAAGTGAGGAGATCACGCTCGGGGCCCAGGGCACCGCTGCAGACCCCGGAGGCCCACGGCCTATGGGACTCGCAGGTGCTTTGCTCGATCACGCATCTCAGCAAGGTGAGGAACACATCTGGCTTTGTCTGCCATTACGCCCCCGGCCCACCACACAATGCCCAATGTAATAAATATTTATGCAATCAATGGAGACTCTTTCTACCCCTAAGTTCTGTTATCTCCTGCAGTCAGGACAAGGTGGCCTCCATCTACCTTAACTCATTACGACTCTACATAAGAGAGGGCCCACGTCAGGTGAGAAGTAAATGAGCACCACCCTCCCTTCCGATGGTGGTATCTGTTTACAAAGATAAATTAACCCTTTAGAAGAGGATGTGGGTTTCAGAAATGGGCCCTTAATCACAGATGGTAAAGTCTAGTCCTGACCAACGCCGAAAAACAGACACTTGAAGCATCAAGTTGAGATTTACTCAGAACAAATCCAAGTTCACAAGACAACGTGAGAGAGCGCTTGTCTTTCTTAAAAAATAACAAAGAGAAGCCCAGGTAAGCATTCTGGCCCTGCTCATGTCACGTCACGCCCTAGACAATCTAGCATCAGTCCCCACAGAGGGGATTCACGACAGGGATGGCGGCGGCAGAGGATGATGGTTTCTGATGTTCTTCCAGCGCTGAGAAGACATCATCATCAAGGACGCCAGAAAAATCTTGGGAAGGAGGAGGGCGTGACATTCCTATACTCTTAATCCTTAGGAATTCAATCTTTAATCCAGAAGGCTCTGCTTTTGAGGAAATGCTTGGCACCTTTTTCTCTTCCTCTTTCTCCAGACAAGCCCCTCTTCTTTCCAAAACCCAACTTGAAACTCACCTTTAGGAAAGTGATAATGATGAACGCTGTATCTTTTCTCTAACGCTCACAACTGTGTTAATTTGCACTTCACGATAGTGAACTCAACAAACATCTATTAAATGCAAAGTATATTTAAGATCTTTCTGTAGGCACCAGACATTACACCTGCAAAGAACATGATCCCTAACTCCAAGGAGCTTAGAGATCTATGTGAAACACCACTGCACAATGTCACACAGGGCCTCTTGGATAAGAGGTATCAACCGAGAGGTCTGGTACCAAAGAGGAGACAATCATTAACAGTTTTTCACATACTCTTAAATCTTCTCATGTGTGAAGGGTTTGCTTATGTGAGGACTGAACTTCCCTGCGCATTCATTTCAGAGCATCTGATACAGAATTACATCCATAAAAGGCACTTAAACACTGTTTAGTGCTACATTTCTTTAAAAAAGCTTCTTTCCAACTTTCTGACTTGTGCAAATCCATGCCTCGCCTTAGTCTCATGCAAGCAGTAACCCAAGAATCGTTGCAATGAAGCCTTTCCTTCACGCGTAAGAAAAACAATGAAGAAAAGTTTAGTAAGCAGAAGCATGTCCAGAATAACTTTAGAACTCATACATGCCTATGGGGGAAAATAGCGCATATGACATATTTATTGTATCTCTCATCTGTGATGAATGAATGGCTTAGATGGCTCATCTACACTCTGCATTTTAAGGATAACATTAACAGTACTAATCATTGTGTAATTCAAGGTAAGAGAGGGAAAGCACGAAGGTAGAACACAATCTGTCTTACTGTTCTGACCGGTGTAAGGACAAATACAGGGCTCATGGATGAGATAAGTGCATTCCAGAAAGAAAAGAGCCAGTGTGCCTTAGGACACAAAGGAAATAAAGAGGGAGCCTGCAGCAGGACAGAAACCAGCCCAGGGTCAAGGTACCTGGAGTGGGACAGAGATTGATCGAGAACCGGAGTGCTTTTTACCCCCTAGCAAAAGAAGCTAATTTAAGGGGAACAGGAACAATTCTGACAGCAAAATGAGAAGTGGAAATACATCTTCTTCAACAAACCAGGCAAGAGAACTAGCCTTTTTGAGGGCAGAAATGAAGAGACAGTTATTCGTATGAGGGCTGTGCTCTGTTAGTATTAAAAGAGCAGCAGATTCAATTTATTTGCCAAGGACCGAAAACATGCAGGAGAGCAGAGGAATTCAGGGGTAAACAGAAGATCATAATGTCCTTACAGGGCTCCCAAGCTCAGAGGCTAGCGGGAGAGGCAGATGCGGTGAATCACTCTGACACAGAAACGCCGGCAGGAGTGCTAAGTCAGATTGAACAACGAGTGGGACCAAGAAAAACCAGGTAGCCTGAAAAGAGAATGAAGGCATGAACCAAGGCAATGAGGAAGGTCAAAGGCAGGATCACCATGCATGAAGGAAGGGAAGAGGGAGAGTGGGAAGCTGGGGTCATGGAAGAGAATATTCAGGAACTGGTGCTTAGAGTGAAGGCAGTGCCTGGCTCTCAGGGGGCTCCCGGCCAACATCTAAGGAACAGTGATGTGCAGTGTGAGGCAAGATGGCACCTGTGAGTGGCAGGAGCAGGATGAAGGGACAGTAGGTCCCTTCAGTGATCTGTGAGGCCAGAATGTCATCAGGGTGGAGTGGATGTCCCCAAGGAGGATGGCAGGAGGGGAGGGAAAGCAGGACAATGAGATAGTGAGGAGAGAGGAGTGTGGCCCAAATACTGGAAGATGTGATGGTGACCATTTAATTTCTTTTCAAACCCGGGACATTAGTGGTAATCACACCGGGACCACAGATGATGACCCAAGATGATGATCACTCTAGCAGATTCTGAGATTCCAGTAAGGATGAGGAAAGATCAGTGACATCTGAATGAGGCAGGAATTTGCAGTGGCAAAGAGTAAAAAAATCAGCATATAGATGAAAGCTTCCAGAACAACGATCATTAGAAATAAGCTCTACCGGCACAAAAGCAGAGGAAAGTAGACCTGGACTTGATCAACAGTCGAGGGTATGGCAAGAATGGTATTTCTGACATAGAATGTTCACTCTTCTATGACCAAGTCCTCAAAACGGTTTCTCTAAGCCTCATCACCAGGCAGATATTAGAGTAAAATATGGTATTTTTCCTTATAAAATACAAATCACAGTTTTTCTTTTAAGGAACGAGTAAACAGAGCCTCAGTTGTGTCGCACTCCCGCCTCTAGGTTCCACACTATGTCAGGTTGTCTGAGCAATCTCAGGGAGAGGGAGAAGACAGCAAATTTGGGCTGTCTGAGAATTAAGTGGTCCACTGAGTCTCAGTTTTTTGATACACGGGAAAATTTCGGTGGGGTGTAAAGAGTGAAACGACCTTGGTGGTTATCGTCACTGTTGTGATTCTATGGACTGGTCCCAGAGACCTGGAGGGACAATGCGGCCAGGAAAGCTTCTGAACTAAGCTCACATGCATTTTATCACGTGACTCAGCGCCATCCTCAGGTGAAATCACCAGTGGTCACAGCTCACACACTTGGAAGAAGGCCCAGGAGAGGGACACCAAGGCCCCAGGGTCTCCCCTGAGGACGGAGGCCTTGCCTACACCCCAGTGTCATGCCCTAGTCCACCCAATCCTGCCAGAGGAGCCCTGAGAATCGTGGTCGAGGTACTCCGCACTTGACACAGCTACCGCGGCAGGGACCGGCTGATGGCCACACTCTGATGTACAACTTGTTGGCAGAGAGTCACCAAGTGAGCTCTGGGGCGTCTGCCTCTAGTCTAGGCACTACAAATGTTTAGAAAAAACAAACTTGTCTTTCGGTTAAATTGTAAATTGGTTAAAAGAACGAGCCAAACCCTCATCCTGGGCTCCCTTTTGTCGAGAAGGCAAAGTAATCTGATAGATGACAGTTTCTCAAAGCTGGCTGCACACTGAGTATCTGTTGGGAGCCATTTTGGGCTCACAGGTTGCGACCCCTCCCTGTGTGGAAAAAGCGGTTGAAGTAAAGTTCCTGCCGGCCAAGATGGCACCTAATCGGCTCAGTTGGTTAAGCAGCCGACTTCGGCTCAGGTCATGATCTCACGGTCTGTGAGTTCGGGCCCCACGTCAGGCTCTGTGGTGACGGCTTGGAGCCTGGAGCCTGCTTCAGATTCTGTGTCTCCCTCTCTCTGCCCTTCCCCTGCTCATACTCTGTCTCTATGTCTCTCAAAAATAAATAAATGTTAAATAATCTTTCAGGCCTGGATTTCTTGAAATGCTCTCATTGGCCCAAGGGATATAATGCTCTTTGATTTTATGGCATATGGAAAAGGGGACCTGGAGGGCGATCTCTTGATGGATAAAATCTGAATGAGAGTAATCTGGCCAGAAGTAACCTCAAAGTTGCCTCTTGGGGATAGGTTACACAAATTGATTATATAGAAAAGCAGTTATGAGTTGGCTAGAAATTAGTAGACATTAGGCCCCAAGACTCCTTGAACCAAACTAGATTTTCCCTGCAGGTATCGCATTGTGTTAATCATCCCCTCAGCCCCACCATAAAACCTCAAGGCACATCTCTGTAAAGCTTCTCTCAGTATTTGATTAACAGACTGATAGGAGAGATTGTAAAGAGATTTAGGACCTTCCCCGGAGGTTAGCCTAGCCCAAAAGTTAGAAGCACTGTTTACAGATAAGGTACAAACAATAGCCAAACAAAAGTAGCTACACATACCTTCACTGATCAACAACAAATATGAGTACCTTCCTGAGGTTAACATTTCACGAATCCTTTTGCTATTCCCATCCCCACGCTCCCTTATAATAAAAAGGCAATAACAAAATACTTCTACAGAAACTGTGGTTTATATAAAGAATAGGTAGACATGAGCCCTTATGATATAGGCTCACTCACTCACAAAGGAAAAGAACTTAGACAAGCATTAGAGATCATGTCTCTACCAAGCAAATAATACCTCCTCCATTATGGTTAAAGATTATGGATAGAATGTCACCTAATCTATCTATAGATGGCTAACATGGGTCTTAAGGCAACAATGTATGTGTCCTCTGTTTACCAAGGGCTGCGACAACCCTGCTCTCTTCCTAAAAACTTTATCTTGTTATTTTCTCTGCTCTGCCTCAAAAACAATGCGTAACTTTGGAACAAAGTCATAAAAACAGTTACTGCCTAATCTAAGAAAAAACCATCTCCTTCTACGTCTGGGGGATTCACAAATATGCCAACCTAAGAAAAATTGTAAATGATGCCTTGTCATGGATGTATTGTCACTCACTGCCTTTAAATAAAGAAACTAAGACTAGCAGGCCAGAGACGCCAGAATTATCAGGGTTGCCTGCTTGGTCATCAAACTCCATCTCTCTCGTGGCTCTCTCATTTCCTTTCGCCTGACCATCCATCCTTCGTGGACCCCTAGATTTGCCGGAACTGGACCCCGGCAAGTATCACCTAGGGAATTTCAAAAATTCCAGTGCCCAGTGCCTGGGCCACACCCCACACCAATGTCTAGGGGGTCGGACCAGGAAATCAGCACTTTTTAGAGGTCCCTTGGTCCTTCTAACATGCAGGCTGACAATCAGTGATTTGGACTAGTGCTTCCCAAATTTTAATGCACACACTATCCACTTGGGGGATCCTGTGAAAATGCCAACTTGGATTCAGTAGGTCTAGGGCAGGTCTAAGATGTAGCATTTCTCACAGGTTCCTGGGTGATGCATATGCTGCTGGTCCATGGACCACACTTTGAATAGTAAGATTCCCAAAAATGGTAAGCTCCTTGAAAGCAAGGATCTTATCTTTATACCATTGTATCCACCAAATACCTAGAGCATTGCCTGGCCAAACATCAATTCTGACTAAGTGCTGGCTGAATGGATGAAATGATGGATGGCCCACCCTTCTCTCAGACTACTGATCTTCTTCTCTCGATTTTCAAACACCAGAAGTGAGGTGAGCTGAAACAGGAAGAGGTGGGTATAGATTAGCTACTCAAGAAAGCTTCATCTATGTGATCTGGCTTACCGAATGATCTTTACAGAATTTATTATTTGTTTATAATCGTGGAAACAGCTTAAAAATGCCTCCAAAACGTAAGCCACATTTTCTCAGACATTGTGAAGTGCCTTATTTGAGTTCAGACAGGAATGTAGAGCTTACAAATGGACCTATCAAACCCCAAAATGAAAAGATGAAAATGGGTTCACCAGCTGGTCCACGCGAAAAAGAGAAGCACTCTGCTCAGCCGCTCCTCTTGGTGGTCAGCCGTGCCCACATTCCCTAGGACCGGCGTCCCAGAAGTTATCCAGCATGGCTGCTTTTCACGGTCTTCCCTGATGACTTAGATGTCACTCCAGGAGAAAGGAAGTGTTGTACATTTTCAGTGTGGCTGTTAAGTGAGCCTTGGAGTGTCCCGAGGGGGTCTCACGCCCTCAGCGTCCCACCAGCAGTACAGAAAGCGCTGTTTAATATTTACTAATGAACGTCTTCTGCGTGGAGCTTCAGGGGGGCTATTGAGAGAAAGATCCACAGGAGCCGGAGCCCAGGAGCACTCGGCTTTGCCTCTGCTTGTTAACGCCTCCCCAAGAGATGCAATTATTCCGCACGACTGGGATTTCTGCTCAGAATTTCCAACATCCCCATAAGTCAGTTATTAAAGCAGGCTAATCAACATCATGGTTTATGAGGGAAGAGGGAAAGAGGAAAACTACGGGCTATCTCAATGTCAGAAGAAATGCCTGGCAGGCCACAGCTAATGAGAGAAGCCAAGGAGACAGCCTCGGAGACAAACTCACTCAAGAAAATGTCACATTCCAGACTGAAAAAAAAAAAAACCAACCCAGTAGAAGAGATCAATGAAACCAGGAGCTGGTTCTTTGAAAGGATAAACAAAACTGATAAACCTTTAGCTAGACTCATCAAGAAAAAAAGAGAGAGGACTCAAATAAATAAAATCAGAAATGAAGGAAGAGAAATAACAGCTGACACCACAGAAATACAAAGGACTGTAAGAGAATATTATGAAAAACTCTGTGGACAACCTAGAGGAAATGGACAAATTCCTAGAAACATAAAACCTCCCAACATTGAGGAAGAAATAGAAAAACTGAACAGACTGATTACCAGCAATGAATTGAATCAGTAATCAAAAATTCCCCCAAACAAAAGTCAGGACCAGATGGCTCCACAGGGGAATTCTACCAAACATTTGGAGAAGACTTAATCCCTCTTCTTCTCAAACTATTCCAAAACACAGAGGAGGAAGGAAAACTTCTGAATTCATTCTATGAGGCCAGCATTACCCTCACACTAAAACCAGATAAAGACACTACCAAAAAAAAAAAAAAAAAAAAAAGAAAGAAAGAAAAGAAAAAGAGAAAGAGAAATACAGGCCAGTATCTCTGATGAATACACATCAAAAATCCCTATCAAAAAATTAGCAAATGAAATCCAACAATACATTAAAAAAATCATTCACCACGATTAAGTGAGACTTATTCCTGGGCTGCCACCGTGGTTTGACATTCACATATCAATGTGACATATCACATTAGCAAGAGAAAGGATAAAAACTATCCAATCATCTCAACAGACACAGAAAAAGCATTTGACAAAGTACAACATCCATTCATAATAAAAACTCTGAACAAAGTAGGTTAGAGGGAATATACTTCAACATAATAAAGACCTTCTATGAAAAACCCAGAGCTAATATCATCCACAATGGGGGAAAACTGAAAGCTTTTCCCCCTAAAGTCAGGACCAAGACAAGAATGTCCACTCTCACCACTATAATTCAACACAGTTCTAGCAACAGCAACCAGACAACGAAAAGAAGTAAAAGGCAACCAGACTGGCAAGGAAGATGTAAAACTTTCACCATTTACAGATGACACGATACTGTACACAGAAAATCCTAAAGATTCCATCAAAAAACTACTAAAGCGATAAATGAATTAAGGCCACAGGATACAAAATGAATATACAGAAATCTTTTGTATTTCTTTACACTAACAATGAAGTAACAGAAAGAATTTTTTAAATGTTTATTTGAATGGGGGAGCTGCGTGCACATGTGCACCCATGAGCAGTGGAGGGGCAGAGAGAGAGAGGGAGAAAGACAATCCCAAGCAGACTCCATGCTATCAGTGTGGAGCCTGATGCAAGGCTTGATCCCACCAACTGTGAGATCATGTCCTGAGCTGAAACCAAGAGTCGGACGCTCACCTGACTGAGCCACCCAGGCGCCCCAGCGGAAAGAGAAATTAAGAAAACAATTCCACTCACAGTTACACCAAAAATAATATGATACTTAGGAATAAGCATAACCAAGGAGTTAAAGGACCTGTAGTATGGAAACTGCAAAACACTGATGAAAGAAATGAAAGCATAAAAAGGAAAATGTCACATTTCGAATGTCAACATCCTAGGATCATCACGGCTTAGGGAGTCCTTCACTGTTTTGTGATACTGGGACCTGATGGCCTCATCTAACTTGTAGAAACTCCTGACTTTTTACTGGGCAAAAACTTAGAGGCTTTGCAGTACTAACTTCTGATTCTTTCATTTTACACGATATATAACTGGTAATAAAAAACTGAATGAGGAACATAACAAAGAGCAGTAACCGAGCCTCCACTTGGCCATGCCAATATGCATCGAAGCATGTGTGGACGCCTGAAAACGATTCAGAAATGTCCCTATGTCTTCTCTAAGCCACCCACACGAGACCTCGCATTTTCCTCCTTCTTCTTACATATAGTAATTTGTGATTGTCTGCTCTCAACACCTGTGCAAACTACATTGTTGAGACTGGATTCTGAGGTCTTCCTTGTAACAGGGTTGAGTGTTTGTTACGGTCAGCAAGTTACTTGCCGTTGCAGCTTGATCCGTCAAGGTTGGGTTTAGGCTTTGTGAGGGTAGGTTAGGGTAGCACTGTTCCTGTGGCTGCCTCTTCTGGGTTCTCAATTAGATGCCAGGTGTGTTCAGCAAAGTTTTCCCACCCTGCTTGGCCAGAACTCTGACATGTCTTGTCATCAGTGACTTCTGGGATACTCACTCTGCTCACAGCCCACCTACTCACCCGTGCTGATTTTCTTCCAGGCCTGGTGGGGTCTTGCCCTAATGATGCACAGCTTAGGATTTGGCAAAACCTTCTGGAGCTCCTTCTTTGCACAGCTCGCTCCTCTGCAATTCCCTGCCCTGAAAAGTCCGGTCACCTGGGCCCTGAATTACAATCTCTCTTTCCTCTATCTAATGAGTCTTCTGCTTTCTGTTGGGGCTCCGCTGCCCTACGCTGCAATTTAGAAAGTGCCCCCAGGGTGGATGTGGACCCCATGCTTTGTATTACCCAATGCCTAAAAACAGTGGGGTCGTGTTTTTGGTCCACTTTTAAAGTTGTCTATGGCAGGAGGGTAAGCCTAACACCTTTGAGTCCATCGTGGCTACAACCAGAAGCTGTATACTCACTTAAAAAGACTGTTTCTTTAATTAGAATTTATTTTATTCTAGATTTAATAGAACTTTAAGCTCTATCTTTAAAGTCTGAGCTATTTCAAGGTCAAATTCCCAAAAGAAGTCCTAGAGAAAGAATTTCTGAAATGAAAAGACATACAAGAGTTTTTAATTATCCTGGAGCCACCTCAGCTAGTCGTATGCACCTTTCTCTAAGAGGGACGGTGGAATATTCCCTAAGGGAAAGTAGAGTCCGTGTTAAACATCATTAGATGCAAAAGTGAAATACAGGCAGTAAGTCAGCGCCACCCAACCTTTTCCAGATAATGGCACACATTCAAACTGGGAATATTCTGATGGCATACTGCGGGGGGCCGAACGGTGAAGGCCGACAATCCAGAAGCGGGTTCGGCTACTTAAGGCCCTTTCCATCCGCCTGGAGAGCTGAGGGGGGGATCACTAGCCTATACTCCTATAACCCACTCATAGCACATGGGCTAGGAAATGCTACAGAACTAACCTTTGAATCCGGATGTCACCAAGAACTGAGCAAAAATCTGAAATCAAATCTCGGTCCCCAGAAACGGAACAGAACTTCCACAGAAATTATGAGAGGCAGGCAGGCAGGCAAGAGGAAAGCCCGAAGGGATTTTAATAGGAGACGAGCCAGAGCAGAAGCCCCAAAGGCCTCATTACTCACAGCCTGCTTCCCTCTTAGAAAAAGATGCTTCTATCTGGAGCCTCTTCAGAGAACAGCACCCAACAGATAATTCCATAACTCCAGGGTCACAGTTCATACTGCGCATGTCCTGGAGTCGTTGGGCATGGCCATACAGCTTGGCCACAACAAAAACACAAGAATACCTTATCTTATATTTAGGTTATATAACCTTAAGTTTCAGGAAATATTTATGCTTTTAGTCTTTTTTCTAATATCAGAATGAAAGCTCTACCTCCATAAATCTACTTCAAAAAACAGGAATCATGTGAAAAGGAGATATTTGCAGAGAGGACCTTTCCTGGGTACACATGATTGGGCTTTATGCGCCACAGGAACCATTAACATAGGAAGGCACATGAACGATCACACACAAAAGGCAACTCATTAAGGAAGCACTTTTACATTTTTGAGGTCCATTTAAACAGAATCAAGTATGCAAAGTTATACAACAGCATTTTTTCATAGAAATTTTTCCTTTTCTACATAAGTTATTTACATTGAGATGACCGTTTAACGCTCAATTTTGAAAGCTGTTTCTAATGGTACCTACAGCTCAGCCGAAGCACACGGCTAAGATCACGTTTACCTCTCAAGGATGTGCATCCTCAGCCGAGCTCACATGTGCATTTGTGTTTAGAAAACTGTATCGATTCTGCATCCCAACACGTGCTTTTCTTCCATTAAAAGTGTAGCAGATATAATAAAAAGCATTTTGCTTCTCTGACAGAGACTGGCATTTAGAAAGCATCTTTCATTATGTTTTAAGAGATTTTCTTAGCTCCTACACCACCTCTAAGAGATACAAAGAAAGCTATTAGGGAGGGGAGGGCCTTCATTTCACAGATAAGGACCAAGAAGGAATATGAGGTGAAGGGCATAGCCATGATCATTATGAAAGTCAACATCAGCCAAGCCAGCTGCAGCAACTATTGGTAAATTCCTAAATTCCTACCTTCTATTTCCATTCTTTGCCAGACAAATCTACATTTCAGTTTTTCTGTTAGGAAAACTTATTCCTTGGCATAAAAGTTTGTTTGGTGAGGTTTTTCTCTGCACTCAGCAAATTTACCTTATAGACCTTAGACGGTGAGTGAAAAATACAATTCCCAGGTCAAATCCAGGCCTTCAGGCTGCTCAGCTGAGCCCAGGACTGACTGGTAGGTAGAGTGTGGCTACATCTGTTTGCCACCTTGGGGGAAAAGCTCCGAAACAGGAGATGCGTGGTCTTGTATTACAAAGGATATTCTCGGGAAGACTGGGAACAAAACCAAGGTCCTTGAAATTCATGCAATTACTTATCAGGAAATTATGTACTAAATACTGGGGCTCCAATGGTCTTGTAAGAACAAGAGACCAACCAACATTCTCTTAAGGGTATCTTTGCAGAGCCAAGGTTTTTAATTTTGCCAAAGCCCAATTTTGCAGTGTTTTCTTTCGTGGACTGTGCTTTTGGCGTCATGTCTAACAACCCCTTCTCCTATGTTTTCACAAGTAACATTTTATGCTTTTTGTTTGACATGTAGATCCATGGTCCATTTTGAGTTACTTTTTGCATGATGTATTAGGTTTAGGCTAGGGTATTTTTGGTTTTGTTTTGTTTATGAATTACCAATTGTGCCAACACCATTTCTGAAAAAGATTTTCCTTTCTTTCTCAAAGTTTCCTTGCTCCTTTGTTGGAAATTAACTGGCTGTATTTTGGGGGTCTGTTTCTAGACATTCCATCTCAGGGGCCAGCAAACTACAGCCCCTGGGCCAAACCTGGCCTACTGCCTATTTCTGCTCACTCCACTAAGAAGAGTTTAGACATTTTTAAATGGTTTTAAAACACCCAAAGAAGGACATTTCAAGGAATGTGAAAATTACACAAAATTCAAATGTGAGTGTCCAAAAATAAAGTTTTATTGGAACTCGGCCACGCCCATTCATTTACTTCTTTGACCGCTTTTGCCTAGTTGCGACAGAGACCATAAAGCCTAAAATATTTACTCTCTGGCCCTTTACAGAAAAAGTTGGCCAAGCTCTGATCTAGAATCTAAGGATCCATATATAAATATATATATATATATGTATAGAACCTCAGGGCCTCTCTGAATGCCGCTGGAAAAAAAAATGCTTGTAAGGACAGAAGCTTTAAATAGAACCTCTGAAAGCCCTGAGGAAGGCAGAAAAGGAAGGCATTTAATAGCCAGCTACTCTTTCCAACTAGGACAAAAATATAAAGGCCTTAAGTAAAACTATTCTTAAAAGGATGAACTGTCCTGCACTATAGAGTTAACCATAAAATGGAGAAAATTTAAGTCCGAAAGATATTTATTTTTAATGATGTTTTTCTTAAACATCCCCAGGAGTCATAAACGAAGAAAAACATTTGTAAATGTGAGAGATGACAGGTCAATGTCATGAACGTGAGGTATTTTTATAAAAATCAACTGGAAAATGACACATAAAATTTTCGACTTGAGTAATCATTTAAAAAAATGCAAACGCCGATCAGATTAGCAGAGATTAAAGGGAATGATAATATCCAGGGACGACAAGACTAGGAAAACCTATTCTCACGTACTCCTGTGGGGAGACTAATTGGTACGATCTTTCATAATATCGCTTAAATCCCGTTAAAAGGAACTGAGGCAGCATTACACTTAGCAAATTATCATCAGGAAATAATAACAACTGTTAACATCGATACAGCACTTCCTCGGAGCGAGGCATTCTAAGGGCTTTACCGACTTTAACTCACTTCATCTTTGCGACACCCGGAGGTAGGTACTGTTATCACCTCTATTTCACAGATGTGGAAACTGAGGCACACAGACTGCTCAACCTTCCCAAGGTTACACAAGTAGTAGAAAGTGGCAGCACTGATTACGTGCACAAGAATGTACAGAGTGATGACTACATGCAACATAGTCTAAAATAAGGAAAACGGAGAAACAAGCTAAA
Organism: Paguma larvata; assembly: GCA_030068075.1. Lineage (NCBI taxonomy): Eukaryota > Metazoa > Chordata > Mammalia > Carnivora > Viverridae > Paguma > Paguma larvata. Next base: position 14,074,284 of record CM057830.1, read on the forward strand.
TATAAAAGAGAACTGTGGTACTTCATATATTAGCATGCAAAGGAACCATTTAACCATGCTGCCAAAGGCAGGCATGATATATTTTTAAAAAAGAGGCTTACAAAATAGTGTGTATGATACGATCTTATTTTAAGTTTGAACTATAATTTGTGCGTGTCTCCGTGTGTGAAACATCTGGAAGAATATGGCTCAAACACCGAGAGGTGTCCGAAGGTGGTGAGGTCACAGATGATTTTGACTTTTCTTTGTATATATCTATTCATCTGTTTTTTTTTCTCATTTTCCCCCAAGAGTAAGTATTATTTACATAATTTTAAGGTATGATTTAAAAGTGCATCCCATGCCACTTTCCACCTCAGAAAAGCCTATTTTAATAAAATGCAAATGTGAATGCAAAGAGCTCTGAGATGCTTTAATAAGACGGAAGCTATACAACTGGCATAAATTACTTTTATGCTAAGAAAAGCAAAAAAAAAAAAAAAAGAAATAATAAAGGGGAATTTCAGGAGAAGTACTGAACTGAATTTCAGGACAGTTCAATAGATGAAGGAAGCTTCCAGTCACTGGGAATTTGTTGTTTCTTCTTCCCATAATAACTCATCAGAGCAATAACTATAATTCGACTTTTAGATTTCTAAAGCTTTTCAGCTATAACATCTCCTTTGATTCTCACAATAGCCCTCTCAGGGTGATGCCAACAGAAAGGTTGGAAACAGAAAGAGTTTCCCTCATTCCTTAAGACAACTGCAGGTTTTCCTGGGAGTTGCAGGAGAGAAGTATCCCAAGATGGTGCCGCACGGATTACTAAGGCCCTGCCACAAGGCTCAGCTCTCTGGGCAGAGATAGTCACGAGGCCGAACGAACACAGGGTCCCTTTCAACAGTTTCATATAACTTGGGGACGCATACGGGTCGGGGAGTCTCATCCACTGCGAACTGATCAGTCTATGAAAAATATGCAGCTGCGGCCAGCAAAACCTTGGGGTGGCGTCGTGTTGACTACCTCCTGGTAAACTCAAGAGAGACTTTCTACCACCTCAAGCCCTATGTTCACCAGCCTCATCTAATTTAACACAGTGTTTATGACAATAAACAAGCTCACGGAGGAAGAGTTTTGATCAAATGCACTTAGCGTACCAGGAGCCTTCGCAACAGTCCCCGTGCCCTGGTTACGGTAAAGAGGAAGACAAAGCAGCAGCCAATCATCTTCCTTGGGATTTCTAGTGCTCTGAGGAGGAGATATACTGTGACTTCTGTTGCTAGTAAGGACATATGCAGTCTAACAAGACAGGCCATACTGCAAAAAAATATATCCTATGACATAAATGACTCATTTGCTGAATACTGACATTCTTCAAATGTGTGAAAACCCGGATGATCCCAGACCCATGCTTAACTTCTTCATTCACTCATAAAACACGTCCTTCTAATGGGTCTGTCAGTGTGTCATTTTCAGGGTGACACGTGCTAATTTACTCCTCACCCTCGAAACCACATTTCATCCTAGCATTTTAGCTTTGCTAAAAGCTTCGGCAGTGCAGAGAGAAAGGGTCGAGGCCAGCAATCTATTTAGTTGGTGGGCTTTTTTATGCCAGGCTGTGAACCCTTCTTGAGATTCCTAAAGCCACTTCTCTTTGAGGAAGCATCCTTACTTCCTGTGGGGCGGAAAGCAGGGAAGTGTGAAAACATTCTTCTCTGAATAAATGTTTCAATTAATGAATTAATCAGAGGAAGCGGGAAGGGAAAATAAACATTAGAACAAACAAAAGAACTTATAATCACAGAATGACTTAAGAAGGAGCTGAGGACTCCTGCCTTTCTCTCTCTCTCTCTCTCTCTCTCTCTCTCCCTCTTTTCATACTAAAAGCAAGCAGAAAACTAAGTAGTACCCAAGCCCAGCAAAATATGCTGGACATGGGCAGAAAGCAGAAGGAGAATGGCGGGGGAGAGGGCTTCAGGCACAAAAAGGACAACATTAGCTCTGAGCTGAGGTCATCGTTTCCTCCCCACTGATGATCCATTCATTTATGGAGAGGTGACGATGGAATCAGAAAGGCATGGATGGTCCTGAACCTAAGTGATCACAAACATGGGCGCCGAAATGCAAGCAGATGGGGGGGATGGCATGGTAATATCATTTTCCTGATTAAATAATGGGAATGGCATTAAGTTAGAAAGAAAATTTGATAGGCACTTGCCCTAGAGACCCAGCAACAGAGCGAGACTCAGTGAGTAGACAAGTCACACGTTACCTCCGGGAGTGACTGAGCCCCACCTTCCACGAGCATCCGACAGTCCCATGGACGGCTCAGGCAGCACAATCCCGCACTGGCCCTGCCACCTGGGGACCCCCGGGAGAGTGACTTCCACCCTCTGGGCCTCTGTTCCTTCTTTGCAATCTGCACAGGGCGCCTGTGGTCCCACCTAACTTCAGGGCTGCCACGAGGGAAAGGAATGGCAGCAAGGGGCCCTGGGCTCTTGCGGCCAGCCACCCAGAAGCATCCTGCACTGGGAAGCCACAGTGGCCCATGTAAATTGACCTATTATTAAGTTGGGTGCTCAAGAGTTGTCTGGAAAGGAGGAAGGCAGAGATGAAGGAAGCTGGCTTAGTTAGCATTCAGTCCTAACTCTGCCTTCACAGCAGGTAAATTTGAAATATTTAAGGCTCCCTGGTCTGATATACCCTGAGGAGAAGGCGAGACTCTCACTGTAGTTTTTCTGTAGTGGCTACCTTATATTTCCCTACCTTTATCTCATCTTTTGGCTTCCCTCTTTCTTTAGGGTGCATCTATCAGTTTCTTTTCCAAAACATCAATACTGGTTTATATTGTTTCTCCCCTTCCTTTCATCTCCACTGCTCCGTGATTTTTATCAGTAATGTTATCTTAGTGTTTACCTTCATGTTGTCAAAGAGGCTTATGCCTATGAAGAAATGGGGGTGGGGTGGGGAGGCGGTTGTGTCTGCTTTATTAGGGGTCAAAGACACAGTCACTCACAGGAGCTTTTTAATAAATACATACTTAAAGATCCTTATTTACAAAGGGGTCACATGGGAAGCCCTTCCTTCCAGGTCAGGGGGCTGAGACCAGGAGACAGTGGGCTAAGGGCAGGAACATCGGCCCTCTTTGCAACCGTGCTCCCTCTCCCCCATGTGGCAGTGGCCAGGGTGAGGAGCGCCATTTCAATGGCGGCCACCGTTACTGCTGAACCCTGGCCTGGCCTGTACCAGGCTGCTCTCAGCCTTTCTCCAGGGACCTTCTCTGGTTGGAAACCAGACCCGAGGCTTCTGAACCCTTTCGACCATACTCTGAGAACAAATCACGAAGACAGGGATGGGGGCGGCAGGAACACAGATGAAGGAGCTATTTTTGAGTGACTGGAAATAAAAGCTAAACACAGGTGTGTTCTGTGCAAGTGGCAATGTTCCTAAACCCATAAGAATTCTTTATAAATAAACTAAAAAACAAACCATTTGGGCTGCCACATTTCATCCTAGTTTCCAGGGACACGCACAAATAGTTCAGGTCTTTGCATATTATTTCAGGAATCATGGAGGGCCTACAGGCACCCACTAAGGGTGTCTGACTCATTTTCTAGAAAGCTACACGAAATGACAATCTAGGGCTAAAAATGAGGGCAACGCCTGCCCTGTGACTCCTGCCACAGCACAGAAAAGCAAGGCAAAGGGAAACCACCTTAGCTGACTGTCAAAGAAAAACACCGGTGGAACTTGGGGTAAACTGAGAACCTCTAATAGCAAAAGCAGTTGAATTTACAGAGCATCAATTCAGGTCTTTCATCTCAACTCCTACATATGATAAGCAAGCATATCAAAACACACATTGATCAAATCTTCTCTTTATAATACCAACAGCACATACTCATCTAAATGAATTCCTAGGTGATCCTTTAACTCGGAGGAAAGTGACGAGTTTTCTATGTCAGCAGGGTGTGACAGCCACGGACTCCATTTTCCCTGCTTTTGAGCAAGCGAAATACTCAGGGCATTTTTTTCCCTCCAAATTCTTGCTGAAATCTCACCCGCTGTGAATTCGGAGCTATTTCCAGGCAGATTTTCCACCACTGCTACCCACCCCATATCAAGGTGTTCCCGCTCCAGCAGCAAACTGGGCCCAGTCACAAGAGCCTTTGCTTCCCCGTGTCCGAGGTCAGAGAAAGAGCAACCCCAGTTGAAGCAACAATTCCTGTACACATAGCACCTTAGCAAACCCTCACGGCAGCCCTGTGAGGCCCGCTTTCTGGCTGAGGAAACTGAAGCTCAGAGGGGTTAGGTGACATGCCCAGAGACACACAGCCATGAATGACATTGCAGGGATTCACACCCTGGTTTCTCAGAGCCGGTAACCTACATGGCACTTGTCATTTTAATGTGCTTCCAAACAACTGGAATGCTAGGTCAAGGCTGGCAGATACTTTATGGGAATAAAAGTCAAAATCTGCACAAGGACAGGATATCAGGAGACCTGATTTAACAGACCATATTAAAAAAATAATAAAAACAGGGGGACCTGGGTGGCTTAGTCAGTTAAGCATCCGACTTTGGCTCAGGTCACGCATGATATCACGGTGTGGGTTCAAGCCCTGCGTCGGGCTCTGTGCTGACAGCTTGGAGCCTAGAGCCTACTTCGGAATCTGGGTCTCTCTCTTTCTGTACCCTCCCCCACTCGGGCCCTCTCCATCCCTCCTACCTTCCTTCCCTCCCTCTCTCTCAAAAGTAAATAAACATTTTTAAAAAGCAATTTGAAAAAATAATAAAAACAAAATTGATAGTGCACAGGGGACATTTTTAAGTAACAAGCTAAAAATGGGCCCGGGTCCATGACACAGCATGAGTTAAGCCCGGCTGTATTATTAGCTACTGAAAACCCAGCTAAGTGGGTAGGCAGAGGGCATCCTGGGGGGCAGAACATGGTCTGGGTCGGCTTACGGAGGATGCATGAGTAGGACAGGGACATCTCGGGAGGGCTTATTGTAGAACGGTGACGTGGCCAGAGGCCAGAAAGCCAGATTTAAGGCCAGGGCGCCTGGGCGAATGAGTGCAAGGAAAGTCAAGCTGGATTTGACAACGAAGGAGAAGGACGTTGCTAAGGACTTTCATTGGATCAAAGGGGTTACATGAGCAAAGCACCATTACGGGATGATAAATAGAGGGGACTGGGGTTCCAGCGTCCAGCCACCCCTGGCCACCCCTAGCTTCTCTGGAGCAGGTGCTGTGAAGGGTGAGGGAGAGGGAGGAGGTGAGACTCTCTGCTCAGCCAGCCCGGAGAGGCGCGGACTCCAGCTTGGGCCTGGCGGCCCCACAGACAGCAAGTGGCAGGGACACAGGAAGGCAGAATCCCTAGGCTCTGGCGCAGATGGGCTCAGGAGTGGGGGCAGGGCCGAACGACGGGAAGAAAGTGTCAGAATGACATGGCGCTCCAGGCCTGAGGAGCAGGAGCAGAGTATAAGCCAGGTCAAGGGGCCAAGTGTATAGCAAGGAAAACAAGGTCACATTTTATAAGCGTGATGGTAACATCTATAAGCTGCTTCAGTTTCTGCACTGCTTCGCCGGGCATGAAGACACGCAAGTGAGGAGACCTGGTGCAGCCCTCGGGCACTCCTGAAAGTGCCTCCCACATCGGCCCATCCCTCCTCCCTCCCGTGCGGATGGAGCACGGAACCAGAGAGGGCCCCTTTCTGATTAAGCTCTTTAGAAAAATTCAATTCTTCTTATCAGACTGGATCTCGAGCTGGTAGGAACAAAATCATCAAGACGAATGTGTTCTCATCATATGTAATCAAATGACAAGGACGGGAATTTAATATATGGAGGTAGAAATAGATGTTTTGAGATAAGAGACCATGTATGGTAGTTTTTTCTTTTCCCCAAACCTTACTAAATATTATTGCTACATCTGGTTTTCAGTTAAAAAGAGGCTGCCCCTGTTCCTGTTCAAAGAAAACAAACAAAAAACAGTAATGTGCACCCCTGCATTGCAAAGAATGGGTTATTTAACTCTCTGGTTGCTTTATCGTCACAGGGAAAGTGATCTACCCCTTTCCCTGTAGGACTAAAACCAAGGATCCGTGCTAATTGGCGAGGCGTCTATATTGTAGGACGCCTATTCAACAACTTCTTTATTCCAAGTATTTGGTTAAGGGTATGGTTCAAAATAGGAAATGTGCCACGCGGACGCAGCCGGAAGGAGGCACCACTTAAGGATGAGGCGAAGGGCGCTAAGGAAAGAGAACAGTGTCTGCCTCCATGGCAGAAAGAACAAGAAGGCAGTGTTTTACCCCCCTGCCACGTACGACACTTATGGAGATACGCTAAAACGAACGCAGGGAGAAGAGTTCACAGATAAAACAAGGAGCAAGCTCCTGGCCCATCAGCAGAGCTGGGAACAGTCTGCTATTCCAGAAAAGCACTCAGCGTTGTCTGCCATACCACTGTCGTATAGAAAAGGCCAGCTCTCTTCCTACGATAATTTGATCTCTGGTGAGCTGCTTAGCCTCTGGCGTCATTGGTGCCCTGGTATCTTTGGCTTAGGCTCTTAAAACACACAACTTCTACAACCATTTCTTAAAGGTAACTGTCCTGGACTGTAAAAGGTAAATTGTACCCATCACTTTATGGACACACACGAGGGTGGGGAAGGGCAGGCCGGTGACACCGTGAGGCCCTCCCTCTCAGTAATGGCCACAGGAGCAAGACCCAGGACCTGCCTCCCTCACCCTCACCCCTGCTCTCTCTCACCTTTGCCTGCACTCTGCATCCTGCCAATGCGTTCTAGCCTTGCATGAGCACAGGCAGCCATGACGATCCCCAAGTCATGCTTATACCGAGAGCATCACACATTCCCTGCCACTCACCTGGACCTGAGAATAAACCACCCAACACATCTTAAAGATGACTCGGCTTTTTGCTGCATTCGACCATCATGCGAATCCTGTATCTCAGACTGAAGGCTGTATATTCTAGGAATCATTTCAATAATATATCTTTCAACAACCTGCTTGGTGAGTACCGTTGCATGAAAGCATAAATAGTACACGGTTCCGGCCCTGTTGGCTGCGTCAATTCACACAGATTTTATAGCTCTCCGAATGTTTACAGGGCTCTGCCTGTAATGATAATAAAATCATCCAACCTTCTTAGCCCAAACAGGACAAGCAAAATGCTCTCAGGCATGCTACCTGTCTTTGATCTGAACAGCAAACATTCTTTAAGCGTTTTCTGCCTGAGAGGCATGACCTGCCTTTTTAAAGCCCCTCTTCGGATACCTCATGACACAGCTTTGCAGTCGGGGCTGCTGTGGAGGGCGGGCTCTCTGGCCAGGCAGGCCGCCTTCTGGATTAGGCCTTCTGGGATGCCGTTTTCTGCAGGGCCATCCAGATCCGCAGCTGGCTCCAAGACAAACAGAATCTATTCGATTTGCAAGTTCATTCCTTCACCTAGATATATTGGGCTTAGCCTGATCAAGAGGAAAGATCCACGATTCTCCCTCAGAAGTTGAGAAAATGAAAATCAAGTATTTCAAGGGCTAAAACAACGTCTTGTACCGTCCGGTCGACACCTTGAAGCGGTTCATGGTTTAAAAGGCGGGAGGGAACCTTTGTTTACCTTATTGATGAGAGTGACTATATCTCCTTCTTTGATTGTCAATTCATCGTCATTCTGTGCCTCATATGGAAATATTACTTTGCAGTAATCCTTGGCTGTAAGAAGAAAAAAAAATAAAATCTTTAAAACGCTTTATCTAATGAGCTGGCCCAGGAAAAGATGCTCTCCCTCACACTAACATCAGAGAAAAGCACATATAACAGACAGGATGTAACAACTGCAGAAAGAAAGGGTCACCCTCAGGAAACTACCTGAGATTGCTCATTTGGGGCTCATGATTATTTGTTCTCTTCATTTTTTTCCCTTCACAAATCATGTGATGTCATAAAATGTCACTGACTCTCTCGTGTCTCTCAGGCAGAAAAGCAGAATGGTTTCCTTGGTCTCGGGTATAGATTTTATATACTCTTTAGTTTACATACCATTTTATATACTCTTCGGGTGCATGCATAAGCAGACGTAATCTAAAAGAGCAAAAAGCTTAAATTCTGCCCTCACTGAGGGCCTTCTTCTGCGCATTGCTAAGTCAGATATATATCTGTGTATGTTACAAAGCTGACATCGTACTCCAAACAATAAAAAAGACTCCATTACGGTATATCTCCAGAGATAGATATTTGTATGTGAACATGCATCGGCCAACAAATACTGACTAAATGTTCCTTATACACAGGTGAATGTTGGTGGGGGGGGAGGTGCAAACTTGTTCAAATATGTCCCACGGCCTCTCTGTGGGAACCTGCCTATTTAGGTGTCAAGGATGTGTTTATCGGCGAGGATACGTACCAGCCCTCACGAAACACAGAAAAACTCTAAGGCCACTGAAAATCAGTTCGAATACGTCCTCGATTATATGCTTCTGAAAGTCTATCTGATGTTAGGGGCATCTGGCTGGCTTAGTCGGAAGAGCGTGCAGCTCTTGATTCGAGCCCCACGGTGGGTGTAGAGATTACATAAATAAATAAATACGCTTAAAAAAAAAAAAGAAAGTCTACCTGATGTTAAATTTTCTCTATTTACACAAAAGCGCCAGCTTAGAAGAGAGCAAAAACACTTGTCAGGCAGCCAGGAAATTAAGACTTGGAAAACTAGGGTTCAACGACTTAGGACAAAAGGTAGAAAGAAAAATTGAAGAGAATTAGTATCTACTGGGACAGGCGTTTATTATTCTGCAGCAAAGTCAACAATCCTAATGGCTTTGAACGACCTCAGATATTTTCTAAGGATCAGGCCAGTTTGTGCAGACAGATCATAACCTAAAGCTATATACCCAAGTATCAATTATATTGTCCCTAGTACAATTTATATGACTGAAATGTGGGGATTTTATTATGGTTAATGTCACGTCAATCAAAGAGAGTGATGTATAAAATAAGGGCAATAAAAAATCTGTAATACAGACACACTGTGGTCTGGGGTTAGTTCAGATATGATGGGAGAACAGGGAGAAGAGAGGGAGGGAGAGAGGGACTCACTTTCTGTGCAAATGTTTTTGCTTTCTATCCGATGGACAGAATATATCAGTTACATCCCCTATCCTAGTGTTGGAAACCCTCTGTCTTAGGGACTCTGGGCCCCCGATGCGTTTTGTTCATTAAGCCACGCTGAGGGGCACTAGTTCTAAATCCCATCAATACTACTCTGCCTAAAAATTCCTAGGTCCACATAGTTACCAACCTTCTATCTCTCTTTAATTAGTAATAGCAACCTCCCAAATTCTGAATTGGCCAAGTTAAGCATCGTTAAATTGGATAATGACAGCTCTTTGCCAATTTTCCTACTGACTGTGCTGGTGAAATATGACTATCCGACCTCAAAACCTACAACACTGAAACAAATACAGCACTATTGAGGAACTTCCCTGCAGAGTCCCAGTTTGAAGAATATTTCATTGGATTGAAATCATGGAAATATTTTGCAAAAAAAGACAAGACACTCGTGGTCAACAAATTAGAAGAAAACAAGCATTATTTCTATTCTTTTCCATCAAAAAAAGTTAATTAAGTGTGTGGAGACATTGGTTCACAGCGCCATTCCCCACCCCTTCCCAGTTCATATAATCTTGTTGCATTCAGGTATTACATTAGGGAATGGGGAACCACCCACAGCCTTAGGGATGAGTAAGATATGTCTAGGCAAATATTACTCTCATTCCTCCTTGTCGGTGATTGGTTTAGGGGTGAGCATGTGATCTAGCCAATGAGATGTGAGAGGAGTTCTACTGGGGAGAGGGAGGCTGTTAGATTTTGTTCTCCAATTAAAAAAAAGAGAGAGTAGAGGAAAATAGTTGCCTCTGCCTTTTGGCTTTTAACATTTTCATCCTTGTTGGAAGACAGTTCAATGTTTGGCACTGTTGCAGTCATATTTCAATCATGAGAGGAAAGCCAAGAAAATCGCAGAGGAGGGGAGTCTGAGTCTTGACACCGTTGAGATGTCTGTCGAATTAGCCAACTTCGGGGGGTCTGTCTGGATCCCTCATTACCGGACTCTAAAACACTGTACTGCTTACCACTACTCTGGCTGCATAGGTATTTATCACTCAAAGCAGAAGGCACCCTGACACAAAGGAACTTGGTGGAAGAGAGGACACTGCCAGTTGCCTCGTCTGAAACACTTGGCTACCATCTGCCTCCACTTAAAGAGCCTCTTCCTATGCCTCTGTGTTACCTTCTACCCCCCAGTCTCTTCCCTTGGTCTACCTCAGGACCTGGCCCATAGGAGGGGGTCAATAAAAGACTGTGGAATTGACTTACAACCAACATAAGGAAGAAATATTTATAAGAAAGTACTAGCGTGCCTTTAAAATGTTTAATGGGGCCATTTTGTTTTCTGCCCAGTTTCCCTATTAGTTAAGGATGGCAGGTATCCCCCTGCCTTTCTTTTTTAACATCTTTAATGATGTATAATTTTTATACCATAGAATTCACCCATTTTAATTGTATGGTTTGAATAGTTTTCATAAACGTACATAGTTGTATGACAATCAACATAACCCAGTTTTATTTTTTTAATGTTTTATTTATTTTGAGAGAGAGAGAGAGAGAGAGAGAGAGAGAGAGAGTGAGTGCAAAGAGGGGGAGGGGCAGAGAGAGAAGGGGACAGAGGATCTGAAGTTGGCCCTGTACCAGCAGACTGATAGCAGTGAGCCTCAGGTGGGACTCGAACTCACGAACCGCAAGATCATGGCCTGAGCCGAAGTCGGACACTCAACCTAGTGAGCCACCCAGGAGCTCCAACACAACCCAGTTTTAAAACATTCCCACCATGTATACTGTTTGGTGTATGAGGCATTGGATATAGAATTATCTGGAAAGCGTCAATTTAGAAAAAAGTAGGAGATACAGGCACCAGGGGCTACTGTCAACTATCACTGGCTATGAAGCAGGTTTCGACATCATGCTTGCCCCTTTCTGTATCCCTACAACCAGACACAGCTCCCACTCAATGTTACCTGACTCCCTAGTAATACCTACAAAGTGGAGGAAATTTTGAGAGACAGGTAAACAGGAGAAGGTTATGGGCCAGGAGTAAGGACAGTCAAGACTAGGTTCAATCTCAGTTGGGCTGTCCTGAGCATAAAACCTGAGGCAACCGCGCAGTAACTCTGGATGTTCATGCCCTTCGATGTAAAACGAGAGGCTGGCCAAGGAGAGATGGGAGGAGGACCTGGTTAACTTCAGCAGAGCACTTTTGGCAAATTTCTACTTATTCTAAAAGTCCAATATAAAACAACTAAAACCAAAGCTGTTATGGTTAGAGAGTGGGACTCACCCATCTCCCACCCAGGGCCCCAGAATAATCTCAGTAAAGCTCTGGAGGCTCCAAAAAGCACACCGGACTAGACCTGAGTTCCAGCCGGCTCTGACACTTCACGGCTCTAGTCACGGGCCCTGTAGCTCAGAAGATGCCTGATCAAACACAGCAACCATAGCCTCACATTTTAAGTTACTATGATATATTTGAAAAGAAGAATTTGTTTTTACTACTGAGGTATTTGGGCCCTAATTCAGCAGTACTGGAAAATAAAAACATGCTGCCGGTTTGGATATACCAATGGTTTTAAGATGCTAAAAAATAAATGTATAAGCAAAAAGAGGATGAACTCTGAGACTGTGATTTTAATTTTACAGCATGTGGAATGAAGACGTTCTCTACTTTAATTCAAACATTTACTGAGGCACCACCATGAAAGAGACATTGTCAGTTCTTGGGCCTGTGACATGCAAGTCAGTCCAACCGCCTGTCCCACCCTCGCAAGGAAGTGACAAACTAATGCCTGGGGAAAGGCGAGGGGAAAGGATGACACGAAGAAAAGACAAATGCGTGAATAAGCATAGGCTCATGTGACGGGATACGGCTGGGGTGAGGCATGGTTACGTTCAGGAGGAAGTTCACGAAGGAGGAGGCATTTGATAGGTCTTGAAGAAGAATATAATTCCAAATCCTTTTTGGACGTGGGAAGATTCGAAATTTTAAATGAGTAGCAGACAGAGATGAAGAAGAAGGGAATGAAATTAATTTTTAGAGGCACGCATTTTCCATCTATTCATCAATTAGATGGACTTAATTAATCCAAGATCAAGTAGAAATGAATGCACACATGCACATAAAAAAAAGAAGTAAAGGCACAACTTAACCAGTGATTGAGATGAATGTGTCTCTATTTTTTGGAACGAGTTTTAAAATACTAATGAATTAGCCTGAGACTGAAATCCTAAGTCAAGTCTTGAGCTTTTTGTCTTTTTTAAAATGTTTATTTATTTATTTTTAAGTAATCTCTGCACCCAATGAGGGACCCAACCTTACAACCCTGAGAGCAAGAATTGCATGTTCTTCTGAATGAGCCAGACGGGTGTCCCTTAAGCTTTTTTGTCTTGAAGTCCTTGAAGAATCTGATGAAAACCAGTGATTTCCTCTTTCCAGAAACAGGAAAAAAGGACACATTCAAAGGTTCAGAGAAAATGCTGCGTATGATAACAGAAGGTTCGAGGACTCTGACACCAAATCAAGATCCTCTATAGTAGTTATTGATTGGTGTTCCAATTTTAAGGAACTTGTTCTATTAAAACCCCCAAGAAGTCCAGTCATGATTCACAGCTCCCCCACCAAAAACCCACATTATTTCAATCTCTAAGCTTCTAGAAGTTTATATAAGATTAAAAACAGACTATTTAAGAAATTGAACTCACATGCACACAGCCCATGACTCCCTTCAGATGGTTTTATAATCTATTCATATAAAAAAACAAACCAACTTTAAAAATGCCCTCAACTTAGAAAACAAATAAAAGCAGAACAAACAGAATAAATGTATCAGCAAGCAGGCATACACACACACACACACAAACACCAAAGAAAAAACATTAAATCCAGGATGACTCTCTGGACTCCATTTTAGGACACGAAGATTAAAACCCTCTGTGTCACAGAGTCCAGTAGAAAGTCTTCTAGAACTTCCAACAGCAGTGGAAAGTACCAGGTCACCCTTATAACTCTTTTTCTTTGGGATACCAGAACAAAACTATTGAGCCCAGGCGTGTCTACTTTCACCAACATCAAAATCTAAGGTTCTTTCGTTAAAGTGACAAATATTATCTGAGGCACTACTAGTTCATAATCACTTATCCAAAAGTGAGGACAGAATTTTTCAGAGTTTTAGAAAGGAAATTTATTACACATACCACACAACAGATAACATCCTCAGCTGGGGTCTGGGACTGCACCCAACCATCAAATACATTAAAATTCTGCAGCAAATGGATGATTTGTCACCCAAAGTAGGATACCTAAGACTATACATAAATGCATGTTAGTCCAGGACAAGGTTTATGCCACCCCAAAGTGATAAAACCTTTTAGTTTTCCAGCTTTTTGTATTTTGGAAATGCAATAAGGGTATGGACTTCTGTCACGTTCTGGGGGAAAGAGACTAAGTAAGTAAGACTGGTACCTGGTTCTCAAGTTGCTTAGGAAATGAGGCATGTAAACACAGAGCTCTTGACAAGGCAAGACTGAGGGAAAGAGAAGACTGAAGTCTTCAGCTTAAAGCATCAGAGTAGCATGAATGGGGAATCATTTCCCAAAGGAAAGATTCAGGCTCCCTTCTCAGAGGGGTAAAATGGCACTGGGCTCTGTACAGTGTTTTAGGACTCTGACCAGAGGAATAAGATTGGCGGGAGTCAGGGGGAGATTTCCCCAACCATTCCTGATGACAGCTGGGGCACCTGCTCCTTCTCTGCCTGCCCAGATTCCCTTCTCTGGGGGTCCCCGTCAACAGGTCTGAGGTGGGACCAGCAATCCACAAGCACCCTGGTGTCGCTCATCAGCAGGGAAGCTCGAGGAGCAGTCTACGTCAGTGGCTCTCATGCACCAGGGGACATCGGCACCAGATGGAGGACGTGTGAAAACAGAAGCCCCGAGGTTCCTGATTCTCCAGGGCTGGGCAAGGCCTGGGGATCTGCATCCCTAAGAAGTTCCCAGGTGATGCTGCTGCCGCTGGTCCAGGGACCACACTGTGAGATCCACGCATCCAGCCATGGGTATTAGCAAATATTCAACGCTAGCCGAAAGCAAAACAATGGTGGGGACCTGGAGGGCGGGCCAGTGTGGTGGTGGTGCCATGGCTGGATGTGCGGTATCACAGATGTAGACGGGCAGTTCGGTCCTGGGTCAGTCTGAGGAGCCAGGGCCAGTGAGGAGGCCCGGAATGAGTAACTATGCTTGTAGAGCCGGTTTGCTCTCCAGGGCACACGGCAGTGCCTGGAGACATTTGTGGCTGTCGCATTGGGAGGGGCGGTAGGTGAATGGAGGTTAGAGATGCTAACCATCCTATTATGGGCACAGAACCGGCCTCACAACAAAGGGCAAGCTGCTCCAAATCTTAATGGTGCCAAGGTGGAAAAACCCTGATCTACACTTAAATTCAGACGAGGAGACAAAAGCTAAGGCGTACGTCACTACGCTGTGAACTCCAGCCCAATGCCAGCCTCCATGAAAAAGGGAGCAGCGACCCCAGATCACAATGGCCGCCGCTAGTTCTGGATGCTGCTGGGAATTTGACTTTCAAATTATTTCACTATTGTGAATTATGACACTTTCTAATCTCTTGCTTTAAAAGGAAGATTTTAAAAAAAAAAAGGAAAATAATCTGACAAGCAAAGCCTTTGTGTTCCCTAGTACAGAGCACATCACGGCCCCTCCAATGGCATTTTCTCCTGCTCAGATGACAAGCTCCGAGTCTTTGGGAGAAAGGAGATCCGCAAGGATAACACAAAGGGAGTTAGCTTTTACCCTCCAGGAGGACTGTACGCAAAATCCAGGTCTTTAAAAGCATGGGCAGGCTGGCACCCTCACAGGGGGACTCCCCACTCTGAATCAGGACAGCAAGGTCTGTGTGGGAAGCACTTGATGAAACCCTGAGATGCGGAGCGGGGGCTGTAGGGCACACCGAGTGTGCGAGGCACCAAAGCACAGAGGAGGAAACCTGTTTCAAGCTGGACGTGCCCAAGTATGAGTTTTGGGGATACAAGTGAGCAAAAAGGCCTTCCCTGGAAAAGTAGCATAAAAGCTCCTAGGTGAGGCCGGGGGAAAAAACCAACATAAGGGAATCGACCCCTTGTTCTGCTATTTAAACGTGTGATGAGAAAGCAAAAATTAGCTCAGACACGGAAAGTAAAAATCTGCCTAGCCATTCATCAGGCTGGGGTTCCACAGCCAGCTGCAAAGCCAGCGGGAAAGAGTATTTCTCCCAAGCACACGCTGCAGCTGGGAAGGGTCCTAACAACCCCTTCTCTGAGTACTACGGCTTTCTTACTCCCAGACAAAGTTTGTCCTCTAACAGCACAGACTCCCAGAAACTGTTTTTTTTTAATATCATATCAGTCAGAATGAAACATTCCACTCTTGACCGAAGGAATGAAAGTCACTGTGACACAGAAAAGCAGCCACGATTCCCCACACAAGTGCAGAAACTCGCGTAAAGAGTTCTGAACACAGCACTGGACACTTAACTGCGTGGTTCCCACAGAGACAGGACCTGAGTGCACCTCTCAGTACACACCTGATGCCGACCCCCTAACAGCCCTGCGTTGCTTGCAACCTATCAAAACGCTGCTTTGTTTACATTTCACTGCCTGCCCCCTTCCTCCGAAATGGTAACTGCTCTTTTTTTCTGTTTGGTGTGATGGTGCTGCGCGGGTTCTCCTACCGAGAGTCCTCAGCGCGATGAGCCAATAAACCCATCGGACAAGGGTTTGTCTTGGTGCTGTTGGGCTGACTGGTCTAGAGCAGGGACTAGAAAGAAGGGTCTGTCAAGCCCCATGGAACACTGGCGACCACTGCCGGTCCCTCAGAAACCCAAAGTAAGCTCGGGGGTCTTATGGGATCAAATGTGTCATTTTCCAGCTAGTGACTGTGAACTTCAGAAAGGGGACCCATGGCTATCATACCGCTTTCACAAGACTCTGTTCAATACAGAACCTGTTTAAATTTTAAGTCATTTATAAGTCTCCGTTTGCTCGAACACTATTTATTATGCGCCCAGTGAGCCCATGGCACTTTTCTGGGCTATATGGTGGGGCTATCGAGTAGAAGACACACCTCCTGCCTCGAGGGACCCGCGGTAGCCACAAGCCACCATCACAGGGGATGACTCCTAAGAAGCGAGTCAATGAACAAAGTGACCAGGAAGGTGGTACGAGCATCCGGGGATGGAGTGAAGGGGGACAAGGCAGGGCAAGTGTAGCCTCTGTCCCCACGGTCATCATTTATTCAGAAGCCTGACCCACCTTTGTCCAGATTTTGTCAGGGATTATTCTTTTTCCTAACCCTCCTGCTCAACTGGTCCTCTGAATCTCTAAGACTTAATTCTTTGTTCAGAAAGATGCTAAATAGCCCATTTCTTCGGGTTATTTTTCTATCCGACCAAGGCCGCGAAATCTGCATCAACTGTAAAAATGAGAGAGGAAAATTCCAGATGTGGTGAGCTGGAGGAATCTCAGGGTACTTCGTTTATGAATATTTAGACAGTGTCCCTCTTGTTAGGAAAATCACGGCAATCTGTTCCCCAGCATGCATTTCAGAAGAGTTTCAATACCATAAAAGCTTTATTGAGGGAGGGGGCATGATGTTTAAATAAATCCTGATCAGCTGAGTTTCACTTTCCCCCAGAAAACGCCCATCCACACGCCCATCTTTTGAATCATCGTAACTCTTAATCCTCACGGGAGCTGGTACTGTAGCCTGCTGAGGACGGAGATGTGAGGAAGGGGCTTCTCTTCTCTGTACTGCTGTGCGGGTTCTGCTAGAGATCTGTCTGCTGACCAGAAAGGAGGAGGCCGTCCCACTCCCAAGCTCAGGGTCATTCCTAATAGTTGGTCAGTACTCTGCCCTTCCACCTGAACATGGGAGTCGCATCAAAATCTGAGAGCAGGGAAATGTTCCCAATGCCAGGGGCTTTTTAGCGGACTTAGGTGCCTCGTGGAAATCACGGGAGACTGTGCTCTTTACAATGAAAGCCAGAAAGTAGGTGGGTGACATTAACTGCAGAAATTCTTGCTCTGGGTCCAGGAAAAACATCCGTCAATAAACATCCTTCAAGCCTTCAGTGACGGTGAGAATTCTCCTTCTGATCTGCTGCCCACTTACACACAGACTTACACCTATACCCGATGACATCTCATATGCCTCCTGAACCGTCCCCACCTTCCTTTCGTCTCTCCTCTCTGGCTGCTCAGTGCTTTGAATGCAGACATATTTTACTCTGAATCGTTAAGCTTTTGGAACTGAATGAGAGGATGAAGATGCTGGGAGAGACCTCAGGGGTTCTCTCGAGAGCAATCCTTGGACTTCGCAGACAATGCAGACAACGAAGAGCGAGGCAGAGAAATAAGATTATTCGTCCAAGGTCACACAACTAGCAAATAACAGAGCTGGTCCCAGAATCCACACTGCTGACTTTGGGCCAAAACACACCACCCAGCCTCTGTTAAAAACACTCTTTGTTAACAACACATCCCCCCACTTGTGATGCTTCCAAAGAGCCAGGTGGATGGACATAATTAATAGATACTTATAGGACTGAACGAGGCTTGGGCTAGTGCCTAGATCCTCCCACATGCTTGAAGGAGCTGAATATTCGGATCTGTGTTAATACTCAGGCCCAGAAAGCCCATCTTAGATCCCAGAATTACTCTCAAACGACCATGTCCAATATCGTGGCCACTAGGCACACGTGGCCTGATACATGGCTGCTCTGGGTTTAGCTGTGCCGTGCATGTAAAACACACACTGGATTCTGAATAAAGAATAAAAATATCTCATTTGATAATTTTATATGGGTTACATGCTGAAGAGATACTACTGGGGATATATTGAGTTAAATAAAATACATTTAAATATTTAATTTAATAAGTTCACTTGTTTCTTTTTTAAACATGTGGCTGCTAGAAAAGGTGAAATCATGAATGTGACTCACATAATATTTCTGTTAGCCAGCACTGCTCTAAAACACGGCGACCCTCCCCACCCCCGCCCACCCAATCTTTCCAAAACCATTGGAATCTCCTGCCTACAGACATTACGGGGGGGCGAAAAGAAAGCGTCAGGGGCAGGATCTTATCCGAGGGCTAGTTCTGGAGACCTGAGGATTAGTCACTGAAGCACGTCCTGCAGACTGTCCTGTGTGCCACATCCTTACAAGTGACCCTCGGGTCCCTGCTGCTCAGAGTTCCCCAGAAGCTACCCATAAGTCTCATCTCTACAGGGAATTTTGACTTTACTTCTATTGAAACTCTTTCCATTCAATAAAACAGAACCTCTGTTCCCCAGATTACTCCTTCTGCAGACACAAGTCGGGCTGGTAAAGACCACTGGCTGTCTCGCGTCATGAGGACAGCCTGCCCCGGGGGCCACGTTCCCATCACCTTTGGGGCTTGATGTGTCTTCCCCTTTTCCTTCTCCTGCCTATCCCCCATTCTGGCCATCCAAGCCACACTGCTAATAACAGGGATCATTTAGAAACCTGTTCATTGCCATAACTACAGAATAAGCAGTTGAATGGAAGGAAGGACAGGCTACTGTCCAACAAGAGAAATGTTTGCAGAATGGCTTAAATGTTCAATTCCTGAAAATTCTTTAGTGCCTAGGGGCGCCTGGCTGAGCATCGATTTGATTTTGGCTCAGGTCAAGATCCCAAGGTCGTGGGATCGAGCCCTGCCGTCAGGCTCTGTGCTGACCTTGGAGCCTGCTTAAGATTCTCTCTCTCTCCCTCTGCCCCTCTCTCCCTGGCTTGCTCTCTCTCTCAATTAAATTAAAAAGAAAGAAAGAAAATTCTTTAGTACGCAAAGGTAAGTTTAGCATAAAAGCGTATATCCTGCATGAATAAATACCAGGCCGGTTTCTCCTGAGGAACGCTGATACGTTCCAAACAGCGGTTCTGGAAGTGTGGGCCCTAAACCAGGAGCGGCAGCGGCATCTGGGAATTCCTTGGAAAAGCAAAGTTCCAAGTCTCACCCTAGGCCTATTGACTCAGAAATTCTGGAGGTGGGGCCCAGCAAGCGAGGAGGGGGGGGGCAGCTCTCCAGGTGAGTCTGAGGCCCACTCAAGTGTGAGAACCACTGCTCAGAGCATTAGACAGGTAGGCTTTCCGCCCATCATCAGGAGCCGACTGCACCGTTACCACAGGGAAGGCACACAGACCTCATCTGAACCTGACGCGGCAAGCCAGAGCTCTAGCATCTGTATCTTCCACGAACTTCTTTATCAAAACCACAATTTCTGGTTTGGCGAATCCACGAATTCATTTTCCTAAGTCTAAGGCAGTATCCCTCATTTGCTTTTGAATGGTATATTATTTTTCAATTAAAAAGATAAAGCTATGCTCGCTCTTATATTAATCATAATTATATAACGTGTGATTTATGTTCTCTCAATCTTTGGCTTTCTAAACTCGATTAGCAGTCTGTCTACATTATCCTCATACGAAAATCTGAAGCTGGAAAAAAAAATAATAAAATCCCTAGAAAGAATTGAAGTAATTGTTTCTGACCAGAGCCTGTCCAGAATGCCCTAGTTACTGAAAGGAAAGCTAAAGGAATTGGAGGCTTGCCAGACTAAGAAGTACAAAATCAGGACGCCCAGGTGCATTTGCATTTCAGATAGACAACAAACAGTACAGGGGGCATGCTTATAAGCACAACATCATTCAGTGTTTATCTGAAATGCAAATGTACTCGGCATCCTGTGTTTTATCTGGCAACCATCTAGAGGAGGGAATACTGACCTTCGGGAAGGCTCTGGGGAAACAATTATCCTCAAATACTTAAAGGGCTGTTGGAGAAAAATGGGCTAAAATCAATGTAGACCCAGAGACTAAAATTCGTGGGTAAAAACTACAGGAAGAGCGTATCTGGCTCAATGGAAGGAAGATGTGTGTGGAGAGAGATTCCAGGCGAGATGCGCCGAGGACGCCGGCAGGCAGGCGAGGGCTGGGAGGGCGGGCTGAGGGCGTAGGCTGGAACACGGGGTCTCCCTGACTTAAAGGCCTATGAATCCCCCAACTGCTTGAGGTGTCATTCTCTAGACCTTTCTGCCTTCTGAACGAGGCAAAGTGACTGGGTATATCTGGATAAGCCCCCAGCTCCGATAAAGAACTGCGTTCCATAAAGGAGAAAAGCCCCAAGAGCCCCGAATCTAACTTGTGCCCACCCATGGGTAGGACCCAATGGGACACATCTGGGTATATTTTTTCTGATGTATTTTATTAGCACCACACTCTAACCAACTGAGCTAACCAGCCAGCTTCCGATGTATTTTTAAAAGCCGTGAAGGTGAAGGGGATTACAGAGTACACTTAGCGTGATTAGCACTGAGTAATGCACAGAATTGTTGAATCGTTACATTGTACACCTGAAACAAACATAACACTGTATGTTAACCCTACTGAAATTTCAAATAAAAGACCTAGTCAAAAAGGCTAAACAGCCATTAGGATTATGTGAAGATTTTTCAAAAGCATGTCAATGACTGGAAAACTTAACTGCTTCCAAATGTAAAATGGATAAATAAGGAAACTCACTCTTTGTCCTGCCGTCCATTTCTGGTTTTGACGAGTCTGGAGTTGCCGTAGTTGCAGGTAACTTCTTTCCAATAGTCTGAGGAGGAAAGAGATCATTTTACTTAAAGAGACGATTCTCTCCGTTAAGCCAAGAAATATAATCAAATTCACGATGACACAACGTTCACGACTGCTTCTAAAAACCACACACTCGAGGTGTTGCCGCTCGACATAGCGGCGGCCATTCTCTGACAGGTCAGAGCTTCGATAACAAACATGTGAGAGGGCCAGGGAGCAAGGGTTTCATCAGCGCCTTTTATTGCCGTTCTTCCTTGATGTTCTTATTAAAAGGCTGATGATTTTCAGTGGAGTAGACAGGTACCTTTCCCCTCAGTTTATGAGAAGCTGACTACATCCGTGGGGGCATAGCGCCTGGCTCAGAGGAGGCGCTCGAAAGTGTGTGCAGAGTGGAGGAATGAAAGTAAGAAGGATAAAAAGACAGAAAGATGGAAAGGATAAAGGGAGGGAGGGCCAGAAGGACAGATGGACGGGCGGGTGGAAGGACAGGCAGCAGCAAGAGTGTCCAGAGCAACTGTGCCTTATTGCATGTCTTGGCCACGGAAAATCCACCGTGCCTCGTGGGGCGGGAGTAAACACGCCCATGGCCTCTGGCACAGGTCTGTCTGTCCTAAAAGCCGAATGAGGGGGGCCCGCAGCGCTCTTCCCACTAGCCTTTTAACCTTAAGGGGCTTTGAGAAAGGCTTAGACTCTAGGTGTTGATTTGCTAGTCAAAAAAAAAATGCCGAGTTCATCTGGAGTTCGTTTTCTTCCCTGCGTTCGAAGCTAATTCTATTATCATTCATTATTTATAAATAAACCATCCGTAAAACAGACTGATATTGTCTCTGACTAAAGATGTTTCTGAAAACACAGGTGACTCAGAGGCTCAAAGTAGCAAAAATGAAAAAGCAGACAGCAAACAGAATGCTCGTTCCGAAGGCGAGGTCCCTTCCCACTCTTCTCCTTTGCGCCACATTTGTGTCATCGTGATTAACGCCCGAGGAAACAGTCTATTGATACCAGGGAAACGGCTGTCCAAATCAAGTAGCTGATTGCTACTTGCTGGGGAGTAGCGACGACCTCCCCAACAACGAAGGGTTTCCCTAGGGAGAATTCCGGCCACTGGGAAAGCCAAACGTAGCTGTACCGTGAGCCCAGAACAGGAATGAAATGGCATGGCGGAATGTTTCTTCAAATAAGACTGATTCACCAGTTTTTAATTTGAAAAAGTTCTTGATGCTTCAAATGTTGAAACTAACATTAAATATGAATAAATCCCAGAAAGAGGATAAGATAAATCAAATCCTCAGCCCTTCACGAAGTTTTAAAAACGTTTGTGACAGAAAGCTTTCACATTTTACACGGTGACATTTTTATTTAGTGCCACAGGGCTTTCTAAATTGGATAAAAAATGAAATTCAAAATATTAAGCCATCCCTCCACTGCTGCTAAGTACTCAAAATAATAATATTCTGTGACTCCAAGGAAACATCAAGGAGGAAAAAAGTGTGTTGTTATTCGGCTATAAGGTCAAATTTGATGAAAAACTGTTCTTAGAATTATCTTGAAACATCAGGAATGGATAGCAAAAGTAGATACGTTCAAACCACCGTTCGCATTCCTGTTCACACTTCCAAGAGCATTCCCGTCGATCTCTGTTTTTCTGTTTTGGACCAGACTAAAGCATCACTACCATGAACTCATGAGGAAGAAGAAAAGAAAAACCACGAATACGTCAGTTTTCACCGGGAGTGGAGAGAGGAAATCAGGAATATGCAGAAGGAAACACTATGCTCAATCCTGACTCGGATTCCTTTCTGGGGAAAAAATGAAGCTTCTAATGGTTTGGGCTTTAAACCAGGTGCCTTCCTTCGGGAGACCTTCACAGGCTGTATGTTCGGACAACTCCCCCTCATTTAATAACAAAAGGAAGCGCTGCCCGTGGTCCCTGATGCCCTGGTTGAGAGGACAGTGCCAGCGAACAGACATCAAGAAGAGCCACCAGTTAAATACACTTACTTCTCTACAGAAAGACACGGGAAAGTGGCGCTTACTCCGTTCTTTTTTCTCGCTATTTCAGAAAGTGCAGCACGCTGGCCTCCGCATGGATCCCAGCAACAGGGGGGATGGTGAGGCTGATAACGCACTCACCTTCCAGGGGTGCTGGACTTAACTCCTCCTTCCTTCTTCTTGGGCCATGATTGAAGGTCAAGAGCAAGGCGAGTTGCTCCCCTCTCAGCCTGGTCACCCAGGCGTCCCAGAGATGGGAAGTGTGCGGGTGTTGCTCTCCTCTCTAGGACCTGGAGAAGTATGGTTCCCAAGCGAGTGGCACTGGTATCACTGGGAACTTGTTAGTAAAGCAAGTTCCCGGGCCCCACCCCAGGCTTTCTCAATCAGAAACTCTGGGACGGTGCCTGGCAGTCTCTGTCTGAACACACCCTCCAGGGGACACTGATGCGTGCTCAAGATTGAGAAGCACTGACCTAGATGTAGGAGGGATTCCATTAGCACTAGCCAAATGCCTCTCTTGGATTCACAACTCAGGTGACTATTCTCCTATCTGTATACATCATAAACTGTCTTTTCCACTCTTCTTCCTCTTCTCTCCCTCCTTCCAGAGGCCTTGCTGCCTTCTACCTTCTCTATTCTCAGCTGGCATAACAACTTGTCATTCCTACTAAATCAGTCAGTGCAGAGAGGAACGAGAGTTTAGGAGAGCCAACAGTGTGACAATGTCACTGAGGGGAAAGAATGGGGAGCATAGGTGGCCATGAGATTCTTTACCAAAGAAATCCTGAAAGGACAGACAGGACGGATGGACAAATGGATGGAAAGATGGTTTTGTACCAACAGTGGAAGACCATACGTAGCCTGAGACTACCATGAAGGTCAAACGGGCAGATGTGCATGACTGTCCTAACCTCCAGGGACAGCCAAGTCCTGCCGCTCCTTCATAGTGTTTCCCTCTATGGGCACATGAGGTGGGGCATCTCTTCATTGCAGGAGACTGTCTCACACTAAAGGACATTAGGTGACCTTTGCTCCTGCCCACTAATAGCCCGCAGTGCTCCTCCGTCAGTGCATCCACCCCAAATGCCCTATGCCTTTCTAAACGCCCCATTTGAGAACCTCTGTCCTCTGCCCTTCCTCTAGATATAAGAACAAAGACAGGGGGTAATGAATTACCACCTTCCCACTGGGCTTTTAGCTTCCCCTACACCTTTGAAAACATCTTTGGTCCAGTGGGCTAAAAGTGAACTGAACCCCAACTTTCAAAGGGCAATCCCTAGGGGCGCCTGGGTGGCTCAGTCAGTTGAGTGTCCAACTCCTGATTTCGGCTCACAGTCCTGAGATCAAGCCCTGCGCTGGGCTCCACGCTGAGTGTGGATCCTACTTGGGATTCTCTCTCTCCCTCTTTCTCTCTGCTCCTCCTCCCCTTCAAAATAAATAAACAGTTAAAAAAAACTTTAAAGGGCAATGCCTAACTCTAGTACACACAGAGGTCATACATAATTGAAGGCCAGGCCTAAGTAGACAGAAAAATCAGGAAATCATATCCAAACATCTCTCGTCCACTTTAAGGCAGTGACGAAGGATGTGAGGCTTACAGCAGCTGTGGAAGAGGATTCGGCATCTCCACTCATTGCTTCCTCAGCAGGGTTCCGAGATCTTGCCCTCCTGGGTGCCCTAAGCAGATGGCTTCTCCAGGACAAGCAATGGCCATGCACTTGGGGGCTGTGTTGACTCAGCTCGGGACACAGCTCTTTCACTCCTAAGAGATGTGCGAACAGGCCCATTTTACCATCTGCCTTGTGAAGGAACACACGCTGGCTCCGTTCCACGGTTCAGCTGAGCACTTCCTCTTCTCTGTGCCGTGGTCTAAAGACTTCCTAGTACCCACATCTACGCTTCTCTGCTCTGCTTGTCCCCCAACTCAGAAGCCACTGCTTGGTCTGGGCATATATACACATATGGATGGCTGTATCCAGCCGAAAGCTCTACAAATCGGCAATTACTGATTGCTACTGATACTGATCTACTAGTGCTATTGACCTACTTCAACAAACAGTAGTCACCAGGCTGCCATCAACTTTTGTCTCTCCTACCACGTCCTAACCTCCTTTTAAAATGACTTTTAAAAATAAATAATTAAAAAAAGCATTCCTTTGAATATTTAAGACCAGAAGTCTTTTTCCTACCAGCTTTCTTGACAAAAGTACTACATAAAGTCTCTGGGCGATTTCGTGTATTATAGGAACATCATATATACTCTTAGCTCTACAAGATCTGGCAATACAGCATCAAGAAAGATAACCCCCTTATGATTTCAGTTACTGGAGCAAGTAATTTTTTTCCCCCTTTTCTGTGCCAACATGAAGAAACTAATGCTTGCAGGAAAGACAATCACTGGACTTGAGCCCAGTAGAATCCCATTCCCTAATGACTAATATATCTGTTTCTCTTTGTGACTGCTGGAGCGTGAGACCAGGGTCCTGCTCAAATCAAGTCACTCCTGTGACTTCATTCTAATTCAGATGCAAACTCCTTTGAATGTGTAAAATTTTCTAATTATAGGACAATGCTAAGGAGAAGGAAGCTTAAGTCCCGTCTCTGAGAGTCTCCTCTCAGAATACTACACATAACTCTTAATCACCAAGGCGACAAGGTTCAGTGGGTAGGGGGAAGACACAGAGAGAGAGAGAGAGCCCTGTATTCTAGCAGTCAGTGAAGCCTCTCTGTTGGTAGACCAGGCTTTCGGATACCTATTCCAGAGGAGGGTGATCTGAGAAGCTATTCGTAGACATTACTCAAGTGTTCACATAAAGCCAAACACAAGAGATGACTTTTCAAACAGCTGGTAAAATACAAGATAAAAGATGGCTCTTTCAAGGCATTCCTTTTACTATACTCGTGTCTAACACTACTCCTTCCCTTTATGCTCAGTACAGATTTATTAAGTGCCTGCTCAATGTGAGGCAGGGAAGCAGACGAAGAGGCAGGAGGATGTCTCACATTATCGCAAACACTGAAACAGCAATCCATTGGGTTCTCCAGAGCGCTGGGTTGAGGAGTGTCCAGCCATTTGGCATGGTTATCCCAAATGCGAGTCATATACAGGACATGGAGAGATAGAGTCTACGGGAGATAGTGACAGGAGAAAAGACAACACAGTATCTACATATAATCCTATCCACGACCTTATAGCTTTCATTTACCATCATAACTCAGAAAGATACACAAACTATTAACACTCACGGTCAACTTTTAATATTTATTTTTACACACTCTTTTCATGAACACCTATCATTGATGGTATTAGGAAAAGTCTTCTCGGTGCTCAGCAGCGAGCAGTAGGAGCAGAGCCTAAGCCCCACGAGCCAGCTCACGTCAGAGCCAGAAGAGAACAAGCACAAAGGAGCGTCCTTACAATGGGCGCCTGTGAGCTTCTAACGCAAGCCTCTTCTACCGGCTGGGAAATTTACATTAGCAACTGTCAATTCGCCTGCCTTTGGTTGGCTCAGCTTAAACTATTTGATATCAACAGGACATATGCCAGAGTAAAATACAACTCAAAATTCTACAGATAAAATGCACGATCCAGTAAAAGAAAAAATATATTTGTAGCTCCATTCTAGGGTCCGAGGTCACCTTTAAAACACCTCAGGTACCACTATGTCATGTCTGACATCTCCCAAGAGACACGTTTTGGTCCATTTTTAAACACTGCTGTAAGAAAAAAATTTTAAGTAATCTTCTGATTATAAAATTGGGCATAATACTTACGGTTACTCCTAGAATGTTTATTTCCCCAGTTGTCTTGAAAAGTTAGCAAAAGTTCAAGTTATGTGAAACCCCTTTCCCCAATCATGGTCAAAGACTCTGTCAGATGCATAGCTCCTTTAGAAGCCTTTGTTAGCTACGTTCCTCTTAGAAGTTTAACTGCTTTTCTCCCCTTTTCTCTTCAGAAACAGTGGCCTCCTCGAGAGCAGGGCCCAGATATAAATTATTCTCCTACCTCACCAAAGCGAAGGGCTAGTAAGTGTTGAATGGAGCAGGGAGTCTGAGGAAGCCACGGACTTGCCCTGTGCCCTAGCATCAGCATCCTCCCAAGACAACTGGTGACTGAGGCGAGAGTTCCTTCTTGATGAACCAGACTGGGAGGCCCACTGTGTGTCACTGTCATGTATCGGCTCTTACAGCATCATCTCTGGTGACAGCACATTTTCCAAGATTATTTCCTAGGCCTCTGTTGCCCCTGGCTTACTCTCTTGTTCCGAGGTGCACACCCCCAACCTCCTATTAATTACTGGTCACGTTAAAGAAGAATCCCATCTTGGTCATGTTTCTGGGCACAGCTCTCTGCCTATGACTTCCAACTATTTGTCCTAGCCTGTTCCCTCACATTCTCTCAAGTTCTTATCTATTATGATCAAAAGACCCTCATTTGGAGGGTTCGTTATCATCCAGGTATGTGTACATACTCTCTCTCTCTCTCTCTGTCTCATTCTGAAATCATTTTCCAAAATATGCTCCCAAGATGTTGTACCAACTAACCAAGTGCCAAAACACCGAGTCCCACGATCTGATAAATATGGGAAACATGGAACGCTTGATCTAATCCTTGCAGAATAGCAAATTAAAAGCTCTGAGAAGTCCTGTAGTTACTGTTTAACCTTAGCCTTAACGTTGCCTAAGCGTCTTCCAAACCCAACCAATACTTCTTACACTACCTATTAACACGGCACAAGAATGAGTCGTGTATGGACTCCACCTCCTAAAGTCTCCTGGCTCATCCTCTTTGTTTCCTAGACTCACGATTTGGAACCCACCCTTGAGTACCCACTTACTGCATCAAGTCAAATCCACCACCAAAGCTCTGTTTCCAGATTTGCCCCTTCTTCACTGACACCAGCCTAGAGCCCTGCTACTGTCACAGGGACTATTTCACTAGTTTTCTAGACAAGGGTCCTATTCCCCAATTCAGGCTACGTCCTCTAATCTCCCATGAGACTCAACTTTTAGTCAACCTCCACTATCACCCCTTACTACCTACCTTAAAACACTCCGAATATATACTGCTTCTCTTTTTTTAAATTTTTATTTATTTGAGAGAGAGAGAGAGAGAGAGAGAGAGGGAGAGGGAGGGAGGGAGAACAGATGGGGGAGGGGCAGAGAGAAAGGGAGACACAGAATCTTAAGTGTCAGCACAGAGCCCGACATGGGGCTCGAACCCACAAACTGTGAGATCATGCCCTGAGGTGAAGTCAGATTCTTAACCGACTGAGCCACTCAGGTGCCCCAAATATATCCTGCTTCTTAATGGCTATTCACAGAAATTCCCAAAGCCCTGAAGAAATTTACTTCCAATTGCTGCAATTTGCCCTATCTCTCAGAGGCTGCTATCTTTCCCTTGTGCTCCTAAGACTAAAAGCAAATTTTTTCTGAATATAAAACACAGAAGCCCATCTTAGATGCCTCCATTAAACCTTCCAGGTTTTACTCTTTCAATCTGTCCAATAAAAACTTTAGTACCTATCATTCGACTGAACATGTATACATATGGAGTCTATTTTATGTCAGTATATTTCTCTCTCTCCCGGAGACACATGTGCGCATTTGTGTGTATCAGTAGGAAGATGTATCTGAGAATTTGAGCCAATTCTATCATTTATCATGCACTTTATCTTCTGCCAAGATTTGATCATTTGGGTCATTTGTTTGCATTTTGAATAGCTCTAGAGACCATGCCCTAAGAAACCTGGAAAGATCCATACAACACATTCACAGGTAGGATTTTCTCTTTGTCAAAACAAAATAACTTATTGAATGTTTAGTAGGGGCTTCTCCTCATGCTGGGGAAATGCAGTGTTGAAGAACGAATCGAAACCTACTTAAGTGCTCAATGAGGTGGAGAATGTACATTGAGACGGCATTAAAATCATAGAAGGCATCTCTCCAAACACCTGACAGCATATGAAAATACTGCTCATATTTTTACCTCCGCGGCGCCCAGGAGAGAAGCCCGCATCCTATTCTGTTGTAGGATCATCTTATTCACAGAGGATAAACAGGCCAAAGTAAATGTCCATTTCATACACCACTTCGACAAGACACAATTCGCCATTATCCTCTAAAAGACTATTTTCCGCTGCTATGACAGATAAAAGGAAAACGTAAACCTTCTTTCCACTAGAGGGTTACTTTTATGTTTCGATTAACAATGCTCTCCCTTTAGATGCATCTGGAGAATTTAAAGAGTATAGTTACAGGAGACAGAAGGACGTTCTGGCAGGAGTAAACACCATGGGGCCGGGCTGAGTTTTGCTCATCCGGGGCTTTAACGTGAAACTTGCTGTACTTTGGTGGACTGAGTCCTAATTTTCCTATAAAGTAGTTGTACGGATTCAATTAACATACAAAGATGCTCTCCGGATTTAAAATATTTTGATTTATTCAATCACAACATAGTCTAGGCCATTTCCCTTACCAGGGATGACACCTCGTCCCCTAGTATATTTGAATTCCATCTCGCTTTTAAGTTCAAGGAAAGTCCAACAGGCTAAATGAAGAAGGTTTCAGTAATGCTTCTACTGACGTGTAGCCCATAACGGATCGCGGCCGTTTTACGAAATACTTGAGTGCAAAACCACACTTATTAGTTTTCCTTTATACCTCAGAAGTATAAAAGGTTGGCCCGCCCCCTTCTCTCCCTCTCTCCCTCCTTCCCTTCCTCTCTCCCCTTCCTTCCTTCTTCCATGCATGCATTCATTCATTCCTTTAGCATTCTTTTCCAGAACTACCATGAACCATGATCTATGCCGTAGGCTAGGTTAACAGAGATGAGATGGCCAGAGTCCCGGATCTTTACTAGTTCAAAATTTAACAGCAGAGACAGACTCATTAAAAGAACATCATAGTACAAAGGGATAAGCACTCCAATAAAGGTGCACAGAAAACAGGAGCCATTAACAGTTTCATGTTGGGAAATGAGACTCACGGCAATGATGAAGCTTGAGGCAAATTCTGAAGAGTGAGCAGAAACTTGCCAGGTAGAGAATGATGGAAAGAATATCCTAGCTGAAGAAAGGCAGGAGCGCAGGCGAGAATGTGTGTGGGGAAGGGGGCGGTGCAGACGCGGCTGGAGGAAGGGAGAGCTTCTAGGGTCAGGAGGCCAGCAAGGTAAGTTGGGGCCAGTGTTAAGTCTGTGCATTATCTTAAAGGCAACCGGTAGTAAGCAGAGGTGTGGTGTGATCAAATTAGTGACTTTAAGACCAATGATCCAGCGGCTTCGGGAGGAATGAAGAAAGGAAAGACAGGCAAAAGTCAAGGAGGTAAAGAGGAGGATGACACAGTGATCCAACTGAGGCAGTGAGGCTAAGGGTGTAAAAGAGAGGTTTGAGAAGTATTTAGACCACCTACCTCTCTACACCTCACGGTCACCACGGGGAGAAACCAGTGACTGTGAACAGGTCTGGATATACGTGGACAAAACCCAACCTCCGTTACATCCTAGAATCTACATATAGGCACTCTACGTAGGTACGGAGTGCCAATGACATGCCAAGAACAATATTAAGTTCAGATCCTGATTACAAGAGGCAAAACAGGCCGATGTGGAGACTCAGGCAAACCCTTCGGAGAATCTATCCTAATGTGAAGAACCACAGTGAATGTGTG
The DNA here is from genome assembly GCA_030068075.1 of Paguma larvata. Lineage (NCBI taxonomy): Eukaryota > Metazoa > Chordata > Mammalia > Carnivora > Viverridae > Paguma > Paguma larvata. The sequence goes on from CM057830.1 coordinate 14,104,698, forward strand.
CTCAGGGCTCTGAGGCCGGCGTTTTGTGGAAAAAGAGCAGGCCTGTGATACTTGTGAACAGTTAGCTTACTGTTAAAACACCCACGAATCTACCATTTGAAAATGAAATTTTTTTTTAAAACACAGATACATAAGAAGTTCTTGACACAAACAAAAAAGCATCTTTCTAATCTGACAAATGTAAAGTAAATAGTTGAGTCAGCTAGGTCTCCCAAAAGGTCTTAAGCCAGAGACAAAAGTGGGAAATTTCTTTCGGGGAATCCAGAGAAGCTTTTATGTCCTTCAGAGTCAGGAAGGGAAATGAAATTGTTTCAATCACAGAAGAGGTAATATTTGGAGCGATGTTTTATTGTTGTATTTTCAAGTCAAACCGCTATTTACAAGGTGAGGGCATACAATGGAGTATCAGCCAGTCTTAAAAAAGAAGGAAATCCTGAAACACGGTACGGCGAGGATGAACCGTGAAAACATGACACTAAGTGAAATAAGCCAGTCACGGAAAGACGGGTACTGTATGATTCCACTCACATGAGGCCCCTGGAGTAGTCAGAGTCATCGGGACAGAAAGTAGAAGGGTGGTCGCCAGGGCCCGGGGGCAGGGGGAATGCGGAGTTTTGGTTCTGCAGGAAGAAACAGTTTCTGGAGACGGTGGTGCCAGCTGCATAACAATGTAAACGGACTTAATGCCAAGGAAGCGTGCACTTAAAAGTGATTAAAGTGGTAAATTTTACATTATGTGTATTTTATCGCAAGTTCTTAAAAGGCTTAGAGTAGACCTCTCTTTCCCTACAAGCCTCTCTCTACGTATGAAGGTTAACTAGAAAGGCAAGAAACCGCTCATAAGCCTCTGATATCCTGATACTTAATATTTAACCACAACATAATCAGGGGCGCAGACAGCCTCAAACGAGGCGAGCTGGAGAACAGACCCATCTTCATCCAGGAGCTCATTTCAGCCTCACAGGAAACACTCCTTCTGCCTTTATCAGAGCCAACCTACTGCTTCCATCGAGATGATCTCTCAATCTGGCTCCTGCTACATAGCTCTGACTTTAAGGCTGTAGGATTCATTCCTCACTTTCATGGCCTGCTCCAGACCCCCAAAGAACAACACTTACTCCTTTTTTTAAAATCATCTGGTCTCCCCGATGTTACAGAGGAAGGGAAGAGAAAACTGCATCAAAACTTAAAGACTCAATGATACTCTCTTTACATTTTCTTTCATTACAAAGAACAAGTTCGCATCACATACTTATTCAAATCAGGAACTAAATATACCAGAGGTCAGGTACGCACTGCTTACATCTTCTGCAGAGTGAAATATTTAGAAAGGGGGCCCTGAAGCACTTCGACAATGGAGATCCCCAAAGAGAGATGAAATTAATTTCAGGGCCTTCTAGTTATTAGTTACTACGACATATTCATTCATCGGTGAGTGGTGAACACAAAATCTGTACCGTCCATGAAAACATCCTATATGTCAACCAGTGGAACTCTCTCACCTCCTCCATGTTCCTACTGTGGTTGCTTTGAATCTCCTGAACAGCACTCACTACCCTCTCTGCTTTTTATCTACGGCTACTTACGTATGTATCTGTTTAACTGACTAGAACATAACGGGGGTGGGGCACGAACTGTGTCTTGGTAATCTCTGTATTCTTTCATGCGCCTTGCACAATGGAGGCACTAAATACTCATAGTTTCCTCCAGTCGACAATAAATTCAACATTCATCAAAAATATTTAGATCTATGGAGAAAGTTCTGTGTGCTATGTGTTTTCTAGGTGCTAGGGATAGAAGAAGGGAACGAATAAAGCGGCCCCCCCCCTTCATGATAGCATCTGGCAAGAGGGGCGAATTAGTATTAAGTGGGGTTCCTCTCTAAGAGCAAAGACTTACCGCTATGCGATCTTGGGCAAGTCACTTAACTTCTCTATACCTCTGCCCCCTGTCTGAAATGGAGATGATAATATGTACCTTATAGGTTTTTCTAGGAGGATTAAATGGAAAAAATGCATATAAAGTACTTAGCCATTATTGCTGTTATTGAATTTTACTGAATAAAAAAAATCAATCGTCATAATGCTTCCTTATGAATCTAGTTACAAAGAATGACTGTTTCGATTACAGCAGCTTTTTAAAACAGCAGGTTAAACGTCCCCATTCCTTTGCTTGGGGAGTGGGGAGCATGGAGCAACTTTTACAAGACGGTCGCACAGCAGAGACGAGCTTGGAGCAAAGCGATAATTCTGAAAACTGAGCAAGGAAGAAAAGCAACAGCAATCACCATAGAGTCACTGCCTGGGAGGAAAAGCAGACAGAACAAAGAAACCCGGAGAAACAACTAAGGCCAGAGTCGACAACCCACAGAGCTTTCAGGTCAATAAAGCTTCAGTTAAGGTGGCGCCCTACAGTGAGTGGCCGGAAGACTGTTCCAGAAGCCCCTCAAATACAGGCCCATGCCAACTGCTTCTGGCTGCATCCAAACTGTTATCTACTGTTAACGATGGAAAAACAAGGCGTGTGTCTGGGAAAAATGGCCTGTTGTCAGAGAACAGAAAGCCTTTTATTGAGAATCTGGAGCCTCAGGAGCAAACACACCACCATAGAAAATCACTTCGAGCCATCTTTTACAAAGCTTGGCATCCATTCAATGAGGGATGAAGAAATCCTAAATCGTTAGGCCAAACAGATACTCCTCCCAAGGCAGTTAAGGAACATGGGCCAAATGAGACCATAAACTCACGGGGTACAGATTTCTAAAGCCACTAGTAGGAATCACTGGCAGACACTTCGACGTGAAAAGCTGAAATCACAGTCCTCTACCTGGAAGCGGGCAGGCCTCCGACCAAAGGTTGCTCTTAAAGGCTTCATTCAATATCAGAAAGGACGAGACAACTGGGATTCTGTTCAGTTCCTGTAGGTGGTGTGTCAAATTCCACAAACCTTTGTGGAATGCCCGCCGCGACACGGCCCACAAACCAAAACTGCTTTCCTACGTTATTTTTTTATGTTTTCAAGAAGATGCTATGTTTTCAGTTATAATATAAAATATAATATAATATAATATAATATAATATAATATAGTATAATATGGATTTAAATGTAATGTTGACAGGAGTCAATGCAACCACCAAATTCCCACATCCTCGAGGTACCTACAGCCTTACAACTAAACATTCACAGCCTTTTAAAGAGATGTTTCACTAAGTTTGTAATGACATGGGAAATTTTATATAATGCTAAGAGGAAAAGATGCACAAGTATGTGTATGAAAAAAATTAAGTGTGTGGTATGATCTCAGCCAGTTAAAAATGTATGGCAAAAAGGCTGAAAGTAAATACCAAAAAAAAAAAAAAAAAAAAAAAAAAAAAAGGCAACAGTGTTTGCCCCAGGGTGATTAAATTAGAGCGCTTTTTACCTTTTTTTTTTATATTGCTCTACTTTCCAGTGTTTCTACAAACCAGTTATTACTTTTATAATGAGAAAAAGAATTAAGTTTTAAGAAAATAACATACCCTAACATAACTAGAAAGGATGGCCTACCTCTCCACATGACTGGTTTCCTTCCATAAGGACTGATTTGATTTGCGACACCTCCTAACTAGACATCACAGGCAGCTTTTATTAGTGGGTCATTATATTTCCTTCTCCGTCATTACTGAGGATGTTAAGAACATCAGATATAAAATGAGTCATGACTGTAATTCACAAGATACCACCCATTTAGAGCATTGCCTGCCACTTATCACCGCCCTTGACTTATAGTTATTCATCAGTTCTTAAACGCGGTGACTAAGTAGATGATACAGTCATTTCCAATTAATGTTGTTCCAAATAAAGTACGGAGGTATTTTATCACATGTTTTCAAAGCTAAAAAATATATTTCCTGCTCTTCTAATTAAACCTATGAATTCGCATTCATATGTGAGACAGGAGCTGAAAAAAAAAGTTGAGTTTAGTTTGTAACTTTTCCACATATGATCAAAGATGATACTTTTGGATTCCTCACTTCCCAGCATTTGAAGAAGTACTGATTTAAAGGTGTGATCCATTTGCGTGGGGTCTCTATAGCTTTATTGTTCGGTCTTCCAGCGGTTCTCCAGTTCTTCGCAAGGAAAAAAGCTCTTTTCAAACACAAACCGAAGTAATGATTACAAACAGTTTCTCAAATGGGAGAAAAAACTAATGTGATGAAAACCAGGCCCTCCAAATTTTGAGGTTTCATTCCCCCCCCCCTGTGCTTTTAGAACAATTTACTTAAGTGTATCATAATCTTAAAAAAAAAAAAAATCACATCAATTTCACAGCTGTTTTCATTTCTCAGCTATTTGACAACCGTCTCCACTTAATGTGAACATACTCTGATTTTGCTGCCTTTCCAAAATCACGCCTGACTTTTTTTTTTTAAAAGGGATTCGAGTTTAGGGTGTGGACAGATCGGATCGATGCACTTTTAAGAGGAATCTTTTGGTGGAAAGATTCCTGGTCTGTTGGAGAAAAAGTTCATTTCAGCCTGTGCTCAGCTACCACAATATTCCTTCATTCACTCTAAGTTACAAGTCTCTTTAGTAGCGAGTCTCAGGTGCAAAGGGAGTTCTCTTAAGGCTGGAAATTCTATGATGCATGATGAGTTTTAGGCAAATTAGATCCTCACCAAATGAACAAATGGTATGCCTTTCATTACTCATTTTGCATGTTCTCATTTTCCTGTACTAAAATATTTCCCCATTCTCTTCTTTCTCTGTAACACACACAAAGACACCAAACCACACAAAATAGAGGGGAAGAAAACCTTCATTTGAAAAAATAAAACAAAACATGAAGTCACCTCTTCTATCATGTGCTTTCTTAAATGGCACTTTTTCTAGTTCTACATTATTTTTAAAAAGGTATATTTTGGTTTTTTTTGTTTGTTTTGTCTTGTTCTGTTTTTACAGGAGTTGTGGGAGAGAATGTGCACAGTAAAATATCCCAATTGATGCATTTTCGGGTCTGGAGAAATTCCTTGTCGTTTCCTATCACAATGGAGAATGTTCTGTTCAGTGCTTTCCACTTTTGAGTTCCTGAGGGCAGGAGATCCTCTTGGGGCCTTCCACAAAGTCTCACTACAGGCTCCACAAAGGGAAAACAACACGGACTCACGGCAGACGCTGAAAAAGGAGGACAAAGTGCAGGAATCGGGCTTCTGGAGTTTCTAACCTATTCCCCACTCCTGAGTTCTTATCCTTAATTTACTTCCGACAGATGGCTTTCAGGTGGGTATCTACCTAATTCTGCAGGGACTTTCAGTGAAAGATTTCCACATCCTCCTCGCCATAGGACAAGGAAGAGTTGATCAGATCTCGGTACTGGCCACTTCTCCCTTATTCCTAACCTGATCACCATGCCTCAAGTTATAGGGGGCTCCCCCTTTTTTTAGACATCAGGGGACCAGAACACAAGCAACTATCAAACCCCACCTAATTCTTCACTTCCTCCCAAACTCTGTTTAGCCTTTTCTCTTTGCAACGATGGCCACTATTTCTCCACAACACCTGATTTCTAATTTCTTGATCGTCTCCATTCACTGTCTTCTCTGGACAGCCTGGCCTCTCTCCAGTCCTGGAGTTTCAAGACAAGACAATCAACGCACATTAGAATCTTCATTTCATACAGACTTTGTTCTTTAAATTTTTTAATGTTTATTTATTTTTGGGAGAGAGGAGAGACAATGTGAGCAGGGGAGGGGCAGAGAAAGAGGGAGACACAGAATCCGAAGCAGGCTCCAGGCTCTGAACTGTCGGCACAGAGCCCTACGTGGGGCTTGAATTCTAACTGTGAGATCATGGCCTGAGCTGAAGTCAGATGCCCAACTGACTGAGCTCCCAAGGTGCCCCTCACACAGACTTTCTAAACTAATGTCAGGGTTGGGCTACACACAAACATACAGCTCTGTGGCCCCATAAAACCATTTCTTAGCACTTGGAAATAATGATCTCTCCCTTAACCCAGATGTATCTCCTTTGGCCTTGCTAACTTTTTCAAGACCTCTTTTCATCTCTTATTTCTCCTCTCCTGCCTAGTGACCTATGACTAAAGGCTCTAGTCGGAAAACCCTGGTGTTGTGTGAACTCCTGGGCAGTGAATTCAAAAATTACAGTAAAATGTTAGAGATCCTATAACCCTTACTGGAAAGCACGGTAAGGCTGCCCGTCCATTATGTCCTTCTCGCCTGTGTGTTGCGAAGGGACAGTGTGACATGCATTTCTCAGGCAGGTTCCTTACAAGCACGGGCACAGAGGTGGCAGCTTCATAAAGTTTCAGCCTCTACCAAATCAAAAAACAACATCTGTGTTCCCATCACTGGAAAAAACTGGATTCTAAATGATGAGCAAGCCTACTTTCTCTGTTTCTGACAATGCCTGAATGTGGAAAGGGCACTGGGGTTTGAAGCAAAGGAACTCTGTCTGAAATTAGACACACGGGGACACATAACGTGTACGGCCCCCTCGATCGCAGCAGCTGGACAGAGCCAACACGGCACGAGGAGGGCACGCTGGGGCTACTCCAGGGCCGAAAATCTTGATACTATACGTCATTACTTCTCTTCTCCACTTTTTCTTTTTAAGTTTATTGATTTGTTTTTGAGAGAGAGCAAGTGTGAGTAGGGAAGGGGCAGAGAGAGAGAGAAAGAGGTAGAGAGAGAATCCCAAGCAGGCTCTGTGCTCTCAGCGCAGAGCCTGACGCAGGGGTCACACTCAGGAACTCTGAGATCATCACCTGAGCCAAAATCAAGAGTCAGATTCTTAAGGATCAAGGCACCTGAGTGCCCGTCTTAACCACTTTCTTCATAGTCTACAAAAGGTACCCAAGAACTTTGAGAAAAGCTGCTTCCAGTAGAGAGAAATAATGAGAAGCCCAACTAAGAAATCAAAATAAAAAGAACAGACTGAACAGATGCCACCAAAACAAATGGAGCAAAACATATTAAAATCACTGGTGGGTGAAAATGCTTAGCAAGTGAAAGAAGAAAAAAGAAAATGAGGCAGTAAATTCATCTTTACCACTTCTAACTTCCTCAACTTAAATGAGCAAAACAGAAATACAGTTTCAAAATGACAGAGACCCCAAATATCTGCCTCTAGTTGTCCAATTGCCAATTCTACCTAAAAGTTCAAGCAGGAGTTTAACTGAGGTGAGACTCCTGAGTGACAGGTCATTAATGAAATGGCTTAACGATGGCCTTGTGATGAAGAACTGGCTTCTAAGGCAATTCCGGCATACTCGTAATTTCTGAATTCTTCGTTTTATAGCCCAGGTTTGGAAAGAGAGAAATCTCTATTAGAGGTGTAAGTAGGGGTTACTGTGCTTATGCTTCCGTTTGCGTCTAGAGATTTTATATATTTGGGATCTGGCCTCCGCCACTAATTGAGCTTGAATTGAGACTAAGGCTGTCATTTCGTGCTTTTTAAATGGCCTCTGGCGCCACAGAAAAGTACAAAACAGGTTGGTGACTGAACGATCTCTGTGATCTAAATTTTTTAAATGTAAGAAAAGACACACCATCGCGCAAAGTAAGCTGAGCAGCTTGTTTTAAAGTTGCCACTTCTGGGGCTCCTGGGTGACTCAGTGGGTTAAGCATCTGACTTCGACTCAGGTCATGATCTCAAGGTTCATGAGTTTGAGCCCCGTGTCGGGCTCTGTGCTGAGAGCTCAGAGCCTGGAGCCTGCTTCGGATTCTGTGTCTCCCTCTCTCTCTGCCCCTCTGTCACTTGCACTCTGTGTGTTCTCTCTCTCAAAAATAAAAAACATTAAAAATTTTTTAAAGTTTTTATAGAGCATTAAATGTACTCTGTCCCGCTGAAATTCAGTCATCTAGACGATCATTTTATAGGTAACGAGAATATCAGTGAGAAAAAGACAAGTTAAGTATGTACGCGTGATCTTTTTAAGGGCGACACAGAGAATTTCACAACCTCAGCTTTCAGGAACGAAAAGCATCTGCAAACTTCAGGATTATAAATATTATGAAATAGTAATTGATGTAAGTCAAGAACAAAAGAGAGCCGCAAAGGAAAACTAGTAGATGCTTCCGCCCGCCCCACTGAAGAAAGTCAACTGAGTCAGATGCAAGCTTTAGCAAATGTGCAAAAGGAAGGACTTTCCTTTCCAATCTCAAAGGAATTCTGGAGCAGAAGGTGAGGAGAGAAGAATCAACCGTAAAACTGGCTTTCCCTGCTATGGAGGATAAGTTAGGTACTATCATTGAGAATTATCAATCGCACACAAAAAATTCACCTTTTCTCAGAAGAACTGTTTAGAATCCGGTCTCCATAAACCTTCGGGCGGGGTGCAGAGCGGCGGCGGTCCCGGTCACCAGTAAACCTCTGAGAGCAAGCAACCACCTGGGCCGTCTGCTCATCTTTTCCTCAGGGACTGAGTGAACCGGGGGACCTAGTCCTTCTCTCAAGCCATCGGCAATCTCTTGGGATCGTGTAACTGATCTGCTAGTTCGTACGGATTCTCAGACAGAAGACTGTTTCCTCAAACCATCATTCTAAGATGAGAAGAACAGTATCCTTGCCCCTTCGTGGTCGGCAGCACGACACACATTGAACACCACTTCTAACAGCAAGGAGATAGCACTTCACACCCATTAGGATGGCTACTACGAAAGAAGCAAGCAAGCAAACAAACAGAAAGTGACAAGTGGCGAGGATGTGGAGAAAACAGAACTCTCGTGCACCGGTGAGTGGCATGGCCACTGTGCAACACGGTACGGCAGTTTCACAAAAAATTAAAGACAGAATTACATATTATCCAGTTAATGCCACTTCTGGGAATATACCCAAAAGAATTGAGAGCAAGGCGTCAAGCAGGCTATCAGTAGGCCAAAGCTCATTTTAGCATTATTCACTGTAGCCAAAAGGTGGAAACAACCTAAATGTCTATCAATGAAGGAATGGATAAACAAACTGTGATATAGCCATACAATGGAATATCAATTAGCCTGATAAAGGAAGGAAGTTCTGGGGCGCCTGGGTGGCTCAGTTGGTTGAGCATCTGACTCTTGGTTTCCACTCAGGTCATGATCCCAGGGTTGCAGGACTGAGCCCCGCATTGGACTCCATGCTGAGCATGGAGGCTGCTTGAGATTCTCTCTCTCTCTCTCTCTCTCTCTCTCTCTCTCTGTCCCTCTCTCCCCCTCTCCCTCCGCCCCTCTCGCCCACTCGTGAATGCTCTCTCTCTAAAATAAAAAAATTTTTAAATTTTAAAAAAGGAGGAAATTCTGACACCTATTACAACACAGGTGAACCTTGAAGATATTATGGTAGGTAAAATAAGCCAGAAACAAAAGGATGAATATTTTATGACTTCACTTATAAGAGGTACTCGGCCTAGTTAAATTTACAGAGAGAGAAAGTAGAATGGTGGTTGCCAGAAGGAGGGGAAAAATGAGAAGTTAGAGGGATGCTGTTTCATTTTGGGAAGACGAAAAAGTTCTGGAGATGGAGGGTGCTGATGGTTGTACAATAACGGGAATGTGCTTCACGCCACTGAATGTACACTTGATGAGGGATAAAATGGTATTACGTGTATTTTACCGTAATAAAAAAGTTCGACATGTCTACAGGTGTACACAGAAAGCTTTCCTGGGGATTTCCACTGGGAAGTAAAGCTGAGTGCGTGAGACTGAGAAAGGTCTTAGTTTTGTTCTGTTGGAATTTTTTACCAGGTACTCGGGTTATTTTCATTATAAATAAAACCAACGAGAATTAAATCAGCCTTTAACCTGGAAATTCCTCTCTTAAAAATTCAGCGTAAAAAAACAATCAGGGAAAGTACAATGATGCATAGGTAAGGATACTGTTTTTAATGTTAAAAATGTACAAGCAATGCAAATAGTTATGACATGAGGACTGGTTCAATAAATGGTGGCATGTCTCTACAACGGATGCCCAGGCACCTGTCTGAAAGAAAAGGGGGCCCATAACATCTTAAGTTCTAAAAACAGGTGACATTTATGACCTCATTATTGTCTGAAGAAGGGTGACATGTAGATACTGCATGCACATTCCTGTTCAGATAAAAGCCTGGAAGGTTCCACATAAAATGGTTGTTCCTGGATAATAGTATTAAAGGCAATTTCTATTTATTTATATTCTTTAACTTTGAAAATTTTTAAATTTTTTTTAACGTTTATTTATTTTTGAGAGACATAGAGACAGAGCGTGAGCAGCGGAAGGGCAGAGAGAGAGAGGCAGACACAGAATCCGAAGCAGGCTCCAGGCTCCGAGCTGTCAGCACAGAGACCGACGCGGGGCTCGAACTCAGACTGCGAGATCATGACCTGAGCTGAAGTCGGCCGCTCAACCGACTGAGCCACCCAGGCGCCCCTAACTTTGAAAATTTTTAAAGTTTATTTGAGAGAGACAGCATGAGCATGAGTTGGGGGAGGGGCAGAGAGAGAATCCCAAGCAGGCTCTGTGCTGTCAGTGCAGACCCTGATGCGGGGCTCGAACTCATGAACTGTGAGATCATGACCTGAACTGAAATCAAGAGTTGGACGTTTAACCAACTGAGCCACCCAGGTGTGCAGAGTTTTTATTAATATACTAATAATTACTGCAAAGAACTCCTGTAGTCAGAGAGTAACAGGGCTCTTTCTATTTTGAGAAACAAACAAGCAAGGGGTGCAGGGAACCCTCAAGGACACAATGAGTAATTTAGAAGTCATGAAACCTTTAAGGGTACCAGGGGCTACCCTGCCTTGTGGCATCTCCAGGCCCTAGCCTGAGGGAGCCAGAGAGGCTCCTGAGAGAGCCCGGTGCCAACGCTGAGCCTTTGCCATATTTCCCATCCTACAATCAACATACTCTCATTTCTCAAAAGAGTCAAACCGGCGGAATTTTCCATATGAATACCTAATTCTGATGTCTACTTTTCAGACCTCACAACAATGATATGTGGCAATAATAATAATAATCAGCAAATTTAAGATAGCTTTCAACTAGAAAATTCTCTCAATCCATTGCAGATGAATCTATTTTTTATTTTAGCCAACCGCTGCCTGTGTTCATGTCCTTCTAGACAAGCGACAGATGCCATGAACAAACTTTTCAAGAAGTTTTCCTACTCTTACGGTAATGTTAAAACAACGGGTTTCCTTTTGTCATGCTATCTTCCCTTCTGTGTAGTTTTGAAAATAGTAGAAATTAAAGCCAACAGAAAAAGACGTAAAGAGACATACATATTTTATAGATATCATCAACTCTTCCCTTTAAAATTTTTTTCAACAAGGGACAGGAATATGGAAGACATATGACGCATTGTAAGCCTTACTTATCCTGGGGTTGATTTAGGGAATTTTATTTTGTGTTTTGAAAATGAGGGACTTCTGCTTTTAGGCAGACAGACATGAACGACTCACAGTGAGGAACGAGACCACCTATCACTGGCAAACTTTTAGAAGTCAAATAGTTTAGTGTCTTTATTTTACTGTGCATATGAGCAAATTAATATAAATGCTTGGTACTATAAAAGTAGCCAAATATCTTCACCTCGATATAAAAAAAAAGAAAAACAGTTCACCAGCACCCAAAAGTCACTACTCACAGCTTTTCCATTCAGCAGGAAAACTCCGAATGTCCATGCCTCCCAAGAGTGAAATGCCTCGTAGCCAGCTCACTCTGCGTGGAGATATTCTTCTCGCCTAAGTTAACCTGAAGAGCGAGCTGGATTTGTTTACGGCACGAACATCTGTAATTGCTAAACATCTCGGTGACATGGTGTAACAGTTACTGCTTGTGCAAACTGCCCATCGAAATGACTGCGGTGAGCGCACATGAAAACCCAAGACACAGAGAAACCGAAAACATCTGTAAAAATTAATGGCTGAATTGACCAAAGGGGTGTGGGGGGGGATTAAAACGGCTAAATCGTTCCAGTGCAACATTCGGCTTTAGAAAAGGCTCCTCCACGTTATAGGTTCTTCCTTACCATATCCACAGCCTCCCCTCTGAGGGGGATCCTAGCCCGCATACACTTCACTGTAACTCACCGGGGCAAACCCGTTACAAGTCTTGTTAGAAAACAGCACAGACAAGATGCAAGATTAAGGGGGCTTATTACATCTCTAAAAGCAAAGAAAGAAATACCTCTTCTCCCATCCTGCAGTCAGCCTCCTTTCTTCAGTTTGAAAAGGTCCCAGAACTACCCTGGAGCACTCCCACTTCCTTCCAAAAGCCAAAGGCACCGAGCCTGAAGGACCCAGCCTAACCCTGAGTCATACTTGGGACCAAATGAGCAATGCGGAGAACAAAGCTCGCGTTTGTTTATGGTTCAGGAAGCCAGGGCCGATTCATGGCTTGGGTGGCTTTGCGAGAAGTCCTCCTCCCTCGCCTGCATTGCAGCAGGAATGTAGCTGTCTCCCGGGGACCCACAGGTGTGACCATTCACACAAGGAACACACTGAAAGAGTGTTTATTTGGCAGGACCCGGTGGCCACTTCTGTTTAAAAATGTCAGAGAGAAAATAAAAAGCCCACTATCGTTCAACAGATAATCTGATGGGGAGTGACAGAGGTGTAGAATATGGTTCGTATATGAAACGCCCGTCGTAAAAATACCTGTGTTTTAAACAAATAAAAATTAGTGGTGATAAACACAAATGAGTTATTTAAAAAAAGGGGAAGAAATGAAGAAGAAAAAACAGCTGTGGCTTTAGAGAAACACTCACCCTAGGAAAACTCCAGCAAAACTGTTGCCAGCCATGCCACCGGCAGCAGCATCACAGATGATAATAAAATGTTTCAATAGCAGTCTTGCTTTTTCCCCAAATGAGATACCGTTTGAATCGGCACTTCAATGGATTTGGAGCCCAGTGGTTAAGAGTTCAAAGCTGCAGAGCCAGAGTGTCTGAGATCAAAATCCCAGCTGGGCTACTTCCCAGTTATGTGATTTGGAGCAACTCATTTAACCTCCATTCGCCTCAGGTTTCCTCATCTATAATATGGGGCTATAAGCACCCATCTATAGGGTTGTCTGGAGGATTAAATAAGTAATAGATGCCGAGTGCTTAAAAAAGAACCTGGCACAAAGCAAGCACGCTATCAGCCACTAATCACAAATTCAGGACGACTTCCCAGGGCAGGGCGCCAAGTCAACAGCATCCTCACCTTACCACAGTTCCTGCGTCCTTAGACTCTGACCTGTTTCGCTTCTTAACTGCGGCTCGATTTTAAATGTTTTAATTGTGCTAACTGAAAAACCACTTATTCAATATCTAGTAACTGCCTGCAGCGTAGGGGGCCCTGAATGAGACGCTATCTCAGTGCTCAAGAAATGTGCGATCTGCTTGGGGAAATAAGACACCGGTCTGTTTATATGTCATGCAAGAAAACAAATATGGGGGGTGCCAGTAGGATGCACATGGCAGGGGGGTGCGGGCGGTACAGAATTAACATTTGGAATTTAGAGGGCAGATAAGAAGTCACCTTTCCAAAACCTAATTAGGATGGAGAGAAAGGACAAATTGCCTGCACAGAAGAATTCCCACCAATTTATGAAGATATCTGTCCCTAAAGGAGGTAAGAGCAACTCCCCACTCCTTAAGTGAGTGGGGTGCATAGTGACTTCTTTCTAAAGAGTTGAATCTTTAGGGAAAAAAAGGGGGGAAAATGGAACAACTTTACAGTGAAGAAACCTCATAAACACGACCCCAGTCAGGTGACCAAAGTCAACACCAACAGTGAGAAGTCATGCTGACAGGATGTGCCCTTGATACGATGGGATAAGAACGGCAATTCGCCACTTCCTCCCCCGAATCCACCACTTGGGTCTAAGCAGGAGAAAAAACTTTCAACCAATGCTAATTTAAAGGGATTCTTTTTTGTTGTTGTTGTTAATGTTTATTTTTGAGAGAGAGAGAGAGAGAGAGAGAGAGAGAGAGAGAAACAAAGCATGAGCAGGGGAGGGGCAGAGAGAGAGGGAGACACAGAATCCGAAGCAGGCTCCAGGCTCTGAGCTGTCAGCACAGAGCCCAACGTGGGGCTTGAACTCACAGACTGTGAGATCATGACCTGAACCAAAGTGGGACGTCTAACCGACTGAGCCACTCAGGCGTCCCTACTTTAAGGACATTGTGCAAAACTTCTCAAAATTGCCAAGGTTATCAAAAACATGGCAAGTCTGAGCAACTGTCACAGTCGAGAGGAACCTAAGGAGATGCAATGTCATGGGGTATCCTGGATGGGATCCTGGAACAGAGAAAGGGCATCAGGGAAAACTTAAGGAAACCTGAATAAAGGATGGGCCTCCGTTAATAATCACGTATCGATATTGGTCCATTAATTGTGACAAACGTACCATATTAATGTGAGATGTCAACAAGAGAGGACTCTGGGCGTGGGGTATGTGGGAGCTCTCTGTATTACATTTACGACTTTTCTATAAATCTAAAACCATTGTAAAATAGAAAGTTTATTAAAAGCTAATTAGAAAGATCAGCTTGCTGTATGAATACGTATACGTAAATAAATGTATTAAGTGATTTACAGACATACATGGTTACACTCGTGAATATATGCACATAAATGTATTTAACAATGCCTCCCCCACTTCATCTATTATTTATTATCTCTGTATCCTTAGCCTGTCTCTTAACAGAGATAGCCGAATGCTGAGTCCTGGCCTTTTGCTTTCCATAATACACAAAAGAGTTTTCTTTGAAAGGAAACTTGGCTCTTCTACCAGTTCTGCTGCCAACCCAGGCTACAGCGGCCTAACTCAAAGAGTGTGCATGAGGTGGGCCCATCTGCCCCTTTCCAAGAGCTACTAGAAGCTCCTGGTGCCTGGCCAATTAGTCATCAACCACGGAGCCCCGGGGCTGGCAGCTCTCCCAGCTACTTCCTCCCCATCTCCAGTCCACGCTGCCCGGCACCTCCCGGTTATCTCTCAAGTGCCAATCTGGTCATGCCACTCCCCAACGGAACTCCTCCACCGACCAGCCAGCTCCCCCAGAAGAAGCACGGCTTGTGGCTGGCAGAGCCCTGCGGGAAGAAGGCCCGCTCCCCTCCGACCACCTACGTCCTCCTCCACCACCACTACCCCCTCCCCTGGACTCCAGCCGAATCCGGCCCTCCTGCATAACCATGCTCTCTCCTTGTCCATGCACATGGTGCCAGGACCATGAAACCCTGTTTATCTTTTAATACTTGGCTCAAATACCACTTTGCTTAAAAAGATCTCCCTGACACCCCCCCCCTCCCTTCTGGACCTTCAGGAGAAGTAGTAGCTCCTTCCCCTACTCTCTCTGATGCTTTGGACATACCTCTGCTAGTCCTTTTCCCCTGCATCATAAGGACTTTTATCCATATCCGCTTTTTTCCCCACGTATACACAATCCAAAGCACTAAATGAGAGGCCTGTATGTGACAGTTGATTCAAGGCGTGATGCAGGGGAGGAGGTGTTAACTCCATTCCAATTACCTACACCAGATCCACCTCACCCCAAATGAATATCCTGCCGGTAAAAAATCTGCATGTTTCACACTAATACAGAATCCAGACATGCCTCCTAGCTGATTCCTTTACAAACGGATTGCTGCTCCTGAGCTCGTTTACCTAGCAATTTCCAGAGCTGCCGCTGCTGATCCATAAAAGGCATTCAATAAAGCTTCAGTAAGTGAATGAATGAGCCAATTAATAAACAAATGGAAGAATGAGTCTGTAGCCAGACCGCAAGCAGACCCCAAACAGAATGAATCTTCCTTCATAATTTCAACTGGGTCAGGACAAAACACTAGATTCCTGTAGCCAGTCCACAAATATTTACTGAGGGCCAACTATAGTTTAACAGTGATTTTCAAGGAGTTATAAATATGTTGGCGACTAACACGGGCAAGGTCCAAAATCATGGCTCCTCCTCCTTCCCTTCCCTTCCCTTCCCTTCCCTTCCCTTCCCTCCCTCCCTCCCTTCCTTCCTTCCTTCCTTTCCTTCCTTCCTTCCTTCCTTCCTTCCATACTTACTTTCTAATGGCTAATATTTAAGACTTGGTGATGTCAAATGAACAGCTATACAGATACAGTGAAATTCAATTCTACTTGTCTGAGTTTGAAATTTTCCATAATAAAAACTTTAAGCACTGATCCTGGAAACTGCACTGCTATTTACAGGCGCTCCTTCTGTTCTAATAACCAGAAGGGCAGCAATAATAACTACGAACATTAATCAAGTGATGATTAAATGCCAGGCACTTTTCTACCCATTTTTTTTTTGTGTTACTTAATCCTCAAAACAACCATATGGAGCATGTCCTATTGGTATTCTAATTTTACAGATGAGGAATCTAAAGCAGTGAGTGCTTAAGTAATCTGTCCCAGGAAGAGTCAGAGTCGGGATGGGAACCCGGGCAATCCTGCCTGCATGCTCAATAACCATTATATGCCTAAAAACACAAATTTCAGGCCTCCTGGGAATGTGATTCTTGGTGATGATCTGGCCGTAACTGAATATTTCTGAGAAAATACTACTATGCTGCGTGTTTTAGAAAGTAGATGTCAAGCACATATAAAACAGTAAACAACACCAGACATGTCAAAGAGTAATCCTGTAATACTATTTCTGGTTCCCTTTCCCTACCAACAACAGCCCTCTCCTGACTTCTCCTAAATAAGGAAACTTAACATAGACACACTGAGGAAAGACAACACATAAAACGAAGTCTGAAAATCCCAGACCATTCACCCAGGCCAACAGTGGGCATCTTAATAGCATCTACCCATTAAAAATCATGGATTTTCCAACCACTCAAGAGATGTCATATAATCTTATCTTTTAACCAAAATGAGAGCCATCCCATACTTTAAGTCTCAGGTAATCACAACAAGGTTTTGAACCCCAGTTGGGTCTCATTAGTCAAAGAAGGTGTCGTTAGCTTCTGAAGATCCCCTGCGCTTATTTCTAGTCGTCAAATGATTAGAGACATAAATCTCTCATTTTTAAGGAACTAAGATCATCACTTTAGATGTTTACATGTTTTAATTTTACTTAAGTATATGGCTTGATGAATTTTTACTAAATGGATAAAAAGACTGCCTATATATAAAAATAGTAAAATTTCTCTTACTGCAATTTGGCTGATTAGAAAAAATGATTAGTAGCTCATTTATATACAATTTTAATTCTCCCTCTCCATTACAAGTGAAAGTTACAACGTTGATATCATAAAGGCATTAATTTGGGTGACAAATGAGATCCAAGATGATTAGAGTTGAAAAGAGACTGTCACAAACACAATGCTGGGTTGTGGGATATAGTGGCAAATGTAGGAAGAACACAGATCATTGCAAGAGAAAGATATGAGAAGTCACAAGTGGCAATCAGCTAAGACAGACTGTGGAAAAGGAGCTTCTTGGAGAATTTCCTTATAGGGAATCCAGTAAACAACCAATATAAAGAGCCTGGGCATGGAAGGAGCTGGCACCAAAAAGCCAAGATTATTCTACATAAAGGCATATCAGGTTAGGTTCTGGGGACTCCCTTGAGTATCGGTAATTTACCCACCTATGTGTAATACCTGCCATTCCTTTCCCTCAGTGTTTGGCCAGATGTGATCATCTGAGAGATTCATGAAAAGGGAAGGGGTTTAGAAAAAGACTGGGGCTAGGGTGGGGTCACAAGGAAGCAGCCTGATGAGGAAATTACCTCTTGGGTCCATAGGGGGAGGATAGAAGGTACCAGCCATATTTATGAGAATAAGGTTCTGTCCGGGATGCCTTCTTGCTTATAGTCTTCCAACCCAATATCCAGGCTGATGACTTCCAAACCTACAAGAACAGTTCTCTTTCAATCACTGCTTATTTATCCAATAGTCTGCTGGATGCCGCCACTTGATGGTCCCACAAGTACTTCAAAAATCCAGCTAGTCTAAACTGAACCTGTAACCTCTCTCCTCCCCAAATATCTTTCTTCCCTAGTGGGCTCTAACCAGGAATGATACTACCATCTACCTGGCTGCTTAAGCCAGTTGCCCAAGATATCATTTTCAAGTCTTCCCTTTCCTTTATCCTCCACATACTGTCCAATTTCCTCATTCTACCTTCAAAATATTTCCCCAAACCATCCATGATAGCACTTCAAAGCTTTAAGAGAGAAAAACTATTTCTCTTATCTTGATGTTTCCTGTCATGTACAATGGAGCCCAAATGGACACTTTATGGACACAACTGGACAATCCTAGAACTCTGTTCCCTTATTCACTTTCTCAGGGGGGAATGAAATGACTTCTCTGATAGCTGAACTTCAGAAAAATTAACTGGGCACATTTCACCTCAACTCTTCTCTTTCCTCCTCTTTGAAGTTGGTTTTTGCTCTTCCCCAAGGGGCGGACCCTTCTATCTCACATGGGTCTGGCTTTAGTTCAGTGCTGCTGAGACTGGGTGGGTGGGTCTGTCTAATTCTGGGGATCAGCTGGCAGGCCCACTTGGCTCTCACATTCATCTACATCCTTCAACTTTGCCTTCGTCAATAACAACATTGCTATATAACATAGGTAGAGAAAGGTGCCCAAATCTTAAGTGTACAGCTTTAAGGAATTTTCACAAAATGAAATAAGATCCGTATCAATAGAGAAATATACCATATTCATGGATTGGAAAGGTATCAATTCTCCCCAAAAGTATATATAGAGTCAATGCAATCTTAATCAAAATTCCAAAAAGGTCTTTTTTTGGGGGGGGTGTGGGGGGGTGATGACGAGCTAACTCTAAAATTTATATGAAAACACAAAGGCTCAAGAATAGTCCAGGAAACTTTGAACAAGAGGAACAAAGATTGAGGATTTATACTGCCAGTTATCAAGACTGGCTCTAAAACTACAGTAATTAAAGTAATACAGAATGAGTGCAAGGACAGATACGGACCAACAGAACACAGAGTTCAGAAACGAACCAACACATACACAGACACTTAAATTATGACAAAGGCGATAATAGCTGTGCAGTGCAGATAGGACGATCTTTTCAATAAACATTGCTGGGAGAAATGGATACCCATACTGAAAAAAGGAGCAAAAGTATTAGGTTGGTTCTCCATCCACTGACTCATCTTATTCATTAACTGGTTTACAACCTAGATGGGGGCAGGAGGTTATTGAGAGAGCCAAAATAAGTTTCTTTGAACCTCTTTCCTGAATTTCAGTTACCCTGTCTTCTGTAATCCACTCCTCCCATTGTAAACTGAATACCTTCTCTAAATCATCTATCCGATCATTTTATTCTCTTGCTGAAAACAGCTCCCTAGTCATGCTCCTCAATGCCTTAAGATCAAGTCCAAACTACTTAACAAGTCACTAGGTCTTTCCTGATCTGGGCCCTGTTCCTTTTCTATTTTCTTCTCTCCCCACTTCCTGCTGAAGCTTCGACATGTGTTCTGTGCTATCTCAATTTCCCTTTCAGACATTAATACATATTGTTCTTCTCACCTTAATAACTATACTCCTTGGCTTGATGAATGTCTACTGGACACCATGGTTCTCAGGCTAAACATCACTCCCTGTAGGCCTACAAACATTACTTCCTATATGAAGGAGGTACACTTGTACATGAATACTCACTCTCCAGCCTCCCTCACAACTCACCACTTCCTGCCATGCACCGTGTTCTCAACCTGATCTCAGCTGCGGCATTCCCCACACCTGTATTGTTATTGCTTGTTTACTTCTCTGCAGCTCCCTGAGGGCATTGACCTGGTCCTGTTTACCCCAGTGCTGAACATATAGTGAGTACTCAATAACTACTAGGTGAAATGAGTTACATTTATAATTTCAAAGTATCTTCTGTTATATAACATTTATCAAGTCCTATGAGGTAGGATACATATACAGAGTATTTCCATTCTACATATGGCCCAGTGGAGGTTAAGTGGTTTTGTCAGGGTCAATCAGTGGTACCATGCCCTTCTAATCTTCTGATATTTAACTTGGTTCATCTTTAGCCACACTGTATTTTCCATTATTTTAATACAACACATACTTACCCCTGGGCTTAGTTTAAATGTTATATTTTTTCCCAAGGTTCTTCTTTTTTCCTTTAATCTTTTATCAAGGTAAATACACAATATATATAAAAATAGACTACAGGCTACTCATCCACCATGTATTCACCCAGTTTCAACAATTATCAACTCATGACCAATCTTGTTTCCTTTGTGCCCTACCGACTCTTCCATCTTCCAAATTACTGGAAGCAAAGTCTCAGATATTAAATGACTTCATCGGTCAATATTTCAGTTAAATGTTGCATTAAACAAATCTTTCACAGGCGTACCCAACTGGTAGTATTAAAAGGACTCATAAACGGGATCCTTCCTTATAGCTCGACAGACTGAGAAGCAAGACTACTCACTATTTCCCTATTGTTCGGGTGGGGAAAGTCATGTAATACCTCTCCTGATGTATAATTATCAGCCTTCGGTCACTCTGGTTAGGGTGATACAGATTAGGGCATGGCTAAAATAAGCACAAAATTTTCTAGTGACTGAGAAAAGTGGATCTCAAAATTTCACAACTTGAAGGGACAATATAATACGCTTGCAATTGTCAAAAATTACCAGATTCCTTTTTTTATTCATCCAAGTTATCAAACCAGCCATCTAAGAAGGCCAACTGCTCCAGCCCACATGGAACACCTACTTGAGTCTCACCTAACAAATGCTGTCACATGAGATTCAGTCTGTGTTTCTGCAAAATCAAAACAGCGAGCTGAACTCTCAAAGGAAACTTCCTTCCTCAAACACACTGCTTGGACACAAAACCATCTCAAAAGTGACGAGAACCAGGCTGCGCACTAGTAAAACATTATCGCCCTCACCAGCCCTCATGCCGGGTTGTGCAATAAACTAATGGATCCATAAATCTATGCAACTATCCATAGTGCCAACAACAGTGGGTGGAGATAGTTTTGAGTCCTTTTAGATGCTGTAAAAAATTGTCCAGAGCCAGTAAAGCAAGCTGGGAAGTTTATGTTTTCTCCAGAGGCTCCGCAATGAGAAGCGGGTTAAGACTGCTGCCAGCACATGGTTTCCTTCTGCAAACAAGTCATGAATCAAGACGCATACAATGCGCGCACATGTATATATTACTCTGATGATGTTAACATGTCATGTCATCACGACCAATACAATAAATCTCTGCTTCACAAATGCAGTGAACCCAAAAACCACTCTATTTTCAACTCTATAACTGTTACATAATCCCACCCAGTCCTGTCATGTTATAGAGGTCTGTAATGTCCCGAGTGCTATGTCAATACGGTTTTCATATTATTCACGCACCTGTTACTTACTGGACACACCTAACCTACCATGTGCCACGCGGTGTTCTAGGCACATAGCATACATGGGTGAACCAAATATATAATAAACATAACAAAAAATAAATATGATGTTAGAAAGGGTTGCACGCTGTGGAGAACAAGCAATGCAGCACAAGTAAGCAGGGCGGGCCAAGGGGGCAGGTTTCACAATGAGTGGGCCGGGGCAGGGCTCACTGAAAAGGTGAAGTCTGAGCAAAGCAGCAGGGGGAGAGGCATGCAGGCAGGCGGGCAGGTGGATACAGGGTGTTTAGCCACAGGAAACCACTGATGAAAAGGTCCCCAAGTGGGAAAGTGCTCGGTATGCTTAAGAAAAGCAAGGGGCCAGGATAGAGTAAGCGAGGGGAGAAGGTGAGGGACAAAGTCCAAGTGGTAATAGAGTTGAGTCACTTCAGCCTGGGGGCCCTGGGGAGGCCTTGCCCTTCGGTTCTCTGGGGAGCCGCTGCAGGGGTGCGAGCAGAGGTGTGGCACGATCGGACCTGGGGTTTCAAAGGATCACCTTCACTTCACTGTTGAGACTAGACTGTAGGGGAAGGGGAGAAGCGGAAAGCCCTATTAGGGAGGCCATCGAGCGATGATGAGAGGTCAGGGGAGCCACGGAGGCGACGAGCTGATGGGTCGTGGTGGGTGCTAGACATTCATAGGAGGCAGAGCTGATGGAGTCACCTGATGGATCGGACATGGGTTGTGAGAGAAGGAAGGAAGTCAGGGACAACCCGAAGGCTTTTGTCCTGACCTGTAGGAGGGGGAGTAGCACGGCCTTCACTGAGACGGGGAAGGCTGTAGGCAGAGTGGTTTGAGGGGGATGATGACGAGTTCAGGCTTGGACAAGCTGGTAAGAACTTAAGGTCTTCACGTGGAGATGTGCAAGTCGGCAGCTGGGCACGCGGCCCTAGGGTCCAGAGGAAAAGTGCGCTGAGGTACGAACTTGGGATTATTATACGGGACGCCGATACTGCTACTGCTAATAACCCAATTCACTATTGGGGTCAGAATATTCACAGCAATAATAAAAGCCCCCCCCCCACACACACTGCCCTTCCATACAGAGAAGAATAACACCAAGAATCATACAGCAAACAAAAGGCATTAGGTGTTTGCTGACCGAATCAATGATCGTGTTCATTTCAACCATTTGAATAAAATGAAGAAAAACTACATCCATCTTTTCTTCCCAAGATGAGGACTTGCTCTTTTGTAAATATTTACAGGAGTCTGAAAGCGATCATGTGAAAGAGAAATGAGCTTGCAAGCTGGGATACCATCTAGATAGTTTTCAGATCTTGAGAAACATCATCTATTGCTGACTGAAAGAAACCAGGCTGGCTCAGATAAGCTGCAGTGAAAGAAGCGTAAACGGAACAGTCTTTCATGTCTAAATCTTTCTGCCTTTTTCATCTCCAAGAGTATTAAGTGTCCAAAAGTTTCCTTTCCAGATTCTGTTTCTAATGCATGACACCAGGCGAGGTTGCTGGGGGCTGGGGAGAAGAGGTGGGTGGAAGTTCCACAGCTGTGGAAGATGATGCAACTTTGAAAAATTCATCTCACCCAAAAAATGAAAAACATTTTAAAGCCACTGATAAACCTGCATTAGGGAGGCTGCCAACGCCCCCTCCCCCAAGCCTACTGGCACACACATCAAAGCAAAAGTTTCAGCACTAAATCGAATTAACAAACATTCCTTAAGCACAGCATGAGTGTAGTTTATTACAATCTGGAAAATTCCACAGAATTTATCAAATCCTAAGTAAAGCTATGGTGCTCAGAAGTGTACCACAGTAGACATCACCGATGTCACAAGCGCGATGGCTCTGGGTGTGTTGCTGTGGCAACCGTGCACTCGGCAGCAACACGCTGTCTGCCTCTCGCCAACCCAGAACCAGAGGTAGAAGAAAACAGGCAGCTTCCTGATGGTAAGCACCCAGGGAGTCTCAGCACGGCCCGGCTCCATCATACACACACGCGGGAGGCTTCCTTTAGGCAATCTGAAATCATTCCCACCTAACTCCTAGAGAAAAAGTGCACAACCCTTCCCTCAACTGCAGAACTGGCCAACACGCCCAGGCACGAGGCACTGGAGCAATGGACAAGGAGAAGCGAAAGATGAGCTGGGTCTAGGCAGGAGGGGCTTTTTGGGGGGTGGAGGGGAATGGAGACGTGCAGGCCCATTTGAAAAGTCACACGGAGACACATTCCATAGAGATCAGTAAGAAAAGAAGCCGCAAACTAGAGCGCAAGCCTTTCCAGGAAAGCAGTTCCCACGTGGAGGGAGGACCTCAAAGGGGAGAGGGCCAACAAGCAGCATGTGAGGACACCGACACCCCAAAAGAGGCATAAGAAGTCTCAGATGCCAAACCCTACAACGGACTTTTGGGTACTCCACACTGTGTTGAAATAAAGCAAAAACTGTCGAACGTACCTTCTCCACCGGTAGAAAGTCATTCTCTACTTCAATCGACCTTGGTCTTAGTTTTATTGGTTTGTCTTTGAATATATCTCCAAAGCCCACTCCCTTAACTTTCTTCGGCTGGATTGCTGCGGTTGCGACTGTCCCGTTGGCACCTTCGGATTTGGTACTGCTCGAGTCACCCCCATCACTCTCGGAGCCTGTGGTTTCCCTTAAACCTGTCAAGAGTGGGGACGGGGAGAGAAAGAGCTCAGAAATCAGCCGTAGCCGTGAAGCACCTCACAGCCAGCCAGGAGCCACCTCTGAAATTGTTTCCGGTAACAGGGTAACCTGCACTGGGACTTTTCGTTTCGTGTGTCGAATATGTTGCGTTTGGGTGGCTCTGAGTTTTGTTCGATCTCCCCACCCCCAGCCTTTAATTTTAAGAAGTGAATCAAAATTCTTCAAAAGAATCTAATTTCAAAGCAGATCTCTTCGTAAGTGTGACATTTCACCTCTCTTCAGCCGGAGCCCGATTCTGATACAAATTTGTCTCGCCGCAGTCTGTGCAGTAACACCCCTTCCCACCCTGTCCTCGCCTCCCCACCCAGTCAGTACCACATACTGTACCTCCAATCTCTATGACTCAGGGCAATTAGCAATTAGGAATGAAAGTAACATTTCCTAAAGGGAAACTGTAAAGCTAAAAGCCATTTAAACAAATTAGCAATTAAAGAAACCACACAAAATTATGACTGCCAAAGAATTAAATCTCTTTGGATGGCTTCACAAGGAATAAATGCACGCAGACATATTTCTCTAGGAAAGCATTAAACCAAACTTGATATTGAGACGCTTTCCCTGGCAAGACGATTGTGCTTGTGAAAGACGGAAAGGAAACTGTCCTCCTGGAGGCTAGAGGCCCTCAAGCCTACTGCTCTTCTTCCCTAATACCATCATTGTCCCAAAGCTGAATCCCTTTCTAAACAACACTGGGGACATGACACCCTTTCTTTGACCTCTCGTGGCATGTGTTGGAAGTCATCAAATAGTTATCAGCAAGACAACATGAACACTTACCTCCCAGATTCTTTTTTCCCCAGGCTCTGCCCACAATCATGCTCCTAAAAGGAAGAGCCTACTTGTTTCCTAGTTTATTTCGGGGTGTACATTCTCACTTTGAAAGTCAGTACACCAGTCATGCCATCAAAGGGTGGGATTCGAAGGATATTTTATGGAATGCTAGTCTGCCATTCAATCTGTCTCTAAAACCTCTAGCTGTGGAGAATAGTTCCTGAAAATTTACTATATATCCCCTGGTGACGACAGTGCCTTTGATGAAAGCACATCAAACTTTGCTCTGTATTAGCCAATTGTGCACTGTCTTTCAATAGGAAAGGTGGCCTCCTAGTATGTAAGAACAATACACCAAATAATTGCTCACATAAAGTGTTATAAAATGTCGAAGTCATTCAAATAAAGAAGTCTCAGTGCAGGAAGAAACTGTTAAATGAAAACAGATAAAATATAGAAAGGTCATTATAAATTGCTAACAAGTTTCAAAATCAAATCCTTAAAATTAAAACAATGGCTGTGTTTGTTGCCACTGCTGTTTTCAATAAAATGGTATTTCTAAGCCAAAAAGGAAGGGGGGAAGAGGAGATCCCTGGTGTACATTTTAATTAACTAAAGAAGAGCATCTGTGAGCAAGAGCAGAGGGCAGAGCGCTGAGAAGCCGCCGACAGCAGTGGGGTCAGCCGCGATTTCTAGGACTGGATCTGAGTGTGCAAACATGGAGAACCCCTCCGGATTAGCTATCCATTCATGTGTTTATTTGTTCATTGTCTTTAGAAATATCCCTGCCGGAGATATAATTTTGGAGTCTAAATATTGTGTCATTTCCCCTTTAACATGTTCTCATTTTGCCGTATGGATTCATTCTATGTGATAAATGGCTTGTATATTCTTTTCTGGGTTGGAAAGAACCATTTGAGGGTGGAATAAAGAAACAGTTAGTGGACAGAAACCATCGCCATCCTGCCCCCCGTCCCCACCGCCACCACCGGCACCAGCAGCAGAAGGCAGCTGGGCAGATGGTTTAGGGCAAGGCTCTTTGAGTTCTTCAAAGAGAGGAATCTGAAGGAGACTTCTATCATTCCTCGTTAGTTAGAACCATACTATTTTCAACCGCTGCCATTCGGATTTCGCTGAGCTTCTGGTTTCAGGGATTTGCTGCCTTCTGGGCTCATCTTAAGGACTTTGTATTAATCACTGTGAGAAATGCTCTTCACGTTACACAGGGAAAGGTGGCACGTTCACTCAACCACGTAAGCATGGACCAGGAAGGAAACACGCAGATTTGTCTTCTAGACATGCTGGCAGCCTGCTTCTGTCCCTTTGAAGTATGTAAATTATGCAGCTGAATATCTGGGTTGGTGAAATAACTCAAAATCTAGTCCCTTCCCTTTGGAGGGACAGGAAGGTGACTTTTCATTTTTATGTCAGCTTGGTGCTGAATCTTTTAGCTACTGGTACCTATCACACGCACTATCCCGTAAAGTGTCCCGGCATCAGGCTCAGAGTGCCAGGCGGCACCCACAAGCAGTACGGCCCAGAGTGTGGGCTGTGGGCTGGGGATGGTTCACAAAGGGATCGTTACTGTCGCACGGTGACATCAGCGCAGGAACTGTGCACGCTTAGAAACGCTTATGGCAGCGTGCACCAGTATGACTTGAGATACACGGCCAGTGGACTGGTCTAGGGGACCAGGGAACAAACCAATCCTGGCTGAACGCCTGTGGTGAGGTGAGATGGCACACTGCATGCGTAGTAAAGTCACGTTCGCCAAGACCAGGTATCTGTCCCTGGGGGAATGGAAATAAAAATAACTTCACCACAGACAGTCTGAGAAGCATGGTTCTGCCATTCACGTGGGAACCTTCTCTTTCATCACTTCCGTATACTTAGGTATGTACGCACGTGTGTACATGCATACCAAGGTGGAGGCTTTTCCTTCAAGGCGAAAAAAAGAAAAGAAAAAGAACAAAGGCTCAAATGTTCTTTATTATATGGCTGGCCAGATGACTTAATAAATTACACTTTTGTGTAATTTACCTTAATATTCACGCATGGATCAATTCAGATTGTGAGCCATTTTTGTTTAAATTACAATGCACATGTACAGTGCTATTCAGTGGCAGGAACCGTTCTAAGGGCTTCATGAAATTCATTCATTAATCTCGTTCGCCGCCTTCCCCTCAACTTTTGGCAGCTTTATTTCACAACACAAAAGGCTATACACGTTGGTCCTGCCAAAGGAAGTCTGTTGTGCGGTGACTGGCTGTGAGCGAAGCAGAACACCATTTCTGGCATGGACTGTCAAGCCAAATTCTTATTTCTTTGAACGACACCATGAAGAAATGGTTTATTGGTTTCCAATGGCCCACTCAGAGAAAGCAGTAACCACGAGAGGATGAGAGCTCCAGGGGAAGCCATCTCGCACCACCCCAGGGGCCCAGCGGTACTGGTACAAAGACGTATGCCATGACAAATGCTACCGATCGCTCCTCCGCACCCATGGTTCATGCACGCATGTTACACACATGGCAGAGGCACAAAGCAAACGAGAAAGCGCCAGGGCTGGTGATGAGAATGCTCCTGTAGCACACACCAAGGAGACAGCACTTATTCAGGCAGATAAGTCCATGTCCTTGGATCAGAAATTCACACGGACACTTGGCAGAAGCATGAGCAGCTCAGGAAAGTGCGGCCGCGTCAAGAACCACAAGTACCGGGATCTTAACGTTACAAGTGCTTCCTGCTGTTAAGGTCACTCACTGTAATAGCGTCTGTGGCCCTCCGTCTTTCCCGGTGCAGCTCGGTACAGAATTGTCCCTTCAAAGGTAGTCTTTCCTGACAGTGAATGAGAGAAGAGAAGGGGAGAGAAAAACAAGAGGGGGGGAAAGGGGAGCAAATGATGGCAAAAGAAGGAAGAGGGAGAGTCTTTAACTGAACTTGCCTTCAGTGAATCCGCTGCAAGAGTTTTACCAGCAAATTAATTAGAGACCATTAGGCAGAGTTTAAGAATACTACAGAATGAGCCCAAAGTCCCCACGCAACGAGCGCCCAGAATCGGGGCTTGCTTCTGCAAATGACTGGCATGTAGATTATGCCCCATTTAAACCTGGAAGCCATTTCCACATTTTAACTCAAGAACAGGAAAACCTCAATTAACCAGAGGAAATCCAATTAATCAGATTTCTTAATGAATTCAGCTATACGATGCAAACTTCTCTTTGGAGAGTATGGCCCATGTATAATACAGTTTTAGGCCCCTTATCTTTTATCTTCACCTCTAGAGCCTTGTATGATACAAACTGATAGCCATGACCCCAAGATTCTTAAAAAAAAAAAAAAAAAAAAAGCACAGAATTCTCTTTAAAGATTTTATCCTTAGTACCTTTCAGCAAGAGAAGGTACTAATATGCTAGAGGGGGGCTTTCACCAATGAGGTTTATAAGCAATAGTGGCGTCCGTGTAGACGTTAGGGGTTTTCTGCTTGGCAGTGAGGACACCAGAAAACCCTATTTCTTGGAACACCTTAATTGAGCTTTTGCCGTATCAGTCATGAGACTGTACCTAAGCATGAGGACATAGGACTCACTCTCTGTCAAATGTCAAATTATCTCTTTTTTTGTTGTCACAAGTAGAGGTTGTCAGTAACATAGGACTAGACACACAGCTAAAGCCCAGATTTCTCTGGAATCATGAATAAGTACAGAAAATACACACACACTGCCCTAGTTTGAGTGTGTGTACATACACATGTACACACACATGCACACACATACACACACACACCTTACAGAGGATACCACTGGCAGGTGAAATGGTTTGCTAAAGGCAAACTCAATTAATACACGCGTTACTCTATATTACCCAACAAATGGGTTCTCTTATGGCTTACAAGCTAAATATCAAACTGGAGGCCAGTCATAAGGCTCACTCATAATAGGAACCATTCGAAGTGTTTCAAAGGTTCTTGTTGGATTTGCAGCTTTCGAGGACTCTGACGCCAAAAGAATGGAGCAAGTAACAGCGGTTGTTTTCTTTGGGCAAAGTTTTATTCTGCTTCGTTCCGGTCATTAAGGTGACATTACTCCTAAGGAATGCAGGTGTTTTGTGTGTGAGGCCCTCCCAAACTCAACAGCAAGGGTCCTCTCAGTGTCAGAAAAAGTAAGCCTAAGAAGAAGAAATCAGTATTTTGATCAAGTCCCTCCAAGTACAACAGAACCTCCCTGAGTTCTTCCCTAGGACCAAGTCTGAGGGTCACTGAGGGACACCACAGCTCTGATGCCTCCGAATGGTCAAGCGTTTGTGCAAAGCCCCCTGTACACTGGCAGCAAGGTGCCAGGAAATGGAGCCTGGCTGGGGGTGAGTGAGGACACACCTGTTCTATCCCAAGAGCAAAAGAGGGGCACCTGGGTGGCTCAGCTGGTTGAGCATCTAACTCTTGATTTCGGTTCAGGTCACAATCCCAGAATCCCAGGATCGTGGGATCAAGCCCCAAGATCAGCCCTTGCTGACCATGGAGCCTGCTGGAGATTCTCTCTCTCCCTCTCTCTCTCTCTCTCTCTCTCTCAAATAAAAATAATAATAAAATAAGGAGCAAAAGAGATGGGTAATCAGAAGAAAGTTCATGAATATAAGTGCTGTTTATTCTGTTGGGAGAAATACTCTGGTATCACTATTAAATATTAATACTTAAAGGCAGCAAACGCTGCAAAAAGGAAGAATTTTTAAATTTCAACACAAAATCATGCTTATCGTAGCATCTAATTTTGCCTGAAACTGTTTCATCAATTTGCTAATCGCTCTTCACTGCTACTAGAAGATCATACACAAAACAAATACCATCTAATATTAAAAAGAACAGAAAGTACAAAATAAAAAAGAACGATCTGTTTCTTACAACTAATGAAATACAATATTTCTATATCATGAAAGTGGTGTGCCCCAAGTTTTATAAAGTCATCTCCATATTTGTCTTAGCTTGATAAGTCACGAGAGCATCGGAATCTAAAATTCCCAAATAAGGAATAAGGAAAACAACAAAGTCCATTCAAACTGAAATCTCATGGTTATTAATGGTTACCAAATGGAAACACAAACTTTCTCCCTCTGAATATCATGGAAAATAACTGAAAATGTTTCTGTAGCTAAACAATGTCTCTTAAAAAGAAAACAACTAACAGGAATACTTTTTAGTTTTACAATTACTTTCGAATCTAAGAAATTCAAGAATATTAAAAAAGATGTTAGAAGCAAGAAAAGACATGTTTATGCCTCAAATATGAAGCAAAATGTGTCTGAAAATGAAACTGGACAATAGTAATATCTGGATTTGTCCCTCTGTCCAAATGAATCTTACGGATTCAGGATATTCTCTGATTATAATTTAATATAATATCAATATGATTTCTAATTAGTTCTGTTTCACACTATTTAGTCAATAGTAGCACATGCAAAGTGGAAAGTGAAAAGGTAATTAATCCTGATCTGTGATAAGAAGAAATACACTAAACTCTACTCAAATTTGAAATTTGCTGGACGCTCTGTGAAAGGATAAAGGGCAGGCCAGAACAAAGGCAAGACCAAAGTGTGTGTGGAAAACCCGCATGTAACTGTGGCCTTGTCACTCATCAGCCATGCCACACCCAGGACGTAGTTTCACTAGACTTTAGTGTTCTTCTCTGACGCCAGGCCGGAAGATCTGCAAATTCCTTTCCATCTCTAACATAAGATCCTGCCTCCAGTATTATTACAACTACACGAGCCTCCATATACATGATACATCACCATCTATGAAGTTTGGGGGGAAAATGTTTTGTATCAATTATCAATTTATAGGAACACAGAGTCAATGATAGAGCAGAGATGAAATC
Organism: Paguma larvata; assembly: GCA_030068075.1. Lineage (NCBI taxonomy): Eukaryota > Metazoa > Chordata > Mammalia > Carnivora > Viverridae > Paguma > Paguma larvata. The sequence goes on from CM057830.1 coordinate 14,135,382, forward strand.
GGCTAAGACTGATAGTGGGAAATTAACGGACAAAGGACCTCAGTTTGTTCGGTGAAAAATTACGAGGGAAAAAGGAGGCACGGAGGAGGAATCTATAGATTTAGAAAGACTTGAAACATGATCTGATTATAATCAGACACAAATTACAATGCATGTACCTCCTTTGGATGCACATTCGAACTAACAAATTGTACTAAAAACAGAAGACCGTGAGAGGAAGGGAACACTGACTGCACATTTAATTCCACTGAGGAACTGCCATGATTTTTTTTGGTGCGATAAGGTGTTTTAAGGCACCCACTTATTGATACATATTGAAATATTTACGGATGAAATTATACAATATCTGGAGTTTGCTTCAGAATAATACGGGGGGAGATTGTGCAGTGGAATAAATACAATGAAGGGGCCGGAGGCTGCTAACTGCTGAGGCTGGGTGAGGAGCAGCCAGGGGTCCATTATGCTATTCTCTCGACCTGTATGTCTGTCAGACATTCTCTATAATAACAAGCTTATAAAAATATCTGAAAAAAAGCTTTCATGTTTCAAATCCTATAAAATATAACAGTGTTTTCAAATTTAAATATGCAGCAAAAAGTTTCTGCTACTACATAGCTATGAATTTTCTTATCTGAGGTAAAAGGTTTAAATCAACATATCAACCAACACAATTGCTGTAACTCTTTCCTTGACAGATTAGATTACCCTAAACAAAGATCTAAAGTTTAGAGATTTTCGTAACAAACCACCATATATAAAAATACATCAGGGTAAAAGAAAAGCAAGTTCAAGCAATTTGCACCTGTCATTCAAAGATGAAAATACCTCCTTTGAGTAACAAAGGATTCAGCAAGTGCTTATTGAACCCCTGCCACGTGTCAAGCTGCCCGGGGAACACTTCCTCATAAATATGATGCATGGATTCTTCTAGCACATTCATCCACCGGTTGACAAAACTCAACTTAGTAACTATGCTCAAACACTTTCTGGAAACGCAAATATGAAGAGTACAAATACCAAATAATTATGTACACATATAGGTGTGTGTGTGTGTGTGTGTGTGTGTGATAGAGATATACAAGGACACACTGTACACAAAGTTTTCTTCATATGTACCAGGACATAGATTTCGTCTGTCTTAAAAAAAAAAACCTCACCCTGATGTCTGGTAGCATTTAAATTAAGAGGATTTTCAGGATGCCACCAGCCTCTCTAAAAACTACCAAAATGGCACAAACATTAGGAACGTTAAGTGGGCTGTCCTAACAAAGACTTTGACTAAATACAGTTCAGTTTATACCAGAGTAAAAACGGAGATGTCCTTTGTGCATTAGCTACCTCTGTCTTTCTCGGTTTTATGATAAAAATAAATAGTAAATCTCATTTACTAGAGTCGCACAAGATGTTACCCTGGGGAAAACTAGGTGATGGGTACATGAGATCTTACTGTACAGTTCTGGGGTGCTCTTTTTTTGCAACTTCCTGTGAATCTATAATTATATTCAAATTTAAAAAGTTAAAATAAAGCACATTGAAACTACTGATGCCATTCTCTGGCAGTAGAGAATAAGTAGAATCATTCTCGAACCAAAGGTTCCACTTAAACAAATCCTCCCAGTATATTTAACTTCTGTGTATGATCTGATCTACATTTCACACATTTTACCATCTGATATGCGTTTTGTCATCACAGTGTAAACAGCTACTGAAAAGCCTATCAGAACACCGAGAGTCGCTCTTTCTCTTTCAGGGGTTTACTTCAATTTAGCAAGCCACAGGGATGTTATCATCACGTCTGCTTTTCTATGAAGTCCTTTGTGACCACCATTGTCCCCGCCTCCTGATGGGACTGGTCTCTCCCCTTTTGTATACCATTTTCCTCAGACACCCATGGAGCACCTGGGGCACCTTCCTGAACTGGTTTCTGCACCCAGATTCTGTAATGTGAGCTGACTGAAGGCAGGGACCCCAGCTGATCTGTCTCTGCGTATCTTCAGCGTCTTGTGCACTGTCTTAGTAACAACAGAGGCTCAGTAAAGGTTGAATGAGGAATAGAAGAAAAGGAGGAAGGAAGGAAGGAACGAAGGAAGGAAGGAACGAAGGAAGGAAGAAAAGGAGGGAGGGAGGGAAGGAAGGAAGGGAGAAAAGGAGGGAGGGAGGGAAGGAAGAAGGAAAAGAGGGAAGGAGGAAGGAAGGATGGATGGATAGAGGGATAGATATGGGCAGGCGAATGGGGAGATGATAGATGGGCCCCCCTGTCCTTAACTCTACATATGGGAAGACTGCAAAAGCTATGTAGTTCTTTCAGAAGCATCTGTCCTTGTTAGGAGACCATGCCTCTTCAGGGACCTCAAAACCCCCTCAACAAGGGACAGATTCTGAGGTAACTAAATGTGGCTGTGGAAATTTTGGGCTCTACTAGTCCTGAAATGGAGGGCTTTTAACTGAATGAGTGTTGGGGAGAAAAGTCTCGCCAAGAGAAACAGCCCCTTCCAAGTATTTGAAGGAAGGCTCAGTGACCAGTAGAGACCATTCCCCTCACTCTCCTAACCTCCTGCCCCAGAAATTCCAGCACCATGCGCTTTGGGTTGAGGGAGTCAGGCAGGATCAAAAGTTTCTATTATTAAATTAGAGCAGGAGGAGACAGTTTATTTCAATAGTTCCAAAAATACAAAAGGCATTACTTCTCTGACCCTTCAGCTCTGAAAGCATAGGCAACATGGCAGGATACCAAGAGGTCAAGGTTCTCCCAAAGAGGTTGTCCAGTACCTCTCTAGATCTCTTTTTCTGCCTCAGCCAAGGAGTCCCAAAGTCATTTCCACATGCAGAGACAGCGCTTCAGTGAGCATGGTACCAAGTGGTGTGCAGCAGCCTCAATATACGAACTGGTTATATCCCAAATCTTATCAAGACTAACGATGAAAGTGACCATTAACGGACTGCCTTATATGGGTGAGGTGGTTTATATACATTATTGCCATTAGAACGCATAATACACCTCCCCACAGAAATAATGGTATAACGACCCGATTTGGTCCTCCCTCCAAGAAAGCCTATTTAATCCACAACATCCTTGAGGTACGGTATGGTCATTATAGGACCTGATTACCAGCTACAACTGGGAGGCAGAGAATCCCCTCACCCCAAGCCAGAGAAGGCAGCAGGAGCTCCAAGATGCTTTGTTGGCTCCAAAATCACCTCCCATCTTTCCTACCATAGACCCTAGGATGGAATGGAGTTCAGGGGTGGGGCGGGGTCCCTGGCTTTGGCAGTAGAGGGAAAGGGTAGAGCTGAAGCCTATGAGCCAAGCAGCCAGAGCTGCTGTTTCTATGTACGACAGCCCACAGGAGCCCACGTTACTGAGAGACCAAGGGAAGGTCACTTGAGCACTTCTCCAGAAGTGGCTTTACCCCCAAATTGGGAATCTGTCCATCATGCTACTGGTTAAATAAAAGAGATACGACTAACTTGGGAGCACCACTCAAATCAAATTTTCCCAAATGGAAAAGAAAGCTGTTTTAGTATCATTTCAACAGGACCGAGCTTAAGAGGGAAGTCTGCAACGCCAGGTAGTGCCGCGCCACTATGACACAGTCGAGCCTCCTACGACATTCACACCATGACCTTGGCTCAAGACGGCACATGAGATACACAGACGCCCACGTAGGAAGTTGGGTTAGCGACTGGGAGAACAAAGCTTCCCGGTCCTGACCTTTTGCTCCGTGAGCTGGAAAGGGCAGCAGAGAAGCTGGAGGGAGGAGAGCTTCAGGCCCTGGAGAAAGAAAGACCTGGAGTTCGTTCTCACCATCGCAGAAAGACACGCATGCTCACCCAAGGTGGGGCTGGACCCTCAGCGGTCTTGTCATACTTGTAAGAAAACTGGCATGCAGTCATCCCAAACACAGCACTTCTCACCACCAGCGGGTTTTGTGTGCGTGGGTGTGCCATTTTTCTCCAAGTTCCTCAAGGGATGCTGAGAAATACAGTCTCATTTGGTTCATTTAAAAAATAACTATCAGCTTGCAGGGAGTGACACTTAAGAAGTGTATGGAAGCACAGTAACGTGAGCCACAGGGAAGTATGACCATGGCATGAAGGCTGACGGTCATTTATCCGGAGATGCACACTGTGCGTCCGCACACACGTAAAGGGGTGCAGTTCACACCTTTACAATGATAACCTACCAAACCGCAGGGGTTAAGGCAGCATAACCAAGAGGGCACTCGTGAGCTGCTGTCACTGTCACTCGGCACAGGCTACAGAACAGAGGGGTGGCTGCAGCCGCACCCGTGGGCGCCCGCACTCCCTTCCTACATGGGGGGGGGGGGGGGCTTCCTTACTTGACTTGGAGAGCTGCTCATCCTGGGAAATGCCCAGGTCATCCGACTCCCCCGACAGCTCCTTGATGAAGTTGGAAGGAAACATTCCGGTCTTTCCATTGAGAACGCCTTCCCACCATCCTTCTTCTACCTGCACAGAGGCAAACAGAAGAACAGAGATGCAGGGCTCCGGTTAGACACTGTGATTCCCAGTTTTCTCTCCCATCTGTACGGTGCACAATGTGGAGCCCACACAGGGAGAGCAGAAGGACCCAGAGTTTACAAGTTAACAGGGAATGAGATCGCCAACCTCACGGAGTCTTGAGATTCAGACTCGGGGACGGGGGCTGAACGTGGGGGGCCATAAACGCAAGTGGAAAAGAATTAACACTTTGTTTCCACCAACCTCAAACTAAAATTTGGCATTTCCTTTGGTTACAAAATGTAGGTAACGCAGTAATAGTAGAAGGACCTGTGACTGGTCACCAAACAACTCATGGACATTTTCACATCACATCATAGATGCTGTGGGGATCTCAAGATCCTGTCTGCACCCATCACTACTATGAAGTGCTGACAGTTACCAACCGGCGGGGGACCTTGTTTTTTAATGTGTTCACAGGGAAATATATAGTAATTCTAAGTTAAACTTAGATTGTCATATCAAAATTTGCTTTTAAAATAGCTTGATAGCTACTGCGATGGTTCCCTTTATAATCGTATGTTTCATCTTATGTATTTAAAACCATTATTTTAACAACTAACCATGGCTTCCCCTGACTACCCAAACTAACTAGATGACCTGACAAAATCAGCCCTGAGCTACAAACTCAGCTGGAAGGTAGAACTCCCTGCAGGTTTCTGAAGGGTTCGAGATAACCCTAAGAAGAAATGCAACTGGGTGAAGGAAGGCAGGGAGGGCGGTCAGACTGCAGTCCTCTGGGTGGGGGAGTGAGGCCGGATCTGAGGGAGCAGCGACAATGGAGAAGGCAGGTGTGGATTGCAAGGCCCTGTGAGGTACGAGCTGGTCTTGAGCAACCAGTTCTCTGGGATGAGCAAGAGGAAGGTAAAAAGTCATTCCAGGATTCTGTGATGGAGCCACTAAGAGAACAGCGAGATGGCTTCTTAGAGCAAACTAACAGGATATTCTGAGAACAAGCAAGCATTAAGTCACTTGTGTGGTGCAATATAACAGAAAGAGACCCTGAACCTTTGGAATTTTTTTTTCTCACCACATGCATATACCACCAACTCAAACTGATAAATCCAATTTAATAGCTAAAACAAAACAAAAAAGATAAAGGGTATTAGAGTCAAAAGTCCATTTCAAATCCTACTGAAGCTTAGCAGTTGTATGACCTCATTCAAACTTCCTACCAAACCAAACCCTGGGCTCCTATCTATACAATGGGGATAATGAATACACTCGGTCAGTGTTAAAGACAAATGTATTGAGACTCTACACTAGGGGCTAGGGACGCAGAACTGTACAGGGCATCGCTGTTTTTTCCCCTCAAGCAGTTGACAATGTACTGAGGTAGAGGGGGCACTGAGAGAGGGGAGAGGACTGGTGTGACAAAAAACTAGTAATGGGAGGTGAATAGATGGGCAAATGCCATGACTCAGCACAAACCAGACTTGTTACACAAAGTCGAGCTCACTGAGATTTGGGATGCTACAGGAAGCCTTTGAGAAAAAAAGAATCAAAATTAAGGTTGGCCTTGAAGAGGACGAATGATAGACAGAAGGAGGAGAAGGGGGTGTGTGAGACACTCCAGAAAAGGGGGGAGCTGACGGAACCTGTGCAGTGGAGACCATCAGAACGCTGTTTGGAGCATTTGTTAGGGAACTCACGGAATACAGACTTGCAGAGTGGCAATTATATCTGCGTGATCACAGAATCTTCAGGAAAGAATCCAGACATCCATGCACAACTGTCCCAGTGACTATTCAATACCAAATCGTGGCATTTAACAGCATTTCAGTTGAAACCATTCCATGTTTCTATGCCAACTCAACTGATATGTGTTATTCTTTCAAGGAGCTTTTTATAGGATTAGGATGGTTGGGAAAATTCGCCATGAGCCTGAATATAAATAGTCACCGGATTTATAGCGGGGGTCCTTTGTACTTGTCCTGAATAAGGAACCATAAAATGACCTTCTTTCTCCCAGAATCACAGGGCAGGAGGAAAAACCAAGGGCACAGACCACAAATGAGCAGTCCCGAGCGTAATCCCCGACAGCACAGGGCAGCTGGGCCAGTTCCATTTGAGTCAGTTTGATGGTGTCTAAAACATTCCGGTTTCCAGTAATAAGCAGCTCCAGCCTGAGATCCCTGAAGGAAGCACTGCTGATGTGTGGGATTGGGTAGCTGCCTGCTGGGAAAACAGGGGTGTCTTTACCTCACCACACTCCCAGACGCCTGTATCAATGTCACCGCACAGTCTGAGAGGAGTGGCCAAGAGGGAAAGAGCAGAGGTCTATCATTAGCCACGCAGTGAGTGGAGGGGCAGGCAATAAAACCACTGCTCATTGCCTGGGGGGTACACTCCCCATAACGGGCGCCATGGCAGTGGGGGTGGGATGGGCTGCCTGGCCCCTGTACCAGTGACAGCCGTTCAGTGACAGCCATTCGGCACCGTTTCTTCCTATTCCCTGCTGCTTTAGTTGCAAGATTCAGGCTAGAGATAGGGGGTAAAAATGATGCTCACCCTCCAACTCTTCCTCTTCAGCAGTATTCTAGAGTTCAACTCTAGAATTGAGATGAAGACACTGAACCCCAGAGTGATGACATTCATTTGTTCGGTCAAAGAGCAAAGCCTAGTACCTCACACTTTGAATGAATAAATGAATGAAAAGCAGGGAAATCATTAGAGGAAATCCTCCATGGGGGACTATAAAGCCATGATTCCCCCACCAAAGGATGTGCCCTACTGTGAGGAGCAAAAGTAACAAACAGACATGACTATGTTAGCCACTGTTCTTCATTAGGTACTGCCAGGCCCAAGTCTGTGCGCCCCTCTCTATCCAAGCAATATTTAACAAGCGCCTATCCTGCACCATCCTAGGGCCTTGGGGCAGATTTGCTGCTGAACAAAACAAAGACAGTGTGCTTGAGAAGCAACAAAGAAAGGAACATACAGAGCCTGTGCACTCCTTTCTTAGAACTCTAGCTTGCTTATGTCTGTTTCTATATTTAAAAGAAAGAAAGGTGTTCCTTTGCAATCAAGTGTGGATTATGGATGTTACCAAGGGCTTACGATTTCTGCCCCACGGAGAGTAACAAAGGGGAGCCGACACCCACCTTCTCCCCCACCAACACACACACCAACCACCTTCTGCAGGCCTCGGCTCTAAGCTGAGAACAACACCCACCCTGTGTCCCTGTGACCAACCCAGCCAGCTCTGGAGCCCACGGCTATGTCCTGAGAGACAACCCCACCTTCGGCCCAGAGCTGGGAACAGGGTGGCTTGCCCCTGGCGGTGTCTGAGAGAGAAAGACACAGTAAAATCACTTCACCGGTTTGCGTTGGAGGCCCTGCAATTCCCACGTCTTCACCATCACCAGCCTCTAAGTGGGTTCACCGCCCAAGGAGGCCGCTTCTAGCTTTTAGCCCTGTTGGAAGCTGGATGAAGGTCAGCACTTCCAGCCAATTTTAGACACATTATCTACATTTGTAAGGCACTAAAGAGGATGCCTGCGCATACAAAGATGACCATGCTGTCCGGGGTACACAGCTATTCAGAATAATTTCCACTTAACAGCGTTCAAGTTTTACCTGTCAACTTAACTGAGAAAGGAAATGGCTGTACTAAGCCTGAAGTCTACCTCAGGGGGCCTTTTAGGGACCGCTATAGCTTTTTACATGCAAGTAACCCTTTGTAGCCCACACCTCAGTGAGAAGCACACTGGAGGGGTAGGTGTGAGGGAATCGCAGGGGAGGTAGAGGCACACAGGCAAATGAGGTCAGCTTCATCGTTCCAAGAGCTGTTAGCATTCTTTCCAGAAAGGAAAATGGAAGACTCAAGCTTTTTTTTTTTTTAATTTTATAATAGTTTATTTTCAAATTGGTTTACATATAACACCCAGTGTTCATCCCAACATGTGCCCTTTTTAATGCCCATCACCCCCTCTCCCCCCTCCCTCATCCCCCTCACCCTCAGTTTGTTCTTAGTCTTTGAGAGTCTCTTATGTTTTATCTCCATCCCTCTCTGTGTCTTTTTTTCCTTTCCCCTCTTCCCCTCCCCTGGTTTTTGCTTAGTCTCACAAAGTCCACCTATTCGTGGAAACATATGGTATCTGTCTTTTTCTGACTGGCTTATTTCACTTAACATAATACCCTCCAGTTCCATCCATGTTGCTACACATGGCCAGATTTCATTTTTTCTCATTGCCACGTAGTAGTCCATTGTATATAAGTACCATAACTTCTTTATCCATTCGTCAATTGATGGGCACTTGGTCTCTTTCCATGATTTGGCTATTGTCGAAAGTGCTGCTATGAACATTGGGGTACACGTGCTCCTATGCATCAGCATTCCTGTGTCTCTTGGGTAGATTCCTAGCAGGGCTATTGCTGGATCATAGGGTAGCTCTATTTTCATTTTTTTGAGGAACCTCCACACTGTTTTCCAGAGTGGCTGCACCAGTTTGCATTCCCACCAACAGTGTAGGAGGGTGCCTACTTCTCCACATCCTCGCCAGCATCTATAGTTTCCTGATTTGTTCATTTTAGCCACTCTGACTGGTGTGAGGTGGTATCTCAGTGTGGTTTTGATTTGTGTTTCCCTGTTGATGAGTGACATTGAGCATCGTTTCATGTGTCTGTTGGCCATCTGAATGTCCTCTTTGGAGAAGTGTCTATTCATATCTTCCGCCCATTGGACAGCAACATGCAAAAGAATGAAACTAGACCACTTTCTTACACCACTCACAAAAATAAATTCTAAATGGATAAAAGATCTGAATGTGAGACAGGAAACCGTCAAAATCCTAGAGGAGAAAACAGGAAAAAGCCTCTTTGACCTAAGACGCACCAATTTCTTACTCGACACGTCTCCAAAGGCAAGGGAATTAAAAGCAAAGATGAACTATTGGGACCTCATCAAGATAAAAAGCTTCTGCACAGCAAAAGAAACAACCAACAAAACGAATAGGCAACCAACGGAATGGGAAAAGATCATCGCAAATGACATATCGGATAAAGGAGTAATATCTAAAATTTAGGAAGACTCAAGCTTTAAGGAAAGGCCCACACCTTAACATCACTAAAAATTTCCTCAAAATTTATTCCAATTTCATAGATTATATGAATCTATTTCCTCTAGGCTTTCCAATTTTGGGTGAATAATTGCTCATGACAGTCTCTATCCGTCCTTTGTATTTCTGTGTGATCAGGTGTAACCTCTCCTCTTTCATTTCTGATTTTATTTACTTGAGTCCCCTTTTTTTCTTGGGGAGTCTAGCTAAAGATGTCTATTTTGTTCATCTTTTCAGAAGATCAACTCTTAGTTTCACTGACCTTTCCTATTATTTTCTTGGACTCCATGTCATTTATTTACGCTCTGATCTTTTTTCGCTCCTTCCTTCTACCAATCTTGCACTTCATTTGTTCTTTTCCTAGTTGAGGGCGTTATGCCGAGTGAAATCAGTCAGAGAAAGACAAATACTATATAATCACACTTATATGTGTAATCTAAACACACACACACACACACACACACACACACACACACACAAACAAACTCATGGATACAGAGAACAGACCGGTGGTTGCCAGAGGCAGGCGCTGGGGGTACGTGAAATAGGTGAAGGTGGTCATAGTGTACAAAATTCTAGTTATAAGACAAATAAATCCCGGGGATGGAAGGTATAGCAGGGTGACTATAGTTAATGGTAGCATGTTATAGGTTTGAAAGTTAGCAAGAGAATACATCTTAAAAGTTCTCATCACAGGAAAAAAACTGTAACTATGTGTGGTGATGGATGTTAACTAAATCCACTGCTGTAATCATGTCAAAATATACACTATACATGTATCAAATCATTGTGTTGTATGCCTAAAACTAATGCAATGCTCTATGTCAATTATATCTCAACAAAACATTTATTCAGAAATGATTAAGTGAGAATTTCCACACTGGCCCTTTCTCCTATTTTTGAGAGGTAAGGGAAAGTATTTGGAAGATGTTTAAAACACTAGAAAAACATTTACATGGTTTTAAAGTTTTTTTTAACTGAGGTATAATTCATATAATGCACACATCTTAACAGGACAAGTCAGGGGCGCCTGGGTGGCTCAGTCGGTTAAGCGGCCGACTTTGGCTCAGGTCATGATCTCACGGTCTGTGAGTTCGAGCCCCACGTCGGGCTCTGTGTTGACGGCTCAGAGCCTGGAGCCTGCTTCGGATTCTGTATCTCCCTCTCTCTCTGCCCTACCCCTGCTCATACTCTGTCTCTATGTCTCTCAAAAATAAATAAACGTTAAAAAAAAAAAAAAAAAAGGACAAGTCAATCTGTCTCCACAAGTACACACGCCCATGTAACCCTCACCTCTATCAATATACAGAAAATTTCCATCACTCCGGAAAATTCCCTTGTGCCCCTTCCTGGTCAATCCACCTCCTCAAGCAACCACTCATCTGATTTCAATCATCCATGATTGATTTTACCTTCTCTAGAACTTCAGGTCAATGTTCGAACACAGTTTTGTCTTTTGAATATTGCTGAAAAAATACAAACTGTTTCTAAAAAACACCTTTTTCTATTAGCGGGATTGGTGAAAAAAATATATTTAAGGGAACCACTCCCTGAAGGCATAAATACCTACATTATTTTCCTTTTTAGTTGCTTTAAATAACCATCCCTGTCGATTTGGGGACATGGAAAGCTGGTTGTGCCAAATATAAACACGTGTTATCTAGGTCCTAAATGCCTGGGCCCGTAATTGCCCCCACTCCTGCATAGCTCATTGTCAGATGACCTCTTTCTGGCAAGGCCACAACATTCCATATACATAGGAAGGTGATTTATTTCCTCGTTCTTCTGAGAATTCCACATGAAAGGGGCCCCTCAAAAGAGAAATCTGCAGAGTAATTAAAGGGAAATGATTTAAGAAACCGGACAATTTCTATTTAACACTTTGGCAAACTCTGCCCCATGAGACGGCAACATCCATGCTGTTCCTCACAGGGGAAAAGGCTTTTGGAAGGGCTTTTGCTTCAGCAAAACTTGACAGTCCTATCCTTCGAAACAGCTACAGGCTAGACTACAGGTCTCCAAATTCCTAAATGACTCTATGCTAAGGCCTTACTATCACTCCAACTTGAAAATATGGGCAAAGAGTAAACTAAGCCAGTAAGAGAATCGTTCTGATGAATCAAGATCCTGTGAAGTTTTGTCTTGTCAGTATTCCCAGGTGAGAAAATTGTCTACGGGGATGTGTTAATCTTAGAAAACCTATATATAAGAAACCTTTATTTATTTTTAATGTTTATTTATTTTTGAGAGAGAGAGAGGGCGCGTGAGCAGAGGAGGGGCAGAGAGAGGGAGACACAGAATCCGAAGCAGGCTCCAGGCTCTGAGCTGTCAGCACAGAGCCCGAGGTGGGGCTTGAACCCACGGACCACGAGATCATGACCTGAGCTGAAGTCAGACACTTAACCGACTGAGCCACCCAGAAGCCCCTGTAAGAAACGCTTAAATGGGGGTATTCCTTAAAAAGTTCAGTGTGGGAGGCATTGTCACTTTTATGTCATCCGTATTTGATCGCATCCGCCAGCTTCTGTTTCCTGTACTCCACACGTGCCCTGGGAGGTTCACAGGTCATTCCGGACTCTGGAGCAAGGCTGTACTAACATCCCGTCCTCCTCCCTCCAGACTGGCCCAGCGCCTTACACAATACACCCTGTGCTTGCTGAATTAATCCAAATACTTCTCACTTTCCACGTGCCCCGTTGGTGAAATTCTTCCTGTTCTAGGAAGCATCTTTTTCGCCCTCGGTGAGGGCGTTTGTTGTTCAATTTCTGTCTCATTTGTCAATGCCATCGTTTGCCACTGTAGTACCATCTTGGGGGATAGTCAGCTTCTTAGCTGTGTGTATCTTACCCTCCCTGACTATAGTGAGCATGTGTTGAGGCAGAGATTCTGTTCGATAAATCTTTGAATCCCTATGAACACAGTTTCTATGAACACACAGAGTAAGCACTCAAATATGTGATAAATCCCAGAGCTATGCAAATCTCTTATAAATACATTTAAACTTGCAAATAGGTTGCTTTTATACAGTTGTAGCCTGGTTTGTATGCGGATGATTCTAATCTAATCACATTTTCTTCTAACCATGGCTTCCCTCACCTTACTGTGCTCTATCATCTCTGCGCATTACATCATCAGTCGTGCCCACCCAAAGTTACTGGGAGAAATGGCCGAAGGGCAGCCTAAGCTCTTTGGATTCTCAAATTTTAATCAACAAATTTTTATATTAATGTTATCTCCTTTTTTTTAAAAGATAACAAACCCTTCTAAAGCAAGGGGTGCCTTAATGGGTAAGAATTTAGGCATGTTGATCACCTATTAATTAATCCACTTTTAAATTAACTTGCTTTCAGGGCACCTGGGTGGCTCAATCAGTTAAGTGTCTGACTGCAGCTCAAGTCATCATCTTACAGTTCATGGGTTCGAGTCCCTCATTGGGCTCTGTGCTGACAGCTCAGAGCCTGGAGCCTGCTTCGGATTCTGTCTCCCTCTCTCTCTGCCCCTCCCCTGCTAATCCTTTGTCTCTCTCTCTCTCAAAAATGAATAAAAATGTAAAAAAAAAAATAAATGGACTTGCTTTCTCATGGGCAAGCATAAAACGAAAGGCGTCTCTCTTCATATGCAAGTGTTCAAAGTTCTTACACCGAAAATGAAATGAGGATTACCTGCTTTTTTGGGGTCCCTGGAGCCAGTTGCAATGTGTGTGTTGGGTGTGTGTTGGGGGAGGTTTCCCCACACCAACCAGCAATTCGCCAGATATCAGCCCAGTGTTCTACCAGTGAGCTCAATTCTGACCCTATCTATCCAGAGACAGCTTCATATCCCACAGGTGACTGGGCCCTTCTCCGCCCCCAACTTCAGACGCCAGTTGCGAGACCAGCTTGTCACCTGTACTTCCGACCCACTGCCTATAAACCAGAAGTTCCCATGACCCCCACCTCAGGGTCAATGGATTTCCTAGAGCGGATCCCAGAACTCAGTAAACCATTTTACTTTCCAGATCACAGGTTTATTATAAAAAGATCTAACTCGGGAACTGCCCGATGGAAAAGCCGCACAGGGCAAGGCATGGGGAAAGGGCGTGGAGCTTCTGTACCCTCTCCGGACACCACTCTCCACGCACCTCCACGTGTTCACCAGCCCAGAAGCTCGCCGAATCCTGTCCTTTTCGGGTTTTTTGGAGGCTTCATTACACAGGCGTGGATGATTAATTCACCCACAGGCAACAGATTCAACCTCCAGCCCCTCTCCCCTCACAGAGGTCAGTCCGGGGGACTGAAAGTTCCAACCTTCTAATCACACACATTGTCTCCACTGGCGGCCAGCCCCAGTGCTTAGGTGTTTCGAAAGTAACCTCATTAACATAACAAAAGATACTGTTTAGCACTCTTTTAGGAAAAGTCAAGAGTGTTAGTGGCTCTTTGCCAGAAATGGGAGGAAGACCAGATATATTTATTTCTTATTATAATTCACAATAGCATAACTGCCCATCCATACCCACAAAGGTTGTCTGACTGACTTAAAGTTTTGAAGAATTTGAACAGCTCATTTAACTCTAGTTGAGAGAACCAAACCTCAGCTGTGGGTAGAAGAAGATGCCTAAATTTCGGGCAAGTGGGGAGCTCAGTCGGTTGAGCGTCTGACTCTTAATTTCAGCTCAGGTCATTATCCCAGCATCGGGCTGGGGCTGAGCATAAAGCCTGCTTGAGAGCCTCTCTCTCTCTCTCTCCCTCTCTCTCTCTCTCTCCTCCCTCCTTCTCCCTCTCATCTTTCCTCCTCCCTTTGCCCCCCATTCCCAGCTTGTGCTCTCTCTCTCTCTCTAAAATTAAAAAAAAAAATGCCTAAGTTTCTTGAAAGTCCAAGTTACCGTCTTTGCAAACTATAAGGCCAGGTTGGGGATTTTTAATCTGAAGTTGAAGTCATTGGTCTCCAGGGAGCTTAACTAGGGACCAGTGAAAAATACCTCAAAAACAAACCACAAGGAATAAACAAAACCAAGTATCCCTGAGACAGAGACTGGTTGAGACCAAGTTCATCGAACCCAAGAGGAAAAGTGACTCCTTTCCCAGGCTCTGGATAACACACAGACAGGAAAACAAAGAGGCTTCAATGCACTTTCCAAAAAAAAAAAAAAAAAAAAAAAGGCCAAAAAGCGAGCGAGGTTCGATCCCCCAGAGGCCCTCCAATGCCGTTTCTCCTGAAGATCTTGTCTGTATGCCATCTCTAGTCTTATAATTACAATTTCGCCTGCATTTATCAGTTGTCTCCACTCTGGACAAAAATGACACAAGTGTGCATTTTACAGTGATCTCCTCAAAAATATCTATACCCAAGAACTCAGTCCACGCTCTTCCCTTTCCAACTGGCAGCCCAGTTCCTTTAGGTTCGCAAAGATGGATCTAGCGATGAGAGCCGAACTGGTGTCTGGCCAGAAGGCGGAGGCATGCTAAGTGCTCTCTTGAGCAAGGTGACTCTGCCAAGTGCACTCACCCAGACCATCCTGCTTTCCCCACTCCTTCTCTAAGCCACCGGGCACAGGCCCTTCCAGGCCGCGCATTCAGGGCTGCCAGTCAACTCCTGCCAGATGAAGCTCAGCTTGTGTCTACCCGCCTGCTTCAGCCCGTTGCTCTGACTGCTAGCCCACCATGCGGTTACAATGCTCAAAAATACAGAAGTGGGAAGAGAGTGGTGAGAAGGGATAACGGCAAACAATCTCAAAGTTAAAAAAAAAAAAAAAACAACTCCTGCCAAATTAGGTGTGGACTAGAAGACAGTGGGGGCAGTGGGCTGTAGAATGTTAGGAGTGTTGTCGTTAATCCATTAAAAAAAAAAAAAAACCGGGGGCGCCTATGTGGCTCAGTCGGTTAAGTGTCTGACTTCGGTTCAGGTCATGATCTCACAGTTTCTAAGTTCAAGGCCCACGTCCGGCTCTGTGCTGACAGCTCGGAGCCTGGAGCCTGCTTTAGATTCTGTCTCTCTCTCTCTCTCTCTTGGGCCCCTCCCCTGCTCACACTCTTTCTTGCTCTGTCTCTCTCTCCAAAATACATAAAAATTAAAAAAATAAATAAAACGAAGGAAATCATGAGGGATGCACTATGGATACAGAGAGGATAGAACTCAAACCAGCAATCCCATATTTAGGGAAAATGTGTTGGCCCTATGAGCTTACGGTGACAAATGGCAAATGAATGCACATTTTTTTTATTTTAAGGTGGAATTATATAAGATATATGTTACTTATCTTAAATTAATTGTGTTAATAATATATATATCTAATTTAATTTATATTTATAAAATATCATGTTTTAAGATTCTCTACTTGATTCAACCTTTTTCAAAAAACCAGTCCAGGTGGCTCAGTCAGTTGAGCGTCATGATCTCACAGTGGGTGAGTTCGAGCCCCATATCGGGCTCACTGCTGTCAGCATGGAACCTGCTTTGGATCCTCTGTCCCTTTCTCTCTCCCCCCAACCCCCCCCCGCTTGCTCTCTCTGTTCCTCTCTCTCTCTCTCTCAAAAAGAAATAAAACATTAAAAAAAAAAGACACCAGTCCATACCTTCGAAAACAAAATCTTCCTGAGTTGTCTGGGTTTTTTTTTTCCTTTGGGGTAAGGGGGTGTGCGTGCGTGTGTGTGTGTGTGTGTATAGCTTTGCAATACTGTAGAACCAATCTATTAAACAATCAATAACAATATATTTATACACACATACACTATATCATCTGCTATATTTTTACTGATGAATGGATTGACTGATTCTATAGTATTGCAAAGCTAATACTATGGCCCTATCTCACTCTGTCCCTGTGAATGAAGAGCTTTTATTTATTTGGGATGTTTATCTTTGGTTTTCAGTTAGAGAATAATTACCCATTGGCATTGATGCATCCATTATAAAAGGGCATATTTTCTATTATGCGGTGACAATGGCCCAATATCTGCAATAATGCAAGTCAAGTGGAATAATGAGAAAATTAATTTTTGATCATATCATTTTTAAAGTATGGTTTAGGGGTGCTTGGGTGGCTCAGTTGGTTTGAGTTTCTAACTCTTGATTTTGGCTCAGGTCATGATCCCAGGGTGTGGGATCAAGGCCCATGTCAGGCTCCATGCTGACTATGGAGACTGCTTGGGACACTCTCTCTCTCTCTCTCTCTCTCTTTTTCTCTTCTTCTGTCCCTCCCCCCAGTTCATGCCCTCTCTCTCTCTCTCTAAAATAAAATAAATAAATAAAAAAAAAATAGCGGTGCCTAGATGGCTCAGTCGGTCAAGCATCTGACTTCAGCTCAGGTCATGATCTCGTAGTTTGTGAGTTCAAGCCCCACGTCAGGCTCTGTGCTGACAGCTCGGAGACCGGAGCCTGCTTGGGATTCTGTGTCTCCCTCTCTCTCTGCCCCTCTCCTGCTCACACTCTGTCTCTCTCTCTCAAAAATAAACATTAAAAAATTTTTAATAAAAAATAAAATATGGCTTAAAAGGCCAGCCTTTACATTTTGTTTTACATGAATATCATAGGCTACATGTTTTTCCTTTTTCCCATTTGCAGCAAGCCCATCATGAAGCTGAGCATTGAAATGGCAGTGTGCGAACAGGAGACCGGTACCACAGGTGGCAAGGATGTCCCAGGTCATGTAGGCGAGAAGAGTAACACCCTGCAATCCCTCCTCTCCCTCAGCCATCCACACCTGCTTTCCCTACGGCCGACAGGCAGGTGAGGGTGGGTGCTACTTGCCAGAAGGTTGTTAATAATTCTCCTTATCTTGATTTGTATTTCTAAAAATATGATTGTAACACTAAAGGACAAACCACCTTCTGTGACACAAGTATTTTCAATTCTTGTTCCCTTTCAGTCTTTCATCACATGCACGGAGATATATTTTCCACAGCCGTGTCCAAGTGTATGCAATTTTGTGTCTTGATCTATTTGTTTATTCTGCAAAAGAATCTTTTCATACTTCCATTTACTTATTCAGCAAGCACTTCTTAAAGTACATATCAGGTTTCAGGCACTATTCCAGGTACCATGTATAGAAAGATAGATCAAAACCAGATCCCTGCTGTTGAAAAGCTCTCCGGTTAGCAGAAGTCAACAGAAAATCACAACACACAGTATTGCCATAAAGATTTAAAGGTCTCTGGGTTTACCATCTCAATCACCGTCTTCACGACCCTCTAGCTGGATAATGTCACTTAATTCACATAACTATTCCGTCTCTTATTTTTCATTATCACAAGCAATTAACGCTTCCCACATATTTTTCTTTTTCTGTTAACCATTTTCTTTGGATAAATTCCCAGGAGTGAGATTACTGGCTCAAAGGTTGTTAATTCAGATTTTTACAGCTCTTGCCATACCTTGCTAAATAGCTTCATATTAGGATCATAAATATGTACAAAGTCACCACTTCTCAGTATTACCAACAGTCTTACCGCTAAATATTTTCTCCAGAGTCTCCAAAGCAGGAACCCATTATTGTCTTCATTTGCATTTATTTCATTAATAGCAGTGTGGAACAGTTTCTCATGGTGAAGACTTTTCTTTCCCCTTGTGGGCTTTGTGTTTATGGCAAAATTATCTACCATTTATCAGTGTTACGGTACCTTCCTAATATATTTTCATATGATACATATAACTTTTTATGATCATTTCTTGCAAAATGTTTTGTTTGTTGTTCTCTGTCTTTTTTTTTTTTCAGCTAAACTCGCTGCAAAATATACCGAAATTTTAATTCTTTTTTTTTTAATTAGTCACACTGTTCATTATTTCTTTTAGAATCTCTTTCATGGGTTTGATCTTAAGAAATGCGTCCCATGGGGCGCCTGGGTGGCTCAGTCAGCTAAGCGTCTGACTTTGGCTCAGGTCATGATCTCACAGTTGGGGAGTTTGAGCCCCGCGCTGGGCTCTCTGCTGTCAGCACAGAGCCTGCTTCAAATCCTCGGTCTCCTTCCCTCTCTGCCCCTCCCCCGCGCTCGCTCTCTCTCTCTCTTAAAAATAAATAACCATTAAAAAAAAAGAAAAAAGGAATGTGTCCCTTGCACCATTGGCATAAAGCTTCTCCTCTGTTGTCCGTTCCTGTTTTGCTCATTCGTCTTTCAACAAGAGACTCCTGTGTGCCCAACTTGGCAATAGGGATACAAAATGGTGAACGAATGACACATTAACACAAATTCTCCAAAACTGGGAAATAGGCAAATGGGCTTCCTTCATGCCCTCCAGGTGCCACACTGGGAGTCCCAGTAACTGATTCTCTAGAGACATGTATCTTTGTTTGACGCCCTATTTACTATTTACGATTCTGTTAGTGCGGGTGTTAACCGGCACAAAACCAAAAGCGATGAGAATGATTCTGTTGAGATAGCAATAAAAATAAATCTTGACTGCCAGAGATGCAAGTGCCTTATCCCCTAGTAAAGATAACCTCAAAGGTTACAGTTTATTGCGCTGAGGGACACTACATAGTTTTGCATCCAACTTAGCCATCTTAATCAAGTATTTCCTCTTTCAAGTCATTAGAAACACTTTGCTCTTCCACAATTCTCTTTGAACCAACCAGACCATCTTGCAGATCCCCTCATTAATGAGTTAAATAAAGCTTTGATGCATGCTCACTTTATGTTTGTATGAACACCAGGGAATGTGGTGGCTAGCATCAGCCCTGCTACTTAGACCCATGCCACAGTCCACTTAATCTCCTCCCTGACTTCTAGTTTTTTTGTTTTTTTTTTTTTTTTTTTGTAAATCATGGGTTTCTGTAAGGTTGAATGGTACTCAGGAAACCAAAGCTATCAGAGAAGCGTATTTCTATATAGAGATACATGTGTTGAATCAGAATGAATGATGAGGTTGTAAGGCTGAAGCCCGCGACTGCCCGGGACAGAGGGGGCGGAGTCTGGGAAGCCCGTGCCAGTGTGCGCTGGGGCACTTCTCCAGCAGGGCTGGCTCTGAGTAGCCAGGACCAAGCAGGAATAAGGGACTGTGGTGCAGGGGAAAGAGCAAGGGTCTCCGGCCAGGTGGACCTGGCTTTAACACTCAGCCCGACTCTTCTAGGGTCTTCTGAGCCTCTTTCCTCATCTACAAAATGAGGCACTTGTGATGGGCCACCAATGGGGCGACGTGCAAAGAACCTTGTCACGTCTGTCATACGCTAGGTCTTCTATAAATGTCACTTTTCTCTCCTTTCGAATCCACAGTGTGCCCCATGATGAATACTGAATTCACCCTCTAGAGCTGGCTCAGGGTCACTCTGGATAACCAGACTCTCCTAGCCATTGAAGCAGGGGAGAAAGGCTGGGCAGTGGGCTGGGACCTCAGAAGCACTTGGTAGGCTGTGTGAGAAAGACAGTAATTTCAAATGGCCCGCACCTGCTCCGAACGGGCTTGGTGGCGTTCCTCTCTGGGAACCCATTTCCTCTGAGAAGAGACTCAACTGGATAACATCTAAGGTGTCTTTAAGTGCTAACATCTGTCACGGCGAGGCCCACCAGGGGTGGGTTCTGACAGCCACCTGAGGTCACCCACCCACCCGTCCGGCACACTTACCTCTCCTACTACCTCTATGATGTCACCCACTTTCAGCTCAAGCTCGTCGTCATTCTGGGGCAGGTAGCTGAATGCCACCTGGCAGCGGCGCCTCCGTCGCTCGCCTGAACGGGAAAAGCAAAATATTTAGATACGGCTCTTGTCTCAAAATTCGATTTTAAAGAGAGGCTTCCTAGGCATGCAGGCAATTAAGCTGACTTGTCTCAAATACGCTCTCTGGGACATGGCTAGAGGCCCGGCAGCCCCGGTCTCAGAGAGAGGCAGTAGAAAGCAGAGCAATGCTTCTTGGTCTTTTAAAAGCTGCTGGGTCAAAAGGCATGGAGATGAGAAACCGATCCGCTGGTGCAGAAGGCAAAAACCCCAGCCCTGAAGCGCTGGCGCACAGTGTTGCCTTAAACGCTTTTCCACGGATGGGGCTTTGTATTTGCTGCCGTTGATTTTTAATGAAAGCCGAGGTGATGTGGGAGAGGAAAAAGAATGGTCTGCTTCTAATGCTAGCAAGGCAGAGGAAATTCTTCCCAAATGCGCAAAGGAAAAGATAACGTATCCTGGCCTTTTTCTTACTAATCATCACCCTTTCAATGTGGTGGAACTCAGGCCTGATAAGCAAAGGCTGATTCGATTTCAGCCTGCCCTTGGCGCCATTTCAAATGCCCCACAGGGGTTCAACGAATCCACTTCTGTCCTCTTCCCTCTGTCCCACGGGACCCATTAGCAGGAGGCCTGGCTGCTTACACAGAGCCAACCCAGGCAAAATCAAGATACAAGCCAGGACCACACTTCACCTGGGGGGGAAACTCAAGGTTACAGCACCTCACTCACCCAGAGTGGCCCAACTGGGAGGCCCTGGCTCAGAGCTGGTTCAAGTATAAATGCAAGTGTCCACACCACAGACATGCACTGCGGGCAGAAAGAACATGCATGTGGTATGCGTGATGGGGGTGGGGTGGGGAGACAGACAGACAGACAGCAGTAGAGGCCCAAGCTGGGAAGAGGGGGATAGAAGAGAAAGACTGGGACCAGCACTGCTCAGAAGTTTGTCGTTCTAGGCCAACCACCTCACAGTGTTCCCTCCTGCCACCACATGGCCTAGAAAACCAAAGGGATCAACGACTTCAAGCCAACACATTTAGAAATGCTGACATTATTTTTGGATACTGCCTACAGTGATTCTTTTCCTTTTCTAGTCTTTTCCCTAAGAAAGCAAATCCCTGCAGGAGTGATCACAGGCCACATGAAGGCCCCCATGCAGCATGACATCATACAAAGGGGAAGGTGTTTGCTACATCTCATGTGATCAATATTTTTCAAAAGCCAGTGGCCTAGTTCTCTCTGTTCCATTTTTCTCTGTCCGAACCTCACTAAAGAAGAACGGAGTCGAACAGAAGGAGGGGGGCAGGAGTTCGGAACCAATACCTTGTCTCATCACATCTCTGGCGACTACACAAATACAGTCCACCCCTTCACGCAAAACCCCCAGCCCCCTGCTCCTGACGAGAAACAAACACAGAGCTCTTAGGCCAACTGCCAGGCGATGGCGGCACTGCCGGCAGGTGGCATAGGGCCACCTATGGAGGGCCTGGCTCTCCCTTGGGCATGGCTTCTCCCTGCAGGGAGTCAGGAAGAGTGGGTCTCCAGCGCAAAGAACTCTACCACAATTCCATGGCGTCCAAAGCAACGGAAGGCAATTCCAGCACTCAGTGTTGTGAAGGGTCCAGATTCCTCATCCTAGCTGAGAGGGTCTAGATGATGAGACGGTCTTGGCACCCATCTCCTACCCTCTGTGACTCTCTTGTCCCCATATACACCTCTGAAGATGAAGTTCTACTATAAATCTTTAAGACATTTATTCGCTAGACATGATATCAAAAGCAAACTCTGCAGATACAAATCTGAACACGGAACAAGTAAACATGACAAATGTGTATAACTTAACCTTTATAAGTACAGAAGTCACCAGCCTGCACCAAAGTACTTGAAAATAACATCTGAAGACTCTGCGTTAGCTGAAATCATAAAACACACGCTTTTCACAAAACCCTCACAAAAAACGTAGCATCTAACCCAGTACTATGCAAATGGCAAAAGAGAGAGTGATGTATTCTTTTTTTTTTTTAATGTTTATTTATTTTTGGGAGAGAGACAGACAGAGTGCGAGCAGGGGAGAGGCAGAGAAAGAGAAGGAGACACACAATCCAAAGCAGCTCCAGGCTCTGAGCCATCGACATGGAGCCCGACGTGGGGCTCGAACTCACCAGGGTAAGATCATGACCTGAGCCGAAGTCGGATGCCCAACTGACTGAGCCACCCAGGCGCCCCTGTATTCTTTAACAATAAACTAACAGCACAGACTCAGGATGGACCTGGAACAGAATAATTAGATTTCTCTTGAACCGAATCTCTGCGTCAGACTTCTATAAAGCCCTGTCTGCTATCAGGAAGAATGACACATTTCCTAGTTTCTGTCTGCCAAGCTAATCGATATTTCTTAAAAGCCTCTAAGAAGTTTATTTAACTGGTGGCATAAAGTCCTAGAAAACACGTCGCCAACATACAGAACCGAGAAAAGTGAGCCACAGCGAGGTATCCAGAGGCAGCTGATGGTAAAGGCCACCTGACCTTACCCCAGGCAGTGACGGTCATTCCCTCTGGCCCTGGGAGAGCTGGCAATCTTTCTAAAGCACTTCTGGTATCCAGCACCATATCCCAGCCTGCCACCCACGGACTTAAAAAGAAAAAGAAAAAGGAGCCATAATGAGCAACCACTTTGCAAATGGGAAAATTCGGGCTCAGTGACTTACCCACGGACACCAAGCAAGTGAGTGGCAGGATTTCCTCGGCCCGAGTTCAGAGCCCACCTTCAATGCCGGATGAACCAATTCTGTTCACATCTGGTCCCGAATTCTCTGCAATTCTGTACTTAACTGCTTCCCGCAACACTGTGTAACATAGCTTAGGTTTGCACCCAAATTCCTGGACTGCTGCTTTTCTAGGTCTCAACTTCTGCCCAGCACTGTGAGCCCGTTCTACTCAACCTAAAGCCCAGCTTAAGGCGGGTGTCAGACGTTAGGAGACGCTGCATTTCAGCTGCCTCTGTCTCTCCAAAATTTAAGGGAGTTTAAAGATGCCATTTGCCGTTTCCTCCTCTTCTGGCATCTCCCTGGTGTTTACTAGTCCGTCTTGACCTTCCGTGAGGAGGTAAGTAGACAACAATGTCACCTCCTTTCAACAGCTGGTATAAACTGGAGAAAGACAAGCACGACTTGCCCAAGGCCATGGTTTAGGATCCCTTAGTTTGAGCCGTTGACACCCAGGGCCCAGTTCACGTGAATTCAAGTTTTAAAACGCTATGGCGTGCTTTTTTTTTTTTAATGGAATACACTGAGTCTTGAGAGAAATTTACATGTATTTGCTGATCATGACCGACAAGACAAATCTTATTAGAACAACTAGAAAGAGGAAGAACATAGGCTCTTCCTCCTTCATGTCAGGGCCGTTGCCACCATCCTCTGTCACTGTGTGTTTTTTAGGCAGGACCACTTAACTCCTCACGCATAACTGCAAAAAGGAACAAACCCAATTTTACGGACATACATGCGGATGTATATGTGCACGTGGCTTACCAAAAAATGTATAGATAAGGCAGACTTCACAGGGTGTACTTGATGTCTCTCCTTTATTGTCACACTGCATGATGGCCACAAAATACACTGCATGACCATGCACTCATATGTACAAATACAGACGCACGAATGGCAAGGCACATTCAATCTCCCTCACTCGACCCCGTTCATTCGTGACCTTACATTCACGGCCGGCTTTGTTTAATAAAATGATGACAGTTAGCATTTATTGAGCACTTATTGTGTGCCGCACACTGCTAAGTACTGTGTATGTATTACCCCCACTTAATCCTCACAATGAACCCCCTTGTTTTTACAAACAAGGAGAAACACAGAGGCCGAGTGTTTTGCCAGAGGTCTTACAGCTCGCAAGTGGATGCAACTCCAGAGACACTACCTCCCATGTTGGACTGTTCTTAAGAATTCTCATTTATGGGTCTTGACACTGGCAGAAAGGACTCGCTGGGCTAACGTGGGACATGGTTCAAATGTGAAACAGGAAGTGAAAAACCACCAATCAGGAGCATCTCCTTACTGCTGCTGGATACTGAGGATACAGTGCCGGATATTTTAATGAAATAAAACCGGTCGGAAGGGGAGGAAACGAAGTACACTTGCACTCTCTAAACATTACATAGCAGAAACGAAAAAGGGTGCCATGACCCAACCTTAGAAAAAGCACACTCGCCTATAATTTAGAGCCTTCCAGGGCCTTACAACATGTGAAAACTTTAGTAGGCCAATTCACTCAGTGACCACAAAAATCTAACAACAAATAATCTAGCGGTTGAAAACATTCTTTGGATCAACTAAAAACTTTCAACACCCACACAGCCTATTTTTCTACATCCCATACCCCCTTTGACAGAACACCAGTACAACTACAAGGGTCTGAATCACTTGAGATTTTCAAGGAACCCACTTAATTAATCAAACGGATCCTCACCGCCTGCCTAGAGAGCATGGCACTCTCCTGAGATCATACTGCAAGAGAGAAAACACTGATAAAAGCCAAAGAGAAACTTAGAAGAAGCCCCTGGTTTTGTTTCCAGGGTTAGTTACTTCTGGCATTTTCTCCAGATGTGGCCTGGCGACCACCTACCTATGTCAGAAGGTTGAAATGCAGGGCAGACCTATGCAACTGTACTCTCTGGGGGGTTGGGGTCAGGGGCTTGCATTTAAACCTGACTCACCATGTGACACTACCCACAAAAATCTAAACCTCAACAACAAACCAGTGCCACTAACTACAGGTGACAACGAGTACCAGAGGGTGACAAGGAGAAAACACCTTGTGGGAACAGGTGATCTCCCTTCAGAGGACTCTAACCAGTGATTCTCAGTCTTGACTGCATATTGAAACCACCTGGGGAGATTTCACAATCTAAAAAGCAGTCCTTGAGGAACTAGGTCTCCATAGAATAATGGCTTTTCCCAGGGCTGGGGCAAAGCAGATACAAAGTAAGAAAGGAATATCCACCAATGCTAACATCAGCGAAGTGCTCAAACACTTGAGGGGTAATTTCCAAAGGACAAATAGATCAGCTTGGTGGGGCTTCCACTGGCCAATTTGAGACAGTCACAGCAGGTACTGAGAGTTGTATAATGATTCATTCATTTCCAAAATAATTCATGAGCCCAGACTGATAAGTTTAATAGGTAGCTAGGTTGATACCTACCTAGCTGGGTGAATGGATAAGATCTGATAAATAGGTACGGGGCAAGAAGGGAAAGTTCTCCTTCAGAAAAAGAATGTCAGCTGGTAAATACAGAAAGCATAGAAAGAGACAATCGCCATTTATAACCATGATAACAACTGCTGATTCTGGCCAGCATCGATGGTTGCTAAAACCACTGGGTGAAAGCTTGTTGGGGACTGGGATACGTAAAGAGCCTCAGAGTATCTCCCCACAGATTATTTATTAATAGATTATTATAAATTACAGATAATTTATTAATAACTGAAAGTTCATATCGCCAATAATGGGACTCCTTGTGTGGCACGCAAAGGACTTAACACCACCTACAGAATGCTTCCACCCGAACATTTAACCTAAATCTGACTGTGAGAAAAGAATCATGCAAATCCAAACCGATGGACAGTCTACAGAAACTGACCTGATTTTTTAAAAAGTCTTTTTTAAGGGACATCTGGGTGGCTCAGTTGGTTGAGTGTCTGACTCCTGATTTTGGCTCAGGTCATAATCTCACGGTTTGTGAGTTCGAGCCCCATATCGGGCTCTGCACTGACAGGGTGGAGCCCACTTGGGATTCTCTCTCCCTCCCTCCCTCTTCCCACTTGTTCTCATTCTCTCTCTCTCTCTCTCTCTCTCTCTCTCTCAAAATAAATAAACTTAAAAAAGTTTCTTTCAATAAAAATATTTGTTAAGTCACTATCACATACAGTTTTTTTTTAATTTTTTATGTTTATTTATTTTTGAAAGAGGCAGAGCATGAGGAGGGAAGGGACAGAGAGAGAGAGGGAGACACAGAATGTGAATCAGGCTCCAGGCTCTGAGCTGTCAGCACAGAGCGATGTGGGGCTCAAACTCACAAACTGTGAGATCATGACCTGAGCCAAAGTTGGACGCTTAATCAACTGAGCCACCAGGGCGCCCCCACACACAGTTTTTAAAAGGCTAGAGACCTATGTTAGATTTAAAAACAGTAAAGAGATACAACAACTAAATATAATGCAATCCTTAATTGCATTTGGGTTTTTTAAAAAAGGTTATAAAGGGCATTATTAGGATAACTGGGGAAATCTGAATATGGACTAATGCTAGATAATAGCATTATATTAACGTTACATTTCCGGAGTGTGTTTGTTCATTCTATGGCAGTTACATAGGAGAATAGCCTTATTCCACAGTATTCAGGGATGAAGTTTCCTGATATCTGTAACTTCCTTTCAAATTGTTTAAGGAGAAAAGAAAGAGGTATGTGGATACTTACACATATACATACACACATGTAGAGAGAGAAAACAACACATGTGACAAATTGCTAACATGGGCATTCACTGTAATACTGTTACAACTTTTCTGTACATTTGAAATTTTTCTAAATAAAAATTTTAGGGCAGAAAGGAAAAAAACAAACGCCCAGGTCCCACGCCTTATCAGTGGTCTGGGATGCAGCCTGGACATCTGTATTCTGAGAGCTCCTCAGGTGAGTCTAACAAACAGGATCGAGAGGCATCCAGACGGATCAGTTGTCCAAAGAGAAATGGGATTTTCCAGGACCACGCTATACGGGTTCTACATTCAGCTTCTTTTCCCAAGGAGAAAAATCAATCTCGTCTGGTAATATTAGCCTAATACATAACCCAGGTGCATGCTGCCAGGCTGGGATTTTTATTTCACAGACCTTTGGAAAAGTTGCACCGAACAGCCTCTAGCTCTGGAAGTGTGCTCCTGGGAGACGGGGGATGGGAAAGATGGCACTCCCTGCTGTGATTCATTAGCCACCAGGGCTGGGGGTGCAGCAACTCCCCGGCTTAGTGAGCAGATTCCGGACGCCTGGAGAGGCTGTTCTTGAGTCAGAAACCTCAACTGATGCAAAGGGGCAGGTTTCCTATTTCGAGATGGAAAGACAATACAAAGTAAACAAAATACATGTGGAGAAGCATCCCTTCTCCCTGAAACATCCGATGGGTTTGGGGCTCAAGGCAAGAGAGACAGTTAAGTGGCTGATCTTGCTGGACCCAGCATCACAGCCTTTGCTGGGAACATTCACGCCCTTCATCCTATTTCAATGTAACATAACTCAGAGGAAAAGGAGGACACTTCAGAGGTTGATGGCATGCCAGAAAAATGAGGAACTAGTGGGTGTTTCTTGCCAAACCCTCTGGCTGTGGCTGGACCATTACGGCAGAAATGTATGGTATTTAATAAATCTGCACTGTTCCGTCCCTGGAGATGAGCCTCCTTGATTCTCTAAGGGCTGTGTTTAATCAACATCTTTGCGTGGCAGAAAACAGTAAATCCATCTTCCTGCTACTTCAAAGGAAGGTTCATCTGAAAAGAGGTTATAGCTATGCCAGTGCTCATTTGCTCCCAAGTCCCACCAGAATACAGGAGAAAAATGTAGGCTGAGGAGGGAACCATTTATTACGGCCTCTAAGCCATGGGGGATGAGAAGGGAGGCAGATAAAGTCAAAAGTCACATAAGGAAAATCAACGGAGTCTTGTTGGAGATGAAGGAGACAAACACTGATTAGGTGTCTGCCATGTGCCAAGAACCTTACTACGCATGTCACATGCCTTCCCTTAAGTCCTTGCACCAACCCCGTGAGCTTAGGGATGCTGGCCCCATCTCTCTGAATGGGCACAGAAAGGCTGGATAACTTGTAGGAGGCACATGAATTAAATAAGTTGTGGTCTGCAGCTCTCTTCTTCCACCAACCCAAGATAATACCAGGAAGGCAGACGAGGTGTGCATTTCTGGGGGACTTTGGATGATGAGTTAAGGATGAAGACTTGACCAGGGGAGGTTTCTGGACAGAGAACTGACAACAAGATGTGGTGAGGACAGTGATGTAGGGAGAAGTGGCTGGTGTCAGGGGTGTGCAGGACGGCTTGGAGGAGGGAGCCTAGAAGGAGGCAGACAGCCCGACAGAAGACAATGAAAGACAGAGTAAGTCT
Organism: Paguma larvata; assembly: GCA_030068075.1. Lineage (NCBI taxonomy): Eukaryota > Metazoa > Chordata > Mammalia > Carnivora > Viverridae > Paguma > Paguma larvata. Next base: position 14,163,768 of record CM057830.1, read on the forward strand.
GGAAAACATGACAGAAGGAATCATATGCACAGGGAAGGAGAGGCATGCACATAGTATCATCATCAGGTGATGTGTTTCGGTTGCCCCCTTTGGCGGCCAATGACCCTCTTTCACCTGTCTTCAATGCCAGCACCTAGCTCAGTGCCTGTTAGAGCAGACCCTCAACCCATTCTTGATGGATCTATGGATGAAAGAACTCATGAGTACCTCTTCCACATTCTGTCTGTGGGTCACTGTTTTGTGAACAAGAATTCTGTAGACAGTCAGAGGGGTACTGGAGAAGGACAGACAGGGTGGAGGGAAACAGTTAAAGCTTCAACCTGGTGTTAAACTGGGCACCCACCAACATGTGCTTAAGAGCCAATGCCAAGATGGCTAAGACGGTAAATTCTACGTTATGTGTATTTCACCACAATTTTTTCAAAAAGCTGAAGCCACCTTGAATTGTTGCTGCTACAGGGAAAGAAAGAAGGTGGCCTGTCGTCTTGCCGTGGGGTCAAAAGGGCCTCATTATCCACTAATGTTGCAGTCTGAAGCATCCGTGATATTAAACAATGCCTGATATACTCATATTTATGGTCCAGTGTCAATTATCCATACCAGACACAGAGCAAGGATTTACCTGAGCAAGAAATTATGTATGTTAGATTTTAAATGTAGTCCCATTAAAAGACAGAAAATACTGGAGGAGGGAGGGCTAAATAAGTCAGTCAGAAAAAGACAGATACCATGTGTTTCCACGAATAGGTGGACTTAGTGAGACTAAGCAAAAACCAGGGGGAGGGGAAGAGGAGAAAGGAAAAAAAGACACAGAGAGGGAGGGAGATAAAACATAAGAGACTCTCAAAGACTAAGAACAAACTGAGGGTGAGGGAGGTGAGGGAGGGGGGAGAGGGGGTGACGGGCATTAAAGAGGGCACGTGTTGGGATGAACACTGGGTGTTATATGTAAACCAATTTGAAAATAAACTATTATAAAAAAAAAAAGAAAGTTGAGGGCAGCGTTATATCTGATAGTAAATGCACGCGTGCACAGAGATCTGCACAGGAAACACCCTGAATGTCCACATTCAGGGAATGGCCAGCTGGTATAGCCAGGCCGTGGGAATCGGAGCAGCCTTTTAAATCAAGCAAGCAGTTCTATGTGTACTGACATGTAAAAAGTGTCCATAGTACATTAAAAGAGCAAATCGCATTATATGTGAAATATACTCCCGACATTGTAAACGCAGACACACTCCATTCTTCCCTCTATAACCTCCGCCCTAGACTCTGAAATTTACTCCTATCACCCAGAACCTCATCACAAAGTATGCACTCAAGAAATGTTTATTAATGAATAAATGGATTCATTCAACATTCGATTAATATGTGAGGCCCTACTACAATTTAATAAATGAAATAAAAGGGTGTGCATATACAAGCACACATTATGCAAGGACAGAAAAGGGTATGTATGGAAGGGTATGCCCCAAATTAACAGCAATAGTTTTGGAAAGGGCGATTAGGAGAGTGTAAAGAGAAACTCACGTAAATGTTTCTCACATCAATTTGTTTTTACAAACAGCATGTAGTAATACACTGTGATAATTTTTAAAAATCATCACAGCCACCTATTAAAATAATTATCATGCTTTAGCAAACTTAATTCTTCTGATTATTCTTTGATGACATTAATAGCAAAGTTAGTTCCTATTCTCCAAGTATGATAAATAAATAGCCACTGAATCAGGCAGAAAGGTGGTTGCAATAGGCTGAATGTCAAGGGGGTTCTGAGCCGGTTGTGGCTGGTCCATGAAGACAGTGGGAGGTGTGAGCCGTGAGCCCAGAGAAACAGCTCCACACCTGTAGCCCAGACTAGTTACTACTCTGATGAGAGCCACCCCCCCCCACCCCATATCCTATGAGTTATGGATCCAAGGCCGTTTCCCCTGGCCTGACTGCACAGACCACACCGTGCAGACAGCCATCTCCCTCCTGGCGGCAGGGGCCGGAAGTGGGGGGAGGAGGGGAGCTGTGTCACACCCACAGCCACGGAGGCCCACTGTTTGGCTCCTCGACCACCCACCGCTCTTCTCTAGCACTGCCCTCACCCCACCATATATGAATTACCTCTGAGCAGCAAAGTCCGTTTGCCTCCGCCCCTTCAGCTCTGACACCTCTCTGCTCTTTCACGCGCACCTTCTTCAACGAACGCAAGTCATTTACCCACACCCACACCCTCCTCATGATGGTTATGAGGATGCCATTTCATCACAAATGCCCACTCTGTCACTTATGTAGAAACAGGGGGAGGGACACATAATCCCTGATCTAGTCCTTCTTCAGTCCTACAAGCTTCAGAGCCTAATGTCTTGCCTTAAAGAAGCCACTGAAGATAGTCATAAAGTCAGTCAATTAACATATGACTAAAAAAATCAATTTTTTACTGCAAGTATAATATAGAAACGGGCCATCCATTTAATAAAGTGAGTTTCTGCAAAGAGATGCTGCCTACGGATATTTTCAATGCTAATACCTGATATTCCCTTAGAAACGACACTTATAATTTTGATGCCGAGGGCATGAAGAACTTCTCCAACCATAATGTCCTCCTCTCTACCACCTTATATAAATGGCTTGTGAACCAGTCCACCAAAAGGGCGCATGAGGTCGGATATTCCAGCCCGTGCACACAGGGTCCACACTGACAGCACTAAGGCAAAGGCAGAGTGCCCCGGGCCTCACGACACGGGAAAGACGGATAACCTAGCGGATAACCAGCACTACGATCACCTCACGCTCTCTGCCACTTAGTGGCCCTTCGCCTCAGTTTTCTCACGTCTCAAATTGGAACGATGGGGACAGACCTACTTCACAGAAGGGTTCGCTGCCACCTGATGCTCTCCCTTTTTTCCACTTGTCTTATCATTCATTAATTTGTTAAAAGGCACCTTTGTTAATGGTTTATGCCCATACAGCTAATTTTCTTTTTGCCAGCCTTCCCTCCCCATCAGAGCAAGATAAATCATACTGAAAACCATGGTCAGTGATGTCTCTAAGCATCCTTCGGGTCTTCCCCTTTCCCTAGGCCAGTCCCAGGGGGTGGTTTTGGCCTTTCAGGATGTTCTGTAATCTAAATGAGCCAACCCACAGCAGATCATACCAGGGGGGCACTTCCCCAAGTGTCCCTGGCCTGACTTCCCGGGTCCAGGATGCCTTGGGTTTGGGGGAAGGGAGTCTGGACGATGAGAGAAGAAAATCTGAAACATAAAGCTCTTCTCCACTTTAGCAAGGCTTATTTTGGCAAAATGCCCAAAAGAACTCAACATATTTATAGAGTTTTGTTTGATCTACTTTTAAATGCTCCATGCAGAGTCATTCAAGTGAAATGAGAATACAGATTTTCAAAGGAAAAACTGAAGGAAGATTCTAAATATAAGTTATTTGTTGAGCATAAACAAGATTTCTCCCTTCTATCCAACACACTCCCTCTAACGCGTCTATTTTTAAAGGCATTCTCAAACTTTGCTGCTGACGAAGAGATCAGACCCCTAACTTTTACAGTGAAGGGGGGAGTGAGGGAGGGGACAAGTGCAGGGAGGGGGAGTGCGCAGGAGCACACGCCTACTTAGGAACCGTGACAAAGGTCTAGAAAATCCCAGAGACCCTCATCTGGGGGCCATCTCCCTTGCCTATGCTTAGAGAAATCTCCGGGGAAAAACGTATCACAAACAAACCTAGACTTTCCCAGTTTTTAAAAATCGGTCCTCAAAACAGCCATTGTCCTGGGAAATTTAGAGAATGACAGAAAATTCCACATTTCTCGCTTGAGGCAGAAGGGGAAGGATCTTTACTGCAGCTAGTCAAAATGATTTTTTTCTAATTTTGACTTTTCCCCCTTCTCATCTCCATCAGAATCAAGACAGGGGAAGCCTGGGTATATATGAATTTTCTCGATGCAAAGGGGGTTTGTATCGCCACAATTCCTTCTTCTGTATCTAAAAGCAGAGATTCTTAACGGGGGTTCGTGGACGGTTAGTTCAGGGGTCTAAATGCAGATGGGAAGAAAATTACATCCTTAATTTTACTATCCTCGGCTTGAAATCTGGCCTTTTTCACTATGCACACAAGCGAAAAACCACACTGGTGCTGGCAGCACCCAGGGGTTTTGTTTTCCTACTACATGGATAGATATTTTCATTTCACATCCTGGTCACTGCAGTTATCATGAAATATAATTTACACTCATCCTTATTTTAAAATTATGATGGCTTCCAGACCCACTGCTGGATCTTGCTATTTAACACATTCATATAGAATATGTATTATGTATGTGTTTGCGGTATTTTGATGAGTGTATTTCAGGATAATTGGTTTCCTTTGCAACTGTGGATTTTGTTTTATTCATTTACAAACATTATTCTGAGAAGAGGTCATAGGCTTTGCCAGACTGACAAATAGATTTCGCAGCAATTAAAGAAAAAAAAAGCCAAGAACTCCTATTTTCAAGATTATGGTTTGCACAGAAACCCAAAGGTGCAAGGGGGAATTGTATATATAAAATAAAGCAGTCAACATACCACTTGGGCCCTGTTAGAGCGTTCCACAGGCTTCGGAGCAGCGCGTCATGACAAAAGAAGCACATCGGGCGGCACCCCAGGTCCTGACCCATGGGCAGCCGTGTGGCACAGCCTTTAGGAGGCTGCTGGCCCAGTACCCTCTCATTACTCAGGTCAGTGGCTGGCTAGAGCCCCGCGCTGTCATCTGGCGCCTTGGCTCAGCTGAGCTCAATGGCCACGCTCCCTTCCACGAAGGCCAGGACAGCTCATTTGCAGGCTGACACCTGCCACCACCTCAATGTCCCCGCTCCAACTGAGCCCTGCATTTCTCTCCCTTTGCTAGCTAGTAAAGTTACAAAAGGTTCTACAAGGTCCCCCCAGCCAGGGATAAAGTGGTCACTTGGGCTTCCGTGTACCCACATAGCCTCATCTACACCTCCCTCTCAGCTCCAGTCAGCTGTGCTGTCATTTGGGCCTGCGAGTCCCTAGTGCCTGCTGGGCAGCCAGTGCGCACATGTTCCGTGAAGGGAGGGAGGTCTGCGCCAATACTTGCAACTGCACAGGATTTGCCGGCGGGGCTGCCTGACTTTACTGCAGTCCCATCTTTGTGGTATCCCTTGAGGATAAAGGACCATAAGGCCAGCAAGTCCAACTGAGATTGGAGGCATCCGACCAAGTCTTCAAAAAAAACTTTTTTTATAAAAAAACACAGCAATTTCACTTTTAAGAAGTTATACTTCCGATAATATATGAGAAATGTACAAAGATAAATGCAAAATGTTCGCTGCTACATTATTCAGAATAGTGAAAAACCAGAACCACCCTAAATGTCCTTTAATTAGGGGACTTGTTAGTCTAGTTGTGGTGTATCTACACGTGGACTTTTAAAGAGTGGTGTAGGGGGGCACCTGGGTGGCTCAGTCAGTTAAGGGGCCGACTTCGGCTCAGGTCATGATCTCGCGGTCTGTGAGTTCGAGCCCCGCGTCGGGCTCTGTGCTGACAGCTCGGAGCCTGGAGCCTGCTTCGGATTCTGTGTCTCCCCCTCTCTCTGCCCTTCTCCTGCTCACGCTCTGTCTCTATGTCTCAAAAATAAATTAAAAATGTTAAAAAAAAATTAATAAATAAATAAATAAATAAATAAAGAGTGGTATAGGGACTCAGGGGTGGCTCAGTTGGTTAGGTGTACAACTTTTTTTTTTTGGATGTTTATTTATTTTTGAGAGAGAGTGCACAAGCAAAGGAGGGGCAGAGGGAGAGGGAGACACAGAATCTGAAGCAGGCTCCAGGCTCTGAGCTGTCAGCATGGAGCCCGAAGTGGGGCTCGAACCCATGAACCGTAAGATCATGACCTAAGCCGAAGTCAGACACTTAAATGACTGGGCCACCCGGGCACCCCATGCGTCCGACTCTTGATCTCGGCTCAAGTCGTGATTTCACAGTTCGTGGGTTCGAGCCCCACATCAGGCTCTGCACTGGTAGCACGGAGCCTGCTTGGGATTCTGTCTCCCTCGCTCTCTACCTTCCCCCACTTGCTGTCTATCTTTCTCTCAAAAATAAATAAGAGTAAACTTAAAAAAAATTTTTTTAAAAAGAGTGGCATAGCTCTAAATGAACTGGTACGGCAAGATTTCCCAGATTGTCTTCAACCTAACAATAACTAATTATGACCCAGCATAAACAGTATGACCCCATCTGTAATTTTTCTAAATATCAACATGTCTGTATCACTGTGTGTCTGGATTAGGTCATGCTATCTGAAATTGACATTTTATGGTTGAATATCTTCAGTTTCTTACGGTTTGTCAGAATGTATGTGTGCGGGGATCTGAGGAGATAATCAGGAGCCAGGGCTCTTCCGGGGAGTGTGCACGCGGGTGGAGTGGGGGCTTATGCGACTCTTTATTTTTTAATATTTATTTGAGAGGAGGAAAGTATGTGCACACAGACACACATGTGAACGTGGGAGGGGCAGAGAGAGAGGGAGAGAGAGAATCCCAAGCAGGCTGCATACTGTCAGTGCAGAGCCCGACAGGGACTCGATCTCAGGAACCGCAAGATCATGACCTGAGCCAAAATCAAGAGTCAGATGCTTAAACCACTGAGCCCCTAAGGCGCCCCGGGTGACTCTTTATACCCTGACTTAGCTTTATTAAGTTTTCATACTAACCGTGTGTTATTTTAATACTAAGTCTAGCTAAGAAAACTTAGAGTGAGTCTAAAAGAAAACAACTTAAATCTTACAATAAAAAAAAAGAGCAGTGAGGTCTAAACAACAGAATAGCACAAAAGCTGCTTTCTGAGGGGGCAATTCTGTGGTCATGAGAACAACAAATCCCATTATGAGGGGCTTCCTCTAGGGGCTCCCAAGGGTTTTGATGCCAAGGCCTCTCTCGAGGGGTCATCTAAAAAAGGACAGGTTTCTAGGAGCGCATAAGCGGTGCAGAGAAAGGGACCGGGCTACCTATAAAAGGTTTCTGAGCTGACTTTTTTCAAGCAAATAGGTTAGTAATGCATATATTAGCTCTGTTGTTCAAAGCAAAGAAAGGTTTTTCTGATTCAGTTAAGGAAGTCCTACATTCCTTTTAAGTATGAGAGAATAGCAAAGGTGCATTTTAAAAACGGTATCTCATAACTTCCGCTTTTCACTTTCCACACTGCTGCGTACCTTTACTCTCCCCCTCAGACGGAAGGAACGAAGTGTCATGAAAAGCATAAATCCAGAAATTGCAAATCTATAAAATGCCAATCCAGAAATCTTGAAGCAAGAAAATGAATGTGCATTCATTTGTGGGCTAGAGAAAGGAACAGCAGAGGGGAGAAGAGAGAAATAAATGTGCATGAATCTTTCCAAAGACACTGATTTGGGTCCGTGATACTTGCTCCAGCACTTAAATATCTTTTCCCCAACAGTCTTCCTTACAAAGCTTTCTAGATTGAGTCTCCTCTTGCGAGATGAACCCTCCTGGAGGGCAGGAATTGGGTTTTTCTGCCCATCTACATCAGGGATTGGCAAAGCTCTTCTATAAAGGACCAGAGAATAAAAACATTTTAGGCTTTGCAAGCCACAAAGTCCCTGTGGCAACTATATAACTCTGCCATTGTAAAGTAAAAGCACCCACAGATAATGCATAAACGAAAGGGTGTGGCTGTGTGCCAATAAAAACTTTATTTACAAAAATAAGCAGTACCAGAGTTGGCGCCTAGGCTGTGGTTTGCCAATCTCTGGTCTACAAGAAGTGGTAAGGGTCTAAATCGGTGACCAGGGATGATTTGTTTTGTTTCAGGGAAGAAGGAGAGACAGTGCTGATGTGGAATCATCAGCTTAGAAGTGACGCCCTCCCAGATACCATCTCTGACTGCCTTTGAGGCGGGGTTAGGTGCCCGTATGACCACCACGACGGGACAGCACAGCACCCAGCACATAACGGGCACCGTGCCCGTGCTGCCCAGGACTGTCTGATCCTCAAATCCTAGGATGCTATGAGCAGCACCTGAGCTAGCCTTCTTGGAGATTACCAGAGGCTTGCCCAGAGCCTGGCCCTGAACAGTTCCTTAGTAATGACCTCAAAACCAAAGGGAAGAGCAACAAATGATGAAGCAGGTGAAGGGAAGGACAAGTTAAAAATGGACTCTCACGTGTTGGTGGGAAGAACTGAAGGTTGGGATGCCACCAGCTGAAATGCAGAAGAAAGCAGCAGCACGAGCCTGACAGGCAGGAGAATGTGCTGCTCCATCACGCGGGCACAGCTGGGGACACAGGAGTTGGCCCCCGTCAGCCACTCGACTGCAGACCACAAAACCTGGGCTAAGGCCAGCCGGGGATGGGTTCAGCGAGGGGCAGGGCAGCAGGGGGTGATGAAGATGGATCTGCCCAGGCATCTCAAAGAAGAGAAGCCCCCTGCCCCTTCCCCCTCTAGACGTAAGCAGGGAAGCCCACTGCCCTGCTTGCTGACCACATGAAGCCAACTCAGTGACAGTCCCTGCCTTGCCTCCGGACTTCTGCTATGCAGGACAGACATTTCTTTATGACCTGAGCCAGGTTAAGCCAGGGTGACTGTGACTTGCAGCTGAAGGACCATTCACCAGCACAGTGTCTGAGAGTGGACGTAAGGGGTGAGAGAAGAAGCAAGGAGGGAGGTCTGGCCCAGAGAGGTCAGCTTTGGGGCCTGTATGCTTTGCGGCATTGGCTGAGCTCAGGAGCGAGGAGACAACAGAAGATGCTAAAGACAGAACCATAAAAGCAGCCTACATTTAAGAAGCTGGAGAAGAGGAGCCAGCAAAACAAAGAGGTATAGTGGGGGCAGGGGCGGCAAATATAGAGACACAACAGGCAAGGCAGATGTTTCCAGTAAGAGGCAGTCATACAAGAGTCAGAGTCAGAGGCAGCATAGAGGAAAAGGTTGGACAAACCCAGGTGCAAATCCAAACTATACCTCTCACCGGAAGTGTGGCCTTGGATAGGTCACAGAACCTCTTGACCCTCCGCTGTTCCGACTGTAAAGTGAGGATGATGCCACCTTTCGCTCAGGGTTAAGAGGATCGCCTAGATGACTCTACTAAGACACTCTGCACAGAGTGGGGTGTGCTGATTGCATTGAGCCCTAATTCTTCACCCCTCGTGTATCTGTGCCCTTTTTCACATGACTTTAGAGGGCTTCCCTTAAAGACAGAGCTGGTTTCCCCAAGCCATGTGACTTGCTTTGGAAAACAAAGTGAAAAAGAAGTAGCAGTGTGCCAGTTGGGAGCCCAGGCCTCAAGCGAACTTGGAAGTTTCCATTCTCTGTCACGCCTCTAGCACTGCTATGCAAACATGCTTAAGCCAGCCTGTCGGAGCACACAAGACACACAAGGCAGTGTCGCTACCCTAGGCATGCCGCTGAGGTCAAGGCAAATGGCCAGCTGACCTCCAGACATGTGAGGAACCCCAGTCAAAATCAGAAAAGTCACCAGCTAGCTTCCATCTGGCCTCAGGTTCAGAAGCAATAAACGCTTACTGTCGGGCCACTGAGGTTTTGTGGGTGTTTGTTACGCAGCATTACTGTGGCAAAAGATAACTGATACAATGCCTGACACAGAGCAGATCCTCCAAAAATGTTTACAACACACATGCAGGGGAGAAGAGGCCAGAAAAGATATTGTCTTAGTCTTCTGTACTCATAAGTCGAGTGTTATTTCCCTGGACTGTTTCTCCATATTCATGAAGGCCCAGAGGGTAAAAGAAGTTTGAAAAAACAAAAATTCTTTTTAGAAGTTTCTAGAAACACTAATTTTAAAGGACAGTAAGTTTATTCATTTCCTACCTGTTGTAGTATGTTTGTCTTAGGTAACAAATGCAGATGGAAAATGAAGCAGAAAGAAAGCTCTTCTGACGAAGAAGTCTCTCACTCATCATCATTCGCTCCTCAAAATACACATGACAAAATTGAGACAGGGTAACACAGGTGACATGCCAACTACAGTGCGTCAGTTTTTACATTTCTCAGCTGACAGTGGCTAGAAGGGTACTGGGTATTTGTCATATTATTCTTGGTCTTTTTTTTTTTTATTGTGGTAAAATATACATAATATCAAATTTACCATTATTAAAGATTTATTTATTTTGAAGGGAGGGGAGAGAACAAGCAGGGGAGGCGCAGAAAGAGGGAGAGAGAGAAAGAATTCCAAGCAGGTTCTGCGCTGTCGGCACAGAGCCTGATGCGTGGCTCGAACTCACGAACCGTGAGATCATGACCTGAGCTGAAATTAAGAGTCAGATGCTGAACCAACCGAATGAGCCAGGCGCCCTCAAACTTACCATTTTAACCACTTTAAAATGTACACTTCAGTGGCATTAAGCACATTCGCATTACTGTACACCCATCACCACCCTCCATCCCCCTTTCATCTTCCCAGGCTGAAACTCTATGTCCGTTAAACACTAAGTCCCCATTTCCCCCAACCCCGACCCCAGCTCCTGGTAACACCACCTCTGCTTTCTGTCTTTATGAGTATGACTATTCTAGATGCCTCATATAAATGGAATCATATAATATTTGTCCTTTTATGACTGGCTTATTTCACTTAGCATAATATTTTCAAGGTTCATTCATGTTGAAGCACGTGTAAGAATTTTCTTTTCGGGTGCCTGGGTGGCTAAGTCGGTTGAGCAACTGACTTGATTTCAGCTCAGGTCATGATCTCACGGTTCATAGGATTGAGCCCCACATCAGGCTCCGTGCTGACAGCATGGAGCCTGCTTGGGATTCTCTCTCTCCCTCTCTCTGCTCCTCCCGATTGCTTGCATGCGCATGTACGTGCATGCATGTGAGCTCTCTCTCTCTCTCTCAAGATAAATAAATAAACTTAAAAAAAAAAGAATTTCTTCCTTTTTAAGGTTGAATAATATTTCATTGTATGGAGACCACATTTTGTTTATCTATTCTTCTGTTGATGGACGCTTGGGTTGCTTCCACCTTTTGCCTATTGTAAATAATGCTGCAATGAGCATGTGTATACTATTCATATTCCTTCTTGATTCATTTTATATATGTATTTTTTTTTATTTTCAATGTTTTCTCCAGGCTCTGAGCTGTCAGCACAGAGCTCAACACGGGGCTTGAATTCACGAACCGTGAGATCATGACCTGGGCCGAAGTCGGAAGCTACCTGACTGAGCCACCCAGGCGCCCCCATTTTATATACCTTTATTAAAGTCTTATTTTGAAACTTGAAACATGCTAAAAGAAACTCATCACTTAGCTAGCAGTCTTCAGGCAACATCTAACCAAGTTGAGGGGATGGGATTGGTACCTACGGTTTGCAATTCAACCCAATTTACCATGAATGATGTAATCCTACGCCCACTGAAATAAACACGGCGAGGATATGAAAAGCCTTTGGAGGAGACAGGATTCTGAAACATGCTGAGCCGAAAGCAGAATGAGTACACATCTCACCGCCCATTCAAGCCCGCACAATCAAGCAGAGTAAAGACTGCACTGCCATGCGGTGGGCCAGAACAGGTGGTTTACCCGAGGCCAAACACTGTTAACTTCACCACTGGGTAAAATCACCATAGGGCTTTTTCAGCAAAGAGCCAGAATCCTCTCAAGTTCTCCCAAAGCTTTGACGGGTCGTGTGGAAAGTTGATTCATCCAATAAACGTTTGCTGGCTGTAGGAGCTCAAATGAGCTGTGCGGAGCATATGGCATAGACCACAATATTCCTTCCTGGTGACCCTGGAAAAGGTTTGAAAGAAAAGAGTGGGATCCTTAAACTTTTTAAGCTTCCGAAAGGCTTACTAGCCAAAATGAGCATTCACAGGTTAAAAAGCTTCCCAGGACTATCTATAATCAGCACCTTGTGTCTAATTGAAGGACTCGTTATATGCTCATGAAGACACAGAAATTTGCCATCAGAAGGGTCAAAAGCTTTTAGAAAGGGTCCTCAGGTTAAAAAATATTAGATGGGGCACTGGGGTGGCTCAGTCAGTTAAGTGTTTCACTCTTGGTTTCAGCTCCGGTCACGAACTCATTGTTCATGAGTTCAAGCCCCACACGTGGCTCTGTGCTGAGAGCACAGAGCCTGCTTGGGATTCTCTCCCTCTCTCTCTGCCCCTCCCATGCTTGCGTGCGCTCGCTCTCTCTCTTTCTCATAATAAATAAACTTAAAAAAATACTGAAAACTTTTCAATCCTTCAACCTGTAACAGAGAAATAGACACTTCGAAAGGTGTAATGAGGGGCGCCTGGCTGGCTCAGTCGGTGGAATGGGAGACTCTTGATCTCGGGGTTGTGAGTTCAGGCCCCACGTTGGGTGTAGAGAACACTTAAAAATAAAATATTTTTAAAAAGAAATGAAAGGTGAAATGACCTCCCAGCAATGGCTACAGGCCAGGAGAGCTGAGAAATGCATGGATATCTCCCGGGTTCTCCACCCAGAGCCCTTGAATCATCCTGGGCAGAAGTACGAGGGAGAAAAAGAAATACAATGGTTTTCCAGCCGCTACAAACTGACAGTCAAGTTCTAAGCCACAGAAAACAGACAGGATATTTGTCAACTATTATCAAGTCTTGCTGGCTGCGCAGACCCTGTCCGCCTCTGGCGATTCGCAAGCTATGGGCTGAAAGAGAGGCCATCCGGGCCTGTGTGCTTTTGTTTGTTTTGTTTTGCTTCAGCATAAAGCTGACGCGCGGCTCTAATAAACAATCCCTTTCCATTCTCCACTTCAACTTGGGCTTTTGATAGAATGAGTTCATACATCAATATGAATAGATCGATACAGTTCATAATTTATGAAGATGTGGAGGGAGGCAGAGATTTATCCTGCAGAACCACCCAACCGAGGCCCGCATCTCTTCCCGTCTTCGTCCTTGCCACCTAGGTTTGGTCGTTTTTAAGTGTATTAACACACCCACCTGAGAGGATGGGTAGGGAGTAAAATTAAATCGCATCCTATGTAGGCTTTTCTAATAAAAGATTGAGAGTTAAACTGCAACACGGTTTCTACGGGCCATCCCTGGATTTCAATGGTCCATGTTATACCTGTCGAGCCCATACACATGTAAACAAAAGCTAATGACATACATGTACATAGCCTAGACGCCCGATCCAGGGCGGGATGGAACTTGGAATAAGTCATCACAGAGAGGAATGGAAAAGAAGCCAGGGAGAGAAGGAAGGAAGAAAGCTCTTAAATATGATTGTGGGGGCACCTTGGTGGCTCAGCTGGTTAAGTGTCCGACTCTTGATTTCGGCTCAGGTCATGATCCCACTGGTTTGTGGGATCAAGCCCCGCATCGGGCTCTGTGCTGAGTGCAGAGCCTAGTTGGGATTCTCTCTCTCTCCCCCCCGCTCAGCCCCTCTCTCCTGCTTGTTCCCTCTCTCTCAAAATAAATGAATAAACATTGATTTTTAAAAATATTTTTAAAATTTCTTTTTTAATATTGATTTTTTATTTTGAGAGAGAGACAGTGCAAACGAGGGAGCAGCAGAGGGAGGGAGACACAGAAACGGGAGCAGTCTCCAGGCCTTGAGCTGTCAGCACACAGCCTGATATGGGGCTTGAACTCACAGACCACAAGAATTTTGAGAGACAGAGAGAGACAGAGACAGAGACACAGAGACAGAGACAGAGAGACAGAGTGTGAGCTGGGGAGGTGCAGAGAGAATTGGAGACACAGAATCCGAAGCAGGCTCCAGGCTATGAGCTGTCAGCACAGAGCCCAACATGGGGCTCGAACCCATGAACCATGAGATCATGACCTGAGCCAAAGTTGGACTCCATAAATAGGCACTCCATAAATAAACAAACATTAAAAAAAAAAGGGGGGGGGCCTAGGTGGCTCAGTTGGTTAAACGTCTGACTTTGGTTCAGGTCACAATCTCGGAGTCCGTGAGTTCGAGCCCCATGTCGGGCTCTGTGCTAACAGCTCAGAACCTGGAGCCTGTTTCTGATTCTGTGTTTCCCTTTCCCTTTCTGCCCCTCCCCTGCTCCTGCTCTGTCTTTGTCTCTCTCTCTCTCTCAAAAATATTTTAAAAATTTAAATATTCAAAAAAATTTTAAATAAAATAAAATAAAAAATAAAACCATGACTGAATTGCACAAAATTCCATAAATAAAGGTCAGAGCTATGGGGACAAAGTTTAAGGGGAAAAGGTGATGTATTTTTTAAGCATACATCTATGCACAAAACAGATACAGAATTTGCATTCCTGGCTCATTTCGGTTTGCCTGTCCCTGTCCACAGTATTGTCAGACACATCAGTAACTCAGTCACTTTTTCCCTTTGTATATACCTTTTTCTGTTTGTATAGATATGTCTTATCTTTCATCTCAATGATTTCATCAAAAGTAAATTACAAAGGAAGCTACTTTTTTCAAAAGAAATAAGCTACTCCCGATGATACTATCAAAGAGTTGCTTTAAAGCTTTTTAAAACTCGAACATAAAACTGATGTCATTTTTTCCCTAAAAAATGTGTTTTTTTAAGATAACAATTAACTCCATGCTTGTGTTCATTTGTTTGCTTTAATCTGTCAAATAACAGGGCCTAGAAGAGGGTCAAAAAGAATAAGAGGGAAACTCAATAACAAAACATTCTGGAAATCTGATTTTGCTCGGAAGGCCTGACGATACTCAAGGATCCATCCAAGCTGGCTGTGGGGAGAAGGGAAAGAAGCAAGAGAGAGGAGGTAGGTGAGTGCTGGGGGTGTCCCTGCTCCAGACTTTCAACACCTCCGGCGACCCAACTGGAGGTGGTTGCACAGAAATAAGAAAACACAATACTAATCAGTGATAATTCATAATAATGGGTTCCTGATGAACAAAATTAACATATAATCACATAATCTAACCATCTCCCTTGATTAATATCTTCATTTTCCCTCCCTCGCTCTGACGAGAGTGATGATGAGCAATCAAATCTCAGAGAGGCTGGCGCGCAGGAAGGAAGGGAAAGCGAATTCTGGCCTGTGTATTCCAACGCGCGAGGGAACAGCAGACATACTGTTGTATGTAAAATGAAGTAAACTCTACTCTTTATTTAGAAAACCTTGCGGAAGGGTGACAAACCGAATACAGATTAAAATAATGACAAAAACTAGAGCTTCCCTCACTCTGGAAATACTCCCTCACTTTCAGCTCATGTTCTACTAGGAGGTAGGAAAATGTAGAGCTTTCTCTCAAACACAGTTACCCTCATAACTTAATTCTACTTTCAGTCTTTGGAAACCTCTTTGGCTTCCTCACTCTCTACTAATGGCCCATTGTCAGGCTGAGAGCTCGATTCAGTACTTACTCTCACGATCCACTTTCCAAAACGGCCCCTTAATAAGTCTTCCCTCTCCCTCAGCACTCAGTAACCAAGACCATTTCTCTGAATCACCGAATTTCAACAGCGTTTCCTTAAATATATAACGAAATATAAAGCTTATTCTCCCTCGGGTAGTTTTCTTTTCAATAACTCACCCCTCAAGAGGGTTAGGGTGTTTGAGTACGAGCATATACTTCCATCCAATAAAGATGGCTCCGGGATGAATACAGTAAGGCCTCTTTCTTCAAGGAGCTTATAATCGAGTAAAAAAAAAATCTAAGTCTAGTCTAAATCTAAACATGGACACGCACACACACACGCGCGCACACGCACACAAGAATATAAGTGTATGAAAGTCATCACTTCAGATGAGCCATTCACTAAGGCTTTCAGACACTAGCACTCATAAACACTGCTTCTATTCTTCCGAGAGGAAAGCGGTAAGAGAGCTTCCAGGTGGGCTTTTCTGTGGCATCCTCTAAGTCATTTTCACTTCTGCCCACTTCAGTTTCCTTACATTTACAATGGACCTATAATGATGACTCCCCCTCCACCCATCTTCATGGGTTAGTCTAAGATAGGAATGAGTCTTTCAGTCCCTCTCTACGTATACAAACCACAAAACTCTATCCAAGCTAAGGAATTTTTGTTTATATAAAATATCATGTGTGAAAATACAGCATTTTGTAACTTCCACTCATCCACCTTCTGAAAGCTAGGGACGGATAAACATGATCAGTTTCCTCAATATTAAAGAGGAACATTTTTCAATTAACAAGAATGTTCCACCAAGAGCTATTGTAACATAAAGATTCAAAAGTTAAATTCTTCTGTGGATCAGCGATAAGAAAAAAAAAAAAAACGAAGGGGAAAAGATTCTATTTGCAAAAGCCAACAATAACCCCAATCCCCGTAGGAATGACATAAGGAGCAGGCAAGACTGCACAAATAAAACATTAGCTGACACTTGACTAAACAGAGTGATGTCCTATTGTCACTGGATCACAAGAATTAGCTGTTTAGAATTCAGAAGGGATATACATTTTAATTTGGTGATATAGTTCCAAGAACTGGCCCACCAGGATGTCTGAAGAAGAGGGAGGGGCACGGGGGAGAAGAGGGTTTCATTTATACATTATCGCACAGAAAGACATTTGATACGACACAATACAAGACTGTTAAACAGAAAAAGTTACAAGAACATCAGTTCTTTCTAAATTGACGTGCGATGTTAATGTAATTCAAATCTTGACGGAGTTTTTAAAAACTGGGTAACATAATTTTAAAACAAACAAGTGAGAATAGCTAAAATATTTTTGATAATGACATGTGATAACAGGAAGGACAAAAGCCATATCATATACTAAAATGTACTAGAGAGCCACGATAGTTAACTATATTGGTACAAGAATGGTGAGACAAATTAATGGGACAGAAGTGAAAGTCCAGGGAAAACGCCCATATGTAATAATGTATGATAAATGGGATATCACAGTTCTTGGGGGAAGGGCTGGATTATTCAGCAAATGGTCTTGGAAAAGTGGCTATTTCAAAATAAAAATCAGTTTGCATACTAACCTCATACTATACATCAAAATACCACAGAGATTAAAAATTAGCAAAATATGAAGCCAGTATAAAGAAGAAGAAAAATCAGGTGAGGATTTATTCAGGGATCATGAAAAAAAAATCAACACACTCATCTGCGTAAAAAAGTACCATTTCTGTACATCAAAACCAGTTGTAAACAAAGTGAAAAGCCAAGAAACCGGGAAGCACAATTTGCCAGAAATGACCAAGGAATAAGACACTAGTAAGTACGAAAAATAAAAAGACCTCGATATGAGAGCGAAGAATACAAACCAACCACAGAAGGGAAAAAATGTGCAAGAACTCTGTTAATCAAAGAAATTCAAGCTTGAAACCCTAACAACCACTCTTCCCACTCCGAGTGGTGATGCAAATAGTTGCGACCCTTCAAGAAATCGATTTCATAATAATGGCTTAAAGTCCCATAAAATATATACATGCTTTTGTCCAGTAATTCCACATCTAAGAATCTTTCATAAAGAAATCATCAGGGCTGCAGAAAAGATTTATGAGCAAAAATAGCCAACGCGGAGTTACAATGGCAAGAAAAATTGGAACCCTAAATGGATTCTTTCCTTTCCAGCAAAGGCTCTCTCTCAAAGCACAGAATTTAGAATATAAGAGGTTTGCCTTTTGATTTACAGGGAATCTCATTTTTTTTTCTCAAGAAATGAACAATAGAATGCCACAGTCAGTTCTCTACCCTTCTCAAATCGATTATCTAATATTTAGGTCATCCCAGCAAAACAGTGTCTTTTTGATCTCTCACACTCGCTATCTCCTAGGCAACTGATTGAATGAAGAAAAATATAAAGCTTCACTGAGAAACATATAATTTTTAAAGACTTGAATAAACGGAATGACACATCTTGTTCCTCAGCTGGGAGGGGGTAGGGGTAGGGGATGTAAAAGGGAAAGAGACAAACAGACCGACAGGCACAGTCAGACACTGCATTTTAACACCACTTTGTGTGGTAATCGTTAAAAAAAAAAAAAAAAAGCTTTATTGAGATACAATTTACATGCCATAAAAATTCCCCCATTTTAGCTGATGAAATGGTTTTTCTGTAGTTAGAGTTGTGCGACTATCATAACAGCCTAATTTTAGAACATTTCCATCACCCTAAAAAGAAACTTCTTGCCCGTCAGCAGTCATTTTCCATTCTCACACCCAGCCCTGGACAAACACTAACTTGTTTTCCATGTCCAGGGATTTGCCTCTTCTGGACACTTCATATAAATGGAATCACACAATACATGACTTTAGTGTCTGGCTTTTTCAATTTAGCATCATGTCTTCAAGGCCCATCCATGTTGGGGCACGTGTAGGTACTTCATCCCTTTTTATTGCCAAATAATATTTCACTGTGTGGGTAAACCACATTTCGTTCATCTTTTTAGCTGATGGACACTTGGGTTGTTCCCATGTTTTGGCCATTACGAGTCACACCGCTAAGAACATTAGCGTAGACATTTGTATGTAGACATACGTTTTCACTTCTCTTGGGTCCAGAGTGCTGGGTCATGTGGTAACTCCACACTGAACAGTGTGAGGAAATAAATGCCAGACTGGTTTCCAAATCGGCTGTACCATTTTACATTCCCACCAGGAATGCGTAAGTTGTTCAGAGCATTTCCTCACAAGCTTTTTAATTTCTGGGAGATTGGCAGTGACATCTCCTTTTAAATTCCTCTTATGGGGCGCCTGGGTGGCTCAGCTGGTTAAGTGGCCAACTTCGGCTCAGGTCATGATCTCACAGTCTGTGAGTTCGAGCCCCGCGTTGGGCTCTGTGCTGACGGCTCAGAGCCTGGAGCCTGCTTCTTCAGATTCTGTATCTCCCTCTCTCTCTGTCCTTCCCCTGCTCATACTCTGTCTCTATGTCTCTCAAAAAATAAAAAAATGTTAAAAAAATAATTAAATAAATAAAATTCCTCTTATTAGTATTTAAATCTGCTGTTCTTTCTACATTTATCAATTTGTTGATGACTTCAATGAACCAATTTTTGATTTTAATAATTTTCCATATTATTTTCCTATTCTCTATTTCACTTATTTCCATTCTAATCATTATGTTTACCTTCTTTCTGCTTCCTTCAAGTTTAGTTTGCTGTTCTTTTTCTAGTTTCTTTTTTTTAATATGTTTTTTAAATTAAGTAAATTCTATGCCCAATGTGGTACTCGAACTCATAACTCCAAGATCAAGAGTCACAGGCTTCACCAACTAGATCAGGCTGGTGCCCCTCTTTTTCTAGTATTTTAAGGTGGAAAGTTAAATTATTGATAATCCCACTTCTGGGCAGATATCCAAACTTAATTAAATCACTATCTCAAAGAGATATGTGCACTCCTGTGCTCACTGCAGCACTATTCACAATAGCCAATATACGGAAACAACCTAAGCGTCCCTCAACGGATGAATGGATAAAGGAAATGCCACACACACACACACACACACACACACACACACACACACACACACACACTGGAATATGTTTCAGCCATAAAAATAAGAAAATCCTGCCATTTGCGACATGAATGAACCCTTGAGGGCCTTATGCTTAGTAAAATATGTTAGAGAGAGACAAATTGTGTATATTCTCACAGCAACAACTAAAGAAAAAGGTAATTACGCGAGGTGAGGGACATGTTAACTAACCTTACTGTGGTAATCATTTTGCAATACATATATGTATCAAATCATCACACTGTACACCTTAAATCTACACAATGTTATAATATCAATTTTATCTCGGTGAAGCTGAGGGGGAAAAAAAGAGGTTGGGGTATTGATTTGAAATCTGTTTTCTTTTTGAACACAGACATTTGCAGCTGTAATTTTACTCTAAGTGTTGCTTTAGCTGCACGCAGTCAATTTTTGGTAATTGTGTTTTCATTTTCATTCACTTTTATATGTGAAATATTTCAAAATTTCCATTGGGGATTCTTCTTTGACCCGCTGGTTATTTAGGAGTATATTGTTTAATTTCCGTATCTTTGTGAATTTCCCAAGTTTCCTTCTGTTGTTGATTTCTAATTCAATTCCGCTGTGGTTGGAAAACATACTCTGTATGATTTTAATCCTTTGAAATTTACTGAGCCTTCTTTTATGGCCTAGCATATGGTCGACCCTGGAGAATGCTCCATGGGCATCTGATCACTGGTTGCTTCACGGAAACACTTCATTATTATTGTCCATAAATCTGTAGTTTCTTCCCAACATCCTGGGGTCTTACCAGCAGTTTACCACTTCTAATAACAACTACTACTATATTCACTGACTCCTACTTCACTCTCTCACACCCTCTGCCCCAAGCTTTATTCTCTTTCCTCATTTGTATCCTGACAATTCCCCTGAGGGAAGTGACAAGAGTAGTCTCCTTATTTTACCAGTGGGAAAACAGAGTATGAGACTTGCCTCAAGTCCCACAGAAACTGTGGGGGTGAAGAAGTGGGGGCTGGAGTCTGCCAATAGCCAATCTTCCTGCAACAAGGCCCTACTACCGCTAAGCTTATTGAGGTTTCCAGAAAACTACAAATGGAACGAACAGTTCAATCCTCCTCAAATGTGCTTCCTTGAGTGCACGCACACACACGCACACATAGGAAGTTGTCTCTTTCCTTTCCTGGTTGGGGACAATGACGGTGGTCCACCTGGCACTGCAGCTGGGCCCACTGATCGCCTGACCATGGGTTAAGGAGGTGGGCCAGGAAATGTCCTCATTGTTCAGGGAACAAAAGTCCGGGGCCGCACAAGCACAAAACTCCGTGAATCCAAAGACTAAATTGAAGCTGCGGGTGGCATCAGGGGAACCAGGCTGTGACTACAGACCAACAGGTGTAATTAGAAGAAACTGAGGAAACTACAGAAGAAAAGGGTCCTTTTCCAGGGCTTTCTACAAGTGAAGACACTTGCTGTCCCAATACGATACCTCTAATTAATTACCTTTAATTAATCTACCAGCTCTCAACCCCAAACAACCTCACTTTAGAAGACAGAATCCCACGTGGGCCTTACCAAAGTTCAGTCCCCCGTATCAGAGGGGTGTCCTCTCAGGTCCCCTGGGTAGACGCTCCATGTCCTCCTTCCTGGCTCGTCAACGAGCGGGTCCCTGCCTCAGGCTGAAAGCTGGGGCGCTATTAGGGACCTCAGCTGCCTCAGGAATTCTAGATTCCAGAACTCCAAATGGCAGGCTAAGTGGGTTTTCCTCACAGTCCCACAAGTGGGCTCATTATCTGAACTCGAAATGGCAGCCTCTTTCACTAACAGGAGTAGAGAGTGAACAAAGCTCTTCTTTTCACCCCATCAGGGTTTTAACGGGGTCAAGCAGAGATTAGATTCCCCGTCTTTCCACTGAACCAGGTAGAGAAGGCAATGGGACTCTTCGGACTATGTGGGACTATTGTTTCGTCGTCATTATAAAATCTGCCCCTGGAATCCCCGTTCCATCCTGACCCAAGGTCCAGGTAGAGCTGGCCTTGCGGCCCCTGGGCCAGCCCCCTCAGTCCACTCTTCCTGCCAAAGCCCAGCCCAGACGCTCTTCGACACAAGGACCCGAGAAATGATCAAGAGAAAAAAAATCCTTTCAGCTTGTCACTTGAAAATGTACCAAAAGGACTGGCTTTCAAGATTTAGATTCAAGGAATGTTATCCCAGCATCGCTCGACTTGTGTTTTCGCGGCTAGGGGCTTTAGAGGCTTTCTCAGTGTTCTTCACAGGGCCGGGGTGGCCATCACCACTCACTTTAAGAGTCCGTGTGCAAGGGCGAATCTGAAGATGATCTCAGAGATGCTGAGAGAGGTCCTTGTCCTACATTTTCAAGTCCTGCACATCCCAAAGTAGAGTCCTAATGAGTATTCAGCAAAATGTGGCTTGGTGATCGAAGATAAGCAGCTTTCCTCACCACACGACACCTGCGAGCCTGCGGTCTGCTAACCGGCTTGTCAGTCTCTATGAGGGTGTTAGCACGTGCCGATGCGGCCGAAATTTACTTGTCTGGAGAGCCAATTTTCTCTCCCTTTTCGTCTCCTTATCTCTCTCTCTCTCTCCATTCCTCTTTTGTGGAGTATTTTGCAGGGCCGTAATTCGGTGCAACACACATTGGGAAATGCTGGCCTGGTGTCGTTCTGAGCATGCCACACATGTTGCGTGGTCTCCTCTCTACTAGGTGAAAATATACAATAGTCCCCCTTTGAGAACATGCCTTTTACAGACACACTTGGGCACGCCGAGAGCCAACTCAGACCTGGTGAAAATGAACACTGTGTGCAAAGGTGCTATGTGGTGGGTCGGCACTATCCTCGGGGCCTGGCGTGCTGTCCGGCATGCTGTACCGAGTGAACTTTAAACTCCTCTGCATGAGCAAAGTGCGGTCATCCCCAATTATATGGACTCTCTGCTTTTAAAAAGTATCTAGGGCTTCAGGTCAGTAATATAAAAATCAAAGAAAGAAGTCAGATTTACAAGTGGGTTATGCACTATGCAGTGTTTGAAATTCCAAATGCTTTTTCTCGTAGAAACAAAGTCATCAGTGGGGATTAAGTTCTCAGACTAACTCACAACATAGCTAAAACACATCTGCAACGTCATCAACTAACAAACCCCCAAAAAACAACGAAATGAAAGAGGAAACATTTTTATTTATCGAGAATATTTACGCTCCGTGGTATACCCAGAGGGGAGCAGGGCAGGGTGGGGGCGAGGGTGGGTGGCCCACGCCCAGGCGAGAAGGGGCTTCCTGTAGAGAACTGACAAATGATAATGTAGCCAACAAAGTCAGCTGGCTTTTTATTTAGCCGCCTGCTGACAACTGAAAACAACATCAGTCATAAAATACTGCTCCTCTGAGGAAAACTAGGCTCAACAAGAAGCAGAGAAGTAGTTAGGGTGCTTAGAGCTACTAAGGAGGAGACTTTGGCTTACCTACAGAGATTTTAGTGTGTACCTCTTTATTGTGTTCAAATTATTATCTACCGCCTAGAGTCATGACTACAGGTGTCCTTTTTTTTTCTTTTTTTAAATGCTTATCAACAATGATCCTGGTCAGTGGGGGGTGTAACAGATGAGACAAAGATGGAGAAACAGATTCCATGAGTTCCATGAACAAAAATTAGAAGAGAAAGAAATGAGAAGAGAAAAGAAATTTGAAGGGAACAAAGAGAATGGCATTAATTGAGAACACTATGCCAGAGAAACCAAAGGCATATTCTACCAGGAGAAACAGGTGGGCAGGAGAAGGAGTTTCCTAGGAGAGCCACCAGGTGGAGCCACCACCACAAAACCACTTCTTGGCTTCTCCTCTGGATGGACTTGGGTGGAAACCCAGCAGGAGTGCCGTAGAAGTCTAAATAATTATTCCATAGGACTAATTCCTCTAGCGCTAACACCTTGGAACCAGGACACAGAGATCAAAAGGAGATAAATATAATACAAGAAAATTTCTTAAAACCAAGTTTGTCAATGACCCACACATAAAAATGTATGGAAAATACACAATGGCAACACCCACTCAGAATGGCATTTTCCACCCATTTCACCACCATCTCTGGGTCCAAGAGGCAGTAATACTCCAATAAGGGAGTAAACTGGGGCAACATACCCTAACATCAACTACTGGTCCCACAGAGCCAATAACACAGGCTCCCAATAGAACCTGTCAGTAATGCAGCCAGGGATCAATTACTTTACAAGATCTCTTTATGGCCTTTTTACTATCAAACTTTCAAGAATGAAGGCCCCATGGGAAAAAAGATGATAAACGCGCATACAGATACATTTACACAGATGTATGTGTTATTACTGATGTATGAATTCTATCCATCCAGGTTCACCGCCAGATGGCCAGCTTTATTTCTCCCCATGGGAAAGTCCATCTCAGGTGATAGCCAAGAGCTTCCATACAACAATAATGCTTTCCCTTACTTCTGCCTCTTCCATCTGTCCATGAAAGCCAGCAATGTAGGTAAAGTCAGCAGGTGATTTGGAGAGTTGAAGAATATCTGACCCAACACGTCACATCTTCAGATTCCTAGCTAACCGGGATACTTCGCGTTTGTTGTTCCAAAAGGAAATTTGAAAGGAAAATAGTCTTCTGTCTACAAACAAATTCCCAGATCTTGCATCTACCTTAAACAACAAAGCACTGGAAAACCAAAGGAGTTGACATTTTCTTTATTAAAGGCATGCTTTTCCATCCTTTGTTTACAGTTTCATTTCAAGCAAAGAGCCCACAGCCTATCAAGAGAACCAGGCCACCGCCTCTGAGCCAATGCAGAGTTCCTGGGCAGCATGAGCACGCTGGTGCACACAAGCACTCACGTCCTAACAGACAGGCCAACAGATACCCCGAGAACGTTATTCTGAGTAGCCAAAGAAATGCCAAAGAAGTGAGAGCTCAAAAAAACGTTTCCCCTTTAGTAGAGACAAGGGAAAGAGGTCACTATGGCCAGATCTGTTTAGGGAGTTGAATGACCGGGGTTGAAACTGGGAGGGGGAAAGAAAGATAAATATTAGGCACACTCTGGCTACGGCCAGCAGACCACAGGAGAGAGCCCTCTGGGCAGCAAACACGGGGCCCGTGTTATGCTGAGGGGTGGGGCCCGGGTTATGCTGAGAGGCATGTATGTATCACCCATCCACACACAAAATGAATTCTGAAGAATTTCCGCATTAACTTTTAAAGCAACAGTGTGTCACCAGAGGCAGAGCAGCTGTTGGTCCCTCTGTTAAGGAAAACTTTTGAATTAAACCTGTCTGAAGGACTTAATACATGACAAATGAGCCCACAGAGTCATGTTCTACAATCCAAGTCATATCCCCATAGCAATTCCAAGAGCATCACCCCCCCTCCCCCCGAACTCAACTTGAATCTCATGTTGGAGCATCAGTACTAGACCTGTTACAAATAACATCTTTAAGACCATCAGATCTTTCAGCATTAATCCTTGGAAGGGGCAGTAAAATGCAAATGCACAACAAACCTTAAATAAAGATGGTAAAAGCAGTTTATCTTTCAGAAGGCAGATGCCAAGGTAGCGGAGCGACTTAAAAAGATGATTATAAAAGACATTTTACATCAGGACAGCATAACAATAATTAGTAATAATAATAATAATAGCAAAGAATAAGTGTGCAAAATACAATAGAGACTTACCAAACACTGAATTCATGATAAACTGGAAATAGAAACAAGGACACATAAAGCCAACCAGAAACCCGCAGAGTGGCTTCACATTCAGAATGACAGAAGTAAATAAGAGACATATCCCCATCTCGCCATAAAAAAGATTTAAGACATGTACACCACTTCCTTAACATTTCCCAAGTGACACAATAGGCTGAAAGTGCTTGCAGCCAGGACCGGCTGCGGGTTTTCTAGTCTTTCGATCTGCCCCCGCAGTGAGCACAGGGCGAGGCCTGCGGCAGGCACCCAGGAAACAAGTGCTACTGAACGTTCGTTAGCATCCATGACCAAGCGAGGAAGGAACAATATCAGAATCACGGGCAGCGGGAGGGGTCTGAGAGAGGCAGCTTCCCGGTGAGGTCTGCTAACGATGCCAAAGTGAGACACTAGGTCCCTGAAACAGAAGCTGGTCCTTACGCAGGCCAGGGCAGTATTGCTCACAGCCTGGACACTTAACCTATCCCAAAAATAAAGTTGGCCGGGAAACCCTTCTAAGGATTTTTTTATTTCATTTTAATTCAAGTAGAAATGGACGAGGTCCTCTGTGCTCATGTTCAAGTATGCATTGAATGTATTTGCTGTTAACTGTTAAAATGTCCATTTTGTTCAGTTTTGCTTTTAAACTCAAGGATTGAATGCTTTTTAAACACTTCTCCATATATCAATATTCCAATTTAGGAGGGCTCATCATTCTTCTATATGGGCTTGATGACAGAAGAAACAAAAGAATAAAGAATAAATCATTCTCAGGAGGAAACAGACAACCTTTTTGTGTCTGGCTCATGAGAATGTCATTTGGCTCCAAAATTTTTTCAGATTCTCAGGCTACGATTTGTCAACATTCTGGAGTCTGGGATAACTTCAGGGTACGCAACATCCACACTGCAAGCATAAGTGAAAAATGACTTCTTGCTCCTTGGGAAAAGCTTGTTTTAAATGGAAAGCTCCTCCACTCTGACTCGGGCAAAGCCTAGAGAAGTGGCCAGGAAGTGGGAACAGACACAAAGGTCCTTACAGCCCTAATTCCTGGAATGTATAGCTGACGGCTGCCAAGCCCATCTGCAGGAAATAGTCTCTCTCTTTCTCTGTGTCTTTCTCAATTTCAGTCACATCTTTTTCTCAAATGAAAAGCACATAGAGTCATTCCAGTACCTCCCTAAACCACCTCTGTAGAAATCTGCAAAGGTTACAGTTGAAAACTGAAACTAATTGGTCCCCAAACTGTTTCCATGGTCTGGCCCTTTCTCAAAGCTATTAGTAGCTTCATTCAAACCTAGAGTATCTCTTGATCTTATATAGGGGCCTGGGGAGGGCAAGCTCATCCCACTCCGTGAGGTTCTCCTATCCACTCCCGACTGCCACAAAGTGAGGCATGTCTCAAACCGCTGGCCACAACTGGGCAAAGTTCTCCAGCGACATCTATCTCAAGTTTGGGTCCCAGTAAAGTAGCTTAATTTCAAACTTGTAACAGAAATAGATTTTGATCTTTCTTTATTAAAAGAAAAAGAATTTGGGTTAATTCTATTTAATTCTCACAGGGTCCAAGGCTGAATCACAAGGAGGACTCGTATACTCTAAGAAGGATCCCACGTTAATGAAACAAAGCAGCCCGTTACTAAACTCTGAAAGCAACTTCCCTCCAAACAACGGCAACAGACAAAAACATCGAGAGATTTCTAGGGACAACGCCTGGTGGAAACAAAGAGAAGGAGAAGATTTGGGTCATTTACAATAACTCATACAACTTGAAAAATTAATTGGATGGAAGGGTTTACAAGTAACTAGAATCATCCCACGGATTTAGCCTCTGATCCTTGTTTTAAGAAAAAAAAAGTGGTTTTTCATTGATTTGGGGTGGGAAAAAAATGTAGCTTTTGAGCTCAGCACAATGAACTATTTATCTGGCCTGACAAGGCCAATCAATCCGCCCCGCTGTTTATCATAAGGAGTAGTAGGATACTGTTAGTATTGACGGGTGGGGGCAGGGCTAAACACGGCACTGGCCCCGGGTACACAATGCTTCCCTTCAACTGGGAATTTATGTTTGGCCCAGGTGACCCGGGGGTCAGTGTGAAGCCTGGGACAGAACGAAGACGGTATTTTACGGGCTTCGTATTTACAGAACACCTCCATGTGCTAAAGTCTCAGATCCGCCGCCACATTCATGGTATGAAACACCCCAGAGTAAAAGGTTGGCCATAATCAGGCTGCAGACCTAAGGTGGAGACTTGGAAAAAGAACATTGGTCCATACGCCACCCCTTTCAATGCCTTTTGCTGGGTTGTGAGAATTCCGCGGAGGACCTCGGGGGCCAGATTCTTAGATGTAAAAAGGCAATTATCTAGAAAGTTTTATTCCTTCTTTGATTTAAAGTTCTCAGGTAATTTTTACCAAACTCATCTAGATAATTACCTTAATTCTTTAATTTAATTAATTCCTTATCTTGTTAAGTTAATTAATGACCTTAATTCTCTTATTCACTTTACAAAAGCAGGAGAAGCCTGCCAGTGGCCAGTGTGCCTGCCCTTCCCCGGCCCAGTGACCCAGGGAGTGTGAGGACGAACAAGAGCGGCTCAGCCCTGCAAGCGAGGTGTGGGAATGCAGAAAGACACACGGACTTCTGGCTCTCTGAAACCCACCAGGGCAGGCCTCAAGAGTTCTGGAACTTATGTGCATGAATGCAGGAGGGGCTCTGGGGGACGACTGCAGTTTTACGGCAAAGTAGGCTTAATTCTTAAAATGGGAAATCCCCTGCATTGGTAGGATGGGCTTTAAAAAAAAAAAGAAAACAAGAAAAGAAAGAGAATCCTATAGCTGCTAACCAGCGTGGGCCTGCAGCCAGTGCTTAATCTGAATAATTCAAAAAAGCAAATGTAACCCGGGGCAGCTGGAGGGGGTAGAGGAAGAAGCAGGAAGGAAGAGAGACACAAAGCTAATGTCTCAAGCACTATGATCAATGGACAGTTTATTGGACAAATTCTTATGCTGTCTAAATTTTATGAAAGATTAGCTGTTCTTCCCTGTGGTTATGTAAACGTGCCTTCTTTTTTCTTTCTAATGGAACTCTTTGCTAATACATTTCTTCCTCCTGCATCTGAACAGCTCTATATTTCTCTTTAAGGAAGTAATAAGCTCGGGAAAAGCCTGCAGCTAAATGCTACCTACCACGGGCACGCTCAGTGTGAGCCCCGCTGGATGCACAGAGTGGGCCGAGTCAGGCAAAACCGAGGAAATCTCTTGCAACCACGGTATGAGTGAGTCGAGTCCTCTCTGCAATCTTATATTCTCTCTCCTATCATTTCAAACAACAATGTCACAAAGGAGGGCTATGGGAGAAAACAAAACCCCAATGAGCTAATACCTGAAAATATGCCTTGAGGTCTCAAAACAGGGAAACGAAATGGTTAAAGTTCCCTTGGTTATATGGATACATGAGCTATATCTTTTGCAAGTACTGCCTCTGAAACCAAGAGAGACAAGGTCTGTGTTTGGGAGCCCGGAAGGTAGAGAGAAAGACTCTGATAAAGCCTGCCCTTAAATTAAAAGGAGAACAAGGCCACACACGCACAGCTCGGCCTGCACCACAGCATCTTCTAAAGTCACCTTTCATCCATAAAAATAGATACGAGAGAGAAAGCTCAAGTCCTAGAAAAATCATCATTTACAAATTTAGTCTACTTTCTCATTGTAAAAAAAAATTCGATTAGTTCCCTTTATTATAGTTATTACATCATTACTCACTCTGTGTGTGTGTGTGTGTCCAAATTTATATAAAAAAACAAAAGAGCAAATGTTCAATTTTTCAGCAATTCAAAATTTGACACAGTTCGCCTGGAAGTTTGCAGTTTTGGGGTGTGTGTGGGAAGGGGGCTTGTTCTCCGTTTCCATACCTCTCTTATTGGTTCTTAGAATTGTTTCAGAAGACAGCAAAGCGTTTCCACTGGACACTTCGTGCATGGGCTTTTCCGGAGCTTTGCTGGAGAGAGGGTCTTTCTTCATCTCTTTCTTTATTTCCTGTGAGGATAAAAGGAAAATAAGACTGTCGTTTGAATTTTTAAAATGACTTTTTGATTATTTTAAGCTTCGGCTTTCTGGAAATGAACTATGATGACCTCAACTCAATATAACATGAGCTTTGAAGAAAACCATTTCCTCTATTGCCGTAGCTTGTTTTCCTTACATTTATTACCGAAGCACCTGCTCTTACAAAGTAAAACGATGTCCAGTATGGAGACGTGACCTTATGTGACTATGGCCATTCCAAGTGACCACAAAGAGAGTGAGTGAGTGATACTAAAGGCCAGCACTCAGCTCTAAGTGACAGCCTGTCCTAGTTTTTGAACGATGACAAGCTTTAGTCAAGCAGAGTCACCCCCTAAATGCCTTCTGGTTTCTAGCCTTCCCCACAGGGATTTAGAGAAATATATCCCAAATCACCATTGTCTGACAATTACGCTAAACCCAAAAGAAGATTTAAGTTCATTTACAGTCATCAAGTTCCTCTGGCTTTCTTTAATTCTTGACAAAGAAAAATGTAAGGATGACAAACAGAAATAAAGACTACCATTCCCGGCCAGGGGTCAGCAAACTACAGCCCACCACATGTTTTTGTAAGTAAAGTTTCATTACAGCACAACCGCCTACATCCACTGAAGTATTTTCCAGGGCTGCTAGAAAAAGATGGCAGAGCGGAGTATGTGGAATAGACATCAAAGCCTAAAACACCTGGCCCTTTATAGAAAAAGTTTGCTTGAGGTGGCCTCTTACCAAAGATCCATTAAGATACAGAATTTAGAGGTGCCTGCGTGGCTCAGTTGGTTAAACGGCAGACAGGCTCAGGTCATGATCTCGCGGTCTGTGAGTTCGAGCCCCGCGTCGGGCTCTTTGCTGACAGCTCAGAGCCTGGAGCCTGCTTCAGATTCTGTGTCTCCCTCTCTCTCTGCCCCTCCCCCTCTCACAGTCTCTCTCTCTCTCTCTCTCTCTCTCTCTCTCTCTCTCTCTCTCTCAAAAAATGAATAAAGACGTTAACAAATTTTTTTAAATAAAAAGATACAGAATTTAAAAACCTGATGGCTGATAGAATTATTTCAAATTACTCTAATAATTTACATAATTATTTTTGAAAGCATCAATTCCCTGAAATGATAGTAACTCACGAACTGCAGGTCTGGAGCAGCCCATGAGCATGCTGACTTAAGAAACAGTGAAAGCTAAGGAGCTAGAGCCAGAGCACGGCTGAGTGGCAGGAGGGCTCAAGAAGGAGACCTGTGTTCTTTAGAAAGAACATGGGACAAGAAATGTGAGTGGGCTTCTTCTATGGAATGAACATGAAGATGGTAAATTAGGTAGGGAGCTGAGATTCAACCCGGGTAGAGGGCAGAGGCACAAAGAAAGAAAAGGAGCTTGTCAAAACACAGCCATTGCCCAGCAGATTCCTACACACCCAAGTGTTAGTTACCATATCCAATTCCCCGGTTGTTGGCTCAGTTCACAGCAGCCTCACCCTCCCTCCCTCGCCAGGGCCCCAACCGAAACCAGTAACTGCGGCTGGCGCTTTGGTGGGTTGAGAGTTTCAGCCAGTGTTCCAGGCCAAGCCAGCACAAAGCTGTGTGCACGCGTGTGTACATACATGGACTCCCACTTCAGCGGCCGCGGCACCTGCTAGAACAGCAGTTACAGGGGGTTTCTACAGCCTCGCAGGCAGATGGCATCAGGGGACAATCTACAAACACTACCCGCCTGAGCCACAGGAGGGGTCGCTTTCTTAGTGATGGCTGCCAGGCTGCTATGGCTTGAGAAGTAAAGAAAACAAGCCACCATGGGGTTCATTCCCCTGAGGTTTGCTTCTTTGGAATAGAACAGTCGCTCAGACCTCACCATCCACTGCAGTGTGCATATGACTGTGCACACACAAATTTCCCACCTGGACACCACAGAACATGGTGATACAACATCCAGGGTTACCAAGGACTAATTAAGAGAAATTCAATGGGTTGGGGCAATGTGTCAAGCATTTTCTTGGCACTAACTGCTAAAGACATGCAGGTGGGGAAGGGTGAGGGAGGCACAAATGTTCGAGAGACTGGAGAGGTCACTAGAGAGAGCTTTAGAAGCGATGACTGTTTTGTTTGTTTTTAAGTAATCTCTACACCCAGTGTGGGGCTCAAACTCACACCCCCAAGATCAAGAGTCACATTCTACAGTGATGGAGCCAGCCAGGCACACCTAGAAGCTGTGATTCTAAGAATACTCAAACCCAAGCCTTCGGAGCAGCACCCCATGAGGATGGAGGGACTGACCTGATCAAGCAGGTGCTTAAGGGCTAAGACAACAGCACTGGAGAGAGGTTGGTTCATAAATCTCAGATTCTACTGTCCTCTCCACCCCCCGCTAATGATTGTTTAAATTCACCACACAGAGAAGCCTAACAATGACCACATTTCTCAAGTTCCCTCTTAGATGGAAGCAAGGGGAAGACAAAACTTAAAATAAGCCCTGTATTTTTCCAGAGAAACCAGACACATGGGTACGGCACTGCACCCCGCAGACCACCTGTACAACGTCCAAGTACACCAGGCTCAATGCAGCCACCCCCCGCCAAACTCAACATCTTCCCTCTGACCTGCCCCTTTTCTGGAACAGAAGGGAGCTATCTTGCTTGAGAGTCCACATCTGCCCACTTACCCAGGCTAAAAAACTCAGTGTTAACCCCCCTACCTAACCAGTCATCCGATTGGGCTCTCTCTACTTCCTCAACCTCTCAGTTTCTCTCTATTCCTCCTCTAGTGCCTTAAAACCATGGATACCAGGCGAAGAACTTGAAGAGACATTTAAACAAAAAGATATACGTATGGCTAGAATTTTTTAAAAAGGAAAATAAGTATTGATGAGGATATGGAAGAACGGGAGCCACTGTGCATTGCTGGTGGGAATATAAAATGGTGCAACCACTCTGGATAACAGGGTGGTATTTCCTCAAAGTTAAACAAAGAACCACCATGTGACGAAGCAATTCCACCCCTAGGTATACACCCTAAAGTACTGCGATCAGGGACTCAAAGAGACACTTGTATACCAACATTTACTGCAGCATTATTCACAGTAGCCAAAAGGTGGAAACAACCTAAGTGTCCATCAACAGATGAACAGATAAACAAGAAGTGGTCTGTACATACAACAAATATTATTCGGCCTCAAAGAGGAATCAAGTTTTGATACATGCTACAACATGAATGAGCCTAGAGACCATTGTGCTAAAAGAAATAAGCCAGACACAACAGGACAAATATTATATGATTCCACTTATATAATGCAGCTAAACTAGGCAAATTCACAGAGACAAAATAACAAATTCATAGAGGTTACCAGGGAGTGGGAGGGGGGTATGGGAGTCAATGTTTAATGGTTACCAAATTTCTGTTTCGGGGTGCCAACTATTGCACATTGTTAATGTAGCTAATGCCACTGAACTGTATATTTTAAAAGGTTAAAATGGCAGGGCACCTGGGTGGCCCAGTCAGTTGAGCATCCAACTTCAACTCAAGTCATGATCTCGTGGTTCGTGAGTTTGAGCCCCACGTCAGGCTCCCTGCTGTCAGCCCGTCAGTGCAGAGCCCACCACAGATCCTCTGCCCCTCTCTGCCCCCCGCCACTTTGCTCTCCTAAAACATAAATAAATATTTTTAAAGTAGCAACTTGTATGCTATATATATTTTACCATAAGAAAACATACACGTGAACACCAGCTAACATGTGAGTGCATGCCACATGCCGAACGGAGGTGCTCTAAGAGCTTCACCTGGACAGCGACTTGTAGCCTGAACAACGACCCTGTTCATCAATGATGCACACACCAAGACACGGAGCATTAAGGAAGTTTGCCAAATAAACAGGAGCCAGAATTGGAACCCAACCTGTCTCATTTCAGAGCCAATCTCTTTTTTTTTTTTAAGTTTATTAATTTATTTTGAGAGAGAGAGAGAGAGAAAGAGACAGGGCACACAAGCAGGGGAGGGGCTGAGAGAGAGGGAGAAAGAGAGAATCCAAGCAGGCTCCGCACTGCTGTCACAGAGCCCGATGTGAGGCTCGAACCCGTAAACCGCGAGATCACGACCTGAGCCGAAGTCAATAACCAGATGCTTACCGACCGAGCCACCCAGGCACCCCCAAAGCGCATCTCTTAACCACTCTTCCTGAGTCCTGCCAGAGTGGCAATAATACCTCCCTGCCTCTTCCAGGTCAGCCTCCACGCTGCCACCAGAGATACTCTCCCGAAACAAATGTATGCTCTTGCCACTTCCCTATTGGAATCCTCCAGTTACTTCCAAAAGACCACAGGACATGTCCTTTTATTTAAACACTTTTAAAATCTGAATAGTAAACCACAAATCCCTGTGTACCGGGTTCTGACTCAAGCTATCTGACATGCACACTGACCCCATGGAACCATTTATCATGCAAATGTAAGATGGGAAATGCACTTCTTTAACAACACCTGGACTTTCACAGACATCTGCTGTCATGGACTCCTATTGGCAGGCTCTAAAAATAGGTGACGATGCTAGCAATGACACAACCCTACACTGGCAGAGGCTTATAGAAATTAAAGTGTTTTAGCGGATATTTCTTCACTTGTTCCTCACAGTAACACTGTTATTGTGTTATTGAAAAAATAATAATAAAACCTTGATTCTTCCAGACTGATATATTTTTGCATATAAGAATCGGGAGACCAGGGGCACCTGAGTGACTCAGTTGGTTAAGTGTCTGACTCTTGATTTCAGCTCAGGTCATGATCTCGCAGTTTATGAGTTAGAGCCCATGATGGGTTTAGCACTGATGGTGTGGAGACTGCTTGGGATTCTCTCCCTCTCTCTGCCCCTCCCCTGCTCTCTAAAAAAATAAACAAACAGACAAACTTAAAAAAAAAAAAAAAAAAAGAATCGTGAGACCCAGTAGGAGAGGATGCAAGAGCCGCCAAAGGCCACAAAGCTATTAACGGGCATAGTGAGCCATAGAACCCAACTCTGGGCCTTTCGGGCAGGGTTTTCCTGCTACACCTTACCTCTGAGGAAAAACTAGTGTCATGGCTACAGAAGGAAGACTCAAAATCACCCCACCCATGGCTCCAGTGGGAATTTTCACTTCCCTCCACAGCTCAAGAATATAAGGTACTGTTTCATCCATAAACCCACCAGTACTGAGGCCCAAATCCTTGAAGTCCTTTCTCATCCACACATAAAACCTCTTTGCTGCAGAGGAGGGTGGACTTGGCACTGGAGTGATTCCTTCCTGCCTGCAGCTGCCAGCATCCGGTTAGCTGGAGCTATCCGAGGTTCTGATCCAGGTCATGCGACTTCGGATTTCCTGGGTCTGAGTGTCCCTAGCTCAACCCTCAATCTCCACTTTCTAACACCAGGCCTATATTTTTAAGCATTGTTAAGAACCTGGATTCTGCTATTCCAGTGGTAGAGGCCATGTCCTGGGCCAGAATTGTGGGCCATGGGGGCTTACAGAAATTCACACATCCCCACATATATAAATCAGCCATGACTAATTGCTTTAAAACACTACGAAATCATCAGGGTATCAGCAAACCTCTTTAGGAGGTAAAGGAAACCTAGCTGCTCTTTGTCTCAAATCTGATGCCTCAACAGTGAAACTCAGCATGTACAGTAGAACTGAGGCCATCGGTAAGGTATCAATGCTGCAATAACATTCAAACTACGTCACAAGGACAACCTGAGTGAAGGGAAAGGAGGACTCATACCATTCCTGCTTCCCAAAGCACTATGCTGATCAGAGCCCAAGATGGCTCACCCACATCTGGAGGCCAAAAAGCCTCAATAATGCCACTCTAGCAAAAATCTGCCATGACACATTTAGCAGTCTGCAAACAACAGCCTCACTGAGCAAATGCATAATTTGTACACAACTGGGAACTAGACTAGCATAGTCTGCTTTCTGGTAAATGGAGTTGCCCAGATGTGGCTGGTTGCGAAGCCAGCATTCCCTCTTTTCTCCTCAGTCTCCTCATCCATTATGTACTGTACGGGTGCTGGGGAGTGGCCTGGCCGAAACCTAACTTCTTTCAATGAACGAAAATACTCCACGGTAAAACAGCAATAAAGGTCCAGCCTAGGAGCCCCTCTCTCCTCTCATCCTACTACCAATCTTGACACAAATTAAGATGCAGGCTTCCCAGTAAATGGAGAGAATGATGGGTGAGTAAAAACAAAAACAAAAACAAAAAACAACTAGTACTGGCATCATCATTTATTAGCTAGGTGACCTTGGGGGCAACACCGAAAGCCTCTCAGCAGCTCTTTTATCATTTCTTAAAGAAGTCTAATGCTAAATTCTTTGGCACCATCACAGACGCGTCTTCAGGGTCAAAGAGTAAATTAGAGAGCAGTATACAAATTGATTATTTATTGTCAATTAATGTCACCATTAAATAGCAAGTGCTATAAACGAATGACACCTAACAAAAGAGATGAACCTCATAGTCAAAATGCTGAGTGAAAGAAGCCAGACCAAGAAGATCACATACTTTATGATTTGGTTATGAAAAGTTTAACAATAGGCAGAATTCATCAAGGGTGAGAGATTTCCAAACAGCAGTTGCCCTTAGGAAGATAATAATTGGGAGGATGAAAAGGTTCTATAAACTTGATCTGGGTGATGGTTGCACAGGTGTATACACACCTAAAACTTCTTTGAACTATGTTTATGTATATGATCTCTGCACTTCACTATATGCTAATTCTACTTAAAATAACAATATGGGGGCGCCTGGGTGGCTCAGTCGGTTAGGCTGCCGACTTCAGCTCAGGTCATGATCTCGCAGTCTGTGAGTTCGAGCCCCGCGTCGGGCTCTGTGCTGACAGCTCAGAGCCTGGAGCCTGCTTCAGATTCTGTGTCTCCCTCTCTCTGCCCTTCTCCTGCTCACTCTATGTCTCAAAAATAAAATAAAAATGTTAAAAAAATTTTTTTAAAAAATAACAATATGGATGCTTAAGCCAGAAGACAACAGATTCTTTTAAATTGAAATGTGCTAGTATTTAATCCTAGAAGGTCAAAAACATGGAAAGCTAGTGCTTGGGTGTCTTTTATTTTGTTTATTTATTTACTTCAAGTTTACTTATTTACCTTGAAGGGGGGGTTGAAAGAGAGGGAGCG
The DNA here is from genome assembly GCA_030068075.1 of Paguma larvata. Taxonomy (NCBI): domain Eukaryota; kingdom Metazoa; phylum Chordata; class Mammalia; order Carnivora; family Viverridae; genus Paguma; species Paguma larvata. The sequence goes on from CM057830.1 coordinate 14,200,053, forward strand.
ACAGAGAGTGTCAAGCAGACTCTGTGCTGCCAGCATGGAGCCCAGCATGGGGCTCAAACTCATGAGCCGTGGGATTGTGACCTGAGCCGAAATCATGAGTCGGATGCTTAACTGACTGAGCCACCCAGGCGCCCCTTGGGTGTCTTAATATTCATCTCAGGGCTGGAAATATTTCTGGGGTCAACATTAAGGGGACCAGTGATTAGAATGTGCCAGATGCTTCCTACCAAGTGGGTGAGTCAAGGGGTGACTCATCTAATTGACACAATCAGCTGAGTGGATCTTCTCCCTCTACGGGGTCCTTCCTCTCCACCTCACCTGCTTCCTTGCATCTCACGCTATTTCCTTCTCTCCTGCCACCAACAGCACAGGCACACGAAGCAGGCTGCTGCCACTGACACCAGGGGGAGCTCGGTACTGCCCTGACCTACAGAAAATGCTGGTCCTGGGCATCCTCCTGCATTAGAGCGAGCCTGGCCTGGGTCCCCTCAGCTCAGGGTACAAGCAGGGCAGGGGAAAAGAAGAAGTAATTCATCAGCCTGCCCTCAAACCTGGTTTCTTTCTGCAGGTAAGGCTCCCTTTAGGGCCCGGTGTGGCTGCGGGATCGCAGCTGTGCCCCCTATGCCATTTCATGGAAAACCTTTTTGCAAAATTGCTGCTGGCAGGAGATAAAAGGAAATCACTAAAACAAACCCTTACAGCAAATCTACTGTAAGAGAGTTCTGAATAAATACAGAATCCTAAAATAGCACATTGCCTACCCCCTACATGCACAATATCTTCCTGCCTGCCCCCCACATTAAAGGCAAGTTTGAGGAGCAGCCCCCCATGAACATCACCTGCTTGCAGAGACTGGTTTACCAGCACTTGGTTCCCTTCAGAAAAGGCTAGTTGATCTTAAGACACCTGGGAAGACACAGCAAGTATCTTGAAGGCAATAGCAGAACACCAGGGGAGCTTCAGCTGTAAGATTCTGTTTCTCTAAAAAAATATGTATCTCATTATCACAATTAAAAAAAAAAAACACCCCATGCTGTTGAACCATGAAATGCACCAACTTCATTAGAAAGACTTACAAAGAATACACACACACACATACACACACATACGCGCGCGCGCGCACCAAACATCTGAAGTAAACGTGGCAAAATATGAGGATTTGATAAATTGAGGGGGTAGACACACCGGTATTTGCTATTAATTTCTTTTTCAAATGCTTGAAATATTTCATAATTTCTCTCTAAAAATTACATAATGAGACCACGCCAATCTCATACATAATGGCTTTCTTATATTTAACAAAATATGTCACCACTCAGAAAAGTGCTCTGACATATCATCATAGATTAGACCTAAGATATTTTCAGCTCAAAGCTAACAAGTTTTTTTTTAAGTAACAGGATACCTATTGTCATGTTTCTATGTAAATCTTCAACTATGTATTTGCAATAACCTACACTTGCAGTATTATCTCCCAAGAATCACTGATAACACAAGCCCAGGCGAGAAACTCTTGGCCAGCAGGATGAGAATAAATGCTACAAGGAGCTCAGGAAGTGCTACATGCTGGACGAAGATAGGAACAGCTACCTTCGTGTCCCAAAGAGCTAACACAGCTTCCTGACATATGCACAATGCAATTACCTGCATGGTAGTCAGAGCCTGTGGATCTGCCCACGCCCTGCTAAGCATCTAGATTATTACCAGTGGATCAAAGGGTGTCAATACCAACCAGCTGTTTGGACATGGTTTAGTGGGCACTTAATAAATATCTGTCAAACGAATGGCCAATTTAGCAGAGCGTCACGGGCAGGACACCTATTACAGACGACGGGCAGTATTTTCAATTCAGCCGAAAGCTATGACAACATGGAAATCCGTATCATCCCTACAAAGACACAACTGGTGTTCACTGGATCACAAGCAACTTATCACCTCACAGGATGCAGATCTGGCTTAAGAGCAGTAGGAAGAAGATACAGTAAGAAAATCCACAAAGTAACTCATTTTCCTTCAACAAGCAATACCTATTTCTTTATTAGATTGGGAATGTTAGACATTCAAAATAAATTTACTCATTTAAAAATAAATCCTTAGGGGGCACCTGGGTGGCTCAGTCGGTTAAGCATCTGACCGCAGCTCAGGTCATGATCTCGTGGTTTGTGAGTTCAAGCCCCACATTGAGCCCTCTTCTCCCTGCTCTCTGCTGTCAGCATGGAGCTCTCTTCAGATCCTCTGTCCCCTTTTCTCAGTCCCTCCCCTGCTTGCGCACGCACTCTCACTCAAAAATAAATGCATGTTAACATTTTAAAATAAAACAAAATGAAAATGAAACCTTGAAGGAGCACCTGGGTGGCTCAGTCAACTGAATGTCCAACTCTTGATTTTGGCTCAGGTCATGATCTCACAGTTTATGAGGTCGAGCCTCACGTCGGGCTCTGCGCTGTCAATGTAGATGCTGCTTGGGATTCTCTCTCTTTCCCTCTCTCTCTGCCCCTCAAGCACGCACACGTGCTCTCTCTCTCTCTCTCTCTCTGTCTCTCTCTGTCTCTCTCTCAAAATAAATAAATAAATCTTAAAAATTTTTAGTGAAATCTTAAAAACACTAGGAGAAAATACGAGAGAAATATTCTACAGTGGGAGAGATTATTTGGCACTCTGACACAGCATCCAGAAGCCCCAGAAGAAAGGGCTGATGAGTTACAGAAAACTGTAACTATGAAATAAAAAAAAAAAGAAGAAAAGAAAGAAAACTCATCAACCAAAGTCAAAGCGGGGGAATGTTGCCTGTTATAGAGAACACCTTCTGCAAAGTGTCGGCGAAGAGATCGATGACCCAACAAAAAATAGCGAAGGATAATTCATAGAAAAAAAAGGCTCAAACCTATGAAAAGATACTTAACTACACACCTAAGAAAAATGCAAATTACAGTGGGTTCATTTGATGATACCTGTGCAGCGCACACTAGACAGAAGACCTGAATCCTTCTGGCTGTGTCCTTTTACTAAAAGTGCACCATTTATACCTGCCGTATCATCACGTTCACACCAATCCTCTCTAGGGTCCGGGCCCTCTCAGAATACTGTGTCCTCAGAGCACGGAGCACAGTGCCTGGCACACAGCTGGTAGCCGTGGAAAGGGTTAATAAGCACAGAGCACAGTAAGCACAAGTTAAACTCTCCACACGTTAACAGTCTACACAGACAGGGATGTATATAATTTTTACTACAGTGAGTTCTCGTTTTCTTTCTTGATACTAAATACCATTACGTTTCTCAATGGATCTCTCTGATACCCAGTGCATTTATTAGTGCTACTGATGCAAAAAATCGTTTTTCTACATCTATCTGATTGGCAACAATCAAAACGATATAATTTGAGCCCTGGTGTAGAGGAAGATCTCCTCTCATACTCGCCAATGAGAGCATAAATTGCTATATAAATCGGTCCAACCTCTGCGGGAGGCAACGTGGCAATTATCTATCAAAAATTTAAATGCCTATGCCTTTTGACTCAGTATTTCCACTCTTAGGAATTTAAACGGCAAGTATTCTTGCGCGCGTGCAAAATGGTGTATGTACAAGATTAATCGTTACGACACTGCTTAAATTAGCAAGACTGAAAGAATGGAAACGAGTGTCAGTCGAGAACTGGTTACATGAATTACAGTAAATCCATACCATGCAACTCTCTCCAAGAATGAGGCGGGTCTGTAAGTACAAATAAAGATAATCGCTAAGACATGTTGCTAGGTAAGAAAGCCTAATGACATACGCTAGCATTTGTGTGAACGTGTGTGATGCCTCGTTGTGTAACAGAGAACAAACTGATAACTGAGGCTGCCTCCAGGGAGGAGAACAGGGTGACCGAGAGACAGGGAAAGCATACATTTGGTCGCTTTTAATTGGTACCATGTGCCTGTGTTAGCCATACAACTTTTTAATTTAAAAAGTAATGATTGAGGGGCACTTGCGTGGCTCAGTCAGTTATGCATCCAACTTCGGCTCAGGTCATGAACTCACGGTTCATAGGTTCAAGCCTCAGATCAGGCTCTGTGCTGTCAGCTCAGAGCCTGGAGGCTGCTTCGGATTCTGGGTCTCCCTCTCTCTCTGCCCCTCCCCTGTTTGTGCTCTGTCTCTCTCAAAGATAAATAAACATTAAAAAAAGTAATGACTGAAATGTGTTTACTATTCCCTAATCATTAGACTATCGACTGTTACTTTTTCTGCAAACAAACAAGAAATCAATACTACCCCCTAATACAGTTCAGTTATATCCTTTCCACTGCTAGTTTTAACGATCCTAATGTTACCGGGTCCCACTGATGGCCGCACATATGAACAGATAGAAAGCTTAAAATAAAGCTCTTCAGTCCATCTATTTCATCAAGAAGGGGAGATAAGAAAGTTAAGATATGGGAAAAATCATACCAGGCCCATTAATCAATTGTCTTTTTAATTAATAATTTCCAAAATTTTGAAATATAAGTATAATCAATGGCATGACAACAATCCAGTAATAATAGATAAAATGCATATAAAAAGGCAATATTAACTCTTATTTGTAGTTTTATCATAGGTAGAGTAGAGTTCACGTTAGTGCCCAGAGTACAAGTATAACAAGACTTAACCAGTGTGGGAATGGTTAATTATGCTCACAAAGGTTAATTACAAGATCTCAAATCGAGCTCCCTGAGGAGTGGGCACTTTCTCCAACAGTCTCTTCTGGAAAATTTTTTAAATGTTTCCGGTAACACCATACCTGCCCTACGACACAGTACTCCCGGAAACACGGGAGTTGTTGGATCACGTGCTAGGTGACCAATGTGCTCTTGGAGAAAAACGAAGGGCCATCCAAGGTCTAAGAGCCATTTCTGTTATCTTTTTAACAGCTTTGAAGATGGCGAAGAGCCCGTGCTCCTGGGGCCCTTTGTGGGCATCCCTGTCACAGCACTGACTACTGTACTGTAGCTAAGTCTCTTTCTCTCGGCTACTCTGTGAGGGTCTCAGGGGTAAGGAAGAGGTCTCAGTCATCTTTTGCCCCCAGACACTCGATAAACGATGGCCATTATTATTAGTTCTATCATTCTTCTAAAAGATACGTTAGTGCCTACTATGTGCCAGCTATAAATGGCAGCAGCACACGCGTCTAAGTCAGTGTTAATTTTTTAACAGTCACAGCTGCTTCTAAGACTAATAAATTCATGGGAAAATGTAAGTGCACTGGGATCTCTTACATATAAAACAGAAACTGAACCTCTTCTTCATTTTCCTAGATCTAAAAACCTATGGAACTAGCTTGCAATTATGAATACTATGAGCGAGGGACTGTTCTAAGGGTTTGCATGGAGCAGTTCATCCAGGACTCACAGCCACGCTAAGAAACAGCGAGCATTATCTCTCTTTGACGGATGGGGGAAGTGGGTCCCAAGAGGGGACGAGACAGTCAAAGGCTGGCTGAGCACTGAGGCCCAGGCAGTCCTGGAGCCAAGCCCACACTCCCAGTGGTCACGCCACGCTCCACCTACACGTAGATGCTCTCTTCACTCGCCCTGGAAGGCCAGCTTCCGTGAACCGCCACTTAAAAGAGGAGAGACAAGGAATACCATCCCAGAATGGGCTCTAAGAAGCGAGCAGTGCTGAGGACCAATGATTTGAAAGCCACTCCCAAGCAAAGAAAGTCTTGAATTTTTAACCAAAAAAAGCACCTGTTTACTGGCTGTTGAAAGAATGTTTACATACATTTCCATCTCGGATAACTTGATTGTCAAGAATAAATTATTCCAAGCCCGTGACAAAACAATGCCATTTCATGCTCATTTCCTGATTAAAGCTTTTAGACAGCTGGGCATTTTCATTTCTCAGAGCTGTAGGGAGCTATGCAAATTTCCACACAGCAGCTCCAAGATCATTAATCTAAGGAAAGCATGTGCCAACAGAATACCAGATTTTATATTGTTTCGGTAAAGAAGAGGAGGGGCAGGTTAATCTAATTACCCTATGTGTGGTCACCTGACTGTGGTTAACAAAAAGATCAAATGCTAAACTGTGCAATCAGCAGAAAACTGCTAAGTAATGAGGCATTTCATATCACAAAAGGAGCGGGAAGGGGGGGGTGAAATTCTTACATTGCTTGGAACCAGATACTGGAGCAATAAAAATAATCATACTGAGCTCATATGAATGATAGGCAGAGCATTTTAATTATCTCGAGGAGCTAGAAGCAGAACTATAAATCGATCTCTCTCTCACACTCCCATACATGCTCGCACACATGCACAGTCAATAAGACTGGAAGAGACTTCTGCCAAACGATGGCAAACTCAAGCTGAAGTGCTCAGGAAGCAGACACTCATAATTAGACTCGCCCTGCACCCGTGACTGTGCATTTGGCACTTACGCTCAGAGCAACACTGCTGTTAATTCTCCCTCCAGTAGGGAGCAGCTGCGTTTGGATAGGTAGTAGCACTGGTTCACACAGCCGATTATTCAGTTTAAGTTCTGGCCCTGATTTTTGAAGAGGGTGTGACCTTGGTGCCTCGCTTTTGTTGGCTGTAAAATGGGTGATTAGTATAGCTCGAAGATTGAATGAGATTGTGTGGATGAAGGCACAGCCTCTGGGTCCCAGGTGTGTCAGGCTCCATCAGCAGGAGCGGGAGCCCCACCGGCCAGGCACTGTGGGGTGTGAGAGTATAAAAGGGAGTAACTTTCCAGTATCCAACTCCTACTGTGGCCAGTCTATCAGAAGTCTCAAAAACTTTCCTTCCATGCACTCTTTCTAAGAGAGGTACCAGAGAGTGTGGCCCACCAAATCAAGTGAGTCAGACGAGAGAGGGAGGGAGCCAGGACCCAGGGGAGTCAATAATGACAGAGAGGTGGTGGGAATTTCTTGGCTGACTTCTGGGCAGCAGCTTCAAGAGCAACTAGTTTAGATGGGAAGGTGCTGGTATTTTTGTGGGGGGCGGGGGGGGGCGGGATGGTGGATTAAGAGGCATCTTAAAGAGTTGTTTAGTTCAAGGTATGAAAAGATTTGGAGGTCCTAGGATAATACAACAAACAAATAATTATTATTTGTAGGAAAAACAGTTCTATAAAAGAATTATAGCATATTCTTGCTTCAATACTCAATACCCGCATTGCTATAGTAATGAAAACATTAAATTTAGATTAGACCAAAACCTGAGATGTGAGCATATAGGGAGGATGGGTAAGCGGCAGGTGGGGAGTGAGTGAGCTGAAACCCTTAAGTACCATAACAGGTAACAGATAATATCTAAGACTGACAAACCGAGAGACAGCACTGCTTGCATATTACTCAGAAGTACTACAGCGAATACCGGAAGCAGCAGCTTAAACTGAAAAGTGATGGTCTCCCAGAAGACGAGGACATGAAAAGGGACATGGTGCTGACGGATACTCATGTATCTTTCAATACGATACAGTTTTTAATCTATATCCATATATACCACTTTGATTTTTAAACTTAATCATTTTAAAGGCATACATGCTTGCTCCACAAAATAAATAGTAAAGGAGGATCTAAAGCAAAAGGTAAAAGTATACTCATTCCCCAGTGAAATCCCAGTCCTGCTCCCCGAGGAACTATTAATGAGTCATGTGTCCCTACTCGCTCTTAACACAAATGGACTCATACAATACATGGTGTTTTGCATCTTGCCTTCTTCCATTTGACGATGTCTCTTGGACAGCTTCTCCTCTCAGAGCTCGGCCCCTCTTCCCCATGGCTGCACAGAATCCAAATGTAGGATTTGCCAGTATGAGTGGATGATCTGGTTGTGCGGCAAAGGGGATTTCAGAACTACGCAGTCTGACCAATCAGAACCACCCAGATTAAAGAGCACTAAGTCAGAGCTGGTGGGGTGGGGGGAACCTGGGAAAATGAGGGGATAGAAAATCAGAGCAGATATCTCATGAGGGACATGTGGCTACTGTCTCTGCCTCCCGCTCCCCTAGATGAACACATGGCCCTGCTGAGTGGAGTTTCGCTCAAGGACCTGGGGAGCTGCATGTTTCTCACCATACCATAAACGGAAGTACACCAGCTGTCATTGCTGGCTCCTTCTGGAATGCTGATGGAGAAAACTCATGGCACGGCAAACTGGCTGTTTCTGAGATCTGGCAGAATCTCCGCTGCTGTGTAGACTATTGGGATCTAGGAGCAGAGACGGGTGCATGAAATACACCCTGATATATACTTCATCTGCTCCTGCCCCAAGGCTATCCCCTTCTGCTATATTGCTGTATTCTTAGCTATACGGGTAATTTACTGTAATCAGGGGCAGGAGAGGAAGTCCTCTCCCCTCCAGATTATAGTCCATGTAAAACTATCCAGTGGTCTTAAGTCTTTAAGACTTAACACTACAGTGAGCATCACTGTGTCTATAACTCTGCACAAATACATGTGTGTAACTGGGGGACAAAATGTGAAAGTGAAATTTCTTTATTTCACTTTGCACTCTGTGTGCATCCTTACTTGTAACAGACAGACAAGATTAGCCTCCGGTTTTTCTCAATTACACTCCCACTAATAACATGAATAAGGGCCGATTTCCCTGTATTCCGTGTCTTGAAACTTCTTAATTTTTGCCAATCTGATAAGAGAAAGTGAAATCTAATTTACATTTCTTTAATTAGTACAAATTAAAGTTGATCAGCTTTTCATATGCTTACCATCTATTTGGCTTTCTTTTCTGGACACCTGCCTGCTCATGTACTTTGTCAGTTCCACTATGAACTTTGCCTATTTCTCTTTCATTTCTAATTCTTTAATGTCTTATTTATTTTTGAGATAGAGCACAAGCACGGGAGGGGCAGAGACAGAGAGAGGGACAGAGGTTCGAAGTGGGCCCTGTGCTGACAGCACTGAGCTTTGTGGGGTTCGAACTCACAAACCCTGAGATCATGACCTAAGCCGAAGCTGGACGTTCAACCGACTGAGCCACCCAGGCGCCCCTTCATTTCATTTCTAAGAGCACCCTGAATATTAAAGAACTGTCCCTTGGTCTTTCCTGTGTTGCGGAATTTCCCTCGTTTTTCCACCATCTATTTACTCTATCAATTCTATTTTTTTCCATGCAGAAGTTTCTAAAAAAATTTTTTTGCCAAAATCCATTCTTTTCCCTGAGGTCTTCTTAGAGGTGTGACAGGATTGCAAAAGGCTTCTCCACTGAAAGATTATTTTAAGAAGAAAAAACACTCACTTTTTCTAATAATTTTATGACAAAGGTCAATGCGTATTATTGGGAGGCCTCTCACTTCCCACCCAAATCCCCCAAAGAAGAAAGAACCATCCAAAACCTCAGCTTAGAAGAACTCATTCCAGGGCCGCCTGGCCAACTCAGTCAGTAGAGGATGTGACTCTTGATCTCAGGGTTGTGAGTTTGAGCCCCATGTTAGGTGTAGAGATTACTTAAAAACAAAATCTTTAAAAAAAAAACAAAACTCATTCTGGGACTGACAAAGCCCTGATTTTAGGTGCATGGTTTCCAAAGCTTAGGTTTGAGACTAAAGAAGTATTTTATAGTGAGAAACTGCCCACTGATGATAGCCAAGACAGGAGAGTCTCTTTATTTGTGCCTGGAACTATGTGCCTTTATTTAGCATTAACAGATTAAAGATAAATCATATTAACAGATTAACAGGTTAAAAACTGAAACTTTCTACTCATTCAACAACAGCTACCCACTCCAGCCTCTTTCCAGCTCTTGGTAACCACTCTCCTACTTTCTGTCTCTGAGTCTGACTACTCTAGTGTCTTCCTTTTTGGGACTGGTTTATTTTACTTAGCATAAGGTCCTCAGGGTTCATCCGTTTTATCGCACGTGTCACAATTTTCCTCCTTTTAAAGGCTGGAACATATTCTATTGTATGTGTAGACCACATATTGTTTATTAATTCATCCATTACTGGACACTTGGGTTGCTTCCACGTTTTGGCTACTGTGGCTAATGCTGCCATGCACAAGGGGGTACAAATATCTCTCTGAGAACCTGCTCTCAGTTCTTTTGGACATAGAATTGCTGGATCATGCGGCAATTCTATTTTTAACTTGTTGAGGAACCTCCATACTGTTTTCCAGAGTGGCTCCACCAGTTTGCATTCCCACCAGCAGCGCCAATTCTTCACATCCTCGCCAACGCTTGTAGTTTTCCATCTTCTTCTTTTTTGGTAGCCATTCTGACGAGAGTGAGGTGATATCTCACTGTGGTTTGGATTTGCATTTCCTTCATGATGAACGGCCTCGAGCGCCTCTTCCTGGGCTTGTTTACCAACAGTAAATCTTCACTGGTGCGATGTCTCCTCAGGTCCTTTCCCATTTTTAATCAGGTGATTTTTGTTGTTGTTGTTGTTGTTGAGTTTTTGGAGTTATTACTCTGATACATGACTTACCAGTTCTTTCGCCCATTCCATTGTCTTTTCACTCTGTTGGTGGTGTCTTTTGGTTCACCGAAGTTTTTAATTTTGACGTACTCCAATTTATCTATTTTAATTTTTCTTGCCTGTACACACTTCCCTCTCATAAGGACCCTAGTAATTATCATCTCCCTATCTTAATAGCCTTAACTTAAGCAAAGCTACCAAGTCCTTTTGCCTGTACACACTTCCCTCTCATAAGGACCCTAGTAATTATCATCTCCCTATCTTAATAGCCTTAACTTAAGCAAAGCTACCAAGTCCTTTTTGCCACATAACATATTTGTAACATACACACAGGTTCTGGGGATTATGATGTGACCATCTTTGGGGAGCCATCATTCAGTCTACTTCATCTTTTTTTTTTTTTTTTGAAAGAGAGAGAGAGAGAAGGAGAGAGAGAGTGAGGGGAGGGCAGACGGAGAGGCAACAGAGAATCTCAAACAGACTACACATCCAGCACGGAGCCTGACGCAGGACTCAATCTCATGAAGGTGAGATCATGACTTAAGCCAAAATCAAGAGTCAGATGCTGAACCAACTGAGCAACCCAGGTGCCCCAGCCTACTTCATCTTTAAAATAGAATAATGGCAACATCTAACTCAAGGGTTATTATGACAACTAAATAAACTACTATCTGAACCGAGCTTAGAACAGGGCATCGCCTATAGTAAATGTCAGTGATTGTTACAGTGTCAAGGTTGACAAGAGGGTGACTAAGGGTACTGGTAAGAACAGAAGCTGGGGGGCATCTGTACTGCCTGGGGGGATGAAATGCCTTCCCAAAAGGGATAACATACCAGTTTCGTGATGAGAAATGAGTAGGTTTTGGAGGGTCTGAAAAGGGAGGCCAGAAGTAAAAATTCTGAATTTTCTTCCACGTTCTTACAGTGGCATTAACATGTCAGAAATCTTTCCCAAGAAGCTACATCTGCATTCAGACAGTAGCTGCGAGGTGATGTTTTCCTTTATTTATAAGGAAACACACTCAGCTGAATTTCTGCGTCTCTCTTTAATAAACAATTCACAAACTTTTTCCCAGCAAATTATTTTTAGAGTAGAAAGGGATTTTTTAAAAAGCAGCAGCAGCAGCAGCTCATATTTATAAAATTTGTCCTCAAAGTTTAAAAATAGATCTAAAAATCTGATGACAGCCCTGCCCCACCCTCAGTGATCAGCACCAGAAAGACCGACAAAGCATGCTTTGAGACTCTGGATTTTTAAAATGCAGCCTCGGCTTATCTCTTCCCCCTGGAATGCTCACAGTAAACAGAAGGTGGACAGAATAACAAGGAAAATAATCACTATTGATGTTATTCACATTGTTCCTTTCATACAGACTGGGAAGCTGCAATAATTAACTGGCGGAGATCTAGAACAGTTTCTCAACTTGCCCTTGTCCTCTCCGGATAAGCCTGCTCCCTGCCCCCACACCAACAGAGCAGCTTGGCCTCAGTTCCTGCAGAGTTTCAGCAGTTCTGACTTGGAGGTTAATTTGCTCGGAAGCCAGAGCACACTGGAGAGCACCGCAAATGAGCGGTGTGGCTTCAGGTCACGTGTACGAGATGTGCTGATAACAACGCACTGCACTGGTATCAATTTTGCCATCGAGTGCAATCAAACACACAACACACAGACACACAAAACATACACACTAGCTGTAATTTATGAGATTTTTATCCAGCCACAAAAAAAGATGAAAAGAATCGCAGGATTTACTATCAACCTGAGCTATCTTGCTGATCTATGTCCCCTTTGGGCTGGCCAGCTATAACCACCCCAGCTCAACCACGAAAGGCACACCTCAAAGGTTAACTACAGAAAGGGCATGCTGGTGACTGTTTTAAGGTCCATGATACGTTGAAGGAAAAAAAAATGCCACACAGTAATACCTGGGGTTCAACCAAAATTAACAGCATCATTTTATAATTCATACCCTGCCTTATAAATGAGAGATGTAAGTTCAATACATGTGACCCAAGGCCCTGGTAACCACTCGGGGTGAAGCTAAAACCCATCTAATGTGACCAACTCGGCCACATAACCAAACAGCATGTACCACGGGCATTCCTGGACACACCAAGCAATTTTGGCTGGCATCTGTCTTGGAGCTTAGAGAGTATGGGCAAAGAACTGAGCTCTCGTTGAAAGAAAAGAAAGAGATACAAAATACTTATTTGTGGGATCTATGTTTGGGAGAAATAGAATATGCTGAGTTTTCAGAATGAAAAAGATGTTCACAATAGGAAGATTAAAATGAAGTCAAAATTTTCCAAGACTGATCCCCAATCCTGCATTTTGGGATGAGTAATCCCATGGTCTGACTTATGAGTCAACACATGAGTACATTAACTACTGAAGACATTTCCTACGTGCACAAAAACCTGGATGCAACTGCTGGGGGTATTGAGGCTGAAAGGAGAGAGAACTTAACATTTACATCTCATTTTCCCGTCTGCGTAAGTTCAGCACGTGCTTTTTTTTTTAATCAGTAAGATCCATGTAAAGTTTCCGATCCTGAAATAGAGAAGTGTCCTATTAAGTCAAAAGAGGCTTTCAACTTTATTTATAAGATTATATTGAATGATATTATTTTAAGGCGGCATTAATTTATTTTCACTGCAGACAGTCGCTATGTGTTTTTCTCCATTTCAGATCAATATTATTATTGATCTAGCATCACTTGGCAGACAAACAGGAAGAAAAAAAAGCCAACCTCTTTCCAGGCACAGACACCCAAAGCTACAGTGCTATTTGTAAAGCCGATGTTACTCATGACGTAAGTGGCAAAATGCACATGGGGCACTTCATGTTTTCTCAAGGAGAAGATGTTTAATTCAGTGTGTGCTTGTAACAAGCCAAAAGATCATATTTACACATTCCGGTTTGGGTACTAGAATAATAAAGAGAAGTAAAACCCTAGAAACGTCTCCAAACTTAACGAGTTCTTATGTTGAAATCTGACTACGAGAATCTTGGCTCACAATCCTCTCCCATTTAAAATGTATATATACAGTACAGACCAAGGGCTCCTACCATGGGATTCAAGAACAAACATCTAAATTTTAAAATGGGCAAAGGTTATGAATAGGTAGTTCACCAAAGAAGAATTACACACATATGGGTCAATAGATGCGTGAAAATATAAAACTTAGAAGTAACCACAGATGTAAATATCAAACAATGAGACACCCTACGAGACACACTGAATTTTTAAGGGAGAGTCTATCCAGGGAACGAAGACCGGAGCCTTCTATATCACTGGTGACAGTTCAAATTGGCATGCTTTGGAGAAGGCCAGTTGACAACAGGGATCATACATCTTCAAACAAACTAACAAAAAAAACCCCAAACACTCCTACTCTAAACCCAAACTCAATTTATAGGCACTTATCAAAGGGAGGTAATCACCGATGGGCTCCAAGGCAGATTGAAAGGATGTCCTATTGTTCTTTCTGAGGAAATTAGAGGCAATCTAAGATATTAACAATTGGGCCACTACACGGTAGGGCCGTGTGTTTTCAAAGTTGACTACTGAGTGTAGCCGGGATGTCTCAGGGTCCTCAAAGCTTTAGGAAGGGTGACCATGTACCATGGCCTTGAGAGAATGGGCCCGGGCTCCCCAATCCTGCCTCAACAGTAGGGCTCTGCTTCTGTCTTGCCTTTGAGGAGAGGGTTCTGAAACTTTACAAAGCTTGCAAAACATTACCAGTGTTGCAGAAGACTAAGTGACATTAAGTTAAACTTACGAATTGCTTACAGTGAAGACTCTGTACCCATGTAAAATGAGGTTTGAGAATGTATATTTTTAGGGGCGCCTGGGGGGCTCGCTCAGTTCAGCGTCCCACTTTGGCTCAGGTCATTATCTTGTGGTTCATGAGTTCAACCCCCGCATTGGCCTCTGTGCTGACGGCTCAGAGCCTGGAGCCTGCTTCAGATTCTGTGCCTCCCTCTCTCTCTCTGCCCCTCCCCTGCTCACGCTGTCTCTGTCTCCCTCTATCTCTCTCTCTCTCTCAAAAACAAACATTTAAAAAAAGAAGAATGTATCTTTTTAGGGATGCCTAGGTGGCTCAGTCGGTTGAGGGTCTGACTCTTGATTTTGGCTCAGGTAATGGTCTCATGCTTCATAGATCGAGCCCTGTGTGGCACTCTACACTGAGAGCAGGGAGCCTGCTTGAGATTCTCCCTCCTCTCTTTGTTCCTCCCCAGCTGTACGTGCCCGTGTGCGTGTGCTCTCCCTCAAAATAAATAAATAAACATGAAAATAAGTTTTTAAAAAAGAATGTATGTTTTTAGAGCCTGAGGGGCTCAGCTGTTAAGCACAGGGCTCTTGGTTTCAGTTCAGGTCATGATCTCACAGTCGATGACACAGAGTCCTGCATCGGACTCCCCGCTATTGGTGTGGAGCCTGCTTGGGATTCTTTCTCCCTCTCTGTCCCTACCTCTCTCTCTCTCTCTCTCTCTCTCTCTCTCTCTCTCTCTCTCTCAAAATAAATAAATAAATAAATAAAATTGGATATTTTTAATGCACTATTTTTAAGTTTTCTCCTTTGCTAAAAACAATGGTTTTGTTCTAGTTTTAATTATTCCAAAAAGAAAAATATTAATAGTCTTTGAATACTTTAAAAAATTGGTTACAATTTTGTTATGCCTACTTTACCACAATTTAAACTAAAAACACACACACACACACACACACCAAACAATTGGTTACAAAACACCACCTACAGTATGAGCCCATTCTTGCAGAAAAATAATAAATACCTATCCATGCTGAAGACAGATGATTGGAAAGCTAGAGAGTAAATTCTCAACCATGGTTCTCCCCAGAGGGTGGAATGACATTTTCTTTCCATGTGAACTTCTTCATTTTACAAACTGTAAATATGTACATTATCTCAGAAAGAAAATACCTGGATTGGTAGGGAAAAAAAAAAGATTCAAAACACTGATTCAAGTAGAAGAGAAAAAGAGGGAAAACGGCTTAGGAAAGTTATTTAAATAATTATAGAAGACAGTGTCCTTTTTAAAAACTCAAAGCTATTACCAGCAGTAAGAGGGTCCCTTGGGCCTCCGGGTGTGACATTAGGAGAAATCCATTGCTGGCAGCAAGCTCAGTCCAAGAGCGATCTTTCAATAAAGGGAGTTACCAGTCACCTCTAACAACTTTGGGAAGATTCAGGACCCTCGAGGCAGAAGCAAGGGGGAAAAAAAAAAGAAGAAGACAACAAGGAAGAAGAAATGCAATGAGAGAGGTCAAAGGAAAGATAGCAATTGGAAATTAAGGCCAGAATAGCTCGGGGCCAATTTTAAATATTCAAGGGGAAAATTCTAAACATAATAAGGGCTATTTCCCCAGGTTCTTGAGTCACCACCCACACTCCTTCATTTCCTCTCCTTTGCAACAGTGAACACTGAACATGAAAATTAACGGGAGCTATAATAATGACTCCCGGGAGGAATGGTTTCTGCGCAAAAGAAAATCAAAAGGAAGCATCCAGCATTCTGGGAATATCCCAAGGAGACGAGCGAGGAGGAAAGTAATGGCAAATGAGAAACGCGTGGGTGGTTTGTCAGGGAGAGGGTGGGGCGAGGATGTAAGCCCCAAATTAAACACAATTCCAAAACTTCCAGTTCTCCCTTCCTCATCTCCCCCACCGTGCGACAGGCATCACAGGACCGTGGGGAGAGCGGCTCGCCAGGCGGGCTCTGCGGCACACCTGTCTCTGTCTGCTTGTAGCATTTCTGCGCTGGTCAGAAACCACATGTGGCAGCAGCCGGCCCGGCCCATGCTGCCTGGCGAGCATGCCGGGAGCCGCCCATCTACTCCAGGACAGTGAGACAGAAAGATCCACGCACGGGCAGACCTACGGAGGCAGAGACAGACACACAGACACAGACTCAGGGACAGATGTGTGGACAGACTCACACACACAGGTGGACACAGATGAACAGACACACAGAGCCACAGACCTACAGACAGACACACACACATGCTCACACACGGAGAGCAAAGACACCCATAAGAAGAGACGCCCCAGGCCCCAGAGGCCATCCTTCATGAAGGTCACTTTAAAGCTGTTTCATCTCCCTTCTCACCTCTGGCTCACCGAGCCGCCACTCATTCCAGGGGTGCCTCTGTTCTGGATCACAACTCACTCTTTGGAATTTTTACCTCATTTCCAATTATTCAAATTGAGCAGAAAATGTGTTTTTATTTTCTGTAACTGCAAAGCCCCAGGTTTGTGTGCATGTCTGAGTCATCCACCCCCCTGTCTTCTTTTACCTGCTGCTTGCACAGATGTCAGCTCCTATCTCTGGACTCGAAGGCAAATTTCACCAAGCGATTTGCAGTCTTACACACATACGCATACACACACCTATGAGAACCATTGTGTTCAGGAGAGCTCCACGAACGGCCAGGGAGGGTGTGGCCTGGCATTTCCACCTCAGGTCCCAGAGGACAGCAGCACCATGTGAAAGGCAGGTGGCTTTACGGTCATGTCCTGAGAACGCCCTATCACCCAGAGCTAGCCTTTTGTAGGAAATGGAACTACCAGCTGTTCGTCGGCTTTCGCAAACATGACAGGCCACGAAAAGGCGGGATCCTGGGAAATGGGTGACTTCACTATCACCAAAGTCAAATGGTCCACGGCTCAAAAACATTTCCCTGTCATCCTAACTGTAGAGTCTTTCTTGATGGTCTTCTTTGAAGGTCTGACCCTGATTTAATCTTTCTCCTATTTTCTGGTATAAATAAAAGTACCTGACTTCCTACTCTGTAATGTGTGCTTTGGTTTCCACATCTTAACTTTTATAAACAACCATTCGAACAAAGTAAAACTGCCTAGTGCAAGTCTCAGTGTACATCCTTTTGGTAATCTTCAGACATGCTGAGCTGATTAACTGTTAAACCTGAGGAAATTCAGGGCACCTGGGTGGCTCATTCGGTTAAGCATCCAACTCTTGATTTTGGCTCAAGTCATGACCTCACACTTTGTGGGATAGAGTCTCATGTCCAGCTCTGTGCTGCTGTGGGGCCTGCTTGGGATTCTCTCTCCCTTCTTTTTGCCCCTCCCCTGCTCTCACTCTCTCTCTCTCTCAAAACTAAATAAATAAACTTTTAAAAAAAAGATTAAAATCTGAGGAAATTCTAGTTTATACTGTTTTCCCCAATGCATCTCAAGAATTTATTAAAACACAGAACCATGAATCTTCACATTTATATTTTTAAAACTCCATTCTCAAATTATAGAGAAATCCAGAAAAGTTTGGACTAAAAAAAGTCATCATCGTAGGGGCTGTCCTACTTTACAAAGCTAGACCTCAAAACACAGCCAGACCTGCCGAGAGGCCATCTGAGCATCACTGCATCCGGGCTTCAGCCGGAGCTTCAGTTAGCACCCTAACTTCAGCTCCAGCTGAAGAGCACTTCCCCCAAACCCCTCCCAGACAACCCCTCCATCCAGTAATGTCACACAGGGTTTTCACAAAGAATTTGCCACTAGGCCCCAGAGCACAGTCTATGGAAATTCCATCTGTGGCCTGACATTTGGGGATTTTATCAGACTCGAGGGCAGAAGGGGTCCGCCCTGACGGGAGGCACATCTCTCCACAGGTCTTCACAAGTACACTACCAGCAACACTCCCTCTGTTCCTGTCAGCCTGGCTGAGGTAAAGTACCACCTCACCATCAAAGGCTCCACAATATGCCAGGAAAGTGATGATGTCATGGAACCAGAGAAGGGTTTCTTTTCTTTCACATTCACTTGGCTTGTAAACAATCTAAATATTGGGTGGGCTTGATTTTCTTCCAATTAACTGCTCCTATTTAGCCCATAAGCCTTTTTGGGAAAGTTCTGACTCCCATTTTCAATTATTGATTTAAACAACGTTTCTCATGAACTATTAGTACTCTATCTTAAGCCGACATGCCTGCTGACTCTAAATCATTCATTACTGGGGAAATTTTCGTGTAAACATTAACTCCAAATTGAAGAATTGGCTGTATTAGTTAAGTGTTGACTCCAGTCTATTAATAAACCGCACAACAAATTAGTCCTTGGTCTACTCGGAATACCTGGGCCCTCAGGTCGCCGTTCTGCATTACAAGCACCTTCTGCTCCATGTTTATTCATCTTTTTCAGAGACTCACCCACATTTGTGCTTCTTAATGACCTAAAAGCGCTAAAGATCTAGCCTAAACAGCCTTAAAGAAAATTACCTTCTCAGTTAGAGCTAGGGAAGTATCTTAGCAGCTGTGTTTTCACTGAAACAGCTATAATATCAAAAGATTTGCATGCTACTTCACATTTATGATCCCCCATTGATATTTAATAATTTCACTCTCAAGTACCACAGCCTAATTTACCTCTGCGCACTGACAGAAATAACATGGCGTCCCTACCTACAGTGTCCACAGAGCTCGGCTGAAATTTAGCAGGAACATGACTAGCCCAAAGAATGACAGTGCCAAGAATATGCCCTCCCTCCATAAAAAATAAAAAGATTTAGCTGTTCCTGTCAGTTTGTAGAAAATCAAGCCCTCGGAAGATACTTTCTTCAAAATGATCTTAAGTCAGAACTCTCAAAATACCGTACACTGGTAATACCACACTTCTCGGGGCAGCTAGAATCACCCTGTGCTGCCGAAGGGAATCTGAAATAGAAACATTTAGGACCCGGGCCTGTAGATTTCTGCTCTGGTGGTCTAGCAGAGCCTAAAGGAAGACGTCAGGGGAGGAATGAAAACAGGAAGGAGAGACTGCCTCATGGATGCCACTCTCTAGAGCAAACTCCCCTTGATGGGGGCAGACGGGCTGAGGGAAGAGACGTGCACTAGGAAGTGATGTCCCTGGGCTGACAGTCAACAGAATTAAGTGTGAATCTAGCTTGACAACCTGGCTCTTTGAGCCAATTCTTCTCTTGGTTTTTACAGGAACCTTTGCTACCCTGAATATTTTAATGGACTTCTCATTTATACCAAATTTCCAACCACCTGCCACCTGAATCTGTACTGAAATAGCACCCGGTCACCACCAAGACTGGAAAGACCCATGAGGAGATGACTCAGCACGCAAGACCAAGTTGAATCAAGATTCCCTTCATCTCCCCTAACCCTCTCCAGCTCCCAATAGTTGCCCTTTAGTGTTCGGGGGTTCACAGAAAAGGCAAGCCCTCAAGGCCTCCAGATGACAGCATGATCTGAGGACCCTCGACCCGCTCCCCATTTCAGTAAGGACTGCAGCTTCTGCCACCAATGGGAGGGGGATGTGTGGGGAAAGAGCCTACTGCCACTGGGACCCTTTCAGAAGAAGCTGCCCTCCTCTGCCCTAGCTGAGAGAACAATCGTACGGGGAGGAGAGCACGTCAACAGAAAGAGCAGGGGTGAAAGGTTAGAACGTGACAATGAAGCACAAGGGCACGTGGCAAGCCCTCGAGTGCCCCGCACCTGCTGGCTTTCTGGATTGAGTTTCCCATGAGGCTCCCAGGACCTCTTCTTATCCCCTGGGAACCCTATTTCCTTAAATGGCTCCATAACCCACGTCCTACTACTTGAAGTAATTTGAATGAGCTGCTGGTCCTTATACTAGGAAGGGCCTGCCTTCAGTAGCTAAGCATCCCAAAGCGAGCAAGCAAGCACACGCACACCACAGCAGGGCCCTGCATCTGGAAGTCTGGACTTGGTTTCTGGCTGCAAGAGCCTTAAATACATCAGTCCTCCAGCGCCTTGCTTCACCTACTTGGAAGCGATTGCAGGGGAAGATGGTCGGGTCAGAGCAGCGGTTCTGGAAGTGGAGTTCCAAAACAGCAGCATCATGCAGGAACCTGTGAGAAATGCAGATTCTCTGGCCCCACTCCAGACCCACGAACCAGAAGCCCTGGGGGGATGACTCAGCAATCCGCGTCTTACCAAGCCCTCCCAGAGGTGCTGCTACACACTCTGCCGGGAGGTGCACTGTCCACAGGAACCGAAAGGCCGCCCCTACGTTGAGGGCCTCTGAAGCAGCGAGTTGGATGTGAACTCTCCTCCTTTCATAACCTCCTCCTCCCTCCCCACTAGCCCCCAAGAAAAAAAGAAGAAATCATTCTCCTCGGGAAATATTAGAGCAGTGGAAATCTCAAAGAACATGGTCGTGCAGAAAAGGTAACAGGAAAATTCTGGCCTCTCTGTTCAGAAGCATTCAATTCCTACTCACCTAATGAACCTGGCAACGAGGCAGATAAGAGGTGGGTACTTGAGGCCTGATCCCCTCACATACTTCCCAAGTACCTAGGTACTAAGGAAACCGGTAAATATCTAAGACGATAATCCTCACGATGAGTAGGGAAATGGGATGAGAACCCAGTGTGTCCTGAGGCAGAGCCCATCACTCCTATGACCACGGCTTCCCACCTAGAAGGAGTGATAAGCTACAGGTTACTTGAGCAGCAGGGGCTTCCGGTGGGGGGGTGGGCACATGCTGGGTGGCTTGCGAGGGCTGTAGTGACCAGTGGCAGCTGGAGGGTCGGTGAGGATTATGACACATGAGAAAGTCACTACACGCCAATCCAGCTTTTTGCCCCTTTCTATCTCCCTGCTGCTGAGGAACAACCCGCATTTCACTTTTTGGTGCTGTTTTTGTTCATTCGGTTGTTCATTCATTTCATTCACAGTGAACCTGATGTTCAAGAAGGTGGAGGGGAGAGTTGGCAAGGGGCTCTAACATGGTGTGCCAGAGAGCCGGGTGGCCCGCGACCTGCCGGGCTCTCGGTCCGGTTTCCGGGAAGCCAGTACATGAAATGGCCATCTATCAGCATTTATAGGTGCTTTTCTAAATTTTAGCAGTTTATCGATAATTACTGCCATGGGATAAATTCCTAAAAGTTGAGTTACTGGCACAGTGGAGAGCAAACTATGCATAAAGACTTACATACAGAAACGGCCATCACGGTTTTATTTTCCGTGGCAAAAAAGATGGGAAACCTGATGTCTATCCTGAATGGGCTGGTTAAAAAGATTGTGGTATATTCTTATGATGGGATTTTAAATGTTCTCAGAAGAGATTTAATGATTTTTCGGAAATGCTTCTAATATAATAAGGGGACAAATGATCAATATAGTAAATACAATGTATCAGGGCTTCTGTAAGGCTAATATGCATCGGAATCTACTGTGATCTTCTTGAAATGCAGATTCTGATTCAATGGGTCTAGGGAGGGGCCCTGGAGTCTGTATTTCTAATGAGTTCCGAGGGGATAGGTTGTATTTCTCTGTATTTTACAATCTGGAAAAAAAATTTATTTTTTAGTTTTCAATAAAACTTTATATGAAACACCGAGAAGAGGAAGATCTACAGAAACAGACAGTAGGCAGTGGGGCTGGGGGTGGGAATGGGAACGGGCACAAAGGATCTTACCAGGGTGGTGACAATGTTCTCAAGTATTTCACGGCAACAGCTGCACAATCGTGTACATTTACTAAAAATCATTAAAATGTATACCTGAAACGAGTGATTTAAATAATTAAATCGTGCCTTAATAAAATTATTTTATAGGTGTTTTTTAAATGATCAGGCAGATTTTTAAAAGATCACATGGGGTTTCTAAAAATAAAACAAAAATTGAAAAGATTTAAAAACAGGGGCGCCTGGATGGCTCAGTCAGTTAAGTGTCCGACTTCGGCTCAGGTCATGATCTCGCGGTTCGTGGGTTTGAGCCCCCCATCGGGTTCTGTGCTGCCTGCTTGGCTCGGAGTCTGGAGCCTACTTCAGATTCTGTATCTCCCCCTCTCTGCCCCTCCCCTGCTCGTGCTCCCTCTCTCTCCCTCCCTCCCTCTCTCTCTCTCTCTCTCTCTCAATAATGAATAAACATTAGAAACATTTTTAAAAAACAATCATAATTTGAGGGACTGCACAGAGGGGTACTAATGGTTTTTCTTTGGCAAGATGAGAACGTTCTGGAGCTGGACTGTAGTGAGGGCTTTACAACAGTGGCAGTGTACTTACTGCCACAGACCTGTGTGCTTAAAATGGTTGAAATGGTAACTTTTATGTTATGTGTAATTTATCACAATAGTAATGATGAGGATGGTGGTGATTAAATAAGCAAATGCAAACACCAGCTGCTTTAAAGTATTACCCCACAAGGGTTTCTTTCTCTCTGCTTCCTTCTCAAAGCCTCAGTGTGGTTTCTGCAGAGGCCCTGTCCTGGCTTGGCATTCTCACTGTAGGCAGGTCGAACGGTAACCCCCCCAAAAGACAGGTCTACGTCCTCATTCCCAGAACCCGTGATGGGACCTCATTTGGAAAAGAGATCTCTTTTTATATTAATATAGAATTAAGTTAAGGCTCTCGAGATGAAGCGATTACTCCCGCTGACCTGAGTGGGGCCTAAATCCAATGACCAGGATCCTCAGAGTCACAATGAGGAGCAGACAGAGGAGACGGCGATGTGGAAATGGAGGCAGAGGTTGGAGTGATGTGGCCATAAGCCAAGGAAGCCAAGGAGCCGCCAAAGCTGGAAGAGGCAAAGAAAGGATTCTTCCCTCAAGCCCCTGGAGGGGGTGCGGCCCTGCTGACACCTTGATTTTGGACTTCTGGCTTCAAGAACCATGATAGAATAAATTTCTGTTTTTACCCACCAGTGTTATGGCAATTTGTTGTGGCGGCCACAGGAAACTCATGTCCCGAACGACGAGGCACATGGGGCTGGTTCCACTCAGACCCCTGCCCATGTGGGCCTGGCTATCAGGCACACTCGGATCCCAGGTCACAACCCAAAACAGCAGGAGACAGGCTAACCACGGTGGTGGGAGGGAGGAGAGGAAAGGAAGGCCTTGTGTACACAAAGAACCAAACAGAGAGCCCACGTCATGTCTTTTAAGACAGGTTCTTTCTGGAAACATCTAGCAATATTGTGAGCAGTATCAACTAACTAAAAAACCACCTCCCTCCACAGCACTGGTTAATAGGACCTTCAGACAGGCTGGACTGCCTTTCTCACTGTTTCTGGCAACACAGTGTGCCGGTAACCAGCACCTTCCCACAATCACTGATGCATTTCTCTAGTTTAAAAACAGACTATCAAAGCCTCGCCGATCGAAGAGGCAACCCATGGCCCTTTTTCTCACTACAAGTCCCACTTAAAAAAAAAAAAAAAAAGTTTTATTTGTATTTAAGAATTTCTACATCCAACATGGGGCTTGAATTCACAACCCCAAGATCAAGAGCCTCATGCTATTCTGAGTAAGCCAGCCAGGTGCCCTCAAGCTCTATCTTTTTTTTTTTTTCTTTAAAAATTTTCTTCCTGGGGCACCTGGGTGGCTCAGTCGGTTAAGCTCAAGACCTCACCTCATGTCATGGGTTCAAGCCCCACGTCTGGCTCTGTGCTGACAGCTCGGAGCCTGGAGCCTGCTTCGGATTCTGTGTCTCCCTCTCTCTCTGCCCTTCCCCTGCTCATACTCTCTCTTTCTCAAGAATCAATAAACATGAAAAAATAAAAAATTCTTTTCTTCTTTGAAAAGCATTTAGTAAGATGATAGAATAGCAGACCCTAGAGTTCTGAACAACTCTTTAAAAAATGGGGAATAAAATCAGGAGGATATTTTAAATTCATATTCATTAACTCAAGTCTCAGAAAACAAATGGGGAAAAAACTTTAAACACACACACAAAAACTCTCCTCTAATTTTACAAATTTAACCACCTCTAAGGCTGGGTATTTGTAAACTGAAATAAACTCTTTCCATATTCTTAATTTCTATTCCAAGTACATCATGCAATCAATTCATTGGTTCCAATTTTCCAGGGGTTACTTCCAAGACATTAGAGAACTCAACTTCCCAAAAAAAAAACCCTGTTGGCATTCAAAGCCCAACAGAATTACTAAATCTTTCTACTGGAAAATCCAGGCCACTGTTGCCCAAATGGGCTTAAAATGAACATATATCAATTATTTGACGACCATCTGGTTGCCAACAAGAGACTTTTGGAAACCAGGCTTAAAACAAAAATGCAGAAACCAGCACAAAGTTCAGAAAATCAAGATTCAATACTCGAATCACATCTCCCTCCATATTTTCTTACCAGCTTTTTGAGCTGTAATTCTGGAATCTTCATTTTCTTCTGTTGCTTACTGCTTTGACTTCTCATGAAAAAATTACCGCTAAGACTTCCTATGGGAATCTTTGTAAAGACCAGGATGTCAAGAGGAGGTCTGCTTTCTATCCACGTGCATCTAGGAAACGTGGTACACTTCAGCAAAACTCAAAATAACTTTAGCTGGTAGTTTTTGTTATCCAAACATTGTTACCACCACACGAAGAAGAAATCTCAAATCCAAAATGTCATCTTAAGAAATACCATAATCTGGAGTGCCTCTATTTGTAGACGACCATCTCTGGGGTATAATATAAGTGACACTAAAACATATCTATTCAATAATGTGTCTCCCCTGTCCCCTACTCTCCTGTCTTCTAGATCTGAAGTTTTCATCAGATTTAATAATGGACTCAAACAATGTTAGAACCGGAAGGAGCCTTAGAATTCATCTGGTTTAACCCCCTCATTACACAGATACCATTGTGTGCCTTGCCCAAAGTAAGGTTGATTCTGTAACAAATATATCTGGAGCACCCAGTCAGCACCAAGCATAGTGCCAGGTACTGACTGGGCAAAAGAAGATACCTCCCCGCTCGCTGCCCTACTCTCTTTAAATTCATAATCTGATCGAGTGAGAGACAAAATGCAACATAAGAGCTTTGTGAGAAAAAGGTGCTCTCCATCAAAAGAGCAGAAAGAAAGGTTTGCTGGTCTTTTCAAGTATTTGGCATAAAAACTCTCAAATCACTCGGAATTATTCCCTTAACGAGACGACCTGAGCGTGCTGCCACATCCGGATGTGCTGTGCTATCAAACCGCTATGAGCCGCGGAACCCTATATCCTAAGATGGGGCAGCAAGTAAAATCGACGCCAGAGCCCACTAAGAGATGCATGAATAAACAAAATGTAGTATATCCCTGTGACTGAATATTATTCTGCCTTAAAAAGGAAGAAAATTCTGACACGTGCTACAACACAGATGAACCCTGAGGACCTTACGTTAAGCGAAATCAGCCAGTCAAAAAGGGACATATATTGGATGAGTCCACTTATATGAGGTCCCCAGAGTGGTGAAATTCACAGAGACAGAAAGTAGAAGGGTGGTTGCCAGAGGCTAACGGGAGGGGGGAATGGGGAGTCGTTTCAATGCGTACAGAGTTTCAGTTCTGCAAGATGAAAGTTCTGGAGATCAGTTGCACAACGTGAATATGCTTAACGCTACCGAACTATACCTTTAAAAATGGTTAAGGTGGGAAGTTTCATGCTATGTGTATTTCACCACAATTAAAAAAATTTTTTTTTAGTGAAGTAAAAACCACCTGAAATGAGCCAAATTCAGTTAAAGAAAGTTTTTTCCCCATCTTTAAGCATCCAGTTTGCTCTGCGTGTCTAGGGCCATGGTGGGACTTAGGGGATCAGAGTAGTAATTCTAAATAACACAATCAGAAAGGTACTACATTCAAAAGAATCAAGGTCAAGGGTAGACAGGGACAGTAAGAAGGAGGGAGAAGCAATGAGACGAGACTGGCCAGCAGGTGAGTACAGCTGAAACCAGACAGGAGTTCAAAGGGGGTTGTTACAATATTCTCTCTATTCTAGTGTATGTTTGAAACACTTAGTGATAACCAATAAAAGTGAAAAGCTGGTCAAGAGAATTTCATTCTCTGGGCAAAATCAAGAGCTTATCCCTTAGATGTCTAGTGTAGCTGGTTGTCTTCATTTATTACGTGCCCCTAAGGCAAAGCATCTGAGACATTTAAATCAATTTAAGAGTAGCAACAGTGTGACCAAATGCTACTAACATCCTACCTTTCGTTTTAGTTCTTTAAGAAGGATACATTTGCATCATGCAAATCTCTAAAATGCACACACGTGCACATGCTCCCATTATCCCAGTTCACCGCTCGTGGGTAATTACCACTCCTACTCCTAATTGCAATCCATTTCTTGGACATCTTCCAGTTTCTTATATGTTAATGGATCATTCACACTATTCAGCAACTCGCCTTTCTCACTTAAGGATATATTCGGGAAGGCTTTCCCTATCAGTAAAAAGTATTTGCATTCCTTTTTCTGGCTACAGAGTATTTCACTATCTGGATGTACTAAAATTTACTCTTCCCAAGTTGAAGGGCATTTTGGTTGTCCCCGATATTTGCCTGTTATAAACCATATCATACTTACATTGGGAACAAAATTAGTTTCATTAAAACAAGGTGGCTCATGTAGCTTAGCAGTGCGCTGTGAGCACTATGTCAGGTTCACATTCTGCCTCCCGTTCTTGGACCTCTGCCCCTTCTAGGTGCAGTCCAAGCTAAGCTCGGCTCCTGCACCAAGCCTTTCTTGACCAACCCGCACCCCCCCAACCCGGGGGCCCACAGTGAACACTCCTTCCTACTTCATTTCTATTCTACACACTCTCATGCAACTTGGTGTATACTTTCAACTGTTTGATCTGTGTGGTGCTGGAGGCCCTAACTATTGCTTACCCTACGTCTATCTGCCCAGCCTCCAGCACGGCTTCGGCAAATGGAACATGCACAGTAAACACGAACCGATTAACTACCATCCTTAAATGCTTCCCTTACTCTTAACCCACAGGTTTGTTAGACCCAAGATGTCCTTCTGAGAAGGGTTCTAGCCGGTTCTGCTTCCTGAGTTGTTGTAAAATCATAATCAAATTGTGATTCACTATAGAAACAAATCCAAATCCCACAAATTGAGTCCTCTTGCTATGCTCTGCACACAGAAGAGGAAACATAATGACATTCAGAAGGTCACATCTCAATTCCCAGGCATAAGATGCTATTTAAACAGCATCTAGCGGCGCCTGGGTGGCTCAGTCGGTTGGGCGGCCGACTTCAGCTCAGGTCATGATCTCGCGGTCTGTGAGTTCGAGCCCTGCATGGGGTTCTGTGCTGACAGCTCAGAGCCTGGAGCCTGCTTCCGATTCTGTGTCTCCCTCTCTCTCTGCCCCTCCCTGCTCACACTCTGTCTCTATGTCTCTCAAAAATAAAAAAAAACATTAAAAAAATTTAAAAAAAATAAAAATAAAAATAAACAGCATCTATAGTGGTGACACGGTCAACATATACAAAAAAGTTACAAGTAACATTTATGTGGGGTAGAGACCAGCCCTCTCACACTTTAAGGGAAAAGTATCGGCATAACTCTCAGTCACATTTTAATTGTGCTCTGCAACCTACTTAATTGTTCAATCAATCGGTATTGAGAGCAGTCACAGAAGGCCTCTTTGAGGAGGTGAGTTCCGAGCTGAAAGCTACATGATGGGAGGAAGGGGTAGACCAGACACGGGGACCCCTCAGGGCAGCTGCCGCCACTGGCAGAGATACACTGATGGCACAATGGCTTCTGATACAATTGCCGTGTGGCTTGCATCGCATTCCCCAAAAAGATGTTAAAGCTTCAACCCCCAGTACCTGTGAATGTGACGTTATTTGGAAATGGGGTCTTTGCAGATGATCAAGATGAAGTCATCTGAGTGGGCCCTGGCCCAGTGTGCCCGAGCTCTGCATAAAAAGGAGAGATTTGGATGGGGAGAGGTGCGCGCAGAGGGAATGTCACGTGGAGGTGAAGGCAGAGATCAGGGTGATGCATCTACAAGCTGAAGAAAGCCCAAGGTTGCCGGCAAGCTCGCAGAAGCTAGAGGAGAGGCACGGAACGGGTTCTCCCTCACAGCTCTCAGAATGAACCAACCCTGCGTGCACGCTGACCTTGGCCTTCCAGCAAGCAGGGCCGTGAGACAACACATTTTCTGTTGTTTAAGCCACCAGGCTGCGGTGCTTTGTTGCAGGAGCCCGGAGGCACGACCACAGTGGCTGTCAGGTGCAGGAAATACTCATGCCAGCCGGAGGGCGAAGGGCACTCTCCATCCATCTCAGCAGCAGAACCTTTGTTCTGAAGACAAGTGTGCCTGGAAGCCCAGTGTGTGATGCAAACGAGTGCTCAGAAGCAAATGCTTCATTGCTTGCTAGACCCATGAAGTGCCCACCTCCTCCCATCCCAGGAGTTCCTGGCAGCCCTGTTTGAAAAGGACTTAGAAAGTATAAACAAACAAAACCCCTCAAATCAGGCCGAGGCCAGAAAACCCAGGTGGAGGCGGCCGTGCTGGTTTCTATCCTTGCGTTACTAAACTAGCATTATCACGAGGCCTGTTGGTGAGCACCTGCTACAAAGCGGACATCACCTCTGCCCCACGCCTGACCGTGATGGGCGGGGGGAAGGGAGAAGCGACATCGGAGCACCCGACTTGCTGAAAGCACCTGTATTTGGTCTGCCAGCGCTGCCTTAACAAAGGCCACTGACGGGGGTGCTTAGACAACACAAATTTATTTCCTCGCAGTTCTGGAGACAGAAGTCCAAGATCAAGGTGTCAGCAGACCTGGTTTCACGTGAAGCCTCTGTCCTCGGCTTGCCAACGGCCACCCTCTCGTTGTGTCCTCACGTGGTCTTCGCTCTGGGTGCACATCCCTGGTGTCTCTCTGTCTGTCTCATTTCCTTTTCTTACAAGGACACAAATCAGATTGCACGAGGGCCCACCCTCATGCTCTTGT
This sequence comes from Paguma larvata, assembly GCA_030068075.1. Lineage (NCBI taxonomy): Eukaryota > Metazoa > Chordata > Mammalia > Carnivora > Viverridae > Paguma > Paguma larvata. The sequence goes on from CM057830.1 coordinate 14,229,144, forward strand.
TTTAACTCAACTACCTCTAAAAGGCCCTGTCTCCAAAGACAGTAACATTCCCAGGCACTGGAAGTTAGAGCTTCACCATATGGAGGGAATACCATTCAGCTCATAACAGCTCCTTAAGGAAAAAGTTACAGAGCTCACATTCCATTCTAGAACCATTTGGCTTCAAAGGCCATTTTCCTTGGAGCATACTGCCTGCCTCCAAAAAGTCCTCTTTACTTGTCGTAAGAGAAAATGTATTACTTGAACAATAAGAAAAAGAAACAGATAGAAGCTCTTTGGTTTGTTTCTTTTTTAAGACTTCTCTGCCAAGGTTCTAGGCCATCCCCTAGGAAGCTCCCGGCAGTCACATCAGCGGGGCCCCAGGTGTAAGCCCTCAGAGGTCTGACGACAAAGCAAAGCCTGACCCCTTCAGCCCCGGCAAGGAGCACTGCCAGAGGCCCAACCTAAGCAGGCTGGAGCTCTCCCCTTCCAGGGCCGGGACCCTGAGCCCTAAGAACCACCTCCTATCATCAGCCAGAACACTGGAAAAGGGGGTGCACCCTAAGAGTTGGCCCAGTTTCAGGCTCGCTGATACACGAGAGCTTTCCTGACCTGCTCTCCTCTCTGTATCTCGGCCTTGGGGGGACTAATCCCGGGCCAACTCAAAAACCTCCCGGCCAAGACTACAGTGAGTGAACATCGGCAATGCCCAGCAGGAAGCCCCAACTTCTCAGAAAACACGGGCCCTTCACGCTTTCAGGCCGGGCTGTGGCCGCTGCTACACCCACTGGGGTTCACGGAACCATCTTCAAACACCTGCCATCCTCCAGTGCCTCAAATGCCAAACTGATAAAAGATGGCACCTTGCTGGGCCCTTCCCTGAGCAGGGCAGCAACGCTTGTCAACAAGTGAGGTGACAGAGACCTTAATGAGCACCCTTCTGGGGTCCCGCAATGGGCGTCGTCCAAGGACGGGCCTCCTTTGCCAAGCACAGGGACCCCATAAAATAAGGATATGCCTCAAGTGAGCAGCCAATGAAAATTCATATGCGCCAACACCACACTAGCGTGACGAGGACCAGAAACCAAGTGTTGGTTCAAATTTCATCAAGGAAACAGAGCTGGGCGAAAATAAGAGAAGACAACAATAAAAGGTTCAAAGTGCAATACTGACCGGAAGTCTTACTGGGTTAAAAAAGGGCGGTACAAAAAATAATCGGCATGGAGTAGATGAAGACGGGGAATGGAGCATCAGAAAAGACTTGAAGGAAGAGACAAGTGCCTGGTGCATTTGGTGCCTTGTGCCACGTGCCAGCTCCCACGCTCTTCTATTTCAGAGACCTGCTGAGAAGTAGCTGTTGCAAACCTCTTCGTTTCTATCCACCTCAGAGATTCTAACTGAGACACATCATCAAACGTTTCCAGAAAGTTGCCTACCTGGGTATCGTCTCCCACCTTTACATGCGTACTTCTTTCTCCCTGGTTGGAGAAAAGCAAAAGCCAGCTTCTGGCCAATCCCAAGAGAAAGCCTGTAAGGAACATATCCCCCTGAGCACCTCCAAGGCCGTGGCCTCCCTTGATGGCCCTTCCCATAGATGAAGTCAACCTTTGTGTTCCTGATTTCTTAATCCACAGTTTATGCCGGGCAGGAAAAAAATGCCTGATGGCAACAAGTCCCGCTACTGTCAGGAGAAGGGCAATTTAGCAATATCTGTGCAAATTCTAAGGGCACAGGCTCTTAACCCAACCACTGCACTGCTAGGCATTTATCCTAAAGATAGACCCATGTAAAATAGACTGCTTTGCTTCAGGAAAAAAGGAAAGTTTGAAACGATCCCAAACAGGACACGGATTAAACCCACTCAGGGGTAGGCACAGAAAAGATGCATTAACTGAAGAAAGTCAATTGGATCAGACCTCACATAGTGTGGTCTAGTGTGTGGGGTTTTGGAAAAAAATTGCACATTTTTAATGTTTGTATATGCACAGAAACTTTCTAGAGAATGAAAAAAAAAAAGGCAGAGTAAAGTAGGGAACTTTATTTAAGCTTTTATGTACCATTTGAATGTTTTGCCACGAGTTTATCATTTTATCATTTTAAACGCATATAAGAAAAATCCATGAGCAATGAAAATTGATGAGAACACAGCCCTTAGATTCTCTCAGCAGTGAACAAACCCTTAAAGAAGATTCGGAGATCTTTACTGGGCTGTAATTCCTACTCAGGAAGTAGTCCTCTATAGTTAAGAGTAGTTTTCATGAACAGGGCATGAAACCTAAATGGCTTCTCTTTAGTCATCATTTGAACAGAAAACCAAAGAACTTTCCACACCCCATTCTGCACGCCTAGTGCATAATCAAGTTTTTATGAATGCATTTTCCATAATTTTCAGGCGCAACGGTATATAAGAAAATCAAAATATAATCCAGCACACTATAGATTAGTGATTTCGTTCAATGGATGACAAAATTTCCTCACTTCTGTAAAGGGAGAAAAAAAGGCTATAAAGGGCATGGGCATACACACATAAATCCTCATCCCAGTTTTGCATGTAGTAGCAAAAACAAAATTGGAAACGAATGTACACAATGGGAGAATGTGTGAATAAATGATACTGTAGCCATACAATGGAATACTCTGCAGCCATGAAAACTGTCTAGCTCTACATCAGAGATATGGAAAGGTACTGTGGGGCACGCTTAAGCTAAAAAAAAAAAAAAAAAAAAAAAGCTGATCATCACAGCATTTGTGGCACGGCCCTATCTGGAAAATTTATACATGCATGTTGCAAACAGCTAGAAGCAGGTAAAGCCTAAAGTGAACCATGGCTACCTCTGGGCTGCTGTTGTACTTAGGCCAGTGGTTCCTAACCAAGGGCAGCTGTGTCCCAGGAGACATCTGACACCGTCTGGAGACATTTTAGGCTAGTGCTCCTGGCCTGGGTAGAGGCCAGGGAGGCTATTCAACACCCCACAGTGCACGGTCCCCCGCGGCAGCCTTAGATGGCCCAAAATGTCAACAAGGCTAACGCTGAGAAACCCTGTGTTTGTGTGGGTAATGAGTCTTCAAAAGGCTTCCCAATCCTCTAAGAGCAGCACCCTCAGATAGCTGTACAAACACGCCTGGCCGCGAGGCCTCATTGCTACCGCGGAAAATGCATTGATGGTGGAGGCAGAAAAGGAAGTGAGTCCCGGATCTGCTCCCTTCCTGGCTGTCAAACCTCAAGCGGGTGACCACATCATCCTGATGATCACCCGTCCTCCTTTAGAAGATGGAAATACCGCCCCCCCCCCACAGGGTGTATGTGAAGTTTCAACACGATGATGGAGGAGAAAGGGTTTTGTAACCTGTGAAGCGCCAGGCGCATGTGAATGGCGTGACCTCTCTAGGACACGAGGCGTCCGGCTTTACCAGTGAAAGCACACTTAGGGTTTCCATGGGTCTTCACTGACACACTCGTACTACCCTGAGTCACGCGTCACGGCAGTGGTTTTTAATAAATAATGAGACCGAAAAACAGAGACTGCTTGCTTTTACACTACATGTTCCTTGGCCTAAGTTGTGAGGCAGCAGAACTTAGTGAACGAATGACAAAACCTGAAGTCGGACTCTTAGGGAAGAATCCCAGCACCACCTCTTACTAGCTGGGTGACATGAGGAAGTGATGTGGCGTCTCTGTGCCCTCTGTTTCTTCATCTGCCTCTCCGAAACCCAACATTTCAGAGCGAACTAATTTTAAGTTTTTATTCAAATTCCAGTTAGTTACCATACAGTGTAATATAAGTTTCAGGTGTACAATACAGTGAGTCAGTAATTCCATACATCGCCTGGTGCTCATCACAAGGAGCGCACTCCTTAATCTCCACCACCTATTTCCCCCATCTCCCCACCTCCCTCCCCTCTGGTAAGCATCAGTTTGTTCTCTAGAGTTAAGAGTCTGTTTCTTGGTTTGCCTCTCTTTTTCCCATGATCATTTGTTTTCTCACATTCCAGAGATGAGTGAAATCATGTGGTGTTTGTCTTTCTCTGACTGACTTATTTCACTTAGCGTAATACTCTCTAGCTCCATCCATGTCGTTGCAAATGGCGAGATTTCATTTTCTATGGCTGAGTAACATTCCAGTGCGTGTGTGTGTGTGTGCGCGCGCGCACGCGTGCGCGCAGGTGCACGTGTACACACATCTTTATCCATTCATCAGTCGATGGACATTTGGGCTGTTTCCATAATTTGGCTATTGTAGATAATGCTGCTTTAAATATGGGTGTGTGTGTATCCCTTTGTATTAGCATATTTGTATTCTTTGGGTAAATACCTAGTAGTGCGATTGCTGAATCATAGGGTAGTTCTATTTTTAACTTTTTGAGGAACCTCCACACTGTTCTCCAGAGCGGCTGCACCAGTTTGCATTCCCACCAAGAGTGCAAGAGGGTTCTACTTTCTCCACATCCTCGCCGACACCTGTTGTTTCTTTTGTTGGTTTTTGCCGTTCTGACAGGTGTGTGGTGATATTATAGTTTTGACTTATATTTCCCTGATGATCAGTGATGTTGAGCGTCTTTTCACGTGTCTGCTGACCACCTGTATATCTTCTTTGGAAAAATATCTATTTGTATGTTCACAGAACGAACTAATTTATCATTGAAACCAGGACACTTCAGAGTGAAAGAGGGTGCTACCACTGTCGATGCTAGGGCAGCAGGCATACACCCCCATGGCCAACAGGGACATGAGGTCACTCTAAAGGATATTAACAGTCCCCACCTCACAGTCTTGTTTTGATGACTAACTAGGATGAAAGGGACAAAGCACACAGGACACGCCATTAAATCCGACCTACAAGTTTTCCCTCTGCCCTTCTATGCATTCAGCAAGTGCTTGGTGCCGTGGCCCGACGCTGGGCACCAAGAAAGGAGCAGTAAGTCGGACACGCCCACTCCCTGTCCCCAGCAGGATGGCCCCTCCTGGTCTGCAGTGTGTTTGGTACAGTCTCAGGACTTTTCTTCCATACACACAGTCACAACAAACACAGAACGAAACACGAGCCCGCGGTGAACACCATAGGTCTAGAATGCCAGGAAACACACGCCAGATGTGTGAGGGTTCAAAGTCTCCCTCACGAAAATGAACAATGAATAAGAGCTTATCTAATCAACGAAGACAAAAGGATTTATTATTATCCCAAAGTCCCTGATTCAAGGAAGCGATTGCAGTTCGCCTAAAAGCTATCAATGCATCTCAAAGATTAATAACACTTTGCAACAGCACGTAATGTTTAGAAGCACATTAAAGTATCCACTTCCCTTTCATTTCTGGCACCTGCCATTACAAGGAATCGTGTAGAGCGTGTCCACCAAGACAACCTTACAGAACCCTTAGATTATGAAAGCAAAGTTAAACTACGTGCTTTGGTATTGAGATGCATTTGTGTCTTTTGCCAAGAAAAAGTTTGATTCATTATGCTCAAAGATTTTTCTTTAAAAGTCGATACTCAGTGAGAGGTGAATGTTCCTTATTTTACACAAAAGTGCATTGACTTCTAGGGGCTTGGGCCTCTAATCACAAGTTCCCTGCCCCCCACCCATTTCAGTAAAATCGGTCTCGATTAAATCCTCGTACCCGAGTGTTTCCATGGCCGCCGTGGGGCCCTGCCCCTTCCTCCTCCTCCTCGTTCACATTTTACCAGGCACATCCTCAGCCTCCTTTTGCGTCCATTTCGGACGGTCCCTACAGAAGCCTGGTTCTACTCCTTCAGTAGTTGTTAGACCTAAAATACCAGTCAGGCCCTCTCACAGGAAGCACAAAACAGGAGACTCTAAAAAGAGAGATTCTATCAAGTAAGCTGTTTGTGCAGAATTCAGAACAAACTGAGGGCACATCCCTTTCTGTAGTACTTCATGCCTGCCTTGATTCAAAGAAGCTTACTTACATCGGTGGCATGTTATTTTTTTTTCTGAGAGAAAGAGTGAGTGGGGGTGGGGCAAAGAGAGGGAGAGAGAGTCTCAAGCAGGCTCTGCACTGCCAGCATGGAGCCCAATGCAGGGCCTGAATGGATCGTGAGATCAGGACCTAAGCAGAAATCAAGAGTCGGATGTTTAACCGCACTAGCACTTTGTTGTGTTAACAACACTCACCTTGAGATGTACCCTCTTAAACACTTTTCTAAGTGCACAATACAGTACCGCGAACTCTAGGCACAACATCGTACGGCAGATCTCCCAAACATACTTCATCCTGCACGACTGAGGCATCGTACCCTTTGATCGGCAGCTCCCCATTCCCCCTCCTCCAGCCGCTGGCAACCCAGATATGGAGGCAACATCAATGCCCACTGACAGACGAACGGATGAAGAAACTGCGGCGTATACATACGATGCGATGTGCTGTGGCCTTTCGAAGGAACGGAACACTGCTATGTGCTGACGAGCACGTTTAAAATGGAACGGAGGGTGTACGAGGGCATCGGACGCGGGAAAGGCAACTACTATTTTGGGAAAGTGATTGCCATTGCGAGTACAGATACATATGTGTCCACTAAGATGCCAGATTTTTTAACTGAGGAACATGGTAAAAGAAGAATAAAGACAAAGAAAAACCCGGAGAAACACTGGGTGCACCAACAAATAATACACGGATTTGGAAGCGGGAGAGACCGGGTTGCTTACTGCCTAACCTCGGCGAGCCTCACTGCACCACCTCCAAACTGCTACTCCTGAGGCAGTCTCATCTTCTCCCTGGACTTGCTGTAAGGTGTCAGTAAGCTGGCAAACAGCTCGCCACAGGACACTACCGAGACACTGTCCCCTGCCCCCCTGCCACCATTTTCGTGGTGCCCTGGCCCAGGCTCTTTACCTGTAGGAAGGACGTTTAAAGGAAATGTCCAAAGGGGGGGCAGGTCAAAGGTTGCACCTCCGTGAGACGACCCCTCTGAGCCCCTCGGGAGAACGAAGGGTGAACATTCAAGAGTGACGGGGCAGGGAGAAGCTACTGCTCGGCACACTGGGTGATAAATCATCCAGCTTTGGATTCTGACCAGAGGGAAAATCACTTTCCAAGATAGGAAGGTTTTCTCATTATTCTTGGCAGGAGGTGGGGAAAGGCAGAAGGAGAAGAAGGCCTCCTTAAAGAAGTTAAGTATTTGTTTTAAGCAAATCACTTTGAAAACAGGTGGTTTTCATTTTGAGAACAAAAATGATGTTTAAAACTGCTAGAGGATGACTCCAGATACCAGTCACCGGCTTGTCAGGAGAGGGAAACGGGGCCTTGGGGTCTGGAATGCTCCCAAAGTGCCAGAGCAGAGATGGAGGCAGATGGGGCGGGGAGGGTGCGGCACAGAGAAGATGGAACTGTCTTTATCAGCTTGTAGGCGCAAACTACTTAGCAGTCATCCACGATATTAATCATCTAAAACCTCTATTCATTTAAGAACTATTTGCTGAACGTGAGCACATAGTTGTGTTGAGAACTGAGTTAGGGGCTTCGGGACACAGTGAAATAACAAAGACAAGGCCTCTGCCGGCACTGGGGCTGACATTCCAGTGGGGAACACAGCCAGTGCCAAGCAAATCAATGACTTGTAAATCACCCAGGGATTTATAGCCTGTGATACAAGTGCTCTGCAAGAAATAGATATGGTGATGTGTCAGGAAGGGAGAAAGGAAACTTAAGATGGAGGAAGTCCCTTAAGATAAGAAGGCCTGGGGGAGGGGGAGGGGCGCCTGGGTGACTGAGTTGGTTAAGCGTCCTACTCTTGATTTTGGCTCAGGTCATGATATCAGGGTTCATGAGATCGAGTCCCACATTGGGTCCCATGCTGACAGCGCAGAGCCTGCTTGGGATTCTGTCTCTCCCTCTCTTTGCCCCTTCCCCACTCTGTCTGTCTGTCTCTCTCAAATAAATAAACATTTTTTTAAAAAAAAAAAAGATAAGATGGGGGCACCAGGGAGGCTCAGTCGGTTAAGCGTCCCATTTTGGCTCAGGTCATGATCTCATGGTTTTCAAGTTCGAGCCCCAGGTCGGGCTCTGTGCTGACAGCTCAGAGCCTGGAGCCTGCTTTGGATTCTGTGTCTCTCTGACTCTCTCTCTCAAAAATAAATAAACATTTAAAAAACTAAAAAAGATAAAATGACACAGGGACTTCTCCAAGTAACATTTTAAAGCAGAGCAAGCCAACCAAGCAAGAGCCAGAGAAAGGGCACTCCTGGGAGGGGGCACTGCAAGCACCTGGGCCCAGCGGCAGGAGAGGACTCGGCGGGAGCTGGGGCAGCGAGGGCACTGGTGTGGTGGAAGGTAGTGGCCAAGTGTGAGGGCGACGGCACTGAAGCTGGAAAGGTAGGTGTGTGCCAGGCTACACAAGGTACAGCCGGTCATGGGAAAGAAAGCGGACTTCAGTGAAGAGCAACAGAGAGCTACTGGAGGCTGGAACACTGTGATACATGATTTTGATGCTGGTTAAGATAAGTACTTTTTTATCATCACACATGAAAAGTGTACAGATGATACGATGTCTCCAAAAACACTGATAACGATTAGCCCTGCGTTGGAGCTCATGGACAGCTGTTGAGGAGTCTTGCCAGCTAGAGGCTAACAATTTTGGCCTAAATAGGAAATGAAGTACAAGGAATTCAAGTGCGGAAAGGGGTGGGAGAACTTGTGACTGACAAGAAAACATTCTCATTAGCAATTAACTCACAGTTAACAAATATAAAGCACACGGTAAAGCTGATTAACAAGACAGGCTCTAGAAAGTCCCCTAAACCAACACACGCACATAATGGTGGAAGGCGACTGGGAAGGGACCGACGTGCTCGCAGGCTGCCTAAATCCATGAACAGGCTAACTGAAACAGCCAGATGCAATGTCACCATGACAGTGCCCTACGCCTACTTCTGAAGCAAAAATCAGATGAACCGCTAAGCGACTTTCTTTGAGATTGGATTTTTCTTTTTCTTCTCCCTTGTACCAGCTGAATATAGGTGTTCATAACGTAGAAACTCAGAGCTGAATGGAAAATGGCTCTTCTGAGTTATCACTGTCCCCCTAGAATTCATAACATGGCCTCCTGACTCGGGCCCCCCGTCCTCACGATCCTGAACTCAAATGCATCTCTGAAACAGAGCACGGCCCACTCACACCTTCTCCCCAAGACCTCTGCGTTCCAGGGGGTCACCTGGACAAGGCTAAAAGGGCAACCTAAGGCTCGGGTCTTGAGCAAAGCTGATGCCAAGATCAAACTTACGATACCGAGCAAGAGAACGTGGGAGGCCACCAAGGCTGCCCCGAAAGAAGCCAGGACAGCCACACGGGTGGCACTTCCCAGAGCCCAGCACACTGCTTGCACTGATGGTACAATATCCAGCTAAAGAAGGAGAAGGGGTACGAAGGGCAAAAACACATCACTTAGCAAGTGCCCACCGAGCGCTAGCTACTTTCACATCCATTACTTCGAACCATCCAGCAATCCCGGGAAGTGCAACGATAGTGGTTTTCATATGGGAAGAGTATTTGTTAGCGGCCCAAAGCTACGGTTAGCAGAGAGAGGATCTGGGCTTTGCCTGCCACCTCAACTGGCATCTAGCAACAAACAGTGCTTCGAACAGACCTCAAGCTGACTTTCTGTCCTGGCTTCGATCTCATTCTTCTCTCCTTCCCACCGCAGGGAAGCTGGATTCCACACCTGGCTTTATCCCAGGCTTCCAAACCTGCCGGCTGCCTCAGAAATGTTACCTGTTCCTCGCCCTTGATACAGAAACTTATCTGATGAAAGGGGTGCCTGCGGGGCAGGGGCGCAGGGAGGCTTGGCCACCTGTGGTGTCCCCTGGACAAAGCTCATCGATCGCAGTCAGGAGAAGGGAAGAGACCTCACGCCAGAGGACAGGGCTGTCCAAAATCTCTGTAGATGCAACTACTGAAGGGGCTCAGCCAGAAGCCACTTCTGTCACAGAGAAGCGTCCGGAGAAAGAAATTCCCTCCTGCCACAAACAAGAAAACTGAGACCCGGGTCTGAGCGGGAACATAGTGTAGCTCACCATCTCTTTGGAAGGACTGAGCTGGGACCAAATTCCCCATCATGCCTCCCTCCAGGCCTCAGAAGCAGTGGGGCAACAGGCTCCAAAAGATGCAGGCATAATAGTAATCAAAGCAGATGTACGGCCTACTTACAGTCTCAGCCGCGTCTGCAGCCCCCGGGGCTTTGGCTGCAGACGGCTCCATTCCGGGGAGCATCAAGTGGCGATCTCGGGCTGACTGCGTCTGAACTCTGGGCAGGAGTATGTTCCGTGCTCGCCGAGAACTGCGAGTCTCTCTGATTCACTTGGCAGCAGAATTATTCTAAGCATCCTGTCCCGTACCCAACCCGCCTGCCCCTCCCACTACACATTCACACTGGGTGGTTTTTGTGTTGTTTTTTTTTTTTTAATTCTCGGCACTAATTTCTGTCACAAATCACGGGAAACTCATTTTTCACAATTAATCCAATCTCTGGCGCTTGAGAGCATTGGAACCTTTGTGACTGAGGAGGAGGAAGAGGAAGAAGTAACATCGGCGAGAAGAGGGTGGGAGAACCACAAAGTCTGCAGTAACGGCAAAATGGAGATTATTCGAGACAGCTGAAACACTCCACCCAGCCTCCAGGAGGGGACACGCACGGGAAACAAAGGGCATATGGTGTTTGCTTTCTTCAACATCCGTTCTCACCATTAAAGAGCTGCGCCAGCAAACCCTCATTACTTACATGAGGGCAAACCTTACTCCCAAACAGACTTGAAAATACAGCTTATAATCAAATAAGTTACTTGCCAAGCAGAGGCCTACCTTGAATTTTTTTTATTACATCTAAAGCAAAACTTAACAAAGTGCAAATAACTGGCAGAATGTCTACTGGGCTCAGTGAAGCGTGAATTATACTTGAAACAGAGTCCATTTTTGTTAATTTCAAGTTCACAGAGTAACTCAAATACTGACATATTCAGGACAGGATTTCATCTTTTTCCCCCAAGGAGAGATTCCAAGGGGCTAACCTAATAAACAGATAAGAATGACTTCCTAGTATTTACTACTACTCGTGTATGCAAACATTGCTCGCCTAAAGCAAACAGGTTTTTCTAATGAGGCTTAAATCACTTATTTCCCACAGAAGTTAACGTTACCGTCATTCCCACTACCGCCCCCACTATTACATTGTCCAAAGGTAAACTCGAGTGCACTCCCTGACCAAATGTGGACGACCTCGTGACGTGGGGAGATCTGAACTGATGACACTTTTCACAAAGACATAAAGCTAGGGGCAGCTTCAAACACACGACTGGCCAGCAGAGGCGGCTGCCCTCCTCCTACCCCGGCAGAGCCAACTATTGGCCACAGGTACCCACCCATCCCCCATAAAGCCCACTCCGGGCTCCAGAGGGGCAGACTAATTAATTCTAAGCCGATCATTGGTTCCAGGTGGGCAACAGGAACCGAGCTCACCCAATCAGACTGCAGGAAAGGACCCCTCCTACATGCTAGCTGTGAACAAGGAAGCGGAGGGCCCCACAGCCAGTGGATGCCATTCTACAACTGCCTGCCAACCACAAAGAAACCAGTCCTTGGGTGAAGCTACTGGCAGTACAACCCATGGAGGAGAGACAGGAAGAACACAGGTCTCTGATGTCACCCTGAGCAGGTGAACACACTACGCTTGGCGTCCACCCGACGTGCAACCTGCAAATTATGTGAGATAGCAAACATCACTGCTGATAGGAATGGGCTGAACAATACCTGGGAAGCCAAGAGCAAGAGTTTGTAATTTGGCAAAGAGACTCCTTAAAGTTAATAATACGCTCACAAAAGACATTCCCTTCAATGTTAAAGAAAAAGGAGAAATTACCAAGAAGAGTGGTTGATTGCCTAGGGCCAGGCTTGGAAGCGGGGAGTAACAGCAGATGGGCCCAAGTTTTCTTTGGGGCGTGAAGGACACGTTCGAAAATTAGATCATGGTGATAATTACACAACTCTAAATATGCTTAAAGCCATTGAATGAGACACAAGTGGATGAATTGTATGGTATGCAAGTTAGATCTCAATAAAGCTAGTTTTAAAATAAGCTACATGGGAGCAGATGCTCATTCAGAAGTTACCTGCTAAACTTTCTCTCCATCCACATCTGATGGCAACATGCCTCTGCTTAAAATGGTTCCTTTGATGCTTCCTGATCACCAAATTCCTTACAAAGGTGCACAGTCCCTCTCCCGTCCGGACCTCACTCCATCCCCACCCCCTGCCTCTGCTTCCCACTTTACTCACTGGCAAAGCTTCTTCCAGGTATTTATCGAACCGCTTCCCCTCCAGGCCTCCGTTCATACGTCCTCGGTCACTCTCACCATCCTCTTCGCCTGATCTATCCCTTCCTCTCCTGCCCCAGTCTCTAAGCTTCCCCTCCCTGTGGGCTCCCTTGCCATACTAAGTGGGTTAGAACTGTGTGTTTCTGGGTCTGTCTCGCCCACCAGGCTAGTCCCTAGAGCCTTGCCTTCTGCAGCAGGGAGGGTTTGAGCAGAGGGAAGCAAGGCGCTCAGCGTGGTCAGGGCTATGGGTTTCTTACAGGGTTCCATTTACACGGTGTGGGTGCCTGTGTCCCTTGCCAGGCGGCCTGAAGTCACTGTAGGAAGGCAGGTGTGGGTGAGAGCCAGGTCACCTGGAACCTGCCTCTGGCTTTCCCACACTCAACTTTTTTTTTTTCTCATCATGGTGTTTCCCACCCTCTCCCTTTTTTTAACCCTTAGACAAGGTAAGGAGCTGGGGTAAAGAAAATTACAAAGGGAACAACAATGGGAAAGACTTGGTTTTGAAGAAAGGGACTTTCAAAAAGGGACAGCACAATAGACTGAAGAACACTGGGATGATCATCTTCACCTGTGTCTTCTCTTCCTGCCATGATCTCAAGGGAGAAGATTAATCAGATTGAAGAAATGTTAAAAATTCAGTTGCTGGAGTGTCTCAGTTATCCAAAAAAGAAGAAGTCATACTGGAAAGGGGCGACCCGCAGAACCCCACCGTGGAATTAGTGCTTCACTACAACAAAGACATCACCCAGCCCTCTTCCGAGCTTGTCCCGCCCGGCTCTCCGGCTCTCCGGCTCTCCGAACACCACGAGCAATGAAACCCCAAACCCAGGAGCAGAGGAAAGTGCTGAAGTAACACTTTAAATAGTCGTGATGGTAATTTCAACTCCTACCTCATAATCATGGCTCCTCTTTTCCATATTTGGGCCCTGGCTCCCCTGGACTCACTCCGGGAACCTCCACAGACATTATCTAATGCTAAGCAGGTCAGCAAACTAACCATTAAGTCCTCTCTCTTTCTTCTCCGCACTCTCTGATTTCAGCCAGTCTGGACACAAACATAACTGGGCAATTCCCTTCCAAGGGGAGTGGCTCTCAAGATTTATCTTGTAGCTTAGGTCAAACAGGAAGCTCTTAGGATGTCACAAAGTTCGTCAATCTGATTCCCACAGCTAAGTTTTCAAAGCTGTCATTACCCTCCCCCTCGCTCCGGCCGAAAAAGACAAAGCTGACAGATTTATTATCAAACCACTTCATTAACTACCCCCCCCCCATCTGCATAACCTCAGCCCTGGGGACTCCCATTCACTCCGTCTGGGGTGGGCTAGGAATCTATGTTGTTCAAACTCCTTCAGGTGATTCAGATGATCAACACAGCCTTGAGACAGAGGGCTGGGGCGGAAAGGCTGGTCACATCCTTGCTACTAAAGGTCCCATCTCCTGGGGGCTTGTTGGACCGCAGCCTCAGTCTCCCTACACCCTCCAGCCCAGACCCCCTGAATCCAAATCTGCATTTTAACAAGATCTCCCCACATACACACCCCCCACACCCCTCCCACCTCTCCACCTCCCCGACCACACACACCCTTGGCCGGGGACTCTAGGGCGGAGTCACAGTTTGAGAAGCCTGGGCTTCAGAATCTCCTAGGTTGTGTTTTGTTTCACCTTCACAAGAGGGAGAAGCAGCAGTGGGAGGGCAGCCTCAGAATTCACATTCCGAAATTTCTCAGCAATCTTCCTGATGAACAACAGGACCAAATCCTGCTCCCTCCCTCCTCACCCTCCCAGAAACTGTGAGTAGTCAGATTAAATGTAAAGGGAGTCAAAGACTAGACACGGCCTGGTTTTTCAATTAAAGCAATGCGTTTTTCCATTTGTGCTGGCAGCACGGACACTCGCATTACTGCGCATGTTTAAAGCTGCCGCCCACATTCGACTCGCGCACTGTCAAAGCAGCAGAACCTGCAGTCTCCGAGGTTAAAGTGCTTTACGTGGAACCAAAGCATTCCAGGATAAATAATTCTTGGAAGTAATGAGAACTAATTGCATCCAGTCTTAAAAATCAATATACTTCAAGAAACTTTTTAAAAATTTATATGCTTATTTCCCTTCTTCAAGTAACATCGTAAGGCATTCACAGGAAGTGGTGGTTCCAATTGAACATGGCTACATATTAAAAACAAAATCCCTGCGGCCGCATATCAAAAATAAAAAAAAAAAATCTCACAGAGCCTAACACCCAACTCAGTGAAGATTCCCAGCAGGTTCTCATAACCTGACAGATTTGGGTACCCCCTCACGCTAATTACGGTTTGATTTGTTGTTGCTGTTTTAACGTAGCCAAGGCCACCCAGATATCCTGTACCCTAGTATAATTAGGAGTGAACGAGCACTTGAACTCTGGAGTTAAACCACCCATAGGCTCAAATCCAGGTCTGGCACTGACGAGCTGTGCTTCTCTGGCCAAGTTACTGATCTTCTCTGGTCCACGAGAAGTGCTGTGCACAAGTTTGCTGTTTTTCTCATCCAGCATGTCATACCACACGAAGGGTACAGATATTAGAACTATGCACACAGTGAGTGCTCAATTATTACTACTGGTTCGAGAAAACTCCACCCTGACTACATTTCCTCCGATGAATGTTTCATTACTGAACACCAGCAACCTTTTCATGTGTCAAGAGAGGAGCTCGTGGGAAAGTTCTTTCCTTTCCTCTAATGGCAAAAACCAGAAACCAATGGATATGATCACCCTCTTCATCCAATGCGAAGTTCTCTCTCTCCAACCATGTACTTATTAAGGTTTCCTTTTGTTATGACTTATTTATTCTCAAACGATAAGCATTATTATAGAAAAAAACAAAAAGCATTTGAGCAGGTGAAAGATGCAGTCTTTGTACAAAACAGTAGACTGATACCAGTTACGTTAACAGTTACTGAAATCACAAATGTCGATTCCCAGAACGTTCTCAGTAGACGAGTGCCAGACAATCTTGCCTTCACAGTATTATTATTATTATTATTATTATTATTATTATTATTATATAGTTACATATATAAGACAGCAGAGGGAATTAGGAGGTTTAATATTTATCCATTTTCATCTGTTTTGAAGCACTCATAACAAATGACCACGTGATAGACGGTTTGCCATGTATTTATTGAATCCGCTTCCCTAGGCAGTTTCACCAGCCAATGCTTTGACCCCAACGGAGTCGGCATAAGAATGAAACAACTGTATCCAGTGTGCCTTCATCGCAGTCTCTATTTTTGAAGAATACCCATCCTTTCAGGTCTTACACATCTTTCAGGTCGATCACACAAAGTCAGGCTACTGGCGTTAAAACACCAAGGCTGACCTTTCACAGATCTGCAGTCTTCATCTCTGGGCCTCGGTTTTTCCATCTGCGACACAGGAATAATCACTACCTGGGGTGGGGGGTGGGGTAAGGGTTTGTGGAGTCAATACGCATTCTCTACAGTTACGAAGAGGAGTAAATAATGCGCTTTTACTGGATAACTAATGAGGCCTTGATTCACAACAGCAAATTCATGTTCCTTTTCACTCTGTCCTGAAGTGGTTACAAGAAAGGTTATTAAAGACTCTCCTTGCCCCCCCAAAATGAGGGGAGAGAAGAGTAATTTCTGTATGTGTTCAGAGAAAGAGAAGAAGAATGTGAACAGGAGAGAACCCACCCATTACTTCCTCCCTAGGTTAGCCTTGACAGTGACACAGCTGCAGGGGTTGCTTTCATCAACAACATTCCCATAACACCATTACCTTCCAGAGCACTAATATACTGAGGGGCTCCTAGCCTGTTCATGCCTCAGGGCCTTTGCACTTGCTGTTCTCCACTTCGATGGCTGTTAGCAATGGCATTCTAATCATTCAGGAGTGAGCTGCAATTTCACCTCCCCCAAGAGGCCTTTTCTGATGACTCTAGATGAAACAGCCTACACACTCCACTAGTCGATCCTTTTCCCCTCCTATATTTCTTTGTTGCATAGTTCACTATCTGTAATTGTCTTTTTGCTTGTCTGCAGTTATGCTCTCTCCTCTGTTAGTATGTACACTCTCTAAGAGTACAGACTTCGTTAAGCCCATTCCTAAAACGGCGCCTGGCAGGTAAAGGACACTCCGTGGACTGAGGCAGGTAACGCACGTGAATATAGTTCGACAGTTCCGACAGTTGGGTCATATCTGTGTCAGGTTCTGATGACTGTTTTGTCTCTTCAGAATGCTTTTTCTTGCCTTTTGGCATGTCTTGTGACTTCTGGACCGAAAGCCAGACATTTTGTATAGGGCAGTGGACACTGAAGCAAATGAGACCTCGGTGTGGGAATTTATGTTAATCTAGTCAGAAGTTGGGCCATGTTGAGGTCGGTTGTTCCTACAGATATGAGAAACTTCAAATTCCTCTAGTGATCTTTTCTGTCCCCCTTCTTGGCTCTGGGGCTTCCCTTTGTGCTGTTTGCCAGAGAGCCTGTCTCCTGCCGTCCTCCTGCTATAATCCACGGTTGTTATTCCTGGAAGCTTGTTAGTGTGCTGTGGGGGTGGGGTGGGGGTGGCGGTTGCGAATATTCTAAGCCTCCGTCTTTGGAGTGCACTGCAGGCCTGTGTCTGGCGGTTAGCCTTCGCAAGTGCCTCTGCCTCTCCTCCAGGCATAGAGCTCCCCCACCCCCTGCCCCCAGCTGCAGTGGGTATCCACCAGTGTTCTCAGTCTACAACCTTGAGGCCCTTCTCCCTGAAGGTTAAGACATTTTTTGAGGTGAGGTGGGGGCGGGCGCTGGGCTGGATGGACTTCCTTTTCCCCAGCTGCAATGGTATTTCACCAGTGCTTTCGGCCCCCATCCTTCCCCTGCAGACTAAGCCTCGTGTTCCTTAAAGGAGAAAAGTCTGAGTGGGTTTCTCAGTGGCTCCTGAGCCAGCACCTGCAAACCGTGCCCTAAGTTTTTCTCAGATTTCCCCCAGTCTCCCCTGTGGGAGCAAGGTGGGATTCCTGGAGGAAAAGCCTGCAAAAGAACAGGTCACCTTCCTCCCCCCCTGCTGCCCCCACGAGCTTCACACTCTCAAGCCAGCCTGCACTCAACCGCCAGCCATTTGTCAACTTTTTAACTTGATCTTTCTACCTACTTCCATGGCGTCTGGTGGCTTCTGCCTCTGGGAAGTAAATGCTCAGGCCTCAGGCCTCAGGCCTCAGAAAGTGCTTCTCTCCAGATTTTTAAATGGCTGTTTGCTCTGCAGACTCAGTTCTCTGTCAATTTCCAATCTGTCCAGATTTTTCCTCGTAAGCGTGGGAGGCGCATCTTTGTAGCTCTCTGTCTCTGAGCTGAAAGTGGAAGTCCATCTATTGGTTTTTTTTCAAAGAATCAGAAGTATGACAAAATGGGAACATTTGATAAAATGGGTGGTGGGTAGGCAGATGTTTATAGTCTCATGCTCTTCTATATTTTAATAGTTCAGTAACATTTCAAAATATAAAATCGATGCGTGGGTGGCCATGGTGGAAAATGGTACTATAATATAAATAGACTCAGACGTGTACGCAGCACTTGATTCTTGTTCAATAATTTACAGAGATCACCTGAATTAAAAAAAAAAAAAACGACCAGTATTTTTGGCAACGCTTCAGCAAATGTTCTGGAAAAATAAATAAATAAATACCCCCAGTACACCACAGAGTTTCAGGGTTAAAGTAGTGAAAGAAGAAACAAGAAGAAGAATTAATGTCCTCAAAGAGAACGATTTATTTGTGCAGGTTTATAAATCCAAACATGTGACAATATTACACGTTAATCGATTCACCGTCCTTTAAACTGATGTCCAACCATCAGTATCAATATTCACGGAAGCACGAAGCCATGGAAGCGCACACCGGCGGACCACAGGTCATTCGGGAAGAGCCAGATCCCAGGCTGCGACATGTCGGTCAGCACCTAGTAACCCAACCTTGCAAATCCTCAGACTGCCGCTCCTCCTCTTACCCGCATTTCTAATTTCATATAATCAGTAATCGTATGTAAAGGAAAGCAGCAACAGCTTGGTGAGATCTATATCCTGGAAAGAACTTTCCCTTTTTACTTAAATAATTCACTATCTTAAGTACTGGCAAATAAATCCTATGCTATGAAAAAATTGAACCATTAATGACTCCAAAACTTCAGATTAATCTTAAGGATTGTATATTAAATTCAATTAAACCAGATGAATATTTAACATGTTCCTTCCCTGTACTCGAGACCATTCTCACCCCTCTGGGGAAAAAAATGGGCAGCGCTGACTAACTTACTGATGTCTGCCATCACGGCCGACGCTGCGGTGGGTTACGGGGCCGAGAGGAACTTGAGGAGCACGCCGTCTGGGAACGGCAACCGCATGCCCCGGGCCAACACTGGCCCTACGGTGAGTTTCATTAGCAAAGAGAGTGACTGTGGATTATTTGTAGGCTTTAATATTCACATACATTTCGATTCAAAGGAAGAGAGGATGTAGCTTTTAGTAAAGGGGATGGATCTTCATTTGGCTCTGATTACAACAAATGAAGACAAGCCTAAGTTTGTAATGGGCCTGAAATGGGAATGGCCCCACCAATGATGAACCTGTAGCTTTAATTTCACATGTGACTCTGGGAGATGCACCCCAGGTGGAACTGCAACCAGGGTGACCGACCGGTCAGACAGCTAAATAACACGCTTCCCCTGCCTCAGAACTGCCACTTGTCAACCGGCGCTGTGTCGTTTCAAGGGGCTGTTTGCAAATCGGCCACCTCCCTGCACCGCACCAGGCCTGAAATTAGATTTCATATCCAGCTGGAGGGCCGGGGACTGTGTTCAGCTTCAAGTTGGCAGCACCTTAGACTTGACTGTCATCTTAAAATATCTGTTAATGGAAACCATTCAAACTCAAGTTTTTAAATAAAAGGAAGAGTAAAATTGAATAAAAAATATCAGAGGCTGAAAAAGAAGGAAGGCGTATGGATTTTTTAACCACCACTGACAGGAGAAGCTCTCGCGATAATTACATGGATTATATATACCAGAGAGATCACCTGTCATGTGATATTTTGAACCAAATAACAGAGCGGTCCGTGAAAAAAATATATGTCAATAAGCACAAAGAAGCGATTTCTCAATACTTGAAACCACACAAACCTGACACGCTCCGTATTCAAATGTGTATCCAAGTTCGTATCATGTGCCACCAGAGCCCAATGTCATAATTACTCATTTCACATAGAAGAGCTGAAACCACGTTCATAAGGCAGATGTATTTTCTTAATAGGTTGGCAATTATTGCAGTTTCAAGATTTGGAGAGAAAAAGGTTGTACACACACTCACAATTCAGCGACTGAGAGAAATAGTTAAAGACTGAACTGTGAATATAAGCCAAGCCGTTAAACAGCACTTACAGAATGACAGCAATAAACCTGACTCCTTTTCCATCTGTGTCCCTGAAGGCCCCAGTATCACAGTGCGACTACAGTTGTAGCAGTTTTAACTTGATAACACTTGTGGGTGTAACCAGTTAGAAGGTACCTTTTGCCCATCATCTGTCAACCTATTGATTTGGATGTCGTTTCTTTACCGTGAACCGTATGTGGTCAGAGAGCAAGCCCCGTGTGACCGAAGGCTGGAGCGCCCGGCATCGCAGTGCAGACGACGAGATGCTGTCGAGACGCGCACAGCCCTCCTGAGAAGATATTCGCGTTTTAACACTTAAGTCAATGCCAATTATGGTTTATTATAATCGTGACTAAAATACACATCTATAGTAAATATTTTAAAGGCAATTTTAATCTATTTTTTCTCCCACAGTGTGCAAAAACAGGTCCTTCTTGGTTTTCGGCGGGCCTGCTGTACTGCTACGAGCTCTCTCCCGTCTCGACCCCGGCCTCATTTCACGGCCAGTAAAATGGCATCCCTGCCGAGGAGCTGCGCTGCTTCCTCAGAAGAGAAAGGTTCGGTGTAAGAGGGCAGAGCAGCCGGGGCGTCCCCACATGGCCCCGGAAGCCAGCAGGGCCCGAGCATTCACCCCCCCCCACCCCGGAAGCCAGCAGGGCCCGAGGGTCCCCCGCCACGGCTGCCCCTGGCCTTCAGGAGAGCCCAGTTCCCAGGGCCCCTCCCTCTAGGCCGCCATCTGGGACCACCTGCCTCCAGAAAGCCAGGGCAGGATGTGGTTTGCCTTGGACAGCCTCTCCGCTTACAAACGAGGCAAGCCCGCTGTTTTTCACCCCGACTCCCAGACACAGGGTATCAACTTCGTTGGTTTTCTTGAAAAAGACCTGGTGGTCCCACAGGAAGTATGACAGCAAATGAAATGCTCTTTCCTTCACGACAAGCAAAACTGCAGCAAAGAGCTAAAATGGGCTGACCTCAGGCACCGCATTCCACAAATAGCTAAACGTCTGTGTGTGTCGTCGGTATGTGTGTGTGTGTGTGTGTGTGTGGCTTCTGTGTTCATCTGTGTTATGACCACACATCGGAGACATTCACATTTTACCTTCACTCTCCCTGAACTTCCCTCAAGATCTCCTGTCTAATCCTCCTCGGTGGCAGACAGATGGTGAGATTTGCCCCTGAGCTGTGGGGACAGAATTTTAAATCCCCTTGTGAGTTAAGAAACTAAAGGGAAACCAAATGTCTCCTGGGCAGCCTTAGAGGTGTGCTGCCCTCCTGTCCCTTCAGGACAGGACCAGTGGCTTCAGGCTCTGCCCTAGCTTGTGTTCCAGCCTGGGTGCCGCTCCTCCTGGGCGGCCCTCTGCAGGCACTGCAGGGGACGGGGTGGGGGTGGGGGTGGGGTGGCAGTGAGACCGGCCCACACTGGCCAGACCTCTGCCCGGCAGTGTGCGCTCAGAAAAGCTCCTAGGCAAGCTGGCTGGGACCGCAGCCTGAGGGTCCCCTGCCCCTCTCCCCACCCCTGCATCTCTCGAGGGTGTTATCTCCCCTCCACAAAAAAACCTCCTACACTCCTGCCTCCATCGGAGCTCCCACTGCCCACAGCACCCAACCGACAAACACCATACCTCCGTGTTTTTCCAGCCTCTCAGAGTAGCTCGATATTAATGTTAATAGTTAATATTTGTTGACTGATAAGTATGCATCAAATGTGACTCCGATTTGCCCTATTCTCATGATCTCAGGCATCCTCCCAAGTACACCAGTAAAGAGGTAAACTAGGGTTGTTGCTATTCCCAGGCTTCGTAAGAGGAAACAAACAGATACCTAGAGGGATTAAATAACTTCCCGGGGTCTCGGAGCTCATAAACCGAGACTCGCTCACCTAGGATCGCGGGGCCCTACTGCTCCCGACCAAAGTCCGACCGAGTCCGGAGTTCTGGAAAGCAGATCCCGGGTCTGCAGCCGCCGCCCTGCACTCCACACGCCTCAGTGAAGTCGTGCTGAATTCAAGTGACCTGACCAGGCTCACAGGTCACAGAAGAAAGAATGAAACTCCTTGGTAGACAGGCAAGGGCACACCAGGTTTTTTTGCAGCACACAGTGTGATTATCATGGGGAGGGAGGAAGATCAAGCTTTCAATATTACCATGCTACAGATGTTTTTGCATGTAGTTCTCTACCTCCGCCCTAACAAAGAAATCTAATGATACCGTAAGTGAAAACATTATTTCAAAAATGTCATCAAGTAAAAGTTGAATGGATGAGTAGAGAATCTAAAAAGTGTAGCTAGCTATCACGGAACCTGATCACCTATGAAAAGTTTTATTCCAAAAATTACCATTTTGATATCAAATGACTACCATTTATTTCATTTCATAGTCTTTTAAGTTTTTATTTTAATTCCAGTTAACGCAGTGCTATATCGGTCGGTTTCACATGTACAATACAGTGATTCATCACTTCCACACGTCACCCTGTGCTCATCACGACAAGTGGACTAATTCCCCATCACCTAGTTCACCCCTCCCCCCACCCACCTCCCCTCTGGTAACCATCAGTCTGTTCTCTAGAGTTAAGAGTCCATTGGGGCGCCTGGGTGGCTCGGTCAGTTAAATGCCTGACTCTCAGCTGTCCCAGCTGACAGCATGGAGCCTGCTTGGGATTCTCTCTCTCTCTCTCTCTCTCTCTCTCTCTCTCTCTCTGCCCCTCCTCCACTCTCCAGTGTGCGCATGCACGTACTCTCTCTCTCAAAATAGATAAATAAACTTAAAAAAGAGTCCATTTCATATTCTTCAATAAACTTAGGAAAATGGGACATATTCCTTAAGGATTCCTCAAATAAAGAAGATTTCATGCAATGCATCGAATTTACTCTGTGCTATATACCTGGAACATTTTGCTTCCTGGTTTTGGAGACACTAACCTTTTTGTTCATGTCAGAACATATCAGTCTGAAAAATGTGTACATTTGGCAGGTGTATGAACCTAATTTTTAAAATTCTAGTCCTTACAATGTGGTTTAAGAGCTCCAATAATACTGATCGGCTAGGGGCACCTGGGTTAAGTGAGAGACTCTTGATTTTGGCTCAGGTCATGGTCTCAGGGTCACAAGATCGAGCCCCATGTTGGACTCCACACTGGGCATAGGGCCTGCTTCAGATTCTCTCTCTCCTTCTACCGCTTGTGTTCTCCCTCCCTTTCTCTCTCTCTCTAAAAAGAAATAAAAATTTAAATTTAAAAAATGATCAGATAAAATAACTAAACTTAGAGATATTCCGTACTCGAATGCGTGAACGTAATAGAAGAGTGGTAAAATTTTTGGTTAAGAATAGTAGCAATTTGGGGCGCCTGGGTGGCTCAGCCGGTTAAGTGTCTGACTCTCGCTTTAGGCTCAGGTCATAATCTTGCAGTTCGTGGATTCAAGCCCTACATCAGGCTCCACACTGACAGAGCAGAGCCTGCTTAGGATTCATATTCTCTCTCTCTCTCTCAAAAATAAAAAAATAAAGACTTAAAAAAAAAAAAAGGGGGACCGTAGCAATTCTCATTTATATGCCCACACCTGGACTAATTCTGAAAAGGAAAAAGCCCCTACTATGAGCTCCCCTCGTACCCGGTATTCATCCTTATTAGTAGTAATATTCATGTGTAGCTGGACTCTACATACATTATTATTTATTCATCCTTCCGTCCTCAGAGTTTCCCAGTATCTGGCACATGATAAAATAACTCTAGTTCTTAAAAAAACTCTATCGGGATATTAGTACTCTCTCCTTTCCACAGAGGAAGAGCTGCTTCAGGGAAGGGAGGAATCTTCTGAGGCTGCACAGCCTGTGGGCCGTGGGCAGGTATCGTTCCCCCTCCTGAAACATCTCCCCCACCCTTGTCTTCCAGAACATTCACTTGCCTGGCTATCTTCCTCCCCTTCTGGCCATTCCCTGTCAGTCTCAATGCTGGGGTGCCCGGGGCTCTTCTCTCCTCTGGCCGTACGCCCCCTCCGGGTGATCTCATTTCCTCTGGGCTTTGAAGCACTCCCAAATTCCTACCTGTAGCCTGGACCTGGCACTTAACTCCAGACCCACATCCTTAGTAAGCTTCCCGGTGCTCAGCATAAAAACCTTGGGATCATCCCTCCCTCCTTTCTCTCTCCACACATCCAGTCTGATCAGCAAATACTAGTGGTTCTACCTTCAGAAATATCTAGAATCTGATGAGTAAATCTTGGTGGTGCTTCCCTCAGAAATATCCAGAATCTGACTGCTTCTCCCTGCTCCCATTACCAACCCTCTGGTCTCCCCTGGATTCCTGCATTGGCCTCTGACCTCTGCTCCCTGCTTCCACCGCTGCCCCTAGTGGTCTGTTCTCCACAGGGCACCCAGAAGGAACCAGTTAGAGCCTCCCTGGTCACATCACTTCACTGTTCAGAGCTCTCCCGATTACTTCCCATCTCGCCCAGAGTCCCGAATCTTATAGTAGCCCTACTCCGTCTGGAGCCCTGTGAGCTCTCAGCCCATCTCCTGATGCCCTCACCTGGCTCTCTCCCCTCCAGCACACTGGTCTTTGTTCTTTTTCGTCCCTCCTCAGGGCCTTTGCACATGCTTTGCCTCTGCCCGAAAGGCTCTTTCCCCCAGATCCCCACAGGGCTCTCTTCCTCACTGCCTCAAGTCTTGACTTAAAGGTCACCTTCTCAGTAAGGCCTTTGTTGGCCACCCTATCATCAATTCCAACCCGGCCCCCAACATTCACATCCCCTCCCCCTGCTTTTTTCTCCCTCCAACATACTAGAACTTATTTATCATGTTTATGGCTTACTGTTGGTCTACCCCACTAGGATGCAAGTCCCATGAGAGCAGGGATTTTTGTCTGACTCATTCACCCACGTATTCCCTAGCGCTTAGAACACAGTAAACACTCAATAACCATTTGATGGATGAACGAGTGAAGCTCAGAGAGCTTAATTAACTTCCCCTAAAGTTGCAGAGCTCAGCTCTGGCTCTAAAACCACTGCTCTGAGTCACCAGTTTGTGATAAAATAAAGATCCTTGATGAGCACACGCTCAGATATCTACAGATCCGATAAAAATTCAAACCAAACTACATAGCAAGAGACCAATTCCCCTAGCTCATTGGGTACTTTCATTAATCTCATATTCACTTGGAAGACAAGAAGAATTTAAAAAACAGCAACGTAGAAAAAAGTAATACACGCCTGGGAGCCGCTTCAATCACAAGAAGCTGAAGGATGAATGTACCTTAATCCCTGAGGAAAAGTAAACAAGTCAGATCAAAACATTTCTCAATTTTAAGTAAATTTTTTCAAATCTGAGAAATAAAGAACTAAAATCCCCTGTTATTAACATTTTAGCATTTTTCTCCCTCTACACAAGGTCTGGTAGTTTGTATATCATACTGAATTTACGATTCCATAGCCTGATGTTTTCTCTCGCAGCGTATGTGTTTTCTATATTACTGCATTCATTATTAGGGCCCCTGATTTTAAGGTTCTATAGTAACTGGTCAGCAGGCAATGAAATCTAAGCTGGTGAAAAGAAAAACAAAGAACACGAATATCAACTAAACATGGAAGCCTGCGACCGCCATTCAGCATGCCATCTCAAGTTGACTGCTAGCTCCACCAATGAACCTGGCCTGCGTGCATTTCCTACAAGCCAGAAGAATTAGTTCCTTGGGAAATCCTCAGGAGTTGTTGCTTCTGGAAGTCAGAACCTAAGACCATGGTCTATTTAAGTGGCCACTACCACCACTATCCAAAGAGTAAGGGCCAAGTACCCAATGCTGTCAATAACCACAAGGGTAGAGAAACAAGCAACAAAGATAGTACTCATTCAACAAATATGGATAAGCACCGCTGTGCACCAGGCACCGAGGACACAATGCTGCACACAGCCCACGGAACCTCAGTCCAAAAGGGAAGAGAGCCATTTGTCAAACAGCCACAAAAACAGACTTAAAATTCTAGGAGTGACAAGTGCTACTGAGGACAGAAATACGGCACTACAAAGGCCTATATAAAATGGGTATTTGTGGGGCACCTGGGTGGCTCAGTCTGTTGACCATCTGACTGTGGCTCAGGTTATGATCTCCCAGTTCATGGGTTTGAGCCCCATATCAGGCTCTCTGTTGTCAGCACAGAACCTGCTTCTGATCCTCTGTCCCTCTCTCTCTTTGCCCCTACCCAGCTTGTGCTCTGTCTCTCGAAAGAAGGAAGGAAGGAAGGAAGGACGGACGGACGGACGGAAAGGAAGGAGGGAAGGGAAGGGAAGGGAAGGGAAGGGAAGGGAAGGGAAGGGAAGGGAAGGGAAGGGAAGGGAAGGGAAGAGAAAAAGAAAAGAAAAGAAAAGAAAAGAAAAGAAAAGAAAAGAAAAGAAAAGAAAAGAAAAGAAAAGAAAAGAAAAGAAAGAAGGAAAGAAAGAAATGGGTATTTGTAAGAGTCAGGAAGTCAAGGAAGGTTTCCCTGGGAAAGCATGAAGCAAACTCTGAGGCTGTGAAGGCATGAAGGGGTGCAAGTGTATGAAGTGGGATATGAGGCTGGAAAGATGGGGGTCACAGCACACATGACCTTGCAGGCTGACCACATTCTATGTGTATTTATATATTCTGAGAGGGAGAGAGAGATAGACCTCAAGCAGGGGAGGGGCAGAGAGAGGGAGAGAGAGAATCTCAAGCAGGCTCCACGCTGTCAGCACAAAGCCCACTGCAAGCCTCAAGCTCACAAACCATGAGATCATGACCTGAGCCAAAATCAAGAGTCAGAGGCTTAACAGACCGAGTCATCCAGGCACCTCGGTTGGTTTTTTCTTTAATGTTCTCCTGGCATAATATCTAAGAAGTCTTTACCTGGGTCTAGGTCCTGAAGATTTTCTCCTGTTTAATTCTAAAGCTTTTATAGTTGTATGTTTTACACTTAAATCCCTGATCCATTTTGAGATAAAAATTTTTATACGGTGTAAGACTGAGGTCGAGGATCCTTTTTTTTTTTTGCCTCTGGATGTTCAGTTGCTCCGGCACCATTTGTTGAAAAGGCTAGACTTCCTCCACTGAATTGCTTGTGCCTTTTTGTCAGAAATCAGTAGGGAATATTTGTGTGACACTGTTGCTGGGCTCTCTCTTCTGCTTCACTGACCGATGTATGTATCTCTGTACCAGTACCACGCTGTCTTGATTACTAGAGCTATCATGATAAGTCATAAAACAGTCCTAAAAGTCCTGCTTCGCTCTCCTTTTTCAAAATTGTTTTAACTTCTTTGTGTGTGTGTGTGTGTGTGTGTGTGTGTGTGTGTGAGAGAGAGAGAGAGAGAGAGAGAGAGAGAGAGAGAGAGAGAGGGCGCATGCATGTGCAGGAGTGGCGGAGAGGCAGAGAGGGGGGGGGAGAATTTAACCAGGCTCCACACCCAGCGCGGAGCCCAATGCTGGGCTCAGTTTCACGACTGTGAAACCAAGACCTGAGCTGAAATCAAGAGTCAGACGCCTAACTGACTGAGCCACTCAGGCGCTTCTGTTTTAACTGTTCTAGTTCCTTTGACTTTCCATATAAATTTTAATTTTTTACTGTTTATTTCTGAGAGAGAGAAAGAAACAGAGTGTGAGCGGGGAAGGGGCAGAGAGAGAAGGAGACACAAAATCCAAAGCAGGCTCCAGGCTCTGAGCTGTCAGCACAGAGCCCGACTCCGGGCTCGAATCCACAAACCATGAGCTGGTGACCTGAGCTAAAGTCCGGCACTTAACCGACTGAGCCACCTACGTGCTCCTGATTTTCCATCTAAATTTTAAAACAAGCTAGTCTAAAAAAAAAACTTTCCTGGGATACTGGGAGGAATTACATTACCAATAGATTAATTTGGGGAGAACTAACATCTTTACCTTGTTGACTCTTCCAATTCACGAACACAGTATACCTCATTACTTATTTAGATCTTCTTCAAATACTTTCATCAACATTGTAGTTTCAGCACATACAGCCTGTGTGTGTTTTGCTAGATTTATACCTAAGTAGTTCAATTATTTTCAGAGTGATTGTAAATGGGATTGTGCTTTTTAATTTGGGTTTCCATATGTTCATTGCCAGGATATAGAAAAATTAATTTTCATGTGTTCATCTATCCTGTGATGATAAATGTCCAGGGATGGTTTTATTCTTCCATTCTGATTCATATGCCTTTTATTTCTTTTCTCAACATTGTGCTGGCTAGGACTTCCGGTACTGTGGTGAGAGCAGACATCCTCACCTGGTTCCCGTTCTCAGGGAGAAAGCATTCAGTCTTTCACCATTTAGTATAATGTTAATGTAGGGTTTTTTTTGTAGATGCTGTTTCTCAAGCTGGGGGAATTCCTCTCTATTCTTACTTTGCTGAGAGTTTTTATCTTGAATCGGCGTTGAATTTTGTCACAGGTTTTTTCTGCACCAATTGATATGATTATATGATTATTTTTTCTCCCATAGCTTGTTGATATGGTGGATTACATTAACTGATTTTCGAACACTGAAGCAGCCATTCATATCTAGAACAAACCCCACTAGGTCATGGAACATACTTCTTTTAATATCTTGCTGGATTTGTTTTGCTAATACTTTGTTGTGGATTTTTGTGTCTATGCTCTTGAGGGACATTGGTCTGTAGTTATTTTTGTACTGTTGGCCTGGTTTTGGTACCAAGGTAATACTGCCTCATAAAATGAATTAGCAGGCATTTCCTCCTTTTCTTTCCTCAAAGAGATTATGTGGAATTGGTGCTTATGTTTAAATATTTGGTGGAAATCTCTGGTGAAATTCTCTAGGCTTGAATACCTTTTTTGGAAGATTTTAAGTTATGAATTCAATTTCTTTAAGTTTTTTTTTTTTAATTTAAGTAATCTCTACACCCAACATGAGGCTCAAACTCATGACTCCGAGATCAAGAGTCGCATGGTCTTCTGAATGAGCCAGCCAGGTGCCCCTGAATTCAACTTCTTTAATAGTTATAGGACCACTGAGATTATCCATCTATCTTATCTTAAGTAAGTTTTGGTACTTTGTGATTTTTCAAAGAATTGGTCCATTTCATCTACATCATCAAATGCATGTGCATACAGACCTGTTTGTAATATTCTCTTACTATCCTTGTAATGGCTGCAAGATCTATAGTGATAGCCCCTATTTTATTCCTAGCCTTGCAATTTGTGTCTTCTTTCTTATCTTTGTCCATCTTCTTATAGGTTTATCTGTTTTACTGATCTTTTTAAAGAACTAGTTTTTTTCACTGATTTTCTCTGTTGTTTCTCTATTTTCAGCTTTAATGTTTCCAGCTCTTCAGTATTTCCTTTCTTCTGCTTGCTCCTTCCTTCTCTTTCCTTTTCTAATTTCTTGAAGTGGGAGCTTAGGTTATTGATTAGAACTTTTCTACGTTCTGATGTAAACATTTAGTGCTATAAATTTTCCTCTCAGCACTGCTTTAGCTGTGTCCCACAAATTGCCATATGCTGTATTTTTATCTTCATTCTGTTTGATGTATTTTTAAAATTTCCTTTGAGACTTCCTCTTCGACCCATGCATTATTCAGAAATGTGTTATTTGCTTTCTAAGTGTTTGGAGATTTTCCTGTTATCTTTATGTTATGTTACTGATTTCTAGTTTGATTCCATCATAGTCAAACTACATACTCTGTATTATTTCCATTCCTTAAAATATATTGGGGTTAGATTTATGACCCAGGACATGGTCTAACTTGGTGAATGTTTCATGAGTACTGAAGAGGATGTGTTTTAGGCTGTTTCTGGGTGGAATATTCTACAAATATCAATTAGAACCACTTGGTTGAAGATGTTGTTTGGTTCTTCCATATCCTTGATGATATCCTATTTAGTAGTTCTTTCAAACACTGAGAGAGCAATGCTGAAACTCCCAACTCTAATTGTGGATATATCTGTTTTCAGGTCTATCAGCTTTTCTTCATGTATTTTGCAGCTCTGTTGTTTTGTTCATACATACTTAGGATGGCTCTTTTATTGGTGGATTGACAATGTTATGTTCTTTGTCTCAATAATTTTCTTTGCTCTTTAGTCTCCCTTCTCTGATATTATAAATAGCTATTCCTGCTTTTTAAAAAAAATGTTTTCATGGTATATCTTTCTTCACCCTTTCACTTTTAACACACCTATATCAATACATTTGAAGTGAGTTTCTTGTAGACAGCACATAGTTGAGTCACATTTTTATCCTTTCTGTTACCTCTGCCTTTCAATTGGTATATTTAGACCATTTACACTTACAGTAATTATTGATATGTAAAGGCTTAAGTCTGCCATTGTATTATTTGTTTTCTATTTATTCTCTATTTATCATTCCTCTTTCCCCTTTTTCTTGCCTTCCTGTGAGTTACTTGTACATTTCTCGAAGCTCCATTTTGATTTATCCATAGTCTTTGAGTTTATCTCATTGTATAATTTTTTAGTGGTTTTTAATGTTTTTTAGTTATTAAAATATACATATACAACTTAATCACAGTCAGTGGTATCAATGTTTTCCCATTTGAAGTGATGTATAGAAATCTTACTTCCATCAAGGTCCCTTTATATCCTCCCCACTTTTTAAATATAACTTTCTTATATATTATCTCTACACATATTAAACACAACGCCAGATGATATTATAACTAATACTTCAAACATTAAACATAATTTTAAAAGCCAATGAGGATAAAGACAGCCTATTATACATACCCCTATTTTTACCCATCCACTGTTTCTTTGTTTCCCTTTCTGAAGTTCCAAGCTTCCGTTACCATTTCTTTTCCAGTTTAAAGAGCTTTCTTTAGCTGTTATTTAAGAGTAGGTCTATGACTGACAAACTGTCTTTGTTTTCCTTCACTTGAGAATATTTTTATTTTCTCTTCATTTCTGAATAATATTTTCACCAGATACAGAATTCAGAGTTGACCATTCTTTTCTTCCAGCACCAGAAAATGCTGCGCACGTCCTTGTGGATGCCATGAGTTCATACGAGAAATCCACTGTCATTCGAATCATTCTTCTCCTACAGGTAGCATATTGTTTCTCTCTCACTGCTCTTTCTTTGTCTTAAGTTTTTAGAGGTTTGATTATTGACGTGTCTTGACACAGATTTCCTGTTTGGGTTTTGCTCGGCTTCTTGATCCTGGAAGTTTATTCCTTTTGTCCAGTTTAGGGAGTTTTTCGGCCATTATTTCTTTGAATACTTTTTATTTCCATACTTTTTTCTTCCCCTTCTGGGACTCCAACGACACAAATGTTAGACCTTATGTTATTATACCGGAGGTCTGTGAGGCTCTGTTCATTTGTTCTTCCAGACTATATTCTATGTGTTGTTCAGACTGGGTAAATTTTATTGATCTGTTTTCGACCTCACTAATTCTTTCTTCTATCATCTCTAATCTATTATTAAGCTAAGCAGTAAACTTTTTAATGTGGCAATTTTATTTTTTGGTTCTATAATTTCCGTGTTTTAAATATCTCCAATTTATTTGCTAAGAATGTTTAAATTTTTATTTTGTTTCAAGAATGTTTGTCATTGTTCATTAAGTCCTCTTTTTTTCAAAGTTTATTTAATGAGAGAGAGAGAGAGAGAGAGAGAATACATGCAAGGGAGAGAGGCAGAGAGAGAGAATCCCAACCAGGCACTACGCAGACCCTGACTTGGGGCTCAATCCCATAAACTGTGAAATCATGACCTGAGCCAAAATCAAGAGTCGGTCACTCAACTGACTGAGCCACCCAGGTGCCCCCATTAAGGCATCTTTTATGATGTCTGCTTCAGAATCTGTCAAGTAATTCTAACATTTGAGTCTTCCTGGTATTGTTATCTGTTGACTGCCTTTTCATTTAAGTTGTGGTTTTCCTGGTTCTTGATACGACATGTGACTTTTTATTGTATCCTAAGCCTTTGGGTTATTACATTACAAGATTCTGGATCCTATTTAGATTAAGCATGCAGGTCCTGGGTCACCCTTGCAGGCTGTAATGCCAATGATAGTTTAATTTACAGAGTCCTTGCACTGCTATTCAGGTCTTCTTCATTTGTGTTGCCTAGAGGTCACTCTAAAAACTAAGTGGTTTTCCACACTGTAGTTTCTTTTCTCAAACATTTAGGTATGTTAATTCTAGTCAAATTCATGTATGGGTGAGCCAGGAGTTTGCCTAAGACTTCCTATACAGGTTTAACAAATCCCTCTCTCCAGCTTCCTCCTCTCCAAGATCTTCTCAACTCTAGTAGGGAGGGGATGGGGGCCACTTACTAGTGCTGAGCTGGGGAGAGGGGGGGTCGAAGACCAGACTCCCCATCTGGCCTCCACTGACAACATGCCAGTGAATGAGGGGAGAATTGCAATGGGTCACCTGGTACCACCAGGTAGGACACAAAATTCCAGATTCCCCACTCAGTCTCCACTGACAACCTGCCAGTAGGAAATCTGAGCACTGCCCCAGGCCATTTACTATCTTTATTTTAAGCCACACACTTCATGGCTTAAAACAACACGCATTCATCATCTCACAGTTCTGTAGGTCAGAAGTCCAGGCAGGCTCACCTGGATTCTCTGCTCAGCCGCTCACAAGGCTGATATCAAGATGTCAATCAGGCTGGACTCTTATCTAGAGACTTGGAAGAATAATCCACTTCCAAACTCACTCAAGTGATGGGCGGAATCCGGTTCCTTGCAACATGAGGTCTGCGGGCTCCGTTTCCTTGCTGGCTGCTGGCCTGGGGCTGCTCTCTGCTCCAGTAAAGTTGCCTGTATTCCTTCTCACATGACCCCTCCATCTTCAAAGCGGCAAGTCCTCCTCACGCTCTGAATTTCTATGACTTCTTCTGCCACTAGGCAGAGAAAGTTCTTTGCTTTTAAGGGCTCATGTGATAAGATTAGGCCCACCAGGATACCTTCCTTTTTAAAAGTCAACTCTGCCATAAAATATAACACAATCACTGGAATGATAGCATATCGCGTTCGCAGACTCTGGGTATTTGGGAATGAAATCTCGGGGACCATTCCTAGAAATTCTGCTCACCTCACTACCACTGAGGAGAGGGCAGGACAGAGCTCATTATTTGGTCCAGAGGTTCTGCAATTAGAATGTATTAATTCTAATGGACTTGAATTGAGCAATATGTTTACACTGTCTTGCTATACTATTTGTGTATTTGTGGTAAACATTTCTTTTTACAATTTCCAGCATGATTATGTTTTCGTATATACACACACACACACACACACACACATATGTAGGTATGTATATGTACACATATATTCAAAAGCTACTTTAGAAATAACATCATAGGGGCGCCTGGGAGGCTCAGTCAGTTAAGCGTCTGACTTCAGCTCAGGTCATGATCTCATGGTTCAGGAGAGCCCGGCGTCGGGCTCGGTGCTGACAGCTCGAAGCCTGGAGCCTGCTTTGGATTCTGTGTCTCCCTCTCTGCCCCTCCCCCACTTGTGCGCACTCTCTCTCTCTCTCTCTCTCTCTTTCTCTCTCTCTCTCTCTCTCTCTCTCTCTCTCTCAAAAACAAATAAATATTAAAAAAATTTTTAAGTTAAAGACAAGAAATAACACTGTAATATTTTTTAAAGTAGACTACAGTTCACAGGCTACCAACCCATGTATGTGCTTGAGAAAAGATATTAGATTAAAGAGGACTGCGCTCCCTATCAGCACCATTGTACGAAAGGCGGGCCCAAGCTTTATGAAGCGGCAGAATCACCTGAACTTTTAAAAATATCCTAAGGCCTCTGTCCCAACTCCTTCCCCAACTCCAAAATGCTGGCGACGCAGCTTGCCTGGGGCAGGACCAGGCTGGAGACTCACTGGCAAGGAGTCCCCTGTAGGACGCCACGTGTCGCAAACATAAACATCCCGTAATGATCACAGCAACATCCTAGATAGTTTAGATTTTGATATGCTAGGAAGCTGGGGAGTTGAAACACATGATTTTAAAGTTGCTTTCTGAGCTCTGATTCAAGAATCCTGTCATTAAGAAAATAGGACTCCATTATGGATAGTCACCAAGACCAACTGGGTCAGGGGACTGCTCTCCCCCAGGCACAAGACATCACCCCCCACATTCTTCCTGCACTGCAACACTGACGAGGTCCGAGGAATCTGCCAAATGGTGTGGGCTCTTACTGGTGACACATTTGTCCTCAATTACTCCAGACCCTTCTTCAAGGAACATTTCTCACAACAGCCTTTAACAGGACACAGTTGTTAGGATTTGGTATTCTAAAAGAAAACTATGTATTTAAATGGTAAAGAATAACTTGAGCGGGAATTGGTTGCTTTTAAGGACCGTACAGATAGGGAACAACTGCATAGTCAAACGCCTGGATTGTTAATCATTGATGGAAAAAACAGCCACGCTCCTTCTGAAAAGCCTATCTGAATATTACAAAATAACAAGTTTCCTCACTAATTAGTTAAATGAAATATTTTCCTAAATCGCCTTGCTTTCACAATTTGCAGGAAAAACAGCACAAGCCCAAAACTCCAGGCAGTGGTTGCTTTTTTGAATTGAAACCACTGATTTCTGGAAAGGATCCTTTAAAAATCAGAAAACAAAACAAGCACGATTCTGAAGACAGAATAGCAACCTGGAAATCTCTATTTTATGCCACTTACGGAAGTAAATTTGTGATTCTTTCTGAAATCAAGACTAGCAAAGTAAGTATGAACTTTATCTCAGAGTGGTGCAGATATGTGAGGTATGGAGCGGACACCCCACCCGGAAGGCATAATGCAGCAGGTGACAACAGGGAGGGGCTTACTCCCTTCGGGCCAATGCAGACACCCAGATAATGGTGTGGGCTTGAGCTCAGGTTCTAGAGCCAGGCTGCCTAGGTTCCCATGCACTCTCTGCACCACCCCAGCTTGTGTGACCGTGAATGAGTTTCTTAACCTTAAGGTTAAAGGCATCTTAAGAGGCCTATATGCCTCACTTACCGCTTCTGAAAAACAGGCATGCTAAGGAAGAACGGTACCTATGCCATAGAGTGGTATGAGGATTTAATGGGATCAAACATATGACAGGCTTAGCCTTCTTTCCACCTGGCATACAGTAAGTGCTCAACAAATGTTGGTCATTGTACACAGACAGACCCAGTGCCAGGCAGCCGGTAAGCCTGGAAGAGAACACAGCCATTATTATTCCATAAAGTGACACAGCAGTTGGGGCCACGAGATACCGTGGGTTCATTTAACACATTCTAACAGAGTTGCCTGATGAATCCAGTCCAAACCTTCCCAAGTGGCATCTTAATCAGTTAGGTCTTTGCGGAACGATGTCTAACATACGCTCTCCAGAGTATGGAATGACCGAAGGCCAGGCCACAGGAGCTAAAACTGTCGTCCAATGGAAGAAGTTACATTTGTGACGATGTAATATTCCATTTAATGTGTCTCATCTGTGCCTAGAGCCCCTGCTGCCTAGTACATAGCTGACACTCCTAAGTGCTCCCTCTGCGAGTACGGCACAGCTCAACGCGACTCGATATTGTAAGCACATTACGTAACCCACCCAGAAAATTCCTGCTACCTTTTGCAGAGACATAATTGTCTTGAAAATAATATTCCATGTCATGCACAAAATGAATGGCCTTTGTGTTGGCAGTTTTTGTAAAACGCGAAATAGGATGAGAGAGATCCACTTCGGGGTCTCTGAATGTAGAAGAGTAACTTGGAAGTCTCTACTTTACACCATTTGTTGAAGTAAATTTGTGATTCTTTTTTTAAATAATAGTCAGTCCCACCGAGGGCCCCTCACACCCGATAGTGTCCACCCAAGTGGCAGCAAAAGCTTAGGCCTGAGGAGGTGGGTACCGTGCTCCCCCAAACACAACACCCTCTGTTCCCTCTTCTTGAGGAGCCTGCCTCCACTGGCTCCCATGAACAAGTGCCTCTGCCCAAGAAAAGCAGAAGGAATGGCGAGGAAGAAAACCGTGTCTCACACCCCCCCACCCACCCCCACCAGAATGAGGAGCAGAAACCCCGTCTTTCAGGATTCCCGGGGCACAGAGTCTTCAAGCAGTGAGTGTGGCGCGAGCAGCGTCCCCCAGACAAGGCCCATGCGCCAGAAAGCAGGTTAAACCGCACGGTCACCAGGTCCTCAAAACCGAAGTTCGTTTCCAAAATACGGGAAGCTGATTTCAGTCTTGCACTGAATTTAACTGCCTCACGGCCTCTTAGCAGTATGTCCTGTTGCAAGTGTGCTCCTTTGTTACAGGAGACCAATCAGATCCGAGTCAGACGACGTGAGGCATCCCCCGTATCACCTGCCCCCCGTCATAATTCCTGAGACAACGCCCTTCTCTCTCGTTTACCCAGATAACTGCTGTTACCATTGTTCTTGCAGAGCCCACATCTCAGACTTCATGGTAAACACTGCGCAGCTCTGACAGTGGACAAATACGCAGTGGCCTGTGTCTTACCGACCTGTTTCGTCGGCAGCTGACAGGATCCCACTGAGAGTTCCACCTTGTGGGTCAAGAATTAAGGTGCTATCTGAACTGACATCTTCAGTTCACAAGTAGCGTGAAACCATTGGACAAGGATCCACTTTATGTTTAAAGTAATCCCTAACAGTAACTCGAGGGCCACATTCTACCGCTGAAAATGGAAAGCTTGAGGTGACTCAGAAACAAATGAGCAGAGGCACCATTAGAAGAAATGATGCGGTAGCATCTATTTGGAGAGAGATGGATGTGTTTACAGGTTATTTAATGATACTAGAGAGCCAACCAAGTTTGAATAACGAAGGCGTAGACAAGTCTTGCTCACGGACACGCCACGTGAACAAGGAGCCACGACGCATCAGGTCATCTGGTCTGGAGAGTGCGGGATGGGGGCGGGGGCGGCTGCCGGTGCAGGCCCAGGAACAGAGGAAAGCGTCTTGGGGGTCTCCCCGAGTCCCCAGACCCCCACTCCATTGCACTCGACCACACAGCACACACAGGCAGAGCTGAGAAGCACGCACGGCTCTAGTGAGGGGACTGTGCTCTCCATCAAGATTTGGAAAGGACATAGGGGACAGAATTCAAATCTTATTCTGTCACAGAACTAAAATTTGAAGATGAGGACTATCATAGGAAGGGGGTAAACATATGTACCTCCTTTCCATGATCTGTTCCTCTCATACAGCTAGAACTTAAAGGTCAGTAACTTGAAGTAGAAATTTAGAGTTCTGGGAAAGTTCCAGCATGGGCCCATGCTTAGAGAGGGGATAGTTTGTGCAAGAACTTTTTTTTTTTTTTTAACTACCATCCCCCAAGTTTTCAACCCAGATGTTTGATGAGGATTTGGGATCTTAATGGATTCGATGTCAGGGAAGATGGAAAGGGTACATTGCTGATATTCTGTCTAACGAGAAAGCAAACAACGACTAAATGCTATAGGAAGACAAGCTGTTTGGGCTCAAACACACGTGTACATGACAAAATTCCAAAATACCCAGGATTCCCATGGACTTAGTGGATGGCTGCCTACTGAAACAAAAGGTGTATTAACAAGAAAATGTCATACTTGAGAAAGCAAATTTCCTTTAATTCCCCCCCCCAACTAAAAGAAATGGAAGATGAAACTACCACCAGAACCTTTTTTTTTTTTCCAAAATAAGTACAATCATCGTGCTGGGTTGGCAGTTAATTCTTTCTCCCCGTGGAAAACAAGAAATAATCTCCATCCTGCCCTGTATCTATTACGTAGCCTCGGCAGCCTGAGATACATTTCCATTATGAGGCTACTAGGTAGTATAAAAAGGAATGTTTTAAAACTTCTATTAGCTCAAGCTACTCAAACCTTGTACTTCTAAATTGTGCCACCATTAAAAGCAGCATTAGTACAAAAAAATAAAAATAACCACCGGCAAAGTAACAGTGGGCCTTCTCTCAGAATGGTACAAAATGCAAAATCCTAACCCTTCACCTCGCTAATTACAAAACGACAGTATTCTTCAACCACTTTAGACAAATACACAACGGCCCAGGATACGCCAGAGAGATCCAAAACACCCAGCAAAGGAAGGCTGGGGCAATGGGCAACCAAGCTGACGACTGTTACACTCGGCATTCGCCACGGGAGCTACAAGCGAACACACCTCGGCCTTCCAGGATGGGCGCGCAGCAAGCAAAGTACGCATTTCCCTAACACATGTACAAACAGGCAGAGAGAATGGCTCACTTCCTCACAGCCGGCGTCAGATCAATTTCAAAACCAAAGAGCATATTCTTTTAACCCCTACCACAGCTTCCTGCTCTCCACACATCTATTTGTGTACGACAAAATGTTGAGGGCCTGGGTCCCACTGCACCGCACCAAAGGTCTCCTCTCAGAGCAGTCAGCCACATGCCTGTGGGCTCGAGCTACAGTTTCAAGGCTTTCTCTTTTTTAAGTTCGTTTGGCTGACCATTAAAAACTATGAATCTGTGAATATATGTCAGGAGAACCCAGAAAAAGGCTGCTCAGGAATCCTTTGCTGGATTAAAATACACGGTTGTCTGGATCTGGGGGTGAAGTTCTGAAAGACCCCGGTAGTTAAATCCAACACGAGGAAGATGAACTTCTGTGAAAGAGCACATATCTGCCTTTAATAGGCGGTTATCTTTCTGTTTTATGGGGCAGTTGCAGGTCCCAGAAGGGCAGCTGTTTTATTTTTTTTTAATAAATGACTTTGAGGATTTCGTCCTAGTACCTCCTATTATTGCACCCCAAATTATGGTCTCTTGTGATCTGTTGCTAAAAAATATCCAAAACTTAAAAATTAGGCAAAAAGGGATGATTGTGTGACCTTTTGATGCCACGCTGAAGTATTTTCTATAAGTTCCACTCCCCAGCAGAACCATCCGGTTCTCTCTGGAAATGTAACCTGATTGGACTAACACTTTGCTAGGACATTTCACAACCCTATAAAAGTCACAGGATAACATATAGAAAAATGTTGAGGTATGCTGCTTTCTTTTTTTCCTTTTTCGGTAGAGATGATAACCCCAGATGTTAAGCCTTGATTGTCCTCTAAAACATGAACTTGTTTTGGATATAACTTAGCAATCGTATTGGAATTTCCCTTTCGCCACTGACTGTTTGATCAGTTTCTCATATCCTGACTGCATCACTCTTGTGATTCTGCTAGTTCCCTCATTAAGTGAGTCCAATAAAACTCTGACACAATAAAACTTTCTCTGTGTGTATGTTTTTAACAATTTAAGAATCAGTCTTTGATATTTTGGGGGCCCAACAATCATATGGCCCCCGGAGGGTGAGTTCTGGGCTTTAGGATTCCTCGGCTATCATACTCATAGGACGGCCATGTGAAGACAGCCATATTCAGGCTAATTAGCTCAGTTGGCTAAGGTTCCAACATAGGCACGGCACCCTCTATCCATCCACAGAGGCCGCAGCTTTAAACAGATAAAAATAGGGGCATCTGGGTGGCTCAGTCAGTTAAGCGTCCAACTCTTGATTTCGGCTCAGGTCACGATCTCACGTTGGTCATGGGATTCAGCCCTGCGTCGGGCTCCACACTGAGAGTGGAGCCTGCTTGGGATTCTCTCTGTCCCTCTCCCTCTGCCCCTCCCCCATTCACACTCACTGTCTCTCTCTCTCTCCCTCTCTCTCTCAAAATAAATAAACATTTAAAAAAATAAAATAAACAGAAAAAAATATAAACGTCGAGAGTGAATGAGCAGCAATGCCACCCCCATGGGTAAATACATAAGAGAAATGAGGGCCTGCATCTGTAAGAAGACTGACACAACAATGTTCAGAGCCTTTATTCATAAAATACCCCAACTGGAAACAATCCAAATGTCCATCAACAGGAGAACAGATAAACAGATTCTGGCATATTCATAAAATGGGATACTACGTGGCAAGGAGAAAGTACCGATGTATGAGGTGACATTTTGTTGAGCAAAAGGAGCCATACATAAAAGAACACAGACTTAATGATTCCATTTATGTGAAATTCAAATACAGGCAAGTCTCATCTATAATGATAGATTACCTATGGGGAGGGGAATGACTGGGAAAAGGCATGATAGTACTTTCTGGAGGGACAGAAATAGGATTGATCTGGATGATGCTTACAGAGTGCATACTTGCATAAAGAAAATCAAGAGGTACCGTTTTGACTTCAACATTTTACTCTATGTAAATTTCACCTAAAAATGAATAATTTTTTTAAAAAGAGGAGGGAGAGAGAAAAATAGATTCTAAAAAACAGTGAATAGGGAGAAGAAAGGAAAGGGGGATTTCAAAGGATTCTTCTCCCACGTGTACAGTAAATAAATAAGAACTAACTAAATAAGGGGCGCCTGGCTGGCTCGGTCGGTGGAGCATGCGACCCTCGATCTCAGGGTTGTAAGTTCAAGCCCCGCACTGGGTGTAGAGATTATTTAAAAATAAAATATTCTTTAAAAAAGCACTAACTAAATAAAAGAAAAGGGAGGATAAACCCAAAAGGGCATGACTGTATGTAGCCTAGTTGGGTACATTTATGCCTGCCGATGAATCTCAGCCCGAGAGCTGGCAAAGCCCAGGCACCTTCTTTACAAGGGGGTGATTGGAATGGCTGGTATTTTTCTTTGAGAAACTGAGACAATACAGAGTTGAGGCTGGATACTGAATCTCAACACCTTGGGGGACCTTGCTCAATAAGGGCACTGATTAATGATTCGATAAATGAATCAGGAGAACGCTTAAGGTAAACTCTCTGACGGTGGTAACACTGGCATAAAGGCACGCAAATAAACCATGGGATTCCACAAGATTACCCAATCCAATTCAGGGACAAAATATTCTTAAGCGAAACAGTGCATATGTAAACCCGCTCTCAAAACTGCAAACTTATGCCAAGATGATTGTTATTACCTAAAGATGTATTTTCAGCTTCTCGAACCCTCTATAGCAGTTTTCATTATTGTTAAACTCCACTGCATCCACCTACTGGATCTTCAATAATAGGCCTAAAACATTCCCAGTGGGTGAAGACTTGAAAATAGACTCAGCCATCTGAAAGAATAGAAGTTTCTTTTTCTGCCAAATGTGACAGCCACAAGTGGTGCGGCCCCAGCCATTCCGGCCACGTCCTCTCTGGCTGGGGTGGGACAAGCGCCTGCCCAGAGTGTGACTTTCCACACTGGGACTGCTCTAGCTGAAGGGAGACGACAGCGATTAGGCACTCGGGCCAGGGGAGAGGGTGACATGGGACAGTGGCACACTCAGTAGGGGGCCGGCCATGGGCTAAATCCTGCCTCCTTTAATCCTCAGAGTGGCCAGATGAGGTAGTCAGGCTCCAAAAAGGAAACAGATGGCACACCCGAATTAGGTAGTCTGAGGCGGGACCAAGAAGGAGACTTCCGAAGTGGGTGAGGTACAGAGAAACTCTGAGGCAGGAGGTGGGGCTAGAAGCCAGGGATGAAGGGAAAGGAGTACGGAGAAAGGGGACTTGGGAGCAGCCATCATCTGGCAGAGGGGCAAGCCCCTGGGGCAGTGAGCCAGTAGGGTAATCTCTGACCTGGCTGGCCTCCCTCCCTCCGTCCGTGCCATCTCCCGCCAGCGGGCCTCTTGAGCCAAAGCCCACAGAAGCCAGAGGGCAGGAGCCTGCTGTGGTGGCCCCAGCCTCAGCCCCAGGTCCAGCAGGTGGATGAGGGTGGAGAGAGGGGGACAACATCACCTCTGGGTTCACAGCGAGGAGCTCCTGCTCCCCAGCACTCCCTGAGCAAGGAGGATGGGTTCTGAGGAGGCCTGGACTCTTCCTACACTGCGCTTCCCTGGCCTGGGGCCCACCAGCCCCCACAAATGCTTACGCAGGCAACCCAGCCTTGGGCCCTGGGCAAAGTCCAACTTGGAAGTTCTTTGAGTCTATGGATTTGTGGTTTGGAATGAAGGGGCAGTAAGCCTCTAGGACATCAAAATAAGGCTTTCAAAATAGGGCCTCCCCTGAAACTGGTGCCAATGCTGTAGTCTTTTCTCCTTCCCAGGGATGTCCTCCATCCTCCCAAGTCCTCCTCTCCTTCCCAGTATCCTCCTTTCTTTTTCCCACAGTCCTCCCTTCATTCCCAGGGTCCTCCTCTCTCTCTCCCACAGTCCTTGCCTCCTTCCCAGGGTCCTCTTCTTTCTTTTCCAGATCCTCCTTTCTCTTTCCCATGGTCCTCTTCTCTCATTCCTTTCTCCTCCATCTTCACACCAAGCTTTTACCTGGAAAAACCCTCCTTCCGCACCAGAATTTGGTTCAACTTCAAGGGCAGACCTTGTCCCAAAATTGGGGGTTTTGCTTGGAAGGGCAAAAGAATTCACCCCCATTTACACATCAGTACAACAAAGTCAATATGTGGTGGCCCAGATACCATACTTTCCTACTCTTAAAATGGGAAATAGCTGCTAGGTTAGACTGGAGTCCAAGAAAAAACAAAGTCAAGTCTGTACTCCTACAGCTACTTACAGAAAGCAAGTTTATCAGCAAAACTCCCCCCAGCCTCTGCACAACAAAAATAAAAGAACGAGGGGCGCCTGGGTGGCTCAGTCAGTTAAGCATCCAACTTCAGTTCAGGTCATGACCACACGGTTCGTGGGTTCAAGCCCCACATTGGGCTCTGTGCTGACAGCTCAGAGCCTGGAACCTGCTTCGGATTCTGTGTCTCCCTCTCACTCTCTCTGCCCCTCTCCTGCTCGAGGAGAGAGCAGAGTTGTCTCTCTTTCTCTCTCAAAAATAAAGTAACGTTTTAAAAATTAAAAAAAAAAAAAAAGAACAAAACATGAGCAAGATTACTCTGGGGCAAGATCCTGAGGAAAGACTGAAGTGGGTTCCTGTTATCTGTAGACTGGGGGCCCGGGCACAGGTAGAGGGCCCGAGAGTTGGACACTGTTTTTCGTTATCAATCCCTTTTCACAAAACCCTCCCACGTAGCTCTCAAGGCTCTCTGAAGAGGACACCTGCTTCTCCGGGCCCGGCGTTCCCCACACCACACGCTCCCCACGGCCGCAGGTCTGGGGCTCGGGCTGGTGCCACTGGACTACGGGAGAAGCCTAGGGGTCTCTGCACACAGCCCTTCTTGGTGAGAGCAACTCTGTCTTCTTCAGCGTTAGACAGGAAGTTTATGGCAGAAAAACATTTTAGGCCTACTTGGTATTTCCCGCAGGAAACAGCCTCAAGGTAACGTCCTCCAATTTTTTTTTTTACTCAATTCCAAACAGTATTTACAACTGCATGGCATGTAATTTCTTAACATGAATGAGCTACATTTTTGTAATGAACCCCTAGATGACTTCTCCAAAAAGCATCATTTTTAAAACATTCCCGAAAAAAGTAGATTTTATTCAATGCTTCATGACCACAGAGGGGAAAGGAAAATAATACTGCTCCTGTCAAAAGAGCGATATGAACACGAAGGGGTAAAACATAGCATAATTGGAATTCTACATTTAGTTTGACTGTTTCTTGACTTAAAAAGTCAACACTAGGGGCACCTGGGTGGCTCAGTTGGGTGAGTGTCCAACTACTGATTTCGGCTCAGGTCATGATCCCAGAGTTGTGGGATAAAGCCGTG
Source organism: Paguma larvata (assembly GCA_030068075.1). Taxonomy (NCBI): domain Eukaryota; kingdom Metazoa; phylum Chordata; class Mammalia; order Carnivora; family Viverridae; genus Paguma; species Paguma larvata. The sequence continues at coordinate 14,272,395 of CM057830.1, forward strand.
CACGGGGCTCGACACTATGTGTGGAGCCTGCTTCAGATTCTCTTTCTCTCCCTCTGCCCCTCTCCCCAGCTCATGCTCTCTCTCTCTCTAAAATAAGTAAGTAAATAGATAGATAGATAGATAGATAGATAGATAGATAAAAGTCAAAACTAGTTTCACTCCATGAGGTGCCTGGGTGGCTCAGGTAGTTGAGTGTGCAATTCTTGATTTTGGCTCAGATCATGATCCCAAAGTTATGAGATAGAGCCCCACATCAGGCTCTGCACTGTGTGTGGAGGCTACTTGAGATTCTCTCTCTCTCTCTCTCTCTCTCTCTCTCTCTCTCTCTCTCTCTGTCTCTACCTCCCTCCCTCCCTCCCCACCCCTCCTCCATAAATAAAACAATTTAACAAGCTTTATATTTTTCCAGCATTTTCTAAGTGACACCTCACTTTAAAAAGAACATTCTGGGCCTTCAGAAAGTAATTTCAAAATGGGTTATCTCTAGATATCTAGTGCAAAGCTATATATGCTTTTCTTGATAGCATACAAGAGGTCAAACTGTCAGCTCATCCCCTAAGAGAGCCCATGAAACTACCCAAGCGCCCCCACAGCTTTGGTCAGTAGAACCCACACAGGAGACAGGAAAAGGGTTTCACGTTGTACTCACTCTTACAAAGTTGTCAGGGAACAAACCTCTCCTGCCGTTGATCTGTCCCTCCCACCAGCCTCCATCCTCCTTCCTGATGTTGGTGATGATCTCACCCACGCTGATCGTCAGCTCATCGTCGTGCTGGGCCTGGTAGTCAAACTCCACTATGGCCTCCACTGGAAGGAACAGGGACAGAAAAAAGAGCACCTTAGATCAGATCTTGGAGGAGTCTGAGGCCCGCCAGCCCTGGAAGGTCAGTAAAGTCATAGTAAAGGGACTTCCCCTCTACCAGGACTTAAAATAACAGGACCCCACACAGCAACCTGATTTTGGTTAACCTGAGGCCTGTCGCACAGAAACCACAAAGAGCAGGTCCGTGGTCAGGCACCGGCAGGGTGGCCTACAGTTCTCAGGGCCAGCAGGAGCTGCAGAGGGGAAACCACACAACGACAGAAGGCCAAACACATGTGCACTCCCGGAGGGAGTGCAGCCTCATTTCCCCGAGCGCACAGAAGGCGGATAACACACGCATGTTTGATCCTCAGGTGTCCCCATCCCTGAGAAGACTAACTGTGATGTTAACTTCTCCGGACCTCAGGCATGCAGATGTGGGCGATAATAACTCCCACCCTAAAGAGATAATGCCCATCTCTCAGCCACAACATTACAAAGACAGCTGACACTGAAGGCCCTGTTGGCCAAGCCAGTGTCTCAGACCGCTTACGTCTGCAGGGTAAATCTGGAAAGACCAGACGTCCTCAGGACAACTGCCCTCTCAACAGACGGCTTCTCGGGCAGCAACACCATTTTAAAGTGTTCTCCCAATCTGTGGTGATTTTTTATACTTGGTCATAGGTGGAGGCAACAGACGACATAGACGGGTCTTGTTGACAAAGTGCAGGTGCCAAGTAGCAGACCTGAGCAATCCTGAGCATGTCAATTCGTCCATGGACAGATTATGCAATTCGTCTATGCTTTGGGTCTCGCCTCATAGCCACCTCAACCGATAAACCTCCTGTCCTTTTCCTTCTATATTTGCAGCTCGAAATGAATGAATGAATGAATGAATGAATGAATGAACGAACGAACAGCAAATGAATAAATACAAGGGTAGCAAAAATTTGGTGAAACCCCAAGTGGTGCATTGGTAACTTAGAAATTATGGAACTAGAAGAGGAAAGGTTTTAAATGAGCTCTGAAAGAAGCACACATACAAAAATGAACTCAAAATGGATCACAGACCTACATCTAAGAGCTAAAAGTATTACACTTTCATAAGAAAGCACAGGATAAAACCTTAGCGATCTTGAGTTTGGCAAAGATTTCTTTTGTGGGAGACAAAAAAGCACAAAAAAAAGGCGGGGGGGGGCGCCTGGGTGGCTCAGTTGGTTAAGCGGCCGACTTCGGCTCAGGTCATGATCCCACAGTCTGTGAGTTCAAGCCCCACGTCGGGCTCTGTGCTGATGGCTCAGAGTCTGGAGCCTGCTTCGGATTCTGTATCTCCCTCTCTCTCTGCCCTTCCCTTGCTCACTCTCTATCTCTACATCTCTCAAAAATAAAAATAAAAATGCTAAAAAAAAAAACCAAAAAAGCACAAATGACTTGAAATTTCAATACAATGGGGTAGGTTCCCAGGAAAAAGGTTGGTAGGTGCGTGGGCCCCCCGTCGAATGGGCTTTGGGGATGAATTCTCAAAGTGCTTCCAGATCAGAAGACCCTGGCCGTCCAGACTGGCGTGCTCACCCCATCCATTCATAACGTCAGCTCACCCGGACAGTTCATAAGCGACTCAAAGGGAAATTTCTTTGCCCGGATCATTTTTTTCATTCCAAACTTGGCTGGCTGACTGCTGTCATGAATTTTCCCAGGATGAAGTTGAGTCGTAAACCCTTCTCATCACTTGTAAACAAAAAGGAAGAGCATCAGAGCCTAAACGAAGCAAATTTTTCCGGTGTTGCCTGGTTCCTGATGAGTACGAAGGCAGAAACACTCCTATTTTCTTATACCAGGCTCTGCTCCCCAGCAGTAAAAATGAGCCATCATAACAATCGGAACCAGGTCGATTAAAAAATAACTTTCTTCAAAAGACCCAGACAGGGATCCACTAAAACTTTGCCATTAGAACTGAGCCGGCAGTAACCAATGTTTCTGTGCCTGACATTTCTCCTGCATTATCTCATTTAATCCCCACAATATTACGATGCTCATCTTCCCAATTAAAGAACCTGAGGCTCAGCAACGCAGTTAAGCTCATTCTCTGAGCCAGTGCTCTCCAAAGTGGGAGGCGCTTACTTCAGGGATTAGTTGACATCATGAAAAAACAATCAGAACAGCGATTCATTTTATTTTAATTTTAAAAAGACGAAAATTCAACTTCTCTTATAGAATGACACTGGTTCCTTCATCCAGCCTCTAGGTCAGGCAGTCGAGGATGCTCCGAGGACAGGAGGCAGCCTGACGCCAGCAGGGACCCTCAACAAGACAGCCTGCTAGAGCCGGAGCCGGCTTGCAGCTCCGGGGAGGGGGGTGCCACGGTGCTGGGTAGCCTCCTGATGAAGCTTCTTTATGACTATGACCCTTCAATAAATGGAGGAAAGGCTTAAAAAGATTTGTGTAGAGAAAGTAGGGGTTGCAGACAAGATTCAACATGGGAGCAAGGAAACAAGGAAAGGGCACAGCTGCTGCCTCGGCTCGTGGTGCGAGCTCTGGGCCGGCCAGGTTGGGAGGTGAACGAGAACATGAGCCAACCAGATCTTCCGGGGAGATGACTGAATGATCAGGACAATTTATAACGCAGGGTATCTTCCACCGCTGACACAGGTGTAAGTTACCTGGTTATAGTATGGAACTACTGGAATTGCAAGACATTTAAATATACGTACCTGCATCATGAAGACAAAGGTCTTCATTTTCCGCCAATGTCTAAAGTCATATAACACTCAATCTTATGTTTTCCCAAAATCCACTAAACCTAATAATAAATGAATCAACTAGTACAATAATATATGCATACAATCTGTAAATAAATATATACGTGGGAACACTCAATCGCTTTTTTAATAATAGGTTGGTTTTTTTTTAACCAAGAAAAGGCCTGGAACACTGACCTACGCTCCCCAAGGCTGACCTCATTAGCGCTTGCAGATAGAAGTTCAGAGTTTATCTGAGGGGAACAGGAGATCATGGGGAGTGGAATTGGGGGGGGAAGCAGCACATGGGACCTGGCTGGGGGGAGAGAGAGACAGGAAGGATGCTAAGGAGGAATCTAGTCAATAGTCCATCTAGACACTGAACTTAAACCCTGTGTACTTTGAGGAACTCAGAAGAACCCCATCAACTTCCAGAATGCAACCTTGCTTCTTCTTTCCTAAACAGCAATTCTCACTTTATTCTGTACACGGGCCTTAGCAAAATGGAGCCAGAAGAGGACAAAGGGATCTGCCTCAAGATGGTTCCTAGGAAGTAAACAGCTGCTGTCTGCTGTCACAAACTGCTTTTGCTTCGGTTTCTCTCTTTTGCTGAGCCCAAGGACACACCTTAATTGACACTTTATAAGGCTGGGGATTAGGAATTGGGGGCTCAGGGATAAATAAAGCTAACTGCAGGGGCGCCTGGGTGACTCGGCCGGGTGAGCGTCTGACTTCGGCTCGGGTCATGATCTGGCAGTTTGTGAATTCAAGCCCCGCATCAGGCTTGCTGCTCTCAGCGCATAGCCTGCTTTGGATCTCCTGTCCCACCTCTCTCTGTCCCTCCCTGGCTCATGCTCTTTCTCTCAAAAATAAATAAAACATTACTAAAAATTTTGCAAAAATAAAAAAGCATAACTGCATAGTTTTTGAGTCTTCCCAATATCCTACGTGGTCTCTCCAGATTTACACTTGTTTCAAGCTCCTTAGACACTCAAGGCATCACAGACACCCTGTCCGCCTTCAGCCCCGGCTGGGGGGCCTGACTGCCTCATATCACCTTTCCGGCTCCGCCAGCCCCCAGGTCTCCCTGGACCCTGGCGTCAAGACAATTCCATGTGGTGGTGGCTGCATGGGTGTCTCATCCTCCCAGTGAGCCTTTAAAGTGCCTTCTGGGTACAGAGCACCCTTAGCTCTTCTGTTCTCTCTCTCCTGTGAGCACCCGTGACCTGTAGTAGGTGCTCAATAAACCCACAATAAACCGACTGCCCAGCTTGCATTTTATAATGGCAGGTAGTTCTCTGCCCAACAAAGATGCTACCAAAATGCCAAGCATCAATCACATTTTTGCAAATCAAGTCAGATTCTTCAGTGCACTAAGGGAGCTTGCTATTTAAAGAATCCTGTGGTTAATTCTTTTGTAACATGAATAATCACTTCCTGCTTTACCTTTCCTGTCAAGATGAATTTTTACATATCAGGTTTCTCTAAGGGGAGGAAACCTATGTATGATTTTCTTAAGCACTCATAAACCACGAGGCTGTGTCTCTCCTACCCCCCTGAAAGGCTCTGTCCTACGTCCTCTGCAAGCCTCTGAGAGGTTCTGGACTTTGGCTGGCCACTACGATATCACTTGCCATATTTGGCTATTGAGCACCTGAAGGGTCGCTGGTCCAAACTGAGGTGTGCTATAAAATACACAGCAGGTTGCCAAGACTTATTAGGAGAAAAAGAATGTAAAATATCGCATATTTAGATTGTACGTCGAAGTGATAATTTAGACACGCTGGGTTAAATAAGTGTATTATTTCTTTTCACCTTGTTTCTTCTTGCCTTATGAGCATGGCTATTAGAACATTTAAAATTACATATGCGGCCTGGTATTACACTTCTGTTGGACAGAGATAATTTAGGATAATACTTGGCAGACAGGAAATCAAGACCTCGCATTTCATAAAACACAGTCAAAATATTCACAAGAACCATGAGAAAGTCCGCGTCCCCGAAACCCATTTCCTTGGCTTTAGGAAGCGGCAGGTAGGCTGCAGGAGCTATAAAACACTGCCTAAGATTTTTTTTAATGGTACCCTTTGGGAAACTACTTGTGGACATGAGCACAAAATTAAAACACTAAGCTAAATAAAATATATCAGAGGTATAATTAGGGCAACAGTAAACAAAATCCCATACTGAAAGACACCATAAATTACAAAACTTAAGAACGTCTCCCCGTCAGAAAAATACCACCCTTTAGGTGGCTGCTGTGCCAAAAGCCAGCCTCCACACGTCTGCCGCATCTCCCGTCGCTGCAAAAGCCGCGGCTACGGCTAACCCGCGTGTACAGACGGACGGAGCCAGGGGAGAGAAGAGGGCTGCTTCGACACGCCAAACATGTCAACCACCCAGGTCTCCGCCTTCGAACTTGCTGGAATGTGTCCTCCCCCAAAAGGTGCAGTGTGTGCTTCTTAACTGCCAGTTGGCTAAGCCAGCTGCCGAGCACCTTTTCACAGCATACTTCTCACGGTGGCATTTCAGAGGCCCCTCTCTGCCACCCGGCCCCTCCCTGCCTCGATGCACTGAACTTCCTGTCTCCTGTCACTTAACCGTGGCACAATTTCACAGTGGCTCAGCCCAGTCAGACTGCAAGCTGCATCTGGGAAGAGCCCTGGTCTTTTTCAGGATTCTGCCTCCCTTGCTTAGCATCGGGTCCGGCTCCACAAATATTTGAATAAACCAGAAAGCATGAAGGAGGATGAAATTTTCCCAATTAATTTCCTTTGTCTATATATACGTACAGATGATGCCGCAAACTTCTGGTGCAGTTTAAGCAGTCTTACGCTTTCGGAATTTCAGATGTACATACGGCAAAGGAAAGCATCAATGAAATGAAAAGACAACCTACTGAATGGGTGAAAATATTTGCAAATCATGTATCTAATAAGTGATAATATCCAAAATATTCCATAACTCAATAGCAAAACAAAAGCAAAACAAACAAAAACCACACACACACAATCTGATTAAAAAATGGGCAGAGGATCTGAACAGACATTTTTCTAAAGAAGACGTCAGATGGCCAACAGGTACGTGAAAAGCAGCTCAGTATCACTAACCATCAGGGAAATGCAAAGAAAACCACAATGAGATACCACCTCACACCTATCAGAATGGCTAGTATCAAAAAGACCACGAATGACATGTGTTGGTGAGGATGTGGGAGAAAGGGAAGCCTCGTGCACCTCGGAAGGGAATGGTGCAGCTGCTATGGAAAGCAGTTTGGAGGTTCCTCCAAAAATTAAAAAGAGGACTCCCATGTGACCCAGCAATCCCACTCTTCGGTATGTATCTGAAGAAAAAGAAAAACACTTGACTGAAAAGATACCTGCACTCCTATGTTCACTGCAGCATTACTTACAACAGGCAAGACCTGGAAGCAACCTAAGTGTCCATCAAGGACAAATGGATAAAGAAGATGTGGTCATATGTACAACTGAATATCACTCAGCCATAAAAAAGAATGGAATCTTGCCATTTGCAACAACATGGATGGACCTTGGGGGCATTATGCTAAGTGAAAGAAAGAGAAAGAGAAAGAGAATTATCATACCATCTCACTTGTATGTGGACTCTATAAAAAAAGAAAGGAAAAAAGCACAGAGATACAGAGAACAGCTTGGCAACTGCCAGAGGTAGGTGGGGGGGGCAGTGAAATGGGTGAAGGGAGTCAAAAGGTACAAACTTCCAGTTATAAAATAAAGAAGTCGTGGGGATGTAATGTGTAGCATGGTGGCTATAGTTAATGATACTTTATTGCATATTTAAAGCCACCAAAGGAGTAACTCTTACAAGTTCTCATCACAAGAAAAAAAATTCTGTAGCTATGTGTGGTGATGGATGGTAACTAGACTGACTGTGATGATCATTTTGAAATACATACAAATATTAAATCATTATGTTGTACACCTGAAACTAATATGTTATATGTCAATTATACCTCAATAAAAAATAGAATCGCTTCACTTGTGAATCTTAAAGAATAATTTAATGTTTTATTCCAGTCCTCTGACTGAAAAAAGCATATAAAATCAAGAACTAATTTTTTGCCAAAAAAAATTTTACGAAAAAAGATCATGATTCCTGATCATTGGAGAGAGAAAGAACACTAGTCTTGTCAAATCCTTTTCTTAATTTTACATGAGGACCTGAGGCCTGGAAGGTTCCACAAGTGAGGCTTAGAGAGAGTCAGAGCTAAATCATGGCAGCATCAAGACTGGGACTAAATTCTCCCACATCATGATCCCAGCGAGACCAGAGAAGATCTGAAGTGAAAAGGAGGAAAACCAAGACCAGAAAGATCCAGATAACCATGCCATTGGGTTTATTTTCCTTTCATACGCAGCTTAGTCCCCAGAATATCCAGGGAAAATTACACCAGTCAGGAACGTACAAGAACCTATGTTCAAATCTAATAAGACAGAAAAGAGGCCAGAGAGTGAATGCAGATGAATACAAGAGATCTTACTGGGATGACAGAAATGTTCTAAAATTAAGTTGTGGTGGGGGTTCCACAATGCTATAAATTTACTAAAATCATTGAACTGTATACTTAAAATGGGTATAATTTTATACCCCAATATAGCTATCTAAATTTTTTATAAATGTATTTATTGAGAGAGAGAGAGAGAGAGGGAGAGAGTGTGTGCACACAAACGAGGGAGAGGGGCAGAGGGAGAGAGAGAGAGAGAGAGAGAGAGAGGGAGGGAGGGAGGGAGGGAGGGAGGGAGGGAGGGAGAGAATCCCAAGCAGGCTCCATGCTCACCACGGAGTCCAACACGGGGCTTGATCTCAAGACTGAGATCATGACCTGAGCCAAAATCAAAAGTCAGATGCTTAATCCACTGAGCGATCCAAGCACCCCACCTCAATATAGCTTTTAAAAATAAAAAGACCATGTGATGTATATTCTGGAATTTATGATCGTAGATATCACTCACTGAGGTGGTTGACTTCCTTTGTGTCCCGGGGAGAGACCAATCCCCATTCAGAGAGGGGAATCCATCTTGGGGACCCTCTCCTCTCCCATGAGATACAGTCTGATGGGACTTCCCACCTCTGACAGGACAGGACTCAACTATGGCTCCCAACAGCGGATGGACATGACAAAGACTGGATGTGGCTAGAGGAGATCCTCCAGCAGGGTTCCCAACAGAGGGAGGGATCTCCGGGGCTCCCTGGTTGCCATCTTTTCTCAACCTGATCTTCCAGCTTTTCCTTCCATCCTATAAACCAGCCAGCAGCCCTCTAGTAAATCCTCTTCCATCTACGGTTGAGGGTGAGTTGGTTTCTGTTGCTTGCAACCAGAGAACCCTAACAGATACGCTTGTACATTAACTTTTTGAACAGACTCTTCCCTACACAAGTCCGCACAAGGCCCAGTTCTCACCATCCCATGCTCTCCTGGTAGCGTCAAGGCTGAGGGTTTAGGTCTAAACTTCCTAGGCCAGGGCCACTGGCACCATGAGGACCTCCAAGTCCAACAAAGTTGACCTTGACACTAGCACACTTTCCTTTGGCATCTTCAAAAACACACCACTAAGGAGACTATTCGAGAGCCAACAAAGGGTCATTCCTAAGGACTGAAACTGTTAGAAGCTGAACATGAGCTTCCCCAAGGAAGACAGGTGCAGAACACAGACCCCAGTGTGCAAAGAGCCACTGGGCCTAAGCTCTCTCCCCGGCCACCGTTTGCAAGGGGGTGGGGGCTGCCTGCAGGGTTAAATGATGTCCATAGTGGCCTCGCAGCATCTCCTGGAACTGGGCATCAGCACGGAAGGGAAAAGAGAAGAATCAAGAGAGAAGAGAAAGCACCAGCCAGCTGTGAGAGAGGAAAGAAGGCCCACCACTGACTGCCTCCCATGGCACTCAGGATGCTCTCATCACACTGCTCGCGAGGCCAGCCTCCCAGTCCATGTCTCAACCAGTGCCGCCTGTACCCAAGCATCTTCACAGTGGACGTGAGCTGTGGGAGAAAGAACACAGGCCTTGAAGCCTGGTAGGCCTGGGAGTGGGTTCCAACACGGACATTCACTAGCTATGTGACAGGGGCCACACGCCTTGCTTGAGTTCATTTGCTTTGTGCTTCGAATCGGGAGATGATTACCCAGTGGGTTGTTGCAAAGATGAGGGACGATGCTTGTAAACTCCCATACACAGAAGCCAGTCCGTAAACAACAGTCACAGGCCTTACAGGCCTGTATGGTGCTGTGCCACAAAGGTTTCCCCACGCATGTCCTCCCCACCTGGTCCCTGGAACGGCAGCCCTTAAAGGGCAGATCCAAGCATCTCTTCCCCCTCACCTGGTGTCTGCCACATAGTAGGTGCTCAATAACTGTTGGCAATTGAGTGTATGTCTCGAGAAAGTGTGACCCCAAACCACAGCTTATCACTCAGCGCAGCGAAATGCAGTCACAGACGAGAGCCTAGTTGTTTGACTTGCAGACTAGAGAAAGCCAAAAGCCAGCACGGCCAGTTTGTGACAGAACACACTCTGGCCCACGCGTCCAAGCGTCCCGAGTGCTACTGTGATCAGCCTCGACTCCATTCCCACCTCTGCCACGACCACCGCCCCGGACAGCAGAGGGGCCCTGGAGCAGAGCCATGGCTGGGTCACCAGGGGTCTCAACCAGAAGCGCTTCACAAAGCATGGGGGGCGAGTCCCTCACGGCCTGCATTTGGAAGGCTTGGGCTCAACAGGCCTCACCCAAAGAGCCAGAAACAATGAGTTATTAAACACTTCCCGACTGAAATTAACTCCTGCAAACCTAATGCACAGCTCTTTTAAGAACGTGCCTTAGATACACTGGAGAATAACTCGGCCAGAAAAAGAAATAAATAAAAAAGAAGTAAAATTAAATTTAAAAAAAGCACAGAGAAGGTATGCAGATAAATTTGCAGGTAAAAAAAAAAAAAAACTAGCAAAGAATCAAGACAATTGATTACGGTTGATAATAAGCCTTTAGAGAGACTGGTTCTATACAGCGATCACAGAGGAGAAAATAAACTGCATCTTAGAAAACCAGTTTAATAAAAAGACAATTGAGTCAAAACAGTTTAGCCACTTAAAGAAAACATAACCTTTTTTTCAGGAGAAGAAAGCAGGCACATGAATGTTTCTTTACGTAAATATTTGACAGTTTTAAGTAACAAGATGGCTTGATTTTCTTTATATAATGACAGCCTGTTCTCAGATTCAAAGGAGAGACCTAAAGACAGGTGCCTAATTAGACAGTGATCCCCTGTTTTTCTCAATGAGAGGATCTAAAAGGTTTGGGGCCAACCGAACTTTAAAAGGAAGAAGAGGGGGCGCCTGGGTGGCTCAGGAGGTTACGCATCTGACTCTTAATCTCGCCTCAGGCCATGACCTCACAGTTCATGAGTTCCAGCCCCACACCGGACTCTGTGCTGATGGAGCAGAGCCTGCTTGGGATTTTCTGTCTCTCCCTCACCTGCTTGTGCTCTCCCTCTCAAAATAAATAAATAAACTTCAAAAAGAAAATAAAGAAAAAGGAAGAAGAAAGAGTCAAATGTCTGCTTATATTATATACTAATTTCATTTTTAATTAGTATATAATATAGAGATTATATAAAATAAAATAATTAGAAAACATTGCTTTTCCCCTGACAGCTACTCATGTCATGAGCCAATTTTATTCCACAGATGTTGGATGATGGAAACACATTTAGTTATGGATAAGGTATGGAAAATGCTTGCTTAGGGGCTCAGTCGGTTAAGCACCGGACTCTTGGTTTCAGCTCATGATTTCATAGTTTCATGAGTTCGAGCCCCACATCAGGCTCTGTGCTGACAGCGTGGAGCCTGCTTGGGATACTCTGTCTCCCTCTCTCTCTGCCCCTCTCCCACTTGCACTATCCCTGTCTCTCTCAAAATAAATACATAAACTTTTTAAAAAATGTTTGCTTAAACTTCTTTATTAAAAATCAATTCAGGAGGCAACTGGGTGGCTCAGTCGGTTAAATGTCTGACTCTTGATTGCAGCTCAGGTCATGACCCCATGGTTTGTTGAGTTTGAGCCCCGCCCACTGGCCTCTGCCCTGACAGTGCGGAACCTGCTTGGAATCCTCTCTCTCTCTCTCTCTGCCCCTTCCCTGCTCTCTCTAGCTCACGCTCTCTCTCTCTCTCTCAAAATAAATAAATAAACTTTAAAAGATTAAATCATGGAGGGGTGCATGGGTGGCTCAGTCAGTTAAGTGACTTCGACTCAGGTCATGATCTCACTGTTCGAGCCCCGCATCGGGCTCTGTGCTGACAGCTCGGAGCCTGGAGCCTGCTTCACATTCTGTGTCTCCCTCTCTCTGTGCCCCTCTCCTCCTCATACTCTGTCTCTCTCTCAAAAATAAATAAAACATTAAAAAAATATTTTAATTAATTCATAGAGCCCTACAGTACAAGATGCTTTGTAAGGACTGCAATGGAACACAGCCCTGGCTTTTCTCAAGGACAGTAAGGGGGTGGCTGGGGAACTGGCTCTAGAAGCAGACGTGCTGCACGAGAGAAGGCGAAAGGCTTTCTGCTGACTTCAGTGCAGCTACATGGAACGAGCTCTAAGAGGCAAGAGGAGTGGGGAAGCAGGTCAAAAGGAGGGAAGTGAAGAATGATTCCACAGGAAAAAAGGGGTCAGTCTGCCCAGGGGCAAGGCGTGAGTCACCGCATGGCCGTCTGTTACTAAGAAATGCACAGTCCGGTAAGGGAGAAAGTAGACAAAGGCGACAGGAAACCACAGGGAACCTTTGCTGCCACCCCCAGAATATTCGGCGTCCCTCTTCAGGCTTCACTTACACCCCCAGGTGTAATGGTCCCGCTGAAGTGAGAGCCCCCGGAAGACAGAAGGAAGCGTAACACAAGCGTGTGGGCCTCCCGAAAGAAGAGTCACGTTGCCCAATGCTTCCTCCCTCAAGTGCTGAGCTGACTGTTTGGCCCCATGAGGCGCTCGAGCGGTGCTGGTTGCTGAGTGCAGAGAAACCTGCAAGGATGACTTTTTGACAAGAAACTGAAAATCCAAGAAGATGGGGTCCGAGACCAATGCACGGGGCTGAAGCCGAGCATAAGGGCACAGCGGCGGCTCTTCAAAGCGGTCTGGAATCTCAAACTGTTACAAGCATAACTACCCTGCGCTCCCCGACGTCCAATTCGGAGAGGATTTCTGCAGCACCTGCGGCACCGTAATGTGGACGTCACAAGCGACCACGCACCTGATGGTTCCATCGTGTTTCGTGCATGACAATATACAGCAATCACGAGTCTGCCCACGTTATAACCACCCAAGGCTCGCAACTCTTTTCAGTTGGCATTTTTAACAGCTGAAGGACAATTTGACATAATAGTTGCTAGTCAAGTATCTACTTCAAGACCATTTTCTTAATCAACTGCATTGTAAATACTCTGTCACAGTACCAGAGAACCACTTAGTAAGCGTGTGTCTACAGAGATTAGCACAAAACAGAAGTGAAGTTTAAAACCAACATTTTTTTTCCTTTGAAGATTACAATTTAAAGTTGGACAAACAGAATAATACATAAATAAACTGGACTGGGGCTTAAAATTTTTGAAATGTTTTCCCAAACTGAAGCAAGAGATTAATAAAAAACAAATAAAACTAAAAGGATCAATAGCCCCACATCAAAACACTTCTAGAAGGATGATCCAAGAAGAGCAAGATGTAATTTTTTCTCAGAAACAATTTTGCATTTAGTTTCCAAATATCATTTTTTCACTAAAAAAAAAAAAAAAAAACAACCCATGTAGCCTCGTAGGAATGACTGATTCCAAGTCTGGAGCAGGAAAGATAACAGGCCTGAAACATCTTGTCAAAAACAAGACATACCTTGTCAAAGCAAGGAAGCCAAAAGACTGATAGAGTCATGTCAAAAGAATACAGAAGTGAATGAGAAAAGACTCCTGCTGGCCACAAATGGGACAATATGAGTATCAGTAAGAATAACTGCAATGGGGACGCCTGAAGGGCTCAGTGAGTTATGCGTCCAACTCTTAATTTCGGCTCAGGTCGTGACCTCACAGTTCGTAAGATCAAGCCCTGTGTCGGGGGCTCTCTCTCTCAAAATAAACAAACACTTTAAAAAAAAGAACAACTGCAACGGATTGAAATGCATGAAACACATTTGATGTCTCAAATCGATATATGTTGGGGCTCCTGGGTGGCTCAGTGGGTGGAGCATCTGACCTCGGCTCAGGCCATGATCTCACAGTTTGTGAGTTCGAGCCCTGCGTCAGGCTCTCTGCTGACAGCTCAGAGCCTGGACCCTGCTTCGAATTCTGTGTCTCCCTCACTCTCTGCCCCTCCCTAGCTAGTGCTCTCTCTTCTCTCTCTAGCAAAAATAAACATTTAAAAAATTGATAGATATGATCTATGTTTTATAGAGATTTTTTTTAAAAATCAATGATCACTTTTGTAGAATGCTAGGGAACGAACTCACTTTTCTGAAAACTGGTAAATTAAGGGAAACAATCAAACATTTGTCCTGCCTTTCCTTATGAATTTAGGTTAACCAAAGAGTTGATGAGGAGAAATTTCCCATTATAGGAGTATTCTGGCTAACAAATGAAGAAGGAATGAGGCAATCAACATTTTGTAACCTTTAATGTAATCCAGCACCCGGGCAATGGTCACTAATACCTGCCACCATTACAAAGAAAGACTGTGACAGAATGATGTGCCACCCCCGCAAAGCAAGCCTCTAGACTTGCTGCCAGTTTTCGGAGAATCCAAGGGGTCCAAAAATATGTCAAATGGCACGCTAAGGTGCAGTCAACAAAATCCAGACTCTGGAAAATTCTACAAGCAAACGACTTAGCTTCTTCGACAAGGAAGGAAGGAAGGAAGGGAGGGAGGGAGGGAGGGAGGGAGGGAGGGAGGGAGGGAGGGAGGAAGGAAGGAAGGAAGGAAGGAAGGAAGGAAGGAAGGAAGGAAGGAAGGAAGGAAGGAAGGAGGAGGAAGGAAGGGAGGGAGGGAGGGAGGGAGGAAGGGGAGGGGAAGGGAAGAGAAGGGAGGGGAAGGGAAAAGAGATGAGGGAACCTAGATCAAAAGAGATTCAGGGACAATCAACCGATCACAAAGTATGGCCCTTCCAAATCCAGATTCAAACAAATGCCTTTTTAAATATTTTAACTATGTGTCACTGAATATTTAAACTGGAAGTCTGGTGATAAGGACACATTGTTAGTTGTTGTAGGTGTAAAAATGATATTGTGATTATGGTTTTGAGAAGAGTCCTTATCTTTAAGAAATACATGCTGAAACACTTCCGGATTGTTAAAATGCTTTAAATGTGGAAGAAGAACAATGTTCTACACTGAACCTAAGAGATGAAGAGAAAAATCCTAATGCTGGCGTAACTCGCCCTGGTGTAACTGGAGTTTCGTAAGTGACTCAGCTCACCATGGTGTGCACAGCAACGCACCTGAAAAGGAAGATGGGGTTTTCAAAGGCGACACGATATTAAAAGTGTGTGTGTGTGTGTGTGTGTGTGTGTGTGTGTGTGTGTTTCAATACCTGAATTTGTTAAAGGTACAAGGTATCTACAAATGTTTTTTAATGTAGTCTATTTTTTTGAGTGTATTTATTTTTGAGAGAGCACAAGCGAGCACGAGTGGGGGAGAGGCAGAGAGAGGGAGAGAGAGGATCTCAGGCAGGATCCACACCGTCGGCGTGGAGCCCGATGCCGGGCTCAATCCCACAACCTCGAGATCATGACCTGAGCCAAAAATCAAGAGTCGGATTCTTTTTTTTTTTTTTAATTTTTTTTTATGTTTATTTATTTTTTAGAGAGAGAGAGAGACAGCATGAGCAGAGGAGGGGCAGAGAGAAAGAAACACAGAATCTGAAGCAGGCTCCAGGCTCTGAACTGTCAGCAAAGAGCCCGATGCGGGGCTTGCACTCATGAACATGAGATCATGACCTGAGCCGAAGTCAGATGCCTAATCGACTGAGCCACCCAGGTGCCCCAAGAGTCGGATTCTTAAATGACTGAGCCACTGAGGCACCCCCGCAAATTTTTTTTTAAGTTTATTTACTTATTTGATAGAGAGAGAGAAAGCACGAGCGGGGTGGAGCAGAGAGAGAGAGGGATAAAGAGAATCCCAAGCAGGCTCCACACTGTCAGTGCAGAGCCCAATGCAGGGCTTGACCTCACATCAGCTGAGAAATCTGACCTGAGCCAAAGTCGGACGTTTAACCGAGGCCCCCAGGTGCCCCTACAAATATTTTTAAATAAGGAATTGATCCAAAACTATTTTGCCTTTTTAGTGCTACAGTTTATTCTCTGTAAATAATTATAAAATATATGTCAAGTAACCAAAATTGTGATTATCTCCCTGCAAGACATGCATTTTAAAAGAAACCCTGAGACAAGTGGGACTTAAACTGTATTGACTTTGCATGTTGTACAATGCTTAATCTGAACTCCTTTGTCAAAATATACTTTTAGCTACTACTTAAAAACCCATAATAAGCAACAAGAACAATCAAAATTGTGTTCTACATCTCCTGACTACCAGCGCGGACCTTGAAACAAAACAGCAAGGCCACCTCTGGGAACATTCTGAATCTGTATTTTGTTGGCAGTGGTGGCGGTGGCAGTGGTGGTGTGTGTGTGTGTGTGAAGAGTAAGGATATAACTCTTTTTATCTGTCATGTTTTATCTTTTCTTCAGCTTTGAGATATAACTGACATATAACATTGTGTAAGTCTAAGATAATGTAATGATTTGATACATTTATATATTGCAATATAATGTCCACAGTAAAGTTAGTTAGCACATCCTTCCCTTGATACATAATTACCATTTTGCGGTGTGTGTGTCTGTGTCTGTGTCTGTGTCTGTGTCTGTGTGTGGTAGTGGGGAGAACATTTAAGATCTACTCTCTTAGCAACTTTCAAGTATTCAATACAGTATGTGTTAACAAGAGTCCCCCATATGCCCTAAAACTTCTTTATCTTATTACTGGAAATATGTACTCTTTGCCCAACAACTCCCATTTCCCCACTCCAAGCCCAGATGCTGACAACCACCATGCTACTCTCTGTTGCTATGAGCTTGACTTTTTTAGATTTCACAAAGTGAGACCGTACAGTATTTGCCTCTGTCTGAATGACCTCACTTAGCATAATGCCCTCAGGATTCATCCATGTTGTCACAAAAGGCAGGATTTCCTTATTTTTATGGCTGAGTAATATTCTACTGTATAACATACCATATTTTCTTTATCTGTTCATTCATAGATGGACATATAAGTCGTTTTCATGTCTAGTCTATCATGAACAAAGCTGCAAGGAACAAGGGAGTACACATATCTCTTAGAGATAATGACTTTGTTTCCTTTAGATAAATACCCAGAAGCGTGATCTCTGGATCATATGATAATTCTATTTTTAAGTTTTTCAGGAAAATCCATACTGTTTTCCATAGGAATTATACCAATTTACATCCTGATTTGGGGTTTCCGGAGATGTGTCATATATAAGGAAGACTGCTGTTTTGGTTGTTTAGGCATAAAAGTGGTATCGTGATTATGGTTATTAAGAGTCCTCATCTTTGGGGCGCCCGGGTGGCTCAGTTGGTTAATCATCCGACTTTTGATTTCGGCTCAGGTCATGATCCTACATGGTTTGTGAGATCGAGCTTCCTGTTGGTCTCTGCACTGACGGTGTGGAACCTGCCTGGGATGCTCTCTCCCTTTCTCTCTGCCCCTCCCCCAAATAAATAAATAAACATTTAAGGGGTAGCTGGGTGGCTCAGTCGGTTCACCGTCTAACTCTTGGTTTCAGCTCAGGTCATAATCTTGTGGTTTGTGGGTTTGAGCCCTGCATCGGACTCTGTGCTGAGGGCACAGAGACTGCTTGGGATTCTCTCTCTGCCCCTCCCCTGCTCTCTCTCTCTTGCAAAATAATTTTTTTAATTTTAATTTAAATGAATAAACACAAAAAAAGAGTCCTCATCGTTGAGAACCGGTGCTAAAATATGACAGAAATGCGGTAGACCGCCTATCTGGCCCTCGGCATCCTGCTCTCTGAGAGCTGGCCCCTCATTTGGTGGGGGCGAGCCTCAATGGGCACTTCTGTCTGCACATCGCCGGGACTCCCTACACCCTCATGGCTCAGCAGCAGGCCCTGGCGTCACCCAGACCTGCTGAATCTGAAGCTGCAGTGTCACAAGGTCCCTGGGGGACTGACGCACACAGGACATTGGAGAAGTGCTGGTCTATACCACGGGAGTTCCTCACCCAAGGTGTCAGAATCGCCTGCGCAGCCTCCTCCTGCCTCTCTCCTCCCAGGCTGACCCACATCAGAATGGGGGGCTCCTGTCTAGGTTGAAGATGGTCCCCCAGGTGACTTTACCTCCACCACTCTCCTAAACCCCTTTTGAGAAAGGAGGAAAAGTCTGCAGTGAACAATAGGGTCAGATGCTTATAGACCCCAGGCCTGATGATTTCTGAGTCAGCTTCCAGCGCTAGGTCTGCAGAAGTACCACTATGAAGGCAGCAGCAATCAGTGCACAAGGGGGAAATGTACTTCATTCTCACTTCAGATGAAATAAACAAAACCAGACACTCAACCAGTCCCTCTACCCACACTGGATTGCTGCCCATGTCCCCCACCAGAGCGAAGGCCACAAGAGGGCAGAGAGTACACTGCTGTGTTTGCCCCCGTTCACCTAGCGCTGGCCTCAGGTCCAGCCTAGAGAAGGAATGGAATAAATGTTTGCTCAATGAAAATACTCTTAACTTCTAGGTGCCAAGTGCCTTTATGCCTTTATGCTCATTACATCATTTAACTGTAACAACCACTCTGGGGCGGATTAGACTTTCCAAGATGGCCACACAACCTCTCCCACCCTCATGCTCTTCCAGAATGTGACCCCAGCCATCAACAGGGGACTCTAATCTCCCTCCCTGGGCCTGTGAATTTGAGCAGGCTGTGAGCACTTGGACCAAGAGAGTGCTGGGAAGCGACGCTGTGTGACTTCTGAGGCTGGGTGACAAAAGGCTAATATGCAGTTTCCGATCCACTTTCTAGAATACTCTGAGGACTGCCACACTGTGAGGAAACCAAGTCACACTGAGGCCCGCACACAGACACTCCAGGTGGTTACTGAGTGGCCAAGGTGCCGAGTCATCCCAGCCTGGGCCAGCACATGAGGGTCAGAGCCTTCAGATGATTCCAGCTCTCCTGTTGCTGAGTGAGCCCCAGCTTTCAAATCCTCCCAGGAGAGGCCCCGGCCACCGTGGAGCTCAGACAGCCATCCCCACCGCGCCCCGTCCAAATTCTTGACCCACAAAATCGGCAAGCATAATAAAATGGCCATTTAAAGGTACTAAGTTTGGAGTCACTGGTCATATAGCAGTAGTAACTAGCACACACGCCGCGGGGCCTACTGCTAGTCCCGATTTATGAAGAATCTGGTTCCCAGAGAGATAAGAAAACCTGTCTGAGGGCGGAAAGCTGATATCCCAGCTGCCAGCCACTCTGGATTCACAGCCTGTCTTCTTGTCCCTGCTCCTGCTCATACGGTTTTAATCAATGAAGATTTTCTGAGTCATAAGCTCCAGATACTGTGGCTATCCCAAGAAAAACATGAAGATACCAAAGTGCATACATGAATACATGTAGTATCTCAAATATGAAACCAGGCAAATTAGGCCAGCTTGCCCTTATAAATTCTTAGCTGACATTTTTTCAGACAGAATGGTTCTTTGGTCTGGTAAGTATTTATTGACAGTCTGGGGGAACAGAGGCACTGGCTTAGACAACATGAATGTGAGTTAGGGACCCATCATAGGAGAGGAGACAGGAAAAGATGAAAAGAGAAGGAAGGATATTTCTTCCTCTGACATTAGACAAAAAGAGGATAAAAAGAAATGTAAGTAATTGTTCTAATAGCAACGAAAGACATAAAGATGAGGGTGCACAGGGAAATTGATGCCTTCTCTCATACAGGAATCAGGACCATCTGTTGGTAAGGGTCAGACGCAAGAAGAGAGCCTGAAAAGCTTAAGAAAACAGTCTAGAATAAGCTCAGTGCAAAACGCACTATAGGCGCCCCGGAGCTGTGCCCAGGTAGGAGAAAAGAGATTCAGAGGTGAGCTCGGCCACCTCCAGTAACTGATCCGGGGGGTGGGGGAGCTCAGGGTCCACCAGGTGCCAGGCAGGATATAGATTGGGAGGGGGTGGTCACAGAGTCAGGGAGATGAAGGCAAGTGGAAAGGAAAGGTTATGATGACTGACCAACTGCACAGGGCTGAGGTTCTGGAAGGTGGAAGCACACTCTGCGAAGAATGTAAGCAGGGTGCTTTGCAGACCCAGACAAAATGGTGGACAGTACAGAGGCTCTAAAGGAAAGGAAGAGACAAAGAAGTAGCCAAATATTGGGAGGGGGGTCTTCTTCTTCTGTCCCCCCGACCCAACATCTCTCATCTCAACACTCCTTTCCAAAATTCCTGTCTCAAAAGACTCTCCAGAGCATTGTCACCATGGAACGGGAGATTATCTATCCATACAAGTCTCCCAGCATTCGCGGCTTTCAGAGGATCTCAAGGTTAAACCTCTGTTGGAAATGACAGCTGTTTCTTCAAGCACACGTAGAACTAGCACTACGTGAAACAATCCAGCTGGATTTACCACTCCATGAGGAGAATGTGCCTCAATGAATGCTGACATGCCCTTGAGGTTAATAGGTCATGAATCAATACATATTATGTAAATGAATATTGCCTTTCAAAGAAAGCACAAGTTTGGGGAAAGTTCCCATTCTTGGTCCTAGAACTCACATACCATCACAGTCTGGCACAAGTCTGACATGACAAACTCACTTGCATTTAACTCCAGCCCTCAGCCCCAGTTCCAGCTGGACAGTCCCGGTTCCCATCACTCCACACACTCTCCCCCAGAGGGCACACAGATGTTCTCGTCCATGAAATCTGGTTCCTTATTCCTTTTATTATATTACAAAATGCCTTCCATCTTCGTGGCTTGAGGTCGACTTCGAACTCCATCTTGGGCCATTCCCCCCATCCCACTACCTTCTCAGATTTACTAACTTCAGCATTAACTGAACAAATCATTTGTAATTATCATATACTGCCTTGTAACATCTTTTGGATTACTGTCTTAGACGGGGAGTTGGTAAACTTTTTATTAACTTTTTTTTTTCTCCAGATAGCAAGCATTTTAGGCTTTGTGAGCCATACAAACTGTTGCAACTACTCGACTCTGGTGTTCTAGTGAGAAAGTAGCCATGGACCACAAAAAATGAATGAGCGTGGCTGTGTTCCAATAAAACTTTATTTACAAAACTAATCAGCAGACTAGATTCGGCCTCTCGGCCACAGTTTACCAATCTCCACCTTAGATTGTTATTTTTAACTCTTACTATCTCTTAAATTATGTTTTGTCACTCTAAAACAGATTTAAGTGCCTTAAAAGAAGGAACCAGGTATACGTTTTCATGTACCCTTAGCCTCAATCAGGCACAGTGCTGCACATACAAAGAATATATACATTTTTGGATAATCATTTGAGTACATATTGAATGTGCCACATATCACAACTTTTTTGTTGTTTAAGTACACTGATGGTGCAAACATGAATTTCTAACTAGGAGTAACTTAACTGAACTGTGTGCCATAAAGTATTTCTTTTAACTTCCCCGATCTGCTCTTTTGTCAGATATTTTTCTTCCACTCATCTCCACAGATGGCCTAATCATTCATCCTACCAGCTACTTAACAGACCAGCACATTCCACAAGCTGGTTGACATCAGTAGGACTTAGGCTCTCTGCAGACAGAAGGGCTCACTTCAGTAGTCCCATCCCCCCGTCATATCACGGAAGCATGGGAAGAGAAAGGCTGGCAGAGGTGAAAGGGGAGCCTTCAGAAAAAAAGAGAGGAAATCGATCACTGCCGCTCCTCGCAGAAGCAAACATGAAACAATTACCCGTAACCAAAATAAAATTAACTTCACAGTGGGTTAGTGACAGTTCCTGTCAGATGCTTCTAGCTCGCTTCTAAATCGACAACTGCAACAGAGAGAAAAGAAAGCAGACATTTTCTGAAGAATTTCCAAGATGCAGTAAACTACGTCGCCCCCCCCCCCCCCCCCCCCCCCCCCCGCAAACCCTGCTTCTGAATATGTTAAAAGTCGATCCTATATAAGGAGCTAAAAAGGAGTATTGTGTTCTTTCAGACTAAAATGACAAATAGGTCACAGAAAGCCTGAGACTTTACTTCTTGCCAGTAGTGACCTTTGATGCCGATAAAGTCCCACTTCCTTTTATCACCTCCAATAAAGGCAAGAGCAGCTAAGTGCAGGCAGCGTGGGCAACCCAGGTCCTTGTCCCCCAGGTGACCCCTGCGCGCGCTTAGAGTTTCAAACAGCTGTAAGGTCCGTTAAGAAAACAGACGCTTCCACCCTCCCCCAAACTTCCCCTCCCCAGCAGCAACTACTTTTACCTCCTTTAGTTGATCTGGTATTTGCTTCCAAGTCTAAATAAGATGCCATCGTGGCTATATGCCTCGCTGTCTTCATTCTCAGCCATTATGTGCTGCTTTCCCGCGTGGAAGCTGAGGTCTGCTCTCCCGGCTCACCTGGGGACACACCGCCTACCCTCCCCCACCCCCTAGAGGGGTGGGTTCTCATTCCGGTTCATTGCTTTTAAAGGTTGAGTTCTTTCCCCTCAAAATTCATATGTCCCAAAGCCCAGGATGTCAGAATGTGACCTTATTTGGAAATAGGGTCATTGCAGACATAATTAGTTAGTTACGATGAAGTCTTGAGGGTAGGCCTAATCCAGTATGACTAGTATGCTTACAAGAAGGAGAAACTGGGACACAGAGACACCTATGGTGTGAAGTAGGTGTGAAGAGACAAAGAGAAAAGACAGCCATTTACAAGACAGAGAGAAAGGCCTGGAACACATCTTTCCCTGCAGAGCTGGAAGAGGACACGTCTGGGGTTTAAGCCCCCAGCCTGCGGCCCCTTGCTCTGGCGGCCCCAGCAGACTACCACAGATGACTACATCGTTAGGAAGACACAGACGTTACAGAAAGCCTAGCCACACGGTACTCTATTTCTTTTCAAAACTTTCCCCCCCCGGAGCGAATACTAGTCTTCTTCCTTTGCTTAGTTTTCATTTTCTTACTGAAAACTTCATTAAAAAACTGATTCAACTCCAAACTCTTCCTCTCTTCGTCCACGGGGCAAGGTGGGGTCCAGCCTTGAGACAAACTCAAGAGACGGCACTATCCAGAAGCACGAGGAGTGACTGGAGCTTTGGGAGCAGAGGGGAAATGCAGCCATGAGTGGGGGTTAGGACACCTGTGCCCGAAGGGAGAGCCGGGCAGAGGCTACAGGTGGCAGAGAAGCGAGGAGGCAGATGAGAATCAGAGCTGACGCAGGGGAATCTCTAGAGGCAGGGTGCTTGATTAAGAGACATTCCAGGGATTAGAAAAAAAAAAAAAACATCTGCACAGACAAATGGAATTCTAGGAAATGTGAGTTAAAATGTCCCTATTCGAAGATAAAACGACACCTTTCCTCCACACCAATACCAAACTTCCCAAATTCTGCCTTTGCAACTGGAGTAAATTTCTTTAAGAAAATAATAAAGGAGGGATGCTTTCTAGATAACCTCAATCAAAGAAAGGAGAGTCAGAAAAAATAAGTCCGAGAATCACAGAGCTAAAAGAAACTTCTATAGTCCAGACCGCACTTTGAAAAAATCCGTAAGGATGCAGACTTTATTCCACAGTTTTTCCTTGGTAAAAGTCAAAAGTTCTCAATGATTTCTTATGTATTCTATCATCACATTCCACATAGGTCACGGCTGTTCCCAAGAATTCATGCAGTAAAACAAAAATCCATGAATAACGAGGATCAGGAAAAAATACAGGTAAAAGATCAAGAGCCGGGGAGAGTCGAGACATCAGCGTGTACAGTGGATGTCTACCATACAGAGACTCACTGCTCAGTAGAGGCAATTTGCCTTTTGGTTTCCTGACAACCAAACCAAAAAGGGAAACATGATCTTACATTGTTCGCAGGAGCAGACAGGGTGGGGCGAGGGCAGGCGGGCAGCCCACAAAAGAAGAAAAACTAACTGGCAGAAAGAACTTTGCATGTGGGGCTTCATATAGCACTGTTGTCAAGCCGGGGACAAACCAGGTCACAGTGAGTTTTCTCTTTAGAAAAAAAAAAAGGTGAGGGCCCTCGGGTGGCTCGGTGGGTTAAAACGTCCATCTCTTGCTCAGGTCCTGATCTCATGATTCGTGGGATCGAGCCCCGCATCGGGCTCTGCGCCAACAGTGCAGAGCCTGTTTGGGATCCTCTCTCTCCTGCTCTCTCTGTCCCTCCCCCACTCATGCTCACTCTCTGTCTCTCTCTCAAAATAAATAAACATTAAGAAAAGATTTTTTTAAACAACAGAATGAGTAAAAAATATTAGAGCCTATCTCATATAGTAAAGGTCAATGTTTTCTGTGAAATGAATATTTCACTCAAAACTAAGGATGGATGTGGGCATCAGGTTGCAATGTAGAATATATTTCTTACTGGGAGATATGGTCACAAAAATTTGCAAAAGAGCAGGAGATAGTAAGCGGACTTAATTTCCGGCCTGGCCAGTGCCCATTCCTTCCCGCCTGGCTCTGGGTGGTAAGCATCATGGTCCTGACCCTTCCTCTGCCGTTTCTTCCCCCCTTGGCCTCTGACTCTGTCCAGTGGTCACGCTTTGCACCTTCTAGCTCTTCCCCCGGTGGCAGCACCTTTGGGCAAGTATGACAGCTTGGGCTCCCTCTCTCTTCCTGACCCCTCAACTTTCTGGCACCCATCTTTGAATGCCCTGCTGTCTCACTGCCTCAGTCCACCCCAGTCTCTCTCTCTTCCGTGGAAGCCTTACGCAGCGATGGGAGAAACAGAACACTACTTTCTCTTTCCAGTACATACTGTTTCTCCTCCATTTTCTCCACAATCCTTTTGAAAATGTGAACCAATTACTTATACACCTATGTTCACAAAAGCACCATTCACAATAGCCAAAAGGTGGAAGTAACCTTTGTCCATCAACTGAGGAACAGAAAAGCAAAATGTGGTATATCCAGACAATGGAATATTATTCAGCCTTAAAAGGAAATGAAGTTCTGGCCCAGGCTACCCCATAGATGAACCTTGAGGATAGTGTGTTAAGAAGTCAGCCACAAAAGAACAAATATTCTATCATTCCACTTATATGAGGTAGAGGCAAAATCACAGACACAGAACATAGAATAGAGGTTACTGGAGAAAGGGAATAATGGACAGTAACTACTTAATGGGTACAGAGCTTCCTTTCGGGATGATGAAAAATTCTGGAAATAGATAGTGGTGATGTTGCTCAACATTGTAACTGTAACTGATGCCGCTGAACTGTACACTTCGAGTGGTCAAAACGGCAAATTATATATATAATAATTATAATAATTATTATATATAATATATATATATATATTATATATATATAGCCACCATTAAAAAATGCATAACCTCAGTCCAGTCATGAGAAAACCCAGTCCGAAGGACATTCAACAAGATACTGGTCAATACTCTTCAAAAGCGTCAAGGTCATGAAGGAGAAGGAAAGGCTGAGCAAACGTCACAGAACGCGGGGTAGTGAGGAGAAATAACAGCTAAACGCAATGTGGGATCCTGGATAGGATCCTAGAACAACAACAAAAAAAAGACATTAGTGGAAAAACTTAAGAAACTAAACAAGGTCTTTAGTAAACAGTATTACGCCAATGTTGATTTCCTGGTTCTGATAACAGCACTGGGATTATGTAAGATGTGAACATTAGGGGAAGCTGAGTGAGGGATGTAGGGAAACTCTCTACACTATTTTTACACCTTTTCCTTAAGACTAAAGGAAAACTCAAAAGTTTAAAAAACTTTTAAAAACCAATTCGCCCTTTAAAAATAGTGTAATATATAGAAATGTACATTCATTAATCCTTCCCCCTGAAGGTGGTCCGTTCACATTCGAAGTACCTACATCAGAAAAGAACACTTCAGGGATAGCGGGTCGGCATTTGAAAGACTCATCAGAGTCCATGTGCAGCAGAGTTAGTCACCTGGCATAAAGGAAATGAGCCATGGCTCTCCGCTCTCCGGACTGGGTGAAAATATCGTGCAGGCATCACCACGCTAGCAAGAACCACACAAAAGAATCGAGGAATACCAGCAATCCATCCCCTTTAGAAAAGGGTCCTGGACTCTCTCAGGACCCTTGGTCAATGATTACAGAAGGGCCCTGTCCCCTCCCTGGGGGCTAGCTCAATCCTGCCACTGGAACACCACCACATCTTCCTTGACTATCTCTCGCTTGGACAGAGAGCTCGAACTGTGCAGAGCAAAAAGTGCAGACAGGGCTCTCTCCAAGCCTACTTGCTAACAAATGTTTAATGAGTGGCCAAAATTGGTCTGAGACTTGCTTTCCCTGTAACATACCCCTGGTCATGGGACTGTGGGAAAGGACACACAGGGCTCCCATCGACTGTTTCCCAAAAGAATCTGACAATTCTTCAAAGGACAAACCAGTTTAGATCAGTTCACAACAGATAATGTCTTAGGATTTCTGAGAACGCATTTATGGCCCTGTGAGCATGTCCCAGATCGACTCTACACCCCCAGAGCCGAGTCCTCCAGGGATGAGGTCTCCAGCTGGACTGCTACTGTCACCAGAGAGGGCCATTCGCTCAGTGACCAGGCTCCCCTGGGACACCAAGTGTCCACATTGAACTCCCTGGGCTTACAAGGGCTGGAGTACACTGAATGCCCAAAACCTGACCAAACAAATTTATTCAGCCCAGAGTCTTCAAGTTGACTCAACAGTGGAAGTGATCACAAAGCATTCATGAAAGCCCATGCTTTTATTTTCTTTAGGGCCAGATGTAATCAAGCCCATCTTCTATTTTCTTCCTCCCAAGGGGCAGATTCGTCTCATTTCCTGTCCACATCCCCCTGCTTCCTCATTCCCCTCTTGCTCATCAGCCCAGCTGTTACCAGCCATCCCAACTCCTGGCTCTCCTTCAATGCAACCCCTACGCCCCAGCCACCCCAGGAGAGGGGAGCCCCCAGCGAGAGTGTCGGCTGGGATCATCAAAACTCCAGGACAGTCTACAGAGCAACAAGGTATCTGACAAAGTTTACGGCCCTGCTGGGCTGAATGAAACCTCCTTTTTGACTTCCTCAAACTCTGCAAAGATGGAAGTTGTCTTCCACACAAGCTGCCGCCAAAATGGCTGCCCCATTGGCCGTACCTGACACAGAGATCAAGAAAAACAACGTCCCCACCTGAAACTAATAGAACACTGCACATTCATTTTATTGGAATTTTAAAAAAAGGAAAACAGCATCCCTGGCATGGTAGGCAGACACAGTGCCCCTTCCCCTACATCAGATATCCACATCCTAACCCCTGGAACCTGTGAATACCTGGCAAAGGGACATTAAAGTTGCAGATGGAATTAAGCTGACTAATCAGCTGACCTTAAAATTGGGAGATTAGCCTGAATTATCCCAGTGGACCTAATGTACTCCTAAGGATCCATAAAAGTCTAAGTTGGGGGCAAAGAGAAGGTCAGAGTGATGGGATGTCAGGAGAAGACCCCCTGCTGCAGGCTTTGAAGATGGAGGAGGGGGGTCATGAGCCAAGGAATAAGAATGGTCTCTAGATGCTGGGGAAGGGAATATAATTTTCCCTAGAGTTTCCAGAAAAGAACAGAGCCCTGTCAACACAAGTTTAACCCAGTGAGACCCACGTCAGACTTCTGACCTAAAGAACAGTCAGACAATAAATTTGTGGTGTCCAAAGCCACGAATTCTGTTATGGCGGCAACATGAAACAAATACACCTGCCCATCAAGTGCCACGGTAGCTTGTTTCGGGACTAATAAATGAGTGAGTCTTAAGTAAAACTAACAGTGCAAAGTCCACAACACTTGCCTCCCCTGAAGGCCTGGCTGCATGCCACTGGCTGCCATCGGCCTCCATTCCTTTAGGCCTTACCTCTAAAGAAACCAGTGCCTGGGGACAGAAAACACACGTGGTTTTGTGTCACAGGGCAATTCTAAATAGAACACTTTGCCTGTGCCATTTTTATGAGGTATTTGCTTGACACAGATCTTTAAAAAGAAAACCCACTCAGAGTTATTTCTGTAACTGAAGGTGGGCAAGAATGGGGATAGTAAAATGAGATTATTACTTATGAAATGAGCAGTGGAAGTTAAGCCTGTCCTCACCTATCATGCAATGCATCACTTTGCCACTTAGTATGGTGGGAACAACTTCCATTTCAGACCACCCCAACCTCAGTACGCGGGTCTGAGTCCCCGTGTCGTTCTTCAGTGGCCTCGGAGCTGGTATATGCTAATCTGTTCTGATTATTTGTTTGGTCAGTGCCAGACGCTCGCGGAGAACCACAACTCACTCTTTCGAACAGATTTTCTGTGTGTGTGTTGAGCACCCTAAATGCGCGGTGACACAGAATCCTCCCGAATAGAGGATGGGGGTGAAGAAGAGGAGCTACACGGCGGTCAGCACTCCGTATTTCAGCAGATTTGGATTCTCTTTCCAACTAGCTGGGAGTGAGGGTTCAAACTCTAACAGTGTCCAACTGACAAAAGTCTTGCTCTGTGATTCCCGCTACCCAGGCTTGAGAGTAGTTAGGGCTAACAAAGGCTGGCCAAAAAATAAAAAGCCATTATTTCCGATGCCAGAACAGTGGGCCATTTAAGCTCTATTTTTAGCAAGTCTCGCATACCTGTGAAGCAGCATATGGCTCCCATCATTCTCCAAAGCACAAAAGCATTAAAAGATCGGAGTGCCTCTGATAAGTGGGCCGGTCCCCAAGTGAGCATTCCCACATTGACAAAAGGAGACAGCCAACAGTCCGGTGGGCCCAACTGGCTTCCGAAGGGACCCGCCATCACGCTGCCAGCTCTTAGCCACCAGCAACAGTTAAAATACTAAGCCAAATGACAGAGGAGTTTCTTCTACCAAATTATGATATTAAAGACTTTGAGTTTCTGACAAGAGGGCATTTTCTAAGCAATTACTCCCTCGGGACAGAGAAAAGAATCCTGAAGCAAAACACCAGGGACCGGTTCAGGCTAAAGATAAAGTACAGCATGAGGAAAAGAGAAGAAAAACATCGCGTTGCAGGGCACGCAGGGGGCCAGCGACACTTCCCTAAAATGCAGGAGGAGAGGCAGCCTGCAGAAATGAGCGCCCTGGCTCCCTTATCTCAAACCTCCTCGGCACAGCCCAGGGCACAGGCATGCGCTTCTTCTCGTCCCCAGGAGGAAGTGTGGCAAGCCCGAACGCTGGCCACAACTAAGAAAAAGTAGAGTTCTTCTGTGGCAGACTCACGGCAAGGGAACTTTGGAGACAGTCAAGTAAGCCAGCGAGCCAGCTGCACTAACGACACAGGGCCCTTGTACGAGCCAATCATCGCTCTTTTCTTAAGTTCAATGCAAAGAGATGCCTGATAAAGGCTAATCAAGGGCCACAGGAAGATTCTTGAATGTACAGTACAAGTGGTCTGGGCACAAATCCCGCCGTGCAGCCAAAATTCTCCTACAGACCGTGCCACGGATAATTTTTCCTTATTTCTTTGGATCTTTCAAAACAGAAATACATCCAAACATGTGGCTGTACCTTACAAAATGACAGGGCCGAGGGCGCGGAAGGCTGAGCAGCCCTGGCTTTCTCAGCTCTCCTGACCTGACTGTACGCGATGTGCGCAGGAGATGTGAATACGCGATACCGTTAAATACCAATTTCCGGCCCTGTTTGGGGAAAGAGACTCTGGCTTTAGAGTCATACATCATATGTTGTTTTCACTCATTCGACAAATATTTTTCTTTAGCGGCTCATGCTGGCTGAGATACCGTGCCAGATACGGGGACACCAGCGTGGAGGAGACGACCATGGTCTTTGCCTTGGAGCCAAAGGAACTCCAGTCCACGGAGCATGATCTGGGGGCTCCCTGCAGCACCTGGTGGGGTTTCCTGAGCCAGCACGTGCCCAGCGCCCTCTCCTCAAGCAGTGACCCTTCTCCTGTGCATCCGGAAGTATCCACATCCGAGTTAGCAGTGGAGAGGGAGGAAAAGGAAGAGGGAATGATGTCTGGCTACAACAAATCGGATTTCCTTGCATTTTCCAGCAGACCAAGTAAAGCAAAGATAAATAAGACATCTTATGAGCCCCCTCAAAAATCAGTAACGCATCCTCAAC
The DNA here is from genome assembly GCA_030068075.1 of Paguma larvata. Taxonomy (NCBI): domain Eukaryota; kingdom Metazoa; phylum Chordata; class Mammalia; order Carnivora; family Viverridae; genus Paguma; species Paguma larvata. The sequence continues at coordinate 14,302,291 of CM057830.1, forward strand.
TGGTGGTTCCTTCTCATTCCTGACCATTGACCCGGGAAAGTGAAAACACGAGCGTAGCGTGCATGAATTATTTTAGCCAAACGTGCTACTCCCTTCTACCTCCTAAGCAAGAACTCATCAGCTCCAGGCTGAGAGCTAGGATTTCCGAGGACAGAGCTGAGGACAACATGGAAGGACAATAAGCCAAAGACTTAGCAGAGCCCGGGGGGAGCAGGGAGGCCACAGGAAAGCGCCCAGAATGGTACTGTGGGAGCCAGCTAAAGACTAATGAGTATCACAGACTCCTAAGTCCTCACCGCAGAAAGGTTTCCCTACCTTATATGCAAAAGTTTGTGCACACAAAAATCTGACACACTACTGACTTAGCCCTCCATTACCCGAAGGAAGCAAAGGCTAGGGGAAGAAAAAACAAACATTCCTAAAAGATCTGCAGTTGGGGGGAGATGGGGAGGACTCGAGCTAGCAGAGAAATCAGATGAGACCCCACTCCACCTCCCTGCTCGTCACCCTCCTGCTCTCCACCCCCACCCCTGCCTCCTATCAGAGTGGAGAAACTTGCTTTCCCACAGCATTCCCCAAACTGGCTCTGGTCTCACTTATCTACACGCCCCCCCCAGAAAGACATCCCTCATTGGGTTGATTCAGAACTCTCCATCCATGCTATGCCTTTAAATATCATTCCCTACCACTGAAGGTCCACCACCTGGGGGCTTTAGACAGGACAATCTATTTTAAAACTGCAGCCCCCAAGGCACAACCAGCATAGAGCCAACACACACATGTCAGCACCAAAGTCAATGACAACACAAGCCTAGAGAAAGTGCAGGAGGCACTGGTCGTGTTGTGGTGCTCAAATTACAGCTCAGGTGAATGGGAAGAGCCTGGGATACTGGAAACTATTCGTATGTCTCACTCATGGGCCAGGCAGAGACATGGTGGGACCAAGGTTATCAGATGAAAAACAACATACCGACCCTGCTAATTGTGACAGGAACATTCAAAGGAGAGTGACCTGGAGTCGGTCATTAAATAGTGGTTCTACCTAGAGGTTCACATAATCCCTGTGACCTGCAAATTTCCATCAATTATCTCTGAAAGGATGATCCGGCCCCCACCAAGGAGAGCAGAATCTCGTAACTTCAGGAGAGAATTCCAGCTGTGGAGGTTAGGGGTGCCTGAAAGCCAACTCAGTGGTCTGCTGGGGTAGTCAGGGCACCCAAAAAGTGAAGAAGATCCAGAAACAACAGCATAAGCCTAATTATCTCTAGCAACCGACTGCCAATTACAGCTCATGGCTGGGAGGCAACAGGGAGTGGTGGGGAGCAGGGCAAACCGAATTCACACGTTCACCCGATCTGAACAGAGCTGCCACGACTGCAGCCAAGGAGGAACGGTAGCCCAAGGATGCCAGAAGACCTGGGGTCTAAGAGCAGCTAGGGATCTGAAAAGTTATGGAAATATCAACCGGATTCTCAAACATCAGCGATTCGAGATTTGTAAAACACCACGGGCCACCGTGAGATCCTCATGTGGCTCTCACAGCTCCTAACGATCTTATGATTATTTTCTACACTGAATTTCCACAACACCAGCCACAGACAGACCCTTTCCACAACCATACTACTCAGAAGCCCAGTGTTCCCAGCACCCAACCTCTATCCACACAACTCGGTTTAGCACTCCATTTTAAGACATTGGGAATTCATTAGAGGCATTTGTTTTTATACTATTTCTACAGCCTGACAGTAGAAAGAAATGTATAATTTCAGATGCTTCTGAGTTTTATTCCAAAACTTCTGTGTAGCTATCAACCCTGATGTGAACATTTGCAGTCTTTCACCAAAGACAAAGTCAGGGGCTGACAAATAGATGTGCCAGACTTGTCACGTTCACCCCTTTCTTCCATGCTGTCCGAGTCAGCGTCGGCTGCGCTAACCAGAACACCAGAGACTGGGTGACGCCAACCACAGACGTTTGCTCCTTACAGTTCTTCAGGGCGGAAGTCCCAGATCACAGAGCCAGCACATCAGGATGTGGTGAGAACCCTCTTCCTGGAATTCCTATACAGTGTTTGTGGCGGGGGGGGGGGGGGGGAAGAGGAGAGGGAGAGGGAGGGAGAGAGAGACAGAGAGAGGGAGAGGGAGAAAGCAAGCTCTCTTCTGTCTCTTCTGATAAGGGCACTAACTCCTTCATGAGGGTTCTACTCTCATAACCTAATTACCTCCAAAAAGTCCCACCTCCAGGGGCGCCTGGGTGGCTCAGTTGCTTGAGTGTCCAACTTTGGCTCATGTCATGATCTCACAGTTCGGTCTGTGAGTTCAAGCCCCACACCGTGCTCACTGCTGTCAGTGCAGAGCCTGCTTCGGATCCTTTGTCACCCTCTCTCTCTGCCCCGTCCCTGCTCACACTCTGTCTCAAAAATAAACAAACATATATTAAAAAAAAAAAGTCCCACCTCCAAATACCATCTCATTGGAGATTAGGGTTTCAACACATTAACTTTGTGGGGACACAAACATTCAGTCTATAAAACATGCCCCCCAAAAATCTGTGTGTCTCTATCTGTCTCCCTCTTTCACACACACAAACACACACACACGAATGCACAGACGCGCGTGCACAGAAAACAGGTGGGACACAGAAGCTGGGGGGCCCAAAGCTGTTGGGATAGGGGAGTAGGATCGGTGCACCTACCACGTGCACAGAATGTATGAGGGGGTCTTCACACAAGTGAGGGCTCTGGCACAGCATGCTAGTGTGGCCTTTTCAGTTGTTTATTGGTAACTCATCTGAGCCCCTGCTCTGTGCCAAGCTCCTAATACACACCATGTACTTAATCCTAGTGAGGGCAGCTGCTCTGTGGGCTTCCCTGAGGAAACTACAAGTGGGCCCGCAGTTGGAAATGGCCTTCCCAAAAGGAATGCGGCAAACAGAAGACAGATGGAGGGCACTGTCACTCGTGAGGAAAAAAGTAGACCTCAAAAATACAGTTTGCTTTGGTCATTATTTAGACACATGAGCCCTCAGAATCACAAGGTGAGAGGAAACGAAATCCCATCTTCAGCAAGTTCACCAGCTCTGACAGCTTAATACTTTCGACATACACCCACGGCCATGAGATCGGCTAAAGCGTCGCCATATGACGCAGCAGAGGCTGATGGGTACCTCCCAGGATCCCCTTCCTCGTGTTAGAAATAGAAGCCTCCCCTCCTTCCACGGCAGCATCGTGGCGCCCCCGAATATGACCAGATGCTAATTCCCAGGACCTGTGAATATGTTACGTGACCAGGCGGAAAGGACTCCACAGGTGTGACAAAGGCGAGGACCCTGAGAGGGGGAGATTATCGTGGATTATCTGGGTACCAGCGTTATCCCAATGGCCTTAAGACATGGAAGAGGGAAGCAGATGAGCCAGAGACGACCTGAGGACAGAGGTGGGGGTGGGACTGACATGAGGAAGGGACCGTTAGCCAAGGTAGTGTGGCCGGCTCTACGAGCTGCAAAAGGCTGGGGTCAGATCCTCCCCTAGAGCCTCTGGAAGGAACGCAGCCCTGCCGACCCATCGTGGACTTCTGGCCTCCCGAACTATAAGAAAATAACTCTGTGTCACTGTAAGCCATTAAGTTTGCGGTCATTTGTTACAGCAGGAATAGGAAACGAACCCCCCTCCCCCGGTGTGCGTGGGGCATGTGGACGGCCAGGTGGCAATTACATCCCCCGTGACAGTTTCCAAGTCACGTCCTCTAAAGAGAGGAGCCACTCACCCTCCACCGTCCTCTCCCCCTGGCCGGAAGGCAGACCAAAGCCAGTAAGCCAGCTCCTCCCATGCTGCCGACAAAGGTAACGCCCTAGGAGAGGTGGGGAGGGCAACAAGAGAGAAAGAACCTGACCCCGATGACCCTGCAGGGCAAAGCCGGTCACTCATCCTGAACAGGGCAGGGGTCAGCAGGCAGTCGCCCGAGAGGAAAATAGACAGCTATGCTCTCTCGGGGTCTCTGTGACAGCCATTTAGCCTAAGCCCTAATATGTCTGGGATACCCAATGTTTGTGGAGACGGGAGCAGCAGAAATGTTGACACTCGGAGATTACAGACTCTGAACGCCGATGTGGCATTCTCTTCGAAAGCTCATACACAATCTCCGTCAATAAGTATGATCTCTTCTTCATTCACTAGTTTGTTCATTCACTCATTCACTGGGAGAATCTGCTGGTACAACCACTTCGGAAATCCAGCAACTCGAAAGCCAGCAAAATCACTCCCTGCTATACACCTTTCAAAGACATATTTTACACATGCACCTAGAGACATCTATTAAAATGGTGATAGGAAGTCCATTCATAGAAGCAAAAAGCCAGAAGGGATGAAAAGCCCACCACCAGGAGAAAGGATAAATACACAATAATAAATAAACAAACTATAAAATGAAAGTCAACAAGCAAATCACAAGTCTCTGTGCAGTCTGGTGCCAATTAAAAAAAAAAAAACTAAAACCAAGAAAACCAGACAATATGTTTTTAGGAGATAGATGTGGAAATGATAAAACTATTCATTAAAGAAGAAGGGAATGATGATTTTTAAAAAGACCCATGATGACCCATGAGCCTGGGTGGCTCAGTCGGTTAAGTGTCCGACTCTTGATCTCAGCTCGGGTCTTGATCTCAGGGTCATGAGTTCAAGCTCGGCAGTGGGTTTTGTGTGGGTTTTTTTGTGTGTTTTTTGTTTTGTTTTGTTTTGTTTTTGTTAAAGTAGGCTCCACGGAGCCCAGTGTGGAGCCTACTTTAAAAAAACAAAAACAAAAACAAAAAAACAGACCCATGGTGTCCTACTCCTCCAGAGAAGGCGGGGAGAGGGGACTGAGCCAGAGTGCACGTGAGGGAATGGGTTCATGAGTACATATTTTATAACGACACTTGATACCATCCACATTACAGAGTCTTGTGTGTATCAAATATCTTATCATTTCCAGAACCGTTTTGAAGGCATCACACGAAGTGAAAAGGCCTGTATGGAGGAAGGATTCTCACCATGGTTTGAAAAGACAAAAGAGAAGGGAGAAGCAAGTGAACTCAAAAGACTGTGCCACATTAAGCGGTGTGTGCTCTGTCACGTCGCCAGCGACAACGTCATTTCGGAAGCACACCATCACATCTCCTATTAGCGTTGATGTGAGCTTTGCTGGGTTAATTTATACTTAATTTGCAAATCTGTGCCAAGTTTATACTTACAAATGAGCTAAAAGCCAAAGGAGCTTATATCTAGCTAAGTGCCTGGATTTTCTAGTACCATTATCATTAAAAAGTTTAAAGCAATTAGAAAGGAAGGAAATTTTGACACATTGTACAGCATGGATGAATCCTGAGGACCTTACACCGAGTGAAATAAGCCAGTCACAAAAGGACCGATACTTTATGATTCTATTTACACGAGGTACCTGTAGGGGGTCAAAATCACAGACACAGAAAGCCAGGGCTGGAGGCGGGGGGAAATGGGGGAGTTAGTGTTTAAGAAGCACGGAGTCTCCGGTGGGGAAGATTAAAAAGCTCTAGAGAAGGACAGTGGGGATAGTTGTACAACAAAGTGCACTTAATGCCACTGAACTATACACTAAAATGGTGAAAATGGTAAATTTTATGTCATTCATATTTGACCACAGTAAGAAACAAATAAATTAAATAAATAAATAAAAGCTAACGAACACTTTCAAACATTTAACGCAAAATACGGATTCTTGGAAACCGCTTTCCTTTAAAGGGACCCTCCACATTACTCATTAGAGAAACCCTGCTCTATCTGGCTGCTCTCTAGACCTCCAGGGGGGAAGGAGGTTCAAAGACCAACTAAACACTGTCGTATCTCAGAGAGTGGTCTTTACACTTGATGCATGTTCCTCAGATTAACACCTTTCCCTCTCTCTGGATAAACAGAATTTCTTCAAACAAACACCCTTTGGTTTAACTGTTGCTTTCATCGTGTGGTTCATGAAATAATCACATGGCAGTCTCCCTCCCACTGAGCGGAATGAAAGTTAACTAAAATGTATCATTGAGTGGAACTTTAGACGTCTCCCCGTTTCTCTGGTTATCAAATCTTACACTTAACAGGCACTCGATAAACACTTGGAGAATTTAATTTAATTCCAATATATGGCAGCATGGGGTCAACTGTCTTGTTTATCCTACCGGTACGGGCTGGTTATGTTCGCAAGTGGAAAATGTGGCAAAGGGAAAGGGTGCGTGGTGCAGGCCAGCCGCCGGCGCTCTCTAACGTGCCTACCGCGAAGCTGAGAGCTTTCGCAGAAACTTGCCCCCGAGAGGGCGTCATGAATATTCAACTTATTTTTGGCCCAGTACATGAGCTGACATGTGGCACGCACTTGCTGGCTGAGGAATACATACTTCACAGTGCTGCCCGTTAACGAAACTGACGCATCATGGAGGCAAGGCTTTGAGATGGTCCTTCTAGCCTGGATCCTGGGGTTCTAACCGGCCTTACCTTTCACTCTTTGAAGCTAAAAGCATAATATTTTTAGGGGAGTGTATGACAATGACACCAAGCTAAGCTCAGAAGCCACAAGGGGCTTATTACAGCCACGACATTTCCTTTGTCAGCATGGGACTTAGACCCATGTCCCAGAAAAATGTAAACTCACGTTGACGACCGAGGACCTCCAGGACACAGTTTTCCATATGATTCTGGTAAATGAAGTTCCTTCCAAAGCCAGTCAGGGCACGAAGTGAAAGGAGGAAGGGAAGGGGAAAAGAAGGAGAAGGAACCAAACCCCCAAGGTTTCACCCTTCACTGTGTGTACCCCAATCGCACACCTGAATGCTAAACCAGGATTAATCACCTCACGACGGTACATTGGAAAGGGTACTGTGCTGAGGACTACGAAAGCCTCGCGGCAGTCTCCTTCAGAGGTGTCTCTCTCCCACCCCTCCCGTCTCTCTCTCCCTCTCTCTCTCTCTCTCTCCCCCTCACGCACATGCACGCACACACGGGTGAAGCACATATAGTACGGAAGGGATGATAAGCCATATGAGCACATAGTTTCTTGAACAAAAACTGAGAGCAAGCAGCGGGACGGCAAGCGCCCCACCGATCCGCATGTAATAATCCCTGTGGACTCAAGTCCTCTTCATTATCATCATCATCGGCCATTCAAGTCATTCGGGGGGTTACGGAAACAAAGAATGGATATAAAACGTCACTCTGCCTATGACCTGAATTCCTTAAAGGATAAAAAGGAAAATTATGTCCATCACATCCCTATTTATAATATCAAGATTATAGAAACAACCTAAATGCTCAAATGATAGGGAAATGGTTACATTAAATCGAGATCCGTGAACTCAGGTATTCGGCAATGACAAACACTGGCTTCGAAGAGGACTATGAAGGTAAACAAACATCAGGCCATACACTTACATATATTACGGTCCATGCACATATAGCTACAAGTATGTAGTAAAAAGCCTAAAAAGACCTACACCAAAATAAAATGATAACCGTTGTATCAGGGTACAGTATGGGTCACCAATTTCAATTCTCCTGCTTCCTGGGGCGCCCGGGTGGCTCAGTCGGTTAAGCATCCAACTTCGGCTCGGGGGTTTAAGCCCCGCATCGGGCTCTGTGCTGACAGTTCAGAGCCTGGAGCCTGCTTCAGATTCTGTGTCTTCCTCTCTCTCTCTGCCCCACCCCTGCTTGCACTCTGTCTCTCAGAAATGAATCAATATTAAAAAGTTTTTAAATTCTCCTGCTTCCTATTTTCTACATCCTACAACATAGTCGCTATATATTTATAACAAAAGAAAAAACTGAGTTTGGAGAATATTGGATCTAGAAGAAGAAACAGCCTAGAATCCACCCCCTCCCAGGCAGGTGCTGGAAGGTGAGCCCACCCCTTGTGATGGTGAGCCTATGCCCCACCCCCAGCCCCCAGCGACGGGGGGGGGGGGGGGGGGGGGGGGAGCTCCCACAAGCCCTCACTGGGACCACTCTGCAAAGCTTTCTTCCTCCCTGGGGGACCACACCTCCTCGTGTGGCCTCTATGACCTTAGACCGCACTGAATAAAAGCCGGTTTCACCTCCTCTCGCCGGCCACCGTATTTTACTGAGCAAAGGAGGTGGCAATGCTAGATGGTAACATGGTGACGGTGGTGGAAAATCCAGAGGCCCGGCAACAGTGGTGGAAGAGGGCTGTGAGGACGCAATGGGAGGAGTGGGAGAGGAGGGTTTCGAGAGTGAACGGCAGTTGGGGGAGAGAGAGCGAGCTGGCCAGGGGGTAAGAGAGGAAGAGGGAAAGGGGAGGAGATGGGAGGGAAAAGAGAGGGAGGAGGAAGAGGAGGGAGGAGGAAGAGGGATTAGTAAGAAGGGGAGGGAAGGGCAGGGGTATGGAGAAGCGGGACATGGAGGAAGGTGAATGTGGGTGAGAAGAGGGACAGACAAACCGAGGAGAGGAGGGGGAGGAACAGAGAGGACGGGGTGGTGAGGAGGTGGGAAAGAGAGAATGAAGGAAAGACAGACAGAAAGAAAGAAAGGCAGAGGAGAAAGGGACAAAAAAGAGAGGGGCCCAGGGAAGGGCAGGAGAGAAAGAGTAGGAGGGAGGGAGGGTCAGAAGAGGGTGGGGGGATGGGAGATAGGTGGACGGTGAGGGGAAAGATAGGGTCTGAGGGCAGAGAAAATTAGGGAAAGAGCGAGGAGTAAAGAGAAGGTATGGGGAGAGGGGAGGACAGAGGGTGGGGGTGAGGTGGGGGATGGGAAAAGAGAGAAGGTGCTGGGGGAGGGGGGCGGGAGGAGGTGGGGACAAAGAAAACAGGGAGGGAAGAGAAGTTAGGAGGGAGAGAAGGTGGCAGGGAGGGTGGGGGAAGGTGGAGGGAAGAGGGGAAGAGGGGTTACAGGGAAGGCGGCAGAGGAAGAGAGAGACAACCCGGAAATGTGAAGGGAAGGCCAAGGGAGGGAGGACGGAGAGATGGAGGGGGGGGGAGTGCAAGGGATGAGAGGCAGGTGAGGGGACCAAGAAAGGGTGGGGGAGAAAAGCGGCGAGGAGAGAAAGGAGAAAAGAAGAGTGGAGGAGGCATGAGGCTGGACAGAGGCTGCCCGCCGGGCTTCAGGGTGACAGTCCCCTGCCCCCTTTCCCCTTCATCTCTCCGACTGGGCGGTTACCTTGCCAGGCAGTGGCTGTTTTTCACAACGTCTTCATCTCTTCCTCCATTTAAGAACCCACAGGTTCCCTAAAAGAGCCAGAAAGTGTCACAACTGTACCCCACCCCCACAGCGTGCTATCATCGACCCATCCAAATGCCCCCAAAGTCACATCTACACTTTTTTTGCACGATTGGCATCTCGAAGGATAAAAATAACCCCGTTACTCACCCAGAGGCACAGCTGTGCCTGACGTGGCCAGGACCCCTTCCTCAGGGGAGCCTCGCAAAAGGGGCTCCAAAGATGCATGGACCATCGTCGGAGGCTCCAGCACCACCTCACACTCATCGCCCCTTGGTCAAGAGAAAGCCAGGAAAAATGGGCACAGGTACTGTGGCTTACGGCTTTCAAACATCCTCACTTACAGTGCCTGCCCCAAGAGTGGCCCCCCCAGGGACTGCTCCCAGGGGCAGGGCTCACCAAGCACTGCTCCCAGGGGCAGGGCTTCGTTCAGATCGGGGCTGTCCCGGCACCTAGCACACACCTGGCACGTTTACAGGGATTGGAACCGGGTACATCCTTCTCCTCCCAGAAGTGGGCCCACAGCAGCCACCTGTGTATCTTTGGGGGCGACGTGGACAGTGGGCTCAGTCTTGTTAACGAGAATTTGGAACTGGGACGACGAATCGAGCCACTCCTAACAAGTGGCTGGAACTGTGGCATGTGCCCCATGAATGAGACGCGCAGAGAGAAGGGGACGGTGCAGGGAGGAGAGAAGGTGAGACGGCACGTGGGGCAGTTAGCCCATCCCTGGTTCTGGGGCTTCTTGGGGCCCTTGGGTTGCATGAGAGGCCCCGGTGGCCCTGTAATAAGCCCTCCTTTCCAGGTTAACAGGCTCTGCTTGGCTTCCTCACTTGAAGAAAGTCCTTACTGCGCATACACAATAGGAAGCAGGAGACAGTCCTAAGCCAGTTAAGAAGCGTGGTCCCGATCAGTTAAGATCCAGGACAAAGGTCCTAACCAGTTAAGAAACCTAGATCAGCTGAGACTCAGGAGTACACGGCACAATCTCCTAGACAGCTCTCCCAAAATATGCCTGTCGGTCCATCAAAATCAGATGAGGGGGACCCAGACACAGGGTTCTGATGCACATTCCTAGGGGAGGAAGCCACCAGCTACAGAGAAGTTCTCCTCTCTGCAATGAATCATGACCTCATAGCATAAAAAGGAGGAAGAAATAACAGAAATAGATGTCCGCTGCTACGGGCGTAAACTCTGCCTGGAAGATTTTGGGAGAAATAAAACACAGACAGCCTTGGTCGGGGGGCGGGGGGGGGGGGGTGTGGGGAGAGGGGGAATCACCAGGGAAATGGAGGGCTGAGATCCAGAAGGAGACCTGTCATTGTGAGCACTTTTCACCTTTGGAATTTTGAATCATGTGGATGTATAACCTATCATAGAAACTGACTTTAACAAATGTTCTGAAAATTTCCCCAGCAAGTAGGTATAGTCTTGATCCCCAACAAACAGGTGAACTGCTTCCCTTTGCAAATTCTGTCTTCAAGCGATGACACCCCTACTCCCATTCTCTCCCCTGACCGCCCCTCCCCCCAGCGAATTACTTTCTTTTCATTTCTTTGCTGACAGTCAAAGGTAACAATTAAGCTAAAACATCACCTTCGATTCCCCAACACTTGTTCTGCCCAACCTGCTCAGGTGTCAACGGTGAGCCACCTGCCAGACTGAATTTGGGGTGTCACCTCCATTGTCCATCTAATATTTTATGGAGAACGAAGGGGCAGTGAGAAATCACTGGTTAAGAGGTGAAAAACTATCCCATTTTGTTGGTTGTGAAGAGGGGGTTGGGGTTTTGATTTTTGAATGATCAAAACAGGAGAAAGGTAAGGCCCATTTATGAGACCACTCATGTCAAATGAATTTTACTCAGAAGCTAGCATGTAAAACACGCAAGCAGAAGGTAGCATCCCGAAGAATCTGGTGAAGAAAATGAATATCCATGAAGAAGCCGGCTAAGAGGAGGGGAGAGCACAGCCAGGAAGGCCTTACCCAGTTCTTATCCAAAACAACATTCAAGTACCTCCTTTGAGCTCTTAGGCACAAAAAAGAGAACTAGCTGGAATAATTAGGGAGGACACTAAGCTAATTAAAGACTTTTCACACAGGGAGTGGGTGTGTGATGGATAAAACTAGTGCAGCCCCAGAGGACCAGACCTAGAACAAGGCCCGGAGTCTTCCAAGTCTAGAACAGTCTAGAAAAATCCAGCAAAAACACAAGGGCTGGTGTTTGCATACTGACTGATAAGACATTGAAGTTTAAGGAGATGGTGATTTAAAGTGTCTATACATGCTGTACTTCGGTGCTTAAAGACTTAAATTTGTTGGGCAAAATGAGTAATTAATGAGCAGTCAACATTTAGAGTATTTAATCCAAGACACTGAGGAAGGAACAGCAGTATGGATTGAATAGCACTTCATCTGGCCACTCTGTCCCTCACCTGGGGGCAAGCCAGCCTCCTGCAGTGGCCCCACCACTTCCATGGCCACTGGAAGGAAATCAGCTTAAGGCCTTTGCTGGGCTTTTCTTGCCAACTGAATACAGTTCAGTGAGGAGAAATATTAGTGAGGATTTCTTTGTTATTAGGGTTTTTTCTTCCCGAGCCTAAATATGAGCACAGTTTATCACTGCAGTCAGGTCCACGGGCTACGTTTTGCTTTGCTGAAGTGTCCCCTACTGAAAACCACCAGCTTGCCTGTAAGATATTTACCCATAAAAAAACAATCAAGTTGAAAACCAACTTCTCATAATCACCTGGGTTGCCAGCGTACCTTTGCCAGCTGAAGGAATTCAGGCAAAGAAACACACGACTCTATCGACTCTCTCTGTGTGGATTGGACGGATCGGTTTGGCAGTGCAGTGCTTTCTCCCATGACCGAAATATCCCGATGAACCCCAGCAAATGACAAGGAAGTTACCCAAGCAAATAACTCACAAATGCTTGAGGACAGAAAAGGAAATTCACAATTCCGCACAGGGTGAGAGGGATATAACCAAGGGAGGTGGCTGGGGGACAGAGAGGAGGCAGTGAGCAAACACACGGAAAAACAACGAAACCATACTTTCCCTTTTCCTGGATCTTTGGAATCTTAACCGGGACCCTTGGACTTCCACCAAGTGTTCTCCAAAATGCCCTGGGCAGCCAGGAACCCCCCAGGGGATATGGATTCTATGCTTCAAGTTGGAAACTTGCCAGGGAGGGGTGATGAAAACGTTTTCGAAATAGATAGAAGTGCTGGTTGTGCAACACTGCGAATGCACTTCATGCCTCTAGACTGCGGACTTAAAAATGGTTAAAATGGCAAATTTTGTTCTATCCATTTTACCATGATTTTAAAAATTTATACTGTAATATACCAAAAACCACTGAACTTCACACTTCCACTGGGTGAATTGTAAGGTATGTGAATTATAACTCAATAAAGTTGTTTGTTTGTTTGTTTGTTAATTTACCGGGGAAACAGCTGGTAGAAAGAGCTTCGCTGGGAGAAGCAGGAGCCTGATGTTTACTGCGCCCCTACCTACAGAAGTCGCTAGTTCTTTCCTATTTAAAGGGACCTGGGTCCTGCATCTGGGGGACCATGTCGCTTTGCCTCTCAGAGTCTCAGTTCCGTCATCTGATGGCGTGGGCTGCCATGACTGCCAAGGACCTTTCCAGCACTTCAGTTCCAGAGACCGATGTGTGAGTGGCAGAAGGACCCACCATCTGCCACTCGGCACACAAGCTCATCCCACTAGGAAGGCAAAACATCAGGGGAGCCAAACACGGCAGAGAGAAGTTTAACAACTTTGCAACCCAGGTATTGACAGAAGAGAGGCAATGAGCTGCGTTAAGACACTTTCTACTCAAAAACAAAATGGTGAAAGAATGCCAAAGAGCCCTGCTTTCCAGTGACTTCTTGGTTTATTCATAAAACAAAGGCTGTGGCTACGGACGGAACCTCGTGTCCGGAGCAGCTGATGACGAAGGATGCAAATGGCGCTTCAGTCGGCTGTGTAACACTCAGAGCAGGCTTCCCCAACGTGCGGGGCTGGGCAACTACTGGGGGGCTGTCCTGTACATTGTACGATGTGTAGCAGCATCCCGGACCCTTGGCCCCCGACGCCAGTAGCCTGACCTCCCGCACCGGCTGTGACGACCAAGTGTCTCCTGACATTGCCAAATGTCCCCCTGGGGCGCAAAATCGCCCCCGGTTGAAAACCACTACCGGAGAGAATTTTCCGTCTTGAACTTGCAGTTCTTTGTTGAAGCCATATGACATGTGGTGTCACCCTTCTCATCCACGGCAGTGCAGGCCACCATGAACTGTCAGCGAACAGACCTTGTCAGCACGCTGTGCCCGGGGGACCTTACAGAATTGCACACACGCTCCTGGCAGCCAATAGCCTACGAGAATTTCAAGTAGTAACCATAGTTGGGTGAAAGGGTTACTCATTCATTCATTCAGTAACATATGGCACTTACTGTATGCCAGGCAATGAGCCAGGGCAATGTAGTTGGGGACACCCTGTCAGAGACGAACAGACTTAATACGAGAGGACGTGTTATACAGAACGCTGTGGAGCGGGCCTCAAAAGATGAACAAGGGGTGTGACAGGCTGCTGACAGCCCCCCGAAGATGTCCACATCCGAATCCGCAGAACCTGTGACTCTGTCACCTTCTGTGAGAAAAAGGACTTTGCAGATAGATTAAGTGACGGGGCCTGAGATGGGGGGTAGCCGGAATTACCTACGTGGGCCCCATATAATACAAGGGTCTTTCTAAAAGGAAGGCAGGAAGTTCAGAGTAAAAGAGGAGATGTGAAGACAGAAGCAGAGGTTAGAGTGATGCGGCCACAAACCAAGGAATGTGAGCGCTTCTTCCGGAAGCTGGAAGAGGCAAGGAAATGGACGCTCCCTTAGAGCCTCTAGAAGGACACAGCCCTGCCCACACCTTGATATCAACCCAGTAAGACCCAGTTTGGACCTCTGACCTCCAGAAGTGTAAGATTACAAATTTATGTTGTTTTAAGCCACCGGGTTTGTAGTATTTTATCACAGCAGCAAGAAGAAACTAACACAGAGGGACTGCGAGGCAGAGAAGAGAGTGAAATCGCTTTCCGGTGAAGGGAAAGGAACTACACGGCAAAGGCTCAGAGGCCTGAACAGCACGGAACAAAGGCAGGCGTGGCTGCCAAGCTCCCCAAAGGCTTTGCTAAGGCTTTCAGGATCTAAAGCATCTGCGGAAAGGTGGTGGATGACCCCATTCCAGAAACATTTGGGGCTTGACTGTACACTGGGAAGAAAGGAGAGAGAGAAGGGAAGGAAGAAGAGGCAAGGCCAAGAGCGGAACACCTACGGAAGTGGCGGGAAAGGTGGTGATACCCTCCCGGAAGTGGGGAGCAAGGAGGAGAAATGCTGAGCCCAATGTATAGCACGCTCTGGTTGAGGTGTCTAAGACACACCTGGCTAACGTTAGCTAGAAGGTGAGGAAAAATAATGAATTCAACCAATATTAATTTGGGGCTTCCAATGTGCCAGCACAGGACAGGGACACAATGACCAAACCCATGCAGTTCCTGCCCTCCTTAAGCATGGAAGAGAGAAGCAGAAGAGTCAGTATCAGAGTGAAGCGATAGGAAAGAGACCTGACCGGCCATGGCTGGCTTGGAAGACGGAAGTAGGCCATGAGCCAAGGAATGCAGAAGACTCTGGAAATGGAAAAAGCAAGGAAAGGGATTCTCCCCTAGAGCCTCCGGAAGGAATGCAGCCCTGCCTACATCTTGATCTTGGCCCAGTGAGACCTGTGTTAGACTTCTGACCTCCAGAACTTTAAAAATAATAAACTTATGGCATTTGGGGGCACCAAGTTTTTGGTGATTTATTACAGCAGCAATCAGAAACTAATACAAGTACCAGGTACAGAAAATGAAGAACAAAGATCAAAAACCCTAATAATGCTAATAACGTATTGTAATGTTCCCTCTAAAGAGGATGGAGGGAAAAGAAGGATGATGGCAAAGGCCTATGGGATACTCTGATAAAAGTCCAAGCGACACTGAGATGAGCCAGCTGGTGTCACTAACGCCCAGGTGCTGGAGGTCTGGCATGGACTAGATTCGTGGGAGAATCAACACTGTACTGTCTTAGCGACTCCATAAGAGGTTTGTTCTCAACTAGGAGCATACTCTTCTCCTTCTCTAAGGCCATGTGTCACTTGTAACAGCATCTTCGATTTGACCAGAGTGCCCACATACTACTCTTCAGTGACCCACACACTCTGGACCTCAGCTTTCTCGCCTGCGCGACAAGGGGGTCTACACCCGACCTTGACCGTGCATCAGAACCACCTGGAGGACTCCTTACGACACCAATTGTTAGGCTCCCCGTCCCCACCCCAGTTCATCATTCAGTCGGCAGAATTGGGGCCAGAGAATCTGTAGCTTTAACAAGACCCCGAGGAGGCTCGTGCTGGGGACCACACTCTGAGAACCACTGCGTGAGACTCTCCTCTCACAATGAAAGGATCCTAGTATTTTTCGGCCCTGCGTCTTTCCCATGAAGAGCCATCCTGACTTACTGGTTCTCGGCAGCTTGCTCTGTGGGACTCTGTACCTCTTCCCCTGGTATGGCATTTCAGTTGTCCATTGTGCTTAATGTTGAACAGTCCCAAGACTAGAACTGGCCCGTATTAAGGAAGTAGCCACAAAATATACCTAGACAGCCATCCCCCCCCCCACCCGCCTCCTTTTCCCTGCCCCCATTTATCACTGAGTTAACTCAGAGAAGCAGCCCCTGCCATCCGGGAGCTGGCCGGGCAGTCTCCCATTGAACAAGCAATTTCCCCAGAACGCCAACGTCAGACAAGGCCACTCTGTGACCAGGATGGGACAAGACAAAAACAAGACCACTCTGTAATCCTGTCTGAACACAGAGAACAAGTGAGCCTTGTCCAAACCACAAGTCTCCACACATCCCCGAATCCTGGCCAATATGAGTGACTGCCGCTCCTTTACCAATACAGCCTTTCTCTGGTCTTGCCTGCTTCTCGATAAGATATGCGAAGACCCTCTACCACGGAAATCCCTCCCTTCCAGCCAACATCCAATCCAGAGAACCCCTGGCTTCCTCTCTCTTCCTCTCTTTCTGTCCCTCTCCTGCTTGTGCTCTCGCTCGCTCGCTCGCTCAAAATAAATAAGTAAACTTTAAAAAAAAACATTTCAAATATAAGAGTTGATGAGAGAATATCAGTAATTCAAAAACAACTGAAGGTCTGTGCAACCAGCAAGGTAGCACGTTCTGCCTGCGTCGTGATGGATACGAAGGGGCAAAGTAAAGGCGATGAATGATAAAGGTGGAGTCTTTTCTTCCATTTCTAACTCTAGACTGTGACGGCCAACGTCATTCATTTTTGCTTTAGTTTAGCATAAAGTAATCTCCCACCAAAACAATACATTGCTGAAAACAGTCCAAGCTTTGTTGTTACTGTGGAATTTTCTACACAAAAATCATTTGCTGGGCTTGCAAATCCTTCACTATTCACGGGTTTGGATCGTTAATATTTGTGTAATCGTAATCACAAGAGGCTCTGCCTGCATCTGGCACTGTAGGCATCTGCCTGCAAGTTCCGAGGGCACGTTCTGAGGGCGCTTTTGTAAGAGGCCATTTTACAACTAACTGGCTTCACTTCAGAGTTAGGATCTGACGCTCTTCAGTTACGTTTCAGATTAAATCTATATAATACAATTTTACCGTGTTCGCCATCAACAGAAAAATCATTACCAGGCCAGGTAAGAAGGCAAATGCATCAAACTGTACACTGGACAAATCTTTTGGAAACCAAGGAGACTTGGGGGATTGGGGAAGGGGGCGGTGCCTGTGTGTACGCACACACCTGCTTCAGAAACAGCACTATTAGGTGCCTCCAGCGGAAGACAGACCTGTACTTCTTCACAAATACACTGCTGAAGACGCCTTAGAAAACAGCAGGTGATCTTTAGCCATCAACAGCTACGGGCATGTTAAGTCCCACTGTAAACATTTAAATTAATTAAACGACAGCATTCATTTTAATCTTATCACCTCTAAGTAGTAACACCTGAAATAAATGAAAATCAGTTTCTGCACCCCCTCCCTTTTGTAATGGTTACAGTAAAAACAGACTAAGCTTGAAAGGACTATAAACTGCAGAAGCGGTATCTAATTTTCTTAGGAGCCTCTGGATAATGAAAACAGTTCAGACTTGAATAATAAACAGGTCTGTTTCTTCTTAAACTGGACTCCTCTTCCCACTGAGATACAGAAAGCATGGTCCAGCCACAGGAAACATGTGGATCTAACTTCTTTTTTTTTGTCCAACCCTCTCGGGACCCACAAAAAAAGGAAAAGTGATCAAAATATCACTTTTGGTTACCTCAGGAAAAACCAACCTGTTACTAATCAGTAATGTCTAAAGGATATGCTTCTGTTAATAAACTCAATCATCTTATTAGATGCCAAAGAAAAACAAGAGTGTTGAGCTAAGCATTTTGTCTTCCACCAAGTAGGAGGGTCTTGTACCCCCTCATTCATTCATTTATTCAATAAATGTTTATTCAGGGCCTGCTCCACACCAGGCACCAAAGAAAACAGTGCCGAGCAAAACGGCGCCCACGCAGTTCTGTCCCTCCAGTCATGGAGCTTACAGTAGGGGAGATAAATGTTATACTCAAATAAATATGTAATACCGATATGTTTTTAAAGGTGCTAGAGAAGGGTAACAGAGAAACTAATTTAGACTGGAGGTGGTGCAGGGACCAGAGCACTGAGAAAAAAGTGACATTGAAGCTGAGAGGCCACTGGATGGCCAGGACTTTAGAAAAGGAAAACCATTTTGGCAGTGACCACAAATGGGATTTTAACAGCCTGTCAACAACTGATTGGGCTAAGCCTCCCCTTTTTCCACTGCATCGTCTTCAGGAGCATCCTATGACTGCTTGCCTATCACTGGACTCGCCTACTCAAATCCTATTACCTGAACACAGAAAGGTCTCACTTTATTACGATTTATTATAATCTACAGCCTTCCTATGCTTGGCCTAGAAACACCCAAAAATAATCTGCCAAAGGCATGAAAGAAAGAGATTGGCTGCCAGCAAGCATATTAACTGGATGGGCCACACGATTACTAGCCCAGGCAATCACAAGTCCTTTGCCCAATAAGGTGCCACATCCTCTGGGCGAGGTGGCTCCAATATGCCAGAGTCTATACCAGATGGGACCCAGGGGGCCTAATGGTTAGTTGCCTACTTGGAACTCATGTTCGACCAGTAAAATCGAGGACTGGATCACGGGCTCCAGTTCCCCAAGCCTTCAGACTTACGAGATGTAGGAAGTGCCCTTTGAGCATCACGCAGCGGAGAGCTCGCCAGGCTGAGAGAAGGCAGGCAGGCGGAGAGAGGGTCAGGGCCGGGAGGAAGAGGGGCGCCGAGGGAGACACGTCAGGCGCTCAGGACCCGAGGATGGCACGCCAAGCCGGGTACTGGGGCGTTTCCCGCACCCCCCCCACCACGTCGTCCCCCAGCAAAGGCAACTCGGCCCCTGGCCGCGCGGAGACCCCGAGATTCCTGCTTCCCCTGCGGCGGGGCCAGTGGGACAGATACCGGGAACCCGGCGCAGGGCCGGAGCCCACCAGCTCCCATTACCCACGTCCTCAGCGCAGAGGAGGGCGCGCTGGGGCGAGAAAATGGCCAAGACAAAACTCTCCCCGCCCACCCGAAGCACCAACCACACCCCCTGCATCCCTCAGCCTCAGCCGCCCCGGGCCGGCCCGCGATCCTCCGCCCAGGCCCCCGCGGGGTTCCCGTCGGTGCCGCGCGGGCTCAGCAGGAACGCGAGTGGGAGTGAATGGGGGTGCGCGAGGTAGGCAGGGTGCCCACCGCGGTGTCACCGCCGGGGCCCTGCCCCCGGAGCGCCCTCCCGACTCCGCAGTCCCGGGACAGGCGCGCCGCCCGCAGGCTGAGGTGGGCACCCGGGCATCGGGGCGCGGGCAGCCCCCTACTCACCCATTGGCGTCGAGCCGGGCCGGGCCGCCGAGGCAGCGTGAAAGTTGGCGGAGGCGGGCGCGGGGGTCGGGCGCCGGGATCCGGGCTCGGAGCTCGGGGCGCAGGGGTCCGGACGCGGCGGCGGCTGGGCCGGCTTTCTCCTCAGTAGCGGCGGCGGCGGCGGCTCAGCGCCGCCCGCTGCTGCCTCTGCTGCTGCTGCCGCTGCTGCCCCGGGGTGAATCCTGCTGCTGCTGCTGCTGCTGCTGCATCGCGGCCCGCTGCGCCCGGCTGCGCCGGGTTTCCTGCTCCCCGCGAGTGGAAATTGCGAAAAAAAAAAAAAAGAAGAAGAAGAAGAAGCGCCGCCCAGCCCAGCGCCCGGGAGCCGCGGCCGCGCAGCCTTCTCTCCCCCCTCCTCTCCGCCGCCGCCGCGATGCTCCTGCGGCTCTGCCTGCCGGGGACGCGCTGCCGCCGAGGCGGGGGCGGGGCCAGCGAGGGGCGGAGCCGGAGAGGGGCGGGGCCTGTTCGGGGCGGAGCCGGGGGCCGGCGCCCCGGGCCTCCCTGCGGCTGCGGCGCTCGGGCGCCCCCCTCACCGCCCGCTGTGGAGGGACCCTGCTCTGTGAGGCCACCCCACACCCGCGGCGTTTCGGCTAACGCCCGGGGAAATGCCGCGAGACTCCTCGAGACTGGAAGGGGGGTCGTGGGGGAGGGGGCGTCCGAGCGGAAGGGCACGTGGGAAAGGAGGTGAAAGCGGCAATCCGTAGGGTGCGACGAGGGGTGGAGGACCGGCTGGGGTACGATAGACCGTGGCTAGGTGAGGGAATGAACACCTGCTGAGGGTGACGGCGGGTAACCCGGGGAATCGGAGATCGAGGCAACCCAGATTAAGCTTTCACAGAGGGTGCTGTTGCAAAGGCAGGAGAAGGGGTCCCTATGAAGGGATAGAAAAGCTACATCCATTCAGGGCAGCGTGGGAAAGGCGGACGGACCAAGTGAGATTTCGGCGTATAGGAGGAGTTGGAACTGAGATTCGGAAAGACAGAGAAGGGTGCAGCGGGGCTGGTGGGGCACATCACCCCACACAGACCCTCGCAGGGACCCTAAACCCCGCACCCCCGTGCCTTGGCCGGGTAGGGTTGGGTTGCTCAGCTCTGTTCCCAAGCACCGATGTTCCCAAGAATCTCCTGAGGCAAGGGGCTGACTCCCTCCCCAGCCAAGGTATTGTGCCACATTGACCTCCCAGACCTGGGCAGCCGACCTTTGAATGGGCGCTGAAATGGAAACAGGGAATCATAGGTAACTCACAAGCTCCTTTTTGGGTCCATCCACCACTGCACACCTTTCGCCATAAATTCTTTGCCAGCCAGCACCACATTCATTTACCATCAGGTTATTTCCTTTTCCCTTTCCACCATCTGGTGGTAGGACGAGATAGTGAAATAGATGGGAGACTTTCAAAAAGAGAAAATAAAACAATTAAGAAATTAAATCATTGACCCCTGGAAAAATGGAGGAGGCTGAAGGTTAGTGGACCCAGAGGTGACAAATAAAAGCTAACCCCCCTACCCAATATAGACCTGTCTTCATACCTCACCCATGATGATGAGACAACTCTAGTAAACTGGTTACATCCTGGGATTTCTGCCGAAAGATGGTCTTATAATTGTTTCATTAGCTTTATTAAAAAAAAAAAACTCTCAAAGAGTCTTACCAACAAGAGATCAGTAGTATCATGTTTCTAAATGCTATTCTTGTGTGTCAGAGCAGTCTAAACAGGAGACTAATCAAGGGGGAGAAGACCTGTCCACGGAGCTACTGAGAAGGTAGTAGGGAGCGACGTCAATGCAGACTTCTAAGGAAGGGATTAAAGAACGTGGAAATCAGGAATTTGAAGCGTTAAAGGCACGGATGAATACTCATTATGCCTGCTCCAGGATCCACGGTGCCTCACTCATTACATGCCTTGGCATATCAGGGCGACGAGGCCTTGCGATAGGATCTTAGAGTCAACAAACACTGAAACTCACAGGGCATGGCTAAGGCCCACTGTTACTGGCACTTTTTTTTTTTCCTTGAGCCTCACCCAGAATAAGTGCTCTGGGATCTGCCCGATTCCGGGCATGATGGTTTCTGCTAAGGCCAGGGTCACTGGGCTTCCTTATCCCCCTCTCAAAAAGACTCGAGTCCTGAAAGTGACGGGGCATGTTTTCACCAGGAAAGAACTGAGGCGGGCTCGCGGTAGAGAGCCTCTTGGTGCCGAGGATTCTCGGCCGGCTGCCCCGGGCGTTCTCAGAGCAGTGGGCCCAAAGCCTTCGAACGGCGTCAGTGACTCATGGCTTACCTGGACGTTGCAGAGACCGATACACCTAAACCAGTAAACTGGTGGCTCAATTCTGTAGGGCTCAAAAAAGAAAACTCAGCAGCTTGTCTCATGTCCTGCTTTATCTTTCTCCTCTCTCTGTCCTACGTGGGGAAGACAGTCTCGTTTACGTTTCCCCCCCAGCTTTTCATGGGTGAAGACAGACCACCTGACCTTTTGTGTCTTGTTTTGACTCGGTCTATTTCAAGTCATATCTTTTCCTTCTTGAATCCAAGAACTGGGTTCCTACTCCTCGATCTGGGTGAGCTTCCCGCATGGAGAAATTTGTCATTTTATCACAAAAGACTAATGGCAAAACTTAACATTTTTGAAAATCCTGAGCTCCGCCCTAATTTAAATGCCTTAAGTAAACTAAGTGGCATGAATTCTACTCAAAACACCGTAGAGTTTTCCTCATTTTAAATTTCTCTATTACAAAAATGGACATTGTGCCCCGCACTACCCCCCCACCTTATTGTTTGGTTTTCATGAATTGTTCCTATTGTCCTTTTATTTTTCCTTTTAGAAACTTTTGGTGACCAGCACAGGGGCGGTTAATGTAAAGATTCAAATCCAGCTGCTGACAGGGGCGCCGGGGGGACTCAGTCGGTTAAGCGTCTGACTTGGGCCACATGTCATGATCTCGCGGTTCCTGAGTTCAAGCCTCACATAGGGCTCACTGCAGAGCCTGCTTTGGATCCTCTGTCTCCCTCTCTCTCTGCCTTTCTCTCTCTCTCTCTCTCTCTCTCTCTCTCAAAAATAAATACACATTAATAAAACCCAGCTGCTGACAAGAATAGATGTATAATGCCTCATCCCGCGTCCCTCTTACAGTAGTGTTTTGTAACAGGTAGTGCAATATTTCAAATGACATGAATAACTTTAACCATAACTTTATCCCACTGAACTCCCATTTCGACCCGAATGGATGGATGATGCATTTGGAAATGGAGAGTGGTAGACATGTAACAATTCAAATGATCTCACATGAATTAAAAGGCCCCCCTGTGTGACGCAGTGGTGTTAACATTGTAGATAAAAATGGAAGGCAGTTAAGCCTTTGCCTGTGTAGCTCTTATAGCTTGTCATGCTTGCTCTCTTCAAGCACTCGGACTTGACATCTGTAATTTGCATGTAATGAATGATACTTTGCTTTGATGACCTTTAATATCATCTCTACATTTATAGAAATTACATGCAGAGTGCTTTACAAAGGACGGTCATTATAGGGTGCTTCTGATGCGCTCTATGGAGAATTGGAAAACCTCACGGTGCCAGGAAGTAAGGAAGTGCTCAATAAAAATGATGGCACAAGCCAAAAGGGCACAGGAGTCACCCTGAAAGAGCTCCCAAAGGCCAAAGCAGGAGCAATTCACGCAAAAAGTAACGATTCCTTTGGTATATAACCCGAAGAGCTCATGAAAGTTGTGTCTTTAAGTATATATGGGTATAAACAAATAGCTAAGTAACCATGTCAGGAAGAAGGGACAAGTCTTCCCTACAGAGGAATTCCAACTTATAAATGTAGAAGAAATGAGGGAAAGAGAAAATGACCAGCAGAACACCATGGTTCTAATTGACGCAGGCACGATCCACCTCTGATTTCCAAATTAACGGGTGTGCGTTAGGGAGAAACCCTGCCAGACAGCAGGAGAAGCGAGCAGGCAAGGCTTCGTGCTGACGGTGTTGAGGCAGGCTTTCCCCTCCTTCCTTTGCAACGTGTGTACTGAGTTCAAGATCACGGGTCCGGATCACATCAAAAGCTATAGAAATAAAATCTCGCTCTAATGCCATTGATTTGGCTTGATAACCACTCTTGGAATGACCCTCTTGCTTCTCCTTTTATCTTTTTCAGTGAATCATTTACAACAAATCCAAGGGAACTGGTTTTACCAGCTCTGTGGAGATGAAAATTAACCAAATCAAAGGTGCAGGTCATTTTAAGACAGCTAAACTATGATTATCTTTACAAGGTTTGTAGGAAACGCTTGCTGTGCAGAGGCAAACACAAAAGACGTAACTAAAAGGCGGAACGTGCTCTCCTGCAAGGCTATAATACTGGAAGAGGATGTTCTTGTTTTAAAATCCAAGAGCTGCCTGAGTAATTGACTTCCAAGTTGGTCAGTCACAGGAACTTGCATCTAAAACACACAAGGAGAGCCCCTGTGTCTAGACTGATTTGCCGAGAACATTTTCCCATCCTTTTCCAGAGTACTGCTTTATCTAAGAACATAGTAAGCTGGGAGAACAGTCCTAGGAGATTAACAAGAAATACAGTGTGTACTGTTTTCTACCCACTCTATCCACTCCCCCCCCCCCGCACTTACAAGCGGTCATATGTAAGGAAGGATATTGTGACAAAAAAAAATGAATGAAGTGATATTCCAAAGAAGTTCCAAAAGCATTAACTTAAGATCCTATGTGTGAAATAGGCATCGTAATAAATATTAACAACTTTAAATAGAATAACTGGCATTTAACATTGGAATAAACCATCCTGACAGGCCAGTTTTTAAAAATGGGAGCTGATTGATGACTGGAGGCTTTTGATCTTAAGAGTAATGAAGATTTGGGGGCACCTGGGTGGCTCAATCAGTTAAAGCGTCCAACTTTGGCTCAGGTCATGATCTCACCGCTCGGCTCATGGGTTTGGGCCCCACGTCGGACTCTGTGCTGACAGCTCAGAGCCTGGAGGCTGCTTTGGATTCTGTGTCTCCCTCTCTCTCTGCCTCTCCCTCCTCAAACACACACTCTCTCTCTCTCTCTCTCTGTCTCAACAATAAATAAACATTAAAAAATTTAAAAAGAGTAATGAAGACTTAAAAGTAGGGATTGCGTTACAGAACTGATTTCTCTCTTTCCCCTGAGCTTTCAGGAGAAGCCCAGAGGCTCCAGCGCGGACTTGGCCTGCATCGGAGCTGGGTCTCCGGGCGGCACAGATGTTTGCCGGCGTTCCAGACAGACGGAGGAACACGTGAGAATGCTCAGATTCTGGGGAACAGATGATGTTGCAAGGGAGCCTGTGCGGAAGGGGCGGGAGGACGGCCAAACAGCCGAGTGGAAGCGGTCTCTGTGCCAGGCCCTGAAGCAATAGGAAGGAGCACGGGTTTCTAAGCAGACTGACTTCAGGAAGGTAACCAGAGAGCCCACGGAAGTGGGACCAGAGGAGGGATAGTCTGCAAGTGGGAGGCCACGGACAGGCCTGAGACATTAAAGGCAAGGAATACAATGGCATTGACACTGACAAAGAGGACAGGTAGCATTCTAGAGTCATTTCTGAACTACAGCTGACAGATCTGGTGAGGCAGTGGATTTGGGGAGAGGGTAGGGAGTACAGATGGAGGTTTCGAAAGAAATATTTTGTCAGCTGGGTTGGAAGCTTGAGTAGCCGGAGACATGAACCAAGTGGAGAGATAAGTCATTGCGCACAGGGAGGAGACAATGAGTTCAAATTTGAATCCTAAGACTGGATGCAGGGGCGCCTGGCGGGGGCGGGGGGGGGGGGCTCAGTCGGTTAAGCTTCCAACTTTGGCTCAGGTCACAGTCTGGCAGTTTGTGAGTTCGAGCCCCGCGTCGGGCTCTGTGCTGACGGCTCAGAGCCCAGAGCCTGCTTCGGATTCTGTGTCTCCCTCTCTCTCTGCCCCTCCCCCACTCATGCTCTGTCTCTGTCTCTGTCTCTCTCTCTCTCTCTCTCAAAAATCAATAAATGTTAAAAATAAATAAAAATTAAATTAAAAAAAAAAGAGTGAATGCAGAAGGGAATGAAGTGGGATCCGTGCTATGATAGCGGTGATTCCTGAAAACACGTTGCTAAGTGAAAGGAGCCAGATATTAAAGGATACATATCATATGATTCCAGTTACCTAAAACACCCAGAACTTCCTGAGACAGAAAGCAGATGAGGGGCTGAAGGAGGGGCTGGGGGAATTGGGGAGTGACTGCTAATGGGTAGGAACTTGCTTTTAGGGGTGACAAGAGCTTTTAAAAATGTATCGTGGCGATAGCCGCACGACTCTGAATGCACTGAGACGCCACTGGATCGTGCGCTTTAAAACGGGTGCATCTTACGGCGTGTGAGTTACAGCGCAACAAAGGCTGCTACATATTTTAAAACCTGTGGTAATGAGTACAGAGTTTCAGTTTGGGAAGACGAAAAAGTTCTGGAGGTGAATGGAACAACGCAAATGTATTTAATCCCACTGGACTATGCACTTAAAATAATCACAACGGGGCGCCTGGGTGGCTCAGGTGGTCGCCTGTCCGACTCTTGATGTTGGCTCAAGTCATGATCTCGTGGTTCCTAAGATCGAGCCCCATGTGGCGGCGGCGTGGAGACTGCTTGGGATTCTCTCCCCTCTCTCCCTGTCCTTCCCCCGCTTTCTCTCTCTCTCTCTCAAAATAAATAAACCTTTAAAAACTAAAATAAAAACTAAACTTTAAAAACGATTACAATGGTAAATTTTATGTTATATATATTTTACCCTCATAAAGAAAGAGAGGGACTACCTTCGTAATCGGTGGGTAATATTGGGCCTAGTGAGGATGTTTTTTTCCAGCATTTGCCTTCTCCCATAGCAGCCCCCACTCTGCTACCCAAGCAGGACATCGGTATCGCGATAACCGCTCCCCCATCACCCTCAGCGTCACCCCTTCGGGGTTCAGAGAAACCACGCGCAAAGGCCTGGGTTGAGGGTCATGAGCCACAGCCACTCGCCAGGGCGTGAAGCCCCTGGCGCACACGGCCAACCCCGGGTATGATCTCAAGCCTAGAGGCCCCACGACTTGGTCTCCGAACCGAGTGCTCATTTAATGAGATGAGGCACAACTCTTTGCCAGCACAACTTCTTATTAAATAAAGTCAATCAAATCAAATTCCTCTCCTCAAAAATAATTATCGGCCAGCCAGAGGCAAAAATGGGAAGTGAGTGAAGTTCATCTTTGTTTGGCCTCAATTCTCCTGTGGAAATTTTCTTTCCTGGACCACGCAGTTCTTAAAGCGTGGTCCCCAGGCTGGCAGCGGCAGCCACGGCAGCACAGCGTGGACCCCATCCCGGGCCCCCGAATCAGGACCTCCGGGGGGCGGGCCGCAGTGCTGCATGATGGAACCGGCCCTCCAGGGGATCCTGACGCAGCTCGAGCGTGAGATCCTCGGCTCCCTGGAGCCCGGAGGACCCCTCCGGTCACCGGATGAACCCGGTGAGGCTTTGTCATGAAAAAGGGCTCAGGGGAGCTACCAGTGACCACACCTCTGAGCCGGTAAAACCGATTTGGTGTTTATCATTAGAAAAGTAATACCTGCTCATTATTTAAAAAAAAAAAAGTTAAGTAAAACAAAGATACACCGTAGAAGCTGAAAATCTCCCGCACCCTAACAGCTAGCAATTATTGCAGAGATCTCGATAACATGGTTAACGTCTCTCGGAATGCTTCTTCGGACGTTTTTGAAACGTGTCCTCACGCCAAGACACATGATGGGTTCCACATACCATGATTGTACATATTGTTTAGAGCTGGTAACTCCTTCTCCGGGCTCTGATGATGGAAACTGAGAACCTCGGGGAGGCGGGACTTTTTTCTTGGAGGATTCCCAAATTGCCTTTTCTTTTTCTCATAAATTCAATTGTGAAATACTAAACCTGTCTGGAACAAAACTTGTTGAGAATGTATTTCACAACCTTCTGGGAAGAAATTAGAATTCCTCATAAAAAATGCTTAAGGCCTTCTCTGATGGTCTTTAATGAGAATAAACTCTTTTCGAGGAAACCAGCTACTAGAAAGCTGTCAGAGGTCTAGGGACGTTCTTGAACCTGACCTTCTTCTTCCTCGTGTCCAGTCTAACGAGGATCATCTCACCAAACACTTCCCAGAAAATGTCCGGGCCAAGAGGGAACCTTGAAACTTTGGCATGTGTTCGTAATGACATTTTCTGAAAAGTTTTATATATACATCAGTCTCTCCTAACAGTACACACTACGTTTTTTTCTGAAAAGTTTTCTATGTACCTGAGTCTCTCCTAACAGTACGCACCACACAAGTAGCCTGTTGGATAGGAACTAGACCTCTTCTCAGCACCCAGCTAATGAGTAAAAAGGTTCAACGGTACCTAAAAATCCAGTGTGTTACCCACCTTTTGGAACTGTCTCTGGGCAGCAAGCATGATCTTAGGAGAATAAGTCTTACGATTTATAAAGGGCCAGGGGGCTGCGATACTCTTTTATCCTCTTTAAAGTCTCACGACAGTCATGTAAGATATTACTATCCCCATTTTATGAGGGCAGAGACTCCAGTTCAGAGAGGCTACATGTCATGCCCTACACCCCTTAGCAGGAAAGAGAGAGACAAGCCTGGGAAGGAAAAGTCAGCTGTGTCTGATTCCATTAGAAACTATGGAGTCATCTGAAGTCGAACAAAAGCAACCCGATTTTTTTTATGGTTTAGAATTGCTGCTATTCGATGGCCCTAATAGAAAATTTAAATGGATCCTTGTGAGGGTTTTGCTTGCGATAAAATTTAGATACATATAAAATGTTCGTGACAGAACACTGAGCGATAAAACACAGAGTACATATTTATACGGATCCTATAGTTACAATAGCCTTCTAACTTAGAAAACACATTAACAACTTTCGGGGTACTTGGGGGCTCAGTCGTTTGAGCGTTCAAACTTCTCCTCAGGTCATGATCTCACAGTTCATGAGTTTGAGCCCCGAGTGGGGCTCTGCGCTGACGGCTCGGAGCCTGGAGCCTGCTTCACATTCTGCGTCTCCCTCTCTCTCTGTCCCTCCCCCGCTCATGCTCTGTCTGTCTGTCTATCTCTCTCTCTCACTCAAAAATAAGTAAACATTAAACATCTTTTTAAAAAAGAAAGAAAATACATTAACAACTTGGGAAGTAAATTCTCCAAAAGGTTCAAAGGTCATCGTAGTGTCGTGTGACGGTAGTTGATCCTTTTCCCTTCTACGTTCTGCGCCTGCGCGGAGAGGAGGCGGTACAGCCATTGGCTTCGTCCGGTATTAGCAGGTGTGCAGTCTTGGGAGGTTTCTGAGCCACTCTGTGCCTCAAATTCCTCATCTATAAATTGGGTTAGCATAAGGCTAAAATGGGCAAATGCTTATAAAATGCTTAGGATAGTATCTGGCAGTGTTCCAGACTTTGGTAAATGAGTGTCATTCTAGTAGTGGAAAAGGCTGCTTTTTAAGGTTGTTATACTTTTATTATTTCATACTTTCCTCGTTTGAATATCTTAGAATAAATAATGACTATAATTGAACAAACATTTTTAATGTTTATTTATTTGTGAGAGAGAGCGAGCGAGGGAGGGAAAGAGAGAGAGGGAGACAGAGGATCCGAAGCAGGTTCTGTGCTGACAGCAGAGAGTCCAATGCGGGGCTCAAACTCACGAACTGTGAGATCACGACCTGAGCCGAAGTTGGACACTTACCTGACTGAGCCACCCGGGCACCCCTGAACAAATATATTTTTAATTTAATTTAAAGTTTAAACATCATAACTATAGGACTTTAAAGTGAGCACCTAATTTGACGATTTGTAACAAAATCTTGAGAAATACACACTTTGGTTAATCCTGGCACACCGGCTACTTGTGTTACCATCATTCCCTCTCAGATCCCAGTAAAATGATAATAAAGGAATAAAGAGGGCATCCACCCACGAGGACAAGGAGAACTGGACAGGGAACATCACAAGACTAGGCATTTCAAGGCACTGCTGGGGCTCAAACAGCAGCCCAGGAGGGGTAACAGGCTGAGCAGGAAACCACCAAATAGGGGTCCGCAGCAGATCTCAGAAAGGAAGCCCGTTGGCTGAGCAAAATCCAGGCGGGGCTCAGAGCCGCAATCAAGGGGACAGCGCCACCGCCTGTACGCTGAGAGGCTGGACCCGCGGTCCCCTGCTTCCCCTGCTGCACGGGACATTAAACCCAAGAAGATCCAGTACCCGGAACCCTAATGACCAAGCCTGCCCTCCCCCCCACGGACAGGGGGTGGGAGGCACCTTCTGCAGAAAAGCCGAGGGGGCTCAGAGAAAAGACCCCTAGATGCGGATGTGGGAGAAACCGGAACGTAACACTCCTTCCCTGGAGGCGGCAAATACCAGCTGCCTGGGTGGATGAAATTTACAGAGGCTTCCCGTCAAGCTCTGGGAACACTTCGCCAGTGAAAACTGGGATGAGCGGTGGGACCTTCTCAGAGATTCTTGAGAATTGGTGCGGCTTCTGTGCCAGCTTCGGAAGCTTTGGGCCTTGGCATTGCATGCCAGCCCCTCTGACCTTTCGGGTAGTGTCCATAACCTGTACCCTCACCACCGTGTCTAGCTCTTCCAACCCCCACACGAGCCCCTAATTCTACATTCAAATTTTTATACCTGACACACGCCGAGTGGCTTCTATTTTCTTGACCGGACGCAGTCTTCCTTTTCCATCCTTGGTCCTCCTCCAGCCTGCTCTGGGTGCTGGGAATATGGATGACTTCGGGTCAAGTTCATGCAGCGGACAGCACTGGCAGAGATGGATGGCAGGAGGAGGGAGAAGTCAGGGTACACGCTCCTTTCATTGCTTCCCTGATGTGTCAATAACGGGTCGTGTCCTTCTGCGGAAGAGCCAGCTGCCGGTCGGTCAGGTGGCCCTTTCCATATGGAGACCCTCACTTGGTTGCAGATGACTCCTTCCTTTTGCCCGTTTGGCCTGACGTAGTAAAAGCTCTCCGTTATTCCTGCCCATGGCATGCTGAGCTATTCTTTGCCGTTTCCCCTAAACCCTGCCCACATCTTCATAAATAATTCTTGATTAAGCCCTTCCTAATGGCCCAGTTTAAGTGCAGTGTGTGTTTCCTCCGAGGCCCAGGCTGACACGCTGCCCCATCACCCTTCTTCAGACCCCTGCCGGGCTCCCGGGATGGCCGGAAGGCTTTGAGGAGCGTTCGACACCAGTAGAAGATCACCAGACGTTCGAGGAACGTTTCTGTCGTGGAGCGAAGAGATGAACAGAGAGCTAAGGAAGGGAAACTATATGTGAAACCAGCGGAGACTCCAAAGTCGACTCCCGCGGCGGTAAGAGATTCTCACAGCGGCAAGAGAGCATACTGCGTCCAGGAGACAAGGACAGGACACAAACGAAGAGAGAAAGAGAGGGAGACAGAGAGGAAGAAAGGGAGGAGGAGAAAGAGGCGGCAACGTTGTTACAGTCAAAGGACCAGAGAGATTTTGGAAATTTGAAATATGAGTGCTGAAATTTTCAAAACTGAATAAAGGAGTTGGCATATAAAGTCATGGTAATCTCCAAGAAGGTAGGATAAAAGTAAGATGGAAAGTAGAACAGAAGCAGTAGGAAACAAAGAAGATTATTCCAGAAGGTCCAATATCCAACTTATAGGCAGTCCAGGAAAAAAAAAAAAAAGGAAACAAAGAAATGGAATGACTGGAATTAGCAAATTAATACAAGAAGATGGCCCTAAATTGAAAGATAATTGTCTCCACATGGAAAGGGCTCACCAAGTATCCAGGACAACGAATGAAAAAAGATTCCCACCAAGGCATATTATCGTGAAGTCCAGAACACCAGTGATAAGTCCCAAAAGCTTCCGCAGAGAACAAGCAGGCTGCATAGCCAAAGGTTTGGGAATCAGAAGAGTAACAGGCTTCGGAGTCAGGTCTCTAGATGTTGTTAGATAATGGAGTAATACCCTGAAAATTCTGGGAGTAAATGGTCCTCGACCTAGAAGTCTAGACTCAACCAAACCTTCAATCAAATATGAAGGTGGAGGAGTGACGTTTTCAGACGTGTAAGGACTCCAAATGCATGCCTGTCATGGACTCTCTTCAGAAACATCAGGGGGATGCGCTTCAGAGAAAGAAAGGAGGACACTAAGAACGCGGAAGACACAAGACCCAGAAAACAGAGGACGGCGTGCAGGAGAGCAGAGAGAGAAAGTATCCCCGGCTGACTCCGCGGCAGGACCAGAGGGCGATGGGTTCAGCTCCACCGGCATGCAGAGCTCGGGGCGGGAGGTCTGATGTAACCAAGCGCGCGCAACGGGTTAACCATGAGCTTTGGCAGGCTTGGTGGGGATGTGGTAGGCACAAAAATGGCCCCTCGAAGACCCCATGCCTTAATCCTCAGAACCTGTGAATAGATTAGGTTATCTGGAAAAGAAGAATTAAGTCTGCAGACGGAATTAAGGCTGCTAATCAGCCAACGGTTGGGACGGGGGATTATCCGGGATTACCCAGACGTATGACAATAATATATGGGGAGACTTCAGGGTTGCAGGTTGGGGCAGTGACGTAGGAGAGCTAAACCCTCATCGACTTGAAGAGGAATTCAGTAACTCAGTAAATAGTGGCTAAAATTAATAAATCAAGAAAGAGCAGAATAGGCAAATTATTTACATATAGGGAGGTAAACCCAGAAGAAACAGGTATAAGAGTGGAAAGTGGTCCCCCCGGGGAGGGAAACTGAAGATACAGAGGGGTGAGACAGGAGACCTCTGCATCAAGAGACAGCCTTATTTAGGACAATTGTTAAAGCTGCACGTGGGTCAGTTTCCAGTCGCGGTTGTAACAAATTACCACAAATTTAGTGGCTGAAAACAATACAGTTTCTTCCCTTACAGCTCTGGAGGCCAGGGGTCCACAATGGGTGTCACTGGGCCGAAGTCAAGGTGCTGGCGGGGCCGCACTCCCTCCAGGGACTCGAGGGGACCGTCTGTTCTCTTGCTTTTGCCACCTTCCAGACACGGAGGCTGCCCGCATTCCCGGGTCCCAGTGAGCACTCAGGTCACTCTGGTCTCTGCTCCCATCCTCATACCCCCCCCTTCTGTGACTCACTCGTCTCCCCATTTCCCTACTAAGGACCCTCGTGATGACGTCGGGCCCACCAGCATAATCAGGAACAATATCCCTATCTTGAGATCATTAACTTGATCGCAAAATAATTCTTTTTTGCCAGGTGAGGTAAGGTAACATAGTCACAAGTTCCGGGGATGAGGACATGGCATCCTTGGGGGAATGGCATTATTCTGCTGACCCCAATGCATCTGTATTACCTTAATAGGAATATTTTTCAAAACATGCACTCCTTGACTCACCAATTCTACTTCTAGGAATTAATTCTAATGGAATAATTAGGCAGGTGTACAAAAATTTCTGTTCATAGACATTGTTTATGATGCTGAAAAATTATGAACAACTTCATGTTCATGATAAAAAAAAGTTTCAAGTATAGCTATAAAAAGACTACTATGTAGCAACTAAGCATTATGCTATAGAGTTTAGGATGAATAAAAAAAGATGCTCACGGTATGTTAAGTGACAAAAGCAAAATACAAAATGGTAAGTTCATTACTATCTAATTTTTGCAAAAAAAAAAAAAAAGTATATGTGTGTATCATATGTAGAAAAATGCGTGAGGGGCGCCCGGGTGGCTCTGTCACTTAAGTGTCCGACTTTGGCTCAGGTCCTGATCCCCCGGTTTGCGGGTTTGAGCCCCACATTGGGCTCTGTGCTGACAGCTCACAGAGCCTGGCGCCTGCTTCGGATTGTGTGTCTCCCTCTCCCTCTGCCCCTCCCCTGCTCCTGTTCTCTTTGTCTCTCTCTCTCTCTCTTTGTCTATCTCTCTCAAAATTAAATAAACATTTAAAAATTTTTTAATAAAAAAAGAAAACTGTGAGCACTTTTGTGTGTATATATGTATGTACATATGTATGTGCATGAGTTTATATAGAGAGAGACAGAGAGACACAGTAGAAAAATGTGTGTGTGGGTGTGCATGTGTGTGTCCAGGTGCGTGCGTGTGCACAGTGGGTATCTATGTGTCCAAATCTCAAAAGTACTGAGACCAAACTGTTAACCGTGGTCACCACTGAATGGCGGGGGTACAGATAATTTTAATTTTTTTTCTTTATGCTTCTCCATAATTTCCAGGCTTTTTCCATCAAGCATGTACTACTTTTATAATGAAAAAAAGTTATTTCTATTTTTCATAACTAAATAACTTTTTTAAATGAGCATCTGAGGCCCTAGAGTCTGACTACAGCAACAGCTGTCACCAAAGATGACACATGTACAATTAGCACAGCTAAGAAAATGATGTCAACTACCCTTATTGACTCTCTAAAACATGCTCTAGAAGAATGTTGAAGCCATGACTATAAACCTCTGTATCTGGTTCTCTTTAGAATCTTGTTTTGGGCTAAGGTCTGTGAGGCTGGAATGTCTTGGTAGACGGCGAATAGCTCTACTGGTTTCCAGGCAGCTTGATTCCCTTCCTTGCCCATTAGGTGGGGCAAGAAAGCTTTAGAAGAGTCCCTACCAACTCAAATATCACCAAGAAAAGACCAAATCGTAGAAGAAAACAGGTAGGACTCAGAAGTCATTTCGCTCAATTTGGGTGGGATGTATGCTAACATTTTTCTCGGGTAAAAACTATTTTCAGAGAATTTTCTAGAGAATATCAAGTTGAGAGCCTAGAAAATTCACCTCCAACAAAGTTTCAGTACCTGACAATCATAACTCTAACCAAGACTTTTTTTCCCCGACATTTAAAAATGAAAACATCTCTGGCTGAGAAGCAAATTAAGACAAGACCGCTAAAGAACAAAAATCCGACTGAGTCAATCTGAAGATCCAACTGGCCTTCTTAAGTGCCGAATCGGGCAGCGTCCCATCCCGCGAGTGGAGGGGTGCTCTGAGGAGTTGTACAAAATGGAAGGCTTTTATAGGTTGGGGCAAGAAGTTTCTGGCAGAAGGAAAGAAAGGATTGTTTCAGGCAAGGTCACCTTCCCTTAGGGGGAAGGGCTGGGGGTCTTACCAGGCAGATCATCTTATCTTCCTTTGTGGGGAAGGAGAGGGCTCCCGTGACGCATTACCGCATTGGTGCTGATCAGAAAATTCCTGACTTGACCTATATCTCCGTTAAGACTGCATCTCTGGAGGAGGCTGAAACTGCAGTTAGGTTTGAAGCCCTGGTTTGGTGACTTGGCCTAGCATAAGTGACACCGTCTCGGGCCTATGGTTTTCTTTTTAACAACACTGAGATGACATTTTTCATGGATCAGCATGGCAAAAATGTTAAAAACTTGTCAATGTCCTCCACTGGCCAGACTGTGAGGAAACAGGTAGTTTCCTGCATCGCTGGAAGACATGGAAACTTGTAGAACTCCTAGGGAGGAGCTTATTCCGTACAGTTTGGCGACGCCTAAGGTTATTCCACATACCGTTTGTCCTTCGACCCAGCAATCTCATTTCTTAGAATTTGCCCTAAAGATTCACTTCCAACGAGATGAAAATAAGTATAAACAAGGTTGGTGCTTGCAGTATTATTGAAACCACAAAATATCAGAGCCTACCGAAATGTCCGATTTAAGAACACGGTTGAAGCACGGCACAGCTACGGGAGAAAACCGTGCGGCTGTAATCTGATCTGGAACGATTTCCAGGATTTCGCAAGGGAAAAGGGTAAAGTCCCAAAGAGGATAGAGAGAAGGTGCCCCTCGGTGTAAGGAAAAAGCGGACATAAGAAAACATACGTGCATCTGCTTATCTTTACCAAAAGAAACACACGCAGGAGAAGCCAGAAACTGGTCACCCACAAGGAGCGGAAAGGGAATGGTGTCCATGGAATACAGGAGGGAGTAACACTTCTCTGAGTAGATCTTTTTGTAGAGTTTTGATTTGTGGAAGTATGCCAGTGTTCCACGTGTCCAAAAACTCAAATCGATTCAAATGAACAAGGATGGGAAGGGGGGGGGGAAGCTAAAACTGAAAGCAAATTGAAAATAAAAGCTCAGCTGTATTTCCAATAAGCAACATGACCCTATGGGGGGGAGCTGGGGGGAAGGGAGGACTAATCTCGGTGCTTTATGAACATAGTAGTCGTCTATGTGCCTTCTGTCTTTAGGAGTGCGGGGGTGGAGAACTGCAAACGGAGCCTGAACTATTTTTAGTAGGTCTGCTTCACGTAGTGGTATGACTGAAGCGATTCGAGAACTCTCGACGCTTTGTGGAATTGAGCAAATTACGGAATGATTTGATGCTGTTGGGAGCCAGGGTCCTCCCTCTGGAAGAAGGGACATGCAAATATGAAACGGGGAAGGCAAGGAAGAATCCTACAGGGGTGGATAGGAGATATCGGTTTGACCTCATCGCTCCTAAAATGTGTATGTGTATATAATATGAATGTGTGTGTGTGTGTGCTTCCTAGCTATGGTTGCTGAAAAGGCTTAGAAACAAAGACACCCCACTAGCAATAGGCACTAGCACCCAAATCTTGGTCTCTAATATCATCCCCCACTAAGGGGAACCAGGCCTTCTCCTCGGAGAAATGGCTGATTTCAAGGCCGAGGCAGGTAATATCCAAGATGAACCTGGAGCATCTTGTTATACCACAAATAAGGAAGTGCTAAAAATAATTATGGGGCATGGTAGAAGACACAGCAATCAGCTTAAAGGGGCTCCCACTGGCCAAAGCTGGGATAATTTGAACACCAAATAATCAAGGTCGATAATGAATCATAGGTCACTGAAAACATAGTAATGAATCCATGTCAATAATAAATAGACAAATAAATAGGAGAAAAGGGGGGTCTTGCTTAGAGGAGAATGTCAATGCCAGCCAGTAAGCGTGGAGGCAGTCCTGGAGTTGGAAATTCATCATTTTACAGCCATAATCATAAAGATTGGTTCAGAAAAAAGCCATCAATAGATACCCAATCGAGGGGGGCAATTTTGATGAAGAACAGCATGTTTCAAATCTGAAACATACAGATTGTTTGTTTAACGCAGGCCAAACAAAACCAAACAAAACAAAAACCAGTGATTACATAGGGGAAAGAATGAACACCTCGTTGACCCCGTGGTTGAAGCCAACATCACCTTTACAGCAGCAGCATCTACGACGGCCAAACCATGGAAACAGCCCAAGTGTCCATCACCGATGAATGGATAAGGAAGGTACAGTTTATATAGATACAGTGAAATAGCAGTCAGTCATAAAAAAAGAATGAAATCTTGCCATTTGCAACAACATGGAAGGAGCTGGAGAGGATAATGCCAACTTAAATAAATCAGAGAAAGACAAATACCATATGGGGTCACTCACATGTGGAATTTAAGAAACAAAACAAATGGGCGAAGGGGAAAAAAGAGAGGCAAACCAAGAAACAGACTCTTAACTACAGAGAACCGATGGTTACCAGAGGGAGGTGGGTAGGCGACGGGCGAAACAGGTGATGGGGATTCAGGAGGGCACTTGTGACGAGCGCCGGGGGATGTATGGAAGTGATGAATCACTATATTGTACACCTGAAACCAATATTACACTGTATGGTAACTTACTGAAATTAGAATAAAAACTTTGAAAAAAGAAATGAACTTAACATCACCAACGAGAAACAGGTGGACATGGATAGGACACGCTGAGTGGAGCACAATGTCACTCACAAAGCAGCATGGCCAGGAGCGCAGACCTGCCTATACCTCAGCGTCACCTCACTAAGAGCCATTTCAGAATTCTGAGCTCAAAGCTATAGGATAGCAAGTTTGTGTTGTTTTAAATCACTTAGTTTGTGCTAATTTGTTACAGCAGCAAGGGGAAACTAATACACTTGGAATATGGATGACAAATTAGAGAAAAGTACTCTGACATGGTATATTTTCTGAAGTTGATAACTACTATGGTTATGTAAGAGAAGGTCTTTGTTCTACAATTTTTTTTTTAATGTTTATTTATTTTTGAGAGAGAGAGAGAATGCTAGCAGGGGAGAAAGCAGAGAGAGAGGGAGACACAGAATCAAAGCAGGCCCCAGGCTCTGAGCTGTCAGCACAGAACCCAACGCAGGGCTCAAACACACGAACCGCAAGATCATGACCTGAGCTGAAGTCAGACTCTTAACTCACTGAGCCACCCAGGTGCTCTGAGCATGTCCTTGTTCTTAGGGTATATTAACTGAAGTTTTTAGAGGTCCTAGATATGATGGATAAAACCTACTTTCAAATGATTCAGGAAAAAAATGTGTGCATATGTATATATATACACATCATACACAGAGAACAAATAATAAAGGCGGGGGAGAAGGGTAAGCGGCAAAGCTGGGGAAATGGTGTGTAGATGTTCTTTGAACTACTCTTGCAACTTTTCTGTGACCTTGAAATTATTTCCAAATAAAAAACTTTCAGATAGATGGGCCAACTGGTTGACATGTATGATGATGTCATACAAGATCGAGAGTCGGACGCTTAACCGACTCTGCCGTCCAGGCGTCCCTAATGTCATGTGTTTCTAATTGCAGCGCCGATGAGAAACCACTGAACCACACCACGCGTGTCTTCCCGAAAGCAATGCAAGATTGTTCCCCACCCCCAATACTGATCCACTACTAAAGACATAAAGCGCTTTAGATTTTGTTTTGTCTGCTTAGCACCCGCAGTATTTGCTGAGGACTGCCGTGCGGCTGGTGGCCTACAAGCCTCGGAGCTTGAGGGAAATTACAGGACGTCTGTTCTTCTTGAGATGTTAAGAATCTGATATAAGAAAAAGTGGATTGAATTTTGGTAGAAAGGTCCATCCAGAAAAATAGGTAGAACTTGGACTGGCGGCAAAGATGGAAGAGGCTGGGGGGCTTGGGGTCAGGACAAAGCCCAGTGACGGTGACCAGTGAGACAACTTATCACCCAGCACTTGACACGGACTGGATGCTCCATCTTCTTGTCTTCAGGAACCGGGGCACAGGGCTCCTAGGAGAGTTCCCGGGAGGTGAGGGTGGGTAAAGGAGCCCACACTGCTCCTTTTGTCTCCGAGTATTTCATAAGCCAGGTGCTAAAATTTGGACTTTTTTTTTCCCCGGCAAGTACTAAGAAGCCACTACAAGGCTTTGGCTAATACGGGGGCTTTTAGTCATTCAACAAGTATTTTTGAGCTACTCCTACATGTCAGACACAGAGCCAGACGGAGGGAAGAGAGAAAGAGCTGGGTCTCTAGTCTCTGTGCTTAAGGGCTCGGGTGGGGATGTGTTTAGGCATTCTGGAAGCCCAGAGGAGAGGCGGCTAACCCAGAGATGCTTGGTTGGAAAACCTACCAATCGGAGTCTTAAGGGTCACGTTTGAAGCGATCGACCAGGCAGATCCAGGGAAGGGACATTTGGGACAATGGAATTTGAATAGAGCGTGTGTGCAGGGGGAAAGGCGGCTGAGTGAGGCACATTTAAACGGGCTTAAAACTCTGCCGAGGGAGGCGAGTGGGGTGGGTAAGGGTGCGGGCGAACAGGCACGGGAAGACACGCTCGGCATCACAGCCATTACGGAGACGCGCATTCAGACCCCCACGTGACGCCACTTCTAGCCCTCCCAGAACGGCTACAAACACGCGAACTAACCGAAGCCGGTGAGGAGGTAGTTCCACTGGAGCTCTCACACGTCGCCGGTGAGATTAGTGTAAGATGATACAGCTACTCAGGAAACCAGTTTGGTCTTTCTTACAAATTACACATATATTACTGTGTGACCCCGCAGTCTCACTTCCAAGCACTTACCCAAGCAAAATGAAAAGACATGCCTACATAACGACCTGTACTTTAGTCATCATTGCCAAAAGGTAGGAGCGACAAATGTCCATCAAGCAGTGAATGGATAAGTAAATTCTGGTACCTCCAAACAACGGAATAGTCCTTAGCAGTGGAGAAGGACGAATTCGTGAGATACATGCACCGACATGGGCCGATCGTCAAAGCATGATGCTCAGGGAAAGAAGGCAGCCACAACAGGCTGCATACCATAGGTTTCCATTGACACGGCATTCTGGAAAGGGCAGAATTATTTGGATAGAAAACACATCCTCGTGTGGGATAAAAGAGGGGAATGCCCGCAAAGATCCAAAAAGGGGCTTCTGGGGGCGATAAAAAGAGCCTACACGTTCACTGTGGCGGTGGCTGCGTGACTGTACAGCGTGTGTATTGAACCGTAGGCCTAAAAACGGTGGCTTCTACTTCACAACCGTCAGATCGTAATCAATCTGACTTTAAGAAACTATGCCTGGGTCTGAATCTCAGCCCTGACACTTATTAGCTGGTGACCCTAAGTCACTTACCTTCTCTGTGCCGCAGCCCCCTCGTCGGTAAAACGGAGAAAATAACAGTAGCTCATAGAGTTTCTGTGAAGATAAAAGGAGCTAGCACGCGGAGAGTGCTGGAACACTGCGGCCAGAGCGAGTGCTCAGTGCGCGCCAGCTGTTACTCCCACAGTCGGAGCAGGTGAGTCGGAGTCTGAGCTGCCAGCTCCGGCCCTCGCTGCCTCCATCGCCCTGAGAACGGCATTTAACTGCAGGGAACCTCTGGTAGTCTCGAGGTGGTGGCAATGACACCTGCCACCCTCCCCCTGCCCTGCACGCACCACACTGGGTATTTACGAAGATCGGATGGGACAAAGGCGAGATCACGGGGTGGCTGGTCATTCAAGGAAAGACTTTTTTTGGGGGGCGGGGGTCTTTATTTTTGTTTATTTTTTTACTTAAATTTTAGTCAACATACAAGGATTTTTTTTTTCAAAAGTTGGAAAAAGCAAAATCCGAGAGCTGAGTCTCTTCGTGAATCAGGCTCTTAACT
The DNA here is from genome assembly GCA_030068075.1 of Paguma larvata. NCBI lineage: Eukaryota > Metazoa > Chordata > Mammalia > Carnivora > Viverridae > Paguma > Paguma larvata. The sequence goes on from CM057830.1 coordinate 14,342,475, forward strand.
GAGATTACTGACAGAGGAGGAACACTTTTGGAGTTCAGTCCGGGTTCAGACAGGATGCATCTGAGATGGTGACAGGACATTCAGATGGAAATTTCTACGCGACAAATGGAAATAAGTGTGCAGACCTCAGAGAGAGAGAGAGGTCAGGTGTAGGGATAACTGTTTTTTACACCTTAGTGAACATTAGACATGAATCACAATGAAGTCATCCACGGAAAATGTGGAGAAAAGAGAGGGAACGTTCTCAGGAACACTACCCCATGCGGGCAGAGGGCGAGTGGTCTCACAGATGGAGAGAGGTCCGGAGGGGGAGGGGGGTGCAGGGAAAGCCAAGGGAAGAGAGGTAACTGAATGTAACACACAGCCGAAACAGCTTGGGACTATGGAAATGCAAATCAGAATTAAAAACATCAAAGGGGACGAGAAGAGTAAATAAGGGAAAAAGAGCCCAGGTAGCCACGTGCTGCCCTCAGGGCTGGGTTGGGAGACAGGACAGACCTTCAGAAGAGAACGATGGTGGAAGGAGAAAATTACCATAGAGTGGAAGGACCTAAGTCTCCAGATGGAAGGGCCCCACCAGGAGCTCAGCTCAATGAACCAAACGGTGTTTCCCGTAATCCCGGCACAAATCGTCATCAGCAAGAACTTCATAACACTAATTTCTTCTTTACTAAATATTATTTTAAACATTGTTAGAAGGGATTAGAATTTCAAGTAATCTCTACACTCAAGGTGAGGCTCAAACTCACAACCCTGAGATCAACAGTCCGCACGCTCTACTGACTGAGCCGGCCCGGCGCCCCTAACTAGCAAGGATTAGAATTTGAGCTAAGAACTCACTCTAGAAAATTATCTGTAAAACTTAATCTAGTTTTTAAAAAAAAGCGTTTATTTTTGAGAGAGACTGAGTGAGCGAGCAGGGGAGGGGCAGAGAGGGGGGGGCAGGGGATCTGAAGCAGGTTCTGTGCTGACAACAGAGAGCCCAATATGGGGCTCGAGACCACGAGCTGAGGGATCATGACCTGAGCCGAAGTCGGACACTTAACCGACTGAGCCATCCAGGCACACTTAATCTAGCTTTTAGTATCTTTAACGATGTGTACAGCTATAACAAATAAGCCTCTAAATTTTAATGTGATACTCCAAGATTTCTAAGACATTTTTAGCTTTCTGGGAATGGGCTTCTCTCCCTTGCCCTCCAAAATATGTCAACTTGAATGTCATACAAACATGTTTTATGGCTATTTTTTTTAAATTTTTTTTAATGCTTATTTATTTTTGAGACAAAGAGAGACAGAGCATGAGTGGGGGAGGGGCAGAGAGAGCCGGAGACACAGAATGTGAAGCAGGCTCCAGGCTCTGAGCCGTCAGCACAGAGCCCGACGCGGGGCTCGAACTCACAGACCGCGAGATCATGACCTGAGCCGAAGTCGGACGCTCAACCAACTGAGCCACCCAGGCGCCCCCATACAAACATGTTTTAAACATGTATGTTACTACCTGCAAAGACTGAATATAAAAAATATTGTCTCAACTACCAAAAAAAGCTCAGAAAAGACTGAGAAAACATCAAAAGTTTACCCTAAATATATATAAACAGCATGATGATGAATGCATTTTTCTTCCTTTTACACACTCTTATATGTACTTTTTTTTTCAAGTAATCTCTATGCCCGAAGTTGGGATCAAGTTCATGATTCTGAGATCAAGAGTCACATGTTCTACCGACTGAGCTGGCCAGGCAGCCCTATTCTATGTACTTTTTATTATCAAAGAAAAAAGGCTTTTCTTTTCAAAAAGAACAGTAGTAAAATGATTTAAATTATATGTAATTACATTAAACATTTTAAGTCAAGAATTCTTTTTAAAAAGTCAACACAATATATACTTACAGAAGCTTACCCACAGGTCATGATGCAGGAAGAGGAGCGGGAAGGAGAACGCTCCCTCCGGACTAAGGTGAAGTAGGCGGCCCTTGGAGGTAAAACTCGCATAAATGGATTTTAGTAACAGACACACTATGGATAGGATGAAATATCCTTACCACTTCTTTTTTTTAAAGAACGAGTTTATTTTATACAAAACGATACAATGTTCATTGTATTCAGTCCACACAGAAAACACAAAGAGTCACTCACTGGTAATCGCACGCCACTCAAAACATTCACCAGTGTTAACAGAGGGTGGGTATGTTTCCAGACCTCTCGATTCACAGGCACAGACAGGACTGATGGTGGGAATCGCTAACTTTTTATTTTAAAAGGTTTTAATTTTGTTGAATGCTATAGAACTTAAACATGAAAGGGGGGGCGCCTGGGTGGCTCAGTCGGTTGAGCGTCCGACTTCAGCTCAGGTCATGATCTCGCGGTTCCTGAGTTCGAGCCCCGCGTCGGGCTCTGTGCTGACAGCTCGGAGCCTGGAGCCTGCTTTAGATTCTGTGTCTCCCTCTCTCTCTGCCCTTCCCTAGCTCAGTCTCTCTCTGTCTCTCTCAGAAATAAATAAACATTAAAAAAAAAAAATGAAAGGGGCTGCTGAACTCGAGACAAATGTTTCTTCACCATAAGGGCTATTGCTTCCTAGAAGAACTACGGAAGCCAGTTGTTCTCAAACTCGAGCGCACGGCAGAATCCTCTGGAGGGCATGCAGACTGCTGGGCGCCAGCCCCGGTCTCCGAGTCATTAGGTCTGGGGCGGGGCCGAGAATCTTCATTTCTAACAATTTTGCAGGTGATGCCGCTGCCACTGATTGGGGACCACACTTTCAGAACCAGGTCAAGAAAAAGACTGAAAAAATGAAGGTGGCTCACTAGGTTTTTTCTCTATCGCAGAATACGATCTTAGACGTTGTAACTTGACATGACACCTGGCTGTGCGAGATGGGGCAGTTAGTTCTTAATCTTCGTCCTCCCCCACCGCGTCCTAAGTGATCAGCGTATGCTAATTGTTCTAGTCAAGGTTTGTAACACATTCTATTCTACAACTATCACCCCTCAGTTGTAATAAGTCTTAGTTCTGTATTTTGATGGACTCAGAGCTCATACCACTCCTTTTGCCGGAACTCTGTTGGGGAGCCTGGTATCCCCTCTCTTCTGGATTCCCATTAAGTGTCCAGAATCAGGGCTCACTGGACCCAAAGGTATATCTTGTAGGCTTTGGCTTCCCCGGGCTGCTCTGCCACCCCGGGGGTGCGTCGTCCTGGTGAATCTTTCTCCCTTTGCAGAGGTCCTGAGGCAGCTGCAAAGGCTTCATCTTCCCAAGGGTTTTCCTTGACTCTCCTCCACATGGTCTGGTCATCGCATCAATCTCTTTGTCCATACTGGGGCCCCTTGCCACCAAGATGTGGTCAACTTTGTTTCTTTACTCTGCGCTACTTAGGACGCAGGCGCGGGGCTAAAGTCACACTACACCTTGCTGCGCGCATCTTCTCCCCGCTCCCTTGATTGGCTGCTGCTGGTTAACCTGCGGCCGGAGCTTCACGAGTTTGCTAGGCAGCGGAGAAGGTGAGTGTTTGATTCAGCTTTACTTTTCCTACTTCTGCCTGAAGTATCTCCGTTCTTTTTTAAAAAAACTTCACAAATGTCGGATTTGTTGGGTAAAATGTGGCCCATATTATGCGTCTACATCAATTATTACAATGTAAATATAATAGTCTTTTTCAAGAGAAAAAAACAGAAAATGCGGCCTCCTGAATATGTATAGTAGTTTTGTCTGTGATAAGATTATGGGTATCTTTTTTAAACTGAAATTTATATTGAGATAAATGTAGATATACATGGACCTGTAAGAAATAATACAGAGAGATGCCATGTACACTTTACCCAGTTTGGTGGTTTAAAACCAGCAAAACCACCAAGAGAATAGTGCCTTTTGAGGTTTGTGAAATCAGTAAGGAAGAAAATGTGACCAGGGGATACTGAACCAGGAATGCTAACTTTTTTTCTCAACTTCTGTAAACATATTTCCAGTATAGCACTTAACACTCTACAGAGAATTCTTGGTTTCTGTGAATCTCTTCTCCAACGGTTGATGAGTTTCCTTAGAGGAGGAACTCAGTCACGTTATTATCTTTGTCTTCCAGTGCTGGGAAGAGCATAGTACCATGCAGGGGGGAAGGGGAGAGGGCAATGGTATGCGACTTACCAAAACAACTTCTCTTTTAGGTCTTATGCATTGGGGAATTCAAATTCTTCTCGGTGAATAAAAAATGCTATGGATAAGATAACCTTTTGCTCAACCTCCACATGCAAATTAGGTATTTAGTTCCTAATAAACATACGCTACTTGTTACTCATTCATTAAACTACCAGTCAATGAGTTCCTACTGGGTGCCAAGTAGGATGTTGGGAGCCGGGGATACTGTGGTGAACAAGACAGACACAGTTCCTGTCCTTACATTACACTCGAAATTCTCAGGCGAGCCTTTCTTTTTCGGCTTTACGTCTTATGCACTCAGTATTTTCTGAATACACCCGCATTACAAACAGGTGTTTTGCAAATAACACGCTTTGCATATTGAGATGATACCAAAAGTATATCCAAACACGCCTAAATAGGAAATGAGGTGTGGCACGATCAGTATCAAGTCACCTGCTCAGCCTCACCTGCCGCAATAAACACAGCCAGAGAATGAGCGCTGCTTACTGACTGACATTTCCATGTTTCGGGTCCAGGGTCCAGATCAGATTGTTTGGGCCGTAAAGGCAGGCTCACGTGTCCCATTCTCTTATTCGCTGCTGTGATTTTAGCACAGAATCTGTGCAATAAATCTGTGTTAATCAAATGGTTACATACCCAAGGCTTGTAAGCGTCCTCCGGAATATGAGAATAAGTGAATTATTTTAAAACTTAAGGCAGATGTTATGAGTACGTGACCCAATATAAAGTTGTCGTACTACTGTGCACGTGTACTGTTAAGTATGTTTGGAAAACCTGACTTACAGAGACGGTACACAGCATTAACACAGGACAGCTACCTCCATTTATTACCCAATTTTAATGCAAGTACTCTCGCCCCCACTCATTGCTGACCCACTAAGGAAATGGCTGCCCTATCTTACAAGGATATGTAAAACAAAATAAATGTTTCTAGCGAGATTTTTCATATCCAGTCATGAGAAATCAAGTTCTTACCAGATTTTGATTTTAAAAGTTCTGTCTTTGTAAGGGCGGAACTATTTTAAATATCAACAGGTCCTAGTCCGGGCTGTAATTCTCATATGAAATTAAAATAACGTTCTCACAAACTGGCAAGTAACTTCTTCGAGCAGAAGGTGTGACAGTTCTTTATTTTATTACAAATAAGCATTTCACAGAAATTTAATTGGGAATGTGTATGTACCATTAAGCAGAACACAGAAAACATAAAGAAATATGGTACCGGGACCTAACATATCATCTAAAGTCCCATTCACGTTACCTCACGCTAGTACGTACTCAATACGACTGAACCGAAAAGAAACACTTCAGGTGTCTGCGAAAGGTATAATGCCGCGGTAGTAGAGTACAATTTCCAAATATGAAATTTTGTCTGTCAGATTTTTAAAAAGCCTTTAAAAAATGATATGCACAAGCTTGCCCTGAGGGGAAAATAAGATGGAATAGAGATTACAAAATCTTTACATATTTTCCATGATGGCATTTTGAAATTGGAAAGAGCAAATAGCTGTGGGAAAAACTGAATGAACCAATTACTAAAAATTCAGTGCCCTCATAACTACCTGATGGAAATTTTGAAGCACCTTTTCTCTTGCCTTCTTATATCATAATATGAAATGTATAAATTATATAGGCCTTGATCTTCAGAAACTTAAGAAAACTTCACGTTATAAGCCAGACTATCATCAGAAAAAAGAAAAATCTGGTATAAAATTTACTACCATAAGGCCACTGTTTAAAGTTCTTTCATGTACAGACACTATACAATTCAGATGCTTTTTGTGTTTTGTTTTTATTACATAAGCAAAACTTTCAACATATAAATGTCCGGATGGAACTCGGTTAAGTTCTCTATGAAACAATGCTCAGAGAAAAACACACTGACAAATAATGCCCTTGTAAGACTTTCTGCAAAAGAAAATTGTAGTTAATACAACTTTTACATTGAATACTGTAATTTAAAAGCAATTGTTAGGTGTAAAAAAGTTGCAGCATTCCGCTACAGAAAAATAAAGTTATGTTATCAAGGAAATTACAGTATTACTGCTTGAGTGCCAATTCTAACTTCTGATAAAAAGATGCTTCGGAACACCATCCTGCAGTGTCGTTTCCTTTCGTAACAATTCCAGATTAGACTGGGGTGGCAACGTTTGTATACCCCTATTGAGAGAAAACAAAAGAAATACAGACTTCAAAACAAGAGTTGATTATAACATCTGAGCTAGTTTTTTTCACAGTGCAATTTCCAAGATGTTTTAATTTTTATGCTACTTGCAGCTAAGACCCCCACACAAGTATGCGGAACCCCAAAGACGCAGAGTAACAACGGAACACATCAAAGCAGATACCAAATGACAGGTCAGTAGGACAAAGAAAATATATGACACTCGATACGCTGGTACTAGTAAGCTGATGAAAAGGCATTCTGCTCTTTGGGGAGTTTCCCTGGGGATTGTAAAAAAAAAAAAAAAAAAAAATCCAAGACTCTTAAAACTGCCCGTCAGGCACGGAGCCTGAAGTGACACACACACAATCTCAAACTGGTATTTTATCTTTGTCATCATATGGCATATTTAATTCTAAAACAACATGGACTCTTCGGGCTTGGCTGATAGCAGAGAAAGCTACTGGTTGAGTGGGGGGGAAGCTTTCTTGCTTTGGAGGGTCACCTACAGCATAAAAAGATGTAATGCTTCCATAAACACAGGAAAAGGAATTCACAACAAGACTGTGATTAAAGAGGGTAATGGACATGGACTCTATACCGCGATGCTACGCAAAATATTAAATTACCAACCACAAACTGGACGGAAGACCATGCAACTAATAAAAGTGCAAAAATGCTAAATGGCAGGTTTTCCTGGGACATTGAAAATATTTATTAATACACATATCCTTACCTTTTACTAGGATCTTATATTATTAAAACTGAAAGAAATTTAAAAGTGGATTTATTTTTTGGCATTTACATTAGTATGGCAACATTTAATTCCAAACAAAAACAGTGCTGATAGAAAACTCTTACTCTTCTTTCTATTTTGGTTAATTAGTGAAATGTTCAAAATACATGCATATACATATATTTTTTTTGTCAACATCATTCCTTTAAATAGAGATGGAATTCATTGTGTCCCATTTCTTAATTTTCTATAATATAAAAGTTATATACATTGATCTTTAAATAAAATATTTGTTGCCTACTAACAACTTTAAAAGGAAACTCTGACTATAATAATTCTTAAAACTGTTTTCAGCTCAAATATCTTGTTTATAAAAATGTACAATCATTCTGAATCACATGCGCCCTTGACACAGCTTCTTCCACACCCACACCAGCCCTCGGCTTGGTCCCTCCATTCTTCCCATTATTTGAAAACCTATCTTAAGCAGAACGCTCAACTAGAGATATGAGCAGCATGCTCATCTAAATTTTCCTAAGTTGACACTTGGTATTGCCGCAAACGCTCCCTTGTTGGTCTTCCTGCATCTCCTCTCCTCCCCAGAACCCTGCACACCCACTGCTTGCCAAGCAATCATCCTCAACGTCACTTTTTCCTCAGGGTAGCAAGACGTCCTACTATTACCTATTACCACATCACATCTTCAATACTCTGCCCAGCTTTCAAGGCCCTCATAATGTGCATGCTTCTATCTCTATCCGACTGAACCCACGAAGTGTGAGATCACGACCTGAGTGGAAGTCAAGAGTCGGAAGCTCTGACTCGGCCACCCAGGCACCGCTCATTCTCATTTTTAGAGACAAAGATGGAAGTGTATGAGTGTGTATATGTATATATGATTAGATTTGATTCTATTCAAGAGGTGTTTTCTAAGGACAGACTAAATGAAAGGCAAAATGGGGAAGAGATGAAGACTAAGAAGGTACCCTCTATCCTCAAGGAGCTGATCATCTGTTTGGGGAAATTGGAAGGTAAACAGCAACAGTTAGAGACCGAATGAAACAAGAGCTAAAGAGGGGACTTTGGTCGGGCTTTATGGTGGGTCTTAAAAGGAAAGCAGGTTTAATAAGGAAACGGTGGGGATCAGGAGGCTATGTGTAGGCAAGAGAACAGCAGGAGCAAAGATACAAATACATGAAAACATATGTTCTGTTCCAAAAAGCAGAGGTTCCATGAAGAAATGTGGCTAGAAAGGGAGCTTATTGGGACTGGAGCTGGGGAACCAGGCTGCTCTCTTCCCTTGTAGGCAACGGCAGCCTTGCGGAGTTGGCCTAGGAGTGACATGATTCGGTCTGTGTCTTGGGACAATAACTGTGCTAGTAGTGAAGGGACAGAATAAGCAAATCACAGCAGGCAAGGGAACAATTTAGAGACTCCAAATATCCCAATGACGGGTCAGGAATACCTAAGAACGTAGCATACGCCAAAGGTAGCATTTTCAATCAGTGGGAAAAGGACAAATTATTTAATAAACTGACTATCCATTGGGAAAAAATTAGATTCTAACCTCACACTGCACCATGAAAATAAATTCTAAGGGGAATGAATATTTCTATGTTTTAAAAATAAACCATAAAACCACTTAAATGGAACACTGTAAGGAATTTTTACAAGCATAAGTATGATATGAAATCTAGAAACCATAGAAGCACAAACTCGAATGGACTCATGAACATTTACAAATTTTGTAATGTAAAGGCTACCACAAACAGCTGGCAAACATAAAATAAATACCAGGAAAATGTATGATAGGTTAATCCCCTCAGTAAATTAAGAGCTCTTACAAATCAGTAAGAAAAAGTACTATCCCTCGACAGAACCACTGGCAAAGCATAGAAATAGGGAAATTGAGGGAAGGCATCAATTGGCCAAGAGACACATAAAATATGCTCACATAATTAATAACCAAAGAAAGGCAAAATGAGAACTATTTTCTGCTATCAGACTGACAATGAATAATAAAGACGGATAACATGGAGCACCAGCTAAGGTGTCGGTAAATGGGCCCTTTCATGTACTTCTGGTCAGAGTATATGAGTAAAGAAGGCAGACTATAGCAAGGTACCAAAATGTCAATTTGCCCAGTGGGGTTACCAAAAATAAAAAAAACCTGTGAGCTATCCCAAAGTCATCAATAGAAGCTTAGTTAAGTAAGTCCGTGATTATCAAGCTGGGGTATGCCTATCCTTAGGGACATATGAAGGCTTTCCAAGGAGCAAGTGGGTACAGAGAGTTTGGGGAGAATTACTTTCTAGATCTTCAAATTCCCAATGTTCATTTTCCAAAATTAATCTACCTGCACAAGAGGTTGGGGCTGGTCCCTCACCTCCCATTTGATAGGAGAAAAATCCACCTTCTCATCCTGAATCTTACTACTGTGCATTACCGGGCGCTCCCCCCAAACAGGGCACTTAGAGATGTTGGTGACGGTGTCAAGAAAATGAACCCACCCTAGCAGCTAGTAATAAACAGCACACTTCTGCAAGTCACACAGCTTCCACTTCTTTGCATGTGTTTAATAAAATTGAAGGAAGATGAAAGAAAATTCAAAACAGTTTTTGATGACAGATCACTAAGTGATTTTTTTTTTGGCCTATAATTCAGAGTGAGTCCAAAGAATCAAGTGGCATTGCTATAATAAAGTCTTTTCATTCTCAGCTATATAATCATACAAACAAGGTTTCTCAGGACTTACAACTACAAAAAGGAAAAGAATTAGAACGGATACCTAAAACACTGTATTATTCTACTAGCAATAAGTAGTATTTATATATGAATACATGGGGGCGCCTGGGTGGCTCAGTCAGTTGAGCATCCAACTCTTGATTTCAGCTCCGGTCATGATCCCGGGGTCATGGGATCCAGCCCCATGCTGGGCTCCATGCTGAGCACGGAATGCAGCCTGCTTAAGATTCTCTCTTTCCCTCTGCCCTTCCTCCACTCACACACTCTCTTGCTCTCTCTCTCTCTAAGATAAAAATAAATAAAATATAGATGAATAATGAACTAATTGAAAACAGAAATGCATTTCCAATACAACTTTTGTCTAATCAATACATAACAAAACCTGTAATACGTTTATGCTCTTTTGACCAACTATAATGTTAACTCAATCCAGAAGAAATATTTAACACCTAATAGTCACAGAAATCTATTACCATTATATATCAAATTTGATTTGGTGATCAACAAAAGACTTCAACGGTAAAAGTCTATGGGGGAAATGGAGTGGATATCAAATTCAAGGGAAAAAAACGGAAGAGCTTTAAAAGAACAATGTAACAGTTTGGCCCAGGTCATGATCTCACAGTTCGTGGGATCGAGCCCCATGTTGGGCTCTGTGGCTGACAGCATGGATTCTCTCTCTCTCTCCCTCTCTCCCTGCTCCTCCCCTGCTCATGCATGCTCTCTCTCTCTCTCTCTCTCTGTCAAAATAAATAAATAGACATAAAAAAATAAAATAAAATGAACGAAATGAAAGAAGTAATGAATGAATGACAGAAAGACTTGAAATGGCTGAGGCTGGAAGGGGAACCAGGAACCGTGTCTAGTTGGCTGGCTAACTGCGAGGAGAAACCAGTGGTCTGGGTAGAGAGTGAGTTTGAGTTTATTTTCAACAGGGCTGCTGAGATATAATCCACACATCATACACTTCGCTCATTTAAAGTGTACGATTCAATGGTTTTTTAGTATATTCACAGACTCGTGCTGCCATCGGCCATTACCATCGGTGTTAGAGTATTTTCTCACCCACGAAGACTCCCCATACCTGTTAGCAGGCACACACACACACCTCTATCTTTCCTTAACCTCCCAGTCTCTGGCCACCACTAATCTACTTTCTGTCTCCATGGCTCAGCTTATTCTGAATATCTCACAGAGATGGAATCATACAATATGAGATCTTTTGTGACTGACTTCTGTCACGTAGCATCGTGTGTCAGTGTTTGTGTCAGTGTCAGTTTGATTTCGAATATGCTGAATTTGAAGTGCCTTCAAGAGGCACCTTGGAGGCAGCTGGACTTCGGGGGCTCTAGAGAGTGATCGGGGCTGAAGCCATCACCAGAGGTAATGGCCGGAACCTTGGCAAGAGGTGAGGGCAGTCAAGGCAAGTAGAAGGAATAAAAAAGAGAAGAAAGAACGGAATGCTAGAGAATGCTTCTGTTTTTTAAGGATGCGTGGAAGAAGGGAAAGTACCAGACAAGACAAAGAAGTCAGAGAGACAGAGAGTGAAACTGGAGGCTCCAGAGGTCATACATGTCTGAAGGCGGTGATGGGCACTTCGGGTCCAGGGACACGGTGGGTGTATAACAGTTTCTTGTTGATTGACCTGATCTTGGCTCCCATTCATTCTTTGTACTCCATGACTTTCAAGGGTTTCTTCAACCCCAAGAACCAGAGATCCCAGTCTCTAACTTCCTTCTTGCAGTGTCTTTACAGTCTCTCCCTTCTCCCTTTCCTACCCACGGGCAGAGCTCTGGTAGGCACCTCGCTGACAGGCACCCTGAGGACTGCGAGAGAATCTGTTTTGCTAAAGACGTCCAGGTCTCCCTGACTAGACACCCAGCCACTAGCCTTTTTTTTCAGAGGCAATGTTCTCAGAGGGGGCTTCATGAATTTTTACGACATTCTTTGCCTACTCCCTCAAGAGTTTCTGAAAACTTGGTGATGAGCGGAGGATATTTAAGGGGGGCACTTGTGAAGGACTGTGAGTAGAGCAGCCTTATTCCAGGTGGTAACAGACATTCCTCCCACCCCCTCATCGTCTAGCCCGGACACAGAATCTGAGAGAAAGGAGACACAGTAGAAGACAATGTGGGTGCCAGAATGGGATTAATAGTGACAAACGCTGGATAAATTAGGAGGAAGAATTTGAGTTCTGTACTTCTTAATACTGCTTGGGAATCCTGCTACTTTGTAGGCAGATGGGGAACCCCAATCAGTCTTGTGAAGCGGGACAAGAAGACATCTCCCCCACTCCTTCCTGAGACCGGTGGGTGTTGGAGAGAGGTAGCAAGTGAGTGATGGCGCAGCGACCGGACCGCACTACAGATGAGCACCACGAGACTTTCAAGTCATGAATGATCTGCCCAGGCAAGGTCAGTCTGAACCTTCCTGGTGGACTGTGAGGCATGTACGGGCGTGTATGTTCGGGTCTGGTTTCAGACTCGAGCAGCTCCAGGGCACCTAGGTTACTGAACCGGTCATGAATCTTTAATTAATCTAGGTGGCGATCTAATAACAATGAAAAAAAATGAATCCTCTTTCAGGGCAAAAAGTCAAAACAGCAGTGCACAGATGCTGCCCAGACTATGGCTTCTTTCCAGGACACAACCTTCAAAGTTCCCTCCAACGCAGAAGCTTGCGATGAAAAGTGGTATCAGTGGTACCTCACACTCAGTAACTCCGTTTGAGCAAAAGTGTCCCTAATTGAAGGGAAAGGGGAAGCAAGCAACAATGGAAAAAACCAAAGGCTCTAAGCCTTCAGCTCTTTTCTTCAGGGCATAAAGGTTGAGGTGAAGTGAAGTAACAGGTGTAAGCCATCGGTTTACACACATGGAATGGGGTTTCGGAGTAACACAATGCTGCAGGTAAGCCTTCAGCGCCTTAGTTCGGACCTTGGCAAAAACAGAGAAGCCGCAATGCCTCATTCCTTATCCTAAAGGGTAGGAGAAAGGGGAACTCAATTGTTAAGTAGGATGCTAATCGTATGGTATGTATCTAATTTCATGCCGTACTTGTAGAGCTGGGCCTGTTCAAACGCAAATCTATAAAAGAGCCTGCTGATGCCTTGCTCATAGGTACCGACAGTAGCCGGAATGCAGAAGTCCCCGTCAAAGCTGCAATACAAAGACATACGAAGCAGCATCCAGAAGGGCAGGCCTAAGAAACGGAGCGGTAGACAGCGAATGTCACAAATGGCAGTGTGGGGGGACTACTTCTAAAGCCCTCGGATGGCAGTGAAAGACAAAGGAGGGCCGGCTAGGCCCTGCACCAGACATTATTGTAACTGCTACATTTTAGAGGTCATAAAAAGCCTAGGCCCTAAACACTAGAGACTCAGAGCAGCTTGGGGCTTCCTCTAGGACACACTTCTTAGCAGCTCAGAGGAAGCCTTCATGTCTGGCTTCTATCTGCAGTTAAGTGAGGCTGGTGGTCAATGTGGTGAGGAAGAACGGGGTGGTCGGCAGGACCTTGGCCCGGTGAGACTGAGGAAACAATGACTAAATGGCACAAGTTCGAGGAGCATATACAAACTGCAGGCTGAGGCAGACGGTCAAGCCCTCAGGAGCCCCTAGTCATCTAAAAACTCGAGGTAAAAATGGAGTCAAAGGAAGCTAAACACAGAGCCGACAGGAGAGAAACACTCCACATGTACCCGAATCCCAGCCTTGCAGCTGAGGAAAAGGCTTGCCTCCACCTTCCTCCTTGGGTGGAAATCAATGACTCGCTTCCCCGTCAACAGCCAGGCTGCGGTCTGTGAATGGGGACAAATGCCTAGAAGATCCGCTGCAAAGAAACTTGCCACACGGGACGGGAAGAGAAGCATCACCTCGGTCTCACGGTAGGGAAGTGTACAAGGGGAGCACGTGTCCAGTTACACTCACGTTCTCAGGGAACACGTGGCTTTCATAACCTCAGTAACAGCGAGAGTGACGTGCACGGTGAAGTGAGAACTTCACCTAAGGTATTCAGTTAAAACTGGGGTGGGGGGAGGCAGGTGAGGGAAGTTACAGAAGGTATTACAGTTAACGCTAAAGCTTAAAAAAACACAAACCACTGTCAATTCCATTCTACTAGTCCATCTGGTGAAAAACAAGTTTTACTAAAATCAAGAAGCAAGTTCAGGGTAAAGGCTTCACGAGTAGGAATAATTAAGGAAACATTTCTGGTTAGAAAATTTATCAAACCACCGTTGGACTCTATGATAGCAACACTGGATACGCATACATTTCTCAGAGGAAATACAGCCGCAAATTAACAACAGTGAGTCAGAAAGTTGGCAAACATCCCTCACTTAACTGATGTAATGTTATTGTTCTCACTTAAAATACACAGACACAGAATGTAACTTCGTATCATTTTTATGCTGCATTTTGAAATACCAACATGACAAATTTAAATAAAATCAATCCACAACTAAAAGAACGAAATATACTTAAAAATGGTTAAAATGGCAAACTTTGTATGTATTTTATCACAAGACGAAACACATGAATGGGGGGTGGGGAGAGGAGTTAGTAGATTTTGCAATTTTGTCTCCTTTTTATACAGTCAGTTCAATATATTTTGGTACTTAGATAATTCACATCACGGAAGGCAAAAACACACCAGTGAAAAGTTTTTATCTGACTTTCCATTTCGAAGATCAATCATACAACAGAAATTCCAAAGTAAAAAGTTCAAACAGCTGACAGATTCACAACCTTCGGGGCACAACCGCAAAGAGCATTTCAACGTTAGACAGTCTCACAACTCTATTACCATCACTCTTTGAACTTTTTCTTCAACCATCACGCAATAACGACATTTGTGAAATCTAGGTTGTAACTTAAGTCAAAATTAAATTAAAAAAAAACATTGGATCTATTAAACATAGATGATTTAAGAGTTCAAAAGTCACTCTACATTTTTAAATGACCATAACGCAACTAACCTTTTTTTTCCTCAGTAATCTGTCTCTGAATTTATTAGTGATAAATCCCCTTGGGCCAGCAAATCGCAAACGCTGATATTTAGCCTGAATGTATAAGCTCTTCTGTACCAGGCCTGATTTATAATGGGGCTGGAATCTGCCACCTCCAAAGTTGGTCTGTAAAGACAAAAATAATTAAATGTAAAAACTACAGCTGCCAAATCTATTAGTGTAAGAAAGGGGAAAATGTCTGGTACGCGGAGCTGCCCTTGATTCCAGACACCGCATATATTAAAAAGGAAGACGTTACTGATGGTAATAAAGTATGCTTACCTCAAACCAGCCTCCTAGTTTATTTTATATAATGATCTTTTAAAAATTTTACATAAAAGCAATTTTTAAAACTAAGGTAAAAAATCTGAAATTCTTGAAACTTTTCATGTAAAAAAATACCACTTTCAAAACCTTATCTAATGAGCTCAAATTATCCTTCTGGGGGCACCTGGGTGGCTCAGTCAAATAAGCATCCGACTTCGGCTCAGGTCATGATCTCACGGTTCAAGGGTTCAAGCCCTATGTTGGGCTCTACGCTGACAGTGCAGAGCCTGCTTGAGATTTTCTCTCTCCCTCTCTCTCTGCCTCTCTCTCTCTGTCTCTTTCTCTCTCTCTCTCTCTGGCAAAATAAATAAATAAAAACTTAAAAAAAAAGTTTCTAGGGGCACCTGGATGGCTCAGTTAAGCACCCAACCTCAGCTCAGGTCATAATCTCACAGTTCGTGGGTTCGAGCCCCACACTGGGCTCTGTGCTGACAGCTCAGAGCCTGGAGCTTGCTTCAGATTCTCTGTCTCCCTCTCTCTCTCAAAAATAAACAAAACATTAACAACAAGGCTTCTAAAAGTATTCCTTCTGATTCACAGTGAAATATATCAAATCCCGAATTGGGGGAGGACATTATGTATTAACATCTATTTAAGAATCAAAAACTCTCTCGGGCCATCTGGTTGGCTCAGGTGGTTGGGCGTCCAACTCTTGATTTCGGCTCAGGTCATGATCTCAGGGTTCGTGAGACTGAGCCCCATGTCAGGCTCCGTGCTGACAGTTGGACTCTCTTTATTCCTGACAGTACCTTCAGCAGCCAATCTTTCCTTATCCTAAAAATCCCGTTACAGCAAATGTTTTCATGATAAGACTTCACACTGAAAAAGACCATTTCCTGGCCTGCATACTGCCCAGTATCATAAGAGACAAAAGACGACAATGAATATTTGTTTGATTTCCCTGTGGGAAATGTACAAATGCTATATTGGAAGGGAATAATTATCAAAACCAAATATATTCCTGTTTCCACAATTATTTAATAAACGGGTATATGGTGCATAATGAAGCATATTAGTTTATTTAAAAAGCATTTATGCCTGGCCTATTTTGCAATTATTTTCTTAAGCCTACAAAAAATTCTGGTAAAACAGAATTATGAGACACAAATGTTTTATTAAAACTATGTGTACAAACTTAACATATAAGAGCTAATCTTGAAATTTACACTGCCCGTTTTTACATATCTAATAAAGTGATTATTATCTGGCTTTGAATTAGTCCAACTCTTGTAAAAAACAAATTTTCACGAAATGGTTCCTTTTCTTAGAAAAGACTACTTCTCTCGATTTTACTATAAAGAATTACAAATTTCTAAACAATCATGTAACAGTACACAGCTTTAAATGATTGGTCAAAAGATTATTGTATATATTTTGAAAAACATTTTAAAATAATTAACATTAAGGAATTTCCCTTAAGAAGAAAGGGTAACAGGAAATGGACCTTGCAACAATCTTAGAAAAACACTACAATCGACTATATCTGACCGATGAGAACAACATGTAGGGAGCATAGGAGGCACTCGTATGGGAAAGGCCAGTAAACCGTCTCGAAGCTACACAGACATGTATGGCTTTTGCCACAGAATATTTTTGAAAAAACCTAATGTCACACCTGTTTTTAGGTACATGAAACACTGGCTAAAACTGTTACCTGCATAACGTCTTCAAACTGTGTTACTGCAAATGAAAAAAATCTTCGGACATCTGGAAATTATGCCTCTCAACAAGCCAGGTATTACAAGAGGAGCACTCACAACTACCTCCTAGTGTATGCTTTGGGGAAAGCTTATACCGCCTCTATGCTCATATTAACTTCCTCCGAATGAGCCAACTAGTCTATCAGGTCTGCCTGCTACTTTCACTAAAAAGCCTAGATTATTTTCCTTTCTTTCAAGGGGGAAGGGAAAGAGACACTATAGAGTTAAAAATATTAATAAGGGGGGCGCCTGGGTGGCTCAGTTGGTTAAGCGGCCGACTTCGGCTCAGGTCATGATCTCGCGGTCTGTGAGTTCGAGCCCCGCGTCGGGCTCTGTGCTGACGGCTCAGAGCCTGGAGCCTGCTTCGGATTCTGTGTCTCCCTCTCTCTCTGCCCTACCCCTGCTCATACTCTGTCTCTATGTCTCTCAAAAATAAATAAATGTTAAAAAAAATTAAAAAAAAATGATAACAAGGCCAAAGCTTAGCTTATTTAAAAAAAAATATTAATAAGGTACCTATCGCATAAGCAAGAAATTTGGTCAAAATGAATTTAAAAAGCATGTCAACTTCTGAGAGCAAGCAGAGAGAAATACAGCACTTTACACTGTAATTCTTATTCCATATGTCTGTGGGATGAGGTGTTCTGAATAATCAAGCAATCACATTAGCCACAGCTGTACGGGTCATTAGAATGTGAGGAAACAGGCTTGAACAAAGCTCGCTGGGACCAGACCCTTTCTCAGATGATGTGAAGCCCTCTGAGGGTTGTAAACATGCCTGTGGGCAGGGTGTTCAGTTTATGACCCCTGGAGAAGGTTCGCAGACCTATGCATTCACACCTTAGAGGTAAAGGGGCGGGCTTCAAGGGAAGGTCTTGAAACTTGTCTGCCTCCTCACCTAGAGCCACCTCATCTGCATCTGTTTTATGTATTTGTGTTTTCCATGTAATATTTGAAAAAGGATTCCACTGGTAAAAAAAAAATATTTGAACATCAAGTCCTGAGGAAAAAGGTATCATTAACCTGATTACAGTTAACTATAAATTTATGTCCAGGAATCATAGTGTATAGCCACAATTTGAAATATCACAAAAGCAGCTTTTAATTTACTAACACTTAGAACATTCTGTTTGGAGCATAAACCCAAAGCTGGAATTAGAGGGAAAATAACACTTAATACCTTAAAAGGTCTTCTAAAGCTTGCTGTGTTTTGATCGCTTCCCTCAGCTCCAAAGGGTTTGTGAGTAATGATGTCTTTTTCCTGCATGGTATAATTCTGCATGAAAAAAGTAGGAGTATGGGTTAATATACTTTAAAGTTTATTTTTAAAAGTTCATCTTACCATTTAAAAAACATGAGTTTTGGGGGCGCCTGGGTGGCTCAATGGGTTAAATGCCCAACTCTTGATTTCTGAGATGGAGCCCTGCATCGGGCTCTCTGTGCTGACTAACAGTGCGGAACCTCCTTAGGGTTCTCTCTCTCTCCCTCCCCCGCTCACTCTTTTCTCTCTCTCAAAAAAAAAAAGCATTAAAAAAATTCAAGTTTTGGGCAGAGGATCTGAATGCACATTTTTCCAATGAAGACCTCCAGATGTCAAACAGACACATGAAAAGATGCTCAACATCACTCGTCACCAGGGAAATGCAAATCAATACCACAACGTGATATCACCTCACACCTGTAAGAATGGCTAGAATCGAAAACACGAGAAATAACAATGTTGGCAAGGATGTGGAGAAAAAGGAACCTTTGTGCCTGTTGGTGGGAATGCAAATTGGTGTAGTCACTGTGGAAAACAGTGCTCCAAAAATGAAAAATAGAAATACCATATAATCTAGTAATTCTAACGCTATTTACCCAAAGAAAATGAAAACACTAATTCCAAAAGATATATGCACCCCAGTTTATTATAGTATTATTTACAATAGCCAGGATATGGAAGGAACCTAAGTGTCCATCAATAGGTGAATGGATGAAGAAATGTGGTCTGTATACAATGGAATATTACCTGGCCATACCAAAGAATGAGATCTTGCCTTGTGCGACAACATGGATGGACTTAGAGGGTATTACACTGAGTGAAATAAGTCAGAGAAAGACAAATACCTTATGATTTCACTTATATATGGAATATAAAAAAAAATGAACAAAAAGCAGAAAAAGACCCATAGATAGAGAGAACTGATGGTTGCTGGAAGGGAGGGGATGAGGAGACGGGCAAAACGGATGAAAGGGAGTGGGAGATACAGGCTTCCAGTTATGGAATGAGTAAGTCAGGGAATGAATGAGTCACAGAGAAGGGAGGTACAGCATAGGGAATACTGTCGATGGTATAGTAATAATGTTGTATGGGGACAGATGGCGGCTACACTTGTGGTGAGCGCAGCGTAACATAAAGACTTGTCGAATCACTGTGTTGTACACCTGAAACTAATGTAACACTATAAGTCAACTACAGTTCAATAAAAATATTTTTTTTAATTTTTAAATAAAAAACACACCTTTTTAAAATAAAGTTTTAAGATATTTACTTCTATTTGAGAGAGAGAGAGAGAGAGAGAGAGAGAAGGCACATGCAGGGAAGGGGCAGAGAGAGAGGGAGACAGCATGTGAAAGCAGGCTCCAGGCTCTGAACTTTCAGCACAGAGCCTGACGTGGGGCTCGAACTCACAAGCTACCCAGGTCCCCCCAAAACACACATTTTAAATGTATAGGATTAAGAACACAAAACACGTAGCATATAGCTTAGCTGCAGGAACATAACCGTTCACATAACCCATGCTAGTCTGTGGGGAGCCAGTTTAGTTTATGAATGTGAGAAGAATTAAAACGGTACTCCTGTATAACATAATGCATGACTTTTAGAGAAATGACTATACATCTAGTATTTATTCAGGTATCCAGAAGAGAACTAAACCCATCATTATCTGGAATTGCTAGAGTTCCTGCTGCCTCCATTTCAGGAGGCAAGTTTTGCTGACCCAGATAACTGATTTGAGGTGATGCTCCTGCCATGATTAGGAAAGTATCAAAAATAAAGTATTAAGACTGTAACTACAAACAACCAGAATCCTTTAATGGGAACAGAAACAATGGGGCCCATTCTGAAGTTTCTATTTTTCCAATATCAGGTCTTATAACATTCTTTTAAAAAAAAATGTTTTAATATTTATTTATTTTGAAAGAGAGAGAGACAGAGTGCTAGCAGGGGAGGGGCAGAGAAAGGGACACACAGAATCTGAAGCAGGCTCCAGGCTCCAAGCTGTCAGCACAGAGCCCGACACGGGGCTCGAACCCATGGACTGTGAGATCATGACCTGAGCCGAAGTCAGACGCTTAACTGACTGAGCCCCCCCAGGCGCCCCATCCAGGTGACATTTTTTGAACTGCTTTATGAAGAGGCAAATCTTTAGAGACAGAAAATGGATGAGTGGTTGGCCAGAGGCGGGAACAGGGAATAACTAAATAAGCACGGGGGCTATTTCTGGGGATCATGAAATGTTATAAAACTGGATTATGGTGATTGTTACGCATCTCGGTAAATTTATTAAAAAATCATTAAATTGTATACCTAAAATGGGTGAAAATTTTATGGTATGTAGATTATACCTTAATAAAGTTGTGTGAAAAAAATCTTGAGAAAGCTAGTACTATAATAAATGAAATAAAATCCTACTAAATCAGAGATAACTATTTCTTCTCTTATAATAAGTGTAAGACTCAAAAGAACATTAACACTGAACAACAGAATCATAACACGTACTCAATGAACAGTTAGAAACATTATGGAAAACTACTGGTGACCTCTATACATATATGTTGAGGAGAATGGAGTGTACAAAATGAAAAATTTGGAGCTGCAATCTTACCATGTGCGATTTCTGAATAAATTTTCTAAAATTTGATTTTGTAAAACTTGTAAGTTTTTGGAATTCATCAACATGAACATTCTTCAACTCTGAAAAACTGGAATGCTCATCATTCCTAATAAAATGAAAGAGAGAAAATAATAATATTTTATTAGTTTGCCTTTATCCCACAAAAAGAAAAATCAAATTGCCCCCTTCAGAGACAAAGCAGCAAAAAAGTAAAAAAGAAACAAAACAAGACAACAAAACAAAACAAAAAACCTCAAAGACTCCAAGATCTATCACTACTAAAATTACAAATGATAGTTATCAGGGCTAAAACCTTTTATTTTTCAACAAACATTATTTAGCCAAGTTCAAAGTCAGCAATAGGGGAAACAGTATTCCTTGGACGAGGGCTCTCACTCTGGGGTCCAAGGACAGGTGTACTGGGGGTTGTCATCCCCTGAAACCATATGCCGAATGTGTGTTTTCTGAGGGAAGACAGTCACTGCTCTGGAGACTCTGGCAGGACTGGACCCCTCCCCACCCCGCCCCTTCCTGATAGACTCTTATTAATGAAAGCGCCAGAGACAAAGAGGGTGACTGGCTCAGGTCTCCTCATTGGCGGAGCTGAGACATCTGACAGTGCCAGGCCACAGAAGTGAAGGACAGCTCCCCTCTCCTGTCATCGCAATGTCCAGAGGCCACCAAAGTCTCTCCTCAGGCGTCCCGACTGGGAGGGAAGGTCCTTCCTTGGGCTTCTCCTCCGGCCCTGGGGCCTCTTTTTCACAGCCCTCTGGCAGTCCTTGCCTTGTCACCTCCTACATGTCCCCACAGTGCTCCTCAGACCCTTCCTGCTCTGTGGTGAACAAACTGCTCGCTGTCTCAGCCCTGCTTCAGTCCCTTCCACAAGCCCCCCACTGACGTCAGGATAAAATCCACACTCTTCATCGTGATCTTCCAGGCCCTCCCTGTTCTGGCCCTGGCTGTCTCACCAGCTGCTCTGTTCCAATCTCCCCAGTATGCACACTGAGCATGGGGAACATTTAGCGACACGCAGTTCCTCACACACACCACCATCTCTTCTGCTTCCACGAGTCTGCAGGAATAACTCCTTCTGTTGTAATTTCCTCCCACTTAGATCAACTTCAAGATTTCGCTCCACCTGCACTATTCCAGGAAGGCTTTTCCAGACCCCTCTGAGGTGGACTAGTACCCCTGCTACGTGCACACGCAGCATTTGGGAGTTCTCACACGGATCACTCGTGTTTGTAACTGCGGGAGCAACTGGCTGTCTTAGCCAGCAAGACGTGATCTCTTAACTGGAGACACTGTGGATGGTTCATTTTGTGGCCCCAGCTTTGACCTCCAAACCTGACATGGAGTAGCCACTCGGTATTTTGAAATGTTAAAAACTCTCATGTTCCGTCAAAATGCTTATGATATGACAGTATGTCAAAAGAGCAGGATGCAAACCTGGGATGATTTTTTTTTAAAGATTTATTATTCTGGGAGGGGGGGGCGCCTGCCTGGCTCAGTTGGTAGAGCATGTGACTCTTGCTCTCAGGGTCTCAAGCCCCACATGGGGCTCAAGAGTCGCATGCTCTACCAACTGAGCCCTCCAGGCACCCTGAGGATAATTTTAATTATTTGAAATAAACTACATATATGCCCAGAACAAAGTAAATGACAGAAAATGTACTAACTATTAACACTGGTCATCTCTGACTCACGAAGTTAAGAATGCCTTATGTTTTTATTTTTATACTTTATATTTCCAAATGTTTGCCACTAGCATGTACTACTAATTTTATAAACAAAACAGTGGACTTTAAAAAATCCTTCTTGCAAAGCATGTATCTGATAACGGCGTAATGTCCCGAATATAAAGGACTCTTTACATCTCAATGATAAAAACACAATAATCCAATTTAAAATATGGGCAAAGGATTTGAACAAAGAAGACACACAAAAAGCACGTGAAAGGATGCTCAACATCATTAGCCATTAGGGAAATGCAAACAAAAGCACGATGAGATACCATTTGCACTCGCTTAGGATGGCTATGATCAAAAAGATGGCCCTACTGATGTTCGTTAACAGGGCTGTTCATGAGAGACAAAAGACGGAAACAAACTAAATGTCCATCGACAGACAAATGGACAGATAAAATGTGGTATATCCATACAGAGGAATATTATTCAGCCTTAAGAAGACTGAAAGTTTTTTAAAACTGAAATTCTGACACATGATACGACATGGATGAAAACATCTCCCAAAGTGAAATAAGCCAGACACAAAAGGAAAATTATTGTATGATTCCGCCTGTATATATGAGGTACGCAGAACGGGCAGATTCACAGAGATGGAAAGAACAGAGGTTATCAGGGGTGGAAGTACAAAGGCTGGGGAGTTACTGTTTAGTTGGTACAGTTTCTGTTTGAGAAGATGAAAAGATTCTGGAAGTGGATGGTGTGGATGGTTACATAACAGTGTCGATGTATTTAATGGCAATGCATTGTACACTTAAAAGTGGTTAAGATAGTAAAATTTATTATATGTATATTTTGCCACAATAAGAGAATTTAAACCCTTTGATACCTGATTTGTGACCAGGCAAACGAGCGTCCAAGTTAAAGAACCTGTTTCCTGGCCTCCCTGCAGCAAGGCACGGCCATGAGGCTAAATTTTGACCAATGATGCCAAAGTGGTATCTAAAAATTCCAGGAGTTTTCAAAGAAAAGGCTAGAATATGGACATGACAGCTAGGGTACAAACACCCATCCTGGACCATGAGGCAGACACCACGTGCAGAGGATATCTGAGGAGCAAGATCTAAGGAGGCTGGTTTCCTGACCGGTCCGCCTTGCCTACCATGCTCTGACTTCCTGACTAATCTTTTTCTACACGAGAAAGAAATAATTTTTTCTCCTGCTCTTACAGTCCATTCTCTACCCAGCAACCAGGGTGAATCTTCTCAAATTTCAATGAGATGATATTTCTTCTTGAGTTAGAACCCAAAATGTTTCATAATCTCACTCGACATGAAATACGGAGTCCTCATGTCCTCCAAAGTCCTTCG
This sequence comes from Paguma larvata, assembly GCA_030068075.1. Lineage (NCBI taxonomy): Eukaryota > Metazoa > Chordata > Mammalia > Carnivora > Viverridae > Paguma > Paguma larvata. Next base: position 14,366,236 of record CM057830.1, read on the forward strand.
CAATTTGGCCTCATCTACTTACTCTCTTCTTTTCCCACTGCGTTATAACCTCCTTGGCCTGCTTTCTATTCCTTAAACAAGAGTAAGCATGATACGGCCTGAGAGTCTTTGCCTTTCCTGTTCCTTCCTTAAAATACTATCATCTCAAAAGACCTTACTAATTCCCTCACTCCCTCACTTAATTCACATCCCTGCTCAATTAAAAACAGAAGTCCTACGTGCATTCCATAACCATCCTAGAGAAAATCATACCACGCCCACCACTCTGTCCTATTAAACTTCTTCTTCTGTCTTGTTGTCACTTACCACTCAGCAACGTGTTATTTATTTCTTTTCTCAGACCCTTAAACTATAAGCCTGACAAGGACAAGGACTTTGTGGATACTTTTTCACTGTATGTTTGCTGTACCCTGTGTAGCTAAAAGGAAAATCTCTGCAGCCTGATGTCCCCTCAACGTCTATCGATTCTATTCTGGAGCTGCTTTACCCCCCGCCCCCCCCCACCATGCCCATGCGGCACAACGCCTTGGGAACACCGTATGGAACTTAGGAATGGTGGTTACAAGAGGGAGAAAGAGTGGGTCAGGAGAAGACAGGTAAACGTTAGCAGAAGAGATTGGTTAGAAGCAGGGAAAAAAAAAAGACAACACGGTCTTCAAGATGAGACACAGTGTCCTAGCGGTAGGCTTGCTTGGGAAAGATTACCTAAGGTATTAGGGAGTAAACAGTAATCAAGGGTTACAGGTGTTACAGCGGAAGTATCCTCTGTCCTCTCTACTTCTTTGGAAACTCTTCACTCACTCGACAGCTCTGAACTGAGTTCAAGGCAGTGGGGACACAATGGTGAGGAAACAGAGACACAGAGTCTGCATCTAACTGTTGCAGGGAAAGAAGATCACGCGGGTGGGAAATTGCTACATCTTCCGCTTGATGATCTCCTATTTCATTTCTCCTGAATTTCTACACAAATCTCAACACCGACGTGACTAAAAAGGTTTGTGCACAAATATTAATGAGGTCAATTTCATAGAGTGAATTTCTAAGACAAAAAGATAAACATCAAATGCTTTTTATTTTAAGAAGGAAATCGAATTAGGATAAGGTTAAAGGTTCTAAATCATTTTTTTTCTTAATCATTTTTTTTCAAAAAAAAAGGAACAGTGACAAATGCTGGTAAGGACGTGAAGAAGCTGGAACCCTCAGGCACTGCTGGGGAAAATGGAGACTGAGGCAGCCGCTGTGGAAAACAGTCTGGCGGTTCGTCAAAAAGTTACACACAGAGTTACCACAGGACTCGGCAATTCCAATCCTAAGTACATATACCTGAGAGGTGTGAAAACACAGGTCCACACGAAAACCTGCACGCGAACGTTCCCAGCCTCACAATTCGCCGTAGCCAAAACGTGGAAAAGAACCCAGATATCCACCCACCGGTGACTGGATCAACGAGCTGTGGTTATCCACACAGTGGAGTATCATTCGGCCACAAGAGGAATATTCATGCCACGACATGGAGGAATGCAGAAAACAACATGCTACGTGAGAGAAGGCAGTCGTGAAAGGCCTCACCTTATATGACTGCATTTACAGGAAACGTCAAGAAAAGGAAAATCCGCAGAGACAGAGAGTCGGTCAGCGGCCGCCAGGGGCTAGGCGGGAGGACAAGCGGGAATGACAACTAACACTTACTTACAGGGCTTCTTTTTACAGCGATGAAACTGTTTTGGGCTTAGAGGGTGGGGACAACCGCACGGTTTTGTGAGTATACTAAAAAGTAGTAAATTGTTCACTTTCAAAGGGTGAATTTTACGGTAAGTAATATCTCAATTAAAAAAAAAAAAAAACCTCATGGCTCCACTATGCCACACCAGCCACCCGATAAAAATAAAATAGTCCAACACGGCCGGCAAAAGACGTTCTGCCCAAAGACATCCTTGCATGCTCTCCACAGCCTTCAAAGCTAACATCAGTAACACTTAACGCTGAGCAGCTACCCTGTACCTCACACCCGTCACTTTAATCTTCACCGCCACCATGAGGGACAACACCTCGATTTCACACATGAGGGAACGAAGATTAAATAACTTGCCTCAGATCACATAGCTAGGTGTCTACGGAGCCAGGTGTTGAATTCCGGTGTAACTCCGGTGCTCAAGCCCTTTCTCGTCTCAGAGGGGGAAGATATATTCTCGAGCATTACACGGTTTTTCTAAAGTGCCGACTATCTTAAATCTGGTTTTAAAATCCTCTTTCCTGGCACAGTGAGCTTCTTACACTGGCTGAGTCAAGACAAGCATGACAGAGAGCTTGTGTCACTAAAGAGCACAGTCATGCCGTGTCATATTAAGAAACTGGAGACTCTCGCCTAGCAAGGGACGAGATTTTAACTATTTTATTTTCAGTTGTTTTATGTGCCTCAACACACAGTTCGCTATCTTTTAATTAGTCCCAACTTATTGCCAGCTCCATGCATTTTGACTAAGACCAAGTTAGCCACAGACTTGACTCCAAAGTCTAGACGATCTGACACTCAGGAATACGGAAAGAGAGTCGGCACTGGCCCTTCCTAGCATACGTTCCTACTTTCCGAGAGATCCAAATGGTCTGAAGACCCTTGGGTGAACTGGAAATTTTGTCCTCTTGAATGACACCTCATCATCATATGGGGTCCCAGGGCTGCCATGAATTCCACATAGTTTTTAGAACTAGACATACACTGGGGCCAATCTACAATACTCAGGGCCCCTAGAAAGCACAGAGTTGGGAAAGAGAAACAACAATCTACTGACAAGCAATTTACCACGTATGGCATAAGCACTTCGCTTGCGGCAGCTCATTTAATATTTCTCACGTGTCCACATCATAAATTAGTTCTTCTCGTTTTCTAGAGGAGAAGGCTCCAGAAACTAAGCCAGTTTGCCTATGAGCATGCAGCCTGTCAAACAGTAGAGGTGGGATTCCCACTTCTGTCTCCTCCATTTTCTAATACCCCTGCCCCTGCCTCCTGGACAGACAGCCATGAAAAGTTCCAGAAGAGAACTGTACTGACCTCAGGAAATCCTGTGATATTCAGAGAGTACCAGAATCTAAAGGGCATAATGTGTCAGAGTTTCAAAGAGATTGAGCCAAACGGTCCATAAACCTGCAGGTCCTGGGGCCTGCTGATATTCAAAAAGCCATTACACTTTTTTCTAGAATTACGAAGACCTCAAATACCCACGCAACCCTCCATTTTTGTTGTTTCAGTCAAACAGAATACGATGATCACTGAATAGCTTTGAAACATTTTAACAGATTTCACTTAAACATATAAAATAGATTTGAAGGATCGAATCCCTACACTGAAATGAAAATCATCACACGCAAAAATGGAAAAATATGCTGAAACCAAAAGCTCCCTGGTAAGAGGATGTTTTTCATCTACTGATTACCTCTCTGCAGCACTAGCTATGTGAAAAATGTGCTCATCTTCATTCTGTAACCGCTCTTTTCTCCTTCTTTCAATGTCATGTCGTAGGTCATTTGGGTCTATTATTTTGACCAGAGTCTGAGGAATTTTGACAGAAGACAAACCATTCATATTACTGTTAGTTGCACAAAGAACATATCTAATAAGAACCTTAAGTAAAAGTCCTAAATAAGTTACCCTGTATTCACCCTGCTAATGGTAGTGTAAATTAATGATTACAATATTTTGAGACACAAATAACAATGAACCAGGAATCCCACTTCTGGGGGTCTGTCCCAAAGAAAAGGCTATCTACCCAAATATGTTCAAAGTGGTATATTTAAAATCGGCAAAAAATAAGAGCAACTCAAATGTGAAATAAATTTAAAGGAGCAGGGAAGAAGGATTTTATGGTAAATTTAAGCCAAAGTAATAATGTACAAGCGTTTGAATTATGGTTAATATAGACTACGTGGAAGTCAACGTGAAAAAAACACAATTACTGAGAAAAGTTAATTAAAACTTAAAAAGCCTCAATCACGAAAAGTCATGGGGGAGCTCAGAGATTTTACATGAAAACAGTATCATTAAGTAAAAAGAAGAGCATCTAAGACTACATTGATTACGATAGTGGCTACGTTAAAATGCCAGATGGAAGACTACAAAAAAGATGATCAAATGATATTTTGTGTTAAGTGGCTGAATTAGAGGTGATTTTTCAAATTTCCTATGCGTTGATTACAGTATTTTGATGAATAGAAATGTTCTGAAAATAGCATTTATTCAATAAATGCTATCTCTGTAAGTTTAATAAAAATTGTAATCATCCACGAGTGAAAAAATTATTTACATATTCTATCAGATGTATTAAAATCCTTCCTCTACAATAACACTTTACTCTCAATGAATAAATTAGCAGTTCTTTTAGAACTTGATATACTTCTAAAAATGAGAGCCAGTTTTCTTCCCCTCCTCCCCCACAACTAGTCAAGAGAGTTTTTCTAATTAGTCAAGAAATGGGGGGTGGGTTGAGGAAATGTTGGGTAGAAATACAATATGTGACAATAAAAAAATTCAGTATTATTTCCATTATTTGGCTAGTTCATATTCCACAGAATTTTTCATACATTCTACAGTAACCAGAAGGGCAATGTCAAATGAAACTAAGTTCCTCTGCGTTCACTCCGTATACAATTTTTAAAAATACTCCACGTGACTGCTTTGGAAAAAATGTAGGTATCAAACATACTTTCCACAAGCCTTACTGTGTTAAGTTTTGGAAGGAATATTAGACGTTGTAACTGTAGGTCAATTTTACAAAGCTGTTACCCTTAGGGATTATGTCTCTTAGGGAATATTTTTGTCTTTTGTCAGTGTTCTCCCTGCAACCTGGCCAACCTAGAATCACTTGGAGAGCTTTGTAAATTTCAGGTTCCTGAGTCTCAATCCTTCTTTCTCATCCACTTTAACTCCTTTTTTTTAACTCCCAATTACCAGTTCCTTTTTCAATCAATATGCCAACAATAGGATAATCTGTCATCAAAAATTGTATTCACTTACCTGTTCTGATTCATATATCATTGTTTGTTTATTCTGAAGCTCAGCCAAAGACATATCTACTCTCCTAAAATAATAAAGGCACATTACAATTAAATAATTATGTTATACATTGATACCTCAATTCCATTACTACAGAATGGAATTTGAAATAAAGCTGGTAAGTCCTGGAGAAGGCAAAAGAAACGTGCCACCAGGGGGGTTTGCATCTGCACGGCAGTCTCCCAGGACAGACATATCCTGTGAACAACATCACAGTGATGCCTTAGCGGTTCTCCAATCACTAGCATGTGTAACCTTAAACTTTGCTCCAGTGACCTACTACACTCTAACATTGATTCAGTTCAGCTCGCAAGACAGGGCACACCACCTGCTCAGACAGGTGCCAGCAGAAGAAGACACAGGTTTTCATCCGGCTGCCCTCAGAACAGCCATTTCTGACCACATGAAGCAACCCATGATTTCAATGGCTCGAGAACTGTCTCTCATTCTCCAGGGATAACTTCAGTAGGCAATTACTACAGACGCAGCAGAATCAAAGTTAGGTAGGTAAAGACTGCCCACGTCCTCCACATTTAGACAATGCTAGACAATGGCTTTAATGCAACCTACTCCATCCAAGTGCACAGGCCCAGTACCTGCTTGGGTTAGTCCTGCTTTAGGGTAGGAAATGCTGCTTACAGCAAGCCCAGAGGGCAGCACCTTCCCAAATATGTTCTGAGGCTTAGTCCCATGAGTTAAATGGGCATACAATAAGCAATCATTACCTGTGAATTTCTGGATCTGAATTCAATTTAACTTCATTTACATCTGCAGCGTGTATATCTCGCATTTTTGAAAAACGCTCATGTAGAGTCACGTCGGCTGTTGAAAAATAATTTGCTGAAAAAGGAAAGAGATAGTTTTATCTCAATGTAAAACTGATTCCGCTTAAAAGATTATATATAAACACAGGAAGAAGGGACTGTTAAAAAATGTCCAACCTGTTTTCTCTTAAAAATATGTGGGACCTAAACTTATTCCACAGACTAATTTGTAGTGCTCATGTGGTTTCCCAAGCCTAAGCACCAGTAAAAAATGCCTGACCTATGAACCCAAGGATTCTGTTCCTATTGGACATGTCTGCTGATTTGCTGGGGGGAAAAGATAGTGGCTCGCTCAGAGTGAGGACCTTCCTTCTCCCAGGTAAGACCTTACTCTACTGGGAAGTAAAGATGGTACAGGGTTTTAGAGTTGACCTAGAGTAAAAAGTAACTCAAGACCAACTCTGAAACATCAGAACAATTCTGAACAAATGCTAAATGTTGTTTACATATCACAGAAAGAGACTTACAGCCATTTTACTGGAATTAACATCAACAGAAGTTCGTGAAGACATTCTGAAGTCAGCTATGCTACAAGGCTTTTTAACAGGATAGAGAGAAAGATAATACACTTCACCCATCAGAATGGTACTTAAGCAATCCTTTTCCCTAACTTACTGTTCCTGTTCTGGAACAATCTCCTGGATTTTTCTGCAATACCAGCTCCCTTTCTGCCAAGAATCACACTTCCTTTGAGAGGGGCTGGAAGTGAGAAGGTGAACTGTTTCAGACAAACTGCATGCTTCAAAGTAAATATATATATGCCTTAGTTTGAGGGATGCAGAGAAAATAATTCATTCTCAAATTATGCTTCATGAAGGTAAAACAATCAGCGCAACTGTCTAGTAAGAAATATAAAATAAAAATTTTGAAATTCTGGAAGGTCTCCAGCTTATTAGACCCATGCCTGCTTTATTATGCAGCATCGATGAAGAAAGTTGTTCTACCTGACTGAATTTTCCATTTAATGGAAATTGGCCAGAAGCTAAAACAAAACAATTTACTGCCGATATTCCAAGTATTTATTATGCAACTCCTTGATGTCATAAAGCATGCCAAATCGAACTGGAATCTTTTACTGATCACTTCGCATTCATCCCTTATGGCACAAAGTCCCGGTAATGCCCTCAGGGGGCTTAAAGAACATCGCCAAAAGACCTAGACTTCCAGAGCTCTTGAGTTTCTCAAGTTTCATATGTGGTGTTTCTTGCTTCTTCCTTCTTGTTTGGTTTTCAGTTAATGTTTCTTGCTGCTCTCGGTAGGCCTGTCTCTTGCAGCAGCCCTTTCAGAGTATACAATCTAGTATGAGCGGAAGGACCAGGTTACTGGAACAACACACGAGGAACTAGGCTTGAATTAATACCTTACACTCTCTACAGCAGATTTCCTTATTAATGATCTAATTTATAATGAAATACTGATCACTATTACTCCATCACAGATATTTACCTATATCTTGTGAAAAGCCAGTACATTATTTTTGTGTTATCCCTAATGTATGTGCAAAATATACCAACCTTTAACTTGATGGATTATAGTTATGATTTCCTGAGCAAATTCTCCTGTAGGTTTGTTTTCAGTATTCTGAGTTGAGTCAAGATGTTCAAACAGTGGATGAAAGTTCTCACTTTTCCTGCCAACAGCAACCAAATCATGTGACATCTGTCTCTCTGTGGAATAGCTAGAAGCAACCCTAGAATAATTTGTAAATGTTTAACTAAATTTGAAACTATTTTACTGAGAAAAGAACTTATTAAAAATTAATCAAGATAGCTATAAAACTAAAAGGATGTTTATCTTTTCTTATAATTAAGGCATTAAACTGTATGCCATAAAACGTGCAATAATGCGTAGGAGAAAAATAGCTACAGATGCAGGAGTTTGAGCTCTCCTTTTCCATCAGAAATCATTAAATATCTGCCACTTTAATAATAAAAGCCTCAACATTCTACGTTAAACAAATTTTACCTAAAAAAATACAGCAAGGCATCAAAGGTCAATATGCAAAAAATAATCAATTAGATTATTTTCTACTCCCAAATGTCTATAAAATTATAAATCCAGCAAGCTTATACTATCTTGAAGTACTACCACACTTTAAGAGCTGATATTAAACATAACTTCTCTGACTTCATAAAAATCCTTATAGCTCTGCATCAGTCATGAGAAACTTAGTATTTTGAAATCCAATCCTGTTGACATGAATCACAAAGTTCCACTAAACTGTCAGCAAATCATCTTAGTTGTTAGCAAAGTTATGATCATTAGAACCAATTACGGTGTTCACCCTAAATGTATCCTTAAAGAAATGCTATTATTTATCCCATACCCTCAGCTATCTTACCCCTTTAATGCTTTCTGAATCTTTGTAACTTGTGTTAAAAGCTCTCTTGACCTTTAAGCATCACTATGAAGTCATGAGTATGACATACAGCTACCAATTATTGGGGGCTCACCACAAGCCACGCACAGGGGCTCAGAACTTGTTTGTGAACATTAGCTCACTTCATCTTTGCAGTAGCCCTATGGGGAAGGGGCTGTGACACTGAGACAATGGATGTCTGCGTTGTTTTGGTTTACCTCCCAGAGGCTGAGTGTCCCTAGGAACATAATCCTTCCAAGTGTCATAATGGGAAACAATACCTTATTCCAAAAAAGCTGCTCTCGCTTAAAACTACTCTTAAATTCTTTGCCTGGAGGCAGATTATATGTCACAGAAGAAACTGTCTCATTATTTTATATTTATACCTCATTTTGGACCCAAAACGGCACTAACTAGCTTACACCCATCTTACTCCTCTGCATTTAACTCTAAATAGCTTTTGCCTCGTCCCCAAAATCATGTTCACTACCCAAAGAATTGAGATTTACAAGTGCTGGGGTTATTTATGAGTATGTTATAGGCTCTGAAGATAAACCCAAAAGAGAGCCCTGAAATAGGTTTTAAACAACAGCAGTGCCGCTGGAATAAATGATACCTCTTCATGTAACTATTATGGATCGGATGGATACAAGGCGAGGTGTGGGTGTATGCGTGCACAGATCTACGGAAGTCAGATAAAACTGCTCCAGGGTAAGCAGGGGCTTACACATATCCTTTAAGCTTTTTAACTTCTCTCATAAGATGGTTTTAACTGCCTATTTTTAACTTCTCAGAGGCAAGGCAGCAAGGCGTCAAAGGTCAATATGCAATGTCAATAATTATGCAAAAAATGATCCCTGCTCTCAAACTCGCCCTGTCGAGAAAAAACTCTCTGCCAAAGTGGAACCCCTGAAAAGCGATTATGCAGCAGGCTGATGCCACTGTTAAGGTTTCCTTGATTCATCAGTAGGACTTTCATTAAAAGACCCACTTCTCTTCTTTCCTGCTAATTTGCTGCAAGCTTCCCACTGTGTATCTGATAACAAGCTAAGAGACATTTAGTGTTAAACACTAGAAGCTAGAATGGCCCTAGAACAACCTCTACTAGCAAAGAATTATAAATACTATGTTTAACGGTACAAGAAGCCTGTTCCATACTCCCCAAAAATTGCTTTTAAAAACACTTTACAAGAGAGGGACACCTGGGTGGCTCAGTCGGTTAAGCGTCCAACTTCGGATCAAGGTCATGATCTCGCGGTTCGTGGGTTCAAGCCCTGCATCAGGCTCTGTGCTGACGGCTCAGAGCCTGGAGCCTGCTTTGGATTCTGTGTCTCCTTCTCTCTCTGCCCCTCCTCCACCCTCTCTCTCTCTTTTTCCCTTTCTCTCTCTCTTTCTCTCAAAAAATAAACATTAAAAAAAATTTTTAAAAAGAAAAACATTTTACAGGAGAAAAGTAAGATGTTCAAATAGAACTATAAAAATGGTATGTCCACAAGGGGAAATCAACTCCTAACATTTTGTATTGCAGCCTCAGTTTCTCCCATGAGGAAACCAGTAAAGGTTTCCAGTTTTTCACCAAGGTAATTTAAAAAAAAATTTTTTTTAATGTTTATTTATTTTTGAAAGAGAGAGAGACAGAGAGCAAGTGGAGGAGAGGCAGAGACGGAGGGAGACACAGAATCCGAAGCAGGCTCCAGGCTCTGAGCTGTCAGCATAGAGTCCGACGCAGGGCTCAAACCCACAAACTGCAAGATCATGACCTGAGCTGAAATCAGATGCTTAACCAACTGAGTCACCCAGGTGCCTCCCCCCAGTTAATTATTAAAATTTACTTGACGGGGCATCTGGGTGGCTCAGTTGGTTAAGAGTGTAACTTGGGCTCAGGTTGGTAAGTTGGAGCCCCGCGTCAGGTTCTCTGCTGACAGTTCAGGGCCCGAAGTCGGCTTCGGAATCTATGTCTCCCTTTCTCTCTGCCCCTCCCTTATTTTGTCTCTCTCTCTCAAAAATAAATTAAAAACATTAAAAATAAAATAAAATAAAATTTACTTGTAATTTATTATAAGTTAATTACTGGTATAACTCTTATACCCACTCTATGCCCAACCCTCAATCCCTAGGAGTGCTATGGTATACTTTACAGCTCTATGTAATTCCTGAAATTTTAGTGTTTACATTTGCTATTAATTTATCCTGGAGTTACTCCACTGCAAGGTTTTAATTAAAAAATGTTAAAATTGTCATTTCCTAGGAAATATTAAAACTGAAATGTTAGTCTTTTGAAATCAATTATTGTAGTTTTGCTATAAGAGGAGGCTTCCTGAAGCTGGAGAACACAAAATGTTCTAGGTATTTACATTTGTACATTTCATCACCTCTTGGTTCACATTTTCCTTTTTTACTTTTTCCTAAGACAGGTATTGATTCAAAAATTAATGATTTCAAGAAATATTCCCACTACAAGTAGTTAAGCTGAAAAGACCAAATGTTCTCACGTGCGATGCATTTCAGACATTTTTAAAAACTAAAATACAGCCAAACACCTGTATTCTAGGACTATTTCTGATACTGGCCTGATGAAATCTTACCGGTTCCTCTCTTTTCTCCCCTGCACTCCACTCGTTTTGTTTTTTTTTTTTTCTCTAAGGATATTTCCCCTGACATTCTCACTGAGTGTTGTGCATAATAACTAGGACAACATAAAAAGCTACATTAAACCTTAATTTCCTCTTGTACACAGTTAAGATCCATCTAAAAAACACAAATGCATGGCAAAACAACAATTACAAAAAGCCCAACAGCAACACGAACTAATGGATAATCCCCTGTCCTCTGAAGCTTAAAATATATAACAAAATTCATGGGACACATATCAAGTTTCCTTTCTCAGTTTTCTCCAAAGAACTAACATTTTGTACGACATCTTATAGTTTACAAAGCGCTTTCCCAATTATTCATTTGCTCCTGTCTTCCTAAGAAGACATTTAGCTTTTTTTGGAATTGAGGGTAAAGGGTTAGGACTGCTAATTCCCTTAATTCAGCATCTCTTTACTTTTTTCACAAGTGTCCTAACTGGCCTCCCCAACCCCTAGTGTCCTTCCAAGTCACCTCCCAGGTGCCTTCCAAGGCAGTCCTGCAGAAGCCGGAACTAAGTTTCCTGCCCTCTCTCGTCAGCGAATCCTGTCGAATCAGGCTGACAGTGCGGCAGTCTTCCCTTCACAGCCTCCTGTCTCTCTGTTCCCTTTCACTTACTACTTGGAACCAGAGCTCAGAGTTCCTTTGTTAACCTATAAATGTAAAATATCTTTCATCTCGGGGTGACTGGGTGGCTCAGTTGGTTAAGCGTCCGACTCCTGGTTTCGGCTCAGGTCATGATCTCACGGTTTGCGGGTTTGTGCCCCACGTCAGGCTCCGCATGGTCTCTGCGCAGACAGTGCGCAGCCTCCTTGAACTTTCTCTCTCTGCCCCTCCCCTCCTCTCAAAATAAATAAAATAAAATAAAATGTCTTTCATCTCATCTCCATCTTCAAATGTTGAAAACCTTTGAAGCCTAGCTCACGTGTCAATTCCTAAAAGAAGCCTTCTCGGAATCCCCCACCTTGGGATCATCTGAGTCCCACCTTGTGTATCATTCACTATGTCATGGTCTTACTAACATCACCCTATTGTCTAGGAGATCAGTGGAGAGGAAACCCCATCCTATGCCGAATTATAGTCCGAGAGTACCCTAACAGGTTGTCTCACTCAAGGTAGGTCTTCAAAAAATTACCTGCTGAATGAATAAATGATAAATGGATAACAACTTGGCTAAAAGTGAGAGTTTTAGCTAAAAAGATGACAGACTTTAAAATTCTGAGGCCAATTTAACTGTGTTTCTTTAACTTTCTTGGCTTACTTTTTATTTGAAAATTGTAACTTAATTTAGACCAATTTAAATTTTAAATATTTCATTTTTTATAATATAAAATTTCAAATATATACTAAAGTTCAGAGAATCCTATGATGAGCCTGTCAACCCAGATTCGATAGTTCCCAACTCATGGCCACTGAGAGCCAAGTTGTAGAGCCAGTAGGAGCTGCAGGTTAATATGGGTCCCAAAAGGCATGGCCAGGTGACCTGCCCAATGTCACAGAGCTGGTTAGGGACCCACTGGAAGACAAAAACCTATGCACCCCAACCTGAAATAGAATGTTCATCTTCTTATACTAGGATCCTTAAGAGACATTACGAGAAGCTAGGATGAAAAATAAGAATGAAAGGGAAACTTCTCTCAATTTCTGATTTTTAAAAATGTATATGAGAAATATTAAGGGAGTAGGAAACCTTAGCTTTTGTGATACCTAACGGTGAGGTAGCAGGTTTGTGTTATCACAAAAATATCTCCACGCATAGCTTATGTTGCCTCCAGCTCAACAGTGCTCATCATAGGTAGGTAAACTTGTGTCACTGGGTTACCTTCCTTCAACCCTTGCTATGGTTTTTCACTTTGTTCCTCCACTCATGTGGCACCCCTTTCCTTAGAGCATCAGGGCTCCGATGTCTTCTGGGGCCCATTACCCACTTCATTCCCCTTCAGAATGGGGAAAAACCTAGGGAAAGACCAGCATAGGGTAGGGAGGTCCTTCCTGTATCTCTTGGTGGTGGTGGTGGGGGGGCAGTGGGGATAAAAGGATTCTATGCAAATGTGACTGATATATTCTGTCCAACATCAACTTTGCTAGCCAACCTTCCCATCCTAGATGCCTAGTACCAGCATCCAGAGAGGTCAAAGGAGCCTCGACTCCATCTGCACCAGCTTATTCTTCTCCGGACACTAGCACCCCCTTCTTTCCCCCTTGCTTCCATCCTAGCCTGAGCAAGGTTTAGTCTCTCACCTACTCCGCCCAACATTAAACCAAAACTTCCTTCACCTGCCCCAAGACTTCAAGATGTACACAACAGTGTTGGGAGTTCATAATAGCATTAACAGAAAATTTCATATTCTGACTCCTTAACTTATATTCTGAAACACATAATTATGACTTATATGTAACTTCTACCTCTGATAATCCAATTTCTGACAAAGTGGGTCACTAGAATATAGCCTTTGTTAACAGAAGTATTAAATATGCAGTGAACATTCAAGCAAGTGTCTACCTACTGCTGTTCTAGATACCAACTGGAATCTAGAAAAATCACTAGCTCAATCACATATGTTTTTAACTACACTGATAACTGGAAGAACATACATCGGTATGTGACCAAAGATAGAAAAATAAACAAATGCATAACATAACTATCTCAGACTTCCCCCAAAATGGACAAACCCTCTAGATTTTAACTAACAAATAAACCTCTCTCCACTCTATGATTAATTTTTCGAGTGGAAGAAAATCTAAGTTTTGTTAACAGTTGAGAACATGACTCTGTTGAAGGCATCAACTACCTTTGTTTTATGAACACTTCATTGGTCCATACATAATTAAATCCGACCCCACAAAACTTCCACAACTTAACCATTCATAAATAATTATAATCAGAGAGAAAGATTTTGTTGGCTATGCATTCTCATACTGAAAAATGCATATATTTATTAAGTTATTTATTCACCTTTGAATAGAAAGGATTTGCAGTGTAAGCTCTTTATTACACAAGCCATCCTACAGGTCTTTGTCAGGTAATTCAAACACGTGCTGACAGGTCATGAATTTCACAAACTCACAGTTTATAAATTCAAAAGAAGTGATACAGCAGCTTCAATTTTAGGAAGCTCATTTTTTGGTGACACATGATGAAAATCAAGCTTGCATTTCTTAATACCAAATTATTAAATTAACTCTGTTCAATATTTCTAATGAGGTCTATTAAAGTGCAATCCTTCAAAATTGGTATTTATAGCATTCTTTAAAAGTGCTAAGCCAATTCTTTTCTTTTTTTTGTATATTTTTTTATATAATTTATTGTCAAGTTAGCCAACATACAGTGTATACAGTGTGCTCTTGGTTTTGGGGGTAGATTCCCATGATTCGCCACTTACATACAACACCCAGTGCTCATCCCAACAAGTGCCCTTTTAATTCTTAACTTCCTTATTAAATATGGGGATATCATTAAGTCTATTTAAAAAATTCAAGATTTTTGTGATTTGATTGTATGTAATTTTACTTCCAAGGGGAAAAAAATGTGAACAAAAATTAAATACTGAAGTATTTAAAGGGGAGTATACTGATATCTACAATTCACTTTGAAATTTCAGTATGAAAAAAATAAGATGGAAGTATTGATGAATAGATGGACACATATGTGATTATGAAAGTAGAGTAAAATATTAACTGCAGACACTCGGTAGTGGATATATAGGTATTTACTGTACAATTCTTGCAACTTTTCTCTATGTTTGAACATTTTCATAGTATAATGTTAGAAAGAAAAAAAGCTTAAGGTAACATCCTTAGAGTTGATCCTTACATCAGCTTTTGTGCTCTTCAGGTTAAGAACTAGTAGGAAATATAATAGTACAAAATGATTTAAGACTTATTATATGAAGTATGATACAAAATTATAAATACAGTATTATGACAATCATGTATAAATATATACAGAAAAATAACAAAAGAGCTGTACTAAAATATTAATAAAACTGTCCTAGGGTAGTAAACTTATGGATGATTTCTCCCCTCTATTCATCCAACTTTCTATAATGTAATCATATTTATAGATGCTTTCTGTGCACATATAAATATACACATGTATATTTTACAGTATTTTTTGTAAGCACAATGAATGTAAGGCAAATATGAGGGAGGGGCACTGCCATAAGAAAAGGAAAAAAATATATTTGTTTTAAAAAAAGAGAGAGACTGTGGGTTTATCTCCCTCCCTGTCACATCTCGACCTTAGATTTTGTTTCATCTTGTTTTTGATTGAAATACAGATATGAGTGAACTGTGAACATAAATGCACCAAATCAACATGTCCCATCACTTTTTTATTCACATATTGGTAATATATTAAGGTAATAAACAGACTTAGCTGACACAGCCAAGTGCGGTGCCTTGTTTTTTCCAAAATCCATAAACAGAGGTAATATGCACAATGGAACAAAGCATGCGAACCACTTTAGCAGAATATATCTATTTCTTTTTTTAAGAATCATTGAGAGCCAAACTGAATGTCTGATAAATAGGCCTCTTTTCTAGAATTGAGTCTAATTTCCACTACGTAGGAGAATGTAGACAGCTGAGCACCAATTGTTTTCGGAGGGCAGCAAGAACCAGGCTGTCACCTGCTTCCTTGAGCCACAGGTACTCTGACTTAGACAAATCGTTTCATCTCTCAAGGCTTCACTTGCCTCCTCTATAAAATCTGGGCCAGCTAAGGTCCCTTCGAGATCATAAGTTCTCTGGATTTGAGGCAACAAAGAAAACAGGCTCTGAGAAACTGAGCAAGGAATAGGTCCCCTTGAACTCCACCCAGCCGATCCCTGGCTACATAAAATCTAGCAGCATAAAAACACATAAATTCATTAATAGGAACAAGTCCATAGAGTGCCCTGCACCCACAAAGCATCTTGAGATATGATGTGGAAACAAGCAGACATGAGACCATTCAGTATTACCAATCGGGATTCGTCCTCATTACAGGAGGAATGTGAAAAATCCAGGCAATCCTTCCCCACTCAATGGACTCTAAACACACTGTTAATTCCATTTCTAAAGCTTCGAATAAAGGTGGCAGAAACATATTTTTCTTAAATAGCACTAAGAAAAACCAAAAACAATACCTGGATGTATTTACTGCTTTCTTCACATCTACTTTAACAGTAAGTGCTTTCTTCCTAAGACAGGCAGATGAAGGTTTCACATTGGAAAGTTTTTTACTTTTATCGAGTTGGGTACTGGAAGAGTTGCTCTCTTTTCTGCCATGCTCATCTTTCTGTATTCTCTCCTTCCGTTTGTCACTGTAGGGTTTCAGGCCAATGTCACTTTTACGCGAGCGAGTAGAGGCAGTGCAGTCTTTCCTGGATGGTGTTCTTAGAGGTTCTTGGACTTGCCCCACTCTGGTCTCTCTTCCTCTTCCCGCATTAAGACAAATGGATTCTCTGTTTGCAGGGCCTTTTTCAGAACTGTATTTTCTATCTTCCTCCTTAGAGTACTTCGGAATTCTTCCATCGGAAAAGTCTTGGTCCTCACCTGAGATCTTACGACGTTTGTGGCGATAGTCACAGGATACCCTGGTTGCCGGACTGGTCTCTGGGAGTTCCCTCTGAGCATGTCGATGAGTCTGGGGTCCAAGGTTCCATTGCTCTTTCTTCCCTTGATAAAATGGAAGAGAATGCTTGAACTTCCACTGTGGGTTCCTGGTAGGATCTCTGTTTTCATACCTCTCCACGTCTTTAGGTCTTTTTGATGTGTATCCATATTTTCTGAAATCGCGATCCTCAGGATACCTGTGTTGACATAAAGCAGTTTATACTTGCACTAGAGAGAAGAAAGTGAGAATTTATATGTGTGAAATGTTGGGCAGCATGGCTTTAAAGGCAGAACGCAGTGGCAAGTTAACTATAATCCCTCAAGCCAACGCATAGAGGCACAAGGTAGCAAAAGAGGAAAATACCATCTTTTGTTAATATTCTAGCTATCAACATGATTTACTCTATAAATAAATACGTCACTACTACCAGTAGACCATAATTACCTTACAATGCTTTTTATCTTTTTAGACAAAAGCTTTTCAAGGTGGTCATCTTCAACCATAAAGTAAACAGACTTTTTCACTTGAAGCTTTATACCAAATTACCCAGGTTTAATGTTTTCCTATACCTCTTCTGAAAAGAGCTCCTTTCCTCAAAGTCTTCAAAGCCTCTTCTAAGTGACTGAGAATGGTTTTCATCTTGTATCCTCTGGTGCCTCAACTCATCTTCAAGCCACCTTCCTTCGAACCTAAAAGAATCTGCTATTGACCTCTGAGGTGGCTTCCCTCCTTTTCCACTTCCTCTAAGTCTGTGGTCATCAGGAATATACCTTCCTTGTACTTTCTGCGGATAAAAATTCCTCTGGTTGTCTTTGTACGGTACGTCTTCTGAGTATTTGGGCATATAGTGCAATCTTCTGTTACCATCCCTTCTTCTTGGTAAGTATTCTCGGTAAGGCTTAGAAGGATAAACATTTTCTGAAGAGGTTCTTCTTATGTTTGGAGAAGGTGATCTATGCTCATAAGATCGGTAATACATATTTCCATAAGAAGGAATCCTTGGTTTACTCTGTCCATGTTTCTCACTGTCCATTTGCCAAGTGGTGGGTCTTTTTGGATCCTTCCTATATTCACAGCCATAATGCCCATGAAAATATCTTTGCTTGTAGTGTTCAGAATTTCTAGGTACTGGTGATAAAGACCTACGTAAACAAACAGAAAAGTTCAGTACATTTAAAGACAATAAACAGTCTGTCTTAACATGACCAACTGAAATAAAACATTTGCTTTCTACTGCTTCTTCCACTCGAATTAAATTCATCGATTTGCTGTATCTGTATTCTAAATTGCCCTTGTGGGTGTTTGATTACTGCTCTGACCAATTCAACAAGCATACTCTTTCCATCAGAACTAATGTACCCCATGTGCATATCAAAATGGGCTGAGCACAGCCATTCTGCTGCAGGAGGACCAGGTCAGGTACACGACAAGAGCCATTTTGGAAGACTGCTGACAGCGAAAGTTTAGGCAAAATAACCAGTCATCAAAAGTTTGTATCAGGTTCAACAGTCAGGGAAGAAGCAAGCAAAAGGAGGGCTAGATTCACATGAGTAAATGGGTATGAGTCTCTGGCAAACAGAACAGAACCTCTGAAATTAAATTAGAGTCTAAGAGTTAATGACATCACAATAAACCCAAACTCAGACTCAAAACTGGCCCCACAGTTTCTTGACTGACTATTCTCTCTACTAAGGCTATATCAAGAAGGAAAAAAAAAAACAAACAAACCATACTTAGTGTGCAGAGTGGGAGGGGAAAGAGGGTATTAAGACTTGAATCTCATTCTGTTCCTCCATAAAAACCACTAACACAGAGAAACTGCTTTTCTTCCCCAGACCTGTTCCCTTACGTGTGCTGTTGCGACAGAGCTTATAACTTCGGTGAATGTGGGCTGTCATGCTCGCCAGGAGCAGCACATCTTTTCTGTAACTGCCTTCCCCAATACCTCAGCATTGCCGGCACCAAGACTTCACTCCCGAGAAGGAGGAAGAAGACTCCTGTATCCAGGGAAATGAGTCTGAGTTGCCTGGACTTCGAGACCAGAGAGAAAGCACCATTATGTGGGACACAATAAAGTTCAATTTTGCATCTAGGGACCTCTCCACCTATCTAACCCATCTGATTTTCCAATCTCCTCCCTGAGGGCTTAATGTCTTCTAATCAATGAGGCAGCTGCCCTGGCAGCTTTGTTACTGTCCACCTTCAGAAGCTGCATGGAGTTGGAGTCAAACCCTTTCCGCGTGGTGACATGCCTGTGTCCTCCCTACAAGAAAGGAAGCAGATTGATCTTTCTCACGTACACACTGGGATTTATATACTGGACTTGGCAATATCTCCCTCTGGAGTCACCAAACTAGATGTACTAGCAAATGCATTATTTAGCTGAAGAAGAAACTCATCCAGCAGGCTGCGCTTCATCACAGGAAGAAGGAAGCAGAGACTCTGAGGACTTTCTGGAAGACTGCATCTCTTCCATCACTAAGGAGAAAAGCTGGCAGCCAGAGACAGAGGTCTTCCAGAATGGATGGAATACTCAACCTCTCAGCTTAATCCTTACCTCATAATGAATATTGCTTTGTTATTATATTTCATATCAGGGATTTTATTGTATAAAGCCCTGTTCTTTTGAAGAAGATTGCTGGAATGGTACTAACGTTTTCAGTTCTCCTGAAGAAACAAAAGAGATCTGAGGAGTCTGTTGGGAGACAATTCTCCATGGGTCTCTTGCATCCTGCATGCTTGGTAAGCAGAGGCAATGACAGCTTTTGTTCCAAACACCACAGCCCGGGAAGGTGGAGACGGGGCCTCCCTCAGGAAAAGAGGGCCAATTTGTTTGCTATTCAGGATATGTCTCCTCCAAGGCAAAGGCTGGGTGGATTTGCTTGTAGTCCCTGATGAGGCTTGGCATCCTTAGCGGTGTTGTCACTTCACTGCTTTGCTCTGCAGCGCCCACGGGCAGGAGACTCGGGAGTAAGGGAAACACAGGAACGTGGGGCAGGCTGCCTGCGATACCATAATTAATAACGGTCTTTGTCTCTGACCCAGCAGTGCCTGTGGCTAACGTGTCAGCTTGCAAGTAAGGTAAAATATCAGACCCTTTACAGTTTCTGACAAAGAGTTCTGAGAAGGAATCGAGAAATCAGGCACTAAGCTTGGCAGAGTCTCCTGTGCCCCGTCATCTGGCCTATCACAAAAAGGTGAAACAACCTCTTTGATGCCCTCCATGTTAAAATCACTCACTCGTTTATGTTCCCTTTTCTTTCGAAAGCTCCTTCCCATTACAATTTGGTCTTGTGAATTACAAAATGAAAACTGTTAAATGATTGACTTAGTCACTGTAGAACCGTAATGAACAAGCACAATGGCCAAGTCGTATTAACATGAAAAGTTTTGGTCTGCTTTTTATGTATGTAATTATGGTCCTTTTTTTAAGTCCTAGAATGTACTAGTCACTTTCATAGCTTTGCGCCTTTGCTCCTATTGCCCTCCTTAATCGGAATACTTTTCTTCTTTCTTTCCACCTTTAGAAATTCTGCCCATTCTTATATGGCCAGGTAAAACTTCATCTCTTCTTTGAAGACTTACTTAGGATCCTCTTTTTCCCTCCATAAAAGCAGAATTACTCCCTCTCCAGGGACCCAGAATACCTGGTCTCAGTCAGTAGCACTACACTTCTCCCAGAGCCTCATAGCTGACTATGATGCCAACCTCCCCGCCGACCCGCATGCTTGCTGAGGTCCTTGAAGATGGCATTTGCCTTTGAAGCCCCAAAACTGTAGCAGGTACACAATGAATACTGGTTGAACTATTTCAATTTAATTATATGTATATACTATTGACACTGCCAACCAGGAAAGAGGAAAGTTGAACTACAACTGAGTTATTCAAAACTCAAGTAATTCTGCCAAGAAGAAGAAAGAGGTAACTCCTGATTTTCTAACTCCCGATTTTTTCAGAGATAATGATTACGAAAACAAAAAAACCACTGGGGAGTTCTAAACCACTTACTGATGCAAAAAATGTAACACTCGATGTTTCTCACTCTGCCTTGAGACAGCCATTGCATTTCTTTTTATTATGGATTACATGAGCTTCCAGTCATAATTAAAGAAAGCTGTCAACTTTTAGAACCTAGCAATATAACATTTATCACTGTAAAGTACCTACGGTGAATAACCAAGTCCCATGAGCTTATTAAAATAGGTTCCTAACAGTACTACTGAACTTGAAAGTCAAAGCACATCCCAAACCCAAGCTAACTCTGCTAAACTAAGAACTGCTCACCTGTGTTTCCACCTGGGGGATCTAGAGCGTGACCGTGCCATCCTTTGACATGCGAGCCACTATTTACTTTTTACACTGCAAAGAAACACAGTATTAGCAAGTTTATACAAAGAGCCTGCAATCTGCTCTAAAAACAGTGAATACCACCAACAAAAGGTACTTAAGTTCTCTGTGCCTCAGTTTCCTCATCTGTAAAATGGGGATGATAATAATAGGACCCACTTTATTGGAATGTTGTGAATGTAAAATGAATTAAATCAGGGGCGCCTGGGTGGCTCAGTCGGTTAAGCGGCCGACTTCGGCTCAGGTCATGATCTCGCGGTCTGTGAGTTCGAGCCCCGTGTCCGGCTCTGTGCTGACAGCTCAGAGCCTGAAGCCTGCTTCGGATTCTGTGTCTCCCTCTCTCTCTCTGCCCTTCTCCTGCTCATGCTCTGTCTCTATGTGTCAAAAATAAATAAACGTTAAAAAATTTTAAAAAAAAATGAATTAAATCAGGGGTCAGCAAACTTGTCCTATAAAGGGCCAGACAGTAACTATTTTAGGCTTTGTGGGCCATAAAAGGTCTTTACTGCATCTTCGTCTTCTTTTTAAAACAACTCTTGGGGCATCTGGGTGGCTCCGTTGGTTAAGCGTCCAACTCTTGATTTCAGCTCAGGTCATGATCTCATGGTTGCAGTGTGAGATCGAGCCTTGAGTCGGGCTCTGTGCTGACAGTGTGGAGACTGCTTGGGATCCTCTCTCCCTTTCTTTGCTCCTCCCCACTTCTCTCAGAATAAAAACTTCAAAAAATAAATAAATAACAAACACAACAACTCTTTAAAAACATAAGACCATCTGTAGCTCAAGGGCCACAGAAAAAGAGGCCCCAAAGGTCAAATATACTGTAGTCTGATGATCCCTTAATCAAGTCATGAAAAGTGTTTAGAATGGTGCCTGGCACTCAGCGACTGTTAAATAAGTGTTCCAAAATGAGGAAATACCCAGAATTCGTCTATCTGAACCACGACTACCTTCCTGTCTTTTACCATGTACATAAATACTTCATATAATCACAGTCACAATGTTGAGGAATACTTGATGATATATCCTGTTTTTAAATTGCTAGATAGCAAGAATTACAATATCTTATTATAGTACTAAACTGCTGCCTAACTTCCACTAAATATACCAAAACTTAATTAAGTATGATTAAACATTTAGTTTGTTGCTGATTTTTTGGTAAAGCAAGTAATGCCAAATAAATACATTTTAAAAGTTATATAAACTTGATTTTTAAAATATTAATGCTTTAAAGTAGTTGACAGCTTTAGGAACCAAATTTTTAAAATATATGATTAGGGTATAATTTTTTATAGTAGCTATTTTTTACATTTCAGTAATCCTTAGTTCTATCGTGGCAAATGTTACAATATAAATGGCTTCCTGTATCTTAGTTCTATCATGGCAAATGTTACAATATAAATGGCTTCCTGTATGTAGTTTTTCCACTGATTGATACAAAAAATACAACTATTATCACGTGGACAGTTATTTAAAAAGGGAGTCCTCATAATCATACATTTACAAACTACTGCTATAATGAATTTCAGAAGAAAGCAAAAGCACATAAGGTTAAAGGACTTGAACCAGAGCACTCATCAAAAGGATATTCAATTTGATTCATTTATTTATACAATGCCTCTTTCCAAAAAGAAATCGAATCTAGTAAGAACAACTTGTTCAGAGGTACTATAAAATTAAGACACTAAATGGGGAAAATTATCTAATTAAAAATATCAAAATGCCTTCCTTCAAAAAGTACTACTGAGTGATTATTTGCCACGCACTGTCCGGGGGTACAGCAATGAACAGAAATAGGGAAAAATTCCCATCTCCTGGAGTTTACATCCCATGGACGGAGTTTATAACTTAACTAAGGAAGCTTTGGGTATCAGTTCACACCTATGAAACTGAACAAAAATAAAAATCCCAGGGTTGGGGAGGGATGACACCAAATACTGCTGGCGATGATGAAAATGCATAATTTTTCTGGAGGGGAAGCTGTTTTCCCATTTTATTAATTTTTTATTTTCACTTTTTTTCATGTTTACTTTGAGAGACAGACACACACACACACACACACACACACACACACAGCGAGAGAGAGAGAGAGAGAGAGAGAGAGAGAGAGAGAGAGAGAGAGAGAAGAGAGAGAGCAGAGCAGGAGAGGGGCAGAGAGAGAGGAAGACAGAAAATCCCAAGTAGGTTTCACACTGTCAGCCCAGAGCCCGATGTGGGGCTCCAACCCACGAACTGTGACATCATGACCTGAGCTGAAATCAAGGGTTGGACATTTAACCAACTGAGCCACCCAGGTGCCCCTTATTTTTATTTTTTTTAAGTAAGCTCTATACCCAATGTGGGGCCTTAACTCATGACCCTGAGATAGAGTTGCATGCTCTACTGACTGAATCAGCCAGGTGCCCCTCCATTTCATGTTTCTGAAAAAAGAGATTTTTTGAGACATAATTTGCATACCATACATTCACTCGTTTAAAGGGTACAATTCAATACTTCTTAGTATTTTCACAGAGATATACAACCAACACCACAATCTAATTTTAGAACATTTCATTCTGTCTAAAACAAACCCCATTAGCAGTTGCTCCTCATTCCTTCCCTCCTCTGATTAGCCCCTGACAACCACGAATCTACTTTCTGCTTCAATGGATTTCCTATTCTGGACTTTTCATATTAATGGACTCATACAATATGTGCTTTTTTTGTGACTGGCTTCTTTCCCTTAGCATAACGTTTTCAAGGGTCATCCCCGTTTTACCATGTATCAGTACTTCATTTTTTTTAGTGGCTGGACAATGTTCCACTGTATGAATATACCACCTTTTATTTATTTATTCCTCTCCCAGTGGACATTTGGGTTATTTCTATAGTTTTAGTTATTATGAATAATGCTGCTATGAATATCTGTGTGTCAGTTTTTAAGGCAGACATACGTTTCTATGTCTCTTGGGTATAAACCTAGGAGTGAAATTGTTGGGTCATATGATTAACTCTCTGTTTAACTTTTATCTTTTTAAATTTATTTTGAGAGAGAGAGCGCACGTGGGTGAGGGAGGGGCAGAGAGAGAGGAGGAGAGAGAATCCTAAGCAGGCTCCACACCATCAGCACAGAGCCCAATGTAGGGCTTGAACTCACGAACCGTGAGGTCATGACCTGAGCCAAAACCAAGAGTCAGACACTTAACTAACTGAGCCACCCAGGCGCCCCATGCCTACTTTCTTTTAATCTAATAATTTAATCTAACTTACTGTTTTAAGACAATAATTTAAAGAGAAAAACCCCAACTATATAAACTAACATGTTTATATCAGCTTTATTTATAACAGGAAAGGAAAAAAAAAAACATGCAAACTAGTTATAACCCAAATGCCCAGGAATTAATAAAAGATTAAACAAATTTAAAACTTACATATCTAGTCGTTTCCTACCTTTCTCACAGCCTTATGTATGTCTTCTCCTCCACAAGCCCTATTAGTCCACCACACCACACTATTTGCTTTTCCCTGATCAGGCCATGCTCCCCATACCCCATAGATGGTCTTCCTTCATGTCACTTGACAAATCTTTTTCCAGGACTCTCTGACCATCATCGCCCCTATGATTCTTTCCTTGACTTTATTATTTTCCCCTTGAGTTCCTTTCTTCTTGGAAATTTATTCTGCGATTATTTCAATACATTGTGATTATTTGTTTACATAACTGTATTTATTTCGATAGGCAAAAAACTCCAAACAACATATCATAGAACACAAAACTCAAACTACCTACGGACATAGTGATACTCAACCTCATCAATAACTAAGTACACACAAATTAAGATCATAACCATTCCACATCCACACACAAAAACATCAAAGTTGCACATTCTGGAGTGTTGGTGAGGATGTGGAACAATAAGGACTCTCATATACTGCCAGGGAGTATACAAGAGCATTAACCAATTTGGAAGGAGTTGACAGTACCCATTTAAAGTTGAACATGCTCATATCCCATAACCTAGCAATTCCACTCAGCAACAGATTTTAGAGTAGTAGCCCTCAAACTTCAATGTGCATCAGAATCACTTGAAGAGCTGGTTAAAAACACAGATTGCTGGCCCTATCCCAAGGGTGAGCCTTACTTCTAGCAAATTCCCAAGTGATATGGATGCTGTTGGTCCAAGGAATACAGAACTAATGGCTTAAAGAAAAAGGTGGGGGTCCCTTGGGAGAAAATAAGATTTAGTAATTCTTTGATGAAAAAAAGTATTACTTAGAATATTTTCCTTTGAGGGGTGCCTGGGTGGCTCAGTCACTTAAGCGTCCAATTCTTGATTTTGGCTCAGGTCATGATCTCACGGTCTGTGGGATCAATCCCTCCATCAGGATCTGTGTTGACAATGTGGAGCCTGCTTGGGATTCTCTTTCTCCCTCTCTCTCTCTCTCTCTCTCTCTCTGACCCTCCCACATGCACATGCTCTCACGCTCGCTCTCTCAAAATAAATAAACATTAAAAAACAATATTTTCCTTTGATAACATTAAAATTAGCTTTATTAAAATTCAAAGTTCACTCAAAAAATTTTATTGCATATAAATCATACCTCAAAGCTATAAAAAAGTTAGCTTTGGGGTGATGAAAACCCTCTGAAATTAGATCAGATATTATGAAGATGGTTGCACAACTCTGTGAACATACTAAAAACCACTGAATTGCACACTTTAAACCAGTAAATTATATCTCAATAAAACTTTTTTAAAAAGTGAACTTTGCTTGCAACTGCTTAGGGCACATCAGAAAAGTATGGGCTCTGAAGCTTAATGGATAAGAAAGGAGGAGAGTTCATTTAAACCACAGCATAAAAACCTAAGAATGGTTTTTACATTTTTAAAGAGTTGTTAAAAAAAAAAGAAGAAAAATATGTGATAGTGACTATATCCGGACCACTACGCCTAAAATATTTACTACCTGGTCCTTTACAAAACAAATGTGCCAATCTCTGATTTAAACTAACTTATTTGTGACTAGAAAAATTAATCAAGGAACCAGCTTCCTTCTGAAATTTACGGACAGAGAGAAAGAAAAGACTGAAACACCAGCAGGGTTTGTTACTGGGGAGAAAGCGATGTCAATAACAGTAGATAAAGTGGGTTATGCTGCTACTTCAGAGTGCACTGTACAGGGCCAGGTGCAGTGAATGAACCCATTCACCCTTGAACACAGAAAGACAACTGGACAGCAGGGACCTTCACTCCAAGGAAGATGCTGAAGAGGACACTGGCGCGAAAAGAAGCCATCTCTACCAGAACAGCACTGGACACATCCTCTAACTAAGCTGGAAGAACCAACTCCAGCAATTTTCCTCTCCCTCCCACAACGTTTTCCCCCTCTTCAGTAGATCCTTCCCATTACCAATCTCCCTCTGGTGAAGCTCCCAACTGTCCAGAACCACATCCTCCTGGGACTACCACCTTCTTTCTTCATTTATAACCAAATACCTCAAAGGGATGCCTGTATACCACAGTCATTCTGATTTCTCGCCTATTTTTGTTCGGCCCCTCACCAATCTTGCCTTCTAATCCACCACCGCACCAAACTGCTCTAGTCAAGACATGAAATCCATGTCACTAAATCTAATAGTTATTTCTCCTCCTCCTCCTGGACCTACCAGGAGCACTTGCCAGTCAATCATACCTTCCTTCCAGAAACATTTTCTTTACTTGAATTCCAGGATACTACACTTTCCTGGTTTTCCTCCTACCTCTAACGATTCCTTCTGTCTCCTTTGCTGGTTTCTCTTCATCTCCCTCTTCACATTCTGTTCCCTAAATAGTGAAGCCAGTTGTCCTCTATATAATGACTTCAGTCTTTAGACCTCTCACTGTCTATACCCTCTCCCCAGTCTATACTCTCATTTAGTCTCACGGCTTTAAATACTCTTCATAAACTAATAACCCCCAAATTTCTATCTCCAGACCCTCACCTATCCTCTGTACTGCACTCTTACATATCCAACAGCCTACTGGATGCTGTCGACATGTCCAAGACCAAACTCCTGACCTCCCTCCAAAATCTACTCCTCCTATGGTCTTTGCCCCACCTCAGTAAATGGCAGCTCGATCCTTTGAGTTCACAAGAAAAAGGAAACATAAATATCCAATAAATATGAAAAGATACACAACCCTACCTAATAAGAAAGATAAAATTAAAACAATGAGATGCCATTTCATACTCACGAGATTGGCAAAATTTTTCAAGTCTAATGATTTTCATGTGTTTACAAGACAGTTAGAAAAGAAAATTCCTCAACTGAAGAAAATTCCTCTCCAAAAAACAAAACACATGAAGCAGAAGGAAACTCTAAATCTATACTCTAAACAGAATTAAATAAATTCAAAAGGATTTAAGGATATATTTTTTTATGTTTTGTTGTTGTTGTTGTTGTTGTTTTATTTATTTTTGAGAGCAGGAGAGACAAAGCATGAGTGGGGAAGGATCAGCGAGAGAGAGGGAGACACAGAATCCGAAGCAGGCTCCAGGCTCTGAGCTGTCAGCACAGAGCCCGACGCGGGGCTCGAACTCACAGACCGCGAGATCATGACCCGAGCCGAAGTCGGACGCTTAACCGACTGAGCCACCCAGGCGCCCCATGATATATTTTTTTAAAACCTCACCTTAAATTAGAAATTTAAAAACTAAGAACAGAAACATATCAAAAAACAGTGAAATGACAAGAAAAAAAGTTAAGTGAACTCAGAGGAAAAAACGGGCAAACACTAAATTATCTCAGAAGTGAGGAACAACTTATAAGGTGTCCAAGGCAGAATCAACTCAAATGAAAATTTAATAAGGGATATTGAAGAAAAACAGGGAAACCAAAAAATGAGAATGACAATGAGTGAGAGAGAGAGAATGAGTCAGAGAGAAAGTAGTGGAAAAAGAAGACAGGTAAAGAAGGAATAATATGTATAATACTGTAGTCTCTTAGAAGAAAAATCAAACAATGGAAATAAACTAATATTTAAAACTAAAATTCAAGAAAACTTTCCATAAATGGAAAAATACCTGAATTTGTACAATGAAGAGCTCACCAGATACCTAGGAAAATTAACTTTAAAAAGTCAATTCTGGGGCGCCCGGGTGGCGGTTAAGCATCCGACTTCAGCTCAGGTCATGATCTCACAGTCTGTAGTTCGAGCCCCGCGTCGGGCTCTGTACTGACAGCTCAGAGCCTGGAGCCTGCTTCAGATTCTGTGTCTCCTCTCTCTCTGCCCCTCCCCTGCTCATGCTTTGCCTCTCCTGCTCTCAAAAATAAATAAAACATTTAAAAAATTAAAAAAAAAATCAACTCTGAAACACAGCCTAGTAAAAAACTATTTGATTTCAAATATAAATATAAAAAATCCTCAAGACTTCTAGGTAAAAAGAATAAATAACTTATAATTCCAAAAGAATTAGACTATATCGGATATATTAGACTATATATATTCTATATATTAGACTATATCAGACTATATTAGATATTTTAAAACTAACACACAAAGCAAAGCAACAATGGGTCAGTATTTGAAACAAAAAAATAAAATCAATGAAAGTAAGTGTGAACCAAGGATTTTATATCAAATTACCTTCATATATCAAGGCAGCAGAAAAAAAAGTTTTCAGCATATAAGAACATAGGGAATTTCTGCATTTAACTAGCCTTTCCTGAGAAATCTACTAGAAGATGAGCTTCATCCAACCAAATTATGAGAAAATGACAGCAAAGGACCAACGGTGAGCAGTAAAAAATATGTAAATGTACCTGTAAGACATTAAAAGAAAGATGAGGATGAAGGTGAAGGACTAATGTAAAATTGTGGCATATTGTGACAAAGCAGAAAAACTGCACTACAAAATGGAAGAAGAGACAGGAAAAGAAAATAATAGTAAAAAGGTCAATACTGTAAAGGCAATAGATGGGTTTAATGCATACTGAAGGGGAAGACCTGATAAATCATATGTTAAGGGGTACACAAATCAACACACAGGGCTGAGGCAACTGGATATCCACAAGCAAAACAATAAAGTTCACCCCTACCTCACACCATATACAAAAATTAGCTCAAAATGGATCAAAGACCTAAATGTGAGAGCTAAAACTATAAGAGGAAAACATAAAGATAAAGAATCTTTGTGACTCTGGATTAGATATTACAACGAAAGCACAGGTAACAGGGTGGCTCAGTCGGTTAAACGTCCAACTCTTGGTTTGTGGGTTCAAGCCCCACGCTGGGCTCCACAATGACAGTGCCGGGCCTGCTTGTGATTCTCTCTCTCTCCCTCTCTCTCTACCGCCTCCCCTGCTAATGCTCTCTCTCTCAAAATAAAAATAAAATAAACTTAGGGACGATTGTGTGGCTCAGTCAGTTGAGCGTCCAACTTCAGCTCAGGTCATGATCTCACAGTTCATGGGTTCGAGCCCTGCATCGGGCTGTGTGGTGACAGCTCAGAGCCTGGAGCCTGCTTCAGATTCTGTGTCTCCATCTCTGTCTGCCCTTCCCCTGCTCATGCTCTCTCTCTCTCTCAAAAATAAATAAACGTTAAAACAATTTTAAAAAATAAGCTTTAAAAAAACACAGGCAACAGGAGTAAAATTAATAAATGAGGCATCATCACAATTAAAATGTTTACACTATAAAGGATACTATCAAGAAAGCAAAAAGGCAACCCACAAAATGGGAAAAACCTTTTTACAAATCATATCTGATAAAGGATTATATCTAGAACATACAAAAAAAACCTCTTACGACTCACACCAACTAGATGGCTATAATCAAAGACAGATAATAACAAATGCTGCAAGAATGGAGAGAGAACGGAACTCGCGTACATTGCTGGGGGGAATGTAAATGATGCAGTCGTTGGGGAAACCAGTCTGGCAGTTCCTTAAAGAATTAAACACAAGAGTTACCATAAGACCCAGCAATTCTACTCCTAAATATATACCCAAGAGAATAAAAATATATGTCCACACAAAAACTTACACACGTACATTTATAGCGGCATTAGTCATAATAACCAAGAAGTAGAAACAATTCCACTGTCCATTTTGAGATAAATGAATAAACGGAATGTGCTACACCCATACGACCGAACATTATTTGGCCATAAAAAGGAATGAAGTACTGACACATGGTCAAACAGGGATGAATCCTGAAATTGTTATGCTAAGGGAAAGAAGCCAGTTACAAAAGACCACATATTGTATGATTCCACTTATATGAAAGGTCCAAGATAGGCAAGTCCAGAGAAACAGAAAGCAGACTGGCGGCTGCCTGGGTGGGGCGGTAGGGCACTGGAGAGAATGCACACAGGGTTTCTTCTGGGGACTTCAGAACTGGACTGTGGTGATGGCTGCACAACTCTACGCTGAAAAAACACCACACTATACACTTGGAAATGGGTGAACGGTGTGGTATATTAATTACATCTCAGTAAAGATGTTACCAAAAAGACAAAATCGACTAACAAAAATTTCATACTAAATAGGAACCCAACATTTACAAATGCAAAGAATACCCCAGGAAAGCCTTTGCAACAAAGAAGCCACACTCTCAGCACAGAACAGGACTGAGTCAGAGCCCGCAGAACAAGAGGGGGATCAGCAGATCAGAGGAAGCCGGAGCTGAGGGGACCAGAACATGTATTAGGCTCTTGGCTACAGCGTCTAGGGTTAGTCAGTTCTTCGGCGAGGAGCTGGAAGTACATAAAGACTCTCACAGATGCCTATCATTAAGCTACCTTGATTTCATGAATGCGATGTATTTTTTCTCTCACACACAAAAGGTTAAATAAACAAACAGGGGAGTAAGGGCATTTACAAAGGTATAAGGACAAAAGTAAACCATTAGCACAAAAATACAAACCTTCCTAAATACCACTGCCCAATTTTTCTTAATACAAAAGGAAAAAATACACCTCATCGCAAAAGAAACAGCAAATATAACAAAATATTATGATAGAGTTGAGGCCAAATGTATCAGTCCTAACACTAAATGTGAATGGGTCTAACTCGTCTATTAAAAAGAAAGTTTCAATGTGGCTCACAAAACAAAATTCGAGGAGTTGTACAAAAGATACATCTAAAACAAAGTGATGTTGAAACGTTAAAAATGAAAGGATGTCCAAAGTATCCCAGGCAATCAGTAACAAAAAGAGAGCAGAGTGGCATTTGTGGAATCAGGCAAAGCAGAATTCAAGCCTCAAAGCATTTATCGTGACCCAAAAAAAAAAAAAAAAGAGAGAGAGAGACTTAAAAACATTTTTTTTAAGTTTATTTATTTTGAGAGAGACAGAGACAGTGTGAGCAGGGGAAGGACAGAAATAGAAAGAGAGAGAGAGAGAGAGAGAGAGAGAGAAAGAATCCCAAATAGGCTCTGCACCGTCAGTGCAGAGCCTGCTTGTACTTCCAGTGCAGAGCCTGACGTGGGGCTCAAACTCACGAAACTGTGAGATCCTGACCTGAGCCGAAACCGAGAGTTGGACGCTTCACTGAGTCACCCAGGCACTCCCCCCTTAAAAGATACTCTTCAATGCTGAAAGCCACAATCCACGATTTACACAGCATACATAAAAATACACATATTCATATGAATATAACATAGCAACTGCCTTCATGAAACGAAAACTACTTGAGATGCAAGGTGACATACAGATAGAAACACACTAATAATATGAGACTTTAATTATACACTCTCAGTGGTATATTAGAAAATTCAGTGATCCCAAAATATGGAGACAGAAGATCTAAACAGCATAATCAACAGAGTAAATCGTAAAGATATTTATCAAACTCTGCACTCTAATACTAGAGAATATACCTTCTCACATGCCCATGCCACATTTGCCAGAAGTGCTCATATAATTAGGTCACGAAGAAAACATCAGCAACTGACATGAAATAGAAATATTACAAACAACGGCCCCTGATTATAAAGCAAAAAACCTAGAATTTACTAACAAAAATAAGAAAAAAGCCCTTCCACCTAGAATGACAATGAAAGCACTACCTATCAGAGTCTATGGGATGCATTTAAAGTACTGATCAGGGGCACCTGGGTGGCTCAGTTGGTTGAGCGGCCGACTTCGGTTCAGGCCACGATCTCATGGTCTGTGAGTTCGAGCCCCGCGTCGGGCTCTGTGCTGACAGCTCAGAGCCTGGAGCTTGCTTCTTCAGATTCTGTGTCTCCCTCTCTCTCTGCCCTTCCCCTGCTCATACTCTGTCTCTATGTCTCTCAAAAATAAAGAAACATTAAAAAAAATTTTAAAAAAAATTAAAGTACTGATCAAAGAAAAATTTGTTCTTCAAACATATTTAAAAATTTTTTTAAAATATTTACTTATTTTTGAGAGAGAGAGAGAGAGAGTGCAAGCATGGGAGAGGCAGAGAGGAAGCACAGAATCCAAAGCAGGCTCCAGGCTCTGAGCTGTCAGCACAGAGCCCGATGTGGGGGGCTCGAATCCACAAACAGGGAGATCATGACCTGAGGTGAAGTCAAACGCCTAAAGGATGAGCTACCCAGGTGCCCTAAACATATTTTTTAAGTTTATTTTGAGAGAGAGAGAGAGAGTGCATGTGCATGCGTGAGTGGGAGAGGGGCAGAGAGAAAGGGAGAGAAAGAAACCCAAGCAGGCTCTGTGCTGTCAGCACAGAATGTGAGGTGGGGCCCAATCTCATGAACCGTGAGATCATGATCTGAGCTGACATCAAGGGTCAGACACTTAACCCACTGAGTCACCCAGGCGCCCCACTGTAAACATGTTTATCAATAAAAATGAAATAATAAAAACAAATAAATTCAGTTCCAAGGTTAAACAAAAAAACCTAAAAAATAACAAGGTGAACCAAAAGAAAGCACAAGGAAATAATAAAGATAAAAACAGAGGAAGAGAATGGGCAAGAGAACAGGAAACTAGATCTAAGTAATAATGTAAAATTTCTTATTTTTTGAAAAAATTAAAAGAGATAAACCACTATATAACATGATTAAGAAAAAAGAGGGGAAAACACAAATATACGAAAATAAAACAGAATGAGGGAGAAACAATCATTGAAATGGAAGAAAAAATTTTAAATCAGAAAATATTACTTTATAGTTCTCCACCTAATAAATTTGAAAACCCAGATGGAAAAGATAATTTGCTAGAAAAAATATAAATTACCAAAATTAACCCGATTAGAGTTAGAAACCTTAAACAGACCAATTTTCATAAAAGAAATAAAGTTATTAAAGAAATATCCCTGAAGAAGCATCAGGCCCAGATGGTTTCACAGGAGAATTCTACCAAACCTACAAACACCAGATAGCTTCAATATTCGATAAATTATTCCAGACCTGGTGTATCATAAGCAGGATCAAGCTTACAGGAACATCAAACTTTTAAGAAAGATGACCCAGGCAAGGAGACTGAGAAGGGACATCCTCTGAGGAATGAGGGAACCCTAGAGCATAGAATCTTATCAACTAAAGAATATTTCAAGGGGCACCTGGGTGGCTCGGTCAGTTAAGCGTCCAACTTAACCGGACGCGTAACCTGACATGAGCCGTCAGGTCATGATCTCACAGTTCACGAGTTCGAGCCCCACGTCGGGCTCTGTGATGACAGCTCAGCTTCAGATTCTGTGTCTCCCTCTCTCTCTCTGTCCTTCCCCGACTCACGCTCTGTCTCTGTCTCTCTCTCAAAAATAAACATCAAGAAAAATTTAAAAAAATATATATTTCAAGAAAGAAAACTTTCATGGCAAAAGCTGTATAGAGATCCAATAAAAAGAATAAAAAATGTTAACACATGGCTTCAGGACTAAGTGGAAGGTAAGGAGACAGGAAAGCCAATTATTAACAACTCTTTCTAACAGGCTGACTGGAAAGGGAGGAGAGAAACTGGGTTGTGCCTGGATGAGGGGGAGGTCCTAGGGAAGAGGTTTAGTGTTGATATGGATGGACTATGTGCCTTGCACTGGAGATATAACATATGACAGTAACAGTAGAGACGAACCTAGGTCCAATTAGTTCAGTGCTTCCTTTGATTCCTTAATATCAACTCCAAATACACGTAGTCAATTTCTCTCAATATCCCATATTTACATATTACCTTCTCCAATGGTCCGGAGTGAATTTTTTTTTAAACATATTTTTATGTTTATTTATTTTTGAAGGAGAGAGAGACAGAGCATGAGCAGGGAAGGGGCAGAGAGAGAGGGAGACACAGAATCTGAAACAGGCTCCAGGCTCTGAGCTGTGAGCACAGAGCCTGATGCGGGACTTGAACCCACGAGCCGTGAGATCATGACCTGAGCCGAAGTCGGGTGCTTAACCGACTGAGCCACCCAGGCGCCCCAGGAGTGAATTTTTATCAGCAGTCATACTTTATATTAATTTAGCAAACATTACTAAGTACCAAGGGCAGGTACACAAAGTTGCAAGAGATCTAGCTTCTTTCCTCGAGATGCTAAGTTTTCAGTGGATAAAGACCTCATGAGTGCTGGTACCTCCTGGTTCACTAAGTGTCTTGCAAATATCTCATTTAATCCTCAAAACAAGCCCCCCAGAAAGCTGGAATTACCTTCATTGCATAGGTGAAAAAAACAAGCCACAAAAAAGTTAACCAATCGGCCCCAAGTGAAGGACCTGAAACCAGAATCCAGATTCTCAGACTCCAATGCTAACACTTCTCCAACTTGCAATTCCTACCTTCAGAAAGATGACCCTGGCAAGAGTGCCTGGTCATTTGTGCAGATGCTCAGTCAGCAGAATTGGACTTTAGCACGCTTGAGAATAGTTGACGTCCTGCATCACATCTAAAATTGCCGTCTAAATGTGGAAAGCAGCTTTTTCGCCTTAGAGCTGCCTGGACATTCTGTAGCCTGTAGGGCACAAAGACTTTGTTTTATTTATCATTATCTCAAGGACTGTGTTTTATTAAGCTTTATATTTGTCCCCTCAGTTTTACATATAGTGCCTTTAAATGTTTGCTCCTTCAACATTTGTGCAGATTCATCCATTCAACCTAATTTCATAACTCTGATAGCATTCTGATATAATCTAGGACAGAAATATAAAACTTTAAATTTAAGAAGTGAAAGAGGGCGGGGCAAATGGTATCACATGATGGCTTTTTTGAATTCAGAAATTTACTTTAAAAAATCAAGAAGATGCTCTTGTGCTCTGAAATTTTTACAAGATAGCAATAATTGGCCACAAGACAAAGTATGTTTAAATGTACTTTCCATAAATGTCTCATTTGACCCTGAAAACCACCCTGTAAGAAAGGTAAGGCAAATGCACTATAATATCTACTTTAGAGTTGAGGAAACAGTCCCTTAGAAAAAGTAAGTGACTTGTTCAAGGTAATTGGAATTTAAGGAAATCCTGAGTTCAAATCTCTTGTTCACTCTATGATGTCTTTGCCTCACCTGCATAACCCTTCTTTACTAAACTGATAAAAGTGGAATAAAAGATGAGAAACTGAATTGCTAAAAACAAGTAAGGAAAAAAAAGAGGGAGGGGGATGGCTAGAGAATGATACTTGTACTCGGTTGGAGAGAAGAACAAAAATGGTCCAAAAGTGAGCCAGTAGAAATCCTTTAAATGTTGTCTTTTGCTAGGGTGTAGAAAAAGATACTCACAGATTGTTAGTGGGAGGGCAAAATCACACATCCTTTCCAGAGGGAAACTGAGCAATTTACATTTTAAAAAGACAAACCCAACAATTCTATCATCTAGGAATGTACACCAAGAAGTAATCATGGCGGTGCAGATTTTACATTTCTTCAACAATGTAAGCAGTGTAAAAAGGAACAATGAACTAAATAAATTATTACAGCCATGTAATGGCATGCTATGAAGTCAGGGTGGGGGGGGGGAAGGTTACAAAAGAAAATCCACTTTAGAAAAATCCATACACTCATCTCAGCAGAGAAAGAGAATGGAGATGTATACCCAGTGTAACCATATTCATAATGGTTACTCGGAATGATGAAACTGTATCTTCTTCATCATGCTTTTGCCATCTTTTAGAAAGTTTGTAAATAAACAAATGTCACTAAATGTTTCTATATATAAATATTTCTAGTAAGGCTTTTAAAGCGGGGGAGGGGAGGCTGTGAAACAACAGCAGGGACTTTGGAAAGAACATTTTAGTAGCTATTTTTAAGAGTACCATTTAAAAATAAAGCATTATTATCAAAACCATTAAAATACCATTGAAAAATAAAGCGCTCATTATGAATCCCCACCAAAACCTTTCCTTTTCAATTCCAGTCTTTCAGTCATACCAGTTCTCATTCAGAAAAATGCTAAAAAATGCTGCTGGGCCAGAAGTCAGACAGAACCTTCGTGATTTCTACCTGTAGTTTTTACTTTGTTCCAGAAAAAAAGAAGCAATCACCTAGGGGGCAGGTAGAGAATCGCCTCGGCAAGAAAATATTTGGAGAATAAGTTTCTCTCCCATTTCTTTTCCTCCTGACTTACCGATACGACAATCCTGACAGTGACTGGCCCAGTTTCCTAATACACCTTAGAAAAGCACAGGAGATGCGCCAATTTTCAAGATAACGTTTCTGAAAACACAAGTTTTACTTTGCAATGCAGGATAAAGAGCATCCTTCACGACTCATTCTGGACGTTACCAGAAGAAGATGCCGCTGCGCGGCGGGAGAGCCTCCGGAGGACAAAGCAGGGTCTCCTCGGCTCAGGTCCCGAAGGCTACGCGTCCCGGTCCGCCTCAGGGACAAGGGCACGGTCCCTGGACACCAACCCCCGGACCCCATGACAGTCGTTCCGAACCGCCGGGGCCGCAGCCTGCTGGGCGACGGGAGAGGATCAGGACCCAGGCAGCAGGTGCCGGGGTCTTCAAGCCTGAGAAGGCGCCAGCCCATTTGGCCTAAGGCGGTGGAAGGGGAGCTGTCCCCCGGGAGTCCGAGACCTGACGGCGCATCCTACCCGCCGCCCCACCCGCCACCCCAAGAACGCCCCTCCCTAGCGACGGACACGCCCTCCCTGCGGGCCGGGGCCTCCTCGCCCCGCCCGCCCCCCAAGGGCCGCTCACCCGGCTGGGAAGTCCCTGCCGCCGCCACCAACCCCGTCGCCGCCGCCGCTGCCGCTCCCGCCGCCAGCCCCTCGGGCCTCGCCCCTCTCACGGTCGCCACCTCCCACAACAGCGACACCACAGTTACCACCGCCGGACCACGGGACCCGGAACCACTTCCTTCCGGAACCGCCTCGCCCCGCCCCCACCGTGGCCCCGCCCACTGTTCGCGGCCTCGCGCTGGCCGTCTCTCCCACCGACCCCTGCTCTCAACTCCCTGCCCACGAGGGTGCCCCGCCCGGGCTGCACCAGCCAGAGCTCCTGCGCCCTCTGCCGGCCGTTCCCATCTCTGCCGCTCTGTCCAGAGCGCATGCGCCGTCTGCTTCGTGTCCACCGGGAAAGAAGTAGGCATTCCAGGTCCTGGGACCCTGAGAGTTGGAGCTTATCCCTCAGCCTGGGGCAGGAGCTTGGTCCCGTGAGCCTTCCAGCCTTGTACACAGGAGGCAAACGTGGTGGAGCAGATGAGTCTTGGTCTTCCAGCGCCTGGCTTGGCCCTCCAGGACTTCCAGAACCAACCCATCTGAACCTGCACTTCTGTAGCCTCTCCCTGCGTATTCAGTCTCTGACCATTCCCGGTGGCCTCAAATTAAGTTTCTATCCAGAAAACAAAACCTCCCCTCTGGACCTCCCAAATAGGTTAATAGTACCGACATCTCCCCATTATCCAATTCAAAATACCCACTCGTATTTGTCTGCTTTATTTCTTTCCTCTCACACTCCATCCACCATCCCCAAAGGTAGTACGTCCTCACTCTTCGAGCGTTTCTCACTTGACACTTTGATATATTTTTTACCCCTGGCAAGATTTCTCTTTCAGAGTCCACCTCATCTGGTAGTATCACCTTTTACCCTCCCTTGTTACTGTCAGCTGACTGCATTAGAATTTTCGTCACCATCTGAATTGAATTACAGCCAATTACAGCTCATCCCAATGAGCCTGAGGTCCATGATAGAGCCATGTTTCCTTAACTTCCTCAACCCAGATGACTTGACTTCTACTCTACTTATCCATCCACTCCCAGGCACATATTCTAGAAAATCTAGACATTCATCACTTTGTACTGCTCCATATCTAAAATCTTAAGTTTTCAAATCCTATTTATTTGGACTCAAAATCTTCATCCTTGCAGTCCTATCTATCCTTTATTCCGGGTGTGCTTGTTCTTCAAATACCACAGAGCTCACACATCCTGTGAACCTTCTACCTGTCTTAAGTCCATGGCCTTTCACTTCAACTACTCTTGAAAGCAGAGCCTCTTGACACATCATAACACCAAACCACCACCTTAAAGCACTCTAGTTATGTGCATTTTCTATTCCTACATCTGTGTTTTCAAGTACTGCTTGGGAAGAAAAAGCCACACAACTCTAACAGAATCATGTCACTACAAATTTACGGATATTCACCAGAACCTTGGTGCCTCTCATTTCCAATATTTGCTGTTATTAACCCTTACCATTCTCTTTAAGCCCCATACCATGATCATTTTCCTCTCTTCATACGTGATTTTGCTTCCTGCTTTGCAGAGAAAAGTCCTCAGATATAGGGCCTTTCATCATCTGGCTCATACGTAGCCTCTCTAGCCTCCTTCCTCTTTGTACTCAATATTCTGGCCGAACTGAAGTGTTTGCAGTTTAAGACGAATACTGCTTTTGGTTCCACTCCATTGTATGGATTGTCCCTTCTGTCTGGTTAAGAGGTGTGAGACCTTTTTATCTGCATATATATGGCTTTAGTCCAGGAAGGTTTTCTCCTATTCTACCTTTAAGAATTATTTCTGCTCCATCTGTTCTGGTCTCTCTTTTAGGAAGAGCAATTATCTGTGGTGGTTCTCTATTTTATCATTTTAATCTCTTTATCCTTTTTTTTGGCATCTATAGAACTCAAATTGGTTTTCAATATTATTGATAAGATTTCCCAAGGCTTTATTTCTGCTTCTGTTTTTACTTAAATTCTATTATTGAGATTTTTGTTTCCTTACTTCATTCCTTTCTCCCTCACTCTCTCCCTCTTTCGAATCATCTGATTGATTTTGCATCTCATCTTACCTTCTTGCAAAAGGGTGATAAACTGGTGATAAAATTTTTCTTTTGGATTCTGTAGTCAATCATTTTCATAAATATGCTCTTCTTTCCCTTCCATGCTTAGTTTTTGTGTACTAACACATATATATGTATTAGTGTGCATATACATATATATGTGTGTATGTGTATTATATGTATATACATATATATGTGTGTGTATATGTATACATATATATGTATATACATATATATGTGTGTGTGTGTATATATATTTCTTTGAATCATCTTTAAACAAAGTGATCTATCTTGATTCTGACTTACTGGTTAACAGACAACACAAGCAGATGGCCCTCACCCTATTTGCTGTTCACATGTGTGGGCAGAGAGGTTAAGCAGCTTGCACAAGGTCACAAAGCTCTTGGTGTATATATGAATAACATACATGCACATATATACAAAACAAGCCTAAGAGAAATGGGTTATTATCTGCCTTTCCATTTATTTCATTTTTCTTTGCAAAGCCAAATCTGCTACTGAATGCTGAGTATGCTTATTCAATACAAGAATTCTGTATTAGTAAGAATAAATTATGCTACAATAACAATCCCAAAATCTAAGGGGTTTATAACGAGAAATGTTTATTTCCCACTTACATTTTAAGTCCATCGGGGGTCAGCTTTGGTTCTTCTGTCTGGGACTCAGGCTGAAGGAATAGACCCTCTCTGAGACATTCCTGGTGTCATATCAGAAGAAAACGAGCAAGAGTGGGACCACGTACTAAATCTTGAAGTTTCTGCTTCAAAGCTTAACCAGAAACTCTGGAGGTATGGCTCAGCACGATTTCAACCAGCCCCCCCCTCCAGGGGATTCTGAAGTACTCTCGGGTTTGAGAACCACTTCTCTAAGGCTTGTATTCCCTATAACCCAGAAGATGGACAAAGAGGCTTGTTGAAATTCATGGTAGTTTTTAAACTACTAATTCTTAAACAAGAAAAAAGTCAAATTAAAAAAAAAAAAAGAATGAATCAGGTATTGATACAGACTTAGTTAGACCAAGGGCTCACTGTCATGTCATGTTTTGGAGGGACATTGCTTATGGGGAAACCTTCCAGCTGCCCTGACATGTATCTCTAGCTGTCCTTCTGTACAGTTTTCTTTTTTAAAATGCTGATGTGAGAATTAGACAATTAGGAAGAAGTAGGACAAATAGCTTTCTCATCCCTTGACAACACTGCAGAGATTTTTCTCATAGTTTTCGTATAGATGGTTTGTATTGTGTTGGTCATGTCTTTAGCATCTACATTAGTCCTTACAACCCAGGACTTCCAGAACCAGATGAGTTTTCTCTTTCCTTATCTGACTTGGGTTGCTTAAATACTGTAAATGAAATTCGATGTATTATGCTTACCCAGCCCTGTTTCCTCCTCCTCTTCTTCTGTTCCATGAGATGGGCATTTTTTTTTTTTTTTTTGGTGGATGCTGTCCTTTCTTTACCTTTATTCTTTTAAGGGCTTCATCAACAACAGAGTGCAGACAGAAATGATTTATACTGTTCGGAAGAAAATGTTTTCCGTCAGTCTTATGCTGCAGACTCCTTTTTGCTCATTCTAGTCACCGTCTTTATGTCTATTTTCCTACTGAGATAGAGGACAAGTTCCTGAACAAGATTTGATAGTTACTACCAGCTCGCTGGTCCCATAAATTATTTCTGATGAACTCGTTTGTAATGTAATATTTGAAGTGGCTTGGCCCTAATTCTGAAAGTCATATAATATTTGTGGTGGTAAAATATGTCATGACTCAGCAATTATTCTGAAAAAAATTTAATGTGGACTACCTACATTGATGCAAGGCAAAAAGGAACAGTGAGTTTAGATTTAAAACTTAATTTTACCACAAAATATTTTTAAATTTCATTACTCTCCTTATTTAAATCTTTACTGCCCCCTCCCTGAAGCTCTTCCCCCAGATCCTTGGTAGATTTCGATCATATATCTCTTCCTACGATAAGCAGTCTGGTTTTGTGTCCTGGTACAACCCAGATGCCAATTCTGTTCGTAAGCTCTGAAAATTTTCATTTGCTTGATAAATTTGACTTAACTCCACATTTATTAGGTACCCTCACAGTTTCTTATGCTTTTTCATACCAATTCTTACTCTCTCTTAAATTAGTAGAGAACAAGAATATAACGGACCCTGTGGTGGATTTTATGATGCGATAAAAATACTTACTGCTCCTCTCTTCCCAGGCCTCCTAGTTGACACTGAAAATGACATATGTGGCTCACATTATATTCCCATTAGACAGCTCTGGCTAAGTTAATCATGGCATGGCAGAAACAGTGAACTATATACCAAATTACCTATGCTCCCCCTTGCATAGTACAGGTTTCCCCTTCATTCCAAATTTTCTATGAAAATTATCCTAAGCCAAAATAGTGTACAGCCAAGAGTATCCTCCATTTTTCTGAAAGTTTGCATTATGCCACTTCACTTTTATGAAAGACCTACATTAGTGTGGTAACAGCTTTTTTCATAAAAGAGAAAATTTTTTTCTGATTTCTTTCAGTTAGCAAAAACAGGTATGAATGTGGGTCTTTTATAAAAGTAAAGTGGTATAACCAGAATTTTTGGAAAGTATGGTGTTAGCAATGTCTCTGGTAAGAAGCAAACCAGTCAGGGGGCACCTGGGGGACTTGTTTGAATGTCTACTTCGGCTCAGGTCATGATCTCACAATTCATGAGTTTGAGCCCTTGCATCGGCCCGCTCCGCTGCTATCGGTGCAAAGCCTGCTTCAGATCCTCTATCCCCCCTCTCTCTCTGCCCCTTCCCCACTCATGCGCATGCTTTCTCTCTCCCTCTCCCTCTCCCTCTCCCTCTCTCTGTCTCAAAAGTAAATGACTATTAAAAAAAAAAAAGAAGAAGAAGAAGCAAACCAGCCAGGGACTACACTTGCCCGTATCCCTTGCATCTATCTGTATGGGGCCATGTGACTAGTTCTTGCCAATCAAATATGAGTGGAAATGGTATGTGTCCCTTAGAGGCCAAGTTAGTTGCCAAGCAATGTATCTTCTCTATATTCTTTCCCTATTCTGTGGACTTGATGTAGAAAAATATGATAAGGTTAGAAAATGAAGGAGCTACAAGATGGAAGGAGCCTGTTCCCTGAATTACCACTTAGAAGAGAGTTATAATAAGCCACATTTGTTTTGGACTTCACATGAGGGAGAAAAAAAGTTCTGTTGTATCAGAGTCATTCTGTATCTTCGAAAGATAGTTGTTATAGAAGCTAGCATTACCAGGGCACCTGGGTGGCTCAGTCAGTTGAGGGTCTGACTTCGGCTCAGGTCATGATCTCGCTGTCTGTGAGTTTGAGCCTCGCGATGGGTTCTGTACTGACAGCTCATAGCCTGGAGCCTGCTTCAGATTCTGTGTCTCCTCTCTCTCTCTCTCTCTCTCTCTCTCTGCCCCTTCCCCACTGTGGTCTGTCTTATCTGTCTCTCTCAAAATAAATAAACAACAAAAACAAAAAAGCAGCAGCTAGCATTACCTTAACTAATATGCATGATCATCCCCTTCCTACTTAGGCCAGTGATTAGCTTAGGGGTCATGTAAGACCTAGTACTGACCAAGGAGAAGGAGATATCTGCTGGGAGCTTCTGGGAAAGGGTTTCCTTACTGGTAGAAGGAGGGAGAAGAACAAGGAGCAGCCTTTGCCTTTGCCCACAGTGGCATGAGGACAGGATGCTGGTACCACACAACCTTCTTAAAGTCAAGACACTCAAGAAGTGCAGCTCCAGAATCCTGATGTCATTGAGTTGCCTTTGGAACTTGTATATTATATGTGATTAATAAATACCCTTAATATTGAAGCCAGCTTCTGCTGTGTGCATTGGAACCATCCGGTATACTTATTCTCAATTTTAAAAATCATTCATTTAACAAAGATTTATGGTAGGACTGTTCTGGGACAGCTGGGTGTTCCAGGTGCTGAAGAATCCAAAAGCAAACACAAAAACTAGGATCCTTGAGACTGTCATATCATGATAGAATGTGAGTCTAGCAGAAAGATATGCAAATCAGAGGCCATGGATTTTAATTCATAGATTTCCTTAGTAACAACCGTGTTTATCCACTGACAAATATTTACTGAATACCTGTGTTGGGTGGTAGGAATATCAGGCGGTTAGGCAGCCCTGCTACGAAGAAGCCTACAGTGAGGGAGACAGACAAATCAAAGAAGCATGCAAAAAAAGGTCTCATCCCAACTATAATACGAAAAGACATTACCAGCAGAACCGACCTCATTACCCATTACAACTACAAATAATAACTGGGAAACTTGCAAATACAGCTATGAGAAGTGTAGATTGGCAAGAGCCTCACAGGGTTGAGTCTGTGTGATTTCCCATAGCAGGAAGGTGTAGTGGGGCAGGACAAGCACAGGCTGGAAAGCAAACCTTGGATTTGGAGCCTAGCCGTGTACTTCCTGCTTGTAAGTGGTCTTGCAACTTCACCTGTCTTGGTCCTTATAGTAAAGTGAGCGTGGCAACAGCAGTGTTTATCTCAGGAAGTCATTCCTAAGGTTTGGAGAGACAGTGCATGAAAAGCCCTTAGTACAATGCCTAGCTAGCTCAGGTCTGGTTCTCCAGGAACAGACTCTGAGACCAGTTAGCATGCAG
Source organism: Paguma larvata (assembly GCA_030068075.1). NCBI lineage: Eukaryota > Metazoa > Chordata > Mammalia > Carnivora > Viverridae > Paguma > Paguma larvata. The sequence goes on from CM057830.1 coordinate 14,409,854, forward strand.
GAGGTGCATGGGGAGTGAACAGGGGAGTGGAGGAAGCAGGAGGGAAATCTTGGGCTACAATGCAGCCTCAACAAAGGCCTCAAGTGAACCCACGGGGAGCTCTGAGGCTAAGACAGCCCTTCTGAATTGTCTCACTTTGAGGCAAGGGCTTTTGTACATCCAAATTATCCATTGGATACAGGCTACTGAAGTGAGGGGGTTTAACCTTAGTAAGGCAGCTTCCTTCAGTCAAAGGCGATCCTTAGAGAGGAATTCCACGAACGAGCCTCGGCAACTGTACCTCCAGGATCTGGAAGGAGATATTGGGAAGGACAAATACCTCAGTCTTAAAGAGGAGGTCCATCTAGGTGGTGCACCGTGACATCCACTACCACAGCATTTAATATGAACTTTTTTTTTTAAGATTTTATTTTTAAGTGATCTTTATACCCAACGTGGGGCTCGAACTCACAACCCTGAGATTAAGAGTCGCATGCTCTACTGACTGATCCAGCCAGGAACCCCTAATACGAACCTTTAAAGCTATTATAGCAGCTACCTAAAATTTCCCAAACCTGCTGAGGACTTAAGGCTTTTTCATTGTCGAAGTATAACTTCAAAACTTACAACCATAATAATGATGCAAATATATGTGAGGATGTGTCAAAACTATGTTGAACTCATTAAGGAGCAGGATGACAAAACTGGATCAAGGGAGGATATGGGGACTGCTTTGTTGGGCACATGGATGTTGGTATATACATGGCATCACACGACGTTTACTTAGTGGGCAAACAAATGTTGGGATGAGATCACAAAGTTACATATAAAATTGTTTAGTGCCCTTACAGGAACAAACAGGCATAACCTTTGGAGATAGCTTTTCTTTCTTTTAAAACTTTTTTTTAGATGTTTATTTTTGAGAGACAGAGGATGAGTGGCAGAAGAGCAGAGAGAGACGGAGACATAGAATCCGAAGCAGGCTCCAGGCTCTGAGTTGTCAGAAAAGAGCCCGATGCCGGGCTTGAACTCACGGACTGGGAGATCGTCACCTGAGTTGAAGTTGGACGCTTAACCTACTGAGCCACTCAGGCGCCCCTTTTTCTTTTAATGCTTATTTATTTATTTTGAGAGAGAGAGAGAGTGAGCGCACATGTGCATGAATGGAGGAGAGGCAGAGGGAGAGAGAGGATCCAACCAGGCTCCATGCTGCCAGCAGAGGGCCAACACAGGGCTCAATCCCACACACTGCAAGATCATCATGACCTGAGCTGAAATCAAGAGCTGGATGCTCAACCGAGCCACCTAGGCGCCCCTGGAGTGAGCTTTTCTACAAAACAAAACTTTCTGTCTACAAATGAATAACTCCAGAGACTGGGTCCTAGTCCAGAGCACATGGTCGGTCATAGAAAGCCACATTCCCTGAGATGCTGCTGTGTTGAGACCATGCTCTAGCAGGTCTTCGAAAGAGCATGCAGTTATCTTTTGGCCTTATTTCTTTATTCTGGATAACTTCTTACCATCAGTGAGCATTGAATACCTCGTACCAGCCATCAAGGTTGTCACTGCATAGGAGTGACCCCTGAGAACCCTTCCGAAGGTCAGGTCCACTGAGCAAATGAAATTTATTCTTTCCTTCCAGTGGTGCCAGTAAGATTCCATCTGTTCTAAAACAACCTCTGCCTCCCACTGTGGGAACCACATTCAATCCAACAAGCTCTCCATGCATCTACTGTGCATGACCCAGCTCCTTCTTAGCTCTTGCTTCTTTGTTGACAACTTTCTGGTCACTTCAGAGATGAGCTTGCACACACTGCTAGAAAAATGTGATTAAAAGACAAGCACAGTCAACAGAGGGCTATTGGCTCTAATTTGAAAAAGAAGTTACTTTACACAAAGTTTCAATTCCTCGAATTTTGCATTTCCTGAGATAAGGAGACATGGGGAAAGCCTGCCTTAATACTATCTTGGTAGTCAAGAAGTCTGGTCCCTTTAGACCTTTTCCCTAAATCAGCCATCCCTCGGAGCCTAGTGGAAGGATTAAACTTTGGCATTTCCTAACTGCCGCACAGAAGCTTCTATTTACTGCACAGCTGAAGGGAGGGGTGGGGAGTGAATTCTCTAGGTGTGACATCTGAAGCCTATCAGCTCCCTCTGCCTTTTGCAAGGTGCCCTCAGACTCTGGGCTGTAGAAGGGGTGATTTCTTTCCAACATTCAAGGAGTGCCCACTGTCTTGGACACTGACATGGAACTTAGGGTCAAAAAAGAAAAACATTTCTCTCCTAACATGGGCCATCTGTCCCGGAAACACAAGAGCAAGTAGAGCCACCCCACCCCCACTGGATTTGATGGCCACCGTTAAAGTCTATCTTCAAAGGTTCATGATTTTTTGGGGTGCCTGGGTGGCTCCGTTGGTTGAATGTCCAACTTGATTTTGGCTCAGGTCATGATCCTGGGATTGTGGGATCGAGCCCCATGTTGGGCTCCATGCTGAGCGAGCATGGAGCCTGCTTGGGATTCTCTCTCTCTCAGTCTCTCCCTCTGCCCCTCTCCCCCACTCGTGCTCTCTAAAAAGCAACACATAACAAAACAAAAGGTTCATGATTTTCAAAGCATTTTAATTCAGTTTCACCCAGTCCAAGTTTCTTATTGACCTAGAAGGTTCATACTGGGTATCTGATAAGTGAGCCTGTGTTTGGCATTTGATCCAATATTTATGCACGAGGAATGTGAAACAACACAAAACAGCCCACATAAATCAGGATACGTAAACACCACACTAATTTGGCTTGTTGGGATGGGAATATGGGAAAGTGAATGGTTCAGGGGATAGTACTTTCAAATCCCATGTTCTTGCTTCTAGGTATAATGGGGATGTGAACTAATAATACAGCCAAGCTCTCCTGCTTTGAGTGAATGGATGGATAGAAACTCTTGCAAAAGCACAAATGAAAATTAGATAGTGGTGATGGTTGCTCAGATAATGAGGAAATTATAATGAGCAGGGTCCAAGGTGTGGGTACCAATTTTGTCTCTGTGAATAAATCAGAGTTGTATAAAAGGGGGATATTTTTATTGTATGTGAATGACATGTTGATAGCTTATTTTTTAATAAAATCACACCCACAACTAGGATTCCCCACGGAGGTTCTGGCCCTTCTCAGCTATAAACACCTGCTCCAACAAAAAACACTTCTGCTGCTCTCAGGGGCGGAAGAACCTGTCAACCTGTCCATGAGGGTATTGAACCTGAAGCCCTGGAGTCAACCTCAGATCTGCCAAATTCCAGCTGTGTGTCCTCAAGGAAGTAACCCTCTCCTACCTACCTCATAGCCTGGAGGAGTCTTAGGACCACCTTGCGTACAGCAGGAACTGAGGCCATGTTGACTCTTAAGGTTCATTCCTGCAGAAGCTTAAACCACAGCAAGTAGAGGCCACTGCTTCTCACCTCCTGAGATCCTGGCACATCCTGGAAGGGTCGGGGGGGGGCATCAGTTCAAGATGTTTAGAGGCTTGTACCAAGCCTTGTGTCTAAATTTTCCTCTGAATTAAACTTTGAACCAAAATTGGTACCCACATCTTGGACCCTGCTCATTATAATTTCCTCATTATCTGAGCCCTTATTCACATCCCATCAGAGATGCTAAGTTCAGTTGACCCTCAGGAAACACTAAGCCACATGCTAGCTCTCTACAGGATGAAAGAATCCACCCCCATCCCATCATACATTATATTCTTAGGTCTCTTGGGTATATCACTGATCTCTATTTGCTATTCCAAATTCTATTTCTTTATCAGACTACGCTGTTTTAGTTATGGAAGTTTTATCATATGTTTAGGTATTTATTCAGGGAAATTCTCCATTTTTAAAAGCTCGTTTTGTAAGTTTCTTAGCTTTGTGTTCACTTTGTTACATGTACTGTATAACTATATTTACAAGTAGCAAAACAGAAATTCCACTGCCTGGGACTTGATTTAATTTACAAATACTGAACAAATGTGAGGGCCGCCTACTGTGTCTACTTCACACACATAGATTTTCCCATTCAGAGACATGGCATGGCTTTCTATTTACATCTAATGTTTCCTACTCAAGTTTTAGATTTAGCTTGTTATTTCTACAAATTTTCTAGGGCTTGTGGGGATCAATTTCCTGTTTACTGTTAATGTGTAAAGAAACTACTGATTTTTCTTTAGTAGTTGTCTCACCCGTGAAAATATTCTAAGAGTTTTTCACTTGTTTCTTTTTGGGTCCCCCATCCACCCAAAGACTATCTGTAAGGCCTCTCTTATTGCTAAGAGTTCTCACGCTCTTTTCTTACATAATTGTGTTTCTTGAACAATACTCAAGAGTGGAAATGGAGGTCACTCTGTTGTGCCCCAAAGCAACAGGTAATGTGCCCCAATGCACCTCTAGAAACAAAACAGTTCTTTACACTGGCTTTCCAAATTCAGTTTACAAAGCATATGACTAACAGAAAATCTGTACATATGAAGAAAAATTTATAAGGTTCACAAAACAAAAATTGCTCTTAGGAGTGCCTGGTAACCACTGTGATCCTGTGGCTAGGGCTCATGATGACAGAAGCTACTTGTAATGCCACTATCACAGGCCAACATAGGGAAAGAGTTAGGATGGCCACTCCTGTGCACTCAGTAGAGGCTTTGTTGGCAGAACTGAGGAGGGCTGCGTTGACCGGATCCCTGGCTTCAGAGATGGCAGCCCAGAAAGTTACCACGAGGGTTCCAACATCCCCACTCCAACATGCCTTTCTGGCTCCTGGTCTTGGCTGGTATTGTCTCCCAGGCTGTAGACAAGCCGTGAATTAGATTAAAAAAAAAAAAGCTGGTCTGGTTTTAGCTTACTGGAAAACAAAGGTCACCATACCTATTATAATTTTGTTTAAATGCCAGCTTGCTATGTGGAATGTTTTTGTAGATTACACTAAGTTAACTGCATCTTAGCTAGCTAGAAATCCCTCCTGTCAGTGGTATGAAAGTACAGCAACTTTACTGTACATCGAAGTTCATCATTTCCTAGGGACAGCTCATCACTTAAGCTTATTTCCACAGTTGGCTGTGCTTGGAACTGACAACAGAGAAATTTTAATAAGTTTGACAGGGAAAGGACACCCACGCAGGATTTCTGGTTTTTCTCCACATAGGTTTCAGAAAATCTGATGTGGTTTCAGCACACTTCTTCATTGAGCCTACAGAAACAAACAGAACACTAGCAAGCCATCAGACTCTTCAATGAAAATGTATTTCACATTAAACACAACGTACACATCATGCACATGAGGCATCACCAGGTCACAATGGTGCCGTGAGGTACAACAGATCACAACAAAACAAACATTTAGCAAAATAAAACTGTAAGAAACATGGTGAGGCATTTTTTCAAAGTCAGACCATGCTATCATTTTCTGTGTGCTTGTCATAAAAGGGATTTCGCCCGATATTCAAGATCAATGGCACTGCATAATTGGAGGCATGTATTTTATTTAATATATACACATACACAAACATACACAGTTTCCATAACTAATAAAGTCTTAAACTGTAGCTGGTTTTAAAAGCACATGAACAAGATTACTATTGAGGCTTCTTTTTATCTCCTGGTTGCAAACCTCAGTCAGACTTATGGATCTTTTCCAAACTCTTTATTGTACAAGAGTTTCAAAGAAGTTTTCAAACAAAAAACAAGTTTCAAAGAAGGTCATTTTAATCTGAAAGTCACATTTCACCACAAGAAACGAAATTAAGAAAACACGTTCTATGGCATAAAACATGTGAAGTATACATTCTAGCGTCATTTATCCCTTGTTTAGATATTTTTATGTTGAAGTCTGTTAAAGTGACATGTTGGGTCCAGTTCAGGGCCCCTTGTTCCCAAGCACTATCATTTTCATTTGTGACTGATTTCATTAGAGTTCAGCAAACACAGGAGCAAACAAACAAGAGCCCCGAGATCCAAGAGAAAAACGATAGCAACAATGTGAAAACCAACCACCTGTGCATGAGACACACAATTCATTCAAACTTCCTTCAGTCCAAAAGCCACTTGATGGCTTGGAGATTTTAAGGGGCAACAATGACAAGATCCTTGCTAGATTCAGGTGCCCAAGTCTATAAGAAAATGCATACGTGAACAGAAATCATTCCACACTGCTTAACAGTTTTCTTAATCAACCAGACAATATTATTCTGTTAGCCCCCCAAGGGGTAATATGGGGCAACACATTTTGCAGGTGGCTAAGCTTAATAATAAAAAACAGCTTGATAGTAACTTCCAACAAAGAAACCACAGAAAAAGGGGAAAACTCTCTGGAATTTCTTCTTCTAAACATAGACAGGGAGGTAAGCAGCCCAAGTTCAGTGTATGTTTAAGTAGAGTCTGGGTCAATGTCCAGAATATTTACAGGAATGGACATCTAAATGTTTATGTACTCCAGCTTTGGGGATAAGAATGGTTATAAGGTGAATTTCCAACACAGAATCACCTGGGTTACTCAGAGGATCACTATGATAATAAAGTAGTATAGGAAGCACTTTATCAGCAGCTGAAGCTCATAAATAGAACTGTAACATGAAACTTTGCTAAAGCCCAACAACGCCAATGTTTCAAGGTTTCTACCAAGAGTAGTTTCTACCAAGAGTGGCCAGCGTTTGACATACTAACTAGGGATACAGTTACATTTTCATCTAGTAATTTGGAATCCAGTGATTTAGGACAACAGAAACTTCTTCAGAAGACCGGCAGCTTGGATTGACTACCAGCAGCTTCACAGGTTCTCCAAACACCACCTGTGTCAATCCAAAAACAAAATCAGATGAGATGAATGAAGACTGAATTGTACTTATTCTTTCTCACTAAAATGATCACACTGTCTGGAACTTTCCACCTTCTTGATAATTATATTCTCCTTGGCTCCTAGCAGTATCTTTCAATGGAAGAGATACAGCATTTTGGGTAGGACTATCCTACTAGGTGGCCAAATTTTCTTTGTGTGGGACTGTCCTATAGCCTACAGGATGTTTAATGTCCCAGGCTCTGCTTTTCAAATGGTATTGCTGCCCCTAGCCACTGCAACAACGAAAACCAACACATTTTAAGATTTCAGTGCAGAACTTATTTTAAGAAGCCAAATGCAGTCGAAACAAACAACTAACAAAACACATACTTATTTACTGATTTTAAGTTTTTAATTCAGTTAACATATAGTGTTATATTAGTTTCAGGTGTACAATATAGTGATTCAACACTTCCATACATCATCTGGTGCTCAAAACAACAAGTGTACTCCTTAATCCCTACCACCTATTTCCCCCATCCCCTCACACCTTTCCCCTCTGGTAAACATCAGTTTATTCTCTATAGTTCAGAATCTGTTTCTTGCTTTGCCCCCTTTTTTCCCCTTTGCTCATTTGTTTTGTTTCTTAAATTCCACATGTGAGTGACACCATATGGTATTTGTCTTTTTCTGAGTTATTTCACTCAGCATAATACTGACACAGTTTATTCTAAATGTTACCTGTCATACATTCCCTTTTATGTGTCAAAGGGTCACAAGTGCTTTTCTAAGAACCAAGATAAGTGAACTCTTAAGATGTACTATCTACAACTGATAGCTGAGCACAGGAAGATGTATACAAAATACAGCAACCTTGGCCATGTGCCCTCCCCAACCTATTTCCTCATTTGATTTTATTCATTTAAGTAATCTCTACACCCAATGTGGGGCTTGAACTCATGACCCCAAGATCAAGAGTCACGTGCTCCTCCAACTAACCCACCCAGGTGCCCCAAAGTAGACTTTATTTTTTTAGTAGGCTCTATGTGCAATGTGGGGCTTGAACTCACAACCCCACAATCAACGGTCATGTGCTCTCCTGAGCCAGCCAGTCAGCCTGTGTTTCTTCATTTGAGAAACAGAAAGATTGGACTAAGCCATATCGGGCATCGAAGCGGTGTAATAGGAGTGGAGCATCATAAGAAATGAATTGAGAGAATGCTGAGAATACAAAAATGTTTTTAAGAGTCTAAAGTGGGAGGACAATTGGAATTAAGTTATGAAGGGATGTGATGATAGATTCTATTTATGTTTTCGTAATTCAAAAACAAGCCCCACTTTTTCACTGGATTATTTGTTTTTCGGGTGTGGAGTTTGGTAAGTTCTTTATAGATTTTAGATACTAGTCCTTTATCTGATATGTCATTTGCGATTATCCTTTCCCATTCTGTCGGTTGTCTATTAGTTTTGTTGGTTGTTTCCTTTGTGAAAAAGTGGGCGGAAGATATGAATAGACACTTCTCCAAAGAGGACATTCAGATGGCCAACAGACACATGAAACAATGCTCAAAGTCACTCATCATCAGGGAAACACAAATCAAAACCACACTGAGATACCACCTTACACCGGTTCGAGTGGCTAAAATGAATAAATCAGGAAACTATAGATGCTGGCGGGGATGTGGAGAAGCAGGCACCCTCCTACACTGTTGGTGGGAATGCAAACTGATGCAGCCACTCTGGAAAACGGTGTGGAGGTTCCTCAAAAAAATGAAAATAGAACTACCCTATGACCCAGCAATAGCACTGCTAGGAATCTACCCAAGAGACACAGGAATGCTGATGCATAGGGGCACGTGTACCCCAATGTTCATAGCAGCACTTTCGACAATAGCCAAATCATGGAAGCAGACCAAGTGCCCATCAACTGACGAATGGATAAAGAAGTTATGGCACATATATACAATGGACTACTACATGGCAATGAGAAAAAATGAAATCTGGCCATGTGTAGCAACATGGATGGAACTGGAGGGTATTATGTTAAGTGAAATAAGTCAGTCAGAAAAAGACAGATACCATATGTTTCCACGAATAGGTGGACTTTGTGAGACTAAGCAAAAACCAGGGGGAGGGCTAGAGGGGAAAGGAAAAAAAGACACAGAGAGGGAGGGAGATAAAACATAAGAGACTCTCAAAGACTAAGAACAATCTGAGGGTGAGGGAGGTGAGGGAGGTGAGGGAGGTGAGGGAGGTGAGGGAGGTGAGGGAGGGGGGAGAGGGGGTGATGGGCATTAAAGAGGGTACGTGTTGGGATGAACACTGGGTGTTATATGTAAACCAATTTGAAAATAAACTATTATAAATTAAAAAAAAAGAAAAAAAGAAAAAAAAACAACCCCCAAACTGAAGTAAATCCAACGTGAGGTGTGTATAACTAAATCACACAAATGCAGAGTGTTGAAAACCCACTTTGGCAAGAAAAAAAGGCCAAAGGTGGGGAACAAAAGCTTCAGGATGCAAACTTCAGATCTCCATCCCCCCCACTCCCTCAGTGTGATCCAAGAATAGATGGTTGCTTAAAAGATTCCAGAATGGGTCAAGAGAACAGCAAATCATTTGACTCAGTGCTCATCACTGTATATGAATGACTGTAGATAGAATGTGGAATGCCATCGAGTAAAACTAGGGGAGAAATTCATTTTATTAATACCACCTTGCACTACTATTTTGGCATTCTCTTTGCCTCTAAAAGTGGTGCTATTCCAGGCAGATCGCTGATCAAGCTTATAGCAGTGTTTCTCAACATACACACCCATCCACACGCCGCCAACGGCAGGGCAGGCATGGCGGGCATGGCGGGCATGGCGGGCTGTGGCACTGAAAGCTCTCATACAAAGGATTTACTTGAAATCCATCTCAATTATTGTGTGTGCACTACAGTATATACCATATATAGGTTTCCTCCTATCTGAAAGAATGTTCCTATAAAACCTTTTGTAAGCAGCAATGCCACAAAGTGAAGAAGCAATTACCACTAACTTATATGGAAAAAATTTTGAGTGTTCCCAGACCTCCCAAATAACCTCTTAGGCTTTTCTTGTACCTTAGGACACATCTTGCTAATGGCTGTGCAAAATAAAATGAGATAAAGCACAGGTGCTCACAGACACAGTGCAAAGCTATGGCGGATGAATGCGGAGTGCAGTTCTCAGGGAGTCTGACAGAGCCACTGTCACCACTCAGGGTGCATGCTGCCTCTCGCTCCAAGACAAACGCTGAATGCTATTTTTGCATTTTGCCTTTTTTTATATATATAAGTGAAAAAACCTCTTTGCATTACTTTCAGTTAATGTAAACAGGTAGTAATGCAGGTCTTCCACAAACTATATTTGGCTTAACGTGAAGCTTTGAAAAATGACTGATACCTGTATTCATATTAACATTTGTACTTTTCAAATAAAACTGACCATCCAGGAGACTGAGTGATGTTTATCCCATCTTTACAAGCCCCAGGTGGAGAGGTATAAATTTAGACTATAGTCAAAGGACTGCACCGTACCTTTCATTAAAGAGATCTATTTGTCAACAGAAGGTGTTCAGAGTATTTTCTTGGCCAGGACTGTTAAATCCTTCAATCAAGTTTTTGTTACAGTCATCCAGGCTGAGATTTTCACTGGATTGCTTGGGGTACATGGGCGGGCCGGTGAAATCTAAGAGATCTTGAAGTGCTCGGGCATTACCAGTTCCATTTTGGTCCAGAGACACCCCAGGAATCATTTCACTTACTGGTGAAAATTCTGGGATGGAGATAAGCTCTTCCTTTGAAACAGGACTGGGATGGGGGGAAGGAGGGACAGTGAAGGAGGGAGGCAGAGAAAAATGTGAAAATTAATTCTATTTATAATATTCTGTTACACTACTTTTTGAGAGAAGATGGATTTAGAGCCAAAGCTGGTGTGAAACACACTGTAAAAAACACAAGTTAGTTCAAATCTGAGACATTGATAGAAGGCCCCCCACCAAGGGAAAACAAGGGAAGTGGACTGGGCTTTGAAGGCCAAGTTCACACTGCCTACAGGAAGAAAGAAAATAAAAACCACAGGCACCAGCACTCTACTGCAGAGAAGCCAACCACTTCCAAAACCTTCAAAGTGGGAAACCCAAACAGAAAGCAAATGCTAGAAGTTAAAACTGAGCTGAGGAAGGGCCCTAATCAGCACCGGGGCTCCTGGTGCTGCTTTTCTTTGGCAGTGCCACCTTGGATGAGCTGTTTTTTCTCCCTCCTGCCCCCGCACAGTTTCCTCTGCTGTATGAAAAGAACAATCATTTCTCCCTAATCAGGGCTCCTGTGAGCATGGCATGATCATACTGAGGAAGTCTGTGTAGCCTGCAGTAAATGTTCAGTTTAGGTGGGGGCCACTGTTAATAAGGACCCCACTGTCCACCCAGTCACCTGCAGAGCAAATCTCTCCCATGCTCCCTCTCTATAAAGTAAGGCTCCACTCCACCCTGACTTATATAGCTCCTGCCCAGTGTTCATAGTTGTGTCACCCACAGGCCTAGCTCAGATGAGGTGGGCTGGGATCTGAGGTCTTGACACTGGGAGTCTTTCTTAACAGCCAGAGTAAGGTTGCTACCAGGTTTGTCTGTTCTTTTCTTCCTTGATAAGATCTGAGAGAAGAATCTACAAAGACCAGCTGAACTGAAGAAACTGAGAAAATCCATTTCCCTCACACTCAGCCTAATTAAGAGGCAGTAGAGGCCCTAATACCACTTGTGGTGGCTGGAGCCTGGGAAAACTGTCCCATTGGCAGAAGCACCCACCCTATCTCCATTTTGCTTCACCTCCATTCTCTGGGCTTAAACAGCTGGTCAGATCGTGAGGAGGAGAAAATGCTACAAGCTGGGATGCAACCTCCAGGAGTCACCTCTCTAAATGCAGAGATGGCCACAGGAGAACTTGGAGTACACACTGAGCCCCTTCACTTTCTTGAACCCTGGCTGATGCTGTATCTTATCGTCTTCCCCACTCCCAAAGACATAAGGAATAAGTAGAGGTAGGCTCAAAATGCGGTGGGGGGAGAGATGCTGTGTTAATGTTTAAGATGCCTCTGCTGTTTCACCCTAGGGCCCGAGGGGACAGACAGTGATGGAGGCAAGGGTTGTCTCTGTAGAATTTGCTCTACTGGTGACGGGGTGCTGAACCCTGGGTTTTTACATATCCGGCTCAAGGCCGGGGTACACAAGCTGGGATATTTATAATCACTGTGCCCTAGGAAAGACCCTCCTCCCTAGATCCCACCCCCTACAGATAAAGCTGAGAATTCACAGTCAAGGAGAGAAGGTTAAGCTCTGGCCACCAGGAGCTCTGACAGAACCTTTGCAAAACACTGTCACTGCCTCCTGACTCAGACAGCTGCCCGTACTCCGACTGCCCTGCCCAAGGCTCTCTGTTTCAGTGTCTCTGCCCCAACCACAGGCTAAGTGAATTTGCCTTTTGTCTGGAATTAATTTGCGAGGTGAATTCCTTAAGGTTTTAGTATCTGAAAGCAGATGAGATTTTTTACCAAGTTTCCAATGACAAGTCTACTTAAACACAAGAAACTGGACACAGTAAGTCCTGTTGGTGCCCCACTCAGATCTTCTTTATGTGTAGGCGCATCTGACTCCCAGCTGCACAGAGAGTCGGCTGCTAACAGCTCATAGCTGCGGATCCTTTCTCCCAACAACTGCCTTTGGCTGACAGTAAGTCCTAGGCCCACAGAAGTTATATCTGCATCCCCCACCTTGGGTGACCACACTCAATGGCTGATGGGTAGAGTGGCACGAAGGCTGCCTCCCTTAATCAGAGCACTCTCTGGTGGAAATTCATCCTGCAGAGCTCCCATAGCACCAGCTGAAACAGAATCCTTGCTTAGTGACTTCCCCTGCTCTATCCTCCTTCCCAACCTTCACTTGCTCGTGAGAACTCTTTCCCGATAAATCCCATGCCTTAGAATACACCTGTCTCAGGCTCTACTTCTAAAGAACCTGTCCCAAGACACTAATATACCACTGACAGCTTTCCTGAATAGTAATCAAACCTACTCTAGTTGATTTAGGTATGTAAAAGATGAAAAAAATCAGTGACGAGGCAGTAGAGGTGTTTGGAGAAAAGATGAAGCTCACATGCAAGATAAATCAGCTTACCTCACATCCATAGACTGAACTTCTTCAGTCGAGTCATCCAGACTGTTTGATTTGCCATCAAGGGTGTCCAGATGAACAAGTCCCCCAACTGGTTTAAGCCCATTAGAGAAAATGTCTCGAGGAAAAGTTTCGGGGGCAGTATGCCCCACACCATTAACTTCCTGGCAGGTGTTCAATCCATTTATTTCTGATTGAGAACACAAAGTCATTCTGTTAATTACAAAATATCAGAACAATGAAATAACAGGGGGAATATATATTGAGGCAATTAATTTAACCCTCTGCTTTACCAACAGTGCAACATCCTTTTGCAAAAAGAATCCCATGTCATAAGCTTCACACAGAGAAAAGAAGACAAATGACTTCGTCATTGTCTGTGCAGGGCTCATGACCCACCCAGGAGGCTTGGTGTCATATACTGTGCAGGTCCTCAGGCTCTGTGTAGCATTTTCTTGAGCCCCAAGGCAAAGGAGGGATGTAGAGTGCCTCTGAGATGGACATGCCTTTCTGACTTTGGCTGCCATGATATATTCACATCTAAGGAGAGGTTTTGAGAGAGAGAAAGAGAGAGAGAGAGAGAGAGAGAGAGAGAGAGAGAGAGAGAGAGACAGAGAGAGAGACAGAGAGACAGAGCGACAGAGAGAGAATCCCAAGCAGGTTCCACACTCAGTGCAGAGCCTGATGTGGGGCTTGATCCCAAGACCCTGGGATCATGACTTGAGCCTGAATCAAGAGTTGGACAGTCAACCAACTGAGCCACCCAGAGCCCCTCACATCTAAGGAGTTTTAAGTATACATGAGAAAGAAGAGCTTGACTGCCCAGAAGTCTGGAACACAGGAGAAACCACTGAAGAATAGCAGAGTCAGTTCCGAACACAACCTGACCAGCTGTTAAGCTCCCTGGAAAGTAGCATGGGACAGCAAGTGGCTGGCTTCCTGTGCTGGGACTATTAGAATAACCGAGCACCCCAGAGCTTTCTGAATGGACCCCACAGACCTATACTGGAGATGGAGACTCCCCCAGGAGGAAAACTACACAGTGCCCTTACAGAATAATGCTCTTAAGACCCATGGATGCTCATCCCTGCAGGAAGTGCTTTGAGCCCTCACAGGCTGAAAGGAAGAAGCCAAGAACCAGTTTGCTCACCTATTTTGTTCGGGACAACCGGTTTTGTCTTATTTTCCACACACACAGGCAACTGAAGCTCTACTTTTGAGTCTTCTTTCTGAAAACAAACAGAGGGAAGGATGACTTTACATAGAAAGACAAGTGCTTTTGAAAAGCATCAAAGGATATTCAGAACTGCGCTGAACCATCTGCCTATTCCACAGTAATTCTCTGAATCTTCTGAGCTTATTACAAATCAGCTGTGTTTCCCTTAGCAATATGTTGCCATTTTCTTTTTCATTCACAGATTACTGTGCCTCTCTCTGCATCCACACCCCCACTTCTCAGAGCAAATTTTTTATTACCACTCTATCTCTCTTAGACTCCTCTTTCCATCCAGGTACCTACAGCTTCCTTAATATAGCCAGGAACGAAGCAGGAAGAGTTCAATTTTTCTGGCTATTCCTCTCCAAGACCTACAATTCCACTGAATGTACTGTGACATTCTTTTCTCCTCAGTTCATAAATTATCAAAATGGCACTCTGAACACCTACCTTCACTTCTGGAGACACATCACTCTTCCTTGTTCTCTTCATGATTTCATCTATTCTCTGGAAACCAAAAATAACCAGGTAAGAGGACTATAACACCAAATAAACATAAAAACAGCTGGGTCTATACGCAATTTTACGTGTCTCAGAAAACTCATAAGAGAGACACGTCAGCAGAGGATAATGAGTACAGAAAGGCTTTCCACTGGTTTTGCAGATATATACCTCTGCCCTATGAACAAAGTCAAATGCTTGAAAAGTGAACTAGTATCTGGAATCAACATTCAGTTTATATCCCATCTTTTTCCTTCCTCTCCTTAGGTTACCTAAAAACAACAAATCCCGATCTGCCATTTTAAAGGACCACCCTAGAGAAAGTGAGGCTGAGGTGCAGGTCAGGAGGGGTGGTCCGAGATTGGTCTCCTAGCTCCCAGGCCTAATTCAGTACAAAGCTTAGGCTGGATCTAGGAATGGGAATGGAGCTTTAAAACCAGCCTCCTTAAATCCAACTTTATCCTTAATTACATTAAATGTGAATGGACAAAAGCACCCCAATGAAAAGACAAAGACCATCAAATTGGATTCAAATAACAAGTCCTAACTATATGCTGTTTACAAGAGACATACTTATAAGTGCACACATAGGTTCAAAGTAAAAGGATGGAAAAATGTTTACCATGCAGACAGTTATCATAAAAAGGCTGACAAAGTGAAAAAAAAGTCTTATAAAGCGGACTTTAACACAATTATTAATGAGATAAAGATATATTAATGATAAAGGGGTCAATTTAACAGGAGGATTTAATAATCTGAAATATGTATTCACCTAACAGTAGAGCTTCAAAACATTTAAAACAAAAGTTGATAGAACTGGAAGGAGAAATGCAAACAGAACTGGATTGATTTCCTGTTCCTGCCTCACCCTAACTCCTCCTGATCCTTAGCCCTTACCTTCTTCCTCTCCAGTCGCTCCTGCTCAATCTGCAGCATGATTTGTTCTCTTTCTAGACGCATCTGTTTAGCTGCCTCCTGGGCCTTTGCTTCTGCTGCTTCCTTCTGATAGAAATAGGTAAGCAAAGGCATAAACTTTACCAAGCTGAGAAAGATATTGTTCCAATATTCAGTGTGGATTTACACAGCCTGCTCTATGATATAGTAGACATGGCTGGGCCTCACTCATATACCCTGGGTTCACCGTGCAAATTACCTGCAGACAGTTCCCATACTGCCTGCCAAGGTCTGTGTCTGAGGGCAGTCTCTGGCCATGTGCACATGGCCAGGAGTTTCAGAAAGTTAATCCCCCAAGGAGTGACCTTCAACCATGAGAGACAGAAGTTGGCAGATAAATAATCCAGTTTCTTCACCCCTCAAAGAGACAATTCTAAAGCATATTCCACAGTCTCTCAGACAGTCCCAAAGGGACTAACTGCCAGTGGTCCACAGTAAGCCACTCGTCGGTGCACTTATACTGGCTTTCTTCTCACTCTATCAACTTCTTCGGATCTTCTCTTAAATAAACTACTGGCACCCAAAATCTCATCCCAGGGTCTGCCTTCTGGGGAATGTGAACTGACATAGAGTAAACATGACAAACTTCATTTTTATTGCCCAAAGTAACTCATACTTAATAACCAGTCCAGTTAGTTTAAGAAAAAACTTCAAGTAAACATTATGAGTCATTCAAATTTAACTAATTTACCTAATGTTAATTAAAGCTCTTAAGGACAGTCTATATGAAGACTTATACTGTACCTGCTTTTCAATCATGGCTTTTTCTTGCTTTTCTTTTTCTTGTTTTTCCTTTTCTTGCTCTTCTTTTAACAACAGCTCCTCCTTGGCCTTCCTCTTAGCCTCTTCTTCTGCCTTTCTTTTTTCTTCCTCTTCCTGCCGTTTCTTTTCCTCTTCCTGCTTACGGGCTTCCTCTTCTAGACGAAGTCTTTCCTCCTCTGCCTTTCTTTTCAATTTCTCTCTCTCCAGCCTTTTGAGAACAGAACTGTTGTTAGATGATGATGATGTGATCAAAAGGCAAACTGCCAAAGCACTCTGTGCTGACAGGAGAGTGTAACGCACAACACACAGACATATGCACTTGAATTAGTATCTACTCAAGAAATTGACTCATCCTTCCCAGAAAGCCACTTAAGTCCATACACTAAAAAAAAATTAATCAGGGTTGACTTTAAATTCTGTTATACAAAGAGTAACGATGTATTGATTCGAGAACATACCATAACAAAGACATAAATGTTCCCTAGTCAATCTACAAATGACCACAGCCCTACCATCCTTACTTAATGACAATTCTTTGAAAAACTAAGTGAAATAAATATTTAAACCTAATTGAATCTGGAAAAAAAAACTAGAAATGTCTCGATGGCTACAACTGTGCCAGTTGGCAATTTAAAGAGCAGTGACTACGTGCTCAAAAAATTTACTTTGGGTTCTAATTGCTGTGTGACTTCTAAAGCAGCAAGTAGAAGAAAATGTTTAACAGAACCCTTATATTTAATATAGAATTTAAAACATCTATTTCTCATTTAATGTTTTACCAATATTTAAAAATCTTTTATCTTTTATTCTTTGCTATATGAAAATTAAATGACATTTAGACATTTCCTATCCATAGATGAATAGTTGATGATACAATGCTAAAGAGCTCCAAGCAGTGAGGGAAAACCCTATAAAGTCTAAGCAGTTGTTTTTACATTTCTAACATTCTTCCTGCTCACAAATGCATCACTTTCTTCATCTAGGACAAAACCTGAGTAATCATATTCATCTTGCAGTGTGTTACTCAATGACAATGTGACGTTTGGGCAAGATCACGACTGCACCTGATTGTACCACTCACGCAACATTCCTAAGAAAGTCACTCAACATTTCTGATGCCCATTAAAAAAAAAAAAGAGGAATAGCTATACTACTGGGTCCATGACATCACTGTGAGAACTAAATGAAATAATGTAAGGGAAGCACATAGTACAGTGGCTGGCCCTAAGAAGATTCTCAAATGCACACCCTTGTAAGTGCATCTATAAATCTGTATGATTTTCAGAAATCACCTTTATACAAAATCAGGTGTCACTAACTTACTGGGTGCTGTTACATTTTTATAAAAAGATCAGGACTTAAAAAGAATATCCTTCTATCTTGCAGGAACTGTGGAGGCAATTAGCCTATATGTCACCAAAGAAATATTTAAAATTTTTTAACATTTATTTTTGAGAGAGAGCAAGCATGAGTGGGGGTGGCCAGAGAGAGGGAGACAGAAGATCCAAAGCAGGCTCTGCACTGTGAACACAGAGCCCAATACGGGACCTGAACTCACAAACCATGAGATCACGACCTGAGTCGAAATCAAGAGTCGGCTGTTTAACTGACTGAGCTGCCCAGGTGCCCCACCAAAAGAAATATTTTAAAAGGTAAAGAGATACTTAGAGACATTAACCCAAGACTATAATAGTCTGTAACATATTCTATATTTGCAAAGATTGCGATGCCTAAAGCACTGCTGAACAACTGAAATTATTAACAAATATTCTGGGGAACTCTGGACAAGAGCACTATGGGGCCTAATCAGAAAGAAACTCCAGTTCTTAGATTCCTCAATGAAAGACTAAGTATGTCTAACCAAGATAGTCAAAACGTATATGTCAATAACAAAGTTTATCCAAAGATTAAAGATGACACTGTTTTAGTTCTTAACCTTCATTTGACGAGATGGTTTTGACTGTTCCCAAGAAGCTAATACACAAAGGATACGCTGTGTATGAATTAATGCACAACCTACTTTATCATTATCTTCAGGATCTGAAAAGCCATTCTATTTCTTCTGTTTCACCATTTGAACTTCAGAGGTGCCCAATGCATACACACACAGTAAGTAACACATCCTCTTGCCCCCCACCCCGCCAAGTCTCATAACCCCTGTCATCATGCACAACACGTATTCCTCCTCCTCACAGGCCCATTAGCCCCTGCTTGTCCCTCCTGCTCTAGACAATATACCCTCCATTAACCAAACTCTGCCTCCCCCAAAGTAGGTCAAAACTAACTTCCTGTGTGAAACTTAGTCCCTCAATATATTCTCCAAGGATGAATATTCTTTCTCTACCTGATTACGAAACCAGAAAACACGGATTTGGTCATTTCTCCACAGTCCAGCTGCTGCAAGCTGCCCCACCCCCCAGCCCTTGCCATCTTTACCAAGTTCCTTCTGGAGTTCACAAGATCAGTATGCAGTTCTGTCACCCCTCTGTTTTTATTCCTCTCACCTACTCCAAACCCCCCTTCTCTGCCAGGGAGAAAGTACTAAAAACCTATGCATCATGGTCATCATTAAATTTAGCAGATGCATCCTTTATCCCTGTCACTGGCCACTGGTGAGGCTCTTGCACCACATCCCTGACACATCCTCGGCCTTGAACTACTCAATCTGTGGACATGGGATGTGGGTTTCACTATTCTCTCTTCCTTGTGTGCTTAAGAGTTTTCATTACCATCAACTGATGAATGGATAAAGGTGAGGTATATATATACAATGGAATACTACGCGGCAATGAGGAAGAATGAAATCTGGTCATGTGTGGCAACATGGATGGAACTGGAGGGTATTATGCTGAGTGAAATAAGTCAGTCAGAGAAAGACAGATACCATATGTTTCCATGCATAGGTGGATTTTGAGAAACTTAACAGAAAACCATGGGGGAGGGGAAGAGGGGAAAAGAAAAAAGACACAAAGAGGGAGAGAGATATAAGAGACTCTCAAAGACTAAGAACAAACTGAGGGGTGAGGGGGGTGGGGGAGAGGAGAGAGTGGGTGACGGGCACAGAGGAGGGCACTTGTTGGGATGAGCACTGGGTGTTGTATAGAATCAGTAATGTTCTAATCCTGATAGAGGTTTTGAGCTACCCAATACATACATGCATTTGTAAAAATTCATCAAATGGTACAATTAAGATTTATATATTTAAAAAAAAACCAAAAAACAAACTTCATCTTCCACATCCTGAACTTCCCCTTCTCTGATCTGATCTGCCCTCACCCTGTCCTTCAGCGCCTTCTCTCCTGACCTGCCCCATGGAGCACTGTGTGGTCACTTGCGTCCGTTCCCTCTTCTCTCTCAGGGTCCCCAGGCCTCCGACCTCCTCCTGAGCATTGTGGGGCTGGCATGGAGGCCACTCTGCTGCCCAATTCCAAGCCTGGGTGCCTCCACAACCACTTGCGCCCCTCCTGGGCTGCCAGCATTCATGAGAGTAAGGCCCACGCACGGCTGACTGGTCAGCTGGTCCTGGCCTCAGCTGCCACTCCAGCCTTTTTTCCTGCTTTCTCAGATTCTTGTGGAAACAGTCCAAACCTCTACCTTTTCTCAGTCTTCAACATCCTCCTTAGTTGATGGCATCGCCAACCACTTTTCAGACAAGACTGGGGCCACCTGATCTGGGCTTCCTAATCTTCTCTTCTCTGTGGCACTACTGCTCAGAAAATTTCCCCTTTCTTCCTCTGCTTAGATGTGAAAGATTGTAACTGCCACCACTTGTGCTATGAATCCCACGGCCTCCTGCACCTGTGTTTCTCCCACTATCCCCTCTCTTCCTTTCATCAGCTCACCCTTAAATATGTGCTTTTCCATGGCCAGCAAACACTCAGGTCTCAGGCATCCCAAACAACTCTCCTCGGCCCCCTCCACCTTCTACTCACAGCCTCCTAACATGCCACTGATGTTCAGGGGCTCTGCCCTCTCACCTCCAAGCTGGCTCACGTCTTCATCCTTCTCCACAGTTTCCCTCCAAAATCTGTTTGTCTTCTAACCCCAGACCAACAAACAGCCTTTCCTCGGTCCTAACATATCTTGCAGGTACAGACAGCATTAAATGTCCCTCCTGCAAGGACCTCACCACAGCCCTGCATGTGTGAGGCTGCGTCACCCTAGCTCTCCCTTCCTGCCTCGACTGCTGCCAAATCTATTACCACTGTATTCCAGCCCCAGGCTGTCTGGTACTTTCCTTTCTCGCTACCCACATGGTGCTATGCAAAGCTTCCTCTCCTGGCAAGAGAGAGAAAAACTGGTTTGGGGTCAAACGTACTGCTCTCATTTTTACCTACGCTCCAGGGGTTGACTCCATTTCCCATCATGTGGATATTTCATGGGCACTTAAAACTTGATTTATATGAAATCAAATGGATAGGAGCACCTGGGTGGCTAAGCTGGTTAAGCATCTGACTCTTGACTTTGGCTCAGGTCATGAACTCACGGTTCATGAAATGGAGCCCTGAGTTCATGCTTGCTGACGGCATGTAGCCTGCTTGGGATTCTCTCTCTCCCTCGCTCTTGTGCACATGGGCTCGCTCTCTCTCAAAATAAGTAAACAATTAAAAAAAAACCCAAATGGATAGCTGTTGTCCTCTAAAACCAATTCCTTCTGTTCTTCATTCATCTTTTATTGGGTTTACCATTCTCCTAAGTCCTTAGAATCAAACCCTAGAAACTTTGAATCAGCCCGTTTCTGTTGATTTGTGAAAGTCTGCAGACTGTAGCTGGACCACCTGTCTTAAATTCACACTCAGTTTTCCAGGTTTGTCTTCAACATACTGCATTAGCCCTTGCCTTCTCTTAAACCATGCCTGCATGGTTTCTTAGTTGGGCCTCTTTCTCCTTCTCTGCTTTTCTCATACATTTACTGAGTGGCAGTACCAGTGATCCAAAGATTGTACTTCAGTCTTTTAAAGGTGCATACTAAGGGGAAGCAGGCCTATGAACAGAGAAGGCTATGTTAGTCAGCTGAATGGCTGGGCTCAGGAAGGGTAAAGAGTAGGTGGGTTCAGTTCTTTCCCAGGTGCAGGCTAGAAAGGCTACAGAGAGGGAGCAAGGCTTGACCTAGGTATGGAGAAAGGAAGATGTGTCTGGTGAGAAGAAGCAGGAGTCCATGTGGGGCAGAGCAAAAGCAGAGATGTGGAGGTGCGGCGCCACGTGAACGGGGCATGTCAGGGAGCTCTGCAGGCTGGTACTCAGGATCCTGGAAGTAAAGGGACAGGCGGTGGCAGGTCACAGCCCTGAAGGCCTCCTGATGGGTTTAGATGGCCTATGTAGGCAGGGGATTTCTGGTTTATTAAAGGATGGGAGCAGGACAATGACACTTATTTGAGAACGGTCATTGGGGACCAGTGTAGATAGTGGACAAACTCCTGCTCTGAGCAGAGAGGTCAGCTGGGATGCCACAGACACAGTCAAGCTGAGAAACAACAGGGGCCAGAGCTCAGAGGAAAGGAATGGCTAAAGGAAAAGGGAGAGAGGAGAGAGATGCCAAAGAGGCAGCCTAAGCAGACCTGACAAGCGACCTTTTGACAAGGTCAAAAGACCTGACATTTGAGAATGAGGAGGAAGGGGAGTTGAGAGCTGGAGCTGAGACTTCTGATTTGGGTGCCTGGATAAATGGGAGTACAGAGCTTGTGAAATGAAAAGGAAGTATGGAAAAAGATAATACGATCTGCACATGCTGAATTTGAGATGCATATAGGAGAGACTCAAATGAAAGCATAAGGCAGTTGGGATATGGCCTCTAGGTTCTGGATAACTGCTATCCAAGAGAACTTTCTATGATGAGGGAAATGTTCTAGAGATTTGTGCTATCCAATATGGTAGCTACTAGCCATGGAGCTATTGAACACTTGAAATCTGGCTAGTATACCTGAAGAACTGAATTTTACTTCATTTTAGTGAATTTACAGCTTGGTAGCCACATGGGACTAGAGGCTATGGTAGTGAACATTACAGGTCTAGCAAGAAACTAGGCCATAGGCACAGATTCAGAGGTCACCAGTGTATATGTGTTATTTAGAGCCTCCTTTGTACCAGGAAGTATGGAAGGTTTACAAAACAAGATGAAATTAGCTTTAGAAACAGATGGTAAATGAGGCAAAGGGAAAACGAGGGTAAAAGGGGAGATGAGGACAGAGTTGGTTTAGCACACCAAATGCTCAACATGAAACTATTGTATGAAATGTGAGCCGAGGAAAATGGCTGAATAGGAGGGCGGACCGCTGCTCAGGAAGGGCTTGTCAGGTGAAGCTGGCCAAGGACTGAGAGCTAGAAGCCCAGGCACCATGTGAGGTGATGAGGGGCAGACAGAGGAGATGGAGAAGGAGAGGCCAAAGAAGGACGGGCAAGCTTGACAGGGTCAAAGTCAACAAAGAAATAGATCAGGAGTGTGGCAATTAGGAGGAATGGTGAACATGAGGTCTGACCATGAGTTGAGGAAATAGAGACAGGAAGTACAATCAGTTCTTTTAGGAGCTGGGCTGTGCAGGAAATGTGAAAGAGAGAGGGTGACTGTTAGTAAAGAACTTCATTTTCCTAAGCATACAGTCACAAATATGTTACCTGCTCAGAACCTGCAATCGCCAAGGCCTGTCACTTGAGGTCCTGAGATTCATCTTTACCTCCTGTGACCTCTCTTCATACATCTTATGGCCCACTCAAACCAGCCCAAACACACCACTCAACAAAAAGATCTGTCACTGTTGACCAAAAGGCTGGAGGTGGGAAAATCATCAGAGAAGTACAGAATTTGAAGAAGAGACAAGTAAGACCTATCCCCCATGCTTAAAAAAAAATCAGAAAACCTGTAATTAAATACCACAAAAGATTTGCCAAGGTCACTTACAGATGAAGGCTATTCTATTATTTATCACTCTGAATTCAGTACCCGTCTTGAAGTGCTGCAGCATGGCTTGCTTCTTATCAAGTTAATTGTCTAAACCATATTGGACTGTACTCTGTGATTATCCTGAAAGCTTCCTTATCAATTTAATGATAAAATCTACCTTGTCCTCCAACATGCATTCTTCTCCGAACACAAAGATCAGAAAAGGCAGAACTGTCTGTACTTTGACTAAGTGCCCTGGTATTAGTGCAGTGATTCTCACACTTTGGTGGGCTATTGAAACAGGACGGGACTTAGGCCTATGTGTTTTTGCTGCTGTCCCTGTACGGTTTTGACACCCCCCAAAATTTAGGGACCACTGCCATGATGTCTTCTGTCATGCTCCAGGATTGGAGTCCCTATATTTTGTTGCCTGTGGATAATGGTGTCATCTTCCAACCCAGCTAGAGGCCTCTGCTCCAACCCTCCTCCTTCTCACCTGGGGGTGAAAGTTAGGATAATTTAAGGAAATAAACATGATTTGGGAAGCAAAATCAAGATCTCTACATCTGGAACCTCCTGTCTTCAAGGAGAACCTCATTTTATGAACAAAGCACAAACTCCCTTGATATTCTATGAGGTCTGGCTGGTTCTAGAGTCCAAGAGGAGAACGGGAAGCCATTGATAACATTTAGATCTGGGAGCTAGGAGTTTTCAGGTGGTCTTAAAAGAGCGAAGTTCCATCACTGTTAATTACATCTAGTAGAAGAAGCAGTCTCCTGAATACCTGCCACGCAGACCTATTTTCTGCTAATCTTTTGTCAATACCCAAACTCTAGAAACAAAGGTGAGTTGCTCTTTCTACCACAGCCTTTTTTTTTTTATTATTTGAGAGAGAGGAAGAGAGCGTGAGAGAGTGTGTGTGCATGAGAAGGGGAGAGGGACAGAGGGAGAGAGAGAGAATTCCAAGTAGGCTCCAAGCTCAGCATCAACACGGGGCTCGATCCCACAACCCTGGTATCATGACCTGAACTGAAATCAAGAGTCATTCGCACAACCAACTGAGCCACCCTGGTGCTCTTCTACCCACAGCCTTTCGCAGAAGATGGCAATGAAACTCTGAGCAGCCCCATACCTGTCCTGTTCTTCCTTCTCCAGCCGTTCCTGCTCCTCCTGCTCCTTCTGTAGCCGGGCCTGTCGTCTCTTTTCAGCCAGGATCTTCGCAGCCTCTCCTGCGTCAGTGGTGCCTGCCGTGGGCTTCCCTGAGGCTGCACCAGAGGAAAAGATCATGGAAAATGAAACAGTGATTGCACTCACATGAGTAAGCTGCCACTTGGAAACAAAAAATGCACCTCACTGGGTCACGGGAAATGCTGCCGAGAGGAGCACAATTAGCCACTGACAAGTTGCAATGGGCCGGCTACGACCCTTGAATGCATCTTCTGGTGGAGGGTGATGGAAAGGTGAGAAGGAGAGGCACAGTGGCTAGCACAAACCACAGGAGACAGCACTTCAGTGCCCCTCTGGGTGAACTCACTGCATCTAGCAAAGAAGCTTGAAGGACCTAAGGAAGACCTTCTCCGTGGGAAGTGATGATGCTGGCTGGATACAGCTCAACGCCCCCACGAGCTTCCAAAGCCATGACGGGTGTCAGTCCCTCCTCCAGGGTACCCATAGGAGACCGAGGGGAAGGACTCAAGGGCAACATACAAGCCTGAGGAAATAACACAAGGGCATGAAATCGTCCCAGGGAAACATCTCCTTCCCTCCCTCCTTCCCCCAAACATGAGACTCCCATGTGGATCCTGGCAGAGAGAGAACCAGCTTGGAAAAGCCAAGCCGGCGGCAGCATCAACAAGAAGGGCCTACCTCCACTGCCCTCGGCCTTCCCTCCTGCAGCCAAATGCTTCTCTGTGACATGCTTGTCCACAACATGCTTCTCTGGGGCTTCCTCTCCATGCAGGCCAGCTGCCTGCTGAGCCAGGGCACCCTCCCTTTCTTTATTGCTCTTCTCTTTCTCTGCTTTCTTCTTGGGTGTTTCCTGGTTGGGAAAGGTGGGAGAGCGGTACTTCACAGGAGACCCTGGGTATGGTGGCTTCATATTCTTTGGAGACTGTGGATATGGTTTTGAAGTTGTCCTGGAAAACCAAAAACATGCCAGAAGATGATTACTGGGTCTGACCAGAGAACCCTCTCTCTGTTCCTAAGACGCTTGGTTCCAAAAAGCTAAACAATTTCATCCTTTAAGAAGAACAAATCGAAGGCTTAACACAAACTCAAAAGTCCTCAAAATACAATCACACGGTAACAGGAACATATGGAACCTATAATGTATCCCTGGTGGAAGGGACATGATTTTAGGAAGCCCAGTTGGTAATGCCATGTCATGACCTCATTTAACTCTGACTTACAATGTAAGGATGAAATGTCAGGCATTGTCCTACCTCTTTTCAGTTGAATACCAGGGTTGGATCTGGCTTCAGCATATGGCGATGGATGAGCTGGCTCTTTTATTTTTTTATTGTGGAAAAACACACATAACAAAATTTACCATTTTAGCCATTTTTAAGTGCACAGTTCAGTGGCATTAAATACATTCACAGTGTGGTGCAACTACCACCACCAGCCCATCCCCAGAACTGCATACCCATTAAACACTAACTTCCTATGCCTGCCTCCCTCAGCCCCTAGCAACCACCCTTCTGTTTTCTGTTTGTAGGAATTTGACTATTCCAGATACCTCACAGAAGTGAGAGGATACAGTATATGAATCTTTTTGTGTCTGGCTTATTTCACTCAACATAATATCTTCAAGGTCCCCAGTTTCTTCATACAAAAATAATTCACCTTTACTGAAATATGATTGATATCCAGTTCCTTTTTACATGCTGAGGAACAAACTCAGCCAAAATGTGGGGAGAGGAGGGGTCTTTTTTTCTGAGGTTCTTAAGGTTTAAAAGAATCTCTCCTGCTATTGGAATGATGTGAAAGTTGAGGAAAAGCCTATTGCCACTCAGGAAAATATCGCTTTGTTAAAATGCAGGAGTCTATCTTACGTCTGTTGAAAGAAGGTCCATTGTAAGTGCACTGGTCTAGGCATGGCTTCTAGTGAGCGCTGGGTGTTGAGGATATACGTAACAGCTGAGCCTCAGAAGCTGCGCTGACCCAAAGTTGGCACGGGGAGGTAGCATTTGCAGAGTTCCTTTAGGAGGAACATAAAGTAATCTGTATATAAATTATAAATTGTCATTCTCGATCCTGTAGCAGATCGAACCATACGAAATTGCCAATATTCAACTGTTTTTGATCTATAAAGACGGCAAGAAAATCAGCAATCTAACATAATATCAAAGACTCATTTATCACTACAGGCTTAAAGAGTTACCTAATCAGATCCTGGTGGCAATGAAAAACTATGATTAAATCAACATTGTGCTTGGTCTTGAGCTGGAATACAATCCTCAAGTGGTATGTGGGTTAGGTAAGATACAGGCCAGTTTTCCAATGATGCTGTCATGCTAAAACGTCAGCTCCAAGTGCCCAGGAAAACGTCTCCTAGTAAAAGCCAGAATGAGGGTCCACACAATGGTATGATCACCTGACAAGATGAATACAACTTGAACCTGATTTGAAATTTTTTTAAATTTAAATTCAAGTTAGTTAACATACAGTGTAGTATTGGTTTCAGGAGTAGAACCTAATGATTTATCACTTACACATGACACCCGTGCTCATCCCAACAAGTGTCCTCCTTAATGCCCATCACCCATTTAGCCCATCCCCCCCACCCTTCTTTCTCCAGCAATCTTCAGTTTGTACTCTGTATTTAAGAGTCTCTTATGGTTTGTCTCCCTCTCTTTTTATCTTATTTTATTTTTCCTTCCCTTCCCCTCTGTTCATCTGTTTTGTTTCTTATATTCCACATACAAGTGAAATCAGGTGATATTTGTCTTTGACTGACTTACTTCGCTTAGCATAATATGCTCTAGTTTCATCCCCAATGTTGCAAATTGCAAGATTTCATTGTTTCAGCATCTACCATTTTACCAATAAGGAGTCAGTCCAGATCTCACTTCCATGGTAGGCTGGAGAGCCCCAGAAAGAACAGTTTCATACTGGCCACACTGACTTCCCTGTGCCATCATCCTATTGGCTTGAAGCCACACAGAACCCCTGTGACAACTTGGTCACATGGATGGTGCCTCCCCTCTGCAAACTGTTCTCCCTTTGGCCATGGGCTCAGCTGACACAGGCCCACAATTCCTTAGGGACTTCTTGGCAACCACGTGTTTCTTTCTAGTTGCACCATGTAACCCTGATTTTCTCATTCTGTTCCTAGACTCGTACCAACAAAAAAAAAGCCACACCCAGGATCTTGCCCTCTCCATATACATACCCATATATACCAGGGTTTTTCAACCCTGCCATTACTGACATTGGGACTGGACCAGTCTTTGTTGTAGGGCTGTCCTATGCATGTAAGATGTTTAGCAGCATCCCTGGCCTCACCTAACCAGATGCCAATAGCACTTGCCACCCCTAATCTCAGGCTGTGACAACCAAAAATGTCTCCAGACACTGTCAAATGTCCCCTCAGGGACAAATCACCCCCAGGTGAGAACCATCTAAGTGACACATACACACAGCCACCTCCTCACACACATTCTATTCATATAAAGCAGATAAAAGTAGAGCTACTCTGGTTGGAGAGCGGTATCCTAATACCCACAGTCACCCTGAGGCACACCTATGGGCTTCCTGAGTGCCTTTGCCTGATAGATAATTATTAGTGGCTTATGTGTTCTGACAGAGAGTCACAATTGGCTCCCTCACAGCTGATGAAACTAAGCAAAGGTGCTGGGCACATGCAGCCTAGTCCAATCATATTCTCTCTGGGACTTGCCTGCAGCAAGCAAATACTCTGAGCTTCTCTGAGCAGTGCCTGAAGAGGTGGGCTCTACTCAAGGGGGCCTGCAATGTGCTGGTGCCTCTGCCCATGAATGAGGAGATAGATGAGAAACTCTCCTACAGACACTACTCCCACCATGAGGGTCCCGAGGGATGGAATGGGGGGAATTACTAAGAAGCCTGAACTGGTTGCAGGCACAATCCATTCTATAGTCCCCTTAGCAGCCTTAGAAAGCCTGCATCTGGATCCCAATACATTTGGGTCTGGTTTAAAGGGCTATCAGAACAGAATGGAATGTGATGATGAAGTCACACCTTCAATCAGTGTGCCTGGAACCTGTAGATGAAAATGCATGACAGGATTACAATCCCAGGGAGAAAAGGCCTGATTGGCCTGGACTGGGGAGGTTCTGACAGCCTCAGGTCAACTCGGCCCTGAGCGACCTTGCTTCAACAGAAAAGTCACACATAGGTTCTGTTCATGCCACAGACTGTGAGGTTCCCTTCTAAATAAAACTGGGCCAATTATCTAGGAGCACACATCAAAAAATAATTTCTACCTGAAAAGTAAGGGTGAATTTATTTGGGATAAAACTCAATGTATTAAGTCTGTTTACATTACCCTATTCTAGCCCCTTCCTGATAGAATAAATTAGAATACACAAACACACACACACACACACGTGTGTGCATATACAAACATAACCTTCAAATTAGAGAAGTGCAGGCATCACAGATTTTTTTTTAACAGCAAGTGACCAAAATATAGAATACAATCTTAAAAATTCTCCATTTATCCCCATTTATGTAGTTTCCTGCTCATCCTATCTTGCTACTTCCTACATGGATTTAGCACCCTGTCATGTACCTGGCAAGAGATACTGAGTACAGACATCCTGAACCAAGTGATATTGGTCTGGCAGGCTTCAAGGCTCTCTGGCCAGTCCTGTTCACACAACTGCAAGCCAAATGAAGTCTGGCAAAGTTATTTTTTTCTAGTTTCCTAGAAATAGGTATCTTTGGCTGTTGAAAGAAATTAAACACGAATTAATCAAGGGAACTCCCGGCACTCTCTGAGAAGTAATTCCTCATCTACTCAGAAAGTATTTGTTGGACTGCCACAATGACCCAGTGAGATAGGTGGGAAATTACTATTAAATTACTATTAATCGTATCTGAGATAAGAAAACCAAAGTCTCCAAAGCACTTAAAGGACCCCTCCCAAGAGAGGTTAACAGATGAGACAGCCAGTGCTGGCACCCAAGTCATTTGATTCTTCATCTTGCTTTTTTATAGGCTTTCCATGTTAATTTTTTTAACGTTTTATTTATTTTTGAGACAGAGCGAGAGAGAGGGCGAGCAGGGGAGGGGCAAAGAGAGAGGGAGGGAGACACAGAATCCGAAGCAGGCTCCAGGCTCTGAGCTGTCAGCACAGAGCCGAATGTGGGGCTTGAACCCACGGACTGTGAGATCATGACCTGAGCTAAAATTGGAGGCTTAACCAACTGAACCACCAGGTACCACATTCCATTTTAATTTTTAGAAGTTAAAAACCTCCAATGATTAAAGATCTAACAAAGGGAATTCACAAAGTTTGCTGGCTTGGAAGAGACAAGAGACAGAGGAAGAGACAAGGCAGGATTACACATCATTTGGAGACTCCATGACTGGTGGGAAACATGAGCAAACCCCTGTGTAAGTAGAGCAGCAAGAACAAGGGTTGGGAGAGGTTTATCACACTTCTGAATGTGAGTTTACTGTAAAGCAGAACCCCAAAGGACGTTTTTCCTCCACATCTTGGAATCTAGTTCAAGTTTCTCTAAAGCCACTTGACTCCAGGCACAGTGAACACAGCCCATCCACAGGAGGGGAAGGGTCTGTGGCCTCCTCATCAGCACAGCTCGGCCAACATTCTGAAAAGTCAATGTTTATGGTCAGGGTTTATTACTTTACAGGGAGGAAAAGAGCAATTTTATATCTGAGAAACATGTGGATACTCCCTTAACCCAGTATCAATTCAGGGCCCAGTACTTAAATGGCCTGGCAGCTTTCACTTCCTGTCCTTGGGAGACACTCACTCTTGGAACTCAGTTGCCACGCTGTGAGATGCCTAAGTCATACAGAGAGGCTATGTGTAGGCATTCTGTTCTGGTTGCCAGCCTTCACTGAGCTCCAGCTAATAGCCAGCATCAACTGCCAGCCAGGTGAACGGGCTATCTCAGACCTCCAGCTCAGTCAAGCCCTAGGTAACTGCAGCCCCAGGTGACAATG
This sequence comes from Paguma larvata, assembly GCA_030068075.1. NCBI lineage: Eukaryota > Metazoa > Chordata > Mammalia > Carnivora > Viverridae > Paguma > Paguma larvata. Next base: position 14,440,303 of record CM057830.1, read on the forward strand.
TGGAAGACCACAAGTGAAAACCACCAAGTGAACCCAAGTCAACCTACAGAAAAAAAAACACATTAAAGACCCCAAGAGAGACCCTCTGGTAAGTCCAAGTCACAGAGCTATGAGAATTAATAACAAATGGTTGTCTTATGCTACTAAATTTGGGGGGTTGGGTTGCTATATCAGCAATAGATAACTGAAACATTCCCCAGTATAATGGCCAAAGTGACTTAGAATATATTTCTAAAAACCTGAAACCATTAGAGAACATTTCACACTGAAGGATTTGGGAGTACAGGCAGTGCCAACACTCAGAGGCAGGGACGGGCTGGGTAAACACACTTGGCCACACTTGATTTCCTCTCTCTAGGTTACAAGAAGGAAGCTATGCTCCATCCACATCTTTGAGAGTGTTGCTGAAGCTAGTTTTCTAAAACCCATACAAGTACCCAACAATGCAAACAATGGAAATAAATTTGAACGCTTAAAAGAGCAATGTCATTAATATGCACAGCCATGGAACAGTGGCTTAATTTATCTGAGATCCTGGAGGAGAACAATGCCCTGTCAGAGCCATTTATCACATGACCTGTCTGAGTTTCTGGATGGGGGTTCAAAGCGACTAACTAAACCACTGTTCAAAGCCACATTGCTTTCAGTATGCTTTAAAGATCATACACACAGGTCTGCACAAAGAGAAGATTGAAAATGCCACACTGATTGGGATTTATTTTGTGTGTGACATCATTTTAAAAATCAAGTGTTTCTTTTTTTCGTTTTCAATATCGAGCATACAAAAAATATTTATAAAATCTGAAGGTATGAAGAATGAGATAATACTCATATATCTAACAACTAGTTCCAAAGAAAGACATTATAAATATGCTAGAATTTCCTGTGTGCCCTTCCCTGACCCCCTCCCCCACAGCCCACTCAGAGGCCATCATTACTTTGCATTTTATATTTGCCATTTTTCTAAAAATCATTTTACCACATTTATATTCATAAAAACATGCTGGCTAGTTTTGCACATCTGGGAACTCGATATAGATGTCGTACTGTTGACATTCTTTTACAGTTCCTTTTGCTGCTCAACACTATGTTCCTGAGATCCATCCACTGATTGTGGACAACTATGATCCGTTCTTTTCCACTGTTGTAGAGTTTGGCTGGATTTTCAAGAACTTATTTACAGTTTACCTGACTTCCCACATTTCTCAGACCTGGTCCCTACCCAGCGTGGTTCAGACATTAATTTTCACCTGGGGAGAAATGATCTTTCTCTTTGAGCGTCTTAAAAGCAAGAAATGTTTGCTTCTCCTTAGACCTCTCAACTTGGTAATTCTGATTTTAGAGGTACTGGAGCAAACTCCTGTCCCCAGGGAACTTCTTAAGGAGCTAATGATTCAGGTAGTTTTGACAGTACACAAGAAGTCCGGCTGTGTTAGGGTTTACTATTTTTCCTGCTTGCACTAGAGATGACATGTACGGGGCTCTGGAAAAAAAGGTCATGCTATTAATTCTTCTTTGCTGAAGTAGCAGGAATATGCTGCAGTACAGTGTAGAAGCAGGTATCCCTCATCCTTCAAAAACTCCCCAGGTGAAACACGTAGCCCAGAGAGGAGAACATTTAAGGGAAAGATTGGTGATAGAAAAAACTGATGATTGGCCCAGAAGGAAAGGGGAGGCAAAGGGCCTGAGTCTTTGGGCAAGAATAGTCCTAGCAACACCCATTCCCACAAGCCAATCTGCTCTTGCTCTCCAAACTCTCGTTCCCTTCGAGCTTCTATCACATGGACACATCCTGAGCACCTGCGGTGCAGCAACAATAAATCCCCTCAGGCCTCACCTTGGGGCGGTCTAGCAGGAGATGATAGTGTGCAAGAAGGACTACTCCCTTACTTCATGCAGGGCCCTGTTCAAATGTCACCTTCTCAGAGAAGCCTTCCCTGACCACCATATCCAGCCAGCTACTACTCCCTTCCACCACTTTGTCATCTGACCTGGTTTTATTTTTCTTCATAGAACTTCTCGCCACCTGATGTGATATTTGCCTTTCACTGTCAGGTAAGCTTCACACGGGCTGAGAACACTGGACAGAGAGGACACGCTCCGTAGGCATATGATGAATGAAGGAAGGAATAATAGGGGTATGCACATGGCGCTCTGTGAGCACAGAGAAGGGGTAAATTCAGCTTTGGCTGATTCTGGAAAGGATGACAGACGAACTGAGTTCTGAAGGATGAGCAGTTTAAGTTGGACAAGGCTCTCTCTGGACTAGGTCTGCAACTGTCCTCACCCGCATCCCCATCTCTCCCCCACCTCACTTGCAGCCTGTTCTAGTGGAGACTTTTCTCATTCATTTGGGGATTCTCCAAAACATATAGCACAGGGAATCACATTCATTCATTCCACAAATATTTATAAAGCACCTAATAGGTACTCATTACGGTTCTACATAGACGGGAAATTTTTAACATTTCTTTAAACTGAACAGCATAAAAAAAGTCTGGGATTTTGTTTAAGTCTCTTTGGTCAAAGAGAGCTTTCCATAAAATTCAGATGATATGTCCTTTAAAATATAAAATAGTTCCATATATATGGCAGAATACTCTTCAGCCATTTAAAAAAGAAGGGAATCTTGTCATTTGCAACAACATGGATAGACCTTGAGGGTACTGTGCTAAGTGAAATAAATCATACAAAGAAAAGCACCATACCATCTCACTTACATGTGGAATCTAAAAAATAACCAAAGAAAACAAAACCAAGCTCACAGATCCAGAGAACAGACTGGTAGTTGCCAGAGGGGAGAGGAGAGAGGGGGAGTGGATGAAATGGGTGAAGGGGGTCAAAAGGCACCAGCTTCCACTTATAAAATCACTAAGCCATGGGAATGTAATGTACAACAGGGTGACTACAGTTAATACTGTATATTCAAATAGTGCATATTTGAAAGACTTATGGTCATCACTTCAAAATGTATACAAATATCAAATCATTATTTTGTCCACCTGAAACTAGTATAATGTTATCAATTACATCTCAATTAAAAAATATAAAACAGTTCCTGAAACACACAATCAAGATTTTCAACAACAACAACAAAAAAGAGCACAGAGCCCATTGGGAGCCTGCTTCCAAAAACTGAAATCTCATCTGTACAGAGGACAACGATCCCCTTAGTTTACTTTAGTGAAATTTACAATAATGATGATGAAACTTGCCAGCTACTCTCCATGCAGGGACCATGAGTCAGTATCCAGGAAAGACAGGGGTATAATCTTGAAAAACTCCAATATGAACAGGCTTTTGTCTCTGTTAATGTCCCACACTAACACCAGAGTAGTGACATGTAAAGGAGTTTGTAAGAGAGTAATATCACAACCAAAGACAGGTAATACGAGCATGGAAAGAAGGCAATGGACTTAAAAAACAAAATAAAACAAAAACTTGATACTATTAACTTGCCAATACCTTATGTAAGGATTTTCCTTACAGAAGAAAGATATATCAATAACAGGTATTAGCAGTCTATAAAAACCACAGTGTTCTCTGAACAAAATAATAATAATAAAAAGTCACTGTTAGAAAGCAACAAATTAGAAATAAGAACTGATGTCGCTCTGAAATATTTGTTTACTCTGAAATACTTTAAACAAATTCCCAAACATTCATTAAATCTGTTTTATCCTACGTTCTCTGAAAAAAACTGATGTACTAAACAAGTGTTACATATTCTCTCTACATAAAGAGTTTCCCATTTCCCCAAATTAAAATTAAAATCATATTTCTCTTTCTCTCTCAGTTAGTATGACTGAAGATTGTTTCCATTCTGCTGGACTGAGTTATTTACTGAGTCATTCTTGTTGGTTATTGTAAGTTTAGTATTTTAATGACTTAAAAGAGTGGACAGTGTGAATTTGTTTTTCAGTTACACGGTTTCATTGGTGAGTTTACCCAATTCTTAACAACAAAAAAATATAATGGCTTCATTTAAAAAACAACAACAGGGGCGCCTGGGTGGCTCAGTCGGTTGAGCCTCCGACTTCAGCTCAGGTCATGATCTCACGGTCTGTGAGTTCGAGCCCCGCGTCGGGCTCTGTGCTGACAGCTCAGAGCCTGGAGCCTGCTTCGGATTCTGTGTCTCCCTCTCTCTCTGCCCCTCCCCCACTCGTGCTCTGTCTCTGTCTCAAAAATAAATAAACATTAAAAAAAATAAAAAAATAAAAAACAACAACAAACAACATACTGCTGATGGTGGCTGACAAGTTATTACTGCCTCTCCGTTCAAGAGACAGATGAGGGAAGGAGAGAGTGAGTGCACAAACGCATGAACCTGAGCACCCAAGCACAATGTAATCACTCTAGATGCAGGAGTAGGAGAATGCCAGAAAAGCAGAATGGAACTGATTGACCAAAAGAGAAAATTCTGAATGATTCATCTCAGTAAATCAGAATCTCATACTTAGCAGGCAACAAACCCCTGAAGAGCCCATCATTTATCCCAAAGATACATAGACCGTAAATGAGAGAACTCAAAGTCCAGCATTTCTCCTGATCGCCTCTTAGGGCTGGCCACGACTCATGTGGCAGCAGGAAGCGCATGCTGCACTGTACAGAGCCCCACCAAACTGCCCTAATGGTCTGACTGTGGCAAAGCAGAAAGATGCTTACTTGGATGTCACTGGAGAAGATGACCGCTTAGAAATGCTTCCTGGAAACTCACATCTTCTCAGAGGAGACCCGAGGCTCATGCTGGGAACGGAAGCTGTTGTTCGAGGGCCCCTCTTCATCTTCTCTGTCTGAAGGGGACACAGAATAGGTCAGCCATGGCCCATAACTGGCAATACTTCTTCTACAATTTCTAAAAATACCTCAGACAGAAGTAATGTATAGCTTTCTTTCAGAAGAATCCATATAAAGCTACAACACTTCCCACGATGGGCATACTTGCAGGGAAGCACCATGAGATCATCATATTGAGGTCACCCAATAAAAAAACAAACAAACACTTCAGCCTCAAAATGCAAAGGCTTCCTATTCTTTGTTCTCTTGCGAAAAGCTGACAACATAACCATGTTATGATTCTGGACATAAAGAAACTGGATTACTCCAGGAGCCTATATGGCTCAGTCAGCTAAGCATCCAACTCTTCAGCTCGGCTCAAGTCATGATCTCACAGTTCGTGGGATCAAGCCCCAAGTCCGGCTCTGCACTGACAGCTTAGGATTCTCTCTCCTTCTCTCTCTGCCCCTCCTTCACCTAAAAACAAATAAACCTAAAAAAAAGAAACTCGATCACTCATCATCAGGAAAACGCAAATCAAAACCACCATGAGCTATCACCTCATACCCGTCAGAATGGCTAAAATCAAAAACACGAGAAACAACAAGTGTTGGCAAGGATGTGGAGAAAAAGGAATCCTCATGTGCTGCTGGGGGGAATGCAAACTGGTGTAGCCACTGTGGGAAACAGTATGGAGGTTCCTCAAAAAATTAAAAATCCAGTAATTCCACTAATGAGTATTTACCCAAAGAATAAGAAAACACTAACTCAAAAAGATATATGTACCAGGGGTTCCTGGGTGGCTCAGTCATTTAAGTGTCCAACTTCGGCTCAGGTCATGATCTTGCAGTTCATAAGCTTGAGCCCCACATCGGGCTCTGTGCTTTCAGTGTGGAGTCTGCTTGGGATTCTCTCTCTCTCCCTTTCTCTTTGTCCTTCCCTTGCAAACACTCTCCATCTCAAAATAAATAAACTTTTTAAAAAAGACATATGTACCCCTGTGTTTATTGCAGGTTTACAACAGCCAAATTATGGAAGCAGTCCAAATGTCCACAGATAGATGAATGGATAAAGAGTATGTGGCATAAATATCCAAAAAAAAAAAAAGAATATGTGGCACATATATACAAGAGAGTATTAGCCATAAAAGAGAATGAAATCTTGCCATATGCAACAACATGGACCGATCTAGAGGGTATTATGCTAAGTGAAATAAGTCAGTCAGAGAAAGACAAATACTCATATGTGGAATTTAAAAAACAAAACAAATGAAAAAAGAAAAAAAGAGATAAAAAACAAAACAAACTCTCAAATACAGACAACAAACTAGTGGTTGCTGGAGAGGGAAGGAGATAGGTCAAAGGGGTGAAGGGGAGTAAGAGTACACTTACTGTGATGAGCACTGAGTAATGTAGAGAATTGCAGAACCACTATATTACATACTTTAAACTAATAACACACTGTATGTCTGTACTGGAATTTTAAAAAATTTTAAAAGAAAAAAAAAACTGGGAAGAGTACAAAAGTATATAATCACTAAAAAAAAACTACAGGTGGAAATAAACGTGGTTTTTTTTTTTTTTTAATTTTTTTTTAATGTTTATTTATTTTTGAGAGACATAGAGGCACAGCGTGAACAGGGGAAGGGCAGAGAGAGAGGAAGACACAGAATCAGAAGCAGGCTCCAGGCTCTGAGCCATCAGCACAGAGCCCGACGCGGGGCTCGAACTCACGGACCGTGAGATCATGACCTGAGCTGAAGTCGGCCGCCCAACCGACTGAGCCACCCAGGCGCCCCTAAACGTGGTTTTTAACACGCGGGACAGTGAGCTGTGGACTCTAACAGTATGCCTGGTGTAACAGCAAATGTAGCCCCATAGGGAGCACATGTCCCTCTATGTCTTACCCATGGTCTCTGGTCAGCAAGAGGCAGTAGGCATGGCCTCTGTGCCTGGCACGCAGTGGGGGCTCCACAAGGTGGTTCCCTTCTCTCTCTCCTGCACTTTTCCACAACAAAGCTTCATTTGGTCCAACTGCTCCCCCACACATGTTAGCTGCCTTCCACAGTAATTGACTTTTTAGTAAAACCAAGGGTCTAACACACTCACTTCTCACGTAAGAACCTTAAGGCCACAGTGGATTTTAAAAATACATATGGTGGGGACCCTGGATGACTCAGTTGGTTGAGCATCCAACTCTTGCTGTGGGCTCAGGTCAGGAGCTCACGGTTCCTGAGAATGAGCCCCACATTGAGCTCGGCTTGGAGGGAGGAGTCTTCTTGGGATTTTCCCTCTCTCCCCGTCTCTCTCTACCCCTCCCCCACTCATTCCTTCTCCCTCTCTCTCTCAAAATAAATAATCTTTAAAAAAAATCTTAAAAATACATGTAGTGTTATAAAATAAATGCCCAATAGTACAGTATGTGGTAGTTTTAAAACAAGCCCACACGTCATTTGGTGCTCCTTGAGTGAGTGTGGGTTGGCTCAGTGACTTGTTTTTAAGGAACAGCATGTGGCAAAACGATGGTATGTAACATGTGAGGTTAGTGCATAAAAGGTGCTACAGCTTTTCCGTTGTGTGCATATGTACACGCTCACATGCCCAGTCTCTCTCTCTCTCTCAGATTTCCTGCTCTGAAGGAAGCCGGCTGCCATGTCATTTGGACACTCAAGCAGCTCTATGAAGAGGTCCACACAAAAAGGAACTGAGGCCAGCAGCCATGTGAGTGAGCCATTCTGTAACAGCCCCAACCAAGCTTTCAGATGACTGCAGCTCTGGCCATCATCCTGCCCACACCCTCACGAGAGACCCTGAACCAGAACCAACCAGCTAAGCCATCCTCAGTTTTTGACCCAAAGAACGAGTGCAATAATAAACATTTGTTTTAAGCAGCTAAGATTTGGGGTGATTTGTACGCAGCAACTGATAACTAACAAAAGTAGTATAGTTTGTATAATTTCTAAATAAATATACATTAATTGGGAATGCCTGTTCCCATTTGTTTTACTGATGGTGTCAGTATGATGTCAAAACATGTGTTTTACTGATAGTGTCAGCATGATGTCAAAAATGCTTAAAGGCCGCTGTTCTGGACTGAAGGCTGACCAACAACCTTAGTACTAGTCACCTGTAGAGGCAAGACTGGCCCAGAATCAGACATTCTTAAAAGCAGAGAGAGGACACTGAGAGCATTCTTTTAACTCCTGTCCTCTGGAGGCCAGGCTATAATAAGGACAAGGTCTTTAGGAATTTGCTCCAAGGCACTGAGATTTAGGAAGATGCAAAAGTTAAATGGTTTTCTAAGGATGGGTGAAATTTTAAACCAAATTCACCACTGGAGCGGTCTCTGGAGATTGGCAGAAACAGACACCCCAGGTTAAGCACAGGGAGTAATCATACTGTTAGACAAACCAGTCCCGAGGTGAGTGAGCGGGTTTAAACCTACCGGAGAGGCTTCCGCTCCTGCAGGGGCTCCTTTCCCAGAATCTCCTACGCCAGATGTAGATGTAGTCTTCTTTCTCTCAGCACTCCGAGTGGGAGAAGACTTGTAAGAAGATTTAAGAGGACCAGCAGGAGCTACACGAGGACAGGCATGGGATACTAGAGAGTTACAATACCATAGCCAAAGAGACAGGTAGCACAGATGGAAAAAATAGGGAGAGCAGGGAATTGGGAAGAACACATTTCTGTTAAAATGTGACATGGGCATCCACATTCTCTAAATATGACCAAACTTTTTCTAGTATATATACAGAAGAGACGCTATCTTGAAAGACTCCCATATTCCATGCTCAAGAGCCCAGTTTATTTCAGGAGTTCAAAGTCTGGGCTTTGGAGGGTCCCTGGGTGGCTCAGTTGGTTAAGCGGCCGACTTCGGCTCAGGTCATGATCTCACGGTCTGTGAGTTCGAGCCCTGCGTCGGGCTCTGTGCTAATGGCTCGGAGCCTGGAGCCTGCTTCAGATTCTGTGTCTCCCTCTCTCTCTCTGCCCCTCCCCTGCTCATGCTCTGTCTCTATGTCTCTCAAAAATAAATAAACGTTAAAAAAAAAAAAAAAAGTCTGGGCTTTGGAACCAGACAGAACTAGCACCGTCACCAAACAGCTGGATCACCTTGGGAAGGTTACTTAACCTCTCTAAATGTCAATTTCCTTGTGCAATTAAAGAGCTAACATAGCAGGCTTGACTACTATTCTTGGAGAAGCCTGCTTACAAGGTGGTCCTTGATCAACACCTGGGAACTCAGATTTCAGAAGGGCTCTTACCACTAACTGACCAGTAGCTCACTGTGCCTCTGCTGTTTATACAAACAACATGACTTATCCTGGAATTCGGGTATATAATTGACAGGGGGTGCCTATGTGACCAGCTCTCAATAAAAACCCTGGACACCGAGTCTCTATCAAGCATTTCTGGTTGGCAACATTTCACGTGTGTGATAGTAGCTCGTTGCTGGGGGAATGAAGCACATCCTGTGTGACTGCCCTGGGAGAGGACTCTTGGAAACTTGCAGCTGGTGTCCTCTGGACTTTGTGTGCCAATTCCCTCTGCCGCCGTGCTGTGCAGCCTTCCACTGTAACACATCACAGCTGTGAGTGCCGCCAGATGCTGTCCTAACAAGTCACTAAACCTGGGGCTGGTGTGGGGACCCTGATACAATTGGTGCCAGGTGCCAGAAGCAGAACTGTGAGCTTGACTCTGATTCACTGACATATGGTATAAGCGGTAACTGAAAAAGAAAGGCTAAAGGGATGGAGGATAGTGACCTTCTGGTGCCTGGTGGCTATGGAGTCAGCTACCGTATCACACAGCAGCCAAGCTGTTGTGTGTTGCAAGAAGTGAAATACCTATACTATTTGAAGATAACCCATCCAACTCCAAGAGCTGACTTGCTGGATGTCTTTGGTTTTTGTTTTCTCCTTCAAGTGGGAGTGAGACACAACCTCCTTGTTTTTTGCCATTGGTGGTTTAGCTGGAACTTAAAACTCTAAGTATTGGAACCAGAACAAACCTTCCTACCTGATGATTTTTTTTTGGCTGAATTTTGCATAAAGGAGCCTTTGGAAAAAGGCAGACATGAAAAGAGAGCAATCTCCAGACAGAGAGATACATTTGGAGTTTAAAAAATCAACCTGGGACTATCACAGATATAGAGCACTCCTCCATAGGGCCTTCATCTGTGAAAGTATCACGGATGCTGGCTGCACCGTCAGGGTCACAGACAAATGCTTACAGGAAAGAGCTTGTTTTCTGATGGGACCATCTGACATAGGGCTGCTGGTCAGCCCTTAATTTCTGATGCAGAGCCTAATTATATTCCTAACTTGTGATTCCTGCCACAGCTCTGAGCTGGGACAGGGTACTCACAGGGAGTATGACCCCCTCACCACCCAGTCCTGATGATCGGACTCAACACCTGCTGGCAAGATGTCTGGTATTCAACTTTCTGGGATGCAAGTTTGTAACAATGGACCGGGAGTCTGACTCTACTTCCCTCCCTTCCCTTTCTCCTACTACACACGCCTCGGGCAGGCAGTTTGTTAAATGCACTGGTTCCCAGGGAAGGATTGCTTTTTTCTAGGCTATTCACTGGATAAATTAATAAGACTACAGAGATGGCAACTGATGCAAACCTATCTTGACATTTTTTTTTGAAAATTCAGGATTTTGTTCCTGAACATGATGTGTCTTTCTGGTTAAAAGTTTTTGTAAAAATGCTCTTGTCCTTCTTACATTCAACCTTTCCTTTTGAAAGGTCATTTTAAAAACAGACGATGATTGAGAAAATGTAAAGTTTCAATTACTGAATAGGGCATGCTGATAACAGTGAAAAAAAAAAACAACCAACAAAACCTAGCACCTGGAGTGGTGCCAGGGAGGGGAAGGCTATTAGTGATTTCTGTTTTCCAGAACTGTTCCTGAGAACTCTCCCTTCTTCCTGAGGAAAAACCACACTGCCTGTGCCAGCTGCTTTGAGTCCTTCAGATTGCAAGTGGACTGCTGAGCCCAGGTTGTATATGACATTGGGACTGTGAGCCGCAGGGCAGGCCAATTCCTGCACAGCCCCTAAAGAACACTTGCACATGCTATCTGCACTCAGCAGGCAATGAACTCGTGTTGTTGACAGAAGAACTGTTTAGAAGTGGCCACCTCAGGCAGTCCCTCTGAAAGCAAGGACCCAAATGAATTCCTTGGGCCAAACTAAGAACCCTGTGGTGGGAGGAACCTTGGTGGGAAAGACCCAAAGGGGGGCAGATACCCTGTAGTGGCCGACCAATGTATGCCTTGCTGGGGACACTCCGACACTGTAAAGTGTCTCCAGGAGACGTGTGCCCTCAGGGATTCTATTTCTTAAGTGTGTGTTCTGACTACTGTGATAATGCCTCAGCCCTGAAATACTCTGGGACAGTTTCGCCTTACTGGCCAAGGCCAGGCTGGGCTGGGCCTGAACTGATGCCTCAGGCCAGGTTAAAAAAAGAAAAAAGGTTCATAAAGAAAGTTATGGAGGAAGTCACATGGCTTTCTAAGACAAACCTTTACAGCCAATGGTCTGTGTTTTAACTAGCTAAGTCCAGAGCCTCTAAAGGATGTAAGTGAGGTCAATACAATAGATTGGCCTCAACCTGCTGTATAGAATCCTACTGATGACAATTCTGCTGTAAAGATGCCTTCACCAAGGATCAAGGGGATGCACTGTGCAGAAAAGAAATACATAGCAGGTCTGACTGCTGTCCTTGGAAAGGCTGGGTTACAAGGTTGGCCCTGGCAAGGACCCAAGGATCCAAATCCAGGGAATTTGGATTTCGGAAGGGTTCCCACCATTAACTGGTAAGAGTGGCTCACTGCGCCTAAGCTGTTTGTACAAATAGCATGATTTATGCTGAACACTTGCTTTCCTTCTGACAGTCTGGAATTTGGGTATGTACCAGGCAGGGGGAACCTACGTGACCATCCTCCAATAAAAACTCTGGACATTGAGTCTCTAATAAGCCTCCTTGGTAGGTAACACTTCATACATGTCATAACTCATTGCTGAGGGAATGTGCCCTATGTGGCTCTAGTGGAAGAGGATTCTAGAAGCTTGTTCTTGGTCTTCCCCAGATTTCATCCTATGGCCTTTTCCTTTTGCTGATTTTGTTCTGTAGCCTTGCATTGTCATAAACCATAGTTGGGAGTACTCCTAGAGAGAATCAATGACCCTGAAAGTGGTCTTGGGGACTTCCTGACACATTCCTTGTTCTCAAAAGGGAGATACTTCCTACTTCTCAGGAATTTTTTCTGTTTAAGAGATAATTCATGTGCCACAAAATTATCCTTTAAAAAGTTCACAATTTAGTGGTATTTAGTATATTTACAAGTTGTGCAATTTTAACTACAGTCTAATTCCAAAACATTACCCCCAAAACAAACCCTGTACCCATTAAGCATTCATCCCCCTTCCCCATTCCCCCAGTCCCTAGCAACCACTAATTTTACTGTCTTTCTGGATAATTCATATAAATGGAATCATATAATTTGTAGCATTTGTGTCTGGCTTCTTTCACTGAGCTTCATGTTTTCAAGGTTCATCACATAGCATGTATCAGTACTTCATTCCTTTTTATAGATGAGTTAATATTCCATTTTATAGATATACCATATTGTATTTATTCATTCATCTTTTGATGTTCATTTGGGATGTTTCCACTTTGTGGCTAATATGAATAATGCTGCTACGACTACTCCAGTACAAGTTTTTGTGTGTTTTCAATTTTCTTTGGCCTATACATAAGACTCCAATTGCTAGGTCACATGGTAACTCTATGCTAAACTTTTTGAAGAACTTGCCAGACTGTTTTCCAAAACAAGTACATCATTTTACATTCCTACCAGCATTGTATGAAGGTTACAGTTTCTCCATATCCTTGTCAACACTTACTATTTTCCCTTTTTCCTTTGAATTTTAGATATCCTAGTAAGTGTGAAGTGGTATCTCATTGTGGTTTTGATATACAGTTCCATAATGTCTAATGATGCTGAGCATCTTGTCATGTGCTTACTGGCCATTTCTTTATCTTCTTTGGAGAAATAGCACAACTACTCAGAAACTAGTAGGTTGTTTCTAGAAATTAGAAGTAGATAGAGGATTATATGTCATTTATATGTCATCTAACTGAATACACTATCTTGGGAAGTAAGACCAGACTTCTCTAATGTGGACACAGTTTTGCTAATCTGCAAACAGAGAATATCAGCCCTCATTAATCTCGCCACGACAATTTGATCTTATTTGGTCAAGAAAAGGCTTTCATAGGTGGCCCGGAATTTCTCAGACTTCAGTGTGTCTGTCTTCCTTACAAGCTCCCAGGTGATACCAATGTTGATGCTCTATGGCCACCCCTTGAGTAGCAAGGCTCTAGACATTTGAGGTCTTACTATTGCAATCACTGTCCTATCTCATTTAATTCTCCTCACAGTTTAAAGTAATTCAATTTTATAGATAAGGAAACTAAGCCTTAGAGAGGTTAATGAATTTACCCAAAGTGGTAAGAGCTAGGTAAGTGGTAAATCTGGTTATGGTATTCCAAACATTGTGGTTCATAGGCTACTCTGCCAAATCAATCTTTAAAAAAGTCTATTAACCTCCAGAGCTCATGAAATAGATTTTTTTTCCTAATACACATGGCCTCAATCATAAAATAATTTACTCACCTCTGTGATACTTAAAAGAAAAAAACCCCATAGCAACAGCAAAACACTGGTGGGTAGAGAATGTTATTAACCACTGAAGACATTTCACGAAGTAAGCAAATGGGAAACAAAATACAAAAATTCAGGAATAACTCGTAGGTCAACCAACATCACTTTGGGCATTTTTCTCAGTGTCACCAGCTTGGCCTCTTTTACCTGAGTCACTGGTCTGCTCAGAGAGCATGAGTGCACTTCTGCTTCTGGCTAAAGAAGCCTGTGTGGGTGTCAACAGTCGCATAACAAGAAAGGTTTCCATGGGACTAAGGTGTGTGCGATGAGCTGAGGGATGGAATCAAATGAAAATCTTAAAAAGCAAATTAAAACAAAATAAAATGTTTAAAACAACACGGTGCAAGATGCAAATTAACTTTTGGGTGACAGAATGAATGTTAAAATAAAAATATTCTAGCAAAGGATGGTTTCGGAGTTTGTCATAGTAAAAAAAAAAAATGATGTGTCATTTCGAGTTTGAGAGAGTGTGTTAATTCTTTTAGGGTGCCAGAATTCATTCAATATGCTATTACAGTATTACGATATTACCTGTATCACGTGAAAAGAATTAGCCCATCTCCCAAGATGTAATATGGACTCAAGAAACCATTTACTCACCTAGTAGATCTAACATTGGAAAAAAGATTACTCCTACGAAACACTTTAGGTCCTCTGTTAAAAAACATTTCATTATATACTGATTTTGTTAATGTATAAATATGTATCCATTCATACTTTCTCCAGGTAAATAAGGGCAAAAATTAAATAAGAACCACAAAAATAAAATTAGCCAACTGATTATCAGCTTTAATGGAAGTAGTAGTAGTCATAATTTAAAATTCAGTAACCAAAATGTCATTTTGATGGGTTTGGAATATATTATATGGTAACGAATTAACTTTTCCATTACTTTGAATTTTTGGGTACCCATTAGCCATTAAATGGTCTGGGAATTGAAATTTTTCAATTTATAATCCACAAGCAGATAATTCAGTTGCCAAGAATATGTAATAACATACTGATATCTTTACATGGTAATCATTGCAAATATGAATTTAACACCAATTTGTAACCATGTGAATAAATGAAAACATATAGAATATACTCACTATGGAACAGTTATACAGAGTTAATAGCAAGTAGATGTTTTCTCATTCACCTCTCAGTTAATTCAAGGTTTCCAGCATTCAGTTCACCCATGACTGCATCAGAGATCAGCAACACTGACACTTATGGGGTCTCTGACCTGACAGGCCTCTGTGCTAGAGGTGCAAGGTCAATGCCAGTGAAAAACAACCAGAAAGGCACACTGGCCTATTCAAAGTCAAAAACACTTTCCTGCTTGCCCCTTGGTAATGCTTGACCTGTTAAATACTTCATTGGCACCTAACTCTTCTCCAGTGATGCTTTAAAATATGTGTTTAGGGGCGCCTGGGTGGCTCAGTCAGTCAAGTGACCGACTTTGGTTCAGGTCATGATCTCGTAGTCTGTGAATTTGAGCCTCACATCGGGCTCTGTGCTGACAGCTTGGAGCCTGGAGCCTGCTTTGGATCCTGTGTCTCCCTCTCTCTGTGCCCCTCCCCCATTCACGCTCTGTCTCTCTCTCAAAAATAAACATTAAAAAAATTTTTTTCTTAAGAAATTAAATAAAATACGCGTTTAATGCATGGAAAGCATCCCTCTTTTCCCTAACCTATATATATATATATACTCTAGAAGGTATAAATTCCTACTTTCAGTGACCTATCTGAGCCTCAATTAGAACACGAGCAGTTTTAAATCTATTCAGTTTCTAGAACTGGCACACATCCTATACATATCATCTTCCACCTCGAAATGAGTGCCAGAACAGGCCACCCATCCTTTTCCCCTTTTAAAGGCTTCATATTAGTTCTGAACTTGTTTTCAAACAGAAATGGGCAGGCCTACAAACCACAGACAATAGCAGGGCCTCATTTTTTTCATACATCTAAGTTTTCCATGAATCTCTGCCTGATGACTTCTGCTGTTTCTGGCTAATCGACTAGATCACATCAATCGATAGCCGGGCAGTTACTTTTTTAACAGTCTTCTCTGCCCACTGGTCAATTAATTCTAGGGCAGAATAACTCCTACATGCACTGTAGAAAATGGAATAGTCTCTTTCAGACTGAAAGAATATCATTAATTCCCATACCTATTCAACAACGACCTGCTCTAAAGATTTATGCCACTTTCCAAAGTCCCACTAAATGAGGTCCTGGGGCTCCCACATTCAGACCACAAGGCTAGGATAATGGAGGTATGTGCAGAAGGCTCGAGGGGTTCTCACAAAAACCGATGTTAAGATGCTCACGCTAGAAAAGAAGAAAACTACAGAGACCAGGTCTACACGTTCACTTGCCTCGGTCTGGGGAATAGGATATTGCCACGGTGGATGAAGACAGGCGCTTACTCATGGGAGGCTCCATCTGCTTTGGCAAATTCATGGTTGATGTTGAAAGTTTGTCACATGCTGCAGAGAAACGCATTAAAGACATTGGTATTCACACCACTGTAGACCAAGAAACATATATCCCAAAGTGTTCTTCCTGTCCTCATCCACAGGCCTCCTAAACTGCTGTGGCACCGCACACTGCTTCCATCATCCTGCTATATGCTTAGCCTATCTGAAAATGCCCAGGCCATGGCAGCCATCAGTGTGAAGCAAGATCTTCTTGTCAATTTCAAATGTCCAACCTCACTTAACTGTTCAACTAAAGCCATGCTAATCCCACCAGCAAATCAATTCCTTGTGTCCAGGGACTTTTAAGCATACTAAGACTACATAAAAACAAAACCAATCTAGACACAGAGACAAATCACCACTGGAAAATGTTCTATGGTCTGAGACGGAGCTGAAACCAGACTTTTTCTGATGGTTGTCTATAGGCTCAGGTTGGAGCGAGAAGTAATACATACTGCAAGGAGCTGTATTAAAGCAGAACCACCTTCAGCAATTGGTTTCTTCCTTCCTCTTCCCAAGAGATGGGATCACAATGGCCCTTTCTCTAATGCTGTGACTATTTATGGTTCGGATTTTAACACATGATCTTGGATTTGGTGTTCTTAACTTCCAGCCATTATTTTATTTTAGACTGGTTTCTAAATTAAACCATCATAGCAAATGAAGAGGTGCTGATAGTGTCCTGCCACGCGCTATCAAAGCTTGAGGCAAAAGGAAAGATGTATGTTCTTGGCTTTAAAGGAAGCAAAGTCATTAATAATATTTTCAAAATCTACTCCTCTCCTCATATTGTTTTCAAATGTGAAAATTGCCATGTTTTACAATGTGTCCTCATCAAGTGACAAACTTAAATAATTTTAATTGTCTTAAGCTGGAGTGAAATTATAATAAATTCTATTTTGGTATAAATAAAATATTTAAATTTTAAAATGATGTGAGTTTTGGGGTGCCTGGGTGGCTCAGTTGGTTAAGCATCTGACTTTGGCTCAGGTCATGACTCACAATTCACGAGTTCGAGCCCCACATTAGGCTCTGTGCTAACAGCTCAAGAGTCTGGAGCCTGCTCAGAGAAAGACAGATGCCATATGTTCCCACGCATGGGTAGGCTTTGGAAGACCTAGCAGAGAACCAGGGGGGAGGGGAAGAGGGGAAGGGGGGGGGGAAGCCACAGAGAGGAAGGAAGACATGATATGAGAGACTCTCAAAGAATAAGAAAGAACTGAGGGGAGAGATGGGTGTGGGAGGGGGGAGAGTGGGTGGTGGGTACAGAGGAGGGCGCTCGTTGGATTGAGCACTGGGTGTTGTATAGAAACCAATTTGACAATAAACTATTAAAAAAAAAAAAAGAGTCTGGAGCCTGCTTCGGATTCTGTGTCTCCCTCTTCCCCCCCCCCTCTCTCTCTCTGCCCCTCCCCCATTCATGCTCTATCTCTCTCTCTCTCAAAAATAAAAACATTAAAAAAAATTTTTTAATGATGTTTTAATAGACCTACTCAATTTTCCAAGTACTTCAATGTTCTGAAAAAATAAATTAACCAGTAGAAACTACATAAAACCAAGTGTAAAAGGGTACACATTTTCACTTTTGCTGCAGGCTCCAATATGGCTGGCTCAGTATGGTACTTCGCCTTTAGAAATTAGATATTTTGTTCATCACGGATTGTTCTGCTGTCATTTAGATTTATTCAAATATTATTTCGATATTTTTTGGTGCTGCCTTAAACTGTGTGCCTGAGTCATGTATTGTGCCTGCCTCACCCTGGCCCAAGCCCTGGGTGTGATTCCCAAGAGGTAATTATCAACTCTACCCACTGCCCCTCTCTGTTAGGGGAAGATCAGTGCCATACTATGGTTATTTTGGTCCATGCAGCAGTCTCTGCTACTCAGCAACTCTAATAAGGATTTTTCTTTGTCAAAGGAATGCTGGAAACCAAGGATATTTATTCCTACTGCTGTAATTTGACCTTCTGTATTGCTGGTAAATACTGTATCCCTTTTACATCTTGTTTTTTCTTTGCCAGCCAAAAATGAATTAAATTTCTAAAGTCTTTATTAAATGGAAGCAAAATTTTACTAATTCTGCCCTTATTCTAGACCCTAAGCATTTCCCAGGCCTGTACCCAAAAACAGAGAGCCTATTAGAGTAAACCAAGAACAAAGCAAACTTATCTCCTTTGGATTCCCAGTGTTGGTACTGATAACCTACTTCCACTCTGTCTCAAACACCTCTTCCAGGAATCTATCACATTAATACCCAGAACTCTTTAAGGGCACAGGTTTTGGTAACCAAAAGTGATTGAAACACCTTACTACTTCATGCTTAAAACCAATAATTAATGAGAGTATTAAAGATCTAAACGCACAAAAGTCAAACACTGACAATATTTTCAAGGCAGAAGTTGGTGAGCTAAGGATGAAATGTCTCCAGGGCACTAGGGTGTAAGGCATGCACAGCTCCACGATGACAGAGGAAAAAAGAAATATGGGCATGTCATTCACATTTCTAGAAAAAAAGTTCTAAGGGGTCAGTCTAAGAAATCAATTGTAAGAGTGCTTGAGACAGACACGGTGATGCAAGAGGATGATCAGAACAGTCATCACAAAACGCCATGGTGTGGTGAAGCTCGGTTATACCGTTGGTGGACTCGGCAGCGGTGGCACTGGTCCCTGGGTCCGGAGGAATGGTGCTGGATGCTAAACCTAGAGGATGGGGTGGGGTATTTTCTGATTCACCTACACAGCAAAAAATCAGAGCAAAGAGAGGTAAAAGAAAAAAGTCCCAATTTCTGGTTGACTTTAGTTTCTAACTAGGAAATTAGAAAAAGTAACTGAAATAGGTTATTGATTTATCCAAAAGAAAATAAAGTCTATTCATTGACAGAGGTTAAAAGCACAATACGGTGAAGACAAGAAACTGTACTACAAATGGCATCCGTTTGTTTTCAGAAAGAGCTAGTGTACAACTCCTGTGTAACAGAATGACAAAATCACAGAAAAGAAGGCACTGAAGAGAAAAGCTACCCAGAGACTAGTAACAATCCACACATTACATTAAGTACTTGAAAATTTAAAGATGAGCATGAACTGGAAAATGAAATAAATAAGTCACCTTGAAACAAAATTGAAAGAGCAACAAAAATTAATAATGAGGAGGGAAAAGCCCCAGCCCCTTTTGGAGGGTAACTGCTGCTCAGCCTTTCTGGGCCACACTGCAGTAGTGACTTAGGCTACTGCCATTTGACCTTCCCTGAAATCAGAGCATAGCTAGGCTTGCCAGGTGCATCTGGTTAACCAGGCTTGCATTCATTTTCTTTGCTTTTCTTTTGCTTTACTTCAAAAAGCCCAGTTACTGTTTCAATTGCTGTTTGCTAGCAAAAATAATGCACGGACCCCCAACCCCTTATGAGAAATACATATACAGGAAGGTTGGTATCACATCTGAAAAAGGCACCTGCAGATAACTACAAAGCATGCCCCAGATCCTGTGGGCACCAGCTTGTGCCCACCATCTCCTGCTTGCCCCATGATCTCCCACCTGGGCCCTGCAATGCAGGGACAGCCTTACACTCACCATCACGTCCTCCAGGCCCCGCGGCCAGTGAAGCTCCCCACGAGCACTTCTTCTTCATCTCCAGTTGCTGTGTGCGCTCCAGGGACCGGCGCATCATCGCCTCCAGCCGCTCCTGCCCAGTTCATGCAAGGGAAAGCAACATCAACCACCCGGCCCCACTGTGCTGCGTGCTTCAGTGCTCAGGGTGAGTCACCAAATGGGGCTCTCTGTGCTAAGTATCCAAAAACCTAGGCACACGTGCTCTCCATCACACCAGCAAGATCTTAGTGGGTGGAGAGTAAACAATGCAGCTAGTGCTGGCTCTGAGTCCCAGGGGATAGGCTGCTGCGGCAGCCAGGCCTTGATTTGTTTAAGAATAATGCCAGACAAGCATTAACTCCTTCGGGCCTGTCTCACATCCCATTTTGCCCTATATAGTACAACTGGAATTGTGCTTTGGAACCAAGTGCATTCTCTCTAGTAGAAAACCACAAAGCATTCTGATTTGAAAAATTTTAAATTAAAATATAATTTGAATTTTTGTAGCCTTAAACATAACTTTTTGGAGTATACATACATGGCTTTGAGATCTTTTTTACCAAGCCCCATTTTCATCTTAGAACTTCTTAAAGGGGAATCAATCTTTTTCTATATTGTAACATTTTCCTGCTACACAGTATTCTGTGCATAATGCTGCATATTTCAAAATTTAAAAGAGACAAGAGTAGGGAAGCTTCTGGCCACAAAACAAAGCATCTATGCATTCTCAAGAGTCAGATGGGGGGTGAGGAGAAGAACTAAGCAGTTTTTAGCCAGAAGAGGAAAAAAGAACAGGCTTTTCTCTTACCAGAGCATTTATTAAAAAGCACTCTCCTGTGTTAACCAAAGTGTTATTTTCATAAACTTGGGTCTGACTGCTGGCAAATATTTCCTTGGCACTGGAGTGAAGCTGTTCTAATTTTGCATTCTCCACCATCCCAATGACACTGCAAATACCAAATGTCCTCCCTGCCTCTACTGGAGAAAGCCCTAAGAAAGGTAAACAGGTACATGCTGATGTCCTTTTGCCTCCATAAAAGCCAACCCTGAAGAGCTCTAGGAACTGGGCTAATCCTAGCCAAATCCAAAACAAAGAGATAACTATTTTCTCATGGCTTGAATAAAAAGCAAGCAAAATTAATTCAGGGAAGTACCAACCAAGTAACCATGACTTAAAAATCAGGGAAAGGCTCCTTTACTTACTAGAAACATAGAAAGGTCGCTTAGGAGGTGCCTGGATCTATCCCTTCTGTCTATACCAGAGAGATGAGATGAGCATTATCTACATCCAAGCTTCCTCTGCATAATTTTTCTCTGAATAGCACTTTGCTAAGACATGGTCTCTCCAGGGACCACTGAGTAGAAAGGGGATTTTTTTTCTCCTGTAAATCTCAGATTTTTATTTGCTCTAGTTTTTGGCTGAGACTCTACAATCATGAGTGTGCATTTTCTAGCAAAGTCCTGTCCTCATGAACCTGGCCCATTACATTCTGCCAGCCAATCCCCAGGGCCTACCAAAGAAAAGTTGGGGATTTGGAGGGACTAGAACCTCTTGACTATTTGACACTTATAGTCCCTTGAGACCAGGAATGAAATTATTTCATTATATGGATTTAACATAAAGTATTTAACAATGATCTGAGTGTTGAAACCTTTTACCTCAAGTGAATTTAGTATTGAGCGGGTTATGGGAGGTTTCCTACAAGCCAGAAGGACCTCACAAGATATTTCTTCATTTACTAGGAGCCCAATGACAACAAAGAACATCAAGACATGTCAGCCAAACTGAGAAGCTATATAGTGGTATTATTATAAGGGAATGCTCACCTGAAGGCAGACCTACTCCTGGACTGTTCAGTTACCTTAAAAAAAAACACCTCTGCCATCCACCCCCTACCCACTGAGCTGCTCCAAATTCTACTGTAAGAGATACATTCCTTTGAATCATAAGCAGGTTTATGAAAATGAAGCTATCCCTAAGAGAAGACACAATTACTCTGTGTCACCCACTTTTGCAGAGATGATGAAAAATAGGTGGTAATCAAACTCTATGGTGTGAGACTTATCGAACCCAAAGCCATCAGAATGGGGTAATTCAAACATGCCAAAGCACTGCTCCACTTCACTCTTGTTAGAGGTTATAGGTCAGTCTTATATGGTATTACCATCTGTGTGTGTGTGTGTGTGTGTGTGTGTGAGAGAGAGAGAGAGAGAGAGAGAGAGAGAGAGAGAGAGAGATTTTTCTGTTCCTTCATTGGATGGAATGGAAGGAATCCTAGATTTGGAGTCAGGAAATATGGATTCGAATAGCACCTCTGCCTGCCACTTTTTAGCCCTATGATCTTGAGTTAATTGTTTAACATCCTTGGGTATCAGCTTCCTACCTATAAATGGGGATGACATTTATATTTTTGTAAACCCCCATGTATACGTATATACCTAATTAAAGTTTTTTCCTCATGTTAAAAAAAGTAGGGATAGCATTACCTGTATCACCCAGATCACTCAAGTCTATGAGACAATAACTAGCATAGCAAGTCCTTAACCAACAACTAGCTGAACCCAAATTTGAAGAGGAAAATTATTATTATTTTTTTAATATTTATTATTGAGAGAGAGCACACAAGTGGGGAAGGGGCAGAGAGAGGAAAACAGAATGTGAAGCAGGCTCCAGGCTCTGAGCTGTCAGCACAGAGCCCGATGCAGGGCTGGAACCCATGAACCATGAGACCATGACCTGAGCTGAAGTCGGACACTTAATCGACTGAGCCACCCAGGCGCCCCTAAGATTTTACATTTCTAACAAGTTCTCAGGTGATGCAGATGCTGCTGGTCCTGGGACCTTAGTATGAGAACCGCTGGTTAGAGGAAAAGCTGAGCATAAGAGAGCATGTAAGAAAGTTTAATCACACCAGAAGAACAGTATTAAAAAATATTACAGCTGCATACTGCATACTGCAATTCCTGCCAGGTTCTCGTTCTCCTGAGTATCACTGGATGATCAACAGAGGATGGGGAAAGGGCAAGGCAGATTCTTGCCCTTAGAATGTCCTCTATCAGGTACGCCTTAGTGGAAGGAAGGAATGAGGGGACCTCGCCCTTGACCCCTTTAGCTCTGGGTTAGGTCTGCCTAGATGAACTCAGAGGAGAACCAAGACCAAGGTGACCCACAGGGCTGGCTGAGGAGTGTAAAAGGCCTTCAGCAGGACACCGCCCAGGCACCGGTGATGACCCAGACAGCCACCTCTATCAGGAGTGGAGAGCTGGCTGTGCCTTTTCCACTGCCTTTACTACATGTGTTCTGGGGAAGACAGTGTGGGGACAAGCCCCCACGAGGTTCTCAGCGGGGCTCTGCAGAAGGTCTTTATCTTTACAAACGGAGGTCTATATCCAGCCAGAAGGCCATGTATTCGCCATGGCCCCATGCCAGCCAATGCCCTCTGAGAGTGGCTAGCTGTCAGCTTAGTGGAGTTTTTGTTTAGGTAAGTTCAGAAATTTCTTGTTTTTACAGTCAGCCTGGTGGATTTTGCTAGGTATCAAGCAATAAGAGTATGAGAAGTTGTGACGTGTCAAAAAATCCCACAGAAATGAAGTTACTCTTTGAAAGAGGCCTTTCCAGGTTATCTGTTTAACATGAGGAACATGGAGTTGGCTTCAGCAACTCATTTCCCAGGGCTTCTAGTCAGAAAACTATACTTTACCAAATGGAGAATAGGTGAGTATACTGTGTTGTCAGACTTAACCCAAGTAGCTGACAAGGGTTTATTCCAGAAGCCTGAGTCTTGGAAGCTGTGTGGCATGTAGCGATTAGAAGAACACACTTTGAGGAGAAAGCAGCCTTCAGTGAGAGAGTGAGCTCACGGTCAAGTGGATACTGACAATGAGCTCAAGTGGATACTGTACACCCCCTTCCACAGGACAGGCCTGACCAGCCTCCAGCCCTCCCAGTCCTCAAGACTTCTGGAAGCCAAGCTGTTTGTCGTGCCCACCTCTGTGCTGGTAGATAGGAAGCCTCCCAGCCAAGCCTGGGGCTCACCCACACAGACATGAGGAGTTACCAAGAGTGACATGGTGGCAACTGTAGGGACATGGAACCAGAACAGGGCTAGGAGGGAGGTGTGGAGTCAAAAGGTCTTTTATAAGAACCTAATATCAGACCCAGACATGTAGGACTTGGTGGACAACCTGAACACTTTCTAATAAGCTGCAGAAGCAAAATGGGCTGCAATGGAATGAACCATTCCTGCAGAGGCTTTTCCCTGGTTGACAGAGAAACAACATGACAAGAAGAACAAGAAAAGATTGGAGAATCTCCGCAGCCATGTGCCAACCAGGCAGCAGCCCTGCTGAAGATCTCCATTGAATCATGAAGACAAATGCAGGGGGTTTCCTTTGGAAAGGGGCTCCTGCAGTGTAGACCTATCTACTCTCTCCAAAGGTCACTCACAAGAATGCCAAATAGATCTCAGTACCAGCGGATTGCTGTTGCTGATGTGGTTACCAGGCCAGCCAGTATGTGGAAAGTCTCTAAACTACACCTGGGACGCTGGGATCCCTGAGGATGGGAGCAGTGGCAGAGGAAGGCTGCTGTTGCCTTCTGTTGCTACACAACCACAGGAGGCCCAGGCTCTCAGACTTGCCCTTCTGTGTCTGGGGAGAAGAGGGAAGCAAGCTCAGCTTGTATGTATCGTGACAAAGGTCAGGCAGTATCCCCCACTCCGCACCATCACCCATGTTAGGGGTGAAAGGAAACACACAAAGCAAATAGAAAATTATCTGGAAGTGCAATCGCTAAAAATACAGCTGAAGTCAGTGAAGGGAGCCTAACATTTCTGAACATTACTCTGTAAAAGGTACTTTGCTGGACACTTTCACAAAAGTCATTTCCTTGGGGCACCTGGGTGGCTCAGTTGGCTGAGCATCTGACTTCAGCTCAGGTCATGATCTCACAACTTGTGGGTTCAAGCCCCACATCGGGCTCTGTGCTGATACCTCAGAGCCTGGAGCCTGCTTCAGATTCTGTGTCTCCCTCTCTCTCTGCCCCTCCCCCACTTGTGCTCCGTCTTTCTCTCTCAAAAATAAATAAACATTTACAAAAATTATTTAAAAAGTCACTTGTGACCACCCCTGTTTTGGGCTGAAGAGAGTAAGTGAGAGGGTTATGAGGAGCTATGTGACTTGCCCCTGGCTACCAGCTACCTAATAGTAGAGCTGAGATTTGCACAGGGAGCAGATGAAGCCATGTAGCCATTAGGCCACAGCCAGAAATGGCAAAGTAGGGCTAAGACCCTTGCAATGACTTTCATTTCCTAAGAGGAACAAAGAAATCGTATCGTACCGTATTGTACTGTATTTTAGAGAGAGAGTGTGTGGGCAGAGGGAGAGGGGTGAAGGGACGGAGAGAGAGAATTCCAAGCAGGCTCCACGCTCAGCGTGGAGCCCGGTGTGGGGCTCAATCCCACAACCCTGGGATCATGACCTGAGCCGAAATCAAAAGTTGGATGCTCTACTGACAGAGCTGCCCAGGGCGCCCCAGAAATTGCCATTTAAATAAGTGCTGTGTAGGCAAGGATGGGTCTAATTGTGTGTGTGTATGTGCACATGTTCATATTTTTTAAATTTAAAAAAGAGGAAGGGGCAAAGATGTATAGTAATAAACCATTCAAAAATTCAAAAAGATACCAAATTTATACAAATGTCTCTGAATCCTATAATGCTAGCGATTAACAAACCTCTACAGTGTTCATACTAAATGATGAGTCATTATATCTTATGAATAAAAAATGATCATCACCTGATACAAGGCTATGATTACATCCTTAAAATATACTTGTTAAGAAAATCTATACCCCAAATATGCTTTCTAAATATATTTTCAAAGTTTAGTAATAAAAGACTCTGCAGAGGTAATTATATTTTGTTTCTTTTTAAAAAGGTAACTGGAAAGAAAGGATGACTAAAGCAAGGAATCACATTAAAGTTTAAATATACTAGCATCTTTGTAGTTGAAGGCAAACTGTTTGCTTTTCCAGCTATGAAATAAGAGGACCATTACCCTCTGCCCTTACCCTCTCCTCTGCCTTCAGGTCCTTCCTCCAGCCTCATGTCTGCCCAAGAGGCATAGGCTCCCAGCACAACCCCCAGGGCTATACTAGCAGGCCTCTATCCCCAATCCCTTCTGCGTCTCAAATTCAGAGAATATTAGGTCTGAAAGAGGCCTTGGAGACTGCCAAATCCAACCCCTTACATCAGAGATAAGCAAATCAAGCAAATATCCAGATAGGCCAATTGGCTTGTCCAAGGTCACAGAGCAAATTAACGCCTGAGTTGAATGGATAAGTCTCTTCATTCCTATTCCAGTGCTGCTTTCACTATACTATGTATTGCTGCTGAGAGAAGGCATGGTAGTAGATGTCTTTCGTACCCCAGAGCTGGGCAGGACACTCAGATGCCCCTGAGCACCAAGCCCCATGTGAGCCGCTAAGAGACTTGGAGGTCCCTGGACCTTACCTCCTCCTCCCGGAGTTTCTGCTTCCTCTTCTCTTCCACGGCAGCCCTCTTCTGATCCTCCCGCTGCCGTTGCTCTTCCAGTTTCCGCCATCGCTCCTCGATTTGCTTCTCATACTGGAGCTTAGCTCTTTTCTGTTTCTCCAGGATCTGCTGCTCCCGGGCAGCTGGGAGAAGGAAAGTGGAAGAGAGGTGTCATTACCAGAGCATCCCACACTGTTTAGATTTTTAAAAATGTAGAAGCAAGAGTGAGACAAAAAAAAAAGGAGCCCAGTGGGATTCTAAGGTACAATGATTGAGATGAAGAGTTCTGGCATCTCTGCCACTAGCTGGGTAACCCTGGACATGCTAACCACATAATCTCTCTGCCTCAGTTTCCTCTTCTGTGAAGTGGGGACCATTATGTCTGAAAAAATCACAGTGTTGTCAAGATTAAATGAGGCAATGCATGGAAAGTGCACAGTAATTGCCCCTATACATGGGAGCTACAACTATTATTACTATCATTAAGTCAGACTTGCCACAATGGCGAAGCCATACGCTAGGCTGAGAAATGAGTTCTCAGGGTACATACACTAAAAACCATGTTAACTGTGCATGTCTCATACATAAGACATTGAGCTAGGCAAGGGGGTATAAACTCAAGACATGCCTCTCAAGACATTTCCTAAGACTATCTACCCTGCTGTGTCAGGGAAGGGTTCCCTGGGAGATGCAATGTGTCAACCAACCACCAGAAGGCAATCAAGAAGAATTTGAAAGCTTATTTGTCTCAATTCAGTGGGGAAACCACTATTTACCTTCCTCCCAGTACCCTGTGGGAAATACATCATATCCATCTGTCTAAGTTTGTAAGAGGTAAGACTGACTTTCTCAAATGGCTTCCAGTTCTAACACAGAAAATGTCTTAACTGCTGAAAGATTTTCTCAGTTCTGATTATGGCCTTTCTAGATGCCCTGGAGAGAGCCTGAGTGAGAGCACATAATGGATGCCTGAGGGAGGAGCAGTGATTGTTTCTCATTCTTTGCCATTTTATCCACAGTCCCTAGCAGAGTGTCTAGAACACAGCAGAAGTTCGATGTTTGCTAAACAAGTAAATGACCTATTCTGAGAATTATATAACAAGTGTGAATACGCCAGCCAAAGCGTAGATTTACTCCCCAGTTCTTCACGTTCATCTAGCAACCGTCCTAGCTCTCTTCCCATTCAGTCATAAATTTCTAAGGATCTTCAGAAAACACACCACCACATTTTTATGCCCTTGGACCTAAACAGCCAAAGGGCACAACTTACCGAGACATTTTTCTCTCTCTTCTCGTCTTTCTTTAGCTAGTCTTTGTCTCTCATCAGATCTTAAAAATCCATCCATGCCTACAAAAAATATAACATGATGAAATTATTCCTCCCTCTTTCCCTATCTGCTGAGTGCCAGGGGCCACTGGTCCCACACCCTGGGTCTGGCCACACACATCATCCATCATCATCACTTTCTCCACAGGGTTCCAATTCACCATTCCCCCACCACACACACACACACACACACACACACACACACACACACACACACACACAGCCAGGCCCTGAGTGCTGAGGGGTGACAATCACAGCTTCACACTCATCCACCAAACTGTGCTATAGTGACTCCAATGCCAATCCTCGAGAACCACACCCTCTCCCTAGTCCTCTGTCCCCAGGACTGGCCCTGGAGGGAGTCAGAAAGTGCAGTTAAGTGCCAGGGAGGTCTAGCAGTGTGCAGAAAAGCACACCAGGCCTCCCTGAGCCTGGCTCCTATGGGAGAGGAGAAGCACAAAAGTGGACACAATTATTACACAGATAGTGAACATTCTATTTTCTAAAGGAAGCCAACTGCTAAGTGACATGTACAAACTCCCTGAGTAAGCACTGAGAAATACAACACTCAACTTTGACTTTGGTTCTGTTAAATATGCTCCAATGTCAATCTGAGTACTTTATTTTTAAAAAATTTTTAAAATATTTATTTGTGTGTGTGTGTGAGAGAGAGAGAGAGAAAGAGAGAGAGAGAGAGAGAAAGAGAGAGAGAGAGAAAGAGAGAGAGAGAGAGAAAGAGAGAGAGAGAGAGAGAGAAAGATTGAGAGAGACTGCATGAGTGGAGGAGGGACAGAGAGAGAAGGAGACACAGAACCTGAAGCAGGTTCCAAGCTCTGAGCTGTCAGCACAGAGCCTGACGCAGGGCTTAAAGTCCTGAACCACAAGATCATGACCTGAGCCGAAGTCAGATGCTTAGCTGACTAAGCCACTCAGGTGCTCCTCAATCTTAGTATTTTAGAATCAAAAAGAAAAATATAATGTGCTCCTGTTTGTCATTTAAATACCTATGACAAATGAAATGGAACAGATGACAGTCCCCCTCCACCCCTCCTGCCACAGAAAGTCCAGGAAACAACTCAGGACCTCCACATCTCCACCCATCTTCTACAGGATCATAAAGAGCTTTCTGAATTAAATACCAAATGATCTTCATGGTCATTTTAGGATTAGAAATAATTTACTGCATTCAGTCACAACAAATCATTCAGGAGCATTACTTATGTAATGTTCATGCACAACATCTTGGAGAAATTAGCTTCTATGTTAGTACAACCAGATTCACTTTCATGGTGCCTAGGCCCTCCTTTGTGGTAACATCACAGGCTGACTTCATTGTATGCCTTGCTGCCACAGTTAATGCACCCCTTTTGGGGAGGTTCCTGCGACCGTCCAGGGGAAAGACCTGGAGAGTTGGACTCAGTGTAGGCAGGAGGAATGCAGACAGGGATGGATGTGATAAACACTGGATTGTCACAACTCTCCATGAACATCTGATTTTGCAGCCGGTAAAGCTCAAGATAGAAATGCTAGCAAATCAACCTGGACTATAAATGCCATTACCCATGTCTGTTTTTAGTCAACTCTTAATCATTATGATGCTACCAACATTATCATCATCAAGAATCTGAAGGCCCTACAGAGAACAAACAAGGTTGATGGGGGTGGGGGGTCGGAGAAAATGGATGATGGGCACTGAGTAGGGCACTTGTTGGGATGAGCACTGGGTGTTGCATGTAAGTGATGGATCACGGGAATCTACTCCTGAAGCCAAGACTACAATGTGTGTCAGCTAACTTGACAATAAATAAAAAATAAAAACAAAAAAATAAATTGAGGACATTAATTTAAAAAAAAAAAAAAGAATATGAAGGTCCAAGTTCTTAGATCATCATTGCTGGCTCTCCACAGTCTGATCTCAAACTTGACCTCAGCACTGCCCCTTTCTTCCACACACCTTCTAGCTCAAAACACTCCTTCTCCCACATCCCCCTTGTACCTATTAGAGCCCCACCCACCTTCAAGATCCCATAGTTCCCTAGACCCCATGATGCTCTGTGCTCCCAAACAGTTGGCAGAACCCTAATTTCATTCTTCTTGGCTGCAGAGTTCTCCTCTGACTCAGTCTCCCTGGGAGAAGGGAGAGGCTATGGAGGCAAGGGTGGCTTATGTATTTCTGGGTCGCCTCAGCTCAGGGCACTGTCCCCCAACAGCGCTCCTGAGGTGCATGTACAATGAATGCTCAAAGGCAGGCATGTAGTCAGTGACAGGGAAACAAAACCAGGTTTCTCTTTTCTCTAGTACTTTCAGGCTCTAGTGTCTCCCTCAAGAGTTTGATTAATAAGAATTTATTATGTGTAAAAACTTAACAAAGAGAAGCTCAGGACCCTGAACAGATGCTTGCTTCTGTCAGCACCTATATCAACCTGTCCATCCAAGCAGAACCTAACTTTACTCTATTGCCCCTACCACCTTTCAGATGTTTATGGGCCTGCCCTCGATCTGAGGTACAGCCTAAGAACCACTGAAAATGTTCCTCAAACACAAGAAAAAAACCTGAGGGTTTAAAAGGACCAAGCACATGTGGAACTGGCCACATTACCCAGAGGCTTTACAAACAAGTCACTCTGTTCCTTGGATATGCATGATTTTAGGCTGCCCCCTTGTGGGCACTTGTAAGAGTCACAACTACAAATCATTTCCTTTCCAGAAAATCTTCATTATGCTCATAGTCATGATCATGTGCTTCATAATAGGATGTGACCCAGTTCCTATGCACTTCTTGGATTTACCTGGCTCAATCATCTTATGACGGAGGTAGTATTTCAACCCTCAAAGGTGCAGAAATGGAGGCACAAAGAGGTTAATTAACCTGTCTGAAGTCACACCATCAGAAAGTGGAGAAGCCAGATCCCAACCCAAGAATCTGACTCCAGGACCCACACTCTTAATTACTGCTTTCCTGCAAAGTAAGAAATGTAACAACTTGATCTCAGTGCTCATGAATGAAAGCTGTGACCCAGTATCACATACATGGGAAAAAATCTCATCCTTGTCCCAGGAATAAGCCTGCAAATGTGGAGAGAGGTATGAATCTAACTCATAAGAGAAGTATAAAGTAAACACTACTATGAGCCAAGCACTGATTGGCTGGGTACAGATCTGGCCACTGCTCAAGCAGACTAATTATTTGCTTCCTCTTCAAACTGATGGTTTGGAAATGTTTTAGAGAGGCTGATGCTGCACGGGTAAGAGGAGTAGCCAGAGAATCCTGGGGACAACTATGAAAAGCAATTCTGCTTTGGCCTGAGGAGGGTGAAGGGACTCAAACAGTCCAACATGGGTAACCTAGAGTCTCTGTACTATGACACACCACGACAAGCCATGTGTGACTACTTCAATTAAAAAAAATCAAAATTAGGGGCACTTGGGTGGCTCAGTTGGTTAAGTGTCTGACTTTAGCTCAGGTCATATTTTGCAGTTTGTGAGTTTGAGCCCCACATCAGGCTCCATGCTGACAGCTGGGAGCCTGGAGCCTGCTTTGGATTCTGTGTCTCCCTCTCTCTCTGCCCCTCCCCACCCTTGTGCTCTCTTTCTCTCTCTCTCTCTCTCTCTCTCAAAAATTAATAAACATTAAAAATTTTTAAATAAAATAATCAAAATTAAATGCAATTAGGGGCTCCTGGCTGGCTCAGTCAGAAGAGTATGTGACTTGATTTTGGGGTTGTGAGTTCAAGCCCCATGTTGGGTATAGAAATTACTTAAATACATAAACTTAAAAAATTAAATGCAATTAAAAGTTTAGCGTCTCAGCACACTGGCACATTTCAGGCACTCACCAGCTTACGTGAGGCCAGTAGCTATCATATGGGACAGCTCTTAAGGAGAAGTCTGGCAGCTCCCTCCTGTGATTCTCTCCCTTAACACTTAGCTACTCTGGGACACATGTGGATAAGGAAGATCTCAGAGTTCCATCCGGGTTGAGTTTTGCTGGATAAGTAAGACTGGGGTAGGGCCTCATTCCTCCACACAGCATCAGCCTCTCCTGATTACGAGAACTGTCAAGCAATCATTTCTAGAACATTCATTTGAAGAGAAGCCAAATAATTAACTCATATCTCCAACTTCTATCTTGTGACCATGACCCTCCGGGAGCCCCTGCTGAGAGGCCCCAGGCTTCTCCTGCCCCTTTTTGTCAGGGGCCATGGACTTAACCAATTACCACTAGTGCAACACAGCCAGAGGAATCAAGGCAGACCATGATTAACACAGCAAAGGCAATTAATACATGAACATTAATAATACTACGAGATCTCCTCTAAAGACATGGTATACTTACAGGTTAATGCTGAATTCGGTTCCTAAAAGTAGCCTTCTTCTATGACCTGAAATCTTAAAGTGTTTAGTTTTCTTACTGAATCAATCATCCTTTGTACATTGTACCTTGTACTGTATGCATACCCTAGTCTCTCTTTTATTAAACCAGAGACCCAATTTTATATCTGAATCCCATGAGAAAAGATGGAGAATAGATCTTACCAGGGGGCAGGGAAGAGGGGCAGAAGGGAAGTAGGTGTCTACAAAAGGGCAGCACAAAGGATCCTTGTGGTAATGGAAATGTCCTCTAAACTGTACCAGTGTTACAGCCCTTGTTGGGACAGTATACTATAGTGTTACAAGATAGTCCCATTGTGGGAAACTGGGTAGAGGGTACCTGGGATCTCTCTGTAGTATTATTGCTTATAACTTCATGTGAATCTACGATGACCTCAAAATAGAAAGTTTAATTTAAAAGAATCTGGCCCAAGAGTGAAGCCCTTAAGAAAACCCAAAGACAAAGAGGAACAGAGGACACCTTCCTTGAGGTGTTCCACCCAGGAGAAGGACAAGGAGCGCCCATGTCAGAGCCAGGCCTGCCCTATTCCTGATGCAGTAATGGTTCCCAGGACAACAGTGTTCAGGTACCATGCACCATTAAAACTGAGGCCTTTTCCTGGGCAACTCATCCCTATGGAAATGCAAATGAAACAGGGATACTGCACAGCTCAACAGCTATTTTATGTTAACAGAATAGCATAAAATTTCATACTTCGCTGATGTGCTCTTGCTTGGAGTAATTTCCCGTTATCCTTGGGCTGCAGCAACACATTTTTAAAAACTAATTTTAAAATGAATTTTATTAGCCTGAGCACTCTCTCACTAGAATATTAATGAGCTGGTATCAGTCAATTATTGATGGTACTGGTAATAACCATTATAAAATACAAAGTTTTTAGGGGAAGCCAGCTGTGTTCTGTTCGACTTTTAAAAATTAATTGCATTAAATGAATTTTAGGGGCTTCTGTATGGCTTAGTCAGTTAAGTGTCCAACTCCTGATTTCAGCTCAGGTCCTGATCTCACATTTTGTGGGTTCGAGCCTTGGGTCAGGCTCTGTGCTGACAGTGCAGAGCCTGTTTGGGATTCTCTCTCTTTCTCTCTCTCTCTCTCTCTCTCTCTCTCTTTGCCTCTACCCCACTTGCTCACTCTCTTTCTCAAAATAAATAAAAATAAACTTTAAAAACATAAACAAATTTTAAAGAAACCTTCCCAATCATACTCATATCAGTGCAACTGAGTCAGTGTCCAGAAAAAAGAAAGAAAACAAAGAATGAAGAGCTTATCAAACAGGAAGTCCAATGCCAGCCAGCCCCCTCCTGTGGAGGGCCCTCCCCTCTATAGACTGGCAGGCATGGATGCATTCACCTCTGTGGTGACTCCTCTAAGTACATGAAAACCAGTGGTTCTCAACTATGGCTACACAATGGAATCACCTTGAGAGCTTTCACTCACTTACTTACTTACTTATTTAGTTTGAGAGAGAAAGAGTACGCACGAGCAGGGGAAGGGGCAGAAAAAGAGAGAGCATCTAAAGCAGGCTCCATACTCAGTGAGAAGCCTGATGTGGGGCTCGATCCCATGACCCTGGGATCATGACCTGAGCCAAAATCAAGAGTTGGGCCCTCAACTGTCTGACCCAACCAGGTGCCCCACAGACCTTTTAAAAAATGACAGATGCATACATCTCCCTCCCAGGGGCTGACCTACTATCTCAGGTATAGCCAGGGTAGTAGTACTTTAAAAGCTTACATATGATTCTAACATGCAGCAGGAGGACTGAGAATTGTCCTAGCCCACTATTCCTCCCACTGAGGCATGCATCGGAACCACCTGGAGGGCCTGTAAACTCTGACTGAGGGATGGCACCCTCAGAGCTAGGGATGGAGTGGGTCCTGGGGTGAGCCAGAGAATCTGGCTTTCTAACAAGTTCCCAGGTAAGGCTGTTGGTCCAGGGCCCACATCTTGAGAATTGCTCTTCTAGACTATGCTGATCTACAGGGCAAGGGCCTGCCTGTAGCTCCTCTGTGGATGTGCAGAACCCAGCAGAATGTGGGACTCAAAGTTAGGAAGGAAGGAATGCAGAGAAATGATCGATCACTTGCCTGCATCGGCCCCTCACCCCCAACACAGCATTTCTCTTTGCCACCGTTGTTACTGCCCCACATGCTACGGTCTGGGCCTGTTCATTTGCTCCTTGTCCTCTAAGTTCTTGTCTTACCTCTGAGTCCCCAGTGCCTTGCACATGGTACTCCAATACCTACTGAATGAACAGGCCATGAATATCATGTCCGACTGACCAAAACCTCCTCTATTTCAACCTTCTATCACTAATGTCTATAAAAATAAGTAACATGTTTAAGCATCTCTGTACCTGTTATCCTGCTGGAATTGGGCAAGGAATACAAAGGTAAAGAAAGGAAAGCAGGGGCGCCTGGGTGGCTCAGTCGGTTGGGCGTCTGACTTTGGCTCAGGTCATGATCTCACGGTTCATGAGTTCAAGCCCCATGTCGGGCTCTGACTGCTTGGAGCCTGGAGCCTGCTTCAGATTCTGTGTCTCCCTCTCTCTGTCTGTTCCTCCCCTGATCGCAATCTGTCTCTCTCTCTCTCTCAAAAATAAAGATTAAAAAAATTTTTAAAAAAAGAAAGGAAAACAGCTTTTCCCACCACTCCCCTTGCCTCCTCCAAGGCTAAAATGAATCTTCTAAATTCCATCAGTGCTCTGCCTCTCTCAGCCCTTTTCTCTCTTTAATTCAAATTGGGGTTCCTCTCTCTTTCATTCATGGTCCTCAAGCACAGGAAACTCCACCCTCCACAGGCCCTCTCTCAGTGGCCCCCTTTCCAACCCATCTATCAGGATATAAGCTTCCTTTTTTTTTTTTTTTTTAGATTTTAAGTGATCTCTACACCCAATGTGGGACTTGAACTCATAACCGAGATCAAGAGTCGCACGCTCTACCAACTAAACCAGCAAGGCACTCCAATATAAGCTTATTTTTTAAAAAGATTTTTAAAGTTTATTTTGAGAGAGAAAGGGGGGGGAGACGGAGGGACAGAGAGAGAATCCCAAGCAGGCTATCAGCACTATCAGCATGTAGGCCGATGTGGGGTTCAAACTCACAATCTGTGAGATCATGATCTGAGCCAAAATCAAGTGTTGGATGCTTAACCAACTGAGCCACCCAGGCGTCCCCTGATAAAAGCTTAAGGGAAAGGCCCAAGTTCCATTTCTTCCTGTAACCCTGATGGCCTAGCATAGTATTCTGTACACATTAAGCACTCACTAAGTGCTCTCTGAGTTCACAAGCACCAACTATGTACCAGGCCTGGAGGGGATATTAAGATACACATTTCCTTATTTCCTATGATCCTATGACAGCATCAGGGCAAGGACATCACTCTTGTGACTTCTGTATGACCTGACCCACTCATATAAACTTTAGAAGCCTGTTTCCCATACTTAAAAGGCATATGGAATGCCAGCTCTGGGGACTCACCCTCTTAGAACACATCACCATGCTGTGAGAATGCTAAATCAAACAGTGGGTCTCAGAGAAGTGCTCCAATCACCAGAGCCAACAGCTACTGCCAACTGCCAGCCTCTGAGTGTGTCACCTTGGCCCTCCAGCTGTCCCTCAGTAAAGATCTCAAGTGAGAACCACCTAGCCAAGCCCAGGCAATACATACAACCCTGTTAAAGAAGGCAACGATATAAACTGCTCAGTCTTGGTATAGTTTGTTACACAGCAATATAACCAGAAAACCAGTCCACCGACCAACCAAGAGCAAACAAGCAATACTTTCTGATGATTCAGCATATGGGACCCAGATTATGCACCAACCTAGAATCTAGAATGCTCAGTCTTATGGGCTTACCAACCCTGGACCTTGGCCACTGGCCACACTTCTCAGCCATAAATGTTCTAGAGATGGCTCATGTAGTTCCCTCACTCATCATGCGGGGGAAGCTGCTCCAGCCACTGCCCCTAACAGAGGAGCCCCATGCATGGCACCAGCTCAAAAGGAGCAACATAAGCCTCTTGATATTGACTAGGCCAGTCCTGCAGAGACTTCCCACAGGGGCCAGGAAACATGACCCAGAGGACAAAGGATTCAAGGCTCTGTGGCATGCACTCTGACTGAGACAGGAAAGTGACAACGGATAAACTGTTTGCCCTTCTTTCTACCAGAGAACTGTTCTAAGTCAACGGGATTCATAACCTCCCTAGACATGACCTGTGGGTCCAAGCACCACCAGCTGCGTTAAGTCGCAAGGTGGTGGTCAGCTTGATGATGCAGCACCTTTTATTTCCTCTCCTTCCTTCCCAGAGTCACATACCTTTCGCTTCACTCTCAGTTCCCAAGGAGCATACCCCTCAATAAAGCACTGGTAGGTGTAAAAGAGGAGCAGAACCTGTACATGAACGTTCATAGCAGCATTATTCATAACAGCCACAAAGTGGAAACAACCTAAATGTCAATCGACTTTTGATTTGATAAATAAAATATGGTATGTCCATACAGGGAAATACTATTCGGTCATAAAAAAAGGAATTAAGAAGATGATGGACTGTTAATGGGTGCAGGATTTCTTTTAGGGGTGATGGAAATGTTCTGGTATTAAACATTAATAATGGTTGTACCACACTGTAATGTACTAAACCCACAAGAGTTTACACTTCAAAATGGTGACTGTTATGTGAGTTATATTGCAATAATTAAACTCTGAAGAAAGAAAGAAAAACAAAATATAAAACAACCCTATAGAGGGCTCCATAAGATTTAAAATCCATGGCCTAGTTAATCTCGTCTGTGGCCTTCGAGTGTCCAAAGTTATTGGTTTTACTTTTTACTTTTTCCTCTCAAATATCTAAATGATATATCTGGTTCCAACAAAGCATTTTCCATAGAAAAAGAATGCATGTGGCTCATTTGAGTATGTAAAAATCATATATATATGTCTGCCACACAATGTCAAGATCTTTCTTATATTTTATAAAACTGAGGGGCGCCTGGGTGGCTCAGTCGGTTAAGCGGCCGACTGCAGCTCAGGTCATGATTTCACAGTCTGAGTTCAAGCCCCACATTGGGCTCTGTGCTGACGGCTCATCAGAGCCTGGAGCCTGCTTCAGATTCTGTGTCTCCCTCTCTGTCTGCTCTTCCCCTGCTCATACTCAGTCTCTATGTCTCTCAAAAATAAATAAACATTAAAAAAATTAAAAAAAAAACTGGGAGAAAAATGAATGTTTCCAAGTTGAAAGAAAAAGAAGTCTGCTACTGTTTGTTTTATATTTTTTTTAATGTTTGTTTATTTTTGAAAGAGAGAGAGACAGTGCAATTTGTGTCTTAGAAAGATACCATTTCTACCAATAGCTTACTAACTCTTCTGAGAATTTGGGGGGCAAACACTAATCCAGTGATTCTCAAACTTTAACACACATGAGAAGAATCCCCTGGAAGACTTCTGAAAAATGAATTGCTGGGTCCCACCCTCAGAGCTTCTGATTCAGTAGGGCTGGCAGGGCCTGAGAATCTGCATTTCTAACAAGTTCCCAGGTGATGCTGATGCTACTGATCTGAGGACCACACTTTGAGAACCACTGATCCAATCTATTTCTCAAATGCTATAATCTGAACCAGTTTAAATTCTATTTTTTAAATATTTTATTTTTAAGTAATTTCTACACCCATGTGGAGCTTGAACTCACAACCCCTAGATCAAGACTCGCACGTTCTACCAACTGAGCCAGCCAGGTGCCCCTAAGTTCTATTTTCAATGGTAAGAAAAAGCCAATATTAACCACCCAATTCACTACTTTCAACCTGTCTTTTTTTCAAGGATGATGTCATAATTTATACTTTTAAACTAGGCAGGGCTGGAACCAGCTTTTATATTCAAAGGCCACTGATATACTAGGATGAAGGTATAGATATCCAGGTATCAAAATAAATTTGAAAAAATGTATACAGACACTAAAACATCCTTGTAAATAAAAAAGTGGGAAAATAGGGAACTACATAAGAATATTCACAAATCTATGCTGTTCTTATGTTTTTATAAAATACGCTCACTAAATTCTTACAGATTTCCTTTAAAATAGCTAACTTAATTATATTTTCCAGAAAATTGAGATGTGATAAGAATGTTACTAAATGACTCAAATGATCCCTAAATGATTTTCCTAAACAAAAATTGCACAACAGAGAGAATGACCAGTTTTGTTGTTGTTGTTGTTTTTTAATGCAGAACTGGATGAAGTCCAAATAATCATGAAAAGCATAGCAGTTTGACATTAAGGTCGAACAATGAGAATAAATCTCCTCCTCACCATGGAACCTGGCACATAATAATTACCAATACACCACAAAATTTTCTGCAGAGGGTTACTGGAAGAAAGCAAAAGGGTGAAGTCCTATAACAAGTGCTCTTAGCCTCCTCTTCTATACAGTGGAGATAACAGTGATCCCTATATCTTACTCACAGGGAGGATTAAATGGAAGATCACAGCACTGCTTGACTGCGCTCACCACATAGTAGGAGTTCAACAAATTGAACTATTCCTTGTGAGCCATTCCAGCCGGCCTATTCCTGTTTGGTGCTCTTCCTCTTCCACTACTGAGGTCTTCCGAAAACCAATCTTGCTACCTTTCCTTAATGGGGCAATTAGATAGAGTGCATGCAATGACACCAAGCTAAAACCAGGGCAAGCTTTCTTTTCCCACAAAAATTATACTAGAATGGGTATATATACACACGTGTATACACACACACACATATAGATATATATGGATATATATATGATTTCTCACCTTCTGCCAACAGTATAAATTACCAATCATCATTTGTATCTACACACGTAGACACATGCCCCTTCTGGTAAATGTAGAAATGAGATTCTGTCTTTAGCAGGATAAGTAACTTCTTACCAAAAAAAAAAAGAATATGTAGGGGCACCTGGGTAGCTCAGTCAGTTAAGTGTTCTACTTCAGCTCAGGTCATGATTTCATGGTTTGTGAGTTCAAACTCCGCATCTGGCTCTGCAATGACAGTGCGGAGCCTGCTTGGGATTCTCTCTCTCCCTCTCTCTCTGCCCCTACCCTGCTCATGTGCTCTCTCTCTCTCAAAATAAATAAATAAAATCTAAAAAAATACGTAGATGACATTTCACAGACATTAACTGTGAAGGCTGTATATGATGCTGTTCTTCACCACTTCAACAGTAAATTTCCTAATTATATTTATATACCGTAATCAGCTGTCCCAGGAATACCTATTTCAGCAACTCAAATAAGCTCCCCATAACCAAGTGAAAATGTGTCACATTATAAAGCTCAACTGTGCCCAGTTTCAGGAACTATACACATATTCATGGGCCAGACTTTTTTTTTTTTAAGGTACCATTTATTGAGTACTTACTTTCTGCCAGGCATTATGCTCTCCAAATGTTATTTAATGCTCACAACAATCCTAGGAGATGGAAGGTACCCCTGTATTACAGATGAGGAAACTGAGACTCAGAGTTAAGAATCTGTTTGAAGTCATAGCTGCTACGTAGCAAAGCATGACTTGAGGCCAGTCTGGTGGACTCCCAAGCTGACAGGCACCAAGTCAGTACTGAGAGGAAAGGAAGGCCACCTCAAGGAAAGAATCATGAAAATCCAGAAAATGGGAGCTATTCTTATTGGGATGCAGTAAGGAACATAGGAAAATGAGCTTGGCCTGGGCTCACTCAAATCCCTCCTCAGCACACGCTGACAGTGAGACTACTGAGAAGGCTCCTAAGCTTTAGTTTTCTCATCTGCTGACTAGGGAACATAGTAGTACCTGTGTTATAGAGTAATGTGAAGTTTGAAGTAGAACATATGTAAAGCTTTTAGCATGTATTAAATACCTAACAAATATTAGTTAATGGTATCATCCTCCTCCTCATCATCATCATTGGTTTAGATGTGGCCCATAAATGAGAACGTAAATACAAGTGTTTAGGAAATATTAAGTTCTCAAATTACATTAATATTCATCAGTATCATCATCATTACCATC
The DNA here is from genome assembly GCA_030068075.1 of Paguma larvata. Classification (NCBI taxonomy): domain Eukaryota; kingdom Metazoa; phylum Chordata; class Mammalia; order Carnivora; family Viverridae; genus Paguma; species Paguma larvata. The sequence goes on from CM057830.1 coordinate 14,480,144, forward strand.
CTCACCACCACCACGATTACTACTATAGTCTAGAACTAACCCTGGATCCCCCCCACCCTCATCATCTTTAAATCTTGCTTTCAAAATTTTTTTTAATGTTTATTTATTTTTCAGAGACATAGAGGCACAGTGTGAACAGGGGAAGGGCAGAGAGAGAGGGAGACACAGAATCGGAAGCAGGCTCCAGGCTCTGAGCTGTCAGCACAGAGCCCGACGCGGGGCTTGAACTCACAGACCGCGAGATCATGACCTGAGTTGAAGTCGGCCGCCGAACCAACTGAGCCACACAGGCGCCCTAAATCTTGCTTTCAAATCAGTGATGTCTTCAGCTTGCACCAGGCCTCTAGTCGGGGACCCACCAGGCATCTCAGGAACTCCTACCCCTGCCTGCCAAGGCCCTGAATGTTAAGAGGACTATTATGCTAATGAAGGGGGCTTGGGTGAAGGCAATGTACACGCGAGTCAAAAATCACCTGATGGTACGCCTCAAAGGTGTGGATTTCGGTGTATGATACCTATTTGTAATGCTACAACAACTGCAACAACAGAAAAGGCAAAATTTAGTGCTGGGTGACCTGTCATATGTCACTAGTCCCCCAGGCTGCAGTGAATAACCCTGGATATCCCAGGCAACCACATTCTCACTGTGACCCTGGGATTCAGACTCTTAAGGGCAGCATGAGAGACAAGAGCCCACACCAGAGCCAGTGTGCAAACTGGAGTCACCTGCAAAGGCCCGGGGAGGATAGCTCAAAATGCAAGTTCTTAAGAAGCACCTTGTGATTCAGGAGATAAGGAGGTCTAACAACTGGCTCCTTGGTTCTGAACCCTGCCTTGAAAATCCAAGTTCACCACTAACCTATAACTGCTTGCACCGACACCAGATCCCAGCTACCAATGTCTAACCAGCCTCTTTTCTTTTTTTTTTTTTTTAATTTTTTAACATTTATTCATTTTTGAGAGACAAAGAGAGGCAGAGTGTGAGTAACAAAGGAGAAGAGAGGGAGAGGGAGATACAGAATCCAAAGCAGGCTCCAGGCTCTGAGCTTTCAGCACAGAGCCCAACATGGGGTTCAAACCCAGGGACGGCGAGATCATGACCTGAGTGAGCTGAAGTCTGAAGCCTGATCGACTGAGCCACCCGGGCGCCCCTAACCAGCCTCTTTTCTACAGCCACCGAGAAAACTTCTCTGTTGGATCACTTCCCTACTCATGTGTAAAGCTTGGCCCTGGAGGCCATGTGGCCTACCCAAAAGTACCCCAGTCAAAGGACCTTGAGTAAATCCTTTCAGACCTCAGAGCTTCCAGCTGCTCTTTTGTAAAGCAGGAACATCACTACCTACCTCAGAGTTATGGGGGGAACTTGTGAAAACATGTGGCAGCAGGAGTAGTCACAGTTGGCCCCATTCCCCTGATGATATATGAGAACACAGACGAAACAAGTTGTGGCAGATGCTCACTGGGCCCAAGCCCTGAGCCATGGAATCATAAGCTCCACATTTCTTTTTAGTCTTCCCAAGAGCCCCATAAAAATTCCCCCAGGAAATCCCCCAAAACTTCCCTAAGAGGTCACAGTTTCCATTCTGAGACTTGTTCTGCCTTGCTGATTCACCTAGGAGGTGAGAGGAACAAAATCAAAGGTACCTAAAAGAAGAGAGCAAACAGCTAAAAATTTCAACTTGATTAATTACTGAGTATAATGATGTACAAACTTATCTTCCACCCTGGCTCTTCATCTGGGAGTCGGGAGTAACCTGGATTTCTGTTTCTACGATACATTTAATATAACTATATATCATTTCAAAAGGACTCTCAATATGCACAGCATACTCTATTTACAACATGATTTGCTAGTTAAATGAAATCTACATAATTCTCCCTCTAACATTCTGAGTTCTTGGCTGGGACTGTCTGTAATACAAAGAGAAGTATAAATACTATCTTCGGCTAGAGACCTGTGAGAAATAAGCCCACTGACTCAATCAAAGGAGGGATGCGGAGACTCGGAGCACAGTGAAGTGAGGCTTTAATCAACGTCCCTGCAAGAGCAGGTGTCTGCTGGACAGGCACACTCTGGGCAGTTACAGCAGACAATTTGTCCTCTAGTGTGCAAATCCTTCCCCTGATTCCTCATTGGCTGGGTACTACAGAGGTTATAGCCCTACCCGGAAGTTCCCTATGCCCATGTAAGGCAAAAAGTAGTCTGACTGGAACAAATGTACATTCCTTGAGGTGATGCAGAGACTTCAGTTCTTTGGCGCATGCTCATTGCAAAGCCCGCAAAAAATAAGCCATGAAATGGAGAAGGGAAGAACCAGGAAATGAAGTGCCTAAGTGCTTGGGACTCCACCTTGGGAGAGAGGAAATGGTACATGTTTTCAATAGGTTATAAACCTATTGTTAACTAGACAGCACAGCTTTTCTTTAGTCTTTCTGAAATGAATGATCTCACTTCTCACAAAACCAAGAAAGATGTTGGGGGGGGTGTAATTCATGGAAGGAGAAAAGAAGAAATATTAGTTAAACAAAAGTTGCCCTGCTGTGCAGATATGTCTCTGAGGTAAAAAAAAATTTGCCTTGTCAGTAGCTCTCTTCCTGGTATAGGCTCCCTTTCTATTACAAATTTTAATAAAAGTAGACTTGCTTTACAAAATAATCCTTATGTCAAAGAAGCAAATTTTTGACAGACACAGAGAGAGAGAGAACACACAAGTGGAGGAGGGACAGAGGGAGAGGGAGAGAGAATCTTAAGCAGGCTCCACACCCTCAAAGATGCATATTTTGGGTGGCATATGCTGCCACCCTTCAACAGATAAGCACAGGGCTCACCACAGCAACTGGGTGCCTCCATGCTGTGATCCACCTTTCCAGCCTTCATTGCCATGTGGTAGCCACACAATCACATCTCTTCCCCGTCTATGCCCAACTCCCCCACCCCCATGTGTATCTCTGGTCATCAGAGAATTATTTGCTGTCACAAGAATTTGGACTCTACCCATCCTGTCAAGGGTGATCACTCACACACACACACACACACACACACACACACACACACACCCACCCCAGACCAGTGGGGGCTGGCATGAGGAAAGGAAGCAAACATGGAAAGCAGAGCAAGTATAGAGGTTTCTACCATGGACAGGGCACACAAGGCCAGGTGTCTGAACCTGGTCTCAGGGTCCTTTACATGTGGGAAGGTTCAGACACATGGGGCTTTGGTTTGGGTATCCAGGGGCTCACTTGATCCAGGGATCCAAGAAAGGGGTAAGGCTCCAGTCTGTAGACACAATGACTGTTGAATTGCCTTCCCATCCCCCAGAAAGTATGGATAAGGCAGCTGGGTACACTACCTCAGAGCAAGAGCTCTGGAGCCAGGTGGGCCTGGTTCCAATTCCAGTGAGATCAAGGAGCATCAATGGAGAGGGAGGGAGATGGAGAGAGAGAAGGAGGGGAGGGGAAAGCAGGAAGGGAGGGAGGGGGAGAGAAAGAGGGGGAGAGAGTGTGAATGAGTGAATGTGTGTGTGTGTGTGTGTGTGTGTGTGTGTGTGTGTGCACGTGTGTGTACTGCTCAGAATTACCACTCAATAAATGCTGGGCATCGATATTTCTAAGCCTAAACCACCTGGGACTGTCCTTCAGTGGTGGGACAGAGGCAGGTTTTGAGGTTGCACACTAGGAGAAATGGTTGTTTACAGTGAGGGTCATGTTGTGTGAAAATGCAAGCCCCCAACTCACCATCCTGAGATAAGCCTCAGAAAGGCCTTAGACATCTGGAAAAAGGACCAAACACAGGGGAAAAGGGTAATTCTTACTTGCTTTTATTAGCAACAAAGTACAAGAGATTTACAAATGTCTCTTTGAAACTGTGGACAGAATCCAACAGGTAATAGCTGGTAAAGAGACATCAATTATGGCATTCCATTATTAGTACTGTCATTTGATGTTCTCTTCAGGGTGGCGTGTATGTTTGATGACCATGAAAGTAAAAGATGTGTAAAGAATCCCGGAGTGTCACCGGAGGCCTTTCTGGCCAATCTTCAAGCCACTCCTGGCTTAACTGCCCATAAGGCCCAGAGTCCCCATGGTGGGAAGGGCTGTGCCCTTAAACATAAGTTAGGCAGGCCAGAGAGCTCCTTGTCCTGAGCCCCTTATTTTGTCCTTGTTTCCTGAGTGTTTCCACATACCGACATGCTCACAGGCACTGAAGGTTCCCTCCAGCCTCACATTACAGAGTTGGCAGGAGCCTTCAGATACTCTCCCTGTGGACAGTCCCTTGTTCCCAAGCTGCCTGCTCCCCCTCTGCTGTCTTATTGGGCACCAGATCTGAACTTCAACCATAACTGTAAAACTCAACCATCCAAAGTGAACCATCCCTGCTCCAAGCCCCATATCCCCAGTTTTAGCTCCAAGCAGTACAACCCCACATCAGAGATGGCCCCAGTTATATGAGCACTTTGAGGACCCCTGACAGGGATTTGGAAACGCAATCCAAGGCATCAGTGTGGTTGTCAGGCCTGCAGTTCCAAGAAGACAAATGTTAAAACAAAACACAAAAGGGAAATAAAGAGGCTAGGGAAAAAACACTCTTCGCATTGAAATTTAGAGACATATTATCAATTTTCAAAGTCATAACCTCCTGTTCCTTTTTTCCCTAAAAAGCATGCCCAACGGCGTTGCTTCACCCTACTCAACCTACAGGCCTGGATCTGGCATCCTCAGTTAGGCCACAATATAATTCTTAAACAAGGACAGTCTTCAAGGGCAGTTTGAGGCCTTGAGGCAGAAACAGCTTCCTGACTCAGATAGATTATTCTTAAAATCACAGGAACAGAGCAAAATGTATGCTTTCACTCAGCGTCATTCACAGTAATCTGCTTTGTCTTTTTTTTAAGAGAGAGAGAGAGAATATTCCAAGAGAGAGAAAGAGCAAGAGCGGGGGAGAGAGAATCCCAAGCAGGCTCTGTGCTGTCAGCACAGAGCCCAATTCAGGGCTCGTCCCACGAACTATGAGATCATGACCTGATCAGAAAGAGTCAGGAGGCCTGACTGACTGAGCCACCCAAGCGCCCCTGCTCTGTCTTTTTAAACAGACTTGCAGATATCTCCTCCAGCTTGTTGATTAAATTTACCCTACTTCATCTCCCTCCAACCACTCCCCACAAATATTTCTTTGGAAAAACAAAAGGCGTGTGAATCTTTTTATTTTAGACTTTTTTTCAAAAACTTTTTTTTTATTGAGAGAGACAGAGCACAAGCTGGGGAAAGGCAGACAGAGAGAGAGAGAGAGAGAGAGAATCTGAAGCAGGCTCTGGGCTCTGGGCTGTCAGCACAAAGCCCAATGTGGGGCTCGAACCCACAGACCTTGAGATCATGACCTGAGCCCAAGTCAGACACTGAACTGAAGGAGCCACTCAGGCGACCCTGGATCTTTTTATTTTAGGTTTATTAATTTTTTGAAAGAAAGAGATACAGGACAAGTGGGGAAGGGGCAGAGAGAGAGGGAGACACAGAATCCAAGCAGGCTCCAGGCCAAGGAGGCACAGAGCCCGACGCAGGGCTCAAACCCATGAACTGTGAGATCATGACCTGAGCTGAAGTCAGAGGCTCAACCAACTGAGCCACCCAGGCGCCCCATAAAGGCACATGAATCTTAAAGTTCTACTTATTGCTACCAGTAGACAAAAGCTTATTTTGAAAATAGTAAGATAACAGATATGACACTGACAAGGGAAAAAGTAAAATGTAAATTTTGGTATTTGTTTCTGGGCAAGATTTTTGTAAAGTAAAACAACAAGGCCTTTAGAAGTGAAGTCTCAAGGTATATGGACATGTAAAGGCTTCTCTTTCGCTGTTCCATAGAAAAAGCCCCTGCCATTCAAAACAACACATAAGAAACACCATTTTGTGCACTACAGTTGTGTCTGAGCATGGGTGCCTTGCCCATGGTGGTTGTCACTGTTTCTTTCCTTGTTTTTCTCTGCAGTAAAATAAAAACTAATGATATATGTATTTTTAAATCCTGCATGTTACCTTTCACCTGAAAAAATCCATCAACAAAGACAAATACGACTGCTATTTAAGCATGTTAATTCATCAGAGTAACCCAGTTTTGGATTCACCACATTATTTTAAATTAACCAAACTGTCACACTTAAAGGTCACCACACACATTTCTATTATAGCTGACCCAAAACCAATACTTAAATGACCACTGCTTTTAAAAATAGCACGCTACACAAACCTTACACTCTAATACAGAGGTTCTTGACCAGAGGTAACTATGCCCCCAAGTGACACTTGGCAATCTGACAAGTGACACATGTGTCTGAATACATTGTGGGTTGTCACAACTAGGGTGGAGGGGATGCTATCAGCATCTAGTGGGTTGAGGCCAGGGATGCTAATATCTTAGAGTGGACACAGGACTCTCCCCCGCCCCGCACACACACACACCAAATCTTCCAGCCCCAAATGTCAGTGGTGCCAAGGTTGAAAAACCCTGCTCTAGTAAGCTGCACTGCATGTGACAATTAGGAAGACCTCCTTTTAACTACTATATACACCTTGGTTCATGCTAGATCAATATATAGCAGTTAAGAAAAAAGCTAGAAAGTGATAAACATAAAATAAACAGGATTCCCATTGGGATAGCTTTGTAAAAAGCTGTAGCAATTTGTAATAGTTTGTAAAATTCTTCTTTGGGGCACCTGGGTGGCTCAGTCTGTTAAGTGTCCAACTCTTTATTTCGGCTCAGGTCATGATCTCATGGTTCATGAGTTTGAGTCCCACGTCAGGCTCTACGCTGACAGCATGAAGCCTGCTTGGGATTCTCTCTCTCCCTCTCTCTTTGCCCCTACCTCACTTGCAATATGCATGCTCTCTCTCTCTCAAAATAAATAAACTTCAAAAAAATCTTCAAAACTAAAGAATCAATACATTTCTTATTGGTGTTTGACAGCATCAATAGGCACAGTTCATTCTCTTAGGCAAGACGGTGACTAAATGCATTAATAGGTGTTAGGGGCTCCTGGGTGGCTCAGTCGGTTGAGCATATGACTCTTGATTTCAGCTCAGGTCATGATCCCAGGGTTGGTGAGACTGAGCCCCACACTGGGCTCTGCGCTGGCAGCAAAGAGCCTGCTTGGGCTTCTCTCCCTCTCTCTCTGCCCCTAACCCACTCGTGCTCATTCTTTCTCAAAATAAATAAGTTCTCTCTCTTTTCTTTTTGAGAAGCCAGGCTTCTCAAAAAGAAAAGAGAGAGAACTCAAATAAATAAAATCGTGAATGAAAAGGGAGAAATTACAACCAATCCCTCAGAGATACAAGCAATCATCAGAGAATACTATGAAAAATTATATGCCACCAAACTTGGCAATCTGGAAGAAATGGACAGCTTCCTAAATAGCCACACGCTACCAAAACTCAAACGGGAAGAAATAGAAAATTTGAACAGACCCATAACTAGTGAAGAAATAGAATCCGTTATTAAAAACCTCCCAGCAAATAAAAGCCCTGGACCAGATGGCTTTCCTGCGGAATTTTACCAGACATTTAAAACAGAGTTAATTCCTATCCTCCTCAAGCTGTTCCAAAAAATTGAAACGGAAGGAAAACTCCCGGACTCATTCTATGAAGCCAGCATCACTTTGATTCCCAAACCAGATAGAGACCCAGCAAAGAAAGAAAATTACAGGCCAATATCCCTGATGAATATGGATGCAAAAATTCTCAACAAGATACTAGCAAATCGAATCCAACAGCATATAAAGAGAATTATCCACCATGATCAAGTAGGATTCATCCCTGGGTTGCAGGGCTGGTTCAATATTCGCAAATCAATCAACATGATACATCACATCAACAAAAGAAAAGATAAGAACCATATGATCCTGTCAATAGATGCAGAAAAAGCATTTGACAAAATACAGCATCCTTTCTTAATAAAAACTCTCGAGAAAGTCGGGATAGAAGGAACATACTTAAACATCATAAAAGCCATATATGAAAAGCCCACAGCTAATATCATCCTCAATGGGGAAAAATTGGAAGCCTTCCGCCTGAGATCAGGAACACGACAGGGGTGTCCACTCTCGCCACTGCTATTTAACATAGTGCTGGAAGTCTTAGCATCAGCAATCAGACAACAAAACAAAATAAAAGGCATCAAGATTGGCAAGGAGGAAGTCAAACTTTCACTTTTTGCAGATGACATGATACTTTACATGGAAAACCCGACAGAATCCACCAAAAGCCTACTAGAACTGATTCATGATTTCAGCAAAGTTGCAGGATACAAAATCAATGTACAGAAATCGGTGGCATTTCTATACACCAACAATGAAGCAGCAGAAAGAGAAATAAAGAAGCTAATCCCTTTCACAATTGCACCAAAAACCATAAAATACTTAGGAATAAACCTAACCAAAGATGTGAAAGACCTCTACACTGAAAACTATAAAAAACTTATGAAGGAAATTGAGGAAGACACAAGGAAATGGAAAAACATCCCATGCTCATGGATTGGAAGAATAAATATCGTCAAAATGGCAATACTACCCAAAGCAATCTACACATTCAATGCAATCCCAATCAAAATTGCACCAGCATTCTTCTCAAAGCTAGAGCAAACAATCCTAAAATTTGTATGGAACCACAAAAGACCTCGAATAGCCAAAATAATACTGAAGAATAAAACCAAGGCGGGAGGCATCACAATCCCAGACTTTAACCTCTACTACAAAGCGGTGGTCATCAAGACTGTATGGTATTGGCACAAAAACAGACGCATAGACCAATGGAATAGAATAGAAAACTCAGAAATGGACCCGCAAGTATATGGCCAACTAATCTTTGACAAAGCGGGAAAATGTATCCAATGGAAAAAAGACAGCCTTTTTAACAAATGGTGCTGGGAGAATTGGACAGCAACATGCAAAAGAATGAAACTAGACCACTTTCTTACACCACTCACAAAAATAAATTCTAAATGGATAAAAGATCTGAATGTGAGACAGGAAACCGTCAAAATCCTAGAGGAGAAAACAGGAAAAAGCCTCTTTGACCTAAGATGCACAAATTTCTTACTCGACACGTCTCCAAAGGCAAGAGAATTAAAAGCAAAGATGAACTATTGGGACCTCATCAAGATAAAAAGCTTCTGCACGGCAAAAGAAACAACCAACAAAACGAATAGGCAACCAACGGAATGGGAAAAGATCATCGCAAATGACATATCGGATAAAGGACTATTATCTAAAATTTATAAAGAACTTACCAAACTCCAAACCCGAAAAACAAACAACCCAGTGAAGAAATGGGCGGAAGATATGAATAGACACTTCTCCAAAGGGGACATTCAGATGGCCAACAGACACATGAAACGATGCTCAATGTCACTCATCAAAATAAATAAGTAAACTTAAAAAAAATATTTTAAAATAGTAGTATTAAAGGTTTTATAACAATCATTATGGAACAAACTGCCCCAATGTCGCTTTCCTGGATGGCACTGCAGTGAAACTATGGTGTGAATCTGCAACAGAGGCAAAAATAATGCACTGCCCAGGGGACTTGGAGTGAGAAGGCTTACTTGGCCAGGTCACTCCCTCAGCAGGGGAGGCAAACACACTCCTTCTGTCTTTATTTGGCCTTCACAGGCCCCACTAGGCAAAGGAACTCCTTCCTAACAACATTAGTACAAACTGTACCCTTAATCATAATCTCTGCTAATGAAAACAATTCATATTGTGTCTTGTAACAATTACCCTGGGGATACCAGGGAAGAGGTGGAGAAGAGAGATGGATGGAAACAGCTTTGATCCCTATAAAATTCAATAGCATTTGAAAATTGGGTTTACTTGATTTGATCAGCACTAAAAGGAAGTTTTATGTTTTTGATCAGAGTTTTTTCTTAAAAAAAGCTCTTTATGCACTTTTTTTTAAACACAAAGAATCGGTAAAATGTAGGCTGCCTCATGACTGCAGCCACTGTGACCCTTTTTATAGTAACAGGAAGGACGTCTGTGTTCCCAAGGCAACCTGAGGTTTCACTCATCAATACAGCACTGAGTTCTTTCATCATATATAGTACCATTCATCTGAGGTTTCAAAATTGGGAGTTCTCTGCTCAGGACAGGGCATGATGGTCCTACACACACCACAGCTGAGAATGGTCACCAAATGTCAGAAACAAAGAGACCCAGGTATCAGGGTAAAACATTATTTGAAGTTTTTCTCCAGGTGATCATTCAAGCTTAAGACAAGCCATTTGCTTCAATTTGATCTAAGGACTTTATGCAGGGAGGTTTCCACGAGGAATATAAAAACTAAAGGCAGTTCAAATACATGGGGGCTCTGAGGTATGCCTTGGTCCCGCTCAGAGCCCTTCCCCCAATGTCCTTTTACCCTGTGCCTCATGCTGCTGAGGCCCACCCTGCACTCCATCCTGTTCTCTCAGCCCACCCAGGTGGGTCCAGGACCCGGCCCAAAGAAACCCTGTCCACCTATGCCAGCTACACAGTGAATGAATAATCCAGATGAGAGTTTATGAGGATTTAAACTGGAATGGAATGGAAAGGAAAGGATAAATCATAGCACAGAGAGGTAGATGTCACACAAATAGGCAACTAAAGGGAGGTGGGAAGGAGAGAGCCAAACATAACAACCTGAGGCTCTGGACCTAGGTAACCTGGAGAAGAGAGGCTGACACCATTTACAGAAATAAGGAACACTTAGGGGAAAGATGATGAGCAACGAGGCTGTTACTAGCTAAGTAGGAGATTTTGCCAATAGCTAATTTAGAGAATATAGTTTAGAGAATGATGATAATGATGATGATAAGAACCAACACTGATCATGCCAGGCCCAGTCCTAAATGCCTGACATGTCTAAACCCATTTAATTTTCCCAACAAATCTATAAGTACGAACATTGTCCTCATTTTCCAGGTGGGAAAACTGAGAGGTTAAATGCTTTCCTGAGGCCACACAACTGATAAATAGCAGAAGCCAGATACAAACTCAGGCAGTCTGACTCTAGTACTACAGACTGGTGGAGGGTGGGGGAGCGGTAGTTGCCTAGAGGTGAAAGACAAGGCCTTGCCTTAAAGGATTTGATTACAAAGGAAAATATATTTCACTCTAACAACAGAAATCTACAACATGTACTCATCTCTGGGCTTCTAAATCCTTTAAGGACAGAACTTTTAGAACCTGACTTGGACAATAAAGCTTCACAAATCAAGCCCTCTATATTTTCAGAAATTCTATTATTTCAGACACAGGTGATTGGTTACTGCTGAAATTATTTTACCTCTGTGCAAACCAGCAGGATCTAATTCACAACCAAACAGTCAAACTAGTTTCAAAAATATGTAGACATATCAACTCAAGAGTTTAAGATGGTCAAGATTCTTTTAAATTATAAAAGACTCAGCAACTAATTTCTACATGCTTAAGTTCTTTTAAATATATGATACATTTTTATGTGACAGAAATATACTACAAATAACCTTCTGTGTAAAAATAGTTCTGTGCGGGGTGCCTGCGTGGCTCAGTTGGTTGAGCGTCTGACTCTTGATTTCAGCTCAGGTCATGATCCCATCTCAGGGTTGTGGGATTGAGCCCCACTTCGGGCTTCGTGCTGAATGTGGAGCCTGCTTAAGATTCTCTCTCTCAAAAAAAATTAAAAACTAAAAAAATAGTTCTATGCTTGGAACTCATGTCATAGGGCCCCTGGCCTAGCAAGGAGCCACTTTTAGCTCCTTATTTAGGGGTCTGAGCATTGCTGCTACAGAGCCGGTCCAACTCACATCTTTGCAAACTGCAGGTAGCTACCACTATTTTAAATAAATCATGGAGGATGATTCTAAAGAGGTAGAGAGAAAGTTTTGGGATGATGGAGGCATTCCAGAATTTGACTGTGGGCTTAGCTGCACAACTATATAAACTCAAACTATTCACTTAGAATGGGTAAACTTTACAGTATGTAAATTACACTTTGAGAAAGCTGTAATAGAAAGTAAGGGAGGGAGGAATATGGTAGGGGAGGAAAGAAAAAGAAAGAGAAAAGGAAGCACAAATATAGTAAGGGTAGCCATTGTTTGGTAAAACTTTGTTTCAGCAACATTGATATGCACATTGTAGTGAGTTTTTCTAATTGTGGAGTTGTTCATGATCCAAAAAGCTGGAAAGCTCCTATTTCAGGGGAATTAAATCTAGAAGAGTGCTGTGTGACCTTGATGGGCATCACTTGGAGATGTCATTATAATGCATGCAAGTTCTATTCACTAGGTCTGGGGAAAGGTGAGAAGCTGCATTTTAAACAAGCTTCTGGATGATGCTGATGTTGCTGGTCTGTGGACCCCCCCTTTTTTTAAAATATGTATTTAATTTTTGAGAGACAGAGCATGAGCGGGGGAGGAGCAGAGAGAGAGGGAGATACAGAATCTGAAGCAGGCTACAGGCTCTGAGCTGTCTGCACAGAGCCCGACGTGGGACTCGAACCCACGAACTGTGAGATCATGACCTGAGCCGAAATCGGACGCTTAACCAACTGAGCCACCCAGGCACCCCTGTGGACTCCACTTTAAGCAGCAAGGAGCTGGGGTACAAACTAAAGCTCAGCTGGCAGGAATACAGACACTTAAGACTGTCATTGTTGGAAGGATTCTTAGAAAACTTGAGTACAGTGTTTCCCAAACAGACATGATCATAAGAACGTTCTAGAAGTATTTACTATAGATTCCCATAATCAAGATAGTATGGTATTGGCATAAAAACAGACACACAGAACAAATGGACACAATGGAGAGTCCAGAAACATACCCACACATATATGAGCAACTGGATATCCAACAAAGGCCTCAAGGTAATGCAATGGGGAAAGAAAGATCTTTTCAAAAAATGGTACTGGAAAAACTGGCTATTCATATGCCAAAAAAAATGAACCTCAATCCATATACTTTGCATCATATATAAAAATTAACTTAAAACAGTCCTACAAAACTTCTAGCAGAAAACATAGGAGAGTATCTTCATGATCTTGGTGTAGGCAAGGAACACAAAAAGCTCAAAAAGCTCAAGTTATTAAAGAAAAATTGAAAAAAAAGAAAAAACTGATAAATCACACCATTGAAATTTAGATCCTCTGCTCTTCAAAAAGATACCGTTAAGAAAATGAAAAGGCAAATGAGACAAGGAGAAAATATTCACAATACTGACGTCTAACAAAGAACTTGCATCCAGAATATAATAAAAAGTTATAAAAGAAAAACACTTGGACCTAATAAAAAAAACTACTGACCACCCTCACCTGTGATAAAGATGTAAAATTCTGAAATATAAGCAAATTAAAAAATTCTTACAGCTAAATAGGCAGACAACTCAGAAAAAAAAATGAGCAAAATACATGAATAGACACTTCACATGCCAAGAAACACCTGAAAAGATGCTCAGTATCTTTAATCCTCAAGAAAATGCATAGTAAAACCCCGATGAGATACCATTATACAACCACTAGAAAGGGAAACAATTTTTAACATCCCACAAAAAAGTGACCATACCGAGTGCTGGCAAGGATGCAAAGCAACTAGATCTCTCTCCTACACTGCAGGTGAGAATGTAAACTGGTACAACCACTTGGGAAAAGAGCTTGGCAGTTCCTTTCCCAGTTAAAGCATACATTTATCATGACACGGCAACCCCGCTCCTAAGGATTTACCCCAGAAAAATGCAAATGTATGTCTACAAAGTAGTTTTGCACGTGAATATCCACAGTATCTACTGACCAAAACTGGAAAAAACCCAACTCTCTATCAGCAAGAGAATGACTAAAACGGCAACGCAGCAAAAATGTTGTATATTCTCAGTACTCCTTAGCAATAAAAGGAATGAATTACTTACATACACACAACACATATGAATCTCAAACACATGCCAAATAAAAGAATCCAGAGAGAAAAGAGTACATTCTATACGATTCTATTTACAGGAAATGTTAAAAATGGCAAATGTAATCTATTGTAACAGAAAGCACGTTATTAGTTGCCTGGGGAAGGGGCTGGGGAGTGTGTGCAAGGTGTGGGAACTGACTAGTGTGTATTTTGATTGTGGGAGTGATTCCTGGAGTGTATACATTTGTTGGAGCACATCTATTGGTGCACTTAAAATGGGTGCCTTTTCTTGTATGTAAATTATATACAAAAGTATGTCTGTACATAAATTATATATACACACAATAAAGTTAATTCAAAATGTACAGATTCCCAAACTTCTTAGACCCGGTGAAATGGCATCTCCTGACAGATAATCTGAATTTCCAACAAGCATACCAGATAGTTCTTAGGATCAGGTAAGTGAGGGAAATACTATTTTAGTCTACTTCACAGGAGCAGAAAAAGGGGGCCCATTTCATTGTGAAATGAAGTGGCTTTATGAAGGTTTCAAATAAAGAGCAAGTGCCCCTGTTCACAGGAATGAGTACATATCATTATTTTACCTAAAAGCAAAATGTAGAGGGAACAGGGCAGTACAGGAGGTGAGATGAGAACAATGTCCATGACGTGCCTGATTGTCCAAGCGGCATTTAGCAGGCCATAATAAAAAGGAGTAAATAAATTCTTTCTCCTTAAGACAGTGAGAGCCTAGTTCACATTAATAAATCATTTAAATATCATTCTGTATACATCTCTGCCTGCTTCTCAGATGTATCCAAGGTTTCTGAGAGCTTGAACAGAACCATTTCCTAGGGATTCTACCCTCCTGGCACACTGAGCTCCTGTCTCTTCTCTGAAGAAGCCAAGGTCTCTCTTACCTTTAGGCCTTTGCACAAGCTGTAGGCCCTGCCTGAACACCCCACCCCAGTCCCTGATACACATACTATGAGTACTCTCGGATGAGCAGCTGATTCCTCCAGGAAGCATTCCCTGCTCTACCCTGGTATCCCGGGAGGGAGCATTCTATCTATCCCCACAGCCCCCATCTGTCCTCATCACTGTAGTTGTGATACTCTAGCTCCATCATGTCTTTTTATCTTGTCTACCACTCTTTTCTCTGCACCCACCTGACAGCTCAGCCTAGAGTAGGCCCTCAGCAAGAATCTGCTGTCTGAATACCTCAGATATCACTTTATTCACCTATCTGTGAGACTCTGAAGTGTGGCGTCTCCTCTGTCAGCCTCTACTTATTGAATTCTTTTCCTCAGGGGAAACAAATATCTATACCTGTCTTATAAAGGCAAAAGACTTTTAGAGCTCCACAGGGAGTGGAAGGATATGGAGGCTAAGCTGGCCTCAAACAAGTGCCCATAAACAGACATAGTGACACCCGGAAACCCACGCAGGTTTGACTGGGGCCTCCTAGGAAAAGCAGCATTGAACCAGTTGAGCCAACAGATCTGTGTCACAGCCACCCAATAGCTTGACTGTCAGTGCTGACAAACTTGGTCCTCATCTGGACACAGAGAACTGACTGGTAAATTGCGCTCTTTTCTTATTGACCCTGATGGCATCAATTTTAGGAAAGCTACAATGGCTTCAACCAGTCCTTCTCAAACTTGATTTGGCATGAGAATCCCTTGGAAAGGTTGTAAAAGCGCAAGTGCCAGGCTGGACAGCACCAGATCCTGATTCAGTAGGGCTGGGATAGAGCCCACGAATTTAAATCTCTGATAGGTTTCCAGGTGACAATCATGATGTCAGTCCATGAAACACACTTTGAAAAGTCCAGGCTTAAATAATAAAGACATCTGGGATCTCATTCATCGAGAGGTATTCAGGAAGAGTCTTGGGGTTCCTTCAATGGTTGAAGATGAAGGACTCAAGATCTGTTTGCTTTTCTATTCAGTCACCCTTCAGTTGGTCTCCCCTCATGACCAAGAGATGACTGCCACAGCTCCAATATCACATTCTCACAGGAGAGCAGGTGAAGTGAGATGAAGAGAGTAGGAGCCAAAACGGGAAGGAGGGAGCTCACTCCTCATGCTCATTTCTCTTTGATCCCAAAAAGACCTCTAGTAATCTTCCTCTGAAGTCTTCTTGGCAGGTACTAGGTCAAAAGACTGCAAGGGATATCAGGAGAGTGAATATATGGCAAAGGAGAATGAACCACCAAGAATCACTTAGGCTTGGGGTGCGTGAGTGGCTCAGTTGGTTGAGCATCCAACTCTTGATTTTGGCTCAGGTCATGATCTCACAGTTTGTGAGATAGAGCCCTGCACTGGGCTCTGTGCTGACAGCATGGAGCCTGCTTAGGATTCTCTCTCTCCCCCTGTCTCTACCCCTCCCCTGCTTGCTCACACGCATAATCTCTCTCAAAATAAAGAAAAATAAATTAGGGGTGCCTGGGTGGCTCAGCTGGTTAAGTGGCCGACTTCAGCTCAGGTCATGATCTCACGGTCTGTGAGTTCGAGCCCCGCGTCGGGCTCTGTGCTAATGGCTCAGAGCCTGGAGCCTGCTTCGGATTTTGTGTCTCCCTCTCTCTCTGCCCTTCCCCTGCTCACACTCTGTCTCTATGTCTCTCAAAAATAAAACTAAAAACGTTAAAAAAATTTAAAAAATAAATTAAAAATAAATAATAATAAAAAGGAATGACTTTGGTTTTAAACGACACATAGCCTGGCCACACTGCTATCTACCCCAGTACCTGAGCTCTATAAAAAGGAAAGGACGGCTGTAGGGTAAGCAGTCAACCAGCCTGACCCACCACTCATGCTCTTGTGTGGCTGCCCCTGCCAGCCAGTAAGAGAGTGTCCCTAAACAATGCTTTCACCAGCATGCAGCTAAAAACCAACCTGGAACCATGCAGTAGCTGTTTAACAAACCTAAACAGCCCTTTCAGTCTCCTTTCTCCTTGTAAAAGAAGGTTCTTTCTCTGTTTGCCACAGGATAGAGGGGAGAACTAAATAAAAGAAGTCTGTCCACTTTTTATCTTTACCAGACTAAGCTCTGGAAAGCCAAGGACTGTGCTGACTCTATCATGTATCACAGGTTAGCACATGTCAGGCACTCAATAAACATTTTTGGAGTGGACCAAGAGCATCATTTAAGTACATGTCCTCAGACTTTGTGAAGGTTGTTAATAGAAAGGCCTTCTGGATATTTTCACACTAAAGGAGATGCTGCTTACATAGAAGCTAGAAGGAAATAAGGACTAACACAGATGACAAGTAGAAAAGGCTAGCTGCTGTGGAAACAGAATAAAGAGTATTCTAGGGTTGTAATTCAGGAATGCTCATGTTTAGACAGGCCAGTCAACAGACACTGCCATGGAGGAGTCGGGGTAGAGGTCAGCAACCTTACCCAGAGGTGACGACCAGGCTCCAGCTGAACTTGACTAAATGGCAGTGGCTGTCTGGAACACGGTGTTGGAAGGATGATGAGGCCACTTCCAGGTGATGACTTGAGTTTAGCATGGGGTGGATGAGATAAAGGAGTGTCACCATATGTGTCACACACTTTTGTGAGGGATGTTTAATTGACCAAAAGAAATTGACCTGGTCTCTGTGCTTATTTGAAGGTGCCACAGAGCAAACTCACCGTTCTTTCCCAGGCCTAGAAAGACAATTCAACAGGTCTAATCACTGAAAGGCGGCATCTGTGTGCTTTAGTTGTACTTTTATCTAATTCTTAATACAAGAAGTAATCCCAGTTTACTGATGGCTAAGTGAGATCCTAAAAGATTTTTTTCCCAAGATAGCACTGAATTAAGGGACTGAAGCTGTATCTAAAGATGCCTCTGGGAGACACTTTAATGTCCAGCCCCTAGCCCTAACTTCCTGTGGGTCAAAAGGCTTTAGTCTGCACCAGACTGAAGCTGACTGTTATCATCTAGAAGCAGGTCAAAAGTGGTTCTCTCAGGCTAAAACAGACACAGGACTCTACCATCAGAAGGCTCACCATTTTCTATTTTAAGAAATAAACAAAAACCCAAAGTTCCTCCCCAAACAGAAGCTTATTCTATTTCCCTCAACCAAAGTAGACTCTGGAACACAAGGAAAGGCAGGACAGATCTTGTTCTAAGAGTACACTGTGCTTCTCTCACGTGGCTCAGAAAATTCCATAGAAATGGCCTGCTGGTACTCGTTCTATCGGCAGCAATTTGGAGATGGAATAAAATAAGAGATACTGAATACAGAGCATACCTGGGAATGAATGGTATTGATGTCTTTTTAACACCAAAAACAATGAGGAGATTCATTAAGTAGGATCGTGACTACCCTTATTTGTCAAGGTTATTTGTTTTGACAAAGATGGTTTGCCTTGATTACAGCTACCAGTGACCAATAGTAAATGATAAAATGTTTTAATATGCCCACAAGAAACTATAATATCTATCATACCCAGGGAAAACCTAACCTTAGCCAAATCTTTCCTGTGTGGATGACTATTTTTTTAGGTTTATTTATTTATTTCTGAGAGAGAGTGAGAGAGAGCACAAGTGGGGGGGAAGGTCAGAGAGAAGGAGACTCCCAAGCAGACTCCACGCTATCAGCGTAGAACCCGATGCAGGGCTCAAACTCACTAACTGTGAGATCATGACCTGAGCTGAGATTGAGAGTCAGATGCTTAAATGACTATGCCACCCAGGCACCCCTCCTGTGTTGATGTTTAAATTGATACCATGTTTTATGAAAATTATTTAATAAAATTTATAGTTCTAAAGAGACAAGTAAAACGTGGATGCCACTCAGCCTCTGCTTTCCCAGCATCAACCGCCAAGCTCTAGGAACAACTGTAACACCAACAGGGCTTGAATTTCATTCATGAGACTCTGGTCTCTTTCTTTTTTTTTTTAATAGTTTATTTTCAAATTGGTTTACATATAACACTCAGTGTTCATCCCAACACGTGCCCTCTAAATGCCCGTCACCCCCTCTCCCCCCTCCCTCACCCTCAGTTTGTTCTTAGTCTTTAAGAGTCTCTTATGTTTTATCTCCCTCCCTCTCTGTGTCTTTTTTTTCCTTTCCCCTTTTCCCCTCCCCCATGGTTTTTGCCAAGTCTCTCAAAATCCACCTATGCGTGGAAACATATGGTATCTGTCTTTTTCTGACTGACTTATTTCACTTAACATAATACCCTCCAGTTCCATCCATGTTGCCACACATGGCCAGATTTCATTCTTTCTCATTGCCACGTAGTAGTCCATTGTATATATGTACCACATCTTCTTTATCCATTCGTCAGTTGATGGGCACTTGGTCTTCTTCCATGATTTGGCTATTGTCGAAAGTGCTGCTATGAACATTGGGGTACACGTGCCCCTATGCATCAGCACTCCTGTGTCTCTTGGGTAGATTCCTAGCAGTGCTATTGCTGGGTCATAGGGTAGCTCTATTTTCATTTTTTTGAGGAATCTCCACATCGTTTTCCAGAGTGGCTGCACCAGTTTGCATTCCCACCAACAGTGTAGGAGGGTGCCTGCTTCTCCACATCCTCGCCAGCATCTATAGTTTCCTGATTTATTCATTTTAGCCACTCTAACTGGTGTAAGGTGGTATCTCAGTGTGGTTTTGATTTGTATTTCCCTGATGATGAGTGACATTGAGCATCGTTTCATGTGTCTGTTGGCCATCTGGATGTCTTCTTTGGAGAAGTGTCTATTCATATCTTCCGCCCATTTCTTCACTGGATTATTCGTTTTTTGGGTGTGGAGTGTGGTAAGTTCTTTATAGATTTTAGATACTAGTCCTTTATCCAATATGTCATTTGCAATTATCCTTTTCCATTCCGTCAGTTGTCTATTAGTTTTGTTGGTTGTTTCCTTTGCCATGCAGAAGCTTTTTATCTTGATGAGGTCCCAATAGTTCATTTTTGCTTTAAATTCCCTCGCCTTTGGAGATGTGTCGCATAGGAAATTGCTGCGGCTCAGGTCAAAGAGGTTTTTTCCTGCTTTCTCCTCTAGGATTTTGATGGTTTCCTGTCTCACATTTAGGTCCTTCATCCATTTAGCGTTTATTTTTGTGAGTGGTGTAAGGAAGTGGTCTAGTTTCATTCTTCTTCATGTCGCTGTCCAGTTCTCCCAGCACCATTTGTTAAAGAGGCTGTCTTTTTTCCATTGGATACTCTTTCCTGCTTTGACAAAGATTAGTTGGCCATATGCTTGTGGGTCCATTTCTGGGTTCTCTATTCTATTCCATTGGTCTATGTGTCTGTTCTTGTGCTAATACCATGCTGTCTTGATGACTACCACTTTGGTTTTATTCTTCAGAGTTACTTTGGCTATTCGGGGTCTTTTGTGGTTCCATACAAATTTTAGGATTGTTTGCTCTAGCTTTGAGAAGAATGCTGGTGCAATTTTGATTGGGATTGCATTGAATGTGTAGATTGCTTTGGGTAGTATTGCCATTTTAACAATATTTATTCTTCCAATCCATGAGCCTGGGATGTTTTTCCATTTCCTTGGTGTCTTCCTCAATTTCCTTCATGAGTTTTTTATAGTTTTCAGTGTAAAGGTCTTTTACATCTTTGGTTAAGTTTATTCCTAGGTATTTGATGGTTTTTCGTGCAGTTGTGAATGGGATTTTCTCTTTCTATTGCTTCATTGTTGGTGTAAAGGAATGCAACTGAATTCTGTACATTGATTTTGTATCCTGCAACTTTGCCAAATTCATGGATCAGTTCTAGTAGGCTTTTGGTGGATTCTGTTGGGTTTTCCAAGTAAAGTATCATGTCGTCTGCAAAAAGTGAAAGTTTGACTTCATCCTTGCCTATCCTGATGCCTTTTATTTTGCTTTCTTGTCTGATTGCTGATGCTAGGACCGCCAGCACTATGTTAAATAGCAGGGGTGAGAGTGGACACCCCTGTCGTGTTCCTGATCTCAGGGGGAAGGCTCTCAGTTTTTCCCCATTGAGGATGATATTAGCTGTGGGCTTTTCAAAAATGGCTTTTATGATGCCTAAGTATGTTCCTTCTATCCCAACTTTCTCAAGAGTTTTTATTAAGAAGGGATGCTGTATTTTGTCAAATGCTTTCTCTGCATCAATCGACAGGATCATATAGTTCTCTCTTTAATATTTATTCATTTTTGAGACAGAGAAAGACAGAGCATGAGCGGGGGAGGGGCAGAGAGAGAGGGAGACACAGAATGTGAAGCAGGCTCCAGGCTCCGAGCTGTCAGCACAGAGCCCGATGCGGGGCTCGAACTCACAGACTGCGAGATCATGACCTGAGCCGAAGTCGGACGCTCAACCGACTGAGCCACCCAGGCGCCCCTAAGTGCTTTGCACATGTTATTTAAATCTCACAACCTCATGCAGTCGGACTTATTAATCTCCCCTTTCACAGAGGAGGAGAGGAATCTTCCAGAGAGCTCAAGGTCACCTAGGTAATAAAAGGAGCAGAACCAGGATTCAATCCCAGGGCATCTAGCTACAAAAGCAAGAAAAACACTATACTAAATGAATAAAACTATTTATGTTCAAGTGCACCAATCTTTTGTCACTGCCAATAACAGTGACTGGCATGGCAGAGACAGGTATTTGCAGATTCTGAAGCTGCTCTATGATTAATGACTATTAAATACTGTTTCTGTTAGAGAAGCAAGCTACTGAATTTATACTAGAAACTGTGCATTTGATTTCTGTTCTGGAACTTACACAGGATCAATTCCAGGGCAGCTTCCAGTCCACGAGCTCTCACTGGCTTAGTTCTCGAGGTCCCAGCAGCTCAGCCGGTGAAAAGAAAGCCAGCTTCAGAGTACAGAATGACGGCAGGTGGCTTAAAAAGGTATTCCAGGGCTCAGCAGCAGCAATCTGTTCATCCTTGCTGGTTTTGGATGAATTCCTGCAGCTGTGCCCCATTCACTTTCAAAGCTGTTTAAGGAAGATTTATACCTAACCTGCTAGTATCACAAGAGTTAAAAAACAAAACAAAACAAAACAGAAACAACAGGCAAATGACAAGAATGCAACATGGAGGGAAAGTTGGGTCAGTGACTTATAGTACAACTTAGGGGAGGAAAAAAAAATCAGTGTTGGGGTGCCTGGGCGGCTCAGTCAGTTAAGCATCTAAATTGGCTCAGGTCATGATCTCACAGTTCGTGACTTAGAGTCCCACGTCGGCGAGCCCTGCTTCTTTATCTCTATCCCTCTCCCTCTCCCTCCCTCTCTCTCTCTGTCTCTCTCTCTCTCCCCCCCCCCATCTGCCCCTTGATCACTTGCGCCTTCTCTCTCTAAAAAAAAAAAAAAATCACTGTTAACAAGGATGTAAGACAGCTCGCCCCAAATCTGTAGAGACAGAGTAGATTAGTGACTGGGTTGCCTAAGGCTGGGTGTTGGGACGAAAGGGGGAATTGGCTGCTAAAGTATGAGGTTTCATTTTGGTGTGATGAAATGTTCTAAAATTGATTGTGGTATTGGTTGTACATTGCACTCTGTGAATATGCTAAAAACCATTCAACTATACACTTTGAATGGGTGAACTGTACAGTATATATAAGAAAGAGTGCTGCCCAATTATCAAAAGACTACAATAAAATCATTCCCAAAGCATAAAATATTAAAACCACAACTACATGGCAAGAATGAGCAGAAATCAGAGCATCCTGGTATGAATGAATCGCATATACAGTTGACTCTTGAACAACACAGGTTTGAACTATGCAGGTGCACTCAGATGAGGATTTTTGTCAATAAAGTACACTAAAGAGTAAATGTATCTTCTCTTCATTATTTTCTTTCTTCTTTTTTTTTATTTTATAATAGTTTATTTTCAAATTGGTTTACATATAACACCCAATGTTCATTCCAACACGTGCCCTCTTTAATGTCCGTCACCCCCTCTCCCCCCTCCCTCACCTCCCTCACCTCCCTCACCCTCAGATTGTTCTTAGTCTTTGAGAGTCTCTTATGTTTTATCTCCCTCCCTCTCTGTGTCTTTTTTTCCTTTCCCCTCTTCCCCTCCCCCTGGTTTTTGCTTAGTCTCACAAAGTCCACCTATTCATGGAAACATATGGTATCTGTCTTTTTCTGACTGACTTATTTCACTTAACATAATACCCTCCAGTTCCATCCATGTTGCTGCACATGGCCAGATTTCATTTTTTCTCATTGCCACGTAGTAGTCCTTGTATATATGTGCCACAACTTCTTTATCCATTCGTCAGTTGATGGGCACTTGGTCTGCTTCCATGATTTGGCTATTGTCGAAAGTGCTGCTATGAACTCTTCATTATTTTCTTAATAACGCTTTTTCTCTAGCTTACTTTATTGTAAGAATATAGTACATTAACACATATAACACAAACTATGTGTTCATCGACTGTGTATGTTATCAGTAAGGCTACAGGGCAGCAGTAGGCTATTAGTAGTTAAATTGTGGGGGAGTCAAAGTTATATGCAGATTTTCAGTGACTCAGGGGGTTGGTGCCCCTAATTCCCAAGTTGTTCAAGGACTGACTATAATTAAAAAAAAGCATATGAGTTTTATTATTTGCTGCAAAGCAGAGCAACCTGAAATAGAAAATTCAATATTGAAGGTATTTATTGTAAACAATATGTTTGATGTTTGGAAACCAAATTGTTTCATAATTTGGAATCAGAACCAGAGAAGGAATAGAACCAGTTCCAAGCCAAGGAAGGATATCTGACAAAGCAACCATAGGAGGTGTGATAAAAAAGAAAGAAGCCATGGCTTCAGAGCATTCCTGAGGTGTCTGACCCATTTGTGAGGTTATTCAACATCCCGTTCCATAAAACAAGGCCTCACAAGTAGCTGAAAATATGTCAGGTGGCAGGGGAGCCTTTCTGAATTTCAGTCTAAAAGCCTTGCAGTGAGCAGAGTATTCTTCCTAAACACTGCACAGCATTCCAAGGATTTGGTACAAATATATTTTTTTAAAGTAATCTCTACCCTCACTGTGGGGCTTGAACTCATGACCATGAGGATCAAGAGTCGCATGCTCCACCAACTGAGCCAACTAGACGACCTGCAAATAATAAACTTATTTTTTTAAGTCTCATACTAATCCTGAAAGCTCCTTCCTTCCACCTAACTTAGGTTGTTTCAGCCCCATGTAGAGATTACTTAAAAAATAATAAACTTTAAAAAAATTAAATAGTTAAAATGGTAAAGCTTATGTTATATAATATTTTACCACAATAAAAAAAAATCAGGGCTCTCTCACCTAAGAATCCACACTGGAAAGCTGCTTCAGGGTAATACGGCAGTACAAAAAACACTTCAGAAAGTGAATACCGTTTTTGTATTACAAATGTGAGGTCAAAATATTTTACATGCATTAGTCAAGTTTCAGATGATTTAGCAGTTACATGTAATGCTTATACATCGGTCATTTGGAAGAAGGGTCAAAACCATAACAGCATGGATAAACATCTATGTTTTCCTCTCTCTATTAAGTAGTCCATGGCTTTAAGATAGCCCTCTAAACCAGTGCTGTCTCATGGAACATTCTGCAATGAAAGGAATGTTCTGTATCTGTGCTGTCCAATAAAACAGCCATTAGCCACATGAGGCTACTGAGTACCTAAATGTGGCTAGTGCAACTGAGGAGCTAAATTTTAAATTTTATTTATTTGTAATTACTTTAAATAGCCACATGTGGCAATTGGCTACCATAGTGGCCAGCACAAAGTCTAAAATCATAAACTTACAAGGGTGCATGGGAGGCTCAGTCAGTTAAGGGTCCAACTCTGGATTTTGGCTCAGGTCATAACTCATGGTTTGTGAGTTCAAGCCCCACATCAGGCTCTGTGCTGATGGTGTGGAGCCTGCTTGGGGTTCTCTCTCTCCCTCTCTCTCTGCCCCTCCTCTGCTTGTGCTCTCTCTCTCAAAATAAATAAATATTTTAAATTTATACAATTTAAATTGTAACTTAAATAGAATATATATATATTCTTTTAATTCTAAACTTACAAACCTATATTAGGCCACTCAACTCTCTTATCTTGCCAAAAGCCACATACAGTTTCCAAAGTTCCAGAAAACTGAATGATCTCTTGAGCTCTGGGCCAATTTGTAAAGCAAAATATCTAGTAGTGGGTGTCAAAGAAGGGTAGAGGGCAAAAAATAAAAATTTTCCTCTGTTCCGTGTTCCCTGTGGAAAAGTGCTAACTATGCAAACTGAGAAGAGTAAGTTCACCCAGCACAATGAGAAACTAGACCCAGGATGAGTCTCTGACATATTTATAGGAAGAGGAAAATGAATGCCACTGGCTGAACAGGCTCTTGAATAGGGCACAACTGTATCCCTCAAGAATTTCAATATGTAAATTGAGCTCTTAGTGACTGAAAAAGAACCACCATTCCTATGCAGAAACTGGAGAGGAAGGCCAAAGACAGGCCTCCAGTAACAATTTGCTGAGTACCTGGCAGTGTTGTCCTGCTAATCACAGGCCACTTAAGTATAAGGGACTATGAAGACTCACATAGGCACAAAGACTGTCACCAGGTCCTCTGCCAGAATTAACTGTTTGCTCATCTATGGCCTCATGGTCCACTTTTGTATTTCCATTTATGGTACTTTTCAGTGTTAGACCTGGATTACATTAAGTTACAAAAAGCCTATCTCACTAGGTCATTAGTTCCTTGGAAGTCAAAGGCAGTATATAAAACATCAACGTAAGTACATTGATACAAATGTAAATATATATATATATATACACACACACACGCCATACATATATACGTGATTTAATTTTTAAGTAACCACTACACCCAACATGGGGCTTAAACTTACAACCCCGAGATCAAAAGTTGCATGCTTGTACCGACTGAGCTAGCCAGGTGCCCCCAAAATATACTTTTTATACTCACAGACATAAGGTCTGGGGTCTCGTACTTGACGCGTAGATGATGATAAATAACCATTATCGCTTACCTCACAGAACACTATCTATGCGATACTGTGCTAAGCACTTTCCATGCATTACCTCATATAATCCTGTCAATCCCATGAAGAATTTCTGTTATTATCGCCATTTTATAAGTAAAGAAAGTGAGGCTAAGAAGAGACCAAGAAAGTAGCCACGTCCGCATAGCTAGTTAATGTCCAAGCCAGTAACTGATCAGATTAAGGTCTTAAAAGGTAAGTTCTTTTTAAATTTTTTTATTTTTTAAATTTTATTGTGGTAAGAACACTTAACATGAGATCTACATTCTCAACATACTTTTAAATGTACAATATAATATTGCTGACTCTGGGTACAATGTTGTACAGCAGATCTCTAGAATTTACTCATCTTGTTTAACTGCAAATTTATGTCCATTGATTAGTAACTCCCCATTCCCTGTGGCCCCCAGCTCCTAGGAACCACCAATCTATCCTTTGATTCTATGAATTTGTCTGTTTTAGATGTTTCGTGTATCTGGAATCATATAGTATTTGCCTTTCTAAGACTGGCTTATTTCATAATGTCATCAAAGGTCCATCCATATTGTCACTATTGTAGTATTTTCTTCTTTTTTAAGGCTAGATAATATTCCATTGTATGTATATACCACATTTTCTTTATCCATTCATTTATCCATAGACATTTAGGTTGTGTCCACATATTAGCTACTGTGAACAGTGTTAATATCCCTGAGATTCTGATTTTAATTCTTTTGGATAAATACTCAGAAGTGGGATTGCTGTAATATACGGTATAGTTCTATTTTTACTTTTGCATTCCCACTAACAGTGTACAAGTGTTCCAATTTCTCCATTCTCACCAGCACTTGTTGTATTTTTTTTTTTTGACAATTGCCATCCTAACGGTATGAGGTAGTATCTCATCAAGAAATTCTTAACTGAATAAAGAGGTGAAAAGGCTACTCTATGGGTAATTTGTGCAAAGAGTTAGAGAAGGAAGACACCAGTGTCACAGGAGTACACACCAAACAAAAAGTCATGTCAAGAAGGTTTTAAGGAACTAGGCCCCACAGAAGGCCCTGGGTCTCTTTATGGAGACTGGGAAGTTTTGTCAAAATGATGCCGTGTGGTTGTTCTGCCTGTCCACGACACATCAAGAGAAGAGGCATTTAGAGGAGAGATGCTTCTATTAACCTAAAGAACTTCTCGACCAGGCTCAGAGAATGTGGAGCAAAGATCCACTGTCTGTCCTGGAAAAGTTAACATGTATGTGCTTAAAGGTGGCAGCACCCCCATATTCTCTCTCAAGATCCCCTCCAGACCTGGAGTCCACAGAGGAGAGTTCCAAAAAGCCAGGAATACAGACACATGACTTCTCCACAACTTGAATGAACCAGGTAGAGAAGAGAGGACATCCAGGAAGTCACTGGAACTCCATAAACACAGCCACGGCCCTGTTTCGCCTATCGCAATTCCCCTGGTGTGTGTGTCGGCGACACCACCCAAGGCCCAGGCATGTCTCCATTCTGGCATGGCTGGCTTGTTTGCAGATTAGCCTGTGAATCATGTGTGTACTTATTCAAATCGCTAAAGCTGTAATATTGTCAGTATGTCTGAACAGGGACCAATAAACCCAGGATAAGCCCAGCACAGTAACCCTTAACCCTGAGCTAGTATTTTTCTCAAAAGACTGTAGGAGATCGTAAAGATCTCCTTTACAATCTAAATAGTGACCAGCCAGGTCTTGTCGAACACAGAGGTTTTCTCTTGAGGGCTGAAGAATTCCTCTGCCACATGGATGGCAAGGTTTCTCTCACATGCCACACCCTAGAGGGTCAAAGTAACGCCAAGCTGCAGGAATGCTGCCAACACCTCAGTGGCCTGGAAAGATAAGATTGAGGCCTGAAACCTTATAGCCCTCATGAAACCAGGTATGTGCCCAGCAAAATAGACTAGGGAACAAACTAGAACACAGAAACTGGTTACTCACATCGGATGTTCCCAAAGGAAGCCACAATCCAGTCTGCCTTTTAATACTAATTCCTCCTTCCAGGTTTATCTCCCTAGTGCCAAGACATTTGCACCCACCACTCGGTGTCTTGAGGGCATTAGAAATTCTTTTCTACTCTGGCTTCACCTTCCTCAGAAATTCCAGCCTCAAGTCTTTAAAGTGAGTTTAAGTCTACACACACTCCATTCCTTGAGATCAAGAAACCCCACTCACGTTCTAGTCCTTTCTTCTGCAAGCCAGAAGCTGCAGTGTGTTGCTATACTGGAGCAGAATCTAGGGAAAAGGAAAACTGTAGACGCTGTAAAAGGTCCAAGATCAGACTCTCCAGAAGCCTGCCTGCCTGCCGGAACTTCACTCCCCTCTCATTTACATATAAGGTGAAGTCATGTCCAACCAACGCCCTCAGGAGTTGAGGCCCACATCTCCTTCTAGGGCATTACTCACTTATAGAGTAACTATCTTGAGAAAGACAACAGCATGCAAAAGCTAGAAACCAGGTTCCTTGCTCCAGTCCTATTTTTTTATTTGGGAGAAACCCTACTTCAAGCCAGGGAAGGGACTATAAGCACAGGCTTTCACTTACATCTTTAACTCTGCTCACTTCTGTTAAAAAATGCCCTCTGTAATTTATCATTCAAGGAGGATTTATTGAACTGGCTACTACCGGCCTCATGAAGGATGTACAGTTTGGCCAAGACAGAAGCATGTAAACGAATATTTATAGTACTGATAAGCTGCAAGAAAGCTATATCAGAGCAAAGGAGGACACACTGCCTGGAGGTGGTAGCTGTGGATGTACCCCACATTCCCACCAGAAAGGCTAAAATTAAAAAGACTGGCAACATCAAGTGCTGACAAAGATGTGGAGGAACTGAAATTCTCATGCTTTACTGATGGGAATGTAAAATGGTACAGCCATTACCATTCTGCCAGGTAGAAGGAATAATGCCCTCCCCCTCATCCCTGTTGAGATGTCCATGTTCTAATCCCTGGAATCTGTGAAAATGTTGCCTTATGTAACAAAAAGGCCTTTGCATATGTGATTAGGTTAAGGGTCCTGAGATGGGGAAATTATCCAGGATTTTCCAGGTGGGCTCAACGCAATCACAAGGGAGGTAGGAGAATGAAGGTGAGAGAGAGAAAATGAGACAATGGAACCAGAAGTTGGAGAGAGATATTGGAAGATGCTATGCTGCTGGGCCTGATGACACAGGAAGGAGTCACAAGCCAAAGAATGCAGATAGCTTCTAGAAGCTAGAGAAGGCAAGGAAATGGGTTCTTGCCCTGCAGTCTCCAGAAAGGTTCTACTAACATGTATTTTAGGACTTCTGACTTCCAGAATTATAAGATAATAAATTCATGTTTCTACAAGCCATTACATTTGTGCTAAGTTGTTATAACCACAATAGGAAACTACTTCCAACTGTTTGGAAAACAATTTGGCACCGTATGCTACAGCTGAACATTTGCATACGTTATGACCCAGTAATTCCACACCTAGGTACATAAGCAATAGGAATGCATTTGCATGGGCACCAAGAGATGTGTACAGGTAGGTTCATAGTAGTTTTAGTCAGAAGAATAAAAAGCTGGAAAAGCCCAATTGTCCATTAACAAGAGAAAGGATAAAACAAACTATAGTACAGTCACACTATGGAATACTACTCAGAAATAAAAAGAAATGAACTGCTGATATCTGCAACATGGGTGAAGCTTATAGACATAATGTGAGTGAAAAAAACCAGACACAAAAAGAGTATATACTTGATGAAAAGGTCCTGGAGATGGATGGCAGTGACAGTTTGCACAACAATGTGAATATCCTTAATGCCAATGAAATTAAAAACTGCTAAAATATAGCACTGTCAACAATAGCTAAATTATGGAAAGAGCCCAAATGTCCATTGACTGATGAATGGATAAACAAGATGTGGTATATACACAATGGCATACTACTCGGCAATGAAAAATAATGAAGTCTTGCCATTTGCAACAACCATGTGGATGGAACTAGAGAGTATTATGCTAAGCAAAATAAGACAGTCAGAGAAAGACAGAAATCATATGATTTCACTCATAGGAGGAATTAGAGAAACTTAACAGATGACCATAGGGGAGGGGAAGGGAAGGAAAAATAAGATAAAAAACAGGGAAGGAGGCAAACCATAAGAGACTCTTAAATACACAGAATAAACTGAGGGTGGCTGGAGAGAAAGTGGGGGAATGGGTTAAATGGGTGATGGGCATTAAGGAATGCACCTGTTGGGATGAGCACTGGATGTCGTATGTAAGAGATGAATCACTGGGTTCTACTCCTGAAGCCACGACTACACTGTATGTTAACTTAAATTTAAATTAAAAAAAAAAACTTGGGGTGCCTGGGTGGCTCAGGCGATTGAGCGCCGACTTTGGCTCAGGTCATGATCTTGTGATTTGTGAGTTCAAGCCCCACATCGGGCTCCGTGCTGACAGCTCTGAGCCTGGAACCTGCTTCAGATTCTGGGTCTCCCTCTCTCTCTGCCCCTTCCCCTCTCCCTCCTCAAAAATAAACATATTACATTAAAAAAACTGCTAAAGTAGTGAGTTTTATGTTATGTATATTTTGACACAATAAAAATGGACATGCTACATTAATCCATTTTAATAAAGTTCAAAAACAAGTAAAACTAAACTATAGTGAAAAGAGGTGAGAACAATGGTTACCTTTGCAGGGCTAATGTCTAGGAAGAGGCAGGAAGAAGCTTTCTGGGTGCTGGAAATGTTGTTTTTTGATTTGGGTGTGGGCTACACATGTGTATAAGCAAACATTCATCACACTGTATGCTTAAGATATGTGTACTTTAGTTTCCAAATGCCAGTCCCAAGTTTATTTGCACTAATTTGGTTTACCTTCGTTAGCATGATCAACAATGTAATGGCAATAGAAAAGAAAAATCCACCAAAAGTGTGTAGTCAGGGAAGGCTTCAGGGAAGAAGTGAAGTGTGGGCCAAGTACTGAAGGATGAACACAGCAGACACAGAGAGGAAGGGAATTTTGGGCACTGGGAAGAACATGCCCATGGGCAGTGAGGTACTAGTAGGTGTAGAGTGTGCTGGATACTACAAGCTGCAGGCAGTTACTGGCCAGTAACTGGCAGTAACTCCAGTGGGGGCTGGAGGGGTAAGTGGGAGCCCCATCTCAACAGGCCTGGGAAACCCTATCGGCAGTTTAGACTGTACACACAGACATTTGCTAGGCAGATGTCAGAGGAGGTTAAGTAAGACAGTGACAAGATTGATCCATGACAGGAGGGTGACCTGGATAGAGGGAAAGAGACTCCCCTAAGGCTCTTGTAATAATGGTCAGGCCCCAGATGACAGGTTTGATCCAGGCAATAGGGATGGGGTCCTAAGAGATGAAGGAGGCAAAACTCCCTACTTGGTTGTAATGCGGGAGGGAAAGAAGAAGGCTGGTAAGTCTGTTGGCTCAAAGCCTATTTGACTGGTGATCCTCCTAACACAAGGGTGAAGACCAAATGATCCTTCCCCTCCCTCCTGCCCAGCAGTGGAGGATCACAGTAGCTCAAGAGTTGGAAAGCATCAGTCAGATTTCCTAGTGTACCATCTCACAGACAAGCAACTGAGGTCATGGGCCAACACCTGAGGCCACAGTTTGTAAAGAACAAGCTGGAAAGAGAAAGCTGAGGCTTATCTACTTTGGTGAATATGTCCTAGAGAAGAGGGAACATGACTCATTCAGCTGTGGTGCCCAATGCCGCCAAATGCCCTCACCAAACTTACCTTCCACCACAGGGTTCTCTGGCCTAGGCTTATGGTCTCAGTCTCTGCCAGTCTCTTACTAGAAAAGTTCTCCCCACAGCCCAACCAAATCCTGTACAGCTAATGGTTTCATCAAATGGTTTGGTTATGCCTTGTAAGTCAACCCAATTAATCCTCCAACCAAGTTGTGCAACCAAAACTGAGGCAGGGACAGAGAGGAACTGGCTGACCATGGGCACACATCAGGAGCCAGACATAGTCTTGGCTAGTAGATTCCACCAAGGACCTACAGATCTGATATGACCCACAGAGATAACTGCTGGGTTCTATTCTTCATGGCCTGTGCACATCTGAGAGTGGTTGAATGACAAGGGCCAAATATCAGAACTTGTAGAGGAGAAACCAAGAATATATGGGTTTGAAGTAATTTGCTTGAGGCCTGAAACTTATTTCTAACTTCTGATCCAAATCTGGCAAGGTGAGTCAACATTTAGTTAACTGCAGAGTCCAATTCAAGAGTCACTACCATGTGTGTCTATTTAAATTTAAATTAACAGGGTCCCTGGGTGGTTCAGTAAGTTGAATGTCTGACTCTTGATTTTGGTTTAGGTCATAATCTCAAGGTTCAGGAGCTCAGGCCCTGCACTGGGTTCTGCACTGACAGTGCAGAGCCTGCTTGGAATTCTCTCTCTCCCCTCTCTCTGTCCTTCCTCTGCTCATGCCCCTCTCTCTCTCAAAATAAACTTAAGAAATGTATTAAATTTTAAAATATCTAAAATAAAATACAATTAAAAACTGTGTGCTCCACAGCCACATGGTGACTGGTGGCTACCATATGGAACAGACATAAAACATTTCCATCCTCATGGAAACTTCTATTAGACAGTACTGGTCCTCGTGCATGGTGTCTCCTGCTTGAATTGGTCTGATTATAAGAGGCATTCACTCTAGAAATCATCTTTACACAACAAAGTGGAAAGAATCCTTTTAATTTTTAACTAATGAAGATGAAATTCGGTACCAAAAAGGACATTCAGCACTCCTTAGCAGAAAGGCACCAAGTCTTTTCAGGTCCCTCAGTCAAAACTGAGAGGAAGTAAAAAACAACTAAAAAAAATGAAACCTAACAGCGTAGAGTGAAACAGTCCACATTCTGCTCTCTTGACTGTTCTTCTATACAAAGAGCTAATCTCATCCCAGAAGATTAGGAATATGTGGAAATTAATGGACCATTAATAAGAAGCAATTATTCTTTAGAAATAATTCATGAGTGACAAAAACAAAATTAAGTGAAGTGGAAATTTACGTGGGTAAGAAGGGAAAAAAAGGAGAGCAGAAACATGTTTTACAGTAAGAAAACTGCAATTAGAATCAGTAATTTTTTAAAGAGAGTTTTTAGTCTGAGGATGAAACTAAAACAGCTTAAATAATACTGGTTACCTAGCTAATGAAAATGATCACCTAAATTTTGTTCATAACACATACCTCTACTGGGGGGAAAATTATCCAAGTGGAAATAAAGCTTCTACTGAAGGTTGTCATAATATTTCACCACCAACTGTCACCCTTGACTGGTGCTCAAGAGAACCCAACACACACAATTAAGATAGAAAAGAGCAAAAACTCCTAAGAGACAACACTACTCCCATGCACAAGGATGGTTCCCTCTCTAGCAAGCAGAATGTATGACTGGGTGCTCAGGAAAGAGGACAGGAATCTTGGGGGTAGAGGGTAAAAAAATAAGTCTAAGAGAATCCTGTTTTGCCTAGTTTAGAATTCAAATTGTTGTTTCAACTTAAGGGCGCATATTAAGGAGCTGTTTTGAAACAGGGATACAAAGCACTGCTTAATTAAGGGCTTTAGGTGCCCAGTAAAAGACACAAGCTACAAGGGTATTTCCTGCTCTGTATTTATTAATTTTAGGTATTCATTTATGCCCTCCTCTTTTTATCCTTCTGCTTATAAAAATAGAGCAGAAATAAACATGAAAAGTGAATGAGAAAGAGAAAAACGAGTAAAGATAGAAAAATGGAGCTAAGAAGGAAGTGACGTAGGACTCTGCGCTGACAGTGTGGAGCCTGCATGGGATTCTCTCTCTCCTCTCTCTGCCCCTCCTCTGCTCACATGTTCTCTCCCTCCCTCTCTCTCTCTCTCTCAAAATAATAAACATTTAAAAATAAAGAAGGAAGCTTATCCAATATACCTACCACAGCAACTGGTGTTCTACTCTGGGAGACTGGGAGCCAATAGTTCATTCTTAAAGACTTGGTGTCAAAGGTAGACAAAGACCACCTACTCAGGAGGAAGACAACTCAGCTTGGGTAAGGACTTGTCCCTCGGGCCCTGAAGTGAGTGCTGGCTAACTGGCTCTGCCCAACTAAGTCCCTTTATAGTCAGTGCCAGCTCTCTCACATAATCAAACCCAGGACACGGGAGGTGAGCCAACCCAAGAATTCACTGGAACTGCCCAATAATGTGGTCGCCGGAGTTGGTCCTGTCAACCAGCAGGAACTTGTTGCTCATCATCAGCTTCGGTAAACAAGCGCTAGGAAGGTACAATACCAACTCTGAGGGGAAATGACCAGATCTGACCTCACAGAGCCCATCCTAATCCAACTCAGCAAATCCCACCCAGCAGAGAGGATTCCCTAATGGACTCCAACACTGAACCTGAGAGATCCTGAGCCGGTTAATACTGCTGTCTCCTCCCACATTTCTATCAATATTATACCATGCGTTCCATGGATAACAGGTCAACAATTACCACAAAGTCAAGCTCACCCTCTTTCCACAGCCTGTCAAGTCCCCACAACAACAATCTGTGTGAGGACCTTAACCACTTGCCCACACTGGGGAAAGCAAAAGCGGCTTCTTCCTTCAAGAGCCTGGGGATCAAGCCTTTTTGGCCTTATTGTAGAGGAGACCATTTTATCAAAGTATCTTTCCATTTCCATTAAGCCCACCCACACTGGACTGAATACCATGGCACATATTCTGCTCTTCATACCGCCCTCGACAGTACTCAATACCACCATGCCCTATGTGATCATGGTCTCATTCCTAGACCAAAAGAACTTTCTGCCACGATGGAAATGTTCTAGATCTGTGACTGCTGTCTAATATGCTAGCGACTAGCCATAGTTGGTTACTGAGCACTTGAAATGTGACTAGTCTAAATGAAGATGTGCTGGAATATAAAATATATACTGGTTTTGGAAGACTCATTACAAAGAATAGATTGTGAGATTTCTTATTAATAATTCTTTATATTAATTACATGTTGAAATGATCATATTTTGGGTATACTGGGTTAAATAAATTATACTATATTAATTTCACCTGTTTCTTTTTACTTTTTTAAATGTAGCTCTTAGAAAATTTAGATTTATATATGTGGCTAGCATTCTATTTGTATTAACCAGCACCGACCTATACTACTATTTAGTATTTTTGTATATATTGAATTTTCGTTTTCTACTCATTCTGAAAATATTCATGAAATTACAGTTTGACTACAGTTTGATGTACTAGTTGCATTTTTACAATACAGTTTTTAAAATCCACAGAACTATATTAACCTAAAATTGAAAAGATAATTTATCCACATGTAACCTAAAATCTTCTTGTGTACCATACCCTTCAGGAAATGCTGGCCTGTGGACACGTGCCAGTCTTCTTACTGTTTGTCATCACTCACAATAAGGACATAAATTGAGAGCATGCATTTAGAAACATTTAGAGCAATTTGACAGTGTAATCTAATATCCACTGATATCTCAGAATCTAATATTAAAAATCAGGAGTTGTATTTTCCATGTTTTTTTACGTTTTATTTTTCTAGCAAATCTTTTTTATTGTATTTTAACAAGATATTAATCAATAACACATTGGAAATTAGGAAGAAAAAAAAAACTGGTCGCCACAATTAGTTTGAGACACTGGCTTACAGTATAAGAGAATCTTCTGTGGTCCTTCCCGAGTGATGACCCAGTAACTGCAATCCTCAGTCACACCCAATAGTGTCCTAATACAAGAAAGTATACCAAGGAGATATTCCAGAGCCCTACAATAAAGGCTGGCGCAGAAAGAGTGGGGAGTTAATACCCGGGAAACCAGAAATCCTGTCAAATGGAAGCTCTCCTCCTCTAAGCATTTTAATTAATAAAATTTTTGCTGTGATTCTAAGAAATGTGGGTCCTCATTACCATTGGGGAGAAAACCTGTGTACCAAGGAAAAGGTGCACAAAAGCCTTAAAAAATATGGACCAAGAGCCCTGAGCTAGATCTCAAGAGGGGTACAGAAGATGTGAGAGGCATGGCCTGTGTGCTAAAGGAGTCTGTTATAATCTACCTGGAAAGGCACAGTGGCATGAAGGTTAAGAATACATAACTTTGGAGTCAAACATACTTTCTTGCCACTTATTGTATGACCTTGAGCAAATTACTTAACCTCTCTTACATTTAAAGTACTTATCTGTTGCAGTAGAGAATCTCCAAAAAAGGACTTGCTTTAACCACTGGATGCAGCAAAAGGGACATTCTGGGACTTCCAAGCCCAGGTCTTAAGACAACTGGCAACTTCTGCTTCTTCACTCTTGAAACACAGCTGCTATGCTGTGAGAAGTCCAGGAAAGGCTCCCTGTGATTAGACACCTGGCCCATGACAGACCATGTTGGACATTTCAAGACCAAGTGAACTCCCAGCTGACTGTGACTCCAGCTGATACCACATGGAACAGAAGAACCACTCAAATGAGCCCAACTAATCTCCAGAATCATGAGAAATAATAAGTTTGGAGCGGTTTGTTACATAGCAATAGACCTCACCTCTAAACATCTCTAAAATGAGGATAAAAACAGAAAAAAAAGTGTAAAGAGTGGTTGTGAGGAATCAAGTAAAATAATGTATGAAAAATGCTTATAATGGTGCTTGGCACAGAAATGTTCAACAATTGCCAGCTGTTCCCATTTGAGGAGCTAAAATGAACACATGTATGTGCAGCGTGTAACTGGGAGGTTACATGCAGGTTCTGCTGCTCTGCAGGCTCTGGGCAGTAGAATGCACAGGTGAAAGGGCCAGGCTTTGTGGTGAAATGAAGTATTGGACACCTGAAAGATGGACAGTGCAGAATGATGATTTCTAAACCTCTGATACACAGAGACCCACCCATGAACTGCTGGGCAAGAACAACATGTGTATGCACCAAAGGTGAAGACCACCATGGCAGAACCCTAGAGGTCTCTACAGAGACAGGGTAGATGGGTGGCTGCCACTGCCTGGGGGGCGGGTGGCAAGGGGAAGTAAGGAATGACTGCTAATTCGTATGGGGTTTCTCTGTGGAGTGATGCAAATGTTCTAAAACTGATTGTGGTAATGGGTGCACAACTCTGTGAAAACACTGAAAACCAATGAATTGTGCACTAAAATTTTTTTAATGTTTATGTATTTTTGAGAGAGAGAGAGAGAGAGAGAGAGAGAGAGAGAGAGACAGCGAGTGCAAGCAGGGGAGGGGCAGAGAGAGAGGGAGACAGAATCCGAAACAGGCTCCAGGCTATCATCACAGAACCCAATGCGGCACTCGAACTCCTGAACCATAAGATCATGACCTGAGCGGAAGTCGGATGCTTAACAGACTGAGCCACCCGGGTACCCCGAATTGTGCATTTTAAATGGGCGAATGTATAGTATATAAATATTGTCTCACTGAAGTTATTACTCCGTAGTAAAGAGGGGTAAAATGAAGAAGATATAAATGACAAAAGACCAAGAAGCATTCCATAGAGCTGTCTGGGGCTAAAAGATGACAGCCTATTTGGGCTTAAAAGGAAAAGCAGGGGCACCTGGGTGGCTCAGTTGGTTGAGCATCTGACATCGTCTCAGGTCATGATCTCACAGTTTGTGAGTTCAAGCCCTGCATCGGGCTTGCTACTATCAGCTCAGAGCCCGCTTCAGATCTTCTGTTCCCCTCTCTCTCTGTCCCTCCCCACGATGTCTCAAAAATAAGTGAAACATTTTTTAAAAATTAAAAGAAAAGGGGAAAAGCAGGTCTTTTCAGATAGTGAATGAACCCAGTGCCAGTTAGGAGCTGTTTACCCTGGGGACAGATTCTGCCATTCCAAAGGATCATGTGGCATGACTGCTTCAAAGCTGTGTAGCTCACTCATACCTGTCTCCCTTTGGCTTCAGCCACAACCTGAACTCTGCTAATCACAAGGCTTTTAAAAAGAGGAAAACTTCTTAAGCAAAAAGGAAGCAAAAATGCTTCCTGACAGAAAAGGAGATTAAGGCCTTCATTTAGACAGACCTCAGAGGGGGATGAGGGGAATCCTGAAGCTTAGCCTGCTCCAGAGCCTCAGATGCCAAGCCAACAGACTCCACATTTGAAGGTTACCTGAGGTATGAAGTGGGCAGCAGGCAATCTCTCCCATGCCACGGTGCCCCAAGAGCAGCTATCCCCAACCATGGCCACTTTGTTCTTCTGGTGTAATTCAATGACAAGAGGCTGGAGGGGAGGGCTGGGGAAAGTTTTCAAATCCTCAGGTTGCTGCCGGAGCCAATGCAGTGCATGGACAGTCCCCCAAAACCAGGCAGTGTCATCATCAGCATCATATCACCTGTCCTGAGAGCACTTACTATGCTGAGTACATTCTGAGTTATATCCTGTTAAATCCTCCCAACAAGGCCCATCAGACTGTGTACCAACATTCCCCAGAAATCTCCATCTCTCACCTGCTCAAATAAATCCTGCGAATCCTTGTTTTATAAGTCAATCCATATAATTCCCACAGAAGATGAGATGTTCTTTTAAAATACAAACCACTATAGAAGTTGGGGCATCTGAATAAGAGGAAAACATCCTTTAATCTTGGAGAGGAAGAAGGGTTAGAAATAGAAACAACAGACTTTGACCACTTGTATCACCAGGATTGGGACATCAGAAGAGAAACCGCTGACGGTCAGGTAGACTTTCAGCAATCTGCCCTGAAGGTCCTGCCAAGTCCAAGTCCTATAGTGCCATCACTAAGCAAGGCTAGAAGCCCCAGACCAAATACAACTTTGTGTCTTTCCTTCCAGACCCATGGGTCCTTCCTAATGCCAAGGGGACTTGAAATGTTAATACACATGCAAACTCAACTTGCTCTTCTTAGGTCCAAGCAGTTTTAGAATTAAAGTGTTTGAGGTGCCTCAATGGCTCAGTTAGTGGAAGATGCAACTCTTGGTCCTGAGGTTGTGAGTTTGAGAATTAAAGTGTTCAAGAATGGTCTTAAATGCAACTTGAGAAGGGATGAAGAATTCTGATCACTTGGGGACTTACTCTCAGTCTTTCCTACTCAGCTCCACCCTACTTTGGCCCCTGGGGAAAGCTCTCTTGAACTTCAGTTTGCACACCTACTTTATCCTGATCTAGGCCAGGAAATGGAAGACATGCAAGTGGAAGGACAATGGGGAACCTCATCTTTCCTCAATAAGGAACAATGAGCAAATGCGTTCAACTCAATAAACAATATTCACCCATCAAATGCACCAGGAAACTCAACAAGCTTTAGGAAATATGCTTTGTAATTTCACTTTCACAGGGGCACCTGGCTGGCTTAGTCAGTAGAGCATGTGACACTTTATCTCGGGGTTATGAGTCAAGGTCCACGTTGGGTACAGACATTATTTAAAAATAAAATCTTTAAAAAAAATCCACTATCACAAATCCCACCAACACACTTCTTTAATTCAACTCATGAAAATTTACTGAGCCCTCAATCCAGTGTAGCTGCTTCTAGCATACTGTAATTGTTAAACATCAGTTATAGACTTACTGCAGGCAGAAACTCTGAGAAGGGGCAGCATGACCATACAGCCACTCTTTGTACAAAGCGGCACTGAAAGAGGCACCTATAACCTAGACCCAGGCCTTGCTCCCAAGCAATGATATAATGGGAAATAACTGCTAACTAGCTTGAGTACTTATGTGTGTCAGGCACTGCTTTACAGACACTAGTTCCTTCATCCTCAAAGCACGGCTTCTATCTCCCCATAGAGATGTTATTAAGCCCATTTTAAAGGTGAGAAAACTGAAGCTCAAGATGTCAAATAACTTCCCTGAAGTGAGACAGCAGGAAAGTGGAGAGGTGGCATTCACACCCAGGCATTCTGAAACTCAATCTCCTCAGCTTCAGCAATGGCAGAAGCCACCAGCCCAAGGTCCTGCTTACAGTGGGCACTCAAAGAATGTCTGCTGAGAGAAACTGGAAAGTTACCGTAACACAGGCAGAATAACAGTGCTTCACTGGAGATGCCACAGGCACACACAAGAATGAGTTCCTTAATTCTCACTGAGAGGAGCCTAGAGAAAGTGAACCTTGGAAAGGGAAAAGAGAAAAGGGGGGCATTTCGGGTTGAGAGAAGCACAGGACCTGTGTGACACTGGAGCAGTCTGACAGCTGACTGAGATCCAGTGATTCTATCTGCTGGCTAAAGGTATTTAAGCAGATCCAAGAAACAGGCGCTTGCTCGTCGTTAGTTACATGGTACATGTAACACAAGCACTAGAGGGAACCGTTTATTTGGCGATTTCCATCCTGGGGGGAAATAAAAGGAAATAAAGAAAGCATCACTGGTGGATAATGAGAACATGCGCAGGATTTCAATACTGTAAGAACCTACCGTTGAAAGACACAACCAGAGGTATCCCTCCAACAACAGCTAGGAAAACCACTCACCACCTCAAACCCCTCAAATGTGCAGGCTGAATCTCATTAGGAACGGATCCCAAATGATAAGACCTCTGGGCAACCAAGAATGATTGGTATCCAGGATGGATTAAAATAAAACCTCAATAATCCAGGTTTTTCTGAGCATGGTATTATTTTTCTAAGTACCCAGCATCACCAGCCTTCGAAAGACAAACCATGGTACTACCTGGCACCTAAATGGAACACTCCATAATTTTTTCACAACCACCATAATAAGTAAGTGTAATATTTTAAACCTTCATACGTCTTTTTCCATGGTTCGAATTCCGAATAAAGAGAAACAGCTTTCAGCTAATCTTAATATCAGTAGAGAGTGCATTAAATAGTTCTATAATAAAGTTTCCTAATAGAACTTAATAAAAATGTCCCCTTATTAAGTTCCTTCGAATAAATTTAAATCCCACAGATAAATTGCAAGCACAACCATACAACACCTCTGTGCCTTTAAAACATGGAAATAACCTCTTATTTAAATTCCCAGTTAAAACTGTGAACTTCAACAACCTTCCCAATATTTTCTTCTACTAGGTCTCCCTCCCCCAACGCTGATTCTGATAGGTGGGTGAGTTGGTGGGTTCTGGGTTCTTCCCCAGCAGACACAACTGAGTTTCTCAAAGTAAGCAAAAAGGATGAAAACAGAAGTATACATATTTATAGTACTTATAACATCAACCTGTGATATTTGTTAAGTTCTGCCTTGAAAAACGCATGTTGAAAAACGCAAATTGGAGAAGATTTAAGCCACCACCTCCTTCTATGAATGATGCAAATAAAGGCCCAATCAGAAAATACCTCCCACCCACCATGAAAAGCATGTTTTAAGTGACTAAAGAACAATTCCCTTTGATTTCGTTCCCTTCCTTGGTCCACCTCTTATAAAATACTCAGATCTTCACTATGTGATAATTCTTCTAATCACATACTTAAGATCCGTGTGCTTTTGTGGTATGCATGTTATACTACAGTCAAAAAAATGTTTTAAAAATAGGTCACATTAACTTAAAAAAAAAAAAAAAAAGGTGTTGCCAGGAAAAACAGCATGAAATCCGTTTCCACGTTACTTACACCCCCGCACTACCTGCAACCACTTCACAGAACGTCAGAAGACATGAGACCTGCTTATCTAAAATTCTGCCAAATGTCCTCAAAATCTCCCCCTGCTTCCCTCGTTTCTGGGCAGCCAGTCCGGGAACCAGTCAGTCGTCCATAGGTTCTAGCAGTTGCAGCCTCGAGGACTGGGAGACGCAGCAGTCGCACTGCCACTTGAGGGGGCCTGTGGCCCCACTAGACTCCTGGACAACGCTCCCGAGACACGCGGGAGCGCCTGCGGGTACCAGGGGAAACCGGCCTGGGGCTCGCGCTCCGTCCGCCCCCTGCCAGGGGCTGACGTACCGGTTCTGCCCCCGGGATGCCGCGAAGCATGAAGCCCCGCCACCTTCGCGGCGCGCTGCAGCTGCAGCTCGCGCGCATTTCCCAAGACGCAGAGTGGGCGGGCGCGCAGGCCCCGGCGACCCCCCGGAGCCCGCTCGGCCTGTCCCAGTGCCCCCCACGCCGGCTGCTCCGCGAGACGGGGCCGGCCACCAGGGGACCCCTGGGGCATCCAGAGTGGGCCCAGGCTTCCCACATCAAACATACCTGCCACCCACCTTAAGCCACCCCCAAGTGCACTCACTCACTCAGGCCACCTGAGAGCGGACCCTGCCACCGGCACCGCGAGCGACGCGGCCCTGGATACGGCACCCAGTCGACCGGGAGCCGGGAGAAGGGCGTTTAGCCCAGCACCGCGCTGTGTCCCCGCCCCGCGCGCTCCAGAGCCGCTGCCCTGCGCAGCCCACGGCGAGTCCGCCCCGCCCCCGGGAGGACTTGAAGTCCCCACGCGCCCGCCGCACCCCCGGG
Organism: Paguma larvata; assembly: GCA_030068075.1. NCBI lineage: Eukaryota > Metazoa > Chordata > Mammalia > Carnivora > Viverridae > Paguma > Paguma larvata. Next base: position 14,522,364 of record CM057830.1, read on the forward strand.
GCCCTACCTGAAGGCCGGTGGTTGGGCGGCGAAGTCCGCACCGCGCCCGACTCGGCCATCCTCCCAGGGAGGGAGGATCCCCGCGCAGCCCCCTCGGTCCCCGCTCCAGCCCCGCAGCCACCACCGCGCTCCATCGGGACGCAAGGACCGCACAGGCGCACTGCCCCAGCCGCCGCGCCGCACCGGACCCGCGCGCGCCCGCACGCGCACGCGTCCTTCTCACACAGCTTGCGCACACGGCGTGCACGTGCGAAGTGCGCACCGGCTCTCACGCCGCGCACGCGCACCGCGTGCACATGCGAGGGGCACACCGGCCCTCACACAGCACATGCAAGCGGCATGGACAAGCAACGTGCGCACTAGTTCTCACAGCACGCAAACATACCGCGCGCACGTTCGACGTGCACACCGGTCTACACTCAGCACGCAAGCACACACGGTGTGTACATGTCCTCATGCACTGCTTACATGTAGCGTGCACACACCAATATAAACACACCTCCCCACAGTGCGCACACTCAAAGCGTCATATACGTAGGATGCAGTTTCTCAGAGTGCACACATCCTCACAGTGTGAAAACAGCGTACACACACCACGTGCACACACGTGCTCACCCAGCACGCACATGTTCTCACACACGGTGGACACACGTCCTCACACCGCCTGCATATGTTCATGCACACTAGGCATCCACACACGTATATACTCAACGCTGCAGTCTTGTGCAGACGCCTGTGGATTCTTCCCCCAAGCACAGTTAGATTCCAGTTGTCCAGATGCCCGGGTGGCTGGTGCTAGATTCTCCCCCACCCCAGCCAAGGCGTGCGGCCACCCAAGGCAGGACTACAGGACTTCAAGGCAAGGCAGGGGCATGCAGTCTTAGGAACCTCAGCCTTCAAAACATGCTCTCACTCCTTGGCGGATTCCACCGAGAGAGCTGCTCTATGGCTCCTTTTTTTCCTGGGGTGAAAATCTCTTCGACGAGGACCTCTGTGGGAAAACACACAGCAAACTGTTAAATGTGTGGTAGCCTCAGGAGTAGAAGTCGGGGCATGTTTCTCTTTTGGACAGTGACCAGTCCTCTGAGGTTTTAACTCCCAATCCTGGGAGAGAGATAAATGTATGATTAAAAAAAACGAATGAAGCTGAGAAAGAGTACAGGATTTCTGTTGGGGATGATAAAAAGTTTCTAGAATTAGGTTATGTGATGGTTGGCTCCATAAGTATACTAAAAAGCCATAAAATTGTACATTTTAAATGGGTGAACTTTATAGTATGTAAGTTATACAATTTTTTAGGTGCTCCTGGGTGGCTGTCAGTTGAGCCTCCAGCTCTTGATTTTGGCTCAGGTCATAATCCCAGAGTTACGGGATTGAGCCCCTCACTGGGCTCTGTGCTAAGCATGGAGCTGCTTAGGATTCTCTCTCTCTCTCTCTCTCTCTCTCTCTCTTTCTCTCTCTCTCTCTCTCCCTCTCCCCTGCTCACTCCCACTCTCTCTGTAAAATAAAAATAATCAACAAAAAACCCACCAAGCCGAAACTCTCAGGAACCCGCACCTGGATTCGTAGTGCAAAGCTTGGAAGTCCCTTTGAGGCACAAAAACATGATGAACTTGGTGACACTCCCAAAGGTGAGCTGGTAGTAGGGCATGACTGTGGTGAGAAAGGCAGAAGGAGACTTTAGACACAAATGAGAAGGAAAGTCGGCAAGTGGGGGCTGGTCCCCTTGCTGTAAAGAAAATAGTTTCTAACCCAAGTAAGATTAAGCCAAGTTAATTACAGCATGGGAGCCATCTTCACTTTTTTTCTCTTTATTTCCTACAGACCTTGGGTAGCTCATAATTCATCCAGTTCTTGAGCTCTTGCCTTAGTGACATGTCAGAGTAGCACCTCATCCTAGTTTATTCTATCTTCTTTCTTTTCTCACTTCCATTCTAGTCACAGACATCTCCTCTGTTTACTTCTGTAGCTCTCTTTTTCAAATATATATTGTAAAGATATGCATGGTTTTAATTTATATAAATAATACTGCGCAACAGCTATCATTGTTTTTCCTTGCTTAAAATTGTCAACATCTATCCATTGCAGCTGTATACAAATCAGAAAAAGATCGTTCATTCATTCTGGCTTACTCTTCTTAAATTGCATATTCAATCCTTGTCTGTCTTTTTATTGGGCTACTTGTCTTTTTCCTGTTGATCTTCAGGAATTTCTCATATTCTAGATAATTCCTTGTAGGTTCCTTGTAGGTTTAAATATTGCAAATTCACACTAGTCAGTTAACTTTTTCTAAGATTAGCAAAACTTGTTACACCAAAATCCATCTGTTTAAAAAGTTTCTTATATGAAAATAATCTCAAAGTTGTGAGTTTACAAAGAACACTCATATCCCCTTTACTCAGATTCACCGATGATTAACATTTTACTCCATTTATCATCTGTGCTATTTATATCTTTTTATCCTCAACTGTTTTTGAAAGTTGCATACGTATGCATGGTCCTTTACCCCTTAATACTTCAATGTGTATTTCCTAGAAAGAATATTCTTATACAACCACATCAGTTATCAACTTCAGTAAATACAACGTAGATACAAGAATTTTACTTGACTGCCAGCTTCTCCACTGTAGAAGTACTATTTTTCTCTTGAAACTAATAGGCAATCTGTGGGGAGGCACTATAAAGCCATGCAAATACCCTACCCTTGTCAAAACTTCCTGAGATTTAGCATCCATCAAGAGTCCTCAATCTACCCTTTCCCATGGTTAAAAAAAAATAAATTTTTCACCTTAAGGTTTGTACTTTATGAGGTATTTTTAAATTTTTATTTATTTATTTTAATATTTATTTTACTTTTGAGAGAGAGACAGACAGAGCATGAGCAGGGGATGGGTACAGACAGAGAGGGAGACACAGAATCTGAAACAGGTTCCAGGCTCCGAGCTATCGGCACAGAGCCCAACGCGGGGCTCAAACTCGGGAACAGTGAGATCATGACCTGAGCCAAAGTTGGACGCTCAACTGACTGAGCCACCCAGGCACCCCATGAGGTATTTTTTTAAATGCAGCTATAAAAGGCCAAATTGTGGGGTTATTTGTTGCAGCCTTTCAACCCCAATGAAGATGGGAGGCAAGGAGGAAAGGGATGAACTCAAACCACAGCCATCACATAGTCAGCAGAATAACAAAGACCAAAGAGTTGTTTTATATTTCCCTAGCGCCAAGATAGTCTATACTTTCCCCCATTACTTTATAGATTAACCTCTACTCTAAAGCAATTTGCCTATGGTGTGATCCGAATCCTTATTTACTTTTCTCCGTACAGCGTAGCTTCTCAGCACCATCCATTAAATAATCTGCCCTTTCCCCCAAGATTTCAAAACCACTTTTATTGTATATCAAATTTTCATACATAAATGGACTTGGTCCTGAGCTCTGTTCTCATGTTTTTGTTACTGTATGTTACTATGGCATGGCTTAGTATTTGACAAAGAAGTCTTCTTTCTGGTTTTTAGAATTGTCTTAGAAATTCACAACTTCCATATGAACTTAGGATCAGTTTTTCTACAACTCTCCCCATCATGATGGAATATTAATTGGAATTATATTGAAATCACAGAAAAATTTGTGGGAGAATTGGCATTTTTATAGCATGTCATATGTCCTATCTGTGAACACAGTATTCCTATTTAAGCCATGTGTTAAAAAAAAAAAAAGTTTGTTGGGCTTTTTACAGTAGACTAACTTCCTAAAAACCTAGTTATACTTGAAGAGCATCTTAAAATCTACTATACCACCTAGTCGCAGTTCTCAAGTTTTGTCTGAAACCCTTACAGCAGAGATTGGCAAACTACAGCCCATGTATGGGTCAAACGTAACCTGCCACCTATTTTTGTTGAAGTTTTATTGGAATAGACTCATTTTGTGTTGTCTATAGCTGCTTTTTCACTACAACGGCAGAATTGAGTAGTTTTAACAAGGACCACGTGGCCTATGAACCCTAAAATATTTACTATATGGTCCTCTAAAGTTCACCAGCCTTTACCTTTATACTAAAACGGAGACTCCAAAAAAACTTTTCTAACATTGGTGGATGTTAAGTTTTCCCAAACTCAAAGCCCTACACCCTACCTGGGGCTTGAGCTCACGACCCTGAGATCAAGAGTGGCATGCTCTACAGACTGAGACAGTCAGGGGTCCCAAGTTTTCCAAAACCTTTTACTTGACAGCAGAAATGTTAATATTGGCAACACACACTTGTCAGTTTTTCTTGAAATGACAGGTTCACTTTGTGGTGTTAAATCCATGAATACTGATGTACTAGAAATTTAAAATTTTTGTTGATTTATTTTTGAGACAGATCGTGAGTGGGGGAGAGGGAGAGGGACACAGACTCCGAAGCAGGCTCCAGGTTCTGAGCTGTCAGCAGAGAACCCGGTGTGGGGCTCAAACTCACCGTGAGATCATGATCCAAGCCATAGTCGGATGCTGAACCAACTGAGCCACCCAGGCACCCCGAAATTAAAATAAAAAGTATTAATTCAACACTAAACTCATTGCTTTAATATAAAATAACACACTTTTAATGACAAGTAACCGAAACAAAAAATTTATTGACTAGAGTGGCATCGTTTCATTTTTGCAAATCAGTTTGGCTTGCTAGTAGTCTCAGATCTGCTTCTGTATTCAATGTGTTGTAGTATGTGGTTTTCATTAAAGCATGTAAAGAAAAACTGGCCTCAGAGGTTTGCAGATGGAAAAGGTAGAAACATTCTACTAGCCTCCTCAGATATCTGCGTATGTTCTTCTTTGTTACTACTCAATCTTGGCAAATGGTAATTTCTTCAAGGTTAGCTGCAATGTGGAATCTAACACTGAATCAATGATCTTTCCGTTCTCTTAGATTAAAATCCACTCATCATTTAGAAAATACTCGTTGATTCGGCTATGAAGATCTTCCAAACGTCAACACATTTCATTCTACAATAATTAAAAAGTCATTCATTAATACCATTCACCAATCTCTTAAGAAGTCTCTACTGTGAAGTTGTCAAGCTACTGATTACTTTTCTCAAACTCTTTAATTTTTGCTTGAAAACTTAAACCTTATCAACACCAACAAATGCTGCCAGTTGTTTTCCTGGAGACAACAGCCTTATTTCATTTTTCAGCTAACGACAAACACAAGCTGCAGTAACCAGTCTGTCACTTTGTTCTTTCAAGTAAAAAGAGTGTTCCATGAAAAACAGTGGACAATTAAGCTTACAACTCAATCACACAAGTATTTTTCCTTGAGACAACTGTTACACTTTATTCACAGTATGCAGAAGTGCTTTATGTAGCATTTCATACTTTGTCACATGCAATATGAAAAAGGCACGTACTCTAGGGCTGAATTTAATGAGATTAACATTTTTTTTTGCCTCTCAGGGGCACTCTTTTTTAAAAAGACTGAGTTTCTGTATTTTTTCAAGTTAACAAAATTGCAATTACTCTTAGGTTTCTAAGGTATTTTAAGTCATAAATATGCATGGATTTTTATTAAATTTGCAAAAATCCAACTATTTCTATATCTGACACTCCAGGGAATCAGCAATGAAACTCTACTCAGATTTTGTCCCCACCTTTTGATCTGCCATTATCAACTTATGAACTGGACAAAGTGGATTGGAACAGAAAAGACCAGTTTTTTAACATTTTATTACTGAGAGACAGAGACAGAGCATGAGCAGGGGAGGGGGCAGAGAGTCGGAGAGACACAGAATCTGAAGGAGGCTCCAGGCTCTGAGCTGTCAGTACAGAGCCCGACGCGGGGCTCGAACTCACAAACTGTGAGATCATGACCTGAGCCAAAGTCGGACGCTTAACCGACTGAGCCACCCAGGCGCACCAAGACCAGTTTTTTTAAAGAGTGAGCAGGCTGGGGAAAAAAGTGAGCAAGTTCAGAGGATATCGGTTTCAACCAAGTGTCAGCAGAGCACAAAATAAGGTCCAATCTGTTGAACGTGATTTTGGCAATTTGAGGTCATTCTGGACAACTCATCTACCTTTTGAAAATATCTTCTCCACAGGTTTGTAACAAATTCACACAAAATGCAACCCCGTATTTGTAGTTTGAATGTATTAAATCAAAAAACCAAAAACATAAAAATAAAATACAAAGTATACATTACCGTCTTATCACAGTTGGCTTTCCAAAAAGAACCTTCATGAACGAACATGACTTTAAATATTTTAGAAAAAGTCATAAAGGTGCCTGGCTGGTTCGATTGGTTAAGCCTGACTTCAGCTCAGGTCATGATCTCAGTTTGTGAGTTTGAGCCCCATGATGGGCTCTGTGCTCACAGCTCAGAACCTGGAGCCTGCATGGATTTTTATTAAATTTGCAATAATCTCCTTCTCTCTCTGCCCCTCCCCCACTCATGTAGGCGCTCTCTCCAAAAAAAAAAAAAACAACCCGAATTTCCTTTAAAAAAAAAAAAACAGAAAAAGAAAAAAGGCAAAGTCATAAACAGGGGCGCCTGGGTGGCTCGGTCGGTTAAGCATCCTGCTCTTGATTTCCACTCAGGTCATAATCTCATAGTTCAGGAGACAGAGCCAAGTCCGGCTCCGCACGGACAGTGTGGAATCTGCTTGGGATTTCTCTCTACCTCTCCGACGCTCGCATTCTCTACTCTCTCAAAAGAAATAAACTTAAAAAAAAGTCAAGCAGTTCAAAAAGAAGCAATTGCATACTATTGAAAGTTATTTCATATTTAATTTTCTAATTGCATTAATTTGTGTCCAATTTTTTTTACATAATTCCAAATGATCTTTGGAAAGTAAACCTTGCATTCAGTCTAATTAGCTGTCATTAATCTACATAGTAAAAGAACTCATTAGACTTAAGAATGAGATAGCTATAAACTTTCAATAAAGAAATATAGAGTAGTTGGCATTTTGCAAAAAACATCTTTAATTTAGAGTCTTCCTATCTGTTAGTCTTATGCTGAATTAAATGATGGTAACAATTATTTTAAATATTGCATTGACATGAATACATATATATATATATATATATATATATATATATATATATATATTCTACAAGTTCCTTTTATTATAGTAACCAAAGCCTGCAAGTGAAAGAAGTGACAAATAGAAAATATAAAAGACGTGCATATTCAATCTTATACGGTCCTGGATACCAAGTGAAAAGCAGCAGACATTGCTCTAGGTGCATGACACATATGGACACATATCAACCCTCCCACCAATTCTGCAGGTACTATTCTTATCATCCCCATCTCACAGGTGAGGAGCCTGATATTCCTACAAGTGAGAGAAGGTGCCCATGGTCACTTGCACGTAAAGGGCAAAGTGGAGGGGGAAAAGGCCTCCTGACCCCAAGGCCCAAGCTCTTCACTCCCATCACACTGCCTCCTAAGTACCTGGCAGCTGGTGGGAAGAAAGGACCCAGTTCAATACTCTCCAAATTCCCTGGTTCACTCTGTACCTAAGAAGTTTGTGTCTTAACGTATATGCAGTGAGACTTAAGATTTTGTTCTTTTCTGAGTAGGAAGAAATAAGTGAGGATAAAAAGAATGACAGTTTAAGGTAAATCAAAAACACAACGTGGTATGTAAAAGTTCATGGGAGTCCAAACAGTATAAATGAAACTTCTTCTTGCTAAGCAGGATAAAGATCTAAGCATCTCCTACCAACACAAATCTTTTTGATCGTTAGGACAGGTAACATAAAGAACCTCACTTTCATTCTGATACTTTAACTGTAAAGCTATAGTTAGTACTGGATATTTTAAAATCTGTAAACAACAGAAATAAAGTATAAATCCACCTAGGTATTTTTACTTCAAACATGCTTTTACCTATTTGATTATTCAATTGCTCTGAAGTCAATACTGACAGCAGTTTCTATCTACTAAAGATGTTATTCACCATCCTATAATATTTACATGAGAGATGAAATTAAGTTAAACTACAAGTCACAAGTTTTATAACCAACTATATTCACAGCCATGATTATTTTGTAGATGTGGTAAGTAAACCAATGGCCATTCCTTAATAAAATACAAAAGTTTTCATCATGCATAGTTTACAGGCTCCTTAAGAGGTGGTCTCTTAAGAGGCTGGACGTTCAAAAAAGATTCAACAGTCAAGCAACTAAATCTTGGCAAGTCTTTTTTCACACAAATGCTTGGTTTGGTTATTGAGCCATTTTAGTAACACAACTTATTCGTGGTCTAACTGGAAGTAGAATAAACACTGCATGAAATATGTAAGCCCATCGAATTCATTAGTAATAACCTAACACCCTCTTAGCAGGAAGAATCGTTATTCTTGGATTTCAAACACTTTATTTTCTTTCAGGACATACCCTATAGCATTGTATTATGGGAATCAAGGAGTATAACCAAAAAAAGAAAAACAAAAACCCAAAAAACAAACCAAAAACCAACCAAACCAAAAAAACCTCAATGAAACAACATACATACAAACACCAAAAAACAACTAAGGACCACTTCCATTCCTCATTTGAAATAAATCAGTAAATCTATAAAATTTCACATTAAAGACAAGTTAGTAAAACAATTCTTCCAAGTAGTGTTGCATATGACCATATGACCTATAACTTTACCAACCATTTTATAATCATTATGGTATGAGATTTTCAGGATGCAATGGCACTAGATTGAGCTGTTCTTACCTAGGCAAGGAAAAAAATAAATCACTAAAAAACACATGAATGGGGGCAACAGTTGTAATTTTAAGAAACTTTAGATGAACCACATTTGCTAGAGGTAAGCAGAAAAACTAATAGGAGTTGTACCATCCCTACCATGAACTACCACAGAGGCAGAGTTACAACATTCTTGGTAAAATAACACAGAAGAAGGATCTATATATACCACAAATTTAGCAATACATTTTTTTGTACAGAGGCCTAAATATCTTTGGAAACAAGTTTAGATTCTGATGAACATAATCACGAAGTCAATTCTTCAAGGCTAGTTTCTCAGAAGTATTAAAGATCAGCCCACGGTCTCAGATGCATTCCATCTGGGTAACTAATTGTTCAGAAATCCAAGACTAAGAAACATGAATTGCAACTATCCACTCGTTTCTATTCTTTGATTTAATAATGTTTTGTAGTACCTCAGAATTTGATTCCAAAGTTTGCACACTTAGGAATAAGCATGAGATTAGAGAAGATTTGCTTATTTTTTGAAACCACATGAAGGTTTATTTCCCTTGGTAGAACTTTTCATCATTGAAAACATCATTGGAGACCAGGAGAATAAACGCTTCACAACCTAAATGAAGGATCTCTTCTTTTGAAGTTGCAGAAGATTTCAATGTGGCTAGCGAAGTCTAAATAGCCCAGCCCTTAATTTCATCTTAGTCGAGTTGAGAAAAGCTAAATAAGAGAAAATCCAAATTCCCAATAATATACAAGCAAAACAAATCTTTACACACAATAAAATACATCCTAAACACAAAGTAAGGGTATAATATACTCTGCAGCATGACATTGTCTTTATTATATTTCTCAGCTGTAGCTCTTCTATTCAGAAATGAGAAACCATCTTTTCAGTAAATTGTTATTCCTTTTTTTTTTTTTTTTACCAGTTTAGGGATGGCTTGAAAAAGGCTTAATTATACAGTTGTTAGGAAATTAAATTTTCATTTATACATACTTTAAGTGTTTACAAAGCACTCAAAATTGCAGCTTACTTCTGAAATAAAATGACACTTTCAACAATAGTTTTGTTCTTTAAAAATTGTCTACATACATGCCTATGATGAAAACAATCTTTTCTTGTTTGGGAAATTTCCTAAGCATAGTAAAAAAAAAAAAATTGACAACTATAGCAATATTTCAATTAAGATGACTGGGTGCCACCTACTGTTTGATTCCTGTAACTACTAACCTTACGAATTAAAAATCGCTATTAAAATCCAGATTCTAAAACCTGCATTTTGTAAATGCTTTTCTGTTGATATGTTTATAGTGGCAAAATAAGGTTATGAATGAATGTAAGTGATTATCAAAATTAGTACAAAAATAGCCACATGCTACTTAAATATGAAAAACAGACCTAATCATTTTTTTTTACTTCAAATGCAGATTTCTGCCTCTTTTAAATTGTATCAAAATCTCAAGGGAACATTAAGTAACTGGAATATACAGAAAGTCAATATACAGTCAACAGGCTGACCAAAGTTAGGGCTTAATCATGATCCATAATGAATGTACAGTAAATGGTTTATTTGAAACATTCATTTACTTGCTGGAAGTGGTCAAAGTAGTAAACGCAGTAATGTATTTTTCTCCTCTTTTTAAAAAATAGTAGATGTGGTCTTTTAGCTATAAGCTCCAATACATCAAAAGAACAAAGGGGGCTTAACATTTCACTTAAGAGAATTCGGCATTACCAGATTTAAAGAAATACCTTAGAAACAAATCAGTCTGCTTTAACAAATTGCACTCATGCTAATGAAAATTCTAATCTTCTTTAACAGGTCACAGCCAAAATCCAAATTGTTGGAACAATCCGCAGAGATTGGAATGTAAAATGTTGAATTCGATTTAGATCTGGAAGGGAAAAGAACATCAGATCAAACGAAAGAACTCTTATATTGCAGCAGTCTACCACGTAAGGGAGGCCTGCACCCCTAAGGCTATCTTTGAAGAGGAAATTCTCTACACCAGGTTTTTCTCGATTAGTTTGTTGCCAGTAAATCTTTACAACCTCCTTCAGCATGTTATGCTATAAAAAATATTCTTGATAAAGTTTAGTGGCTCTTCCCTTTTGTGCTGGTGATGAGATTTTTTTTATTTTGGGTGGGAGCAGACCTACGCAGGAGTATTATTATTATTTTTAAATGTTTATTTATTTTTGAGAGAATGCGCGCGGGGGGTGGGGGGAGGAGCAGAGAGATAGGGAGCACACAGAAACTGAAGTAGGCTCCAGGCTATGAGCTGTCACCACAGAGCCCAACTGAACCCATGAACTGCGGGATCATGACCTGAAGTCGGGCACTTAACTGACTGAGCTACTCAGGCACCCCTAGGAGTATTATTTCTTTAAGAAAGGGACAAGTGTGACAGTTACCAAATTCGCCTCTCAACCTGGTTATAGGAAAGAAAACTAGCATACCTATAAACCATCTGGAGAAATGCCTTGGAAAAGTAGGGTTCTCAGGTGATTAAAAAAGGCAATCCTTGCCTTTGCAAAAGGTTCAAGATAACTCCAATTCCTTTAGTATCCACTGTCTTTAGCATCTCTTACCCTGCCAGACTACAGAGTCCAGTTCCAAGGAATCACTGGCACAGAATCAGCAATTTTTCCTTAGAAAGTCTTAGCCCTGTTTACTAGATCCTCATCCTAACACCTCTGTGTATGTGGCTTCATATTCAAATGTGTTCTCTGGTTAGGTTAATTTCCAAAAGACGCCTTCTACCCCAGCTCTAAAAATGTTTACATCACTCCTTAATTTCAACACAATTTCATGTCAGGTTCTTGTAACAGAATATAATTGTTAAATCTACTATCAAAGTATCATTAACAAGTTAGTCACAAGAATTCTCTGGCTCAGTGTTTCCAAAGGGAAGTACATTAAAAAAAAGAATGACGTATTTATATAAAAATTCATAAACACATAATCACACTGAAGATAGGTATTCAAATTTTAATTCATCACGAGCATTCATAATGGTCTGAAGATGCACCAAAATATAAGATGGATTGATGGATGAATAAAGAAAATAGATACGTGATAAATCAACTATAGGAAAATGTTAATTACAGAATCTTCCTAGTGGGTATCACTTTTGATGCCTAACTCAGATTTCCCCAAGACCAGTCTTTGGCATTCTGAAAGGCTCTGGTAATTCTGCTGCAGTCTTAAGAACAACCACCCTAGGTATACTAAAATTTCATTTTTGAATCAAATCAAACATTAGTATAATTATTTTTAGATCTATATACACAGGTGGGTTCTGAACTACAGTTTTATTTTGGGGAGTTGAAAGGAGCCCAAACAGGAGTTAAAGGAGTAACTTATAATACCACACCAATTATTATTACTGCCAAAAACTAAGTATATAAATTTCATCTCAATACTGTAACAGCAAAAGGGCATTTACTCTTGTGAACATTGCTGCTTTACTGTTAGCAAAACAGTACACTCTCCTCAAATACACCAACTCTAAACCAAGAGTTTGCCAACAGTGCATATCCAACAGATAAAACAGCGAACTGACAAATGGTCTCAATTTTAACAAGACTTTTAATATGTTGTAATTCCAATGCTTTGTATCAAGCTGCTCAAACAAGATTCTTCTTTTCACATACTAGTATTTCAATTGAGAAGGCATGTTTCTTTGAGAAGATCTTGGATTTCTTACAACTGTCTACTACATTTCATAATAACTATCTCTTCAGACGCTCAAATAAGTTATGACTGCAATGCCTAGCATTCAAATTGCCAAAGCAGATACTGATCTTTTCTGGAAGAAATGGTAAAAAAGACTTTAAGAATCCTCAAAGTAAACAGTTTGACTAGTTGTCTGATAAATAATATGGAGCATTTTAATTCATGGACAAATCTTGAAATATATCCTAGTTTAAGTATTCAACATTGTTAGATTAAACAAAGATAGTAGAAAGAGCTGGTTTCTCTGTAGATAATTCAGAAACAAAAGTTGAAAAATGTAAGGTGCATCTACTTACATCATCAATATCTTCATCATCATCTCCAATGTCATCGAACTGAATTTCATCATCATCTCCAGGACCGAATGTATCAGTTTCATTGATTTTAGCTAAAAACAGTAACAAATACACTCATATAACTAAGATGATATTAAAATGAATAAGTGTCCACTAAAAGAAGTAGTCTGCTGAATTATGAAGAGACTCTTAGGAGTCAAATTTAAATTTTAAGTTTCGTTATAAGATCCTCCAACTTCTACCCAACAGCCCTACTATGCAGATTTTATACAACAAAATCTCAAGGTCACTGCTACCCCAAGATGCAAAGTAGGAGTTATTTTGTTTGCGGAGACTTTTTTTTTTTTAAGTAGGTTTTATGCCCAGCGAGGAGCCCAACGCAGTGCTCAAACTCACGCCTGTGAGACCAAGACTTGAGCCGAGACTGAGTTGGACCCTCAACCAACATAGCCACCTAGGCACCCCTACAAAGGTATTTTGATTTCAGGGGGCACCTGGGTGACACAGTAGGTTAAGCGTCCGACTCTTGATTTCAGCTCAGGTCATTGTGAGATCGAGTCCACACATGGCTCCATACTGACAGTGTGGAGCCTGCTTGGGATTCTCTCTCCTTTTCTCTCTTCCCCTCCCCTGCTTGCTCTCCTGCTCTCTCAAAAATAAATAAACATAAAAAAAAAATTCCAATTCAGGGGCACCTGTGTGGCTCAGTCAGTTAAGCGTCCGACTCTTGATTTCAGCTCAGGTCATGATCTCATGGTTAGTGACCTCAAGCCCCGCGTCGAATTCTCTCTCCTCCTCTCTGCCCCTTCCCCTGCTTTCTCTTTCTCAAAATAAACATTAAATTTTTTTCCCCAATTCAAGTACAGTTAATAAATGTTAGTTTCAAGTGCACAGCATAAGTTGATTGGACATTTATATACACTATGGTATGCTCACCACGAGAAGCATAGTTGCCATCTGTCACCACACAGTTATTACAGTACTGACTATATTTCCTACGCTTTTCATCTCCCTATTTTAGAACCAGAAGTTTGTGCTTCTTAATCCTCTTCACCTATTTTGCCTAACCCCCAAGCCCTCAGCAACCACTAGTTTGTTTTCTATATTTAGGAGTCTGTTTCTCTCATTTGTTCATTGGATTTTTTACATTCCAACAGTGCATGAAGGTTCCTTTTTCTCTACATCCTCGCCAATGCTTGTTTCCCCCACCCCCACCAGCACTTGTTATTTCGTCTTTTTGATACTAGCCATGCTGTCTGGTATGAGGAGATATCTCACTGTGGTTTTGATTTGCATTTCCCTGATGATAAGTGATGCTGAGCATCCTTTCATGTCTACTGGCCATTTGTACGTCTCCTGTGTAAAATGTCTATTCAGAAAAAAAAATTTTCGAAGAAATAAAGTGTTTATTCAGGTCCTCTGCCAATTTTTAATGGATTCTTTTGAGGGTGTTTTGGGTGTCAAGTTGTAGACGTTCTTTATGTATTTTGGGTATTAACCCTTTATCAGATATATCATTTGCAAGTATCTTCTAGTATCTTCTCCCATTCAATAGGTTGCCTCTTTATTTTATTGGTTTCCTTTGCTGTGCAAAGTTTTTTAGTTTGATGCAGTCCCGACTATTTCACAAAGGTATTTTTAGTAAGGCAGGCTCCAGTCACACAAATTCTGAAGACATTACAACTTCCAACTATGTATGCTTCAAAAAAAAAAGGTCAGAGCACATACTAACAACTTATCAATCACCAGATAGATTCACCAACCAGAAAATTTATTCAAATCATGATTATCCCTAAGCAATGAAAATGAACCAGGATGTGCTGGTCCTATTCCGATATACTAGCATTTCCTAGATTGAAAATGTCAAGTATATAATTTTAGCAGAATTTTCATGCTTAAGCAAAATTATATTTTTTCTAATAAATGTAACACTGATTAAAAAAAAACAAACACAGAAAACAATACACAACAAAACAAAAACACCGAGTGAAATATGTAGCCTTACAATATAGTATGTAACATACACTTCCCCTTTGGTGGGGCTAAGGAGGGACTTATTTTTGTTTAAGTTTTCCAAATGAGAATGCATAACTTTTTATTGGTGACAAAGTTGGTTTTAAAAAATCCTATGAGATTCTATGATACTAGGTTAAGAACTAAAAAATGACTTTATAAAAAACAATAGTACCTAACTACGATCCTTTCTTCACATTTAAAGGAGACGAACACTAATAATCTCTTGAGAAGGTTATTGTAAAATAAACACTGTAACAAAATTATTCTTTTGATTGGTATTATGCAGAAGATCAGTTTATCAGGAGTGTAGTTATTAGGGCTATTAGAATCAGTTACTTTTTTTTCTTAAAGTATCCAGTATTATGGAGCATAAGCAGGCATTTAAATAATGCAAGCACTGAAGTAATATGCAAAATCCACAAAATTCTAACAAAATGTCTTCACCTAATAACACAAAGTACTAACACAATATGACAGGTTAATAAAACAACTCAGACATTACCATGCTCTGGAAGCTCGCCATACGCTTTCAGACTTCTAGCTTCATCTGCATTGTATTTTAAAATTACATCAGCTTTATTATCCTGAAAGAGACCAGTAACTCTGAGAAATGATTATGACAAAATATTATTTCGTAATTACTTTCAAACTGGATAAAAAAAATAGAATCTCACGTTTTTTAAAACTTTTTCAAATTTCAAAGTTTTCTCCTACCCAGTGCACTTGTTGTGAAGAGCACAGGATGATATATGGAATTGCTGAATGACTGTACTATTAATTATATTGGAATTAAAATTTTAAATAAGTATTAAAACAAAAATTTTAGGGGCACCTGGGTGGCTCAGTCGGTTGAGCGGCCAACTTTGGCTCAGGTCATGATCTCACGGTCTGTGAGTTCGAGCCCCACGTTGGGCTCTGTGCTAACGGCTCAGAGCCTGGAGCCTGCTTCGGATTCCGTGTCTCCCTCTCTCTCTCTGACCCTCCCCCACTCATGCTCTGTCTCTCTCTGTCTCAAAAATAAACCAACATTAAAAAAAAAAAATTAAAAATAGTTTTCTTCTACCTTCTAAAAAACATGCAGAACTGTGCCAACCAAATCTTTTTACAAGATGATTAAACAGTCTAATTAAAAAACTGAGACTGGTGCAATGACCTAAGGAAATTAATATACCTTTCCTTGAATCAATGGTTCTTAGAATATGAACTGATCAGAATATCTAGTGGAGCTTTTATACCTCCAGGAGACGGATTAGTAGATGTGGAACGAAGCTCATGAATCTATATTTTCTAAAGCTCTGCAAGTGTTTCTGATGCAAATATACCACCGACAACTACTGCCTTAGAACATTCATACTTCCCCATTTGAAAAGAATCTTAGTTAAGGGAAAAAAAATGTTCAAGTTTATTATTTCAACTTCAAAAGTTCTTTGAACCTAAAAGCAGGTCCAAATGGCTACAAAAATGATCAGTGATGCAAGAGCAGCGTGATTCAAACCAGCACTTCTTGAGCTGTAATGTGTATAGAGCCTAAGAGGGAAACTGTTAAAAGGCATATTCTGATTGAGGAGGACTGGGATGGGGTCCAAAATCCTGCATTTCTAACAAGTTCCCAAAAGCCACTGATGCTACTGGTTCCCCGACCACTCTGTAAGTGGCAGGGGCAGAGAAGGTTTGTGGGAGATTAAGAATCAGAAAAGTTGGTCTTGGCTGTCATTTTCCAGTCAGAATGTTCCATCCTTCCGAACCTTGGTTTCCTCATCTGTCAAACAGAGAACTAATTATTCTTACTTCTGGGGTTAAGATCAAAAGAGGAAAACAGACATTAAAATGGTATTAATTGGGGTGCCTGGGTGGCTTAGTTGGTTAAGCATCTCTTGATTTCGGCTCAGGTTGCGATCTCACAGTTCGTGGGATCGAGTCCCTCGAGTCCCACGTTAGGTTCCATGTTAATAGCATGCATGCAGCCTGCTTGGGATTCTCTTTCTGCCCCTTCCCTGCTCGCGTGCATGTGTGCGCGCGCTCTCTCAAAATAAATAAACATTAAAAAAATTTAAAAAACAAATGTAAAAAAATGGTATTAATTAAAGTAGGTTTTTTCAACCTCAGCACTACTCGTATTTTAGGCTGGATAATTTTTGTTTATGGACTGTCCTGTGCAATGTAGGATGTTTACCATCACCCCTGGTCTCTATCCACTATATGCCAAGAGCACTTTCTCCCTCCAGCAGTTGTAACAAGAAATGTCTCCAGACACTGCCAAATGTCCCCTGGAGGAAAAAAATTCACTCATGTTGAGAACCACTGATTTATAATAAAGATTTAAATTTTTTATTCTGGAATATATATTACAAAATTCAAGTATGATCAAGGTTATAAAAATAGAAACATCACTCACATTGTGATTAAATACATGGTGATGAGTTCTAACAGGTGGAAACCAAATGGATTGCACAGACCCACAATGAACAGTCTCCAGGTTGAGATCATGAAGGGCAACTACCATGTTCTCTCCTAAGTGCTCGTCCAAATTTAGAGCACATACTTATATCATGGTTTGTACTGTTATTACTTGTGTGTCTTATTCTCTTCATTACCAAGCCGTTAAATATTTTCTGGGATGGGAATTTAACTCATTCAGCTGTATACACTACAGTAGCAGTTTCCAGATTTTGATTTTAATATGTATACATTTAAAAAAGAAAGAAAGAAAGAAAGAAAAGAAAGAAAAAGGGAAGAGAAGAAAAAGAAAAGAGAAGAAAGAAAAGGAAAAGAGAAGAAAGAAAAAGAAAAGAAAAAAAAAAGAAAAGAAAAGAAAAGAAAAACTGGTATGTGAGGTCCACCCTAAGATTACATTTTTATTTTGACAAATAAGAACAGGAACACCACCACCACTATATAACATCAGTCATTCCAAAAAAGGGAACTTTTCAAATATCAAAAAAATAGGAAAAAGGACCATTTACAGCTTGATGAAAAATTCACACTGCCTGTTATTTTTTCCATAGTGAAAATGTGGACTTCAAAGACTGGCCATCTGGGAACCACAATGACTATTGCACCTTCACGACACTGAAAATGTAACTGGCCTTAAGAAATGTTTGCTGACACAGCGATGAACAGCATGATGGGGTGGAACTGGGCAAAAACGGTCATGACTTAAGCTCTAAGAATTAATGGCTCATCAAATTTGATCAAGCTAACAATGAAAAAAATTATTTTTTTACCTGGTAGTCTCGGAGACCAACCAATATAATGTCTGAGGTATTTATCCAAACCTAAGAAAGAAAAGTCACTGGATGTTACATTTAAAATAAAAAATCAAAGCAACACTCAGTCTTTCCATAAAATACTATTCACTCAACTCTAGGTGAAGTACCTAGATTTAGAATTAGGGGAAAAAAAAAACAACCTATAGTAAGCAGCTGAATATGTTTCAAATCTGTAATTTGGGATGTTAAAAAAAAAAAATGAAACGATCCTTTTAAAACTGAGTTTATGAATTCGAGAAGAATGATGACTAGAAATTTAGTAATTTGTAATAGTGAATTACTCTAAATGGTTACTTATCTATCCATTGTATGTGAGAAAAAAAGTTAAAAACATGCTCTTCCTTCCTTCCCTCCCTTCCTTCCACCAGCCCACATACATAAAGCTGACAAACTCCCTTATAGTTTAGTAACAGGATTAAAAAATAACCCATAAAATCAGAGTCAGAGGAACTTTTATCCAACTCGATTAATTAATCAGCCTTAACATCCACTACGATGGGACATTAATTACTTTCCAAGGTGGCCCATTAAAGATCACAATTCCAGAAATTTAGTATCACCATAACACTTAGTGTAATTCATATTCAAATTTTCTTAACATGCTTTACAACTATTATCACTGTTCTACTGAAATCTCTGAGGAATTCACAAAAATGAGGTTCCTGATCCATAAAAAATATTCCCCCCTTAATCATAATTTTAAAGTAAAACAAATCTCCACACGTACCTTTTTCCTCAATTTTCCTCTGATGTGACATAACCTCTTTACACCATCAAAACACATTGCTTCTAATCGTCCATTTCCCAACATTTTGATTACTTGA
The DNA here is from genome assembly GCA_030068075.1 of Paguma larvata. NCBI lineage: Eukaryota > Metazoa > Chordata > Mammalia > Carnivora > Viverridae > Paguma > Paguma larvata. The sequence goes on from CM057830.1 coordinate 14,541,209, forward strand.
GCATATTCTTGGGGGAGAGAAACGAAAAGTGTACAGGATACTGTTCAACTTTTCATAAAACGGGAACTTAAAAATCCACAAAAAATTGACAAGAACACATAGGTATATTGGTGAGAAATAAATGTGTAGTAAAATAAATACAAGGGAGTGATAAACAGCAAGCCAATGGCAGAGCCAGAATCTAGACGCCATAATTGCCATTTCTATGGCAAAATGTCTCTACTAACAGAAATGCTTTAATTATCTACTCATTTTGAGTCAGCAGAATGACTATGGTCTTCATCTCTACATCCCACAAGGGGCTCAAACTCATGACCAAGATCAAGAGTCACAGGTTCTTGGACTGAACCAGCCAGGCAACCCTTAAATGTATGCTTTACTTTTGGAGATCAAGGTGACGTGTCCCAAAATGTACATTACACCTGATCAATCTCTCACACTTGGATCCTCTCCCACTTTTGGACCTCCTTTTCCTCAAAACCTTTAGAAGCTAATCTCAACATAATCTTTGGTATATGTGGTACATAAAAGGAGCTTAAATGTTACTAACGTCTTTGTGAAATTAGAATTCATTATTAGAGACTCTTATAAAGTTTTTGTGAAGTCACGAAGACACTCTCAGGTAAAATGCCAAACTTTTAATCAAAACCTTTCCAAAATGATACGCAGGAAGCCAACCTGTTTTACTGCTACTTGGAAAACTGAGGAGATGATGAGCATTAGCTTGCACAGGGCCTTGACTAGGGGGCAAGGACGAGTACTGCCTCAGAACCTTTAGTCTACTCAGGTTGTACCTAAGACTGACCTCCAAAGAGAACATCCGCTGATTTGTAAATACACTGAGACCTAACTTTCAAAGGCTCAACTGTGGGGCTGAAGTGAGTTGCTCAGACTACAATGAACCTAGAGCGTCGACATGGTAGGCCAACTCAAAGGCAGTCTGTCTTCCTAAGTGGGGAAAAAGTGATGGTCACAATAAAGTCAACTGTTAATGGAGTGAGAACGAGTAAGGCTAAGAAACTGAAAGGTCTTTTAGCCACAATACGGGTATCATTTTTAGTGGCTTATATATACGCAGCCATGAAAAAATCCACCAAAGTTCCATAAAAGGATAATCAAAGAAGTTGTTAAAATGCTGGAAATTATTGGGATAACTGGAATTCAAAAACAGATTATACATACTATGTATAGAATGTATTCATGCTTAATTATCTGAGCATGATAATTCTATTGTGATTATGAAAGAGAATATATAATACAGCAGTAAGGTAAAGTATCATGATGTCTAAAACTAACTTTAAAATGGTTCAGGAAATACACACACAGGAAGGGTTTAAGGGAGTTCACTGCACTAATACTGCAATTTTTCCAAAGCAGCTTTTGAAATTGCTCAGGGGTTGTGGGGCACTTGGATGGCTCAGTCGATTTTGGCTCAGGTAATGATCTCAGGGTTCGTGAGACTGAGCCCTGCCTGGTACTCTGCGCTGACAACACAAAGCCTACTTGGGATACTCTCTTTCTCTCTCTGCCGCTTCCCTGCTCATGCTTTCTCCTCTCTCAAAATAAATAAACATTAAGAAAAATTGCTCAAAAATATGGGAAACTAATGTTATGGATCTTAGTTTGGAAAGGTCAATTTTCAGTTTTATTGCATTCTATTTTCTGAAATTATATGCTAATAGTACTGGAGAAATGTATGAGGCCAAAACCTATAACTCATTCCTTAAAAATCCATTGTTTAATGAAAATACTATGTAGCATCATTTACTGGGTGGCTCAGTCAGTTAAGAGTCTGACTCCTGACCTCAGGGTTGTGAGTTTAAGCTCCGTGTTGGACTCCACTCTGGGCAGGGAGCCTACTTAAGAAAAAAAAAAAAAGGTCTACTAAATCACGGAATTGTTAACTATAGCTTTTAAGGCTTAGTTCTCCCTGAAATGTACAATTCTTATTCTTAGTTATGAATGTTCATGCAAAGCAATGAAACCTAGAGGTTTACAAAATGCCACCCATCAACACACACTGAGTATTCCAAGAATTAATTACCAATTAGAAGTGTGGGGGGCGGTGGCGAGAAATGGAGGACAAAGAGGAACACACAATTTTATTGCTCAGGATTACAAAGTTATATCTTTTATGTTTAGAAATTGAAAATTCCCTATTTAAAACTATTACTAAAAAAAAAAAACCCCTCACTTACAGAAACGCTTACCTTGTCCATCTTCTTTAAACACCAGCTCTCTTTTTTCAGATTCATTCTCATTCTTACCTCTGCGTCTATTTTTACCTCCTTTACCTAAAGGTTTTAAAGAAAGACATTAATTATTGGCAAAATAGGAAAGAAACTAAATAACTCACAACATGCTTTAAAAAAAATCACTTACATTTAAAAATTCACCTAATGAGGTCACATAATCATATTAAATTTACAATGTCCAATCATATTAAACACAAAGAACATTACTATCCTACCCTTCTTGGAAATTCCTTTTGGGTTATTTCTGTCACAAAATACAAACTGAAAGCAGATACTATAAAAAAGTATATAGATCCCGGAGGACATCTGCATTCAATGACCAAAGTTCCCGGACCACTTGGTTGAGCACGCTGCTCAATGAACCCTTCCCACCGTGGCCCACAAGGGCCAGCGTGGGAGATCGGAGTTACTGATAAATTTCTAAATAAATAAATAGGCCCCCCCTTACAAGACCTCCCCATAAAAGGTCTGAGTTCAATTAGGATGACTGTGCGTGTGGGGGTAAAGTTACAGCTCCTGGAATGGAATATACTGATTTTGTGATGGAGGGAGAACAACTGGCTACCTTCAGAATTTGAATTCTTATAGCAGTAGGAAAGATTCACTGAGTGAAGTTATTTGAAGTTAAAAAAGCACGTTACTACTTTCTGAACTTGAAAGCAACCAAGATGTCCTTCAGTGGCCGAATGGATAAACTATGGTACATCTACACAATAGAATGTTATTCAGCAATAAAAAGGAACATGAAAGAACCTTAAATACAAACTGTTAAGGGAAAGAAGGGCTCTATAAAGGCTGAATTGTGTGATTCCAACTAGGTAACATTTTGGAAAAGGAAAAATTATGCAGACTGTAAAAAAGAAAAAAAATCAACAGTTGCCAGGAGTTGGGTAGGAGGAAAGGAGAGGTAAATATGTGGAACACGGAGGATCTTCAGAGCAGTGAAATTATTATTCTGTATGATATCATAATGGTAGACACATGTCACTATACATATGCCAAAACTCATACAACATACAACATAAGGAATGAATCTTAGCGTAATCTATGAACTTGGCTGGCAGGATGGGAGAAAACAAAGCCCAGATCCTACTAATATACTGGCTCAAGTTAACAACATGCTAGGAGGGAGTATGAGAATTCTACTTCCTGCTCATTTCTCTACAAACGTTAAATCTGCTCTAAAAAACAAAGTCCCATTAAAAAACGGGTGTCTGCATGAAACGATGCTCAAGGTCACTCATCATCAGGGAAATACAAATCAAAACCATACTGAGATACCACCTCACACCAGTCAGAGTGAACAAATCAGGAAACTACAGATGCTGGTGAGGATGTGGAGAAACAGGCAGCCTCTTGCACTGTTGGTGGGAATGCAAACTGGTGTAGCCACTCTGGAGAACTGTGTGGAAGTTCATCAAAAAAATGCAAATAGAACTACCCTATGACCCAGCAATAGCACTGTTGACAATCTACCCAAGAGACACAGGAGTGCTGATGCATAGGGGCACGTGTACCCTGATGTTCACAGCAGCACTTTTGACAATAGCCAAATCATGGAAAGAGACTATCAACTGACGAATGGATAAAGGTGTGGTGTGTGTATATATATATATATACACACACACACACACACATACACACAATGGAATACTACGCAGCAATGAGGAAAAATGAGGGGAGAGGGGTGTGTGTGGGGGGGGAGGGAGAGTGGGTGATGGGCACAGAGGAGGGCACTTGTTGGGATGAGCACTGGGTGTTGTATGGAAACCAATTTGACAATAAATTAGTAAAACAACAACAACAAAAAACAGGGGTGTTTGGGTGGTTCAGTCATTTGAGCGTCAACTCTTGATTTTGGCTCAGGTCATGACCCCAGTGATGAGAGAAACAAAGGCAAGAAAAATGTAGTTTAAATTAGGGGCACCTGGGTGGCTCAGTCGGTTAAGCGTCCAACTTTGGCTCAGGTTGTGATTTCGTGGTTCCTGAGTTCAAGCCCCGCATCGGGCTCTGTGCTGTCAGCTCAGAGCCTGGAGACAGCTTCGGATTCTATTTTTCCCTCTCTCTCTGACCCTGCTCTGCTTGTATTCTATCTCTCACAAAAATAAACAAACATTAAAAAAATTTTTTTAAATGTAGTTTAAATTAAATCCCCTTACAGCTTATAGCCCACTGATAGATACCAGAGACCTGTAGCATGTAACTGTCCACAAGGAGTTTATGGCTGCCATAATGCCATAAATGTTTACATGATATTAAAAACTAAAAGCGGGGCACCTGAGTGGCTCAGTCGGTTAAGCGGCCAACTTCAGCTCAGGTCAGATCTCACAGTCTGTGGGTTCGAGCCCTACATCGGGCTCTGTGCTGATGGCTCATCAGAGCCTGGAGCCTGCTTCAGATTCTGTGCCTCCCTCTCTCTCTGCCCTTCCCCTGCTCACACTCTGTCTCTATGTCTCTCAGAAATAAATAAACGTTAAAAAAAAAAAAAAAACTAAAAGCAACCGGGGTCTGAGTGGCTCAGTGGGTTGAGCGTCCGAGTTTGGCTCAGGTCATGATTTCTGGGTTCACGGGTTCAAGTCTCACATCCGGCTTTGTGCTGACAGCTCAGAGACAGCCTGCTTCGTATTCGGTCTCTCTCTCTCAAAAATAAACATTAAAAAAAAAACCCAAAAAGTAAAATCAACCTTATTTTGACAATAGCTAAATCTTCAGAGTCCTCTAAGACTTTGCTTTCAGCATACAGAAATTCCTCAGAAACTAACTTTCTCTCTATCTCCCCTCCCTCCACGAACTTAAAAGTATAGCATCAGTCACTCCTCACAACCCCAGTGCAGCTCTTTCTGTCCCCGGGTTCTGTTCCCCATGGTATAATAAAATCACCTTTTTGCACCAAAGATGTCTCAAGAATTCTTTCTTAGCTGTTTGCTCACGAACCCCACTTCAAATTTCTTCACTAGGGTCGTGGGATTGTGCTGAGCATGAAACCTGCTTAAGATTCTCTCCCTCTTCTCTGCCCCTCTCCCTTGCTTGCTCCCAAGCAAGTGCACTCTCTCTCTAAAACAGGGATGAAATCAGCAAAATCTAGACAATGGGGGCAATACAACAAGACAATTTGTTTTCCTCGCTAGGTACATTACGGGGGAGGGGGGATCTGATGGATGGGGAACTTACAGATTTTTTAAGACTTAAAAGACATTATCAACCAATGGCAATGTGTAGACCAAATAAGTACCTAAATGTTTATTATACTAGTATACTTTTGTACATATGTATATATTCAAAATTCTTCATAATATAAATTTAAAAATGAATACCACAAGGTGAAGAAGAGTATAAAGCTACCACTGGTGTAAAAAAAGAAAAATGCATATTCATATTTGCTTATATATACATAAAAAAAACCTCTGGAAAGGCATATGCAAAAAATTAACAATGACTGTGAAGAAAACTGGTTGGCAACAGGACATGTTCTGGAAAGAGACTGCACTTTTCATATTGTGAAATTTGAATTGTGAATATATTTACTATTCAAAAATTAAAAAAAAAATACTTCAACAAAAAGCAGAGGTTTATGATCCTTTGGGTGGAAAAACTGGCAAAAGGTCAGTGTCCTTATTACACATACCACGAAGCAGGCCTAGCCTAGCCATAAAGAGACAAACAGGAGGAATATTTCTGAGATGGAAACAAGAATATTTCTGATCTGATGACCAGATGTAGAGGGAGGGAGGGAGAAGTAAAGAATGAATGGAGCTTTCACAAAAAACTTCTCAGGATCTCAGTTACAGACTACGGAAAATGGGGGAGTTAGAACAGAAGATATAAATACCTCCACATTCGTTCTACCACTTAAAATTTTAGATTCTTTTATCTACTGATATCCTTATAAAAACCATAATTCTCTCCCACCCCTTGTTTTTCATACTTTCAATGACACTACTGATCATTTCCCAACTCTTTTTTCCGACTTAGAGGGACACTTGCACTATTCTTGATCTTTACCAGCCCCCGCCCCACATTATGCCTAGTCCTCTGGAGCTTCATTAATTCCCAAGTCCCATCACCTGCTAACTCACTTTCTCAAGAAATTAAATTCTCTTTTACCTATCACTTCTATGCTAATAATTTTATCTCAGCCCGCTATTTCAACTAAGCACTGGTTTCATATTACCAATGGCTCATGTGAATGGGCTACTGTCATCTCAAGCTCAAGATTTTATTCAAATCTCATTTTTTTTCTTTACAAAGCTGGTCTTTAATCAACACCCCCATTTCTGTTAGTGGTAACATGATCACCTTAAAGAACATAAATCTCTCAACCTATAAACACGCCAGTCACCTCTCAATACTTCCTTTCTACTATCTTATACTTCAATCCAAGTAGACTTCTCACTGTCCCAGTAACTCACCCTTAACAAGCCCATGCCTATGAGACAGGTACTATTTTGTCTTTATTTCACAAGAGATAATAATCTTTGAAAGGTTAAGTGACTTATCCAAGGCGATATCACATGAAGTGAGATCTGAGATTTGAAGTGAGAGCAGTATGTCTCCACTTAACTGTACTCTTAACCACTATACGATAAAGTCACCCATTAACTTGTCACAACCACCCTATGAAGTAATAACATTTATCCCCAGTTTACCAGGGAGTTCACTGGAGCTCAGAGAATCAACTCATTTAATGTATTTCAGTGTGTTTGGGTGAAGAGACTCAAACCTAATCTTTTTGTTCCTGGCTCTCACATTAGGGTTTCTCTCCACAGCATTTTGTTCCCATTCCCGAACCAACTAAACCACACTCGTGGCCATTTTCAAAAGGTAGGAAAGGGGCGCCTGGGTGGCTCAGTCGGTTAAGCGGCCGACTTCAGTTCAGGTCATGATCTCACGGTCTGTGAGTTCGAGCCCCGCGTCGGGCTCTGTGCTGATGGCTCAGAGCCTGGAGCCTGCTTCACATTCTGTATCTCCCTCTCTCTCTGCCCTTCCCTTGCTCACGCTCTGTCTCTATGTCTCTCAAAAATAAATAAAAACGCTAAAAAAAAAAGGTTAAAAAAAAAAGGTAGGAGAAAGGCTTTAAGTGGTAGTGATATTAAAGAACTCATGGGAAGAACCTGCAAGCTGCAAAAGGTTCACAGTCCAAAAAAATTAATGAATGTGCACCCAGCCACTGCAAAGACAGACACATAACTTCTAGAAGCCACTGCACTTAATCAGTCCTAGGAGCAGTCTCATAATGCTCTGCGCTATTGTCGGGTGGGCCTCTATAATTTCCGGACCCACCCAGAGTCCTTCTTCTGCTTCAAGCCATTAATCATTCCAGCCAGATCTGCAAACCAGAGTGAAAGCTCCTTTAGAGCAAGAATCTTACAGGCTTTGTTTACTGAGTTCTATACCTGAGGCTGGGCAATTCTTTGAATGAATCCGTTAAGAGTAGTCCATACATTCCTAAAGGAGTGGCAATTTTAAAGTTAAAGGTAGTAACTTCCTCAAAGTGTGGGAGCACTTTACTCCAAATGGTCATCATGAGTGGACCAAAGGATACCCTTTTTCCTGAGGTAATAAGCCAAAAGAATCTAGAGAATTCTAGAGGAAACAAGCTGTCAAGAATCAGTCCAAAGCAAAAGTCATTCAACTCACGGTTCATGGCAATTTATATCCTTGTGAAATCATCACCAAGATTATATCCAAAGGACTTCTGGCTTTTCCAATAAAGAAAAAAAAAAAAAAAAAAAACACCCATGAAATTTATTTCTACATTAGTAAAACTCATCTCATAAAATCCAGGGGTCTTGGAAAGCACTGCTCCTCTAAGGGAACAGATTGGTTTTACATGTACTGGAATGATAAACACCATATTCAGAATGGTGCTTACCTCCAGAAAAACAGGAAGTCAGGGGAAGAGGACTGGAGAGAGGGACAAAAAGGGCTTTAACTGACTCCGTGTTTTAACTTCTCAAGTTCAAAATAATAGATTCCCAGGTGCTCACTCTATTATATTTTTTGTGTACTTCGAATATTATTTATAAAGAATGACCTAATGTTTGACAATTTATCAGAATTAACCATACCCTGATCACTCCCCTCTTTTTACTGCTGTGTAATGGAATACAACTTTTTTTTTTTAAACGTTTTTATTTATTTTTGAGAGACATAGAGACAGAGTGTGAGCAGGGGAAGGGCAGAGAGAGAGGGAGACACAGAATCCAAAGCAGGCTCCAGGCTCTGAGCCATCAGCACAGAGCCCGAGGCGGGGCTCGAACTCACAGACAGTGAGATCATGACCTGAGCTGAAGTCGGCTGCTTAACCAACTGAGCCACCCAGGCGCCCCAGGAATACAACTTTAAAAGAGGCTAGTGAACTAGATGGGATTTAAAGAAGAAGTTTAATGCAGGAGTCCTGTTCCGTCTGGCGGAACCTATTATTATTCATCTGAGAGTGACATCAACAAAAGGTAGGTGACTTAATCTAACAAATATTTATTGAGCATCTACTGAGTGTCAAGGGCTAGCAATTCAATGTGATTAAGACGGGTACCATCACTGCCTATTAGAGCTTACAGTCTAATGAGAGAATTGGAAGTCTTCTCACTAGAAATAAAAGAATAAGATACTTACTGAGGTGGTCCAATTACCATCCAAGAGGAAATAAGAGATTAGACAGGTTACAAGAAAACTGTGACTTTTAAAACCCTATTTTTACCCAGGATAATTAGCAGTAAAATGCTTCAAAAAGGATCTGCAAGCTAGATTTCTGAGGGCAGTGGAGTGCCATGGGAGAACTGCACCAAATCTTGCACAGAAATGCAAGCAAGTACCCCAAGCAATAAAATGAGTAGCCACAGCGACAAAGAAGAAATAAGGTAGAATCCCTGGAGCCGGCTGTGAGAGAAAAGAGAATAGAAGTAGGCCTGGGTCCAGGCAGGGGTCTCAAGGATGAAGGACCAAAGGAAACTTCCCGTGGGTTGTGTAATATGCTCCTCTCCTGAGGGAAATACAATGATTTCCCTGTTTCGACTGGCACAGTTTCCTTGGAGAAATTAAAAAGATAACTTAAAGAGGATAATTTCTTTAGGACTCTTCTGCTTTTAGGTAGATTAGGTCTTCCATTTTGGAAATTCCAAATAAACTTATCTTCAAGACTGAGAATTTGTGGACGTTTAGCTTCAGAATGGAGAAAACTTAAAGGTCTTTACTCTCAATACAATATATACAAGATCTGAAGCAAAAACAAGAAAACCTGGTTAAATATGGAAGAAATGTTCTGGGGTTTAAAAAAAAAAAAAGGCAAACCCTGTAAAGGGATAGGGAAGAATAATTCTCTAGAAATGAACCCTAAATATGTAAATGTGCATTAAGGTTTCATTCACTGTTTAAAAGGGAGAGGGAGTAGTCTCAACAACACTCAAGTATTCATAAAGAAACCCATGTAGGAGTACCTGGTCACTTAAGCAAGCGTTACTCTTTCAAAGTTAAGAACTGCTTGCAGAGCTTAATTCTCCTTGCCCAGGAAGGCCAAAGGCGCCCATTTGGGAAACCCTGGCCGCCCGGGAGAGGTCTTCCCAGAGGTCCATAAAGCGCCGCGGTCAGTCTGGCGCGAATCGGGAGCAAAAGCCCACGTTCTCCCGCAGGAGGCCCTACAAAAATGGCGTCGGCTCCACCCCAATGTGACCAAACTGGTACACAAGAGTAACTTCTCCGCACCTTTCCAAAGCCCCAAACCGCGTCTGGATCGCCCAGCAGCGTGCAAGCAAGGAGAGTAAGGTCACTGCGGCCTGGGCAATGCGGAGGGCCGCGGACAGGAGAGACCGGGTGTAGGGGAGTCGTGGTCCCGGGTTTCAAGGCGGCATTACCTTTATTCTTGGGCATGGCGGTGACGGCGGCCTCCCGGCGTTTCCGACTCTTGTCGGGGTGGTGGTGGTGGTGGCGGCGGCGGCGACTCTTCCGAGGAGCCCCAAGGGCAACGCGTGGGACCGCGCGGTACCAAACAAGCAAGCGTGGCCGGGTCGCGTGCGCGGGAGACTCTCCCAACCGAGTTCTTCCGAGATCCGCCTGCGCCCACGCTCAGCCGCAGCAAATGGCGTCGCGACTGCTTGCGTCGCTTTTCCCCGCCTCCCAACGCCGGCTGGCCCGCCCCCACCTCCGGGGCCCTAAGGCGCAGGCGTGACCGACTAACCCCTCCCTCCTCCCCCCCCCACCCCAATGTTAGGGCGGAGGGTGACGCGCTTTTGAAGCTTTCAGGGTAGTTCGCAGAAACACGCAAGGGGCGGCGGGACCGTGAGCGGGAAGCAGGAGTCGGGGAGAGAGTGGGCGGGGCCCAGGCGTCATAGTAAAGGACCGATTCAGGTGGCGCCTCCTGCTGGCTGACATCAGACCTCTCTGCTGCTTTGTGACAAACACGTGTCTCCGGGTTCGGGTTCGAGCTGCTGACTCATTAACTAATCTCATAGCTAGTTTTAACTTGGCTCTTTCACCCGCCCGACCAGGTCTGGGTCCTGAGGGGAAGGGCAAGACTTTCCTGTCATCTCATTACCAAGGCATAATATTTGCATGCCATTTAGTTATTACTTTATAAATATCTGTCTTCCCTACCTCATTGTAAGCAGAAACTACATCTGTTGCTTACTGTTCCCACCATTTAGCAGAATGTCTGGCACATAGTAGGTGCTCAATATACACAGCAAGGGAGGGAGGGGAAAAGACAAACTCAATGTTATGGGCTGAAATGTGCCCTCCCAAATTTCGTATGTTGAATTCTTAGCCCCTAACACCTCAGAATGTGACTGTATTTGGAAATAGGGTCTTTAAAGAGGTAATTAAGTTGAAATGAATTCATCAAGGTGGGCCCAAATGCAATATTGACTGATGTCTGTATAAGAAAAGGAAATTAGGGGACTCCTGGGTGGGCGGCTAAGTGAGTTATGTGTCAGATTCTCGGTTTTGGCTCAGGTCATGATCTCGCAGTTGGTGCATTCGATCTCTGCACTGACAGTGCGGAGCCTGCTTGGGATTCTCTGTCTCTGCCCCTCCTGTACTCTGTCTCTCTCTCTTTCAAAATAAATTAATAAACTTAAAAAAGAGAAGAGATTAGGACACAGGCACAAAGGGAAACACCATGTGAACAAAAAGGTGGCTGTCAACAAGCCAAGGAGAGGAGCCTCAGAAGACACCAACAGTGCAGGCCTCTCGATCTCAGACATCTAGCCTCTAACACTGTGAGAAAATAAATTTTTGCTGTTTAAGCCATATTCAGTTTGTGGTATTTTCTTACAGTAATCCCAGCCAACGACTACAGCTGACTATGCAGGACATATAACTTCACTTTAAAGTAAACTCATTTTCGGGCCACCTGGGTGGCTCAATCGGTTAAGCATCGGACTCTTGATTCCGGCCCAGGTCATGAGCTCAAGGTTGGTGGGTTGAGCCCCACATCTGGCTCTGTGTACTGACTGTGAGAAGCCTGCTTAGAATTCTCTCTCTCTCCTTCTCTCTGTCTGCCCCTCCCCTGCTCATGTGCGTGTGCTCTCTTTCTCTCTCTCTCTTAAAATAAATAACTTAAAAAAATAAATTTATTTTAAATAAATCACTTATTTTTTTTATTTTTAAAAATGTTTATTTTTGAGAGAGAGAGAAAGAGAAAGAGAACAAGTGGGGGAGGGGCAGAGAGAGAGCGAGACACAATCTGAAGCAGGCTCCAGGCCCTGAGCTGTCAGCCCAGAGCCCAATGCCGGGCTCAAACTCAGGAGCCATGAGATCATGACCTGAGCCAAAGTCGAATGCCTAACTGACTGAACCACCCAGGCACCCCTAAACAAATCACCTTTCCGCAAACATTAGAGTTTTGGCATTATCTCTCTAGGGAAATGGACATACCTAAGTGACAGAGAAATGAAGTATAATTGTTGAAAACAGTGGTTCTATATCGGGGACATTTGACAGTGTCTGGAGTATTTCTAGTTGTCACAACTGGGGACTGCTGCTGCTGCTGGCACCTAGTGGACAGAGGCCAAGAATGCTAGTAAGCATCCTACAGTACAGGTCCCCCACCCTCAAACAAAGCATTATCCAGCCCAAAACACTAATAGAGCTGAGGATGAGAAACCGATGGCATGCATTTCTTAGAGGGAAACTAAAAGACGATCGGCACTCAAAGTTCTGGGTTTCTCTTTTCATTTGCAATATTTTGTACTATTCACAATTGAGGATGAAGGGTATCTAGGAAAATTATTTAAATTTTACTTCAAGGACAGATGATTATGAACTTGGGCTTTGAAGTCAGAGCTGGGTTCAAATGCAGCTTTGCAGCAATTTATTACTCTATGACCGTGGACAAGTTACTTAACCAATTTAAAAGTCTCAGTGTCTCAGCTGTGAATTGGGTATAGGAATAGTAGTTGCCATAATGGGTTGTTGTGGGAATTAAATTCATATAATGCATTCAGTGTTTAGCAGTTGTGCCTAGCACATGGTAAGTTATCAGTTGGACTCCAAAGTGTCTGGAAGTTCAAATATTTAATTTTTTTTAACGTTTATTTATTTTTGAGAGACAGAGAGACAGAGCATGAGCAGGGGAAGGGCAGAGAGAGAGAGGCAGACACAGAATCTGAAACAGGCTCCAGGCTCTGAGCCATCAGCACAGAGCCCGATGCGGGGCTTGAACTCACACACCGTAAGATCATGATCTGAGCTGAAGTCGGCCGCTCAACCGACTGAGCCACCCAGGCGCCCCTGGAAGTTCAAATATTTAAAAACCAAAAGTCCCTGCCAACTACTCAGTATAAAACCCCAAAGGAGAGAAAAAAAATCAGGCTTCATTTTTCTGTTATAGGATGGTCCTGACATTTGACCGATCATCAGAATCTCTTGAAAAGAGGTTAGTCATAGGGACATCTGGGGGAAACAGGCACTGAGCAGAGGACAAAGACCCTGAGTGGGCGCATGTTTGGTATATTCAAGGAATAGCAAGAAGGCCAGGGTGGCTAGAACACAGTAAGCCAGGGGGAGTTGGAGTTGGGGCAGATGAAATCAGAGCAGGAGAGAGACCAGATCACTTGTTATAATCCTTGGTAGGTTTTGAAGAGATCATTTCAGCTTCTATATTAAGAATAGACTTCAGGGGCGCCTGGGTGGCTCAGTCGGTTAGGTGTCCTGATTTGGGCTCAGGTCATGATCTCACACCTGTGGGTTCAAGCCCCTCATCTGGCGCTGTGCTGACAACCCAGAGCCTGGAGGCTGCTTCGGATTCTATGTCTCTTTTCTCTCTGCCCCTTCCCCGCTCACGCTCTGTCTCTCTCTCTCAAAAATAAATAAAACATTAAAAATAAAAAAGAATAGACTGTAGAGGAGTAAGGGAGAAAATACATCATGCAGGATGCTACTACAATTGCCTTGGACTAGGATATAAGATTTCTTTGTGACACGATGAGAATGTTCTAAAATTACATTATGATAATGGTTACACAACTCTGTAAAAATATTAAAAAACAAAAAATTATACTCTTTAAATGGGTGAACTTTATGGTATGTAAATTATATCAATAAAGCTGTTAAAAAAAAACTGGGAAAATGGATCTGAGAAGAAATGAAAGAATTGACAAATGGTACTGAGAGCTTAGTTGAGATTAGAAAACATAAACTTGCAGTGGCAGCAATTTGCAAAATTGTATGTTTTTCCCAACATATCAGTTACTGCTCAAGTACAGTATAAAAGCAAGGATGTAAGGCAGTTCAGGGTGCTTCTGAGGTAGAAGTTCGGGTGATCAACTATTAGGCAATGAGGTTCGGCCTGGTAGTAGAGGAAAAAAAGAATGAGGATTCAGGGTAGGGGGTGGGGAGAAATCAAAGGTATATTTCAGTTCCTTAATATGAGTTATTATTTCTTTTTAAAAATTTTTTATTTTTATTTATTTATTTTTTTAAATGTTTATTCATTTTTGAAGGAGAGACAGAGAGGGAGCAGGGGAGGAGCAGAGAGAGAGGGAGACACAGAATCCAAAACAGGCTTCAGGCTCTGAGCTGTGAGCATAGAGCCTGATGCGGGACTGGAATTCACCTGAGCCAAAGTCAGACGCTCAACCAACTCAGCCTCCCAGGTGCTCCTTATTTTTATTTTTTTTAATGTTTATTTTTGAGAGAGAGGGAGAGATTGTGAGGGGGAGAGAGACAGACAGAGAGGGAGACAGAATCCGAAGCAGGCTCCAGGCTCTGAGCTGTCAGCACCGTCTGATGCGGGGCTCGAACTTCTGAACCGAGAGATCATGATCGGAGCCAAAATCAAGAGTCGAACATTTAACCTACTGAGCCACCCAGGCGCCCCTATGACATACTATTTCTGATGATCTGGCCCCTATCTCTCGAACCTTATATCTTCTTACGTTTTAAATTCCGTTCATACAGAACTTTTTATTTTCTTGAGTGTCTCTAACTCTCTCTGTACATTCTATTCTACCCTTCCTTCCCCTTTTACATTGCAGCATAATCATTGTTCTCTTAGAAGGTCTGTCCTGATCCTTAGGCAACTCTGCTATATATTCCTACAGCACCCTACACTTCCTTCACCTAATTTTGCTAGTGTCAGTCAATTCTATTATTTTAGGGTGGAGTAAAGAAATTTCTGGATCTACAAAGCTGCAGAAGAGTGACCACGGCAAAAACTGATGCTCCATGCTGGCTTGTCTGAGGAGCCAGATGTTTCTTTAGATAACTAAGGTAGGTAGGCTGGCTAATGGACCCCAAAGATGTCCATGTCCTAATCCCTGGAAACTGAATATGTTATCCTACAATGGTAAAAGGAATTAAGATTGCAGATGCAATTAATGTTGCTAGTCAGTTGACCTTGAGATGGGGAGATTACCCTGGATTAATTGAGGGGGCCAGTCACGAGTCCTTAAAAGTGGAAGAAAAGGAGGAGAAGAGCAGCCAGAGGGATTCACGTGGAGATGACTCCACCCACTGTTGCTAGTTTTGAAGATGGAGTTAGGGGGCTACGAGGCAAGGAATGCAGGTGGCCTTTAGAAACTGGAAAAGGCACGGAAACAATTCTCCCCTAGAGCTTCCAGAAAGGAATTCAGCCTGTCCAACACCTTGGCCCAGTGAGACCCATATTTGACTTCTAACCTACAGAACTGTGAGATAATAAATTTGTATTGTTTGAAGCCACTAAGTTTGTGATTTGTTAAAGCAGCAGAAAACAAATACAGCAACATTCCCATGTCGCCTCTGTATAATGTCAAGTCGACCTCGAAGCTCTCCATCTTAACCTAAATACCTAAATTAATCCAAGTGGATAGTCCCTAAACCATCTGTTTTGGGCTGATCTGCGTCTCCCTCCACATGCATATGTCGAAGCCCTTACCCCTTGTACCTTGGAGACATTTAAGGTCTTTAAAGAGGTAGTAGAGTTAAAATGAGGCTGTTAGGGTAAGGCCCTGGTGCAATGTGACTGGAGTCCCTGTAAGAGGAAGAGACACCAGGGGTGGGATGACTACATGAAGAGGCAGCAAGAGGATGGCCGTCCGCAAGCCAAGGAGAGGCAGAAGAACCCAACCCTCTGCTGGCACCTTGATCTTGGACTTCCAGGCTGCAGAACTGTGAGAAAATAAATTTCTGTTGTTGAAGCCACCCAGTCTGAGCTACTAATAAATACACCATCATAATATAAAAAAAAACTACTAAAAATGTCAACTGGGAAGGAAAAGGGCTAACTGTAGGCCTATAACCCATTCCCTCTCTACCAGGAATCAATGACCTCAATCAAATTTCCTTTTAAATGTGCCAATGATATTTACTAGCAAAAAGAAAATGAAAAGTCCTCGTCTCTCAAATGCCATTAGTAAGATACATTTGGTCTATAGAGATGGCTTATTGTAAAACCTGGAGCTTATGGATTTATGAAGCATGGTTGGCTTGAGATTATGGGCTCACCATTTGTGCAATTAATGATGTATTAAAAAAAGATGCTGCAAAACCAAATTATTTAAGCAATGTCTCCACATACATTGCTCAGAAGGAAACATGTCCTTTAATTTGGAGTTCAAAATGTACCATAATGAGGAAGAAAGTGTGTATTTTGGAGCTAAGTCTGATAATCTTGGACTTCTCCAAGAAAAGCTTGTTTCATCTGTGTTTGGTGATCACTCTGCATCCTTTGAATCATTACTCAAGTTTGGTATTGGGTAAGATCTATGACTTATGAGTCTGATGTGACACTCTTCGGGCTAACCAAGACTTTGCATACAAAAATAATTTTGCACTTCTTACTCAGAAACATTCCTGTTCTAAGTTCTATCAGTCCAATCTGGACTGATACTATACTTTGGACAGAATTTTGCAATATGAAGGATTAATTAGCATATAATTGAAATAACCTGATAAATGACATACATGCATTTATTTGAAACTTTATTATATAAATTTTCATTTCTTTTAAAGATTACAAAACCTGTCCGGTGACAGGAATACAAGCAATATTGTTCCAGGATTATTCATGGATACATCTGAAAGAGCTTAGATTACACATTAATAGTATGATTTGAAAACTTCCCAGATTAAACTCTTAAAACAATTTAAAGTATTCAGTGATATTTAATCCTTTACAAGCATTTCATAATTATGGCAGCAGGTGCCAAGCATCTGATGTGATTTAACCACCGATAAAAGGTACAATACATAGGAACTCATGATAAGGTACCTTGGGCTTCTGGCATGCCTCACTAGAGAGAAACTAGTATAAAGTAAGATCATGTATAATAGTAGAAAAATACTTGTGATTTTTTTTCTTTTTTAAAAACTGTTTAAGTAGATGCCCACCCCATTCCCACCCAAGGCCAGAAATGCAAAATAATTACAACCCTTAGATGTATACCTTCCCTTTTGCTCAGGGTAAGAGTTAAGATAAACCTAATACATGTACATAATTTTAAGAATTAAAAACTCATCACCCACAATTATTAAGGATGCTAAGGAATGGCAATTATAAAAAAAAAAAGCTTTAGATGGTAAACTACACTTAGAGAAACATAAACCAAAACGTTTATCCTTATGCCCTTGCTTTGTATTTAAAAGTTCTACTTTAAATACTTGTTTGAAAAACTCAGTATACAGTTCACTCAGTACTATAGTGATAATAGGAGTAAAGACTTTCATTTCCATTAGACAATGAACTAATCTACTTAGACTATTACAGAGACTCTCCTCTCACATATGTTTACATATTTTGTATTCAAATGGTACGTGCTCTCAAGAGGTTTTCTTGAGGTTTGCATCTCTGAACTTAGTCTCTAAATTTTCCTTTCCACTAATTTCTATTCAATGTCATATACTTTGCTAGTTGCTCTGGGAGAAGTCATGGACATTTAAACAGCTTATCATGCACTTCAAGGTTATATGGCAAAATAATGAGGAAAGTGCCTTAAGAGGTAGGAAGTAGACTCTCATCCCAACCCTTGGTATGCCCTGTTATGAACAGTTAAAAGACTAGAATCAAAGTGGTAAATGTGAGACTGATAGTAATACGAGGCTTAAGAGAATTAAGTCGACTTAATTACCAGAATTCTTTGAGAACACTCAGTCACATTGGAACCAGTTACAAGTCACTTGACCACACAAAATACAGCAGTGTCAGAAGTACATAAAGCACACTGTAGATACAAATTTTTCTTGGCCATCCATATTTAGGTATTATCACTCTGTAGATTCTTCACTAGAAAAAGTGGTTAAACGTGGCTCTGCAGAATACCACAGTCCCAAGAAAGCAAATTTCATTCCTTCATTAATTGGTCTCCACCAATGGTCACTTGGGGAAACCAGCAAAATGTAAGCAATCTGGAGGTGAAAAGAGGACTATTTTCACTAATTGAAATAAAAATACTGAGTTAAGTCAACTTATCTGTGAATTAACTAAAACTCAAAGTATGTGTCTAGTTTGAGAGTCACAAGGAGTTGAAGCTTTCAGAGGGACAGAACTCTAGGACTAGATCAGAACCTCTTGGTTTAAGCACCAAGGGTCAACTGTGGAACCCATCGCATTTGTTCATCACTGAAAACAGACCTTTTCTAACCCTTTATATTCCTGAGATATCTGTCCTAATGCCTTCATAAATCTCACAAATGCTTGATACTACCATGAGAATTTTCTCTATAAAATATGGTAAAGCAAGCTGAAAAATGTTCCATCATTTATAAAGGCCAGGAAGTAGAGAATATCAAAGCCATGTTGACTCCCATACTGATTAAACACATCTGTACCAGGGCTCCCAAATCTTGAATGCTGTTCTGCTCTCACCCCAGGCTGGACCTACCTCAGCCCCTTTCCAACTCCACCCTTTCTGCTTACTCATGAAGCCTTTGCACCCCTCTACCCTTTTAGGTCTTTCCTGTACTTAGGGTGCAGGGCACAATCAGGCCAGCCCCACCTCCCATGTGTCCTGGCCCCAACAGCAACTACTTCTTAAAATTAGGTGGTAAACGGTTGATCCAAACCCATAGTTTGCGGCCCATGGCATGTGAAATGTGAATCTCTACTGCATACACACCACACCACCCACTAAGTGATTTTTCCCACACATTAACCTTGCAGCATCTTGATTCTGTGCCTTGGCAAAATCATTGCATTTTCTGGACTTCTGGGGTTGTTTGTGAATGAACAAATCCACATCAAAACTGTTAAAGTTAAGGAAGGGTCTATTGTACTTAGAAAAAGGAATCTCTATAAATTAGAAGGAGCTGAAATGATTTACATAAAAAATTTAAAAACTTACCTTAATTTAACATCATCACTTGAAAGGGAAGATACAAAACGCATGGTAGTGTAATCCATATTTTTCAGCATGTTCTTGGCAAAGTTAAATGCAATCTTCAATTCTAGATATTATTTTGGATTGTAAGCTAAGAAGGGGTTTGTAAAAGTGGCCTGATAGTTTACTTCCTTCTTTCACAATGAAATATCTTTAAGACTGCACTAAAATCTTTCTGGGAGAAGCCCTGGTAACCTGCAGAACGAAACGGTTAAGGGCCCGGAGGAACTGGACTCAGAAATTAATGAAAAGGTAAACCTTTTCATGCAAGCACTACATTTAGAACACAACTATTGGCCAAGTTTGTCTGTTCTAAGTCAAAGGCAATAGGAACACCAGGATCACAGATGAAATAAAGTAAGCTCATGAACTGCATTTTAGGCAAAAGCCTTCACTTTTGTGAACATATGACTGGCTTTTCTCCAATAAAACTGGCAGCTGAAGTAGGCAAAGAAGGCAGTATCTTTGAAAGCAATCAACTTGGCATTCATATACCAGTATTGTCCTAAGAAATATATATATATATTTCTTAGGACAATATAATAATATTATATTTGGGTGATAATATGAAGGGAAGGCAGCGTGGTGTTAACGAGGGTAAAAAACCAAACGAGAGTCTGCTTTGGGTCTTAGGTTCTTTACATCCAATATGGGAAAGTTGGACTAGATAATTTATAAGGATTTACACATTTACTTCTGGTTCTAAGACTATGATGGACAACACGCCTAAGCAATTATGGAATAGCAACAGTGTCCAAAATTTGCAAATGTATCTTTTTTTCTACCCAGAGTTACATTAACATTTTACAAGTGATAAGAATTTGGGATGGTCATAGTTTTTGGGATGGTCATAGTTTGAAATACTGAATAGAGAAAGAAAGAGAAAAAAGCTTTCTTTCCAGGCAATGAGAAGCAGTTTTTGATAGTTAGCATTCATATACTCAAAAATTAAAAAAAAAAAAAAACTTTCTTGTACTAGATCTTCTGAAATCCCTCCTCCTTTATATTTTTTGTTTAGAAGATAAACTTACATTTGATTTCTATGCAACAATCATTTTGTGTCACTTAAACAAAATTAATATTACAGATTTTCCCTTTCTCTTTAGTTGCACAGAGGAGAAATTAAGAAATAATATGTGGCTTCCAAGACATTTAACTAAAGTATGCTTTCTTGGCTTTGTATTTTCAAGGGAAGATTTAAAGCTTCGGTCAGGGAAAAAAGACTTCTGATGTAATGGCTCAGTACATGACTAAGATCCACTGGGCACATTCTTGATAAGGCTAAACTAAACCACTTTTTCCTCGTTCGTGTTTTTCATATTATAAATTGATGTATGGTAGATAGCTTGACCAAAATATAGGTAATAATGGATACAAAAGTTTCTTTAATCAAATAAAATTGTGAAAACTACCCAAATTAGATGTAAGTAATGAATACTGTAATAGAAGCAGACCCAGTAACCACTATGAAAGCTGATGATTTCTGGAGTTAAAGGAAACATGTGGCTATAAATCATCAGAAGGAATTCAGAAAACACTCAATGGTGAACATTCACTTAGCCTACCTTAGCTATGATTTCAGGTGAGAACAGATACTGTTTGATCAAGAATGTTTTATTCCCTCGAATAAGAAAGTTTAAATACAATTTCATGTAGAGGCTGGTGGCCTTTAGTACATTCGAATTAGTGTTTAATATAGAGCATTGTAATGGGATAGAATTCATTATGATTTGCCTTTTTTCCAAGAAAAGCATACTTTTCTTGCAGGTATATAAGAACAGGTATCCTGTTATTCATATGCTAAATTCTGCAACTTGATCTATTTAAACATGAAAGATCCGATGGGACTTGAATGACCTGTTGCTAAATTTTCCTTTGCCAATCTCTTCACCATAACTCTTAAAGGCCTTTGATGTATATTGGCAAAATCCCAAATTATATGCCAAATACTAAATATGGATACTATTCAAGATTAAAAGTGCAAGAACTACTTCCTTAATTAAGGAAAAAAGAACCCTAAGGAGTTGCAACGTATATGGACTAACTTCAGAGTTGTACTCTTGATGTCATGCCACACACATGTGATAACTTCCTCTACCTTAACAGCTCTCTAGGTTAGTCTGACAAAGCACCTGACTTTAAGAAACAAACAAATGAACAAACCAGTGAAAAAGACACGGGGAAAGATATGTACATTTTGGAAGTATTACATTCAACAGCTGTTCCACAATCTGGCCATTTTTAGGGCTGTCCAACAATACTGTTAATCCAGGTGAACTATTTAACCAGATTTAATAGTAATTGATTAATAATAATAGATTCCAAGTTAAACAAAGCATGTATACATTAAAGAAAGCAGTACAGAAATGTACTGTATATGAACTGTTTACAAAAACATACAAAATGTTGGATGGCACAAGGGATACAGTGCTAATAGAAACGGATTGTTTAAGCTAAGTGCTTAACATAAACTGTCCATCCCTATAACTAACAAAGAATATTTCAGGGACATGAAATATTTCCTATAAAAATAATGCTATATGGTGTAGAGTACTTTATTCAGTGTATTTTTAGGTGGTATTCATATGTTCATTATTCTCGTCGATTCAGTGAATATGTCTTCATCATGTTTCCATTTTCATTTCATCCGAAGCTCCAGGAAAATCTAACTTGCTAACAATCATTTAAAGCGAGAAGAGACGGAAGCAGGAGCAGCAGCAGGAGCAGCAGCATTATGGGTACCAGCTGGGACAGTGTGTGCTTGCAGGTGTCTCTCAGATATGTGCTACCTGTCGCCAGAACTTGTGCTATCAGCTTACACCATGGTACCAAATATCTCACTGAGGTCACTTCACAGGGCTGTGGAGGTGATTTTTTTAATACCTCTCCGCTGAGCAAGAGTAGAACGGCCTACTGGTTCCAAAACTGGCGACTGATTACGGTTTAAAGCAGAGTATGTAGCTGCCATGGCACCCTGAAAATAGGAAGGAAAGGTCACATCACAAATGACAGTGGGTAGTCACATGTACACAAGATAAGAAATGGAGATTTTTCCCCCCTTATTTCTTCATATGAAAATTTATACAGATTTGGTTGGGCTTGTAATGAAAATAACCATGCTGGTCAAACCCTCTGATTTAAAGTTGAAGATGCAAATGTGGGTGGCTGAAATTATGGATGAGGAAGGACAGGGATGGACTTATAACAAGCAGTCCTCATTTTTCTCAGGACTATTCAACTTGTTGTTTCTTTGCAATCCTTTAATACGAGAGGTAGCAAGGCATGCTCTTTGGAATCTGGGTTTTGCCACAGTTGGTGACCTCGAAGTTTGTTTTGGGTTTTGCATAAGAAAAAAAAGTATAGAGAAAAGATAGGAAATCCATAAGCTTATCTGAATGATAAATTCGGATGTCATTCTTTTTAAAAATTTTTTAACCTTTATTTTTGAGACAGAGACAGAGCACAAGCAGGGGAGGGGCAGAGAGAGAGGGAGACACAGAATCCAAAGCAGGCTCCAGGCTCCAAGCTGTCAGCACAGAGCCCGACCTAGGACTCGAAACTTAAGATCATACCTTGAGCCGAAGTCAGACACTTAACAAACTGAGCCACCCAGGCGCCCCAGAGGTCATTCTTTTTTTTTTTTTTTTAATTTTTAATGTTTATTTATTTTTGAGACAGAGAGAGACAGACCATGAGTGGGGGAGGAGCAGAGAGAGGGGGAGACACAGAATCTGAAGCAGGCTCCAGGCTCTGAGCTGTCAGCACAGAGCCCGACACGGGGCTCGAACTCACAAACCGCGAGATCGTGACCTGAGCCGAAGTCGGACGCTCAACCGACTGAGCCACCCAGGCGCCCCCCAGAGGTCATTCTTAAACTAGTTTTATTATGATATTTTGGTGTGCCTTGACTTTTCTTTTCTAAACCACTCACTGTAAGGGAATCCCAATAGAGAAATGGAAGCGGCATGAGGGAGGAGGGATGAGGGGAGAGAGGAGTGGGGGAGTGAGGGGAGAGGGGAGAGGGGAGAGGGGAGAGAGGAGAGGGAGGGGGAGAGGGAGAGGTGCTGCGGGTATGGAAAGGGCAGCTCACAGTCTCCTGCAGAACATCTGGAAAACAGTGCCTGATGGGGCCACTCACCTTGACTAGATGGGGTGCGTCCTGTCTGTTTAGTTGATATTGTGGCAGTTGATCCCAGTGGACGATCCAAGGATGTCTGAGCACGAGGGCAGCAGTCAGTCTCTGATGAGGGTCCACATGAAGCATCTTTGACACCAGGTCCTGGAATGGGAATAATAATAATAAAACAAGCTTAAATCTTTCTGTTTGTTTTTCTCTAGCACTTGATACCGATCAGCATTCTTCCTTAGCTTCTGTGACACTATTTTTTCTTGGCACCAAACCTTTGGGCTCAAAGCAATTTGGTCTGGTCAACATGATAATTTCTTAAACAAACAAACAAACAAAAGTAAAAACCTAGGGGCGCCTGGGTGGCTCATTCGGTTAAGAGGCCGGCTTCGGCTCAGGTCATGATCTCACAGTCTGTGAGTTCGAGCCCCGCGTCGGGCTCTGTGCTTGACGGCTCAGAGCCTGGAGCCTGCTTCAGATTCTGTGTCTCCCTCTCTCTCTGCCCTTCCCCTGCTTACTCTCTGTCTCTCAAAAATAAATAAAAATGTTAAAAAAAAATTAAAACAAAACAAAACAAAACAAAAAACACACCTAAATCTCTGTTTTCTCTTCCCTGAGTAACAGTAATTTTGGTGCATTACAAAGAGTAAATTTACCACATTTATGTATCTTTAAGTACTTTGGCTCTTTTTTCACCTGGATATTCTGATTTTTCTAAACTTTTGTAGGTTTATTTCTTTTTTAAAAAACTTTTTAATGTTTTATTTATTTCTGAGAGAAAGAGAGTCAGAGTACGAGTGGGGGAGGGGCAGAGAGGGAGACACAGAATCCGAAGAAGGTTCCAGGCTCTGAGCTGTCAGCAAAGAGCCAGACTCGGGGCTCAAACTTGTGAACAGTGACATCATGACCTGAGCTGAAGTTGGATGCTCAACTGACTGAGTCACCCAGGCGCCCCTGTAGCTTTATTTCTAAGTAATTTTTAGCTACAGATTTTTTTGTGCTGCCAGTAATAATGAAAAGCAGAACACAACTGCCCAATAATAGGAATTTAATTGGAGGGCTCCAAATGCCCCCTCCAAAGATTAGAGTTATTTTTCTTTAAGTAGGCTCCATGTCCAACGCAGGGCTTGAACTCATGACCCTAAGATCCAGAGTCGCACACTCTACCAACTGAGCCAGCCGGGAGCCACAGATTAGAGTTATTTTTATTTTTTTCCACTTCATAAGCAACTCATAGGCATTATAAAAAAAAAAATTCAGAACTACCAAGAAGCAAAAGGACATTAAGAACTCCCAGAATCCCATTCTTCAAGAGACCAATGCTTTCTATCTATCCAAATGTTTTCCTATTCTGAAGTAAGTATAGATCCATATAACTGCTAGACAGTTTTATATTCTTCAAAAATAACACAGTTATGATTTATAAAAGCCATCTCCAACTTGTTTAATTTTTCATTCAGAATGTATCTACTAAGTATCCACTGAAGGCCAGGTATTCTGCTAGGCGTGGGGTACTTAGCAGTGAATAAGGTAAAAATGAACTCTGACCTCATGAAGCTTTCAGTCCAGTGAGGGAGAGACAAAGAATCAATTACACAGCAAAGAGTAAGTTCTTCGATGGGATGAATAAAGAGGTACAGCTAAAGGAACACAAAGAGACACTTGACCTGAACAGGGTGCTGTGGCTTAGGAGTGACTTCCTTAGAGGAATGTGAGACCTGAAGGATGAGCAGGAGATGGATTAGAGAAGGGGTGGGGGAAACAGAGCAATTCAGGGAGGCAGAGCGGAGTGTATTTAGAAGAAAGCCCTGAGGGACAGGAGAACATGCCACAGTTAAGGAAATGCAAGGAACAGCAATGTGGCTGTAACAAAAATTGCAAAGGAGAACATGGCAGCAGATAAACTGAGAAAGGTGAGAAGGGGCCAGACCATGAAGGCCCTTGAAAGCTACATTAGCAAATTTGCACTTTTTCCGGAGATAAGAAATCATTTAAAGCAAAGGAGTAGTACAGTCATGTTTGTACTTTTAGAGAGATTATGCTAAGTGTGGAGGAAAATGGATTGGAAGGTACAAGCCCGGAGACTCCAATTTGAGACCGGTGAGAGTTAATGGCTTCAGGGCAGTGTAAGAGATGGAGAAATATGGATGGAACTGAGGTCCTTAAAAGAAAGAAAGAGCAGAACCAGGTGGCTGACTGTCTATTGGGGACCGAGATGTTATTCTAAGGATTCCTCTGCTATTAGATATTAACCGTTTCTTATTTTTAGTTTTCATTAACAGCTAAGAGCAGGAATAAGCTACTGAACAGAATTAGAAATAAAAAGTGAAACAACCAGCATCTCTCCTTCCAAATTCTTAAAGTGGGAAAATGTGCTTCAAGAACATAAATGGTTACAAAACTGCTGAGGGACACAACAAAACTCTACTATAATTTTAATCAGATCTGTGCATTAAGCCGTGCACTTTGGCTAAGTCAGTGAGAACCACTTTTCCTCCTCCTGTTCTGTTAACCCTTCAATGGCTATTCCTCCTAAGCTTTCTCATTAAATGGTGGTGGCTCTCTTGAATTCCTTCTATAGCTCTCATTACTCTGCTCAGACAAGCTCATTTGTGCTCATAGCTTTAGCTACTACAGATGATAACAACTTCTAACTCCACAGTCCATCCAGGACTTCTACTTCTTCCTAAGATCTACATCCATATAGCCAGGTGCCTGATGGATGTACATCTCTTAATATATATCACAGTCACATTTCAAATTCTTAATTCCAAATCTGTAATCATCACTCCTCTCAAAACTACTTTTGTATTCCACATCTTGGTGAAGGACACCACTAACCCTACTCATTTGCTTGACATGGAAATAAGGACTACATGCTTGCTATCTGCTTCTCCCTTGCTTCTTATGTACAATTAACCACCAAATCTATTCTGCTTCCTAAATTTCTCTTTCATTTGGCTCAAATCCTGCTACAACTGCTCTAGTATAGGTCTTCATCATTTGTGACCTCAACTACTGCAAAACCTTATAAGTAAAAGCCCCTAATATCAGGTCAGTGAGGAATAAATGAAGTAATGTTGGCAAAAGTGTTAGCATAGTCCTTGGCACGTAAGTGCCCGCTAAATGGTCCTGTTCTTAAGTGCCCACTAAATGGTCCTGTTCTTCTCAAAGCCACATATGTATGACCCATATGGCCCATATGACTGATGACGTTCACATGTGCAATGTGCTCTTGAGGTGACACATCAGACTGACAGAACCCTCCTTCCCAATTTTGTGGGTATTCACTTATCACATTATGATTGCAACCTCAAGTATTTTTAAAAAAATTTTTTTAATGTTTATTTTTGATAGAGGTAGAGCAGAAGTGGGGGAGGGACAGAGAGAGGGAGACACGAAATCTGAAGCAGGCTCCAGGCTCTGAGCTGTCAGCACAGAGCCTGACGCGAGGCTCGAACTCACAAACCATGAAATCATGACCTGAGCTGAAGTAGGCTGCTTAACTGACTGAGCCACCTAGGTGCCCCAACAATCTCAAGTCTTAACTGGACAAATTAGCAAAAATTATTAGTAATAATGTGACATTTATAAGAAAAGCTGTGAGTTAGATCCTATTTTTATCTCATCCTTATCACCTGTCTTCTCCTTTCACTCAAAACAGCATACTGGAACGCAAGTCAATGAGAACCGAATTATTGAAATTAGAGCAAGTTGAGGTTATCTCTAGAATTTATTTAAAAAGCAGGCAATGGGTAAGCTCTAATACTTTATATGGTGACATCACTTGATATGCCTCACAACTGATCATGACAATTTGTGACAGATTCCATGGATAAGAATTACTCCTGGACAGAATAAACTTAAACAAGGATAATCTTCAGGGTGCCTGGGTGACTCAGTTGGTTGAGTCGGTCGAATCACGACTCAGTCTTGATTTCATCTCAGGTCATGATCTCATGGTTTGTGAGATGAACCTGCTTGGGATTCTCTCTCTCCCTTTCCCCTGCCCCTCCCCTGCTCTCTCTCTCTCTCTCAAAAATAAACAAACGTTTTAAAAAAGGAAAATGTGATCATGCAAATCCTTCATATTTTTCAACAGCTCTCCAATACCTAGAATGAACCCAAAATCCTGAGCATGATCTACAAAGCCTTTCATAATCTGGGTTCATCAGCTACCTCCTCACGTGTACCCTATAGTCGTCACATCAAACCATGCACAGCAACCTGCAGGCATTCTGCCATGCTCAGGCTGTCATGACCACAAATAGCATGTGCTGCTCTCTCAGCCTGGGATGGAATACATCCTTCTGCTCCCTAAAGCTGCCAGGAAAATCCCTTCACTGCTTCTGGAAAGCTTTCCTGGAAATCGTTCTGACTGATCACCATCTGTGAACTTCTTCAACAAAAAAAATGTACCACTGTAACAGCACATGTGACACTGCACTCACTGTATGCTTTTGGCCGGCTCCCAACTAGACTGTGAGCTTCCTGAAATCAGGAATTCGATTTCAGTTACATCTTTTATCCCTGGATCTTCACTTATTAAGCAGGTTGTAGGTGCTCAATATATGGATGAAAAAGAAATACCAGAAAAAGGAATCATCTGGTTTATGAAATTTTATGGTTAAAAAAAGGAAAAAGCTAATAGTTCATTTTAAATCAGTTATAAAGCCAAATATTATCTACATAGACATTAAATTGGTTAACATAGGCTTCATCTCAATGCCAAAAGTATCAATCTACATTTCTTACAAACCCTATTTACTGATGCAATCATCTCAACTCAGGCTTCCACCTCTAAGAGAAACCAGCAAGCACTTTTACCAGTAATTATCTTCTTTTTCTCCTCTGCGTCTTTTTTACTTGGAAGTGGAAAACTTTGCTCTTCTTTTTCTTTTTAGTTTTTAAAGTTTTTGCTCTTCTTTTTTAAAAAAGCATTTTCTATGAATAAAGTCGAAGTAGAGCAGAGTTGGAAAGCAAGTCGGCCAGAGGATGGCAGAGATCTTCCAGGGAGAAAGGCTTTTCGAGTGGACTTCAAGCAGATACTATAAAACTATATTACTATTTACTGTGAACAAGATGAGACACCTTTCTACATAATTTGGACCAAAAAGAGAACATGGTATAGTTTATTCTAGGGAACAAGGGCTTTGGAATCAACTGTTTAATCTGAAGCAACCACATGTAGCTGGTGGGTAACCAAGAACGAATTCACACCAAAATTCTGGGCCTTGGTTTCCTTTTGTGAAATGGAGATACTACCACCTATTTTACAGGGTTTGTTAAGAAGATTAAATGGGATAATTTAGGACAAGTGCAGTGTGAGGCACAGAATAGATACACAAATCATGAAGACTACCACTATTATTATTCATCATGTTTGTAAGTATGAACTAGTTTTAGATGTATAGATAATAAAGCCAAACCATACGTTCCATACCTCCTTTTTTCTCACTAGGGATTATGAAAAATTATTTTCTCAAAAGCTTATAATAGGAAGCCAGACTTACCTTTGCCGTGTCTGAAACAGAATTCCAGTAACCACCACTGAGTGAGAATTTTCCGCTGCCTATCCGTGCCAATATTTCCTCTGGTGTATCATCAGGGCCATTTGCAAATGGAGTGTAACTATTTTATAATAAAATTGAAATGTTAATGAATAAAATTTTTTTGGTTGGTAATCTTCACATTTCTTGCAGTATCCAAGAGTACTCTGAGTAATTTAATATAATACTTCAATGAAATCTCCAAAAGTGAAAAACATCAACATCACGAAGCTCCATAAAGCACCAGTTCAAGGTATAAGTTATGAAATATTAATAAGACTTAATATATGATAATATAAATATTTAAGATATGACACCTAAGAATAAAATATTTAAAGTAGTGTATATTTATGACATAAGAGTATTAAAAAAGTATGGAAAAAAATCAAGGTAAGACCTTAAGACATTAATAAATGGTACATTATAGAAAGTCAGTAATGATACGGTTATGAATATATATACACACACACAGGATTATATTATTAGGTAACAGGAGAAAACATGAAAAGAAGGATATTACAATGCAGACATTAAAAAATGAAACGCTGCTCAACGTCACTCATCATCAGGGAAATACAAATCAAAACCACACTGAGATACCACCTCACACCAGTCAGAGTGGCTAAAATGAACAAATCAGGAAACTATAGATGCTGGCGAGGATGTGGAGAAACAGGCAGCCTCTTGCACTGTTGGTGGGAATGCAAACTGGTGTAGCCACTCTGGAGAACTGTGTGGAGGTTCCTCAAAAAAATGAAAATAGAACTACCCTATGGCCCAGCAATAGCATTGTTAGGAATCTACCCAAGAGATCCAGGACTGCTGATGCATAGGAGCACGTGTACCCCGATGTTCATAGCAGCACTTTCAACAAGAGCCAAATCATGGAAAGAGACTAAGTGTCCATCAACTGACGAATGGATAAAGAAGATGTGGTATATATATACAATGGAATACTACGCAGCAATCAGAAAGAATGAAATCTGGCCATGTGTGGCAACATGGATGGAACTGGAGGGTATTATGCTGAATGAAATAAGTCAGGCAGAGAAAGACAGATGCCATATGTTCCCACGCATAGGTAGGCTTTGGGAGACCTAGCAGAAAACCAGGGGGGAGGGGAAGAGAGGAAGGGGGAAAAAAAAGCCACAGAGAGGAAGACATGACATGAGAGACTCTCAAAGACTAAGAACAAACTGAGGGGAGAGTGGGGTGTGGGGGGGGGGGAGAGTGGGTAATGGGCACAGAGGAGGGCACTTGTTGGGTTGAGCACTGGGTATTGTATGGAAACCAATTTGACAATAAGTTATTATTAAAAAAAAATAAAAATAAAAATAAAAAAAATGAAACTAGATAATTTGAAGAAAATATTGAATAAATGCTTACAACATATGGTCCACTCACCCAGTAAGCATTGTATAAAGGAGGACACCAAGACTCCATATATCACAAGCAGCATCATAGCCTTGTCGTTTTAAAACCTAGAAAAAGTAAAAATCAATATTAACACACCACTATTTACTTTAGAGATGTGAATAGGCTATGAACTATGTTATATCTTCTAAATCAATGTATTTAAGAAAAACCTCAACAGAACATGATTAACAAACAAGGCAATAATATATTAACCCTATTCTAGATCATTCTATGACTAATATTTCATATATATAATATTTAATTTTGGTATTTGAATTATCATTTATTGAGTGCTGCCGAGGCATATAGAGAACTATAAAATAAATTGAAGCTAAGTTTCTTTCCTCCCCATCCCCACTCCCCTCTAAGTTTCTTATTTAAAGGAATTTATATTCATTTTGTATAAGGCTGCAAAAATGGTTACATAAACCAGTACTTATGATTCACTTGAGCATTTAGTAATCACCAACTATTATTAGGCATGAACAGTGATAAATACAAAACTTGGTTTCCTTAAGAAAATTAGAATATGACAGGGGAAATAAATAAAGTTAATAATTCGACATGGTAAGTATTATAACAAAATTATATCTAAAGTTGTCTGAGTATAAAGATGAGGAAACAATTCATTCTTGATATGTGGAGAGAAGGAAGGCTAGGGGGCAGCCTGCTTGTACTGGGCCTATAAGTAAGAATTCTGGAGGCAAAGGGAGGAGGTTGGGGAGGGTAGAGGCAAAAGAGCATGCTTAAGGACAGGCAAAGATTCAGTGGGGCCAGATCTCTAGGTAGGGTACACTAGAGAGGATGAGGGCTTTTTACAAATTTCTTGTTAAGGAATTCGCATATTTTTCTTGAAGGCAATCAGTTGTCACTGATGCATTAAACAGAAATAAAATAAGTAGATGTGTATACTAAAAGGATAACTCAAGGTATAGAGGAAATGCTAAGAAGACAGACTGGAAAAAAGGCCAACTGACAGGAAACAATTTGTAGCGAACTAAGTAAAAGGCTGTGAAGAACCACACTAAGGCAGGACATAGAAAGAGATGTAAAGATAAAAGAGGAACAACTTGGTACAGATAGGGTGTAGAGGGTAAAGGATAAGAGGTCTAAAATATTTAGGAATCAGAACGGGAAAGATTTGGTGACCAACTGGATATGGAGAAATGATGGAGAAGGAAGATTTCAGGATGACTTCCAAGTTTTAACCTGGATGACTAAGTGGTGAGTAGGAGAAAAAGAGTTAAAAGGTCAAGTCTAAAGAGAGTTTAATTATGGAAGATTTCCCGAAAAAGATGAATTCAGAGGCTTTGAAGCAAAAAACATTCAATGTGCCAAGGCAAAACAGCTACATGGTGATTTCAAGAAGCAGACTGATTGTCTGAAGCAGGAAACACTCATGGGGAAAAATGAGACAGCTAGATGAAGTGACTGTGCTTGGATATCATATGTGTCAGATGCTGTGGATATGTGGACAAACAAGCAGAGTCTGTCCTTCATTAACTCTAGTACCACCAGGAGAACAGGTGCAAGTAGTCTTTTTAAAAATATTACTTTATACCTCAAAGCAACAAAATTACAAAAAGTTTGGTAAATAGAGAAGGAAATCCAACTCTATAATGCAACTTTCTAACATTACCAACTATTATCATTTTTTGTGAAATATCTAGTGGTAAATGCACAGACTTTGCAGCCATATTGCTGGGACTCAAATCTCAATCTGACCTCAAACAAATTACGTAACCTTTCACTGTGCACCTGGTTTCCTATAAAATTTCAACGAAAGTACTTACTTCACATAGTTATAATTAGAAGGAATTATTATGTGTATATTCGATGTTGTGAGGATGAGATCAGTTAATACATGTAACTGGCACATAATCCCTATAATATGGTTGACTATTATTTTTTTTTTTAAGTTTATTTATTTTGAGAGAGACAGAGAAT
Organism: Paguma larvata; assembly: GCA_030068075.1. Taxonomy (NCBI): domain Eukaryota; kingdom Metazoa; phylum Chordata; class Mammalia; order Carnivora; family Viverridae; genus Paguma; species Paguma larvata. The sequence goes on from CM057830.1 coordinate 14,573,292, forward strand.
GCATGAACGGGGAAGGGGCATAGAGAGTGGGAGAGAGAGAATCCCAAGCTGACTTCATGATGTCAGCATAGAGGCCAATGCGAGGCTGGAACTCACGAACCATGAGATCATGACCTGAGCTGAAACCAAGAGTTGGATGCTAAACAAAGTGAGCTACCCAAGTGCCTCAGTTAACTATTATTTTTTCCTATCTAGTTCATAGTTACATGCTTTTACACAGTGATAATAAAAAGACAAGAAATGTTGAGGGCAACGCAGTGGATTTTAGATTTGCTACAATGGGGAACAGAAATTTTTTTAGGAAAAGAAGCAACTTGATCAAAGCAGGGCTTGAAAAAGACTTCAATAATGCTGCAGCACTTCTGTGGAATGATCACAGAACGAGAAAGAGAGCAAGGTGAAGCTAGGCTATGGCAGTCATTGGGGCATGGTGAAGGAAGCAGGGCCTAGGACGGCAGTTATGTGAACAGAAGAACCTGAAACTGGTTTTAGAGGATAACAGAGATGATATTTAGTTACGTAGCTAAAGACAAGAAGAGACCATGATGTTTTAGCCTCTGAAATACAGGAAGATTGTGACAAAACCAGGAAATTAAAAGGATATTAGGAAAGGATGAGAATAAGCTAGTTTCCATTTAATTCCACGTGCTGACATGCACAAAAATGTTAGTGGTCGTAGACCCCTGCAGATGAATGATTATGTAGAAAGAAGTCAGAGCAAGAAAAGGATTATAATGGACTAAGTAGTAGGGGACTGAGGACAGAATGAACTACCATCAGAAGAGAAAGAGCTGACATTTTATTTTAATTATTTGTTCAGTAAGTCTTCAATTAAACAACTATTAACTATTCTATATTAAACACAGCAAATGAGCTTTTAAATATACTGAAATACTAGAAGCAAATAATTTCACAATTACCTCTGGTGCAACAAAATTTGCAGTATAACAAGGGGTCATGAGAAGACCGTTTTCTGCTCTGAGCTGTTTGGCAAAGCCAAAATCACAAATTCGAATAGATTCTGGATTGCCAGATTCATCCACGTAAAGAATGTTGCTAGGTTTCAAGTCTCTGTGAACCACCTAATTGAAATACAAATGAAAGAGGTACATTAACAATACAACAATACATTTCCATAATGGAAAACTCTTTATTCACAAACTGTCAAGCAATGTACTTAACAAGAGGATGTAAGTGCTGGCCTTTAAATTATCTAAACATCATAAAACGCTGATAATATAACTCTCTAATATAGAACCAGGGCAAGGAAAGGAGGAAGAAAAAATAGTATGTACTTCCCTCCTCTTTGTCCCATTGAGTAAGTAGGTTAAGGTAAAACGCAAATAGCAATAATATCTGTCTCTAGGATATTCATTTATTCAACTAATATTTGCTGAATTCCTATCATGTGCCAGGGTATTATATAAGGAGCTGCAGATACCATATTGAACAAGACCCATAAGATCCTTGCCTTTCCATGCTAGGAGCTTGTATGGTAGTGAGGAAGGCAGAGAATAAACAGGTGAGAGATGGGTCTCTAGAGGAGGTAACATCTGATCCAAACAAGCTGGAACATGGGGGACGGTCATTCTAAGTAGAGGGAACATCACGTATAACGGATGTATACAACAAACAAGCGCCGGCAGGCTCAATGAAACAGGCATGGGGTTTAGGGGTAAAAAGGAAAAAAAAATCCAGACTTTAAGTATTGTCTATTTAATACCCAAGTGACAATGTCACACATACTAAAAGATATTGTTCCTTTACATTTTTGTAATAAATATTTCTCCCCCTTTAGTTACCTACTTGAATACTTCTTTCACATAAACCTTTACATTCCTTATTAGACTTCTTTGTTTCTTCTACCACTAAATTCTGAGTCTAGATTCTAAATCAGTTGCCTCAGTTTTAGATCCTAACATTGAGGGGCGCCTGGGTGGCTCAGTCGGTTGGGCGTCCGACTTCGGCTCAGGTCATGATCTCGTAGCCCGTGAGTTCGAGCCCCGCGTCCGACTCTGTGCTGACAGCTCAGAGCCTGAAGCCTGCTTCGAATTCTGTGTCTCCCTCTCTCTCTGCCCCTCCCCCACTCATGCTCTGTCTCTGTCTCGAAAATAAATAAATGTTAAAATGTTAAAAAAAACAAAGATAGATCCTAACATTGAGAACATTACCTCCTCTCTAGATCATCTAAGTAACTACTGCTGAAGCAATGGGAAAAGAATGTGGAAGACTTAGATGACTGCAAAGTCATCAATTCTCCTGCGAATACGGAGTCCCACTAATTTTGAGTTAGTATACTAGGCAAATCTTGACCAGCTAGAAGTCAAGAAACTCTAGAACAAAACTGACACTTTCTGCTTGTTAGCTTCTAGGGGCAAAGACAAACAAAATGAGAATTATGTATTGAAAAAAAACTCCTTAAGAAGTAATCTCTTAATTTCCTTGTATTTATTTTTTAAAATGTTTATTTATTTTTTGAGAGAAAGTGCGAGTGGGGCAAGGGCAGAGAGAGACCTGGGGAAAGAGGTTCCGAAGTGGGCCTTGTGCTGATAGAAGCAAGCCCAATGTGGAGCTCAAACTAACAGACCACGAGATCGTGACCTGAGTCAAAGTCAGACGCTCAAAACGACTGAGTCACCGAGGTGCCCCTCTTAATTTCCTTTTGTAAGTGAATACAACCCATGATTCTCTGGTTCTGCTTCTGAACTTGCAATGGACCCAATTTTCAAGAATACAGAATGGCCTAGCAAAAACGGTGATACATCTTCCTGATCAGAAGACCTCATTTTTTCTTGGGAAGCATAAGAATTTAATATAAACAAGTTAGGGTTTCAAAGCAGCACTTCCACCTTGGTGGGAGAGATTTACGTAGAGGAAGAACAGCAGAATAATTAAGCTAATAGTTATTTTCCATTAATGCACAAAGTAACTGCTACCTTTGTAATTTTAGTTCAAACATTCAGAAAGAAAAGGTAAAAAAAATGGTAAAAGTGTGAGTGCATGTATATGTGTGTGTGTGTTTGCGCACATGTATTTGTATATATAAAATGTTAAAAAGACTTACCCCTTGTGCATGAAGATATTCAACAGTTTTGGTTATAGTAAATAGGACAGCACTGGCCTCTCTTTCAGAGAAAAATTTCTGTCTAAGAATTTTATCCAGCAATTCACCCCCTTTCATAAGTTCTGTCACTACATACACATATTTTCCATCGTCATATACCTGTAAGATTTAACACCAAAATGTAAAAAATTATTTGAAACTTTACATGTGCTCAGAACAAAGTCTATAGTCAAGGAAATATTTATTTATCACAACTGATAAAGGATATAAAATTTGCGAGTCATTTTATACATGTAAGATTATTAAAACAGGAATTAATTAGACTGAATGTCAGAAAAATAACCTGCAATTTCCTGCTGTGAAACCTAAGTCACGGCAATCAAAGTAACAATGGGCATCGTATATGAAGGGGTACTGAACTCTTGCTCTCAGATTTGTTTCTCTTGATCTATCTATTGATGACGGTGGGGACTGATATAAAGACATATGCGTGTAATTTTCCTAGAACTTCTGCAATTGCAGAACTTCTATATTTACAACAGTACAATGAATCAACTCTGGTTTTGATTAAACTTAAAGACAAGCTGTGGCACTGAATTAAGTAGGAAGATTAAGTAGCAAAAAGAAATTCCATGTAACCACACAGAAGCATATAAGTTTACTCCTAATGCAGAAATAGAAAGCTCACTGTAATTTTGGATTTGTACTTCAGGCAATCCCAAACTGAGATAACATCTTTATTAAACTTCAGTTCCTTTTATTCCCCCTCACCACTGGGTTACTGCACACCTTTATTTAGCTCCATAAGAGGTACTGTGTACTGGGGCCCAAAATATGGAGGAAACAAGGTACCTGCCCTCAATGATTTTATTCTAGTAGAGAGAAACAGACATAGAAATAAGTCAAAAAAATATTGGAGATGCTGTGATAAAAGCAGGGAAAATTTTAGAGATCTTGGAATTTGAAATTAAAGAAGGAGGAAACACATAAAAAATGAGTAACAGTTTAGGGAGTTTCCAAGTCAAGGAAGAAAGAGTTTTCTATACTTCCTTTTTTATTTAGTTGGTCAGATTCTGGGAGGTTATAGTAATTTAAGAGTCACTCAAGTTATAAAGCTTCACATTTTAATGGGACTAAGGAACAGTGATAAATTAATCTGAGGAACTTGGAGTTTTGATTAGGAAGAAGGGAGAGTAAACTTTGGAATTCACAAAATCTCAGAGGTGAAAGGCAAAAGGTACCTTGAAGTTCACTGGCTTAGTTGGACATGTGACATATCAGGTCTATGACACCCAGATATGGCCTTTGAGACTATGTGAGCACCATCAGCAAGAGAAGGTTTAATGCTGCCTGGGGAGTTCACACCCTTTGCCAACAGTTCTGTCATGATAAATACCACAGGTGGCAGAGAAAGGATACCTTACTTGTCTAGGGTGTGGTGATGCGCAGAACAGACTTCCTAGAGGAAGTAATGTTTTAGCAAAGTTTTAGAATGGTAGTTAGCCAGGCGAAGAAGCGAAGTGGTACTGTTAATTGAGGAAACCATAAATTCAGACAGAGCAGCATGAGAAAAGGAGGAAAGTTGAAAGATGTGTACAAACTAGAGCATGGTTAGAGCACGGGGTATGAGAGGAAGTGTAAAAACCACTGCAGACAGAGGAAGGCAAGGACTGGAGGTGAGTGGGGATATGAGCTGTAAGTCGGCAAGTAACAGATCTGAGTGTTTGCTTTCTCAGGCAGTACTGTGGAAGAGAGTTTAGAGAATCCATGGAGCCTGAGACTAGTTAATCCCAAATACTAATTAATATCCACGTGTTGCAGTAAATATAGGTATTAAAAGCAATAATGTCAGTAACCCTTTTCTTCTTAAAGCAAAAATACAAAAATTAACTATATAAACATATTTTTCTTTATATCTGAAATTATGCCACATATGCTGTACTCCAGTCAATTTTTTAAAAACTTATGATATCAAGTTCTTTGTCTACTACATATGGTATATATTTGAAAACATTCCCAGAGTGAGTTGGACAATTGATTCAAATGATCGAAGTTAAATAATTTACTACTTACATCCTTTAGAGTAATGATGTTTGGATGCTGTCCATAACGAAGAAGAATTTCAATTTCTTCTGTTGGGTCTCTCTTGCTTTTATCAATAATCTAAAAGGCAGATATTTATCACAAAATCTCATGAACTATACAGTCACAAACAAGTATTAAAGCTACAGATCTTAAGTATTATCTTATGTAAATACTGGACATATGAGCCTTTCATCAACCAGTCTTATTCAAGTCTGGCCACACAGTCTAATCAAAATTTGAAAGCCAGTCTATGTTTAGAACTTATTAAACACTCATAGGCCTCAAGAAAAGGTACTAAGAACATCTCTTTCTCCCATCCTTGAATGTCTTAAGCTCTTGGAAACTTAGTCAACTTCTAACCCCTATCAATACAGATAATTAAGAACGAGTTGTATATATAATACCACCACTAGCATCTGTTTACTGAATTACCTTAACTTCCTTTAATAAAATGCTTCAGTGGAAGAATCCATTAGTTGTAAGCTACTTATAAAGAATTAATTAAGAGTTAAGTAGAAAAAAACTTATTTTTGAAGCTAGGCAGAAAGCTAAGCAGAAAACCACACCTAAAATTTTACTTGGCTAAAGTTAAGTTTAACTATTATAATAAAGCCCTTTAAAATAGTAATGTAGCTTTCCAACTTTCCAACTCTTTTATGTCAGCTGTTTCTTAAAAATACATCTCTTAAAGTTTTAATCTGTTAAAGCATATTATATTTTTAAAAGGATAACATGTTTTGCTTTCATTTTCTCCAGAGGGTAGTCCAAAGAAATCTGATGACCTTCATATTTTCAATTTTAAAAAGGCTTAGTAATTAATATATGCAATAAATAACTCAAATGCTCAAACAATCTAGGAAAGAGCTTGCAACTCACAGTATGAGCCAAATCTGCTATTTGAAATGAATTTAGTTGTAAAACAGTTCAGTATGTGAAGAACAAGGAATACAAACATAGGTGTACACTGCAATCGAATGCATATGAATGTGGAATTAGGCGAACGGATGACTAAGAGGAAGGTATGCAGAATAGAAATGTAAATTCAAGGAAGATGATCTGGGGTGAGTCTTCTGAAGACCAGAACACACTGGGAGGTGTTCTTTCTAACACAATCTTTTTGATCTGTTAATCTGAGCGGAGCTTACATTTCATTCATACTTTTGCTTGTAGATCTTATATTTGTAGTAATTTCAGTACAATGAACTTGTGCTGGGATTGGTTGTATGAATCTAATTTAAGTCACAAGAATCCACACATAGCTTTGAGATATTCTCAAGGTTTTGGTATACTGCTCTTAGTTTCTGTAATTCAAAGGGGGCCTCGGGGCATTTCTACTTTTTTCTGATGTGTTTATGGAGACAAGATACATCCTTAAACTGCCTACCATGTACATTACTTGCCTTTTCTCCTTTCATGTAAGCAATCAGAAAATTTCTATGTACCCCAGATTTCACTGTGAGCAATGAGTAAAAGAGCAAATTAAAATGCCTTTTTGCGGCTCATCCTTACACCTTACACCTTACAGAAGGCCAGACCCTGATGACTTTTAAAGCAATTACATCCAAGTTTAGAATGGTAGTAATAATTTTTTGTGTATGTGTGTCTTCCCAGTTATTTGCTATGCATATATAAAAGACTTTTTTTTTCTTTTTACATAGTGAAATAATATTAGATCTAGATGATAGACGGATGGATGTACAGAAGTAATAACAGCTAATGCCACCCTCCTACTAACTAAACATGAGCTTCCCACACTTATAGATCAGTTCTAAGGTCCAAAAAAAGCTGAAAGCTTTAGCCATTAAATTGCTTGTACTGGGAGAGCAGAGACTACCATCCCAAGAAGTGAAAAGGCAGAAACTTGAATAGAGTATTTTTTCACTTACGACTAAAGGTTTGTAATACAAACTTTATCACAGAGCCATGTGCTTTGGTTTTTGGCTTAGAAAATTCTGACTGTCTTGACTGTTGATGAAATTAAAACGGCTAATGATAACGAATTTCGTAACAGTGGTGCATATTCTTTTATCAGTGCGCAGATCCTTTTATATGGGGACAATATGAACAATTTTGCCAGAAAAATGTAAACATAAAAAATCTGGCTTACAATCTTGAGGAATTCCCTGACACTTGGACCACAAAATAGGGGAATTTTTAGAGTAAAAGGGTGTTACTAAAAATCAGATGTAAAGTGTACTGTCTTGACCAAACTGTAGGTATGCTACCTTACCTTTAGTTTACAGGTGAATCCATGGTTCCAGATTAAGGGCCCTGAAGGTTGCTAGGCAGATACTTAAATTTACCATACCCCTTTTTTTTTAAAAAATAAGAAAAAGCACATTTACCAAAGAAGAGTATAATTTTTAAGCGGTACTGGCATGCATGAATAAGAACTGTTAGAGGTGCCTTTTAAACCTAAAAATATTTACCTTCACTGCAAACTCCATGTTTGTAGCTTTATGTATGCATCTCTTGCAAACAGAGTAGGAGCCAACGCCAATATCTTCCTTTACTTCATATCCATCAGTAAACTGAATACTGTTTCTGTGCAACTGCTACAAACACAATTATAGATTGACAAAGAGTTTTATAGTGACTATGGTATAATTCATAATAGTGGAATATGTTATTCAGTATGCATTGTTGATGTGAACAATAAATATAAATGAGTATCGGCAAAAATAAAAATGAATCTTTACAGCATTTATTCTTCCACAACTGTGTATTTTAGTAGTGTCTACCATGAAACGTACAGCAAAAAATAGGCTTTTAGAAAAAACTTATGTTAAAAAGAAAAAACTGAGTATGTACAAAAGAAAACACAGAATTACTTGATAAGGAGCTGAAAGCCTTGCCTGTGATTGAGCCCTATTCCACTCCCCAGCCAATGCTAGGTCGTTGAAGTATTTTTGCAAAGAGGGAACAGTTTGAAGCCTCTGGTACAGAAGAAAAGATTTAGGAGGATTCAGAATGAGAATATCTGGATTCTTGTCTCAGATGCACCTCTTGCAGGCTATGTAACCCTGAACATGTGTTTTCTCAGAGGGTAACAGTGGGAATTAAATAAAATATTTGAAGGTGATACCTATTATCATCACTGAGGACTATCAGTAGCCATGCCCTCTGTTCTTCACCCTCAAGCTGGAGATTCAATATAACTTCCGCGAGGGCAGCTGTTAATGGGTTAAGGACTAGTAACATGTGGTAGCACGGTGGCTAGCAAATGAATGCTTCCACAAGTAGGCTGAGGGAAGTTGTGCCGCTCTTGGCCACACTGAAAGGAGAGCATCTCCTGCCACACCCTGTGCCTATGCGCTTTGTATAGGTTAAAATTTGAATTCTGTAGAATACATGTTGTGACTTCTATGTTAGGTATAGAAGTTATTGCTTAAAAACTTGCCATACATCACAGGCTTGTTATAGTAAAAGGGACAGACTATTTCAACCATGAACTTTATTTAAAAACCGGTGCTTAAAATGGTTTTCTGGAAAGCAAGATAACTAACTCATGAAAGAAACTTTAGAGCAAAAGCAATTTCATCATTGAGCAAATTCAAGTACTAATTAGTACCTTAAAAAATAATCGATGCTTCAAAAGATGTATCTAGTTCCCTCTATGATTAGGAAGATGAATTAAATTTATCCTTCCATGATACTAGGATGGGAAGGAGTAAATCTAACGGTTTATACTATTTGTGTTCCTCAAATAACATTTAATTTACTAGTCCAGTCTCCTGTTACAAACACACAGATATCTAGAAACCTGCTTCTGTGGCTTTTACCTCCTTCTCCAACTCTGATACACAGATGGGATAATGAAGAAGGGTCCACCCTAAGGTAGTACCTATAACCATGTCTTCCTAATAGCAATGGGGATTCCAAACGAACAAGGATAGAAAACTTGGAAAACATGACTGAAGTTCACTTTTATTTCTTATACATTTCTACGGCAGAAGTTGGCAAACTATAGCCTGTGGGCCAAATCTGTTTCACTACCAGCTTTTATAAATAAAGTTTTATTGGCACACAGCCACGCTCATTGACTTAGCTACTGGTCTATGGCTGCTTTTGTGCTACAATGGCAAATTTGAGTGGTTTTGACAGAGATCATATAGCTTAAAAGCCTGGAATATTTATTAACTGTCCTCTTAGAGAACAAGTCTGCTGAACCCTGTTCTAAGCCATCAGGGAACCAGAAGACCTCAGTTCATCATAGCTGACCGACAGAGTCAGAAGATGAAACAAACTAGGCCTGATAAACATTTTAAGGCATAGGAAGGGGTAGAGACAAGACGGTGATATATGTCTCAATTCTCTTAGAATTGCCCTTTTAAGTCAGACAGGTATTCAGAATTCTAGTGCATGTAATCTTTTTTAAGGCAAATGAAAGGAATTTCTAAAAGTAAAGTCAATGGTATAAAATTGATTTTAAGCTGCCCACTTAAAATCAGATCAAATCTAATTATTCACACAGTGAACTCTGTCTTACAACATTTCAAACTTTAAATTACTTATACATTCACTCACCTGCACAATTGAATGCACACCAACTGTCTGCATAGCTTGGCTTTCATCATCTGAGGTGATGGCAACAAAACTAAACCCCCGAAAAAGCTGATGTGCATTAGCACTGGGTGGAATGCCAGGTGAGTCTAAAAAGAGTAATACATTACTAAGAAGGTAATACTTTGGAAGGTAATCAAGGGAAGAACCATTGACAGTATGACCCTTCTCACTAATTCTGGAATTTTACCTCTTAGGCACGCACTGCTTCCAGGATAACTCAGGAAAACATCAGCCCTGTCCTGATGGCTTATTGGTATCACAGCTCTAACATCCTAGTTCCTTGATGAATTACTGGGCTAATGTTATTCTAAATTAGTGATGATCCATAGAATTTTCTGTAGTGATGGAAATTTTCTTTATCTGTGCTGTCCAATATGGTAGCTCCTAGCCACATGCAGCTCCTGAGCATTTAAAATGTGGTTAGTGTGACTGAGAAACAAAATCTTAACTTCAGTGCTATGGCTCCTTGTCATGCAGAGATACATATTCATCTACAGATAATTTAGGAGAAAGGAATTTAGTCCAGTGATCTCAATACATAATATCAGAATCTGGAAATCTAAACTACAAGTAAAAAATTACTATATTGGGGCTCCTGAGTGGCTCAGTCGGTTGAGCGTCCGACTTCGGCTCAGGTCATGATCTCATAGCTTGTGAGTTTGAGCCCCACATCGGGCTTTGTGCTGACAGTTCAGAGCCTGGAGCCTGCTTCGGATTCTGTGTCTCCCTCTCTCTCTGCCCTTCCCCTGCTCGTGCTCTGTCTCTATCTCTCTCTCTCATAAATAAACTTAAAAGAAATTACTATATTTAATATATATGTATTTAAGGATCCAAAGTAATTTCTAGGACAATTATGGTATGTAGTCCTTAAGCTGTATCTTATGACGTGACATATACTGTTATTCAAATTTTTTACGTGGGATCTACTGGCATCAACAAAAAAAGAAAACTACTTTTAATATATAGTTAATATTTACTATAAAAATAAAATCATAACAAATGTACTACTCATAAACATAAACACATAATTAAGCATACTAACATTTATAATCATATTATAAAGGTTAAGGGCAAAACAAAAAATAGGCAAATCTACTTAAACATCAACTTTGCATAAAGTTCTTTTTTAAACATCAGCTTGATATTCTCATCAATTAATATTATTTAGTGAATTTTAAAGCAATGTGACAGTATTCTAATGAAGACTTCTGCTAACTACCTGGGCCGAATACAATATAAATTGTGCTATTCTGAGATTTTTCCTCTATCAGGACAAATTGTAATGAGAAAGCAAAGTAAAACATTATCATCTATCATCACTTCTATGCATATGACTGTTTATGTTTTTGATAAAATTTTGCTCATGTTATTAATTCAAATTTCTGTCTTATAAAAATAATAAACATCCATCAATGCTTAACACAAATTATGTGTTATGACTGGAAAGTTTTATAGCAAGGTTTGAATGATGTGCTCTGTGGAAAATATACACAGGCATACTTTTTATTTATTTGCTTGTCAGTGACAAACTTGGGGTCTGGTACACCTAAATGAGGGAGTATTAGAGTGCAAAACACACCCTTACGTGTATACGCACACTGATAAATATCGATTATCATTTCAAAGATAATTTCTCTGTAACAGTCACTGTTAATGCAATTTTAGGATAAGGCATGACACAGGATATGAATCATTTTTTAAAATATCTAAAGACATTTTAAAGAGAGAGAGAGCGAGCGAGCAAGAGCATGCACAAGGAGGGGAGGAGCAGATAGAGAGGGAGACAGAGAATCCCAAGCAGGCTCCATGCTGTCAGTGCAGAGCCTGATGTGGGGCTGGAACTCATGAACCATGAGATCACGACCTGAGCCAAAATCAAGAGTCAGAAGCTCAACCAACTGAGCCACCCAGGTGGTCCTAAATTATTTTGAAATGATCACACCTCATAAAATGTTTAAACTATGTTTTGGATTTAAACTTGACAAGTACTTGCAGAACTGTACCTAATATTAGAGTTTTAAAGAGCACTATCTATACTGAATAGTATTTCAAATAAAAATAGTTACAGGTAAATAAATGTACAACCAAGTAATTTTTTCACGTAAATAGTATCAAACTTTAAGGCACAACATAATTTGCTAAAAGATTTTTTTTTTAATTTTGAGAGAGAGAGGGAGAGAATCTTAAAAAGGTTCCATGCTCAGCACAGAGCTTGATCTGTGGGCGTTCGATCCCACAACTCTGGGATCATGGCTAGAGCCAAAATCAAGACTTGGATGCTCAACTGATGGGGTCACCCAGGTGCCCCCATAATTTGCTATAAGGTTTAACAAGCATCTTAACTGCTATAAAATGCTGTAAAGGATTTTCTAAATGTCTAGTTACTGTAGCAGGGATATGGTAGGAAGGGGAGGTATGAAGATAGCATAAAGAGTTATATATCTATATACAGTCTTACATTTGGGTTTTCACATTTTCTCCATACCTTTGGGAGTTTTTGCAGTAAACTCAGGATCAAAATAGAATGTATCTTCAGGCCTGCCAGTTGCAGGTTTAAAAGGTGGATGAATTTCTCTTCTGTACAGTTTCTAGAGGAAAAAGGAGGGACTTAGATATGCATTAATTACAAAAAAATTTAAGCACATTTTCATTCTATACTTACATTCCAGTCTATTGTTGAGAAAAATGAGTGTCTCTTAATTTCCTCAACTCCATCTGGTCCTGCACCTATCAAAAATTAAATGGTTTAAAATTTTTGATTAAATGGTGTTTTTATTTCAAGGAGGAATATATAGTTTATTTAGCCTTTGCTTTTAATATTTGCCCTAATATGTCAATTCCACAATAGAAACAAATATCCACCTCCCCCTGCCAAAAAATCCCAAATACCAACAAACACACAAAAGAAACAAATTAATTACAAATTTTACCTAATCTGTTTGCAGGATTTCGTTTGAAAAGCATTCGTAAAAGACTCTGGGCTTCAGGACTCAAAAACTGTGGCATTCCAAGTTTGGCTCTAAATAATAAATCCACATAATAACATTTTATTTTTTGGAGGTATCTGTATTTTATTTTTAAAACTTTTAAACCAACCTTTTCATTAAAGGTAAGTGTGGAGTTATACTAAGTTGTAAGAAATTATACCCGTGTACCCTTTGCCCAGTTTTCCCCAATGGTAATGTCTTGCAAAACTAGAGTATACTGTCACAACCAGACATTATTATTAATATTGACATCAATGCAATCAACTGATCTCATTTAGATGTCTCCAGTTTTAACTGCACTCACTGTGTGTGTGTACATGTAAGTTTAGTTTCTTGCTATTATACTACAGGTATAGATTCCTGTATCCACCACCACAGAAAAGCTACTGAACAGTTCATCACTACAGGGATACCTCACACTGTCCCTTTGTAACTATACCGGCCTCCCTCCCTCTCCAATTCCTAAACCTCTAGCAATCACAAATCTATTCTACATTTCTATAATTTTGTCATTTTAAGAAAGTTATGTAAGTGGAATCATAAACCATGTAATCTTTTTTCACTCAGCATAAATTTCCGGAGATTCATCCAAGTTGTTGCATGTATCAACAAATCATTCCTTTTAGTCATGGAGTAGTATTCAATGGCATGGATGGACCACAGTTTCTTTAACCATTTACCTGCTGAAGGGCACCTGGACTGTGTCCAGTTTTGGGTTACTACAAATAAAGAGGCTATGGACATTTGTGTATAGGTTTTTGTGTGAACACTTAATAGAATTATAGTCTATAATCTTCTAATAAACTTTTCCAGTTTTTTGGATTTTTGCAAAAAAGCACTACTGTGAGAGTAAGATGATCTGAATCTTAGTTCTGGCACTGTTACTAAGAACTTTGTGACCTTGTGAAAAGACAATCCCCTTGGGCCACTTCTTCATAAGCAAAGGGTTGACCGTTAGATCAATGGCTCTCAAACTGTAGCCTTGGAACCTTTTTTCAAAAGGAATTTAAGAATGTAGGAGGGTGCCTACTTCTCCACATCCTCGCCAGCATCTATAGTTTCCTGATTTGTTTATTTTAGCCACTTTGACTGGTGTGGGGCACATGTTGGGATGAACACTGGGTGTTTTATGTAAACCAATTTGAAAATAAACTATTTTAAATTAAAAAAAAAAGGAATTTAAGAAATCCACTATTTTTAAAATTTTTTATTTTTAATGTTCATTTATTTTCGAGAGAGAGGCAGAGTGTAAGCAAGGGAAGGTCACAGAGAGGGAGACACAGAATCTGAAGCAGGCTCCAGGCTGTCAGCACACAGCCCAACACGGGGCTCAAATTTATGAACTGTGAGATTATGACCTAAGTCGAAGTCGGATGCTTAACCGACTGAGCCACTCAGGCACCCCAGAAATACACTATTTAAAACTGCTAAAAGACCATGTATTTCATGCGCCTATTTTTTCCTCCCATTCCCTTTACTAACCCCACAAAGAAGAGGAGCTGGTGGGACAGTCTGTGGGACACAGTCTGAAAACCGCCAGCCTGAATGAGCTTGAAGGTCAGTTTCAGCTCTTATATATAATTTTATTCTTTTTCCTAAAAGGCATGAAAATAATAATAGAGCTGGGGAAAAGGCTAGCAGAGAAATTTATACTTCAGAAATAGATCCATTTATTATTCAGTGAGTTGTTATTGAGCTACTACATGCCAGATATTGCTTAGCACTGAGGAAACAGAGATAAAGATAGGCCCCCAAAGTCAGTGAGGAAGACGGAGATAGATTAAGTACATTAAGAGACAAATTCAGAAGGACATATGGAAAGACTGCTAAGAGAACAGCAGGGGATATCAGATTTAACATGAGAGACTGTGAAAGGCCTTAAATGCAATTTAAAGGTTGAGAATTTATTCATTTGGCCAGTGCTCTCCTAACATTTTACTAAATAACATTAATCTCTCTAGATGCTCTGCAACGACAATAAAAATACTTCATGATCTAATGAATTTGTAGAATGCCATCTATTATAATCCCTGTTGGAGACACAGAATAAAATACATTGTATATAAAAGGCTGAAAAATTTAAAATAAGGAAAACATTATTTTTCTTAACATTTGTTTCCAGTACTTCTTTTTCAGAGGGTACCTATTCACATCTTGTAAAATTAGGGTTCTACTGAACAAATCTGGGAAAATACTGCCATATTAGGTAATAGGCTATCAGCACAGAGCCTGATGTGGGGCTCAAACTCATGAACTGCGAGATCATGACTTGAGCTGAAGTTAGATGCCCAACCGAATGACTCATCCAGGCGCCCCGCAGAGGTATTTTTTTTAAGTTTATTTATTTATTTTGAGAGAGATAGAGGGGGCGCGAGCTGGGGAGAGGGGCAGAGAGAAAGGGAGAGAGAGAATCCCAGGTAGGCTCTGCACTGTTAGCACAGAGCCTGATGTGGGGCTTGAACCCAAGAACCATGAGATCATGACCCAAGCTGAAACCAAGAGTGGGACACTTAACCAGCTGAGTCACCCAGATGCCCTTAGCAGAGGTCTTTACAAAAATTAAAATAAATTTTTTTTTAACATTTCTTTATTTTTGAGATAGAGACAGAGCATGAGTGGGGGAGGGGCAGAGACAGAGGGAGACGTAGAATTCGAAGCAGGCTCCAGGCTCTGAGCTGACAGCACAGAGCCAGACGCGGGGCATGAACCCACAGACTATGAGATCATGACCTGAGCCGAAGTCGGACACCCAACCGACTGAGCCACCCAGGCGCCCCAGCAGAGGTCTTTAAATAGTGGACTAACGTGACCAAATTTATTTTCAAGAAGGTAACTCCAGAGGTAGTATAGAATGATCTGGAGTAGGAAGCAGCAGTAGGTTGTAGGCATTCTATTTAGGAGCTTGACCCAATAGTGTAGTTAAGAGACCACCATGGTCTGAGAACTTTAAGCAGTGTAATGCAAAGGAAAAGCTGTGACAATGAAGTATTTCTGAGAGCAAATTTGGTGAATACCTGCATGTATAAGAGAAGGGAAGAAATCAAGAATGATTTCCAGGTGTCTGGCTTGGGAACTGAAAATACAACAAGAAGAAAAGAACAGCAAACACATCAATTTAGTCATGTTTTTTCATGTTTTGGGAGAACCATGTAGGTGAGTAAATGCAAATACAGGTCTGATGTCTGGTTAAGTTAAGGTAAGAAAGAATAATCTGAGAGTAATTAAAACCCTGAGAGTAGTTATAGAAAAGACTGAGGTCAGCCAGGAAAATGAGCACAGAAGGGAAGAAAAGCCTTTTATCAAAGATGAAACCCTAGGAAACAACATTTAAACAGTGGTCAAAAAAAGGACAGTTGGGGCATTAAAAATAATGAATATGCCATTATTTGTAAATGCTGAATCACCCTGATTATTAAATCCCAGGGGTTCATTATAGTAAAATAAGAAAAAGTCAAAGCTAACAGAAAACTCAACTCACTGGACACCATCCCCACTGGAGGTAACGAGGGCTCTGACAACTGGAAATAATTAAGAAAACAATCAAACACTTATTCTGCCTTTCTTGTTTGAGCCTTATTTCAAGGTATTTCAACAGCCCTAGTTGATGAGAGAAAGTTTACTGTTTTGGAAAATATCAGCTAATAAATGAAGAAGGA
Organism: Paguma larvata; assembly: GCA_030068075.1. Taxonomy (NCBI): domain Eukaryota; kingdom Metazoa; phylum Chordata; class Mammalia; order Carnivora; family Viverridae; genus Paguma; species Paguma larvata. Next base: position 14,589,650 of record CM057830.1, read on the forward strand.
ATAAAAGTAATAGAAAATCACGATTTTTGAATCCCTAATAAAATAGTTATTTCAATTAATATTACCAATGGTTGAAACCACTAGATGAAAGCCTGCCAGGGAACTCTGCAATAGAGGGATCAGCTGTAATCATGCGAACTCATCACTGAAAGTGGGGTAACCAGGTGTTGTAAGCCTTCCAATGTGATGCAACAGAACGCAGCATGAGCTATGAAATAATCTCGCCAAAAAAAGTTTAACCAGGAATGCAATCAAGGAACAAGTTAAACAATGTTACAAGGAGAATAAAATAATTTCAATACTTCTAGGAAAAACTAATTGTTGTATAACCATGTTAATAAGAGAGCCACAAAAACTGGCTTTAAATTCATTCAATTAAGCAAAATCAACTTGCCCAGGTGAACATAGTTTTTTTGTTTTTGTTTTTTGCAAATCAACCAATCAGTAACTGCTCTTCATCTGTGAAAATCAGCAAAATAAGAATGGATGGACTCCAACAACCACACCTGAGTGCAAACTGATCAACAACAGTCCCACCCAAGTAACCACTCTTACGGATGATGTCAACCCATTTATGGCCCTGAAAATCTGCCAATTCTTGAACTCCACCCTTCCCCAAAACCCTCTGTAAGAACAGTGGTCTGTGCCACTTAGACACTCTATTAGATCAGCATCACTCTCCCTTACTAGAGTAAGCAACAGGATTAGCTTTATACTTTTTGTTTCATATACCGAGAGGCTGTCTTTTCCCAACATATTTCAGAAAGTGGAATTCTAGAAAACTGTCTTGGTTTCTTCTACAAGTAAACGGTAGGGAAAAAACAGGGGGAGACTGTTCTAGAAGAATGGAAGCTTTAGAAATACAACCAAATCAAAGGATCAGATGATATTTGGGGCTGGAAAGATAAACTTCTGGAGAAAATCTGAAAAATCAGGTTAAGAATGGGTATTAGCAGATACCTTAGCAATGTTTTGTTAGGTGTGGTTATGAAAGAAAACATCCTCACTTTTTAGCAGTGCAAACTTAAGCAGGTGACAAACGATATGTATGGAATGCTTACAATATTTCATTGAAGAAGAAAGAAAGAAAAAAGGAATAGATGAAGCAAATATGGCAAAATCTTGATGACTGTTGAATGTGGGTGGCTAATATGTGTGTTCACTGTATTAATTCTATTTTTGCTAATTATATTAGACAATTTTCATAATTAAGCAGAGAAAAGCAGGCAGAGAAGGAATGGTCAAGCAAGAGATCAAAAGAGGAACTGTCAGGGAGATAGGAGAAGCAGATGAGTAGGAAAACCTAAATGGGAAGAAAGGTGCCAACAGTGTCAAATTCTCCTCAGAGACACTTTTCTTAACTGTCTCACCTAAACTGGCTCCTGTCCCTGCCCCTTTCCTCACACTTAAAGAATATTCTGGTTTATTATCCCTGTTGCTCCTATTACTATCTGAAATATATATATATAAATTACTATATATATATATATATATATATAAATATTCTGGTTTATTATCCCTATTGCTATTACTATCTGAAATATAAATATATGAAATATAAATATATGAAATATATATAAATATATATAACTATACATACAACTATTAATTCCTTGTCTCCCCAGCTAGAATGCAAACTCTGTGAGACCACAGAAGATCTTGTCAGTCTTGTTAACACTGCATCCTAAGTATATGTAGCAAGACCTCAATCATCTGTTGAATGAATTGTGTGAACAAATGGTACAGAGTCATCTTTCTAACAATCTGCCACTGATTTAAGCAACCAGATCACTGGTGATCATAATAAGAGGAGTTGCAATAGAGTGGTGGAAATGAATGACAAACAGGCTGTGGAATAAAAGCAGACAAAAAATGGTAACAGAAAGGACAGACTACTCTTGAAAGAGGATCTGTGTTGAAAGGATCCAGGAAGATGGTGCAAAAACATGAACCACAAAGTGAACAGTCATCTGGCCAAAAAAATATAACATTCCCAGAACCTCTCATCCAACATAACCACTTTTCTTACTTTGCCTTGGCTGTTGCCATCTAAATATGGACCTTAAAAACTGTACTTTGTCTTCTTTTAAAACTTTTTATATAGAATCATATAGCATTTATTTTTTTGTGTTTGAACTGTTTTTACTCAACATTCTTGTGAAATTTACCCAAGTTGTTGCATATAACTATGATTTGTTCATTTTCTGCACTCCTGGGCCAAAGGCCTCAGTCTGTTTTGGTATGGCTTTCACGCTAAGAATGGCTTTTACATTTTTTAAAAATGTTTGTTTATTTTTGAGAGATAGACAGAGTGCAAGCAGGGGAGGGGCAGAGAGAGAGGGAGACACAGAATCTGAAGCAAGCTCCAGGCTCTGAGCTGTCAGCAAAGAGCCTGACGTGGGGCTTGAACTCACAAACCACAAGATCATGGCCTGAGCCGAAGTCAGACACTTAACCAACTGAGCCACCCAGGCAACCCTTTACGTTTTTAAAGTGTTGGAAACAAACAACAAACAGTAGGAATATATGACACTGTGTATGGCCTATAAAGCTAAAATATTTACAGATAGTTTGGTAACAACCCCTGCTGTATTCCATTATATGAATATATCAATATTTATGAATCCATTCTACTGCTAATGTCCAATCCCCACTTTTAGGCTATTACAAATAATGCTGCTATGAACATCTTTGTACTAGTTTCTTGATGTGCAAGTACCTTGAAGCATGTATATTGAGTGCACCCCTAGGAATGCGTTTATTGGATGAGGGTATACATACATTTGGCTTTAGAAGATAATGCCAAAAAACTGCTTTCCAAAGTGGTTATATGAGTATTTATATTCCTTCCAGCTATGGATCAAACTTGCCAGTGTTTCACATCCTGTCAGCACTTTATATTGTCAGTCTTGTTACTGTTAGCCATTCGGGTGGGTATGCAGGTGTTAGCTTGTTGTGGTTGTCATCTGCATTTTCTGATTAATGACGGTGAGCAACTTTTTATAAGTTTATTGGTCAGTGAATATCCTCTTTTGAAGTCCTTACATCTTCTACCCATGTTTCTACTGGGCTGTCTTTTTCTTACTGATTGACTGGAGTTCTTCATATATTCTGGATACAAGCCCTCGTTGGTTATGTGTCTCAAATGTCTTCTACTCTAGATGGTATTGATGTGAAGTTATCAGTTTTAATGTAATAATTTTTTCTTTTATGGATAGTGTTTTTTGTGTCCAAAGACTATTTTTCCAATCCAAAGATCATGAAGATACTCTCCTATACTCTCTTCTAGAATCTTTTTTGCCTTTTAACACATATATGTAAAATATACATATATTTATGTGCTCACTTTGGCAGCACATATTCTAATATATATGTATATTTGTAATATTCTTGGAAAAGATTTTTGTGTGTGGTGTTAGGTAAGGACTTTTTAAAAAATCTTTTTCTACATGAATACCAATTTTTCTAGCCTGATTTATTTTAAAAGGCTCTTCTTGGGGCACCTGGGTGGCTCAGTCAGTTAAGCATCTGACTTTGGCTCAGGTCATGATCTCGCAGTTCATGAGTTCGAGCCCCACGATGGTCTCTGTGCTGACAGCTCAGAGCGTGGAGCCTGCTTCAGATTCTGTGTCTCCCTCTCTTGCTCTCTACCCCTCTCTCACTCATGCTCTATCTGTCTCTCTCTCTCAAAAATAAATAAAAATACTTAAAAAAAATAAAAAGGCTGTTATTTCTCTACAATTTCCAATGGTCATAAATCATGTCTGTATATGTATAGGTCTGTCATCTGGCTCTCTATTTATTGTACAAGTCTATTTTTTATACTTCTTTCAATGACATATTGTCCTAATTACACTTATAGTAAGACTGGATACTTGGTAAAGCTATTCTTCATATCCTGATCTCTCTGGGAGTGTTTCAGCTTTTCTGGGTCCTCTGTATTATTTATCATACTAGCATCAGTTTACCAAGTTTCACACAAAAAACTTCTTAAAATTTCAATGTGACTTGCACTGAGGCTATAGTTATGCTGTCCAATATGGTAGCCACTAGCAGCAACAAACAGCCACCAAGGACTTGAAATATGGTCAGCCCAATTGTAAGTGTAAAATACACATTGGAAAAAATAAAATGCACACTGAATTTCAAGTAAGTATGAAAAAATAATGTATCATATGCCATTAATCATTTTTTTGTAATTTTTTTATGTTTATTTATTTGTGAGAGAGAGCAGAGCGTGAGCAGGAGAGGAGCAAAGAGGGAGGGAGACACAGAATGTGCAGCAGGTTCAAGGCTCTGAGCTGTTAGCACAGAGCACCCACAGAGAGCTCAAACCCACGAACCATGACCCGAGCCAAAGTGGGACACTCAACTGACTGAGCCACCCTGATACCCTCCATCAATCATTTTTTAAATGTTGATTATATACTGAAATGATAATATCTTGAATATATTGGGTTAAATAAAATACATTACAATTAATTTTACTTTTTTTTACTTTTTGAATGTTGCCACTAAAAAAAATCACAATCATGTATGTAGCTCACATTACATTTCTATTGGATGATGCTGATCTACACAAACCCACATCTTTACAACACTAGGTCTGTCATAATGTGAATACAGTATAACTTTTCAAGTTATTTTGGTCTTTTAAACTTTCTTTAAAATAAAATTTTCTAGTTTTCAGCAAAGAGTTCTTGCATAATTTTTGCTAGATTTATCCCTAGGTATTTGAGATTTTTAAAATACTATCATAAACACGATCTTTTTTAAAAATTTCATTTTTCTGTTGCTAGTATACAGACGTGAAATAGATTTTATTTATTGACCTTTTATCCAACAACTTTGCTAAACTCCCATTAATTCCAAGAATGTATATGAAGATTTGGATTTCCTTATGGACACAATCATGTTATCTAAATAATGACAATTTTATTTCCTCTTTTTAAACCTTAAACCTTACTTCTTTTACTTGCCTTACTGTACTTTCTAGTACCTCCAGGACAATGTGAACAGAAATGGAATAATGGATGTCCTTGTCATATTCAAAAGCTCAAAGGTAAAGCTTCCAATATTTTAGCATTAACATGAGAATTAAATACTCCTTTGGAGGGTGTAACCCAGAGATCTGGGCCCCTGGTGTTTCTGCTTGGGGCAGGGGTCTTGCCTCTGGTTGGCTATATTTGGTGAGGGGCATGAATAAAGGCCACAGGCTCTAACATGTGTGTGGCAAAAAAAAAAAAAAAAGTAAGTTGAGTACTCTAAATCTATGGGGCTTGTTCATACCTGAAATGTCGTATCAATGAATTTCTTAGTTATTTCTTAGAGTAATGCCAACACTCTAAAATTTCATTTTTTAGTTTGAAGCATTTATTTTTAAATCTCATCAAAACATATACACTAAGGAGTACTTACTTAAGAATCATAGTCATTGTTTCTTTTCGATCTTTTCCTTGGAAAGGTAGTGTACCAGTGAGCATTTCAAACTACAAAAAGACAATATCATTAGAGGTATTAGTCAGTACATATAAAATCTCAAGGCCAGAAAGTAAAAAAGCATCATCGTAATTAAAACTAAATCTTGTAAAATTGCTATATAATAAAACAAATGATTTATAGTTCTACTACATTTATTACTGAACTCAAAAACACCCTAAACCTTACCATTAACACACCAAAAGACCACCAGTCTGCACTCTGAGTATGACCTCGACGATTAACTACTTCTGGAGCCATATATTCCACGGTTCCACAAAAAGAGTATGCCTTCTTTTCATGGTCAATAGACTCTTTACTTAGGCCAAAATCTGCCAAAATAAATATTGAATTCATAAATATCCTACAATAATTTCCCCACTTGAAGTTTAAACTTTGAGTACCAATATTTACCTTAATTATTACAAAATTCTAATCCAACTTTTCAAGATGTGTTACTCAAGGTTTGTACCATGATCAACTTAAAAGAAATTCTATAAAGTAGAGGAGAATATTTTAATAAAATTAGGATTTTTACCTGTTAACTTGATGTGACCTTCTTCATCAAGAAGTATGCTGAAAGAAAACAAAGTCAAAAAATCTTTTCAAACCACCAGATAGAGATTTGTAGAAGCTAGAAAGGAAAGTACTGTGTTAAGCACTAAATGACAACATTTATTCTATAATATTTAGACAGTAAATAAGGCAAAGGTAAAAAAAGAGAAATATTTTTTAGATGCACATATGTAACAAATCCCAAAAGCAAAGCTTTATATATGTGTATTAAGGGCACTTAAAAACTATTAGAAAAAGAATCAAAACCTATATACTGTTTCCAATTTCTAGATGTTCTTTTTTTTTTTAATGTTAATTGTTGAAAGAGAGGGAGGGAGGGAGACAGACAGAGCACAAGCAGGGGAGGGGCAGAGAGAAAGAGAGAGACCCAGAATCTGAAGCAGGCTTCAGGCTTGGAGCTGTCAGAACAGAGCCAGACACGGGGCTCGAACTCAGGAACTGAGAGATCACGACCTGAGTGGAAGTCACACACTTAACCAAATGAGACACCCAGGTTGCTCTTTCTAATGCCGTTCTGCATAAGTAGCCTAATGCATGCACAACAGACAGAGTATCCACATATTTGAGTCAACTGCATTAAAGGTGCCATTTTCTTGGTCAGTTTTTAGGCATATGGCTCGATCATTCTTTCTACCTGTTCCATCCAATCCTCTTTTTTTAAATTAAATTTTATTTTTTAAAGTTTAATTATTTTGAGAGAGAGGGAAAAAAGTATGAGTGGGGGGAGGGGCTGAGAGAGAATCCCAAGAAATCTCTGCAGCATAGAGCCCAATGTGTGGCTTGAACCCACAAACCCTGATATCATGACCTGAGCCAAAGTCAGACGCCGACTGAGCCACCCAGGTGTCCCCATCCAATCCTCTTCTTAACACACCTTCCTTACACTCCTTGTTTGTCACTGACCTATCCCTTCACTGTATACATCCTCCAGTGTTTTCTCTCTTTCTCAGTAAACTGTGAGCTCCTAGAGGGTTTTGCCTTATTCATCTTGTAGCTCAGTGCCTGGTAGAGCAGAGACAAATAAGAAATGTACATTGAATGCATGAGGCCAGTCTACAATGGGCCAATAAGGCATGCCAAATAGTTTGGGCTTCTTCTCAAGTGCTCTATCGTGAAAGGTTAACATGTGTGGAGGGTAAAAATAATTAGATCTTCATTTTTTTATAAGACAATTTAGAGCGGAAAATAAAAGGTATTTGGTGATCTTTCAGATATGGAAGGTGATAAAGAAGGACATATAGAGAAGACACTCAGGTTTCTGGCTTTAACAGACACTTGAGTGGAGAGTAAAGTCATTAATTAAGGAGCTAGAGGAAGAGGTAAGTACTAAGCTATAAGCCAATAATTCTATTTCTGGATAGATATTTTAGTATACTGACTTAAAAGGCCAAGTAATAAACTGTTTCACTTATATTCACAACTATTCATTCCATAACATAGGTATTTACTTTTAATTTTAACTAAAAAAATGTGAAAGCCAAATTTTGTTATAATATAATTTTACTATGTCAAAAACACTACTAACCCTCCTATGTCATTAATTCAACTATGATTATAATAAACTTTACTACTGAGGATAATCCAGTAGGGACATATTTTTCATGTCTCTACCATAAGGGATTTAATATGAAAAAATAAAAATCTTGATTATGCTTGATTACAGAGCAGACCAATTACTTAAGGAATATAAAGGGAATTACTTGGTATGGTGGAAATCATCCTTCCTTCTAATAAATACATAAAAGACAGTTCTAAAACAAAACAATCTTCAAATCATTCTTAGTAATTTTGAGGAAAAAAAGAAAACATGGCTAAAAGAACATTACTTATGCCTTCTATAGCAAATGCATCCTCTTAAGATAACCATGCCCATCCTTTATTTTTGGAAAAAAAAAAAAGCCAACTATGTTACTTTTAATAGGGAAAGTTCCCTTTCGACTACTAATAATCATTTTTAGCCATATTTATTATAATAGAGTTCTGGTTTAAATAGAACCTGGAAAATCCCTTACAGTGCATAAAATAATCAGGCTAAAAACTGAAATTTCTTCCAAGTTCTATATGATGGTATATGCTTGGATTATTTAACAACTAAAGGTTATTTCAATTAAAAGCATCGTCTAGACATCTGTGTGAAAGATCTCACTTCTTACCTACATTTGCTCTTATTCAACCCTTAGGAATGGCTAATGTTCTATAAATAATTTTATGACCAATGCTAATCCAATGGTCTACAATAAATACATTCAATTAAAGGATATAAAACACAGGGCGCCAGGGTGGCTCAGTCAGTTAAGAATCTGACTTCAGCTCAAGTTGTGATCTCACAGTTCGTGGGTTCAAGCCCTGAGTCAGGCTCTGTGCTGATAGCTCACAGCTTGGAGCCTGCTTTGGATTCTGTATCTCCCTCTCTCTCTGTCCTTCCCCTGCCCCTGCTCTGTCTCTGTCTCTCAAAAGTAAAAAAAAAATTTTTTTAAAGGACATAAAACACTAACACATATTTTTATTACAAATGTTTAATCTTATGTTTACAGTAATTTTTTCTTCTAAGGACTATATTCTTGAATATTTATTCTTACCAGAAATTATATTTTATGTCATGAAAGTTAGAAATGGGTAAAATGATTTGAAAAGCTCATTAATTATCTGGGGAAAAACAGTGGAACCATAAGAAACTTATCCAAAACCAAAATATATGAAAAACAAAGGTAAAATGTGAAAGTATAACAATTTCTAAATGATCACCTAATGGGGTTTCAAAGGAGCATTTCCTCTGTTTCTTGTTGTAATATATAATTTAAATATTGTATGTAACATTTTAATGTAAGTAGTATCTAAATTCTTGATAAAGATTTTTTGGGGGGGGGGTTATTTTATTTTTGAGAGACATAGAGACAGAGCGTGAGCAAGGGAAGGGCAGAGAGAGAGGGAGACACAGAATCCGAAGCAGACTCCAGGCTCTGAGCCATCAGCACAGAGCCGGACGCGGGGCTCGAACTCAGAGAATGAGATCATGACCTGAGCTGAAGTCGGTCGTTTAACCGACTGAGCCACCCAGGCGCCCCTAAATTTTTGATAAAGACGATGGGTGTACAACTCTGAATATACTAAAAACCAATGAACCATACATTTTAAATGGATGTCTTGTATGGTAAGTGAATTAAATCTCTTTAAAAAAAGTAAGACTCTTATTTATAACCTTTAAAAAGGAAAAAAACTTTCTTACTCAAAGTAGTAGACAGTAAACACCAGCTAATTAAAACACAGAAGTGTGTACAATTTAATAATAGCTCCTTGGTAGCTACTACTACAAGAACAATGGGAAATTTGGTCAACTCACACTTAAAATTTGAAATTATGTGAAGAAGAAAATTTTCAATAAGTGGTATTTGGAGGAAAGAATCAGCTCTATGCCATCCTTCATACCAAAAAAATTTCAGATGGAGTTAAAAGAAATCATAAAATTAGAAGACAAGTATCTGATTATGGGTTTGGAAAAGGCATTCTAAGAATAAAAGTCATGGAAGAAATCACACAAAAGAAAAGACTGGTCAATCTCAGAGAAAAAAATACTTGTGTAGGTAAAAATATAAAGTTAAAATTAAAAAACAAACTAGAAAAATCTATTTGCAATATATGTCAAATGGTTAAAATCTTAATTTTAAAGGTCTCTTACAAATAAATAGGAAAAAAATAATATTCCAAAAGATAAATGAACGAAGGCCATGAACAGAATAATCACACAAAAACACAAACTGCCAGGGGCACCTGGGTGGCTCAGTTGTTTAAGCCTCTGACTCTTGGTTTCAGCTCAGGTCATGACCTCACGTTTTGTTTTGTTTTGTTTGTTTTTTTTTTTAATTTTTTCTAACGTTTATTTATTTTTGAGAGACATAGAGACAGAGCGTGAGCAGGGGAAGGGCAGAGAGTGAGGGTGACACAGAATCCGAAGGAGGCTCCAGGCTCTGAGCCGTCAGCACAGAGCCTGACGCGGGGCTCGAACTCACAGAGTGAGATCACGACCTGAGCCGAAATGCCGCTCAACCGACTGAGCCACCCAGGTGCCCCTCTCACGGTTTTTGAGTTCAAGCCCCGTGCTGGGCTCTGTGTTGAGAACATGGAACCTGCTTTGGATTTCTCTCTCCCTTTCTCTCTGCCTCTACCTGGCTTGCTTGTCTCTTGCTCTCTCTCAATAAATAAATAAATAAACATAAAAAAATACAAATGGCCAACAAACATATGAACATGGATTTAAACTTCATTAAAAATAAAAAATGCAAACGAAAACAAGATAACAATAACAGAGATTATGACTGACAGGTTTTTAAAGGTATGAGAATATACAGTGTTAGCAGAAATGTGAAGCACAGGTGGTCTAGTACAATTCTCATGGTAGTTATATGAAGTAATTTTATTTTTATTACTGCCTAAATAATTACATTACATTGTTTCAACTTAGTAGCATAATTCCTTACTTTTCTGGTTTTAAGTCTCTATAGATTATTCCCAGGCTATGTAGATGATCTAAAGCAAGTGCAAGTTCGGCCAAGTAGAATTTGACATCTTCTTCTGTGAACATCACCTAAAATAAAACAATAATTTTTCTGTCTTTATTTTCTTTCTAGGTGTGTAGTTTTTATTTAAAATTCCATCTTAGAGTTTAAATATTCAAAAATTATAAATACACTAATCACATGTAGTTCTATCCACAATTTACTTATGAAAGGAATTTGTAAAATGATTAAATCAGTTAACTAATCATTTTCTAAATGCTAAATGTGCACTGTGGGAGAAATAATTTTACATTTTGTCAACTAACAACTATATTCAGATTGTGATACTGTTGCCCCACCACGGTAACATCTTAGAAATGAAAAATGATCTTTAAAATGTAAGCTGAATTTCCACTAATTGTTTAAGGGTATCTTGATATATTATTGCTTCTGAAAAACTATACCTAAAAGAAGCAGGACAAAAGACAAAGAATTTATTAATTTAAAGTCCTACTTTCAGAACAACTTCAAAAGGTAGGGAAAGAACTCTTTTTGGCTCTAATTCCTTAATATAAGAATCATGTGCCACTAGAGAAAATACAATAAACACAATACTGAAATATAACAAAGCTTTAGTTAAAATAGGATGCATACAGATTAAAAATAGAGATTAATTATATACCTCTTTGGATAAGCGTGTAAACAAATCTCCTCCCCTGAGAAAATCCAAAATAAGATACAACTTTCCTTCAGTTTGAAAAGCTGAATGAAGAAATAAAAATTTGTTTAATTTACCAGTGGTTTTTTTTTTTGGCTTACATTAGGTCAACTCATTCATGAATGAATATCATTTTTAAACAAATTAGTTATTATATCATAGATCTAAAGGGATTTTTATTTAGAAAATAACCAGTGATTTTCTTAGTTTCCATGTGGAAAATGTTAAATGTAGTGCTTCTTACTATGGAAGCACTAGAACATTTGTTACATTTTCTTCAGGCAATAGTCTCTCAGGAATATAATAGTTTTAAAACATGTGATGAATAAGAAAAATTCCCAATATGGTTACTTTACCATGAAACAAAATAAAAAAAAAAAAACATGTCACTTAAGTGCAGAAAAAATGTGGGTTGGTTAGCTTTAATTACACATAGTAAGAATCATCACAACTTTATCCACTGAGAAAAAGCACATATACCTTTGGGGAAAAGAAAGGTAAGAAAAGCTTCAGGGTGTTGACATTAGGGATCTTTCTTCCTTTTAAGAGAAGTTGGATTGGGCTAACACATATGGACTATAAAATGCTGATATACTTATTATTATTATAATAAAAAACACTATTATTACCCATTCCTATGGCTACCACTCAGAAACATAAGTATAAATGCAATAAAAACTTCTAAAGTTTAAGAAGTTATGGCTTAATTTCCATGACTTTATTTATCTAGTAAACAGATACAAATATATACAAGCAAATATATACATTTATATATTTATATATCTGAATGCACTCAAAGAGTGGAGGATTAGGTGGAGGAATGAGGTTGCAGGTGGTTCATAACTTACCATAATGCAACTTGACAATAAAAGGATGATTAACTTCTACCAAGATATCACGCTCCATTTTTGTCCGAACACGGTCTCGAACTACAAAATATTGCACGTATGGGTATACTACAATAGCTTTCAGAGACAATACTTAAAACAAAATCTCTTTGGGGTCTATTTTAAATAAAATTTTGATAAAATGTGAATCCGCATTTTTATACAACCAGTAAAGCTATTTATATATATAAATAAAAATATTACACTTGAATTTTCAAAATTAATATATTTTTTACTAAATTATACAACCAGAAGAAATTGTTCATATTTAAAAATCTGTGCTTTATGTTAAAAAACATACAGATAACATATCAGATGTTGAATCACATGTTGCTTTAAGACCAAATTTATAAGTATTTTAATGAAAGTTATGAAAAATGGCCAAAAAGGAGTAACTTTCTAAAAACAAGGCATCCTATCACTTCTTGGCCTTTTGGCTAAAATCGAGTGTAAAAAGAAGGCATCTCAATGAAATATTAAAACATACACACAAAAATGGAATAGGCTGCACTACCCCTACCAACCCTATCAACTCAACAAACATTCATTAAGCATCTATAAAATGTGGCAAACATGGTGAAGGATGGATATACCCAAAAAGGTCTATTTTGAGGAAAGTAAGAAAAGGAGAGGGAGAAAAAATAATGTGGTGCGGCTGAAAGAGCAAAGAGCCTTACTGAAGTCACAAAAAAATTTGAATTAGATCTGTGTAATACTGATCTGGGTCTCATTTACCTCTCATGTACACAATGGGGATAACACCACTGTACCTTTGGGGACTGTGTGACCATTTGAGATAAGGTTTGTAGATCCCAGAGCCTGGTACATAGGAGATATTCAATAAGATGGCAGCTATCGCACCATGAACATGCTAAAGGGATAAAATGACTTATTACCAGGAATAAGTAGGAATTCAGAGAAGGGAAACATGAGTTTTACTTGCTTGGGAAAGCTAGACGGAAGAGATGGAGTTAGGAATTTTAGAGTGGAATTTAGATGGGTGAGAAGGATTAGGACTAAAGAAGAAAAGTCCAGGTATGGAGTACCAGCACAAGCAAGAACACGGAGGTACGCATGAAATACAGAAAGGAACCAAATCGGTATGGAAATTGGGGAGGTAAAATTGGGAGGACCCAGATTCTTGATATTTGGAATGGTGAGATAAATTTATGTTTGATCCTGTAGGAAAAGCTCTCTTTTACCAATCAAACATTTCCTGAGCAAATTCTGTGTGCCAGGCACTGTGAGATACAAATACAAATAAAATCATCTTCAAGAAGCTCATACTCTGGTAGGAATGACAGAGGAACAAAAAATAAAAAAATAGAATACATTCTGATAAGTATTCTGTGTTGGTAGCTCAATGGATTTGAGAGGTGAAAGTGAGCATTCATTAAAATTTTAACTTTTCTTCTGTTGCATAATAAGGATAAATCATAAATGACTTGTATTTTTCAGGCAGAATGACTGAATGGTTGTGTCAGAGATTAAGCAGAAAGAATGGGGAAGAGAATCTTTTGTGGGGGGGAGGGAAGGGACAGAAAGATGAGTTGATTTTTTTTTTCAATTTAAAGTGACTGCAGATATTTAAAACACAGAAATAAGACCTCTGAAAAAAATAAACAAAGAAGCTAAAACAAAATCCTGTGGTTCCCATTCTACCAGTTTTCCACTTCCAACTGGGAGACTGTGGTGCCAGTGACTGGAAATGGGCAAATCAGGTATAGAAACTAGTTGCTCTTAATAGCTATAAGGCTTTGTCTTTTAAATGACTTGTCCAGCTGGTGTATCAAATTCAGTATCAATCTCTGATTTCATTATCTTGTCCTATCACAACAACTCTGGTATCTTCTACTATTTATGTGAATGAGGTTCATCACCTAGGACTGCTGATAATTCTGCTCCAGTTTAGGCCACATTTGCGCTTTTTCTACTGCTACTCATATGATCTTGGATTTGGTTCCTATTACCTTAAAAGGTGGATTCCAAATTTCTACTTTTTTCAATATTATACAAATATTACAATGCTTATCATTTAAAACTCACCTCTCTGCTCAGTAAGCAGCAGAAACATCCATTAACGTATTTACTATATATCTCTCTTCTATTATTCTAACATGATGAAAAGAACAATCATTTGGGAGTCAAGAGCTACGGTTTTTAGTGGCCCTGCTAACAACTAAATGAACTGCCTTGGTCAAATCTTTACATTGCTTGAGGACTTCCTGCTTTCTTCTCTATAAAATGAGAGGCTACAGGGACCCCTGGAAGGCTCAGTTTGGTAAGCATCTGACTCTTGGTTTGGGCTCAAGTCACGATCTCACAGTTTGTGAGTTTGAGGCCTGCATTGGGCTCTGCACTCTCAGTGTGGAGCCTGCTTGGGATTCTCTCTCTAACCCTCTCTCTGCTCCTCCCCTGTACTCTCTCTTTTTCTCAAAATAAATAAATAAACTTAAAAAAATAAAATGCTAGAACAAGATGATTTTCTATTATGATTATCTTGTGAGGTGGTTTCCTTACAGGTAACATTGATGAGACCTTATTTAGTTGAAAATGAGCAGTGAGATATAATCACTAAAGGATTCCTTCATTTTGTCTGAGGTAGGACTGTTTAAAAATTCTAATCTGGCTTCTTTTACTTATGTAAAGATCTAGTGACAAATATAAATCATCCTACAATCAGGAATTCTGATGAGGATACACCACTTTAGAACAAGGCATGTTTTATATTGGCTAAACTCTAAACCCTAAAACAGAATTTGTTAATAATGACTCATGCTGGCAAAGCAACTACATTCTTCTGAAATAATTTTTCTCATATAGTAGTTATTAGATTTTAAATCCTCCTTGACTTGAACGTGAGAGTGAACAAGAAGAAATAGTGTTTATGTTTCTAGGATTATGTATTAAGAAACGGTTTTAAGGAACGGTTACAAAACGTTTAGGCCCAAAGACTACTGTATTAGGACACAAGTCCCCACAAACTCAACCTCACACTACTGACTTCTATTTGACCCCATTTATTGTATTAATAGGGACTCTGAAATGGAAACAAAGAGACTTCTGCTTAAATATAGATGTTTTACTTTCTACTTTCTTCCAAGCCCCCAGTAAATTACAATAATGGAACAATTAGGCATAAACCCATAAGGACAAAGAACAGGAGAGGAAGCAAGAGCAGAAGAAGATGAGTAAGTGGTAACTTATACAGTAAATAAGAAAAAGCTAAAAGCTAAGCCTAAGGGAATGAAGCCAATGAGAAATAAGCAAATTCTTGCCAGAGAACCCTTTCCCCTCAGTTATTTGGTACTTCACTCTTAAATGAGGAAAAGTTAGCAAAGGACCCCCTAGGCATTTGAAGAAAGGCTCTAAAGATGAAAAACAGCTATCAAAATAAACAGAAAAAAAAAGGAATATGGGGAAACAGAGACAATGTAAAGAACACAAGAAAGCTTAAAAATCATCCTTGTCATTTATATCCAACAAGAGAGCAAAAACCATATGGCATTCATGAAAAAGAAGCTTTAAAACGGATAGGGGGAAGGAACGAATATCTTCAATAAGTGAACTACAAAGAAAAAAATGGAGAAGCGCTCATAGATTAAACAACTCAAAGAGATACCGACCAACTACAAAATATACATCTTATATAGATCCAAATTCAAACAAATTGCAAAAAAGAAAAATGAATTATAACAACAGGCACAATTGGAAATTTGAATACTGACTGGATATCTGTACCTTAATTTTTTAGGTATAATGTTAGAGTTGTATTATTTAAGAGTTTTTTATCTTTTAGAGATACATACTAAAATATTTATGGAAAAAATTGTACAATGTCTGGGATTTGCTCCAAAGTATCAAAAGAGGGGAAGGGAAAGAACGCAGATGCAAATTAAAAAAAAAAAAAAAAAAAAGACCATGAACTGGGAAACGCTGTGGCAGCAAGGAGGGTACATGGGTGTTCTCTATATTCTTTGGTTTCTTTCTTTAAAAAAATTTTTTTTAATGTTTATTTATTTTTGAGAGGGAGAAAGAGACAGAGAGAGAGACGGAGAAAATGAGTGGGGGAGGGGCAGAGAGAAGGCAAGTAAAGAGGACCCGAAGCAAGTTCTGTGTTGATAGCCAAACACAGGGCTCGAACTCACAAACTGTGAGATCATGACCTGAGCTGAAGTCAGTTGCTTGACCAACTGAGCCACCAAGGCTCCGGATCCTTTGGTTTCTTTCTGTAAATGTTTGATACTTTCTTTTTTTAATTTTTTAATGTTTATTTTTGAGAGAGAGAGAGACAGAGACAGAAAGTGAGCGGGGAAGGGGCAGAGAGAGAGGGAGACACAGAATCTGAAGAGGGCTCCAGGCTCTGAGCTGTCAGCACAGACCCTGATGTGGGGCTCAAACTCACCAACCATGAGATCATGACCTGGGCTGAAGTTGGATGCCTAACCAACTGAACCACCCAAGCACCCTGACACTTTCTGCAACAAAAGTTTTTAAAAAATGGAACAGAGAACAAGGAAAATCTAGGAAATTAAAAATTATGGTAGAGGGGCACCTGGGTGGCTCAGTCAGTTAAGCATCCAACTCTTGATTTCGGCTCAGGTCATGACCTCATGGTTCGTGGATTGGAGCTCCATGTCAGGCTTTGCACTGACACTGTAGAGCCTGCTTGGGATTCTCTCTCTCCCTCTTTCTCTGTCCCTCCCCCATTCCTACTCGCTCACGTGCCCTCTCTCTCTCTCTCAAAATAAAAATAAATAAATAAACAAAAATGATGGTAGAAACAAAAAAGTCAATAGAAATGTTGAAAGACAGTTGATAATATTTATAGAAAACAGAAAAAAAAAGGACAAAACTGGAAAACAGGAGGGGAAAGAAACTTAAGAAATGATCCAGGAGGTCCAACATATTCAAAGAGAAGCAGTTACAAAATGGGGGGAAAAATGACAAAATAGTTTGCCAAAACTGAAGAAACGAGTTTCTAGAATGAAAGAGGCCACCCTGCACCTGGTATGATGAATTTTACAAGTCCACACTAAAGAAACACCACTGTACAAGTTCCAGAACAACAGCGATAAAGAATAGAGTGATTCTAAAGACTTCCAAAGAGGAAAAGCTGCTTACGCACAAAGGACTGGAAGTCAGAATTGCAATAAACTTCATAACTGCAACACAGGAAACTGGAAGACAATGGAAACAATGCCTTCACATATCTGAGGGAAAATTATTTCTCATCTACAATTTTATACTTGGCCAAATTATAAATTAAGTGAGGGGTAAAATAAAGGCATTTTAAGACATTCAAGGTCACAGAAAATTTAGCATCCATTCACCCTTTCTGAGGTAGCTACTAAAAGATATGTTGCACTCAGACTGGAAAGTAAACAGAAAAAGGTAGAAACAATTTAGAAAATGAGATCTAATGCAGCAAAGATGTGAAGGAAATGTAACTCCACTATACTATTTGGCTGAGTTAGGAACAGTATGTATGTATTTATGTATGTATGTTTAGTTATTTATTTTTGAGGGAGGGGTGGAGGGACAGAAAGAGAGGGAGAGAGAGGATCCCAAGCAGGCTCCATACAGTCAGTGCAGAGCCCGACGTGGTGCTGAAACTCCCAAACCGTGAGATCAAGGCCAGAGCGGAAACCAAGTGTCATATGCTTAACTGACTGAACCACTCAGGTGCCCCAGGGAGTTTTTATAAAGTTGCAATAATGAAAACATTACTGGGAAGACATGAAATGGGGAACTGTGTGTGTGTGGGTAGAGTATGAGAGAACTAAATCCTAATCTTCCATGTTAGGAAGTCAATAAATTATGTCACCAAATGAAAACAATCAAAGAATTGCAACAGAGTATTGAATGTAGAGGTAAATGGCAGAAGCAGCAGTTAAGTAGATGAAAGTCACTGTCTCTGAGAGTTAACAATTGGATGGGGGGAGGGTTGGTATGGCTCTATTTTATAAGATTCTCTATTACTTTGATAAAAATAAAAATTGAGTTTAAGAATACATTAAAAATTATCTGACAGCTTACAATTCTACTGTGTTAAATATTTTCACTTTTCTATGGTTTCTTCTATAGCTCATATCCATGTAATTTTACATACTTGTGGTAGCCAAATTTAATTGTTTACTTTCATATTTTCATTAAATTAATTTTGGGGATTATATTTAAAATATTTCCTTTAAATAATATTCTAATAAATTATATGCTATAATTTTTTAAATATTCCTCCATTTTTCAATATTGGTGTGATTTTTAAATTATCAACATTATAAATTAATGTTGCTGTGAGAACTGTCAAGTACTTGAATTCTTTGATATTATTTTCTGAGGTTAATAGAGCAGCAATAATGGCTCTTTTTATTTATTGCAAAACCACTTTCCAATTTATGTTGCCATCATATAAAATGATAACTCATTTAACAAAAATTTTTGTAAACATTTATTCATTTTTGAGAGAGAGAGAGAAAGACAGAGTGTGAGTGGGGGAGGGGCAGAGAGAAGGAGAGACAGAATTCGAAGCAGGCTCCAGGTTCTGAGCTGTCAGAACAGAGCCCGACTGGCGGAGCCCAAACCCACAAACCGCGAGATCATGACCTGAACCAAAGTCGGATACTTAACCAACTAAGCCACCCAGGCACCCCGATTTTCATTTTTTTACATGTAGTTCTTTATTAGCAAAATGAACATTTTTCCAAAGCTTATTTTATCCCCCTGCATAAAGCTTATCCTGAAATCCTTTAGGTAGAGGCTGTAATGTTACCTTTCAGGAACTCCTATTAATTATTCCTTTTACATTTATTAGTTGGAAATTTATGATAAGGAAGAGCCCTCCCTTTCTCCACATTACTTAATTTATGGGTTAATTCATGGACTTTACACTATCACTATCATTAATTACTGGAATGTTCAAATTTTCCTAGATTTGGCTGTAGGGGCCCTTTACTGATTCCTTATATTATTATAATACTTGAAGTGAATAATTTCATAATTTCCTATTTATACTATTTTTCATTTTATGAAAGGCTAAAATTTTTGAAGTATCAATTTATTTGTGACTATAATTTGCTCAATATCTCTTCATAAATTTCCTAGATGTGTTAAGTTATAAAATTCACTGAGACTGTTCAGTTAGATTGTTAGATTTTTTATGGAATAGAGTTTAAGAGAAAACTAATTTTTTTCCAGATTGCTCAGGAATATTTCAAACAAAACTTATGAAATCATTATTTCTCATTGTTCTGAATACCTAGTCTGTCATACAGCACAGCAAGTACTCAATATTTTTGTAAATATATTAAAATTTAATATGTATACTTTTTTCATTCCAATTCATAATCGAGAGCCTAAAATATGCCACTTTCCTTTTTTTAAATATGTAATACTTTTGCAATGATTTGTTCTACTGATTTGTATTCCCCCCAATAACATAATGAATTATTACTATTTTAAATAAGCTTTAAACCTGAGAGAGCTTATTCTTTTCCCATTCTTCTTTTTTTCAAATATTCTTTGAGATGTATGCTTTGTTCCAAATCAAAGTTTAAATATTTAAAAGAAAATTCAATTGGCATCTTGAGGATATGGAGCTAATTGGATGGCTGGACGAATACTGGGATTCTTAACAACAGCTGGCCTTCTGTAAAAGGAATTGGGCATTTATTTCCTTTCCTGATATCTTTTAGGTTTTTCAGTTGCATAGGTTACGTATGTTATGCACAACACAGATCCTGTTCAATATATGAAAACTACTTTTGTTGTTTTTGTGAAAGAACTCTCTTATGTAAGTTCCACATATGCGGGATTTTAAAAATTTATTTTGAGAGAGAGCGAGAGAGCGAGCAAGCGAGAGAGAGAGAATGAGTGGGAAAGGGGCAGAGAAAGAATCCCACGCTGACAGCGTGGAGCCCAACACAGGGCTTGATCTCATGAACCATGAGATCATGGCCTGAGTTGAAATCAAGGGCCAGACACTTAATTGACTGAGCCACCCAGGCGCCCCTCCACCTATGCAGTTTTATAACATGGGATTCATAAGCATCAAGTTATAGAAGTACTGATATAAAGTAGAGCACTGAGGATATAATTTAATTCCCTGGTCCTAGCAAGAATCAAGTTAGTAGTGTTCCAGGATTAGAGATTGGATAGGAAAGAAAATACATTCAGGAAGACAGCAAGAGTTTATAGAGAAAGGTGGAATTTCTCAGAATAATGATATCTAGAGTGGGTGATTAATTGGGAAGAATAACATCAGAAATAATAAATGATCATCACAATATTCCTTTCAGAATATTTTAAAGTCTTTAAAATTACATGTAAATTGAAGAAGAAAAAAATGATGTTGGGAATAAATACAAAACAACTAGAGGTTATGTGGTAAAATAACCAATACTACTAAATAAAAGGAAGATTTAAGTATTTTAAAAACTATGTATAATTTCTTCTAAATTACTATTTACCTGTAAGAGTCAAATCCTACATTAGATTGTTCAAAATCTGAGGCTTAGAATAAAAACTTACTTGGAGACCAGAAGTCAAGATGATAAAGTCCTTAAAATAAAAGCTATTTTGCATCCAGTAAATCAGTTAGTTTTCAAAACATTAAAATAATTACATTAATTTGAAGATGAATCAAACCCAGTCTGAATCTTCTCAACTTCTACTTGCATAAGTCCACGATGAATGTATAATATTTCTTTTATAACATGGCAACTCCCATTATCACTAGACATATGATTTCTAGCCCATAGGAAAAAGTCACTAAAAGAAAGTCCAAATTTAAAGACAGTAACAAGAACAGATTCAGAATGTAAGTAACTGGCCTACGGGTCACTGGAGATGTATTGAGACCTTCAGTCGGTTTAGACTACACAAATGTTATAAATAGTCATAACACTTACCTTTCAAGGTGGCCTTCTTCAATACTTTCATGGCATAAAGCTGTCTAGCATCAGAGCCTGAGATTTTTTTGACTAAGAAAACCTGCATTTAAATGAGAGAATGTAAGTTGTACAAAGTATCACAAACAACACTGTTGTTAAAAATGAGACCCTTTCTATAATACAGTTTATTATTAGAAAGATTCTGATATACTGTAGATGCCGATTTTCCTTATGTATCAATTATAAATACAATGAGTTGTAACCACTGGCTATAACTTGAGGTCTCAACCATAAGCGAATACATTTGTTTTCTTTCTTTTTGTTGTTTGCCAATTCTCAAAAAGCATGTAACATATAAGACACAAATAAGTATCTTTAAACTATGTCGTAATTAGATAAAAGTATAACATGTTTAAAGTATAACACAGGTGGTCATTGCTCTGCTTTTAACAAAACAAAAATTCTCCTGATTCCATAAAAACTGTCACACAGGAGTTCTACTTGACCACAATTCTCTGTTGATATAATCATTAATTGATGACTGCTCTTTTCTATGTATGAAAACTGCCCATAAATTTCTCATTGCTGGGCAGAACAATTTAAAACAGTTACAATGAAGAAGCCTATTCACAAATATTTAATGTGACTTAAGCCAGAACCCCACCTTTCCACCTTTTAAAAATCAAATTATCACATATACCTAAATATGAAGAACACAGTTGCTAGGTATGTTACTGAACTTCCTGACTTTCCAAATATTTTTAGCTGCTTTCAAAATATAGTGTGAAATTTAGGCAAAATGAATAAGCCTGCTGTAAATAATTCATGGTCATGCTATAACACAGCTAATACAAGACTACCTATACATCTCTTCTATTTAGGGGCACCTGGGTGGCTCAGTCAGTTGAGTGTCCGAGCTCAGGTCATGATCTCGCATTCAGCGAGTTTGAGCCCCACATCAGGCTCTGCTGACAGCTCAGAGCCTGGAGTTTGCTTTGGATTCCCTCTCTGCCCTTCCCCGGCTCATGCTCTGTTCTCTGTCTCTCAAAAATGAATAAATACTAAAAAAAAAAAATAAAAAAAAATCTCTTCTGTTCATTTTGATCATTAGGTTTGTGATCTCTTTTTAAAACTATTTAAATTCCATTTAAATAAAATGGGCACCTGGGTGGCTCAGTCACTTGAGCGCCTGACATTGGCTCAGGTCACAATTTCATGGTTTGTGGGTTCAAGCCCCATGTCAGGCTTTGCGCTGACAGTGCAGAGCCTGCTTCAGATTCTCTGTCTCCCTCTCTCTCTGCCCCTCCCCCACTTGCGAGTGCGCTCTCTCTCGAAAAAAAAAAAATTAAGTAAACATTAAAAAAAAGTAAACTCCAGTTAGTTAACATACAGGGTAATATTAATTTCAGGTGTACAACATAGTGACTGATGATCTTTTTCATGAAGTCTTTACACATACTTGCTAAAAGGACCTGAATTTCAACTGTGTTCTACCTGTTCTTTCCTAGCAGTGTGTTGTTGAGGTGCCAAAGATGGGAAGAGAAGCAATTATAGTCAAGAATTAACTTAAAGGTCAGCTCTCAATTATATGCACTAGCATGCCAGGCTATTAGCATTAAATTAAAATTAAATTATTTAATTTATGTTAATTTAATTAACAAAATTAAAAAAAATACTACATTCAACTGATTCTAGGGCAAAGCAGAGTTCCTTACTTTGAGAAATTGTGCTAAAGGTGACTGGCAATGACCTCAAGCATAGCAAAGAGTACAACTTGCACAGAACCCTGATGCATTGGGTGTTCCTCTCCCCAACTCACTCCTCCATCTTGTCCCCTTCCAAGATGCCCCCACTCTAGTTCCTTTTAGACAGTTAGCAGGGAGCCAAACTAGGGAGAAAAAAGCATTCTTAATCAGGTCCCTAAGATGGAATGACATTCAAATGCTAAAGGTAAGCAAAGATTATTAATATTTTTGAATAAAAATAAATTCTAATTAAGTGGAGATAATTAGGATTTACCTGGTGTTTATTCTTAAGATTCCCTAATCAATCTTCTTTGTGCCATTGTACAAGAAAAATTCTCCCCGTTGACCGCAAACTTTCTTCACCCTTCTTTGAAAGTACTTTAACACGTTGGCTGCCTGCTTGGCTCAGTTGGATAAGCGTCTGGCTCAAGCTCAGGTCATGCTCTCATGGTTCGTGAGTTTAAGCCGTACATTTCATTCTCTGCTGCCAGGGCGGAGCCCACTTCAGACTATCTATGTCCCTCTCTCTCTGCTCCCCACCACTCTTTCTTTCTCTCAAAAGTAAAATAAACATTAAAAAAAGAGAAAGTACCTTAATACTTTCAGTACATCTTACTTTGCAAAGAACCTTCACAAGCATTTGTAATATATCATCATGACAATTTTGAGAGGCAGGAGAACTAAGCAATGCCTATTTATAACTGCCCAAGCTACGGCTTAGAGAGGTTAAATAATTTGACTAGTGTCACAGTGGAGGTATTGGAACAAGAACCAGGCCAGCCACTCAGTTCTGTGTTCCTGCTCAGGGCAATGTTAATGTTCCCTCTGGCAGGTCACCAGTCATGTAGCAGGAACAGCCGCGGTCCCAGATGCCATCAGATCTTCCCCCACCAGAGCATTCGTGACCTTTCGAACTCCCCCATGAAGCTATTCTAAGCTCTGACAGGTCATTCCTGTTTCCTTGGCTTACGCTGACTTTTTAGGATGAGTAAGAAATGAGACGCTGTATTTTTAATGTTTGCTATTTATAGTAAGGTATTTAAATTACTTTTAAAGAAATAAAGGGAGACGCATGTTAACTTCCGGCAACTTAAACACTGTGTTCCCTGAAAATCTAACGTAAAGAAAGAAACCCATCTATTTGGGTTTATCCGTAATGCATTGTGGGATAATACAATTTCATAGCAGATATTATGTGTATGGCCTTATATCATTTAATTCTCACGAGTAACCTATGAGGTCAGGACTATTATTTACTCATTACTTCTTTCCAGAATTATATGCTAGGTACTGTGCTACCAGCTCAATGCTGAGACAGGTTACAAAGCATGTCCCCTGTACTAATGGAAGGAACATACAGGAGACAGCCAACAATTACACAAATAAAAAGCTGCAATTGTGGTGAGTGCTGTGAAGATGAGGTATAAAATGTTCTGACAGGGTAAAATAAAGGTATAAGACCTAGTCAGAATGATAGAGAAGACTTCCTTGAGATCATAAGCACGAGAGGAGTTAAGATGAGGACGGCAGAGTGTTTCACGCAGAGGGAAGTGCATGCACAAAGGCTTTCTAGTGGTGGTAGATAAGGATTGAAAAAGGTGGCCAGCGTGGCTAGAACACGGGTAGTGAAAAATACATAAAATGATGCTGCTGAGGTAGCTAGGCGCCACAACAAGGGGTTCTCAGATATCTTAAGAATATGTCTTTATCCTAAAGACAAAGAGAGGCTACTAAAGTATAAGATTAGCTCTTGTTGGCTGTCACGAAAATAGTGGCTTGAGGAAAGAATAAATTTGGGAAGCCCCAGTTAGGAGCCTCCTTCAACAGGCCAGGGAGAAATGGTGGTTCCATAGACTTGGAGAGTGGCAGTGGAGAAGGACAGGACAGGCGAGATTTGAGAAACTGTTACTAAATCAATAGAACTTACTGACAGATTAGATTGGTAGGGGGTGGCAAGAGGAAAGGGTAGGCAGTAGAAGGATATATCAAAATTGCCTCCCAAGTTTTTGGCTTGCTTAACTGGATACCATTCACAGTTGCAGAGAAAAATGAAACAGGGCAGGTTTCGGGGGGGGAGGAGGGCAAAATCACGAGTTTGGTCTTAGACATGTTGAGCTTAAACTTCCCTGGAGACACGTTAAGAGAAAAAAATATGCAGCTTTACACAGAGTTCAGAGCTTGGAGGCATGATCTAGATTTGAGATAGAAATCTGTTAAGACAGCTGTATGTGGGTTATAATTAAGATAGTGGGCATAGAGAAAATAATTAGTAGGGAGTACAGAGTGAGGAGAAGGCAGCCTAGAAAGGAACCTTGAGGAGTTTCAATACTTAATGACTGACTGCAAGAGGAAAATGAGGCCCGAAGAGGTTAAATAACTTGCTCAAGCACATGCAGCAAGTAAGTTGAAAGAAAAAAAAAATCAGACCCAAGTCTGACTGACCTCGAGTCCAAACTTGCAGCCATTACATTCTGCTGCCTACTTAACCTATACGTGAATTAAAAGCATTACTTTGAGGTTAAAAGGGGTTAACAGCCCTAATAAGTTACCTATATTAACCAAGAATTGCTAAATAGTCCCTCTAAAATACACAAGGGAGCTAAAGTGTAGTTTTGAAGTTTGTAAAGCAGGGTATCTTCAAATGTCTCCTCACGGGGAGGTGTTAAGGAAGCACTGCAATGTGCAAGTTGAATGCAATCTCAGAATCTTCCTATCACTAAGAAATGAATTAGCAGAAAAATAATGAAGATATTGCATCTTCTGGAACATTTTTAGTTGGTGGCTTTGGGAAACATTTTTTGATATTAAAGACAAACCTGGATATCACTGAATACAATGGAACCTTTGCGTTCATTTAAAATTTATTTTATTTTAATTTAAAAATTTTCTTAATGTCTATTTTCGAGAGAGAGACACAGAGAGAGTGCGTGTGCATGCAAGTGGAAGAGGGGCAGAGAGAGAGACACACACAGAATCTGAAGTGGGCTCCAGGCTTTAAGCCATCAGCACAGAGCCCAAAGCAGGGATTGAACTCACAACCCATGAGACCATAACCTGACCCAAAGTCGGTCGCTTAACTGACTGAGCCACCCAGGAGCCCCAACAGTCATTTTAAAGACAAGTTGTAAGTCCTCAAAATTTCCTAACTCATATTGGCAATCCTCCACCTGATTTCTCGGGAGAACTCATCATCTACTTTCTGCTGGTATTAGGGATACTGTGGAGGAAAGTCTGAGACGTATTGTGATAATGTATCTGCAAGATCATCTTCCAATTCTACATGAGGACTCAAAAAGAGTATCAAAAAGTATATGAATATTTTTTAATTTTTAATCATCTGCAAAGTGCAAGTAAGACAGGCCACATGTTCTTTTAAAAATATTTTTATGTTTATATTTGAAAGAGAGAGAGAGAGAGAGAGAGAGAGAGAGAGACAGTGCATGAGCAGGGGAGGGGTAGAGAGAGAGAGAGAGAGAGAGAGAGAGAGAGAGAGACAAAGAATTTGAAGCAGGTTCCAGGCTCTGAGCTGTCAGCCCAGAGCCTGATGCGGGGCTCGAACTCACAAGCTGTGAGGTCATGACCTGAGTCGAAGTCGGCTGCTCAAGTGACCGAGCCACCCGGGCAACCCTTAGAGAGGTCACATGTTCTTGAAGACAAAATGAATATGAAGTAAATACTGCCAGTTTACAAACATTTCCAGTGTACTTTTGAATGACTATTCACTTTCCAAAATTAACTGATAAGTGAGAAATGTAGCAACACAGAAACACTGCTTGTAGGGAGATCAGTAGCATTTCATAAAATTGGTCCATTCCCCATCTGTATGAAATACACATGAATTCCCCCCAAAAAACTTTTTAAAAACACACACTCATGACTTACCTTTCCAAATGATCCCTGCCCTAATACTTTCAAAAGTTCAAATTGGGAAGGATCTGCCTTTTCATGTCCTTCCTTTACATGATGTGTGATTGCAATTTCTTTGATACTGCCTTCTTCCTGTTGATGCAAATATAAAGGGAGAAAAGAGAGTTAGAGACACTTTCTCCAGCTGTAAATCAAGAAATATAAATATGACATATCATATTAGAAATTCTGAAATTATTATTTATTTTTTTACGGAAGCTCTATGCCCAACATAGGGCTTGAAACTCATGACCCTGAGATCAGAAGTCACATGCTCTACCTACAATATACTTTCAAGTTAAATGTCAGAATAATAGCAGCCCACTACATAGGCCAATTTAACCTCTACTTAAAATTAGCACTGAGTATTTCCAAGTCTTCATTCTTCCTACTGGAGATAATTAGAACAAAAAGTTTCATGGAGTTGAGTGCAGAGGGTGTAAAGAAGTCTGAAAACACATCAGAGCAATCTACTGTGCTTTGACCTATGCTTCTATTTGGTAGAACCAATGTTACACATACACACACACACACACAGAGTTTTTGGGAGAGGGGTTGAAAAATATTCCAAGGCAAACATGGAGATTTCTACCCTCAGCAAGGCCATTTGAATCAGTATGCTGAAGCTTATTCTGTTGGAAACATGTAAGATACTTTGTTTCTAGGACTACTTGAGATCTGAGAGAAAGGAATAGCTCTAAAACACAAAATCCAAAAAGATTTAACATTTGGACGGAGGATTAGACACAGGAAAAAAAAGTACTATATAGCATAATGGAACAATGGAAGGTCTTGGGGTTAAGAAGATTTTTAAAGACAGTGGATTCTTCAGTTTATCTGAGCAAAAGTATCAGAAAGGAGAGAAAAGTTGAAAAGATATCTAAGTATACACAGAATTTCAGTTACTCACTCTGAGATTAGCAGATTAAGTATAGCTTGTTTAATCAAGACATGTACTATATGTTACAGCCAAAAATTACGATAAAACAAAACTCAAAAAAACTAGAAATATAAGACTGTCAAAGACTGATTTTACTTTTTTTTTTTTGGCCTATGATGTTATTTTTTTATTTATGATGTGGCAGGTTTTGAAAATGAATAGTAAAAGGAAGAACAGCTCCTATAACAGGTCAAAAAAGACATCCGGGCCCACAATTTTACTCTGTAAGAAAGAAGTTTATAGGCTGTGCTACTAGTTAGGCAGTTTAATTATTTTGGACTCTCTCAAAACCATGGCAACAATAAAACAATCTCCTAATATGGTTGAGTCCTTTGTTTTATAATTTCACATGCACTACCTCCTTTACTTCTCACAACCATCCTGTGCGGTAGGTGTTAGGGTAGGATAAAGCATTACCTGACTCTGAGACTCTATCCCATTCCTGGGCATGCTTTCTCTGCAAGTGAGACTGCTGTATAAGAGCTTGAGAATGATAGCTATTTGTAGGTATATTAGCAAAGGCAGGAAGCAAATTACTAAATTCTTTTAAGAAAACTTTGAAAGAACAATGCACATGTGGAATTAAGTAAGATTTGGATTAAAATCCAGCAAATATTTATTAACGACCTACCATGTACCAAGTCTGAGTTAGGAACTATTTCACATTATATCTTATATTAATGCTTCAGGACAAATCTCTAGCTACATATAAATGTTAGAGTTGATAAAAGAGTGGAGTATACCTCAGAGCAAGCAAAAACATCTCAGAATTCTCTACAGACTCTCCCATTCACCATTAGAAATTTGACAGATCTTTTAAAGGCCAAATGGTTTGAATACAGTCTGAAGTTTAAAGAGATTAAGTAAAGATCACAAGCCAGTAATTGATAGACTTATGGCTCAATTCCAGGATTTGACTTCTAATGATTTCTAAAACAAGGCTCTTAGCATTATTCCACACTGAGACTGTCATAGGCTTCTGGTGCTTCCCCATCCAAGATCAATGACAGGAACATACAGACTTATTTCCTTGATCTTTGTAACTGGTCTCTACCTCCTGGGTCAGTTAGCTAAGAGAAATGTCTCAGAACCTTTGGTAGCATATCCTTAATAGCAAAAAAAAAAATAAAAAATAAAAATAAAATAAAAAATTAGCATACACCCAATATTTGTACACTTATCGGCTTATAAATTATATATACTTTTGTATTGCTAAATTATATACCTTATGCATGGAATGAAACTATAAAGAAGTTCTCCTTTTCGGTAACCCAAAACGCTGTCACATCACACTTTAAAGACTAGTGGAGGGGCGCCTGGGTGGCTCAGTCGGTTAAGCATCCGACTTTGGCTCAGGTCATGATCTTGCAGTCTATGGGTTTGAGCCCCACATCGGGCTCTGTGCTGACAGCTCAGAGCCTGGAGCCTACTTCCGATTCTATGTCTCCCTCTCTCTCTGCCCCTTCCCTCTGTGTGTCTCTCTCTCTAAAAAATAAACATTAAAAAAATTAAAAAAAAAAAAAAAAGACTAGTGGATTACAGACTTAAGAGGACAAGTTCATGGGTTGGATTCCAGCAATGTGCTAGTTAGTCTCCTATGGAAAAAAACATCTGTTCAAGAGCCCAACTGGAATCTAACAGCCATTTATGCCCTTAAATCGTGAGGCTTTGAGGAACTATACTGCAGTATTGTTTCATCTTTTATTTCATAATACTACAACTGTGTGTCATAAATATACAACACAGGTAGGGAAGGATCACTTAATTATAAATGTTTTGCATTTTGTAGCAGGCATATAGGATCAAGCCTTACTTTCATAGTGAGAGCTACAATCAGGTCATAGATTTCAAAATAAACAGCAATAACTACTCAAGAAATATTTTATCTTTGATAACTACCCTTCTTTTCCTCTCTTGTCAAACAAATTACCAAAAAACACGGAATCTCCCTTTGATCCTTTCATTCAACGAACATATACTAAGATATCTACCACATATCAAACATGGTAATAGAAATACCCTTCTTTTCTTTCTTTTTTTCTTTTTTTCTACTTCCAACAGCATCATTCAGGTACAATCCTTCGTTACCTTTCCTGTGGAAAACTGAAACTAGCTTGGTTACTCATAACACCCCTTTGTGCCAGTGCCAGTCCAATTTATCCTCCTGACAAATTTGTTTTCTGAAAGGAGATAGCGCCAGTCATATGACCAGATGGTTCAAAAACTCCTCTGAGTTTTACCGAATTAAATGCACTGCTTCACCTTGGAATTTGAGGCCCTATACAATATGGCTACAACTTAGTTTTCTGGTATTATCTCCCAACATTGCCTTACATGTAACCTTTCATTAATCTGGGTTATTTACTGTTTCTTAAACTTCTTGTTTTTAAAATTAAAGTAATATGTGCACACGAGTGACAAACCAAAGAGTGACAGAATACCTTATGATGAAAAGCAGTCTCCTTTCACCCTCATACTAGGCTTTAAAAAAAAAGTTCTTTCTGCATTTTGATAATTTGTTTATTAACTTCAAGACAATGTCTGTTGATTTAAAAAATTTTTTTCTAATGTTTATTTATTTTTGAGACAGACACAGAGAGCGAGTGGGAGAGGGATAGAGAAAGAGGGAGACACAGAATCTGAAGCAGGCTCGAGGCTCCAAGCTGTCAGCATAGAGCCCAATGCGGGACTCAAACTCACGAACCATGAGATCATGACCTAAGCTGAAGTCGGACACTTAACCGACTAACCACCCAGGTGCCCCAAGACAATGCCTGGTGATTTAAGAATTAGATGAAGGATTCACTTACACTTCTTTTATCATCTCTCCACTGTTTGATAATTATATTACTTCTACATAAACTTTCTTTTTTTAATGTTTATTTATTTTGAGAGAGAGTGCCTGAACAGGGAAGGGGCAGAGAGAGAAAGGGAGAAAGAATCTCAAGCAGTCTCAGAACTGTAAATGCAGAGCCTGACGCAGGGGCTCCCTCTCACAAACCCTGAGATCATAACCTGAGCCAAAATCAAGAGTCGGACGCTTAACCAACTGAGCCACTCAGGTGCCCCAAACTTATCATTTCTATTAGTTTTGGATAGAATCTTAACTCTTCACTTTGTAAAAGGAGGCTAAAAGTGCCTGTACATTTTTTCTCACAAGCTTCCCCAATCTATTGCTAGGCGTATTTTTACATTTTTATTAGTATTAAGAAAATTAACATTGCCTGCTATAACCACAACCAAATCCCTCATGCTGTCTCCACAGCCTGATTTTAAAAGCATAAGCCTGGGTGGCTCAGTCAGTTAAGTGTCTGACTTCCGCTCAGATCATAATCTCATGGTCTGTGAGTTCGAGCCCCACGTCGGGCTCTGTGCTGACAGCTCAGAGCCTGGAGCCTGCTTTGGATTCTGTATCTCCCTCTCTCTCTGCCCCTCCCCAACTCATGCCCTGTCTCTCTCTCTCTCTTTCTCTCAAAAATAAACAAACAAAAATAAATAAATAAAAGCATAAGGCTTATAAACCAGGATCCACATTTTCATGACAATATATTATTTAAATGTAGGTTAGAAAATACATTTAAATTTACTTTTATATGGGTCTGTTAACAGTGACTTCCAAGACAATTTGAGGGGACTTAAAAAAAACCTCACCATTTCATCAAATGCTTAAACTCATGATACATTTTACTTTGAATTCTATTGGGAGCATGAATTTTTTGCATGTTTTCTTTTTTCCCTGTTTCTAACAACCCACTCCCCATCATTCCTGGGGGGAGGGAAAGGTTAATCTGACCATTAGTCTTAATTTCTCTTTAACCATTTACCATACTTCCCATTCTTCTGAGAGCACTCTCTTACTCTCCCATCAGAATTGACTGGTCTCTAGGCCTTGCTGCACAGCTACTACCTCTGAATATCTCTTCAGTGCTTTTCTGGTCAAATCCACTATTCTCAGTTTCCCATGTCTTTGTCTCTGTCTCAGTTTCTTTGTCTTTCTTAGATTACTCCCTTGTAACTTCTCAAGAAAGGTGATGTGAAAAAAAAACTTTCTGAAGCTTGCACATCTAAAGATATCTTTATTTTGTCTTGACATTTGTATAATTTGGCTTTGTACCAAATTCTAGAATAAAAACAATCTGGCCTCAGAACATTGACACCAATGGTCCATTGCCCTCTAACAGCCAGGACTGCTACTGAAATGGGTGATGCTAGCCTGATACACATTTTTGGGAAGGTGAATTGGTTTTCTTTCCAGAAGCTTTAAGAATTTTCTCTGTCCTTGTACTTTGGAAATCTCTCATTAGTGAGATAAATAAGCGTCTTCTTTCCTTCATAATGTTAGATGGCTTTATAATTTAAAGACCTGAATTCTTTGCCTCTGGGAGAAATCTAACATTTCTTTGATAATTTCCTTCCATCCATTTTTCAAAGGGTTTGTCTTTTTTCAACTCCTCTATTAGTTGGGTTTTGTATGTCTGGGACTGAATTCTGTATGTCACTTATCTTTTCTCTCCTATTTTCTGAGACACTTCCTTGATTTTATTTTCCCACCCTCAAAGAGAATTTCTTATTCTGGCAAATCTTATTTTGTTTTTAAAGAGAGAGAGAGAGAGCATGAGAGGGAAAGGGAGGAGTGGGGAGGGAGAGAGGGAGGGAGGGAAAGAAGAGAGAGAGAGAGAAAGAATCTTAAGCAGGTTCCATGCTCAGTGCAGAGCACCATGTGGGGCTCGATCCCCTCCCCACTACCCTGGTTCATGACTTGAGCCAAAACCAAGAGTTGGAAGCTCAACCGACTGAGCCACCCAGGCGCCCCCCGGCAAATCTTATTTTAAAATAAGTTTGCAAGTGCTCCTTTCCTCAATGTTTCTCTAAAAAAAAAAAAATAGCAACTTCCTCCCCTCCCTACCCTCTTCCCCCCAAATGGATGCAATCATTCCAAACCTCGTGGAGGATATAAACTAGAATTTCAAAAGTATTTTTCTAAATTGGTGTTCGGGAAGTACAAAGAAGTGTTCTTGGGTGTGGAGAGAAAAGATCAAGGCCTATGGCCCAAGTTCTGAAAACTTGTCACTGTTTTATCTTCAACACATGTTTTTGTTCCTTCCATGTTTAAATTTGTACTAGTTACATTAGCAAGCTATTTTCTATTTACTTTCATGTATATGCAGTCACAGTAGTGTAATAGGTAAAATATCCCTGGTTGGTATCTCAATGCCTAGACTGTGCTTAATGTCACCAGTTTTTTCAAGTTATGGGAACATGAGTATTTTAGAAATGAATCTGAGGTTCAACTAGGACATAATACTAATGTTTGGGCAATCTCGGACAACAGGTAAGAACGCAAAAATGTGCTCTTCTATCTCATACCTAGAATCCAATGAGATGGATGCAGAGAGGAATATCAAATTTCTGAAGTCAGGACAGACATTTACATGTGACAAATGTATCTCGTCAATAAATCACCTGTTACTGAAATAAATCTGTCACATGAAAACAGAGAACTATAGTTTGACAGTTTGTAAAACTGTGTTTTTGCCTGTAAGTACACAGAAAGCGACTATAATCTTACGGAAAAAGAACTGTGTCAATGAAGTAGAGCACAGATTTAAGTTCTATCCATTATTACTCTGTGAGGTTCACATATTTTTACATTTTCTAGTACAAGTGTATTTTCTGCCAATTCATCATTGCAAAAAAACTTACTCTGTATATTTTTAAAAGTTATAGTAAATTCTATATTTTTATTTTTACAAAGTCTATGTATATTTGGTAACTGAAGTTCTAGTTATAGGCAAAATTGTGAGGCAAAACTTTGAGTTAGCTAGTCTATACCACAACCCTATATCATTTGTCTACACTCCTACCACTTTTGGATACTTGCCACCCCCAGCCTAGGTGTTCAATACCTTCAAGCAGGGAGCCTGGGTGGCTCAGTCAGTTAAGTGTCCGACTTCAGCTCAGGTCATGATCTCACGGTTCATGAGTTCGAGCCCCACATCAGGTTCTGTGCTGACAGCTCGGAACCTGGAGCCTGCTTAGGATTCTGTGTCTCCCTCTCTCTCTCTGCCCCTCCCCGCTTGCAGTCTCTCTCTCTCAAAAACGAACAAAATGTTAAAAAAAAAAAATTAAAAAAAATACCTTCAGGCTGCGTATGGGAACTCATTCATCCATTTAAACATTTATTTACTGAGTACCTAATACATGCCAAGAACTCTTCTAGGTGCCTGAGATATACAATAAATGAAACAGACCAAAATCTCTGATGTTTTAGGGAGAAACCAAACAATAATAATAGGTACATTCATGTTATAAAATGATAAATATCATGGATAAAAGATATTAAGTTGGGTAAGAGGGATCAGAAGTGCAGGGATGAAAGGGAGAGCTTGCAATTTTAAATAGAAGTATCAGTATAGGTTTTATTGAAAAGGTGCTATGTGAATAAAGACCAGAAGGATGTGATGGAGTCAACCATCTGGGAGAAAGCATTTCAGGCAATAGACAAGCCAGTGCAGAGGCCGGTGTGGGACCATACATGAGGACCAGTGTCTGAAAAACAGAGTGCAAAGGAGAGGAAGAAAATAGGTCCAAGAGGGAACTAAAATTCAGGAAGCTCTGTTGTTTCTGCTTCTTCCTGACTGTCTTTCTGGTCCAAATGGAAATGTTTCTGATCCATGACATACTCTTGTTAGAGGGCAATTCAGATTATGAGCCAGGTACTGTGCTAGGTGTTACAGATATGAAGATAAAGAATAGTGTCTACTCTCTAGGAATTTACCTACAGATTCCAAGATTTGTTACTGGATAAATACTTGTTGAGATATGATCCCTGATAGAAAAAGCAAGGCCAGTTCAGCTAAAACATATGTAATTTTAAGAATTCTGTGAAGAGCATCATTTTAGACGTCACAGAAAAATGGCATAAGAAAATTTATGGACAGGTAGATTTTTCTGTGTTCCTCCAATCACACAGAAAGCCACCATGTTTGTTTCCCAGGACCACCAAGAGGTCTG
The DNA here is from genome assembly GCA_030068075.1 of Paguma larvata. Taxonomy (NCBI): domain Eukaryota; kingdom Metazoa; phylum Chordata; class Mammalia; order Carnivora; family Viverridae; genus Paguma; species Paguma larvata. The sequence continues at coordinate 14,624,298 of CM057830.1, forward strand.
TAGGTTCCTTCCTAAATGGTCCTTAAAGTTCACCCTTCAATGGAGAAAAAAATTAATGTTTCCTTTTTAATTTGAGAGGGAAAAGATACAATTTTGTTCTTAAAATGTAAAAGGATTAAAGAAAAGGAACAGAAAGTGATGCTATTTGAGTTATAGAAAACCTAATACTGTAACACACTACCATTAAGTAAACAAACTGGGTGATATTAATTGATTTTAAAGAATGATTCAACATTTGGCATTATGCCCTGACTTGTATACATAATTTCCTTTTTCCTGCCCTCCCTTGAGTCAGGAAGTGTGTTCTTAAGGCGTTTGTATTTTTGAAATTGTTTTGAACGTCAGAAAATATGGTTGAAAATTGAAGTAAATTATTTAAATGTTCCTTGGTAAAAACTAATGAATAAATCTTTTCTAACCATGGATAGTAATCATTTTTTTTTTTGCCTAATATAAAAAAGACCTTACAAATGGAAAATATATACTTTATTTGCCTCTTAAATGTAACTCAAAATTAAGGTATTAATTTCTATATAGATACAAGGTTTTATAATGTACAGGTTTTTTTTTTCATTTTAAAAAGGTATGTTAATTTTTAGATGATCAAGATACATAAAAATTATTTGGCGGTGACATCATTAGGCTGGATATTGAAGCCGTGGTGAAAAACCACATTTTAACATATTCTAGATTAAAACTTGACCGAATACAATTTACCATTTTGCTAATGGATGATAAATATGCTCAGCAGTTTTCATTTAACCACATTGTCTAAGAGAGTATTCCAAGCCACCTTTTGATATTTGTTTGAGAAAACAGCATTGCTGTTTTTCAGACTAACTCTCCTAATCACTGCTGCAGAGAGCACAGTTTTTTCCTAATCGGGAATCCCAATCAACAAATTTAATTCTCTTTAAAGAGCAGCAGGATAGCACAATTCTCATGGCAAAATATCAAGTTAATTTGGCAGAATTTTAGATGAAATAAAATGAAAATTATCATTTGTTAAGCACATTTTAACAAAGTAATGCTTTGAAAACTGTGCCTACACTAAGTTAGATAAAATTACTTAAAGTCACTTAAATATAGTTAATAAAAAACTTCAAAATTTTATAAGAACCAATTTCAAAAAAAATCTGACTTTAAGGTCTTGACTCTTTAAAATAATACATTCTCCTATCCATTAAAATATTGCTTACATTATAGTAATCACTTAACTATTAGTAAGTTCACAATTTTGTTCATGCCTAGTTTAATATTGAAAGTTACCGTCATCATACAAAATCGCACCATATAAAATTACAAACATTAGCAAAATAAAAATCACTCTACCAGTAAAAGCTAATGCAAAAATAAGTACAAAATATATAGAGTTGAAATGTTAATACACATGACTGGCTTACTTTTAGCAAACAGAAATATTATCCTTTAAAAGTTCTACAAAAACTGGTTTTGAATTTTGAAAAGCTTCTTAAATGAACATATAAAATGAAGTTATTGTTTAATTAGTATAACTATACTTAGCCCAACTAAAACATTTTAGTCTTTAAAGAAGTTGAACAAAGCTTACCTGTATAGAGCGAACACGAAAAGACAAAAATTTAAACATGGCTACGAAACCATGATGGTGATACAAGAATTTCTGACTGTAAAACTTAGGTTAGAAAGGGAAGGCCAAGCCCCTGCAAAGTTTTCTCCTACCAGCTGTTCCGGCAATTAGAAAATTTCCTGTCAGGCGGGTCCTGAAATGCTAGAAAAAGAGGCCTGACAATTTTCCTGTGGTAAAAGAAAGGAGAAACGTAATGGCAGGGGCACTAATGTAGCTGATAGGTAGGGAGGCCAGAACAGGAAACCAAAAGAGATTTGCTGATAGCAAAATCCTGTTGAAATGTTCTTAACTCCAGGTTCCCAGCAATCTAGACAATTTTCACAACCAGTGAAATGAACATTATTTTATTTCAGAATCCTGAGAAATGCCAGTATTTCTTAACTACATGACTCTTTAAAATCAAATGAAACTAGTCAGCACTATTAACGTCATAAAAGTCATTGATGCACAAGTGAAATTTTACCCTTTGTAATGTTTACACACATACTTGAAAGGGTAGTCTCAAGACTATTTTAAGGTTATATATAGACAAGTCATGGATGTTCCCTGTCAGTGAGGAATTGTTTCATAACTATGGGAAGAAAATGACCACTTGTTAATTGCAAGAAACTTTTTGATTGTGATATAAGGACAAATTTTTCTTGTCTTAAATGAAAGTAAATTACATTTAAATTCACATTGGTTATAGACATCAGTTATCAGCCAGGTTAAAGCCTTTTAGGTCCATAGCTACAATTCTTAGTTGATAAAATCTAAATTAAAAAAAAAGTCTAAACCCTGGGTTCTTAGTGAGCAAAAAGAACACTTGCTGAATAAGCCAAACTGGAAAAGGAGAGTTCAAATTACCAGACAATCCTTTACCCCATTTCATCCTCTAATAGTCTCCAGAAGTTCTTCTAAGGTATCCTTATTTTGGAAAATATTTTATAAGTATGCCAAGAGTCAGAATATGATCACTAAGATGGGGGCATTTAAACAAAACCCAAGGACAGAAACATTGAGAGCTGTGGGAAAATGCTCTACCTGATGTACATTAACCTGTGTGGAACCAACAAAAACATCATGATCTATATGAACTGAATAAAAGCTGTATTTTCAAAACCCGAAGTCTCTAGAAAACCCCAAAAATGATCAGCTAGTTTTCTAGATAATGGAACCATGGTCAAGGCAGGCACATACTTAATGATACATCTATAATGAGAGCTCAGTTCAGTACTCCTTTACTGAGCAAACATTAGAGTGTCCATGAGGTGTTTACAGGTACCATGTGGCTCTTCCTGTCAGATCACATTTTTGTAACTATGTTCTATAAATGTTCCTGCTATATTTAATTTTTATGGCAATATTTTAGAAATGAACTAATCGAAGTTAAAGAATAAAAAAAACTGCTCAATTAAAAAATTATCCTCTATAATACATTAGAATCAACTGGGAAGGGTGCCTAGGTGGCTCAGTCAGTTGAGTATCCGAATCTTGATTTCAGCTGAGGTCATGGTCCAAGGGTTGTGGAATCAAGCCCCACATGGGGCTCCATGCTGAGCATGGAACCTGCTTAGGATTCTGTCTCCCTCTGCACCTCTCCCCTGCTCGTATGCGCTCTCTTAAACACACACACACACACACACACACACACACACACACACCCACCCACCCCCACCACCACCACCACCACCACCACCAACAACAACAACAACAACAAAACTTTAGAATCAACTGAGACCCAAATAAATATCCAAGATAAAATTCTGAATTCTGCTAGGAAATTGTGCAGTCCTCTTGATTAAAAATGCATGCCTCGATTTTTCAGCAAGGAAAGCACTTAAGATTAATTTTCCATCAGAACATGAACCTGCCCATCTATCAGAAAGAATTATTTAAGTCTCCTTAAAATGCTACAAAAGGGTAGCAAGGTTAGGACAACCACCTAACATAAAACTGCAGTCTAAACATGAGGTATCTCTTAAGACTGCCAAGGAGCAGCCAACAAATAGCATGGTTAATGCACAACTAATTAAGATGTACAAAACAAAACAGAAGTGTCTCTATACAGCAGTCATCCACTTTATTCAAGTAATACTTAAGGAGCAACCAAATAACCTTTTTTGAATTTAAAGGATTAGTCTGAATTGGCTTTAATGACTACTGATGCTCAGGTTAACAGTCCCATTTTGCTGTGTGCTGTGCTTTTTAATAAGAGCACTAAGAAAATGAAGCAGTATTTCAGATACGAAAACCTAAAATAAGACTTCCTAAGTTGAAATGATACCTTAATTAAAACACTGTGGTACTGCTATGTAAAAGATAAACAGAGTGAAAGAATGAGTAAAAGAATAAATTTGACAGTTTACATCTGAGGGAGGGAGATATTAGGACATTTGGCTATTTGTCTGGGAAATGGAGAAGCCATTGACGAAAATATTGATTCAGATTTGATTATAAAATTCAAAAACTTCTCTATATCACAAGGCACCATAAATAAAGTTACAAGACTAGTTCACGTGATTGGAATCCTTTAAAAACTTATTACGACTCATCACAGAGCAACTGCTTTATTTGGGTGTTAGCTATCTCTTAGTCAAAAATGAAAGTTCTTAAGGCCCTTTGGTACACTGCTTATGGCACTGATTACTGTTTAAGCACACGCCACTGCCCCTGCCAGATAATTCTTCAGAACAGGCACCATACATACTTTCCTATCTCCATAGCAAAGAGCATATAGTAGGAATTCAAATAATGGCTGCTTGAGTAAGAAGCATATGCTGAAATCTGAAGTGGACACTACTTGTGTGATTGTGTGTATGAAACTAGATATTGTTGTTTATGTTTTTCCTGTGTCTTTTAACTTTCCTTAAATTTCTTATTAAAATTTCAGCTAGTTTTTCTTTATTCTTTCATCTTACTGGTTTTAGTGTTTATCTTATGTAAAAACATAAATTTCGTTATAAAAAGTATGCACATCCATTACAGAAAACTTAAACAAGACGGAGAAAAACTAAAGAAAAAAAAATCACTATTTTGGTGCTTTTATTTTCATTTTTTTTCTGTATACACACACGCACACACTTGAATCATACTATATGTATTATCCCTTTTTTCTGTAAAGGGCTGGACAGTAAATGTTTTTCGGCTTTGAAGCCATATATTCTCTGTCAACTCTGCTACTCTGTATACTGAGGCTTAGTATACAGCCAGAATAATCTTTTTAAGTTCATTTATTTACTGAGAGAGTGAGAAAAAGAGGGAGGATGGGAGAGGGAGGGAGGGAGGGTGGGAGAGGGAAGGGGGGAGGATGGGAGAGGGAGGGAGGATGGGAGAGGGAGAGACAGAGAGAGGAAGAGAGAGGCGTAAAGAGAGAGGGAGAGAGAGAAAATCCCAAGCAGGCTCCACACTGTCAATGCAAAGCCTGACATGGGGCTTGAACTCCCGAACCACGAGATCATGACCTGAGCTGAAATCAAGAGTCACTGCTTAACTGACTGAGCCACTCGGGTGCCCCAGGCAGAATAATCTTAAAACAGAAATCAGACTGGGTCATGCCCCTGCCTCAAATTCTTCGATGGCTTCTCATCACAGAACAAAACCCAAATTTCTCAGTCTATGGACTGTAAAGCAAGCACTAATAAATGCTACTTCATCCTGACTTGGGAATATACTCCCTAAATCATTCAGATACAATGTCAATATTTGGTTTTAGACATTATTTTATTATGTTAAGTTCAGACTTCCTCTTTACTAAAAGAGGAATGAATAGTCATTTTTATAAAATGTCTTATTATCTATTAATATAATCACTTAGTATCCTCTGACCTAATGATTTGATAATGTAGATCAACAGATGTCCTAAGGTTTGTATTTCTGGAAAAAATTCCATTGTTTTAATATAGGTATTTGATTTGTAATTTATTTTTTTATTTTTTTGATGTTTTATTTATTTATTTTTGAGAGAGAGAGAGGAATAGAGAGTGAGGGGGGACAGAAGATCTGAAGCAGGCTGTGTGCTGACAGCAGCAAGCTTGATGAAGAGGTTGAACTCATGAACCATGAGGTCATGACCCGAGTCGAAGTCAGACGCTTAACTGACTGAACCACCCAGGAGCCCATGCTTTGTAAATTTTTAAAAGGATTTTTGCACCTATATTCATAAGTTACACTGGCACAGTTTCTTTTTGTGTGTTAATTTTCATTGTCAGCGCTATGCTAACTTTATAAAACAAACTAGTAGGCAATGCAAAATTTTTCCTATGCTTCTGGACAATTTAAAAACCACAGTTTAAATGATCTCTTTCTTGAAAGTTTCAAAGATTTCTCCACGAAATCACAGGCACTGTAGTTGGGAGGCACAGAGTTTAATAGCTTAAATTTCTCCCTTGCTATTGGTATATTCAGTTTTCTATACTTTCCTAAATTATATCATTTAGATTTTCCTAGAAAAGCACATGTTTCAGCAAGACTTTTGTATTAGTATATAGTTACACTTAGTATCTGTTTTCAAAATTAAACTTAAGGAAAATTTCAAGCGTATCCAAAAGTAGACAGAATAATAAATCCTCATGTACCCAGCACTCACCCTAACAATGACCAACTCACCGCCAATCTAGCTTCATACACTCACTTCTCCCTACTTCCATAATTAATCATTTTGAAGCAAATCCCAGACATTATACCATTTCATCTATAAATATTTCTGTTATGATGTTATAAACTCTTTCCTATGATTATATTATATTGTGTTTTGCTTTCTGAATGTTGTATATTTGCCTTTAATCCCACCTCCTGTTTTCTTCTTCACTGATTTTGGAATCTGTATTTAGTTCCTTCCGCTGGCTTTCTATAAGTTTACTTTGTAGTTATTTTCCTAGGTTCTTTCACTGAATCCTTAGATCCTTTATTTGAATTCTCATTTATTAATAAATTTTTCTTTCAAGTATATTTCTAACAGTATCATTTAAGATACTGTATTCTAAGCACTGTACTTACATGCAATTATTTGTTAATTCTTACTACACTGAGATAAGTACTATTATCCATGCTACAGATGAAATAACTGAGGCATAAAGAGAAGTTAAGAAACCTATTATACAAGTTCACTCTTACTTGAAAGTGGGAATGCCTGTGACATTGGCGGGAGCACAACTAGGCAAGTCTATCTCGGGAAGGAGCACGTATTATGTATGGCCAGTGGCTGACTTAGGCCAGAAACCAGAAGGCATTAAAACTTGTGCTAAGATCCAGAAAAAAGACAGCTCAGTAGAGGGCCCGTAGCAGAGTTCCTGAACACTTTTCTACACCATACATTATATGTGTCTGGCAAAACCCCAAACCTGGCCAAACCCAGTTATCAACCATTTTCATGACTTCATGACAGGTGAACCATATTGGAGAAAAATCAACCTCTATGACGGCAACTTAAAATGAACATGTTTTCTAAAATGAGTTCTTTAAAAACAAAACAAAGAATATAAAAATAAAAAATCAAAATAAAATGAAATGATTCCTTTGGATGCAATTTTTTGTGTGGATAAAATTCTGAAAGGTTTAATATTTAAGGTTTTCCATTTAAGTACAGAAGAATTACGCTCTAGCACACATCCATCAGTAGATAATGTTACAAAGTGCTAAAGTTCTAAGGTTTTAAATCAGAGATAGGAGATATCATGAACCTGAACCAGATGGTAGTGACTTCCTAGAGCACTGAGAGGGGTTCCTTCTAAAGTCCTTTCTCAATGGAAAGCATGCTATGTTCCACTCGCAGCGTCTCCCTTAAGTATGGAGAGAGTGCAAGGGGGCAGCTGCACCAATGCCCCAGGTAAGAATACTGCAGTAAGCAGGGATACACCCTATGTGATACTGCACATCAAGCTATCCACACGTGTTTTTGTGTTGTTTGTACTCATGTAGGTACAAAGATTATAACTTTGAGTATATGCCAGTATTTCAGATTGACTCAATAAACCATTTATACTTAATCAAATCAGTTTTCTCTCCAGTTGTGGGTTAGATCACTCAAACTGAAAAAAAATGTGTAGACTCCAGCAGAGGAGAAGCAATTTTAGATCAGAGGTCCCATATGAGGTAGGCAAGCAATGAAAAAAAGGGGGAGATTTTATTTTTTTAAAAGCTCTTAGGCGTGGATGAAAGGGACACTAAGGAGTGAAAAAACAGCCCTGAAAGAAACCCAAAAATGTAGCAAAGGGAAACCTTACAAGCTTGGAAATTTTGCCTATTTTACATATACTCCATTTAATGCCACCACGCAGTGCTAATTATAATGCTATTATCTCAGAAGAATTTTCCTAACTGGTATATACTTACATGTACTAGAGTATATTTTTCCCATTCTCTGAGTGCTAAAATGTACTCTCAGCCAATGAGTTAGAACAAGAGACAATCCTCTACACAATTAGTAAGTGTTTTTAATATACCACTCCACAAACGTTCCCTGCCAATGAGCACTCTATTGTACTTGCCTGTGTGGAGTGGGTTCTTCACTGTCTATTGTCTACTCTGCTAGAGTTTCTCTTTCTATAGATTATTTTGTGTTTGACCCATGGTAACTGCAAGAGGTGTGAAAGTCACATGCTGGACTCATGGCTATGAGCATCACTTTGAAGGTTCAAATGCAAGTTTTAAGGCAGCATGAGGGAAACTTCAAGGAAATGGAGGAAATCAGACAACTGGAAACTGGTAAAATTCCCTGGATACTGTGAAGGCCATCATACACATTACTGCAGCCTCAGGGTTACTATATGAACAATAGCTAGAGTATCATGTGGAAGTTGGAAGAAATTACTGCTAAAGGCCTATCATGACTTCAGGGGATTTGACAAGAATAGGGGGAAATCCAGGGTGCTGCCTGTGTTCTTCATATGGGTACTGCTCTTAACCTGGCATTTAAGGTCATCTACAAACTATCTTCCCTGTATCTTTTTAAGGCATTTTTATCACTATTGCTTTTAACAAGCTTTCTCCAATTCCTTAAAAAATTTTTAGTGTTTATTTTTAAGAGAGAGAGAGAGAGAGAGAGACAGAGAGAGCGAGCTTGAGTAGGGGAGGGGCAGAGAGAGAGGAAGAAACAGAATTTGAAGCAGGCTCCAAGCTCTGAGCTGCCAGCACAAAGCCTGAAGGTGGGCTTGAATTAGTGAGCCATGAGATGATGACCTGACCTCAGGTCAGATGCCCAACCGAATGAGTCACCCAGGAACCCCCAAGGTTTCTCCAGTTCTTGACAATCATGCATGTGACTGTGTACAAGAGCTACGAAGACTGAGTTGATCAATACAGTGTTTAAGATTATAGTCATATAATATTACAAAGTTGATGTCGCAAGTAATTAATGTATTCATAGTCACTAGAAATAAATAATAAGAGAAATGGAAGGGTCAAAGGACCAAGTAGAGAAAAGTAACCCATTTCATAATTTTGTCTGAGGCCAAGCCTACTGGCAGCCAAAAAATTACTGGATACAACCAAAGTTCTTAAGAGGCACACTTTATCCCTGGTGAATAGTCTGAAAGGCTAGGATCACACTCTGGAGGGAAGAAGACAAAAAATGAACACTTACTGGTTTCTTACTTTGTGTTAGGCACTTAATTATCTCCTTTAAATCTGAAGCCTCGGAAGAACATTTGCCTGGTACTGCAAGAACCATTAAGAAAATTATTTCCCTACTAAGCAAGAAATTGCTTTAATGATGGTTCTTGGATTACTGTAGAGACCTAAACAATCAAGCCTTCCTATTTCTTCAGCATGGATCATGAAGACATGGACTCCTCTAGCCAGCTGAGAAAAGATGGAAAATTCTGGAGTCCAGGAAGATATCTTGGCTTGAGATACTACATAGCACTCTACCTTCTGCTAAGAAGGTAGTCTCTCCCCAGCCCTACCAGAATAAAAGGCTAAAAATAATCAAGTCTCCAGCAGGGGGGGGGGCAAAGAACAAAAGACACTGGCTAGAAAATGTTAATTGGTGAGAAATTCAACAAATTATACATAAATACGGATTAATATGCAAACATTCCTGGGGGAGGGAGACAGAGGAAGGTGATGACTATCCATTATAGTCCAGTATAAATCAATTTAACTGGATAAATTTTCTTACATTTTATGATACATGGAGGAAATAAAAGTTTTTACTTAAGGTAAGTAAAGACAGGAAAGGACTGAGCCTTTTAAAAGCAAGAATAAAGGAAAAGAGTATTAAAATTCCAGAAGATAGAAGAGAAGTGGATCTAGGATATGGGAAGAAGGCAGACTGCAGGGCAAAGAACAAAGAGAAGAGAGAAGAGAGAAGAGATGAGGTGTGAAGAAGGGAAACAATCCTGCCAGAATGAAGTGGCTCTACCACAAATGGAAACCAGTGGACATGCTCAATAGACAACACAAGGGCAGCTCCGTATGTCAAGGTCTGAGTGGAAGTATTCTGTTTAGGAGAAATCTGGCATTCTTTTACTTTTATTGTTTTAATCAAACTGATTTAGCGACCTCTCACATCCCCCTCCCCACTTCTGGCTTTTGTTTACACCATTTTCCCATGAGAATGCCTTCACCTAAATATTGACATTTATTTCTAAAAACCTATACCAAAACTTTATGTCTTCTGTGAATTTTTACCTAACTGCATCAGTTATACTAGTTTTATTTTAAATTCTAGCTAACTTTTTATCAATGGTTGAATGGATAAATAGTACTGCAAGGCTTATATGACAAACAAACAGCAGTACCTAGTGCTCTTGGTACCCTTTCAGCTCTTTTCATTGCTCCCTCTCATATTTATCTCTAATCAACAACATAAGAAACAACTGGTGTTGGCGAGGAAAAAAGGGAACCCTCTGGCACTACTGGTGGGAATGCAAACTGGTACAGCCACTCTGGGAAACAGTATGGAGGTTCCTCAAAAAGTTAAAAATAGAACTACCCTACTACTTAGCAATTGCACTAGGTATTTACCCAAAGGATACAAAAATACTAATTCAAAGGGATTCATGCACCCTGATGTTTATAGCAGCATTATCTACAAAAGCCAAATTATGGAAAGAACCCAAGTGTCCATCAACTGATGAGTGGACAAAGAAGATGTGGTGTACACACACACACACACACACACACACACACACACACACACACACGCTAGAATATTACTCAGCCATAAAAAAGGAATGAAATCTTGCCATTTACAACCACATGGATGGAGCTGGAGAGTATTATGCTAAGTGAAATAAGTCCACGAGAGAAAGACAAATATGATTTCACTCAAAGTGGAATTTAAGAAACAAAACAAATGAGCAAAGGAGAAATAAGAGAGAGAGGCAAAACCAAAAACAGACTCTTAACTATAAAGAACAAACTGATGGTTACCCGAGGGGAGGTAGGTAGGGGGATGGGTTAAATAGGTGATGGGGATTAAGGAGTGCACTTGTTGTGATGAACACAGAGTAATGTATGGAAGTGCTCAATCACTATATTGTACAGTTGAAACTAATATTACACCGTATTAACCTGAATTTAAAAAAAAACTTAAGAAAAAAAATAACCTTATATACTTCCTCTTGACTCATCAATTTCAGATATTATCTTTAGACGTTCCATTCTAAGATGACTTGACATTCATATTGCAAAGTATGGTTAAATCGATATTTAGCTTTTATAATTATTATGACTATGCAAACATTGTTCACTGCTAAGAAATATACTCTAGTTACATTTCTTGTGTACAAATTCTGTTTTCTTCTTAAGTTTGCGGTTGGTTTGTTTTAAAATTTGCTCTCTTGGTGCTTATCTCAAATTCTTCTCACTTTGCCTCTTAAGTGAATTTTCAATACTCTAACTTATTGGATAATTCATCACTTCTATTTTTCCCCCCTGGAGACAGCCTTCCTAAAATCATCTGTCTGCTTCAATCTAGACTGAGTATCCTACAAGCCTACAGAATGAACTAGTCTTCTAAAGCACCCTTTATTCATCACAATGGGAAGGAACTTTCTCCATTGTACTTATAAATGTTGGATCTTTTGTTGCCTGAATCTCATGTCTTTTTCTTAGTTAACAACCATCTAGTGTTGGCAAAGTCCATTTTCCAGCAACTTTCTAAAAATAGGTAAATGTCTGAAAATATCTTGGTTGAAAATCATCTTCACTAAGCATTTCAAAGGCATTATTCCTCGTCCTCTAACTCAATGTTGAAATGTTTGATATCATTCTTATATCCAGTCCTTTATATATATTTTAAAAATCTCTAAAAGTGTGTCATAGTCCATTTGGGCTGCTATAACAGAATATCATACACTGAGTCACTTATGATAAACGACAGAGATTTATGTCAGAGTTCTGGAGGCTAGGAAGTCCATATCCAAACTGCCAGCAGATTCGGTGTCTGGTGAGAATCTGTTTCTTGGTTCACAGACGGTCATTTCCTTGCTGTGTCTTCACATGGCAGAAGGGGTAAGCGAGTTCTCTGGGGTCTCTCTCTCTTTTTTTAATGTTTATTTTTGAGAGAGATAGAGTCTGCGAGCGGGCGGGGAAGGGGCAGAGACAAAGGGAGATACAGAATCCAAAGCAGGCTCCAGGCTCCGTGCTGTGCGCACAGAGCCTGACACAGGGCCCAAACTCACAAACTGTGAGATCATGACCTGAGCCGAAGTCGAAGCTAAAATCAGAAGTTTAATGGACTGAGCCACCCAGGTGCCCCTCTGGGGTCTCTTTTACAAGGGCACTAATCCCATTCATGAGGCATCTGCCCTCATGACCTAACTACCTCCTACATGCCCCACCTCCAAAAACCATTACATTGGGGATTAAGCTCCAATATATACATTTTAGGGGGGAACACATTCAGTCCATTAGCAAAACTTCCAGGGTTTTCTATCACTGGTATTTGAGAATTCACAAAGATTCTTCTTCTTGAGAGTAGGTGTTTTTGTTTGTTTCTTTTTATTAATAGGCTTCCAGTATGCTGTTTAAATCCAGAGACTCACGGTCTTCACGTTGGGGGAAACTTTTTTAATCTAAGAGCATGATGATCACTGTACCATCAAGGAAGAAAAAAATGCTGCTAATTTAAAAGTGTCGCACCACTGATTAACATTTGGTTTTAGAGATATTAGTCTACGGCCATAGCACCCTGAACATGCCCGATCTCGTCTGATCTCGGAAGCTAAGCAGGGTCGGGCCTGGTTAGTACTTGGATGGGAGATATTAAAATGAGGGGGACAAACAAGTATCTTAGGCTATTTCTTTAGTAATTTCTTCTTTTCCATTTCCCTGTTGTGTCTTTCTGGAATTCCTACTAGGTAGATGTTAGATTGCTTCTCTCTCTCTTTTTTTCCTTCTATTTTCTCTCTCTTTCTTTTGTTCTCTTTTTTGGGAAATTTCCTTAACATTAGCTTCTAAATATTCTACTAAAATGTAAAATATTCCTACCACATTTTTTTTTAAAGAGGGGAGAGGGGAGAGAGAGTATCTTAAGCAGAACGCAGAGCCCAACATGGGGCTCAGTGTCATGACCCCTGACCTGAGCCAAAATCAAGAGTCGAATGCTTAACCAGCTAAGCCACTTCGGCGCCGCCCCCCCCCCCCCGCCCGACTCCATTTTTAATTCTCAGAATTTTTTCTTTTTCTGATTATAAAAAAAAAATAGCATCCTATTCTTATTTTAGCATTATCACTTTTGTCTCTTAACACTCAAAGATATTAATTTGACTTTTCTTTTTCCTGTTTTCTGCATTGTCTGTTCCTTCAAGAGCTTATTCTTTCATTTGGAAGCCTTCCTCAAATGTCTAGTGATATTTGGCTTTTTAGTCATACTTAAAAGTGAGGCACTAGGAAGCGGACCAGATGTCTTGCAACTTGTCAACTGGCAGGCATTTCTGTAGGTTAACTGGCCAAGAAGCCAGCTTTTATACCAAAGATCTCCTAAATGTCAGTATCTGAAGGACTTTTATGAAGGACCATTCAATTTCTTCAGGAAAGAAGACTTTACTTTCCTGCCTGAAGATATGGTTCTGGTAGGTGTAATGGGTAAGGGAAGGGGACCATAATACCATTTAGTAATAGGCTTTCACTTGATCTCCCTGTTTCTAGCCCAATGTCTGACCCCACTTCCTACTATACCCGGGGTTCCGCAAGTCTGGAGCTGCTGTGATTCATTTTGTTCTATAAAATACCTTCTATCTCTTCCAGGGGAAGGAGAGGGAAGAGAATGGAGGCTGTTTATATTGACATTCTACCAATCTGTTTTCAGTCTCATGGCATTCCTCCACTTTCCATGGTAACTGGCGATCACATTCTTGAGGTCTTCTGGGGCTCTGAGGGCAATAAATAAGGTATACTTCCTGCTGCTATTGCCCTCTAAAAGCACTTAGGTCCTTTAACTCAGGTCCTCTTGTTCTGACTCTTATATCTGCCTTTCATATTTGTATGTTGTGGTACAAATTACAAAAGTCTTCTAACTTCAAAAACCATGTTTCTGTTTCTTATTCTCTTGGCTGTTTTGTGTGATTATTTACGAGAAGAGAAGAGGATAAAAACGACTTTATTTTGCCATTTAAAGACTTCAAGTTTCCTTTAAAAGCCTGTATGTCTCCAAAAACCTAGCAGAGTTCTTGGTACCTAATAGAAATTCACTAAGTACTTGGTTAATGAATGATTAGATACAGTCAGAGTATAGACTAAGCTGCTATTACAAAAAGATCCCAAAATACAATGGCTCAAACAAGGTAAGTGCCTATTTTTCTCTCATGGAGCAGTCCACAGGGAAAAGGGTATTAGGGTGAAGAGGTGTCACAAGATCATTAGGTCAATAAAGGACCCAGGCTTATTTTCTCTTGTTATTCTCCATCTATCCTATAGTCTTATTGTGGTCAAAACTGGCTATCATATTCTATATTAAAAATGGGCCAATCAACCTACAAGAACACCTAACAGTTCAAAAGCTCCATTGATACAATTATTATTTCACAGTTTCTATGGGCCAAAAATCTGGGCTAACAAACAAGTGAGCTTGGAAACAGAACCTTTTTCAGTCAAAGTTCAGATAAGAATCTAGCCCTAGTCAACTCCCTCACTGCAGTCTGTGAGACTCTGAACCAAGGAACCCATTTAAGCTGGGTCTCCCAGATTTATGACCCAGAGACATTGGGAGGTAAGAACCGTATGCTGTTTTAAGTTACTAAATCTACAGTAATTTGTTATGCAACAAATATATAACTAATGCAACATCTCCATTTTTGCTATTTAAATTATCAGTAATTGACAAAATGAAAACTTTAAATTGTACATTAAAGGCAAATACAATTTAAAAGTATAAGGCTAATATATATCTTGATAATCTTACAGATTTAATACCATTAAAGAAAGAGTAAATATTCAGCTTTTATCTTATACTCAATCCTAATTTCTATAATCTGGAATGATCTGCTAAACAACTTCACCCACTTTGCAAATAATATTTTAGTCCTGTACCTTTTCAACCCTATCTCTAAAATGCAATTTTCTTCCAGATGTAAATGTTACTAATGTTCTGAGGGAAACTATGGGCCATCTGATATCACAATGGAAAATGTTTTTAAACGAGAGAGAATAAAAAATTCGAAAGTTTTCCTTCCAAAGAAAGTGTTACATAAGGAAAAATAGGTAACTGGTGGCAGAAAAATCAACATTAATGGTTACTGTTTGTTTTTATGTTTGCTTAAATAGTAATAAATATATACTACAGATGAATGAGTAGAATGAATGAATGAATGAATGAATGCCTCAAATGGCTTGGGAAATGTAGAAATCTAGACTAACTGTAGGTTACCTTAGGCACAGGTCTCATGCCTGGGCCCCTGTGCTAGCCAACACTTAGTTCATGCATTCATTTAATTAACAAGCACTTATTGAACACCTACTGGGTACTAGATTTAAAACAAGGAGTAAGTCAGACATGGTCAACGCCTCATGCAGATCACAGTTCACTAGGGAATAACAAGTATGGGAATCTAATGCGGTACTGCCATTCAGGGCACCCACAGGTTGCCATGGAAGCACAAAAGAAAAACGCTTAGCTCAAGGCAGAAATGGAAATGGTAGTTGTGTCAGGAAGACATGTCAGTTGAAGTGATGTCAAACTTGGACCTGAAGGATGACTGGGAATTAACTGGAGGGGGAGTGCTAAGGGAAAAGAAATCTGGGAGAGGGACTATCACCTATGAAGGTCGAGGAGCAAAAGAGAACCTGATACATGGCAGTGAATGCACTTTCAAGAGAGGGCAGAGGAGTGTGGCTGGGGATGACACAGAGAAGTACACAAAGGCCTTATTATACGGGGCCCGATAGGTCACACTGTAGTGTTTGGACTTTATTTAAAGGAAGCACAAAACTACTGAAGATAGTTTTAAGAAGAGCACAATGATCTTACTCTTTCATAAGTGACAAAATGTTCATGACAATTTGTATGATTTCTGAAAACTTTCCCAAGATGTTAAAAAGTATATAAAAACATATAACATTTTTTATACTAACAATAACTTGATGGAAGACAGCAGAAAAGAAAACCCACTTACGACAAAAACTATAAAATACCCATGAATTATCTTAATAGACTAATGTATAATACTATAAGAAACCATAAAATCTTGATAAAGGATATAAAAGAATATCAGAGTAAATGTTCTTGGGATGTGAAGACTCAACATTATTAATATAATTTTCTTCATGTTAATCAGAAAATTTAATGGAATTTTGATAAAAATCTCAATAACCTTTTCAGGAGTACTTGATAAACTGATTGCAAAGTTCGTCTGGAAGATATATAAGACCACAATTCTGAAAAGCAAAAAGGTGGGAGGGCTTGCCTTATCACATATAAAAAACATAATAAGAGTACAGTAATTGAAAATGTATGTGAGACATTCGGGGATGCTATGAGGTAAAATGTGTCTTCCAAAAAGGTATGTTTCCTTTCTAATCCCTAGTACCTATGAATGTGATCTCATTTGAAAATAAGGTTTTTGTAGATTTAATAAAGTTAAGATGAGGTCATAATGGAGTAAGATGGGCCCTAATCCAGCGACTAGTATTCTTATGTGAAGAAGGAATTTGGACATGGAGACATAGGGAAAAACACCACGTGACAACGGAGGTAGAGATTGGAGTGATGTGGCCAGAAGCACCAAGGACTGCTAACAGGCACCAGAAGCTGCAAGAGGCAAGGAAAGATCCTCTCCCAGAGCCTTCAGAGAGATTACTCTGTCAACACTTTGATTTTGGATTTCTAGTCTTCATGTTAGAGAAGAGAATACATTTCTGTTATTTTAAGCCACCCAGTTTGTGGTACTTTTTCAGGGCAGCCCTAGGAAACTAATACATGGAGTATATGGCAATTTTATATATGACAAAAGAGGGATCTTGAATGAGTAAATTGTACAGATTTTATTTTTTCAGTAAGCAGAGATTAGGACAAAAGGCTGCTTGGAAAGGAAAGTGAGATTTCTATGTCATAGTGGGAACTATAATTTCAAGTAGATCACAGATCTAAATGTAAAACACAGAACCATAGAGGTGGCAGATGAAAATATAAGATACATGTATAACCTTGGTGCTGGGAAGGATCTTCTAAACAAAACATAAAACCCAGAAGCCAGATCTGATCATTTAAAAATGAAAACTTCTGTACACATATAATGAAAGACAATATAATAAGTGTTAAAAAAAAATAGGGAGAAGACATTTGCAAGAGACATTAGAGACATGGAGCTAATATCCAGAATATATTTGATCACACAGACCATGAAGCGATAACAAGCAACCCAAAAGAAAGTTGGGCAAACACAAAAATACAAAGGCCAGTAATACATGGATACTCTACTAATAATCAAAAGAGATGCAAACTGAAATGAGAAAGTATTATGTACTTAGAATGGCTTCAATGAAAAATAATTTCTAATACTATCCAGTGTTGCACAGGATATGCTTGAACAGATACTCTTGTACACTGACACTTTTACAACCTTTTTGGTTTGGATAGCAATTTGGCAATGTCTATTGAGATTTAAATTGTTCATACCCATTGTTCTAGCACATCCTTCTCTGAGACTACATCCTACTGAAACACAAGTTCTCAAAAATAAATAGGGGGAAAATTATAATAAGTGTAGGACATGCATAAAATAGAATATCATGCAACAATTTAAAAAGAGGAAGATCAGAGCGCTGAGTGGCTCAGTTACGTATCCGACTCTTGGTTTTGGCTCAGGTCATGATCTCATAGTTTCTTGGGTTCGAGCCCTGCGTTAGGCTCTGTGCTGTCAGCGTGAAGCCTGGTTGGAATTCTCTGTCTCCCTCTCTCTCTGCCCCTCCCCCACACGTGCTATCTCTGTCTCTCTCAAAATAAATAAACTTAAAAATTGTTATAAATAAATAAATAAAGAGAGGCAGATCTACATGTATTGCCATAAAAAGATGTTGAAGACTTAGTAGGTGAAAAGAGCAAGTTGGAGAGTATATATATTTTGTAAATATCAGTAATAATGATCTTATGTATGGAATAAAAAGATAATAACTGAACTGCTAACAATGAATCTCTTACAGGTGGAGAATGTATTAATTCATTTATGTAATATTTAATGAATGTCTATTATGTTCCAGTCACTGGTCTAGGTGCTGGGACTTAGGAGTAAATAAAAAAACAAGATGAGGAAGTGGTGAACGTTCATCTTTTACATTAAATATTTCTTTTTAAAAAATGTTTATTTATTTATTTTGAGAGAGACAGAGAGAGACAGAGAGAGAGAGAGAGAGGGAGGAAGGGGGGAAAGGGAAGAGAGACAGAATCCCAAGCAGGCTCCACACTGTTGGCACTGAGCCTGATACGGGGCTCAAACACCATGAAACCATGAGATCATGACCTGAGCTGAAATCAAGAGTCAGATGCTTAACTAAATGAGTCACTCAGGCGCCCATACATTAAAAATTTCTATAAAGAATCACCTTTATATTTTTGTCTCTAATGTATCTATGGTTAGTGTGATTTTTTTTAAAAAAATAAGCTTTAAGGTACTAATGAAAAACTTTCAACAACATAAAGCAAATTATTTTGTCATTCTCTTAAAATCAATCTTATCAAACAGTTCTTTTTTAATGTTTTATTTATTTTGAGAGAGAGAGAGAGCGCGCGAGCGAGCACTGGCGGGCGCGCATGAGTGGGGGAGGGGCAGAGAGAAAGTGGGAGAGAGTCATTGCAAAGCGGGCTCTGCAATGACAGCAGCAAGCCTGATGTGGGGATCGAACTCACGAACCATGAGATCATGACCTGAGCCAAAGTAAGACACTTAACCGAGTGAGTCACCCAGGCATTCCATTAAACAGTTTTTTAA
Organism: Paguma larvata; assembly: GCA_030068075.1. NCBI lineage: Eukaryota > Metazoa > Chordata > Mammalia > Carnivora > Viverridae > Paguma > Paguma larvata. The sequence continues at coordinate 14,643,255 of CM057830.1, forward strand.
AAAGGCACTGGTGAGGGCCCTGGGTAGCTCAGTCAGTTAAGTGTTTGATTCTTGATTTTGAATCAGGTAATGATCTCATGATTCATGAGTTTGAGCCCCACAGTGGGCTCAACACTGACAATGTGGAGCCTGCTTAGGATTCTCTCTCTCCTGCTCTCTTTGCCCCTCCCCTGCTCATATTCTCTCTCTCAAATTAAATAAACTTAAAAAAAAAAGGCACTGGCATATTCAAGATTATATTTTGGTAAAATTAAGAAATTATAAACAAGTTTCTAGTACTACAAAATCATTATTTTGCTCAGTTAAAAAATAAGAATACTGAAATTTTATCGTATCTGATATATCTATGTCCCTTATAATATTTTACTTACGGTTTGTGGATTAATCTCCTCCTCTCCCATAGGTTCATCCATAATTTGCTGTCCATTCTGTGAAAAGCACAGCAAGTAGAAAGTTACCAACACAGATCTCATATCAGTTAAAGTTAAATGAAGGCAGACACAGCAAAATCATAAAAGGAATATTTTCACCCCTACAGGATTCTAATGAAGTACCAAACCACCATATAAGTATGTAGTTGCCAATATGCAACAGGTTGTGCTTTAAAAGTTAACTATAAAAACATTTTTCCATGTAAATGATATAAGAAATGATGATTACCTTTCCAGGTGAGTCCTTGAGTTTATTTTAATAGTTAAATGAATTACAAATAGTATTATTTAAATCTCACCAAATCTCACCATCATTTACAATACTTTGTATGGCAAAACACATTCTAAAATTCAACTCCATTGATTGATTAATCAGGGCAACTGATTAGTTATTTCAGGGTTTGAAAAGTAAGCTAGATTTCCATATCAAAATCGATTCCAGATGGATTAAATATTTAAATATCAAAAATAAAATTATATAAGTATTAGAAAAATACATAGGTAAATAATACTTATGGGGTAAGGAGGGTGAGAATCATAAAGGAAATAAATGACATTTGAATTATAAAAGTTTAAAATGTCATCTACCAGACACAAAAAAGATAAAAGACAAATCGATTACAAAAAAAGCAACTTATGACAAAGGGCTGGTATCCTCAATTACATAAAGATCTTTGTTTTACAAACCTGTAAGAAAAAATGATGAATCTCAACAGAAATGAGCAATAAGGGAAAAAGAGTTTATCCTTAACACTAGTCAAAGATATGCATTTAATAGAAAGATACCTTTGCCTTTCAAACTGGTAATGATTTAAAGAAAAAATAACACCCAGCACTAATATGAGTATGGGGAAAAGAGCAATCAGGATATACTGCTAGAGAAATATAAATTAGCACAACCTTTTAGGAAGATAATCTAAGTCTGTATTAAAACAAGTGTGCAAGAATGTACATACAAGAATGCTCACCATAACTTTTTCCAAAAAGAACTCCAAATTGGAAACCTAAATTCTTAACAATAGAGAACTAGTTAAATATATGATGGTACAGCCATATAATGGAATACTATACAGTCATTAAAAACGATAAGAAAGATGTAAATTTATTGACATGGAAAGACAGTCACATGTAATAAGTGAAAAAGCAGTTTACAAAACAATATGGATTGTAATGGTCCCATTTTAAATAAATATATACATGTTCAAATGTATATATTTCTATGGGAAAAACTCTGGAAGGATATACACCAAAATGTTAACAGTGGCTATTTCTGGGTGGTAGAATTTTAGACAATTTAAAATGTTTGCTTTTGAGTATTTGAATTTTCTGATGTGTCTACAATGAATATGTATTATTTGTGTAATTAATAACAAAACAAAACCAGAAGTCAGGAACACAACATCTTCTCTAGTTACTTCAATGAAAAAAGGAGTAAATGACCCTGACCACTCGTCAATTCAACAAATGTACAAGGATCTAAGCTAACCATCTTTGGAGCATTATCAACTAGGATATAAAAGTTAGCCCACCCATTACTCTACCCACATGAGGCAGATGCTCTGAATTTGAACTCTCTCTACTCTCCAAATCCCTATTTATCTATCCATTCATCCACCCATTTCATTTCATTCATGCTAAGTTTTTGGTGCCAAGCTGGAGATGAAAGATTAAGAAAACATGGCTCCCATCCTAGAGGGGTCTACTGACCCATAAAAAGAGCACCTTTCATTTTCAAACACTCAAAGAGTATGTTTCCAGGTTAAGGAATGCCTATACATTACAAAGCACAGAAACGGTGCTAAAATGCAGAAAAGGAGGAGGCAGGTATAAAATCTTTATTATCCTAAGACACTTTCAGAAGCTATAGTATTGCCCACTTCTATGGTAAGGACTCAAATACTTCCAGGATACATCTTTCTACCAAAAGTCACGACCATTTACTTAATTAAATACTGATCGTTTTTATCCAAACATCACAAACCTTAAACTAGCTCCTAAGAACGCTGGTTTTGGAGTCAGACACCTAGATTCAAATTTCTGCTCTTACACTTATTATGAAGCCTTGGACAAGTAATTTAAACTATGCTTTAGTTTCTTCATATGAAAAACAGAGATTAAAAAGTCTCATCTTCAGAGAGATGGTGATGAGGCTAAGTGAAATAAAGGATATAAAACCCTAAGCACAGTGTTGGGCACTTAAACAATCATTGGTAGCTTTTTTAATTACATCCAAAATTCAGTCACCCCCTTCATGGCCCATCAACCATGCTACTTCTCCTGTATTTGCTATCTTAGTGAATGGTACCATCCTTCATACAGTAGTGCAAACTAAGTCTTCTCATTAATGGTACACAGAGTTCTTTTTCTGTAACACAGATCTGCTGAATGGCTCCCCATTATTTGACTTTTAGAACTTTTGGGTCTAACTGAAACTACACTTTCCATGGGAATATAATTTGAGAGCCTTCTGTTTCTTATAATTTTCAGTGCATAAAAAGCAAGAATCACAACTTATAACTTACTCTTTAAGGCAAACTGCTATAGTAAAAACAGCGCTAAACTTGGAATGATAGACCAGAGATAGAGTCCTAGGTCTGCCACTTATAAGCTTTGTGATTTTGGGCAATTCAGACTGTCTCTAGCCTACTACCTTATCTGTTCAAAATGGGGATACTTGCCCTGTCTACCCAAAAGGTTGGTGTTACACTCAAAACAGAGATAACTCAAAAGAAAGTATTTTATAAATCATAAAGAACTGTACCAATGCAAATTACTATTATTAAGGTGAGGTGGCTTCATGAGGATAAAATAATACTTCCATAAAGTCCTTTTAATCTTTGAATTAAAAAAGTTTAGGATTGGTAAGTGATCTTGAAAGTCTTCTGTTCCAAATAAACATCATATGCTTGAATTCTTTCTTTGCCATTCTCACCTAGATTTGAACACTATCAGGACAAGAATGTACTATCTCACCAGGCAGCCTACTAACTATCTCAGAAAAAGTACTGGCTGCTAGATAAGATTCTTCATTATATAGTAATTTCCTTCAGCTACAAATTCCCTTTAATAGGATTACTAATATATAATGACTAACTTGCCTGTAGTCTATCTGCAAAATCACAGGAAGTAAATCTACACCTATGACTGTAAACCATCCTGAGTCTGTTAGATAACTCAAGTTCTTTCAAATATTCCTTTTAGACAGATGAGACTATCTTCTTTTCTGAGCATGTACTCAATTCATCTATTCATCTTAAAGGGTGGTATACAGAACTGCATTCAATTAACACTCCAACCTTGATATGACCAATGCAGAGTATAGATCATTATCACCTCCCCTGTCCTGGATAATACACTTTTATTAATGCAGCTCACATATGCATTGGTTTTGAAATGTCCAAAACACATTGCTGAGCCATACTAAGTTTTCTGTCAATTAAATTCTTGTCTTCCTTCTACTGCAACCAAGTCCTGTACTTGTTACACTTAGTCTCATGAAGAAAGCCTTAAGTTTTTGATTCACCTTTTTCTAGTTGTGATCCTCTATAGGATTACTAGCCTCTAGAGAATAGATTCTCAACTTGCTAATCAGCCTCTTCACTATTTTTATCTTCATGTAATCCGTAAATTTTACAATATATTTTCTTTCCTAAGCTCCTCACCCAGCTAATTAACAGTAATATACTAACAAAGCAATCTGAAAAAGATTAAGTGAAACATGATCTAAAGGCAGTTTAATGCTCTACCTTTTGCAAAAATATCAACTTCCTTTGTGAGTTTAGCAAAGATTGAAAATTTTGAACAATTTAATTTTAAGGCAGGAAAATATAAAAAGCCAATGTTGTCCTCCATATTGGTGAAGCTTTACAAATATCTACTTTAAAAAGCACTTTCACTTCAACAAACCTTTTTTATCATTTCATCAAAATAAGGATTCAAATGTTACCTATTAGAAATGAGCATAATTACTCCTGCAGCTAAGAAGTTTCCTTTTTGAAAATGACCTTTGGCTTCATTAGCGATTAGGTTACACTGGGCCATCAGTCTGATTTGATATTTCAACTTCTATAGTTTCAAAGCACATGTGGTCTGAACCTCGTTAGTACCAGGTTTAAACCCCACCTCTGTTACCCGATCAGGGGTAAGTTACTCAACATTCTGACCTTCAGTTTCTTTATTTGTAAGATGCATATAATATCTACCTCACAAAGATGTTGCAATTAAATGTATACATCAAAGGACAGTAGATGCTCAGTAAATGCTACTTCCTGTCCCTTCTCTTTGGCCTGAATTGTGTAATACATACATTTCTACAGTTAACTTCTAAAGATATAGTGTAATGAAGAAGTACAGGAGAGTGTTGAGATACTTATTTCACCACTTAATACAGTCAATTTCCCACCAAGTAGAGTGAAAGAGATCATTCATACGTGTGGTATATTTTTATACAATGTGGCCAAAGAATGAGTACAGACAAAAAAGGATAGTTTAAAAGTGAGGCAAACGTATTTATCCTCTCTCATCCCACCATTATGCCTTACAGCCAAAAAACTACAGAGCTTGGCAGATTGCACATATGCAAATATTATGTGAAATACTGGAAAAGGTTAGGAAATGCTAATCATGCTTTACTGTTAGTCTGAAATGTGTAAAAGTCAAAAATTAGAATATCATACAATATAGGTCTCATCAGAACAAATCAAAGGAGACTGTTAGCTTGCATTTCAGCAGGCATTGTTTTCGAAATAACTTCTAAGGTTGTAATATAAAATTATCACTTAAGATCATCTTTCCGGTTTCAAGAGGAAGAACAATTCGAATCAGTAATTTTGAACCAAGGTTTCAGGACTTCTAGAGTATTCCCAAGTACTTTAAGAAAAAATCTGAAAAGTTAAAAATACAAGTGTTTTACTAAATAAAAGCTTCATTTTAAGCAACTTTATTAAACAGATTGTTTTACTGTAATGGCATGTTACAACAATGCATATTTCTGGGTTGCTGTTTGATACCTTTGAAGAAAATATAAAATACGTTAAAAAAAGCTTTGAGTCCAGTAGGAGATCATCATGTACAAGTATACTAGAACTGAAAAAAAAAAATCTGTGACTGGTAAAATGCTAACTTGAGGTTACTAGGATAGGAAATATCTACTGACATTCTCCTATGTAGAAATGAAATATACATATGAACACTGGTAGAAAATAATTCCTCACAGAGAATAAGAGCCTGAAATAATAGGAAGGAAGGAGGAAAAGAAAGGGTCCAGAGCTCTAGTATGCTAATTTGGAGATCCAGGTTGTAGGAATGAGCAAGGACCATATATATATACACATATGCATATATGTGTATATATATATTTTTTAACACCCTCAAATTCCCACAAGCATATTTGTCTTCCAAGCTCCCTGATATTGGCAGTGGTTTTCTTGCCCAAAGCATATGGAATAGGAGTTACATGAAGGTGCTGAGGATGAGGCATGAGAAACCTCTCTTGAATTTCAGTTCAGAAACCATCAAATTGTTCAGAATCCAAAGAATCTTCTATGCAATCACAATGAAACAATAAGAAACAAGCATTTTATATTCTTAATAAGGAATGTATATAATCCTTACCAATATGACAGGATTAAGAATCAGCTCCTCATTTATCCTAAGGAAATATCAGAGATGTGCATAAAGACTTATGTACAGTGATATTCATCATACTCATTATACTGAAAAATAGAAAACAATCTAAATGACCAACAGGGGACGGGTTAAATAAATCATAACACATCTATTCATATGTAGGAATACTATGCAACGGTTAAAATAAGGGCCTCAAAAAAAATTAATGATGCAAAAATATGCTTGTAATATATCAAATTAGAAAGGATACAGAACTATATAGTATGACTCCAATTTTGTAACCCCCCAACATGTGTGCATGTAACTGGCAAATTTGCAAAACATATATAAAATCTTATCAGTAGTTACCTGGGTCCTAGGATTTTCTTCTTGTACTGTATTTTCAAAATTATATGCATTTATTATCTATTCTTTTTATAATGAGAAAAAACCAATCAATATAGTTAGAAAAATCCATTATTTCTAGTTAAGGTCCCCTTATGCTTGCTTTGCTATTCCTTGAGTAACTAAACACTTGCTAGTACTCAGGACTGTTCCATTTTCTAGACTAGGTAGAAATGACCTCTGGTTATATCTATGTTTTTAAGTTTTAGAGGACCCATTTAGAAGCTTTTTTTTTTCCTGTCTAGTCCTGTGGTTGTGGCCTCAGAAAACAGATCAGTGTTAGGCCTGAACGCCACCTTATGTTTCTTAGAGTGTACCCCTAAGGGAAATTCTGCTTATGAAACAGGAGTATGTTGAAGAATAAAGAAATGAAAACACAGTAGCCAAAATTAAATCTGCACTGTGAACAGCAAATATTAGAACTGACACTGCAGAAAACAGAATCCATGCCACAGAGGACAAACTTGAATAAATGAAAAAAAAGAAAGAAAGAAAAGATTAAAAAACTATGGAGGACAGACATAGAAATAATCTATGAATAACAGATTTTCCTAAAGAAAAAAAAAACACAGCATTTTAATCAATCAAAAGTATAAGAAAACTTTCTAGTTCTGAAAAAAAATACCTGAGACTGGAGACTGAGAAGGTTCAACAGAGATCATCAACACCAAGACATGTCCTGGTAAATGTTTTTAAATTTCAAGGATAAAGATATAATCCTACAAGCATACAAGCAGAAAAAAACAGGTTATTTTCAAAGGAACTAAAATCAGAATGACCTCAGATTTTTCCTCTCCAACAATAAAATGCCAGAAGACAATGAAGTAATGACTTATAGGAGCTGAAAGGGGAAAGTTATGATCTAAGAATTGTATACCTTGTCCTAGTTTTTCAAGTATAAAGGTCACAGGAAATTATTCTTAGATCTGCAAAGTCTTATAAAATTTCACCATCCTGTTAGTACCTTTTTTCATAAATTGTTCAAAGGTATGTCCTAGACCATTGAAAGAGAATCAAAATAAGAACTTAAAGAATATTGAGGTAGGAAAGAACTGGTGAAGTATACTGACACCAACTTAATATTTAGAAACAAACGAATAAAATAATTAACCCCACTAAAGGAGAAACGGTAAGTAAGGAAGAGTAAATAGTTGTTATAAGTATATAAACAATATAAAATCTTAGAAAGCTAAAGGTAAGATTTGTAATCTCAGGCTAAATTGATGTGGACTCAAAAAAGGTAGTGGAAGAATGGAGAAAAAGATTTTCAATTCTCTTTCCTAAAAGGATTTAAAAACCACTATTCTTAGTAATTACCTAATAAATTTTGTAATGTTCTGAGAAACCATAGGCTAACCAAAAATTTCATTTATTGCAGTCCAAGTCACTAGAGAAGATAATAACTGGCAAAGACTATAAAAAGTACTTTATGAAAGCATCACATTCAACCCTAAGAACATGAGGTAGGTATAATTCACCCCTATTTTACAGATGAGGAAACCAAGGCTCAGCAAAGTTAATTAGTCAACAGCAAGAGTTAAGGCTCAAATCCAGGTCTTTCCAGCTCTATAATTCTTTCTTCAATATTTCATAACCTCCTCAAACAAACAATCCATATGTCAAAAGGAAAAAAACCCACAAGAATAAAAAACTTAAACAGAAATTATTCCAAAAGTAATAATGTAAGAAATGTAAAGTTTAAAGTATCTATTTAAAAGAAAAGTGTCTTCCTAGAATTTGATGCTATTACAGAATTATTGGCATTTTTACGAGTGATGATGGTATGGTGGTTATGTATTTTAAAAGTCTTTATCTTTTAAGAAATATAAATGAAATATTTACACATAAATTGACGTATCTAGGATTACCTTCAAAATAATCCGATGGAGGCAGAGAAGAGAAGAGAGAATATATATGGGGGGTGAGGGGAGTATAGATGAAACAAGATTGGCCGTGAGTTGTTAATCTTTGAGGCTGGCTTATGGGAATATGGTAGTTCATTATACTATTCTCTCAGGGTGCCTGGATGACTCGGTCACTTAAGTGACCAACTCTTGATTTCAGTTTAGGTCATGATCTCACAGTTGTAGTATAGAGCCCCGCATTGGGCTCCGTGCTGACAGTGTAGAGCCTGCTTGGGATTCTCTCTCTTTCTCTCTCTCTCAAAAATAAATAAATAAGTAAACCTTAAAAAAATTACATATATATATAGTATACTATATATATATAAACTATTCTCTTTATATATTCTCTATATATTATATACTATATATTATATACTATTCTCTTATATTCTCTATATATTATATACTATTCTCTTTTCTCTGGTATATGTTTGAAATATTTGATAATAAAACTTTAAGAGTTACAGGTATTTTCTAAAAGGTTAAAAAGCCCACACAATTATTTATTGCCTTAAAAATTTATTATTTACTATTTGTTTTTGAGAAACAGATAAAGCACGAGCGGGGGAGGAGGGAGGGACACAGGATCTGAAGTAGGCTCCAGGCTCAGAACTGTCAGCACAGATTTCGACTTGGGGCTCCAACCCACAAACTGCGAGATCATGACCTGAGCCAAAGTCAAATGCTTAACTGACTGAGCCACCCAGGTGCCCCTATTTACTGCCTTAAAAAAAAAAAAAAAGTTTATTTATTGAGAGTGAGAGAGCGAGAGCGCCGGGAAGGGGCAGAGAGAGGAGAATTCCAGGCAGGCTCTGTGCTGTCAGTGCGGAGCCTGACATGGGGCCCATGAATTATGAGATCATGACCTGAGCTGAAATTAAGAGTTGGATGCCTAGTAGACTGAGCCACCCAGGCCCCCCAACTACTTACTGCTTTAAAGAGAAATTCAAACAAAACCGGTAAGAATAGGAAAATGAAAAATAAAGTGTTTGTAATATTAAGGGTAAAAAATAAAATGTCAGTCAAAAACCTTAATCCAATTAAAAAGGTCATCTGATTTGGACTAAAAATATAATTAGTGCTTAATACATATAGTGATAATAATTGTTATTGTTTACTGAGCAATTACCACACACCAGGCGAGTGTAAAGTACTATAGATCATCTTTGATGCTTTTAACAACTCTGTGAAGCATTATTACTAATTTACAAATGAGGAAATTAATTCAAGATGGGTATGTTGATCTTTTTAAGGCACTATATCCTCAGGCCCTAGCAAAATGCCTGGCACATAGTAGGTGTTCCGTAACACCCTTATTTATTTTATTTGTCAAAATAAATAAAGAAGTCTAATATCCTGCCTAAAGCTAATAACCAGGGCCTAAATTCAATCCCAAATCTGAATCTAAAACCCCTACTCTTAATCACATTTAAATCTTTAAATAATAATATTTCATAGTAAGAATAAAATTGTTTATTTTCCTTCTGCGTATGTTTCACTATTTTTTGTATCTTCTAAAATTAGCATGTTATTTTTTCAAACAAGACATTGAAAATAATAAATGCAAAATAGTATTCAATATTCAATCACAGAATAACCACAAAACACAAAAGATGTTTTGGGGACTATAACACGAAATGAACACAAAATAGAAGGGGAAACTTTAGCACACTAGTATGAGCTAGCATAATGAACAAAATAAAGACAAAGCATTTGAAGTAATTTACACTAGAATAGATAGATATTGAATTTTATAATGTAAAAAGAACATAGGTTCTTTTCAAGTACCTACGAAAAATTACAAAACTTGCGTCTAGACCATAAAGTAAATCCAAAATTCATCAAATCCAGGAATTGTACAGATATTTTCTGATTATGATAAGGAAATTGAATAAAGAAGTAAACTAAAGAACTCATTCAGAAATTAACATTCTTGTAAATAACTACTGGGTCAAGGAAATAATAATGGCAGTCATCACTTATGCAATGCTTTTTTTGTTGGAAGTGGTGTTAGCCATGTTACATATATTCTCTCATTTGATCCCTATTAATCGTTAATAAACCATGAGGTGTGTTATTATGTATAGTAGAGAAGAAAAAATTGAGTTACAAACTTGCTCGAGATCACAGAGCTATCAGGTTTGCAGATACTGAACCCAAGTATGAATTCAAAGCTCATACTCGTACACAGAAATGCTGTCATATTAGTCAGAGTTCACGTACAGACATCTACCTATGTTCATTTTTCTGTTTATAAAATAAAAATTTGTACTAAAAAGTAGAGAAAGCTAGAGTTCCTCCAAAACTTACACAACATGATCGGAAAGTGTCCACACGTTAAATACACTATTCTAAGAAGGTAATGGTTCATTTTCTAACATATCATTCAGACATAGCAATTCGAATTGCATAATCTCCTAAAAGCGATCCCTTTGAATATATTCACACTTTCAGTAGGGCATTTAGAGGAAGAAACCATAAAATTAGATAAACAAAGTAGAGAATATATGGTAAAGAGGATTTGCCACTAAACTTACTTCTAAAAAGCAATATGACTGTGGAAAAGTCATTATTTTCTGGTACTTATCTGCAATCCATGAGTATGATAGAACCTTGGCCAGCATGGATTTGAAAGTCTGCCACAGGCCTGTGGGCAAGTCCTTAAGCCTCTGAGTTGTGGTTTCTTCATGCATAAAATATGTGGATATCTAAGAGCTCTTCCAGGTTGAGGATATTATAATCTTGTGACTTTAAGGATTAAAGTTATTTAAATTTTCTAGAGCTTTTACACCTGAGGAAACTACTGATTCTGTATTTAAAGCTGTTTTTATATTATTTCTTTTTTTTTAAATTTTAAAATGTTTATTCATTTTTTGAGAGACAAAGAAAGCATGAGTGGAGGAGAGGCAGAGAGGGAAAGAGACACAGAATCTGAAGCAGGCTCCATGCTCTGAGCTGTCAGCACAGAGTGTAACACCAGACTCGAACCCACGAACTGTCAGATCATGACCTGAGCTGAAGTCGGATGCTTAACTGACCTAGCCACCCAGGCACCCCTGTTTTTAATGTTCTTTCTAAGTCTAACTCCTTTCTCTTCTGCATCCAAACTACAGTTTTATCTGTATCCTTCAGTGGTGCCTTTATTCCCAAGTGTAAACAAGGAGAATGTCAAAGAGTAACTGTCTAAATGTTGTCACCTGAAAGAGAAATACTAAGAAAAAGAAAACACTGTTTTTCTGTGCAGAGTAAGGAACCTAAAGCAATTACAATTTTACTCTTTTTTTAAAAAAAAGATTTTATGTTTATTTTTAAGTAATCTCTACACCCAGTATGGGAATGGAACTTACAACCCTGAAATCAAGAGTTGGATGCTCCACTGACGGCCAGCAGGGTGCCCCCAATTTTACTATTCTTATTTCACTAGTGTTGACAACTAATTGTTGACTTGTTGTTTAAGGTCCTCTATCTATTCCCAAACCTATTCCTGCCTTTCCTTTTTTTTTTTTTTTAATCTTTTTAATGTTTATTTTATTTTTGAGAGACATAGAGACAGAGCATGAGCAGGGGAAGGGCAGAGAGAGAGGGAGACACAGAATCTGAAAGAGGCTCCAGGCTCTGAGCCGCCAGCACAGAGCCCGACGCGGGGCTCGAACTCACAGACTGTGAAATCATGACCTGAGCTGAAGTTGGCGGCTTAACCAACTGAGCCACCCAGGCACCCCTATTCCTGCCTTTCCTAATACCTTCAAGTCCCATCTCTTAGAACTCTAATGGAGTTGGTAGTTCCAAACCTGTGTGATGGCCAGAATCACCTAAGGTTCCTGGCAAGGATATATTACCTGGCCTTATCCCAAGCTGAATCACAAGTTCCAGAAGCCCCATGGCCCCATGGTATTTCATTTTTCAAACAGGTACTTTAGACGACTCCTTTGATTAGACAAATCTGGGAAATCACAGTGTAGAGAAAAGGTCATGGGCTTTGGAGTCTGGCATATTAAGCTTCAAAACCTGACTTTGCCCTTTACTACAGTTGTGACTTTGGGCAAGTTACCTAACATGAGCCTCAGTTTTCTAATCCATTGGATTTGGATACTAGTTATGCTGAAGGTTGTGGTAAAGTTCAGTGTCTTGGGTGTTCAGTGTTGGCTTCTCTTTCCTCCTGCTCATCTTGCCAGAGGAAATGACAAGTACAAATATTTGAGGGGATTCTGATCAGTCTCATATCCTCCAGTTCCATTTAGAGGGCTAAAAATCTGAACACTAGATAACTCTTTACTGCATTATTGGGGATGGCTAATTTAAGAGTCTTGGGAACAAGTCTAATGATTTCATCTGGTTTCCAGAGGCCTAATGAAGCCCTCCTATCTAAAACAGATACACTGTGATGATGGGCTTCAAAGCCCAAACTTCTGTTATGTGACTGTGGCAAAACGACCTGAACCTCTGTTTCTGCACTGGTAAACCAAGTGGTGCTGAAATGTTTGCTGAAGTGAACCCAACAGACATTGCTGATAATGTAATGGTTGACAATCACTTAAAATAAAGATATACACTGTCTTACAAACATCCTTACGAGCAAAAAGAAGGCAGCAATAATAGCTTGCAAGTAAATAAAACAAGACAGAATGGGATTTGCTCAAAGACACAATAAACCAGAGCTTAACATCCAAGCAATATTTGTGTAGTATCAATTGGATCTTGACACGAAGTGTTTTAGACAAATTGGGAATTGAATTTACTTGGGAAAAAAACAATACAAACTACTCACTCATTAAAAAGATATGGGTATACATATTTAAAAATTACCACAGGTATAAACACAACCTGGCAGGAAGGCTTATTTCTGAAAAAATAATCAAAGATATAGTTTCTAATTATAGCTCCATGATCAATTCTAGTTGCATGTATGTTAAACATAAACACTATTAATAAGAGCGTTTTACTAAAAATTGTTATTATTAATTGCTCAGATAAGCTATAAAGTAACTAAGAGCCTAGGAAATTAAAAAAAAAACTAAAACTCTGGGAACATTCATTCAAGACAGAAAAAAAAGTTACCCTCAATTCTTAAAAAATAAACGATAAGAAAAAAACAAACCTTAAATCCTACTGAAAGTAATTTAAAGAACCATAGCTTTTCTATCGATTTATTCAAATTACTCTTTCATGCAACTAATTTTTTCATTTTGTTCTTGCCCTTTGCTTATTATGTTAATTTTCAAACGTTTAATCTTTTTTACTATTTTGGATGAGTTTTTCTTTCCATTACCATTTCTAACCAAGAAAACTATTTACTGATTTCATAATATGTTTTGTATAATACCACCTTATTAGACTCTGCTTTTAAAGAACCTTTTTAGTGGTTTCCTTAGATAATCCAAGTAGATGATTATATCAACTATGACTAGTAATCCTTTATTTTTCTTTTTAATACTCTGATTTTCTGGTCTAATTGCATTAGCAAATTCTTCCAGAATGTATAATAGAGGTGAAAACAGCAGGCATAATCTTAATGAGATTGCCTTAAAATATGTCCCCATCAAGCATGATGCTGGCTATTGGTCTCAGACTGTTTTTTAATAACATTAAGGAAACACTCTTTTGTTCTATTTTACTAAGTTTTTAATTGAGAATAGACATTGAATTTTATCTAGTGCTGACTTTAACTTTTAAATTAGAAATTATAGATTCACAGGAAGTTGGAAAAATAAGAGAGGTCCCATATACCTTTAACCCAGTGGTTGCATCTGACATTAACCTCCTGTCAAAACCAGGAAATTTATACTGTACAAAGCCTAGACCTTATTTAGATTTCACTGGTTTTACAGGTTCTTGCGTGCGTGTGTGTGTGTTACACAATTTATCACATTATAGGTTCCTGTATCTACCACCACTATGCTCAGCTGTCCACCAGGCCCCAATTACATCAGGAAAGGAGGGAAGCAGAATTGACTAGTCCACCTCCAACCATCCTGTCTGCCTTATTGATTTTGGGTGAAGGTGTAGGCTCAGCTCAATAACAAAGGGCAAGAGGAGGCTTACTGGGGACTAGCCTTGACTACACTACTTTGTTAAATCTTGTTTCCAGACTGGGGTGGAGGCTCAACTTGGCTCCTTGACCCCACTGACACTACCTTAGTGAGAGCATCATGTCCTTCTGCAGGTGCTGGGATGGGGGGGTGGCAGTGAGGGAAGATCAGACCCCTCTGCTCAACTTGTCAAAACCACCCAGCAGGGGAAATCGAAGTGTTGTCTGCTTTTGCTAGGCAGGAACTGGGACATGAGGTCCTTGATCTGCATAGCTAACATCACCAGGTGGGAGAATTCAAGCACTGCCACTTGCTCCTTTGGAGTAGGATAGGGTTTTTCTGGGGTGTTTGGCTATAGTAGGGTGGGTACTGCCAAAAGGATTTACTGTCGTTTGGCTACCCTTTCCCCAATCACTTGGCTAAAGAGAACAAACTTTTCTGGGAGTCCCTTTTGTCTGTACCTGTTGGTGGTTCAGGCTGGAGGCTTTTACAGGACCCTGTCCAAGATATATGGGAGGCAATAAAAAAAAAAAAAAAAACCATGGAACTATTAGTGTCATTCCTTGAGTACCAAAGTCTGTAGGCAGTCTGCCTTATTTTCACCTTTCAGTATTCCTGTGCTTGTTTGATGTGTTATGTCTAAGGTATTTTAGTTGCAAAAAAAGAACCTAGGAGGAATAGGGATCCTCCAACTTGGCAGAACCAGAAGTCTCCCACAAGTAATTAATTTTTACGTTGAAAATAACATTTATCTTTGTGCATGTATGTATATTTTAAAAGGAACTTTACTGCGTGTCAAGGGTAATAATATTTACTTTCTAGTCTTCTACATTATGGTTAAAAATGCATTCTGGAAAACTGCTATAGCATTATGCATCATAATTTTCTCTTAAAGTTCCAATTATATCTGTTTATAACATTCCTGGCTAATTTAGCTTGCTTCATGTTATTCAACTACGTGTCCGCTTCAGTACTTTTTAACTATAATATTCTAAAGGAAATAATTCTATTTCACTCATCATAACCTAGTAATATACTTTACACACTCAGAACAGTCAAGGGGAAAAGTTCACTTTAAAGTTCATTTATGAGCTCTTTTCAATAATCCAAAGGAAATCTTATTTTTAATTTGTCTGTTACATTTTTTCTCTTTAAGAAACACCCACTCTGCTACCAAAACCCATTGTGATAGTTATTCCTCTTGAACTATACCAAGAGCCAGCAGAACTTGAAGGAAAAAAGGCAAACAGGTTTTGTTTTGCATTTTCCTACTTCTTTAAATGAAACACCTGTTTATCTCACTTAACTTAAGAAACAGATTCTTGAATTCATTTATCTACTGACTTGTATTAAATTTCAGAGAGTCTAGACATTTGGTTTTGACTGACCTTCAATTATTTCCTGTACTTCTGCTTTAAACAAGAAACTATAGAACAGTATAACAAGACTGAAGAGACTGTAAGGAAAAAGTCACTGTTTCACTCTTTGCTTTCTTGCTATAATTTTCTATAATTAACATCAACTTTTTGTGTTCCTCTAGAAACTCTGCTCTGGCTAGGAAAAAGAGTGGTCCAGGTGATGAGGTAACGTAACTTATCTCCATAGAACATAGGGCTCTACTGACACAGGTGGAAAACCAGTATTCTAGGAAAAGCTTTGAATTTATCATATATAAAAATGAAAACAAATCTATTGAAAGCACAGACTGAAACTAAGTTTTCTGAAGAACTATGTACAGATAGTCCCTGACTTATGATGGTTTGACTTATGATTTTTCGACTTTACAATAGTGCAAAAATGATTATTTAATTTCATTCAGTAGAAATCACACTTTGAATGCTTATCTTTTCCTGGGCTACCAATATGTGGTATGATACTCTCTCTCGTGATGCTGGGAGTGGCAAGGAATGGCAGCTCCCAGATGGCCACGTGATCACGAGGATAAACAACCAGCAGACTCAAAAACATTCTGTTTTTCACTTTCAGTTAATCAATAAATTACACGAGATGTTCAACACTTTGTTATAAAATAGGCTGTGTGTTAGATTATTTTGTCCAACTCTAGGTTAATGTAAGTGTTCTGAGCATGTTAAAGGTAAGCTAGGCTAAGCTATGGCGTTCGGTATGTTAGGTGTATTAAATGCATTTCCAAATTATGCTATTTTCAACTTATGATGGAACATAATCTCATTTAAGTTGAGGAAGATGTGTATACAACATAGCATAGATAAGGATCTTCTATTAACTGCATTAGAGCAAACACTCCATTTAAGTCTCCGAATCAGTAAAAAAATAAGCACAAGAATTAATTATGTATATGAGTAGACAATAAGCACATGAAAAGATCCTTAAGATCCTTAGTTATTAGAAAGATGCAAATCAAAACCACAATGAGATACCACTTCTCACACACTATGATGGTTATAATGAAAAAGAAAATAACAAGTGTTGGTGAGAATGTGGAGAAACTGGAACCCTCACACACTGCCGTGGAAATGTAAAATGGTTCAAGCAAATTGGAAAACAATTTGTCAATTATTTAAAACATTAAATATAGACTTACCAAATGACCAAGCAATTCCACTCCTAAGTATATACCCAAGAGAATCGAAAAACCTATGTTCACGTAAAAATTGTGATAAAAAATGTTCATAGCAGCATTATTCACCAAAGCCAAAAAGTGGAAACAACCCCAGTGTCCACGAACTGACAAATGGATAAACAAAATGTGGTATATCCACACAGCAGAATGTTACTCAGCCCAAAAAAAAAATAAATAAATAAAAATGAAGCATTGATACATGCTATAACATGGCTGCACTTTGAAAATACTGTTAAATGATGTTAGACACAAAGGCCACATATTATATGATTCTATTAATATGAAATGTCCAGAAAAGGCAAATCTATAGAGAAAGTAGATTACTGGTTGCTGGGGCTGGGGAAAGGAAGGAATAGGGACTGAATGCTAATGAGCATGGGATTTATTTCTGGGGTGATGAAAATGTTCTGGAATTAGTGGTGATGGTTGCAGAACCTTGTGAATATACTAAAACCTGCTGAATTATATACCTGACAAGAGTGAATTTTGCGGTATGTAAGTCATATCACAATTTTAAAAAAGATTAATTAGGGCTATTTAACCTAACAGGTAAAAAAGAAAATACAAAAGAAAAAACCTGCCAATGATCATGCAAATTTTCTTTAAATTTCCTTTTCTTATACTGTAGCAAGATAGATGGTAACTTTTTCAGACTGAGTCAGATCCTATTTTCTGACACTTTGAGGGAGTGTCAAATACACTTTTCTGAAAAGATGGAAATATAAGGAAATAATGATTTAATAAGCGGCAATTCAAAAATAGAGCACAGTTACCTGAGCACACATCTAGGGACTTCTCTATGAAGAGCTGATAACTAACATCTATCTGGGCAGCCTCTCCTTTTCCAAATACTGTAATTTTTATTTCAAATGTTCATTTGTAAGACAGCTGTTTAGAAATCCCAAAACATTTTCCTGTACAAGGTCACACTGTTTTTCAGGTCAGCTCACAAAAGCCTATTTAACCCACTATGTGTTTGGAAAGTAGTATCAATTTCACTTTTCTAACTCTACCTATACATTCCCATAGAAACATCTTCTCATGTAAACCATCTAGAACCTTTCTCCCCTATAAAAGATTTCATCTAGAACGAGTCACTAACCTACATGCTGTTCTCAACTCAAGCAGGGCAGTCTAGTGGAAAGTCGATGGAATTTGCAACCTGTGACACTTGGGTTTGAATTCTGCCTTCTCTACTTACTAGTTGTGCAACCACGAGCATATTATTTAAGCTTTCTAGGCTTCGTTTCCTCATCTGTAGGTTGAGAAGAATTATATCTACCTCATTCAAGTTGATATAGACAGTGTTCAATCAGACAGGGCATTCAGTAATCTATAGGACATATCAATCCACTTTTCCAGCTATTAATTAGTACAGTATAGTGAGCAAAATGCAACATTTTTTGATAGTTAAATTTCCCCAGGGCTTGGTGTTATCACTTGAATGAGAAGTGTCACTGTAAAAACTAACAAAACTGTAGAAAGTGCAGAATGGTGATTTGAAAGGTTATGTACCATGTAGTAGAATTTATAAAAAGTCTTCAGGGTAGTTGAGGAGCAAGACAGAGCTGATTAAACATAATTTGAAAAAGCATAGTAAATATTTTTTTCATTTAGAAAAAGCTTTAGCCTATTAATTTCAAAATACGAATATTAGAATGCAGGGCTGAAGAACACTGGTGTAGGAAAAAAGTTCAATTTGTACTAATCCTATAATCTAGAACTGCTGTGTTCAATGTGGTAGCCAATAGCCATACGTGATTATTTAAATTTAAATTAAATTTAAATTCAGTTCCTCAGCCACGCTAGATTTATTTCAAGTGCTCAATAGCCACATGTGGCTAGTGGCTACTGAACAATGCCGATTTAGAGTTTTGTTTTTTTTTAAGTGAATCTTTCCAACTATTTTATATTGTTTTCAAGCTTCTAAAAGTGAAAAATTGAAATAACATTTTGGGTAACTGAGGTTTTTAGTATCCGTCCTACGAGATTTATGGAGAAAACTTTTCTCCCAAAACACTGTACACAGGATACACTGCAATCTATTATGCCAAAATGATCTTTTGCTTCAGACTATCATTTGACATCTGTTTCTAACACATATCAAATGACTGAACCAAGTTTCCTATAACAAGCTTTGTGGACCCAGGATTAGAGGCAAGCTCACAGAGATCTAGATGACCAGGTCAGGTCTGAAGATGAGATCATCATTATAGATTATAAAGGGAAATTTACATGGTAGATTAAACATAACTAGTTTTTAAGGTATGTAAGATACCAGGACATAATGGTTATGATAAGGAAATCTGATTTAAGTTATGCTACTGCTGTAATTCTATCCATACTAATAGAAGAATGACAGGAAGTATAAAAACACTTTTAGATATACACATAAATGTAGGGTAGCTAATAGTCAGCAGGAAACTAGCACTATTTCATAAAAAAAAAAAAAATCCCAATGAAAATCTCCAAAAGACAATGGGGAGACCTAACTCCAGGTGAGGCAGCAGGGCTAGCTTTCTGTCTTGGAGCTGCCCTCTCTTTAGCTTATTCAGAGTCCTTCCTAGCTGACATCTTCCAGAGAGGAAGGTAAATCTGCAGAGCAGACAATGCCAGTAAGTGAGCCATTCAGTCACTGTATGTTGAAGCATAAAACACTGTTTATCGGTAGATAATATGTCCAAAATGCCCTTGAACCCAGAGTTATGTGTATATGACAGGCAGAGATCACAAAAAGGGTAAGGATGCTATTTTACATTATTTGGTAAGCTGCAAGTGTAACAAGGTTCCCAAGTTAAAAATGACTGCATCAAAATATCATTAACCTTAGCTGTTTTCTAGTAACCGCAAATTAGAAGCAATTAATTTAAAAAGGAGAGTGCGGGAGGTAGACAGATTGATGGCAGCATAAAGTTGCCAAATGATAAAAAGAGTTTTTAAGAATTACAAATTTGAGACATACATTACAGAGCAAGTATATATAGGGACCACTTAATAAGGGCAATTAGCTTGATATTAAGGTAGAATATGACCATTAAGTTTCAGAACATGGAAGAAAAAAGTTTAAGTTATCTTAAACTTTTATTTAGATTATATTTAAATGTTTATCCCACTATTGAGATGGAAAATTGTTGTACAATATAATTTGCAAGATTTCAATCCAAAATCAAACAAAAACTCTTGACAGTTAGAGTCAATTAAACATAACAGCTCATTTTCAGGCAATACTGGATCATGTTAGTATAGTTATCAGACTGTCCAAAACTTCTTCAAAGCACTTGTGTCCTCTGAGACTTTAATATGGTTCATGAAAAAGGGGTTCTGACATAAAGTCTCAAATGCTGTAGGCCATATCCTTTTTGCAGATTCATCACGTACAACATCATCTTAAAAGTTCTATGAAGTTATGCAGTAAAGACATTGGTCAAATCCTATTTAACTCTATAATTCCCAAATTTATTTGATTAGGTCACACTCCTTTGGTTTGTTTGTTTTTGGTTTTGGATGGCAGAGATAGTTGCTGGGGCACAGATATACGATTAACATTTCCAGAGACTTCTCGGTTAAAAATACTGTATATCCTATATAAAGTTCTTTAAGTACAAATACCACATAACAGACCAAATCCAAAGGAGTGTATTTCTAGACAGAAAAACCCAGTTCCTCATGGCATATTCAAATAACCAAAACAAATGTATTCAGAGTAATGGGGAGGGAGGTGTGCCATATTAATTTCTGTCCCTGAAAGTGAAATTAACAGAATCAATCCTAAAGCATAAAAAGGTGTGTATACTTTGTTTTGGTGTGTTTTAGAGAGTAAGTTAAAATTCTACTTCTTGAGACTATATACTGACTTCATACATCTCTTCAGGGACATACTTCCTTCAAGAAGTTGACAACCAGGATATACCAGGTTTCATCAATTATAAGACACTCTCATATGTAAGATACACTATTATCTTCCAAATCACTACGGAAAAATAAACACTGCTAATTAAACGATGGCATGCCATGGACTGTGAGATGCCTTCCAATTTGACCAATGTTGAAATGTGAACTTTCCTTTCTTCCTTCTTCCACACATATTCTTCAAATGTTCTTTATCTGTTTTTCCCCTTTAAAGATGGTATCAAAGAGGGGAACAATACAAAAAAGGACAAGATTCAAGAGATTTGCATTTACTGTACCCTTACAATTATATTCGGAGATTATAGTGGCTCTGTTTAAAAAGATCAAACAAATCATTTTTAATTGTTCTACTTGATTCTGAAAAAATTACCTCAGAGGAAAAACACAGAACTTCCTCAGACAATTCTGTTAGAGAGAGAATTCATTATATTATTTATTAAACACTGAACCATGTACTTTACATATATTATCATTTCATTTCTTACCAAAACCCTATGAGGTAGGTATTATTTCATCCCTATTTTACAGATGAGAACTTTGAAGCATAGAGACCTTAAACAACTGGCATAAGATTACTAAATTATTAAGTGGCAGAGCCAGGACTCAAACCCAGGTCTGTATGGCTCCAAAGCTTATGGTCTTTAACACTTGGCCATACATCCAAATTATCTCATAAAGTGCCTTCTCAATTTTAAGGAGAGAAGTAAAACTGAAATATTTAATTGCTAGTAACTAATGTATTTGCTTAAAATAGGCCAAATTATGTCTTATATGGATACATTTTATCCTAAATCTATTTCATAAAATACATATATTTGTGGTTTTTAACTCTACATTTTATAACAATTAAAATTTAGTTATTTTATCTTTGCTTTTATGTTATTTGGTATTAAACCAATAAAATGGAATATATGAGATCGGCTACTTGTTCCAGATTAGTGATATGGAAAACTGTATCAATTCTGAAGTGCAGTAGGGAAAGACAATTAATGCCAAGTATTAAAATTCAGTTGATTGTCTGTATTTTCTATTATGTGAATTGGGAATCAGATATATAATATATATATTTGCACAACTGTATCCCAATGCTTTAAAACTTGTTATCCACCAAAACACATAAACAACTGAGCTCTATCACACTCATGCATTACCAAGAGACCACCAAGATGTCACTGTTGTACACTGTAATCTGAATCACTGGGTCTAAAGCATCTGGTCTGCACTTGGCAAACCGGGGCCTTTCATGTCATCCAACATTCAAAGCCTGGTATATCACATGTCTCTGAGCATGGAACTCTACAGCAAATCTTGCTAATGATCACGAGGACATGAATTTTTTAATATGTGACAAATTTTTAAAAAAATCTTTGCAACAATTCTGCCATTCAGACTTCTGATAAACGATCTGCTACATTTTTGACCAATCTGTAATTCACTGATTATCATGTCCTTGGTCAAGAGTGCACATCCCAATTATGCCACTCTCCTTATATAAAAATAGGATATACTCATTGTGATTTCCAGAAAATATTTTTAAAAAGGCAAAGTCTGCCTATACTTATTTATCTCTTTATGTTAAAATTTAAATATACCAAATATTTTTCACATTTAAGATCAACCCAATTAGTACAGGAAGAGCTGCCAAAATAAAGCAAACTTTCCTAAATTTTAGTTTAACAAAAAATGACATCCTATATCATAATCACTGGCAACAATGAAGTGTTCAGTAATGTGTCACAGTTATTACTGACAGTTGACATGTAACAATACCTGTCCTCTCCTCAGATCTTCACTTGGGGGAAAGAAAAAAACCTGAAAGGTGGTAGAAATGAAACAGGAAAAGGAAAAGAAACTTAATAAAACATTTTGTTTCAAAATCAATGATCATACCTTAATAGAATGTTTTCCCCTACACATAAAATATAAGAAAACTAATATCAATATAGTAGAAATACTACAGAATCCAATATGATCTTTGAAGATAAAAATGGATGCACATCCACTGAAGACGGTTTCCAACACAAGGGTCTCAATTTTTTAGAAGAAAATATTTATATAGTTAATATTTTTAATGCATTATGGGTACTTGCTATTTAAAAGAATTCAAGGCGGCTATTTTCATAAGGCACATTTCTATAAAGCAAACATAACCTTAATTTTATTATTTTTGAAAAGTCTTCATATTTACATTTACTATCATTCATCCTTTATTGAAAACTGAGAAAAAGTGTCACTTGAGGTCAGGCTTATGATCCAGTAAATGTTATCTCTGACAGCAGTGGCAAGGAATTTACACAATAGTCACAGTCTTTGATATCCATCTCCTAAACAGTCAGATACTCAAAAACATACTAGCATCTTTAAATAACTCGTTAAAGAGTTGTGAATTCACCTGGACTACTTATGAAGCTATTTTGTTTTTAATCTTGTACCAACCTTGACTGCTTACATAGTACTTCCTTTATTATCCTAAATTTGCTTCTTTAAACATTTGGCCTAGTCCTAGCCTATCATGTTCTGACCCATGTTTGAGTTAACCACAAGGGTTTTTTTGTTTTCAGCACCATGAAACCCATGTGAGGTCTTAAAGCAAGAAGGCCATGTAAAGGAACGAAGAAACTGCCTGTACTTTCAGTGAGGCACTCAGGTCTTTTAAGATTGTTCATATTTCAACGTAAGATTAAAATGATAAGAACAGAAAGGAGACCGATAATCACCCTATTCCTGACCATAATTCATTCAGTGGACATCTACTGGGTCCATAATACATATGTGCCAGGCACTGTGTAAAGTGCTGAGGATACAGAAGAAAAGAAGTCTCTGCTTACAAGATTTCACAATCTACTAGGAATGAGACCACAAGTGTAAATTCCTATAGAGACCAACTCTGAAACCTTTCAGCCTGGAGAGAAAACATATGATGTATTTACTCATGTACATGACTTTCAAAAAAAAAACCTATTTTATTCTGGTAAAATATAATTACTTCCTGATAAGTACTCCTTACTGGGGAGGAGATGGCATAATAGTAGGCATAATAATAAGTCCAACATTAGACTTCTGAATGAAAATTCTCAACCTTTTTCCTTACGGGCTTCAATTTCCAAAGTTGTATCAGAAGTAATTTACTTGAAACAGATGAACAACCAAAGGCAAAATTACTACAGGCAATTTTTAAAAGTCTTTTTAAAATTAATCTAGGCAACGCTAGCTCTGTGTGACATACCTTATGCCAGAGTATCAAGAAAATTCTTTGAACATGGCAAATTATGGAATCCTATCTGCCAGGTTCTGGAAACCATGGCAGTAACTGAAATAACGAGGCTTTAACAAGTGAGACCGCTTATAATATCATAACTGTTTCTGAAAAATACATAACCTCTAACTACTGGCTTATTTACTTATACCCTAAATTTTTTACAGAGGATTCAAAGC
Organism: Paguma larvata; assembly: GCA_030068075.1. Taxonomy (NCBI): domain Eukaryota; kingdom Metazoa; phylum Chordata; class Mammalia; order Carnivora; family Viverridae; genus Paguma; species Paguma larvata. Next base: position 14,667,577 of record CM057830.1, read on the forward strand.
AGCTACCTTAATATAAAGGGAAGCACATGAATTATATGCACCTGGCTTTGAATTATGGCTCTGCCATTTACTTTTTATAAGCTTTGTGCCCTTAACTTCTGAGATTCAGTTTCTTTATCTGTAATAATGAGGACCACAATCCTACTATGTTGGGTCATAGGAAGGATACGATGAAATCGCACGTAGCACAGTATCTGGCATATAGTAAGTGCTAACCAAATGTCAGTTTTGTGCCTTCCTTATCCAAATGTATGCTGTGTAGAAAAAGGATAAGGTGGAATTTTAAATGATTTTTTTAACACATTGATACGTGCCAAGCAGAAATGTGGACTGATTATGAGTTGCAAATGTTATCGTTTGCATGTAACAATCAGGCTCAAAGCAAATTCAATTTCTTTTCACAAGGTCAGCACTTTGAGAACATGTTATTAACCTTTTAGCTATATTATTTAACGCAAAAAAAAAATCTGAGGGAAAAAAATGAATGTAAAGAGCCCAATGGCATACTGATTTTCACACTATCCATTCAAAGAATGATTAAACAGTCTAAATTCAATTTGCTTATAAAACATCTATAGAATTAAACGGGCTAACAATTTTAAATGTAATACTGCTAGTCTTAAAAACGTGATTTCCTTTAAAAAATATTCAGGTAACTTATCTCAATATCTTTCCTATTCAAGAGCAGCGTTTAGTTTAGATTTTAAAAATATGGCCCAAGTCACAAAATACTAAGTACCAGTCGTAAGCACTATTACAACTCTGCTCACGTTAAGGAGAGCAAGTAAACATTTTAAACAGCAGTAGAGGTGACTAGGAAAAAAACTGAAAAGCGATTTGAACTGATCCCCCTCCCCCTCCTTTACACCCGAGAATGCAAGTGTCCCGCATCTCAGATCAAACTGAGCCTCGGTCTTACTGACGTAACCGGTAACCCTATCCACCTCTCACACTGCGGAGGCCGGCAGGGCAGCGGCTGCCGCCAAGTACACCACTCATCGGAGCCTGCCCCATTCCACCCCCGCGTTTCAGTCATGCTTTCCAGAAATGGGGTCACTCACTAACTATTACACACACGCAGCCTATCATCCTGTAATCCCCCAAAGTCCGCTGCGGGGATAGAAGACAGCAAAAAGTCAAGAAGGAACAATCACAGACAAGCCACCATCAGGAATTGATTTTCCACTTCGGAGAGGAGCGCTGATGCCCAGGAATGGGTCTTGTCTGGATTATTTTCGCAGACCCCGAGTTGGTTCTGGGACAGGGGCCGCCGCGAAAGCTCGATGCTGTGCTGTGTCCAGGGAAATTCTGTTTTGCCGTGTTTGGGTATATTGTTTGGGTTTTTGGCACTCGGTTGGGTGTCTCAGGGACAGTCACCCCGAGCGAAGAAAACCTGAAAGCCCTTTACGGCGGCTGCTGACTGCCTTGAGTATCACCCTCTCACCTTCCATGGACAGGAAACTCAAGTTAAAGCTCCAAGGGACGGGGTCCTTGAGCTCAGTGACCTCAGAAATGGGGAAGGGGGGAGGACCTCAGGCTTCCACTTTCCCCTTTGCACCAGCAGAAACCGCTGCGCCAGACAGACTGGGGGAAGGCAAAAACCCTTGGCTGTCCTGCACCCCTTAAACCCCCACAGGTCGCCAGCCCTGCCTTGGACCCTTCCAGTCCCCGCGCGCCCGATTCAGAGCACCGACTCTCTCCCGTGGCCGGACTCTAAGAGTCCCTGCTCCCCAGTGAACCCAATCCGTACCCCTTCCTTACACCCCAAAGTCACCAGGATCCACGGGAGCCCCTAACCAGGCAGGGCCAAACTTCCCAACTCCTCTCCGCCCCCCCGCTCCGCTTCCCGCTCCCCCCACGCAAAGTTGATTAAAATCGGCTTCTTGCAAAGCCCCAGCGCCCACTCCAAACCCCACGCGCCACCACACCACAGCCCCCCGAGCGAGGGAGGTGCGGGTGGAACAGAAGGGCAAACAGACCAACCTCAACTACCCAAACCGGAATCACTGACCAAGGGGAGACGCGAGCGGCAGAGGAAGGGGCCAAGTGGCCAGCTCCAGGGAGGGGAGCTGGCCAGCGGGGGCGAGGGGAGGGGCGCACCAGCCCCCGGCCGCCAGGCTGCACTCACCTCAGCGCTGTCGGACGGGCTCTCCACAGCCATCTTCTGCCACGGGTCCGCCAGCTGCGCCAGCGGCATCTTCCCCCCCGGCCCGCCGCCTTCACCACCTCCTCCCTCCCCGCCCGCCCCGCGGCCGGCCCCGCTCTGTCGCCGCCCGAGCCCCACGACAGCAGCGGAGGCAGCACCAGCAGCACCAGCGCCGGCTGCCCGGGAGAGGGCTCGGCGCCGACACCGACCCTCGAACACCGCGCGCCTGGCTGGAGATGTCCGCGCGCCGAGCGAGAGCCTCGCGCCGCTGCCGGGCACCGGGTCTCGCCCCTTTCTTCCTCTCCTCCTTCCGCCGCCGGGACTACAGCTCCGCCCCCCCCCCCCCCGCCGGTTCCCGCGCCCGCTCCCGGCAGAACAGCGGCGGCCGCGCGCTCCCCCACTTCCGCTCACAACATGGCGCCTAAGCGATACCTGTCTCTCAAAGCGAGGCTCGGCCGCCGCCGCCACCGCCGCGCGCACCCGGGGGCGGAGCTTAGGAAGACACGCCTCCGTTCGCCGCGCTTTGCTCCTCCCTCCTTCCTCGCCCTAGCGCAAGCTTCTGGGCCTCGCCTACTTTCAGGAAGGGCGAGCCGGAGAGATCTGGGGGCGTCGGCGGGCGGTGGGGGAAAGAAGGCAAGGGCAAGAGGAGCGAAAGGCTAGGAACCTTTAACTGCCAAGGGTCCGAGCAAGTCGAAAGCCTCTTAGGGATGTAGAGAACAGTGATCCCCGCCTAGCTGGGGAGAGAGATGGGCGAGGTGCAGTGCGCGCAGTCCGGGGCCAAGGACCCGGGGAGGGAGCGTGGGGTGTCTTTTCGGTCTGACTCCTCGGTGTGTGTTTGTGGGCGCGTCATGTCTATGGGCACATCCTTTAATGGGCCAGGACCCGCCCTATCCAGGTTCACACGCTGGGCATTCACCTGCCCCCTCTCCTTAACGCCCCCCACGATGGGGACACATAAGGCTTTGTGCCCTGGAGTCCCCTGGAGGTTCGGATCTCGCTTTGATTCAAGGCTCTCCAAATCGAGGCTCTTGTGTTGTATTTTAATGTTTGGAATTTTTTTGTCTCGTTTGAGTCGCCCCCCACCCAAGGTCTGCAGAGCCCTCGAAGTCCCCCACTCTCTGTTACCTAAATCTGCACGAAGAAAACAGGGATGTTTCTTGAGGCCGCCCGTCTCGGCAGAGGTTAGGGAATTATTTTAAAATATATTGTTGGCAGGAGCCTGGGGTTCCTGCTCCTCTTGTTGACTTTAAATAAAAGATTAGATTAAAAATCAGGCTGGCCAAGGGTGGAGGAGGGAGAGTGAGGGAGGGGCTCTAACTCCTCCTCCGGCCTAAGATAGGGAAGCCCTGGGTTAAGGAAACCCAATCCCCAGACGGCAACGGAATCCAAGGGGACGGAGTGTTTGTGGGGAGAGGCCTGGGCTCCTGGATTGAGTCCCACCGGGGGTGGGGCGTTCCACCCCGTGTTCCCCGCGCCGGGTGCCCTGCGAGCTCGGTACGCGTGAGCAAAATTGGGTAAAAGTCTCTGGGCTGAGTGGAAAGCTACTGCAGCCACCGGCCACCGGCCACCGGCCACCGGCCCCACCCCCCCCTCACGAGGAGAAGGAAACAAAGTAAAGGGAAATCTCTAGGCCGGCCAGTGCCTTCACCCCCTCAGGCCGCGGCCCAGGCGTCCCAGTCCTCCCACGCCCAGCGACCACAACGCGTCCCCTGCTGCGCTTCCGGTGCACGCCTTTTAACAGCTCCCTTTCATCATCCCGGGACCCAGACACCTGGAGAACCCTCCTCTTCCTCCCTTTCGCAGGTGTGAGGTTGAAATTAGAGCCCCACACCTAAGCGGACAGGTCTGCGCGGGCGGTGCAAGGTTTCTCGCTGGGGCCGAGAGAGGCAGGTGTTGGGATCTTTCTGCTGCCTTCGCCTGCGCGCCCTTTGGCACAAGCTCGAGGCCCAGGAGCCTCGTGGCCACCCGAAGGGGCTCCATCTGTTTAGGGAACCTGAGGCCGGAAGTCCTTGCTGTGCGCCCTGTGTCGCAGCCTTGGACTCAGGGGGACAGCTCAGGGTTGAGCAACATCTGGGTAGGCTCAACGTGGTCTGGGGGGTGGGGAGGATTTAGTTCGTGATTTTCTCATCTCCCCTAAAATGCTTGATTCAAGTGCTGCAAATCCAGTCTGAACCCAAACTCAGCTAATTTGGTAGCACCGTTTCCGTAATTCCTGACGGTAAAAGCAGTTCACAGAAGTTTCAGGATAAGGAGTTGTGTATTGTTTTGCATTTATGTAGGAAGTGCCCAATTTATCTTTCATTTACATTGCAAAGCCACTTTACATTCCTTGTAGCGAAAAGAAGTTGGTCCGTTTAGTTAATTTAAGGTAAACTATCCCGCTAAGCAGTGATCAATTATTCCAACTAACATTCTTGCTTTGGTAAAATCATACCTATTTAAGGACAGTTCTTATGTGTCTTAACACTACCCCATGCAAATTACTTCACTGTAAGGACGAACTAACCTTTTTAAAATCAAATTGTATACTGAAAAGTTTATTTTCAGTATCAACTTTTATTCTTTTTACCTTGAGAACTAGAAGAATAACTTCTAAAACAAAGTTAATGCGAACAGTAGTCACATTGCAGGAATGAAGCATGGACTGTTAATAACGGGCTGCTACCACTAGCACAGCTGTCTTGCACGTAGGATCGACCTGGTAAGTATTCGTGAATTGATTTAGAAAAACACCATTCTCCTTCCTTTGGCCCAAAGAGCAAAGCGACTTTTTTTTCTTTCAGTTAACAAACTGTTTTCGTTTATTTATTTTATAAATACAAGAGCAGTGCAAGAATTTGGGAATTTGGGTGGGAGAATTTGGGAAAATCAAATGAGGCTGGGGGATATTTCTTGTAGGTGAGTGCAAAAAAGAGTTATTTGAACAGAGAAGTTGATATTACCCTGAGCAGGATTACTTTTTTTCTTCCCTGTTTAAGAAAGGAAAACTCTTAAGTGTAGTTATTCAAAGAATAGATGCCTCTGGAGATCACCCTGTGCAGGCTAATGTGGTAGCTACTAGTCACACAGGGCTCTTGAAATACTTAAAGTAAGATTGGCTGGTCACAAATGAGATGTGCTGTAAGTATAAAGTTCACATCAGATTTCAAAGACTTAGTACAAAAAAAGAATGTAAAGTAGCTCAGTAATAATTTTTATATTGACTACATGTTGAAACAATATTTTGAAAATATTGAGTTAAAATATTGCATTAGAATTCATTTCACCTATTTCTTTTTACTTTTTCACATGACTACTATAACATGTACACTTACGAATGGGGCTTACTTGTCAAGATTGGCATTATAGTTCTAGAGGACAACACTGCTTTAGAACTTTCACATTGAGCCTTTTATGTCCTAATATAATGTGAAGTGATACCCTCACATCCTACTGTCTTTTGGGGCTGCTTGGTGTACAACCAGCACAAAGGACTGATTCTATGTCCCTCTCCCCCCTGCATAAATCTCTCAGTCAGAACCAAAGTATTGGAAAGTTATTACTTGAAGCTACAGCAAAAGGAAACAGCAAACCTCAGTCGAAAATCTGGACTAGATTTCCAAGAAATCATTCCTGATGTATGACAAGACAACCAAATTTAACTTCCTCCGTCCCCAACAATTTCCTGCTATAATTATAACCTTTGTATACAAGTTTAAATGGTCATTTACTTAACAAAATAAAAGTCGTTCAAAAAATGGAGTTCCGTCAGTCTGCAAAAGTTACAGGATGACTAACTATGGCTCATGGCACAATCTCTACCTTATATACATCCGGAATTCATGGCTCTATTACATATAGCTTTGTTACTACCATAGAAAATCCATGGAGTGTGATCATCGTCACCTCTCTGAAAAGTCCTTTCCCTTTACATTATCTTTACAGAGAGAAAGAAAGATAAAACTTAGGCTCAAATTTTATCTCACATAAGACAATAATCAGACAAAATACCTGGTGACGTATCTTCCATGTGTGTGAATTTTGTGTTTTTTAAGTTCTCAAAGAAATATTAAGAATATTTTCTTGATTGACACACATCTTAAGAGACAACGGGAAATTCTACATCTATTTGAACATTTTAGTTGAGAGAATTCAAATTTTGGATCTTTTCTAGGTTCTCTTCAAGATATAAAGTTCAATGGTTCTAGAGTTGCCTATGATGAAAGATGCTAATACACTCTATAAAGAACTAAGGGGAAGACATTCCATGATACAAATACTTGAATTGCTCCTTTAACATTCTTCCCAGTAAGGCAATATGGGATCATGGTAAGAGCTGAGACAGGCCTGTGCCCAAACTGCAGGTTCCTTTATGTCTCTAAGCTTCAACTTGATGGCCTAGAATAGGGTCTGGCTCATAGTAGTTGCTCAATAAATATTTGCAGCCTAAGCTTTGTTTTCCTCATTTGAAAATAAGGGCGATGATAATACACACCTGGTAAGACTGATAGGAAGATGAAACGGAAACGATGTCTGTAAAGCATTCAGCACAGCTCGTGCCACATAGGAACCACTCAATAAGTGGAGGCATTGTTATCAGCTTCAGAAAGGGAGTATTCCTGCATATATAATGTAGTTCAAATCCTTTACTCAAAAGTTGTTGTTGTATGAGCATTTTTTTATGGTATAATCTATTTCTTCAGTGCATTCTTTGTATCACAAAAAACTGATACAGTGAGTAACTTCCTGTGGAATTCAGATAAAAGAGCATGTAAGGTAACTTACTGCTCTGTTTTTCAAGCCACATGTTGAAATGCAAATGATTACAGGTCAGTTGCCTCATAGGCTATGATCAAAACTTTGTTTATGTAATGCTCAAAAGAAACTACCCAATGTCTGATTCAAAGTTAACATTACCTGACTCATGGAGGGAGGATGGGAGGAACAGGGAAGTATGGAGGAGAGGTCTGTGTCAGACATGCTTTAATGTTTTCTTTTATTGGTTTCCAAAATACTTAATCCTTAGAGGTGTCATTTTGTTTCAGAGTTGTTTGAAGGGAAAGAATTATGGGACTTTGAGACATGACAAGGAACTGAGAAGCCATTCTTGGAGCTTTAATAAGCTACTGTTTTCCTTCAGTTTATATTTTACTAGAACAGAAAAGACCCACTAAATGTACTTGTTTATGAACACTAATTCATAAGAGGGAGATAATACATTAAAATTTCATTTTCAAACTGATATTAAAAACGGCTGCTTTCACATTAACCAAAAATTGCAGTACAAAGTATTCCTTCAGAGGATAAACATTCCCGTTTTCTAACTATCAATTTAGTTTGGTTGGTCAGAGCAGTGGTTCTCAAATTTTTTCAGTCCACAAACCATTTTAAAGCAAAAACCCAAGGACCACCAGTTTGTACTGATCACTATGAAAAAAAAAAAAAACCCCAAAACTTTATGGAACCGTTGTTTTAGACCATGGCTGTTATTGTGGTTACATTTTTTAAAAAGTTTATATTTGTGTTTTTGAATGCAGATTTGAGTCTGCAACTAGAAAAGATACTTGAAGAAAATCCTGGCTTTTTTACTGAGTTAGACTGAAGACTAACCCCACAACAGGACCTCAGCTGAGGAAGTGACTTGGAGGAAAGCTATGGAAGAAAATGGAACTCTATTCCTCGACCACCAACTGAACCCCAAATCTATATGCTTGGGAAATCTGCAGCCTTAATCACAACAATTATATGAATGAAGGAGTGTTGAATCAAATGTGTTGCAGGAAAAACTGACTGTAGATTATTAATGCCTTACTTGTGGATGAAGTATTTTTTTTTTATCAGAACAACACACTGATTATTATTTCAGTAGCTTATTTTAAAGTCATGTTCCTATAAACTAGTAAATATAATATATACTTTGGGGGCATATAAATATTAAAGAATTCCTTTATTAAATAAGAAATTGGTCCAATTTCAAAAAAAGAAAAAAATTGAATTTAAATAACTTACAATTGCCTACTAAATAAGGGATGAATTCTATAGACTAAGTGAAACTTAAAGAAACTCTACCTAATGAAACTATGTGAAAATGTTGAGTTCAAGTAGTGTTCATAGTTTTGACCATGTTACCATCTTATATAATGATGGAGATGTTGACAGTAATGCTAGACATTTACTGAGTACATACTATGTGTCAGGCACTATTATAAGTGTTTCACAGGTATTAACCTATTTGGTATTTATTGCAATTCTTTTTTTTTTTAAAGAAGTTTATTTACATGGAGAGAGAGAGTGTGCACATGTGTATGAGAGCTGGGGTAGAGGCAGAGAAAGAGGGAGAGACAGAGGATCCCAAGCAGGATCCAGCCATCAGCACGGTGCCCAACATGGAGCTGGATCCCAAGAACCATGAGATCATGACCTGAGCCAAAAACAAGAGTTGGACGCTCAACCGACTAAGCCACCCAGCTGCCCCAATACTCATTGCAATTCTAAGAATACTAAATACATATTAATGGCAGCTAACACCTATTGAGTACTTGCAAACTGTTAAATGGTTTACGTACATTATCTTGTTTCATTCTAACAATACATATTGTTAGCAAAAATTAGTGTTTTATTCTGATAAAGAATAAATGTTTTTCACTATAATTGTTTCAAAAAATGTTCATGAAAATGCTTGGGAAAAATGTGTCATAAAATACAATTACATAAGGGTGTAAAAGGATCTTTATTAAAAATATTTACATGTCATATCACTTTCTTATTCCTTCTTTTTTTTCACCTTGGTAGAGACAGCAAGATTCTGTGAATATCATTTTGCAAAAAACAACGAAAACAAAAACATGTTTCAGTTTCTCCAAACAGCAATCAACATAATGCTTTTGAAACAATGATAAAGGAGATAATTTTCAAATGAAAACTTTTATTTCCATAATTCATCATGAGTCTTTAGACCACTCTAATGGGTTGAACTGTGCCCCCCCCCAACAATGATATATTGAAGTCCTAACACCGGTACCTCAGTATGTGACCTTATTTGGAAGCAGGGTTGTTGTAGATATAATTAGTTAAGATGAGGTCATACTTGAATACAGTGGACTCCTAATCCAATATGACTCGTGACTTTATAAGAAGATGGCCATTTGAAGACAGAGACACAGAGAGAATGTCATGTAAAGACAGAAGATTGGAATGATGCATCCACAAACCAAGGAACACCAAAGATTGCTGGCAAGCCACCAGAAGCTAGGAAGAGACAAGAAGTTAGGAAGAGCCAAGAAAAGATTCCCTTACAACTGTCAGAGGGAGCATGGCCCTGCTGCCACCTTGATTTTGGACATTTAGCCCCAATGTCTAAAATAATGCCCACCTGTGGGCAATAAAGTTCTGTTGTTTTAAGCCCCCCAATTTGTGGTACTTCATTACAGCAGCCCTAGAAAACTAATACAACCACTGAGAAGACTTTTGCTTATACACTTGCATAGCATTTTTCACTTCTGAAAACATACCTACTATTAAGGATTTCCTAAAATAGTGGGCACATCCAGTAGCAATAGAGAAAACAATGATAGGTAGGAATTTGGAACGTGCTTGAAAATGGATTAGGAATAGAGCCGAAAGTTTAATTTCTTTGGGTTAAACACTTAATGCTAACAAAATATTCCCTGATTTTTATTTATTGATCTCTGGAATCCAGACGATTCTATATCAGCAATTTCCCCCCCAGCCATAGTATAATATGCACTCACTATTATTTGTTAGATTCAAGTAAAAAAAAAAAACAAAACAACTATGCTGCAGCTTCATAAATCATTCCACCTGTCTGGGAGGTCTGTGTTTGGGCCAATTTAGTTTTTCATTTGGAAAGTAACTTCTCTCTACTTCTCTTCTGTATTTCTCAAGGTGGCTTGTGGCATTATGGGCTACTTAGTTCACCAAATTAGAAATCCAGAGTTCATCTTTTCATCCTATCCTACTCCATCTTGCCCTGCCCACCACATTATTTGACAACTAGATTTTGTTGATTCTGCTTTCTCATCTGGATTCTGTCAAACTCTCCTACTCCACCACCCCCGCTAGAGTTCAGGCTCTCACCATCTCTGGCCTGTATTATGACGGCTCCCTCTAGAATCTTCCTGACTTCAACCCATTTTCACGTGGTGGCAAAAGGGTGCTTCCTAAAACGAAAATTTCATTTTTTTCATCCTCTGCTTAAAATTCAATATGGCTTGGGGTGCCTGGGTGGCTCAGTCAGTTGAACTTCTGACTCTTGACTTTGGCTCAGGTCATGATCCCCAGATCATGGGATCTAGCTCTGTATTAGGCTCTGTGCTGAGAATGGAGCCTGCTTACGATGCTCTCTCTCTCTCTCTCTCCCTCTGCCCCTCTCCTGCACTCGCGCTTTCTCTAAAAAACAAACAAACAAAAAAACACCTCACAAGAGCTTTCCATAGCTGAGGATAAAATCCCACAAGCTTTGCATAGATGCAAGACACCTGCCTTTTTCTCCAGCCATTAATGGCAATTAAGAGAAATAATTTAGGATTTCTCATGCCTTTTCTTGTATAAACTGTATTTCAGACCAACCATATAAAATTAGTTGATGAAAGTTCTTTGTAGAAGAATTTTGGCTTATAAATGTAGAAGAAATGATAGACCTAGAAAAGCACCATTCTGAAACCTGTAACAAAAGAACCGATTTAGGCAAAAATTGTAAGTTAATGAAGCCATTAGATCAAAAGTGGATGGGGAGCTTGAAATGGAAAGATCGGGCTATTACCACTTGAACTCACTGATCACCCTTAGCACTAGAAAAGGTGGGACAACTAAACACTATAAGCCTCTTATGTCATGCAATGGGAAGCATATAGTACTACCTATGAAGCCTTCTTTCTAAGAACTTGAAGTGGAATTAAATTAAGTCTCTAGAGCTGTGCTGTCCATTATGGTAGCCACTTGTCACATATGGCTATTTAAACTAAACTAAAATAAAATAAAAATCTAAAATTCATCTCCTAAGTCCCACTAATCACATTTCACCTATGGCTAGTGTCAATTTTCACCTATGGCTAGTGGCTATGGTATCAGAGCACATTGTAAAACATTTCCACTCTGGCAGAGAGTTCTATTGGACAGTGTTGCTTTAGAGCTAAGTTCTGTTTTCAAGAAAAAGAGGGCTAGAGAAATTAAATGACACTAGAAGCAAGCAAATAGACAAATATATAAAGCAATATTGAGAGAGAAGAACAAAGCTGGAGGTATCACAATCCCAAATTTTAAGATATACTACAAAGCGGTAATAATCAAAACACTATGGTACTGGCACAAAAATACACACATAGATCAATAGAACACACTAGAGAGCCCAGAAATAAACCCGCACTTATATGGTTAATTAATCTATGATAAATGAGGCAAGAATATACAATAGGGAAAAGGCAGTCACTTAAATGGTTCTGGGAAAACTGGACAGCCATATATATGCAAAAGAATGAAACTGGACCACTTACTTACACCAGACACAAAAATAAACTCAGAATGGATTAAAAACCTAACTGTGAGGTCTAAAACTGTAAAGCTCCTGGAAGAAAACATAGGTAGAAATTTCTTTGACATTGGCCTTAGCAACATTTTTCAAGGTGTATCTTCTAAGGCAAGGGAAAATAAGGCAAAAATAAACTATCAGGACTACACCAAACTAAAAAGCTTTTGAAGAACGAAGGAATCTATCAACAAATGAAAAGGCAACCTACTGAATGGGAGAGGATAATTGCAAATGATACAACCAATAAGGGGTTGATATGCAAAATACATAAAGAACTTAGACAACTCAACACCAAAAAAAAAAAGAGAAAACTCCACAAATAACGTGCCTGATTAAAAAATGGACAGAGTAGGGGCGCCTGGGTGGCTCAGTCGGTTGGGCAGCCGACTTCAGCTCAGGTCGTGATCTCGCGGTCTGTGAGTTCGAGCCCCGCGTCGGGCTTTGTGCTGACGGCTCAGAGCCTGGAGCCTGCTTCTGATTCTGTGTCTGCCTCTCTCTCTGCCCTTCCCCTGTTCACGCTGTGCCTCTATGTCTCTCAAAAATAAATAAACATTAAAAAAAAAATGGACAGAGGATCTGAATAGAATTTTTCCAAAGAAGACTACAAATGGCCAACAGATACATGAAAAGATGTTCAATATCACTAATTATCAGGGAAATAAAAATCAAAACCAGTGAGATATCACCTTACACCTGTCAGAATAGCTAGTATCAAAAGCACAGAAATAATAAGCGTTGGTGAGGAAATAGAAGAAAGGGAACCCTCATGCAGTGTTGGTCGGAATGTATATTGGTGTAACCATTGTGGAAAGCAGTTATGGATATTTCTCAAAAAGTTAAAAATAGGCACGCCATATGATCCAGTAATTCCACTAGTGTGCATTTACCCCAAGAAACAAAAGCACTGACTCGAAAAAATACATGCACCCCTATGTTTATTGTAGCATTATTTACGATAACCAAGTATAGAAGCAGTCTAAGTGTCCATCGATAGGTGAATGGATCAAGAAGATGTGGTATATATACAAAATGTAATATTATTCAGCCATAATTAAGAATGAGATCTTGCTATTGGTGATAACATGGGTGAACCTAAAGGATATTATGCTAAGTGAAATAAGTCAGACAGATAAAGACAAATACCAAATGGTTTCACTTATATGTGGAAACTGAAAAACAAAATCAAATAAACAAAAAAGCAGAAACAGACCCATAAATACAGAGGACTGGTGGTTGCCAGAGGGGAGGGAGGCAGGGGGATGGACAAAACAGGTGAAGGAGAGTAGAAGGCACAGGCTTCCAGTTCTGGAATGGGTAAGTCCCAGGGATTAAAAGGTACAGCACAGGGACAAAGAGACAGCACTTCATGGTGACAGACAGTAGCTGCACTTCTGGTGAGCCCAACGTAATGTATAGAGCTGTTGAATCACTAGGTTGTACACCTGAAACGAATGTAACATTGTGTGTCAACTATACTTCAATTAAAAAATAAAGTATCGCTATTAAATAGTGAATTTTAACAACACATAAGAGAAAATAGGCAAATATAAAGATTGAGATTATATTCTTCAGGTGTAGTTGGTCCAGTGTCTGCAAAAAGTCAATGAAATGAATAAAAAGGGAGGAGAGGTAATTAATGCTCTATATTAAAAGAAACAACCAAATGCAATGTGTGGACCTTGTTCGGATCTTGATTTAAACACACAAATTGTAAATATGTTTTTGAGACTATCAAGGAATTTTGATTATGGATAGAATTTTGGTGGCTTTAAAAGTTTTACTTAACTGTGGCATCCCATGTAGCTGTTAGGATGCCCATTTCCCTGCCTTTGACAGCTGCAGCAGCCTCAAGTGAGAAAGAGGACTCCAAGTCTGGCCACGGGACATCCGGAATGTAGTGAGTGAGCAAGCAGGGAACAAAACAGAAAGAAGCAAATACAGACATCGGGGAGAGCAGAAGAGTTGTCCCTTCTGTGCCAGCAAAAGGACGGCCCACGGCAAACAAATCCCTGAGCGCAGCAGAACTTTAGAGCTATTCTAAGGTGTGTATCACTCTCCCAGGTATGTCTTGCTCCCAGGAGCAAGATGGGGCTGTGGTTCTGAGAAGGACTGTAAGCCAACTGTATTGTTAACAGAGAATAATCAGTTTAATGTGAAGCCAAGAGACCAGAATTGAGGTCCAGGACCAGGAGATGGGGCTGGCAGGAATGAGAAAAGAAGGTGGATCTGGGGTTGGAATTTCTACCATGATGTTATAAACCTGGAGGATTGAAGAAATCATGTGAACCCTAGAACTCTGGAGAGAAGAGGCCCAGATGAGCAGATTGCTCTCCCCTTTCCTTTAAGGAGGAAAAGCTCAACTCCAGAACCCTTTATCTTACAGTGGTCCTTAAAGACATAAGGACCATTTTCAAATCCCACTTGCTAGATTGGATTTCACTAATTTCAGACTGGGCAAAATTTGTTTCTTCTAGTTCTTCCTTTCCTCTTCCCCGCCCCGCCCCCTAATATGGGTCATATCCAAAGTTCTATCTTTTAAAAGGCATTTGATTTTTAACCATGAAAACAAACACATAATGTAAAATTCACCATCTTATCCACTTAAGGGTATAGGTCAGTCAGTAGTGTTAAGTATATTTACACTGTTGTGCAACTGATCTCCAGAACTTTTTCATCTTGCAAAACTGAAACTCTGTACTCATTAAACAACAACTTCCATTTCTCCCTCCCCTCTCTGACCACCATCATTCTACTTTCTGTTTTTATGAATTTCACTATTTTAAATGCCTCATATAAGCGGAAACATACAGTTTTTGTCTTTTTGTGACTGGCTTATTTCACTTAGCATCATATCTTCAAGGTCCATCCGTGTGTACTTGTGTACATTTCCTTCCGTTTTAAGGCTGAATAATATTCTACTGTATGTATATACGACGTTTTATTTATCCATTCTCCTGTCGATGAATGGTGAGGGTTGCTTCCACTTCTTGCCTATTGTGAGTAATGCTGCTGTGAACATCAGTGTGCAATTTCAAAGTCCTTGGACCACTTTAGTAGATTGCAAAATGGCCGTAAATTATTCCCCTTTCTGTATCCATGCCCCTTTGTGATGTGACTTTGCAGTTTCTCCCATCAAAGTACGGAGTTTATTTCCTTACTACTTGAATCTGGAACAGTCTGATGACTAGCTTTGGCCAGCAGAATGAAATGGAAGCAGTGTGTTGCTGGTTTCAAGTCTGAGCCTTAAAAGGTTTTGCACACTTATGCTCGCTCTCTTGGAATTCATGTGTACAAGCCAAGGTTAGACTACAAGACAATGAGAGCATGTGGAGCAGAGATGAACCATCTCAGATGAGGTCTGAAAGATGTGCATTCTACATAATAGGTAGCAATTATGGAGTCATACTCATAAAGTTTGAGTGGTGAGTTTTATCAATATCAACTTCAACATAATTCCAACAACCATTGGCAAAGCTGACCTGGCAGCTGGTGGTAGATACATGAGTGAGGCTGCAAGAGACCAGTATAAATGTGCAGCAGAAGTCAATCCAAATTGCTAACCCACAGAATTATGAGCTAAATAATTGGGTGTTGTTTTAAGTATTTTTGGTTTGCTATGCAGCAATAGATAAAGACTACATATTATTTATCTTTTAACTGTATGCATTCTTCCTTGGAAATTTCATCCAATTTCTCAGGGACTTCAATGATCACTTCTATATTAAATGACTCCAAATCACTGTCCCTAGCCTTGACCCTGATCTTTTGCACAGCCTTATCTTGAATTTGGAAGTTTATGTTGCATACTCCATCTGGATATCTTGTTAACACTTCAAACTCAATGTTTTGAAATCTGAATTTGTTATCTAATATACAACCTTTTTATCCTCTATTAATGTTTTTTTTTTTTTCTGTTGGTGGTACTATCGTTCTTTTAGCCAACCATACTTGAAACCTCGGTGTTGTCTTTGATCCCTCTCACTTCTTCCCATAGTCAGATGATATTTTTCAAAATAATTTTTTTGCCATCTTTCCTATCTTTATATCTATAGAACTACTCACTCATCAAAGCTTTCTGAGTGTTCTCTCTCATCTCTGGCCTCTGCATCCTCCAATTAATCTCATACACTGATTTCAGTTCCACTTTTCTGAAATTCAGAGTTCACTCCTCAGCTTTTCTCATTACAAGCATACTTTCCTTATGTCTGCCTATTTCAACATCTGGGTCATCTCCATTGATTTTCTCCATTGTTATTTTTTTCTCTTGAGTGTGGGTCATGTTTTTCTCTTTCTTCATATGTCTAATAATTTTGGATTGTATCCTAGATATTGTAAATGGTATGTTTTAGAGATTCTGGATTCTGTTCTCTTCCTCCAAAGGAACGTTTTGTTTGTTTTTGCAGGCAGTTAACTTGGCTGAGCTCAAATTCCAAACTGTTTCCTCTAGGGTGGGCAACAGCTAAAATCCCAGTTGTTGTTTTTAACCTTACCTGGACTTCTTGGAGTCTGTCCTTTATATGTGTACTTCCAGGATCAGCCAGAGATTTAGGCAAAGTTTAAACATAGAGCTTAAAGTATTCCTTTCTGCCTCTCTCTATTCAGATTTCTATCCCCTCACCCTCCTCAGTCTAAACTCTGTCCTTAGGTTTGTCAAACCATGAAAACTGAGGGTTTAGCCGCCCTGCCAGGTGAAGACTGGGACTTACCTTCAGGCAAGAAACTATAAAGTAAATATGGGAAACTCACAAAGAGCTGATGCTATCCTTCAAGTGCTCCCCTCCCCCCTAGTATCTGCTTGCTTTTGTTTTGCTTTCCAGTGACTTCAGGTAGGATTTAAAAAATAATCTTGTCAAGGGTTTATACTTCTTATCTAGAGAAGAATGGTCACAAAGGAGCTACTCCTACTCCTACTTAATCAGGAGCAGAGTCACTCCACTGATTCCTACTCAAGTTCAACCAAATCTAGGACTCTCCCTAAACGAATTACCCATGTTTCCCCACTTCTGCTCAGCCCCTTGCTGTCCCAGAGCTTTTGTTCACTTTGTCCCTTCCTGTTAAATGCCTTTCTGATCTCTGCCTATCAAAATACTATCCATCTCTCAAGTGCCCCAGGGCTTGGTCCTAGGTCTCTGTCTTAATCTCTCAACACTTTCTCCCTACTGATCTTATCCAGTTCCATGGCTTTAAATACCATCTCTATGGTAATGATTCACAAATCTATATCTTTAGCCCATTTGTCACCACTGATCTCCAGATTTGTATATGTAACTGTCTACTTGATATCTCCACTTGAATGTTCAAAAGTTATCTCAGACTTAACATGGCCTAATTAGAATCCTTGTTTATCTCTTCCCTCAGGCTTATTCCTGGTGCAGGCCCTCTGGACTGCAGTAAATGTCACCACCGTTTATAAGCCCAAATCCTGGGAGTCATCTTTAATTCTTCTACTTCCTTTACACTCCACATGCTATCTATCAGAAAGTCTTTGGGCTCTATCTTCACAACGGATCTTGAATCTAGCCACTTCTCTCTAACCACCTGATTACCATTGGAATTTAAGTCACCATGATCTCTCACTTGGACTTTTTCAGTTTCTTACTCCAAGGTATTCCTGCTCCTATGCTTACTTCCCAACAATCTCTTCTCCATCCTGCAACCACAGGGATCTTTTAAAAATGCAAATCAGATCATATTACCTTCCTGCTCAACCCTTCAGTGACTTTCCAAAACACTTAGAGTAAAATCCAGACTCCCTCCTATGGCCTATATGTTCTTACATGATTTGAACTCCACCTACCCCTTTGACTTTGTCTTCTATCGCTCTCCCCTTTCCTCATTACACTCTGCCCACACTGGCCCGATTTCTATTTCTTGATTTCACCAGACTCTTTCCCTTTCTCTGGAACACTCCGCTCTCAAATCTTTATCTTCTTGTCATCTGTCTTCCCCGTCTCTGAGGGTTGGGACATTTCCAGTAAATTTTTCTTGAAAGAAGGAATGAATTCAGCATCAATACACTTTCTCCACAAAGCCTTTCCTGTACCTCTCTGATGGCAATATTCTCTCACTGTCCTTGAATTTTATATCCACATCTCCTTTAACATTTACTACTTCCTATCTCTTGTTGTAGTCAATTGTGTATGTGTTTTCTCTTGTCAAATTAACTCTGATATCAGAATGGGCAGAATCCCTGTCTGATTCATTTAAATATTCCCCACCTGGCCTACTTCAGGGCTTTGCATGGAGCGCTGCTGAGAAATATTAATTGAATGAATAAATAGCAAGCCACTCTTTATTTCTCTTGAAGGAGAGTATTATTAACATTAAAAACAGCATCAACAACTATCTTAGGCTATTGCTAAATTCCTTTGAAATCAATGAAACATAATTCACTAAAGTCTATTTTATGAAATGTTTTAAGTGATTTGTAATGTTCTAGTGCTTAATTAGAAATGGCAGACACTATTGACGTATTCTGATTGAGGTACATTTGAACAACACTGCCTGAAATGTTCATGCAACCAACATATCTAAATGTCCTAAAAACATACCAATGAGTCATGACTAATTCAGCCAACAGAATTCTGTGGGTACATTCTATATAATGGATAGGTAGCAATTTATGGAGTCGTACGCATAAAGTTTGAATGATGAATGTTACCAAAACTCATTTCAACATAATTCCAGTCCCTGAAATAGAAAAAAATTCACTCTGATGATACAAATTTTAGAGCTGAACCTTAAATAGACTGCTTTTTATGATCTCATCTTCTTCCTTGGCTCCATTTTACTTATTCTTTCTAGTTTTCCAGCCCTTGCTTCTGAACTATGGTTTTCCTTCATACTATTTCCAGTCTCTACTCAGCATCTAAACTCATTCACCAAGCCCATTTATATCATATCACCTTCATCTCAGAGAGAAATACTTTTAAATATATTTTTTCATCTCATAGAACTATTCACAAGTTTTATTGTCATAGTTTGCTGGTCATCTTCAGCTCTTTTTACTTGCTTTATTAACTTTTTATATAGCAAAATCAATGCTTTAGATTGTGGATTATTTATCTGGGAGTGATTGTTTACTTTTCCATTTTCTCTATTTTTGTATTTTGCATGTATTCTGTTGTATTTTGCTAAGGTTCAACACAGAAGAGTTTTAACAAATTGAAAAGAGAAATTCAAACAGAGCCAACATGGAAAAATAGATGATTGAAAACTATGTGACTAAGGTAAATGAAATGCAAAGTTAAGATGCTTCTAATCTTGAACTGCAAAAGACATTGCTCATAAATGACACTGTGGAACAAAGTATTAAATAATTCAAGACCATTGATGTCATTGTTATCTGCACGAAAACATTTAACTGAAGATAAATAATCTTTTCTCTCTTCAAGTTACTTTGTATAAGAGATTTTCCCCTTTTTCCCTACATAAAGTTTCGATTCTACTCATCTTTTTATCCCAGTGGCTAAGCTTTTAGAGTAATGCACAAAAGTCTAGTTAGCATGAAATGAAGCTAAAGTATTTCCCTTTTGTATTTATAGCAGAGGTGGCTTATCAGTTAGGTTGTTTTTGACTGCAAAGAGATGAAGACCCAACTCAAAGAAGCTTAAGGAATAAGGAAATGGTTATCTTATTTAACAAGAAAACTGAGGATAGAGTGATTGCAAGGTTAATTAATTCAGAGGCTTGATAATGTTATTAAAAGCCCAGGCTATTTTCATAGAATTATCTGCCATTCTCAGAGAATTGGTTTGGTCCTTAGGCATGTCCCATCATAGCTGCAAGATGTTTACAACAATTTCTGCTGTCAAATGTAGACAATGGAAATTTATTCTCTTGTAGTTCTGTTGGCTAGAAAGAATTCCAAAATCAGTTGTCAGCAGGGTTGTTTCTGGAGGCTCTGAGGGGGAATCTGTTTCATGCTTATACCCTAGTTTTTGCTAGTTGCCAGCAATCATTGGCATTCTTTGGCTTGTAGATACATCCCTCCAATATGTCTCTGTCCTAACATGGTGCTCTCCCCCATGGGTCCTTGTGTCCTCACATGGCTTTCTTATAAGTACACCATTTATTGGTTTAGGGGCCTCCCTAATTCAGCATGATCTCATCTTAACTCATTACATCTGCAAAGACCCTATTTCCAAGTAAGGTCACATTCAGAAGGTCTGGGTGGACATGAATTTTGGGGGGATACTATTCAACCCAGCACAGTGGTTCAATGCTTTCCAGATCCTTGAGACCCTTGACAACTTAATGGGAAAGAAAGAAGAATTTTTCCAAAGGCAAGTCAGTAGCCTGCCTAAAGGTAAGTGATATGAAGAACACTGTAATGAACTTCTTTCACTATTAAAAAACTGTACTTCTATGCATAAGTGTTTAACACACTCCAGTAGAGTGTGTTAAAATGTATACATACAACACTGTAAAAACTGCTATTTTATTTTTGAAGGGCTCCTTCCCTGTTCTCTGAATACATTACAGGTATTGAACAACTCTCTTTATGATGTTATGATGTTCATGCACAGATATGTATACATGTGTGGGACTACATGAATACTGTAGGTCCTGGAAAACTTGCTTTGCAGTGGATGATGCAAAATGGCAAATATACATTTGATGACCTTTCTGGAAAATTATATTAAAACACAGAAAAAACAGAAACAACAACCCTGATTGGATAGTATTTAACAAAGGATTCTCAATATAATTTCCCCAAGTATGTCCAATAAATTGTAAAGTTCTTGATGTAATCTTTCCCAAGGCTTATTCCTTCCATAAGTAGAAACTCAAGGAAACTCATTCTTAAATATCTCTGGCACTATTATTGCTCTACTCTTAGATATCAGGATGAACATAGATTTTAACATGCTGGCTTCTCAGGGTAAAAACTGGCCAGCAATTTATCAGAGTACCATGGAAAATTATTGAACTCAGACCACTTAAGCATTGCTAGAAAGAGCAGGAAAGAAGCAGGAAAGGGGTGTCTTAGGAAACCCCTTTTTGGGTTTTGTGATAAATATGGGCAATACATATCATATTCTTCCCTTGTCCAGAGAGTCTAGAGGAATTGGTGGATAAATCATCACAAATATAAGAGCATCTTGTTCTTTATCTTATGTAACAATTATCACACTTATAATTACTTATTTGTGATCTTCTCTATTCTAATATAAGTTCCATGAGAAAAAGGACTAATCCTGTCCTATTTTTGTATCCCTAAGACTTGGCACAGTGACTAGCAAAGGTGAGTGAAATAGAAATGGGCTTAACTCCTTACGGATATGGGTAACTCCACTGCTAAATATTGAATGAGATTTCCTGGGACCCTATTAGAAGTATTGATTTTTTTAGTGTCATCTTGTCTGACACTGTGAGGTACTCCCCAGTAACCATTCTCTTCATCTTTAGTTGGGAACATGGCTACCTAAAACTAAGACTACATTTCCCAGTTTCCCTTGCAACTCAGTGTGGCCAATGAGATGTTAGCAGAAATGATATGTGGTAGTTTCCAGGAATCTTTCTTAAAAGATAGCCAATGTGTGCTCTTTGTCTCTAATCTTATTTTCCCTTTCTTTATCTTGCTGCCCAAACACAGGTATGATGAGTGGAACTCTAGTTACTATTTCAGGCCACAAGGATGAGAGCCACACCCTAGGGTTGAAAGGAGCTTGGGTTCTTGAAGACTTTGTGAAGAAGGGCTGTTATATCTGCCCTGGATTGCTTACTTCTTTACAGTCCCCCTTCCCTCCACAAGGTTTTTATGTGAGAGAGAAATAAATTTTTACCTATTTAAGCCACAGTTATTTTGGGTATTTGCTGTTTGCTACCAAATCTAATCTAAGGGACAGATAGAAATAAGATTTTAGGATGCAACAGCTGGAAGATGGCTTGATTGGAGCTCGCCACTATCATTTGATAATTAATGACCAAAAATATTAAATCATAGACCCAGGTCATGAAAGTGGAATGGAGGTAAAGCCAGGTCTAAAATCCGGTTCACTTCAGATCTCTTCTTCCTACTCTATGTTGCCTATTTAATGAAACAGAGCTATCAAAAATAGTTTGTAATTTTATTACATTCTTATTTTTCCACTGACTTTAGTTACAATATTACAGGTAATACCAGTCACAAGTAAATAATCCTTTAGTGAACTGACTTGAATATTTGGTGGAAAAGGTGGTATTTCTTCCATATCTACTGATCCTCAGCTATATGCTTGAAAATCTCAGAGTTTTGTGTCTGTTTATGAGGACATTAAATTAGGCTAATACAACTGGATTATAAGATAATGCTTCACCATTGGTGTAACCATATACAACATGATCTACCCTAACTTGAATATTCTTTGGACATAATTTTAGCTTGATAAAAAAATGCCTACTTATTTTACCAAGTCTTTGTGCCAAGTTTATCAATAAGACATACTTTTTGTGGACTGTTTAATAAAATCTGAAATAGCAGGTCATGAAAATTAATGCTGTTTCCAGAAGTTATTACCTTACGAAGAAGCTTAGGCATTGGGAGAAATCCTTAACTATAAAATATATGAAGAGTAATCAAGGACAGAGCCAAAGACTTCTCCAGCTGAGTGCTGGTTCTCAATCTTAAATATTTCATGCTGCATTTCTTTCTAGTATAAATCTTGAAAGTATCATTGCCAGACAGTAATCAAAGAGCACATATATAATGATGATTTTTATCTAGCCAAAGATGTGACTGGTGCCTCCCATTACAGTAAACTGAATAATAATGTATAACTTGAAAAATCAAACATTGCCAAGAGATTAACTATGGAATGTGTCTTTCTGGCATGATAAAGTTGTTAGTTTGGTTCCAATAATTTAGAATTTGTGGGAAGTTTATTGTATTTATTTTGTAAAATCCTTAAAAAGTTTAAGTAATAGTGTAATACAGAAATGTTCAGGGGAGTGTATGTTTATCTGCCATAGTGTGGGAGAATGTTAAAGGACATAAGTTGTACTAAGGCAGTAGTTCGTAAATATTATAAGGCCATAATCCCTTGAGAATTTGATGTAATTTATGGATCTACCCCAAGAAAATACCTATACTCAAGGTAGCAGATTTAATTGGGATTATCTCCCTAGTACCTTTCTTCTGGAAACTGCCTTTCCATCCACTTGGTTATCAAATAGGAGCCCCAACGCTGATGGAACAAGAGCTAACCCCTGGCTGCGTCTTATTGGTCAGTAGATGACCCAAGTCAAGCCAATCAGTGTCGGCCCAAGACTTGCCAATGAAAAAGAAGAAAGGTAGTCAATCTGTCACCAGATACTTTAAAAAGTGAGATTTAGGGGGTCCTGCATGACTCAGTCAGTTAAGCGTCTGACTCTTGGTCTCAACTCAGGTCATGATCTCAGGGTTTGTAAATTCAAGCCCCATGTTGAGCTCTGCGCTGATAGCACAGAGCCTGCTTGGGATTCTGTCTCTCTCTGTTCCTCCTCTGCTCATGCATGCTCTCTCTCTCTTTCAAAATAAATACACTTAAAAAAAGTAATGTCTTAGAATTTGTATGCTATATCCTAACTTCCTCTTTCTTCTGGAAGAACTTTAGTTTGAGTATTTTTCACTTGCAAAAGAGAGAGTACTACTTACAGCACACAGATACACATAAAACTGTCCCTCCAATATTAGGGGATTTGCCAAGGGCTAAGAACTCCATGTTTTAGTGTGATTACTCACGATCAAATGGATTTTGCTAATTAAACATGAATCATCTATTAAATGAAGTAAATTCAACTTATCTTATGTTTACAAAAGTCTGTTCATAGTTTAGATTATTGTATATATGTATGAAACAACTTTTGTTTCATTAGCAGTGTCCTACAATTTATACTTTCCCCATTTCAGACTTCTCCATCCATACTCTCAAGATTTTAAAAAGTTTTAAGTGCTTTTAACATTATTGTATTGATTTTCCTTTTGAATATAAAATGAGAGAAAAGAAACAACAGCATGCCACTTTATATTCTTCTGCTCTAGGAAGCAATTGAGTCCCAGTAAACCATAAAATAAAATTTATAGTAGTTCAGTTTGTGAACCAGAATGAAAATTTTATTAATTTATAGAGGGTTGTAGACTCTACTAGTGATTTGAACCACAGAGTCTTTTCTCCAAGGTACTCCCTTCATGATAAACAGAGAAACCATCTTATTTATCAGAAGGTCATGCTTATGAAGATGGAATTGCAGAGAGAAGAAATTGGATGATAAGAGATATAGTATCCAAGCTTTGCTAGCTCCTAATGAATTACTCTTCTCAAAAACAGAATTGTAGTCAATTGGAAAGTTATAGATAGCCTTCTCATTGCACTGACAATTATTTTTTGGCATCTGTTCTGCTGGATGGATTCTGGATATCTGCTTGAATTTTTAAAATTTTCATCAGAGACATTACCTTCTTTCTGACTTTTGACTGATTCACTATTCATGTAGATCCTGGCTTTTGCCTCTACTTCCTGGACCAGGAGCTCTTTATTACTTGCTGGGTCCATCAGGTTTGACCAGAAGAAGGTCCACAGAAAGCTGACTATTGGAGGCAATTCTACTTCCACTCATGAGAATAAACTTAATAAAACTAAAAGAAAAACATGGAACAACAACTTATGCAAATTATAGGTCACAGCCTGAGAATAAACTTGTAACATAATTCTGAAAGGAGAGGCTAATCATTTGGAAAATGGAATAATTCTCTTCAGCTAAGTCTGCTCCCATTTCATTTATGTGACACCTCCCTTTTTATAAGCAGGTAGATGTAATAGTCTCCATGATGAGATATATTGTCTTTTATTATGTCTGTGATAGAATAGGAGCTACACACAGTATTTCATCAGAGTGTCAAAATCTAGAGGCTCTCCATATTTCCTGCTTTAAAATATTCATGCTTCTTTTCTTATGTCCTTTTGATCTCATAAATGCTATTGTGTTTCCAAAAGAGAGAACTTATAGACTTTAGAAATATACATGGGTTGTGACATTTGTAGCCAGGCTCTGACATTTAGATGGGTTCATATTCAAAACACACCTTTCTTTTTTTTTTAATGTTTATTTATTTTTGAGACATAGAGACAGAGCGTGAGCAGGAGGAGGGCAGAGAGAGAGGGAGACACAGAATCTGAAGCAGGCTCCAGGCACTGAGCTGTCAGCACAGAGCCTGATGCGGGGCTCGAACTCACAGACCTCAAGATCATGACCTGAGCCGAAGTTGGCCGCTTAACCAACTGAGCCACTCAGGCACCCCAAAACACACCTTTCAAAATTAGCATATGACACAGGGAAATATAGTCAGAGAAAAGTGACTATACACACACTTTAGGGTTTTATTTCAGGTATTAAGTAGGAATCGATTTGACTGAAATAAAAAATGTCTGCAGCAGGGTTCTTGTGAGTAAACCACCTTAGAAGTGGATCCTCCAGCCCCAGTCAAGCCTTCAGATGACTGTGGCCCTGGTGAAAAGCTTGCCTGCAACTTCAAGTGAGACTAGGAGCCAGGACCTCCCAACTAAATGACTGACAAATCCCTGTCCCATAGATACTATAAGATAATAAATGTTTATTGTTTTAAGTTGCTAATTTTGAGGTCATTTGTTATGAAACAATGATAGCTGATGAAGCCTATATGGTACTATGTAATCTCGCACAAGGTTACTGCTCTGACTGTATCTTCTACCACTGTTCCTATTGTCCACTGCCTCCCATGATCGTTTTACTATTCATTGACTCATTAAGCATGTCCCGGCCTCAGAGTTTGTGTTCTTCCTGTTCCTCCTACTTGGAGTGCTATTTCCACTTCTCTGTATATAATTCACTCCTTCAAATCACTGATGTGGAAATAAGAAAAAATATATTTAAGAAATCAATAGTTTTCCTCATTTCTAGCAATAAGTGCCTAGAAAAGGAAATTGAAAATGTCTATTGCATTCGTAATAGTGAAATAAAACACCCATGAGATTCTTAACAGAAAGCTAATAATAAAGGTTCATAAATGCCATAAAAAGGCTTATAAACTGAAACTGAAGGTTATAAAACAAAATCTCAGCAGATGGAAAAACATTTAAAATCTTGGAGGAGGAAACAATATAAAAAACTTGATTCTCTCCAAATTAGTATATTAATTCAATTAATTCTAGTTAGAATGACAATAGGTGAATTTTTGTATTTAGAAAAAAATTCTTTTTTTTAATCAGGTGAAAAAATAAAGGTCTGAGTAGAGTCAGGCATTTTTTTTTGAATACCAGAATTGGGGTGCCTGGGTGGCTTAGTGCGTTAAGTGTCTGACACTTGATTTTGGCTCAGGTCATGATCTCACAGTTTGTGGGATCGAGCCCCCTGTCAAGCCTCCTTCTCTTTTTGCCCCTCCCCAGCTCATGCTCTCTCTCTCTCTCAAAATAAGTAAACATGAAATATCAGAATAGCAGGAGCAATATTTTCCAAATGAGAGAACATGTTATAAGGTCTGATCAATATGAAGAAATAGTTCACTGGAAAAACATGGAGTCCAGAAAAAAAGTTCCAACATGTATAAGAATTTAGCAATGACAAATAATTGTGGGAGAGAGTAGAGAAGTGTGAGAGAACTGAGAAATGCAAGAGAAACAAAAATTATATGAGAAAAGAATTTTGAGGACAGAGAATTATGTAAGAGACAGGGATTTGTGGGAGAGGACATAGAATTTTAGGAGAGACGAGGAATTGTGGGAGAATTGTGAAAGCAACAAAGAACTGAGAGATAGAAGGAATTTTGAAAGAGACAAAGAATTGTGGGAAAACTAGAGAATCATGGGGGCAAATGGAGAAATGTGGGAGAGATAGGGATTTGGGGGAGTGAATAGAGAATTGTAGGAGAGAATGAGGAATTGTGGGAATAAACAGGGAACTGTGGAAGAATTGTGAGAGAGACAGAAATGTGGGAGAAAATGGAGAAATGTGGGAGCTAAAGGGAACTCTGTGAGAGAAGGGGGAATTGTGGGAGAGAATGGAAAACTGTGGGAGAAATTGTGGGGGAATTGTGAGAGAATTGTGGAGAGAAGGATAATTGTGGGTCACATGGAACCGTGAGCAAGACAAAGAATTGTGGGAGAGACTAGAGATTCATGTGAGAAGATGGAGAAATGTGGGAGAGACAGAGAATTGTCAGAGAGAATAGAGAATTGTGGGAAAGACAAAGAATTTTGGGAGACCTAAGGAACTGTGGGCGCAACAAAGAACTGTAGGAGAAATTAGAAATTCGTGAAGAAAACTGAGATATATAGGAGAGAATTGGGAACTGTGGGGAAGACAAAGAATTGTGTGAGACAAAGAATTGTGGAAAATATAAGGAATTACGGGAAAACTATGGAGAAAC
This sequence comes from Paguma larvata, assembly GCA_030068075.1. Lineage (NCBI taxonomy): Eukaryota > Metazoa > Chordata > Mammalia > Carnivora > Viverridae > Paguma > Paguma larvata. Next base: position 14,694,613 of record CM057830.1, read on the forward strand.
AAGGAATTGTGGGAGACATAAGGAATTGTGGAAGGGACAGGGATTGTGGGAGAAAATGGAAAATTTTGGGAGAGACAAGATAATTGTGGGGGAGAATAGGAATTGTGGGAGAAACCAGAGAATTGTGGTAGCAACTAGAGAATTTTGGGAGAGACAGGGAATCGTGAGAGAGAAGGGAGAATTATAAGAGAAGGGAGAAGTGTGGAATAAAGATGGAGTATTTAATACATAGGGCAGGCATAACCTGTGCATCTGGAAGAAAACAAAATTGGACCTTATACATACAAATACATTTTAGATGGATTAAACACTTAAATGTTAAAAATAAAATAATAAGTATCCCGTTAGAAAAATCTAGGAAACTACATATAGCAGGTGGGATAGGTTAGACTTTCTTAACCAAAACTGGGCCCAGGTATATATGATTTTATAAAATACTTAAAATGTCCATAACTTTAATGGACAAACAATATATTTGGAAAAACTTTAGCAATAGCAGACAGGCATAATAATATATTTAATGAAAAAGAACTTTTTAATTCAATGTAAAAATGGGCAAAAGAGTTAAAGAGGTAATTATTTTAAAACTCACTCTTGAAAATTATTAACCTAAGCTCTTGAAGGAAAACACATTTTATTGAACAACTGAAAACATTTAAAAATCTAGATCAGCTTACATTTTATTTATTTATTTAAAAAATAATAGTAATGATATAATTTCTTTTTTAATTTTTTAATGTTTATTTTTGAGAGAGAGAGAGACAGAGTATGAGCAGGCAAGGCACAGAGAGAGAGACACAGATTCTGAAGCAGGGTCCAGATTCTGAGCTGTCAGCACAGAGCCCAATGCGGGGTTTGAACTCACACATTGCGAGATCATGACCTGAGCCAAAGTCAGATGTTTAACTGACTGAGCCACCCAGGCACCTCTATTGGCTTACATTTTAAATGTTTAAACAATGTTCTCTGTAAGATAGGCAATTTGAAGATCAGTATCCACAAAAATTGTAGTTATATCTCCTAAGCTTTCTACATTTCTATTTTATACACCTAATTTCTCTGGCAATAGAAAAAAAAAACAGGCCAAAATGCAAATCCAGATGGTCAACAACACATGAAAAGATGCTCTTAGCAAAGGGAAATGCAGATGAACGCAACATTAAGATATTGCCTAAGAAACAGGTACAAAATTTAAAAGGATCTGTACCTTGTTACTGGCTGGATGCAGGGCAAAGGGTACTCTCATTCATTGTTGGACAATATCTGACCTGCTACAGTTTTTTGCAAGACAGTTTGGCAGCATCTAGTGAAACTAAAAATCTCCAGGCCATTTGACCTAGTCATCCCTTTTCAGAGTATCCAAGTCTTAGAAATGAAGAACAGGGGCACTCGGGTGGCTCAGCTAGTTAGGTGTCTGACTTTGGCTCAGGTCATGACCTCACAGTTCATGGGTTCGAGCCCTGCTTTGGGTTCTGTGCTGACAGCCCAGAGCCTGGACCCTGCTTCAAATTCTGTGTCTCCCTCTCTCTGCCCTTCCCCTGTTTGCACTCTGTCTCTCTCTCTCTCAAAATGAATAACCATTTTTTTTAAAAATTAAGAAAAAGAAATGAAGAACAACAATTATGAATGAACACAAACATACTGCTTGTAGTGGCAGAAGATGGTTATCAAAGTAAATGCCCATCAATAAGGAATAGTTCATTATATTATGGTATATCCACCGAATGGGATATTGTGCAATCAGCTAAAAAAAGTAAAGGAGAGGTATACCAGTTTACCTAGAAATTTTTAAATGGTATTTTTTATTGAGAAAAGCAAGGTAGAAAAAAGCATATATAGTATAATCTTATCTTTCTAAAACAATGACCAAAATGACCCCTTAAATGTATATATGCAGAGGGGTGTGTGTGTGTGTGTGTGTGTGTGTGTGTGTGTGTGTGTTTGTGTGTGTGCATACAAAATATGAGCTTGGAGAAAATATGTATGAGTAGATATGAAATTGCTGTCATGGGTTATTTGGAAGGTGGATATATGCCAGAGAGAGAGGAAAGAGAGGGGGAGAGGGAAGCCAAGCTGAACAGGAAAAGAATTAAAAAAGACTGCACCAAAAATCCAAATGTGTATGATAAGATCACATTTATGCATTTTTGTAAAATTATATTTATGGGTAGAAATATAAAAAGGAAAAAAATTTGAATGTGAATACCAGATTTTTTTTAAAGAAAAGTAAGTGCTCTGAGCTTAGGGCATAATTTGAAAACCTTTTTGTAAGGTGAATTGTTGCCACGAAATTCTTTTCATTTTTCTCCCTTCCTTTTCCTTTTTCACTATGAGCCAAAGACCAGAAAAAAGTGGTAATGTTTGAGTTCTAATTGAGTTCTGGTTATCATAAATTTTCTCTAAGGAAAGAGAATTACACTTGCTACTGTGCCCCAAATTTTCCACAGAGATCCTCTTCAGTAAACAGCAAATTTATATTTTGCATTTTCTCTTCAATATATCCATGCTTGTGATAATATAAAAAGATTTTAATACCTTAGTCAAAGTATTTAACATCCTGTTTAACTATCGGATATGGTCTTTCCTGAGAACAGAGGGCACATTTAAAATGGGTAACTGAAGAGGGTTTGATAGAGGGACTATTTACAAAAGCACATGCAGGGCAGGGGTTAGGGGAACAGGGAGGGAGAGTGCATTACTCTGGAAGTAGTAATATTGAGAAGCCAGTTATCACCTCTGAGCTGGAGGAGCAAGGGGAGGGAGGGGTTATTGAGATTCAGCTGTGTGGAGCCAGCTGACAGTAGCCGTGGCCTTCGATAGAAGGATGCAGCCAGCCTATATATCCTGTGGACACTGAGCTGAGGGAATCAATACCCCAACCTGCTACACTCCCCATCCTCTGACCTATTGATGCTCCCCATTCTTCAGACTCAACTGGAAGCCAGAAGACAAGGGAACCCTGATGCAGTCCAAATAGGTCAGCCTCCAGGAGCACAGAACCGGGCAGAGGGGGATGGATAGTGGATCTGAAGGGGCAAAGATTTCATCACTCTTTTCCGTAGTCAGTTTCTTTAGATAACTTGATGGCTGGTAAAGATCAATCATAATATTGAATCCATGGCTTCAATTATCCCATGAGCTTGGCCTTATACTAATGGGAATCCATATTTGAAAAGCTTAGCATGAAGCCATATGACACTAGTTATCATGTGACCTAATTAAAGTGGTTAGATGCCACCCAAAACACAGAAGAGAAGCTCCTGAGTTTAAGACCCGGAACAAGTAGGGGCGCCTGGGTGGCTCAGCCGGTTGAGCATCTGACATCGGCTCAGGTCATGATCTCGTGGTCCGTGAGTTCAAGCCCTGCGTCGGGCTCTGTGTTGACAGCTCAGAGCCTGGAGCCTGCTTTGGATTCTGTGTCTCCCTCTCTCTCTGCCCCTCCCCCACTCATACTCTGTCTCTCTCTGTCTCAAAAATAAATAAACATTAAAAAAGAAAAAAAGACCCAGAACAAGTAAAGTCTGATAGGAGTTGGGAAGAAGAATAGGGAATGAAAATTTAAGCTTTCTTAGGGAGGGAGGAAAATCTCAGGACACAGGGGATTAGGTTCAGAAAATAAATGTCACTAATGTAGCACTTTTATCTAAAGTTGGTTATGTTCAGATGTACATACTCTACCTGCACACCAAAGATCATTTGTTCACGAGTTACAATATCTGGATTTGGATCCCTGCTACTACTTAGTCCTGTCACTTTGGGAAAATCATTTCTCTTCACTGAGTTTGTTTTGTTCTCCACATAAGAAAAGCGTAGGACTAAAGATCTAAGCTTCCATTCAGTTCTACATTGCATGATGCTATTATTTCACTCAAAAATAAAATTTTAAAAAGGTTTTATTTTTAAGTAATCTCTACATCCAATGTGGGGCTCAAACTCACAACCCCGAGATTAAGAGTCCAACACTCCACCAACTGAGCCAGCCGGGTGCCCCTCAAAGAGAAATCTTAAAAATGACTTGATTAAAAGCTTAAAGTTGAGTTAGAAAAATAGTTCAGGGCATTTAGAATAAGAGTCTAATTAAAATTATGATTTCAAGCAACTTCTAATTTTCCCCTTAGGACACTTCACCATATAATTCAGCAGGCTACTAAGAGACAATAAACCTCCCTGTTTGATGGACACCAAGTTCAAATCATTTTATCCATAGGGAACACTATCGTTGGGTAATGACAATAGAGTACTTTAGGAAGAGGCAATAAAAAGCAGGAGATTAGTTTCAGTGGATCGTATTATAGCTAAAAACCACGGAAAGATCTACATTCTTCTTCTCATAGTATCACACAGAAATCTTAGGAGAAAAACACTGGTAAGAATGTAAAAGGAATGGAACCGATACAAAGATGGAAGCATGGTACCTTATGGCCTATTGTGCCCCTTTCTATTTAGCAAAGGGAGTACCTATCTCAAGGCTACCCCTGAATTATATGCATGGGTATGAAAACACTAACATTGCTGTGGTATGCCAAGAAAGTGGCAATGGAAATTGCTGTTTGACTCTTTTTTCTTTCTTTACTCCTTATTTTTGTATGTATCAAATGTCCTTGGATCATTTTTATAAATTGATTCTCTCTCACTGCCATGACTAAATGACCAAAACACTGATATCTGTAAAGATTTTTTTTGATTATGGTACTTGCCACCAGAGTCTCTCCTAATTTTAGAACAATATTGGTTTAGGTCTACTTGATTAACTCATATCCAATGATAAAAAAAGGAGAGGGTCCCTCAAAGAGGGGAGAGGTGAAAGCAAATTATAATTTGTCAAAAGCTAAGTATTAATAATTTTATTTTTAGAGATATAAAGCCCTGGTAGTAGGCAATAATATCTAGAAGACTAGAAAGGCAATATACTATGATAATTAGTCAATGTTGAATAGAGGAAGATGTTCCATGATAGAATATGGCATAGCCTGTTAGTCAATGTTAAATGGGGAAAGATCAAGAAAGGTTAAGGCCTGGGATTTGGCCCATCAGCCAGGGTCAGGGCAGTGGGTATTGGGAAAAGTGGAATTAAGTTTAGCAGATAAAGTATATCATCCACAGAGCATGGTAAAAAGCTGTTGTAATTTCAGGCAAACAACTCGCACTAGGAGCTGAAGAGGTTCTGGGAGTTCTAATGAGCAGGTTGAATGCATTGAGAAGGAATGGGGGCGGGAGGGAGACATGGATGAATCCACGTAGATGGACAGGGTAAGCAGGTAGCATGCCAGCCTGCTGAAGTTTAGAAGCAGGATTGTACTTGCTTGCTAGGGCCGCCGTAACAAAGCACCATAAATTTGGTGGCTTAAACAGCAAAGACTTATAGATTCATGGTTCTGGAGGCTAGAAGTCTAAGATGAATGTGTCAGCAGTGTTCCTTCTGAGGGCCATGAGGGAGAAATTTGTTCCAGGCTTCTCTCTGAGGCTTGTAGACGGTTGTCATCTCCCTGTGTCTTCATATCATCTTCCCTTTATGGATGTTTCTGTGTTCAAATTTCCCCGTTTCATAAGGACACCAGTCAGATTGGATTAGGGCCAACTCTAATGGTCTTATTAATCTTGGTTATCTCTGTAAAGACCTATGTCCCAAATAAAGGCACATTCTGAGGTACTGAGGGTCAGGACTTCAACATGAATTTTTTTTGGGGTGTAGGGAATTTGGTCTGAACCAACCTCCCAGACTCTAGGGTAGGTGGGATGATGGTGGAACTTTAAAAGTTTATATCCCTCTGCCTTTAAAGTAATTTTGCTAGTAAATTAAGAAATACTGGTTTAAGAAATTTATTTTTTTATTTTTAAAAAAGTATTCATTTTTGAGAGACAGAGCATGAGCGGGGGCAGGGCAGAGAGAGAGAGGGAGACACAGAATCCAAAGCAGGCTCCAGGCTCTGAGCTGTCAGCACAGAACCCGATGCGAGGCTTGAACCCACAGACTTTGAGACCCTGACCTGAGCCGAAGTCAGAAGCTCAACCGACTGAGTCACCCAGGTGGCTTAAGAGATTTAATCATCTTGCACTTGGAACCGTTAAACCAGTAGCCCTCAAACTTTTTTCGTCCCCTCACTCATCTGTGAGGCACCACCTATTATCTTCAATGATTCAGGCGAACTCGGATAAAAGCACTTTATTGCCCTCCAAATACAGAAATCTAAAAAGTAGCAAGAAGCCCAAAGCAACACACCAGTCCGCACTGAATCTCAGTGCCCTAGGAAGGCACCATAGATTGTGGAGGAATCACCATGATTCCCCCAGAACTAGCTTCCTTCCCTCGAGTGCAATTTACCTTTTATTCAAAAGATACGTATACTTGAAAAGTGCTAGTGGATTTCTCTGTTGTTAGAAATGAGTCCTTTTCTGCGGCTCTTATTTAAAAATGAGAATTACAAGAGAATCTCTCAGGATTCTTTATTGTCGCTTAATAAAACACATTTAGTAGCAGCGATGTCCCTTGACTTGAGCACAGATAACACAGAGCGGTAAGTGTGAATTATTCCATCAGCCTTCACCCTGCTCATGCTTTATTACTTAATAACGCTGCTTTGCATGGAGTGTCAGCAGGCCGCCTAAGAAATGATTGCAGCATCATGCTAAAGAGGTGGTTCTTTCGGTTGCTGCTGCTTCTACAAATATTGCTCCATGATCTACGTGCTTAATTTTTATTTCAATCTTTTTTCATTATTTCTGTAAATGAATTTTGATAGCAAATAGAGGAATACAATAAATACATGAAACAATAAACAGCTTGCTCTTCGGGTAAATCGAATGCTACTAAAGGCATATTATCATTGATAATTTAGCTAAAATGTTTATAGTTTACCATCATTCTCTATTAAAAAGCACAAGCATTATTAAACTGTACCAATTTAGTCTTCTTGTCCCTCAAAGGATTCCTTGAGACAAGCAGGCAGGTATGTTTGAAAAAAATTTTTAAATAACAGGAGCAGAACTGCTATGAAACATACATTTAAAGTGAATCTACTGGGATGCTGGAATGTTCTCTATTTAATTTTGTTTGTTTTTACTCACATTTCTATGCAAGAGTGTGGAATAATAATTAAGGTATTTCTAGGGAAATGAACACAATTATTGAATTGCATTGTTATTTATAGAGAAGCCACTAGCAAGATGCGTTTATGCCTAGGGTTTACTTTTGTCCTGATTAGGAGATAACCTCATGAAATTTAAGCTATTATAAATGGATTATTCACCTCGCTTTGCTTACTGAAACACTGAGTTTTTTTGTGGATCTGGACCTGAAGGGAATGGTTGGGCCCTTCTTTCACTTTTCTCCAAGTTTGGAGGCTTATTCCAGTTTTAGAGAGATTTTATTTTCCTGCAACAATTGAGTCTCTTGGCCCTGTGCTTCCATTTTTGTCATTGAAAAAGCAATATGGATATATTATGAGATAATTTTAGTAATACATTTATTATTTATAATCTTTAAAATATTGTTGTCTTTTCATGAGGGTTTATAGTGTTTTTCTCTTGCAACTTGATCCAGGCTCTGGGATCATGCAAAATAGCTCAAATTCTCTATATTTTGAGATTACAAAAATGGCTGATAAGACATTTGTAATAAGTAGGATGCATGTGACATTAAAACTGCAGGATTATAATTGTCCTACTATGACCACTTTGATTTATTTAGAACATTTATTAACAGTCAGAGAGATGGCCACTTTTAGGTGTCAGTGGAACCAATGATGATTTGAAATTTAAAAGAAATTTGATTATTTCGATGATATGCTATACTCTCTACAGTTAAATTGCCTTGTTCTCCTTCCTCCCTACTGTGTCCTCAATTTTGGTTGTAAAAGCAATGTTATAACATCTAAGACTATGAGGAGAAAAGAAACAAAATTCCTGGTACAACTGCCATTTTCATTTGTTGCCTTCTATTCTTTGCCCATACACATATTTTTAAACATAGTAGCAGTCATATACATGCGCGATAATGTATTCTGCTTTTTTATTGTCAATTCTTTTTTGAAGAGAGATCTGGAATTTTACAAGGGGGTTGCAAAACAGGACTCAAGAATCTATGTCACTCTAGCTGAAAAAAAAGAAAGACGGGGACATGTTGATTTTATGAGTTTCAATCTGTTTAAAAGTGGTGTAACATTTACCTTAGATTTTCTTAACCAGAGATTTGAACCCAATCATCTTGGGTTGGAAAAGGGTATGGAATGTAATCAAACTAAAATTTGTGAATGAAAGTAGAGCAGCATTTTCTTTCTGCCAGATTGCTAATTAAATGCCATGGAAGACTTTGCGTATTTAATTTTAGTCATGTAAAGAATGTGCAATAGTTGGTAGGCAAGAGTTTTGGCCAGGAAAAAAATGACTATATTTTTAGATCATTTTGCTACCTCTGTAAATTTATTATCCTTTAAAGTAGCTGAAGCATAGAAATGGAAAAGTTCCTTCATTTGATCCAGGATTAGGATTTTGCCGGGTTAAAGAGCAAGGTCCTTGAGGGAATGGGCAAAAGAATGGTTGAGAATGATGTGCTATGAATTCTAGACAGAAGAGGCAAGGAGACAGACGAAGAGACGAAGATACGGAGAAATGAAGGGGCTGGAGATCTCTGTAATAAGAACAGACATAATGGTAAAAATAGAGCAAGAGAGCTGGAAGAATGGAGGGTTGTGTTCAGCAGGTTTATTAAAACTAAAATAAAGCTGAAAATCTGAAATGCGAGTGAGTTGGCCTATTTAAAAAGTTCTTTTTTGTTTTGGTTTGGTTTTTCTGTTGTAAAGCATTAGGTCCAGGACAGAGAACAATGCACAGGAATTGAAATCCATTCATTAACTGATTCACACGTTAATTCGACAAATACCTTGCTAAGCCCCTCCTGTGTGTCAGGCACTATTTGAGAGGCTGGGAATACAGCAGTGAATGAGGCAGAAAAATTTTTGATGGTTTGGAGTTTGGACTCTAATGGAGGAGTCAGACACTTTTAAATAAATAAAATATCTAATTATAGTAAGATATCAATGATAGCAAGGGCATAGAGGCATGGGGGGGATTTAGTTTAAACATGATGGTCAGAGAAGTGAAGAGGGGAGATGGGGGGGAATATGAAAGAGATGAGGAAGGACACCAAGCATTCATCTGGGGGAAAGACGTTCTAAGCTTAAGAACAGCAAGTGTGAAGGTAGGCCTGTCCCGAACATTTGTAAAGCCCAGGGCAAAAATACAAATGGAGCTCATGAACTTTATGTTCATTTATTTTTATTTTTATTTTTTTATCATTTTTTATTTTAGAGAGAGTGAGAATGCAAGTAGGGGAGAGGAGCAGAGGGAGAGAGAGAGAATCTTAAGCAGGCTCCATGCCCAGTGTGGAGCCCAACGTGTGGCTTGATCCCACAACCCTGGGATCGTGACCTGAGCTGAAACCAAGAGTCAGACCCTCAACCCAACTGAGCCGCCCAGGCGCCTCGAACTTTATGTTTAAATGTTAAAAATTGTAAAACCTATTCTGCCATCGTAACTTGAGTGTTGGCCTTGCAGATCAGGTTTAGATTTCGTACTCTTGGACCTCTCAGTGTTGTGCAGTAGAACCTGGTGGTACAGGGTAAACCAGCTTCTGGCTTCTGGTTCCAGCAAGAGGTCAATCCCTTTTTCTCTTCCCACCCCATGATCCTCCCATCACCACGAGGGCTCTTGCACAATGCTAGTGGTCACCCCTGCCTGCATGTCTGAGTTCTGTCCACACTGCCCCCAAACAGCTACCCTCTGATGGCTCTTTGAATTAAGGGTGTGCACACTTGTGACACAGTCAGCTCTTGGGAAGATGAACCAGGGAAGGGACCCAGGGCGGTGGTCTCTTTTGCCATCACCTAAGGGTGGTACGTACACTCATCACGCTTACAGAAGAACAAGGAGGCTGTTCCCTATAGCCTCAGGATTTGTACTGTGATGACGGAGAAGATATAAAACTTCTGTTCTGTGGCCAATTATTAAAAGTAAAGGAAGGAAGAAAAGGAATCCTTGAAGGGAACAGTAATGAAGTTCCTGGCAGTTATGCCGCTGCAAACTATAGAGCTAACACAACTCTCCCATCCTACAGATAAGGAAACTGAGTTGCACACCAGTTGTGACTTGGTAGGTTTCACAGCTAAAGAATGTCAGACCAGTACCAAAACCGGGTTTTGACCACACCATGTAAAATTCTCTTGACCACACCATGTAGTGTCCATGCCACTGAAGGTGATCAAAGATGAAGGAAGAAAGAAGAAAATGTGATGTGGAGGCAGGAGGAAGGGAAAATTTTATAAAAACGAGACAAAAATGTGGTATTTTAAGGAAGAGGTTTGCCCTTCATATGAATGATTCTTGGATTTTGGTGTATATTTTTGGTAGCAGTATGCGGTGAGTCACTAACAAAGAGCTTAAGACAGATGAGTTAACATAAATGGACCAAAATAAGCTGTGGTCTCTAGGCTGAGCAGCTGTTGGACAAACCTGCCAATATTTTATTTCCCAGAGACACTTGCAGCAGATGAAAGTGAGCAGGCAGTGAGTGCCACATTAGAAAATTCCACACCGTTCATTTTCCTGTGCCTGATATGTGGCTGTCCAGGGGAAGGGGAACCCTCCCGGCTCTTTAGTGAAGCCCCACTTTGTGAAAGAGAGTAGGCAGGGCTGTGTGTCTCAGCAGGGTGTGGTAGTGAAGGGACAAGGCAGAGGCATGGGAATCCGAACATCCTGGGTTTTTAGCCCCGATTGTGCCACTGGCTGCGTAACCAAAGGGGACTCCTTCAGCTTCCCTGTGGCTCTGTTTTCAACCTCTGAAAGAGGGCCCTGGATTGAACGACGTCCTAAGTACATTCCAGCTTAAAAATGTATAGTCTGCGTTCATTGAGCACTTACCTTTTGGCAGTTCCCTCCAGGTGTGCTTTACATATGGATTTTGCCCTCCATTAAATCTTCAAGGTACTTTCAACTGTTAGACCCATTTTGCAGATTAAGAAACTGAGGCTGAAAGAGGATAAGAGATCTGCCTCAAGTCATACGGCGAGCAATGGCAGAGCCTGGACTCAAATCCGGGACTGTTTCAGAAACCTGACTTCTTAACCACCATTCTGCACTGTCTCTTCTCCCTAAGCAGGAAATTAGGAACACGTCGCCCTCATATCCTTTCCTTCTCCATAGCTATATATCTGTTTCAAATCGTTATGCTTCAATGCACCGCACTGGATTTTCAGGCCCTAATTGGAGTCCTTCGCGGCATCTACACACTGCTCTGAGTGAATGGCATTAAAGATAGTAAATCAAATTCAGGACACACACCTCACGCGGGACAGAAATAGTGTTGAGCAGGGCACAGCAGGGCCATTTGATTCACAGGATCATCGGTGTCTTGAATATTTGTATGTTCTCTCCAGTGAACACTGTGTACTTCATGTTCCTGCTGATGTCACTGGCAGAGATGTCTCTTGGGGAGACACCCTGTTTGAAAAGCCAATTCAGTAACCTCTTCTATCCTGATTTAATATGATATGGCCATGGCAACGGTGGTAATAGTGGCGGCTCCTTTGTTCCCTCTCATAAATTACACACAGTTTAAACACCTTCTTGTACTGCCTCTCTTCCGATGAAGACAGCAGACAGCAGAGGAACATCCCTCTCTCCAATACAAAATAGAGAAACTCTAAGATTGTGGGCGATTTGATCTAACTTCAGCTCCACGTTGATCTTTAGTTAGGGACTGACAATCCTGTTTTCAAAATCTGTAGGGAGATTTTATGACTGAAATTGCACCTTCCATAGTTCTTTCTTTGATGGTTACATATATAGAAATGGAGAACTGAGGCAATACCTAATAATTCAAACCAGTAAAGCACTGCTGTTTGTATTTATGTGGATGTCTTAAGCCATAGAAGCTTTGAGCTGAAAAGGGAAAGAAACATACACTCAACCTTCTAAGTCAGACGGCAAGTAGTAAAATATGGCAGACTATGTTAATGACCTTGATTCTCTACCTCTTCCTTTGGTCACATTTTTTACCACTTAACCTTGGGATTTCTTTCACTAAAGAGCCAGAGTTTATTTTCCCTCCCCTTGAATTTGAGTTGGCCTTGTAACTTTCAGCCAGCAGAATGTGGTGGAAGTGATGGTGGGTCAGTTCCAAGTCTAAGCCTCAAGGAACCTTGAGTATTTTCATTTGCTTGCTCTTCTTCTGTGTTTGCCATGAGAACATGCCCTGGTTATCCTGCTGAAAAATGTGACATGAGGAACAGAGCCGAGTTTCCCCAGTCAGTGTTGACGAGCTTACCCTAGATCAGCTGAGCTGTGGCTGACTGAAAGACCTATTAGTGAGTCCAAGTGAGATGAGAAACACTATTTAGTCTAAATTGCCAACCCACAGGTTTATGAACTAAATAAATACTTTTTGTTTAAGGACATTGAGTCTTGGGGTGTTTTGTTACACAGCATTATGTGGCAACTGATAGCTGATACAGAAAGTGAGACATTAGATGTCAGGAAAATACAAAGGAAGAACCAAGAATCAAACTGAGATCTAACACAAAGCTGAAGTCTTTCCAAATCAGCATGGTTATGGAATCTCCCGCAATAGTTATTCCGCACACATATACCAGGGTCTATTACTGGTGAGGCCCTATATTAAGTGGAATGCAGAGTGAATGGGAGCCCAAGAGAAGCAAAAGTAAATAATAAACATGATCCAGAGAAGCTGGCCACGGGAATGAAGTCGATCAAATGGACGATGATATTTAGGGTGGTAGAGAAGGGTGAATTCAAGGAGTTGGCTGGGGGCCAAGAGTCAAAGAGAAAAACGACAACAGGATGAAGTTAAAAGCTAAGATAAAGAGGAAGGTATTGAATGTCAGTTATGAAGGAAATACCTATATTAGAGGTGTCTATGTGTGATTAAGTATTTAAATAGAAAATAGGTCAAAGTAACGCAAGAAAGCATAGCAATGGCATCAGTACACCCTGGCCGGCAACTATCCAGTTTAATGGGCTTTAGACAATTTCCAACTGCCACTATCTACTTTTCTGTACCTGAAGGCTTTTTCCAGAATTGTGGAAAGTTGATGTAAAGGCAAGATGTACTGGGAAACTAACATCTATGCTCCCCCTCCCCCAACACGTCTGCATTCCTCAACCAATGACCACGGTGGTCGATACATAAATACCCCAGCTCTGTTGGCTCTCTTGGCTTGTGGATAGTTTCGAAGCATGTATTTTATACCTTTTAAATCATTTGCCCGCAGAACTAAGCTCCAGTCACTTATTGTGGCAGGCTGGCTTAAAATAGGCCCTTTATTCGCTGCTTTCCCATCTCTTCCCTCTCTCATTTCCCCCACTCACTCCAAGGCCACTAGTTTCCCTCCTGCTCCTCTTCCCACCCCAAAGCCCTTGCAGCCCTTCCTCTCCCTGCCTGAACCGCTCCTCCACTGACATGTTCACAGCTGACTGCTTCTGGTCATGCAGGCCTCAGGCTAAATCTCACCTTGTTGAGGAAGCCTTGCCTGGCCATCAGACCCAATGGAGCTTCATCATCTGATGTTAATTTTCAATGTCACTTCTTCTACTATGGATGTTTTTCTTAATTCTTTGTTTGTTTTCTTGTGTTTTTGGCAAGGGTATAAACTGGCAAAAGCCTTTTAGGAAGGTCATTCAGCAGTGTGTACTAAAGCCACCTATGACTCAGCAATTCCATTCGTAGGCATACGTCTCAGGAGAATGAATGCTTATGTCCAACAAAAGCCATATGCAGGGATGTTTATCACAGCTTTATTCATAATAGCCCCAGACCAAAACCAAACTAAATGTCCCTCAATAGGAGACTGGAGACATTAATTGCGGAATAGTCAATGGAATATTCTGCAGTGGAATACTACACAGCAATAAGAAGAATGAGGCGCTGCTATGCGTGCCTCGCAGATGAATTTCCAAGAAATTTACAGTGAAAAAAAGAAGCCAGGCACAAAAGAGAACATATTATTTGATTCCATTTCTATGACGTTCATGAACAGGGGAAAGTAATCTGTGGTGGTAGGAGCTGGAATAGTGGTTACCTCTGGGTGGGAGGATATTGGCTGGGAGCGAGCCAGAGGTGCTGGAAACATTCTATATCTTGATGTAGGTGGTAGCTACATGGATACGAACATATGTGAAAGGCCAGTGAGGTGCATACTTAAGATTTGTACGCACTCTATATACGTCATACATGAATAAAGTGAAAAATAAAAAGTAGTTTCCATGAGAGCAAGGACATTTTTCTGACTTACACACTACTGCCTGACACAGTGTGCCGTCAATGAGTACTTCCGGATTGAGCAAGTGAATAGATGTGGATTTGCATTTTTTAAAAGACTTTAAACCACAGATTAAGTAAGGTCTTATTGAATATCTGTTCCACATGCTGTATATAGTAGAGGCATCAAAGATGAATCAGCCAAATGAGAAATATACAGCTGATTATATACAATGGCAGCATGTCATCAATGCTATAAAAACAGATGCCAAACCGAGTGTTAGCAGTGCTACAAAGAGAGAGGCATTTCAATTGCAGCTTTGGGGAAATGAGATTTGATCTGGCCCTGGAAATATTTCTGCAGGTAGGGCTGAGTGGGAGAGGAAACAAAGAAGGGGGTGGGTGTGAGTGGCAGGGAACAAAGACTCAGAGACAGGAAGCCCAGGGAAATGTGGAAACCTGAGGTGGCTGCAGTCAGGGGTGGGGAGTCATGGGGGAGGGAAAGGCGAACATCTGTCAGAGCAGCTCGGGGCCCGCTCCGAAAGGGCCTGGACTACTTCGCAAGGAGTTTGGCCTTCACTCCACTCGTAGGGATAAAGTTTCAAAGGTTCTAAATCAAAAGAGTGATTTTGAAGGGAGAATTGTTATCCTCCTTAAATTATTATTAAAAATATGTTCACTTACAGAAGAATCTGAAAAGCCAGTTCGAAGCAAAGGACACAAAGCCGAGTTATTCACTGCGATCACTCTCGCATGCTGGCTCTGGGACATCTAAACCACGTGACATGGAACTCACATACCATAAGATTTACTATTTTGAAGTGTGCAGTTCAGTGGGTTTTAGTATGTTCACAAGCTTGTGCAAACATCACCACTAATTCCAGAACATTTTCATCACCCCCAAAAGAAACCCCCAAACTCATTGTACTCATGCTCCCTATTTCCCCTTTTCCCCAACCCTGGCAACCACTAATCTACTTTGTCTCTATAGGTTTTCCCAGAGGTATTTTTCTTTATTTTTTTTAATGTTTACTTATTTTTGAGAGAGAGAGAGCGGGAGAGGGGCAGAGAGAGAGGGAGACATAGAATCCGAAGCAGGCTTCAGACTCTGAGCTGTCAGCACAGAGCCTGACACGGGGTTCGAACTCACAAACCGGGAGATCATGACCTGAGCCGAAATGGGACGCTTAAGCAACTGAGCCACCCAGGTATCCCACAGAGGTATTTTTCGATGTGTACATGTGCAAATACACACACACACACACACGTATTTCTTTTTTCTTTTGTTTCTCCCCCCATTCACACAAACGAGTTTGTACATACTGCAAAGTAAGGCTCTTGAACATACATCTTGACTCTTACTCTTGAATATATCAGATTGGTTTGTAAA
Organism: Paguma larvata; assembly: GCA_030068075.1. Classification (NCBI taxonomy): domain Eukaryota; kingdom Metazoa; phylum Chordata; class Mammalia; order Carnivora; family Viverridae; genus Paguma; species Paguma larvata. The sequence continues at coordinate 14,710,272 of CM057830.1, forward strand.
AAGTTCTGGGTGGCAGGGCAAGGATGAATAGGATAGGGAAAAAAGGTTAGGGGCACTGAGACCACTTAGCAAAGCCTGCAAGGGCAGGAAGTCCTGCAGGCAGGAAGCAGGATGCCAGCAACCTAGTGGATGCTGGGGTGTGCTACCAAGATCCCCACTTCAGGACCGGCATTAGCCCAGCTGGAGGAAATGCTGGTGGCCATCAGACCTCCACTGGCCCTTTTGGGCCTTCCCTTCACCTAAAGAGAGCTTGCTATCCCAAGATCACACTCTTTCTCTAGGGCGGCTCACATCCAAAGACTGGTCGATGCTGGGGTGGGGGTAATACATGGCTAGACACCTTCCTCAACTTGAAAATTCTCTGAAGGGCCACCCCAGCTCCAGAGCTCCCTAAAAGCTGAGGCTTTTATTGTGACCGTATTGCAGCCCATTTCTTCCCTCTGCCCAAACCTGCTTCCTTCACTTCTCCACAGGTGCTGCCCCGAACAAACGTCCTGCGCTCATATCTCTGTCAGAATCTGTTTCCCAGGGGACCCAGCTTGTGGAAAATGGTGAGGATGGAAATGGAGCTGGCGTGTGTCGAAGTCTTTGGGGAGCGACTGAGTGGACAGAGCTTAGTAATCACTTAGACGTGTGGCATGGGAAGGGTAGGAGAGTTAAAGAGAAGGAGCAAAACAAACATTTATATATATAATCTATACATTAGGTTTATATATACATGCACGAACATTGTTTATATATATGTAAATACATAATCCATCCTCAGGCACTTACTCAGTGGCTACTTGGTACCAAAACCAGTTCTGGAGCCTAAAGGTTCAAGGTGAAGTAGACCTGGTTCTTTTGTTTAGTGAATCCACAGTGTTTAGGTCAGACGGAGAGTAAACAGTGAATTCTAATACAGTGCGTTGCACACCATGGTAAATGGTAGGGAAAAGTGATGAGGAACTATTAAGGGAGTGAAGATGCTGCAAGGTCTGAACCTGAGGTGTCTTGAAAGATGGTAAAGTCATCATGTGACATGGAGAATGGAGATGAAAGAGCTTTCAAGTAGAAAATAAACATCAAGGACATGTCCTTGAAAGAATTAGAAATATGGGGCACCTGGGTGGCTTAGTGGGTTAAGCGTCCGACTCTTGGTTTCGGCTCAGGTCATGATTTCACAGTTTGTGAGTTTGAGCCCCACATCAGGCTCTGTGCTGAGTGTGGAGCCTGCTTGGGATTCTCTCTTTCTCCATCTCTCTCTGTCCCTCCCCTGCTTGTGTGCACTCTCTCTCTCTCTATCAAAATAAATAAATAAACATTAAAAAAAGAGTTAGAAATATGGGTTTAGAACTCCTGAGAGAGGTCATGAATAGAAATATAGACTTAGGTGGCGTCTATATAGAAATGTTTGCTAATGTTCTGGGAGTAAATGAGATTGTTAAGGGAGATCATGTAAGGTGGAAACTTGAGAAAGTTCTGTACTAGAGCTGACTAATTTCTGAACTCAGTCAGCTACTCCCTATGCCAACACCCGTGGCAGACGTAGCTAACTGAACATACGGCCTCAGAATTCTTCTTAACTCATGGTTTCTGGCAACCATTACTAATAAATACACTTACCATTCCTGTTTCTTCTCAAAGTCCAGGTGTGGTGACCAGGAACAATCGTGGGCCTCCAGGGAAGAGTGAGCTGCTCTGATTATTAGGTGCAGAGAAAGAACCCAAACAGGCAGGAGAAGTAGTAGGGCAGTGGCAGTGTGTGGTCCCAGAAGGAAGAAGAGTGTTTCAGGAAGGAAATAATAACATTTGTTAAATGATGGAGTAAGTTGAGGACTTGAGGAGACAATTAGATTTGAGTGGGTGGCCAGTGGTGACCTTACAGAAAGTGCTTTCACTAGTGGTTTGCAAGAGAAGTAAGACGAAGGAGGTTTGAGTACAGAACGGGAGGCATTTCCAAATGCTTGTCTATAAATGGCCTGCCTTGGACCCCTCTGGGGAGCTTGTTGAAAATGCACTTCTAGAGAGCCATGACTCCGCTGTACACTGACCTCCTGGGAGCACTTCTTTCGGGGTTATGTGTATAGCAGAGAGGCTAGAAGCTACGGGTAGGTGCTCACTTTGGTGGATGCTATTGATGTCCCTTTCACATGAATTAGCCCTCACCACTCAGTACACACTGTTGGTGTCACACACAAGCACATGTGACTCTCTGCCTGAGGACTTTCTCTGGCCACTGGAGCATGCTTGCCTGCTTGCCGGAAATGCCAAAAAGCTAATTTCTCAGGGAGCAGCCCTCAACCAATGAAGGAGATATCGGCTGATAAATATTTCAGCTTCCTCTCCTCTCAGGGGGAACAACTGGGGGCCTGTTTTATGCAGTCTGTCACTAGTCACCCATAGGATGGAGTCTGACGTGCCAAGAGCATGCTCATTAACAAATGCTGCATTGACTTCCTTCCCTCTCTCTCACTTCCCTACTTTTCTATTGGTCCCAGATCACCTTTTGCCTAAACTATTAGTACCCATTTCTTTGTCTCCTGGGGAACCCCCAAACTCACCATCTCATTTCCTCTTCATGGGCACACATAAGAACTACATATTCCAGGGGCCCTTGCAGTCTGGTTGAGCCCATATGACTAGACTCTGACACGTGGGCAGAAGTGGTATATACATCACCTCCAAGCCTGGCCACAAAACTCCTGGGCTGATCATCCCTCTCAATCTTCCCTTCCATGGTGATTTCAGAGGCCATATGTTTAAGATGGCAGCCTCACAAAGTAGAAGTGACCTGGATTTCTAAGTCATCGATTGGAAGGAACTTACTAGGGAGAGCTGTCTCACTTACAGCAGACTATGGCATGATTGAATGAGACAAAGAAGTTTACTATGTTAAGTTACTGAGATTTCTTTTTTTGTTATAGCAGCTAGCATTAACGACTCTGACTGATGTACCTGCCCTTTCAGTCTTCCCTCATTCAATTCTCCAAAATGACTGCTCTCCATCCTCCTTCAAAAATTTCCATTGTCTCAGTGTGGCTGACAACACAGTTGAAAACGGCCATGCGTTAAAGGCAAAGCATATGATTATCTGATTAAAGTACACTCAGTTATGAACAATAAGAACCCAATTAGCTACTGAAAGATAGTTCTGTTTTCAAATGGATTCCTTCTTCGTAGGGTCTATGAGGGCAATTTTCCTACGTATCCTTCTTGGGGTCTTTGCATAATGATTGGCCCAGCCCACTTCCTATTCTACCTGTGTTGTGCCAGAAAAAGAGGGGTCAGCCACCTCTAAGGGATTGCTGACCTCTAGCTCCTGGGATAAAATCCAAACTTGTTGCCTGGCATTTCCAGGTGTTCCAGGTAGCCCCAACCTACATTCCTACCCTGATCTTTGCTCTCCTTCCCATGAGACCTCTCAAATCATACTACTCATGACAGGGTATGCATACTACTCATGACCTGGGTTCCACTGTACCCTGGACTTGGAGCATCCTTTCCTCTCCTCTGGTCCTTTCCAGACCCAGCCCCAACTCATAGGCCTGACTCACATTTTGTCTTCTCTTTAAAGCCCTGAAATTCTATTTTGCCTTCCCTTGCCACTATTCATTTGGTCTTCAGCATTTGCTGCTTATTATTATTTTAATCTTTTCATATGTATATGTCCTCTCTTCTGAACTGCAAATGAACCATTTAAAGGAAAAATTATGCCTATTTCTCTTTTTAATCTCTATAGCTTTTAATATAGTTCCAGGGACATGATTACTGAAAGTAGACAGATAGCAAATTAAACTTTGTAAATATCACAGATGCAAAGTCTTGTTCACATATAATTAAAAAAACTTATTCAGGGATGCCTGGCTGGCTTAGTAGAGCATGCAACTCTTGATCTCGGGGTTGTAAGTTTGAGCCCCACATTGGGTGTACAGATTACGTAAAAATAAAATCTTAAAAAAAAACAAAAAACATATTCAGAAATAGTTTTGAACTTACAGAAAAGTTGCAGGAATAAAAAATAGTATAAATCACATCTGTAAATGCTTTGCCTAGATTTACTTGTTCACCTACTATAAATATTTTACCTCATTTCCTTTATATTTCCCTCTCTGTCATCTATGATTTTCTCTTTATTCACACACACACACACACACACACACACACACACTATGACTTTCTGAGCCATTTGAAGGTTGCTTACATATATCATGAGGCTTTACCCTTAAATACTTCAGTGTGTATTTCCTAAGAATAGAGATAGTCTGTTACCTACTTACAGAAAAGTGATCAACTTCTGCTAACTTAATACTGATACAACACATTTGTATCAGTAAGTTGTTCTCATTCCAATTTTGTCAATTGACCCAATAATGTCCTTTATGGGATCTTTCCCCTCCAATACAGGATCCAACATAGGGTTAGATATTGCATTTAGTTGTCATGTCGCCTTAAACTCTTTTATTCTGGAGAACATTTCTGTAGCCTTTCTTTGCCTTTTAGGACATGGTTACTTTTCAAGCTAACCCTTCTCCCCCTTTCCAAAGAATGTCAGAATTTGAAAACATCTTCTAGGTTTGGCCGTCTATTCTATATGCACGTACATAGATGGGTGTGGGTGTTCTGAGAAGTGCCAGAATCACTCCCAGCAAGACTGCACACTTGAGCTTTCTCTTCTTCTCATTTTGAACTTATAATCAATGGCAATATTTTGTAGGCTGCTTACAGGAACCTTCGACTTATTTTATTTACAGTATCTTTCTCCTTGCTTAAGCGGAGTTGGAGTGGAAGAGGAAATCTCAAATCTCTCCTCCAGCTTCTACTGGCCTGAAGGCTGCAGGGGAGGAAAAGTCAATAGAGGAAGTGAGAGAGTAAACTGAGAAGTTGAAATCAAAGCGGTGGGCCGCTGAGTCTCGCCTGTGGTGTATCTCTTCTCTGAAGTCAAAGCATTTTTACAGACAGCATTCAACCATAGCTAAATAAAATCCCTATGCTGTAGAAAGGGAAGGCATTAGTAATTTCCGTTGTCTCTGAGTGGAAACAGAGACACTGACAGGGGCAATGGCTTTTCTACTTTAAGTCTGAGAGGCAGTGAGGAATCATGGAAAGAGCTGATAAAGGATGAATCTGTTCAGGAGAGATGAATCTATTTATTACCACTGCTTCCAAGTAGTTATGTAGCTCAGCAAGTCATATCCTCTCTGAGCTTTGATATCATTATCTGTAAAATGAGGGTTTGGAGCGGAGCTCTAGGCTTCCTTCCGTGCCTCTAACATTCTGTGATGACGAGTTCCAGCATACTTCACTGCACATATAAGGTGTGCCTACTACGTGTTGGGCATTGGCTAGGATGAATAGGGCCTTGTCTTTGTTCTCAAGCATCTGTCAGCATGCAGGTAATGCTGGAGGGAAGGCGTATAAGCAGGCCCTTGTGAAAAGGGCCATGACAGGGGCAAGTTCAAGGTACAAGGATGTTACAAAGGAGAGAGTAAGCAACTTTCCCCGGGGGGTGGAAGGCTTCACCGAAGATGTGCCAGTGGTTGTTGAACTGAGTCTTGGTAGTGGGGACAGGGCATTGCAGGCAGAGGGTACATGGCTGTTGACTGGACATCCTTTGAATTTGCTGAAACACAATGTGCCCAAGGTAAAGTGAGGGTAGTGACACTGGAGGGAGGGCAAGGCAGGGCCCGATTTTGGAGGGCCGCTTTGTCAGGCAGAGAGGAGTTGGAGGGGTGGGGTGAGACTCAGCGCCAGATCATTGTGGAATCTATTGCAGAAGATAAAGGATAAAGGATTGAGAGATTCAGGGGACACAAAGCAGCACAGTGGTTGGAGGCATGATTAGAAAGATCGAGGAGGTTCACCAGCTGAATGTGGGGCCAAGGGAGAGGGAGGGCTATCACAGGACTCCCAGGTTTCTGATCTGGGTGACGGACTGAACTGTGGTGCTAAGTGCAGTCGGAAGTTCCTAAAGAGGAGCAGGTTTGAAAACGTACAATGAGATCTGTTTAGGATATGCTGGGCTGGAGGTGTATATTGGATGCCCATGTGCACGTTTGTAGCAGACAGTTATCTACATGGATCTGAAGCTCAGGAGAAGTCTGGGCTGGAGGCGGATTTGATGGTTAACACATTAGAGGTGTTAAGGATGTCACCCAGGGAGAGAGTAGCTTTAGGAAAGGACCATGATTGACGGGGAAGAAAAGGAGTTCTGTTGTCTCATGGATGTGCATTCTTTATCAGCTGAGATCCTCTTAGCTATATGATAGGGGACAATAACTTTGAACATTTCTTCATTTTTAAGAATGGCCTCAATTTGCAGACATATGAGAGTTTGAGATCTTAAAAAATCCAATCTATGAAACTTATAAGCGGAGCAGGAAGGACACCCTGGGAAACACTATTACGCTGCTTCCTACAGGTGTCAGGAGGAGCCATTTGGTAAGTCCTCCTCACCTGTACTGCCTTTCTTGCCACAGTGGTTTGTAAGCAGTTGCTGAATTTCTCTAGACCTTGGCCCTGTCCTCTACAAAACAGAGACATTAACAACTCTTCTGGTTATCTCAGAGAGTTCTTATGAAAATCAAGCGAGATAAGGTTTGTTTGTGTGAACACTTCGATATAAATGTTAGTCATTATCGGGGCACCTAGGTGGCTCAGTTGGTTCAGTGTCTGACTTCAGTTCAGGTCATGATCGCACAGTTCGTGAGTTAGAGCCCTGCATCAGGCTTGCTCCTGTCAGCGCTGAACCCACTTAGGATCCTCTCTGTCTCTTTCTCTCTCTGCTCCTTCCCTGCTCTTTCTCCCTCTCAAAAATAAAATAAACGTTAAAAAAAGTTAGTTATCAGAATGAATGAAACAGAGACATGACCAATTTGTCAGCGTTTTCTGTGGTGTTACCACCATGGAGTGTCTATCAATATCAACACTGAGGAATGTTCTAACTAGCCGGTGGCAGAACTGCAGTAAAACTGAGAGTCTCTGACTCTCGGCCATAGTTATGCTAATCACTGTGTGAGGCTACTTTACTGATCTGGGATTTACTTGGAATTGTGGGGCAGAAAGGAGTAGAACTGTAGACTGGAGAATTTGTGAGACCACCAGGGGCTTGAGGTCTCTTGTGATCCCTACTTGTCTACTCTGCTGTGCCCCTGATTAGAAAGTGTAAAGATGAACTCTGCCCTTAACAGTGTGATCACACCTCCTCCCAGAACTTTCAGTTCTTGTCTCCAGGTGTGAAGGATAACCCCACTACACAAACAGAGGCATTACTTCTACAACACGTAAAGCAATCCAGTGCCCAGAAGGTTCTAGATGGATGAATTCTCTGGGCAGACCAGATATGCAGCACAGAAGAAGACAGCAGCATTTACTGGGTGAGGCAGGCCCCCGGTCCAAATTAGTCCATGATTACAGAGGGCCCGGGCCAGATTCTGGTGTGGATGGCAGGGATGGGGGAGATGGACAACCTGAGCTCACGGCAAGGTTGCTTTAACTGTTTTTTTTTTTTTCTGCAAAGCAGCTAATAAGCCATGCAGATAATATATATAATGCAAGAGCGCAGAGATGCTCCCTGTCTCTTGTCTTGCTTTTCTTAGTGAGCTTGGCAGCCTGAAAACAGTAAGATGGCCCCTAGATCAGAAGAGCCCAGAGTTGAAAGCCCATTGCCATCTAAACTTCAGCCATGGAAGCATCCGGAAACTTGTACAGCCATATAAGGCAGTGGTCTGGTACTCATAAGTCCCCTCACTCAAGCCCAAAGCCTAGGATTGGTCCCTGAAATTATGACTGGACCAGCACAGGGGCAACTGCCTCTTAGGCTTGCCTGCGCTGTAAGCCCCAGGAGCTTTTCATCAATGGTTCCTTCCAGGGTTTCTGCGGGAGGTATGCAGGAGCCTACAGTACTGCAGTAATACAGAGTTAAACCCTGTATCTTCTCTTTCCTTTCCATTCCTTCCCTCTCTCCCACCCTTCCTTCTTTCCTGTTCTCTCTTTCTTTTTAATAGACTTTATTTTTTAGGACACTTTTATATTGCAGAAAAAGTGATCACATAGGACAGATACACAGATAGTTCCCACATACCTCACCTCCTCCACTGCATAATTTCCCCTATTATTAACATCTCACCTTAGCAAGATACATTTGTTATGATTCATGAACCAAACCTGATACATTATTATTAACTAAAGCCCATGTTTTCCTAAGATTTCCTTAGTTTTCTCCTAATGTTCCTTTTTCCAGGATCACATCCAGGATACATGACATTTAGCATGTCATGTAACATCTAACATCTCCTTAGGCTCCTCTTGGCTGTGACAGTTTCTCAGATTTTCCTTGCTTTTCGACGACCCTGATAGGCTTGGGGAGTACTGACCAGGTATTTTGTAGGATGCCCTTCTATTGGGATTTGTCTGATGTTTTCCTTACAATTGAACTGGGGAGAAAGACCACAGAGGTAAAGTGCCATTTTCATCACGTTATATCAAGGGTACGTGCTATCAACATGACTTTTGATTTTTGATGGTAATCTCGGCCATCTGGCTAAAGCAGTGTTTGTCAGGTCTCTCCATTGCAAGGTTACTCTCCCCCTTTCCCCCCACGATTCTCTTTGGATGGAAGTCATTCTACACAGCTCATAGTTAAAGAACAGAAGCTATGGTCTTTTTCCTTTAGGGTGGAGTATCTACAAAATTTATTTTCAGTTTTTCTGCATGGAAGACTTCCTTCTTCTTCCCATTTATTAATTTATTCAATCATTCATTTGTATCAGTATTTTAATAGACTTTATTTATTTATTTATGGACTCATGGATATTTATTTTATATTTTGAGTTATAAAGCAATACTCTTTTATTTATTGTGTTGTCCAAATTGTTCCAGCTTTGGCCATTGGGAGCTCTTTCAGTCTCTTCCTTTCTTCCTTGCCTCCTTGCTTTCCCCTTTCTTCCTTCTCTTCCTTCCTTCCTTCCCCCCTCCCTTCCTCCCTCCCTCCCTTCCTTCCTCCCTTTCTTTCCTTCTTTCTTTCTTTCTTCTCTTCTTTCTCTCAGCACTTGCTTCCTTTCTGGCATTACGAGTCTGTTTTGAAAAATAATCTTGTTCAGTTATTCACTCAACCCAAATGCAGTGTGAGTCGCCTGCTTATACCAGACAGAGAGAATTCAAGGATGAGAAGATCTTATCTCTGTCTTCAGGGAACTCTCAAGGGAGGGGTGGGGAGGTGGGCAGAAGGAAAGAGAGACAGGCAAGGAAAAAGCCTGGTGACTGCTTTGGCAGAAGATGGGAGTCAGGATGCTTGCCTCAGTTATGTATACTCACTTTTCTGCCTCTCCTGAGCATTTCTGACAGACTCTTTTAGAAGAACCTTCAGCTTCACACCCTGGGCTAGTTTTTCTTTCTTCTCTTGGTCTCTGCTCAATCTCTGCGCTTTTATAGGCAGGGGAATATTTTAGAAAGAGCATAGCAGCCACCACAGATAAGTGTTAAAGATAATCTACATTGATATTTATCATACGTAAAATGGCTCCTGACTGTAGCAAAGAAGGGCTATGACAGTCCTCTATTAGCACTTGGCAACTTCCGTGGACATGCGGTGGCTTGCAATCATGGATAAAAGGGAAAGTAAGTGAGAACTTCAGTAGCAGGGATTTGATTTTCTTCCCTCCCAATCAGCAGCCTTATCGAAGATCAGCGTCCCGGGAACCTGCTGTCTCAGTCCCCAGCTTCACATTTCCAAAGTCCGGCTAATGGCCAACCCTTGGTTAATCGACATCTGAGCAGTAATTATTTTTAGATTGCCCACTATATGTTCTGCCACTCAGTGTTATGTGAGCATGTAATGAAATCCATGCCCTAGTGCATTAACTAACCTTTTGAAAAAACCTTTCAATAGCATCTCTCCCTGCTTCCCCCTTCACAAAGAGCTGGCAAAAGGCCCCTGGACTTGAGTGCTAAATGTCGAACCATTAAAAACTCTGGTGAAAGCTATGAAGTCATCGAGTATTGACCTGAGAGAACATTTAGCACCATCTGATTTCTCCATCCTGACATCAACATGAAACGGACCTTACATGCCAATGAATCACTTTTTCTATTTAAGTTCAGAGGGTTTGTCTAAAATAGCTCCCTTGGTACAAAATGGAAACTCAGCTCAGGGATTATAATGGTGAGTGGTAGACTCAAGTTTTGTGCTTTCATCATAAGAAAAGGAAGGCTTACTAAAATTAGATTTTTTTTTTTTTTTTTTTTTGCTGAGGAAGGGATGATAGGGTAGAAGTGTCTTCTTGTTCACCAAAGTCATTAGGAAATTAGAAATCCAGTCTCACGTGTACATTTTCTTAATATTCTATATTCTCCAATTGTAGTGTGAGGATCTTATTCAAAATGTAGATTCTAGCACCCCACACAGACATGTTGATTTAGTTGGTGTAGCAGATGATGTCAGGTCCCTGCCCATATTTCTTCAACTCTCACCATTTCAGTGCACCCCAATCTCAACCCCAACTCCTGGCACCTTGATCTTTTTGCCAAGGGAGTCTAAGTTTGCAGGCCAGAAGTGTCAGAGAATTAATGCCACCCAAGTGCAGCTTCAATAAATGACTGAGGGGAGGTGGTGTTCAAACACAACTCCCTCTCTTTCTCTATGGCCTAATTGTGAGATGCATGTACTATATTGTTTCCAAAGTTCCCCAGTGGGATTAAGCCCCAGTTGCCTACAGTGGTAGCTGGCATGAGAGTACATCTTTTATTGGCTGCGTTCCTTCTCTGTCTTACTTCCTCACCCTCTCCTACTTGTGTTTTCTGGGACTACCTCCCAAATCAACCTTCTGCAGTTGAATCTTTGTCTCATGGTCTGCCTCTGGGGGAACTCAAACTAAGGCGGTTGGTCTGGAGTTGAACCTAGTAACCTGCATTTTTAACAGGCACCCCGAGATGATTTGGTGCATATGGCCTAACATACAACATTTTGAGAAGTTCTGTTCTGAGACTCTTATGACAATTAAATGTAAGGTTATTAGCATTCTTTTTTTAAAATTGTTCTACCATTTTCTAGGGCCTTTGCATTTCCTTCAAACCTTACCACTCTTGCTTAGGGAGAGAAGTAGACAGCAAGAGAGAAGTTTTGTCTGCTTGGCCTCTTTCCTCCAGGATCTGGGCAGAGGTGGGGAGTGAGAAGTCAGATGGTGCTCAGTTAGGTCTCCTTTGAAGTCAGAAGGTATGAAGGGGTCTTGGAGAGGAGTTGAAGGGGATGATTCCTGAAAGAGCTATCTCAAGAGAGCACCACAAGTGGAGAAATAAAAATCAAGGAATGAAATGAATGTTGGAGCAATAGAGTTGTTGGGTCACAAACTGGAAGTGTGGAACCAAAATAAAGTCAGAGAGGTGAAGGAACCGGCTCAGGGCATAATAAGAGGAGGTAATGAGACTGAAGGCCAGTTTAAGGTTAATCACATGTATGCCAATGGTTCATTCTGCAGTTTCTACCATATGTCCTTGATATTCTCTATGGAGCTGGGGACAGACCAGTATAGATGACCCCTGAGACAGACTGAATATGAAATTATGGTGCGCGTGTACATGCACACACACACCCATTAGTAGGAATTGGACATTGAGACAACTTTGAAAAAGAAATCATGGGTAAAGTAGAACTTTGTTAGACTTCCTAATACTTATTTTTCACTTTCATGTTGTTTTTATTCTACATTACATGTCTTTTCAGAGTGTAGAGCCTGTAATGGTTTTAAACTGGACCTGGAACATACCGTTCAAAAAGCTCAGCAGGTAGCAGCCACGTGCCCATTGAACTGCTCTTTGTTCTGAATCTAATCCAGAGCATCCATTCCAGCCTATGAGCTAGTTGTTGTTCGTATTACTCAAGTTGCCAAGTGAACACCAGCTCATGTGACTAACACCCTACCCCTGCCAAGCCCTCACCAGACCCCTTTCCTTGAAGGAGTTGTACTCTGTCCCTGTGCCTCCAGTTCCTGGCTGAGATTGGGTTCCTCCTAGATCACACTGAAATCAAGATGCTGCCACTCTTAGTTATCTTGCCCAGAGCCTCCTGCTCTTGGGTCCATGCCCACTAGATTATCAGATAACTTGGACTATTGGAGCCAACTGTACAGGCCATGATTGCTGTTCATACTCCTTTGACCAGCCTTTGGACCACTTAGAATATTTAGCCAAGCTCTACTGAACCCTGCTGTTTTTCCTAGATCCCAGCATGCTTTGCAGGTGAACCTGCATGGTTAATTGATAAAAGCTTTAAAAAGTAACAATTACAAATGTGATCTCCACCAACAATGTTCATCTGTGTTTTCATTGGTGTTTTCCAAGCCCTTTGAACAGTGCCTGGTGCAGTAGGCATTCCAATCAAACCTTGGTGAATAGATAAATGATACGATGTTGACAAGGAAGAAAAGGAATATGGCATGTCACATAGAGAGCTTTCCAATTAGCTCAAATATGTATGTATTATAAGTGGAGGGAGGACTAGACATAACTGTTTCATGAAGAGTTTTAACTCAGTGGGGGTAGAAACATGAAAGCATTTTATTTAGCTGTAATCTCTGCTTCCAACTGTGCTCTGTCTTATTGCCCTGTCTGTTTTCTTAATAACATCTTGGGCAAATTCCATAACTTTCTGGTCACTTCTGATTGTAGAAGTCCAGTCCAGTTTAAAATTTCAATCTCAACTTTGATCTCGATCTCATTTCCTCTCCATGCCCAAGCATAAAGTAGAGCTGTGTTGGAGCAGCCTGGTCTAGCTCTAAAATATATCCTCCCCTCTCTCCAAGACGTAAGTCACCAAATATGTTGGCTGGGGGGTGGTGGTAGAAGAAAAGAAACAAGGGTATCTTTAGTAAATGGGCTGTTATTGTTGCTCTCTCTTGGTTGCTCTGGCTTCTCTGGTGCACACTTGTCAGGTCTCTGTACCCTTTGGTGGCAGCCTTCCAAAGGCTGACTTTTGATGGGGCACATGGTGAGTTCCTTAGGGCAGTGGTACTCAGAGACCCTTTCTTTGGTCTGCAAGATCAAAACTGTTTGTATTTTAATACTGAGATGTTACTTGTCTTTTTCACTGTGTTGGTATTGGCAATGATAGGGCAAAAGCAGTGGTGGGCAAAAGTGCCTGTGCCTTAGCATGGACCAAAGCAGTGGCACCAAACCATACTAGTAGTACGGTATTCTTCATTGTCACTTTTGGTAACAAAACAAAACGGGTTCCAATTTCATTGAAGACTGTCCTTGATGAAGGAGAAAAATGACTAATTATGTTAAATCTTGAGTTTTGAGTATATGTCTTTTCAATATTCTGTGTGATAAAATGGTAAGTATGCATAAAGCCCTTCTGCCACACCCTGAAGTATGATGGCTGTTTTGAGAAAAATAATGTGTATGAGTTGTGAGCTGAACTAGCCATGGAAAGTTTTCATGGAAAGTCATTTTCACTTGGAATAATGCCTGACAGACACACTATGGTTATTTAGAAGTAGGTATTGAGCACCATTTTCTTGCGAATGATTGAAGTAAGCCTGCCGTTCTCACCGCTACAAAAACAAAGCAAAACCAAAAACAACTGACAGCAGTTGTTGTCGGTGATAAAACTTGAGATTTCAAGCGAAAACTGAAATTTTGTAAAACCTGTACTCACCATTGTGAGCACGAAAGTGTCTGAGTTCTTAAAACCTTTCCTGATGAGCTGACTGGTGAGATCAGCAGTGACACTAACAGACGTGACTTGTTGAAATTATACAATGAAACGTGTGAACTTTTGGAACATCTGCATGACTCAGTGAACCAGTACCTTCAGATTGCCAATGCAGGATTTGACAAAATTATGTAGGGGTAAAAGTGTGAGATAGACCAATGGATTTTAATGTAACAGGATATGAAAATTTCATTGTTATGATTCCAGATTTCACGGTGCAACTAACCTTTAAGAAAATATCTATCAAAAAATATCTATCAAGTTTTAGAGTAGTATCAAAGAAGAGTATTTATAATTACTTGAAAAGGTCATTAAAAAAGCCATCTCTTTTCTATCAGATATGAGGATCCAGCTGTCTTCTGTTAAGTCAGATTTGCAAAAGTGTAAACCAATGTCACTCACTATTTTTTTTGGAAGTCGTAGCTATTTTTCATAAAAATGTTATTTATGCTAACATGTAATGGGCTTTAATGTTTTTTTGCTTTAATGTTATTTTTAAATGAATCAATGAATATACAAAATTCTCAGTTTCAGATTTGAGCACAGTAAATATCAATAGCTGTAACTCACAGAAGCTCTTCAGGATCTCAACAGTATTTAAGAGTGCAAAAGGATCCTGAGACCAAAGAATTTGAGAGCCAATGATTTAGAGCTTTGCTGCTCCAAGTTGGTCCATGACCCGCATCATCGGGATCACCAGGGATCTTGCTAGAAACACAGAGCCCCATCCTAGACTCACTGAATCAGAACCTATATTCTAACAACATGCCCGGATGATCTGTGGGGGCACAGTAGGGGTTCAGAAGTATTGTTTAGAGGGTCCCAGAGGCCTCCCTACTATATAGATCCCCGATGGAGGAGATCTGGCTCAGCTTCTTTTTCCTCCCTCTTCCTCCGCCACTACTTGGGTTCATGCCCCAAGGCTCCTGCTACTGGGGGTCCCTGTGTCTAGCGGGCAGCCCTCTTGAGTGGGATGCTGGCATGGTCGCTTAAGCCTAGATACCCTCATCCTCAGTGTTTCCTTGGGCTGTAGGAAATACTTGCCTTGCCAAACTGTGACATGCAGGAACATCCACAGCCCTCTTCATTGTCCTTCTAGCTGCACTGTTCATCATCCACCTTGCCCTACCCTTTCTATACTGCCAGGCCAGGGGCGCCTGGGTGGCTCAGTTGGTTAAGCGTCTGACTTCAGCTGAGGTCATGATCTCAGCGTCCATGAGTTCGAGTCCCCCGTCAAGCTCTGTGCTGACAGCTCAGAGCCTGGAACCTGCTTCGGATTCTGTGTCTTCCTCTCTCTCTGCCCCTTCCCCGTTCCTTCTCTCTCTCTCAAAAAAAAAAAAAAAAAGTTTAAAAAAACCTATACTGCCAGGCTAAAAAAACTACACTCCAAAGTCCCAACTGTCCCTACTGTGCTCTGATGCGTGCCTTAGGATGGGCCTGTGGATTCTGCCCTTCAGCAAGTATCCAGCTGGAGAAGGGAGATGGTGATCCATGCCTCCTCTCCCTCCTTTTCATCTTCTTTTCTGTAACAGATTTATCGAGATACCATACAGTTCACTCACTGAAAGTACAGAATTTAGTGGCTTTTAATATGTTCACAGAGTTGTGTGAAAATCTCCACACACAATTTAAGGACATTTTCATTACCCTAAAAAGAAACCCTATATTGCTTGGCCATCATCTCTCCTATCCTCCTACCACCCCATCCCCCTAGCCCATGGCAACGGCTAATCTGTTTTCTATATTTATGGAGCAGTAGTCTTTTCTGGCCATTTCATATAAATATAATCACACAATACGTGATCCTTTGTGCCGGGGTTCTTTCTTTCATTAAAAAAATTTTTTTAAAATGTTTATTCATTTTTGAGAGAGAGAGAGAGAGAGAGAGAGAGACACTTAGTGGGGGAGGGACATAGAGAGTAAGACAGAGGACCCGAAGTGGGCTCTATGCTGAGATCAGAGAGCCCAATGCAGGGCTCAAACCTACGAACCCTGAGATCACCACATTAGCCGAAGTCAGACGCTTAATCGACTGAGCCACTCTGGTGCCCAATGTGCCTGACTTCTTTCACTTGGCATCATATTTTCAAGGTTTATACATGCCATAGCATGTTTTAGTACTTCATTCCTTTTTATGGCTGAATAATATTCTGTTGCATGGATGTACCACATATTATTTATCCATTCATCCATTGATGGACATTCAGTTTGTTTCTACTTTTTTGGCTGCTGTGAATAATGCTGCTGTGAACATTCATGTACAAGTTTTGTGTGAGCGTATGTTTTTATTTCTCTTGGGTATATGCTCAGGAGTAGAATTGCTGAGTCATGTGGTAATTCTGTGTTTAACCCTTGAGGAACTGCCAGACTGTTTTTCAAAGTGGCTGCGCCATTTCACATTCCCACTAGCAGTGTATGAGGGCTCCAATTGCCTCACTTCCTTGTCAATACTTGTCATTGTCTTTTTGATTCTAGCCATCCCATGTGATGTGGTATCTCATCACGGTCTTGCAGTCCAAGCTTGTTGCGGGCACTCCTTCATCTTGCCTTGGTGAAAGTGATGGACCCATGTACCACTCTGTGTTCCCGCACAGACTGACTACTCTGTGACTTCTGTGTCTCATTCCCAGTACTCAACTTATAGAGGCTCAAGGGAATTGTGCTACTCCCTACTTGCAGGGCGTGATGTTTGATAGGACTGGGGCCCAATCTGTGGGGTGACTGGTCCCAGTAGTTCATGGCTTTCTTCAGAATGTGGAGCTACTTACTACTTCTCTGTCCTCAGCTTCAGGCCCAGACTTCCATCCAAACATTCTCTAGTTTATAAAAGAACAAATACAAACCTGTAAAATTATTACCAGAATTATTTCAACTCCAGATAAATCTAGGCTTGGCCAAGAAAAGCTAATTCTTTTTGGGGTTGGTCTTTCAATTTATCTCTGACTTACAAGGAATGCAAATGGGATTAGACTGGCTGCTTTGGTCTGATGGGGTCATGTCAGTGGTGGGAGACAGAAAGAATGCAGAAAGGTCGGAACACATTTGGTTAAGAGGAATTGAAGGCAAAGATAAGTGAGGAGATCATCAGAGTGCCAGAAGCTGCTACAAATGGATTTATGTCTTCTGACACAGAAAAATGACCATCTGAGAGGATTTGGACAAATACAGATGAAATTGCTGAGCAACTGCTGGTACTTCTGAGGAATTGTGGGAAGAGGAAAGTTCAAAGACTGGAAAAGGGAAAATGTCAGAATTTCCCAAAAACTCTAACCTCAAGTTGGAAATTGAATTCATTCAAACATTCTAGAATGACTTATTAAATTGAGTGGTTTCTGGGTACTTGGACAGGGAAAGGGGGTGGCTAGCAAGCAGTGTGGTCACTAAGTCAAGCCCTGTGAGTGCCTTGGCAGATTAGGGGTGTGTTCCAGCATGAAGACTCTACGATTGGTTTTCATCCTGTTTGTCACAGCACTTTACCTAAATCCGTTTTCTGATAAGAGGGAGAATTATGGACTAGATGAAAACCAGTTGGAGATGGTGTGCGTATGGAACTGGTTGAACAGCTCTCCCCAGGGAGTGCTAATTAATGTTAAAGCAAAAGGAGATCTCTAGTAATAATACTAGCAATTATAATAATGATGATAGAAATAGTAGCTGTTACTGAGTTCTTACTATATGCCAGGCATTGCTAGAAATGCTTTACTTATATTAACCTATTAACCTCACAATCGCTCCACGAGATAGGAGCTGTTACTAGGGCTGGGTTTACAGATGTGGAAAGTGAGGCTTTGAGCAATTAAATTATTTGTCCGAGGCCACGCAGTAAGCGATGGAGCTGGCACTTGAACCCAGAGCCTGTCCTCTCAGCAAACATGCTCAGTCCTGCTGAGGATGAGGGTATATGTTAGAAGATAGATTCAGGATTCTGCTATAGAAATCCTGGCCCAAGGAAGTAGTATTTTATTTTTTCCATACTAGGTCACTGTTTTTGGGTACGTGATTCAAAAGGTGTTGGGGTGGGGATTGGTAGGTATGTGACGTAGCCACCTCAGGCCCAATCCCTGTTATCTAATGCTTACGCACTTAAGTTCATCCCTATTTGTCCAGCATGGGTCTTTCTTGCACCGTGGGAAGATAAGCTTAGGGGATGGAAACATCTGACCTATGGAATCAGAACAAGCAGGTTCATGTGTGAATTTAGTTAGTGCCTTCCCTTTCCTAGGAGCTGTCTCTTCTTAAAACTTACCCCTGATTGTGGAGGGAAATGTTAGGGCCCGTATTTAAGATATCTATCTGCAAATGGCTGTATTTGGGGGTCACTCTTTGAGCCCTGTGTATTCCCTCCAGAAAGGCCCCATCACTGGTGTCCATGTGGGAACCATTTTTCTTCAGCTGTCCTTTTATAGCAGTGCTTCTCAGACTTTAATGTGCATGAGAATTCCCTGGGGATCTTCTTAAAACTTTGGATTCTGATCCAGTAGGTCTGGGGAGGGGCCCAAGACTCTGCATTTCCAAGGAGCACCCGGTGGATGTTGATGCCTCTGGTCAGTGGACCTGCTTCAAGTAGCAGCATTCCACATCCCTCTTCAGAGCTCTGAGCCTATTAGCTCAAAAATGCTCAGTAACTCGTAAATTGATCTGCACATGTCTCTAATTTAAGAACACTAGCCCTGGGGTCCTGGGGTGGTTCGGTTGGCTGAGTATCCAACTCTTGATTTTGACTCAGGTCATGATCCTGGGGTCGTGGGATTGAGCCCCAAGTCAGGCTCCATGCTCAGCATGGTGCTTGCTTAAGATTCTCTCTCCCTCTCCCTCTCTCTCTCTCTCTATGACCCCTCCCCTACTTGTGTATACTCTCTCTAAAAAAATAAATAACTTTTTTTTTTTTGGTTTGTTTTTTTAAAATTGGTCCTCAGTTACCAGGTAATGGAAAGCACTGTAAAATATAAGGTGGACTTTTTTTGGGGGGTGGGGTTGGGGTAAAAGAATACTTTATTCACAGTGCAGAGCAAGATTTAACTGACCTTCTGACTTTAGGGTTCAAAGGTGACTGGGCTCACTTGAAGAATCAAAACATTATTATTACATAGATGGACAACACAGGGCTTAGTTCTCATGACAAAGATGGCAAGATAAGTATGGCAGAAACTTAGTACTCACATGATAAGTCAGTGGTGAGGGAAACCAACAGGGATGAAGTTATCAACTCTTCTCAATTTATATTTACTACAGAATCTATAGGTTTTTTTTCCTCCCCAATACTATCTTTAAAAAAAATGAGCCTTTTTTTTGAAACTCTCCTTCCCTCTTTGTCACTCTGGAGGTTATGAAAAATATTCTTGCTTTTTAGCTAAAAATTTTCATGAGATCTAAATTTGGTTTTTCAGATTTTTCTTTAGAAAAGTTATAAATATTCTCATTTTCTACAGTTTGCACAACATTCTTATCCCTTCTAAAATTAGTCAGGCTACCTCTCTACCCACCTTAGAGTAAGAAAAAATGGAATGAGCCATGTCAACATTCAAAAGTCTGGGGAAGCACTCTAGAAATGAAGGTCTGTGGAGATTGCTGGAGGAGATAAATGCATAGAGAGACAACACCCAGTGCAAATCCATTTTTCATTTCTAGATTTTTTTCTAAAGCAAACCCACTTTGGGGTTAGGGTAGGAGAGGGAATTAAGAATGTATAGCCAAAGATTAAGTGTGAAGATCTCTCTTGTTGATTCTTTATTTTTATGTTTGGACACTATGTGTAGTGTGCCAAGAGGGTTACTGATATATATCCAGGTTTTCATTGACTTCACTGACTTGTGTTTCCTATCGGTGGCCTTAATGAGTTCATATCTGAACATTAATTATAACTTTAGAAAAGCAGCAACATCTACAAGCAGCAAAATGCTAGACCTGGATGCAATAGTACATCCCCGACAAGCTCTGTTATTTAATATCCCTTTGCCTTATGAGATCAATTTCTGCTCTGGCGTAGAGATTTCTGGAAAAGGTCAGTTCTGATATTAGAAGAGAGCATTTAATCAAAAATAGTATGTAAAAAGATTATGCAGAGATTATATCAAATAATAACCTTTATTCTCTCTGACATAAACCAACCATTACCAAGAATATTGAAACTCAAAGCTGTTGTGTGTTGAGTCATATTTAGAGAATTAATATTAGCTATAAAGTAGCTATTATACAGAATATTGCAATGAAAAACCATTGTTATATTTATAGAATTAGTATCATCCATGGAAAAATAACTTTTTTATATTATTAAAGTTAGCAAATGTTCTTGTTTCATTCATGGCAAGGCATCATTTAGTTATTATTCATACTGTTGGTAAAGCTGTCACTGAATTTTTAAATATATCACATTTAGGTTCTGCTGCATTATGTTTTATTTTAGAAGAAAAAAAGAAACACAGTGCAGTAAACATTTTGTTTTAAATGATAAAATCCTCAAGTATTGTTCCTGTAAAACTATGCAAAAATTGGTTGCATATGTCTGCTTTTCACCGACTTACTGGGAAATAGAGAATTGATGATCTAGAATGTACAGAAAAATTAAAGGAATAATCATGATTTTAAGAACTAATAGGCACCAGTGTTGTGTGTTGTCTTAGGAATTTTGATATTTTGTATGATGACAGTTGGGTAACTCATACTTGAGTTTGTTGTCATCACGCACAAGATAGTCTATGGCAATCCATCCCCATCCCCACCCCATGCTTCCTCCCTGCAGTTAACTTCCCCAAGACCCCTCTTGCTTCAGCTTTTCCAGTCAACCCTCTTTGTACGCTTCCATCTGGTTCTCCCCTATCCAGGTGCAGAGGCCTCCTTGAATCTCGCATTAGCCATAGCGGTTACCAGAATGCACTTTGGTGGTGGACTACTCTGGGTTCAAAGCCCAGCTCTGCCATTTTCCAGATGTGTGCTCTATACCTGCCATTTTCCAGATGTGTGCTCTATACTCATTGTCAGAGTGGTTGTGTGCTTCAAATGATATAAAGAATGGAGAGTGCTTGTGGGTGTGCAATATGCCCGCATTCAGCCATCCCACTTCCTGTTTCTCTTCTCATTTCTTCTTACTTGACATGGCTATGTATATTCTCCCCATCTGGTACTGGCCCCATCTTCTACCCCCTCTTGGTTTCACACCAATTTTCATCAAAGGGGTGCAATGTAATCAGAGCCTTGAAATGGCCTCTACAAAATCCTGCAATTAGGCCTGTGGTGGGACATGTGGGTGGTTCAAGGATGTGCAAGCTCTGGAAACTTCACAGTGAGTTCTACCAGGGAAGGAGCCATGTATTCTTTATTCCCAGCACAATCCCTACACCTGGAAAGTAGAAGGTACTGAATAAATGTTGATGGAATAAATCCGCTGCTGCCTCCTGCCATTGGGGGTTCCAGACTAGGCGGGAAGAGGGACTAGAGGAGGGCATTCAATTGCATAAATAGGGACTTCTAGAGTAATTTACCTCAGGACTCAAAATATTTCACTCGTTAATATCTCCACAGTTTACACTGCGCTTTCACATTCATTACTTGATTTAAGATAAGATTTTACTCCCATCTACTCTCCACAGAGCCTTCAGAGCAATTTTTCTTAATATGAACCTAAACTTGGCATTTTCCTGCTTGAAATCTTTTAGGAGTGATTGGCTGACTTCAGAATAGAATTTCAACTTCTTCACAGGGCAGGCTCAGTCCTTCTACAGATAACTTCTGCCCCTTCTGTTGTCATCACCTGCCTACTCTTGTCCTTAGACATACAAAACTCTTTAGACATACAGACTGCTCCCCCCCTCCGCTAGTCCCACTTTCACACAGGAATCTCTGCCTTCTGTTTATGCTGTTCTCTTTGTGTATAATACCTTAATCTATCTAGGCCACAACATCCATCTATCAGTCAAACTCAGAATAATTTACGGGGCTATGGTATTGGTGATGGAGGTGTGAGGCACAATTGGCTTGAGGCTACAGGGACAGCAGTTGTGTTTAGACCATCTGTATCCAGGATAAGAGGAAGCCATGAAAATGGTTGGAGTTAGAGTCAAACAGGAACTTGGTAGTCGAGGTGGAAGCAGTTTGTTTGAGGCCAAGGGAATGCTTTTGAATAGAACTGCTTCTTCATACCCAAGGCTGGCAGTCCCAACCAGGGAGTCAGGTTGGAATGAGGGGAGAACACATACATGTTGTCTCAATTTGGGTTCCTCCAGAAGCAGACTTCGAGACAAGGATTTGAGTGTAAGTAAGTTTGTGTGGGAGCTGATCCCGGGAAGCACTGGTAGGGAAGTACTAAGTGAAGCAGTGAAGGGAAAAGAAGCCTGTGGAGGAGATGTTATTGAGCAGTATATTGCTGTCAGCAACTGGGGCTCAATCCACCTGGGGAAACAATATGAGATAATGTAGAATATGCTTCATATCCTACCAAAAAGGTAAGGGAGCTGAGGAATTTATGTACTAACTCCCATACACCATTGGTTGAAGGTTGTTTCTGGGTGTGCTGGAGGAGGGGAGAATTAGCTCTACCTATATGGGCTGAGAGGACTCCAGCAGTGTTTGTAGCTGGGAATCACCAGGTCAGCACATAGAGGAACGGTAAATTCCAAGGAGACATATGCAAGACTCTGATAGAATACACTACACACTTGCACGTGGTGGTCAGAGATTAGACAAGTAGAATCAAGGAGACACCAATCTCAAAGATAGAAGGCCCAAGAAAGTTCAGGCAAACAATGCAGAGCTATTAGGGTGGTTCCTTAGGGAAGATAATGGCTGAATAAGCAGGGGAATAATTGTCAGAGCACTGAGTTAGGTAACAGGAATTGTGGGTCTGACTCCTTTCTCCATTGCCTTCTATCTGTGAGTTCATGGCCAGATTATTAGACCCTTCTATATCTTGGTTTCCTCACAAGTAAAATCTGCCTTACCTGCTTACAGATTATAGAGAGGAACAAGTGGAATAATTCATAGAAAGCTCTTAGAAACCTGTACAGCGTCATAGAAGTGTCAAAAGAACAAGATGGTGAGGAACACATTGGGAAAAAGTTTAATCCTAAAACAATTTTTGTGTCTCCAGCTAAGGGGCTTCACGTGACTTCCATGAAGTCAAAAGCCGATGTCAGGTGACCAATGAAGCTTGAACACTGAGTTATAAACATTTAGCTGTGGTAGAATACCTATGGAGATGACAGAGAAGTTGTTTCTGGCAGCAAGGAATTGACTTTTAGTACTGCCATTGAAACCAGCAAAGGCCGTTGCAAACAATACTGACAGGTGACACCAGTCCCCTGGAGAAGTGTGCTGGGATGCAGTGGGAGATGAAGATTTCAAATTTTTTAAAAGGAGGACTTGCATCTTGAAATTAGTGAGTATAATCCAAACACTAGTACTTTTCACTTATATTCCACAAATCATCCTGATTACCCTCTTAAAATTTTTATTTATATTTCTTTTTTTAATTAAAAAAAAAGCTTATCTACTTTGAGAGAGAGAGAAAGCAGGGAAAGGGCTGAGAGAGAGGGAGAGAGAGAGAATCCCAAGTGGCCTCTGCACTGTCAATGCGGAGACTGACGTGGGGCTCGAACCCACAAACCCCTGAGATCATGACCTGAGCTGAAATCAAGAGTCAGAAGCTTAACCAAATGAGCTACCCAGGCACCACCTAATTACACTTCTTAAACAAGGCATCGACTAGATATGAACATTCCCCTGAAGTATAGGTCAGACTTTTTGCTGCCAGAGGAAATAGTAGGGAAGAACTAATCAGTCACACTTACACATAAAATGCAAGTCTGCTGAGATAATCCTGGCAGTGGCTCTTGCTAAGTATAATTGCTTCTGGTATAAGTATTAACTGTCACAAAGGGAAAATAAGAGGGTTGTTTCAGCATCTTGAGGATGGCTGCCATTTTCACCAGGATGTCTAATATCATTTCCCTCAAGGGATCTTGATAATGGTATAATTTTTGGTGAACACTGTTTAATGAAAGGCATTTTGTGAAAGTCTTGCAAAATATAAAGGCTTTACTTGATGGTTCAGCTCATACACTGGGATTTTCCAAATGTGGTGCAATAGGACTATTAAGAAAACTAGTGAATGAACTAATGAAGGAGGATGATGCCTGTGATAACAGAGAGAATGTAATAACATGGTTTTATTGGAATCAAGTAAGATAAAAATATCATAGTGGATCTATCTGGGAAGCCCCTAATTCTGGGAACAGGAAGGACATAGCTAGTATTTTACAAACAATCTCTTTAACTAGAATTTCCTCCACTTCAGAAGATTTCTCCCCCACCTGATGCAAAAGTCTGTTACGCTTCACTTTCTATTTGCTTGTTATTATTCCATCATTTACTAGTTTCTCCCATTCCATTCCTGGCTGGTAAATTATCACTGATGTGAATTATTTTCAGAGACAAGGAGAAGGTATTGGAGTTTGTCAAACAATGACACGGTTACTCATGGCAATCCAAAGTTGGAACTCTAGGTATCTATGCTGGTCTTATAAGGTAGAGGTTCCAGACAATATGATTTTATTCAGCGTAAACTAGCCTTTTCTGTTCTTTAGCACTGCCTGTAGTACATCTTCCGGAGCGCAAGGAAGTAATTGTGTGTTGGTTTACACAGATTTCCTAAGTTCCTGTCAAGCAATTCTAGCCTATTTTGAGCACTTTCTTCCTCTAATTTCACAGTTTGGGTATCTATAGGAATGCCTGGATTTAGCAAACCCACTTGAAGCCTTTCCTCCCTATCTTTTCCTAAATATGTGGAAGGACCCCTATGGCATCCTTTTATATCTTTAGCTTATGCACGCCCTCACAAGACCAAATAAGTTTCCTTGGAGGTATCTTTTTCTTCACATTAAATAATGTATCCTCACTCCAAATATCTTAGTCACATACTCATTATTTGTTTCAGGGGCTTCTCTCTGAAGCGATATCAACTTCTCTAAGACTTTCTTATAGGTTTATTTGGCCAAGGATCATAATCAGTAGCTTAGGAGGAATGATCTCTATGGATACAATAAATGTATTACATGCCTCTCCTGCTGCGCTTGCTGGAGGTTGGCATTGTTGGAGTTTGCAGTTAGGAAAGAAAACTCTACCAGGCTTTGTCCCTTCAACTGACCTCTGTCTCTCTCCCCAGTCTCATCTGTTGCTCCTGTTCCCTTTGCTCTCTGTTCTCCAGCTTACTGAATTATCTTCAGTGTCCTGAACTTGCCATGGCCTGTTTCAGTTCTGTTGCCAAAAAGAGAACTCGATTGTACCACTAAGGTAATGCGAGCTGCTGTAACAGAGAAACTCCAACATCTCAGTGGATGAAAATAATACAAACTTATATATCACTCCCATGAATCCTGAAGTGGGTGCTCTTGAGTGATAGGTGGTCTTCTAAGTGGTTGTTCAGGACCCAGGTTCATTTTCCCTTGTGGTTTTGTGTCTTATTATCCTCTGCATCCAGCTGGCAGAGGTGAAAAAAGTTGCAGGATGATGCCTGGGAGATTTTTATAGGTGGGACCTAAAAGTGGTACATCGCCTCTACTCATGTTCATTGCCAGAACTCAGTTATATGGCATATCCAACTGCAAAGGGCTGTGGGAAATGTAGTAGTCATTCTGCTAGGGAGAAGAGGTTTGGTGAGTAACTAGCTAGCTTCTGCCCTGTCACTTGAGCTAGTTTAGGCCCATAGTAATTTATTATAGACCATCCGGTGGCTCAGAGAACATTGGGGGGATCAGCTTAGAGGTTATATGTCTAAGGACAACACCCAAGTTACACCAATGGATTGCTCTAGTAGAGATCTTGCTGTTACTGCTGCCATCACAGAGGGGTAGAGTCACCCTAGGCTCATATCATGGCTATGCTGCATGGGATGCTATGGCCTTCATTGCTCAATGCTTTTTCATCATTCTCCGCCATCCTTGCCTGAACAATGATTTTGTGTCATGCCTGCTTTCTCACCCTGCTCTCTTCTGAATCAAAGTTTCATGTAGGTGCATCTGATTGGCAGAGATTAGACAAACACCTGTGCCCAAGCTGCGGGGGAGGCTGGGAAAGCGATGTGGGGCCTGGGAAGCTAACATGAGAATTCCTCAAATATAAGGAAGTTGTTCAAAAGATGCCAGGAAGAACATATGTCCTCCACTGTTTTAGTTTGGGTTCCCTTAAAAGCAGACCCTGAAAAACGGACTTGGGAACAGGCAGC
Organism: Paguma larvata; assembly: GCA_030068075.1. NCBI lineage: Eukaryota > Metazoa > Chordata > Mammalia > Carnivora > Viverridae > Paguma > Paguma larvata. Next base: position 14,736,176 of record CM057830.1, read on the forward strand.
TTATGTAGGAGATGGTCCTAGGAAGCAGGAAAAACCAGTTCCGTGTACCTTATTGAGCTGGTGGTTATCCCTGTGGGGAATTGGAGCCCAGTGACTCTGAAGATCCTTTGAGGAACTGTGTAGAATGTATCTCAGAAGTGTCTTCCCAGTGTTGGGGGATGCTGGAACATTTATCCACTCTCATTCTTCATTGGTTGAGGGTTTTCTTGAGAACAGTAATTGCATCCTCCCCACCCCAAATGTACTTCTAGACTGCCCTTGGAGTCTTGAAAAGCTTTGGAAAAAGTCCTGAGACAAAAAAACGGAGAGACATGAGATGGTATGCTTGTAGCATGCATGGTAATAACTGTGCACACAGCTGATGTGGAAATCAGAGGTGTGTTGAGGAGTTATGGTGCAGAGCACAAAAAGTGTCTGCCATATCCACCTTTTCTTGGCCTCCTGGTATTTGCATGTTGCTGCCTGCTATGTACCGGACTCTGTGACAGGCCCTGGATACTTAATGAGGAACAAATTGCATAGTCCTACCTCTCATGAATCTTAGAGCCAGTGAAGGAGAGAGATGCTAAACAAATACATAACGCATTTAGTGACAAATTATGGCATTGCCACAAGGAAACTGAATGATGTGCTGGAGAGGAAGGGCAAGATGATAAGGATGGGCCAATTGTGCAGGGCTTTGTAGAGAATATTAAAAATTTTGCTTTTGGTGGGGGGCACCTGGGTGGCTCAGTCGGTTGAATGTCTGACTCTTGATTTTGGCTCAGGTCATGATCTCACGGTTCCTGAGTTTGAGCCCCACATTGCGCTCTGTGCTGACGGTGTGGAGCCTGCTTGGGATTCTCTCTCTCTCCCTCTCTCTCGGACCCTCCCTTGCTCGTGCTCATGTTTTCTCTTTCTCTCTCCAAATAAATAAAACATTAAAAGAATTTTTTTTAAGTTTGTTTTTTTTTTCCCCCTAAGCAGTGTTGGCAGCCAGTGGAAGAGTTTTAATCAGGGCAAGAACGTGCAGTCAATCCTCATTATTCATAGGTTCCATCTTTTCTAATTCCCGTAGCATCCAAAATGTATTTGTAACCCCCAAATCAATACTTTCAGCACTTGGTCCTTTGTGCATATGCACAGACTGGCAGAAAATTTGGGTTGCCTGCCATGTTCCCAGCTGAGGTCAAATAAGGCAACATTCTGCCTTCTTGTTCTAGCTCCCATACTGCAAACAAGTGACCTTTTTGGAGTGTATCTAGTGCCATGCTTTTCACATTTTTGTGATGTGTTTTTGGTTGGTGATTTTGTTGTTTAAGATAGCTCCCGAGCCAGTGCCGAGGTTGTTTTCCAGTGACCCTAAGTGCAAAAAGGCTGTGCTATGCTTTATGCTGAAAATATGTGTGTCAGATAAGCTTCATGAAGGCATGAGTTGTAGTGCTGTTGGTTATGAGTTTCATGTTAATGAATCGACAATATATATTAAATAAGATGTCTTTCAACATAAATACACATAAAACAAGATTATATATTGATTGGTTGATGAAAATCTGAGCAAAGGCTCACAGGAACCTAAGTCTGTATTTCCCCTAGGAACAATGCTTCACTATTTGCTAATGCTCTGTCCACAGCAATTTTTAGAACATAACCACTGTGAAGAACAAGGATTGACTGTATCTGGTTATGCTTTAAAGGAGGTTTCTCTGTTTTCTCTGTGGAGAACAGAGGGGAAATAATCAAGAGTGTAAAAGTAGAGTTAAGTTATAAGTTTGTTGCAATCATCCAGATGAAGATGATGTTCGTGTGGGTCAAAATGGTGGCAGTGGAAATGGAGAAGAGTGAATTCTTTCTAGGTATATCTTGAATGTAGATGAGGCATGAATTGGAGATGGATTAGGTTGAGAGGGGGATAAGAAGTGGGTGGTGGTAAGGAGAGAGATGTGTCAGTCATGAACGACTTCCAGGTTTTCAGCTTGAGCCAGGAGCTCTTTGCTAAAAGGGAAAGTTTGGAATTGGACTGGATTTTGGAGGGAAGATTTGGGTGTCCTTTTTGGCTATGACATGAACTTGTAGGCCCTCATAATGTAAAGAGAAACTAAAGTTTATGGAGGAGACTATCAGATGAATTGATACTTTCAAGATTATGTGTTACCAGCTCATCTAGAGGAATGCACCCGAATGTCTGACTGCAGAGAAAACAGGCACCTGGCCCAGGCAGTATTCAGAGATGGCTTCCCAGGGGATTTGGCATCTGAGCTGAGACTTTGAGGATGAATTCTAGTTGTTCTGTTGAGGATGGAAGGATATTCCAGAGGTAGCATGCTTACGTGTATTGCTACAATGGCCTCCCAACTGGTCTTTTTGGATTTCTCCTCTTAATTAATTCTACACCTCATTAGCTGATAAATTCATGGCTGTAGTCATACTACCTCTCTGCTGGGAAACTTTTGAAATCCATTCCTGACATTTACAGTCCTCTCAGGCCTGGTGTCACGGACCTTTCTAGCCTTCTCTCCTGTGGTCAGTGTATAAAGGTGCAGTATGATGTTCCTAAAATTGGGTGATATTTGTAAAGCAAACCAGAAAGGCAGGGTGTTGCTGAAATCTGATCAGAGGGCTGGTGTCATGGAGGGGTACATGGTTGTATCAGGCTAGCACACCTTGATGAGGCTGCCTATAAAATCATCTCCCAGATTTCCTTTCTCTGGAAGAATAAACTGAAAACTCTGGATCACATAAGTAGGAAAAGGTTTAATAAAAAGATTTGGGGGGGGGTGCCTGGGTGGCTCAGTCAGTTAAGCGTCTGACTTCGGCTCAGGTCATGATCTCACGGTCTGTGAGTTTGAGCCCCATGTTGGGCTCTGTGCTGACAGCTCAGAGCCTGGAGCCTGCTTTGGATTCTGTGTCTCCCTCTCTCTCTCTGCCCCTCCCCCACCTGCTCTCTGTCTCTCAAAAACAAATAAAACATTAAAAAAAAAGATTTGGGGCAGCTCACAAAATGTCTCCAGGATGGCTGGACCCTAGCTCAGTGAACACTGGATGCCACAGCTTGCACCACCACATCAGTGGCAGTGGAAAGTGGCTGGTGCCTCCCCTGCCATGGAATCTGGACATGGCTGCCATTGTTGTCACTGCTGTTGCCACTGCTACCAAAATAGATTCTCCATTGTCCCTGCTTCTTTGCTTTGCTATCTCTTAACTTCAAGTGTGGCAAGAGTGTGTGCAATTGTTAAAGTAGTCTCAGACTGGCAAGTAATCTGAAATAATAAGTGTAATAAGACATTATCCACCTTGAGGCATCTTTTTCCCATTGCCAAACTTCTTTCTTTCAAAAATTAAATTGCATGGCTTGGTCTACATAATATCACATGATCTCTAAGGTCCTTTTTGCCTCTGAGAGGCTATGATTTGCTCATGTTCTATAGCTAACTACTTTTTCAGTGGGGGATTTATTCTCCAGGGCAAGGCTATTACAAAAAATATGGACATCTTTCTTGGTTCATTTACTTCTCAATTTTATGCTACCAATTTTTGTTTCAAACTAGAATAGAAGGGCAGAATCCACATTTCTTCAGAGCAGCAGACTGCATTAACTTAATGTCTCGGTATTACAAGACAGCCAAAGGGCTGTGTCAAAGATATTTAGTTGTTTTTACTCTCATAATTACACTGGTTTTAGCAAGATGGGTGTGATTTCTCAGGCACTCTATTACAGTTGGGAATATGAAACTGCCTTTCAAAATTGCTAAAAGCACCTCAGTGTATCTGCAATATGATAATACTAATCCCAGCCTGACATAAATGCTAGTTTTATGGCTGCACACTCTGTAAAAAGTGTATTTTAGCCTGAAGAAAATGCCAGTGTTCAGATAGTTTTGACTTTATTTTGTCTCTCTTGGTCTGTAATAATCATGTTTAATTTTGACACATTTAGTTAGATATCTTGAAACCCTAAATGCTCTATTACAGTAAAAGAACTTGGAGCTGAACTAAAATTTCAGTAATTTGTTGAAGAATTGTGTAATCTAAGGGAGAAAATGTAGTCCTATGCACACTGTCACTTAATTATATCAAAATGTAAAAATCACTGTCACATTTGTATTGGGCCTTCGGTGGAGGACAAAGGGATGGAATTATAAAAACTCTGATTTGGTAAGGATTGTCCATGTTCATCTTCTGCACTGTTGCATTGAATTATTATTAGATTTTCTGTGAAAAAAGGGTGGTTCTGAGGTAAAAGAAGTATGGGAAATTCTACATTCTGTGTTTCTCCTGTGGGGATTCAGAGTGCATGTCAGTACTTTAAAGGCACCAAGAAGTTTTGAGGTAAAGAAATCTGCTTAACTTTGTAGCACGCTTCTTGAATTTGATCATAAAATTTGTTTTTGTTGTTTTTGTTTTTTACAAAAACATGTTGACATAATGAGACAATCAAACGTTCCATACAGTTTGGGAAATGCATCTCTCATATCCTCCTACCTCATTCGTCACATTCTTGCCAGTCATATGGTAACCCAGGATTTGTGTGATGGTTACCTTGGCAAATTCAAAGAAAGCATTAAATAAATAGACCTTGGGACTGAGGTGAGCAGCACAGTGACTCATTATTACGTTGGGACCTTCGAAGAGAGAATTCACCTTAACAGTTAAGTTACAAAAGGAATAATTTGACGAGCTAAAACATAAAGTTAGCAGTTTATCAATATAGCTTTCATCAAACTCTCTGACAGCTAAACATTATTATTAGTCAAGAATGTGTTGAGAAATTCTCAAGTGCTGAGTGCTGCCCTCAAGATGTCATTTCATATCACTTAGTTTTAACTTTACTTTCTTTCGGTATTACTACTGTACTGTACTTAATTATAGTTGATGCACATCAGTAATGTGCTACAATATTGTGGTTCTCGTGCCAAAATAGAAACTTTTGATATTAGCCAAGAGGCATTTTCACGGATTTGTAGCCATAGAGTGATGGTTGCCATCATTTGTCATATTTGGAAATGGAAGGTGTGGTGCTCCTGTATGGTTTTTGCCTTGCGGCCAACTCCTCTTCCCAGTTCTGGGAAATGACTCCATCTTGGCCAGTCAATGCAATCCTTCCTTCTGACCAAAGTTGTTGATTCATCAATGAGCTCGTGACTGAAGGCAAACCAATCAAAGTCAACTATGGGGCACCTGGGCAGCTCAGTCAGTTAAGCGTCCAACTTCAGCTCAGGTCATGATCTCATGGTTTGTGGGTTCGAGCCCTGCATCAGGCTCTGTGCTGACAGCTCAGAGCCTGGAGCCTGCTTCGGATTCTGTGTCTCACTCTCTCTCTGCCCCTTCCCTCCTTCCTCTCTCTCTCTCTCTCTCTCAAAAGTAATAAATAAAACATTAAAAAAAAAGGAAACTCAATTCTGGAATTGTGTCGGGAGACAATTCTCCATTGGTCTTTCACTTTTCTGCACATCTTGCAGGTGGTGCACTAAGGGCCCTTTGCTCTTATCTTTTCAAGGAGGGTTTTTTTTTTTTTAGTTTTTATTTAAATTCCAGTTAGTTAACATAGTGTTATATTAGTTCCAGGTGTACAATATAATGATTCAACACTTCCATACATCACCGGTGCTGATCACAACAAGTGTCCTCCTTAATCCCTATCACCTATTTCACCTTGCCACCCCCTACCCACTTCCTCTTTGGTAACCATCAGTTTGTTCTCTATAGTTAAGAGTCTGTTTCCTGGTTTGCCTTTCTCTCACTTGCTCTTTTTACCCCCCCTTTACTCATATATTTTGTTTCTTACATTCCACATATGAGTAAAATCATATGGTATTTGTCTTTCTCTGATGGACTTATTTCATTTAGCGTAATATTCTCTAGCTCCATCCGTGTCATTATGAATGGCAGGATTTCATTGTTTTTTATGGCTGAATAATACTCCACTGTGTGTATGTGTGTGTGTGTGTGTGTGTATACACACCATATCTTTATCCATTCATCTGTCTATGGATACTTGAGCTGTTTCCATAATTTGGCTAGTGTACATAATGCTGCTATAAACATCAGGGTGTATGTATCACTCTGAATTAGTACTTCTGTATTCTTCAGGTAAATACCTAGTAGTGTGATTGCTGGATCATAGGGTAGTTCTATTTTTAATTTTTTGAGGTAACTCATACTGTTTTCCACAGTGGCTACACCAGTTTGCATTCCTACCAACAGTGCAAGAGGTTTCAAGGAGATTTATGTAGCTAACAATCTTGGAAGACTGAGATTCTGTCTCTCTCCAGGGCAAAGACAGGCACACTTACTGTCCAGTATAGTAAAGATAATAGTTCTCTACAGACCATTATAAAAGATTCAATTTCAAAAAGTTCAAGGTTCCTCTCCTATAAGGCAATCCTCTGTGTGTACAGGTGTCACCTGGCCTTCTTTGTATTGTCCTGTGGGGATTGGGTCTGGGGAACCAGTATAAAAATTCTGATACTGTAGCTACTGCTATTGCTCTGAGTGATAAACTATCCTTCGTCTCTGTGCTAGGAATCTTGTGTCTTCTCCTAGCATCCATGAAACTGTGGCAGGCTAAATTGTTAGCTTGCAAGTAGGGTAAAATCTCAGACCCTTCACAATTCTTGGGTTGTAGCTCTTAATTGTCTTCCTGCTGAAGTAGCTGAGAAGATGGGGTGTACACTTGGACCTGCTGGCAGCCATCTTGCCACCACAAGAAGTGAGCTTGTCTGTCTCAGAATGGAAACAACACAGAGGAAAGTAAACCATAAAATGGGGGAAGGGTGGGGAGAACTGTTGTGATAGCTGCCACTTATTAATCACCTACTACGTGCCAGGCAGTATTAGGCACTGTTTGTACTTTTGTCATAAAACCCTTCTAGTAACCTTAAGAAGTTGGTATTTTATCCCCACTTTACAGAATAAGGCAACTGAGTATTGGCAGTTAGGCTCTTCTTAAATGTGGGCAGTAAAAAGAAATACAAATATTATTCCCTTTCCTTTTTGTTTAGGCCTTTTTAAATTAAAACATTAAATAGTATAAACATTAAATGATTTTCCAGTAATTATTTTTTTAATTTTTCATGTTTTCATTTTATTTTGAGAGAGAGACAGAGTGCGAGTGGGGGTAGGGGCAGAGAGAGAGGGAGACACAGAATCTGAGCAGGCTCCAGGCTCTGAAATGTCAGCCCAGAGCCCGACATGGGGCTTGAACTCACAGATGGTGAGATCATGACCTGAGCTGAAGTTGGCCACTTAACTGACTGAGCCACCCAGGTGCCCCAGTAATTATTATTATTATTATTATTATTTTTTAAACGTTTTATTTATTTTTGAGAGACATAGAGACAGAGCGTGAGCAGGAGGAGGGCAGAGAGAGAGGGAGACGCAGAATCCGAAACAGGCTTCAGGCTCTGAGCTGTCAGCACAGAGCCCGACGCGGGGCTCGAACTCACAGACCGCGAGATCATGACCTGAGCCGAAGTCGGCCGCTTAACCGACTGAGCCACCCAGGCGACCCAGTAATTATTTTTTTATATGCACTACAGAGTGATCTTTGAGGAGGAACAAATTTTAGGTTCAAACAGCACATTTTTCTTATGGTGAACTGTAACCATTACCTGCTCCACCAAACCCTATGCTTTTTTCCCCCCTTAGAACTCTTAGGCTCAGAAGTGCAAGGACCTTGGACAATTCATTTACCTCTGTGTGCTTTCATTGACTCATCTATATGAGGAGAATTAGTAAGAGTGCCCACCTCACAGGCTTGTGGTTACTGAATGAATTGCAACATGGGAAGTGTTTTGGGGGTGGGAAGGGGTGAAGGGAGGAAGGAAGGGGAAGAAGAGGTGGAGCTAAGGACTTCAGAGAACCTTGTTCACTGGGAGAATATCCCCCCCACCTCCCAGCATCCTTTGTTCTTTTTCTTACTCCCACTCAACAGAGAAAATAAGCAGAAAATAACTTTATCTAGAACCTTTTGATAATTTCCCTCAGATCAGCATCCAGGGTCCCAGGCTCTACGTTTCTCTTCTCTGTGTCATTAATATTCACAACTTTGTTATGCCCTTCGGTTGAATTATCTGTTTAGATACCAACTTTTTGTTAAGTTTATTTACTTTGAGAGAGATAGAGACAGCATGAGTGGGGAGGGGCAGATAGAGAGGGATACAGAGAATCCCAAGCAGTCTCCACACTGTCATCACGGAGCCAGATGCAGGGCTTGAACTCATGAAACCGTGAGATCATGACCTGAGATGAAACCAAGAGTTGGACGCTTAACCGACTGAACCACTCAGGCGTCCCCTGCAACTTTTTAGTTTTAAAGAGGCTTTACCTCTCCTCCATTTCTGACCCCGAGAGTCACAAGAACAGAGCATTTTAAAATATATTTACACATGGCTTCCTTCTGTGTAATTCTGAATCTTCAGTTAAAAAAAGGAAAAGAGAAAAAAAAAATCATACAAAGCTTAAGCAACATGAAACAGATACTTCCTTAGAAGTTTTTAAAAAAAGAATTGACCCCTAAAATATCCCACTCCTTAATTTATTTATTAGTAATTTATTTTAATACCAATTTACTAGCAGCCTCTGATTTGAATGCAAATTTTGCTCAAGTCAGTGCTCCCTTGGCATCATACTCCTTGGGTTTGGATTTTGTTTGTTTGTTTCAGCTTTGGACTATTCTCCAAAATGGTAGGGTCAGGTTGAGGGAGAAATGGGCTAAGAGATGGGAGGGGCATTTCTGTGGCTCGTTCTCATTGCTTCCGCTCTGCTTCCTGGAAAGATGCTCATTTTACTAATCTACCAGTGAGACAACAGAGCCCTTGTTCTCCTGTCCACGCCAGTTTCATTCTACAAGGGATTTGAGATTATTGTCTCCTTAATGCTGCTGCACACAAGCTGGGAACAATGGGAGAATCTGAGCTGGAACCAGTCTTTCTTATCTAGTGATGGGTATTTGTCAAAAACAAGAATGAAAACAAAGGTGAGCAATGCCCTCATTAACACTTAATAACATAGCTTGGCACTGCTCAAGCTTTTTCATCTCAGGACCCCTTCACACTTAAAAATAATTGAGGATCCCAAAGAGCTCTTGTATAAGGCACTAAAGTATTTAAAACATATAAGACATTAAAACAGATATTTAAAATTAGTTAATTCATTTAAAGATAATATTAATAAACCATTATGTGTTATCTTAAATGACATTTTTTTGAGAGAAAAAGAGCCAGCATGAGTAGGGGAGGGGCATAGGGAGAGGGAGAGAGAGAATCTTAAGCAGGCTCCATGTCCAGTGTAGAGCCTGACACGGGGCTTGATCTCACAACCGTGAGATCATGATCTGAGCCATAATCAAGAGTTGGACACTCAACCGACTGAGCCACCCAGGCGCACCCATAAATAACATTTTTAAGAATAAAAATAACTATTTTCCAAAACAAAAACATTTCATGATAAAGTAGCATTGTTTTTACAATTTTGCAAATCTCTTCAATGTCTGGCATAAAAGAAGATGTGTGGATTATCATATCTGCTTCTGTGATATCCCACATCATGTAGCTTCTTGAAAACTCCACCGCACATTTGAAGGGAATGAAAATGGAAAAGATAATGCCTTAGTATTATTCTGAAAATAGTTTTGACCTCCCAGACCCCCTGAAAGGGTCTTGGGGAACTTTGGGGATCTCTGGGCTCTACTTTGAGAACAGATGACATAGATGAACTTATTTTTAAAGGGAACTCAGGCAGTTAAAAGTCATAAAGGAACAAAAGGATGGCACTAAAGGCAAAACCGGATTGTGTATAATTAAGGAGGAATAGATTTTTTCCTAGGTGACACTGAGAAATAAGATTTTGAGTAAATCAAGTATCAGGAAAGCTAGCACTATCCAACAGAACTTCCTGCAACGATGGAGATGTTTACATCTGTGCTGTCTGAGACTGTGGCCACAGCCACAAGGGGCTAGTGAGCCCCTGAAATTATGTTAGTGACATGGAGGAATGGAGTTTTAAATTTTGTTTGATTTAAATGTAATCTGAAATAGCCACATGTGGCTAGTGGCTACTCTACTAGATGGCACAGTTCTAGACAAAAGAACTGCCTGGAGGAAGCCGCTTCATCAAAGGAACACGAAATCTTCCTTTTGGAAAGAGACACCATTTCCTTTTGGAAGAAAGAAGCCTCCACTCCCAAGTGACCTTAAGGATAGAGTTGGGGAGATGAAAATGAGGCTACAGATGGCTTTTCCGGGTGGCCGTCACCACTCTGCTTTTTACAAGGGAGTTTGTGATTGCTAGAACACAGGGTAATCTGTCATTGACTATTACTGCATGACACCATCACTTCTCTAGGTGCACTCTTCTGCCACAATCGCGTGCACAATGTCACTTGAGATGATTTGATTCTGTTAGGGACACCGGGATCAGGGCATCTTCAGAGAGTGTTTGTTCCCACCCTGAAGGTGGTGGTTCTGGTTGGGGTTAGGCACTCTTCTTGCTTCACCCTAGTACTGACATTGGTTCTGCTGAGATGTGTAAGGGAGATCAGGAGGTAGAATATATAATAGGCCTGGTGTATTGTCTTGAACATACTAGGGGCTCAATAAGTGTTAGCTTTATTGTTTCTTGGGGACAAGGAGCCTGGAAAGCAGGAGGTGGAGTTGGAGTTGGTGCACTGGCGGCTGTTGAAGTTCTTGGGCTGTGACAGGTTCTAACCTGGGGTCCTTGTTCTGGACCCCCGGACAGGATGTTCAGCACTCTACGGCATAATCCTGTGAGTGGGGCCTCAGTTTCCTCATCTACAAAATGAAAGGGTTGGAGATCAGTGACCCACCCTCACCCAGGTGTGACAACTGTTCCTCTGCACCACAGGGCCACCATCCATAAAAACTGCTGAACTAGAAGAGCTCTAGAAGTCCTTCTAGAAAAGAACTGAGTTAGCATGTGGATTGTTGACAAAGAACCACAACCGTTCTCCCGCTGTTTGAACACACGTCAAGCCCTCTCTGTTGCACTTTTTGGGTGATTAAAGTGAGTTGGATAATTACCCTGTGGTTTTAATCGGTTAGACACAGCCAATACAGGTAATTCACAAAATGACCTGCCTGTTTTGTCTAGGTAATAATTACCCTTAATCTAGGCCTCGATGGAATAAGGACCTGCACTGGAATGTCAGGAATGGGGAATGGAGAGGAAGTCCGTTGAAGAGGATTCAGAGGAAGGTGAGAGGATACTGAGATTGGCTATAGAGGAAATGGAGAGGCAAGAGACAAAGATGAGGTAGGGCCATGGTTCTCAAAGTGTGACTGCCACACCAGCGACAAAACATCACCCGGGAGCTTGTTAGAAATTATTGAGCCCTTCTCTACTTACTGAATCAGAAACTCTAGGATGGGGGCCCCATGATCTGTTTTAAAAAGCTTCCAATGTGATTCTGGTATACATGATGACATGGATACGGTTGGTGTCCCGCCCATACCCCCCTTCCCGGGCTCTGCGCCCACTGGCCAGCTTGCCAGGAATATTGGTCGCTAACTGCTCCCAGCCAGCCCCTTGTCTGCAGACTTGCCCTTGGTCGAACAGGAGCCACATGGCCTGAGAGGCAGCCCTTTGCCGCTGATACCAGCGCTCAGAGTCTGATACTGGGGTACAAAAAGCTGGCCCTTCGGTCTTGAGAAGAGACGATTTGCAGTGTGATTTATGCTCTGAACTTTACCATAAACCCCATCTTAGCTTGGTTCTCCCTGCCCCATTCTGCTTCCCTCACTCCTTAATAGGCTTTCGTGGAGAACAATTGTTCGCTCAATCACAAGCATCTGAATCCCTGTCTAAGGCTCTGCTTCTAGGCAAAGCAGATGGCTCTAATGTTGGGAAACTGAGAAAAGGCTCCCATGATGGAAATGAATATGTAGAGAATACATGACTTACAATCATGCAATCTGATGTTGAATTTAAAAAATTGTTTATTTTTTTCAAATAGTAATACATTTACATGTTTCAAAAATCAAAAGGTATAAAATGGTATGTGGTAAAAAGTCTCTCTCTCTCTGGACCCATTTCTTGTTTGCCCATTCACAGGCCACCACAACGGTTAATGGCTTCAGGATTATTCCAGGGATGTAAACATCCCTATACAAATACAGATTTATATTCTTTCCCCTCATCCCTTTTACACGAAGGACAGATTTCTATATACCGTGCTCTGCATCTTGCTTCTCCCTCCTTTGAAGGACTTCCCAAATATGTAAAGAGAGAGCATCCTCATTCAGTTTTTACACAATTCCATTGTAGGGACATACCATGGTTTCTGTAATCAGCACCTCTCTTCAGAGTCATTTAGGTTATTTTCAATCTTTGACTTCAATCTGACTTTTGAAAACTATTGGATCACATCAAGTTGCCTGCGTAAGTATGATTCTCCACAATGTGAGTGTCCTACATTTTTAGTAGTCAGGTCTTCAGGAGGGACAATTCCCCTTTCCTAGGGGGTCATGTTAAAGGTACGAGGGTTGTATTATGGAGGAATTTCCCCTTTACGGAAACCTGATGTATGAAACGATATGAAAAAAGCACATAACTTAAGAGGTGATGATTTTCTTTTTAAAATGCTATGCTTCATTTAAGGAGCACCTGGGTGGCTCGGTCGGTTGAGTATCCAATTTCAGCTCAGGTCATGATCTCACAGTGTGGGTTCAAGCCCTGCCTCGGGCTTGCTGCTGTCAGCCAGCCCGCTGTCAGCCAGCCCGCTTCGGATCCTCTGTCCCTCCCTCTCTCCGCCCTTCCCCGCTCATGCTCTCTCTCAAAAAATAAATAAACAATAAAAAAAATGCTTCATTTAAAAAGAGGTTTACCCAAGTGTTCCTTTAGATGGAGAGTTTGATCTGACAAAAATTGAAATTACCCTCATCTTTGCAGGAATACATCTAGAGTATTAAATAAAGCAAGCTGCTCCTCTATTGTGTCATATTTATCACATACTGTATATGGAATTCACGAGGACCACTTAAGCATTAATATTATTGTGCTGCAATTTTGTTACAGTGAATGGGTATTGGTTAGGGTTTGGCAATCCACTGTTGAATAAACATTTTTGTCAAAATGGTACTTATTTTTATGAAATTCAATCTGAAAAGATCCTTGGGGATCTTGAAAGATGTAGCTCACTTCTCAGAGCCTCGCTTTGGAAAATATTTTGGCTTGGCATTGTAGGTATTTTGTCTTTAATTTGAAAAATCTTTTTAACTCCCTTTACCAGTTTTCTCTTTCGTTTGTTAGAATTGTATAGCTAAAAGAATAATCAACATTTTCTCTAAGAAAAAAAGGAGGCATTCTGAATATTTAAAACAACTGATTTGCTAGAAACCAAACTTTTGTTTTCCCAATTGCTGAGGAAAGCCTAATTAAATTAGAGCTACTCTCGTGACAAGCAGTTTTCTAAACGCTTTCCCTCTTTTTTGATAGATTGGACCTATATGGCATAAGTTGCCATTTCATGTTCAAAATTTGTTGTTTTCGTTCACTTAAAGTAGCACTTTCCTGTTAATTTCCACCAATGTTACACCTAAGCAGATTGCAAATACAGAGAAGTGTTACCAATACTGTTTCCCCAGAGCAGGGAAGTTGTAAAATGTTAATTGAATGGAAGAATTTGGTCTTTATATATTAGTCGGTCTTCACTTATCTCAAAAATTGGCATTTAAAGATCCGAAAATGCAATATTATCCCCTGAGAATGCAAAATAAAAATAGTAGTTGTTGCTGCTTTGATATGTACAGGTAAGCGAGGCAAGAGGAGGGAGAGGGGAGAGGAGAAAGAGAGAAAGAGAAATAGAAAGACAAAGAGAGAGAGAGCTCTCATTACACTAGGGAGGAATTTGAACTGAAAGGGCACTTTCTAAATTTCCGGATGAGCCCACAGAAATGACAGACAGTGAAGAGTCAAAGACATTTTTGAGCAGGATTTTGTGGCAAAACATGGAAAACAGGGAAAGCATTTCATGTTTTATCCATGTGCTCAGTTGTGCCAATAGTGGCTGAATGTTGCATAACAACACAGTAGCTGTGCTTACCGCAGCTGTCGTTTAAGGAATGTGGCAGATTTGCCTGACTTAAAAAATCTTCCAGCAAAAATTCCATTTTTACTTTAGGAATTTTACTTAGGAATTGAGGAGAAGGCTCAGAAAAATGCGGAGTGGAATGCTCACTGCTCTTTACTTGTCCTACCCGTGCCCCTGATATTTGGGCTAGGGGAGGGCACAGCTGGGAGGGGATCCCTGGGCCCGGACAGGGATGCTTGGGGGGGACTACTGTTCCACTGAGGTTCAGCGTGTGAGGCCAATGGGCAAGTAGAATCAACTCTGTTGGGGTTGGGGAGGGAGCTGCTCACCCCAAGACGAGACCACGTAAAGAAAATCGAGGATCTGCCTAATAAGGACATAGGAAGACAGCATCGGAAAAGTTAGCCTATAGAATCTAGGGGCCCAGGTGCACTTTTATGCAGTTTCCTTGCGGGCTCTCTCCTTTCTCTCCCTTCCTTCACAGCCCCCTTTCACCAGTTGACCTGGTGTGGAACTCTGAAAATCTAAGAGCTCACCCATCTGGAATGTTAAGAGGCAGCATCTAGATAAGAGGGCTTGGATTACACGAGTGAAACAGGGCTGCTTTTTCCTCATCTTTTTTTTTTTAAACCTTCTATCAATTTGGTTTTTAAAAGGAAATTATTGTAAATAAAATATACATAATATAAATCTACCATTTTAACCATGCTTAAGTCTAGGGTTCTGTGGTCTTAAGTACATTCGCATTGCCGTGTAACCATCACCACCATGCATTTCCAGAACTTTTTCATCTTCCCAAACTGAAACTCTGTCCCCCATTAACCACTAGCCCCCCATTCCCTTTGCCCTCAGGCCCTGCCAACCACCCTTCTACCTTCTGTCTCTAGGTGAGTCATGTAATTGGCCTCATTTCTGAGAGCATCAAAGTCCTTCACAGCCCTGTTTGCCATGTTCTTGCTGGCCGAGGCCTTGCATTTGAGTGTAGACACTACTGATGGGGACAGACGTGAGGTGTTTGTCCAGGTAGGCAAACGCTGAGTGAGGACTCACAGCACATCAACAACATGTACACGTGCCCATGCAGATCGCCCGGGGAGGGGAAGAGGAAGCTGCCATTTTAGACTGGACTTTGGGCGGAGAGTCTCTGTATTTCAGTTACTCACTGGTAGACAGAGGAAGTTGAATTTTAAAAGCTGTTTAATGAGGGAATGGTGAGGGCTGGGCAAACATGATTAGTCACAGAGCTCCGGGCCTAGGTTATTTATTCTCTGGAGAGGCCCAGTGCTTGTGAGTGGAATGGATTGCCGGCTGGGAAGCTGAGTAAATTTGACCAAGAGGCCTAAACCGAGGGGGAAACTGGTCTCTTTATGAGCTCTATTGACACTGAATAGAAACGTGGGCTTAATTCCAATTTGTTTCCTAGCAAAATAAATACACAAATATCAAGGGAACTTCCTTGTTTTCAGAAAGAGGAAAGAGTCGAAGTTATTATAAGTATGAAAGGCAAATGGAAAGGAGATGAGTGGTTTTGAGGATACGATAAAAATATCTTGGTAGGCAGTTCCATGTAAGTGTAAAAGGATACTCTGAAATCTTTCCTGGCTGCAAGGGCAAGCAGGAGTGGATTGCATTCCTCAGAAAGGTTGTGGGTGTGATTATATTCAGGGATATGCTGGGCTTGGACACCAGACCAAATCACAACATAAACGTTAGAAATAACGCCTTTGTTTTTGTGAGAATCACGACAAACTCATCTCTCTTAAAATGCCAACATTATGTTAAAATCTAGATCCAAATATGCGTGTAAATACAGAGTGAATGAGTGAACCATATATATACTTGAGAACTATAAAGAGGTCCCAGTTTAAAGAAACCCTATGCATTTTAATAATCAGCGGCAAATCTCCCATTCCTACACTATTTAGCTCCCAACCCTCACCGCTGCATTTGCTTTAATTAGGGGCTTATGACGTGGGCCCCTTCTCGTTAGAAGCTAAACTGTTACATCCAATGAATGTTTTGGGCTTTCAGGCAGAGAAGAGTCTGCACGTGGGCGGTGTCTATCAGTTACTCCATATAATAAATACATCAAACATTTAAAAGTGAACCGAGAACTCAAGGCAAGTCCTTTCAAACTTTTGGTTTCTTGTAGCAGTTTTGATCCTTTATTTATTATTCATTTAACAGTTTCATGTCCCGATTCTAAAAAACAACGCATGCATATTGTAGAAAACTTAGGAGATACAGATAGGTATCACAAAAACAAATTAAAATGGTCATCTACTATTCAGAGATAAATACTGCTCTATTCTAACGTGTTTTCTCTACTCCAGTTTGTTATACATATCAAAAATGGAGGTGGACAGTTTTATATCTTCCTTTTTCATTTAACAGTCTATCATAAGCTTTTTTCTCAGCCATTAAAGATTTTTCAAACATGGTTATTTTAATGGCTGCATCATTTCATTAAACCTGGTTGTTTCATACGTGGCTATACCGTACTTTATTTAACTATTCCCCTGGTGTCGGAAGTTTAGATTCTTGCAAGCTTTTGTTATCAGAAATGGCTCTTTGATGCGCTTTTGTTTTCCAGGGATCTTTGACCTTCCCCTCAGGTCAGAATCCCAAAGACTGGGAATGAAAGAAACTTTTTTAACTGTTCTCAAATCATGGAAACAGACCAAGTGCCCATCAACTGACGAATGGATAAAGAAGATGTGGCACATATATACAATGGACTACTACGTGGCAATGAGAAAAAATGAAATCTGGCCATGTGTAGCCACATGGATGGAACTGGAGGGTATTATGTTAAGTGAAATAAGTCAGTCAGAAAAAGACAGATACCATATGTTTCCACGAATAGGTGGACTTTGTGAGACTAAGCAAAAACCAGGGGAAGGGGAAGAGGGGAAAGGGAAAAAAGACACAGAGAGGGAGGGAGATAAAACAGAAGAGACTCTCAAAGACTAAGAACAAACTCAGGGTGAGGGAGGTGAAGGGGGAGGAGAGGGGGTGACGGGCATTAAAGAGGGCACGTGTTGGGATGAACACTGGGTGTTATATGTAAACCAATTTGAAAATAAGCTATTATAAAATAAAACAAAAAAACAAAAAAACATTGTACTACATTCCTTTCCCTCAGTTACTCTCTTGCCGGTAGAGTAAGAGAGCGGCTATTTGTATTGTCTCTAAAATAGAGTAAGCACAAGAATGTAAACACAAACATTTCCGCTATGGCAGGTGTTACATGATGATCTTAGGGTTGTTTGAATTTGTACTTCTTTGATTGCTAGTTACCCTGAAATACTTCGATATGGTAATAGGTTATTTGTAGTTCTCCTGAAAATTGTCTCTTCGTGTTCTTTGTTCACTTTTTTTTCTATTTGTTTGTCTGCCTTTTTAATGCTTGATAAGGGTTTTTTTTTTTTTTTTTTTTGATGCTAAAAACACTGTCCTTTGTCGCCAGTAGTAACCAATAGAAAACTCAATAGGGAAACAGATGGTCATACTAGCAGTACAAATTAGAAAACTCCTGGGAGGATTTTATAAAGAAAAGTTTTAAATCTTATTGAAGGATCTGAATACATGGAAAGCTTGCTCCATTTATACTCAGGAGGCCTCAATACTCCATAGATGCAAATTCTCCCTACATTAAGTTATACATTCAGTATAATTAAAAACAAAAACCTCCACAGGATTATTCTGAGAAACTCAACAATCGACACTCAAATTAATCCGAAACGACAGTGCACAAAAATCTTAAATAATTTTGAAAAAAACAAAAAGTGGTGGGAGGCGGGAGGAAGAGACTCATTCTACCAGATATCAAGAAATATTTCAAAATTACAACAATCTGAAACAAATGGTATTTTGTCACAAGAAGGGACAAACTAATATATGAAACTGAGGAGAGACACTGCCTCCCCCAAAGGGAGTTATTGGTATATACAATGGCCTGTTTCACAAATCGATTGGGAAAAGACCAACCGTATTCAATAAACAGAGTTGGAACAATTGGCTCTCCATATGGAAACATGTTCAAATTAGGTCCCTACATCAGATCCCCAAATAAATTTTGCTACACGAAAGTCCTAAAAGTTAAAACAACAGCAACAACAACAACAAAACAAACATGCTATCAAAGAGAACAAAACGTTAAGAAGATCTTGATCTTAATGCAGGCAGTTACTATCTCTTGCCAGGACCCGCAGTCCCTTCCAACTTATCCACCTGGTTTCACTTAGGCCTCCCTCCACCTGTTCTCTGCTCTGCAGAACACAGTGACCCTTCTAAATTGTAGGTAAGATAAGGTCTCTTTCCTGCCTCTCTGTAGTGGCCCGCAGGTGGCCCCTCCCCTGCCTATCTCTTTCACTTCATTTCCTACCTCTTGCCCCCTGCTCACTGAATTCCAGCCCCATTGACCTCCTGTTGACTGTTTCACAAACATTTCAAACATCTTTACTATCTCAGGGCTTCTTTTCTGGCTTTTCCATCTCCCTGGAATGCTTTTGCCCCTGCTGTGTGCATTGCTTATGCTCTCATTCCTCCCAGGTCTCTGCCCAGAGTGGCATCCCCTGATCACCCTGGGGAAAACTCCCTTCTCCCTCTCTATCCACTTACCCCTGTTTACTTTTCTTCATCACACCTCCACTCCCTGACAGTAATTCCATGTTTATGTAAAGCTCCACAAGGGCAGAGGTCTTGTCTAATTTATTACTGTAAGTAATAAGAGGACAAAGAATAAAGCAGGCATTCAATAAACATTTGTTCAATGAATGAATGAATGAATGATCTTAGGTTAGATTCCTTCCTTCCGTCCTTCCTTCCTTCCTTCCTTCTCTTCCTCCCTCCACTCTCTCTCCCTTCCTTCCTTCATCTCTCTCAATCTTTCTCTCTCTTTTTCTTTTTTTAATTTTTTTAACGTTTTTATTTTATTTTGAGAGACATAAAGACAGAGAGTGAGCAAGGGAAGGGCAGAGAGAGAGGGAGATACAGAATCTGAAGCAGGCTCCAGGCCCTGAGCCGTCAGCACAGAGCCCGACGTGGGGCTCGAACTCACAGACTGTGAGATCATGACCTGAGCTGAAGTCGGCTGCTTAACCGACTGTCTCTCTCTTTTTCGACAAGACACAAAAAGCACAAATCATAAAGGAAGAGATTGATAAATTTGTGTATCAAAATGTAATATATCTGTTGGGCACATGATACGACAAAAATGTTAAAAGCCATATGATACGGACAATAGTAGACATTCGAAACAGAATAGAAAGCCCAGAAATAAACCCATGATTGTCTGGTCAAGTAATCTTTGACAAAAGAAGCAAGAATATGCAATGGGAGAAAGAAAGCCTCTTCAACAAATGGTGCTGGGAAAATTGGACAGCCATATGCAGAAGAATGAAACTGGACCACTTTTTTACATGATAAACAAAAATAAACTCAAAATGGATTAAGGACCTGAAACCACAAAAATCCTAGAAGAGAGCGTAGGTGGTAGTTTTTCTGACATCAGCCATAGTAATATCTTTTTAGATATATCTTCTGAAGCAAGAGAAATAAGAGCAAAAAGAAACTATTGGGACTACATCAAAATAAAAAGCTTCTACAAAGAGAAGGAAACAATAAACAAAACTAAACAACAACTAAACAGACATTATTTCTTTTTTTTTTTTTTTGTTTTTTTTGTTTTTTTTGTTTTTTGTTTTTTTGTTATAATAGTTTATTTTCAAATTGGTTTACATATAACACCCAGTGTTCATCCCTACATGTGCCCTTTTTAATGCCCATCACCCCCTCTCCCCCCTCCCTCATCCCCCTTACCCTCAGTTTTTTCTTAGTCTTTGAGAGTCTCTTATGTTTTATCTCCCTCCCTCTCTGTGTCTTTTTTTTCTTTCCCCTCTTCCCCTCCCCCTGGTTTTTGCTTAGTTTCACAAAGTCCACCTATTCGTGGAAACATATGGTATCTGTCTTTTTCTGACTGACTTATTTCACTTAACATAATACCCTCCAGTTCCATCCATCTTGCTACACATGGCCAGATTTCATTTTTTCTCATTGCCACGTAGTAGTCCATTGTATATAAGTACCATAACTTCTTTATCCATTCGTCAGTTGATGGGCACTTGGTCTCTTTCCATGATTTGGCTATTGTCGAAAGTGCTGCTATGAACATTGGGGTACACGTGCTCCTATGCATCAGCATTCCTGTGTCTCTTGGGTAGATTCCTAGCAGGGCTATTGCTGGGTCATAGGGTAGCTCTATTTTCATTTTTTTGAGGAACCTCCACACCGTTTTCCAGAGTGGCTGCACCAGTTTGCATTCCCACCAACAGTGTAGGAGGGTGCCTACTTCTCCACATCCTCGCCAGCATCTATAGTTTCCTGATTTGTTCATTTTAGCCACTCTGACTGGTGTGAGGTGGTATCTCAGTGTAGTTTTGATTTGTATTTCCCTGATGCTGAGTGACATTGAGCATCGTTTCATGTGTCTGTTGGCCATCTGAATGTCCCCTTTGGAGAAGTGTCTATTCATATCTTCCGCCCATTTCTTCACTGGGTTGTTTGTTTTTCGGGTTTGGAGTTTGGTAAGTTCTTTATAAATTTTAGATATTAGTCCTTTATCCGATATGTCATTTGCGATGATCTTTTCCCATTCCGTTGGTTGCCTATTCGTTTTGTTGGTTGTTTCTTTTGCCGTGCAGAAGCTTTTTATCTTGATGAGGTCCCAATAGTTCATCTTTGCTTTTAATTCTCTTGCCTTTGGAGACATGTCGAGTAAGAAATTGGTGCGTCTTAGGTCAAAGAGGCTTTTTCCTGTTTTCTCCTCTAGGATTTTGACGGTTTCCTGCCTCACATTCAGATCTTTTATCCATTTAGAATTTATTTTTGTGAGTGGTGTAAGAAAGTGGTCTAGTTTCATTCTTTTGCATGTTGCTGTCCAATTCTCCCAGCACCATTTGTTAAAAAGGCTGTCTTTTTTCCATTGGATACATTTTCCCGCTTTGTCAAAGATTAGTTGGCCATATACTTGCGGGTCCATTTCTGAGTTTTCTATTCTATTCCATTGGTCTATGCGTCTGTTTTTGTGCCAATACCATACAGTCTTGATGACCACCGCTTTGTAGTAGAGGTTAAAGTCTGGGATTGTGATGCCTCCCGCCTTGGTTTTATTCTTCAGTATTATTTTGGCTATTCGAGGTCTTTTGTGGTTCCATACAAATTTTAGGATTGTTTGCTCTAGCTTTGAGAAGAATGCTGGTGCAATTTTGATTGGGATTGCATTGAATGTGTAGATTGCTTTGGGTAGTATTGCCATTTTGACGATATTTATTCTTCCAATCCATGAGCATGGGATGTTTTTCCATTTCCTTGTGTCTTCCTCAATTTCCTTCATAAGTTTTTTATAGTTTTCAGTGTAGAGGTCTTTCACATCTTTGGTTAGGTTTATTCCTAAGTATTTTATGGTTTTTGGTGCAATTGTGAAAGGGATTAGCTTCTTTATTTCTCTTTCTGCTGCTTCATTGTTGGTGTATAGAAATGCCACCGATTTCTGTACATTGATTTTGTATCCTGCAACTTTGCTGAAATCATGAATCAGTTCTAGTAGGCTTTTGGTGGATTCTGTCGGGTTTTCCATGTAAAGTATCATGTCATCTGCAAAAAGTGAAAGTTTGACTTCCTCCTTGCCAATCTTGATGCCTTTTATTTTGTTTTGTTGTCTGATTGCTGATGCTAAGACTTCCAGCACTATGTTAAATAGCAGTGGCGAGAGTGGACATCCCTGTCGTGTTCCTGATCTCAGGGGGAAGGCTTTCAATTTTTCCCCATTGAGGATGATATTAGCTGTGGGTTTTTCATATATGGCTTTTATGATGTTTAAGTATGTTCCTTCTATCCCGACTTTCTCGAGAGTTTTTATTAAGAAAGGATGCTGTATTTTGTCAAATGCTTTTTCTGCATCTATTGACAGGATCATATGGTTCTTATCTTTTCTTTTGTTGATGTGATGTATCACGTTGATTGATTTGCGAATATTGAACCAGCCCTGCAACCCAGGGATGAATCCTACTTGATCATGGTGGATAATTCTCTTTATATGCTGTTGGATTCGATTTGCTAGTATCTTGTTGAGAATTTTTGCATCCATATTCATCAGGGATATTGGCCTGTAATTTTCTTTCTTTGCTTGGTCTCTATCTGGTTTGGGAATCAAAGTGATGCTGGCTTCATAGAATGAGTCCGGGAGTTTTCCTTCCGTTTCAATTTTTTGGAACAGCTTGAGGAGGATAGGAATTAACTCTGTTTTAAATGTCTGGTAAAATTCCGCAGGAAAGCCATCTGGTCCAGGGCTTTTATTTGCTGGGAGGTTTTTAATAACTGATTCTATTTCTTCACTAGTTATGGGTCTGTTCAAATTTTCTATTTCTTCCCGTTTGAGTTTTGGTAGCGTGTGGCTATTTAGGAAGCTGTCCATTTCTTCCAGATTGCCAAGTTTGGTGGCATATAATTTTTCATAGTATTCTCTGATGATTGCTTGTATCTCTGAGGGATTGGTTGTAATTTCTCCCTTTTCATTCACGATTTTATTTATTTGAGTTCTCTCTCTTTTCTTTTTGAGAAGCCTGGCTAGAGGTTTGTCTATTTTGTTTATTTTTTCAAAGAACCAGCTTTTGGTTTCATTGATCTGTTCCACTACCTTTTCTGTCTCCATATGGTTAATTTGAGCTCTGATCTTTGTTATTTCTCTCTTTCTGCTGGGCTTGGGTTGTTTTAGTTGATCTGCTTCTAGTTCCTTTAGGCGTGCTGTTAGAATTTGTGTTATTGATTTTTCTTGTTTCTTGAGATGGGCCTGGATTGCAATATATTTCCCTCTCAGGACTGCCTTTGCTGCATCCCAGAGCGTTTGGATTGTTGTATTTTCATTTTCATTTGTTTCCATGTATTTTTTAATTTCTTCTCTGATGGCTTGGTTGACCCAGTCATCTTTTAGTAGGTTATTTCTTAGCCGCCATGTTCTTGGATATTTTCCAGGCTTTCTCCTGTGGTTGATTTCAAGTTTCAAAGCATTGTGGTCTGACACTGTACACGGTATTATCTCAATTCTTTTATATTTATTCAGAGCTTCCCTGTGCCCCAGAATGTGGTCTATCTTGGAAAATGTACCGTGTGCAGATGAGAAGAATGTAAATTCCTTTGCTTCTGGATGAAGGACCCTAAAGATGTCTGTGAGGCCCATCTGTCCTAATGTGTCATTCAGGGCTATTGTTTCTGCGGAGATTTTCTGTTTTGTTGATCTATCCAATGCCGAGAGTGGAGTGTTGAGATCCCCTACTATTAGGACATTTTTATCGATGAGGTTGCTAATGTTTGTAATTAGTTGTTTTACAAATTTGGGTGCCCCTGAATTCGGTGCGTAGATATTTACAATTGTTAGCTCTTCCTGCTGGATGGTCCCTGAGACTATTATATAATGTCCTTCCTCATCTCTTATTACATCGTTCATTTTAAAGTCTAATTTGTCTGATATAAGTGTGGCTACTCCGGCTTTCTTCTGACTTCCAGTAGCATGGTAGATAGTTCTCCATCCCCTCACTTTCAATCTGAAGGTGTCTTCAGGTTTAAGATGAGTTTCTTGAAGACAGCAAATAGATGGGTCTTGTTTTTTAATCCATTCTGTTATCCTGTGTCTTTTGATTGGCGCATTTAGTCCATTTACATTCAGTGTTAATATTGAAAAATATGGGCTTACAGTCACTGTATTATCTGTAAGTTTCATGTTTGTAAGGCTGTGTCTGGTAGTTTGTATTCTTTGCCTCCTTGTTTTCATAGAATGCCCCTCAGGATCTCTTGCAGTGCTGGCTTATTTGTGATAAATTCTTTCAGTTTTTGTTTGTTGGGAAAAACCTTGATCTCTCCTTCTATTCTGAATGACAGGCTAGCCGGATACAGAATTCTTGGTTGCATGTCCTTCTTGCTCATCACATTGAAGATGTCCTGCCATTCCTTTCTGGCTTGCCAAGTTTCCGTAGATAAGTCTGCTACTACCCTTATAGGTCTCCCTTTGTATGTTAGGGTTCCTTTGTCCCTAGCTGCTTTCAGGATTCTCTCCCTATCTTTGTATTTTGCCAGCTTCACTATGATGTGCCGTGCAGAAGGTCTATTCAAGTTACGTCTGAGGGGAGTTCTCTGTGCCTCTTGGATTTCCATGCCCGTTTCCTTTCTCATGTTGAGGAAGTTCTCAGCAATGATTTGTTCCAGAACCCCTTCGACTCCTTTCTCTCTCTCTTCTTCCTCTGGAACTCCTATGATACGGATATTGTTTCTTTTGACTGCATCGCTCAGCTCTCGAATTCTCCTTTCCTGTTCCTGGATCAGCTTCTCTCTCTTTTTATCTGCTTCCTCTTTTTCAATGATTTTGTCTTCTAATGCACTAACTCTTTCCTCTACCTCTTCAATCCGTGCTGTGGTTGCTTCCAGTTTCCCCTGTATTTCTTCCAATGTCTTCTTTAATTCTTCCTGACCGTTTTTAAGGTCTTTGTACTTTGCCTCGTAGGACCCCTTGCATTCATCTAAGCTTTTTTCAAGGCCAGCAATTAGTTTTATGATTAACATTCTATATTCAAGTTCTGTTATGTTGCTTATATCTCTTTTCATTAATTCTTGAGCTGTCACTGCTTCTTGTAGACTCTTTTGAGGAGAATTCTTCCGTCTCGTCATTTTGGCTGGATGTGTTATGGGTTGTTTCTTGAAGTTGCCCTGGAAAGGAAAACTGACAGACACACAGAACACAGAAATACTCAAACGTACCGACAAATGGTCCAGACAAGCAGTTCACAACAGAAAAAAATAACAAGTGACTCTCTGAGGGCAATGTCCTGAAGTAACAGCTACACGTTAAGGACAGGGTATGTAGTGTGCTGGTGGCAGAGCATATATAGACAGAATAATGACTGGTGCAGGGAGAAGAAGGAAATGGACTTTGCCCAGGTAGAGCGACTAAAGGGTTTAATCCAGACTGATAGAAATCAGAATAAGGACAGGTGCGAGGGAAAAGGAATAAAGATCGATGTCGTCTAGATGAACTTATACGGCCTGGTTATTCCAGAAAAAGGGAGTTCAGTTGGGCCGTGTCTGTGTTCGCCTTAGTTTCTTGTCAGCTCTAGCACCTTTTCCCCCCGATTTTTGGAGTTGAGAGAGAGACAATGGTTTCAGTCGTCCCCCTTTAAAGGGCAAGCGAAATACTGGAGCCCCCTACTCCTCCGCCATGTTCCAGGCTCCAACAGACATTATTTCAAAGGAGACATACAGATGGCCAGTAGACACCTGAAAAGGTGCTCAGCATTGCTCATCATCAAGGAAATGCAAATCAACATCACAATGAGATATCACCTCACACCTGTCAGAATGGCTAAACTAAAAAACACAAGAAATAACAAGTGTTGGCAGGATGTGGAGAAAAAGGAACCCTCATGCACTGTCAGTGGGAATGCAAACTGGTGCAGCCACTGTGGGAAACAGTATGGAGGTTCTGCAAAAAGTTAAAAATAGAACTACCATATGATCTAGTAACTATACTTCTGGATATTTACCCAAAGACTATGAAAACACTAATTCGAAGGGATATATGCACTCTTATGTTTATTGCAGCATTATTTACAACAGCCAAACTATCAAAGCAGCCTAGTGTCCATGGACAGATGAGCCGGTAAAGAAGAAGTGGTATAAATATTCAATAGAATATATTCAGCCATAAAAAAGAATTAAATGCCGCCATTTGCAACAACATGGATGGATCTAGAGAGTACACTACTAAGTGGAACAAACCAGTCAGAGAAAGACAGATACCTTATTATTTCGCTCATATGTGGAATCTAAGAGACAAAGCAAACAAACAAAGGAACAGAAAAGGAGAGAAGCCAAAATACATACCATAGAGAACAAACAGATGTTGACCAGAGGGGAGTGGGGTGAGGAAATGGGTGAAATAGGTGAAGGGGATTAACAGTACACTTATTTTGATGACCATTGACTAATATACGGAGGTGTTGAATCACTATGTGGTACACCTGAAACTAATATAACACTGTGTGTTGCCTACACTGGAATTAAAATGAAAAAAAAGCAAAACTACAAGGATTAGTATCTGGCATATACAAGAGCTCTCACCAACCAAACAGAAAAAGACAAATAGTGCAATAGTAATGAATAAAAAATATGGCTGGATAATTTACAAAGGAGGAAACACTGAGGACTACAACCCCTAGGGATGGAAGAACAAAAGGAAAAGGTTGGAGTTTTTTTTAAACTTAGAGGTTTGGAGGAGAGACCTTAGGGCCTTGGACTTCTACTTCTGAGGAGGTGGGAGCTTATTGGTTGACACTAGTGTTTTTGAGCTCGAAGGGAGCATGATAAGCTTGTTCTGGGAGTGTCAGAAAAATTCAAGCTGGAATCTCCTCCTCCTCCTCCTCTGCCTCCTCCTCCTCCTCCTATTACTCCTCCTCCTATTACTACTACTGGCATGATTCACCACTACTGGGGTGAAGAAGCATTACTAGCTTAATGATGAAAGCCACAGGATGTAAATAGGAAGAAGCACTGACTTTTCTTTCTTCCCCAGACTTCTGGTTTTCTTCTAGAGTCCTCTACTGGTGGGGTTAATACAAGGAGCAGCTGGCAAAAGAGAAACTTGGTTTACACAGTCTTGGCTTCACATCATAAAGTGGTGTACAGGAGACAGGGCTTGAAGTTGAGAAGAAAATAGCTTAGGGGCACCTGGGTGGCTCAGTTTGGTTGAGCATCCAACTTCAGTTCAGGTCATGATCTTGTCGTTCAGGAGTTCGAGCCTTGCGTCAGGCTCTGTGCTGACAGCTCAGAGCCTGGAGCCTGCCTTGGATTCTGTGTCTCCCTCTCTCTCTGCCCCTTCTCTGCTCACACTCTGTCTCTCTCTGTCTCAAATATAAATAAGCGTTAAAAAAATTTTAAGATAAAGGAAAAAAAAAAAGAAGAAAATAGCTTAAAAACTGACACTCCCCAATTTTGTGAGTCTTTTTAGAAGACTTGCATCTGCAAGGGGGTCAGATATATCCTCTCCTCAACCCCGGCAGTTGGAGTGTGACCTAGGCCATTTAAATGGATTATGAGCCTTGAGTGAGTGACGTCAAGACTGAGGAAGAGTTGAAAAATGACTCAGAGTTGAAACTGCCATATTGGGAGTCCAGAGGTGGGGTGTTTAATGTGCCAAAGCAGTAGGCCCAGCAGTGGCACTTAGTAAGACTCTTCTTGTGCCATTGCTTGGCTGTGTTCCCTACTGTCTGCTTGCCCTTGTTCTCGCCTGTCTAATGGGACTGGCTCCGGACAGTCCTTCTACACTTTAATGGCCCAATAACCAGGCTATCCTTTTTCTGCTCACTTGCATTCAAGTACTCAAACCGATAAAAATATTATGCGTGTGTGTGAATTTTTAACAAATGACTGGAAGCGAACATTAGAAAATAGCAAGAGTTGTTAATTCAGGGCGATGGGGCCATAGGAGTTTCTTATGTTTTTATTTGTATTTTTGTAACTTTTAAGTTTCTCAAAAATAGAAAAATTAAAATTTAAACATCGTGTGAAAATTACTTTAAAATGCATAAAAGGCAGAAATTAGCGAGTCACCCATATATTTTCCTATATTTAAAAAAGATGCATTTAACTCTCAAATGTATCTGAAAATTAATTGGTAGACATCGGAAGTGAAGCCTCTCTGGAAATGTTTTTCCCAAACCATCAGTTTTCCCAGTGTCTAATTTCCTAGGCCTATTTGCCAAGTAATACTAACTTGAGTTAGTTTTTTTTTAAGTCTTAATACATTTTAGGGATATTTTTCTGGTGTTCTATAAATCCTTTAATGATAGATTTGGACAAGCTGTATTAGTACCAGTCAGAGCTAATTGCCATTTTAAACTCTGAATTTCAGCCACTCATTTTTTTTCCACGTTTTCCTATTGTAGGTTGGGTCATCTGGGAAGCAGTCTCAGAGACAGAGTTTAGTGGGCAGGATGTTTATTAAGTGTGTCCTTGGAGTTGACACCTGTGGAAGGGAAAGGAAGGGAAGGAAGCAGGGGTGGACAGAGGGAGAAGTTGACCTGTGAACCGGTCCCAGGGACAGCTTAGGACAACCCCGCAGGGAGCTGTGTGACAAAAATGGCCCATCGAAGTCGTCCTCTCTTGGGCCCAAATGGTCAGGCCTTTATACCCCTGCCTTTCCAGGATGTGGGCCTGTGTAGCTGAGGCGGTCCCTGGAGGGACTGACGGCACTCCCCGCAGTGGGGGCGACCAGACCCTTCACTGACGGGGCTCCGCACCACCGCTCAGCTCCATGGCCACCGCACCGCTCTCACAGTGGAGGAGCACCTTCTGTGTGTTGGGCCTGTGCTGGGACGCGTTTGCCTTTGTTACATCACACGGTTCTCACAGCACTCTAGGGTACTGGTTGCGTTTTACATTTTACACATGAGGAAACTTGGCTTGTGTTTGTTTTTCCTGATGAAAACCCAGCATGGGGCAATGTTTCACAGGTGGCCAACCACTCGGAGCAGCCTGTCTGCTTACGTAGAGGAAGAAAGCCAGCTCTTCACTGGAGAGTGTCAAAAATTTGGACTCGATGTTCTTCTTTTAGCTTCTTTTATACCCTCAGGTAATCACTCTTCTCTCCTTGCTGTCATTCCCTCTTTCGTTTTAGTTTATAATTTTTTAAAGACGTGTAAGTCGAAAGAAGACCAGTGAGAGCTAGCTGCAGTTCTCATTTCTTTTTTCCCCATTAGGGTGTTTGCAATGGGGGAGTGGTTGTCTTGCTGTGATAAGAACCAGCAGGATTGTATGAAAGAATTGAGGTCTGCTCCTCTGACTTGTTGCCCCAGAATTGCTTCCCTGCCCTTCATTGAATTTCTCATTAGTCAGCAACTGGATGTCCCAGCCACATGGAACACAGAGGTGACTCAATTTGCTATCTGATGATCTGGAAAGTTAACACCAGCAGGGCGGTGCTTTAGTATCATTAAGAGAAGCAAATCGGTACCTATTAGAACTTGGGAAGACGTTTGTGCTAGGGAAATGGTGAACACGGTTTTCTGTGTGAGCATGTTGACAGGGAGACCGAAGAAAGTCAGCTATCAGGAGAAAACCAGTGGGGATGAGGCAAAGCCGAGGCAGCATGGAGGAGGAGAGAGAACTGCAGCGAATTTCAGGACTGGCTCTCACATCAACTTGTGAGGCCGAAGACAGTTCTTTGGGCTTTGGCTTCTTTCTCTGTAAAGGGTCCTCAAAGCTCTGCATTTCTACAGAGAGTCACTTGGAAAGAGAAGCATGGTAATGATGAAGACACAAAATTTAAAAAACTGTCATGGGAATAAAGGGCTCAGCCTAAGGAATAGAGTCAATGATAACAGCACTGCCCGGTGACAGATGGTGACTACACTGGAGGTGAGCACAGCGTAACATGTACATTTGTCAAATCACCATGTCGGGCACCTGAAACCAATGTAACATTGTGTGTGACTATACTCAAACACAACTTAAAAAAGATGAAAAATTATATAAAAGCATAAGAGATGAAGCAAAGGGGTGGTGTTAGGTGTTCCTCTCACTTTGATTCTTTTAATCATATGAAACTGCTAAAACAGCCAACTTCTTTCATATTAAGATTTGATGATCATGTGAACTGATGGTTCAGAAGGGAGGATTGCTCAGTATTTCAGAAAAGGAAGAATCGGTCCATTTTCTTTTGGAGAGTTATCAAGTTCAGTCTTGGGATGACCACCTTTATACTTGGAAAGGGTAAAACTGACGCTTTCACAACGAAAGGAAGGTTCTGAAGAACTTGGCACAACACAGAGAAAATTATAAATTCTTGGATCTAGCAGATTGTGGCTCATGTTTACTAAAAATACTTCGCTAGCCCAAATAAAATGACGAGAGAATAATAATTCAGATGAATAAAGGCATGAGAGAGGTGGAATTGATTTTAAGAAGTATACAGAGTTGAAGACTTAGTTGAGACTCTCCACTACAACAATATAAGGGAAAGGCAGGCCTCTACCTTTTATTGAGTAGAAGCAATGTCACTGAGCTCCAGGACTCCAGTGCAGCACCCTTGCTTCAGAGTCTGGCTTCCAATTTACTAGCTTTGTGACTTCGGGAAATCTACCGAGGTGTCTTTGAGCCTTACTTTGTTCATCTGTAAAATGGAGATAATCCTTGTTGAGGATTAAAAGTACCTGCACAGTATTTGACACAAAATAGAAGCTCAAAAATATTAGAAGAGTAGGGGCGCTTGGCTGGCTCACTCGGGTAAGCAGCTGACTATTTCAGCTCAGGTCACGGTCTCACACTTTTTGAGTTTGAGTCCCGCGTGGGGCTCTCGGCTCACGGCACAGAGCCTGCTTTGGATCCTCTGTCTCCACTTTCTGCCCCTCCCCAACTCATACTTTTTCTCTCTCTCAAAAATATATAAACATTAAAAAAATTAAAAAATATATTAGAAGAGTATAAACCTGACATGAATGTCTTCATTTTTACAAAGCTATCCTGAAAATAGCAGCAATCACAGAACAGATAGAGATGCAAACTGAGGACGTCTGTCTAATGTAACTAAAGTCATCTACAGACTCGCTCGTGGAGACGTTAGCACAGGGAAGAGAAGCCAAGAGTTGAAATTTTATATTCTAGTCATTATGCTGTTTTTACGCCAGAACTCCAAAGCTTCATTACTATTTCCTGTCGCTTTAAATATTGCACTAATTACTGTGTCCTCTGAGAATGAATTAACAAAATTACGTCTAGACTCATGAGCGTAGAAATCATCTCATTTTGTATAGAGATTTTAAATGGTTACATTGTGAGTAGATACACATGCAGCAGGGTATTCGTGTAATTGATTCTCTTATCTTAGGAAAAAGGTTAATCAAATGCCCTGGTTGAGAAAGAGATAGAAAACAGTTCGGCTTGTGCTTCTTCAATATGCTTTCCTGGCATTATCCGCTGGCTGCCTCAAAACGTGACCTTATACTGTGGGCATTGAACCAATTCCTTTCTATCTAATTTGAGAACTATGATGTGTACAGTATATTATGTATAGCGTAAACATTCATATATGTATATAGAATATATATATAATTTTTCCCTTGGGGACATTTTAGCCATTTAGCTCTAGTATTCTACGCTTTACCTGTTGTGAATTTTCCAGGATGGAATGTTTCTTTTGGCTCCTTATTTCTCCTTGTTGCTTAAGTAGTTTGTTGTGTGTAAATATGTATGTATGAGTATGCGTATGAACAAAATACTAGGATAACATTTCGCCTCAAACGAACAGAGTGATTGGGCAAAGTGACCTTTCAGAAACTTGGTCAAGAACAAATAAATAAGTAAAACAGGCTCCTGAGTGCCTAAACCAGGTGTCAGTCAGCGCTTGTGCAAAAGCTCATGCATTTTGTTATAGTAAAGCATCCCAGATCCTTATTCGGGGCTTTTTTATTTGTACTTAACACACAATTCTTTTTTTTCTTTTTTTTAAATGTTTACTTAATTTGGGGCGGGGGGAGAGAGAGAGAGAGAGAGAGCGAGCATGAGCAGGGGAGGGGCAGAGAGCAAGGGAGACACAGAATCTGAAGCAGGCTCCAAGCTTCCAGCTGACAGCAGAGAGCCTGATGCGGGGCTGGAACACATGAACTGTGAGATCATGACCTGAGCTGAAGTTGGACGCTTAACGTAGCGAGCCACCCAGGCGCCCCTCACACAATTCTTATCCACAAGATTAACTGCCCTCACTCCTACCTCCCCCTCACCCCAGTTCACAACAGATTAGAAGCAGCAAATGAGAAGTATTGTTTTGGGAAAGTACCTTCACGGGGGTGGGATGGGAAGGCACGTCACTGCTAACTTACAGGAAGTGGGAAGAAAGAAAGGTCATAAAGCAGTCACAGGATTAAAAAGACCCCATAGTCTGGTACCGTTTAGAGTTGGACTAACAGACTCTGAGGGCATCGCTTATATACAGAAGAGAACAATCGTTAGAATTCACGATTCTTTTCAAATCCCCAATCAGGGGCGCCTGGGTGGCTCAGTCGGTTGAGCGTCCGACTTCAGCTCAGGTCATGGTCTGGCGGTCTGTGAGTTCGAGTCCCACGTTGGGCTCTGTGCTGACGGGCTCTGTGCTGACGGGCTCTGTGCTGACGGCTCAGAGCCTGGAGCATGCTTCAGATTCTTTGTCTCCCTCTCTCTCTTCCCTTCCCCCACTCATGCTCTGTCTCTCTCTGTCTTAAAAATAAACATTAAAAAAAAATTTAAAAAAAAAAAACAAAAACACAAATCCCCAATCAATAAAGCTTATGTTTAGAGGTAGAACATGCAAGACAGTAGGTAACAAGATTTCAAAGTATTTTAACCTGAATTGATGAAGGAATTTTAGGCAGGTTTATAGAGGTGTAATTTACATATGGTTAAACTTCTCTTTTAGGTGTATAGTTGTATGAATTTTGAGGAGTGTACACAGTTGTGTAACTACAGTATGTAGCCCTTCAAGTCTGACTCCTTTTGCTTGTCATAACGCTTGAGATGCATCTGGGTGAACTGATTAAAATTTAAAAAATGGTTTGTGCTTAAAACTGGAAGAACTCGCTCATCACCTAAGGTTTTCTGATATCTGAGATTTGCTTTACAGATAATATAAAAATGGTGGGTTCTCTTAAAGAAAATTCATGCTGTGGGAAAACAGGTAACAGCATTCACCGTTGGCGGGGAAAGTAAATTGGTAGAAACTTTCTTAATCTTTCCTAAGTGTTTCCTTCTCCCCTCTTCTTGTCCAACGAACACACCAGAAAACCTGTGGTCAGTGCCCAGCATATTGTGTGGCACAGAATTCAACAATTAGTCATCTCCTTCCCCTTACCTTTTCTATTCTTCTCTATATCCCACTTTCCCTTTTTTTCCCACACCCTTTAATACTCTGTCTTTAAGCTGCTTTACAGGTCAGCCAAGGTGAGTAATTATGTTAAGAGTTGCTCATTATTGCCCCAACTTCCATGACTTCTAAGAGCCTCTGAGACTTAGTCACCTGTTGAAAAGTCATCCAAAGAAAACAGGGCTTACGGTTTTGGCCTTTCATTCTGTATTTATGTACATGTATGTGTCAGGCCCGTTTTACGATGCCAACTGAGCTCACCCTTCTTTGAAATTGCCCTTGTGAAAGGGGCGGGCCCAGACAGCCATGTTAGTACTGTGTAACCTTTGGCCTCAGCTGACTAGGCTGGGAGTAGACGACTGATCGGGGACAACGAATCATAAGCTGGGCTGGCTTAATCAGACCATCTCTCTTGAGAGCTGAAACAGAAGAATCCAGAGAGAGACTCTGGTGGACTCTTGAATTGAAAAGTTATGTAGAGCTGGGTCTCAGCTGCGGTGCTGAGAGAAACTGGAGCATTAGTCAGACAGGTGGAGAGAACTTTGGGCCCATGAGAGGCCCCAGAATTAGTCTCTGTCACCAACATGTCAGTCATTGCCTCCTCGTGGGCTGACAAGATTATACTTCCTCCTTTATGTTTTCCTTTTAAAATATCTTTTTTAGTCTTTATTTACATATGGCTGAATAAAACATGGAATAATATAAACTTATGGATCAATTTAAATAATATAGCTGCAAATCACTCAGTAAGCATTTATATTCATGAGGCTTTGCCAGGTAAAATGCTTACCGAGTTGTATAATTTATTTACAGATAAACATGAAATATATGTGAATTTTCAGAATTGTTTATTTAGAGAAAAAAGAGGAAAATATGGATAGTTTAGAAATAGTCACAATTAGAATGTCCCCATGTATGGGTATTTATTGGTGCTGGAACACATGACATTCATCTATGTTCATTATCCAAATGTGTGATATACTCTGAAATAACTAGATACGAGGTAAACAAAATTACATTCTTGAATATGGAGTGCCTTTTAGTTTGAAAAACTTCTGATGCCTGGGGATATTAATTTTGGATAAAATGTTCAATTAAGGGAATAACATATGCAAATAATTGCATCGTTAGAACATCTCACTTTTCCTAACGTAAGAAGTATCTCGACGAAAGATGACCAAACAGTAAAACTTGATGAGTACGAACGCCAAATATGGGCTTTAGAGTTCACTCTTGGAAGGTGGCTGAAAATGAACTATTAATCAACATTGTGAGATGCTAATTAAGCAGGTAACAATACAGGCTTATAGTCCATATTGAAATGTGGAAAAGCCGAGGACTGCAGTATATAGTATCTAAGGAATTACATAAGCCTCTGCCATTCTTTGTCTCTCTCCCATATTAAAAATAAAAAAGTAATCTTGGTATTATTGCTAGTGTTATAAATGGGAAAAACTTGGTCATTGTAGGAAATCAAGGTAGATAAATGAGTAAGGTCACTAGAAACTGGATCATAAAAACAGAAATATTAAACAATAGAAATTTATAAAATTTGGAATTTATTTTCCTTAGGACACTGGTGTATTAGCCAGAACTGTTGAATCATGTAAGATCAAAACAGTATTAATGATCTTGTACATACTTCCTCCTTGAACGTCTGCTTGCCTGTTGTACCCTAATAGTCACCCCTTCTCTTACTCACACAAATGTGAATGGTTTCCAGTCCATAGCAACCAAGCGATGTCTAGCAGAACACTTGCCTTGCAGTTAGGATTTGTTTTTGGTTCTCCTGATAGCAAAGTGCTTTTTTATAATAGAAGCTTCATGGAATATTTCAAAATTGCAGGGTAATGGGTATGATACTTTCTTGTTGCTGTTGTAACAAATTACCACATGTTTAGTAGCTTAAGGCAACGTAAATGAATGTTCTTACAACTCTGGAAGTCAGAAGCCCTTCTGGAAGTCAGAAGTCTGTTTAACTGGGGCTAAAGTTAAGGTGTGGGTAGGGTTGCATTCCTTCTGGTGACTTCAGGAGAGACTCTTTGTC
Organism: Paguma larvata; assembly: GCA_030068075.1. Classification (NCBI taxonomy): domain Eukaryota; kingdom Metazoa; phylum Chordata; class Mammalia; order Carnivora; family Viverridae; genus Paguma; species Paguma larvata. The sequence goes on from CM057830.1 coordinate 14,771,186, forward strand.
CTTTGCTTTTTTACCTTCCAGAGGTCATGACCTACATTTCTTGGCTGTGGCCTCCTTCCTCACATCCCTCTAACCTCTTGCTTCTGTCATCTTATCTTCTCCCATCTCCTTTAACCTTCTTGCCTGCCTCTTAAAAGGAAACCTGTATTTATATTTAGGGCCCACTCAATAATCCAGGATAATCTCACCACCTCAAAATCCTTAGTTTAAGCCTAGCTGCAAAGTTCCTTGCCATGTAAGGTAATATTAATAGGTCCCAGGGAGTAGGGTATGGATATCTTTGGGGACCATTATTCACTCTACCACAGTGAAGATTTTTTTTTTTAGTCTCACATGGTCAGAGGATATAAGGAGGAAGGATGTATTACTGGAGGGTAGGAAGCTGAGTGAAGAATGGAGGAGGAATTAAGGGACAAGCAGACATAGAGTCTTATAGATTCTGAGTCCCGAAGGCCAGGTGGGGGGAATTGGAAGTATATTGTTGTAAGGTTCTTATACCATACATGAAGTGGCATGTTACTTGAAGGCAGACTGTGATAAGTTAAAGATATGTATTATAAACCCTAAAGCAAACACTAAAATGACACAGCAAAGAGTTTTAGCAAATGAGTGAACAAAAAAGATAGATTGGAATCATAAGAAAACTCAATCCAGGGGTGCCTGGGTAGCTTAGTCAACTGAGCATCTGACTCCTGATTTACCCTCTGGTCACGATCTCATGGTCTTGAGATCGAGTCCCGTGTTGAGCTCTGTGCTGGGCATGGAGCCTGCTTAAAATTCTCTTTCCCTCTCCCTCTGTCCCTCCTCTGCTTACGTGTACTCTCTAAAAGAAAAAAAAAAAAAAGGAAGAAAGAAAGAAAAAAAACTATATCCAAAAGAATGGAGAAAAGAGGAAAAAAGGAACAAAGAACAGATGGCACAAATAGAAAACAAATAGCAAGATGGTAGATTTAAAAACAACTGTATCAACAGTAAGACTAAATATAAATGGTTTAAATACCCCAACTGAAAGGGAGAAATGATTCGATTAGATAAAAACAAACAAACAAACAAAGCAAGACTCAACCATATCAGAAATATGGAGAAGGCATGTTAGTTATATTTGATTATTTGTGTGGTTATTTTCTTTCAAATACAGTTATGCATACTAGATAAAACTTGAAATGAATATCTTGTGTGTGTTTGGCATTGAGATTTTACTCATCTGTGATGCTTAGGAATCTATTTCTTACTATAAGACTATAAGATTTGTCAATTTTAATTAAATGATTAAGAACTCTATGATAGTTAAAAAGGAAATAGATGTACAGATAATAAGAATATTAAAAAGAGTGTCTTCACTTAATAACTCTAGGGACTTCATTATATCCTTTATGAGTCAATGCAATGTAAGTAATAATATAAGGAGAAACTCCAAAATCACATATAACAACATTCACAAGATATCATCCTCAATCCCTACATAATGAAGAATATAGTCAGCATGAAGATAAGAGGAAATTACGTTAGAAAAAAAAAGAGTTAACTGAAAATATCTTGCTTTTCCACCAGCCTCAGCTGAAAGAGAGCATTTATTGAATACTCCAAATTATCATTCCTATGCCATAATGGCAACTTTAAACTTTGGATTACTAAAATTTTATAAGAAAATAGTAATTATAATTAAATTTTGGATTAAAGTCCTGATTTATTCTTGTATCTCGAAGTTCATTCTGTGATGGTGAGATTCATTTTCAGTCAAATATCAATTTTAAGACTCAGTCATTTGACATTCAGCCAATGATGTGACATTTGGTGTGACTCTTCCATGTACATGTGTCGATATCCTGTTTTTTAACTAAACATTATAATAGGAATGTGAAATGCCCTCCATCTCCAATACTCTTTAATTTAAAAATTGTTTTAATGTTTATTTATTTATTTTGAGAGAGAGAGAGCAAGCGAGAGCGAGCGAGCATGCACAGGGCAGGGGCAGACAGAGAGGGAGAGAATCGGCTCTGTGCTGTCAGTGGAGGGGGCTCGATCTCGCAAATGGTGAGATCATGACCTGAGCTGAAATCAAGAGTTGGACACTTAACCAACTGAGCCACCCAGGATCCCCATACAATATTCTTTTATAAAATGATTTTAAATAGCTGTATAGGGGTGCCTGGGTGGCTCAGTTAAGCTTCCGACTTCAGGTCAGGTGACGATCTCATGGTTTGTGGGCTCTAGTTCCGCATGGGGCTCTGTGCAGACAGCTCAGAGCCTGGAGCCTGCTTCGAATTCCCTATCTCCCTCCCTCCCCTGCTCATGCTTTGTCTCTCTCTTCCTCTCAAAAATAAATATTAAAAAAATTTTAAAAAAACTATAAAATGAAATCATTAGACTATATCATAATTTAATCATTCCCTTATGGTTGGCTATTCAGTTTTTTCCAAATTTATGAGTGATTAAAAATGTTCTGAATGTCCGGTACAATGTATCTTTAACTTCATCTCTGAATTTTTTTCAGAAACCCTATGCTAATTTCCACTCCTACATCTAATGTATAAGAGTGCCATTTTCCTAAAGCCTTGCCAACGCTGCCTATTACTCACTTAATAATTTCTGACAACTTGATAGGCAAAATTGGCATCTCATTATTAATTTAGTTTGGAGTCTCTTTGATTACTTGGTTCACTTTTTTCTTTTGTAATATTCTTATTTTTGGTCTTATCCCTATTTTCAACTGACGTTAGTATTTTTTCCTGTTTATTTATAAGAGTTTCCTGTTTATATAGTAAGGATATTGACATTTGCTTGTTAAAAATGAAAAATGTTGACTTGGGAATGCCTCCTATATTCTGTGTTAGCTACTTTGATAGGCTCAGATGCAGTGGGTGGAGAGGGAAGGCGAGGGTGTCATATTATTTATTATTGGTGGAGGGTATGTGAGCATGAGTGGAAATTCAGTTCATCCTAATATGCCTCAGATAGATTCTCCTAGACTAATACTGTCAATGTGACTTCTTTGGCTCAAAATCTCCCCAGTTATCTTTTTCAGCTATCTAACAAAACATAATTTCATCACCCACCCATTAACATTTCTCCATATTTTGGCTCTAAATATTTATTTTCAAACTGTGTCCAACCCGACCCAGCTCCATCTAGACTAGCGTAGTGTGTAAGTGCTGAAGATACAGCAACGACAAAGTGTCTATCTTCAAGGTGCTCATAGATGAGGTGGAAGGGCTAAATAAACAGAAAGATTGCAAACGGTGATGTAGACCTTATGTCAGAAACACTCAAAATGCATTATGGGGGAATAGGGGATGGATAGTCTGACTGGAAAAGAGAGGTTAGAGAATCTTACCAAAACAGAGGATGGCTAAAAGCATCTTGATGGATGGGTAACTGTCAGTCAGCCAAGGTCATGGGAGGGAAGGATATTCTAAGAAGAGGGGAAATCAGGTGAGACTCAATTCAGGTCCAGTAGAGGGATGCAGAGAGAAGTGGTCAAAGCTGAAGGGGGCAGACTCCAGACAGTCTGTTTAGTCAAGTATTTTAACCTCAGGGTAGTGGAGAGTAATGGAAGAGCTGTAAACGGAGGTCTGACCTCATCAGGGTTATGCTTTAGAAACACCACCCTGGCTGCGTCCTGGAGAAATCAATCAGAGGGGGAATATTTGGAATCACTCTAAGTGCCAGTAGGCTTGAGACGGCCTTGATTTACACCTGTTGTCCAGGCATTCTGCCCAGTTTAGCATTACTCCTAGGTTTTTCATTTTTAAATTAACTATTACAGTTACAAAACATTAAATATGTCTGGGCGAGTTTGGTGGCCCTCCCTCTTGTACTTTCAGCTCTGACATGGTCTTGTCTGGTAGCGAGATGCATATTCACTGAGCAAAAGTCTCACTTTATCATGCAGTTAAATCTGGAATAAGACCAGTGATAGCCTTCCTCTCTTTCCCCACCCCTTTCCAGACGTAAGCTAGCCAACACCTGTCTTTCATTGAAGGGGAGCACTCAGGCTGCTCCTGACAAAACCAAGTGGGTTCAGACATTAGCAGCTGGGGGTATCGAAGCCCTTCCAGTCTCAGGTGGTGGTGGGGAGATATTTGAAGCGACCGTCCCTGCCAACCTCTTTGTGTGCCAGCCAGTTGCTGTGACTCATGCTGAGCAGCCACCTCTTGGCAGTGTCAGTGGGAAATGAGGGCCATCATAGGTTAGATGTATGTGAAGTATGTACAGGAAATAGGAAGCCGAGCAGTGCTGCTGTGGAGAATAGAAAGAGTAGTCTCAATGCTTTTGCCAGGAATTTTGTTGTTGATTGTACAGCACAAACCTGTGGCTATTTCCTTGTTTATTATATTATTTGCTAATGCTTATTATTATTTGTTTTTGCAGTAAACTCTTTGGACATCAATGAGCTTAAGGGAGTGTTAAAGGAAATATTCAGTACTGGATTTCCATCCCTCCAGAATGTTGCTGTTGAGTGTGTAACCTGCACAGTGTTTGTGCACATCTATCACCTGCCATGGAGGCCATAGAGATGTCAGAGGAGACCCAAAGCTGCTGAAGAAGCATCATCATCTGCTTTAAAAGATAATTGTCACTCTGTGGAGACTGCTTGGAGATAGTGATTTACCACATGCAGCTGCAGACAGTGTGTTCTGGCTGTGCCTGACACGTGTGGGCCCTGGGCAAGAGGACAAATGAAGGCCCACATTCCATTAGGTTTAAATATTTACAGGTTATAAATCAAGCTAGCAAAGTGTTAAATAAAATATGTTCTATGCCCCTACTTAGACAAAAATACCTTCATTATGACAAAAAATCTGTAAAGCTATGGTTTTATATGGAGTTGGCAAAAACTCAAAGGTGACTGAACTTAAATAATGAGCATGACCAAGTGTTGTCGTGATAGGCTAGCAAAATATGGATAAGTAAGAAAAGTCAAATAATATGTAACTCATGAATTATTATTTATTCCACATTTTTTCCCTTCATTTCAGCAAAATCACTAATTAAGATTTTGTATTTGAGATCTTCACATCATTTGTTTTCTGTTGACAGTCATGATGTAAAGGATTAAAAAATAAAATCTGGGGCACCTGGGTGGCTCGGTCAGCTAGGCATCCGACTTTGGCGCGGGTCACAATCTTGGCATTCCAGAGTTCAAGCCCCATGTCAGGCTCTGTGCTGACAGTTCAGAGCCTGGAGCCTGTTTCAGATTTGGTGACTCCCTCTCTCTCTGCCCCTCCCTCACTCACGTTCTGTCTCTCTCTCTCTCAAAAACAGATAAACATCAAAAAAATGCATAAAAATGGTATGGTATTAAAAATGCATAAACCTTGAAAAGTGAATTTCAAATGTAAAAAATGAAGTTACTTTTCATGTTTTTTAAAAAAATAGTATATTTCTTCTGAAATATTCAGAATTATCAATTAAGATGAAAGGAAAGAGGCGCCTGGGTGACTCAGTTGGTTAAGCGGCCGACTTCAGCTCAGGTCATGATCTCACAGTCTGTGAGTTCGAGCCTCTCATTGGGCTCTGTGCTGATAACTCAGAGCCTGGATCCTGCTTCAGATTCTGTATCCCCCTCTCTCTCTGCCCTTCCCTTGCTCATGCTCTGTCTCTATGTCTCTCAAAAAAAAAAAAAAACCGCTAAAAAAAGATTAAAGGAAAAATATGTTATAACTGACAAATATCATCGACTTTTACAATCAAAATTAAATGAAGGTGAACATTTCAATTTAAGCCTGAAATTGAAACTGAAATCCAACCGTTTTAAGGAATTTTATAAGAACAAAACTACTCACAATGCTAGGGGTTATTTCCCTCTAGTTGACAATTTAAAGACTCTGGCAAGCTTCACTCGTGTTATAGCTAGAGTTATATTTACTTACACAAAAATACAGAAAACTAAAATCGATAAATGTATATGTATGGATACACCAATTTAAGAATAATATAAGCTGTTTGGTATTAAAAAATATTACAGATACGTATAAATCGTTAGGACCTTTGGAACCGAGAAGTGGAACAAAAAGAAAAGCGAGGCAATGGATGCTCACGTTAATTGGAACTAATACTTGGTTAGGCATAAATCTGCATTTTTGTTATTCGCAGGGAGATATCTGACAAGTTAATTGATTTGCCTTTTCTCTTATATAAGTCTCTCTACCACCCAGCTCCTCCTTGCACTCTATAACTGCTTCTGTCTCTGTTTCTGGAACACTGGGAAAGAATTGTGGAAAAGAGATTCCTGAGCTGTGAAAGGTGTTCGTCTCGAGTGTGGACGTGTAGAGTTTTGTTCCATAGTCTACCAACACTGGGTTTTGGATCTTGAGTTGACAGAGCTGTCCGTGAGCTTTTGACTATACTTACTTTTTTTGTGTTTGTGACGTGCAGGGCCCCTAAGAGGCAGGGCCCAGGCCCGGGGGCCTTCTACATCTAAGGGTGTTTACATCTCAGTTTGTGCCGAGTTTAATTCAGCTGAACTTAATTCCAAGTTTTCTTGTGCACATACAAAAAGTGAAGCTGTCCCTATCAATGTGTCGGGTCTAGCAGAAGATGAAGAAAATCAGAGTTAAGTGATACATTTTTATATTGGCGTCATCAGATGCCTCTAGTATTAGTTCGTTCCAATTATAGTTTGATATTTGCATTCAATTCACAGGATTAAATAAAGCTTTTGAAGATTCCTTCAAAAGCGAAAGGTGAAACATTTGCCATTATTATTAGTAAAGTCATAGTAAATTCATTTAAGAAGTTCAGTGTTTGCAGATAAAATTACTTGTTTTGAGGGTCATGGATAAAATGCAAATTTGAGGACAGCACAACAGCATGGTGAAAACAATGTTCTTGCTAAAATTAAGAAATTTATGGAACCGAAATATACTTGGAATTAGTCAAGGCACAAGCATAATTTATAATTAGTTGTGCATAAGCAAGCTGCAATATTCTACCAATGAAAATAGAAGATGCAGTTGTCAAAATTTACAAATGTTTCTATTTATATGTTACAGCAACTGAAATGTGAAATTTTTATGACAAAACTGATGTTGAATTAAAAATACTTAGCATGACAGTATTGTGTTTTCTCTTTTTCCTGGATGTCGACAAGTAGATTTTTGAAATGTTCGAGGCTCTGAAGAACTACTTTGTAAATCAATCTAAGTGTCCTACATTGTCATTGAACATTTTGTGAGTGAGTCCTCTAAATTTTATTTCATTGTTTTCTCAAAACCATTTGGAAATCTCTAATCAAAGCATTCAAAGAATGTTCACATTTGAAGATTTTAGAAAAATAAAGTCATTGCAAACAAAGCTTGCAAAGAGAAAAACAGTGAGATTAAGCTATTCAAAACAAGAGAGGAACTAAACAAACATGGAATTTAAGATGCCTGCTTACAACTGTTCAATGATTTCCCAACGGGTTTACCATTATCCTTAAAATTAAGACTAAAATCCTTCAAATCCCAAACAACTGACTTACAAACAGACTTGGAAGAAACCCACTCTAGAGTTAGGGCAAAGAGTTGCATGTAAGGCAGTATTTACTTTGTAGGATATGTTGATACAAGGCTGAGATGTGGTCACCAAGGAGGCAGAAGATAGGAATGTGGGTGCTGGGATTGGCTAGGAATGCAAGGCCGGCAGCAAGAGCTCATTCAAGGGTTGGCAATAAGGTGACCTGGTATTATATTGGGACGGTTTGCAGAGCAACCCTGGGAAGGAGGTGGGATGGGGAATCAGGCAGAGCAGGGGCTCCTGTCTATACTTGCACTTTTTCCAAATACTGAAAACCAGGGCTAGGGTCAGGCAAGATTGCTACAGAGAGCACAAAATTCAAGGTGGCATTCACTCTCAGATGTGTGCAAGTACACCCGAAACCCCAGCAGTGACAGTCTCCTTAAATGTTGCGCTGTAGATACTTCTCTGGCCTCAGTCTTGTCCAGACTCTGTAGAAAACACTTTCTACACCCCAACAAGGGCTTTCAACTCTAGCTCAATAGCATAGTCCCCAAGAGAGTTATCCTTGAGTAAGTTTTCATGTAGATTGTAAAATGTAGACTCCTATATCTTCACTTCAAAAGTACTGAATCAGAATCTCTGAGGGTGGAATTCAAGGACCTGTATTTTTAATTTTTTTTTAATGTTTATTTATTTTTTGAGAGACACAGAGACAGAGTATGAGCAGGGGAAGGGTAGAGAGAGAGGGAGATACAGAATGTGAAGCAGGCTCCAGGCTCTGAGTCGTCAGCACAGAGCCCGATGTGGATCTCAAACTCACAGATGGTGAGATCATGACCTGAGCCGAAGTCGGCCGCTTAACCAACTGTATAAGTTGTATAATACCAACTGTATAACTGTATAATACCAACTGTATTTTTAAAAAGGGCTTAGGTGATTCTGATGCATGAGACGCATAGGAGTCACTGGCCTTTAGCACTTAGATGGTTTTCTTCATTCTTGACCTCACAACTTGATCCTGATAGGCAACTGGGTAGAGGATCTAATTAAACACACGCCTTTGTCATACGCATTCTAAATTAACTGAGAAATAGCTGCAGGATCCATGTGCAAATTAAAGAATATCATCACCAAAGAAGAAGCTACAAAGAAAATTAGAAAATACTTGGAATTGAGTGTATCAGAAATTGTGGGATACACATAATACGGTGCCTAAACAAAAATGCATAGCATTAAATGCTTATATTTGAAAGGGATTCTCAAATCAATGGGCCATGCTTCTACCTCATGAAACTAGCAAAAGAAAAATAAATTAAACCCAAAGAAAGTGGAAAGAAGGAAATAATAAAAGAGCAGAAATCCATGAGAGAAAATATGAGAGAAAATCAAACCAGAAGTTGGTTTTTTGAAAAGATCAATACAATTCATAAGCCAGACTGATCAGGAAAGAAAGATAAAATGTAAATTACCAATACTAAGAATGAAAGAGGAGACATCAGTAAAGATCATACACACATTAAGAAGACAATAAGAGAATACTGGGGACAGCTTTGTGCCAGTAAGTTTGATAAATTAGAGGAAACATTTTGAAAGATGCAAATTACCAAGAGCTCATTGAGGAAGATACAGTAATCAAGATAACTTTACAGCTATGAAATAAACTGCTTTCATGATAGACCCTCTTTCTTCCAAAACACTACAGATGAATTCTACTAAGCACTCAAGGAAGTAATAATACCATTGCTATACAAACTTCTCAAATAAAAGAGGAGCAAAATTTTCTCAACTCCTTTTATGAAGCCAGCATTATCCTGATACTGAAAACCCGACAAAGATATAACAAGAAAAGAAAACCATAGACTAATATCTCTCATTAACAGAGATGTAAAAACCTTTAAAAAAGTTGCATATTAAATCCAGTAACATATGAAAATGATACTATACAATGAAGAAGTGGGGTTTACCCCAGGAATGCAAGGCTGTTTCAACATTTGAAAACAGATCAATGTAATTTATCATATTAACAGATTAAAAAAGAGAAAAATGTTCATTCCAATTGTTGCAAACAATTTTTGACAAAACTCAACATTGATTTTTAATAAAAACTGTCAGAAAACTAGGAATAGACAGGAATTTCCTTTACAGTTAACCTTAATGGGGAAAGACTGAATGCTTTCCCCCTCATACCAAGAACAATGTAAGTATATTTTCTCTCATTACTTCTATTCAACATGGTACTGGAGGTCCCAGCTAAAGCAGGAAGGCAAGAAAAATTAATAAAAGGCATACAGATTGGATAGGAAGAAACAAAACTTTCTTTATGAAGAGATGGAATGTACATCTATATAGAAAATCCAAAGAATCTACCAAAAAGCTACTAAAACTAAGTGAGTTTAAGAAGGTTGAATGCTTAAAAAATGCAAAACACTAGCAATGTCTAACTGGAAATTGAGGTAATCAATATTATTTACAATATCATAAAATATGAAATACTTAGATATAAATGTAATGAAATATGTGCAGGATTTTAATGTTGAAAATTATAAAACATTGCTGAGAAAAATTAAATAAGACCTACTAAATGGAAAGATATATCATATTTATGGATTGGAAAACTCAATATTTAGATGCCAATTCTCTCTGACTTGATCTATAGATGCAGTGTAATCCCAATCAAAATCCCTGCAGGATTTTTTGCTAGAAGTTTGCAAATTGATTCTAAATTGATTTGTGTATTTATGTACAAAATATAATATCAGGTTTTTATTGCTAGATAAAATGCTGGCAACATTTACTGAATGTTTACCATGTTCCAGGTATTGTTTCACCTACTTTGAATGCATTAGGAAATCAAACTGTCAAAAAAAAACTGTCTCAGGGAGGTAGAATAGTGTTATCTCCATTTTATGGTTATGCAGACATAAAGCAGGCAAATAGCTTGTCTGGGTTTATCAGCTTTTAGGTTGGGGAGTTTGCCATTGAATCCAGGCAACTGAAATCCAGAGTAGGGCTGTTTAAATACTTGGAATCACCAGTTTCTGTACCAAGTAGCTATTGCTACAAACAACCACAAAATCTCAGTGGTGAGTAATAATAAGCAATGAATTTCCACATGTCTGCAGGTTGGCTGCTGTGGCTTTGCTGATTTTGGCTGGGCTCAGATGGGCTGCTCCAAATGTAGGTAGAGTTCATGTCTGCTCCACGTGTTTCTCATCCTCCCTGAATTATTGGCTTAGCCATGGCCTGTTCTTTACACGGCAATAATGGAACGCAAGAAAGAGGGCCTCCCATTAGAACCAAGGCCCACATCACTCTTCTACTATTTCCACTTTTTAATTCCCCGAGCAAAAGGGGAGCAAGTGGAAAACTGTAGGTCTCTCTTGCAGGGCAAGGGAGCCCCACTCTGGTATCTTATGGGGAAGAGAAAGCAAGCCCTGGAGATTCCTCCCACAGGCAAGAGGTCTCCAGAAAGTCAAATGCAAGAGGAGGGGCCATTTGTGTCAGTGACATTTATACCACCCGATGGAAGATTAACAGATGGCAGCTTTTTGTTTATATTCGTGTCTTACAGGGAGAGGAATGAAGGGGGAAAGCTTCTGTCCACCACTTCTTTAAGGGCATAGAAGTGTTAGGAGGACTTTCTATTTAAGAGCCAATCAGGAACGGCAGGAAGAGCTTTATCTCTCACAGAGGGTGAGGACTGGGTTCTAGAGTTCACAGCATTCCTCTTCCCTTACCAAACACAGAACTAGTAACAAAGAAGGGGCACAAGAAATATTTGCAGTTGAACAATGAGATAAGCTGTTGCATTTTTCACTCTTGAAGAAACTCCAAATTTCCCTCTTTCAAACCTCACTCCTGGGGGTTCTTCTTGGCTTTGCAACACAAATAGTTGTTTGCATTCTGAGGAGCATTTTGGCCATTTGTTTCAGTTGCCCTGAGTTCCCCCAAATGGCACAAAAGAAGCTTGTCCTGCTGGAGTTTAGAACTGATTGCAAAACTAACCCTGGCTAGAGAAACCGGCAAATTCCATTTAGTGTGTGTGCATTTTTGTTGTATTTGTGTTTGTGGTGTGTGTTTGTGAGTATGCACTCTCTGAACGGAGTGTCCATAGGAAGAAGAAAGGCAAGATGTTGCCCAGCTGCACTGTTCTGGCAAGACTTTTTCACATAATTCTCCATGGAAGTTTCTGCAGTGCTCCTCTCTCTTCCTGGCTTCCTGTTTCTATAGAATGGCAAATATTTGCTGAGTCTTTCCAGCTGTAGCCTACAGCCACCACTGAAACAACTTTGGACTGCCCATTCTGAGGTGGAGGGTGTAGGATGGGAAGTAAGGAGCCCTGTGCTCTTATTATATACACCAATCATTAGCAGAAGGAATTTTGGATAGGCAACTAGTAGTGTATGCTCCGGATGTTTTATTTCCAGCAATAGCTTTCAGCCTCAGTTTTCTAAGAAATCATAACAGAAATGCTAATGTTTTTAGGATAGAAATGTAGCTACCACTCCCTTCTGGGTTTCATTCAATTGACTACAGTGCCTGAGACCCAATTTATCCTCCTCTTTGGACTCTCTGAATCTCACTTGTCTCCTGCACCCTCTGCCACTTGTGTAGCTCTGGCAAATGTCTCTGTGAGGCCCAAGTGGTCTCCTTTCTGGATGCTGAGGCCTAGACCTTTTGACTCCTTCCAACGTTCTCCAATTGAAATATAACCAATGGGGGTGGGATCTAGTTTTCCCAGAGACTCTCGGAGAACTCAGGTAGTGCAACAGGGATGTGCAGGTGAGTTCATTCCACATGGAGTGAACTTCGACCTATAGGAAACAAGAGGCAGAGGTGAGTTGGCAGGTAAATTCCTTCTCTGTTTCGCTCTTCCATGGATGGTTCGAGACACCTCTTTTTTGTGCATAGCTTGTCTGAAGTCATCACGCATGGCTAAGTGACTCACTGTGTTTCTTTGAGAAGCAGTGTCAGTACAGCAATGCATCATTTTACATTTGCAGTTAATCGTTCCCTGCCTCACTTCCTTTTCCCCCATGCCCTCCTAGGATTGCACTTCCTAATAAAGAATTAGCACTTAGGCCTGGACTCAGGCTTTTTTTTCTTATAGGAAATACAGTTATTTGGCAATATAGGAAATATTGTCAAAGTTTCTGCAATCTCCTAAAAGCAAGGTTTCTGATAAATTGTGTAGACTAATGTGGCCTAGACCTGAGACTTCTGACCTCCTACCTCCAATGCATATACTTGGGGTCCACATTCAGGCATGCTCATGGGGATATGACTGAGCTTGCAGAACAGACTCAGTAATCAACTAATTATGAAGAACGGAGGCCTGCCTCCTACCTAGTCATAGGGAGGACAGAGAGTAATACACAACACAGGTATCCCACCATGGGAATACCTGGCTTGGTGTTCCTTCTGCATTGAAACAGGGAGTGAAAAGGTAGGCAAAAGCAAGAGGTGCTCTTAACCCTGAGTCCCAATAAGTGAGATGGAAAGAATAATGGGAAAGCCCTGTTGGACGGGCTTACATCATAGAAGCTGGCAGCAGAAACAAACCCTGCTTTCCATATGCAATCCATGAGTCCATAAAAGAGGAAGGGTGGAGCCATATTCTCACATTAGAGGCAGGGAGGTCCTGTCTAATGGTAAGTATGCCAGATTAGATTACCATCACTCAGATTAGTCTCTTCTCTTCTCTTGGAGAGGAACAAAAGATTAAAAATGAAAAGGGAGTAGAAAGCCCATTCTCTAGGGAAAGCTAAGGAGAGAAACATAAGTAGAGTCCCTGTAAGAGGAGATAATCTCATTTCTTTCTTTGAAATGGTAACTATAATTTTAAGAAATCAGAGATATATGTTAGAAACAGGAAATTTGGATTTCAGCAAGACCTGTGTCAGAGTCAAGACAATCTTGAAGTAGGTTTGTTATCCTTGGTACTATTGACACTTTGGACAGGATAATTCTTTGTTGTGGGGACTGTCTTGTACACTGTAGCATATTTAGCAGCATCCATAGACTCAACCCACTAGTTGGAAGTAGTACCCCCTCTCCAGTTGTGACAATCAAAAATGTCTCCAGACATTGTCAAATAGCGTCACCAGGCTACCGAGTCACCAAAGTGAGGAAAGGAGTCATCTTTGACCACCTTCCCTCTGTATCACTACCACACTGCATTAGTCACGACACTTTTAGTCTTGCTTCTTTCATGGCTCTTTAAACATCCATTGTTCTCCAGCCCCAAGAATACTGTCTTAGATAAAGCCCTCATAATCTTTGGTCTGGATCCCTGTCCCTGACTCCAGTCTTACCTCCTTCCAATCAGTTCTCTACATAATGGCAAGAATTATCTTTCAAAAACCTTAATCCTTTGTGTAGGCTCCTTCAAAGCTTTCCCATAGCCATTAGGATGTAATCTAAGCTCCATGCTTTGAAAACAAGGCCCCTTGTGTAGGGCTGAAGTAGGGTGAGGCAAGCAAGACACCTTGGGTGCAAAATTTAAGGAGACACTTATTCTCAAAGAACATGCAAATGCAGGGTTGGCACTTGAGAGTGAATGCCACCTTAATTTCTACTTCCTTGGTGGCTCCCATGCCCCAGCCTGGTTGCTTTGCCTTTGCACTGGCCCAGTTACTCTCTCTGGTCTGGTCTTTCATCACACATCCACTCAGATCCTCATTTCTAACTCAGCAGGTGGCTTGTGATCCCCTGAATTCACCTTATTCTTACCACTGTTACTATAACACCTATCTGAGCAGTGGATTCTTCCTGAGCCTTCAGATAATGATAGAGGGACAGAAATCCAGAAAATATTGGTCTCATGATGAATCCCAAACAGCAAAAGGGCAGAAAATATGATTTTTTTCAAAATTTTATTGTAGTAAAATCCATGTAAGATAGAACTTATGATTCATTGTACCATTGAATACATAATCACCACCACCATCTATTTCCAGAACTCCTTTAATTTTGCAAAACTAACACTCTATACCTATTAAAAGATAATACCTCATATTCTCCCCTCCCCTAACCCCTGGAAACCACCGTTCTACTTTCTGTCCTTATGATTTTAACTACTCTAGGTATGTAGAATCATACAATATTTATCCTTTGTGTTTGACTTATTAAACTTAGCATAATGTCCTCAAGATTCAACCATTTTATATATTAGAATTTTCTTAAGATTGAATAATATTCCATTGTATGTATATATCACATTTTTAAATTCATTCATCTGTCTGTGGACATTTGAGTTGCTTCCACATTGTAGCATTGTAAATAATACTTCTATGAACAAATATCTCTTTGAGACCTTTCTTTCAATTCTTTTGAGCATATACCCTGAAGGAGAACTGCTGGATCATACGGCAATTCTAGCAAATATGTTTTAAGCCTAGCTCAAAGACATTCATTTTGACAAAAGCTTTTACATGTAAAGCAAACAAAATATTGAAATCCATCTTTTATTATAGTCATTGCCATAACAACATCATATCTCATAGCAAATGGTCATTGTGGTGTAATTTACTTTAAAATAATTCAGCAAAGTTAGTATGATATATATTTGTATATGTTAGTTTTTTTTTTTAATGTTTATTCATTATTGAGAGACAGAGAGCATGAGCGGGGTAGGGCAGAGAGAGGGGGAGACACAGAATCTGAAGCAGGCTCCAGGCTCTGAGCCGTCAGCACAGAGCCCCACGCAGGGCTTGAACTCACAGACCGTGAGATCATGCCCTGAGCCGAAGTCGGACGCTCAACCGACTGAGCCACCCAGGGGCCCCTGTATACGTTAGTTTTAATCTATACCCTACGGCGGTTGTTAAAATTCAAAGTTTTCTAATTGAGAACATTAATTCCAGGGATTATTCTCCTTTGAAAGACCCTAATCAGAAATCAACATTTCCAAAGCAACTACTGTAAGCCTGAAAATATCTTTATCTCAGATCAATATCACAAGCTTTGTTAATTAGCCTCATGGATGTTAGAAATAATTTCTCACTGGTGAAATGCATGGTATTCAAGCAGTGTGCATTAGCTAGAAATATTGTTTAGGAAGTCCTGCCCTTTGCATGATAGAAGTCTAAGAATCTGGTAAAGCCAGTAGCCCACAGCCCTTGAGAATGGCACTCTAGACTTAGAATTCCAGACTGGTCCCTTGTTTAGCCAGTTATGGGGGGGACTTGGTTGTCTGAATATGACTAGAGATTTTAGTAAATTCAACAGCTCCAGTATTGCACATGTATCTCATGTGAACCTTTCATGCAGTATGCAGTAAGAGCAGCTAAAGGGTCACCAAATTTGGACTTCGCTGAACTTCCAGGACAGACTGTATGGCCATCTAGGTGTCTCCTTCCTATGAATGTTTATATGAATGTCAGAATTTGATCTGACATTTGATTTTAAGGAGACCTATTGCTCCTACTTACTTATAAATATTGAATACTACTCCTATCCATCCAAAAAAAAATCACCGGTTTCTCAGGTCATTTTGTGGTTAGTGATTTATTGGAAGTAAAGGGGAGGGTTGACCTGCGTAAGTAATCTTCATCCCAATTTGGATATGCTTGCCTGCTTGTCACCCAGTAATCCCATCATCCTTTGGCCCTTAGCATCTTGTAAATACAGCCCTGCCCAAAAGAACTGGGAAGAAATTGTCCCCAAGGAACTAGGTACTCCAACACTTTGATAACTTGTTCCCATATAATTGCCTCCCCAATATCCAGCAATAAAGCTCATGTAAATTTAAGAATTACAAATAGATGAAAGGTGAAGTTACAATGCTCTTTTAAATTTTATTTTTATGGCCTTGGCCCTAGGAAATACAAGATTTTTAGATGTACTAAGCACAAATGAAGAGAAACAGTGTACATTAAAAGTGTGTCTGAAAGAAAAAACAAACGTTTCATGGTGCCACAGTCAAGGATCATTGAATTATTTAAATGCAAAAATCATAGAATTCCTATAAACAATTAAATGGAGAAAAAGCAATATATGATTTGAGTAATAGTTAACATTTTCTTTAATTGTTTAAGCTGGAACCATATTTTATGGGCAGCAAATTACAAAGACGGAAAATTCATGATACAATTATAGAGTGTGTGATTGGTTTTCATATATTGCTTACAGAGTGAGTCTCATGGATTACTGTCATCATCAAATATAACCTGAAACCATATCAACAGGACACATTTTAATGATATGCACATAATTGCTATTGTTCTGGGTGGTGATTTAGCTGAACCGGTAAATAGATCACTTAAAGGATATAATTAGTATTATATTTACAGAGGTGAATTAATTTTTGTGCTTTTCTCTTCTTACTCTGATGCAGATTATAGATCTTGGAGAATTAAGGCTGACAGTTTGCTCTCATCTTGCAATTGTCTCATGCACACAGAGAAAATGGCACCCCACTTAAAGATGAGGCTGGGCTCAAACATATCAACACATGAGGTTCTAATGTCTCGTTCTTCAACCCTCTGGGCCTCAAGGTAGAAACTCCTATGCTGCCTCTCCCCACCTGAGGGTCCTTGTATCAGCTGTCAGACTGAGTTGTAGCATCAAACCAGTGAGTGTGGTGGCATCATGAGAAGGGTATACTCCTGAGGTATAGGGGAGGTTACTAAGAGAAGGGAGAACTTGAAATTTGAGGAACGGTGGGCCCAAGAGTGACTCAAGTAGTCCCTCTCTTCCCCCACTCATTCTTTGTTCAGTCTCTCTCTCCAAATCATCTTGGATACCAGTGCAAGGAAAACATGAAATGAAATTGAACAGCATGCAGCAGAGCCCAGGCCTCAACCAACCTGTCAGCTAAATGCAGGTACGTAAATGATGGCTGGTAAGACCAGCAGAAGAATTGCCTAGCTGAGTCCAGTTCAGATTGTGAACAACAAAAATATTTGTTACTTTGAGACATTAAGCTTTGGGATAATTTGTTATGTAAGAATAGATAACTGAAACAGGGATAATGAATGTCATACAGATTTTTTAAAATATAATAAACCCATGTCATTCATGAGGTGTGTGCCCTAGGCTCTTCTTGAATACATTATGGCATTTAAACTCACTCATAATATGAAGTCAGGTAGGACTAAAATATTTGAGCAGCCTTTTCAGATTTAAGAGGATTTTTGAATATAGTATATTTGTAGTCTATTTATAAAAGATCTCATCACTTCACATCAGCACCAACATCAATAGCTGCCATCATCTGAGGGAAGCTTTCACTAAGGAACAAAGTTTGCCTCTTATTAAAGCTTTCTGTGTAGATGCAAGAGAGAAGAGCAAAACCACTTGGAGATGTCACTAATGGGTGGTCAGCCAGGATTATTTACTAGCCTACCATCTTTTCAATGCTCTCTTGTGCCTTAGCTAAAGTATAAATTATGAATGCCATGGACATTCAGGCTTATTCAGGAATAGCTGGAACCATGAGTGTTAAATCCACAAATGGAAAGTGTAATGAACTGGGGTGGGTGCAGTTATTGTATACCTCATATTCTGTCCTTCCCTCCCCAACTTTCTTCTTGTAGCAGAATTTGTTTTGCTTACGGAAAATCCATTCTGGATGGACCGGGTCAAGATGACCCTTCCCCCTTGCCACAGGGTTGGGCATGTGATCCGATCTGGCCATTCAGCAAACATTGGGTTCCTTTGGAAAATGTTGGGAGCCTCTGGTGGTTAGCCATTGGTAGAAGCCACATATCCTTTCCCTATAATCCAACTCCCAGATAGTATCCTACAGTGAAAGCAATTCTTAGACTAAATCTTACAAAGAGTACAAGTATTTAGTAGCAAGAAGCTCCAAAACACATTACTCAGTCTGTTCTGTAGTTTAGGGAAGCTGTGTTCTTACCTATACACTTAAAATAGCACCTGGCATGAGAGTCCTTTGTGGATGCCTCAATATTCTCACAGTAGGATAGGTCAGCCCTATAAGTGGGCCTGGAGACAGTTCTCCTTGAAGTGGAGCAATATAGGGCTGCAGGGATCCATCCCTTAAGTGCTGTCCATGACATTAGACTGCCAGTCTTGCCAGAATCCCCTGCAAGGGTGGTGGGAATTCTACATTATTCCTAACCATTTACTACTTTGCACATTATTTATCTATATCATTTTTTCTAACATTCTTTATCTTAATTAGGAAATATTTCACGTGTAGATTTGGATAATATACGTTAAGTGCTATATCACCTCATCTGTTGCTGAATATTTTCTGTTTACCTGTCTAGATTGTACTCTCCATGCT
Source organism: Paguma larvata (assembly GCA_030068075.1). NCBI lineage: Eukaryota > Metazoa > Chordata > Mammalia > Carnivora > Viverridae > Paguma > Paguma larvata. Next base: position 14,789,883 of record CM057830.1, read on the forward strand.
TTCTGTTCCTGCTTTCCGGCCTGGGAAACTGACCTGCATGGACTATATCAATGGGCTTCCTTATCCTCTTGCTTCCAGTTGGGTTTGACTAATGGTGAGCCCAGCAGGTGATTGGGAAGAAGGAGGAGAATGAGGTTAGGATATTTATTCCCCAATTTCACCCCTGCAGAGCTACCCCAAGCTGGCTATGACCCATCTTGAAGGTCATAGCTCCTGTCAAGGTAGCAGTCTACATGACTTTCTCCTTCCAAGTTCTAGTAACTGATTCTTTCTCTCATCCCTTTGTGTCTAGGGATGGTAAGAGACCTGTTGTTACCAACTCCTAAATACTATACTATTCTTTGAGATTTTCCTATATCCTGTTCATACCTTCGTAAACCATACTTTTATTAAATATTCCTTGAATTATGCTAATTTGAGTGTGCATTTTCCCTGCTGAGAACTTGGGAAGGTACTGATTTGTGATTAGAGTACTTATATTCTAGTTAGTCATTGCTGGGGTGTTGATTCCCGATTAGAAGATTTCAAATGCTAACTACTCCTAATGTGGAGATCAGACTTGATTTATACACATATTTCACACTGTTCATACTGGAACATTTAAAAAATAAACCATCGCACAGACAGTTTAACACAAAACTTCTTGGCAACAGTGACTAATTAAAAAATGGGTCTATAACCCTAGATGGACCAACTGGAGCTTTCCCAGGAATTTTTCTAGGACAAATAGTAAAGGGGCAACTTTTTGCTATTGTTGTTGCTGTGATTGCTAGATATAATGGCAAGTAAGTCTTGAACTTCTAATGGCTATATCTTCCACCCAGAGAAGAAAGCTTACCAGAGAGAGACCAAAGGTCAACAAAAGACAGAACTGAGAGATGGATAGAAAGAGACAAATTCCTGGTTGTATCATTGTACTCCTGGATCCAGCTATGTATGAATCTGAAGTCTTCTCTTTGAACATCCCAGTTATGAGAAAGAAATAAATTTCTTTTTGGATTGTGTATCTAAGCTAATTTGAGTTGGAGTTTATTTCACTTGCAACTGAGTAAGTCTTGACAAATATAACAAGGGTCTATTTTCATAATGTTCTTCTATCTTTAGGAGAAAAGGCTGTACCTATACTGGTACTTGAAATGAGTTCAACCAATGCAGGCAATTGTTATATCTTGACAGAGGAGGTGGAGATGTTATCAAGGAAAGATGGCCAGCTGCCCAGGCTGGGGTCAGCAGGCTGGTGACATCATCATAAATTTGCACATTGAGACTTCAACATTGCAGGTCTAGAAAATTGGTCCCATTAGTGTGATGGAGACTAATCAAGTTTTAGGGGAGGGGAATCTTCCACTAGCCAGTCTCATAGAGACTGAGACATAAATCTAAAGTAAATTCACAATAGAAAATCTAACTGTTGAGCAGACAAAAAGTTTGTCTCTGGTTGGTATAGTCTCTCTCTTTTGGCAAATCTATTAAAAATGCCAAAATATTATCCAGAAGGCTAATTGGAGAGCAAGGAATTTGAAGCAGAGATCAAGGAGTGAAGGCCTGGGGGTAAGGAAAGAGAGAGTCCCTTCCATAAGTAGAACAGTGAGAGTCTCCAAGCGGCAGCTGCCTGAGGAACTTATCCTAGGATGGGGGTTGCATTAGCTCCCCGTGGCCACTGCAACAAATCACCACAAACTGGGTGGCTTAAAACAAGAGAAAACTTTCAGTTTCCCTGGGCCAAAATCAAGATGTTGGCAGGGCCACATTCCCTCTGGAGGCTCTAGTGGAGAATCTATTCCTTGCCTTTCCCAGATTCTAGTGGCTTCCCCATTCCTTAGTTGGTGGCCACATTACTCTAATCTCTGCCTCCACCTTCACATCACCTTCTACTCTGTGTCATATGTTCCTATACTTTCCTCTTATAAAGATATATGTGATGGAATTTAGGGCCCACCTGAATAATCCAAGATAATCTCCCCATTTCAAGAGCCTTAACTTAATCACATGTACAAAGTCAACTTTGTCATATAAGGTAATATTTGCAGGTTCCAGGGATTAGGGTGTGGATATCTTTGCAGGGGCAGGGCAAGGGGGGCATTTTCAGCCTACCACAGAGTTAGATCTGTTAGCATGGAATGCCCATTTTGGTTATTCAGGGTCCCTTGACCCCTAGATAGTCATGGAGACACTGACTGATTCCTCCTTTCTGATTGTTCTTTTTCTTATTTTATTTTATTTTTTAAATATTTTTTAATGTTTATTTATTTTTGAGAGACAGAGAAAGACAGAGCACGAGCAGGGGAGGGGCAGAGGGAGAGGGAGGCACAGAATCTGGAGCAGGCTCCAGGCTCCGAGCTGACAGCTCAGAGCCTGACGCGGGGCTCGAACCCACGAACTGTGAGATCATGACCTGAGCTGAAGTCGGAGGCTTAACCTACTGAGCCACCCAGGCGCCCCTGATTGTTATTTTTCTAACCCCCAATGTGAGCATCCTTCTTCTACCATTAAAATCTTAAAAAAAAAAAAAGAAGTGTAATCCAATCAGCTTTTTCCAATCAGCTTTCTAAAGTTCCAGTCATACTCCAGTCATTTTCCTTGAGACCATTCTCAGAATCTTTTTTATGGGATGTGAAGATCCTCAAATATTTTCAGCCACAAGTTTACAGGGAGTATACAGTTTATTTTGTTGAATCCTAATCATACCTGTTACTTAACCTCATCCCTTTCTGGATGTGCCTAAATGTCACCCCTCCATATATTGACTGCAACAGACATTTTGAAATATCCAATACCAAAATCTCTTCCCATCCATTCTGCCCTCCTTTGCCTCTCTATCCCAGTGTGCGTGTGCATGCGCATGTGCACACACAGAGTTTCTTACCTTTCTGGAACCTTCTGGACACTGCTCCCACTTCTGTAACTCTTTTGGCTTATTTAGATTTAGGCAGAAATGAATCTTTGCTTTTTGTCAAACATCAGTATGAATAAGATTTAGCTTGATTAACACTCCCAGCCAGCTTTGAATTAGGTAGGACTACAAGTATGAACAACAAGCACCCTTGTTATATTCTGATTTTTTTTCTTACTTAGCACAGAACATTTAAAACACCTATGATATTGGAAAATTATAAGTCATTCCTTCAACTGTGGCAGGCATGATAGCCATGAGTAAACTGTTTGAAAATTTAAAGGGTAGAAAATAGAACAAATAAATTTGACAAGTTCTTATTTTCCGTGTATAAAGATTGATGATGAACAAATCTTGTTTGTACAAAATTTATTTGTACTGTTATTGGCCTTTGGAGAAAGAAAATATTTAATTCCACTATGATTGTAGACTACACTTCTTGGGACTCATGCCTCTCTTTATCGACACAGGGTAGATTTGATTCAATATTTAATGTGTAAACACATGGCTCAGTCTCACTGATGACCACTTCTGGTCACCAGGCCCTGGCTGAGTGCAGCATCTCCATTCAACAGAGGTCTCTGTATTAGTTTACAAAGGTTGAGGAATTTGTGCAACTTTTTTTTTTTTTTTTTTTTTGCTACATACATATTTTCTCTATTAAGCAGATGACTTGAATTGTTCAGGTCACCTTGTAATACACAGTATAATAATGTTTTACCTGTTGCAAAAAGCAATTTCCAGAGAAAGCTTAACTGATGCTACCTTCTTGCTTAAAATATTCATCTGTGATGCCTTATGACTTACAGAATAAAGAATGAACTCATTTTCATATATTCCTGTCTCTCTCCCACCTGCCCCCAGGAAACCTTTCCCATCTCATCATCACTAATCACTTGCTATTATGAAATGATCACTGAATATTAATTTCTACCTCCTTCTTTCCCTTCCTCCTCCCTCTTTCTTTCCTTTCCTTCAAACCCTCTTTCCTTTCTCTGTCCCCCGCTTCTCTCCCTCCCTCCTTCTCCCCCTTGTGTCTTTCCACAGCATACTCATAGGGCACCTCTATAGTATGATGGACTCTGCTTGATTGTAGTAGGAGAGATGCCATCATCAGTGCAGCTCCTAACACTGTGGGAAAGATGGACAGAGACAGCACTACTTACAGTATTTACACTGGTGGATGAATCGCCCAACTTTGCTTGAGGAGATCAGCGAAATATTCAGAGAAATGGTGACTTGTATCCTGAGTTTGAAGAGCTCACCAGGTGGACAAAGCCAAGGCATTTATTGTTGGCAGAGGCAACAGCATGAATGCAAGAGCAGAGGCAAGAAACATCTTTCCTCCCTCCTCACACATATATTTAACTGAATAGGTCTGAGATACAGCACTAAACAAGAGAGACGATATCCCTGTTCCAGGGCAACACATCCGCTAGTGGGGGAATGGCATGTGATTTGCTGAGACCAGCATGTCTCAAATGTATCCAGGGGCACCCTTGTCCCACGAGACACTTCACACAATGTTCAGGAAGTGTTGCAATCTCAGTATTCTCTCCTGCTGGAGATGCACAATGTACAATTTCACAGTCAAGGCCCTGGGAAGCCCTACATCAAGAAACCTGTTATCTTCATTTACTCAGCATTTCCCAAATGCGTTTAAGCAGGGGAGCCCTGTTTTAAGTAGTAGTTATTAATATCACACAAAGCTAGTTTTCTAAATGAGGCTCTGCAGGAAATACTCAAGTGTTCCATTCTTCCAACCTCTTTACCTATTATATCAGTTACCTATTTTCATAATAATGATGCATAAAAACAGTCATAAAACCAGAGTGGCATACAATAGTAAGTGCTTCATGCTTGCATATCTGGGGTGGCTGGCTAGGTGGCTCTGGTGGTCCAAGCTGACCTGGCTCAGAAGTCTGGAGTCTAGCTGGCTCTTGTCTGGGACAACTGGGAAGAACTGGCTTTGCCCTGCTGGCTAGCCAGGTCATATTTTCCTGGTGGTGACTGAAGAATAAAAGGCAAGTGGAACTATGTAGGCACATTTTTTCAGACCACTGCTTTGTCAAGTCTTCTAACATCGCAATGTCGAAAGCAAGCCTCATGGCCGAGTCCAGGATCAAAATGGCCAGGGAAGGGGGGCCCTACAAAGTCATATGGCAAAGGGTGAGGATACAAGAAGGGGGAAGAATTGGGGCCACTTGAGTAATAGACCACACCTTCCTAGAGCCCCAGGTCAGGTATCACCTCTTCCATGAATCGTTTTCTGACTTCCTCAGACCCATGCCCATTTTTACCTTCTGAGATTCTCTACTACACATCCAGTCCTTACTGCAAAGTTGAGCCTTCTCTGGAACTCTCATCAATTCTTGGCTCGCTTCACATTGGCTCCCGCAGTTCAATGACAAATCCCTTGAGGGTGGACACCATATTTTACACTTCATTTGTACTTCCCAGACCACCTGGCACAGTGCTAGGCACGCAGAGTACATTTACTAAAGACTAACTGAGGTCAGAAGTCTCATTAGATGCATGTGAGTCAGAGCCCCATGTCAGGCTGTAGCCTGGGACCACCCAGCTGCTACCACCTAGGTTTGTGTCCAACTATGGGGCCCGGACCAGCTCCAGGAGGGCTGGCTTTTGCATCAGGCAAATGTAAGAAAAGCCCTGCTGCAGAGCCATAAATTGCTCCTGTGTGCGCACTTCTTCACTATTGTTGTGTTCTCAACACTTGCAAGGACTCTAACCACTTCCCTTGAACTTCAGGCCATACACGAACCTCACCTATCTTGTGGTAGTGTTGCTCCTAAATTCGGGCCACTCAGCTCATTCCTTCCTGTCTCATTGTGGTCTTCCTGTCTCTTCTGACTGTGGGGGCCTGGAAGCCTGGTGTCAGATTCCTTCCTTGGCTATGCCATATTTCCGACCCCACAGTTGCATGGCTGGAGAGAAGAGTGGTGGTGTGAGCAAAGTAATCTGGATCTGTGCATCTTAAAGTGACCATGGACCTGCACCTGGAGGCTACCCAGTGACAGCCTGACCCAGGGCCCTGGTTTCCCTAAGAACTGGTTAAAAATGCTGACTCTCCTGAATGAGACTCTGCATTTTCACCAGACCCCTGGAGGCACAGCCAAGGATGAGAAGCAAGTTGGAGGAGAACCAGCACCTGGCGACAGCTCCCCAGCCCCCATCTCTGTGACCAGGGTGAGTTACTTCAGTTCTTTGTTTTCTCACCTGTAAAGTGGGAGAATTGGACAAACTGATCTCTCTGATGTTTGATTCGATGTATTAAATTATGTTTGCAGCAATTCAGACTGCTTTGCTTGTCGGATAAACACAAAGGTGTGGAGAGTGGCAGAAAATTATATTCTGCACAAAGTCAAGAACTTTCAGAGCCAGAGGGAACTTTATTGAACATCTCTAGCTACCTCTTGTTCCACAGAACAGGAAACAGGCTGCACAGCCACTTCGGGTCAAGCCTTGCTGAGAAGAACATCCATCTGCTGTCTGAACCCTCACTGCATAAAGTGTGGTGCCTGGACCATCAGCATCATTGTCATCTGGGCATGTGTGAGAAATGCAGATTCTTGGGCTCTAGCCCGGAACTTCTGAGGCAGAATCTGCATTGACCAAGCCCCCCCCCCCAGGTGATCTCTATGTACAGCCAAGTTTGGGGAGCCCTGGGCTCACTGACATGGCCACTGGGCATGCTTGAAGACAAATGAGTCCCAGAACAGAAATGTCATTTCACAGGCCGTGAAAGTGCTGGCCCTAGAAGCAAAGAAACCTGGATTTGAGTATCAACAGGACACTTCCAACTTTGTGGTTTTTAGGAAGTTACTTAATCCTCTCTGAGCTTCAGTATCCTCTTCTGTAAAATGTGTAAAGCACTTAGCGTGCTGTCCAGCACTTGGGAAGTGCTTAGTAAATGTTAGCACAACAGGGCTTAGTGATTAAAGGCACTGATTCTGCATCCAGAGTGCCTGGGTTTATAATTCTTATTAGTTGTGTGACCTTCAGCATGTCAATTAACCTCTCTGTGCCCCAGATTCCTCATCTGCAAAGTGGGGATAACAAGAGGATTGTGATGACAATTTCATGGGTTAATATCTGTAAAGGATTTAGACAGTATCTGGCATACAGTAAGAGCTAAGCGTCTGTTAAAAAGTTATAATATTGTTATTTGATAGACTTGGTGAAAGGAGGAAATCCAGGCATGTATAGATTTTTTAAGCTTCAACAAGAGAGGGGTCCACTTCTCTCTCAGGTAAGGGAGGTCAGGAAGTACGCAGCACTGTGTTGGCTTTCTGGTATCGTTAAGACCCAGACACCTATCTTTTTGCTTTGCCATCCTCATCATGTAGATTCTGCCCTCATGGGTGAGGATGGTCCCTCCAGCTCTAGCTCACATTCCCCTGTACCAGGATGGCAGACCAAAAAAGGGGCTCTGTATTAGTTAAGTATTACTATGTAACTAGTTGCCCTAAAATGTGGGAGGTAAAAATAACAAACATTTCTTATTTCAGAATCTGTGGACCATAACAAGGAGAAGCTTAGCTGTGTGGCTGTGGCTCAGGGTCTCACAGGCTGCCACTAAGGCATCAGCTGGGGCGGCGGTCATCTCTAGGCTCAGTTCAGGAGGCTTTCCTTCTGAGCCCACTCACATTGTTTTTGGCAGGGTTTAGAAGGTCCCCTTCCAAGCTCACTTATGTGGGCTTCTCCATAGGACAGCCTCATGATTTGGAAGCTGGCCTCTCCCATTAGAAGTCCAGCCCACACTCAAGCAGGGGGACTGCACAAGGGCCTAGCTACCAGGAGGTAGGCCGTCATTGGGCCATCTGAGACTCTGCCTATCACAGGCTCTTCCCTGGGACCCAGCTTCCTTCAAGCCACCACCCTGGAGCTCCCACACACCACTTTTCCTTTTAACTCACAAGCTAAGACTTGGTCATGTAGGCATATTGAGTTGCAAGAGAGGCTAAACAATACAATCTTTCAGTTAGATGTGTTTTCATCTTGAATTTAAATCAGAGTTTCATTACCAAAGAAGAAAGGGGGAAATGGTTAGTTTACTTTCTAAGACTTTCTATAGAGGGGTGGGTCTCAAGATCTGGCCTCCTGACCATCGGCATCAGCATCACCCGGGAAACTGGTTACAAATGCAAATGTTCAAGTCCCACCGAGATCTGCTGGCTGAGAAACTCAGGGCCTAGAGCTTGGTGCTGTGTTTGAGGAAGTTCTCCAGGGAATTCTAATGTAGGCTCAAGTATGAGAAACACTTCCAAAGAAGACAAGTTACTTGACATTCATCTGAATGTTTTAATAAAACCTAGTTTGTTTACAAGCACCAACAACTTGTCTTTAGCATCAATCATGAACTAGGAGGCTTTTAAAAACTGAGGTGGGGGGTGCCTGGGTGGCTTGGTTGGTTGGGCGGCCGACTTCGGCTCAGGTCACGATCTCACAGTCTGTGAGTTCGAGCCCCGTGTCGGGCTCTGTGCTGATGGCTCAGAGCCTGAGCCTGCTTCAGATTCTGTGTCTCCCTCTCTCTCTGCCCTTCCCCTGTTCATACTCTGTCTCTATGTCTCTCAAAAATAAATAAAACCTTAAAAAATTTTTAAAAAACTGAGGTGGGCACTACTAACAATTTCATTACAATTCACTTTGTTGTTTTCATCTTGAGACTGCATAGAATTTTATCAGGTGATAAGCTCCACTGTACAGATAAATTAGAGGAGGTCATGAATAAAGTTTCCTTTATGGTGAGAAATGAAATATAGTTTCTCGGTGGCTAGAATTCCATACCCAAATGTTAGAGCCATAGCAGAGATATGTGATAGACCGCTTAAATACCTGAATCCAGTAGAGCTGAATGTTTTAATCAAAACTCAAGAAACAATAAATGAGAGCAGGCAATAAAAATTAGGTGCTCTGGGGGTGCCTGGGTGGCTCAGGTGGTCGAGTGTCTGACTTTGGCTCAGGTCATGATCTCACGGTTAGTGAGTTTGAGCCCTGCATTGGGCTCTGTGCTGACAGCTCAGAGCCTGGAGCTTGACTTGGATTCTGTGTCTCCCTCTCTCTCTGCTCCTTGCCTGCTGACTCTCTCTCTCTCTGTCTGTCTGTCTCTCTCAAAAAATAAATAATACACAATAAGAAAAAAAATTAGGTGCTATGATCTGAATATTTGTGCCCTCTCCACCAAATTCACATGTTGAAAACTAACCCCCAAGATGGTGGGGCCTTTGGGAGGTGATGAGGTCATGAAGGCAGAGCTCTCATAAATGGGATTAATGTCCTTCTAGAACAAGGCCGAGAGAGCCCCCTTGCGCTTTACATCAAGTGAAGTTATAGCTCAGAGGTGCCATGTATGAATCAGGAAGCGGGTTCTCACCAAACACCAAATCTGCTGGTGCCTTGATTTTCAACTTCCCAGGCTCCAGAAATGCAAAAATAAATCTGTATCCGTTACAAGCTCCCCAGTCCCTGGTGTTTGGTTGTAGCAGCCCAAACAGACTGAGACAAGGGGAAATTTCAATAGCCCACAAGTGGATTGTTGGGAGGGACGCACGTAGTGCGGAAGACAGAACGTGGGGTCTGCAGCCCAGTTCCACCTGTCCGTGCACCCAGATTTCAGTAAGATTCGGGACTGCTGAGCTCCACTTTTCTAAAAGGGAGACAGTCACAGCTGCAGGTTTATTTGAGAGGTGAGAGAAAATTCTCTGCTGTGCTCCATTCAGAGCACTGAACTCAATCCCTGGCACATAGTAGGGGTCGACAATATGATGTGGTCTCTCTTCTTTCCTTTTACCTAAATAATGTGCAGACAGATGATTCATAGTCATAATACTTTAAAGCAGTTTCAGAACCTACAAGGAAATAAACTTGATTCTGATTTCCTTATAAGTCTGTATTTTCTTTTGTTTTATTCCATCTCTCCTCATGATTCCAGTTTACGTCAAGTTACGTGATTCTTGCTCCATTTCGTGTTTACCATTAATTGCTATTTTTTCTTTACTGTTGTTACACTCTGGTTTTGCAAATGGATTTTGCCTTTTAAACATGCTGGTTCTTCTTTGTTTTGCTTTGTTCTCTTTTGTTTGGCTCTCCTGTGAGTAAAATATTCCTGACAATCTCTTGCTTTTGAAGAGCTGAGGGGAGCAATAGGAATCTATCATTTCAGATGTGCCTGTACCACAGGAAGGAACAGTGACCTCATGCTGAGGTGACACACTGCTGAAAACAGCTCCATGTCTTCCTATTCCTGCATACATCTGGTGTGTGTGTGTGTGTGTGTGTGTGTGTGTGTGTGTGTGTGTGTCGGGGGAGCACTCTCCACCTTGCCCACCTCTCCTCTAGCACAATGAGCCACCTCCCTCTTCAGCTCCTTGTTTGAAATGGCTGCCACTGTTGGGGGAGGCCCTTCAACTGCCATCCGAGAAGGGAGCTGCTCTGTTTGCTGAATGCAAGGCCCCTTCTCTCAGAGTGGGACTCGATGGTGGCCTTCTGAGGGCACCGGGCCCCAGTGGGGTGGCTACCCAGAAGCCTCGGTCTTTGGCCATCTTCTCTGCCCTTGTTTCGGCCTGGCTTTAGCTTTGACCCTTCGGCAGAGGTGGTGCATCCTGTGCAGAAGAAAGGGTCTTTCCTTGGGGGCTGTGGGATGTGTACTTAATAGGTTTTCTTTGAGATGAGGGGAGTAGACTAGAAAGGTGTCTGGTTACCGTGTGGGAGCAGCCCGTCCTTGGACCCTGTGTGTCACCTTGGGGTCTGGTATTAGGCAGGGTCTAGTCAGGGAACAAAAGCCACACCAGTTATTTGAACAGTGAGGATTTCTTATGAAGACATTGTTAACTAGGTATAAAGTTGTTAACTAGGTAAGCAAAAGGATAACAGAAGAGCTCTAAGGTGTCACGGGGGTAGCAACTGCAGGAAGCAGCTCCCACTCTTGAGACTGAAGGAACAAAGGAAGATTCTGGAAACAGGCAAGCTTAGAAACTTAGAGGAGGGCCTCATACTGCTGCAAGTCAGACCTCTGAGGAGGGGCAGTGCTCGGCTGATGCTGACATCTCCAAGTTAAGGAGGGGCTTGTGGGGCTCGACACAGACCCCTGAGGAGCGGGGCTCCTGCTGGCAGAGCTGAACAGTGAGCAACTGCAAGGCAGAAATGTGGTTTGTGGAGTCCCGGCCCCAGCATCTCAGAGCAGAGTGTGGAAGGGTGGGTTTGGGACTGTGAGAGAATAAATGAGTAATTGGACAGTGACTTAATAACTGGCACGAGTCTTTTTTTTTTTTTTTTTTTGACAACTGAACAAATCCTAGGACAGTGTGTCTCAACTTCAATGTGCACACGAGTCACCCAGGGACCTTGTGAAAGGGCAGTGGGTCTGGGGGAGGGCCTAAGATTCCGCATCTCTAATGAGCTCCCAAGGATGTTCCTGCGGAAGCAGCGAGATCCTAGAAGGCTTTGAGGCACAGGAAGGATCCTTCCTGTCAGGTGTGGAGAGTAGCCCTGTACAGGACTCCTCAGGGCTGCTTGGCTGAGTCCTCATGCTGCCCTCCTTCCTCGCCTTCCTGATCTGGGGCTTTCTCATTTCTCTCCTCCACATCAGATGTGACAGGACTATGCTGGCTGGCAGGGATTCATAGTGCTCCCAGGTGAAAGCCTGGCCTCTTCTAAGTGGCAATAGCATTTTAAGCTGAGCCATGTCATGCCTTCAGTCAAACAGGGATAGAGGAAGGGACCCTATTGATGGCTGCCAGTTTGTGATGAGCCTACAGGGTATTTCTTCTCCGATTTTCTGTTTAAGAGGTAAAGAAGCAGCCCAAACATGCACATGATCTCTACACAGGCTCTCAGTTCCATATTCACATTTTTCTAAGGAGATCATCCCGCCAACTTAGTTTGAGGAGGGAGCAGATTGTCCTTGAATAGCTTGAATTACAAGACCATGCTTCATAAATCAAAGGTATAACGAACAGGGTCGCAGCCTTAGGCAAACCAAATGGGAATATGGGAGCGTCTGGAGAAAACAGGAGCCAAGCCATGAACTCAAAGCAGCCGGGGCCAACACTAGCTCTTGGTGGCTTTGCTATGAGATCTCAGATTGGTGTTGAGCTTGTGGCTCCACAGGAGGCCCTAGATCCCAAATTCCCTCTTTGGTGGCTATCTGAAGGTGGCCTTTTGCTTCCTTATCACAAAAGAGCTTTCAAAAGAGAGTGGGTACGAAGGCGAGTAGGCAGTTGGAGATAAATACTACGATTCTGAAACCTCAAGCTGCAAAATACAAGTTATTTCTCACGTAGGTCATGTATGCTTTTCATGATGGTGTCCCCAGGGAAACTTCCTCCTGGCATCTGAAGTTACAGGGTTTCAATACATTTCCCCCTTCACATATTAAGATTTTTATGTATCATCTCTGCAGTCTTCTGAAATAGGAGCCGAGTGACTTTTTGTGGGACTGACTTTGCAATGATCGAACTGGGCAGAGAGATGTCAAATGACTTTCCAGGGTTCCAAGGCGGCAAAAAATTTGATATAGTCCACTGTCCTAGAGAAATTAGTGCTCCACTCCAAGGACCCTGGAAATATGGCTGCTTCATTCTGGTACCCATCTTTTAAATCAGGGATCAGCCTACTTGTTCTGTAAAGGACCCAATAGTAAATATTTTTGCCTTTGTGGGCCATATGGTCTCAGTTGCAGCTACTCCGCTCTGCCACTGTTTGTTGCAAGAGAGCGGCCACGGACAATGTGCAGCCAACAAAAGTTTATTTATGAAAACAGGCAGAGGGTTAGATTTGGCCAGAAGGCCGTATGTTGCCGACTCCTGCTTTGTGCCAATGGCAAAAGCGGACAACATGACACATGAACCTGATTTAACTCTTAAAGGAAAAGAGAAAAGAATATGAAACAGAAAGGAAGAGAGAAGGTGCCAGGGAGACACAGACAGGTGGGAATAGGAGAGCCACGTGAGAAGGAAGAATGGGAAACTGATGGATAAAGTCAATGGAAGGAGACAATAGATGAAAAGAAAGAAAAAAGAAGGAGGAAGAACTATTAAAACAATTTTGATTTTTTAAGACCAATAAGATAAAAGAAAAGTAAGTTTTGAGCCTTACCCAGAGCTGTGGGAGAGCCAATGAAATTTTATCATAGTTTTTCTGTGTAAGATGAATTTACTTTCCTCAAACCATTTTATTTTCAAATGACAAACTTAAGAAAAAGCAGGCACAAGGAAGTTTGCAATATTAAATCACTGTCATGTTATGCCTCTGTAAAAAAAATTGTCCAACTGACTGTTTAGCTGGCTAACAACAATTTAGAAATACATATTTTATGATCAGGAATGACAAAATCTAGAAAATATTTCCTAGGAAAGAAATAATGTTTTAGCTGCCTGATAGCAAAACAAGTCCTTTGTTATTAATACACTGATGCAATGACGTCTTCACTATTTCAGAGATAAAAATGTGTCTTTTTTTTTTTTTTGGAGATGTCAAGTGCTTGCAATTGCTAAAGTTATCACAAAGTCTTGGAGACTGTTCTTATTGTTTTGCAAACATATCCTCCTTCTACATACTTTGAAAGCTGATTTCAGATCCCTTTAGAGAAGCTTTCTTCTTCATACTTTCCTTATTGGCTTTATTGCTTTCCTGTGCCAGCAAGCGAGCTATCTGAGCCAGCAGCACAAAGACTCGAAAACATTTGAAGACACAATTCGTGTTGTTAACTTTAGAGAATGCGTTTTTCTAAAAACACAGGAATGTGGGGGCTGGGAAAATGCATGACTATGGACAGTGAGGCGAATCAAATAGGACTTTATGATGCTTGCATGGTTTTCACTCCTCCACATTAGAATTCTGGAGTATGCCATGTGCCCAGAAGCCTTATGGCTACTGGTGTCTCTTTCCACTGGGGGCAGTGGGACACAGGAGTTATGGGCATTGGCTTTGGAGACAGACCAACTTGGCTTGACTTGCAGCTCTGCCAACTTACAGGGCAGGTGATATTAAACTGGTTTGTGGCTCACCCTGCTCATCTGTAAAATGAAAATGACGATATGAGTATCCACCTTAAAGAATCTTTCGAAGACCGAATGAATTAAAATATATGTGAACACTAGGAAGATGCCTATAGAAAGCACATAATATATGTTACTATTAATGAGGGATGGAGAAAAACTGGATTTTCTTATGAAAGTTTGTCATCAATGGAATGGTGTGTGTGGTTTTCTTTGTTTGTTTGTTTGTTTTTTTCCCAACCAGGCTATTAAATACTGGCAATGTATAGTTTCACAGTGTACAAGTGTAATGCAAAATTGCCATGACAATTTTTGTGCTGAGGCAATATTGCAGCTAGTGAGATTTTAATAAAGGACAATTACTGCTGATTAAAAGTTGCCATGACATTAACGTATTGGTAAGTGAGACTGATTGTATTTAAGGGTTGACTTGGGCCCAGACATCTCCTCTCAGCTCTAGACCCCTTTTGGATATTACAAGTCCTTCAGACTCAAAGTATCCCAAACTCATCTCAAACTCAGTCCAATTCCAGGGAACCCTAACTCAGTGGATACCTCATTACCTGCCCAGTTTTGCAAACCAGAAACTTGTAGTCATTGACCGTTCCCTATATCTCATCATATCCAACCCACCATCTTGCCAATTTTAGTTAAATAACTCTCAAATGTGTGCATATCTTTCCATTACTATTATAGAGAACCAATGTGATTCAAGCTACAAATACCTCACATAGACTATTGTTAGCCTCCTAATTGGCCTGCAACTATCTATTCTTTGCCCCCATTAAATCTATTCTTCATAAAACCCAGATTCAGTTTTATTCTTGTAGCTGACATCCACTTAATCAACCTTCTGGAGTCCCCAGGGCTCCCCATTTATTCCCTCTGTAAAAATACACAATCCATTCCCATGGCACACTAATTGCTCATTGCTGGTAGACTAGTCTCCAGGATGCTCATATATTTCAGCTCTTACAAGTTGAGCTGTATGTTTACCGAGAGCTGCTAACCTGTTTTTGTCAGTTTTTCAAAAATAATTACCTCATTTAATGAAGTATTATGTAAGTTGATGAAATATGGACACATTCATATTTCAGAGAATGCTTTCCTCTGAAAACTAGGTTAAATGCTTTGGGAAGACTCAATAAAGGCAGATTGTTATAAAGAATATTGTTCAATTAAGTATGAGTGAGAAATCTCCAAAAGATCTAATAAAATAAAACTCTAGAAGGATTCTGCACCTCAGAAAGCTTTGCAAATGTATTTTAGTACTTTCTTAAAAGAAACTGAAATGGAAAGCTGTAGACAACTCCTTAAAGATGAGAAAGAGGCCAAATAAAGGCAGTAATCTAAGCCATACTTAAAGACAAAGTCTTGAATTTTCATGGAGAGATTGGGGTATGAATGCACATTTCAAATAAAACATTAAAGATACTCATGCATCATTTCTAATGATTCTTATTTTATGGAGCTTTTTCAACCAACTAATCAACTGCCTAATCTTCTGTATGGATCACATATCATACTTTGAACTTAATATATTTGGATTTTTCTCTGTTTATTTTACCTTATACATCAAAGTCCTTAAAATGGCCAGTAAGGTCTGGTCTAGACGAATTGGCCTGACCTCATCTTGAAACCTCAAGGTCATCTTAAAAGTTGTCTCCCCCTCCCCCAACCTGGTACTAGCCAGGGCTGACTTTTTCCACAGGGACTTTCCATGTACTGTTCTCTCTGCCCTGAGCACTCACCCCTTTGCTCTTCATCCCTTAGAGTATTCCCTCCCTGAGGAGATCAAATCCCTATGGTGAATGTTTTCGTTACATCACTTAATTTCTCTTCATAGCTTTTAGCACAGTTGCAATTTTATATTTATTTTGTGGTTGCTTGACTCAAATCTGCTATATTAGTTTCCTAGGACTGCTAAACAAATTACTACAATTCTGGTGACTTAAAACAGCAGAATTGTATTCTCACACAGTTCTGGAGGCCAGAAGTCTCAAAGCAAGGAGTTGGCAGGAACGTGCTCCCTCTGAAGGCTCTAAAAGAGACTCCTTCCTTGCTTCTTTCAGCTTCTGGTGGCTCCTGGCGTTCAGTGGCTTGTGCTGCATCGCTCCAGTCTGTGCCTCCATCTTCACATGACCTTCTTCCCTGTGTCTCAGAGTCTTCCTCTTGTCTCTCATAAGGACACTGATTAGATTTAGGATCCTAATCCAGGACGATCTCATCTCAAGAAACTTAATTATGTCTGAAAGACTCTTTTTCCAAATAAGGTCATATTCACAAGTTCCAGGTGGACATGGCTTTTGGGGACCACTATTAAACCCACCAGATCTATCTGCCACCCTAGACCCTAAGTTTCACAAAGGCAGAAATTTTATCAGTCATTGCCTATTGCAATGTTGGACTTATAGTGGGTCCTTAACAAATATGTATACTTTAAAAGAATAAATGACTTGTTGGGTTGAGCACTGGGTGTTGTATGGAAACCAATTTGACAATAAATTATTATTAAAAAAAAAGAATAAATGGATCTCCTGTGTAGTTTCTAAACTGATTAAAATTATTTATCAGTTAAACAGTAGTGTTGGATTACTGAAAGGCTGAAGTAGATATACTGATCACATTTTAAGTAAACAGAATTCATTCATCTCTACAAAAAATTCTATTTCTCTACAAAGGAAGTACCTGCTATTTTGAAAATGTACCAAGCCCTCTTTTCAAATCAATTTGCCACCTATTTTGTAATCCTTTAAAATAAAGCTTTAAGATCTAAGATAGAATTCCTTCTGGTTTGTTATCCTTCATTTAAAATTTAAAACAGGGTCTGTTTACACTAGCCCAGTTAGCATTCAGTGTTGAAGAGAGAACCACAAGGATAGCAATAGGAGAAAAGGAGTGACAGGAGGCGATACTAAGAGCTAGGAACCACACTGTCTCACAAATGCAAATACCCTACCGTAAATGTCCTTTAAATAAAGTATCTTAGACTTATAGATTTCTTGACAGTGATGCTGCTTATTATGACTATTAGAGCTCCTAATAATACATGGAAGTTTCACTTAGGGGCAAAGTGACTCTGAAGTAACCTCCCTCCTGAAAATTTGAAGTTCAGTCCACCCAAATGGCCAAAACTTTTATGAAAATTTTTGCCTTTGAGTTAAATGTGGCACAGCCAGGGTGATTTCAGCATTGTATTTATATATCCTGTAATTATAGAGAAATGTATTTATACTATAAGTTACTGGGTAGAAGCTGTGCCTAGGTTTCCAGTCATGAGCTGGCACTGTGGAATGTAAGAGAACAAGAGAGGCAGCACAAATAGTAGAGGTGTCATTAGTGACCACTTTCAATACAGCAGGTCCCCGTCAGGTGAGGGAAGGCTGACTAAAAGTCAGTCACTGGATCAAGGAGTCCTATCCTCTTCCTGATGAGAAGCAACAATCGATTTCTATAAAGTTTTCTTTTGGCTGATGGATATGGGAGTGGGTTATTAACTTCTTTTCATTCCCAAGAGCTACAGAGAGGAGGCACTTGGAAACCAACCAGGAAAGGCTATAATGTCCATTAGCAGATAATGACACCAGCAATTTAGCATTTATTAAGCACCTAGGTGGTCCCGAGCACTTAACCTATATTATTGCAAATCCTCATAACAACCTGCCATGTCGGAGATTCCTAGGCTCAATTTATAAACAGGGAAACCAAGGCTCAGAGAAGTTAAGAAACTGGCTCTAAGTCACACAGCTAGCAGATGCCTCTTAGGGCTGGAATCCAGACTGTCTTCCTCCAAGGCCATGTTCTCCACTTTGCCAAGCTGCCTCCCAAGGCTTGCTGTCTAAGGACAAGGCTGGTGCTTTGGTGACTTATTGATGAGATAGTTTCAGATAGTTTCTTGCTTTGCAAACTGAGATATTTTTACCACAAGACATATGTGGTGATATGCCAGGGTAAGCAGAACCATGTAATAAACTTGATGTATCTTTAATGCCAAGTCATTCATGGTGTATATTTTTTAAAAAATAAAAATTTTAATACTAAACAAGAGACCGAAAATATATCTCCTGCTTTGGGATACTGCTTTGGGCTAAGCCATCAGATTCCAGGTATGCAGAGAAAAGAAATCACTTTCATCCTCCTCTACCTCTTCACTGGCTTCTATAGGAAAGCTTAAGAGATATTGCAGTAGTATGGGAAAACTTAGTTATGTGGGTATATCAGTCAGGAAGGCAGACCCACTCTAGGTATTTCAGAGGGAATTTAATACAGGAAATGGTTTACAAAAGTGTTGGCAAGGCACAGGGAACATGAGGGAAAGGCGAGGAAACTCCAAGAGTAGTAACAGTAGGAAGTTACCTTAGAGACCGGAGAAACCATTGCTAGGACTGGAGAAGCCTGAGGGAAGAGGTGCTGTTACCACCACCCAGGAGCATGCTCTTCACTGAAACTGTCCCAATGCTGCTGATGCTTTGAGAATCCTGGCACTTGCGAAAACACCACAGGCCACTGGAGCCTGCAGTTGTGTGTGGTGTGACCCTACTCTCACTGGAGCTCCCGCTTGCTAGCAGCTACCAGCAACCATCCATCACCACAGCTGCTGGAAAGATAGAAGGCCATGTGCCATGCCACAGACTCCATCAGAGGCTGGAGAAAAATGTCTTCTCCCTTTTCCCCACCTTCCAATCTGCTGTCATTCTCTCCCATTGGCAGAACCCAACAGGCCATGGAGTCAAGGAAAGGTAGTTTGCAGGTATCCAGAGTCCTCCAACAAAGAGATGAAGGGTGAGAATGGTGCACTCAAGCAATTGAGAGGTCACAGCCTGTTATGTTATTATTAATATAAGGTATTTCTGTGAAGGTTACCTTGTATTAGTACCCTGTATTTCTTCCCCAAGGAAGTTAGAGCATATTCGTCTCATTCGAAAGAAGTAAATACAAGTATTCCTTGATTTAACAAGTCTAGATGGTGAGGGGGATACCTATTTTTTTTTTTTAGTGACAAGCCTTTATTAAATGCTCCAGTGTCAAGTCTCACACACGGAAGCATGGAAGTGCCAAAGACATCCATTGGACTGACTTCTTTGTACAGCAAACAATCCTATGATGACCTTATTGAGAATAATTTCCTTAGGGTAGGGTTTCACACACTGTACCCTACAGTTAATATGTATTCTACAAAAAAACAAACTTTCCATGGGGCAAAACCTTCCTTCTGGTAAATGATGTATACTACAGCCTCCTTGTTCTTGGCATTTGCATTGATTCTGTTTTCTACAGTTTACTGAGATATAATTGGTATATAACATTATGTAAGTGTAAGGTATATATACAATGTGATGATGTGATATACATGCATATGGCAAACTGATTACCACAATAAAGTGAGTCAACACATCCATCACCTCACACAGTTACCATGTTTTTGTGAGGTGAGAAATTTTAAGATTTATTGTCTTAGCAACTTTCAAGTATACAATACAGTATTATTAATTGTAGCCAACAAGCCCCATTGCTGCTGTTTTATAGCTTTGCAGTGCACACGTACGTCAGAGTTTTTGAAAAGTTCTGCAGGAGACAGCCCACTTTAACCTAATCTTTTTTGATCCCGGAAGCCTCTTTTCTCTAACAGCTATGAGCTCTGTGCTGCCATGGGAAATCACCATGAGAGCTATCTCAGCCAAATTTTCCAAATTTTCCTTCAGGAAATCATAATGTTAGCTCTGAACTCTATTCTTTGGCTCCAACTTTCTTTACTTTGTACCTTGGGAAAATTCTTTTTCCCCCTCTGAGCCTTCATTTCTTCATCTACTAAACGGGGCGAGTAATATCTACTTCCAGACTTATTCTAAAGACTAAAGGAGACTGTATGAAACTCTATGGCACAGTGTAAAGTACCACACAAATAGAAGGATCCTGGGCTTCTCAAAGATCTGTTTGAGGTCCCCACCTCATAAGGTTGTTCTGGATGCTTCTCTACAGCAGGCCCTCTTGGGCAGAGTCCCAGTCGTGGAGCACTTTCTTCACCTTCCTGTGATTCAGCACTTAACCTGGGCTTCTCACGCTCTTCCTGCTCACTCTCAGGTGAGTCCTGAGAGCCGTAACTGATTTACCTGCCTCTCTTCTCTCTCCCCCTCAAGATCATCCTAGACACTCTTGCTGCAGGTATCATTCTAAAATATGTCTTGATTTTTTCATTCCCATACTTAAAATAAAACTTTAATTAATTTCCCTTTGCTTACTGCATCAAGTCCAATTGTTCTTAGGGAGACATCTAAGATCTTCTAAACACATCGGCCCCTCACCACCAGCACCAAAGTTCTAGTCATACAACCAATCCCTTGCTCTCTACTAAAATTCTAAGAAACCTAGGTTCAAACTCTGACAGAGCCACTTTTTAGCGATGTGACCTCAGACATGTTACTTAACATTTCCATGCCTCAGTTTTTCTCCTCTGTAAAAGGGGGTAATAATAAAACTTATTTTATGGGATGACTCTTTAGGATTACATAAGATAATGTGTATTGACTATTCCTTGCAGTGTGAAGTAGTCAAGAAATATCAGCTATTAATATTTTTGTTACTATTAGAATCTTAAAATTTTCTTTCTCTTTTCTTGCTGCTGCTCCATCTGGGGATGTCTTTAAAATCTTACTCATTTGTTTTTAATATAACTTTAGCAAATTATGTGAACACTCTCAGCCTTCCTTTCTTCATCTACAAAATGGAGAAAATCATATATACTTCACAGGATTGTTCTACAGGACACACGAGACCATATAGAAACGTCTATGACAACATATAAAGTAACTTGTAAACTTGCTCTGTCAGCTTTCTTCGGCCATTCCCTGCCTATTCATCTTTACTTTGATGTTCCCTGAATACTAGAATCTAATAGAACTTTGTGCTTCATTTTTGTACTTGTCATATCACAGTCTCATTATAATTCGCCTTGGTATTTATATACATGTGGAGATAGGAATCTTCTTAAGAGTAAAAGTGATGTCTTCAGCTGGCACAGTGCAAGACAGCAGAGTAAGTTTGCCGAATTGAACTGAAACCCAAAACCTTAATTTAGCTTTAGTTGATTACATGGGCTGGTATGTTTTATTTGCCTATTTCTTTACTCCAGGAAAGGAATTTCCAAAGGTGAAATGTCAGTCTTCACTGAAGAGGTTACTGGTGTAGACCGCTGCTGTTGAAAGGGTGGTTCCCAGACCAGCAGCATCAGCACTGACTGGTATCTCGTTAGAGCTTAAGCATCTTGGTATTGACCCCAGACCTGCTGAATCAGATCCTCTGGGGATGCGTAAGAATCTGCACTTTGACAAGCTGTTCAAGTCTTACACATGCTAAGGTCTGAGAAGTCCTGGTGTAGACAGTTTGAAGGAGGGAATTCTCATCCTCTTCATCTGACATTTTATACAGAAGTGTCTATCCGAGTCAATCAACCGAAGGCAATTTATTTTTAGCAAAGTGAACCATGTTTTCACATAATCCAATTTCTTAAAATCTGACAGAGTTTTCTCTAGTTCCCCAAAGTATGAGGAACAGTAATTTTTATTGGTTTATTTTATCTGTGGCAAACATTAATTTAAAAAAGAAAAATAGAGTAAGAGAAAAAAAAAAAACCACTGGCACCCGCTGGTACTTTGTTAATCACTTCTATACAATGAAGACTTGTTTTTGCAAGCATGTGAGGCTGTTGACCATATCCTCCTTAAACGGCTTCTCCCAAACTGTTAAATGAGAGAAACTATCTTTGGTTTTCTCTTTTTATACTTTGAAAGCTTTATCCTTCCATATTGCAAACAGTAATGGTTCACGGCTGGAACCTCTTATAAATGTTGTCTTCTCTGCTGCGGGAGTAAACACTTCAGAGCTTAGATACTAATTACTGTCACATGAAAAGCAGGAGACATATTGTGACTTCTTGGGCTGTCAGAAAGCTCTTCTTGTAAATGGCAGCACTTCACAGGGACTTTTATATGATACAGTTTATAATTTCCATGGGTGATCTGTTATTTTAAAGTACCAACAGTAAGATTAAGAATGTGTCGACACAAAAGCAGCACCAACCAATGCCCTTCGGCCACCCTAAACTTGAACCAGAAAATTCCCTTGCCTTTTAAGGAAGATTATAATTTGCCAAGATAGAAAAGGCGGTTACAAAAGGATTATGTTCTATAATAAGTTTAGGACAATCCAGAATTTTCTTCAAACAACTGCAGACTGTAGCATGATTTGTTTACATATTTGTCCTGACTGGGTAATTTGGGCATAGGTAATTTGCTTCAAACACAAGACTAAGAAAAAAGATGGCTAGCTAGCTCTGGCAAGAGTTTTGCCTGGAAGTTTGATCTATTCCTGAATTCTGGACCATTTTGGGGTCTCATCCTTCGGTAGATTTCCAATAGAATAAATCATACAAGGTTTTTGTGAAATGTGTATGACTTAACGATGCTGGACTTCCCTAAGCAGACAGAACTAAGTGCAATTACGTGAATTAATATTTGTAAAGCACATTGCATAATGCCTGGCACACGGCAAGTGCTGTATCAGTGTTTGATAAATAAATGAGAAGCTCTACTTTGAATCAGGGAAGGTTTCATTCATGCTTCTAGAAATATTTTGCATTAGAAAATGGGTGGATCTTGAAATAACGGGTATACTGGGGTTCAGACTGTAGAACACCACAGTTCAATTGGCACATAACCTTTATTTTTGCTCATGACTGTCATGTATGCCAAATTTCTACTTGGAATTCCCAGTGGCAAAGCAGAATAGGAGAAAGCACATTGCATCTGTGGTCTTATTCTAGACAGTACTGCCACTTATTAACTGAGGACTTTGGGTAAGTTGTTTCACCTCTTCTTGGTCCTCATTTTTCTCAGATGTAGAGGCTCACGTGAGATAATATGTGTCAAAGAGCTTTGAAAACTTGAAAGCGCTGTTCATATGGATGGTTTTATCCTTAGATACTCAATTCCAGTACAACCGTGAGAGGCAGCCCACATACTTGGTGAGTCACTGGGGATGAATAGCTAAGAGTTGACATATTTCCCAGAGGGATGGGGGATCCTGTAGCAGGAATGTCAGGAAACTCCCTTTGGGTGAAATGGTATGGTGGGAGAGGAGGGAATTTATCAGTTACTACCATTAAAACCTTTTCAGAAGGGTTATCTAAAATACTTCAGAAGTATCTTCTTCACTCACAGTAAGTTAATGGAAAACATCTATTGTAGTTGTCATTGCTTCTTGCTCACCTAGCATCTATTCTACTCTCTTTTCTTTCTATTCAGGGATTCCATCTTCAGGGATAGCCTGGTTGGTTTAAGATTATTCCCATTCCCCTTAAATGGCTACATGACCTAATCTGGCCAGTGAGACTGAGGACAATCTACTGGGAGGCTTCTGGAAAAAGTTTCCTCACTCACAAGAGACAGCCACAAAAAGAAATAGTCTCTCTTCTTCCTTGGAGTTGCTGTGCCTGGAGGAGATACCTGAAACAGCTGCAGCCATCTTGCTGCTTGCTTGAGACTGAAGCTAACAGTGAGGAACAGAAATGCTAAGGGGTGGAGGTGGGTGGGGAGGTGGGGAGTGGAGTCGATGATATTGCAAGCTGAAACCACTCAACTGACACAGCAGTTCCCGTATGTTATCACATAAATCATCATAGCCACCTTTGAGGCAGTGGTGTTGTCCTCGGTATGTGGGATGAGGAAACCAAGAGGTAAAATTGCTCAGGCTCATCCACCACATAGGTGGAAGATTTAGAACTCAGAGATCTGTTTGACTTCAAAGGCTGGGCTCCGGTTGCTGCTCATCTCCTAAACCTCACCTCAGATAAAAATGGTCAAAAGGCAGTCTATTCACTGTGGCCATGAGGCTAGCAGAGCCTGGGAGTTGGACAGCCTGAGGTTTTTTTTTTTTTTATGTTGGTTTTGCTGCCCAACATTTGACCTTTCTGAACTTCCATTTCATCATGTGTAAGACAGTTGGACCAGATGTTTACTGAGGTTCTCTTTGGTTCTAAGATCTTTCGAAATGCTTGGTAAACCACAGGGAGGGATAAGAGAAAATAAATAACATACACTCGGTATCTTGAGAAAGGGCGCTGGGCAGGATTTCCCCTCTAAGCCTGAGGTTCAGGGTTACAATGCATCAGTGAAGCTGCTGAAGAACAACAGAAGGTTCCATTTGGCTCTAAGCAGGATAAGCCAAAACCAGATAAGAGTTGTCGCTCTGGTGACAGGAACAGAATTAAGAAGAGGCCAGATGAGGGCTATATTCTGTAGGGTCTTCCTCATCACTCCAGCCAGCTTGATCACTGAGTTTCTGATGAAGAAGTAGGTGCTGAGGGGCATTTGTGCTTTCACTTCCTTTGTGTTCTTAAGGTGCTTGAAACAGAGCAGGACATGGTGTATCGAGCACATGAAAATACTTGACTTCTGTTCTCTTCTTACTGATAGGAGATTTGCTTCTGTGATATTATCCTCCGAGACAGCCATAGTGCTTAGATAATCCTCAGCCATGAATCAGCAGAGAGGGAATCCCTTGGAGGAGACACTGGCGGCCTGACCTGGGCCTGAGAAAGGAGCTGAGTCTCTGACAGACAGTGTGCAAGCCCCATATAGTCCTTTCCCCACTTATTCATTTCCTAGGGCTGCAGTCACTAAGTGCCACAAACTGGGTGGCTTAAAACAACAGCTTTATTGTCTCTTTTTTGGAGGCTACAAGTCCAAAGTCAAGGTGCTGGCAGGAAGGTACTCTCTCTGTCACCTGTAGGGAAGACTCCTTCCTTTCCTCTTGTAGCTTCTGGGAGTTGCCGGAAGTTCTTAGCATTCTTTGACTTGTATATTCCTCACTCTAATCTCTACCACCATAGTCACATGGCCATCATCTCCCTGAGTGTGTCTTCTCTTCTTGTGATAGGGACACTAGTCACATTGGACTAAGGGACCACCCCACTCTAGTATGACTGACCTCATCTTAACTAACTACATCTGCAAGAACCCTATTTTCACATACAATCATAATATGAGGTACAATCATATTCTGGGGGTTAGGAATTCAACATCTCTTTTTGGGGGACACAATTTAACCTTCAAGAGCCCCCATCTAGGCAAAGTCTTGCTGCTACCTTATTGAGTTCTTGCTTTATGAGGTAGTGGGTTTGTCTATTTGGGCCTGCTTTTCTTTTTCAAACCCACTTTCTGTGTTTCTTGAAAAATGATTCTGCCTGCAGGAAATTTTGGGGGGTAGAGGAGGAGGATTTGGATGTTTCTGGAGCAGCAGCCAAAGGATGTGGTCCCCTAGAGCAGCACTTCTCAAATGTTACTATACACACATATTCTTTGAGCTTCTTATTAAGTAGCAGGTGCTGGTGCGGTAGATCTTTGGTGGGGTCTGAGAGTCTGCATTTCTAACAAGCTCCCAGGTGCTGCTGGTCCACAGAATAGCAAGGCTCTAGGTCTAGACTACATGACAGTAGCATCTATTTACCCAGTACAACTAAAAATTATCATTCTTGGGATGTTTCAAAACTTCAACAGCATATTAGCCAGAAGAAGTCCCAGTAAACTAAGTCAGAGTATCCCAAAATGAGAAAGAGCAATTTGGCGACATTTTTCATGTTGACAGTGAAGTCAGAAACATCTGTGCACATTCATCTGGATGAATACAGCGTTTTCTACTTTCTGGGCTGTGGTGAATAGTGGAGGTGTACATGTAAGAGGCCCTGATTCTTAGGGAGAGACTGACTTTAAGGTTTAGGGAAATCAAGTAACTTCCTGTCTCAGTATATCAGAAAAACTGTATTTGGAGAAGCTTCTGGCCAAGTTTGACAAGGACTGCCCATTTCCTGCTGTGAGAAGTTAAATAGCCAGATTTCCTTGGGTCTCAATCCTGTTAGATGCACAGTCCCAGGGTCCATTCAGATGATCTCCGAAGGCCACATCTGTGGCTTTTCTCCCACCCACACGTGTGACCCCCCCCTCACTTGCCACCTCCTTCAGACCCTCCATGACTCCAAGATGCTCCTATCCATGGTGTTCAGGGCTGAGACTGGTATGTAGAAGGACCAGGTGGACAGCCCAGGGTGTAGCCCTTGGAAGGTACAGCCTCTGGACAAACTTGTGCAGAGCAGGTTCCAGAGAAGAGCAATCCTGGGTTTGGTTTTCCAAATTCAATAATGATCTGATTATTTCCAGCTCAAAAACACCCATGCACTATTGGCTCTCTGACAATACTTAGTTGGAAGTTTCTAGGAAGATAGCTTTCAGAGTGTTTGGCACAGTGCATCTTTTGGGTCAGAATGTTAGTTTGCACGGTCAGCATTGTGGCTACGGGATTTGTAATAAAAACCAACTCTGTCAGACTACACATCCCTATAACATCTTCTTATAGTTGAGAGAAAGGGAGAAAAAGAACAGCATAGAGAGTTTTGGTTACCTATTACTGGGTAAGAAACTACCCTAGAACTTAGCGGTTTGAAGCAATGGCTATTTTACTTGTTTATGATTTTGTGATTCAAGAATTTGGAGAGGCACAGTGGGGAGGGCTTGTCTGTTCCATGGTGTCTGGGTCCTTGGCTGGGTGGCTTGAAATGACTAGGAACTGGCAGAGTTGGCTCAGTTGGGGTCATATGTCTGGGCCCTCAGTTCTTTGGTGTGTGGCTTCTTCACATGGCTAGCTGGGTCCTCTCATGGTAGTCTCAGAATAGTCAGACTTCTTAACTGCTAGCTGGCTTCCTCCTAGATAGTGGAATCTGCCAGGCCTCTCAAAGGCTTGGCCCAAAACAAGCACTTTGTCATTTCTGCCTTGTTATGCAGGTCAAAGCAAGTCACAGGACATGCCTAGATTCAAGGCAGAGAATAGATTCCATTTCTTGATGGGAGGAATAGCAAAGAATTTGTGGCTGTCTTTAGTCGACCAGAGAGAGAAGTAGAAAGAACATTTTTTATTCATGTTCTATTCAGGTTCTGATCAGATTAAGTCAAGCCCAAGTGGCCAGCAGAATTCCCTGTGATTCCTGAACTCTTCCTCCTGCTGGCCAATTTTTAACTTTGGGGTAGAGAGTCCACGAGTGGTCTTTGAACCTTCAGCCACACACAGTCACTCAATCTTTTTATTTTTCAAAACTTCCATTTTGCTTTTTTGCCTTCTCATATCCAGTGTCTTCTAGACGAAGGGTTAAAAAAATCTTTTACCAAAAAAATCTTCCATCATGTTTTAGCTTTTTTTATAAAAATGATTGAAGCGATATATATTTACATTTTCACTTGCAAAATTATGACAATATTATAGTACATGCAGTAAAAAGTAAAAATACCCCTTCACTTTGACTCTCCATCTACTCACCTTCATACAAGTAGAAACCACAGTTCATTGTGCCTCCCTTTATACCTTGGTCTATACATATATATTCATGTACATATACTCTTGGAGTTTTTTCCTTAAATGAGATCTGACATCATGTATTATTCTGCAAGTTGCTTTTTCCATCTAACAATATGTCATGGTGATCATTCCGTATTAATATACTGACCCATTTATTTCTTTTAACTTGCCATATATTAGTCCAATGAACTGACATGGCATAATTTACACAACGACTCCCCTGGTAATAGACCTTTCGCTATTTGTAATTGTTTTCCAATGACAATAAATGGCAATAGAAATAACTATTCTTGTATATGTACTTTTCTGTACATGCATAGATGTTTTTATAGGATAGATGCTTAGAGATGTAATAGCTGGGTCAGAGTATGGGCATTTGCAGTTTCAACAGATGTATGGACAATCGACCCTTAAAATATAGAATACCAAATTACACTCCTCCAAAATTTTTCTTCAACCTTGCTTGCGCTAGCTGTTACTCATGTTTTTCATTCTTCTAGGCTGATTGATGGCTAAAAATGATATCTTACCATTGTACTTCTTTCCTATAGCTATTGGTTCTTTAGATTTCTTCCTCTGAAACATCTTCTGTTAAAGTCATTTGCCAAGTAAAAAAAAGTATGTTCTTTATGTTTTTGCTAAATATTTCTGGGGCTCTCCACATATCAATCTTTTGTTATTTCCTAAAGTTAAATTCCCGGATGTGGAATTGCTAGGTCAAAGGATTCATCAAGTCTTCTTGCAGATTGTACTCTTGGAAGGGACTCATCTCACTACACTGATTAAGTTGAGGCTCATTTTTTGTCATTATACAAGCTCCTGGTGTAGAGGAAATAAAGCTGAGAACTATACACTAATCATTCTAAGGTCACTGGTGCTCAGCTGTGCTGAGTTGCTGTACATGTAATTAGCAAACTTCTTCCTTAATGTGGCTGAGCTGATACGTCGTAGCTCACTGGCCAGGACAAGAGCTGAGAAAGATCTTTCATTTGATGATTTTAAATTTTTTCTTTTTTCTGAAGGTTTATGTGGAAAATATAGACTCTGGCTCATCACGGAGCCATTTGCTGAGTGCCTACAATGAAAAGGCAATGTTTTATGCACTGTTGCTTATTATTATGGTCTGGAAACTCTGAGGATGAGTTAAATTTCTGAAGGTGGCAGTACAGTTGAGGAGGCCATTTTCAGTTTCAGATTTTGTGTGTGTGTATGTCACTTGAACTGTATGCTCTCTGAGGCTGAATTACAGACCTGTATTACTGACCTGCTAAGTTTTACTGATTAGCCTCTGAGCCTCAGGGTGGTTCTTGTGTTCTCCACTTATGACAGGTACAAAGGCAGTTAAAAATGTTTCTTTGTTAAACATAGTCATAAGTGAAAGAGAAAACATTAGTAAAATTTGAAAGGGCAGATAACATGTGGTGTGTGGACATGCACAGGAAATAAACTACTCTTAAAGGAAATATGATTTAGGAGATATCCAGGAACTTGTACATACATTTCTCTCATTTGAGAATTTAGAAATTGCCTCTATTTAGAAATAGGTTTAGAAAATTCATTTTAGACCCATTTTATTAAAAACCATTTCTAAAGAAACGATGATGATTAAATGATTTGTGTTTCAGTTATCTGAAGCCTTTTAAAATGTGGAACACTAATTTTGTACCACAAGTGATTGAATGGTTGTTATTATTGGAGGTAGTTTTTGTTGTTGTTTGTTTGTTGGATGGAATGGTGAGTTGTTCATTTGAAATATTTGAAGCAAATGTAGGTACCTTGCCCATACATAGTATGGGATGTTTGTTGTTGATACTCGTTAATAGGAGGGACACAGTTAATCCTAGTATGATGCAGGGACAAGGGATTTGAAGTATGAAGAGTTTATTTGAGTCCTGACTTTCTTCCTAATTGATCATCATGTTTTGGAAGTCACCTAAATCTTAGAACGTCATTTTCTTACCTGTAAAATTGTTAATGCTGACCAAAGAATTTTGTAAAAACTGAATAACCTTTGAATGGGAAGATATATTCTAAACACAAGGGTGCTCTTCCAATGTGAATCTTATTATTTCATCATAAATAAGAAAAAGAGGGGAATTGCATTCATTCCTCCATCCATTAATAGTTTCTGATTACTCAACACTCAAAAAACCAAATAATCCAGTGTAGAAATGGGCCAAAGACATGAACGGACACTTCTCCAAAGAAGGCATCCAGATGGCCAACAGACACATGAACAATGCTCAACGTCCCTCATCATCAGGGAAGTACAAATCAAAACCACAATGAGATCCCACCTCACACCTGTTGGAATGGCTAACATGAACAACTCAGGCAACAACAGATGGTGGCGAGGATGTGGAGAAAGAGGATCTCTTTTGCACTGCTGGTGGGAATGCAAACTGGTACAGCCACTCTGGAAAACAGTATGGAGGTTCCTCAAAAAAATAAAAATAGAACTACCCTACGACCCAGCAATTGTACTATTAGGTATTTATCCAAGGGATACAGGTATGCTGTTGCAAAGCGACACGTGCACCCCAATGTTTATAGCAGCACTATCAAGAATAGCCAAAGTATGGAAAGAGCCCAAATGTCCATCGATGGATGAATGGATAAAGAAGATGTGGTGTATATACATACAATGTAGTATTACTTGGCAATCAAAAAGAATGAAATCTTGCCATTTGCAACTACATGGATGTAACTAGAGGGCATCATGCTAAGCGAAATTAGTTAGTCAGGGAAAGACAAATATCATGACTTCACTCATATGAGTACTTTAAAATGCAAAGCAGATGAACATAAGGGAAGGGAAGCAAAAATAATATAAAAACAGGGAGGGGGACAAAAACATAAGAGACTCTTAAATATAGAGAACAAACAGAGGGTTATGGGAGGGCTTATGGGGGGGATGAGTTAAATGGGTAAGGGGCATTAAGGAATCTACTCTTGAAGTCATGGTTGCACTGTATGCTAACTTGGATGTAAATTAAAAAAAATTTTTTTAATGTTTTTATTTATTTATTTATTTATTTATTTATTTAATAATAGTTTATTTTCAAATTGGTTTACATATAACACCATGTGTTCATCCCAACATGTAAAACATAAGAGACTATTTATTTTTGAGAGAGAGAGAGAGAGAGCGAGTGAGAACAAGTGGGGGGTGGGGCAGAGAGAGAGGGAGACAAAGAACCAGAAGCAGGTTTCAGGCTCTGAGCTGTCAGCACAGAACTCCGGAACTGTGAGATCACGACCTGAAGTCGGATGCTTAACCGACTGAGGCACCTAGGTACCCCTTTAAAAAATTAATTAAAAAAAGTGACAGAAAAAGAAAGTTTCTGGTTTCCTGCCATGAGCCAGGCATTGAGCTAAGAGCTAGAATAATGAAACAAACAGGACCTGGTCCCTGTGTTATAGTTTATAGACCAGTGGAGATGGTGGTCAATATAATGTCCAGTCCAGTCAAGGCTGTGCTGAAGTTGGCTCATTCAGGCTCACAAGAGCTGACTGCTAAATTTTCAGGAATTCTGTTAGTGGGTAGGTAAACATAGTCATTGTTAAGAATTAAGTTATGTATATAGTTGACTCTCATTATTCACAGATTCCATATTCGTGAATTTGCTTACTCGCTAAAAAATATTTGTAAGCCCCAAACCAATACTTGGCCACTTTTGTGGTCAAATTCAAACATGTGCATGTGCAGAGTTGTGAAAAATCCAGGTTGCCTGATGTGCACATTCCCAGCTGAGGTCAAACAAGGCCTTCTTGTTCCAGCTCTCATATCATAAATAAGTGTCCTTTTGGTGGTATATTTAGTGCCAGGTTTTCCACATTTTGTGCTTTTTGTGCGTGTTGAAGATGGCTCCTAAGTGTAGTGCTAAAGCACTGACTCGTGCTCCTAAGCACAAAAAGGTTGTGATGTGCTTTATGGAGAAAATGCATGTGCTTAATAAGCTTTGTTCAGGCAGGAGTTATAGTGCTGTTGGTCATGAGTTCAATGATAATGAATCAGCTACATATATTAAATAAGTTGTCTTTAAACAGAAACATACGTAAAACAAGGTCTGCATTGAGTGGTTGACAAAATATTTTGACCAGAGGCTTGCAGGAAACTAACCCTATATTTTCTCTAGAAGCAATAATTCAGTATTGGCTAATTCAGTACTTGCAGCAACTTTACACGTAACTATCGTGAATAATGAGAATTGACTATATACTCTTAAGATAAATTATATTACACAAAAGGTAGTAAAAACTCAAAACCCCTTACTTCCTAATTATTTTGCTACATGTTACTATTATCTATGCTCTTGAGGTTATTTATGTGTATTCTGTCTATATAGTAGAAACACAATACAGTGGAGGGTCTGTGCATCTCTTTCTAAGCACCTATGGTCAGGGATGACAAGTTTGTAGTTGGACATTGGTCACAGTGGGAATATTTACACTACAGAAATTGGCAAATACTACAAATCAAGGGTCCCCCTTCTCAGCCCCCAACCAGTTGTTAAACTTTTACCAGAACACAGCTGCCTTCAACTTTCTTTAGGGGCCTGTCTTTGCGCTACTGGAGCCAACTTTCAGACACTAGTAGGAACCAAGCTAGTAGGAGTTTGTCTCCTCCTACCTCTGCAGCGGGTTCGTTAGCCAATGACTTACTGGTGCTTTCATGCCTCAAGGTGGGATTTAAATTTCAGAGCTCCCCATGGGATCCACATGAGCTGAGACCCCCAGATGCCTGAGATCGTACCCCTGTTAGGCTCCTTCCTCTTCCCTGTTCTGCTTCCCTTTTATCCTTACTAGTTTCTCCTGGCAGCTCTTCCTTGATAAGTCACATGTACATAAACCTGAGTCGCAGGGCCTGCTCTTAAAGCCTGCCATCAAAGACAGTACTCCAGAAGACCGGAGAAGAAAGTCATGGGGTCAACAGTGACTGTGTAGGTATCTCAGACTAGTCCTAGAGGTCAGCTGGTAGGTCTTGATTTTCTGGCTGTAACTCTTCTTTATGAAGGCAATGCTTTCCAGTTTTATCCTTCCATTTTTATATCCTAATAACCTGTACACAGGTGTGAATTAAAAGTTCTTTAGGTTTTACACTTGTAACTTATGTGCTGAATGAATTCACATTTTGATAGATTATACAGGATTGCTGGAGTGTCCTGTGTTCAGTGTAACTTGTTGGTGGGTTTGCCTCTGCTGAGCTTGGCTAGCGGCCCTGAACTCTGACATGCAATCATAAATCAAGCTTTCATCAAGTTCTTCTCAGCCTGTTGGGAAACAAAAACCCTGTAAGCAATGCTGCAACAACTTCCTTTGAAATTCTAATTTGTTTTAGCATGATAAAAAATCTGATAAATAGTCAAGAAGTCCACTGTGCTGTTGTATATAGCTGGAATATGATTTTCTAAATAGTTTCTTTATTTATAAATTATTCTTGCTATAGAGTTAACAAGTGCCAGTTCAGATGCAGGGTCTAGGTAATTGTGCAGTAATTAAATGCTTGCTTGGGAAAACAATTTTAGATCACTGAATTGCTTTATTGCATTGTGAAAAGCTGAAAGGGCCATTCAATCAGGTAGAGCCTGTGTGTGTCTTCTAAACCAGACTTGTCATAAATTATTCACAAGGGCAAAGACTGAGTTGGAAAAGGAAGAGACCTGGAGCATAGGGCAGTTATTGTTCCGACAGTCATTGTGGAGTTCAGTAGGCCACATAAAAGGAGGCCTGGCTCGAAGATTCTTGGCAAGGTTTTTGGGATAAGGATGAAGTGCCTTCCTAGCAAATCTGCTTTTAAACTGAGACCACTCACTGACTGGAGGGGTTTTGCTTACTCTCTTGGATGCTGCTACAGCTCAAACAGCCCTGGAGAAGAAAGGGTTCCCATCAACTTTTGTTCAATTACATAATTTAGAGGAAAGTATAATAATATGATTTCACAAAGTATGACATAGGTGAGAGGAATATTAGTGTAAACATTGGGCATCACATGTCTTACTGCATGCAAGAGAAATTCTTCTCTGAGGCTTCTAACTATATCATTTTGCATTTGCCCTGGAATTTTTTATTGAGGAATAATTTACCTATGGTAGAATACACACATCTTGAGTGTACCGTTTGAGGAATTTATATCTATATACTCATGTAACTACCACCTAAATAAAGATATAGAACAATTCTATCACCCCGGAAAGTCCCTTCATGCTCCTACACAAATGACACTCTCTCCCAGAGGTAACCATTACTCTGATTTCCAACATGACACCTGTTTCACCTGTTCCTGAAATTCACCTAGTTAGATATATTCCCTGTTTGTTTGTTTGTTTTCTTTTTTTGTTGTTGTTGTTTTGTTTTTTGGTCTGGCTTCTTTCGCTATGTGCAATACATTTGAGATTGTCACAGTATACATCCACACTTCATTCCTTTGTATTGCTAGGTAGTATCCAATTGTATGGATGTACCAGTTTGTTCATCCAATCTCTTGTTGATGAGCTTTTCTGGAATTTTTGCCTACTATGAGAAAACTGCTATAAACACTCTTATATAGGTATTTTTGTGGAAAATGTACAAAACAGGGCTGTTTGGGCACCTATTTCTTTTGGATATATACCCAAGAGTAGCATTGCTGGGTCTGTCTTTAGAATTTAGCCCCCCTCCCATCATATATCTACTAATATATATTAATACACACACACACACAAATCAGAGAAGTGCAGAGATTGTTTCTCTAATATCTGTTCTTGGCAAAGTGAAGACACAGCCTTGTTCAGCCTGATGGCAGTATTTCAGCAATTGGACTTGGAATATTTCAAGTCCTTGCTTAGCCATAGGGAACTGGAGAAAAAGAACTCCAATGGTTTCTTGGTGAGATGAATACAGGTCCTGTGTGTCTGAATAGATGGAACTGTTCAGGAGCCCTTGCAAAGGAATGCTTAGTACCTTGGAAATTGGGTTAATTTGGGACTCATCACCTGCAAACAGGATGGTTTGGTTCACCTTGGGATCACTCATGGCTGAAGATAATCAAACTGTATTGGGGGAAGGAATCCAAGCAGGATGGGTTATGAGACCTCGGTACAGATAAAGGGCTATGGGGCTACCAGAATTGGCCTGGTTGTTCCCTATGGGATCACATTTGAAAGTTATTCTTTGCTACCAATCCTCTGATAATGGAACTGGGTTGCAGACCAGCCTCACCCCAGAAGAGGGTTGGTAGGTCTGTGAAGGGGTTATGGCGCCCCCCTGAGGGACACTGAAATGTTCCTCCTTATAGGACATAATTTCCCTGTCTGAGGCCAAGTTCAAGTTGTGTTGAGTAATGTCTCAGACATCACTACTTCAATAATCCTCTTTCAAGGTTTCAAAATAAATTTAAAGTATATTGGAGCTCTACTGGGAACAACCCAATTCAGAGAAGCCCTAAGAGGAACATATATAATGTTTAAGTTCTCACAAAGGGGAAGAGGAATCTTTTCTGGTTTCTTTCTTTATTGTTTTTGGATACAAGGGAGTCACATGATTGGATAAGTTCTAATTTTTGCTTTGTTAATGAAGGTGGTAGGATAAGATGACAACTTCATCTTCAAAATTCTGTAGGCAAAATGCCTCTACAAGATGGCTGTGAGCCTTTTGTGTCTTGCTTGCTCAGGGTGTAAAATGAGCGATTCTGAACCCACGCCAGTACCACGCTTCCAGTGAGCATTTGGAAGTGTGTGGGAGCATTTTTGATTGTCACAATGACTGGGGGGCGTGATACTTCCATTTGCCGAAGTGGGGGAGAGAGTGAAAATGTCTAGCACGAGGAAGAGTTGTCCCATCCAAAATGCCAGTAGGGCCCCTGTTGAGAAATACTTTTTCTTTTCCCCCTCAGGCGATCTGGAGACGTTTATATGCAATTTATATTCAGAAGGTTTAACAACACAAACAAAATATGTCAAGTAAGTGAAAGTTAGCAGACTTAAGGAGCTTACTGAGACAGAAGGAGTGGAGCTGTCTGGTCTTGGACATTTTGAGTGTATGATCACTTTATCCAAAGTAGAGATGGGGCAGTACTCAGCACTGACCTTAAGTGGGATATGGAGGTGGGGAAATTTGTTTTCCAGGCTCCCCAGCATCTTTTTCTTTATTCTCCTCCAAAATTTCACTGATCATGCCCTTCTTCCATGCTTCTTGGGATAAGGAAGCAGCTGATAAATTCATTAAGTTGTGAGAGTTTTCTCTTGCTCCTCCTAGGAGGATACCAGGAAGGAAAGAATCTCAAATGTTGGAATTTCAGATGTGGGGGAGGTAGGTAGGTGTTTTTGGCTGTGAGATATTTCTAGAACTTCTTAAATTATTCCTGGGCAAGTAATGACTTATTTTCCTGTGAGGCTGGCTTTAGATGTGGAAACCAAAGTGTTAGAATTTGCTGTAACCATGGCAAAGAGAATGAAGGGGGAAATGGATACCTTTGTGAGCTTATTGGCATAGGATTGAGCTGAACCATACACTTTTGAAATATAAAGTTTAGAATGTACCATGTACTTTATAAACTTTAAGGTTCTGTACAATTTTGATGTATTATTATTATACCAAATCTTCCTAGTATTTTTCATAGCACTTATTTCAGAACCTTACACAGAATATCCATTCAATAAATGTGTCCCAAATGAAACAAATGATTAGACATAGGAGTTGCAGTGGAGATTGTGGAATAAGGTCTCATGTTGCCATATGTATTGATAGGCTGCTGTGCCTCAAGTTGGGCTGAGAAACAAATCTTGCTACAGCATTTCCTGGGAGGGAATTCTTTTCCTTTGTGAACAGGATTGATCATAGCTCTCCCCCAGGCTTCCAACAGACATGGAGTTGCTCTGTATCGATTTAATTTATAAAGGAAGGGTGTGGGGGACCACCATTACTGTCATCATTTTATGGTGCCTGACCCAACTGGTCAGGATCTAAATACAAGAGGCTCTGGGATTACTGGACCAAGATTCTAGGATCAGAATGTTAGGAATATCTTAATCACTTCCATCCTTAGTTGGGAGAGAATCAGAAATGGCAAGCTCTTAACTACATTTGTTGAGCAACTCTTGTGCCAGTCACCATGCTATGCAGCAGGGACATGAGATCGAGTATGACAGAGTCACTGTCTTCATGGTGTTCACAGTCTAGGGAGGGTGTTGGCCAGAGGTTCTGAACCTTGCTTGCAGATTATAGCTACCTTAAGAGCTTAAAAAAACCTTATGCCCCAGTTGCACCAAGTTCAACAAAATCAGAATGTCTGGGGGTAGAACCCAGACTTCAGTACCCAGACTCCCCAGGTAACCCCAAAGTGGAGCTGAGGGGAAGGAAAGAGAGGCAAATATGTAGAGAATTTTAGATTAAAACATGACAAGTGTTCTGAAGAGGTAAAAACAAAGTGCACCTGGAGGAACATAGAGAAGAAACTACTTCTCACACCCAAGAGCATGTCATCAGAATTAGAAAAGCAGTGAGAAATGTTGAGCTCTGGAGATAAGAATGAGAGTGGTATCTGAATTGTTTTCTGATGGAACAAATTTCCCTTTGCATTTTCATCTTTATTGGTGACTTTGGGGGTTTGAAAATGAGAGTTGAGAATTTGTGCAGTACACTTCCCACTTCTCTTCTTGACTCTCTGTCCTTTCTTTATTATCACCTCTGGCACACACAGAGCACACTGAATGCTAGGTACAGGTTAGTGGTTGCTAACATATTAAAATAAAAAGGGAAAATGAAAGCTTGCTGTTTCTTTCTGCTTGTGAGAAAAATGCCCTTACTACAGTATGTGGTGTGGTCTTGTGACTAAGCCTAGACCCTAAAGTAATAATACAAAAGAACCATTTAATGTATTAAATTTCTAGCTCTAAGTACATTAACTGTGGTCCTTGTAACACCCTCTAGGAAAGTATGATTATCGCTGGTTAATAGATGAGGAAACCGGCTCTGAGAAGATAGGTAAGTTGCCAAAGCCACATGTCTTTTAGGCGGCAGAAGTGGGATCTAAATTTGTGTTGGTCTGACCATAAAGTGCTGCTTTCCATGTTGCATTTGAGCTTGTTATAGCTGCCAAATGCCTTCATTGAGGTGGGAATGTTGATATATTTACGGAATTCATCTCAATGTCACACTGACACTGTAGAGCTGGCAACTAATTTAGTGCTTTCACCAACATCACTACCACCACCACCACTGCTGAGTATATGGATCTGGCAGATGAATTCTTGAATAAATCTCAATGGAAGGGGGGAGATACCTTGTAGGGAGAAGTAATTTGAGGGTTCAATGGGCCGTGAGATTATAAAAGTAATGGGAACTATAAAGTATCTAACTGGATTTTTAATTAAAAAACAACAACAACACAGGACAGGATTTAATTGTGCATTCTAGAGGAACAAGTTTCCAAAACATGCAACCATGTGGCTACAGAGTAACTGTACTAACTCCATGTAGAGACTCAATGCCACAAGATTGCTGAAGCAATCTGAGCTTCTGGGGGGGTGGGGAAAGAATGAAAAACAACCTAAACTCTAAAAAGCAAACAAACTGCTGCCACCCACTACCACCACTAACGGCAAAAACAGAAGCCAAGTACTATGGACTGGATGTTCATGTCTTCCCCCTCCCCAAATTCTTATGTTGGAATCCTAACACCTAACGTGATGGTATCAGGAGGTGAGGCCTTTGGGAGGTGCTTGGGTCATGGTGGTGGTATCCTCGTGAAAGGGATTCATGCCTTTATGAAAGAGATCCAGAGAGTTCCCCCACCTTTTCACCCACGTGATGATACAGGGAGAGGACGTCCCTGTACGATCCAGGAAATGAGCCTTCATTGGACACAGAATCTACTGGCACCT
Source organism: Paguma larvata (assembly GCA_030068075.1). Lineage (NCBI taxonomy): Eukaryota > Metazoa > Chordata > Mammalia > Carnivora > Viverridae > Paguma > Paguma larvata. The sequence continues at coordinate 14,828,054 of CM057830.1, forward strand.
TAATCTTGGAATTCCCAGCCTCCAGAACTGTGAGAAATAAGTGTATGTTGTTTATATGCCACCAGTCTACAGTATTCTGTTATAGAGGCCTGAACTCAGACACCTAGGGATTATCCCATTTCCCCTTTTCTCTTGAAGAAAACTAGTGAATCTAGTTTTTAAGGTTTTGTTTTAGATCTTTGTAGCAGAGTAATATTTAGATCGTTACTTCTGTGTTATTCATCTGTGGGAATGTATATTTCCCTCTCTGTATCTTGCACCATTCAGGTAGCAATGAAACCTTTCTATACAGATTGCCACAAGTCAGGATGGTTATAGCAGGAAAATAGAGAAAGACATGACCTCTCACGACTTTTGAGTTTCTAAACAGATTCACAGAAAAGGCTTTGAGATTCACCAGCATAGTTTTTAACATTAGTAGAGCCAAAACTTATGCTGTAACCTAGTAGTTCTCAATCCCCTCCTTGTATCGCCATGACCTTGGGGTGTTTTAAAGCCCACCAGTGCCTGGACTTTACCTGCAAAGACTCAGTTTTAATTGATTTTTGGTGGGCATTCATTTCATTTCATTCCTATATACACAAACGTCTGATAATGCCAATGTACAGCCAGGTGGAGAACCAAAGCCTTAAAACAGTTGTTCCAAAACAAAACAAAACAAATAAACAAACAAAAACAGTTGTTCCCAAACTTCTCTGCATGTTAAAATTACCTGGGGAACTTTTAGAATCCTCAATGCCAAGGGTGCACTTACATCAGTGAAAGAGAATATGTGGAGGTGAAAACTGGGGGCCTTAAACAGAAGATTTGGGAAGAATTCCTGTTGAGAGTTCTACTGCATTATACTTGGAAGTTTACATAGACTGGCAAGTGAGAGGAGAGGTGAAAAGGAGAAAGTAGCAAAGATGTGACATGTGCATCCTACACCACCCATCCCCATCAAGTCCTGAAGTGGTATGGGCAGTGATGTGCAAGTAAATGTTTAACAGATGGTTATTCAAGAAAAAAGCTCTGATGTGTAGTGTTTGCCACTTGCTGTGGTGTAAATGCTCCCACCATACAAGGCCAAGTTCAAGTTACCATCACAACATCATTGCTTGTAGAGCTGGAAAGAAAGATTTACAACTGTCTCTAGCGACACCATATGACCTGGCTCCAGCATGCCACCTAAGGGATATGAACGTGATAAATCACTCATGCAAGTTTGGGGATCTGAGGGCAGAGAGTTATGTGCTTTATTTCTAGGCATGAACCAGAAAAGAGAAGAAAGTGCCTAAGATTTCCCCATAATGTGCCATCTAGAGTAGAAATAGGGACATATCTAGGAGGGTCTAGGTAGCAAGGGCAGAAGACTACTTTCCATGTCTCTTCTCATTTCCTTGTGAGAGCCAGGTTTTCCTATACCTCTGAGAGCTTTACAGAAGCGGCTGGACATAGGTTGGAAGAGCTCAAGGGCCTTGAGGTTGGGATGAGAAAGCCATGGAAAGTTTTAAATGACTGATTATTGGCGGGTGCACAGAAATAGGCTACAGATGCAAATGAGGTTGCCAGCAAGGGCAAAAGCCAGTAACAATTGACAATCAGTCACCTCCTCTTAAAGCCATGATGCTACTAACCTCTATGACCCACAGTCAGAGAATGAACACAAAGACCTGAGGTAACCAAAAATGTGGTGGCTGTTAATCACTGCAATAATTAAAGGCTATTACAGGGAATACAGCCGGAATCTCTCTCTCTCTTTTTTATTTCTTAGCAGAAGACAAAAAAGGAAAACAAAACCTGATTTTAGATTCATCTTGTTAGAGCTATTGAAATGATGCAGTAGGATATTTTTCTCCTTTCTTGCTTCTGGAAGACACAACTGGAAGTATTTTGCAAATTTACTCTGACAAAGAACAGCTTTCCCCAAGTTCACTGCAATGACCTTACTGTAAGTAGGACAAGATAGAACACCTTGTAAAAAGTGCACAAGTAAACATACCACTTAGAAGGGGGATGTAATGTAAGCCTCTGTCCTCTATCCGGGATGTGCATTGCTGAACCTCTCCTTGGCCATTTGCAGATGCCCAATGGATAGTACTAATTGAGTGTCTGGTGGCGTTTAAGCTAGTGCTGGCCTTGTGCACTGTGATCTTCATATACTGTGTCAATGGTAGGGAAATTTTTATTAGGAGAGGCCAAACAGTATAAAGAACGCCAGAGTGATGATCAGTAGATCTCAATTCTCATCCTGGCTACCTATCAGCTGTGTGATCATGAGCAAATCTGTTTTTCTTTTCTTTCTTTTTTTCTTTCTGTTTTCTTTTTCTTTCTTTCTTTTTTCTTTCTTTCTTTCTTTCTTTCTTTCTTTCTTTCTTTCTTTCTTTCTTTCTTTCTTTCTTTCTTTCTTTTTTGAGGGAGGGAGGGAGGGAGACAGAGATAGAGAGAGGGAAAGAGAGAATACATGAGCAGGGGAGGGTCAGAGGGAGAGGAAGAGAGAGAACCTTAGGCAGGCTCCACACTCAGCGTGGAGTCAGACACGGGGCTCAATCTCATGACCGCGAGATCATGACCTGAGTCAAAATCAAGAGTTGGACACTTAACTAATTGAGCCATCCAGGTACCCTGTAAATTCATTTTTCTAAATAAAGTTTTATTGGAACACGGTTGTTCATTTACTTATCTATGGCTGCTTTCACACTCCAACAGCAGAGATGAATGGTTTTAAGAGATTGTCTGGCCTGTAAAGCTGAAGATATTTACCATTTGGCCCTTTACATTAAAAGTTTGCTGATTCTTGATCTAAGTTAATGGAATTACAGTGCACTCAATTATTCAGGTGCCAAACTGGAGTCATCCTTGACTCCTCTCTTTCTCTCACATGGACATCCCAATTCTTTAGTAATCCTCTTGGCTCTCTCTTAGAAAAAGATTCTAGTGTCTTCTCATTATCACCACTGGTCCAAGCCAACATCAGGTCTCTTTTTTCCACCTTCGTCTCTTGACTGGATTGTTATCCAGCTTTTAGTTTTGCCCTGTTTACAGTCTGTTCTCAACATAGCAGGTGGAGTGATACTTTAAAAATGCCAATCAGATTTTTTTGATTTTCTAATAATTTATTGTCAAATTGGTTTCCATACAACACCCAGTGCTCATCCCAACAAGTGCCCTCCTCTGTGCCTATCACCCACTCTCTCCCCTCCCACACCCCCCCTCCCCTCAGTTTGTTCTTAGTCTTTGAGAGTCTCTTACTTATGTCTTCTTCCCTCTCTGTAAAAAATGCCAATCAGATTATGTCACTGTCTTGTCCGAGACCTAGAATGGTTTCCGACTGCATTTAGAGTGAAATTGAGAATTCACAGTATGGCTTCTAAGGCCCTATATTATCTTCCCAGCCTCTGGCCTGCTCCTATCATGTGATCCATCTCATCTCCTTCCATTCTCTTCCCTTCCCTCTCTCTGTTCTGCCACCCGGCCTCCCTGCTGCTGAACACTCCTAGTACTAGTACATTCTTGCCTCAGAGCCTTTGCACTTGTGGCTCTCTCTAACTGGAATACTTGCCTTGCGTATCCATGAGCTAACTCCCTCCCAGGCTCCAGGGCTCTGCTGAAGGCATTCTAGACAAGTCTTCCTTGACTGCTGTATCTGAAAGGGCACTCCTGTCCCTCTCCACCCCCTTACCCCACTTTTTCTCCAGAGCAGTTATTTGGTTATTGTCCACTTCCCTCATTAAAATGCAACTCTAGATACTGTACTGCAAGCACAGTGTTCAATAAATATTTGAGTGAAGGGCCTCAGTTTCCTCATGTGTAAAATGAATGAGAGGGCCATCTGGTCAGAGCATCTGTTACTGAACTGGTTGCCAGGACTGTTTCCACTGATCTGACTGGCTAAGTGGGAGTCCCTTTCCTCCTTATGTCAGTCCCTCCCAAAACCTGTGGGTGGAACGGAGTCTTCCTTTTCTTTGGTCAAGAGTATCAGAGTCCTGACACATGCTTGCTAGAACCTCAAAACCAGCTCTCTTTCACAAGGGCCCACTACAGTAATGCCTAATCTGCCCACCTCTTGTAAGTATGGTGCAAATCAAATATAATACTAGTTTTGAAACTCTGAAGTTCTATGTAAGTGGAAAGGAATAAAGAAAATGCAACCTAAGTGACCACTGGCTCTCTTATCACACAGGATCCCCCACCCCACCCTCACCGGGACAGCTTCAACAGGCCACGTGAAACACAAAGCAGGGACTGAAAGCAAAATAGAGAAGCAGCAGGAACCTGAGGTTAAGAAGATATTTGTTACAATGGTAAAAAAAATCAATTAATGAAAGGAAAACCCAAGTATTTCTATTTTGAAGTTCTGACTAATTCCCCTATATTACTGGGCCTGAGCACTGAAAACAGAAACACCCTTCCTCTCCTAAAAGAAACCATTTTCATCACTTTAGGATTTTATAAAATAAGTTAACTGGTAATAACCAGACACTTAAATGGTAATAATTCACATGCCTAAAGTTCTCATAAAATATTGAGACTACTGAATCACTACATTCACATCTAAGTTGGTATTCACTCAAAGGTAACTATGACCTGTTCTAAAGCCATCTCTTTCCCCTGATGGACCTAACGACATGATGACAGTTTGTCTCTAGGTTTTGCAGGAGAGCCGAAGAGACAATTGAGTAAAAATACTGGTGGTACCTTCAACCAAGCTTTCTGGGCTTCAGCAAGTGCAGGTGGCTAATAATCATTTAACTCAGGCATTTTTCACCTAGGCAACAGTAATGTATGTTTGGGATCCTATTTTTTGGCTTAATCTCTGTCTTAATAAGGATAAAAGGCTGAGTATTTTAAGTACCTAATGCGATAGAACTGACTGAAAGCTATTTTACATTCACTTGGGATGTGAGCTGTGTTTGGAAACAATGAAGAGACATCAGTAAGTGAAAATAAAATAAAGCCACTTCTTTGATGGATAGGGTAACTGAAAAGACCAAGTGTACCTGGGTCCCCAGTCTTTGAGGGCCCTGGCTTTTGCTGCCTCCTGGCTGGGGAATGATACAAATCTATATGTAGTCAGACGCTTGACTGACTGAGCCACCCAGGCGCCCCTAATTTAGAGGATCGTTTTAGGACTGGATTAGATAATTGTATGTCAAGTACTTAGTCCAGTGCCTTGCACATAACAAACACTCGGTAAGTATGAACTAGTGATCATAATAATGTTACTCCTTTTGAATTTAGGATGGGAAGGCGGTCCAGTATGTTAGTTTCCTAGGGCTGTTGTAACAAAGCTCCGCAAACTTGGTGACTTAAAACAGTAACAATTTATTCTTGCACATTTCTGGAGGCCAGAAGTCTGAAATCGAGGTGTTGGTGAGGCATTGGAGGCTCTAGGGGAGGATCCCTCTGCGCCCCTTCCTGACTCCTGGTGGTTGCTGGCAATCCTTAGCATTCTTCGGCTTGTAGACACATCACTCCAATATCTGCCTTCATTTTCACATGTGCTTCTCCCCATATGCATGTTGGTGTCCACATTTCCCTTGTTTTACAAGGACACCAGTCATAACAGATTTGGGGCTCACCCTATTCTAGCATGATTTCATCTTAACCTGATTACATCTGCAAAGACCCTATTTCCAAATAAGGTCACATTCTGAGGTTGTAGGTGGATTTGATCTTTGGAGGGACACTATTTACACCAGTACACGCAGTACAGGAAGATACAAAGTCCTGCATCCTGCAAACGATTGAGAGCAGACTTGCAGAGCTTACTCTGAAGTAAGCAGAATCTGGGCAGGAAGGGATGTGATTGGATGAGTCACAGGGGGCACTGTCTCTCTTCCTCCCCTCCAGGGGAACTGCACATATTCAGTAGGCTTCATCCCACTGTGTACAATAGCCTCTCTTCTGACCAGACTCCTCTGCTCAGCTCTGGAGTTGAAAACTGGGAGCTTCCAGGAGCAGTTAGAAGACAAGAGTGATGGGGCGCCTGGGTGTCTCAGTTGGCTAAGCATCCAACTCTTGATTTCAGCTCAGGTCATGATCTCACAGTTCATGGGACTGAGCTCCGTGTGAGGCTCTGCACTAACAGTTAGGGTTAGGGTTAGCAGAGCCTGCAGCAATTGACAAGTTTGTCACAACATTCTTCAGTGTTTCCTTATGAAGCCAGATCCATGCACTACAACCATGCTTCTCAAACTGCGGTGTGCAGAGGAATCCCAAGAGGATCTTGTGGAAATTCACACTCTGATTCAGTAGGTCTGTGGTGATAACTGAATCTGCATTTCTACCAAGCTCCCAGATGATGCTGATGCTGCTGGTCCATGGACCATACTTAGTTCTAGGCTTGGTTTGTGCCGTACACCACTCTGAAGAAGCTACGGAATGTAAACCTTTAAAAAATATCTTTGGCAAAATAACATGATCACACTTGAAATTACATTTATGCTCATTTAAAATATGATCTAATATCTGGTTGAGATTCAGATTTCCCCAGTTGTTTTCAAAATGTCCTTTAGCGAACCAGAATACACTCTAGCACCACCCTTTGCACATAGTTATATCCCTCAAGTCTCTTATTCCAAAAGAGTGTCTTTTTCATGACCCCAATGTACTGATAGGCAAATTCTTCATAAAAAATGATTTCGCTCTCTGGATTTGTGTGGTTTATTCTTTGTGGTGTCACTTTGCTATATTAAGTTCTATATCCTGCAAAATGTATGTTGGCTCTAAAAACCTGATGGGTACTCATTAAATATTTGCCACTAGAATTGGTCACAGATGCTGGGTACATTATAATGCGTCACAACAGGTGACATGTGGTATTTGCTTGTTCTACCATTAGTGATGCAAATATTGAGCCCTGGATGAGGGTGAAAACAGCTTGCCCTTTCTGCCATATTCTTGACTTTGAGTGCTTAAGACCAGAGTTCTGAGATTGCTTTGTGTTTCTTTGGATCCATTATGAATGCTTCATTCCTCATCTACCATTTCTCTAACAGTTGTTTCCTTCCTTCCTTCCTTCCTTCCTTCCTTCCTTCTCTTCCTTCCTTCCTTCCTTCCTTCCTTCCTTTCTTTTCTCTTCACTCTTCTCTTCCCTTTTCTTCTTCCTTCCTTCCTCCCTTCCTTCCTTTCTTCTCTTCCTTTCGTTCCTTTCTCTTCTTTTCTCTTTTCTTCTCTTCTCTTCCTTTCTTTCTGTCACACCAATTGATAATCTTTGTCTTAATCAATAATTTCTCTGGGGGCTCCAAAATGATGATCGTATAACTCTAGCATTCCTTTTAACATTTATTAACTGGCATTGTTCTGGAATGAAGAGCTATTTGTCTACCTTTCCAAGATAAATGCTTAACTCTTTTCCTTTAATCACCAACTTGCTAAGGAAAAAGTCAGTTTAAGAGCTGTCCTGAAGAATGCCAAGTGAGTTTTCCTCTGGCTTTCTCTTTTTTGATTTGTGGATTTTCATAGATTCCACTTTGGCCGGTAGGAGGGGCACTTTCAATTTAGCCCCTGTGTCCTTTTGCCATGACCCAATTAATCTTGAGAAGCTCCCTTTTTTTCTTGTCCACAAGGTGTCTCAGACTCTAATTGTACTTTCTCTGTCTCAGGCCTGGAATCTGCCATTTCTTCAAGGAGCCCTGATTCCTTAGAATGAGAAGTATTCGAGGAAAATAAATTCAAGGTTATGTATTATGATTGGGGTAACATTGCTTCTAGGAAGTTTTACTGCAGAACTAGAAAAATAATTATATATATAGTTTTTCTTACAAATGACTTCATATTGATATCACCAATTAACTTTAACATCACTATTTTTACTTAATTTCTTTGATTTTATAATTCTCTTTTATTCTAAAAGTCTTGATTCTTAATATAATTGTTTTCTTTATCTTACAATATTAAAAAATAGTTTCTGGGGGTACCTGGGTGGCTCAGTTGGTTAAGCATCTGACTTTGGCTCAGGTCATGGTCTCACAGTTCGTGGGTTTGAGCCCTGCATCGGGCTCTGTGCTGACAGCTCAGAGCCTAAAGCCTGCTTCAGATTCTGTGTCTTTCTCTCTCTCTCAATCTCTCTTTCCCCCTCTCCCACTCACATTTTATCTCTGTCTCTCAAAAATGAATAAATGTTTAAAAAAGTGAAAAAATAAGTTTCTGAATAAGAATATCCCTATTATGTATAACAATATTACTGAATGATCTAAATTTCCTTTATGGTCTTAGATAAAATTTCTCCCTTAGACTGAGCTCAAGATTAAAAGCCATGTTTTGGTTAGATATTAGAAACTCTGTAAATGTTACTTGAAAGAATAGCTTATTGAGTAAAAAATAGTTTCAATTCCTAAATGTTCCACACAACAGAACAAAAATATATGGGGAAAAAGGTGAGTTATCAAGTGGACTTTTTAAAGTCAAGTTCATTTGGTAAATAATCCATAGCTATTTGAAATCCATGAGCCTGTCTATATAAAATTTTCATTTCCTTTTTTCAAATACATTGTTGGAATTTAAGAAGATGGTTTATGTAAAGTCCTGAATTTGGATTGAATCCTCATTAATAGTATTGTGGACTGAAACTTTTTTTCTTCCTCTTTTCTGTTCCTATTAAAAGGCAGGAGGAAAAGGGTAGGGGATCATGGGAGGTTGTGAAAGACTAGGGCAGGGTTTTCCCCTTCAAAGTATTAGCATCGTGTATGATGCCCAGCCTGCATATGATTCAAGGCCCACATCGGGCTCTGTGCTGACAGCCTAGAGCCTGGAGCCTGCTTCAGATTCTGTCTCTGTCTCTGTCTCTGTCTCTGTCTCTCTCTAACTTCAGAAATGAGTTATCCATCTCTAACTTCAGAAATGAGTTCATTCTCATCGTAATTCTCCTCTCAAATGGATCTCAAGCATTTAATCACTGTCCTTACATAGAAATTATAGCTTTCACGTGGGAGAAGAGGAGAAGAGAGAAATATCCATGAGAGAAAACCTCCAGGACCTCTTCTGATACTGTTGGGTGTTGGGGATTTTTCTTCCTAACCTATGAGCGGTCAATAATCTAGAAATTGTTTTTCATTTTACTCTGTTCTGAGTCCGGAAAGATTTTCATAGTCATACCACACACGCTTCATTTGGTGATAAAATTTGAGAAAGGAATGCCAAACTAAACATGTAATTTAACTCTGTTTCTGACAATAAGCAATGGGTGCAATTTATTCATCACACATCAGTACTCCTAACTCATAACAACAGGAAGGTTACTGAAGACAGTCATTTGGGAATTAAAGGAGTCTATACATGCTGACAGAACAAGTGGCTTGAAGCATTTTTTGTCAATTTATTATTGACCCAATGGTTCTTTTGAAAACCCTCCATGCAGCAAGAGAAAATGGGGAGATGTGAAAAAGAAATTGTTCGTGGAGTCAATATAGAAGCTCTTTTACCTTGGGATGTTTTTTGTGGATTTACTGGCTTGAGGCATCCATTCCTCTCCACAAATTCCCACTCTTTTTACTTCCTTTATAAGCATAACTTCGGGTCAGAAGCTTTGTGGCTAATTGGAGAATAAGAATTCATGTTATGTATCCTGGCATAAATGTCAGAGCCTGACAAGGATAAAAATACCCATTGCTTTTTTTTTTAAACAATGTCTTTATTGTGTCCCAGGGTTGTTGCTCTTTGATGAAGTACATTGCTTGTCAGAGGCAGGAACTCTGTCTGTCCTCATGCTTTCTGAGTCCTTAGCATGATGATAGATAATGTAATGCACTTCCACAGGGCCAAAGGCTCAAAAGTGAGAAGCATCTGTCAAAATGTAAGGGTAGAAAAATCAAGTGCTACCTTGCTACCTTCTTTCCTTGAGACACTTGTTCACTGAAGGTGGAATTCCTGATCGCTTAAGACTTTCTTAAGGAAACCTCTCCTGCAGTGAGATCTGGACATAACCTACTGATGAGACTCCAGCACTTCACTACGTATTGTGACCATATTTCCTCAATGAAAAATCATCACCGGATCTGGCAAGATGATAAAATATTTGAATTTGGGACTACTCTAGAAATCATCCACATATGGCTGCCATACCTTGATGTTTTCAGAAAATTCACACTTGATTTGTGTTTGATGTCATCTGGATATCATATGATATCATATTCTTCGAATTGTCCAAAAGGAAGCTGGGCTTTTTATGTTTTGAGCATTAACCACCATCATACAGAATTTGCAGTAAGTGGAATATGTACATCAATATTGTCCCTAAATTATTTAGTTTTGGTGTTTTTAAAAATATATTAATCTCATGTTTCGGTTGCATCTTAAACTGCTTGAAGGCAGGTCATTTTGGAACTGCCATGGATTCCAGAATGGTAGCCTTACTGTTTACTGATTTAATACATGTATTTTTCAGTACCTACCCTCCATCCCCAAATCCTTAGTGACTGAAATTTCCTGCCAGAGCTGTTTTAAGCAATCACTGCCTTCTGATGTAATGTCACTAGGACATAAATGCAAGCAGCATACCGAGCTTATCAGAGTAAGGTGGCTATTAAGTGCAGGCTGAAATGTTACTCCTTTTACAGAAAAGCATCTCTGCGCAGAAAATTAGGCCTTAGGGGCAGGTGGTCTTTGAATAAATGTCCTTGTCATCTCCAGTGAATGTATTGCTCTCATAATAATGCGTAGATGGGAGAAATGGGCTAACACTCTTAGTCATCCAGCTAATGCTTTAGGCATTTTAGAAATGGCAACAAATTGGGCCCTGCTAGTACACAATTTTTTCTAATAGGTGTTTGAAAATGTCAGACACGAGCTGGAAGGCAAGGTATGGCACACCTGCCCCCATTTATGCTCGACACTGTTCACTGCTTTCTTTCTTCACAAGAAGCTGAACAATGAACCAAGACAGCAGCATAATATACCTCTGTGCAAATGCTTTGAGCCTGGATGAGACAGGAGATGACAGACAAGAGTCAAATGTCTGAAAAACCCAGAGTGTCTGTGATGCAAGGAAGAAGGTTCCGCATGTATAGGAAGAATTCACTTGAGCACAAATGCCAACTTCATGTTTCTATTAAACCTTCACTGAAAGGGATGTGACTTGGGCTTACTTTGGCCTTCTATTCCTTGTGTCTTAGAGTATGCAGGGAATTTGCCAGTCACATTCAGGTTAAAAAGAACTCGCGTTGCCCGACTGAGGACAGCTGCAGCTCTGAGAGGGAGTTGGGGAGGACAAGAAAGGGGGTACAGATGGAGCTTGGTGATTTAAATGGATCTGTTCAAATTCCGTTCAGTAGAGAAAAAGTGAAAATTAAGAGCTTTTCCTGGCTATTACATTGAAAAGGAAAAAAATTCATGCTTTTTAAACTTTGAGAAGGCAAGAAAGTACTCATCATCTTAACCTGTCATTAGCCTTTGAAGCAAGAAGTACTGTCCCTTCACAGAGGTGGCACATTTGCTTTACTTTGCCCTGAGCTGGGTGATGTTTCCATGGAGAACACTGATTGATCTTTGTGTGATCTTGAGAAAGCAGCGTGGGTTTTATTTGCCCCATAAAAAGTACCAAATGTGGAAAATGTACTTAGCATATGCGGATGAGCATATCGTCTCGCAGCGCCTCGGTTTTCAAGTCAGAGCGATTGTATTTGGTTTGCAGCTTCCTGTGGTGATCAGCAGCTTCATTTGTGAAGTCGAGAAACCCAACCAGACCCCAGCCACACCACACATGTGTTAGAAAAAACCTCTAATGAGTAAAAGTTATTTCAGGAAAAGGTGGTATGTAAATTAGGTAATGGAAAAATTTCACGTTATTATTAGAACATTTAGAACAGGGTTTTTCAATCCTGGGACTATTGACATTTGGGGCCAGGTAATTCTTTGTTGTGGGGGCTGTCCTGTGTAATGCAGGATGTGCAGCAGCAACCCTGGCCTCCACTCCACTCCAGAGTTGTGACAACCAGCACTGTCTCCAGTGTCCCATGGAGTGCATAACTGTCCCTGGTTGAGAACCACTGATGTAGAATTCAATATGGAATAAATGTGAGCTCCCAAAGGCAATGAGTCACCTGACAGACTTAAAGCTTGGAAGGATTGTTTAATTGATGATGATTATTTGTCTGTGCCAAAACCAGCTTCCTGCCAAAGCATCAGTAAGGAGATGGATAATTTTCTTTCAAGAGCTGAGAATTGACAAGTGGCTGTATGGTTCATTCAGCGAAGACAGGACATCATTTGATTAGGCAGGTGATTGAGACATTCCTTTTGAAAGAGCGCAAACCCCTCTGCTCCACACTGGAGGTGGAAGGCAGAATTCATGGTGGAAGTACTTAAGAGAACAAAGTCTCTTCTTGGTTTATTCATCTCCCCCACCTCCCCTTTTTATTCACCTCTGTCTTCTTTGTAGCCTCTCTCTCTATCTCTTGAAGAACAAAAATTGGGCGCTGTGCAAGGCACCTGGGTGGCTCAGTTGGTTGAGCATCTGACTTCGGCTCAGGTCATGATCTCATAGCTCTTGAGTTGAAGTCCCACGTGGGTCTCTGTCCTGATGGCTCGGAGCCTGGAGCCTGCTTCAGATTCTGTGTGTCTCTCTCTCTTTCTCTGCCACTGCTCCGCTCATGATCTGTCTGTCTCTCTCTCTCAAAAATAAACAAACATTAAAAAAATTGAAGGCTGTGCAATCAAGTTTGAACTTTTGGAATTGATGCTGCTATGGTTCTGAGTCCTCGAGATATTCCTTGGGCAAAATTGTGATGTCAGAAACTCCATGGTTTCCTAGACTCCATTTTCTTTGTTCTTTACCCTCCCTTCTTTGCCCACGTCTTTCCTTCACCCCACATTATATCCTCTGCAAATGTACTCCCTGGTGCCCCAAATGCCTTCTTAATTTCCTTCCTTCTCACTCTATATAAATCAGATTTTGGGCAAAGAGGGAACTCATTATCCTTCCACACTATAGCTAAATATACATCTCTGTTTTTTTCATTTTGATACTGGCATGCATTGTCTTAAATCTTTTTTAATTGACAAACTATAAAATTATTTTTTGATATATAATTCTATGAGTTTTAACACATGTATAGATTTGTGTAACCATCACCACAGTCAGTATGTATCTGACTTAAAAAACAAAAGCAGGGGCACCTGGGCAGCTGTTGGTTAAGTGTCCAACTTTGGCTCAGGTCATGATCTCACAGTTCATGGGTTCGAGCCCCTCACCGGGCTCTGTGCTGACGGCTCAGAGCCTGGAGCCTGCTTCGGATTTTGTGTCTCCCATTCTCTCTGCCCCTCCCCTGCTCACACTCTGTCTCTTTCTCAAAAATAAATAAACATCAAGAAAATTTAAAAAAAAAAAAACCCAAAACCAAAAACCCAAAACAACAACAAAAACCATTGGTCTGCTCCTTTGCAAAACTCCGCCCTCGCTCTTAAACTCCGGCAATCACAGATCTTTATCCATCACTACACTTTTGCCTTTTCCAGAAGGTAGTGTAAATGGAATTATACAGAATGTGACCTTTGAGAGTAGCTTCTTTCACTCAGAATAATGCCTTTGAGATTCACCTATGTTGTTTTTTGCCTTGTCAGTCATTCCCATTTCTTGGTCAGTAGTAATCCATGGGATAGATGGACTATGGCGTGTTTATCCATTCACCTGTTGGAGGACATTTGAGTTGTTGGAGCTCTTGGCAGTTATGAGTAAAACTGCTATAAACATTTCTGCCTAGGTCTTTGTGGGAATGTAAGTCTTCATTTCTCTAGGAATGGCATTGCTGGATCATACAGTAGTAAATAGGTCTTTTTATTTTCTAGAGGAATTTTTACTGTAATTAGGTGCAGGAATGAATAGAACATTCGATCTGTAATAATTCTTTAAGTGTGGATTTCAGGCTGTGATTTTGAGATTTACAATAAGATTGTGTATGTGAATAGGTGTATGAGTGTGTGAGTGCACACATTGGTCATGGAAAAGTTTGGGAGCCTGAAATCACATTGGCTCAAATGGGTAGCCTATTCTTGCCCACCTTGTGCTTGTGGGTCGACATGCCAATTTTTCTCCTGATGCTTTAATACTGACCTATGGTATCACATAGGAAGAGCTATTCAAATCGGATGACTGTTTGACAAACAACTGTCTGTTCTTGATGAGTGGGTTTCCTTCCATCTCTAAATCCCATGACTATGACTGCAACTCTTACGCTTGAATCATTCTCCAGCTACATCAATTTCATGGTTGTCAGCAATGCCTAATCCATCTTCCATAGTCTGGAGCTATTCAGGCGGCAGACTCCCTTGAGATGGGAGTGCTCCTGTGTTCGGTCATGTACCTGCCATCTTTGGGGTACCTGCAGTTTGTGTGTCCTAGACAGTTATTTAATTTTATTTTTTGCTGCAAGGAATCTTCAGTGAAGGAAAACATCAACAATGCATCGAACAATTCTATTGATATCATTTCTTTTTCTTTTTTAAAAATAACTTTCATTGCCAGTGGTTTTGTTATAAAGTTCTAAAATTCAGATTTTGCACACACAACTATTATTCGTCTTAAATATCACTGGCAGGTGTGACTCATGGTAAGTGTTCAGTAATGTTTGTTGAGTTGAATGAGTAAAAAATTATTTGATGGAAAATGCTAAGGTCTATGAAATGATAATTTTCTTCCTTCTTTTATCACCATATTATATCAAGCCTTCTTTTATTCTGAGCAAGAATTGGCTTTAGATGCCACAAATGTTTATTAACTATGTTTTGTGATTAGGTATTTTATATTGGAAACTTCAGGACTTACTTGTCTTAGGAAACAATGATCCCTCTGAATTTTGAAAGATGGATTCTCTGATTATTCTATAATTTGGGATACTAATTTAACTACTCCAGTTATTAGAAAATGCACACTCCTCCTTTAAACTCCAGATAAAATGCCATCTTCTCAATGAGATTATCCCAAACCACCCCATGCAAAATTGTTCTATTATCCATATACCACAGTTCTATCATAACTTATTTGGTTTGTGAGCAACTTGAGAGTGGGACACACATCTCATTCTCCTTTGCAATCTTAGCATTTAGCACAGTGTCTGGCACATTTGTGCTAAATAAATTTTTGTCACATTGAACAAGATACCTGAGGTATAATGATAACCTTGGCCACCTGAAATATTTCAATTTTTTGCATGTATTTATATACATACATATGTATATGTTTGTAATATATATTTGTGAGAAACTCACAGGTGGTGAAATCAAATGAAAGCAGAGCTCCTTCCTTGAGTTGTTGAGACTGGGCAGGTGGATTTTATTTATAAGGGGGCTGATAAATCATTAGCAAGAGAAAAAGTTTTAGAATCTTTTGTTATAGAGGGGAAGCAGCTCTTTGATCAATTTGAGAAGACAAGGGCCCCAATTCCCTCTGTTAATTCGATTTCAAGAAATCTCTGACCAGGCCTTGAGCCAAAATTTCTTCACGAAATGGCTTTTCAAATTGTAAAAATAATTCTGTCACCATCACTTGAAACCACTCTGTAAAGTGATGGAAAAGCTAACTACATGCGAAACGCTACATGAAAATTGTGGACCCTGGTGAGGTTAGCAGCACAAATCACATTCTCTGCAGTTTTATTTTGCAGAACAAGTTCACAAAATTCCTAATGAGATAAAAGTGCTAAGGGCTACGTCAAATTATTTCAGCTGAAATGAGGTGGGAGCAGTAGCCATTTAGGCTGACACTGCGTGTTACTGCTTTCTATTATAGGTGGAATATTTAGCTTTTAGCACAGTCTCTCCCAGGTGGCTCGCTATGATGCAGACGTCTGTGTGATATGCCCTTAGACAGCAGTGAGGGTCAATGGGTAGCTATTCCGGGCAGTTGGCCAAACTGTCTTGGAAAGTAGTAGTCCGGTTAGATTCCTTCTGAAGAAGGCCACACACAGAAAAGTGGATTTTCTTACTGGAGAATGACTCCGGGTAGCGTGCTGTGACAGGCTGCTTGTGCTCCTGTCAGATGCTTTTTATTGGGCTGGGGCAGTATGATATTAGAGCTGGCTGCTTGTGGCTCATAGTTGTATTCTTCTTTGGAGAATCATCCTTGGTCAGTTGGAACTGCTTTCCTTGGAACTGCCTGGGAGATTATGCCCTTGCCCTGAGGGCTTACGCAACCTGCTTTAGGGGGAGGATACAAAATCCTGCTCCTCCCCCCTGCCTGCCACTGTTGCTTCAAGGTGGGACAACTGTATGGTATTATTTTAAAACTGAGGCCAGACTTCAGCCAAAACTACATCTTTGCTTGGATTTTTCTGTTCTTTCCTGTTTCCCTCTCTTCCTTGCTCCTGAGAGTAATTCTTCAATAAATCACTTGTACAAAAATCTGTTTCATCTTCTGTTTCTAGAGAAACCAACCTAAGCCACATGCTTCTGACTAAATGAGCTGACATGACAAGGTACTAGAACAATCATCTATGTGGATACTGAAATTTCCAAGAATTTTGACAGGTGTAATCTTGGAGAGAAAGAGTTGCCTAAGTATTAAAATCACTGAGGATGAGACCAAGAGTCCTGGGGTTCAAAACAGGACTCTGTTTACTCCATATCTGCACTGAAAAGCTTAACATGGTTGGAAATAAACCCATAATCACCCAATGATATGCACTTTGAGTTAGTGATCACAAAAGTCATGTCAGTTCTAGATGCAGCCTGGTCAGCTTACTACATTGCCCAGTCAACTTGCTATATGAATTGACTACTCTCATTTATGTCATTTTACCTATTGAAAAGATAAACTCCCAACATTAGTGGCTTAGTCCAATAAAAGTTACTTTCTTTCTTCTTCTACAAATCTCAAAAAAGTATTCCTGATTGGCAGGTGGCTCTAACTCTAGGTCATGATTCAGGGATCTGAGGCTCTTAGCCTCTTGTCACCTTGCCATCTCTGACTCTCGGGGAAGGAGCGTGGAGGATCACATGCGGGAGGATTTTGTGGGTGCTCATCATTATCGCGACTCAATGGCTATATGATGACTGTACACCTGATGTTCCACTGGCCACATGATAGTATATCAGTCTCTCATTCTTTTGACACAGTTGTGGGGAAGGGAAGTGCTGAATTGATGGGGATTAATTTTCTACCATTGACTGAATGGGGGCCTAAAAAAGGAAATTAAGTTTAGTTATCGAAAACAGGTTAAATGTTTTTCAACTTGGGTTTGTGTAATGAGATTCATACATACTATATGGGTTTGAAATGCTGTCTGGAGGAAGCGATTTTGGAGTAGAAGGGTTAGGTAACTGAGGTAGAAGAGCATGGGGTTGAAAAACCCAATGAGAAAGTTTAAAATTGTATCCAGTGGGAGGACAGTGATACAGCTTTTAAAGTCTTTAATGGTGAATTTCAAAAAGGGCTCCACTAACCCATGCAGCACTTTTGTTAGAAAAAGGCCACAGCCTCATGCCAGGGTGCATGGCTTTGGGGAGTGGAGAGTGGGCTGGATTCCAACCCTAATCGCCCCTTTTGCCAGGTACTATTGTGCACAATACATCTGTGCCTTGCTATGTGGCAGTCCTGATATCAAAGCAAGTATATATCCTCCTTCCTGCTGGCAGACTGAATTAACGACCCTATTATTTTTTACTTCTTCCTGTACCCATACCCTTTACCATATGGGTATGACTTTTCAGTTCTTCCTACTAAAGAAGTAGACTTTATTTCTCTGATGTTTGACTTCCAGTTTGGCTATGTAATGAGCTTTGGCCAGTGGAATGTTAAAAAAAATGTGAGATGACCCAAAAGCAGAAGCACTTGCATGACTGGGCTTGCCCTCTTATACCTCTGCCAACACTTTGAGAAGTATGTGTGCAGGTGAGCCCACTGGTCCCAAAAAAAGGACGAGAAACATGTGAAGCAGAGCCAAGTCACTCAAGCCAAGCCCAGACTAGATCCACTGATATTCAGTCAACCTTACAGATACATGAGTAAACCAGCAGAGATCACCAGAATCACTCAGTCGAAGCTCAGCCTAGTTCAGCTGGACTCTTGTTGACTCATAGACTCATAGGCTATACAAATGCTTATTGTTGTTTGTCCCTGAGACTTTGTGGTTGGTTGTTACACAGCATTACTGAAGCCATAATTAATTGGTACATCCTCTTTCTTCCCAAGAAGCAGTAGGAGTATAGAATATATAGATTGTCACTTCTGCCATGACTGCTCTGTCCCATCGGAACTTTGCATTCCTTTTCCGGATCAATACCTTCCCACCTTTTCATTAGAATCAGTTAAAAATGCACATTAGAAAAGATTTAGGGATGCTAGGGGCACCTGGGTGGCTTGGTTGGTTAAGCTTCTGATTCTCGATTTTGGCTCAAGTCACGATCTCGTGCTTTGTGAGATTGAGCCCCACATTAGGCTCTACACTGACAACGTGGAGCCTGCTCGGGATTTTTCTCTCTCCTCTCTCTCTGCCCCTCGTCCACTCTCTCTCTCTCAAAATAAATAATAAACTTAAAAAAATAGTTTAGGGAAGCTTGATTTAAATGGTTCTGATGACAAAACATCAAAACTAGTACTAGGTCCTAGACCTCGAGGAGGAAAGCAATCAGAACTTATGGTCAGATGATTCTGATAAAGAAGTGTGGATGGTGCAGAGCAGATGGAGGGGAAACAAGTTAACCTCTTTATTCTTGGTTAGGAAGATCTCTCAGTGCAATGGCATTTCAATTCATAACTTTCCTTCTATTTATAATTCCTTTCATGTAGAATTTAGATATATCATGTAATTTTAGCAGACCATAATTTTCTATTTATAGATAGGAGAGATGTCATTTTTCACCTCGATAGAATATGGGAAATGAATATATCTGAAGTCTCTATACATAATGAGAAAAAATAAAGGGACTCAGAAATTCCTGACATGTGATGCATTACAATGTTTTTATTTCCTTTCTATTTTCTTTGTTTGCCTATCCTTGCAAATGAAACAGTTGATGACACTTTTCTTGCCACTCTTCACGTTAAAATACATCTCTATCATTATATCTAGTGAACTGAATAATTTTATCAGCCAAATAAACATTTTAGTCATCAAAACTCTTCTAGCAGCAGATCAGCTAGATTAGATTGTGAGGACAAAAGACAGTACACTGTAATAGTTGTCACCACTATGGAAAATTTCAAATAATGACAATTTTTTCTTTTTTGGTCTTGAATGCTTTGGGGACCAAGTAACAAGTCCACCCACAGCTATTGTCAAGCATTCCTTTTTTCATCAGTAATGAGAAGTGATCCTTACTTTGCCTAAATTTATCATCTTAGAAAAAGATCTAGAGATTTGTGTTGCAATGTTGAATTCTTGGTGTTTTATTTTCTTCTTGTTAAAGTCTCCCAGTTTCTAATTTAGTCAGAATCTTTAATATTAATATTAAATGGGAATGTCTAGATTTTCTAAATCTAAATATGTTTACTACATTGAACATCCTTTCTTATAAGATTTGATGGTTAGGATTTTATGTTTTTTAAAAATCTAGTTTTTCTATCTTTTCTGGTTATCAGCCAGTACAGCTCATGAGAAGAGACGGTTATGTGCATAAAGGATACTGTGCTCTTCTTGGCTAGTAGGTATTTTGGGTTAAATCTACCTGAGCCTAAGGTCTGACCATACTCAGATGAAATCATATTTAAGCTGAATGGGCATAAACATTTTTATTTCCTTATGCTAAGTGCTATAATGCATAGCACCACTGTTGCGGGTTGGGTTTCCCAGGAAGCAGATCTTGACATGGAGTTTAATGGGCAAGATATTTATTAAGTATTGCCCTTGTGATAATCACATTACCACTCAAGTTTTCCCTCTGCCTAATTCTGCTTCCTTCCCCTTCCTACTAATCTCATTTCATTAGTTTGCATAGTATTTTTTAAGTGTTTATTTACTTTTTAGAGAGAGAGAGAGACAGACACACAGAGTATGAGTGGGGGAGGAGCACAGACAGAAAGGGAGACACAGAATCCGAAGCAGGCTCCAGGCTCTAAGCTGTCAGTACGGAGTCCAACACGGGGTTTGAACTCATTAACTGCAAGATCATGACTTGAGCCAAAATTGGACGCTTAACTGACTGAGCCACCCAGGCACCCCTACATAGTACTTAAAATTAACTAGTATACCTACGAATACAACCGGAATAACCATATTTGAGAAAAATATGATCTTTTTTTAAGCATACAATGTAAAAGATGGGAATGAGTTGTGTGGGTGGACTAGAAGGGAGCTTGGTATCTGAGGGCATTCCAAGTAACATGAGCTTTGGTCATCTAGTTTTATGGAGGAAATGATAGGGTCAGTTAGTAAGTTAAGCAGAAGACTTGCAAGGGAACTTCTACCTTCACTTCAGAGGCAAACTGTGTCTTTACCTGTATTCATGCTTGGATACAATATAAAGCACTTGTGATACAATTCTACATATTTCGAAGCAGCAATTCAAGACATTAAGAAATTGAAGAGGACACAAATGAATGGAAAAACACTCTGTGCTCATGGATTGGAAGAATTAATTGTTAAAATGTTCATACTACCCAAAGCATATACAGTTTCAATGCAATCGCTATCAAAATTCCAATGGCATTTTTCACAGAAATAGAACAAATAATCCTAAAATCTGTATAGAACCACAAAAGATTCTGAGTAGTGAAAGAAATCTTAAGAAAGAAGAACAAAGCCGGAGGTATCATGTCCCCTTGTTTCAAACTATATTACAAAACTATAGTAATCCAAATAGTATGGTATTGGCACAAAAACAGACACGTAGACCAATGAAGCAGAATAGAAAGTCCAGAAATAAACCCATACTTATATGGTCAATTAATTTATGACAAATGAGTCAGGAGTATGCAACGTAGGGGAAG
This sequence comes from Paguma larvata, assembly GCA_030068075.1. Taxonomy (NCBI): domain Eukaryota; kingdom Metazoa; phylum Chordata; class Mammalia; order Carnivora; family Viverridae; genus Paguma; species Paguma larvata. The sequence continues at coordinate 14,848,893 of CM057830.1, forward strand.
GGCATTCTCTTCAATAAATGGGAAAATTAGACCAATGCAGAAGAATGAAAATGTACCACTCTCTAATACCACACACAAAAATTAACTCAAAAAGAATGAAACACTTGAATATAAGACGTGAAATCATAGCTCCTTGACACTGGTCTTGGTGATGATTTTTCGGATATGATACCAAAAGCAAAGGCAACAAAAGCATAGGAAACTATCAACAAAATGAAAATGCAACCTACTAATAAGGGAGATAATACTTGTAAACCATGTATCAGATAAGGTGTTCATACCCAAAATATATAAAGAATCCCTATAACTCAATAGCAAAAATCTCAATCCAAGTAAAAATGGGTAAATCTGAGTAGACGCTTTTCTAAAAAGTCATTTAGATGGCCAAAAGGTCTATGACAAGAGGCTCAACATCACCAATCAGGGAAATGCAAATCAAAACCACAGTAAGATATCACCTCACATCCATTAGAATGGCTATTATTAAAAAAGGCAAGAAATGACAAGAACTGGCGAGGATTTGGAGAAAAGGGAACCCTCATGCACTGCTGGTGGGAATTTAAATTGGTACGGACACTATGGAAAACAGTATGGAAGTTTCTGAAAAAAAATTTAAACATAGAACTACCATGTGAGCCAGAAATTCCACTTCTTGGTATCTGAAGAAAGCAAAAACACTAACTAGAAAATATATCTACACCCCCATGTCCACTGCAGGATTATTTACAATAGCCAAGACATGGAAACAACACAAGGGCTAGAAAGACCTTGGCAGGGATGTAGGAGAGTGTTGTGTGTGTGACTTGGGAGGTGGATGGTGGTAGAGGCAACTTTAATTTTTTTATTTTGACTTTGATTTTAAAGAGAAGTTTTTGGTTCAGAGCAAAATTGAAAAGAAAGTATAAAGCTTTCCCATTTACTCCCTGCTCCCACATATGCATACCTTGCTCCATTATCAACATCACCTATCAGAGCGGTATATTTGTTACAATTGATGAACCTATATTGACACATTATTATCATCCAGACTTCATAGTTTGCAATAAGGTTCAATCTTGGTGTTGTACATTTTATGGCTTCATAAATATCCATCATAGTATCCATCATTATAGTATCATACAGAGCATTTTCACTGCCTTAAAAATCCTCTGTGCTCCGCCTATTCATCCTTCCCCAACACCTCTCACCCCAGCTGCAACCCTGGCAACCACTGACTTTTTAATTGTCTTCATAATTCTGCCTTTTTCATACTGTCATGTAATTGGAACCATGCAGTGTGTAGCCTTTTCAGATTGGTTTCTTTCACTTAGTAGTGTACATTTGTTTCCCCCATGTCTTTTCATGGCTTGGTAGCTCATTTCTTTTTAGTGAATAATATTCCATTGTCCAGATGAACCAATTCACTATTGAATCCATTCACCTACATGTTGGTTACTTCTGAGTTTTGGCAATTATAAATAAAGCTAGTATAAACAAATGTGTTCAAGGCTAGTTGTGGACCTCGGTTTTCACCCCTTCTGGGTACATACCAAGGAGTGGACAACTTTAATTTTTAGTTTCATTTACTTCTAAGTTGTCTGAGACTTTTAGTAATGATCTACATTAATTTTATAACTGAAGTTAATTAAGCGCTTAGTAGCCCTATTTAATTAAATTGACTGAAAAATATACATGAACTTGTGATCCCGACAAACCCAGAGTGTGGGATGAATTTATTGCACTGGGTTTAGCATGGCAGTGTTGGCTCAGGCAATTGACCAGAAAGCACAGATTGTGCCTCACAATAGGCAGTAAGGCACTATGAGTACACATGATTTGATTTGTTAAACGTATTCTCTCAAACACACATTTAAATTAAATGATTAGGAGTAGAATCATTCTAGTACTGGATCTTACAGATCAGTTTCCACAGGAAACAAAAAGACCAAGAAAGCATAAATTTCCACTAAAAGAATTCCCTAATACCATGAAAATCTTCACATTTAATAGACAGAAAAAGAATTTTCCAGATAAGAATTAGAAATAACAGAGATCAAATGGTCCCCTGAAAGTGCAGCACGGTTCAGGCAATGACACTTGTCAGCAAGATGGGGAAGGAGGGTGGCGAAGCGGCCCCATAGATGGACAAGCACTCAATGCTCAGTTTTGCTGCATTTTTACACTCTGAGAGAGCTGCTTTCAAACAGCTCTTCCCCTCAGAGCTCCCCTTTTCAGTTAGTGCTCCCTTCGAGTCATTTATTTTCCAGGTGGTGAAGCTCAGGTTTTAGCATAGTCATTCCTCTATATTAGTAAAAGAGCATTTTTGATGAGTTCATTTATCCTTCTCTTTAGCAGAGTGAAGCAGTAAACTTACCAAAGGCAAAATACGAAAGGAGCAAAGGGCAGGGGCGAGGTGAGGGGAAATGAGTCATGGGCGGGTAGACATGGAGCGGAAGTAATATTACTGTGTGCTCGAATACGCACACCAAGCATTGCATTTACTTCATCAGATTTAACCTTCTCGAGACTCTGGCACCTAAATATTATCTACACTTTACAGAGGAGGAAAATGAGTTTCAGAGCACTTAACCAACTTGACTAGGTCACACAGGAAGCATCTTAAGAATCTGCTGTAGATTCAAAATTCTAACCTAGGTGGATCTGGTCTCTGGTACATCCTCTTCCATTATGGCAGGCTGCTCTGGGCAAGAAGCCAAAGGCTTCTACAGAGAGCTGGGTAACGGGTATCTGGGGCTGGACGTATGACATTGCCTTACCTAAAAGCATCTAAAGTCTAATGCTTTAAAAACACCATTGAGGTTAAACTGACCCTATCTGCAGAACTGAATTGGCACCAAGAATTAGCATGCCATGCCTGAAAATAAGGTCGGAAGAAAAATCACACAGGTACTGCCACATTCAATACTTCTTTCCTTAAATTATTTAAGCAACAAGATCGGGGCTGGTGGTGGTGTAAGAAAAATACCCAGGTAAATGAGAGAAGACAGTTTTCACTTCACAGAAGTTATTTAGTGCAGAATGACGCGTCCTATTTTGAACACACATTAGAAGATATTGTATAGGTTAATTAAAAAGGGGTGATAACTTCTAAGTCACTATCAATGACTCTTTTATTTCAAGGAACATTTGACACAAAATTTAAATAAAAACCAATTTTTACCTATGGAATGTATAGTGAATGTGACTTATACCACCCAAGGTTACTCATTATGCGGTCCCTGGACCACTCCCAGTCCACAAACAGTTAGTGGTCTGTGTTAAGTACAGGGATTGAGGATAAGCATGTAGAAACTTATATAAAAATTTGACATTACTGTAACATTGTGTGATCAGTGGACTTGAATTTTATTTTTTTTATTTTTTTATTTTTTTTTGTTATAATAGTTTATTTTCAAATTGGTTTACATATAACACCCAGTGTTCATCCCAACATGTGCCCTTTTTAATGCCCATCACCCCCTCTCCCCCCTCCCTCATCCCCCTTACCCTCAGTTTTTTCTTAGTCTTTGAGAGTCTCTTATGTTTTATCTCCCTCCCTCTCTGTGTCTTTTTTTTCTTTCCCCTCTTCCCCTCCCCCTGGTTTTTGCTTAGTTTCACAAAGTCCACCTATTCGTGGAAACATATGGTATCTGTCTTTTTCTGACTGACTTATTTCACTTAACATAATACCCTCCAGTTCCATCCATGTTGCTACACATGGCCAGATTTCATTTTTTCTCATTGCCACGTAGTAGTCCATTGTATATAAGTACCATAACTTCTTTATCCATTCGTCAGTTGATGGGCACTTGGTCTCTTTCCATGATTTGGCTATTGTCGAAAGTGCTGCTATGAACATTGGGGTACACGTGCTCCTATGCATCAGCATTCCTGTGTCTCTTGGGTAGATTCCTAGCAGGGCTATTGCTGGGTCATAGGGTAGCTCTATTTTCATTTTTTTGAGGAACCTCCACACCGTTTTCCAGAGTGGCTGCACCAGTTTGCATTCCCACCAACAGTGTAGGAGGGTGCCTACTTCTCCACATCCTCGCCAGCATCTATAGTTTCCTGATTTGTTCATTTTAGCCACTCTGACTGGTGTGACGTGGTATCTCAGTGTAGTTTTGATTTGTATTTCCCTGATGATGAGTGACATTGAGCATCGTTTCATGTGTCTGTTGGCCATCTGAATGTCCCCTTTGGAGAAGTGTCTATTCATATCTTCCGCCCATTTCTTCACTGGGTTGTTTGTTTTTCGGGTTTGGAGTTTGGTAAGTTCTTTATAAATTTTAGATATTAGTCCTTTATCCGATATGTCATTTGCGATGATCTTTTCCCATTCCGTTGGTTGCCTATTCGTTTTGTTGGTTGTTTCTTTTGCCGTGCAGAAGCTTTTTATCTTGATGAGGTCCCAATAGTTCATCTTTGCTTTTAATTCTCTTGCCTTTGGAGACGTGTCGAGTAAGAAATTTGTGCGTCTTAGGTCAAAGAGGCTTTTTCCTGTTTTCTCCTCTAGGATTTTGACGGTTTCCTGTCTCACATTCAGATCTTTTATCCATTTAGAATTTATTTTTGTGAGTGGTGTAAGAAAGTGGTCTAGTTTCATTCTTTTGCATGTTGCTGTCCAATTCTCCCAGCACCATTTGTTAAAAAGGCTGTCTTTTTTCCATTGGATACATTTTCCCGCTTTGTCAAAGATTAGTTGGCCATATACTTGCGGGTCCATTTCTGAGTTTTCTATTCTATTCCATTGGTCTATGCGTCTGTTTTTGTGCCAATACCATACAGTCTTGATGACCACCGCTTTGTAGTAGAGGTTAAAGTCTGGGATTGTGATGCCTCCCGCCTTGGTTTTATTCTTCAGTATTACTTTGGCTATTCGAGGTCTTTTGTGGTTCCATACAAATTTTAGGATTGTTTGCTCTAGCTTTGAGAAGAATGCTGGTGCAATTTTGATTGGGATTGCATTGAATGTGTAGATTGCTTTGGGTAGTATTGCCATTTTGACGATATTTATTCTTCCAATCCATGAGCATGGGATGTTTTTCCATTTCCTTGTGTCTTCCTCAATTTCCTTCATAAGTTTTTTATAGTTTTCAGTGTAGAGGTCTTTCACATCTTTGGTTAGGTTTATTCCTAAGTATTTTATGGTTTTTGGTGCAATTGTGAGAGGGATTAGCTTCTTTATTTCTCTTTCTGCTGCTTCATTGTTGGTGTATAGAAATGCCACCGATTTCTGTACATTGATTTTGTATCCTGTAACTTTGCTGAAATCACGGATCAGTTCTAGTAGGCTTTTGGTGGATTCTGTCGGGTTTTTCATGTAAAGTATCATGTCATCTGCAAAAAGTGAAAGTTTGACTTCCTCCTTGCCAATCTTGATGCCTTTTATTTTGTTTTGTTGTCTGATTGCTGATGCTAAGACTTCCAGCACTATGTTGAATAGCAGTGGCGAGAGTGGACACCCCTGTCGTGTTCCTGATCTCAGGGGGAAGGCTTTCAATTTTTCCCCATTGAGGATGATATTAGCTGTGGGCTTTTCATATATGGCTTTTATGATGTTTAAGTATGTTCCTTCTATCCCGACTTTCTCGAGAGTTTTTATTAAGAAAGGATGCTGTATTTTGTCAAATGCTTTTTCTGCATCTATTGACAGGATCATATGGTTCTTATCTCTTCTTTTGTTGATGTGATGTATCACGTTGATTGATTTGCGAATATTGAACCAGCCCTGCAACCCAGGGATGAATCCTACTTGATCATGGTGGATAATTCTCTTTATATGCTGTTGGATTCGATTTGCTAGTATCTTGTTGAGAATTTTTGCATCCATATTCATCAGGGATATTGGCCTGTAATTTTCTTTCTTTGCTGGGTCTCTATCTGGTTTGGGAATCAAAGTGATGCTGGCTTCATAGAATGAGTCCGGGAGTTTTCCTTCCGTTTCAATTTTTTGGAACAGCTTGAGGAGGATAGGAATTAACTCTGTTTTAAATGTCTGGTAAAATTCCGCAGGAAAGCCATCTGGTCCAGGGCTTTTATTTGCTGGGAGGTTTTTAATAACGGATTCTATTTCTTCACTAGTTATGGGTCTGTTCAAATTTTCTATTTCTTCCCGTTTGAGTTTTGGTAGCGTGTGGCTATTTAGGAAGCTGTCCATTTCTTCCAGATTGCCAAGTTTGGTGGCATATAATTTTTCATAGTATTCTCTGATGATTGCTTGTATCTCTGAGGGATTGGTTGTAATTTCTCCCTTTTCATTCACGATTTTATTTATTTGAGTTCTCTCTCTTTTCTTTTTGAGAAGCCTGGCTAGAGGTTTGTCTATTTTGTTTATTTTTTCAAAGAACCAGCTTTTGGTTTCATTGATCTGTTCCACTACCTTTTCTGTCTCCATATGGTTAATTTGAGCTCTGATCTTTGTTATTTCTCTCTTTCTGCTGGGCTTGGGTTGTTTTAGTTGATCTGCTTCTAGTTCCTTTAGGCGTGCTGTTAGAATTTGTGTTATTGATTTTTCTTGTTTCTTGAGATGGGCCTGGATTGCAATATATTTCCCTCTCAGGACTGCCTTTGCTGCATCCCAGAGCGTTTGGATTGTTGTATTTTCATTTTCATTTGTTTCCATGTATTTTTTAATTTCTTCTCTGATGGCTTGGTTGACCCAGTCATCTTTTAGTAGGTTATTTCTTAGCCGCCATGTTCTTGGATATTTTCCAGGCTTTCTCCTGTGGTTGATTTCAAGTTTCAAAGCATTGTGGTCTGACACTGTACACGGTATGATCTCAATTCTTTTATATTTATTCAGAGCTTCCCTGTGCCCCAGAATGTGGTCTATCTTGGAAAATGTACCGTGTGCAGATGAGAAGAACGTAAATTCCTTTGCTTCTGGATGAAGGACCCTAAAGATGTCTGTGAGGCCCATCTGTCCTAATGTGTCATTCAGGGCTATTGTTTCTGCGGAGATTTTCTGTTTTGTGGATCTATCCAATGCTGAGAGTGGAGTGTTGAGATCCCCTACTATTAGGACATTTTTATCGATGAGGTTGCTAATGTTTGTAATTAGTTGTTTTACAAATTTGGGTGCCCCTGAATTCAGTGCGTAGATATTTACAATTGTTAGCTCTTCCTGCTGGATGGTCCCTGAGACTATTATATAATGTCCTTCCTCATCTCTTATTACATCGTTCATTTTAAAGTCTAATTTGTCTGATATAAGTGTGGCTACTCCGGCTTTCTTCTGCCTTCCAGTAGCATGGTAGATAGTTCTCCATCCCCTCACTTTCAATCTGAAGGTGTCTTCAGGTTTAAGATGAGTTTCTTGAAGACAGCAAATAGATGGGTCTTGTTTTTTAATCCATTCTGTTATCCTGTGTCTTTTGATTGGCGCATTTAGTCCATTTACATTCAGTGTTAATATTGAAAAATATGGGCTTACAGTCACTGTATTATCTGTAAGTTTCATGTTTGTAAGGCTGTGTCTGGTAGTTTGTATTCTTTGCCTCCTTGTTTTCATAGAATGCCCCTCAGGATCTCTTGCAGTGCTGGCTTATTTGTGATAAATTCTTTCAGTTTTTGTTTGTTGGGAAAAACCTTGATCTCTCCTTCTATTCTGAATGACAGGCTAGCCGGATACAGAATTCTTGGTTGCATGTCCTTCTTGCTCATCACATTGAAGATATCCTGCCATTCCTTTCTGGCTTGCCAAGTTTCCATAGATAAGTCTGCTACTACCCTTATAGATCTCCCTTTGTATGTTAGGGTTCTTTTGTCCCTAGCTGCTTTCAGGATTCTCTCCCTATCTTTGTATTTTGCCAGCTTCACTACGATGTGCCGTGCAGAAGGTCTATTCAAGTTACGTCTGAGGGGAGTTCTCTGTGCCTCTTGGATTTCCATGCCCGTTTCCTTTCTCATGTTGAGGAAGTTCTCAGCAATGATTTGTTCCAGAACCCCTTCGACTCCTTTCTCTCTCTCTTCTTCCTCTGGAACTCCTATGATACGGATATTGTTTCTTTTGACTGCATCGCTCAGCTCTCGAATTCTCCTTTCCTGTTCCTGGATCAGCTTCTCTCTCTTTTTATCTGCTTCCTCTTTTTCAATGATTTTGTCTTCTAATGCACTAACTCTTTCCTCTACATCTTCAATCCGTGCTGTGGCTGCTTCCAGTTTCCCCTGTATTTCTTCCAATGTCTTCTTTAATTCTTCCTGACCGTTTTTAAGGTCTTTGAACTTTGCCTCGTGGGACCCCTTGCATTCATCTAAGCTTTTTTCAAGGCCAGCAATTAGTTTTATGATTAACATTCTATATTCAAGTTCTGTTATGTTGCTTATATCTGTTTTCATTAATTCTTGAGCTGTCACTGCTTCTTGTAGACTCTTTTGAGGAGAATTCTTCCGTCTCGTCATTTTGGCTGGATGTGTTATGGGTTGTTTCTTGAAGTTGCCCTGGAAAGGAAAACTGACAGACACACAGAACACAGAAATACTCAAACGTACCGACAAATGGTCCAGACAAGCAGTTCACAACAGAAAAAAATAACAAGTGACTCTCTGAGGGCAATGTCCTGAAGTAACAGCTACACGTTAAGGACAGGGTATGTAGTGTGCTGGTGGCAGAGCATATATAGACAGAATAATGACTGGTGCAGGGAGAAGAAGGAAATGGACTTTGCCCAGGTAGAGCGACTAAAGGGTTTAATCCAGACTGATAGAAATCAGAATAAGGACAGGTGCGAGGGAAAAGGAATAAAGATCGATGTCGTCTAGATGAACTTATACGGCCTGGTTATTCCAGAAAAAGGGCTAGGGAAGTAAAGAAGAGGTTGTAGGACATGTCCTCGAAGAGTGGGTTAAAAAACAAAACAAAAACAAAAAACAAAAAACAAAACAAAAAAAACCCAAACAAAACAAACAAACAAACAAAAAACAAAAAAACAAAAAACAAAAAGAACGAAAAAAATGATTAAGCCAGTCAGTACCCTGGATGACCAGCTCAGGGATGGGGATCGGTAGGAATGAGAAAGGGAGGGATAAATTTAAAAAGAAGAAATGACTGGCGTTACTCCAGGCAGCAATCTCCACTTGGATCAGTCGCTCCTGCTGATAGTTTGGGAGGGGCGTGGTTTAGTGTAGGCGGGTCCGGCCTCCACTGCTGCAGGGATGGCTTCTGGGGTGACTTCCTGGCTTGTGAGACAACAATGGCGTCTCTCCAGACCCGCGCCACCAGTCCTGGAGGCTTTATTCGCCCCTTTATTTCTGTTCTCTCTCCACCGCCCACGCCAGCCTAGTGTGGTTTACTGGAGCCGCGCCTGGGGCTGCCTGGGTGCCTGCTGCCTATCCCGGCAGGGTGCGTGCCGGAGGCGCTGGGCGAGGGTGGCGCGGTGGCGCGGCCGTCTGCTACCCCCCGATTTGGCTGTAACTGTGCGGGGGTTAGAGGTGCTCCGCAGGAGCCGCCGCCGCCTGAGTCCCCCCTGCCTGTCCCGGCAGCGCGCGCGCCCCGGAGGCGCTGGGCGAGGGTGGCGCGGTGGTGTGGCCGTCTGCCACCCCCCGATTTCGTTATAATTGTGCCGGGGTTAGAGGTGCTCCGCAGGCGGCGCCGCCTGCGTCCCCGCTGCCAGTCCCTCCCGCGCGCGTCCCAGTGGCTCAGGACGGGGTTGGTGCGGTCCCAGCAGCGCACGGGGATTGCTGCTGTTTGCCACTGAACTTCTCTTCAAAACCCTGCATTTAGGGGCTGGATGGTAGCAGTCTCACCCGCTCTGGCCCTCTCGTTCAGATGTCGTTCCATCGGCACTTTCCCAGCTATCTCCGAAGACGCTCACCCTCCCCTCAGCTCAACTTCCCGAGTTCCTGGACTTGAATTTTAAATGCAAATATTTAATGGTTTTCTAATCATTTATTTTCATTATATTTTATAAAGTTAGTGGTCTATGACAATAATAGCTTGACAAGCAATGATCTAGGTGACATGTGAATTAAGACAATGTTAAGTTCTTCTGTCCTAGTGCATGTTAAACAACATGAACATGCATGGCTTCTGTCCGTGATTTTTTTTATTCTTTATTCTTTTATTTTGCTTTTATACTTATTTTATTCTTTAAAGAAAAATGAGTGCTGTTAGACATGTTTTTGTTTTGTCTTATTTTTGTTGATTGATTCGATCTCAGATGTGATAATACGAAGTACAGCCATGATGGCATACTACACGCAAGTAAGATGGGCAAATTAGTACTCTATGGGCGACTCAGTGTATTTCAGAAAAGAGAACAGTTCTATGCATATTCTAATAAATATAATCATGATAGCTTTAATTTAAGAAACATAATACTACTTTCAAGGGAAACAGAAGCAAAAATTAACTATTGGGACCTCGTCAAGATAAAAACTTCTGCACAGTGAAGGAAACAATCAACTAAAGGGAGACTAAAGCTAAAGGCAAAAACTAAAAACTAAAAAAACTAAAAGGCAAACTTCAGAATGGGAGAAGATATTTGTAAATGACATATCTGATAAAGGGCAAACTGAAACTAAAGGCAAAAACTAAAAACTAAAAAAACTAAAAGGCACACTTCGGAATGGGAGAAGATGTTTGTAAATGACATATCTGATAAAGGGTTAGTATCCAAAATCGACTTATCAAACTCAATACCCCAAAAAAACAAATAATACAGTGAAGAAATGGGCAGAAGACATGAATAGACACTTCTCCAAAGAAGACATCCAGATGGCTAACAGACACATGAAAAGATGCTCAACATCACTCATCATCAGGGAAATACAAATCAAAACTACAGTGAGATATCACCACATACTTGTCCGAATGGCTAAAATTAACAACACAGGAAATAACAGATGTTGGCGAGGATGCAGACAAAGTGGAACCCTCTTGCACTGCTGGTGGGAATGCAAACTGGTGCAGCTACTCTGGAAAACAGTATGGAGGTTCCTCAAAAAGCTAAAAATAGAACTACCTTATGATCCAGCAACCACACTACTAGGTATTTACCCAAAGAATAGAAACCTACTAATTCAAAGGGATACATGCAGCCTGATGTTTATAGCAGCATTACTGACAATACCCAAACTATGGAAAAAGCCCAAACATGTCCATGTGGCATATATGTATATAGAGCTAGAGTGTATTACGCTAAGCAAAATAAGAGAAAAACAAATACCATTTAACATCACGCATGTGGAATTTAAGAAACAAGACTGATAAAAATAGGGAGGTAAAAGAGAGAGGCAAACCATAAAACAGACTCTTAAAGATAATGAAAAAATTGAGAGTTGTGGGAGGGAGGTGGGTGGGTGATGGCTATAAAGGAGGGCACTTGTTGTTATGAGTACTGGGTGTTATATGTAAGCGATGAATCATTAAATTCATTTCCTGAAACCAATATTACACGATATGTTAACTAACTAGAATTTAAATAAAAACCTGAAATAAACAAAAAACCACCCCAACTAAACAAAAAACAAAACTAAATTTATCAACTCAGAAAACTCATAAGTTTTAAGAAGCTTTATTGTGGGGGTACTTGGGTGGCTCAGTTGGTTAAACGTCCAACTTCGGATCAGGTCATGATCTCACGATTGTGGGTTTGAGCCCTGTGTCGGACTTTATCCTGACAGCTCAGAGCCTGGAGCCTGCTTTGGATTCTGTGTCTCCCTCTCTCTCTGTCCCTCCTTTGTTCATGCTCTGTCTCACTATCTCTGTCAAAAATAAATAACAAACATTAAAAAAATTTTAAAAAGCTTTATTGTGGTATAATGGGTATAGAATAAATTCAACTGTTTCAAGGCTATAAAAATAAAAATATTTTATAAAATTAGAAAAAAAGATATATAATAATACTTGAATATTCTGACTTTTAAACAGCTCTTTGTTAAATGCCTTGAATGTGTTATTGTGTTTCCCTTAAATTTGTAAAATGAGTTTTATTTTTATTTCAAGTCTTCCTATAATACACACTTTATATTAACTTCTTTCATTTCTAATGTACCAATGAATGATTTCAGTATCCAAAAATAAAGCCATTTGCTATTTATCTGTAATGCAGAATTTGATTTCAAGGGTTTATGTCAACCCATAGCCAAGTAGCCCCTAATTATGCTAAAAATCTCTGAAGTTCTGAGGCACCTGGGTGGTCAGTCCGTAGAGTGTTCGACTCTTGATTTTGGTTTGGTCATGGTCCTAGGGTCACGGATTGCATGAAGCCTGCTCGAGATTTTCTTTTTGTCTCCCTCTGCCTCTCTCCCCTGCTTGCATACTCTCTCTCTCTAAAATATAAAAAAAAAATCTTAAAAAAAATCTCAGAAGTTGTTCTAAAATGTCTGACCATTGAAAGGCCTAACATCCTGCTGTGCCATTCTGGCAGCAAGAGAGCCAGTCCCATGCTGGACAGAGGAAGATGGCTCACCCACAGCCCATTGGGTCAAAGTAAGCCTTGCAGTGGTTCTCCTCTAATTAGGAAGATGCCTATCAAGGCCACAGATCAACTACTAGTTCTACCGCTGGGCCACTTCTAAGGGACATGATGTATCAATGCTCCCACCCTCATCTTCTTTTTTTAGGCCTTCCTTTCTTTTATAAAGGCAACAGCCTCTTGAGGTGGTCTCTCCCAAACTAGTTGAGGGGTTGGATGGGGTCTCCCTAGCTTCCCATTTGTTGTTATCATTGAAAGTAAGCAGTCAGTTTCTTTGCAAGTAGGGGTATTTCTTGACCCTGAACTCATCGCAGTGCATTACCCAGAAACTACACCACCCTTTCTTAAATCTCCACTCACCTTTAGTACTTGTCCCCTTCTAGTCTAAGGGCAGGTGATCCCTTCCTTTGTAAGCCTATTAGTGCTTTCGATCTGTATGTTTTCTAATAACTGATCTTCAATTGGCATTGAATGAGTTTTTATCAGTGATAATATCTTTTCAAAAGAGACATATTTTTCTGAAAGTAGTCTACTATTTGTTTCTTATGAGTGGTAACAGTATAATTTAATTTTGCAAGGCAATCCTTTCCCACCAGCTTTCTAGTCTCCATTAACCTTTTAATGATGCAATCGTGGTAAATTTACAGGACATGAACAAATTAACAAATACTCCAGTACCTGCAGTATTTTATAAACAGCTATAACTGCTAAGAGTCAATAGACATATTTAAAAAAATTCTCTAGAAGGGAGCATGTGAAATGTGATTATACACTGAACTCTGGTGACTCATCAGAATAAAGGACACAATTGTATAGAAAGTGTATGTCAATCAGGAGTCCTACTTTTAGTAGTCAGAGTGCCCTAGTAAAACAGTTTCTGACCTTCAGATTGTCATGTTTTATTTACAAGATCAGAGTGTGGAGTACTTAGCTAATATTGCTTCAGGGACTCTGGGATCTGAACACATGAACACACAATACAAAGAACCTTTTCTTTTAACCAATGATCTTTGTCCTCTTAGTAAGTTTGCCTGGTGCTCAAAGCCATTGCAATTTCTATGGAATTTGTAAAACAAATTTAATTCAGCAAAGACGAAAAATACGTGTTTAACATGTGGGGATTCAAGTCAGATTAGAACATTCATCTCTGTGCAAAAGCTCAGAGTCACGTTCCTTTCTTCTCACAATTAAAGGCCCACCATATTAAAATCTAAATTCCTGAGTATCCTTGAACAATTCTTATATATAGTGTAAATAACTGATTTCAAGGATTTAAACAGCCAGTTAGACTATCTATTCCATGAGTTCAACCAATGTGCATATTTCTAATAGTTCAGAGGTCTTAAAAAATCTCAACATAGGATAAGAAAATAAAGCCTTTCTTTTTCAGACTGAAAATATCAGAGTTGTCACCAAAGTATTTGTTAGCAGAAGTAACTGATCATAAGGAGACTTTTTAACTTGGCCTTATCAAGGAGCTGCATTCTGTGATCACTCTTAAAAGCTTCTACCGTGTGCACTGTTAGTTTAAATGGGCTGCTTGCTATGTTTAGCTACAATATGCCTGACAAAAAACAGTGCACACACTTGATAAACTCTTCATAAATTTATTATAAGCAATATCTACTTGTCAGTCCTTGAGTTGTTACTTTCAACATCAAGCTAAGATTCGAATGGAACGTGAACATAAAGCCTCTGCAATTATTTTAAACAACTGATATGTATCACAAGGAGCAGTTAATGAGAGTAAATTAAATAAACATTTGTCAGCAATATGACGGTTGCTTTTATCAAACCAAGAAGAGGTTAAAATTTAAAGTTGACTGCCATCTACGAATCCAGAGGTGAGCAAGTGATGTCAAAATAAATCCAGATTAAAAACCATTTTTACTGAATTTTTCGTACATTTTATATGTCTTTTCTACAAAATGTGCTTGCTTCTCTTCTGCAGTTGCTATTAAAATTATGTTCAAATAATATTCACTGGCCACCCTTGTGCTACATACCACTGAGGATATGATCTAATGCTTTGCAAAAAGAATCTTAAATACATGGTTGTGATTAATTTGGTGGTTTCAATAAATCACTTTACAGATTATTGAGCTAATGTGGTCACAAACCATAAATCATCTACCTCCACCCGTCTCTGCCCTCCAAGATCTTAAATACAATTGGGAAGACAAGATATACAGACATGAAAAGTTAAATAATCATCGTAGACAGTGATCTAAGAGCTATCAAAAGGAAATACACGATTCAATATCAAACAATGCCTCCTGTCTCTGAACTGGTAACATTTAATGCTGCATACAGAAAAGATCAAGCCAAGAAGTACTACAGGTGTTCAGAGGGGAGAGACAGGAATGAGGCCTGAAGTGTACAGAGACAATTTCATGAAGGAGAAAGGGACTAGATATGGCCGGTTAGGGTGGGTGGACTTTGCAAAGATGGACAGAAGGGCAAAGTGTCTCCAGTGGCTGTATAGTTTGAACCTGGGTTCTCAATTATATTTCTGCTTGATTTTATTCTTGATATTCTGTCTATTTCTGTGGAACAGTCTGCAGACTGCTTAGCAAAATCCACGTTCTCCTCTTCGTTGTGGGCTAGACTACATTTCCCAGCCTCCTTTGCAGGTATGTGTGGCCACACGGCTGATTTCTAGCTAACGAGTAGAAATGTGTTAGTAATCTATTGTTACATAACAAATTACCCTGAAACTTAGCAGCTTTAAACAACAGACATCTGTTATCTCATAGTTCCTGAGGGTCAGGCGGTCAGGAGTACATTAATTAGGCGTTCTGACTCAAGGTCTCTTGTGAGCCTGCAGTTAAGATGTGGGCTGGGACTACAACCATGTGAAGGCCTGGTTTCCATTTCCAAACTGGCTCATTTACATGGCTGTTGGTGGGAGGACTATGGGCCTCTCCAGGGGGATACTTGAATGTTCCCTTAATATGGTAGCTAGCTTCTTTCGGAGTGAGTAAATCAAAAGAGTAAGACTCAGCCTTGGAAGTCACACACTGTCATTTCTGCAGTATCTTATTTGTTACATTGGTCAACCCCACTCCGTGTGGGAGGGCTACACATGATCGTGAACACCAGGAGGCAGGGCTTATTGGGGCTATCTTGAAGGCTGGCTACCATAGAAACTGATATCTGCTACGTTCATGCTTGGTACAGAAAAAACTCCCAAGTGCCCCTTCAGTCTCTTTCCCCTTCCAGCTGGCTGAAATGAAATGACTCCCAGGGCAAGTGGAGACCCACATGTAGAAGGTAGCAGTGCCTCCAGCATACTGGGTTCTGAATGACTGCATGGAGGAGAATGCCCTGTTCATCTGTCTGCCTGCCAAGTACTAGTAAGTGAGCAAGAAATATAGTTTCAATGTATTTGAGTCACTGTACAGTTTCAGGTCTATTGGTTCAGCACTTAGTCCATCCTAACTAGTATAATTACTATGGACTGAATCTTTACAGTGTCCTCTATCAAAGCAAGGTCAAGCACCACAGAATGTTGAGGAAGTGAGTGACCATCTCACTTGTTCTGTGGCAGTTTTTCTCATTTTTTAAAAAATTTTGAACAAATATCAATTGAGTGCCTACCATGTGTCAGGGCTCATCTAGCTGCTAGGGGCATGGGTGTAACAAGACTGTCACTGCTTCATGGAGCTCACATTCTAATGGAAGACCTAGTGAATGCCTCTTGGTGAATGCACCAAACAAGTATGCTAATGTTCTTATTCAGGGGTTCAAAGATTTATTTTTGGGACACAGCACAAGTGGGGAAGGGGCAAAGAGAGACGGGGATATATCTGAAGCAGGCTCTATGCTGTCAGCAGCGAGCCTGATGTGGGGCTCGAACTCAGGAGCCATGAGATCATGACCTGAACCAAAGTGGCCCACTCAATGGACAAGAGCCACCCAGGTGCCCCAAGGGGTTCAAAGACTATAAAGGTATTTGCTGAATCTCCTGATTCAAAGGGGGGGCCTGATTCACATTTCCTCTAATTGTGCTTTAAGCCAGTGCTAGCAGTTTCTCAAACACTAATGTACACATGAATCACCTGGAGATCTTGTTGAAACGTAAAATCTGATGCAGTAGGCCTGGGGTGCTGCCTGAGAGTCTGCATTTCTAATAAGCTCTCAGATGTTGCCGATGCCACTGGCCCACAGATCACATTGTGCATAGCAAGGTCCTAAGGAACACTGGTTTCTGGGTGTCAGAGATATGTGAAAAGGATTTCACATTCAAAGAAAAGAGAAGATGCAGCCCCAAGGAGAGGCCAGGCCAAGTTGTCCTGGTTCCTGATTGCTTGCTGATTCCTACTGCCAGCCTCAGTACTTTTCACTATGTGTTCTGGGAGATAACCCTCTGTCTTTAGAATATATTAACCTTTTTAAATTTTAGCCAGTTTGAGTTCCTGTAATTTGTGGCCCCTAAAAACCTTGAGTAAAGGTCAAGAGGCCCAGACACAGGGAATGAAGGAGAAATGTAGCCATGCAGCAGAGCTGGGGACAAAGTCAAGAGCAATCAAGCTGCAAGAGTAACATTAGGCGGATGCCCCAAGAGCCTGAAATGGCTTATATTCTCCTGCTCTAAGCCTCAATTTCCCTATTGATAACATAGGATTTGCTAGGAGAATCGCATGGGATAATGTGCTGGAATTACACAACGCTGACGCTCTTGCAACATGGCCATTTGATTTCTTTAAAATATTACCTGCGTCTTAGAGTTTGGGAGCATTAAGTAGGATAATGACCACAAAGCAACTATCCATTTGCTGGCACTCAAAAAATATTAGCTACTGGGAACCTAGCTGGATTTAACAGAGAAGGATTCAATACATTTTTCCCTCAGATAGGTGAGACCTGGCATGTTGAAAATGAAAGTGAAGAAATATTGCTGCAGAATTAGTGCAAGTCAGTGATGGAGGATACAGGAGGGGGTGGGGGAGTGATAGAAAGAACAAGGTTTGCCACATTCCATCTTAAAGCCAGCATTCTGAATACACTAGGAAGAAGAGGACTCCTGAAGGAATATCCCATGTTAACTAAATAGCAGCTGCTTACCAAGAAGCAACAGTTCAGTTATTCTTAAAACATGTGTGTTCACGTTATTATATAATAAAATTTGTCAGTTTTCTACAATTCAAATTTTCCAATAAAGATGGTAACTTTCCAATATTAACCATTTTCTCTCTCTGTATCTAGAAGAAACAGCCCAATTAATATCAAGACATGTTTTGGTAAATATTATTATATAGCAGATAAATAATAGATATTATATATCTACTATAGTTTAAACTCTCAGGCAAAGATTCCATTTCAGTTTTTGAGTATGGCCTTTATTCTCATGCTTGTGTATCTTAGCATCCCTGACTGGTCAGCAAAGAGAAAGAAAAGGAAATAATAAGGAGTTCATAAGGATACATCCTTGTGGTATAAGAGGCAATCGAGTGTTGATGGTGGTGGAGGTAGGGTGACTGTGTGTTGGTCAAAATGTATAGAACTGTACATGGAGAAAGGGTGGATTTTGCAATACGAAAATGATAGTTCCATAAATCTTATTTAAACAGGAACCAAAACAAAGAACATCCCCTCGAACACAAAAGAATAATTAAAAAACTTCAGTTTATGAGCGAGCCAGGAAAGGAATCTCCAGCACTGTAATCCAAATTACCACAAAGAAGGAATGCCCAGCCCACCACACTTTAGCCTGTTGGATGGGCCACAGCCCTGTGCACACTCAGCCCTGACCAGCCAGGCAAAGCACAACATGAGGGCCCTCAATTAGAGCCTTCTGAACGAGACGGGACACAGAAGGGATACATCCTTTAGCCACGGGGGCCATGGTAGGCCTGCTCAAACACAAACCTATAAAACATGGTGTTTTCAAAATAGTCATTATGATTTCAAGACTCTTTTGGATGTGACTGTCAGAAAGTCAACTCCTGTCCAGATCCTTGCCTTGCTCACATCCTCACTTTATTCAGATCTCTGCTCAAATGGCCTTTTGGAGAAAGGCCTCCCTTGTCAGCTCTATTCCAAATCATCTCCTCACCCTTCACTCTGTTTGCTTACTAGAATTTGCTTTTTTCCACCTTAGCACTTATCCCAATGGGACATTGCATTATTTTTTCATATATATTAAAACATGGAGCTCACAGTCTAGTAAGGGAGACAACTAATTCACAAATATAGTTGGCTGTCTGCCCCCCTAGGTTGTAAGCCCCATAAGGGCAGAAGGCTTTGTCCTTTCTACTAACTTCCATAGCCTCAGCCCTAGACGGTGCTTGGCTTATAGTGGATGCTCAGTAAATGTTTGTAGAATAAAGTCAAAAGGAAAATCAACTGGCATCTGAATCTAAAACCAAAGCAAAACGGAGGAATAACTAGAACGAGGACCTCGAATACACTCAGGGCTCACTTTGATCGTTCGTCTGACACGTCTGACATTCTATCTGGTATCGCCTTCATTCTCTCAATGTTTCCCATCATGGCTGCCTTTGATGCTTCAGCTTTCCTTATCTCAACTGCACATCCAGAGGGCAAATGGTTCCTCCCTCTCTCTCTCTCTCAGGCCGCAGCTGCTGTGCATCTCATTTCTCACTCTCTGATCCTGCTTGCTCCTATTTATTCTGGAGATGTTGCCCCAGTTTTAATAATTATGCTTCAGGGCTCTGTAGAAGATGGTGTTAGAGCTTGGCCTATTACCCCCTTGGGTCCCACCAGCATGGTTGCACCCGCCTGTTCCCAGAGTGCATTCTCTCTCAACAGCAGCACCTGCATCTCCTTGCAGGACAACCACCTAGCCTACAGGCACATGCTCTGCCTGTGCAAAGAGAAAGCTGGAAGGACCCTCAGGGGTAGCTTCTGACCAGTGACTGACAGTCCCTGTGCTCCCGATGGGGACAACTCTGGGGTGTGGCCTGCGCTATCCCCGGAGTATCCTCAGGACCCAGGTCAAGTTACCCTCCATGGGGGTTTGCTGGCTGCTGCACCCTTGCTTGGTCTCTTTCCCTTCCCAGGTCCCCTTCCTACCCGCCCACTTGGGAATACCTCCTCATAAAAACCGTTCATGTGAATTCTCATCTCAGGGTTTACATCTGGGAAAAATCAATCTACACGAAACTCCAACTGGGCCCTTAGCTCCCCACCTATTTGTCCTAAGTTGGTTTTTTTTTTTTGAAAGTAGTTATCTTTTCACAGATTCATGTCTCTTCTCCACATATGTGAACTACAGAAATATTTACTTATTTGCTTTTAACATATCCCTATTCATGGAGTTCTTTTCCATTTTCCCTGTTTTAACTTGGGATCCTTTCACCGTTTCTCAGACATGCTGCGAAGTTTCCCACTTTGCTTATTACTGATGGCTTGTCTAACTAATCTCTCTAATTCAACCTGTTAAAGAAACATTACATGAATTTTTCCTATTTTCCATACCTTTTTTCCCTCTATCTCTTCTATATTAGGTGCTTACTCAAGATATCTTAAGGTCATTCTTGACTTGACCTTAATTTAACAGTCAAATCATTATTAATCATACTACCTTCTCCTAGTTCACATCTCCAAAATATAGAAATGTAAAAAAGGGAATATAATGAAGCCATCAGAACACAGTGGTGTCTTTACTTCTTCACTCTTTCCTAAAACATTATTTAATTCAGTTCAATTTAGTTAAAGTTTTAGTAATTATCAGATCAATTTATATATACACCATGGTGGAAGATAAAACAAGTCCTGAATATCTTTGATTCAGCCTCAGTTAACATAAACATTGAAACCAGAAATTCTAAATTCAAATAGCAGTATATGAAAAAACATGGGGAGAAAGTTTCAGACATTGACACCAGTATTTTGACAATGTGAAACACTGGATTAACCATAGCCCTTTGCTTAGACAGATAAAGAAGAAATTTAGCAAATATTTACATACTAGTTTTCACAACATTTTAGCTAAATCTTTACTTCTATATTTGTCATTTTAAAGGTGAATTTCTAAAGCTATTTACTAAGAAAGAACAAAGAGCATTTCTATAATATTGCAAAGTCTGTTTTACTAACTCTAAAGACTGCTGACTTGTAACTCTGAGACTGAATGTTTATGACAGGAAACTGCATGTTAGAATGTTTGGAGTAGAAAATTGTACTTGTTTGCTTAAACTTGTAAACTATGTTTGTCCTAGATGGTTGATTTTGCTTATCAACTCTTTGATAATTGATCTGCCATTTTTGACCTTACTGATCCAACTCTAATTAACTCGACAAGTAAAAGAGAATGTGCAATTAGATTGGAATTAAGGACATAGCTAAAGGCATTCCTTGGGAAAAGTGATTCTACAACAAAATAAATAAGTGACTTAACTGAAGAACTTTAAAACATGAATACAAATCACAACATTCTGTAAAAGTCCCAAACTGGAAACCATCCAGAATGTATGACGATAGTAGGTTAGATATACCGTGGTATATTTGCACAATGGAATACTATACAGAATTGAGAATGAAAAAACTACAGTCACATACACCATAGTTGGATCTCATAAACAAAATGTTGAGCAAAATAAGCCAGACACAAATACAACATATTATTTCCTTTCGTTCATTTAAAGTTCAAAAACAGGCAAAACTAATTTATGGTGTCAGGATGGTACTTATCTTGGGGCAGTAAGGCCAGAAAGGGGGCACATTTGAGGGTATTCTGGGGGGCTGATAGTTTTCTATTTCTTGCGTTTTAGGTTTATTTGAGTAGCTTTCTATACTTACCCTTTAATAAATATTTTAAAAACCCCATGTAATATGAAATCTTTATTTTCAATAGCACTTTATCTACTTCCTGAATCAATTTGATTAGTCATTCAGATCCAGGAAGGATGCTAGACACTGGGAACATTAAGGTGAGAAAGAGACTCTGTCCTCAAGATATCGAGCTATGACGAGGCAGTGGCTCTGACACAGGGTGAATGAAGTAAGCAGAGGTCGGTAGAAGTGTGCGTGGTAGAGGTGGGTACCATTCTCATTCTCGAGCTAAGAGGGGTCATGGAAGGCTTCCAATAAGAGGTGAGGCTTGAGCCACCTCTTAAAGATTGTAAAGGCATTAGCCAGGCCACGAAGGGAGCAAAGAAGGATCTCGGAGGGAGAAATTCTCAGTGGGCAAATCCTAAAAAAGAACATGCCCATAATTGGATATGGTGCGAGTGCAGCATACAAATAAAATAATAAAGCGATAAACACAGGCCTGATCCCTGCGCTCATGAGTGAAGGGGGTTTGGACTTTATTCTGGGATCAATAGGAAGTCACTGAAATGTCATAAGCAGGGGAATGCCGTGACTGTTGTGATCCTATGGGTATTTTTTCAGTTTTACTGAGATATAATTGACAAAGTTGTAATATGTTTTGTGTATAATGTGGTGATTTGATATATGTGTACTATGTATACGTTGTGAAAGAATTCCCCCAATTGAGTTAATTAACACATCTATCACCTCACATCTTTAATTTTTTTTTTTTGGTGAGAACACAATATTTCTCTTAGAATTTTTCAATATACACTACAAAGCTGCTAAGAGACTAGATCTTAAAGGCTCTTTCCACAAAAAGAAAAAAAAAGATAATTATGTGATCTAATAGAGGTGTTAGCTAATGCTTTGATGGTAATCATACTGCAACACATAAATGTGTCAAATCAATACACTGTACATCTTAAACTTAAACAATGTTATATGTCAATTACATCTCAGTAAAAAAAAACCTGTACAATACAGCATTATTAACTATAGTCACCATGCTATATATTACTCAGATCTTTTTTTAAAAAAATTTTTAATGTTTTTTAAATTTTTTTTATTTTTGAGAGACATAGAGACAGAGCGTGAGCAAGGGAAGGGCAGAGAGAGAGGGAGACACAGAATCCAAAGCAGGCTCCAGGCTCTGAGCGGTCAGAACAGAGCCCGACGCGGGGCTTGAACTCACAGACTGTGAGATCATGACCTGAGCCGAAGTCGGACGCTCAACCAACTGAGCTACCCAGGCGCCCCTACTCAGATCTTTTTCATCTTATAACTGGAAGTTTGTACCGTTTTACAACCTTTCCTCATTCCTCTCCACCCCAGCCCCTGCCAGCCACCATTCCACTGTTTCTATGAATTTGACTTTTTATTTATTATTTTTTTTAGATAAGACATATAAGTGATACTAGGCAGTGTTTGTCTTTTCTCTAACTGGTTTATTTCACTTTGCATAGTGCCCTCCAGTTTCATCCATGTTGTTGCAAACAGCAGGATATATATGTAAATACATACACATTTTCTTTATCCATTCATCCATTGACAGACACTTAGGCTTTTTCCATACCTTGGCTATTCTAAAGAATGCTGCAAAGAACATGGGAGTGCAGATATCTCTTTGAGATAATGGTTTAATTTGCTTTGAATATATACCCCAAAGTGGCCTTGCTGGTCACATGGTAGTTCCATGTTTAATTTCTTGAGGAATCTCCATATTTCCATAATGTTTTCCACACTAGTCGCACCAATTTATATCCCCACCAATAATGCACAAGGATTCCCTTTTCTCCACAACCTTGCCAACACTTCTCTCTTGTCGTTTTGATACTCATCATCCTAACAGGTGTGAGGTGATTTCTCATTGGGGTTTTGACTGGCATTTCCCTCATGACTAGTAATGTTGAATACCTTTTCATATACCTCTTGGCTATCTATATGTCTTCTTTGGAAGAAATGTCTCTTCAGGTCCTTGGCCCATTTTTTAATTGGGTTTTTTGTTTGTGGTTGTTGTTATGCTTTTGAGTTGTATGAGTTTCTTGTGTATTTGTTTTTTTAGTTTCAAAATATTTTATAAGATGAATGAACAAGTACATTTGAAGTTGTACGTTCTTTTTTTTTTTAACTTTTTATTGTCAAATTGGTTTCCATACAACACCCAGTGCTCATCCCAACCAGTGCCCTCCTCAGTGCCTGTCGCCCACTCTCCTCTCTCTCATACTCCCCTCAGCCCTCAGTTTGTTGTTAGTATTTAAGAGTCTGTTATATTTTGCCTCCCTCCATCTCTGTGTCTTTTTTCTTTCCCCTCTTCCCATCCCCCATGGCTTTCTGCTAAGTCTCTCAAAGTCCACAGATACCATGTTTCCACACACAGGTGGGCTTTGAGAGTCTTGTGTATTTTTATCTTAATCCTTCATTGGATATGTGGTTTGCAAGTATTTTCTCCCATTCCACAGGTTGCATTTTCATTTTGTTGATGGTTGACTTTGCTGTACAGAAGTTTTTTAATTTGATGTGGTCCAAATTATTTTTGTTTTTGTTGTCTTTGATGTCATATCCAAAAAATCATTGTGAAGACCAATGTCAAAGAGCTTTTTCTCTGTTTCTTACAGAAGTTTAATGGTTTTAGATCTTATATTAAAGTCTGTAATCTATTTTGTTGTTATTTGTATACGGTGTAAGATAGGGGTCCAATTTTCGCAGCACCATTTATTGAAGACACTATCCTTTCCATAATGTATATTCTTGGCAGTTTTGTTGACCATATACGCATGGGTATATTTCTGGGCTCACAATTCTGTCTCATTGGTCTATGTGCCTGTTTATATGTCAATACCATACTATTTTAATTATTATAGCTCTGTAATATAGTTTGAAATCAGAGCACATGATGCATGCCTTGAGCTTTGTTCTTCTAAGATTTTTAGGACTATTTTTTTCTATTTCTGTGAAAAATGTCACTGCAATTTTTATAGTGATTGCAGTGAATCCAAAGATGGCTTTAGGTAGTATGGACACCTTAATAGTATCAATTCTTCCAATTCATGAACACAGAATATCTTTCCATTTATATGTTTCCTCTTTAATTTCTTTCATCAATGCCTTATAGTTTTCAATCTACAGATCTTTCATCTCCTTTGTTAAATTGATCCCTAAATATTTTATATTTTGATGCTACTGTAAATGGGATTGTTTTCTTAATTTCTCTTTCCAATAGTTTATTATTAGCGTATAGAAATGCAACGCATTTTTCTATGTTGATTTTGTATCCTGCAGCTTTACTAGATTATTAATTCTAACAGGATTTCTGTGGGATTTTTAAAGCATTTTCTATATATAATATCATGTCGTCTGCAAACAGAAAAAAGTGTACTTCTTCCCTTCCAATTTGGATAATTTTTTTATTTCTTTTTCTTGCCTAATTGTTCTGGTTTGGACTTCCAGTAGTATGTTGAGTAAAAGTCGAAAGAATGGGCATGCTTGTTTTGTTCCCAATCTTAGGTGAAAAGCTGAAACTGTTGAGCATGATGTTAGCTGTGGGCTTGTCATGTATGGCTTTTATTATGTTGAGGTGCATTCCATCTATACCTAACTTGTTGAGTTTTTTTTTCATCATGAAAGGATACTGAATTGTGTCAAATGCTTTTTCTGCATCTACTGAGGCAGTCATATGATTTTTATCTTTCATTATGTTAATGTGGCATATCATATTTATCGATGTGTATGTTGAACCATCCTTGAATCCCAGGAATAAGGCATACTTCATCATGGTGCATGAAACTTTAAGGTACTGTTGGATTCACTTTGCTGATATTTTGTTGAGGATTTTTACAATGTTCAACAGGAATATTGACTGTAATTTTCTTTTCTTTTAGTGGCTTTGCCTGACTTTAGTATTAGGGTACTGCTGGACTGGTAAAGTGAGTTTGAAAGTGTTCCATCGTCTTTGATTTCCTGTTGGTATTTTTGTCTTTAGTGTCCTGTATTTTATTATTTTATCTTTAATATAATTTATCATCAAATTGGCTTCCATACAACACCCAGTGCTCATCCCAACAAGTGCCTTCTCAATGTCCATCACCCATTTTCCCCTCTTTCCAACCCCCCATCCACCCTCAGTTTGTTCTCTGTATTTCAGACTCTCTTATCGTTTGCTTTCCTCTCTGTCTGAAACTATTTTTTCCCCTTCCCTTCTCCCATGGTCTTCTGTTAAGTTTCTTAAGATCCACGTATGAATGAAAACATATGATATATGTCCTTTTTGGACAGACTTACTTCTCTCAGCGTAATACATTCCAGTTCCATCCATGTTGCTGCAAATACATAATTTCATTCTTTCTCATTGCCAAATAGTATTCCATTCTATATATAAACCACATCTTCTTTATCCATTCATCAGTTGATGGACATTTAGGCTCTTTCCATAATTTGACTATTGTTGAAAGCACTGCTATAAACATTGGGGTACATGTGCCCCTATGCATCAGCACTCCTGTATTCCTTGGGTAAATTCCTAGTAGTGCTATTGCTGGACTATAGGGTAGTTCTATTTTTAATTTTTTGAGGAACCTCCACCTTGTTTTCCAGAGCAGCTGCACCAATTTGCATTTCTGTTGGTATTTTTGAATGGTCATTCTGGCTGCTGTGGGGACCTGGTGGGTTCTCTTAGAAGAAGCGTGGGTGAACCTGGACAGATACAACAACAGCAATGGCAAACATTCAAACAAAACTAAAAACCCAAGATCTGGGGTATAATAGGGTATGTAGGGTAAGGTAGGGAAAGATTGGAAACAATCGTTTAGAGTCTTGTATGATAGGAAGACACAGCTCCTGGACCCAATCAAAGATATTAGCAGTCCAAATAAGCCCACTGGTGGTCACTCAATACCACAGTGTTGCAATAGTCCTTTTGCTTTGTCTTAAACCCATAATCATTTACTGAAATATATCCATGGGATCTTTATTGCACAATTCTCCCATAGATGCATCCAAAAATTCTGACCATCAGAACTGTGATTAATTTTACTTGTCTTCAGTGTCTTCAACTGTTTCAGGTTCCCAGCCCACAAACCTGTGATTGAATAGAGATGCTTTGAGTACCTCAGGAACCAGCAAAAGCATGTTGTAAAGTATTTACCCATCTTTCAGTTCAGTGGGTGAAGTGCCAACCCACTAACCCTGGGCCGTGAGTCCAGAAGGCTTGGAATCAGCCTAATTTTCTTTGTTTCAACAGTACTTGGAAGTCGTTATCTGTCAATAAATATCTTGATGAAGGTGAATCCCTATTTAAATAGGCAAGGAGGGGCAGAATAGGAAGCAACTGCTTACCCAAAAGCAACATTAGAATTTACAGTTGGGTGTTCTCCTCATCACATTTATCAAAGTTTTTTCTAACAGCAAAACAAAGACTAATCCACAGGGTTTTGGCTAGGCACGATAAAGCAAAGCAGAAATTATTTTTTAAGCTTATTTGTTTATTTTAGAGAGACAGAGAGCACTAGCAGGAGAGGGGTAGAGAAAGAGAGGGAAACAGAGCCAATCCCAAGTAGGCTATGCACTGTCAGCATGGAGTTTGATGTGGAGCTTGAACTCTCTGTGAGATCATGACCTGCGCTGAAATCAAGAGTCAGACACTTAACCAACTGAGCCACCCAGGCACCCCCAGAAATTATGGTTTTGAAATCCAAGGCAAATGATGTTTTGACTTTAATGCTTTTGCTTACTTCTACAGACAAAAGTGCTGAAAAATTAGAGGGGAAAAAAGTACTCCCTAGGTGTTAGAGGAGGAATAAGAGAGCCCTTCCAAGATGCTTTGTTCCTCCAAAACCCTGAAATTCCCCTATGATTTATAAACTTAAAACTTCTGGGGTACCTGGGTGGCTCATTGGTTAAGCATCTGACTTTGGTTCAGGTCATGGTCTCACAGTTCGTGAGTTTGAGCTCTGCATCGGGTTCTGTGCTGACAGCTCAAAGCCTGGAGCCTGCTTCACATTCTGTGTCTCCTCCTGCTCTCTCTGTCCCTCCTCTCTGTTTACACCCTGTCTATCTGTCTCTCTCTCTCCAAAATGAGCATTTAAAAATATTTTACAAAATAAATTAAAATCTTCTGCCCATTTTTAGTATACCAAAAACCAAGTTTGCATGGAGAAGTGTGGCATGAATCAACATCTGAGAAGATATCCCATGAAGTCATTTTTAATCAAGTTTTGAATGTAGTCAATGTCTAGTGTGCAGAATTAGAAAAAATCCATGACTTAAAGAAGTTGATTCACAGTGTGGAATTTTAGAGCTAGATACTTCTTGATAAACTGTTGGAACAAAGAATTGGATGGATGCCAAGCCTCCTGGACTCACAATCCAGGCTTGGTGGGGCGACACTTCACCCACTGAACTGGAGGGTGGGCAAGTACTTGATGACATGATATTTTTATGTCACCTTCTCCCATCCCCATTCCTCCTATGTGTGCCAAACCTGGATATACCATGCCAATCTTAGGGTTAGAACTTAAATTGATAACCCCACTTGGCAAAGGGTTAAGTATGTAAGTGGAATTTCAACATCTGTGCAATTGTTTTGTCTTTCCTAAACTCATTTTCTAAATTAGTTTATCCTTGCAAAATGGAATATTTAATATTTCTGAAGTCTTCAAAAGATGCTGCTAAGAATTTAAAGTTGAAATTTTCTACAATCCCGTAGTTGCAACACACTTTCTTCTTGATCATTATAAAAAAAGACTTCAACGATCAAAACTATCTGAGCAGAATAATGCTTCCCATGGTACACACAGGGACTAGAATTTAGGATTGTGCCACTTGGCACGTAGTAGGCACACAAAAATGTAAAGTAGCCCAGACTTTCTAACACCCAAATGAGTATAGCAATGCCTCATGAAGTCAGTTCAGACTTCTGGTTTCATAGATCCAAGGGAGGCAGGGATACCGTTTGCTGGCTGACTTGGCACATACCTGTGCATAAATCAGGGAACGGGCCTGCCTCTGGAGGGATTAGGGTGGGCAAGTTTTGTTCTCTTCTTCCAGCAGCAAACTAGTTGATCATCCCATCCTTGACAAATAGAGTTGAAAAACGGAAGCAATCTGTGTTTTCATAAGTAACAGAGGGGATTTTTTCCCACCAGGACTAAGGGTGTGCAAAGGGCAATAAGCAGCGATTTTCTGGCCATTTAAAGAAGCCAGGGGAGGGGCGCCTGGGTGGCTCAGTCAGTTGGGTGGTTGACTTTGGCTCAGGTCATGATCTTACGGTCTGTGGGTTCGAGCCCCACCTCGGGCTCTGGGCTGATGGCTCAGAGCCTGGAGCCTGCTTCAGATTCTGTGTCTGCCTCTCTCTCTGCCCTTCCCCTGCTCACACTCTGTCTCTCTGTCTCTCAAAAAATGAATAAACGTTAAAAAAAATATTTAAAGAAGCCAAGGGAACCATGTAAGCTTGGAATCATAAGTCTGGAGCCAAAAGATGGTGGTTGAAGGCAGAGGAACACTGTAAGCAGGAAAGTAGGGTGAGGGTGGGAGTGGGGGAGGGGTGTATAATGGATGGGAAAACTGTAAGAAGTGGAGGTATTTACAACACTGGGGGTGAAAGGATCTGTTTCTTTAGACAACTTGCAGATTTAATGTTTATGATATTTTTTTTCTGTGAATTAACTCTCTCAGTAGCTTTGAACTGAAGAGGAATTTTCTAGGAGCTGGGCACCTGCCGAAGAAAGTGAAGCATAAGCTAGACTCCTCCCATAAAAATAACCCAGACCTTTGGTGCCAGAGGATCAGCAAAGGCACAGGTTACACTGATAAGTACTTTCAGTCCTTGAGTTCTAAATTTCAGTTCTTTTCTCAAGACAGATGCACCATTTCTAAGCCATTTGCCCCAGCTTTACTATTTGAGCCAAATCAATCTTCTGGCTTTGGGGGATCTCAGCCATTCTCTTCATCTATATAACAGACATACTGGCTCATCTTGAAGAGATTCAGACTGGGTGAATAATTACCTTGAACAAAACAGAAGCAATGACTCATCATTCTAAAAATCCATACTGCTTGGCATTTACAGCACTCCTACTCTGTATCATAGGAGATGAAAAAAGACTTTGCTGCTGGTGCCCTCTGAAGAATGAGTCTTCTTCCCACCCCTGGAGGAGGAGGTACATTATCAATGGGGGCAGGTCATTTCGGACAAAACCTCCTGTCCTTTCAAGGACGTTGGGAGCAGGAAGTACACATCACTACAGGCTTGAGGTCTTAGGCTCACAAGAATCCATGCCTTTGGGTACAATGCTAGAGACCAGGAATGGCTCTGGAGCAGTGCCTGCTGCTCCTTACAATTGCCCTGTCCTCAGACTCTTCTCAGAAACCAGAGAGATTAACAGAATTAAAAAAGCAAGAGGAAAGGCAAAGAGCTTAGAATTTGGGTCTTAAAGGGATCCACAGGACACATCGTCCCAATCAGGATCACAAGGGCTTCTCCATATCTTAGTTGTGGTGGAGAAAGGTCAGTGGGGAAGAGGAAAAGAGATGGACCTCAAAAGGCATTTGTGGCAGGTATCAACTAGCTGTTCAACCAACCCTTTTCTTTTCATCCTGGCCCCTTATTAGACTATATTTCCCAGCCTCCGCTGCAGTTGGGTCATGCCACATGACTGAGTTCTGGCCAATGCGATACACAATATGGGTAGAAAAGTCACATATGCCACTTCCAGGCCTAGGCCTTCTACAACCTCCTGTAAGCAATTTCTCTTACTCTCTTTTTCTCCCCTTCTGTCTCACCCCTCCCCACCATCTGCTGATTGAAATTGTGCTCAGAGTAATCTTGGAAGTCAAATTTTGAAGATTTTTAGAGCCTTTTCTGCCTCAGGTCCTGAATGACTGTGAGAACAGAGGCCCCCAGCCCCAACTTCCTGTTCCAACTGTACCTTTTATGATTAAGAAATAAACTTCTGTTTTTTTAAACCACCAAGATCATGGGGTTTATAGACTGTAGCAACTAGATTTACCTTAACTAGTACAGAATTCAAAATAATGAAAAAAACACTTTTGTATAGCTGTTGAAATTACTATTTGCATCTCCTTGAAGATTTTTTTTCCTCCTTAGATTTTTTTTCCTCTAGTTTTCCACTGTGATGATATCATTTTAAAGACTTATGACTCCCCAGGGAGAAGGGATTTCAGACAAAGGCTAGGCCTAGAGCCTAAACACCTGAAGAATGGGCAGAGCTCCTTTGAGCACAGAACCATGTCAGAAAGAAAGAAAACAAAGATGACCTCATTTCTCCTGATTACAGAGATGTGGGAAGAAAGGGTGGTAACCTCTTAAATTTTTTAAAAAGATTATTCCCAACAGAAGCAGCCTATATTTAGAAAGTTTGAAAAACATATATTTTTAAAAGGTCTTTTAAAAGGTACATGCTTAGAAACATATGATCTTGACTGATCTTCTCCAAAATTAGGCTGGTATTTAGCATTGAGGTTTTGTATTGAATTCCCAGAGAGTTTTTGGTAGACAGTATATTTCTCCATTTCACACCATCAATTACATCTTAGTTCTGCAGCATTGAATTGTCAAATTCAGACTCACTTGCCCATCCTCCTTCAGGATGCCAGGATGTTGAAACCAGCCTGTGAGAACTGCATCAGCAGCTACCCAAAGCATCTGTAGCCCCTTTGGAACTTCTCCGGGCCACCAGAATTGGTCTATCCATCCTCGTTGAGTTTCTTGGTTTCTTGACTGCTTTTTAATTTAATTTCTCAGTTCTCACTTTCTGCCTAGCCCTCTTGGGTCAGTTATCTCATACTTTACTGGCCTCTGCCATGATCCTAAAATAATGCCCCATTGTCAACTAACGTTCAGTTCTCTAAGCCAAAACGTGGACTGGCCAGCGGGGATAATTCCATGTGGTCACAGCAGGACATGGGGCAGCAATTCTGGTTACCATAAGCTTGAAGAACATGGTCAGGTAGTGCTACCTGAGGCATATTTCAGTGCACAGGACACTTGTCATTTATAAATATGCCCAACTCTCAATTTTAGCCACTAACTTTACTCAACAGCTATCACGAGCCTCTAACAATGCAATCACAGAGGAGCAGAGCCACACTTTGAATTTCCTGTGTTAACTCGTCAATGCATTACTGCCCTGCCCATATCTCCTTGGTATTGCTGCTATTTACTGTGAACACCTGTGACTCTCTACCTAAGGGCAGGTTTTATGGTTGCAAGGCATACTCAGTTGAAATGCTAAAGAGTTAGTGTTCCCAAAGTAGCCCTCATCCAACAACTATTAGGGAACTGGTAGAGAAGTGCCCCAGCTTCCCTAACCCTCAGGTGGACTAATTCTGAAGCAGATTTTACATAATCTCCTCGAGTTTCTCAGTAGGATTGAGCTCCAGTTGCTCACAGTGGCAAGTGGCTTGTTAACACACCATTAATTGGCTTTCTTCCCTTCTTTCACTGACCTCCCCACCCTCCCAGTGATGCTTCCTGGGATCACCTTCCAAATAAATCACTCACACCCAAATCCTTATCTCGAGGTCCTCCTACAGAAGTACCCAAGCCAAGAAATCTATTCTTTTATAATTGTAAAATGAAGCAGAGAAATTACACCTAAAAAAGTTAGCAAAAGAAGGAAGAAGCAATGATAGAGGTCTATATGTTCCATGGAACAAAAAATGGAGCACCATGATAGAGATTATTATTCTACACTTGTGCTGTCTGATATGGTGGCCACTATCCATATGTGGCCATTGAGCACTTGAAATGTGGCTAGAGCAACTGAGGAAATGAATTTTAAATTTGATTTGATTTTAATTAGCTTAAATTTAAATAGCCACACGGGGCTAGTGGCTACTGGATTGGCCAGTACAGATTATGGAACACTTTCATCATTGCAGGAAGTTCTACTGGACAGCACTGGTATGAAGCAAGGGTAGGAAACATTTTTCTGTAAAGGTCCATATAGTATTATAGATGTTGTTGGTTATATGATCTCTGATACAGCTACTCAGCTCTGGTCTTACAGTGTCAAAGTAGCCACAGACAACATGTAAATGAATAAGCATGGCTGTGTCCCAATAAAACTTTATGGACACTAAAATTTGAATTTCATATAGTTTTCACATGTCACAATATGTATAATTATTCCTTTGATTTCCCCCCAACCATTTGAAAGTGTAAAACCATTCTTAGTTAATGACACTGTGCCAAGAGGTTTTTGGGTCACTGTTTTCTGGCTATTTATTTATTGAGAGAGAGAGAGAGAGAGAGAGAGAGAATCCCAAGTAGGCTCTGTGCTCTCAGCATGGACCCCTATGCAGGGCTCAATCTCACAACTGTGAGATCGTGACCTGAGCCGAAATCAAGAGTCAGATGCTTAACCGACTGAGCCACCCAGGCACCCTATTTTCTGGCCTTTGTTCTAGATAACAGGATTATTAATCATTACTGAGGGAGTTATTATTACGATGCCCAACAATAAAATGCAGATATGACATCAGTGACCAAAGCATCAAATGAGCTGATCTCTCTAAATTAAATCTGCCTTTGAAGACAAAGCTTAGTTCAGAGTGTGGAGTACTGTCAACTGAAGTCGGCAAAGAGAAATTGTTTTCTAATGTTTACAAGGTTCCTTCCATGGTGGTCACAGAATCATTCAGGCTGCTTCTGAGAAAATCGCAGAACCCCAGCGTGTTCCTGTATCACTCCCCAGGTCCATTTTGCTCCTCACAACAGCACTCTCCTCACGTAGGGGAAGTTAGCTGTATTCTCTAACCTCTTCATTCCCATTCATTTGCCCTATCTGCTACATTTTTTTCTCTCCCTCCTGCCCTTGCCACGAAGATCAATACTTAGGCCTGCCAAAGATTCACTCAAAGCTTTCAAATGACTCCCAGCATGAAAAAAGGTTACTTTTCAAAAACACAGTGTTCTCAGAATACGAGGCCATCAAAATAGCTAATTTAATCTAGAGACACCAGGATTTAAAGGAGTGTTATCTCTATGCCACAGACAATTCTTTATTTTTGAGACCTGTTTCAGAGCCAGCTTAAAGCAAGCTGGGGACGCAATGGGAGCTGGGCTGGGAGTGTTTCCAGCTGGACAATTTAACACAACAGTTCTTCAGTGTAACTCAGCAGAGAATTGGCCACATCAAGCTAAAGGATCAAAAATGAGGTACCTGGCAGGGATCAATAAAGCGGTAGGGGAGAACCGTTTCTGGAAAAGACTGAGCTATCTGCTCAGTCAGCTCTCAAGAGCTCCCCGAAGAAATGATGGGCACTGACATCTTGTCAGCTCTGCCAAGAGAGCCCAGAAACCCAACTGGTGCCTCTGATGCTAGCTCTTGCTGCAGAGTCAAAGGTCTTGAGGCAAGGAGAAGAGGGCTTTTTTGTTTCCTTTTTTTAAAAATGATACATGGTGTTTCAGGAAAAAAAAAGTGTAAAGGTAATATTCTATTCGGCTGGGGCTTAAAACAGCCACTGAAAGCTCTTTGTAATCAATAATATAGATCTCGTTATGGGGCCTGCATTAAAGAGGTAGGAGCTATGTTAACTTTACAACTTCCTTGTGGGAAGAACGAGCAGAGATTGGCCACGTGTGCTTTTGTCTCGCTCACACTGAACCACACACTATGGCAGCACAAGTGTGGAGACAAGTGTGGAGGGCCTGTAGAGTACTTGACCTGTCATGATGCGGCCACTCACCTCTCACAACGGCGCTATATCTCCGTGAGAGGTGGGGAAATGGAGCCTCAGAGAGGCCGATTTGGCCAAGTCTCTCGATGAATGCACAGTAGCGGCAGGCTGCAATCCAAGTTTTACTCCTGACTCCGTGCCAGCCCTAGCCTGCTCTCCATGCCTGGGCAGAGATTCTACTGTGGGCAGTGGTGCAGAATGGGCCTAACTTTGGTGCAGGTGCTGATGAAGGCCGATGGGCAGACCTAGAGGGCCCGGCCTGGGTACTCCTCAGCTCAACCCTCAAAATGTTAACGGAGAATCCCTAAACGACTTTGCTTTCACTGAAGCGCTTACCGAGGCCAGATGCCCAGAGTGGCTGCTTTGTTAGCTGCAGCCAACGAGTTTACCCCATACATGTGCGAAAGAGATCCCCTATTCCCAGACTGGCTGCAGGCTCTGCCTCCCCCACTCCCGCTCCTTTACCGTCTCTTATAAATCCTGTCTAGGCCTTCTTCGACTCAGTTCACCAAGAGATTCCCTCACACTCAGGAAATAATCTGCATGCAAAAGAATTAAATATCTCTGCATTTTTCTTCAATATAGGTAAACCATGCCATGGACAGTGAGATTGTACATACTCTAGAAGTAGGCAGTGCTTAAAAATTTTTTACACTGAACATATGTATTAAAATTTTTTTTTAATTTTTATTTATTCTGGAGAGAGAGAGGGAGAGAATGCGAGCAGGGCAGAGGAGCAGAAAGAGAGGGAGACACAGAATCCAAAGCAGGCTCCAGGCTCTGAGCTGTCAGCAGAGAGCCTGATGTGGGGCTCGAACTCACGAACTGCAAGATCATGACCCAAGCTGAAGTCAGAGGCTTAAGCCAGTGAGGCACCCAGGTGTGCCAGAACACATGTATTTTTTAAATTGAACTTGTTATTTTGAGATAATTGCAGATTCACACGCATTGTAAGAAATAATACAGAATTCCAGTGTGCCCTTTACCCAATTTCCCTGATGGTGCATCTTGCAAGACTATAGTCCAGTTGTATTTACTTCTTAAAAGGTTTTTCCCTTTTTTCACATTTTGGTGATGTGATACACCTGTACACTCCAGAAAGGTTCCTTCCGTCTAGTTAATGAACATATCCATCACCTCAAATATTTATCTTTTTTCTTTCTTGGTGACAACATTTAAGTTCTACTCTCCTAGCTAACTTCAATTATACAATACAGTGTTATCGATGACAGTTATCATGTTTCACATTAGATTCTCAGGCCTTATTTATGTTAGAGCTGAAAGTTTGTATCCTTTTACCAATCTCTCCCTATTTCCCTCATCCCCCAGCCCCTGGAAACCACTTTTCTATCCTGTTCCTAGGAGTTTGACATTTTTTAGATTCTACATATAAGTGATACCATGCAGTATTTGTCTGTCTCTGCCTGACTTCACTTAGCAGAATGCCCTCTAGGTCCACCCGTGTTGTCATCAGTGGCAGAATTTCCTTCTTTTTGTATTAACTTTTATAAAAAATGAAAAATTGTTTCATTGCCAGGGGAGGAAAGAGACAAGGGGGCACCTGAGGGTGAAGGCAAAGTCGTGGGAATGGGGCTGCTTCTTACCGGGAAAGGTGAGAGCTGGGTGACTGGAAGTGAAGGCAGGAAGTAACCAGGGGTGAGAGAAGATGGAGTCCTTGGGCTGCTCGCTGTGCTCGGCCCCACGGCGTCCTGCCACCGTGCACTGTGCACACGCCCTGCTCCAGTAGCAGAGAAGAGAGACCTATTTTATTTCTCTCTTTAAATCTCTCTCCCGAGAGACTTCCTGGTTGGGGCCCTGTAAATGGATCCCCCACTGGACAGAGATATGAATAGGATCATACTTCTGGTATGCTACCCTCACCATCTCTTTTCTGTCTCTCCCTCCACATTCTAGCTCCTGGGGAAGTCCTTCATTTTCACACAGTTTCATTAACTTCCTTTATCATGTGATCTAAGAGGAACCAAGGATAAAGCAGGAGCAATTTCGATTATAATTTTCAAAGAAGACATGCTTCTCTGTATCATTTGCTTGTCTTTAGTCTTAAAGCAAGAAAACATTTTAAAAGACCATAATGAGTAACTTTATTTTCAGATGCTACTTTAAGTATTACTAATCTCTGGTACCATTTTCTTGTTTATAAGGCAGGTGAATATCTTCTCTTGGTATACAGATGTGCTGAATAAATATTCCCTCTCACGGGGTGGTGGGGAGGCCGGACTGGATAGAAGTCACTCAAGAAGCTTTATTCTGATCTATTTTTGTGGATTTATTCTACATATTCTACATTCACTTTAATGTGACAATTCTCCTGTGGTTGAAAATAGGATAGGCTTGTTCTTCCTAGAAGTGAAGGACACTAAAATAAATTTAACTTAAATAGATCCACCTGAAAAAAAAATACACCAAAATATCCAGAGATAGCACCATAAGAATGAGATTTTGAGGGGTGCCTGGGTGGCTCAGTCAATTGGGGGGTCAACTTTGGCTCAGGTCATGATCTTGAGTTTCCTAAGTTTGAGCCCCGCATTGGGCTGTGTGCTGACAGCTTGGAGCCTGGAACCTATCAGATTCTGTGTCTCCCTCTCTCTCTGCCCCTCCTCTGCTCATGCTCTGTCACTATCTCGTGCTCTCGAAAAATAAATAACATTGAAAAAAATTTTTAATGAGATTTTGAAGCAAATCATACTATATGCCTTTTTCTACCAAAATCCAATATAGATGAAATAATAGAAGACATCAGGGTATTCCACCCCAGGCTCTGGAAACACCGCCCTTGCTCAATAATTAGTAGTACAAGAATCTACCTCTCTCTCTTCACCACTCATTCCATTTTGCCTTTCCTCAGTTCATGCACATGGTCATCCATAGCACTGGGGTGGTAGGAGGCACAATTCAATTTTGGGCTGAGGAGATAGGGAGAGGGAAAGCACAAGACCCGGGGCAACTATCTTAATTTACAGAAGTGTATGAACAACTCTGATGTGAATTCCCAAATTAATGCTTTGAATCCACTCTTCTTAACCATGACCTGAAGCTTGTAGACAAACTGAGGGAAAATAAGGAGAAGATAGTATCAGTTAGGACTACATTCGACTATATATAACAGTAACTTTTTATAATGTAAGAAAAATAATAACTAGAGATAGCAGTGCAAGATGCCACCAGGGACACAGTTTTATTTTTCCATTCTGCTATCCTTGGTCTGTAGCTGTCATCGTGAAGGTCGCAAGATGGCTGCTCCACCTGCAGATGTCATGTCCACATTGCAGGGACAAAGAAGGAGAGGGTGAAGGAAAAGGCAATGAGTTTGCCCCTTTCTATCAGGGAAGCAAGAGCTCTTGGGAAAGCCTCACTCAGTTGACATTTGTTTACATTTCGCTGGACAAAACTAGGTCACGTGGACACTAGCTGTAAAGGAGACTAGGGAGGTATTTTTAACAGGACACATTATAGTTCTGAACACTAACAGGTTCCTATCAGTAGAAAAGCACAGAGAATGGAAAGACAGCCATCAGTATCTGGCAAAAAAGTTAAGACAGTATCTGTCCTATGTCTACAAATTTGGAGGGTCAAAAGAGAGACCTTGGACTCATTCTCTACAACTTTGGGGAGACATGCAGAGCAGTATAATGCATAGTGTCTGGAACTAAGACTTTAGACTCTGGAACATGTGTATCTGAATCTAAGCTTGGCTTATTATCAACTGTGACCTTGAATAGATCATTTGGTTTCTGTTTTCTCTCCAGTACATTTCTCATGCCTACAGGAGAGAGCTATTTAAGGATCAAATGAAATCATGTTTTCACAATGCCTTTCCTCCGTTCCCCCACATTACAAATCCCAGCACACAGACCCCAGCAGGCACACTCTCAGGATTTCAAAGCAGAGAGCAAAATGATCAGCAGCCCATAAACAAGAGAAGCTTTAGATAAAGCAAAGCAATTCACCTCTGAGTTTACATTCCCATGTCATGTGAAGTCAATTAAGTAATGAGACATAATGTAATGGCAACAGCATCTACCCCCCCCCCCCATGTCTGGTCTCTGTGTTTTGATGCCATATAGAAAATGTCTACCTGAAAATGATAAATGGCCAAATGCGCTCAGATACTAAGAAGTCTAGAACTTAACCAAATAACATATACCTTAGTTTCTAACAAAACTGTGTCTAACAGATACTGTGACATCATATAGTGCCCAAAGGAACAAACAATCCTCATCAGCTTCTATGCAATTTTTGAGAATGACAATGAATTAATTGACAGAATAACCTTGTCTAGGGAAATCAAAAACTTACCATGAGCTTTTAAATGGCCCCAATAGCTTTGATCCTCAGTAACATGTTCTGTACTCAAATACACATGAAACCCTACTTAGACTGCTTAGATATTTGACCATTTCTAAGTTCCATATACTTTTACATTTCTATTAAAGTAATCTTATTCTATATCATAGTTCAGGAGGTAAGCTTCTTTGACGGTATCACTAAGTGATTAAAACAGATTTATACTTTTGAATAGTCTTGACAGAGTTTCCCATGGCTAGAGAATTGCATCCCTGGGCTGTGACCTCCATAATCCTTCCACAATTAGGAACAATTATGCCAGAGCAGCTATTCGTGCTCAGCCACAAGCTACACATTGTTAAGCTGTTCTAATGGAAGTGTCACGTAATGTGTGTTCTGTGTGTCTGTCACACCAATAAATCATACAGTGTTTAAGGGTTGGATTGGTCATTTTGAATGTATCCAGGACAGGATCTGAAAACTGTATCAAGAAGCTAAGATTGAAGAAAGGAGGGATGTTTGAACTAGGGAAGCAGACACCAATGGGAAGTATGATCACGGCCTTCAGATAGTTAAACGGCTCTCAGACTCAAAAGAATAAGGTTTTATTCCATAATGCTTCAAAGGTCAGAAGTAAGACCAATGAATACAAGTCACCCAGGGAGGACATTCAGTTCAGAGTAAGAAAAAACTGTTCCAACAAGGAAATGAGCAGCCTCATAAGAACTGAGTTCCTGCGTATTGAATGTCCATCTAGAGGCACGGTGGTCATCTGTCAGGGAAATTGCATTAGGTGGGAGGATAGAATAGATTAATCCAAACGTCTCTTCCAGCCCTGAGTTGATTCTAACACTCACAGTGCTTGGTGATTCTGACTTTCCAAATTCAGGAAGAAAGCATCTCTAAATCTGAGATAGAAGCCGTAATAATGTTCCTTTGTTTTTAGTACATTTTAACCCTTGAGTATTTCAGAGGATTGCTGTCAGGGTTATTGTATTCTAGTGGCACAAATAATCTCTCTTACAGAAGTACCCAGAGCCCTTCTAGAAGAGCTACTCTGTTTTGATAAGTTTTTGGTAAGTGCTCCTCTTTATCATGTGATCCATAGATATCAAGGCCAAAGTCACAGTACCAAAGGTGTGCATTCCAAAAAACAATGGATTTCATGCATCCACTGCTCACTTTTCCACAGTCACTTTTTTGTCTGCTACTCTGTGCTCTGAACAGGGAGGGCAGGGGGCACTTTGCCTACCGGGGTTCCCAAATCTTACCCCCTGGCCTATAGCTCCCTGTCACAGATGTATGGCATTCCCTTCTGATCTAGGACTTGATCTATGATGGGCCAGGAAGGACTGGATAAAATGGAGGCTAGAAGCTGTCATCTCAGGATCCAGACTGCAATCCTACTCTCCCTTCTCCTCCAGCCTCAAAATGTTTTTGCAGAAACAGAAGGGATACATATTATCAGTAACATTAACATAGAATACCAAACACAATATGTCTTATATGTGTATTTATTGCAGTGAGTATATAGAATCAGCACGATATAAAAGGCATAAGTAACCTTGTCTCCTGCCACCAAAGAAGAGAAGGAGGCTAAAAATCCTTTAGTGGTCTGAGACAGATCAATACTGAACTCTCAGGCAGGAAATTGTGGTGCTCTCATACAGAAAGCTCCGCAGACATTGCCCGCACCAGACTTGGAGCCAGACATCCTGACACAGGCTAACATAATGGCTCATAAGTGGCAAACGGCTCCTTAAATTGCAGCCTAAATTCTCCCACAATATCGCCAACTCAGAAGCCCGTTTGCAAAGGAAGCCCAAGATGAAAGAACACTCAATATTTCCAAACAAGTTTTAAATTTCCTGATTTGGGTGAATTACATTCCAGAGAACTAAGAGCATGCAAATGAGGTGACAGAATCATTGTTTATTTCTTGAGGGAATTGGCAACATAAAAAGTCACAGAAAACTGAGATGGGAACATAGAATTCCCATGTTGAAAGAATGCAAGAGGATAGCTTTCACAAAGTATGGTTGGGTGAACGTGATATTGATTTTTAGAAACGTTCTAGAACACATTATTAAAAGGATAATTTGCACGTACTAAGAAAATGATGTAGCAGTCTCTAGGACCCAGCAGGAGTTCATGAAAAAGTCAAATGAGACTAATTTAATTCTTTCTTTAATCAAGCCATTATTATAAACCAGGGAATGTGATAAGCAATATATATGTATTTTAAAACCATCTTTATGGAGATGTAATTTACATAAAATAAACTGCACCCATTTATTTATTTTTATTTTTTTATTTTTTTAAGTTTATTTTATTTTTGAGAGACATAGAGACAGAGTATGAGCAGGGGAAGGGCAGAGAGAGAGGGAGACACAGAATCTGAAGCAGGCTCCAGGCTCAGCTGTCAGCACAGAGCCCAACGCGGGGCTCGAACTCACAGACCGCGAGATCATGACCTGAGCTGAAGTCGGCCGCTCAACCAACTGAGCCACCCAGGCGCCCCTAAACTGCACCCATTTAAAGTATATAGTCTGTTAAATTCCACACATGAGTGAGATCATATGGTACTTGTCTTTCTCTGAGTGACTTACTTCATAAGCATTATGTTTTCTAGCTCCATCCATGTCATTGCAAATAGCAAGATTTCATTCATTTTTATGGCTGAATGATATTCCAGTGTGTGTGTGTGTACACCATATCTTCTTTATCCATTCATCACTGTAAATAATGCTGCTATAAACATAAGAGTAATGACAAACAAAGGGAAAAAACAAGAGAAAAAGAGAGGGAAGGAGGGAGAGAGAGGGGGAAAGAGAGAAAGAGAGAGAGAAAGAGAGAGAGAAACCAAGAAACAGACTTTAACTATAGAGAACAAAGTGATAGTGATAGTCTCCAGAGAGGAGAAGGGTGGGGGATGGGTGAAATACGTGACAGGGATTAAGGAGTGCACTCATTGTGATGAGCAGTGGGTGATATATGGAAGTGTTGAATCACTGTATTCTACACCTGAAACTAATATAACACTGTACACTAACTAACTGGAATTAAAATTAAAACAAAATAAAAAAATAATAAAGTGTATAGTCTTGTGAGTTTTGACAAATGTGTACACCCATGTAGCCATCACCATGACCAAGATACAGAATATGCTATCACCCCAAAGTTTCCTTTGTGTCTCTTTGCAGTCAAACCTCCTCCAACTCTTGGTCCCAGGCAAGCATTAACCTGCTTTTTGTCAAAATATATTGGTTTCATTTTTCTAGAATTACATAAAACATAATTATGTGGTATGTAAATTTTGTGTCAGGCTTCCATCATTCACCCTATTGTTTTTGAAATTTACCCATCCTTTTGGATGATACTTTTATCTCAAGTACTGGTCCACTGTGTGGATATACCATATTTTGTTTATCTATTCACCTGCTGATGGACATTTAAGACTGTTTTCCATTTTGAGGTATTATGAACAAAGCCACCAAGAACATTCATGTGTAAGTTTTGCATGGGTGTATGTTTTAATTTCTCTTAGTAAGCAATGATCTCAATGCCAAAGACATTTTAACAGGTCTTATATACAACTGTGAACAAGACAGAGATATGTGAGCCAAGTTCAAGAATTTTATATATATGTGTATATATACACATATATATATGTATATGTATATACATATATGTATACATACAGTAACTTTATGAGTGAATATACTTAGGGAGTGCTAATTAATGGATCGATGCCAACATGATGAGAGGTTTCTGCTATGGCACAGGGCTCTATCCTCAGTATGCTTGTATCCAGTATTCTTATCATGACTTACAGGACCAGCGTCATAAAATTTATACATTATGTGGAGCTAGAAGGATTAACTCATCAGCAGCATATTCAGGATCCAGAAAAATCTTAGGATGATTAAATAATGCTTTTAAACAACTAAAACTAAATTTGACAGGGATAAATAGGAAGTATCGGGTATGATTAGCAGGAAACAACTGTCTAAGTTCAGAATGAAGGAAACATGACTTAGCATCTGTGCAAAAAAATTCAAGTTTTAAGTGGATAATAGCTTCAATGTCAGTTGACAGTCATACTATCAAAGAAACCAAGCTGATTTAGGATTACATTAATAAATGTAATATCTGAATGAAAAAATCTTATTTCTTCTCTACCTTGTTTTTGTCAGAGCACATGTAGAATATAGGATGGAATTCTGAAATAACACAAATTGAAGAACATACAGAGGAAAGGGGCTATGATGGTGGTTATTCATGTCTATGTTGTATGAAGACAGGTTCAAAAAGAACTGGAGATTTTTGTCTGGGTATAAAAGACTTATGGTTGGGGGGTATGGTTATAGCAGTCTTCAAAAATCTGAGAGACTATCCCATGTAAAAGGAATCAGACTCATATAACAGCTCCGATGGGTAGAATCATGGTTTGGGAGAAGCTACTAGAGGACATAAGAAAGTGCAATCCAGCTATTAAACTGGCCCAAAGATAAATATGTATCTCAAAGATAAATGAATTATTGGTCACTGGAGGTATTCAGCTATGGATTCAATGACCTGGTATATTATCTCACCTGTAGAATGGAATAATGATACTAGCATAAGTGGACTGAGGGTAATGTGAGTGAATATACCTCTGTTAAAATAGCTGTCACATTTTATTAGACTTGTTGATTGACATGGTGGTATCAATTAGCTAAAGAATTCCCCAAAACAAGGACCACATTCATCAAATAATTCAGTATTATTTAATCATCATAAGATTTTTCTGGATCCTAAATATGCTGCTGATGAGTTCATCCTTCTAGCTCCACATAATGTATAAATTTTATGACGCTGGTCCTGTAAGTCATGATAAGAATACTGGATACAAGCATACTGAGGATAGAGCCCTGTGCCATAGCAGAAACCTCTCATCATGTTGGCATCGATCCATTAATTAGCACTCCCTAAGTATATTGATGAGCAGATTGATGCTCATTATCTGCAGCATCAACTATTGTATCTAGCCCATGAAAAATCATTCAATAAATTATTTGTTGAATGGGTAAATGAATAAGTGGAGGTAATAGATAGGAGTACTTTAGAAATGAGGAAAGCACAACATCAATGTCATACTATTAATTATTAATATCAATAATTAATTTATTGCTAAGTTGCCTGTAAACTCAGTTTTCTCTACGCTCATAGTTATAACAAAAATG
Source organism: Paguma larvata (assembly GCA_030068075.1). NCBI lineage: Eukaryota > Metazoa > Chordata > Mammalia > Carnivora > Viverridae > Paguma > Paguma larvata. The sequence continues at coordinate 14,892,298 of CM057830.1, forward strand.
TATCCTTGCCATACGGCTTTACTGGTAAGTTCTTTCTATCTAGCAAGAAACATAATTTAAAAAAAAATGTTTATTCATTTTTGAGAGGGGGAGGGGCAGAGAGAGGAGACAGAGGAACTGAAGTGGTCTCTGCACTGACAGCAGTGAGCCTGACATGGGGCTCAAACTTATGAACTGTGAGATCATAACGTGAGCTGAAGTTGGATGCTCAACCATCTAAGCCACCCAGGCACCCCAAGAAACAGATAATTTTCATGCTATATAAACTGTTCAAAAATAGAAAAAAACCCAGAAAATCTTTCCCATTTATTATTATCTAATTTATTTTATGAAATTATCATTAAACTGATACTAAAGCTGGACAAAAACTCAAAAACAAAAATTATAGTCTCACTTCAGTATGAGTATAATGCAAGAAAATAATAAAGTAGCAAATCAAATTTAATAGCATATTAAAAGAATAACTCACCAAGTAACATTATTCCAGGGATATAAGGGTAATAGAATATTAGCAAATATATTAATGTAATGCATCATATCAGGATGACAAATAAGAAAAATCACATGAGGGGCGCCTGGGTGGCTCAGTGGATTAAGCACCGACTTCAGTTCAGGTCATGTTCTCACGGTTTGTGAGTTTGAGCCCTGCGTTGGACTCTGTGCTGACAGCTCAGGGCCTGGAGCCTGCTTCAGATTCTGTGCCTTCCTCTTTCTCTTCCCCTTCCCTGATCACACTCTGTCTCTCTGTCAAAAGTAAATAAACATTAAAAAAGTTTTTTAAAAAAAGGAAAAATCACATGATTATAATAGACGCTGAAGAAGGAGTTGGTAATTCAATAGCCATCTCTGATTTTTTTAAAAAAATTTTAAAAAGGAAAAATAAACTAACATAGTGTTCATAACACTATTAATCTCAGAATAGTAGTAAATATCCAATTAAATGTGATACGCCAAAAGAATTATTATTTAACGTTGTTTTAGAAATTCTGGAAAACAAAAACCAAAACCCTGAACAACAAAAACAAAAGAAAGGTAGTAGAAATAGATATGAAAGAAAGGAAGAAATCCAAACAAATCAACTAAAAATTATTATAATTAGCATAGTCACTGGATAAAAGAACACATGTACAAAAATAAATAGATCTACTCTCTAACAGATATAACCAGTCAGAAGAGATTATGGAATAGAAGAATCCATTTGAAATAGGAACGAGAACATAAACACTAGCATAAACTTAGTAAGAAAAGTTCAGGAGCTTTTGTGAGATATAAAAGAAGGGATGAATGAATTGAGAGATCATTATCTTTTTTTTTTTTTTTGAGAGAGAGAGAGAGAGAGAGAGAGAGAATACACATTTGTGAGGAGGAGGGAAGAGCAGAAGGAGAGAGGGAGAGAGAGAAGCTTAACAAGGCTCACAACCATGAGATCATGACCTAAGCTGGAATCAAGAGTTGGGACCTTAACAAACTCAGCCACCCAGGTGTCCCTTGAGAGACCATTATTTTAATGGATGGAAACACTACATATTTTAAATATATCTCTTCTTCTCTAATTAATATTTAACTTTGATGTAAATATAATAAATACACATTGGAATTTTTTGTGACCTGATAAAATGATTCTAAAGCTCATATGGACTAATAAATAGATAAGAATAGCTGAGAAAATATTTGGGGGGAGAAGATCATAGTACTGTTCCCATGACAGATGTTAAAATCCAAGCAAGGCCTAAGCAAGGCTTAATGTTAAGCAGGGCTTCTGTTAATTAAAATACTGTGATCCATTACAAAGGAGACATCATGTAACAATGGGGACAGGAACTCAACAAATAAAAATGTTAGCTAATAGGTACTACATTTGGGGGAGCGGGGACATCAGTTTCATGCTATACTTTACTGGATTTAAAAGAAATGTGATGCAGAAATACAAACCATAAGATACTAGAAGAAAATTTACATGAGGAATTACCTAATCCCTAGTTGGGAAAAGACTTTCAAAGCTCAAAAGTAACAGGAATAATCTCAAAGAGAGAAAGGTTAGATTTGACCTCAGAATACATGGAAACAGGTTTTTTTTTTCTTTTATCATTATTTAAAACCCTTGTGTGGGGGAGCTGACTTTCAATAGATCACAGCAAGGGAGCTACGAGGCTACATAATTTAAACCATTTTGTGTCAAAATTGAAAGGACAAATGGCAAGATGAGAATTTTTTCTATGAATATAATAAAACACTTACCACTAATTTGCAAAAGTGATAAGAAATACCACAAGAACTAGAAGAAAAATTGGTAAATGGTGTGGACAGTTTACAAAAAGGAAAGACAAATGGTCATCAAACAGGTAAAAAAAAATTAACCTCACTGGAAACTGAGGTAATGAAAATGGAACAAGTAAGTGCAATTTTCTCTTAGAGATTTAACATGTTTCTAAAAGGATGAAAATACTTATTGTTGGCAAGGGTGTGGTGGAAGACACTCTTGCACTCTCCCGCTGAGTGTGTACAGCCTTTCTGGAAGCAGGAGACATTAAAACCCTAAAAATGCGGTTGTCCTTTAAAAAAGTGATTCATTTTCTAGAAATAATGCAAAGTGCAGATAAAGGCTTAGGTACAGAAGTACTAATGTCAGCATTTGTTGTAAGAGTAAAGAAAGGAAGCAATACAAATGTTCAATAACAACGGAAGAGTTAAGCAAATTTTGGTACATTCATATGTTGGGAACATTACGTAGCCTTTAAAGTGTGTTTATGAAGATTTTCTTAATAATATGCAGAAATGCTTATAATGTAAAAAAGCAATATGTGAATATATATATATGTACATATATATATATATATATACACACATATATACATATACATATATACACACGGAGTATATTTTCAAACATCTTAAAATTATGTAGACAATTGGGCAAAATAAGATGCCCACAGTGTCAACTCTGTGTAGCAGACTGATGGAGTCTTTTGTTGCAATCTTTATACTTCCTTGTTTTTTTCCAAAATCCCTATAATGCATATATATTTCTCTTATTATCAGAAATAATATTTTAAGATAAATTTATTTTTAAATGAAGCTTTCAGAAAGGTGCCAAAAGGAAAAAGATAAGAATCACAATGTATCAAAGTTTTTTCACACTTTCTGACAGGTTCATTTTGAACATGTTGCATTTGAGATGCCAGTAGGAACCTGGTAAGGACAGCCAATTGGAAAATGGAAATGCTAGTTAGAGCTTGGAGAAGCAATAAGGGTTGTAAATAAGTACAGAGACACCAGCATATAAATGTTAGGTAAATCACTGGTGATGTAACCTTAAACAATTTAGCCCCTCTGATTCTATTTCTTCTTCCATAAAATGTGGATAATAATGGTAGCTAATAGGGCTGTTGTAAGGATTAAATGAGCTAATACAGGTACACCACCTAATCTAGTATATAAATGTTAGCTATTATCACCGTTAATTTTATTATCATTGATGAGAATAACCTTGAGAAAATGGTTAAGGTGAGGAAAGAAGGCGGTAGATGTTGTCACCGTCCTGCCCACATCCCTCAGCCCTTAACACCCTGCATATACCAGCCTGTCTTCCAACAAATGGCACCTGTGACTCTTTGCCAGTAATCAGGCAAGAAGTGCCAGGGAATTAATACAGCCCTCAACTAATAACTGATGGGATTGGTGTATACAACTTTAACTCTGTCACTCTACAAGCAGAGTAATTCTGAAGCATGTGTTCTACAGTGGGATTGTGCTCCAGTTGCCCACAGTGGTAATTGACTTGCTAGGACTCTTTGTTGGTGGCCTCCCTTTACCCAGTCATCTCATCTCCCCACTCCCTTACTGGGATCATCTCCCCAATAAATGATTTGCCTGTAAATCCTTGTCTCAGGGTCTGCTTCTGGCAGAACCAAAATTGACCGCCAAGGATGAAACCTGGTCTACAGTTAACATTCAAGGGATGATCAGGGGAAGAGAAGCCCATGACACAAGTAGAGAAGGAAGAGATTGAGAGAGTCACTGGAAAACCGTGGAAAGTGTAGTCTAAAAGCCCAGAGGAAAGGAGAGTTTCCCAAGTGAGGTAGGAGGAAACAGCATCAAATACTATGGAGATGAGATGTAAAAAGAATTGGAAACTGTCCATCTGAGTTGGCATCTATGAGGTGCTAGGTGACCTCTGCCAGGAGATTTTTGGTATAGTGGTGGAAGAAACCAGATGGCAGTGGGTTGAGGAAGTGAATGGGAGGTGAAAAGCGGAGGCAGCAAGTGGAGGCTATTCATTTCGGCTGTGAAGGGGGGTGGGGGAGGAAGAGATGGAGGTAGATAACTAGAGGCACACAAGGAAATCTTTAATCTCCATCTTTAAGATGGAGAAGTTGGGTGTACTCTAGTATAATGATGAGAGAAAAAGACTCAGCTGAACTATGGTTGAAAAACCACATCATTCTTGGTATAATGCTTTAGCCATTATCATATTCTAGGAGTTTCCCAATATTCTCATCTTCATCAACACACTTCTATTGAGCACCTACTGTATGAACAGCTCTGCTAAATATTGAAAACAGAGAAGTATAAGACACAATTCTTGACCTCAAAGAGATTAGACTCTAGTGGGGGGAGTGATGTATCAACATATGGAAAGGCTATTAAAAATTTAAGATAGGACATGATGATAATATGAGAGGTGCGGTTTATTACTTTAATGATTCAGAGGAAGATAGGACAGGCAGAGAAAGCTTCTTGGGTTTGGGATGTAGATGTTTTGGCAGAAGAACTCTGGTGAGAAGGGTTCAAAGGGAGGAAACTTAAAGAGAGAGGTAGAAGTTGGTAACCAACAGATCCAGAAAGGGTTTGAACACTAAACTAAGTTTAAAAACTTGGATTTCATTTAGTATGCCAAAAAGGAGCCACTTATGGTTTGTGTACAGAGTGAAAATCTGTATTTTAGGTAAAGTAATTTGAAAAAGGTATGCAGCATGGTTTGGAAAAGAAAACAAAGGGAAGAGGACTAGCTGAACAGGGATGAGCATCAAGCTCAAAGTAGGTTAGGGGAGAAGAGACGGACAAGAGACTTTTAGTATTTTGGGTATCAGGTTTGTCTTATTCCATCTTTTAGATTATAAGCTTCTTGTACTGTTCCCTGGTCAAAACTGGGGCCCAAATCACGCCTTAATAAAAGATGTATTACATACATGTACCTGAATAATTGACTAAATCAAGTAACAGATGAATAAATCAATGCACATCAAATGAATGAGCATTGGTAGATGACCTACCAAATGGATTTTAGAGGAAAAAGAAATCAAAGAAGCAATGAGGGCTTCCAAAAGTGCTTGACTGGGGAAAATGACAGCATCATTGATTAAACTGACTGACACCTAGTAAGTGCTCAGTGCATGTCACCTTATATCCCTATATACTGTAATCCTATATATTTATGAAATGTATCATGTTTATCTTATATATTTGTATACATTATATATTTATGATAATTATATATTTATAATAGTAAAAAGAGATCAATCTGGAAGGCACTTCATCCTTTTGGTTAGGGGAGAGCTTTTGGTTAGCAGAGAGCTAGCCCGGCAGTTCTGAGTTAACTCAACGAATGTTAGTCACTAAGTTCCAGAGGCTCGGTCTTTCTAACCAGGCCACTTCCTCCAACTCAACCTCCTGTTGTTACATAGTTCCTGATAATGTGCTACTCCTCATTCTTTACAAATATACGGGGTACAATGGGAAATGGAATCTCCCTTTTGGAATCCTGTCTGTCCAACCCTGCAATGGCCAACCTCTGTGTTCCTCTCTCTGGGGTAATGAGAGCTTCAGAGATTGCGGGCACTCTCTGCTTCTCTGATGTAAGGTTTCCTTCAAAAATCTTTATGATATATTTACATCATATGGTCCTAGTGTGTGTGGGACTGAGCAATCTAACATATCATAACACACACATATAGTTGAGATTTTAGAGGAAAAATATTTGAAGGAATTTTAGTTTTAGACATGATCCAGAGAGCTATCATTTGTAAAAGTAAACATCAACCCAATAAAAATAATAAAATCCTATTTAAATCCATTCGTAAATAATCGAAATTTTTAATAGAGTAATTCCATAAAACTTTTTGATGAAAAGTAGTCATTAAAAATGAACTCCAGATCAAATCAGCTACCTCTTTATTGAGTGTGAGATTATGCTTGGCACTGTTTCACAGCTAGTAAATGAAGAAAGAATAGAATTAGAAAAATTAACAATTTTCAATTTCAAATGGAATAATAGGTCCAGGAAAAATGACAACCAATGGATGCTGACATTGTTAGGTCCAAGGTTCTCAACTTTGGTTGCTCATTGGAGTCACTTAGAAGATTTTAAAAAATGTGAATGTCCATGTCACACTCGCAGTGATTCTGATTTAAATATGATGGGTGTGGCCATGCCACCGTGATTGCGTAAATCTCTACAGGTGATTTTTTAAAGTAATCTCTACACCCAATGTGGGACTCTAACTTATGACCTCGAGATAAAGAGTCGTAGACTCTAGAGACTGAGCCAGCCAGGTGTCCCACCCACATGTGATCCTAATGTATGGCCAAGCTTGCACAAAAGGGTGATGGAAACTAGACATTATATGTCTCATGAAGTGATGCAGTGGGATATTTCCAGCACCACCTAGGACATCTTGCTGAAAAATTACTGAACCTAAATCTAATAAAACTTCTAGATAGAATTCCCATTTTATCAGAGATAGCAGTATGATAGAAATCACAAATAACATTTAAAAGTATCTGTAGATAAATGGCACCCAAACAAAGCAATCAACCAAATTCCAAATGCAGGACATTCTACAAGACCCAAAACTCAGTTTCTCCATTAATGTCAGGTTAAAATATATAAATAAAAGAGAGGTGCTGACTGTTATAAGATCAAAGACCCTTAAGAAACATCACAACCAAATCTAACATGTAGGCCTTGTCCTAGGCCAGAGATCTTTTCTTTTCTCCTCCAGATGTCTCTACCCTTCTTTCTGGCTTGGGATGTTGACCTGTATGGACTGTGCCTTTAGGCTCCCTTGCCCTCTGGCTTCTGCTTGGATTTGGCCAATGGGACACTCCAGTAGGAGATCAGACTAGGGGAAGAAAGAGAGCCTGGGGCTTTATTCCACTGGCTTCCTCTCTGTGAGGTCACCTGGGCTGGCTGGATCCCTCCACAGAAGGACCCTGTTGCTCTCAAGGAGCCTATCTCTACAGACTCTTTGCTTCCAGGTTCAGTAACCTTAACCTTGTCCCCCTTACTCCTTCATACCTAGCAGTGGTAACAGCTTTGCTATTGCTAGGCAAAGATTACTGCCTCATCTTCTGTGATTCCTGCACAGCCCACAGTGCTTTTGTGAATAGACCCTCCTGAATTATCGTAAGCTGAGAGTCCTGCTTCCTGATGGGATTCATACAGATCCTCACCAGGCCAAATCAATTATACTTTGAGATGATGGAGACATTTTGAATATGAAGTAAACATTAAAAGGTATTAATGAATTATTGTTAATTTTATGAGGTGTGATATGGCGTAGTGGTTATGTAAAAAAACCTTACTAGTTAGAGATACATAGTGAAGTATTTATTGATGAAATTACATGCATGGGACTTGTTTTAAACATACACTACAGGAGAAGTGGGCAGTGGGGAGTGGGAGAGGGAAGAAAAAAGTGTGCATGGGGGGGGGGTAGATGAAACAAGGTTACCAAAATGTTGATAACTGAAGCAGGGAGATGGGTATACGAGGGTTCAAGATACTATTCTCTTGATTGTGTAAACAACCAGAAATTTCTTAATAGAGTGTTAAAACAGAACAACCAACCTCTCTTATTTTTTTCCCAGATGAGATCTAGCTTGTGATTTTTCATTAGACGGACAGGTGCACAAAATCTGAATTTACAGCAAATGAAGGTTCGAAGGGTGTGCTTAAAGCATGGTAACATCAAGATGTTTCTACATTCTTACATTCATGCATTCATACATTCTCCATTTACCCCTTTCTGCAGAGAAGAATTGATGAGAAAACTGCATACATTTATTGGATGTAATTTTTCTCTCTCTTTAGATATTCAGATAGTTACCAAATTCTCTCAATCTGCCTGCAAGCATTTGCAAAGGAAGGGAGAATGAAGAGGGTCTGGGGAGAGTGGAGGGGTCTGAGGGGCCAAATGTGCGAGGCCTGAGTTCCTCCTGTCTGCACCTTGTGTGCTAGTCAGAGCCGATGTGCAATCTCAATGACAAAATCTGCTACTGCATAGAGCTTCAGTTTTGTTTTGGCTTTCTCTGGTAATAGATATTAGTAATGGAACAAGTTTATGTATAAAAACTGTCATTATTTATAATCCTCTCAGGGGATTTAGTTGCTCTGGGGGCAGCTCAGGAAGCAAACAGAATTTCTTCTGCAACAGATTTTGCCCTAACCAAAGGAAGCAAGGTGCCGGATTGGTTCTACTTCACTAGCCTTTCTGCTTCTCAAACACCACAGATAAGAGAATTTTGCAGATATTTGAGAAGAGTGAATGAATATAAATTGAAAACCATACATATCTTGCCACTAAAATAAACTTCCTTTTACATGAACAAAGCAGCACAGAATAAGGAAAAACTAAGTATAAAGAATGCTATTGCATGCTCAGAAATAAAACAAAATAAAAATAGAAGCCAAAGTATAATGTCTCCTGGGTTAATGAAGTTGCTTTGTTTTCTTATAATCATAAAAGTTGGCAGGACTCCACCTACATTAAAGTATTTCCTGGCATGATTTTCTTCATTCTGCTTCTCCCACCCCCCTTTTGCTAAGCTTATTTTATTGACATTACTGTTAATTGATGGTTACTATATATAACCACAGGGCAGACAGATTAGGAAGGAAAAGTTGAAGCTTGTTTATAAAACAGGAAAATGCTTTTTAAATTGTAGCATTAATATAGGAACCTCAAGTCTCCAAAATAAATACAGTATTAATACACGAACCTCAATTCACCAAGATAAAATCTGTACTTACTATAACTACAATGTAAGTTCTAGTAGATACTGACAATAAGGATCAATACTGGGAAAACCAAGTTGATTGAAAGGTATTTTAAAACGTCTATGCTTCCAGAATATATCTGAAAGCAAGCCTCTATTCTCCATATGATTTGTCTACTAGGTATCATTTGTAAATGTTGGCTAGGGTTACGGGACTGGGTATTTGGACTTAGGCATCTAGTGAAGTTAGTAGTGTAAGGGTTCTAAGAGCAAGGACTTTGGAGTCAGTCTGCCTGGGTTCTAATCTTGGCTCCACGACTTTATAACTCTATCACTGTTGTCGAGTTACTGGATCTTGCTGAAATGCTGACTTTAATTCCTCATGTGAGAAATAGGGATGGCAATGGGGGGGTGTTGCAAGAATTAATTAAAATACATAACTTATATGATATGACTTTAGATCCTTATGAAGGGACATAAATCCAGGAAAGAAAGAGCTAAAACAGATTACTTTGAAGAGTTGGCCACTTAGTTGTTCACAGGACAAAACAATTATTTTGTCATCTGAAATAGTTTATGGAACAAGTTGAGGAGGTTAAGTAGCTGACAAACTAGCAGGACAAGAGAAATTAATCAGAATGATCAATATGTTGAAACTAGCAGCAATTCTAGAGGCAGATTTTCTCTGCTCCTCTCTCCAAAAGAAAATGGTCAATAGCACTGATTTTGAAGTTGTTTTGGCATCAAGAATTATGGAATCTCATCAATTCAGTTAGTCATTATGTGGGATCAGCAGCTAATTTGAAATTAATGTTCAATATAAGAAAATGATGGACATTCAGACTGATTCTGAGTCAGGAATGAAGTCATCAGAGCTACTCTGATTGTTCTGCCATCATTATTTCATTAGACTAAAAGGAGGGTTATCATTGAGTCAAATTACACCATATTTAAGTACAAATCTCGAGTGAATCCTAATTCACATTAATTTTCAAGTGCTGCATTCACTCTGTCTTTCCACATCAGGACCAAGCCATGATTCAGAGGCAGTCCACTGATGAGTCATCCTCTGCTGATATTTGGATGGGCCAGAATACTCTGCATGGGTTGATAAAGAGGAGGCAGCGAGGCCAAGGGCTTCCTTTGATGTGACAGGGCAGCACTAGGGGCCACGATCTGCAAACCAGGACCCAGGAGAAGGACCCAACAGGCAACATCCCTGTTTCTCAGAGAACTCCACTTCCATGTGTCCCCTAAATGAGGTTTCCATGTGTCCAAAGGATATATGAGTCCTTTGACAAACACGAAGGCTTCATGGGCAGAAAAAGACATCACTTCCATCTTCTCCTCAAATGGCTCTGGTCTTTGATGTCAGAGAAACGGAACTACAGAATAAAGAACACCTAAGACGCCATAGCTGAAAGTCCCCACAAGATGATGTATCCCATTTGGGAGCTAAAAAACATGAAAACAAACAAATATAAAGGAAATCTGAGAAAGAGTCCAGTTGTTGTGTCAGATTTCAGCTTGGCATGCCACCTTTCCTCTTCTTCTCCTTTGATCTCCTCTTTGTCACACTGTGCCCAGTGGCCCTGTTCTCTGGGATTATACCTCTGTCCATTCGAAATGTGAGTATTTGCTTCTAAGTTCTACTCCCAGCCCACCATCTGACTACATACTAGGTCAGCCTCTGTTTCCCATCTGTGTATACTGAGAGGCTTGTAGCCTGTGAGAGTTTCTCAGTTTCTCTATGGGTCACACATATGGGTTAAACCAACCTACATAAAAATCAGGACGAGAAGTACTTCCTGGACCTCTAGTGAATCAGGCAAGAGAGAGCCCGTGAGACACTGGGCTCAGTGTTCAAACAAAGGCAAAGATGTTACAATACCAGGCTATAGGAAAGTGAACGCTGAAAAGAGAAAGTTTTATAGCCTCCAGTTCAAACGGCCATTGTAGTTGTGATTTCAGTTTTTCAGTTACTAGAAGGCATATACCATTGTCTGGGATTCAGGGGCCTACCTCTGTGTATTCTATCTTACGTACCAGCACCCAGCAGAGCACTGAGCCCACAACAGACAGTTGGTAAATTATTTTGTGATGTATCATAGAGAAATAATCTATCATTGAGATAATAGTTGGGTAACTTCCTTATTACAGAAACTAGACTAGCTTTACGTTCTGTGTATTTACAGGTGACAGCCTAGAGCAGCTCAAGTCAGGAACTTAATACCATTCATAAGATCAGTCATGGTATTATGTGACTTAACTACTGCTGCATCACAAGCCACCACAAATGTTGGTGGTTTAAACAACAATTATTTATTATTGCTCAGAAATCTGCAGCTGCCTAGGGGTCGACTGACTTAGGCTGGGCTCTGCTTGGGGCCCCCAACTCCATGAGTCTCTCATCCTCAGGCACGTTCTTATAGAACGGCAGACCCACAAGAGGGCAAGCAGAAACATCCAAGTCTCTTAAGGCTGAGGTTTTGACTCCCACCTTGACACTTCAGCCCACGTTCCTTTGACCAAAGGACATTACACGGCCTACCTCAAAGGTGAGGGGTGGCAATATACACATTCTGCCTTTATGAAGGAACTCCAAAGTCACGTGACAAAAGGTAGGCTACAGGGAGGGGTGAAAAATTAAAGCTAATGATGCACTTTATCGGAATTTCTGAGAACATGGAAAATTTGACTGTGGAGAAAAAGCTTTGTTGCCGTTAAAATAAGAATGAGCTGGGGATGACATCAGCCACAACATACTCATTTTCTCCAAATGCTCATTCATTAAGTTCTTACAACTTCCAGGAGGATCACAATGGTTGAAACAAAAATTTGCTATGTTCAAGTAAATGCGCCCTATGCGAGAGCCACGAGGGACCTGGTTTTGTAATGTGTTCCTCCCCTATGCCCCCCGCACACTGGGTAACGCAAAAGACATTAACTTATTCATTCAGAAAAATGGGCTTAGCTTGAAATTCCAAAGCTTGTAAAAGTTCCAGCTGGTAAATTAGCTGTATTAGCTTTTCTACAGACGTCAGAATTTGTTTAACCAGAAACCCATGATAACCAAAACCTTTGAAATGTTTTTATTGATCTTTCCTTTGTTTAATTAAGGCAGTTTCTCTCATGGTCATTCAAATTAACAAGTTTATGTTTCTCAAATCAACAATTCTATTCAACCTATAATTCAGATTTACAAGAGTCTTTACCAAAGCATGGAATAAAACACAGAGAAAGCTTATTCATAGAGTGTTTTCAGAGTTGGTATTTTCAATTTCATGATAGATACAGTGTGAAACAAACTCTAATTAAATCAGAAACTTCTTGTTTTGGCATTGGCAATTACGTAGCTACCTAGCTTTTGGTGGCAATTAGAATTTTTGTATCTACCAAGGAGAAAATGGTCTCCCAGTGCTCCAATTTGAAAGCTCTGTGTTCTCCATGACACAAATGAAAGACAGCCTATAGTGATTAACTAGAGAGTAGGATGTTTAAAAATACTACAGAACAAACTGCCAGGGCAACTTTTCTGTAAAGAGAAAGTTTACAAACCTCTTGCCTCATTTGTACACATAACGAAAATAGCACTTTAGCTCCAGCAGCAGCCATGTTCTTCCCCTGAGAAGAATGCTTTCTGCAATAGCACACAAATTTCAGGTAATAGTAAAAGAACATCAAAGTCGTCCTTTAACAGAAAAACAAGCCAAATACCCACCCACTCAGCTCTTCCCAGAGCTCTTTACTTCAGGAAGATACACAAGACTGCAGTAAGAAACTGATGCACTAAAGATCCTACTTATGTTACATTTACAGCCAAACCCAGAGAGACAGCTAATGGTGCTCTAAAAACGGTCATTTTGTCAGAGCTTTGGTGTCGATTACTGATTACACACAGGAAACAGTGACATCAAAAACCCAGTGACAGCCCAGAAGCACCTGGCCAGGGCCTATGCGTGAGCACGGCTGTTTGGCACACAGTTATATTTGGTTCCTGTGATTAAAACTCCTGGCATCATCAGCCAGCAGGGAGAATTAGAACTAGGCAGTGCTTTAATTTTATTTTTTCAGTTCAATATCTAAAAATCTATTCCCACAAGGGATGAGGCAAACAATTATTAAAATTCATGAGAGGTTTATACAACCTGGCAGAGATACGTACAGGATCTGGCCAGCAGGATGCTGGTCTGGGAGTCGGAGCATAGCTAGTAACGGCTGGAATATAATCAATGCTATTGAACATTTACTGAATGCCAAGTGCTTTCTGTGCAACATCTCATTTGATTCCTTCCACAGTAGTTGGAGATATCATTAAGAAAAAAACGGGGAATACCCAATTTCATGGAGGAAATATCGAGGTTTGAGAAGTTTGGTAACTTGCCTAGATTATAAAGGTCGTGGGTGGCAGATGGATCTGGGTTCAGGCATTTCTGACAACCAATCCTGGGCTTTGAGTCCTGGGATGAATTACTCATCCTTTATTGGTTTGGGACTGCTCACCCTGTTTCTAGGCTCATCCCTTTCTAATCTATCCTCTCCTTTGTTTCCTAAATGCTCTACTGCTACCTTGAAATCTGACATGACATCTTCAGAGCTTTCTGGTTATTTTGATCTCCTTACTGCAGTGCACTAGGCCCTTCAGTATCTGGTTAGTTCTCTGGTCTCATTTCCTGCCAGTGACCCGCCCCCCCACTTTGTTCAGGCAAAGTGTGTCATACGGTTCCTCACATCTGCGTCTTCACATATGTCGCTATTTCTTCCCAGAATGTCCTTTTCCTCTTTTATTTTTCCCCTCTTGGCTTAATTCATTCTCCTCCTAAGCCCAGTTCAAGCATCTTCTCCTTCTTGAAGTCTCCTCTGGCCACAGTGGGGACTATGTTAGCCCACCCTTGTTTGTTTCCATGGTACCTGGTGCTCTCTTTAAAGTAGTTAATTTGAAAGGTCATTTCCTTCTGAAGCATTTTTTAACCCTTCCATGTGTTATTGACCCATGTGTCTGATAGAAGCAGAAGAGAGGGAGCTGGAGAGGGAGCAGGACCAGGGGATTTGCTCAGGGCTCAACATCTCTCCCTCACACAGGCCAGCCCCAGCCCCATCATCTCATCCCATGATCAGACCAATTGCCTCCTGACTGCTCCCTCTGCCTCCATCCCACCGGCTCTGCCCAACACACAGGCCACAGTGATACCTTCGAACATAAGGTAGACCATGTGACTCCTGTGCTCAAAACTGTGCACTGACTTGCATATCCCTCACAATCAAAATCCAGATGCTCATAAGGGCCTTGAAAGCTTGATGTGAATGCTTCTCAAACTTTCATGGGCATGTGAATTACCTGGGGGATCTTGTTAAAATGCAGACCATGACCCAACAGGTTGGGGGAAGATGGGGCCTGAGATTCTGCATTTCTAACCAACCTGCAAGTGAAGCTGATGCTGCTGGTTCTTGGGCCCCTCTGAGCAGCGAGGCTCTCCTTGACCTGGCTTCCCATCACCTCTCTTCCCGCCTGTCCTGTCCTGTTCTCCTTGCTTTTCCACTCCAGTCCCTCTGGCCTCCATTCTGTTCAAAGAACATACAAGAGATGTTCTCTTGCCATGGGGCCTGTGTATTAGCTATTCCCTTTGTCTGGAATGCTCTTGCTCTAGATTTCCACTTGCCTAACTTTTCCTTCCTTCACATCTTTACACCAATTTCACCTTTTCAGGGAGCTCTACCACAAACATCACCTGATTTAATATTGTAACCTGTCCTCTGCTGCTCCCAACGCTGGGTCCTGCACTCCTTTATCTTGCTCTTCTGATGTCTTTTGCTTAGATTTTATGACCTTTTATGACATACTTTAAAAATTTACTTATGTATTTTGTTCATTATTTTGTTATTTAGCTTTCCCCTAATCCCATAAATCCAGTTCTTAAGGAGCTCCCTCTTTGTGTGTGGTGTTCACTGATGTTCCCCAAGAGTCTACAACAGCTGCCAACAAATACTATTTGAATTTTGAATTTGAATGTGGTGGGTGAGTGAGAAAGAGAAATGAAGATAATGTGGCGTGACTGCGCATCCTCCACTTTTCCACAAATGCATTTTGCTTAGTGCGTGGCATACGGATGTGAGACATTGCTTGGCACATTCCAAAGGCTTTTGTTGGTCAAGATGCAGCAAAGCACGTTGGCCTGGAGACATTTCCTGTTTCCCTTTATTTCCAGATGAGTTGAAACAAAATGTTAGCTTTTTCGAATAAACTTGCTGCTATCTTCGGAGACAAGCTTCAGGAAGCAAATAAAAAATAGTATTTGCAATTACTGTCTTCCATCTCACCCATGACTCAAACAGGTAAGTGCTTCTTCTGTACTTCATTGTCTTCAAATTTAGTAAAGCAGTTAGGTGTGTCTTTTATGATGGCAGTTGATTCCCTTTTAATTCTACCAGTCACTTTATCCTCCTTCTCCCTTCATTTTTCTCAATCCTCCTACATTACCAACCTTTAACCAGGCATTGTTTGACTGACATTACAGTCAGCACTTTTATATAACTAGGATTAGATCATGGAATAATGACATAAGCTAACTTCTCCACTGATTTAGCTCTTGAATTGAATTCAGGCACTATGCACAAAGATCAATAGATTGCCTTGATTCCCCCCCCCCCGGATTTCTACCCCTCATAAAAAAATACAATCTCTTTCTTAAATATTAAGCCAAATATTCAACCATTTTCACTTGTAAAAATAGCAATTTCATATTCAAATTAAATATAATTAGGAGAATTTCTTTTTCCCTTCAGAGATCAATTCTTTAAAAAAGAAACAAGGCTTATGGGTTTCAAAACAAACATATTTCTGGAAAATAATGTACTTAGCCTTGGTGAAGGGAGTGCCCTCTTATCCCCATTCATAGTCTCCATCCTGACCATTATGGGCCCTCCAAGCAAGCTCTGGACTGGGAATGAAGTATAGTGAACAACAATGGATGAACAAGGCTGGAGGGGGCGGCACTCAGTGACCATTCACACCAGATAGAAATATTCTCATTCTCTTAGCTCACTCAGAGAAATTCATCTGTTTATTTTTTTCCCAAACCTTGTCACCAAACTTCTGATTTTATTTCCCTTAGGTCACGTTTACCCACTGAGATCTTTAGCAACTGCCAAGGAATTTGGGTAGGTGCCAATATCAGGCCATGTCCCTTTCCAAACATAGTAAACAAAATGATAAACTGCTTGAAATTCTATTGTGTGGAATACTACGCAGCAATGAGAAAGAATGAAATCTGGCCATGTGTGGCAACACGGATGGAAGTGGAGGGTATTATGCTGAGTGAAATAAGCCAGGTAGAGAAAGACAGATTCCATATGTTTCCACGCATAGGTGGGTTTTGCGAGACTTAATGGAAAACCAGAGGGGAGGGAAAGAGAGGAAGGGAAAAAGCCATGGAGAGGGAGGGAGAAAAAAACATAAGAGACTCTCGAAGACTAAGAACAAACTGAGGGGTGAGGGGAGTGTGTTAGGGGGGAGAGTGGGTAATGGGCACAGAGGAGGGCACTTGTTGGGATGAGCACTGGGTGTTGTATGGAAACCAATTTGACAATAAATTATTAAAATAAAAAAATATTCACAAAACAAAAAACAACAACAACAAAAAAGAAATTCTATTGTGAAAATATTTCTCTTTTTCACCACCCTTTTGGGCTATATGTGAGCGAGGCAATGTTCTGGTTATCTGCTAATGTGTAACAAACTATCCCAAATATACTGGTGTCAAACGAGTATTTTATTATGCTTGTGGATTTTGTGGGTCAAGAATTGAGATGGGCATAGCAGAGATGGTATCACAATGTTTGGGAGCTCAGCTGGAATACTCAAAGGCTGGAGTTGATTCCACAGTTGGAGTCTGTAACCATTTGAGGGCATTTTCACTTACGGGTCCAGTGGTTACTTCTGGTTATTGGTGGAATCTCATTCAGGCTATCACCTAGAACATCTACATATGGCCCCTCCATGCGGTCTGAGTAAGGTGGTCTAGGTTTCTTTTCAGCACGAGCAACTCAAGAGAGCTAAGTATAAACTCTCACTTTTTATGACTTAGTCTCAGAGGCCATACGGCAACACTGCTGCTTTAGTACCAAACCTGCCCAGGTAGAAGGAAAGGACCACAGATTCCCCACATTTCTAGTTATTTGAGGGCCTGTGTGTACAGGTATCAGCTGTCAGCTAAAAAGGTAACCTTCCATCAGAAGAAATTGAGGTTTATTTTTCATTGAACTCAAAATACAACTAGCTACATTGATTACTTGTGGCCCAAAGCCCATGAAAATTATATGAAGATCAATGTTTAGATACAGGTTTGTTTGTTTGGCTGGTTGGTTTTTTTGGTAATCTTTCTTCAAATCCAGGAAGAAATTTCTGTCTTCTGCCCAACAGCAAGGCAAATGTCAGATCCATCTGCCTTAGGTCAGCAGTGTAAGCAACTTTAAGCTTGTCCTTGCATTCCCATTATGGTTACACTTGCTTTGTATTATCGCTTCAATCCTAACAGCAAACACTGTACAAATGCTGCCCACATAATGTCAAATACAGTGAAGAAGACTTTAAAAATAAAATAAGTGTTTATGAAATGATAATAACATATTAAGTAGATTAAGTGAACAGTGATGGTTGAAAATTAAAAGGATGGAAAGGTAAAGGAGAAGGCCAACAAAATTCCTAAGTGTGTTTACGATTTGCACAATTATCCCAGGCTGCACAGAAATTATAAAAACATGAACTGGATATTGTAAATACGCACTCTCACATTAATTTACTTTTAGACAATTCTTTTAGAGGTAGAGGCAAATATAATAATGTATTGAAGTATTTGCAAACTAGCATTGCAGGAATAAGTGGATTAGAATGAATTATAAATAAATAAATCATAAAAAGGTAAGTTATAAATAAGTTATAAATGAAAACAAAAAGATTCAAAATGGATAAATATACTTTACAACACATAAAGGGCTATAAACCCATCCCATGCTGTAATCTCTATAAGGGAAGACACTGTATCTGTCTTGTTCAACATTCTATCTCCATGCTCTAAGTATTTAATTATTAATAGGTGTATCAAATTATCAGTATTTAAAAAAAACAAGCTTTGAATATTCAGTTTAACTTTTACTCAGTTTTCTTTGACTAATTGTTTTCAACCCAAACATTTTCTAAATGTTTATTTATTTTTGAGAATGAGAGAGACAGAGTGTGAGTGGGTAGGGGAGGAGAGAGAGGGAGACACAGAATCTGAAACAGGCTCCAGGCTCTGAGCTGTCAGCGCAGAGCCTGATGTGGGGTTCGACCTCACAGACTGCATGTCAGAACTCATGACCTGAGCCAAAGTCGGAGGCCCAACCAAATGAGCCACCCAAGCACCCCTCAACCCAAACATTTTCAACAAATTTACTTTCTATCAATTAACCTGCGGTTATGGCAAAATAGTACCATAAATTAAAAGGCCTGCGAGATACAATTCTTAGCTTCTTTTTTTTTATGAAAACATTTCTTAAGATTTAAATAATAGGTCAAGACACCAATAGGGGATCTGCAACAAGGCTCTCTGATTAATTATTGAATCGATTGTAAACTTCCATTTCCTCTGTGATGTATTAGGTAATATTAACATTCTGATACAAACCACCAAGAAATAATGGGCAAAACATACTAAGTATCCTTTATTATAATAGCTGAGATAACAAGAAATGAACACAATTCTCCCTGAGAACCAAAACTGAAGAGGAAAACTGAAAAAGCAAAGTTGCAGGGGGCTTGAAGCTCTTGCTGCTCAGGGTTGGTGGGGGGAAGTTTTCTGGTTTCTCTAACTAAGGGGGGGGGTCAGGTTTTAACTGCCAAATGGGACCAAGCATCTACCCTTGAGGCTAGAGCAAAGCAGAAAGGAATGACTACATAAAGCTAGAACCCTCAAAGGTCTATGTCACAGTCAAAGGATAGGAAAGAAGCAAAATCTACCCACTGCCACCAAGACAAACATCCTGTTCTCCTGCTCTCCTCCACCAAAAAGGTGGGTCCCTAAAAGTTGGGACCTTAGATTTGCTCTCAGTTGAATTTCTGGTTCAAATGCATATTTTCTTTATGAATCAGTAAGTCCAAACCCGTAAAATGAACATAAAAGGTGGTCCCCATCCAGTTATTCCCTGTAGAAGTAAGTGCCAATCATGTCTAGAAAGCCACACCCTCAACCCAGAACACAAAGGATTCCTGAAGACAAACGGAGGATAAAGGCATGGGGATACCTTGGTAGTCAACATAACCAACACTTCAATTAGACCTTCAAGCCTTTCAAATGAGGAGATTAAATATGTGCTATGAAATATGACTAAACATAGTTAAAAAAAAAAGCAAAGTATGATAAAATATCAAGACAATACCAAAATGACCAGGAAGGCTTAAAAATAAACCCAAAGGTCTGCTTTGAAATGAAGATGTCATCATTAAAATACAAACACAGTGAATAGATTAAATCACAGATTAGACAGAACTGAAGAGTAAATTAGTGAAATGAAAGATAGAGATGAAGAATTTATTCAGTATGTAACACATTCTGTGAGTGTGGGAGTAATCACTTTAGACTGGCACAATCAGAGGAAGCATTGTGAAGGAGGCAGAATTTCAGCTGAATCTTAAAGGCTGTGTAAGAATAGGCAAATTAAGGTAATTCAGGAGGAGTAGCATGACATGATCCACATTTCAGAGACTACATTCAAAACTTATTTAGGTCCCAGTGAGTTGGCCACTTTGGCTGAAATGACGAGTTTGTATAGGGAAGTATAAAGACACAAAGGCTGGCCAGCAAAGTAAGGGCCTATTCCTAAAACAACATATAAAATATGGCAATAGTCACATAAAATTAATTTGTTTCAAACTAAAGCAGACATATCTGCTATGCTGACATTGAGATCCTTTTCACATGCAACACTCCAGCGTGGCTAGCCTCCCACCACTGAGCATGTACTGTGCATACCTACTTAAAATGGAGTGGTCTTAGACTCACCTGTCTCTTTGCCTTCCCTCACTCCACACAGAGGTACACCTCAAAAGCTTTCAGGTTGAAATCTGAATGAAAAGAGAAACAAAGTCCATGAAACTTGTACTTGTGCCAGGTTGAAAATGGTGCTAAGCATTTTATATCACATTTTCTCTTAAAAAAAAAAAAGGCTTTATGTTATCTCCTTAAATTAATCCCCTAAAGTGTAGAAGGCTTTGTTATCTTTAAATTCCTTTCAAATGTGATGGTAAAATGGATCCTGGCACTGGAAATTTAATAAGGCCTCAGAGGAAAAAGCAGATTTCAGATTCCCTAGCAAAGGATGAACTCCATTCCAGGTGCATTATCCCCATTGCCTTAATCACATGGCTTTCACCTTTACAAAAAAAAAAGGCAACACCTAGCCCTGCAACAGGGAGAAAGACAGATTCACCCTGGACAAAGTAGAAAATAGGGCAGTTAAAATTTATCCACACAACTTCTGAGCAGACAGATTTGCAAAAAGCTGCTCACATTCAGCAGTAGCAAGATGAAGTTAAATGGCAGAGAAATAATGCAATCATATTATAGTTAAATAAAAGGGTAGATAGATGAATAAATAGTAGAAATAAGGTAGCTAGAAACAAAGCAACACTGTAATAAATGAATGAATAAATAAAAGGCAGAAGACCCCCTAAATCTGGAAGAACAAGGAGGATATTTCTTATGTGTACTCAAAGTTATATAAAAGACTGAAGAATGCCAATTCAACAAGTAGTGGATGAGATGATAAAACAACAGAATGAGATTGCAAAGTTTGAGAAATTTGCTTACCCTTATATTGAAAAGAATCAATTTGAGACAGCAAAAAAAAAAAAAAAAAAAAAAAAAAAAGAATACTTAGGGCTGAAAATAAGCATGGAAAAATACTTGAGACAGTCTCAATATATGCATAGGTGAAAAGATGACTAAGAGAGAAGAGGATAAATATGGAAGATAGACAAGGTAATTCAACATACTAGGCAACTGTGTTCCTGAAATGTAGAAAGACAGAGCTAGAATACAGGAAAACTCCTTGAAATGAAAGTAAAAGTAAATATTAAGATCAAAAGGGTTTCCTTTGTACCAAGGGGGGAAAAAAGAACATTCAATATTAAATTTCAAGTTGAAATAAACAATTTCAGGTATGCAGATAAATTTTTTTTTTAAAAAAACAAGTCTTTCATGAGGTGAGAAGAGGGGAGAGTAATCAGATTTTCCTTCGGCTTTTCTATAGCTTTATTAGGATTGCCCAATGCAGCAAATAAAAATACAGAATGCCCAGTCGATTTTAAAATTTAGATGCAGGATTCGGAACATATTACTACCAAAAAAATTTATTGCTCATCTGAAATTCCAACTTAACTGGGCGTCTTATTTATCTGAGAGTCATAAGCCATGTTTAATGTCAGAAAGCAATCGAATGAGGTTGGCAAAGTTCTGCAGGAAAGAAAATGGGACTCTTGACTATTATACCCAGTTAACTGATCATTCAATTAAATAGGCAACAGGCAGACATGAGAGAATCAAGGAATATAACCACTCAACTAAGAAATTCTGTCAACCATGTGGGTGATTAAATTAAATAGCCCAGGAATGGAGAAGCCACAGTAAGAAGGGTGGTGAATCTGCAAAGTTCTAAGGCAGTTTGATTTAGGCACACATTGCCATGAGTTTTCCAAGTTTCATTCCTCTCTGTCTACCTTCCACTGGTAGCATCATTCTCAGGACATTCTCTTGACATGGTGGCTTCCAGAAGCTCTGGACTGACCTTCTACCAGTGTGGCAACCTCTGTAGCAAGAGGGTGCTTTGTCTTCAAAGCATTTAAGAAAAACTCCTGGCCTGATTCTCATTTGTTTTTATTGGCTGGACAAAGCAATGAGCCCAGCCATCCCTGGATGGCTACTGTTCTAATTGGCTAGACTGTATCACATGGAGCCAGGAATGGAGTCAGCCCCACATAAATCACTGAGAGTGAAGGAGAAATGGCCCCCAAAACAAATTCAGGGTGCTGCGCCCCAAAGGAGAATGGATCCTGAGCAGACTAGAAGAGAAACTATTTTGTATACTATATTGTTATTTCCCCAACTGAAGTGTAAACATCTTGAGAATAAGAGCTCTGTGTTCTACTTCTTTTTATTTCACACGATGGACTACTTTTGCTCCTTATTATAGTGAAGGTGTTAAAAATATTTATTAATTTCTCTTGATATAATTTCCTTTATTTGTCAAATGAGAAGGTTGGAATACTTGAACTCCAAGGTCCCTCCAACTTTAATAATGTTCTAAGAAAAATTCCATGAAAACGTATCAGATGGGGCCCCACATTAAGCATTTTTCATATGCCCTATGGTAAAATATTTGAATATTTATGTGTAGGTATAGCTCACATAGATGTTTTCAATTTCAGAAATGTCACGACTTTTGCAAAGTCATATTCAATGACTGTGTTCTTGTAGGTTTTCCTCAAGTTAGTGATTCACAATAGGAAGGAACAGTTTTCCTAATCACACACTGATCTTTTCTAATATTTACATTTTTTGTTGAAGTATATTTACTTCTTATCATTTCTAAGGCTCTAAATAAGAAATCAGCGTTTATCCCTTCTCCTCCCACTGAGGCCTACATCAACATTCAGACTTGGTTAATTACTTAGTTATCTCCCATTTTGCTTAGTCAGGAACTCTAACCTTCCTTCCTCCTCTCTTCCCTATCCAATTGTCTACCATATCCTATTAGTTTCTCCCTAAATACATTTTAGATTTCTTCCTTGCTCTAAATTCTTATTCCCATCCTCATTGCTGTGGCTCAATTCCTATAGTTACTTACTACATAGCTCTTCTATTATACTTGTCCTATGAATATATGGTGGTAAGAGAACAGGCCCCAGCCAATTGGCCTGGTTCAAAACCCAGCCCTCACACTTCCTCTGTGGGACTCTGCAGAAATTATATAACCTCTCTGAGCCTCAGCTCCCTCTTCTATAAGATAAGCCTAAAAATAGTACCTCACAGGGTTATTGAGTACATCAGGTGAGCCTAAAGTTGGAAAATACTTAGATCAATATGTGGCATGTAGTGGGCATTACAGAATACTAACTAGTAGTATTGTTATTGGTTTTGTTGACAGCAATTCAAGCGGCTGATTCCTCCACTATGCTGCGCACTCATCAATAGCAGAGTCCTATCATTAATAGCAGTGTTAAGATAGTAGCATTAGTATTTTAATCACTAGCTCCCTGCACAGTGTAGGGGCATTTAAAAATCTAGTTCAATTAATTTTGCTTGTCAGAATAAGATAGTTGTACACAACAACCACTAGATGGAAGCAAAACCTTTTATAAAATCAATTCTTTACCAGAAATTGCTGCAGTGTACAAAGATCTACCTCTTTTGTCTCCTTATTTGAACAACCTCCTCATTGCCGACAAGATCATCATCAGCACCATCAATAACAATAGCTACAACAAAGGCAGCTCATAAAGAGGCCCAAATCTTTGTCTATTGAACTCAATTCAGATTTAAGATTTTGGAAAACCTTTGCAGCAGAATTTAGAAATTGTTAGTCAAAAAAATGCTGAAAATAGCATCACTGAACCAAAAGCCAGCTACCACCCAGCCACGTTTACATAATAAGAATCTCTAAAGGTTCATCATGGGAAAGATGTAGATTCCCAGCTCTATGCCCAGTGACTGCGACATAGTGATCAACTGTCCCTGTGAACGACACGGCTGTCTCTTCATTAACAAAGAGTTGTTTTACTACATTGTTTGGGATGGAGGTATTACAGGTATTCATTGACAATTCCTGGATTTACTTTGCTCTTGGAGAGTATCTATATTTCATCTTCAAATATGTATCTGCTGTCTTTCATTTGCAGTGAAGTGATTTCTTTTTCCCTTGCTCATTTCCAGGGGTCCTCAGCCTTTTCTTTCTCCACACGAATCTCATGTACCACATGCTCACATCAGTGACACCTCTCATTACATTACTGTCATTATTGTCAGCCAAAATTCTCCATGTGGAGCCGGCTGTGCATAGTCACAATACCCCTAAACTCAGATTCTCTTGACCTTCCATAAGCCCTTGGCGTTCTGTAACTAGCCCTCTCTTACTGACCAGTAGCAGCAGTGAACTGATAATCTCTTAGAGAAGAACTTGCTCTCCCTCACACTGGTAAATATTCCTGGAATCTTTCACTTTCCTTTCTTTTTACCCTCTTTTTTCTTCTCTTCCCCTCCCCATCACTCGTTCTCTCTCTTCCCTGTTTCCTCTCCCTCTTAAAATTCAAATTCTCTCTTTCCTACAATGCAATACTACCTTAAATATCTAACAAGAGAACATCCATAGAATATAAATTTTATCTCAAAAGTGAGAGAAGGCAGTTTTCTTGCATACTAAATATGTATGATATCTTGGTAGGAAAAGATTATCTCCACTTGAAAGCAATGCTCAATCATTGCTCTCATTCGCCCTAAACTGAATGAGCACCAGCTGAATGCACAGCAGAGACAAAGCGCAAAGACCTACTTAGGATCAACTCAAATCACGTGGGATGAAAAATGACTTCGGTTCTGGTCTCTCTCTTTTCTTCTTGTCGAAATCTCTTTCCAAGTGGAGAGAGGTTTCACTGGCCTGCTCATTTCTCAAACCAAATCTCCATTTCAGACTTGGACGTCTTTAAACGTAGCATGGAACCTTAGCAGGTATGATTCAGGTTATCGCAGAGGAATTCAATTTCTCTCAGTGCCCTCTTTTTTTCCCACCGAGCAGCCAACCGAGAAAGCTCAGGCAAGGAACAGAAAGAACGAATTTAGATTACCTTCCTGTGATCACAGCTGTTCTGTTCACCCCGTCACTAAATAAACACGCACTGACCAGAAAGTAAAACAAATGAGCTAAAGCCATACCTAGCACAGAGTTATCCTTAATGGAGTTTAAGGAATCTCAAAGGAGGAAAGCATATTTCTGTCTTCCCCTGAGGCAACATGAATTCTGCGAAATATTTCGATTTTGGAATACATAGATGTAGAGAGAGAATCTATTCTATAGTCATGTTCTCACTGCCTGGCACAAAATGTACGCACAGCTACCGACGTCTGGGTTTGCTTCTCACAAGGGGCTGGTGGAGATTCTCCGGGGACGTGGGTGAAGCTGGGGTGGTGTGATCTCCCTTCCTGATCTCCTTGCTGGCCACGCAGCAGCCTTATGTAATGTGGTCTGTTTGCTGATGGGCTCCTGCTTCATTGGCTCAGAGTGGGAACTGCAAAACCCGGGTGCAGCCCCCATGAGCGCTAGACTCAGGCAGCTGATTTGATTTTGCACTTCTCCTGCACCAAGAGGTTAAACTGAGCATCGCTAAGGAAATAAACGTGGGTGCTTGTGCACAGCGTGGTGAGGAATGATTTGCATGAATAACGGAGGCAGTTTAGGTGGTCTGAATTAGGAGTGGGTGAGTGGGTGGGGAGCGTGCAAAAGAATCAAGAAAGGGAATTGTGAGGAAAAATTCTCTTGCTACTAGCAGCTAACCATAGATCATTGGAATTTGTTCCTTATCAAATGCAAGCAGCAGCACTGGACAGAATATTGCTGAGTAGAATGCCTAATAAAGGAGTTGGCTTTCTCTCACTGCCCTTTCAATCTGAATAGCGAAGGAAAGGTATGCAGTGGATTGCAGGGCTTAAACAAGGCGGCAAAAAGGTAGGAAGACAAGACTCCTTAATGGAGGTTTTGCCACTGAAAGCATAGCTTATTGTACCGTATTAAAAAAAATCCTCATTCATATTTAGTCAAAACACTTTTTTAACGTATCTGTATTTGCTCTGGAATTCTTGTCCATTTTCCCAAATTAAAGGGACCCCATGCTACTTTTGACTATTTTGGCAAGAGTTTAACATACCTAGCCAAAATCTTTACACTGCTGCCCTTTGGAGCTGCTTTATTTTCACTACTGTATAAATATGCCCAGCAACAAGGTATTTGGAGAGCTCCCCAAGTAACAGAAGTATTTTGAATTTCCCTGTGCCAGTCTCCATGAGAACATCTCCCAGTGGGTCCTGTATAACCGCTAGCTTATGACTATAAAATCGAACATCGAGGAGTTATCTATAGATCTTCTCCCCCTCCAATAAAAAATTCTTTGGGGGTATGATAATTTTGTTTACTAGTCCCCGAGAGCAAATCTTTACTGAAATTCATCACCAGAGGGCGAACTTTCACAGAAAATACACTAGTTCCCTGCTCTGACTTCTCCCTTCCCCTCCCATTTGCAGGACGGAAAAAACAGGTTTTATTCGGAGGTATTTTCAGTTCAAATTCAAGTTCTAGAACTTTGGTTTATTATTAGCCTGTTCTCTTACTTGGGTGGAGGGAAGAGAGGAAAAGAGGTCTGTCTGCAGTCATCGTGTTCCACCTCAGTTCAGGGATAACCTCAGAAACTGCAAGTTTTCAAAGAGAATTGGAATGAGCCTGATTGGGTATGGATCTGAGAGCACAGACTCTGGCCTCGCTCAAATGACAAATCACCTCATGTTACTCAAGAAACCACAAAAGATTCACACCCACCCTCGCCTCCCCCAGGCCTTGTCCTTTTGCAAGTGATTTGCAATCCCAGACAAGTATTATATAACGATGAAGCAGAGCTGGGAGCTTTGGCTTGTTCTTTCTTTCAGAGAAAAGACATTAAAAAAACTGTTATTATAGCACCATTCTAAATGTCTGTGAGAAAAACATTTCTGAGAATTGTTAGAAATGCGGGGCAGTGGAACTGATCAAAATGTGCATCGGTGCTAAAAACTGTGACCATCTGCAGTTGCCCAAGGGGGGGAGGCAGTTCGAACGAAAAGACACAATCTGGTGGGGTGAGCGAAAAAGCTACAGATCTGAAGTCAGAGAAACCAGGATCTAATCATAGCTAGCTAGCCAGCTGAGTGTCCTTAAGTTAGTTGCTTAACTTTTCTGGGCCTTAGTTCTGCAGGCTGGTGATTAGATGATCTCAGAATTCCTTCCGTTCTAACAAGTTGTCCTTCTAAGGACAAATATAGATGACATTAATAATTTGACTTCTCGTGGAGAATACAGCAGCTCCCATTAATCAACCATTTTGCATGATATTTTCATATTTCAAACTTTCGGAAGTGCTCTCTATTTCACATATATGAAAGTAGCCCATTATTTAGCGATAATTTCTTTTGTGTTTATATGGCAATGGACCCCAGGGCATTATACTCCAGGGAATGCTAGGCACTGTGGTATGGTCGGAAACAACCAGCCTTAGGTTTGGACCCTGGGTTGACTTTTTATTTGCTATGTGACCTTGGACAAGTTATTTAACCAAGTAGGTTTTTGGATTTTTTTTCTTGGTTTTTTTGGACAAGGAGATGGAAAGAGGCCAAGGGACAGAAGGAGGAAAAATGTTGGAAGGCAAGTTTGAGGAAGATGATGAAAGTTGATGTGCCAATAACTTGGGAATCACAGGAAAGAGACTAGAACTAATTTTAATCTCCCCCACCTGTCTGAGCCAGCCTAGAACACTTTTTCCCTACTGACTATTGTCAGTCTAACTCAGAGCCACTGGCCATTCCATTTGCGTGACTGGTGTCTCAAGCTTATAAAACATGAGAATGTGTGCTCTGAAATGCGATGGACATACCCATGGCTTTTGATTTTCGATCTGCAAAACTCTCTTAGGGTTGTAGTGAGAAATAATGAGCCAGCCAGATGGCCAGGCACATAGGGAGCCATCGATGTATTGGAGCTCTTTAGTATTGTTCATATTTATCACTACTTGGCACGCCTGGGTGGCTCAGTTAAGCATCGCACTCTTGGTTTCAGCTCAGGTCATGATCTCATGGTTCATGGGTTCAAGTCCCACTTGGAGACTGCTTGAGATTCTCTCTCTCCTTCTCTCTCTACTCCTCCCCTGCTCACTCTCTGTCTCTCTCAAAATAAATAAATAAACTTAAAAAAATTTAAAAATGTTTATCGCTACTAATAAAATATATAACCTATAACATTATTAGAGAGTTACTTAACCCCAAAGAACTATGTGATTTTTAGCTTGCTTGGTTATGTTTCTTAGTTTAGAAACTTCAGAATTGCAAAATCTGGGGCGCCTGGGTGGCTCAGTCGGTTGAGCGGCCGACTTCGGCTCAGGTCCTGATCTTGCGGTCTGTGAGTTCGAGCCCCGCGTCGGGCTCTGTGCTCATGGCTCAGAGCCTGGAGCCTGTTTCAGATTCTGTGTCTGCCTCTCTCTCTGCCCTTCCCTTGCTCATGCTCTGTCTCTCTGTCTCTCAAAAATAAATAAATGTTAAAAAATAAAAAAAAAAAAGAATTGCAAAATCTTGAATGAGGAAGTTTAAGGAGGGTATTTCAGACATGGGATCCTGTCTTTGAAAATGACCTCATGTTGGTGTCCAAAAGTTGGAATTTGGGGATTGTTTGAGTATCGAGTTTTTGCTTCATGGGGGGACAGCATGAAAAATCTTTTATTGTGGGGAGGGTACAGACCACAGCATGGGGTAGTGCTGGCAGGTAGAAAGTTCTGGTGTACAATGGTGGGTCCCATCGTTTCTAGTGGTAGCAGACCCATGGTCATTCCTGTATCTCCTTGAAAGTTCATATCGCCCAGCTGGAGATAGAAAAGAGAAAATTACCGAAAAAAAAATGGTGAAAACTAAGGCTGAGAAATCCCAGTTGGTTAAGCTGAGTCCAGAGGATGGTGGATAAAGCAGCAAAATTGAATGAATGTGTCCAGGGAATGGGGTTTTCTCACTTTCCTTTTTCTTTGTTCTCAGGGCCATATGCACGTATCGCAGATGCTCTTGGTGTCCTGCCCACATCCCTTAGTACTTACATCTACTTGGTATAGGCTGCTTTCTGTTGAACATCTATGACTCTGTCTGAGGGCTTTTTCTGACTGGGGAGTATGCTTAGTCTGTGCTCAGAGCAAGCTGTGAGTGCTGCCAACATTAGCACTTAAACCAATAACTAACAAAGGAGTTAGTGGAGAAGTGTCTCAGTTGCCTTCCCTACTGGTTGGATTAACTCTGAGGCATGCTCTAGGCTGTCTCCTAGAGTTCCTCAGAGGATGCATGGCTTTTATTGGCTTCCTTCTCTTTCCTGTATATAGAGCACTGGCATTCTAATCCTTTCTGCTGGGTCTGCATCTGAGAGAACCCAGCCTAACATACCACATATGGGCTTCTATTTCAAAATTTACTGCATGTGATTTTCTGCATACAGAACATGAGCTCTGGTGCCATGCAGATCCAGGTCCAAAAGTGGGTCCTTTTATTTACTTTTGCGATGTCAGATCAAGCTCTTTAACCCCTCCAAGTTTCAATTTGCTTGTCTGAAAAGTGAGGCGTGTAAGAATACCTAGTTATTGGGGTGATGTGACCATTGAATATGAATATGCACGTGAAGTGCCTGGCACAGTGTCTGGCATATACTAAGTCTTAACCTTTCAAATAAATATTGTCAATCACCGACTATTATTGTTCTTATTTCCTCTCCTAATGCACACATGGGAGCTCTTGTGTTGGCTGACGAAGATGTGTCCTAAGGCTTCTATGGAAATCAGAAGGAAAGTATGATTTGTAGCCTTTTCATTCCTGTGGTAGGATATAATTTCCTCAGGAGAATTAGGCTTAATTTAAAAAAAATGCTATATGAGCAGTAAAAAATGGACACACACACACACACACACACACACACACACACACACACACACACAATGCCAATGAAAGTGATATGTTCCAGGTGGGCTCTGAACATGATAGGTGTGCAAGTGGGAGCTAGAGCAGTGAACAAAGCAGCACCTGAGTTGTTATTTTTAGAAGCTGGAGAAATGCTGGGGAAGAAGTAAAAGGGGAAATATGTAGCATTTACGTAACACATTTCCAAGTAGCTCTGAAAGGAAGTCTTATATTTAACGGAGTTGTTAACAATTGGGATTGAAAGCCTAAAATAGAAATAAGAACACTTAGCCAACTTGGGAGTATTTTGTTGGGTCTGCTGTAGAATATTAGGTTTGGAGAAGCTGTACGCAGGGATAGGTAATATACATGGAAATTAACATAGCATTGTTATTAAATTCATGTCTGATTTTAAGACTCTTACTAATGATTTTTCTCCATCCTATTGATTGAACTGTATCTCTCCCTACATGACACTACCAGCCCTCCTGGCTTATCTCTTCTTTATCTTCCCTTTAATAAAATAGTATTTTCAACTTTAGTGCTTTTGCTCATGTTGCTTTCCTACTTGAGCATGCCTTTCTACCTACCTTCCTCTTGCAGAAATTTTATCTTTCTTCATATTTCTTCTAATACTGGAATCCCCAGAAACTCTTTACTTTGACTTATGGGGCCAGAAAAATAAATTGGATCCATGTCATGAAGGGCTTTGGAGGCTGTTGTCTTCGTAGCCTATAGAAATGGAAGCCACTGGAAGTCTTTCAGGGGGACAATCACATTACCCACTGTGTCTTGGGAAGATATTAATAACAGTGGCATCAGTGTGAATGACACCTTCAGAGAGGAAGAAACTGGCACAGGATTAGGAGGCTACTGTGATAGCTTAGGCATGAGAAGGTCAGAATATAAACTAGGCAAAGAGTAGTGCCAAAGGGGTAGAAGAGATGACTTTGAAAGACCTCTGGAGGACTAATTTGAGAAAACCTGATGACCAGGGGGATGTGAGGAATGGGAAGAAGAGAGGGTAAGTGTTACCATGGGGGGCTTGAGATGTCCACAGATAATGAATGGCAGAAATGGAAAGCAAGGAATGGGGGAAAGAGGTAATTTTATTTGGACGTGTGCGACTTGACTATTTTTTGCAGCTATCCAGTGTGCAACCAGAGATGGGAGTCTGGACTCCCAGACAAGGACAGAGGAAGTGATGTAGATTTGGTAGTCTTCTCCCCAGACATGGCAGTGAAATTGTTGGGAAAGGGAGTGAGTAAGAGAGGAAGAGGTGCTTGGCAAAACCAATAGGAAAATTCAATATTTAAAAGGCTACAAATGAGAGTGAGAAGCTCTCTTAGAGGTCAAAGGAGAATTGGAGTGTATAGACTGAAATGTAGATAAGAGGTGTTTCAAAAGGAAGGAGCTGCTGAACAGCATGAAAACTGCAAAACCATCATGTGAGATGAGAACAAACTGGGGAAAGCCTACTTGATGTGACATGTCAATTACCAACAAGAGATGGCAGGTAGCAGTTGGTGTAGAAATCAGATTGCGGGAGGCTGAAGAAGGAATGACTCAGGAGAAGAGGAGAGGGTGGAGCTAAACAATCTATCAGAGGATTTCGACAGTGAAGGGTCACGGCTGAACCAAAGTTAGAAACAAACCAGGATCATTTCTGTGTGTAGAACCAGCTTCTCTGTTGACCTCTGCTAAGTGCCAATTTGGTCCTTTTGTCTAAATCTTTTGAGATCAAGAGAGAGGTTGGAGTGTGGCAAAATAGGATCAAGAACCCTCAGGGCATGAGTCCTCCCAGGTACTGTTACAACGAATCATTTAAAAAGTAGAACCAGGACATCCAAAGGTGTCTTCTACATTGTATGAACCAAATTTCCTTTTGTTCCTTATCACAGAGGGGAAGAAAATATAATCATGCCTTAAATGCTCAACTGTGTAAGCAGGGATATAATTTGCATACACAGCCCAGGTAATGCTATTGGGTAAATTGTACCTGAAGTGTTAATGAGGAAATTTAAGCAGATGTGATGGAAGAATTAAAACTAATGTTAGCCTTTGCAGCCACTCAATTGCAGGCATAGCAATTTCTTCTTTTATAAATGTGAGGAGAATTTAATGAGTAAATTAAAAAGAACAGGCAGCTCAGGTGTTGGGGTAGTGGTGAAGTCCTTGACTGTATAAAAGTTAATGATGATAGTAGAAAAGCATGCATTTCTTCAGAAAACTTACATTCTAGAGGAAATATTGGTTTTCCAATTTAATTTGAATAACAGTTTTAGAGTGCCTGTGATGTCACCATGCTCTCAGCACCAGGGGTATAAAGAAGAATGAGGTACAGTCTCTTTCCTAAAATGGATAGATCCCTGTCCTAAGATGTCTAGCCCCTAATCAAGTCAAAACCAATTTCTAAAAAAGATTGGGATAAACCATGGAAAAATCTTGTTTTAAAAAAATTGCACCTGGGCAATGATCATCAATGGCTAGCATAGTGAAAAGAGCAGCAACAGGTATATGTCTCCTAATGAAAGTATAAAATACCATCTATGCAGTTTTCTTGTCAAAATATCAAACCAGAATCGGATTAAGCCTCTAGATTTAACTTACCAGAGAAACACATTAAATGATACCATAGGGATACAAATAGCAAAATCTAGACTATTAAAACTTTAAGGACAAGCAACATGCATTCTT
Organism: Paguma larvata; assembly: GCA_030068075.1. Classification (NCBI taxonomy): domain Eukaryota; kingdom Metazoa; phylum Chordata; class Mammalia; order Carnivora; family Viverridae; genus Paguma; species Paguma larvata. Next base: position 14,924,739 of record CM057830.1, read on the forward strand.
CAACAACAAAAATGCATTGAAAAATGTGTGTGTGTGTGTGTGTGTGTGTGTGTGTGTGTGTATGGGAGGGTAGGGTGGGGGTGTGTGTGGGTCTGTATGAGAGAGGGGGAGAGAGAAGGAGAAAGAAGGAGAAAGAGGAAGAGAGAAAGAAAGAATTAGAAGCTAGAGATCTAGACTTGAAAGACGTATCTATTGTTAAAAAGAAATGGAGACCAGCCTTGAAAATTCCCTGAAGAGACAAAACCAGTTTACTCATACAAACAAAGCTTAATTTAGCTTATTTTGCAAGGTGAACTTGACCCGGGTAATTTCTGGCTTACGCCTTTGGAAACCGTAACCAAAACTTAAACTGTTTCCCAACTTGATATGAGGTAACCACTGACCAGTTCCCTGTAATTAAAAAAATTCTAATACCACTAATTAGATTCTAAAATAACCAATCACTGCAAAGAATAGTCTGCTTTCTCACTATATAAGCTGCTTTACAACGATATACCCCTGAGCCTCATTCCATACTCTGGTTTGAGTGCTCTCAGTTTACAAACTGTCTGTTTGGTGTGTGCACAATAAACTTTTACTAATTACTACTTCAGTGATTTACTGCTTTTACTTTTGTTATTTCGTAACTTCTGACACGACTAATTGCAAAATATGGACCTTATTTAGATACTAAGAAAAATTGTAAAAAATATGAGATTGGGGGAATTTGAATACTTATTGGATATTTAATCATATTAAGGAATAATTATTAATTTCTTAGTGGGAATAATGACATTATGGTTATGTTTAAAAAAAAGAGTCATTGCTTAGAGTCACCTGCTGAAATCTTAATGATGAAATGATATGATGTCTAGGATTTGTTTTAAAATAATCTAAAAGGAGGGGGAAGTGGAGAGAGGTATATAAGAAACATGAGTTGATAATTTTTTAAACTGGGTTATGGGTACATGGGGGTACTTTTTAACTTCTGTTCGTTTACAAATTTTCCACAATAAAAAGTTTTTAGAAGTTGGCAAAAAAAATAGGTCTAGCATCATTCAAGGTGATTAAGTATTAAATTTAGATCTTTTCCCCAATCAGTGTACTAGTTATAGAGCTACTACATGGCAGGTAGAAGGCACTTTTGTTCACATGGGATGGGAAGGATGACAAATTTAGCTCCTTTTCCCATGGCTTGAATTGAGACATCACTGGCATCCTTTTATCTGTTTTTCCTTTCATCTTGAAGATGTTACTTCAGATGGTGATGTGAATTTTGGCACTGAGTGGGCTGAGAGCAGTGTTACTGTATGGCAAAACAAACTCAGAGACAGGGAATATGGGGAAAAGAGGGGAGGCTCTGCCTTTCCATTACCCAGACCTTTTCTCTTGCCCCATTTTCCCGGGAGACCATTAGATCCTTTAAATACAGCGAGAAGGTATTGAGAGGCATTTTGGGCTCACAGGGTGAGACACCTCCCTGTGTGGAAACGCACTTGTGCTCGTAGCAAAGCTCCTGCCAATCAAGTGGTGCCCAGTCTTACTTCCTTCTAAATAATTTTTCAGGCTTGGATTTCTTGAGCTGCTCTCATTGGCCCCAAGGAATGTAATGCTCTTTTGTTTTATGGAATTTAAATAAAAAGGAAGGACCTGGAACATGATGCTTTGATGGATGACATCTGAATGAGAGTAGCCTGGCCAGAAGTAGTCTTAAAGTTGCATCCTGGGAATGGGTTGCACAGATTGATAGCAGTTATGAGCTGGCTGAATATTGGTGTGACTTGTGTAAATGTTGGGCCCCTATTATGTAAATTCACTCATTCACAAGCAAAGGAACTTAGACAAGCCTTAGGAATTATATCTTTACCAGGAGAGTTACACCTCCCTCATTGTAGTTTAGGAAGCTAGACGGATGACTCTTAACCTTTCTATAGATGATTAACATGGGTATTAAGATGATAATGTATGTGCCCTCTGTTTACTGAGACTTGCAGTAACAATCATAACAACCCCACTTGCTTTCTAAACATCTTATTCTCTCCCCCTGCCACAAATTTACCTAATCCTACATCAAAGACAGTGTATGTTAATTAACTTAGGAGCAGAATCACAAAATAGCTAAGATAAGAATTGTTTCCTTTATGGTCTAAAAAGAATGATGTAAAACAACTTGCAAGATTGGGGAAATCGCCCTTTGTTGACAAAAACACATTGTTGTTAAAGATATCAAACTATGCTTACTGATGGGATGTCACTCATTGCTGTAATGTCACTTACTACTTTTAAATAAAGACACTGAGGCCGGCAGGGCAGAGATGCCAGAATTGCCAGAGATGCCTGCTTGGTGATCAGACTACATCTCATTCATCTCATTCATTTCGCCAGCCATTCATCCTTTGGAAAATCCTGGGTTCAGCCGGAGCAGGACTCCGGCAAGAAGGGACACTCCATCCACATAATATTGTACTGAAAATGTTTACAAAGTAGAAAGAAATGGTGGTCATTGTAAAATGTGCTAATTATTTTACAGGTATAGCCTAATTCATTCTTCACAAATATCTTTAAATTAGGTATTATTACAGTTATAATTATTTTCAGCTTACACACTTGAAGAGTGTTGTGTGTTGTGTGCAGGGCCATACTGATAGTGGCAGAGCCAGGTTTCTAACTCCAAAGCTTTTGCTCTTTACTACAACACCATATGCCTCTTAGACTTTCCTTTCTATATCTTAGGTGTTCTTTTTTTTTTTTTTTAAATTTATTGTCAAATTGGTTTCCATATAACACCCAGTGCTCATGCCAACAAGTGCCTCCTCTGTGCCCGTCACCCACTCTCCCCACTCCTACATCCCCCTCACTGCTCAGTTTGTTCTTAGTCTTTGAGAGTCTCTTATGTTTTGTCTTCCTCCCTCTCTGTGGCTTTTTTTTCCTTCCCCTCTTCCTCTCCCCCCTGGTTTTGTTAGGTCTCACAAAGCCTACCTATGCGTGGAAACATATGGCATCTGTCTTTCTCTGCCTGACTTATTTTACTCAGCATAATACCCTCCAGTTCCATCCATGTTGCTACACATGGTCAGATTTCATTCTTTCTCATTGCCGCTTTTTGTAGTATTCCATTGTATATATATACCACACCTTCTTTATCCACTCATCAGTTGATGGACACTTAGTCTCTTTCCATGATTTGGCTATTGTCGAAAGTGCTGCTATGAACACTGGGGTACACGTGCCCCTATGCATCAGCACTCCTGTGTCTCTTGGGTAGATTCCTAGCAGTGCTATTGCTGGGTCATAGGGTAGCTCTATTTGCATTTTTTTGAGGAACCTCCACACCGTTTTCCAGAGTGGCTACACCAGTTTGCATTCCCACCAACAGTGTAGGAGGGTGCCTACTTCTCCACATCCTCGCCAGCATCTATAGTTTCCTGATTTATTCATTTTAGCCACTCTAACCGGTGTGAGGTGGTATCGCAGTGTGGTTTTGATTTGTGTTTCCCTGATGATGAGTGACTTTGAGCATCGTTTCATGTGTCTATTGGCCATCTGGATATCATCTTTGGAGAAGTGTCTATTTGTATCTTCTGCACATTTCTTCACTGGATTATTTGTTTTTGGGGTGTGGAGTTTGTATATCTTAGGAGTTCTGATTAGGACAACCCAATGGATTTAGAAGGTCACCATTGCTCTCATTTTTCTACTTTATATTATTTTCAAGTTCTTCAAATGCTATTTCGATAAAGACCCTGACTCTTTGAACAGAAGCCTCCAGAAGCTCTTATGGTGCCTAGCCATTAGGCACACATACTTTGCCCCTTGCAGATGAATTTTCCAAGCTTATCCTTATCCCAGCATGGGGCTCACTGCTCAGGAGAAACCTATGAATTGGTGGTCTGCTCACAGTCACCCAGGCTTTGGAAATCTGGCTGGATCTAACTGGGTACAGAATTAACAAGATACCAAGACTGAGTACTTCTACTGTGGAAAATAGTCGCCCATCATCTGTATTTAGTCTGGGATACATTTTTTAAAAAATTTATCTGAAAGAGAGAGAGAGACAGAGAGAGAGAGAGACAGAGAGAGAGGGAGAGAGAGAGAGAATCTCAAGCAGGCTGCATGCTCAGCACAGACATGGGGCTTGATCTCACACCCCGGGGATCATGACCTGATCTGAAATCAAGAGTCAGCCATTCACCTGAGTGAGCCACCCAAGTGCCCCATAGAATACATTTTATACACTAATGTTTATAGAATGAATCTAATATATTCTCATTAGAGTTATGATGTATAAAAATGTGTCAGGAGGTAATGATAGAGTTTAGAAAGGAGGCTTTGGAATCAGACAGGTCTGGTTAATACATACAACTTAATAGATCTCTGGCCTTGAGCAAAGTATTGAACTTTTCTGAGGTTTAGTCATTTTATCTGTAAAATGGAGACAATAATCTAGTGCATTATTGTTGTGAGGACGAATGGATATGGCATGGTGCCTAATACATAGTATGAACTCAATAAATGGCTGCCCTTGTTGACTTTAGTACTCTGTTATTTCCTTGACTTCTGGCCAATGACTTTAAGGTTGAAAACTCCCTCTGTGTAAAGAAAGAGTCAAATAGCCAGATGTTGGGTCTGAGGATGGAGGACAGAGTTGGGGGAAGTGAAGAGGGAGAAGGATGAAGGTAAATTTAAGAGAAAGGTTCATTCTAAAAAGTGTGATTCAGTAACACTGTGGATTCTGATTTCGCCAGAGAGAGCCAATTCAGAGATGAAGTTCCCTCCCTTCCTTCAGAACTGTTCCTTAAGAAAGTAGGAATTGCCACTCTCTATTTAAGTCATTATAAAGTCTGAATAGTTCAGTTTGAATAATAAAGTGCTATTTGAAGAAGAACATTAAAACAACCAAAATCAATATTAATTTGAGAAATTTATGCAGGTCTCTTTACAGATTGAATAAAATGAAAGAAGAGATATATAACACAGATTTAGCAGTTATAACTGTGGTCATGACTCCATTGCAATCATTTGAGATTGTAGTAAATAAATCTTTTAGTCGTCACTGTACAGAGCAATATATTAAGATGCTCCACTGATTATAAGACCCATAGGATAAATAGAATCTTTAAAAAGTATACAAACGAGTACTTTAATTTGGGATAAAATTTCCAACCATCTCATAATATATGAAACTAAAAGATGCTGTATGTCAACAGCTCAGAATGAATTGAAGTCGATGTTGTAAAAAATAACCAGAGTGATAATGAGGACACTGAGGTTTAGCTATATAAGCCTGTCTAAGATAATTCCCTGACCCATGAGTTCAGAAAAAAAGCACTATTTTAACAATATATTACTTTATTCAATTTGTGATATATACGTGTGTGTGAAATTATAAAACTACAGTACTATAAGTAGACATCTGATTACTTAATCTATGGTGCTACAAGTTTATTACTCAGATAGGCTCCAATTTGTTGGGGGGCAGAATTTTCTCTTTGGAAAACTAAGGGGTTGCTTTACATTTGGGCATATGAAGTAAGCAAACTTCTTGGTATATTAGGGGGAAAATAAAAAGGAATACATTAGACTAGTTGAGATGAGCAATTATTTAAGTCCTGAATTTTCCAGAAAAACAAAGACACCATAGTGTAAAGTTAAAAGCATGGACTATAGAGTCAGGCTTGCTCAGATTGGATTCTCTGCTTTGCCACTTACCAGCTCCATGAGGTTGGGTATATTACTCAAAATCTTCATGCCTCAGTTTCCTTGCCTGTCAAATAATAATAATAATAATAATGTTTATCTCATATGCTATTGTAAGAATTGAATGAGTTAATATTTGTAAAGGACTTAGGACAAGGCCTGGTACATTTTAAGAACCTATGTCTTAGATCGGTAGATATATTGATAGATAAATTCTGTGTCTTTCCTTGATACAAATGGCCTTACCCAGGAAGAATTTGTGCTTCTGCTACCTGGTCTCTGTGTTAAAGGATATATGTGTTTATTTGTTGGCTTATTTATTTATCTGCTTTAGGAGAACTAAAGTAGCTTCTTTTGCAATGGAGAGGATTGTAGATGTGCATGTGGCTGATGACTTCATGCAAGATGGGGCATTGGGGATAAGGAGGGGAATGTGGTTCTGGAGTCAGACTTGAGCCCCCACAGTTATAGGGTGCTGTCTTTAAAGGAAGAGATCTCTCAGCCACCTGGAGGCCTTGTCTCAAATCCCTTTTAGCCTCTGTTCAAGCCATACTCTCCTTTATCAGTGTGTTGTCAAAGGTTGTCCTGTACAAAAAAGTGAAAGCTGGCAAAAATGTGGGGTGCCTAGAACACTCATATACTGCTGGCTGGAGGGTTAAACAGTACAACCACATTGTAAAACTGTCTGGTAGTGTCTGCTAAAGCTGTGCACATGCCTATTCTACAAGCTAGCACTACCACCCATGGGTAAATTACTAACAGAAATGTATACACGTGTTCACCAAAAGTCATGAACTTGAATGTTCCTGAAAATACCATTCATTTTACCCAGATGCCCATGAACTGGGAAGCAGATAAATGCATTTTGTAATATTCATACAATAGAATACTATATAGTGATGAGAATGAACTACAACGCTGCACAACAGTATCTGTAATGAACATAATGTTGAGCAAAAGAAGCCAGACACAAAATAATACATGCTTCATGGCTCCGTTTACATAAAGTACAAAAACAGGTTAATGAATCTATGGCACTATGAGCCAGGATAAAGGTTACCCTCAGAGGAGACTAGTGACTGAAAAGGAACAAAAGGAGGAGCTTCCAGAATGCTGGTAATATTCTTGTCTTTGACCTGGGTATTATTTTCCTGGGTGTGTTCAGTTTATGAAAATTCTTGGAGCAGTATACTTACAATATGTGCAGTTTTCTGTACGTATATTAAACTTCAACAAACATTTTATTAAAGAAGGAACACAGGTAACTTCATATTCTGCAAACTGGGCATTGAGCGTATGGAGTAATTAATGCTGCCACAATCTAAGCCTTATATTCTACTTTTGTAAATGGTTTTGACATTACATGTTTATGTCTTGTTTCCCTAATTGAATTTTAAGCTCTTTGATGGGGATAACTGTGTCTTGTTTTGCTTTGTATTCCTGTGGTGGAAGAACAGTGTGCAAGCTCGTTAAATATTTGTTCATATATCAGGAGGAACAGCAGTCTTGCCTAGCTACCTCGTGGAAGGGTATGGTTTTCATGTCCAATTGTAGCAGAATCTTTTAATAATTTTGTTCCTTAATTTAAGACAGTCTTGTTATAGGGTGGCTATTTTGAGCTCTTAACCTTGTGTTTTAGACGATCTGATGTGCCAAATGCTTTGACTAAATTCTCCTGAGGTAAAGTGCCAACTTTGGAATAGATTTTCTGAGAAGCCAACTTAGAGCGCTGGCAGAATGGAGTGGCCGACTGCCAGCTGGGGGCGGGAGAACCTGCTCTGAACTTTGGTTGACTACCTTGTTAACTTATTGTGCCATGGATGAATTCTGTCTGGTTCTCCAGGACTTGGAGAGAAAAAAAAAAAGACAGAGAGAGAAAAGGGGCAGCTTATTTGGGGATTAAGTCACAGTGGGAAATGGTGCTGGCTAAAGACACTGTTGGTAAAATGAGTCAGCATGTCAGCTCAGCCAGAGGACAAAGTCTCCACAAGTTAGCTATAACTGGAGAGAAAATTTACATTAAACTGAGAGCAAGCACTCATCCTCCCCCTTCAAGTAAAAACAGCCCTTGGTGGAAAATTTTTATACCATAAATAATGCACGTGAAGTTTTACTTGTTAAACCGTGCGGACCTATAGGTAGGAATTTTTAAAAAATCATTATTTCCTTTTTTTTTTCCAGATTTTGCTCTGGAATTAAAATGATTGGTTATTTTTACAATGACATGTAGAAGAATCTTTCCAGACCCTGGGTTACTAAATATTTATGCTGAAAAAAAAAATGCAGACAAACACAGATTTTTCTGACATCTGTAATTCTTTTGACTGATTCCAATTTGAGATGCTAATGTGATTCTCTAGTATAATATTTTTCTACTTGGAACTCAGAGCTAACTCTGCCTACTTTTGTACTCAGCTTGTAGGAGCAGCAGAAGGAAAAAAGAATGGTGTTCTCAGTGATTCTGGAATTCTGCATTGATTTCTTGGTTTTAACTTGATTACTTTTGGGACCATAGAGCTTCCCTCACAATTCACCATTCTTTTTCTCTTTCTTGAAAACACACACACACACACACACACACACACACACACACACGCACACATACACCCGTTGAAGGCAGAATTAGCTTCATCAAAAATTCAGTTAAAGTTAGACTTCCCTTGCTGGGATCTGGGATAAATTTGTAGAGTGCCAAAATCTTGAACGAACTTCTAGGAGTCTGGAAAGTTCTGGAAGCCATTAGAGAAGACAGAGGAGTCCTGCAAGTGTAGGTAGAGTTAGTCTGCAAGTGTGTGCAGTTAATTGACACTGCCTTCTCATCTCCTTCCCATTCTTCCACCCAGAAAGTGCAAAGTTGACAGTTGTTAGGCCAAGGCCTCAATGCTGACTAAAGGTAACTGTCCCCCCATTCAGAAAAATGAAACTTCAGCTGATTTGGAAACACTTAGAAACTCACATTGATTTACTCATTTTAGGTAGAGTAGGAGAGACTTTGATTCTTGACTCTTTTGTGAAACTTCCAAAGCTTATCAGACTTGTGACCTAACATACAGCTTTGGATTTTTTTGTTAGTCACAACCATATATTTAGGGAGGTATAATTCTGAAAGCCATCTTTCAGGATAGCCTGTTGTCACCTCTGTAATCCCAAATGTTAATGAGTTGGACAGTTGTGTGTTCCGATGAACAGTTATTGAATACTTATAAAGCATGGCATGAATAAAGCAAGAACATGACAAATTCACCAGTTCAGAGAGTTTAGGACTCTGAATGTTCAGCAGTTAGTAATGAACTTCTGGTTTTGTGGGTTTCATAGTAGGTGAAACAACTGAGGTGGGGTGTGGGGACAGAGGGTTCCTAAAATTATCAGGGTAAGGAATAGGGAACAACAAATTAGCTAGCATGCCTTACGCAGAGGCCTATATGGAATAGTCCAGAGTCTACTGGTGTTGTGTTTGCCTTCAACTCCCTACCCCATGACATCAGAAGGAAACCAGCCCCAAGTTCCCTTGCATGTTGTCACTGTTTTCGTTTCCAGCCAGGCCTCTCTTCTACAGCCTCCTCTCTTCTTTCTCCTCAGGCTTTGTCTCTTCTCAAACTCACCCACATTCTCCTAGTAGAGTATACAAGCATGTAGCTGCTTCAGAATCATTTAGATAGCTTTGTGATCTAGTTTCCTTGATTATGAAATCAGATGCCACTGAAATGGTTCCCAAAATAACTACCAGATTAGATGGGATTTCTGGCTATCTTTAAGATTTAGATTAGATTGACACCCATTCCCTGCCCCGATTTCCAAAGCAAGCTACCCTCACGGTCCTAGGGATTTCAAGATTGCTCTGGACCAGTGAATGCCCTGTATCTCTGATTCTTCCTTTTTCTGAATGAGAATGTCTATAATGGTAATCCTGTCTCATTCCATCTATTATGATATTAATTCCTAAAAACAGGGATTGGCAAACTTTTCTGTGAAGAGTCAAAAAGTAAATATTTTAGGCTTTGTGAGCCATATGGTCTCTGTAGCAACTAGTTGATCTGCCATCATAGCATAAAAGCAGCCGTAGACAACCTGTAATGGGTGTGGCTATGTGCCAATAAAACTAGATTTACCAAAACAGGCTGGATTTGGCCTGTGGGTTGTAGTTTTCTGCCTCCACACACATTTTTCTTTTCATTCTGAGACTCCTATTATCAGGAGGCTTTTATGTTACCATTTCACAATCTCATTTTCCCTGTCCTTCCCTGTTGTTTTATGGCAAAGTACTTCAATCTGATTTCTAGCTTAGTAATTTGGTCTTTGGCTGGGTCCATCCTGCTACATATTCTAGCTGTTAAGATCTTTACTGCTATGATTATATTTTTGACACTTAACATTTTCACTTGGTTCTTTTTAAAGTCTTCCTTTCACTGCTTCATAATTCAAATAACCTTCTTTATCTATTTGAGGATATTTAATATGCCATCTGTTCCAGTAACTCTGGTTCACATGGTATACATTGTTTAATTTGCCTTTGTAGATATCGTATTACTCAGGGATAAAATGATTTTGTCCAGTGTGGTCATGTTTCTTGTGTACCAACTACTCTATCTAGGAATGTATATTAGGGGTAGACGAAGCCCAGACTTCTAGTTGTTTATGTCCCTCATGATGATTGTAAGGAGAGAAGAGTAGATGAACCCACAGAACTAATGCTGATTACCTCTATTTGCTACCACTCCACAAGGTAACTCTTCTAATCCTTCTAAATCCTTTTAAAAATACATAAAGAAGCTATCTTGGGAGATGGTGGTCTCCTTAAACACTAGGTCCAGGGGCGCCTGGGTGGCTCAGTCGGTTGAGCGTCCAACTGCAGCTCGGGTCATGATCTCACAGTCCGTGGGTTTGGGCCCCATGTTGGGCTCTGTGCTGACAGCTCAGGGCCTGGAGCCTGCTTCAGATTCTGTGTCTCCCTCTCTCTCTGCCCCTCCCCTGCTCATACTATGTCTCTCTCTGTCTCAAAAATAAACATTAAAAAAAATAAATAAATAAATACTAGGTCTGGGAATTTCGGAAGAGGAGAGGAGTGAAGGAATGACTGCCTAGGTGGCCCTGGCCAATCCATACCTGTTTATCAACTCCTTGATGCAAGGGTGCTTTTGGGCTACCTTGAGGGAGCCCCACTGACACTGGCATTCTAGGCTGTTTCCACCTTTTCTGTGTGAAGGTGATGAGGGACTATAAGGCAAGCTGAGAGCCAAGCACAAGCTAGCATCACCACTCCTCTCCGTGTGGGATATGTGTGACATTTTTCAGGTACTCCTGGCTGACTGAGGACAATGGAAATGACAGAAAACAAATGGTTAAACTGATAGAGTCTCCATCAGTTCACAAATGTGTCGGTAAATTATAAGAAAAAGGCAATCTTATCAATAGCCTAATGTCCAGAAACCTATAGATTCAGTTTCCTGGAGCCCCAACATCGCCCTCCATAGTGATGTGGGGAATAAAGGCAAAAAGGAAATGGCAGATCAAATTAAATTTCCTTATAACCGGCAGCCCATTGACAGCTACTTGAGGCAGGCAGACTAAAACATTTCTTCAGGAACCCCCTACTGTCTTAATGCTAATGCTTTGCTAGAGGGAAAAACAACCTTAGCTTGACAATAGCTAGGCCTCCAGTATCCTGTGAGTCTTCTTTAGCATATGGAAAACTCTTTGCCTTAATGCAATTCAAGTGAATTAAAAGGAAACACCACTTGTCAAATCTGGTGGGACACAGAGCCATGCCCTCACTTAGAGGAAGATTTACAGCTTTTAATGCATTTATCAAGAAACAAGAAATAATGAAATGAAATTAGCTACTCTTTTAAGTCAAGAGGTTTTAAAACTATGTATAAAATAGAGACTAAAAATAATAAAAGAGCATAATGAATAACTCTAAGCAATTAAATCTGAAAACTTAAATGACTAGATGATTTTCTGAAAAAAAAATTTAATGCTAACATTCACCTAAAAAATTAGTGAAAAAGAACACGAAGCATTAAAAAATTATGGGCAATTAAAAATTCCCTCTACCTTTCCAGAACCATATGTTTTTATAGGTAATTTCTACCAAACTTTTAAAGGAATAGTTCCTTTTTATCTTAGGTAAGTAACCAATGAAGATAGAAAGTATGTCCATTTTATATTATGAAGGTTATGAACTCTAGATTCCAAAATCAGACATAGGCAACACAGGAAAAGAAAAATTGTTTACAGGGCTATCTCACTTATGAACGTAGACACCAAAATCTAATGGACGAAAAAAATACTATTCTCTCGGTTGACTCAGAAAATGCATTTGATAATTGAGAATCTTTTTATGATGGAAATCTCCACAAACTAGGAATAAAAAAGAATTTTCCTTATTATGGGAAAGGTTATGCACCAAATCCCTATAGCAAATATTGTGTTTAACTGAGAAATCTTGGAGAAACTTTAAAAATAGGAACAAGGCAAGGATGCCTTCATCACAACTACTGCTGAACAGAGAACTGGGACCCACAAGATTGTAAGGATGAAAAAATCAGTTTGTAAACATTGTAAGGTAAGCAATAAAGCTATCATTATCTGTAGATGATATAAACACCTAGAAAAACCAATAGAATCAAGAAACAAGCTTGCCAAGGACAAGATCAGCTTATGAAATCAATACTGTCTCTTACACTAGCAAAAACTGTCTAGAAATAATTTTTTGTATAAAGATACCACTTATAACAGCAAAAACAAAATTCGAAAATAAAATACCAAAAATGTACAACAAACCAAAAAATACCTGTAAGGCTGAGGTTGACAAATTATGGCCTATCGGCTAATCCAGCTAACTACCTGTTTTTGTAAGTAAAATTTTATTGGAACAGAGACACACCCATTAAATATTCTCTATGGCTGCTGTCATGCAATGGTGGCAGAGTTGCATAGTTTTAACAAAGACGATATGGCCCACAAAGCCTAAAATATTTACTATTTGGCCCTTTAAAGAAAAAATTTGCTGACCCCTGCTCCAATGTATCCAGGAAATAAAATAACCAAAAATATACAACACTCGTATGGGAAAAAAATTTAAAGTTCTATTAAAGGACAGAAAAGATCATAATAAACAGACATTCCTTCTTCTTAGATTGGATGACTAAATTTTATTAAGATTTTCTGTTATCTCTAAATTAATTTAAATCAATTATCTAATTGATGTGAAACAATTCTTTAAAATAACTGCAAAATGTAACCGAAATCCAGAATCAATCTAGATTTTTTTTGAGTTACTCAATACTCTAAAATTAATACGGCAGAAAAGATCTAAATTTTGAAAAGGAAGAACAATGAAGATAGTTACCCATTTAGATATTAAGGCATACTACAAAGCCATAGCAAGAAGAGTATATGTGATACTGGTGTAAGAACAAATACATCATTGAAATGGAACAGAGAACTCAGGGACAGATCTTGTATACATGGGAATTTAATATATGATCAAAGTGTTCCCAGAAATCAGTGGGAAAAGGAGAGAGAGGGTACTGGGAAAATAAGCTCACCATATGGAGAAAAAGAAAACTGGGACCCTACTTAGTACCATGTTCAAAAGTGGACTACAGGCATATAAAATAACCAAATATGAAAGATAAAACTATAAAATTAAACTAATATAATGCTAGAGATTTGTGTTCAAAGAGAATGGACTTCTTGAATAAATCTCCAAAGCAAAAACAAAAGCAGAGAGAGAGAGAGAGAGAGAGAGAGAGAGAGAGGGGAATTTGATTATGTAAAAATTAAGGATTTCTGTCCAATGAAGAAAATATGGACACGGTAAACAGTCAAATGATGAACTGGGAGAAAATATTTGCAGTATCAAACTAATAAGAAACTTCTGTAAATAAATAAGAAAATGAGTAGAAAAATATGCAAAGGACAAAGAAGTAGCAATTCACAGAAGAAAGCAAATTACTATATCAGGTATATGAACATATGCCCTAAATCATTGGTAATTGGTAATTCGAGAAATACAAATTAAAACAAGGAATATCATTTTGTACCTATCAGTTTGGCAAACATCAGAAGAGTGGGTAACACAGTCTTTGGGAAAATAGGGACCATTATACATCACTGAAGGGAGTGTGGGGTATAGACTGCTGCAACTGTTGTAGGCGGGGATATATGGCAGCTTGTAGACAAATTAAAAATCTGTATATATTATAACCCAGAAGTTCCACTTTTGGTTATATGTCCCAGGGGAATTTCAGAGAGGTCTGTAAAGGTGGTTGCATTCAAACATATTCACCACAGCGTTACTTGGGGTAGTGGGGAGTAGGGCGTCATCCAGATGAGCACCACTGGAGAACAGTTAATCAAATGTCAGGGGTGCAACTCATGGAATCCTGGGCAGTAATTACAAGCCTCTGATCAGTTGTACACAGTCACATGGCTAACCTACAAACAGCGCTGAAGAAAAAATTGAGGGCATGATGAGAATAAGGAAAGAGTCTGAAGGAATAAATAAATAAAATACAAGAACAGGACCTTGCATAGACCAACGATGACCACATGTCAGAAAAAAGAAAATTAACTCAATCCTCCCCCAACCAGTGTCCTCAGCCGAATGCCCACTGCTGTCTTCTCTCAGCCCCACTGATGCTTTTTCTCTGGGAAAAGTCTCTTTGAAAGGTCCTTGCTTTTATCTGTATTGTAAAAGGTTAGGATTTCTTTCACTTCCCAGCTCTTTCGGGTGTCACTGTCAGTCTGATCCGATTGAATTTATAGCTGCCAGGTATTTCTTTCTTTTATGCTCTATTGATGACACCGGTCACAGACTCCCAATAGACTATGGAATGATTATTTTTACACTTTTTCTTCAATGATTTTTGTAAGAAGGAGAGGTAAATGTCTGTGTTCACTCAATTATCTTGAGTCACAAGTCTGAAAGATTTATTATTTACTTTTTAATTTTGTGCTTCAACACTCCTAATCTAAATTTCAGACCCAGGGTTGTTGAAATAGCTATCTTAAATATTTTAAGCTTGGCTTCTGAGAAAATTGCTTTAAACTCAGAACTGCAGCAAGTTTAGACAGATCTACTATTTGTGGGTTTTTAATATGCCCTCACACTCAACATCCTGGGTACAAATTTGAGAACACTAAGCTATCTTTAAATTGCTTTGGTACTTGAAGTGAAATTAAATTCATAAATCAATAAAGAAGAGAAAGCAAAAATGCATAAAAGCAGTGATTTATTTATGCATTAAATGCTAATATTGACACATCTTATACTTTTCTAAATTCCAAGAATTTTCTAAACCTGTTGATTATTTTAATCTTATTGCCACTGTGCTTATATAGTTTTTTGGAATTAATTTTTTAGGAAAGTATAACATTAAAAGTGCACAAGTCATAAGTACACAGCTTGATGAATTTTCAGAGTAAACAGACCTGTGTGTAATCACCAACTAGATCAAGAAATAGCTTTACTAACATCATAAAAAGGCCTCTCACATGAAACCCCCTCACTTACTTTTGTCAAGGTAGACAATATACCAATTTTTTAAACCATGGATTCATTTTGTCTGTTTCTGAACTTTAAGTAAATGGGACCAAACAATCCAGATTCTTTTCTGTCTGGTTTCTTTCATTCGACATTATGTTTGTGAGATTCATCTATGTCCCTATGTGTGGATGTAGTTCACTAATTTTCTGCTGCTGTACAGGTTTCCACTGTATGAACATGGCTGCGTTTAGCCTTCTAACTTTGATAAATATTTGGGTTATTTCCAGGTTTTGGTTATTAAAAACAAGTGCCACTGTAAATATTCTTGAGATGTCTTTTGTGGCACATATATGCTCACTTCTGTTGGTTATGTGAGAGTTCTGGATACATATGTTCATACATAAGAATGCATATGTCCAGTAACTATGGATATCAAATAGTTGTACCAATTGATATTCCCACTAGCAGTGTATGAGAGTTTCAGTTACTCACTTATTTGCCAATACTTGATATTATTAATCTTTTAAATGTTAGACCTTTTATTACGTATATAGTTGTATCCCACCGGGGTTTTAATTTGTATTTTCCTGGTGACCAATACAGTGGAGTACATTTTTATGTTTATTGCTTATTTGGATATCTACTTTTTAGAAATGCTAATTTTTCATTGGATCATCTTTTTCTTATGGATTTGTTGAAGTCCGTCTTTCCTTCTCTCTCTTTCCTTCTCTCTCCACCCTTCCTTGTTTCTTCTTATAAAAATATACTCTGCATATCAATCCTTCACCATTTATATGTGTTGAAAAAATTTTCTCCTGATGTGTGGGATTTCTTTTCTCTCTTTTAATGATGTGCAAGCTCTTAACTGTAATGTAGTCCAATTTATACATAGTGTAGTATAGTTTCTTTTCTCTGGTTTCCAATTTCTGCCCCAATTTTCCACTTGTAATTTAATTTCTTGAACGTATTATCTGGGCCATTTCAAAGTCTGTGTCTTATAACTCTGTTCTCTGGATTTCCTGTGGGTCTTTTTCTATCGTCTTTTAAAAAATTATGGTTTTCAGTTATATCTTATTTCCTCAAATGTCTGATGATTTTTGAATGAGAGCCACATATCTGCACTAAAAACGTTAAAGATGTTTTGATGTTACACATCATACAAACTCACTCCAGAGAGGATTTGTTTTTGCATTTGTTAGGTAACTAGGTTTAAGGATGATCACCATTTTCCAGTCAGGAATTGAAATGACTTAAAGCTGTGCTTTAATCCTTCCAAGGGCTGTTTTAATTTCAGTTCACCCTTAGTCCTGGAGTGTAGTCCTCTGGGTTCTCACAGTTGAGATGTTTACCAGGGCCTCTTTTCCTGGGCTGTCTGAACTCCAACCTTTGCCTCCTTATGTTCTAGCATGCTCAGCTTTTCAGCCTCTAAGCTGCTGCTTTCACGTTTGTAATAGGTGATTGCCTCAGTGGTAACAGTATCCCAAATGCCCTTCTTAAGTCTCTTGGTTTCCACCATCTTCTGGATCCTTACTGCAAATTCTCACTACTTTGACACTCCTTTGATTCATTCGAGCTCAGATTTGTTTGTTTTTCAAATCATTCCCTACCCCTTCCCCCAGTTTTTCTGTTGTTGGTGGGAAACAATTAGTCAGCTGTTGCTCCAGAGGAAACTTTTAAAAGTAAAAATCTGACTCTGCCAGGCCCGTCGCCAGAATATGTCCTAATCTCTACCCACTACCCATTCCTACCTCTCCTTTTGCTTTTCTCTTCTGAACCACACATACTGTTTTCTATTTCCACAAGTTTTTCTATATTTTGTCCTCTGCCTGGAGTTCTCTTCTGTCCCCTCACTGCCTCAAAAACAGTCTCTTTCTTCCATAACCCAAGTTCTATTTTATCTCCTCCTCAGACTCTCTTTTGTGTTTGGCATCTTATTTCATACATTCTATTCTAGCTGTAACTCTCATGCAATTTAATATTTATTTGTTCAAATGTCTGTCTTCCTTGTCAGCATGTGAGATCTTTCTTGGCCCAGACCATATATTATTCATCTTTTTATTTCCAGGTGCCTATTGTATGTAGCACTAAGGGGGTATCTGAGAAATGTTTCTTGGACTGAAATGAGTTGGGGCTACAAGAACACGTATGACTGAAAGTCCTGTTTGGTTCTGAGGTCCCTGACCAGTTTTTCTCATCTTAGGAGTTGGTGAAGGCCATATGAGGAATGACCAATTGAAACATCTCATGCTTTCTGTGTATTTGGTTGTCTCCTCTGGTACAACTGGCTAATTACCATCCCACACTGCCTATTATGTAATGACATCACCAGATGCCTTACCGGACCTAAATTTAACTCTAAGGATCTCTCAGCCCCTGTCTGAATTGTTCAATGTCTAAACTTTCAGGTATAGAGTTCTTGATTTTGTTTCAAACCACTTGTTCTTATTGGATCTCCATGGTTCTTTGCAAATATCTTTTAGCCCATCCTGGTTTTGGGGAGAAAATGCACATCTTCTGGGTTGAGTGTTACCCAGAAAAGTTTTTCCTACTGTGTAGAAGTCATCTCTGTGCTTATCCTCAGGATCTTGAATAGCAAATGTGTACCTTTGCACCCCCCAGCAAGTGTGTGGGGATTTGCCAGTTCTGTTTCATGGCATATGACAAGAATAGCTCTTGAAAAACTTGGATGTTCATCAAGACAGTAATAAATACTAAAGTTAGAATGTGAATCAGTCTAGGGGCACCTGGGGGGCTCAGTTGGTTAAGCATCTGACTCTTGATTTTGGCTCAGGTCATGATCTAATGATTTGTGAGTTTGAGCTCTGCAACTGGCTCTGCAATGAGCATGAAGCCTGCTTGGGATTCTCTCTCCCTCTCTCTCTGCCCATCCCTAGCTCACACTTTCTCTCTCTCTGAAAATAAATATATTTTTAAAAAAGAATGTAGTTCAGTATATTACTTATTGATTCATTTACATTCTTCCAACTTTCAAAACTGCCTTGAGGCAGGTCAGGTAATATTATAAAGCAATGACCACAAAATAAAAATAGTTTTCAAAAGGACAAAAACTCTGGCCAGAGCTCCTTGCTATAAGAGGCTATACATTTCACATACCTGGTGGCTAGGGGAGGAAAAAAAATTGAGAAAAACTCAATAGACCTTGTAACTTGCATTTTCTCTAGTCAGAACCAACTCGGTTTCTCCAGAGAAATTAACAATATCTGTATGAGAGCACCTGAGAGAAATTTATCACTGAGTTCCTTGTGTTAAGGGATTTTTAGTAATATTAGAAACATTTGTTTAAGTGTTTTACCAGAAAAAAATACTAGGATTTCTTTCTCTCTTCCTTGGCCTTCAGTGAGAGCCAATATGTAGTGTTAAAATATTGTTCTGTAAAGACAGTTCTAGAGTGAGAGGACAAGAGGCTAAGCATGCAGGCTTCTGATGATATAGCTTAACTCAAGGATGGAGCTGGAAGAACTTTGATAAAGGCCTGCTAACATCTCACAATCTGTCAGTCTCTAATCCCAGCTAAATCATCGGATTTTTGAAAAATTAAAGATGTTACAAATCTTCAGTTTTGTTAAAAGTGGCAGGAATATTTTCACAGGTGATAAAAGAAAACAGCTAATTTGATTTAAATCATAATAGTTAATTTCCTTAATTTGCTGTGAAAATGAATGATATCAGATATGATTTGAATTACTGTTATGTTTTCTACAGGATTTAAATTATCATTAATAACCACTACAAACAACAGGCACTATGATGGATGCTGAGGATGTGGAAGCAAACATGACACATGGAGCCTAGTACCATATGTGTTTTTTTTTCTTTCATTTCACAAACATTTATTGTACCTTTACTAAGTGGACAAAGATGAGTAAGAAAAGGTCCTTGCCTTTGAAGGACTTATAATATAGGAGATATTCGGTAAGAGCAATCAAAGGGCTCTGTACAGTGAACCGTACTATGTAAGGTTAAGACATAGTGGTGTCACTGAAAGGAAGCCTTAAGAAGCTGATGTCATTATGTTCAACTAGACCAACTGAATTTAATCCAAGTCAGTAGAACAGAGTGATATACCTTTTTTTTTTATTTTTTAATGTTTATTAATTTTTGAGAGACAGAGACAGAGACAGAGTGTGAGCAGGGGAGGAGCAGAGAGAGGGAGACACAGAATCCGAGGCAGGCTCCAGGCTCTGAGCTGTCAGCACAGAGCCCGATGCGGGGCTTGAACTCACAAACTGTGAGATCATGACCTGAGCCGAAGTCAGATGCTCAACTGACTGAGCCACCCAGGCGCCCCTACCTTTTTTTAAAATATAATTTAGGGGTGCCTGGGTGGCTCAGTCGGTTGAGTGTCCAACTTCAGCTCAGGTCATGATCTCACAGTCTGTGAGTTCGAGCCCCGCGTCGGGCTCTGTGCTGACAGCTCAGGGCCTGGAGCCTGCTTCAGATTCTGTGTCTCCCTCTCTCTCTGCCCCTCCCCCACTCATGCTTTGTCTCTCCTGCTCTCAAAAATAAATAAAACATAAAAAAAAATTTAAAAAAAATATAATTTATTGTCAAATCAGCTAACCGTGTATACAGTGTGCTCTTGGGTTTGGGAACAGATTCCCATGATTCATCGCTTACATACAAGACCCATTGCTCATCCTAACAAGTGCCCTCCTCAATGCCCATCACCCATTTTCCTCTTTCCCCTGCCTCCTATCAACCCTCAGTTTGTTCTTTGTATTTAAGAGTCTCTTACGGTTTGCCTCCCTCTCATTTTGAAACTATTTTTTCCCTTTCTTCTTCCTCCATGGTCTTCTGTTAAGTTTCTCAAATTCCACATATGAGTGAAATATATGATATCTATCTTTCTCTGCCTGACTTACTCCATTGTATATATAAACCACATCCTCTTTATCCATTCATCAATTGATGGACATTTGAGCTCTATCCATGATTTGGCTATTGTTGAAAGAGCTGCTATAAACATTAGGGTATAAGTGTCCCTGTGAATGAGCACTCCTGTACCATTTGGGAAAATTCCTATTAGTGCTATTGCTGGATCATAGGGTAGTTCTATTTTTAATTTTTTGAGGAACCTCCACACTGTTTACAGAGTGGCTGCATCAGTTTGCATTCCCACCAGCACTGCAAGAGGGTTTTCATTTCTCCACATCCTCACCAGCATCTGTTGTTTCCTAAGTAGTTAATTTTAGCCACTCTGACCGGTGTGAGGTGGTATCTCGATGTGGTTTTGATTTGTATTTCCCTGATGATGAGTGACACTGAGCATCGTTTCATGTGTCTGTTGGCCATCTGGATGTCATCTTTGGAGAAGTGTCTATTCATATTTTCTACCCATTTCTTCACAGGATTATTTGTTTTTTTGGGCGTTGAATTTGGTAAGTTCTTTTTGGATTTTGGATACTAACCCTTTAACCAATATGCCACATGCAAATATCTTCTCCCATTCTGTTGATTGCCTTTTGTTGATTTTGATTGTTTCCTTTGCAGTGCAGAAGCTTTTTTATCTTGATGAGGTCCCAATAGTTCACTTTCGCTTTTATTTCCCTTGCTTTCAGAGACATGTCAAGTAAGAAGTTGCTGTGGCTGAGGTCAAAGAGGTTGATGCCTATTTTCTCCTCTGGGGTTTTGATGGTTTCCTGTCTCACATTGAGGCCTTTCATCTGTTTTGAGTTTACTTTTCTGTATGGTGCAAGAAAGTGGTCCATTTTCATTCTTCTGCATGTTGCTATCCAGTTCTCCTAGCACCGTTTGCTAACAAGACTTTTTTTCCATTGGGTACTCTGTCCTGCTTTGTCCAAGATTAGTTGGCCATACGTTTGGGTTCTCTATTCTATTCCTTTGGTCTATGTGTCTGTTTCTGTGCCAATACCAAACTGTCTTGATGATTACAGCTCTGTAGTAGAGACTAAAGTCTGGGATTGTGATGCCTCCCACTTTGGTTTTCTTTTTCAACATTCATTGCTTTGACCATTTGGGGTCTTTTGTGGTTCCATACACATTTTAGCATTGTTTGTTCTAGTTCTGAAAAGAATGCTGGTGCAATTTTGATTGGGATTACATTGAATGTATAAATTGTTTTGGGTAGTATTGACATTTTAACAATATTTGTTCTTCCAATCCATGAGCATGGAATGTTTTTCCATTCCTCCATGTCTTCAATTTCTTTCATAAGATTTCTATAGTTTTAAGCATAGAGATCTTTTACATTTTTAGTTAGGTTTATTCCTAGGTATTTTATGGTTCTCGGTGCAGTTGTAAATGGGATCGATTTCTTGATTTTTCTTTCTGTTGCTTCATTATTGATGTATAGAAATGCAACTAATTTTTATATATTGATTTTATATCCTGTGACTGCTGAATTCATGTATCGGTTCTAGCAGCTTTTTGGTGGAGTCTTTCGGGTTTTCCACGTAGAGTATCATGTCATTTGCAAAAAGTGAAAGTTTGACTTCTTCTTTGCCAATTTGGATGCCTTTTATTTCATTTTGTTGTCTGATTGTTGAGGCTAGGACTTCCAGCACTATATGAAACAATAGTGGTGAGAGTGGACATCCCTGTCATATTCTTGATCAGGGGGAAAGTTCTCAGTTTTTCCCCACTGAGGATGATATTAGCTGTGGGCCTTTCATATATGGCATTTATAATGTTATGTTCCTTCTATCCCAACTCTCTTGAGGGTTTTTATTAAGAAATGATTCTGCATTTTGTCAAATGCTTTGCTGCATCTATTGACAGGATAATATGGTTCTTATCATTTCTTCTATTAATGTGATGTATCACATTGATTGATTTGCAAATATTGAACCAACCCTGCAGCCCAGGAATGAATCTCGCTTGATCATGGTGAATAATTCTTTTAAAGTACTGTTGAATTCAATTTGCTAGTATCTTTCTGAGAATTTTTGCATCCATGTGCATCAGGGATAGTGGCCTGTAATTCTTCTTTTTAATGGGGTCTCTGTCTGGTTTGGGAATCAAGGTAATGCTGGCTTCATAGAATGAGTCCTGAAGATTTCCTTCCAGTTCTACTTTTTGGAACAGTTTGAGAGGAATAGGTATTAACTCTGCATTAAATGTCTGGTAGAACTCCCCCTGGGAAGCTATCTGGGCCAGGACTCTTATTTGTTGAGACCTTTTTGATAAGTGATTAAATTTCTTCACTAGTTATGGGTCTGTTCAAATTTTCTATTTCTTCCTGTTTGAGTTTTGGTAGTGTGTGGGTATCTAGGAGTTTGTCCATTTCTTCTGGGTTGTCCAGTTTGTTGGCATAAAATATTTCATAGTATTCTCTAATAATTGTATTTCTGTGTTGTTGGTTGTGATCTCTCCTCTTTCATTCATGATTTTATTTATTTGGGTTCTCCCTCTTTTCTTTTTGAGAAGTCTGGCTAAGGATTTATCTAGTTTGTTTATTCTTTCAGAAAACCAACTCTTGGATTCATTGATCTGTTTTACTGTTTTGTTTTTTGGTTTTTTTGTTTGTTGGTTTGTTGGATTCTATATTGTTTATTTCTGTTCTAATATTTATTATTTTTCTTCTTCTGCTGACTTTGGGGTTTCTTTGCTGCTCTGCTTCCAGTTTCCTTAGGTGGTTAGGTTTTGTATTTGGGATTTTTCTTGTTTCTTGAGATAGGCCTATATTGCAATGTATTTTCCTCTTATGACTGCCTTTGCTGCATTGCAAAGGGTTTGGACTCTCGTGATTTCACTTTCATTTGCTTCCCTATATTTTTAATTTCTTCTTTAATTGCCTGATTGAACCACTCATTCTTTTAGTAGGATGTTCTTTAACTCCTAAGCATTTGGAAGCTTTCCAAATTTTTACTTGTGGTTGATGTTAAGTTTCATAGCTTTGTGATCTGAAAATATGCATGGTATGATCTCAATTCTTTTATATTTATCAAGGGCTATTTTGTGACCCAGTATGTGATCTGTCTTGGAGAATGGTCCATGTGCACTAATGAAGAATGTGTATTCTGCTGCTTTTGGATGAAAAGTTCTGAATATATCTGTCAAGTCCATCTGGTCCAGTGTATCATACAAAGCCATAGTTTCTCTATTGATTTTCTGCCTAGATGATCTTCCATTGCTGCAAGTGGTTATTAAAGTCCCCTGCAATTACCGCATTCTTATCAATAAGATTGCTTATGTTTGTGATTAATCGATTTATATATTTGGTTGTTCTAAGTTAGGGGCATAAACATTTACACTTGTTAGCTCTTCTTGATGGATAGACCCTGTAATTATGATACAGTGCTCTTCTTCATCTCTTGTTACAAACTCTAGTTTAACATCTAGCTTGTCTGATATAAGTATGGCTACTCCAGCTTTCTTTTGATTTCCAGTAACAAGATAGGTGGTTCTCCATCCCTTCACTTTCAATCCGAAGGTGTCCTCAGGTCTAAAATGACCCTCTTGTACACAGCATATAGATGGATCTTGGTTTTTTACCCATTCTGATACCCTATGTCTTTTGATTGGGGCATTTAGTGCATTTACATTCAGAATGATTATTGAAAGATATGGATTTAGTGTTATTGTGTTATCTGTAGATTTCATGCTTGTGGTAATGTCTCTGGTACTTTGTAGTCTTTGAAGCATTCCACTCATAGAGTCCCCCTTAAGATCTCTTGAAGGCCTGATTTAGTGGTCATGAACTCCTTCAATTTTCGTTTGCCTGGGAAAGTCTTTATCTCTCCTTCTATTCTAAATGACAGCCTTGCTGGATAAAGAATTCTTGGCTGCATATTTTTCCTTTTCAGCACATTGACTATATCCTCCAATCCTTTCTGTCCTGTCAAGTTTCAGTGGACAGGTCTGCCATTACCCTTATGTGTCTACCCTTGTAGGTTAAAGTCCATTTGTCCTTAGTTGCTTTCAGAATTCTCCCCTTTTCTTTGTATTTTGCCATTTTCACTGTGGTATGTCATGGTGAAGACCTAGTCTTGTTGAATCTGAAGTGAGTTCTCTGTTCCTTCTGGATTTGAATGCTTCATTCCCCAGATTAGGGAAGCTCTCATCTATAATTTGTTCAAGTAAATCTTCTGCCCTTTTCTCTCTCTCTTCTTCTTCTGGAACTCCTATGATACGGATATTATTACATTTCATTGTATCACTTAGTTCTCTAATTCTCCCCTCATGGTCTAGTATTTTCTTATCTTTTTATCAGCTTCATCATTTTCCATAATTTCATCTTCTATTTCACTTATTCTTCCCTCTGCTTCCTCCATCCTTGCTGTCACTGCATCTAGTTTATTTTGCACCTCATTTACAGCATTTCTTAATTCATGGTGACTATTTCATACTTCCTTGATCTCTGCAGCAATAGGTTCTCTGCTGTCTTCTATGCTTTTTTCTAGCCCAGCTATTAATATTATGACTATTATTCTAAATTCTTGATTAGATCCTCTTTATATCTGTTTTGAAGAATTCTCTAGCTATAATTTCTTCTTGGAATTTCTTTTGAGGATAACTCTTCCATTTCATCATTTTGGCTAGTGTCTGTCCTTTGTGTGTTTTAATAGCTTGTTATGTGTCCTACACCTGCGAGCACTACCATATTAAAAAGTGGTCATACACTGTCCAGGGCATGGCCCTTCAGGAGGTGTTTTTAGAGAGTGTTACATGCTTTCTCTTGTGACTCTGGTTGCTTTATCTCCTTACTCATAGTGGTGGTTGGCACTATCCAATAATTTTTTCATTGGAGTAACCCTGGAAAAAATTTAAAAAGGGGGTGGTGGTGGTGGTGGTGGTGGTGGAAGAAGCCTTATTGCATACAAAGAGAGAAATGACAGTGGTGGGGAAAAAGAAAAGAGAAAAAAATTGACCAGGCAGAGAATGAGAGAAACTATATGTCTTAAGCCAGAGAGAGAAGAAAATAAAGAAGGAGGTACAGAAGAGGTGGAAAAAGAATAGAGTAAAAATATCTGCTTGATCAAACCAACAACCAGAATAGAGAAGGGAAGAAATACAAGGAAGAAAAAGAAAAAATATATATAATTATATATATAATGAATTATATATAATTCAGAAAATGCACAACTGCTGGACTGATATCTGATGGTGCCTTGGAACTGGTGGCTGTGCTGGTCTGGAAGAGGGACTTCTTGGTTTGGTCAGTGTCAGTCTTGCTCAAGTAGATACACAGTTATGAGGCACAGATGGGCATGGTTTGGTGTTACCAGGCACAGAGAGGTGTGGTTTGGTGTAGGTGGGTCTTGCCTCCACTGTCTGCCTGCTGTCCCGTTCCCTGAAGCCCTATCTTGTTGGTTATGGGGAGAAAAATGGCGACACCCCATTCTCTCCTCCCTGGACCGGGTGTCAAAGAACACTCTGTTCAGACTGTCCTCACAGTGCTGTGTGGGTACGAGTGGGCCGATATGTCCCTCTCCACAATCTCTTATGCCTCCCAGGTGCTCAGCTGGGATTCAAACCCCAACGACTTAAAAGATCCTGCTTCCTGCACCCTGGTTCCTGGGTAGTGCCACTGTGCCCAGCCAACAAAAGGCCTTTGGCTGGCAGGCACCTGCAGGGTCTTATGTCCTTGGTGTGGCTCTCTACCTTCTTCCCACAGCACTCAAGGGAGGGAACTGCTCTCTTTCACTGGGCCTCTGAGCTTACTACTGAGCCAGGGCTGGCTCCCCCTTTCTGCCAGGTGCATGTACAGGGCGGCAGGCACCAGTCTGGAGAAAGTCCTACAACCCTGGATCGTCACTCTTAAGGCTGTTTGCAATTTAGAAATTGGTTCTTTCTCTATTTTTTCTGTTCCCTGGTCCGTGGTCTGGGGAGGTTTTTTCCTTGTCCAAATATAATCCCACACTTCCAGTGTCTCTTTTTCCTCCTTTGGTCTCTCCACAGAAGGGGATCCCTCCCCTTCATGGCTATGCTGCCTGTTTTATCTCTCCCAATTCACAATCACGCACCTATGGCCTGCCAACTGTCCCTGTGGGCCCCTGGAGATGTTTCTGTCACTCTGTAGCCCAGATTCCCAGAATCCCAAGTCTTCTGGCCTCAATATTGCTGTGTTTGAGGGATGAGGGAACTTCGGGTCCCTCTACTTCTCTGCCATGTTTCTAGTATTGTATTTTTTTTAAGTTTATTTATTTTGAGAGAGAGTGTGCAGGAAAGCAGGAGAGGGGCAGAGACAGAAGGAGAAAGAGAATCCCAAGCAGGCTTCACAATGGCAGCTTGGAGCCTGATGTAGGGCTCAAACTCATGAAACACGAGATTATGACCTGAGCCAAAATCAAGAGTTGGATGCTTAACTGACTGAACTACTCAGGTGCCTTGTTAGTGCCACACTTAAACATAGGAACATATATAGAGGTTTAAAGGATGTACAATGTACCAGTTTTTTATTGCTGCTGTAAAAAAAATTACTACAAATTTGGTGGCTTCAAACACACAGTGCTGGATGTCAGAAGTCTAAAATGAGCCTCCTTGGATAAAATCAAGGTGTTGGCAGGGTTACATTCCTTCTGGAAGGTCTAAGAGAGAATCTGTTTCCTTGCCTTTCCTTTTTCTTTTTTTTTTATATTTTTATGTATTTATTTTTGAGACAGAGAGAGACAGAGCATGAGTGGGGGAGGGGCAGAGAGAGAGAGGGAGACACAGAATCCGAAGCAGGCTCCAGGCTCCGAGCTGTCAGCACAGAGCCTAACACGGGGCTCGAACTCACAGACCACAAGATCATGACCTGAGCCGAAGCTGGACGCTCAACCGACTGAGCCACCCAGGTGCCCCTCCTTGCCTTTTCTCGGTTCTAGAGGCTTCCTGCTTCCATTGGCTATGGCTCCCTTCCAGCAAGTGTATCACTGCAATCTCTGCCTCCTGATAGACTCCTCTGCCTCCCTCTTATATAAGGACACTTCGGATTATATTGGGCTCACCTGGATATTCTAGGATATTCTTTAATTAGTCACATCTGCAAAGTCCATTTTACCATTCAGGCAACACATTCAGAGGTTCTGGGGATTAAGGTGTGGAAATTTTAGGGGTTCATTATTCTGCCTGTCACCTATGATAAGCACACACAACAAATGCCATGGTCTTTATTTTTATTTATTTGTCTGTCTATCTATGTATCATTGGTCATGGCTTTTATATACATGGTCAATTTAAAGTCTACGTTTCAAATTTTCCATCTCTAAAATGGGACAATAATATCTTACTCAGAGGATGGCTATGAAGATTAAATAAAGTGAGTGTGAGAGCACCGACTTCTACACCTGGCACATAGTAGGTACTTAGTATGTGTTAGCTGAGTGAAATTTTAAATCTAATAGCTAAAACCCATATAATGCAGAGAGCTTGAATCCAACTTGCCAGACTTTTTGGACCGAGAAAAAGGTTTTATTCTTCTTTTAGGTTGGTGCAGATTTTCAAGAGAAAATAGGAAATGTGGGTCTAGATAATACTATCTTTGTGTCCCTTATTTGAGAACTAATCATATGGTGAAATATCACATGCTTTGGCATTATCTTCTGTAAAACATAAGGGTGAAGACTTAAAAATAGAAAAATAGAAAATCTCAACAATAATTGTGGTAGAAATGTCTTGTAAGTATTTAACACCTTATTTTTATTTCTGGAACACTTTCTTTTTGAAAAGCTCAAATTATTTGGGACATGTTCACTAATTCTTATGGTACCAGATGTATCTGGCACAGTGAGGGAATAGGTAGTAGCAAGGAAGGGAAAAGGGGGAAATGGGGCAGGTGTGACAAGCTAAGGTTTGTGTTTGGAAGCAGTTCTTGGCAAAGGTGAAAATATTTTTAGGTAATCTTTTTTTTCCTGTGAAAGTCTGAAATACTCTAAAATTTGCTCTATTCTTACAGCTTAGAAATAGAAACCTGGAAATAGAATGACTGCACTTTGGTGGTTATTGTGGGCTGGGAAGTGAAATCCAAGAGTGGTGGTTCTAAAACTTATTTGTGAGTTCTATGCCTCACTCTTCTCTGGCTTCTCTGAGCCCCAGTAGTACATAGCAACAATTTTCTGCTTCCTTCCATTTTTACCTGATGCCCCTTCCCCACACCAAAACAGCTTTATTTAAACTTTTATTTGGATCACCACTGCCTGACAGCAATTTAGAGTTCTAGTGTGCTGTTCTTTCTGATAAAATCTCAGCAGATTTCAAACCTTGGTCAGAAGAAAGTACTGGTGGAAGATTCAGGTGGCAAAGGAGACATATTTCTTCCTCTAAATCATTTATGTAACATTTTTTTTTATTGAGGACCATTTTAATACACTATTGGTGCTAGATACTAAAGATACAGCAGTGAACAACCTAGATATAGTTTCTACCCTGATGAATCTTATGGTCTCATGAAAGAGACAAATAAGGAAACTAATATGTAAATTAAATAAGGTTTCCATAAATACTAAAAATGAAATAAACAAGGCACCAAGGCAGAATGCAATAGGAGTTAGTTTAGAAGAGGTGAGGATTTGGTGTGATTGAGGAATACAAGAAGGCTAGTGTGGCTGGAACATGGTAAGGTAGGAAAGGTTTCATTAAATGAATTTAGGAAGGTAGATACTTTTCAGTGATACTTAAGAGTTTAGATTTTAAGAACAATGGAAATCATGAGAGGGTTTTTAATGGGGGTAATAACATTGTCTGGTTTATGGTTTAAAGATCACACGGACTCCTGAGTTTTAGAAAGGGCCAAAAATGGAAGAAGGAAGATCTTCTAGGAAATGTTCATGGTGAGAGGTGATGATGGCATGGATCAGGGGAAACAACACTGATAGACAGATGTGGGATGTTTTGCAGGTAGAGTTGGAAGGCATAGCTGTCAGATTGGCTTGGTGGGGTTGAAGGAGATAAAGAAAACTTAGCTGATCCTAAGGCTTGGCTTGACCAACTGGGTGACAGATGGTATCATCTACCAAAATGGGAAAGACAGATGGAGAAATGGATTTTGTGAAGGGAGGAGATTATGGATTTATGGTCTAAGGCAGTAATTTAGAGGACCTTTTAGAACAGTCTGATTTCCAAAAGGATATGTCATATTAGCAGAAGATAGAGTTTAGGGGTATTAGAGCATCAATGGTATTTAAAGCTCTAGGACTGCATGAGCCCATTGAGGTAAGACAGAGAACAGGACTCTGGGGCTTATCAATATTTAGAGATCAGTTGGTGAAGGATGGATGAGCTAGGGAATGTGTGATATCACTGAAATCACAAAAAAATTATTCAAGAAGGAGAGAGTGATCAATTGTGTTGAGTGCAGCTGAGAGGACATTAAGTTTGAGGACAGAGACGTGACCACTGGATCTGGCAAGATGGATCTGGTTGGTGAACTTGACTGGAATGGTTTCAGTGATGTGGTGAGGAGAGAAACCACTTTATAAAAGGGCAAATGGGAGGGGAAGGAATAAGGTTAATAGATATAGATACCTGTTTTGGCTTTCCCAGCCTTATTGTCATTATCTTTTTGAAGTTTGTTGGGATGCCTTGGAGCAATCCTGGGGTATGGGCAATCATATGGGGGGAAGTAAGAATTTATATTCCCCATTTGAGCAGTATGTCAGAAAACACTAATTCAAATGTCTTTGTCAATATATTTGTATTACAAGTTCTCTTTCTTTTGTTTTTAGGGTGACAGGTGAATCTTGTCTTTAACCCTCTGTCTCTCTTCTTTTGTAACTTTTCTCACTTATCTCTTGAATAAAATATCTTTTGCATGTTCACTCTGTATGTGCTCTATACACATTTGGTATGTGCTCTATACCTATTACAAACACTCTTAATTATCTTTTAATTCTTCCATTTTCCTCTCCTTTCATAAACCTAAGAGGCATTCTCTTTCTTGTGGTTAGATTCCATGTGCCCATTTCCTTTCCTTTTCCTGCCTTTTTCCTCTTGTGTTTCGTGTAGAGTTACTTTGGCTAGGTAATTTAAAAAAACATATTTATTTATTTATTTTGAGGGTGGAGGGGCAAAGAGAAAGGGAGAGAGAGAGAATCCCAAATAGGGTCTCTGCTGTCAGCATGGATCTCACAAACTGTGACATCATGACCTGAGCTAAAATCAAGAGTCAGATGCTTAACTGACTGAACCACCCAGGTGCCTCTGGCTAGGTAATTTTTATACGTCCATTATATTGCTGAAAAAGTCTCATTTTCCCCAAATGAGAACACAATGCCAGAAGAAGGTAGATATTCATGGAACAGATTGTAGGTGGTTACTAACTCTAGGGTGAGCATTATGTTTGATTACTTCCTTTTCAGTCGACTCTTATTATTATGGTTAGTGATAAATGACAAGACCAGACCAGACTATAAGAAGTGAATAAGAGCATTCTAAGGGACATGGAAAAAAGTCCAGTTTGCATACTGCAGTTTAGATTGTTGGGGCGCCTGGGTGGCTTAGTCGGTTGAGCGTCCGACTTCGGCTTAGGTCATGATCTTGCGGTCTGTGAGTTCAAGCCCCACGTCAGGCTCTGTGCTAACAGCTCAGAGCCTGGAGCCTGCTTCACATTCTGTGTCTCCCTCTCTCTGTCCCTCCCCCACTCATGTTCTGTCTCTCTGTGTCTCAAAAATAAATAAACATTAAAAAAATTTTTTTAGATTGTAGTGCCTTCTCTTCTTCCTAGGAACACTGCTAGATTACACATCTAAGTCTCCATAATAGTCATAAGTGGCCATGGCATTGAACTTAGACCAGTGGAATAAGAGTAGAAGTGATGAATGAATAAAGAATATGTGGTATGCATATATATGCATATATATGGAATATTACTCAGCCATAAAAAGGAATGAAATCTTGCTATTTGCAATGACATGGATGGAGGTAGAGAGTATTATGCTGAGAAAAATAAGTCAGAGAAAGACAAATACCATATGATTTCACTCATATGTGGAATTTAAGAGACAAAATAAATGAGCAGAGGAAAAAAAAGAGACAGAGGTAAACCAAGAAACAGACTCTTAACCATAGAGAACAGATGATTATCGGAGGGGAGCTGGGTAGGGGATGGGTGAAATAGGTGGTGGGGATTAAGGATTATACTTGTGATGAACACCAGGTGTTGTATGGAAGTGTTGAATCACTAAATTGTACACTGTCTCTTAACTAACTGGAATTTTATTAAAAAAAAAAAGAATAGAAGTGAAATGAGCAATTTCTAGGCTTGCTAAAAACTTCTAGAATGCTTCTCCATGCTCTCTCTTGGGGTATGTTTGTTATAGTTCCTGATGTTACTCTAATACACATTCATTGTGTGATTTTTCTTTCTGTGATTATGGTCATTCTGCCTCACTCTCCTGGAGTGTCCTCTTCTCACTTTATCAAATTTGACAGGCACTTTGATGACATGTTTCCTATTTTTTTTCTGGCATTAAACATTTTCTGACCATCTCAGCCTGAGTCAATCTCTCACTCCAAATTTCTAAAGTGACTATTAGCTTTATGTTCTACTGGGTGTATAATGAAAAGATCATAAGCTCTTAATATCTGTGTTACTTTGGTTAAGTTTACTTAGTCTCCCTGAGGTCACTTTACTTTTTCTGGAAAAAAAAAAGGCATAATAACAACAGCCCATGCCTCATAAAGTTGTCATGAGGTTTAGATGAAGCAAGAAATGCAGAGTGGCTTAGCACATTATCTGGCATATAGTAAACACTATTATTAGGGTCAGTCTTCTACCAGTTTAGTTTAATTCTGTATACTGAACTCCTAACTGTGTCAAGCACTGGGCTAGTGAAGTAGATATCACACAGAGGGATATGCTGTTCTCACAGTTTCCTCAAGAGTACCATTTATTAATACATTAATGCAACTTTTTTCCATGACATTTATTGAACATCTACTGTATACCACAGATTTGGTAATATATTTTGGGGAATATGAATATGCCCCTAAGGTGGTCAATTACTTTCGATGTTCCTAGAAGTTAGCAGAGCAAATCAATTAACACCTTTTGAAGAACTCTTTAAGAATGTGTTGGTTTCTTCTTCAGAGTTGAGTTCCTGTAGGTTTCATGGGTTAAAAAAAATCCCTTACCTCATAGGGCTACTGTGCAGATCAGATGGTAGAATATGTAGAAGTGTGGAGCAAATGTTTGTCATGTATAGATGATATCAACTTTCAAATCTTTTAAGCTCTTAGATGAAGTTTTTAACTTTGTATGATTTTGTCTTCTATCCAAGTTGAATACAAAGTTGTTGTAGGTGAGGTATACATTATTTCATCTTTGTAAATCCCTAGTATCTATCTCAAGGCAAAGTAAAGAGCAGGCACTTGATAAACCTTTTTGGTTTAAATTTTTGCACAATGTTTACCATGAAAACCTTTGACCTTTTACCTATCTGGTGGTTTTCTGCAAAGTAGTACCCATATGCTGGGTAGGGCTACACTGGTTTCAAGAGGAGAAACCTGTTTAAGGCATGTTGCTAACTGGAACATATGCTTTAAAAACATATACTTATGTGAGCAAAACTATCCTAAATTTTTAAAAATGTTTAAATCATGTTTTATTTATTTATTTATTTATTTATTTATTTATTTATTTATTTATTTATTTATAGCAAGTCAGGGAGGGGCAGAGAAGGAGGGGAGAGAAATCCCAAGCAGGTTCCATGCTGTCAGCACAGAGACTGATATAGGGCTTGAACTCACCAACTGTGAGATCATGACCTGAGCTGAAATCAAGAGTTGAACACCCAATCTACTGAGCCAACCAGGCATCCCTATCCCTAAAACTATCTTAAATTTTAAGCATCAGTTTTCAATGAAGAATCTGACAGGCAAGGAATGATTACTGAGCCCTTGTTCTGCTCTGTACATCTATACGCACAGTGTTGAATAAGCTGTTAATCCTTCCATCTTTACATGATATTTCAGAGATGCTCATGGTGAGGTCATACATATCCATTTCTGTAGCGTTCTCCCACTCTACCCACTCACCATGTGTTCTGGTGTTGTGCTATTTTTGTCTACTCTCATAGTACTCTCTCCTTTTTACCTTATTTCCCTCCCCCAAACCCAGGATAAAGAAAGTTGATTCTTCAATTTTTTTTTCACAAATTGAAAATGTGACTGAGATCAGGAAGGAGGGCACTGCTATTTTTTCTTCTCCATTTCAGGTTAGGGTCAGAATGACTCAGAGTAAACAGCTTGGTACTCTGTAAAAACAATTCCTCGATTGAAGAAAAAAATTATATCAATGATAAGAAACACTGTTTGTTTTCTGGAAGAGATTTTTTTTTATATTCCCCTAACTTTCACTTTCTGCTATTACTAGCTTTTATGCAGTTTCAGGTCTGCAGAATTTTCTAAAGGAAAAAAATTATCAAGTCTTGCTTTTTTACAATGATCTAAGGTGTGATTTAAACTAAGATATTACTGTATTGGATTGAAATAAAATTTATTTATTATCAGTTTAGCACCATGGACAGAGAAATGATTTTTGTCTCTTCGCACCTTCTCAGTTAGGTAGCAGTAACACATTCACCTCTTAAGAACAGTTTCTAAGGTCCTCAGTTCACCTTGCCCTCATCTTAAATAGTTTCATGCCAGGTCTTAACCCTAGGGCTACTGCTTCTTTGCATCTACTATTTAAAAAAATTTTTGATCAGTTTTTTCTTCAGCTATAGGTAGTTTGAGATGATTTAGATTTTCATTTCATGAATCAACTATTTTTCAAGCTCTATTCTCTAAATTAAAAAAGGTGAAATTATTACAGATTCACAGGAGTCACAAAAATCGTGCAGAGAAATCCTGTGTATCTTTTACCCAGTTTCCCCCAATGTAGGGTTGCCAGATAAATAAACAGAATGCCCAGTTACACTGGAAATTCAGAAAAACAATGAATATTTATATAAGTATAAGTATTTTTAGTGTAAGTATGTCCCATCCAACATTTGGGGCAGAATTATACTAAAAAATAATTTGTTGTTTATCTGAAATTTGAATTTAACTGGGCTTTTTTTGTCAGGCTATATCTAGCTAAGGATGTAGAGTCAGATAATTTTGTCTTAAATTCACTTGGGATAGTTCTTCTTTGTCCAGTTATGACACCAACTGGATACATAGTTATGTTAATTCATGTTATTTTGCTTTTGAATATTTTAAGAATAGCTTTTAAATGTAATTTTGTTTTATAGAATATTTACATGTTTCTAAAGTCAAACATACATGAATATAATTTCAGTGCATTTATTCTCCAAACTAATTGAAATTAGTTTGTTCATTTTCATATTTTTAAAAACATGCAATATTCTTTCCCTAGGTACCACCCTTTTATGATTATTTTATAAAATATCTTTTGGAAATAGAATGATAAAAATATAGGACATAATGCCCTAAAAAGACAGCCTAGATAACACTGGATGACCTTCTTTTGAATTGCTTTAGAACAAGTCACCTTGTGTTCAACCTAGAGAGAAACTGGAATTTTATGCTAATTAGCCTCGTAGTTCCTTTCATTTTGTACAGGACTAAAAATATTTTCACAAAGTCCTTAAATGGAAAACTAACAAGGGAGTTTTGCAAATGTAATCCTAATTAAAGTGCTTAGATTTTATTTTACTTTTTTCCATACAGGTGTTTTAAAATTAAAATCTTGTGAGGCACTGGCTGCTGCTGAGATGACATGAGAATCTCCCTAGTGACTTCAGCATAAGCCAGAAAAGCAACGTGGGCAGAAATGAGGAACAGCTTCTCAAATATGCCCTACTGTGCTGCTGTGATTTTTAACAACTTTATGTAATTTTTATGTTTTGGAATTGTGAAAATAATCAATGAATTGATATTTCTTAAAAACAACCATTTGGGGTGGTGGGGATGAACTGTTATTCACTGTTAATTCAATTAAAATTTAAACATGAGTTGTTAGCACAAGTCCTTTGGATATTTATGAATATTTGAATTTAAATAAGAGAAGGAGGACAGTTTAGGTCTAGCCAATACTTACTATTATCATTTCAGGGGTACTTTTTTGTTTGTCTATCCTCTTGCCTTCCATGTTTGACTCTCGATTCTTTCTGAAAAAATAAACCTTAACTTTTAAAATGCAAGTATGTTTTTACCTTTCTGGTTATTAAAATAATATATGCTCATTGTAGATTGTTTCTCACAGGATTTATTGAACTGTGACAAGGACTGTTATTTATACAGTTTATTTAGAGTGGAAGTGAGGGAAGCAGGCTAAGAAAAAGGAAAAAAAACAACTAAGCAAGGATGGAGTGTGTATGTGTATTCTGTATCTTCAAAGACATTTTCATGGGCATCTAGAGAATGTTGTCTCCAGACAGGATTATTAGCCAGAGGTCATTTTAAAAAACGTAGCTTACATATCTTTTAAAATAATTTTTATTTATTATTAAATCACATAAAATAATGAATTCTGGCAGATAGCTATAAATGGCAATAAAATCATATTGTTTTAACATGCTACAAACAAAACTTCAGGGAACTTAATTCACCATAGAATATTTATGGTTAAATTTTTTGGACCTGGATTTATGTGAAACTTTTGCAGGACTGTAACAAAATGTCTTAGAAATATGATCTAAAAGTCTATGATTATGCAATAGTAGCAAAAGGTGCGGAATATATGAACATTATTTTGCTGTACATTTACTTAGACTTCTAATTGACAGCAGCTTGTGTCTTGATTTCTTCTCAGATGGCCCCAATCCTGGCTTGGCAGTTCTCAGTTTTTACAATTGCCATGGGCATAACCATATGGGTAGCCAGTAAGGATTTATTGAAAACTTACAAGGTGGTCAATACTGTACGTAGATGCTGACCAAACCAGGAAATGTAAGCTTTTTGAAGGCAATGATTTGCTAGAAATACAACCCCATAATTCCTGTATGGACATGTGACAAAGTGTTTCCAGTTTGTATGGTTCCCATGATTCTATTCTTATCATTTACTTAGTCATACCACTAAGTAAACATGGCATGGCTGTCAGGAGTGAGGTTGCTGAAAATAATTATAAATATATGCTCATTTACTAGAGCTGCTATAACAAAGTACCACGAACTAGGTGGCTAAAAGACATATAATTATCATTTCACAGTTCTGGAGGCTAGAAGTCTAAGATCAAGGTGTTGGCAGAGCTATACACCCTGTGAAGGTGCTGGGGATGGATGTGTTATAGGGATTCTAGGGCTTCTCTCTTTGCTTCTGGTAGTTCTTTAGCTTGTGGCAACATAACTCTAATTTTTTTGAGGTATAATTGCCATATAACAGGGAAGATGGCAGAGTAGGAGGACCCTAAACTTGCCTCGTTCCACAGATGCAACTAGATAACACTCATATCAGCATAAATAACCCAGGAAATGACCTGAACACTGGTAGAACAAACTTCACAACTAAATGCAGGGAAGAAGCCACATTGAAGAAGGTAGGAATGGTAAAGATGCAGCCTGGGAGTAAAACAGAACATAGCTGTCCATGGTGGGAAGGGAGCCTATGGTGTGAAGAAGGGTGTAAAACAGACTTTTATATCAGGAAGTCCATGAATAAGGAGGATGAATCTCCATATTATTGGCTTTGGAAAATGAGAAGGGCCAGATTCCATGAGTTCTTAAAACCAGAAGAATTTAAAAAGAGAGAGAAAAAACCAGTAGGTCTTAAAGCCTGGAATTTTAAAAATCAGTGGATTCAGCTCTGGGAGAGCCTGGAAGATGTAAGGAAGCATATTACCCTCCCTTGAGGAGACAGCAGGACAAACAGCCCATGACAGACACAGCATAGAACCAGCAGTTTGAAAAACACCAGGGGCAGATGGGAGAGAGAATAATTTGCTCATCTCAGAACAAGGCCTGGAGAGATAGGGATCAATGGGAGGCCCCTCCAGAAACAAAGGAGCTGGCAGGCACCATTTCCCTCCCCATCCCAGCATAAACAAGGGCCACCTGTGGGAAGAGGGAGGTGGCCACACTCCTTCCCTAACTTGCTTACACCAAGCCCCACCTCTGTGCTTGGCTAAATCTGCTCTTCCTGATCATGTTGTTCTTGAATCTCAGCTCTATGGGCCCCTCCCCCAGAAAACTGATGCAAACTCTGCCAACAACTTATATCCTGACTCATGCATTTTGCAGGACCTCCATTCTGAAAGCTGTGGGGTCAGGTCTTGATTCACAAGCAGACCACTCCACACCTTGCTGCCCACAGTAGGCAAAGAGAACCTCTGAAAACAACTTAACTGAAGGAAAAAGAGGCCAAGACTCAATAGTAGAGCACATACAACACACATAGGAGACACTCCCTGAAGCAACAGATCCTGGAGAACAGGGGACACTACTATAGGACACTACAGGACCTCTTCTTCATAAGGCTATTATTGTTAAGAGCAAGAGAAGTAGCTGACTTTCCCAACACACAGAACAGTCACAGAAAATCAGACAAAATGAGGAGACAGAGAAACATCTACCAAATGAAAGAGCAGGACCAAACCATAGCAAGAAATCAAAGCAAAATGGATACAAGTAATATGCCTGATAGAGAATTTAAGGTAATTGTTCATAAATATACTCACAGCTCCGACTTCAGCTCAGGTCATGATCTCACAGTTTGTGAGTTCAAGCCCTGCATTGGGCTTTGTGCTCACAGCTCAGAGCCTGGAGCCTGCTTTGGATGCTGTGTCTCCCTCTCTCTCTGCCCCTCCCTCACTCGCACTCTGTCTGTCTCTTTCAAAAATAAATAAGCATTAAAAAAAAAGATACTCACAGGATTGGAGAAAAGAGTGGAGTACATCAATGATACCTTTAACAGAGAGATAAAAAAATCAACCAGAGATAAAGAACACAAAAAATTAAATTTAAAAAAGTGAGGGAATAAATAGCTGGCTAGATGAAGCAGAGGAACAAAGTAATGATCTGGAAGACCGAGTAATGGAAAGTAGCCAAGATGAGCAAAAGAAAGGTAAGAAAATTATGGAAATTTGGAATAGTCTTAGGGAACTCAGTGACTTCATTAAGTGTATTAATATCCATATTATAGGGATGTCAGAAGAAGAAGAGAAAGACAGGGTACATAAAATTTATTTGAAGAAATAATTGCTGAAAATTTCCCTAACCTGGAGGAGGAAATAGATATCCATATCCTGGAGGCACAGAGATACTTCCCCCACCCCATCAATTCAACCCAAGGAGGTCCACAACAAGTCACATAGTGATTAAAATGGCAAAAAGCAGTGATAAAGAAAAAAAATTTTAAAGCAGCAAGAGAAAAAAAGGTAGTTACACACAAGGGAAAACCCATAAGGCTGTCAGCTTAGTTTTCAACAGAAAATTGGCAGGTCAGAAGGGAGTGGCATGACCATATTCAAAGTGTTGAAAGGGAAAAATTTGCAGCCAAAATTACTCTATCCAGCAAGGCTATCATTTAGAATAGAAGGAGAGATACAGAATTTCTCAGACAAACAAAAACTAAAGGAATTCACGACCACTAAACCAGTCTTACAAGAAATATTAAAAGGGACACTCTGAGAGGAAAGGAAGACCATAAGGGAGAGGATGAAAAGTAAAAAACATGAAAGCAAAAAGAAAGTATCAGAGATAATTTATAGAAACAACCAAAAACAAGTCACAAAATGGCAATAAATACATACTTATCAATAATTAATTTGAATGTAAATGGACTAAATGCTCCCATCAAAAGACACAAGGTGACAGAGTGGATAAAAAATAAGACCAATCTATATGCCGCCTAGAAGAGACTCATTTCAGGCCAAAAGACACCTGCAGATTGAAAGTGAGGGGGTGGAGAAATGTTTATTATGCAAATGGTTGCCAAAAGAATGTCAGGGTAGCAATACTTATATTGGACAAAATAGACTTGGAAACAAAGACTGTAAGAAGAGAAAAGAAGGACACTATATAATAATAAAGAGGACAATCCAAAACGACGATGTAACAGTTGTAAACATTTATGCACCCAACATGGAGGAACCCAAATACATAAAATAGTTAATAACAAACATAAAAGAAATAATAAATAGTAATGCAATAATAGTAGGCAACTTTAACACCCCACTTACATTATGGACAGATCATACAAACAGTTATGCAACAAGGAAACAGTGGCTTTGAGTGACACACTGGACCAGATGGATTTAACAGACATATTTAGAAGTTTCCATACTAAAACAGCAGAACACACATTCCTTTCAAGTTCATAAGGAACAATTTCCAGTATAGATCATATGTTAGACTACAAAACAAATATCAACAAATTTTTAAAGACTGAAGTCATACCATGCATCTTTTCTGACCATAATGTTATGAAACTAGAAATCAATCACAAGAAAAAATATGGAAAGAGCACAAATACATGGAGGTTAAATAACATGGTATTAAACAATTAAGGGTCAACTAAGAAATCAAAGAAGAAATAAAAAAATTACATGGAAACAAATGAAAATGAAAACACAATAGTCCAAAATAATCCAAAAGCAGTTCTAAGATGGAAGTTTATAGTAACATATGCCTACCTCAAGAAGCAAGAAAAATATCAAATAAACAACCTGACCTTACACCTGATCTAGAAAGAGAAGAAAAAGCAATACCCAAACCTAGCAAAATAAATGAAATAATAAAGATTAGAGAGGAAATAGGGTCACCTGGGTGGTTCAGTTGTTTAAGCACCCAACTTTTAGTTTTAGCTCTATCGTGATCTCATGGTTTGTGAGTTCAAGCTCTCCATTGGGCTCCACAATGACAGTGTGAAGTCAGCTTGAGATTGTCTCTTTTTGCTCCTCCCCCACTCACTTGCATACTCTTTCCCTCTCTCAAAATAAATAAATAAACCTAAAAAAAGATTAGAGGATAAATAAATGATATAGAAACTAAAAAATCCAATAGAACAGATCTATGAAACCAGGAGCTGGTTCTTTGAAAAGATCAACAAAAATAATGAACCTCTATCAAGACTCAAAATAAACAAAAAAAAAAAAAAAGGAGAAATAACAACGAGTACCATAGAAGTATAAACAATTCTAACAGAATATTATGAAAACCATATTCAAAACAACTGGAAAATGCAGAAAAAATGGATGAATTCCTAGAAACATATAACCTAAATTAAAGCAGAAAGGGATAGGAAATTTGAACAGACCAATCACCAGCAATGAAATTGAGTAAGTAAGTAAAAAATTTCCCCAAAACAAAAGTCCAGGACCAGATAGCTTCACAGATGAATTCTACCAAACATTTGAAGGAGAGCTAATATCGATTCTTCTCAAAATATTCCAAAAAATAGAAGGAAAATTTCCAAATTCATTCTATGAGGCCAATAGCAGAGAGCTAAAGCAGATAAAGACACAACAGAAAAAAGAGAACTACAGGCCAGTATCTCTCATGAATATAGATGCAAAGATCCTCAACAAAATATTAGCAAACTGAATCCAACAATATATTAAAATCACACACCATGACCATTGGGATTTATTCTGGGAATGCAACAGTGGTTTGATATTCACAAAACAATCAATGTGACATGTTACAACAATAAGAGAAAAGATAAAAACCATAGAATTATTTCAATAGATGCAGAAAAAGCATTTGACAAAGTACAACATCCACTCATGATAAAAATCTTTTTCAAAGTAGGTCTAGAGGGAACCTATCTCAATATAATAAAGGTCTCATATGAAAAAACCACAGCCAACAATATCACACTCAATGGGGAAAAATTGAAAGTAAATTTTCCCTTAAGGTCGAGAGTAAGACAAGGATGTCTACTCTCACCACTTTTCTCCAACATAGTACTGGAAGTCCTAGCCACAGACCTCAGACAACATAAAGAAATAAAAGGCATAAAATTGGTAAGGAAGAAGTAAAACTTTCACTATTTGCAGATGACATGATACTATGTATAGAAAACCTGAAAGACTCTACTGAAAAACTGCTAGAACCAATAAATGAATTCAACAAATTCACAGTATACAAAATCAGTGTACATAAGTCTGTTGCATTCCTATAAACTAATAATGAAATAGCAGAAAGAGAAATTAAGAAAACAATCCCATTTACAATTTCACCAAAACAATAAAATAGGAATAAACTTAACCAGAGAGGTGAAAGACCTATATACTCTGAAAACTATAAAACACTGATGCAAGAAATTCAATATGACACAAAGAAATGGAAAGACATTCTATGCTCATAGACTGGAAGAACAAATATTATTAAAATGTCTATACCATCCAAAGCAATCTATACATTCCATGCAATCCTTATCAAAATGCCAACAGTATTTTTCACAGACCTAAAAAAAAAAATCCTAAAATTTGCATGGAACCACAAAAGACCTTGAATAGCCAAAGCAATCTTGAAAAAGAAAAACAAAACTGGAGGTATCATAATTGCAGACTTAAAACAGTATGGTACTGGCATAAAAATAGACACATAGACCAATAGACTATAACAGCAAGCCCAGAAATAAACCCACAATTATATGGTAAATTAACCTGTGACAAAGGAGGAATGAATGTATACAACGGGAAAAAGACAGTCTCATCAGCAAATGGTATTGGGAAAACTGGATAGCCACATGAAAAAGGATGAGACTGAACCACTTTCTTTTACCATATACAACAATAAAGTCAGAATAGATGAAAGACTGAAATGTAAGACCTGAAACCATAAAAATCATAGAGAGAGCACAGGCAGTAATCTCTCTGACATTGGCTATAGCAACATTTTTCTAGATATGTCTTCTGAGGTGAGGGAAATAAAAGCAAAAATGAACTATTGGGACTAACTGCATTAAAATTAAAAGTTTCTGCACAGTGAATGAAACAGTCAACAAAACAAAAAGGCAACCTACTGAATGAGAGAAGATATTTGCAAATGATATATGTGATAAAGGGTTACTTTCCAAAATATATAAAGAAGTTATAGAACCCAACACCCAAACACCAAATAATCTAATTAAAAATGGGTAGAAGACTTGAACAGACATTTCTCCAAAGAAGACATACAGATGGCCAACAGACACATGAAAAGTGCTCAATATCACGCATCATCTTGGAAATGCAAATCGAAACCACAACGAGATACCACCTTGCACCTGACAGAATGGCTAAAATCAACGACACAAGAAACAACAGGTATTGGCGAGGATGCCAAGTAAGGGGAACACTTTTGTAATGTTGGTGGGAATGCAAACTGGCTCAGCCACTCTGAAAACAGTATGAAGGGTCTTCAAAAGGTTAAAGATAGAACTACCCTATGATCCAGCAATTGCACTACTGGGTAATTACTCAAAAAACACAAAAGCACTAATTCAAAGGGACACATCCAGCCCTACGTTTATTGCAGCATTATTTACAATAGCCGAACTATGGAAGCAGTCCAAGTGTTCATGAACAGATGAATGGATAAATAAGAAGTGGTATATATACAATGGAATATTATTAAGTCATAAAAAATAATGGAATCTTGCTATCTGCAACAACATGGACGGAGTTAGAGAATATAATCCTGAGTAAATAAGCCAGTCAGAGAAAGATAAATACCATATGATCTCATTCATATGTGGAATTTAAGAAACAAAACAAATGAGCCAAAAAAAAAAAGACAAACCAAGAAACAGACTCTGAACAATAGAGAACAAACTGATGGTTACCAGAGGGGAGGTGGGTGGGAGGATGGGGGAAAGAGAGGATGGGGATTAAAGAGTGTACTTATCATGATGGAAAAAAATAAAATTAAAATTAAAAAATTGCCACATAACATTTTATTAGTTTCAGGTGTACAATGTAATGATTTTGATATTTGTATACACTGCAAAATGATCACCACAATAAATCTAGTTACCATCCCTCACCATACAAATTTGTTTCTTGTGACGACATTTACTGTCTTCGCAAGTTCAAATATGCACTGCAATATTGACTGTAGTCACCACGCTGTATATTATATCCCAATATTTAGATATTTTATAACTGGAAGTTTGCACCTCTTAACCCCCTTCACGCATTTAGCTCACCCCTCAATCCCCCTCCCCTCTGGCAATCAATATTCTATTCTCTGTATTGATGAGTTTTGTTCTGTTTGTTCATTCATTTTGTTTTTTAGATTCCACATATAAGGAAAATCATATGGTATTTGTGTTCCTCTGATTTATTTCTCTTAGCATAATACCTTCTAGCTCCATCCATGTTGTCACGAATGGAAAGATATCTTTCTTTTTATGACTGAATAATATTAATATT
The DNA here is from genome assembly GCA_030068075.1 of Paguma larvata. Lineage (NCBI taxonomy): Eukaryota > Metazoa > Chordata > Mammalia > Carnivora > Viverridae > Paguma > Paguma larvata. Next base: position 14,968,112 of record CM057830.1, read on the forward strand.
CCATTGTATGTGTGTATATGTGTGTATGTGTGTGTACATATATACGTGTGTACATACATACATACATATATATATATAAAACATCCCTTTTATATCTGTCTTTTTGTGTTCTGAATCTCTCTTTCATTGTCTTATATAAAGAAGCAATTAATCAACTTAGGGTCTAATTTTTGGCTAAGAAATTCCTTCAAACAGTGGCATGAACAACAGGCCTACAAAGTGCTTAAAACTGGGCCTGGGCCTAGTAAGAGCTCAACTAATAACCAGTGGCAGGTTTGAAGGGTGCTTCTTTGTGAGAACCTGAAGCAGAAATTTCTTTTTGGTGTTCCTACCCAGAACAACTCTTCTTTCCCCTGAGTCCCCTGGTATATTTTTGTCTCATGGACCCTGGGCAAATAAACTTAACTGATTGTGTTTCTTATCTGTGTCTATTTCTAGATATTTGAGAGTTTAATTTATTGCCCATCTCTTGCTACAGTATTTTGTGTACTAATCTCATTCTTGGATTCAGCTCACCTTCTTACCTTCATTTTCCCTGTGTACATACTGTGTATACATTTCCTTGAAAATCCTTACTTTCTGACATGGGGGTCAGTATAAATAAATGAGGCACATTAATGCATTAATAAAGAGTGACCATGAGCTTTTACCTTAGTATGGGGGTATATTTGAAATGAAGCCACAGAATTTACTCTAGGTTCTATCACAGATTTACTGTGTTGGGAAAGGACAGCTGGGTAAAAGGTGTTAAGAGGAATTTTTAAACAAAAGTTTAAAACATTACTTTCATATATATATATGTATATATATATACATATATATATATATATATATAATGAATATGTCAATAACTTTAACTCAGGAATAAAGTGAGAGAAGTTTATAATAAAGAAATCAAGGGAGCAGTTACAGAAATATAAATATATAAGGAGTGAAGTCATGTTGAAATGAATTATAAAAGGTTGCAAAGCTGGCTTTAGCATTGGTGGCAGAGCTTGTCTCTCTACCTGACAAAATTAAGTGGCTACCGACAAGAATTAGTTTGCATTTGTGTTAGTTATCTACAACTTGAGGAATTGTCAGTAGCTGCAGAGAATCGGAATCTGAAGAGTGTGCTGTGGACCAAGACTTGGCAGTTTGGTTTCAGAATCCAATCCAGCTGCAGCTTGTTTTTGCATGGTTATAAGTTAAAATTATTTTTCACATTTTTAAATGGCTGAAACAGAATCAAGAGGAGAATAATATTTTGTGATATATGAAAATACACAAAACTTCAACTTTAGTGTCCATAAGCAAAGTTTTATTAGAACACAGCCCGTTCATGTGTGTATTATCTGTGGCTGCTTTCACACTACAATGGCAGAGTTGAAGAGTTGCCAGAGAGACCTTATGGCCCACAAAGCCAAAATTATTTACTCTTTGGCCATTACTGAAAACATTTGCCCATCCCTGCTCTAGTCTATGCAGTTTAGCATTAAAACATATTTTCCCTTACAAAAGATAAAAATATTAACATCTCTAACTTTCTCCCTCTGTCCCTCCTTCTCTCACTTCTGTTCTCCCTTCGTTCCCTCAATATATAAATGGAGTACCTACCGTGTGCCAACATGCTAATACAAATATAGGCTACAAAAGGGAGAGAAAACACCACTACTGTGCTAATATGGCCTGTAGGCCACAGGAAGAGAAACACTGATCAAATATTTACATACAAATGTGTAATTATGGACTGTGACGTTTCTGGAAGGGAAGGAACAGGGTGTTATAATAATGTCTGAGAGATCCAGCCTTGGTGGGTTTGTGTGAGGGCAGGCAAAGCTTCCCAAACAACTGAAGATGGAGCTGACCAATTACTGTGTCTAACTGGCCATGGTGAATACGTGGGAGAGTGAAGTAAGGGACAAGGATGGGAAGGAAGAGTAGGGAAGGCTCTGTGGGCCTTGTTAAGAGTTTTGATCTTTGCCTTGTGGGCCATGGGTAGCCACTGAAGAGTTTTGAGCAAGAGAGTGGTGTTATGCCTGTCACCTGAACCTACGGATCAGACAATAAATACAAGGGTGGCAGGAGTGACTGCAGGAGAAAAACTGGGAGACTACTGCAATAGACCAAGCAAGGCCAAGATTTTTGCTTTACAAATCAAGGCCTGGTTTGTTTACAGATATACAATGAAAACTCTGCTCCTGATAGGGAAAAATCTGTTACAAGATGGCTGACAGGACTGATAGGGAACTCCAGTTCCTGCCTGAAAACTCCCATTACAGGTTGTCCTTCCCACCTCTGTTTGGTGCACAGATTATAAATTGTTGCCTCTGCTTCCACTCTGGACTCAGACCTGTGGAGAGTGATCTCCTCTGAGCCCACTAGTGTAAAATAAACCTCCTGTCTTCCAAGATCTCTGAGGGCCACTTGGCTCTTCTGCCGGGTGACCCAGATCAGATTCCATACCATAGGGTTCCAGAACCGGGAAACCTAACCTTGCTGGCCCGTTGTTGCCACCGGTTTAGGAAAATGGTGAGGCGGTGACGGAAAGAGGAATCACAAAGGAGAAGGCACGCCCTGCCTGAATTTCGGCAGTCTCCTGCTTTGTCGTCTCAGGCCAGCCCCCCTCTGCTGTTCCTGCCAGACTCCGAGGAGACTTGGCTAGTAAGGACCTGGAACTGATCGGAAACCGGTAAGTCCTGGGCCCTAAATCTGACCTGTCCTGTCCTGTTCTGTCCTGTCCTGTTCTGCCCATCATTAGTGGTGGAAGGAGGACCTGATCACTCCTGGGAGACCTTAATGGTCTCATCCGTAGGGGCCCCCATCTGTCCAGCCCACCCATAGTGGCAAAAGGGAGGGCTGACCACTCCCTGGAGACCTCAGTGGTCTCATCTGTAGACATTTTGTGAGAGAGAATGTCATAACCTCTGGTGTGTATGTGAGTGTGAATGTGTGACTTGGTCTGGCTTGCCTGCCAACTTCGATTCTATGGCTCCACAGGTGGGTACCCTTAAGGTCCCCAAAAGCCCACGGAGTCTGAGTGGGCCGTCTGCGATTCCGTGGTGAACGGCATACAGTCTGTGGCGGCATTGGAATAGTTTCCGATTGTAAGTCACAAAGTTGAGACCGCTCGGGCTAAGCGTCACCTAAGTTCCTTCGGGACACGGCCAGTCGGGCATCTGACTGGTCTCCTCATTACAGGGGGCACCCCTACCCCTTTGTCTGTCTTTGCGAAACCACCTCACTGTGAACTCAGGGGCCACATGGTATGGCATGAGTTACTCTACCTATCCGAGTGCCCTAACCTTCTCCTCGGCCAGGATATACTCTCAAAGCTAGGGGCCCAAGTAACCTTTGAGCCAATGGGATGCGCTGGCCCCAAATGGATCCAAATGGAGGCTATTCTGTGTCCAGGTCCAACCAAGTGGCCCTCCTGAATTCAGGACTGCCTTCCCCACTGTATTGGCCAAGGACTTGCCCACAACTGGGCCCCCGTCATTGTAGAGTTTATCCCAGGGGCTCAACCACAGAGACGGCGGCAATGTCCGCTCCCACAAGAGGCAAGGGCAGGCATCCAAGAAAGCAGGCATTCTGGTTGAATGCCAATCACCCTGGAACATCCCGCTCTTGCCAGTCCAGAAGCCAGGAGGAGGGTAGTAACCAGGTTCAAGCCTTGTACCTGGTGGTCCTGAACCCGTACACCCTCCTCAGCCAGCTGGTTTACCTGCCTAGACTTAAAGGATGCCTTCTTCTGCCTCCGCTTGGCCCCTAGAGCCAACCTTTGTTTGCCTTTGAATGGACCGAACCAGACACAGGGCATCAGAAAAACTCGCCCGCCCTCTTTGGAGAGGCACTGGCCAGAGACCTCGCTGGCTTTTCTTATTTTTTCTTTCTTCCTCGCTGGCTTTTCAAGGGAGGTCACACACTACACCCTTCCCTTGTATATGTGGATGATCTCCTCCTTGCCAGCAATACCTGAAAAAATTGTACAGAGACCACAAGGGCCCTCCTCCAACTCCTGTTGGACTCAGGGTATCGGTTCTTGTGAAATAAAAGGCACAGATCTGCCAAAGGCAAGTCCGATACTTAGGCTTCCTCCTCACCCAAGGAAAGAGAGTTCTAGGGCCGGATTGAGAACCAACCCCCTGTCTGTAGAGAGGAAGTTGAAGCAGTCTTCCTAGAGATAAAGGCCGCCTTGGGGCAGGCACCAGCCTTTGGCCTGCCAAATATAGAAAAGCCTTTTAATCTCTTTGTGCATAATAAGGAAAAGGTCATCCTGGGGGTTCTCACACAGACTGTTACAGGCCCTTGGCAATGGCCAGTGGCATATCTGTCCAAGAGATGGACCCAGTGGCAGCAGGATGGCCACCATGCCACAGTCCTGATCATTAAGGAGGCAGATAAACACACCCTGGGACAAGAACTAAGAACTAAGTGTCAAGGTCCCTCATGCTTATATGCCTCTCCAACTCTTGGTTAGCACAATACCAAAGGCTCCTCTGCGAGAATCCACGGGTCACTCTTAAAACAGTGTGGACACTGAACCTTGCAACCTTCCTATCTTCTGAGGAAGGGAAACCAGATCATGATTGTTCTGAAGTGACTGACAGAGTATTTGCAAGCCACCCATATCTGTGTGATCAGGTCCTAAAGAACCCAGACCTCACCTTGTTCAGTGATGGTAGCAGTTTCATGACAGAGGGCATTCAAAAGGCAGGGTACGCAGTGACATGACTCAATCTGAGCCCTCACCATTAACCTGGACAAGTGAGTCAACCGACTCCCGGTACACCTTTGCAACACATGCATGGGGCAATCTGCAAAGAGGAAACACTAAAGCTCCTAGAGGCTGTCTGGCTTCCAAAAGAAGTTCTAGTTCTAAACTGCAAAGGACACCAGAAAGGAGACAACCCTACAGCAGGAGGAAATTGTCTAACAGACAAAGCAGCCCAGATATCAGCTGATAAGGAAGTAGACATAGCTCCCTCCCTTATCTGTGCAGCAACCCCCACCAGGAATTCAAAGAAGAAATTGTTCCCTGTTTGGCTTACCAGTCACAACCTACAGCGAAAAACAGGCCTGTGTTCCTGGCAACTGCTTACAGGCCTCAAAGCTCTGGGAAAGTAGAGCAGATGAATCACACCCTCAAGGGAACCTTAGCCAAGTTCTGTCAGGAAACAGACCTCCCATGGTTGGACCTGTTGCCCCTGGCCCTCCTGTGTGTCCATTGCACACCAGGAACTCAAGGTTTCTCCCTCTTGAGAGGGTCCCAATCTCTTTAGGTTCCCCTGTACAACCCCTTTCACCAGAGGACTTGGTCTGGGTCAAAGACTGGAAAAAGACCCTCTCAAACCACAGTGGACTGGTGGACTGGAAACAGTGGGTCCACCACTCCACAGTCAAGAGGGCCAATCCTGAGGAGGTCCACACTTGGAAGATTGACCCAGTCTGATCTTCAGCCCTGCTCCAGCCATACCCCGGAAGCTGGCTGGTCCATGCGTGGCAGAAGCTTGGGGAATTGCGGATCCAATAAGGTAAATAGACTCCTTATTCTTTGCCATTGGATTGGCAGAGGTTGCCCCAGAAAGCTGGGAAAACAGCGAGAGGTTGAGGTTCCTGTTCGCACTCACCTTCCACTTATGGAGAGGATGTTGATTGCCTCTAATCTGGGCCCCATCTGTAAGGGCAGGGCACCTTCAGTGGAAGAATCTAAGGGGTTTAAAAGCTTAAATGTGGTGTAACCTCTTTCGGTCTGGTGGGTTGCCTGCCAGCAGGTTAATAATGCCATTTTAGGGAAGTGTTTGCACTGATGTATGTTCCTCAAACTTCAAGAAAAAGAAATTAAATAATTCTCAGCATAAAAGTTGGTGCTTAGATTAACCTTCACCTTAAGGTAAGGCTAAATGAGCAGTGTTGGTACCTATCACTAGGGGCAGGAATAGCCAAGGGGATAGGGACTGGCATAGTAGGCATAGGCTTTTCTGTGGGACTAACCAGTGGTTGACTCCCTAGTGTTCCTATGAAGCCAAAAAAGTTCCCTGGCAGGAGTTGCCCTCCAGAACAGGTGGGTACTTGACCTCCTCACTGCCGAGAAAAGGGGGCACTTACATCTTCCTTGGAGAAGAATGCTGTTACTTTGTAAACCAGTCAGGAAGAGTCACAACCAAAGTCAGGGAACTAAGGGAAAGAACCAGCCCATAATAAATAAAGATGATGCCCTCTAATATAGACTAAGTCTGTTTAAAGGGGCATCAAAGGGGGAAATGGTAGGGAAACATCTGTTACAAGATGGCCGACAGGACTGAAAGGGAACTCCAGTTACTGCCTAAAGACTCCCATTCCAGGTTGTCCTTCCCACCTCTGTTTGGTGCACAAACAGACTATAAATTGTTGCCTCTGCTTCCGCTCTGGACTCAGACCTGTGGAGAGTGATCTCCTCTGAGCCCACTGGTGTAAAATAAACCTCCTGCCCTCCAAGATCTCCGAGTGCTGCTTGGTTTTTCTGCTGGGTGACCCAGATCCAATTCCGTGACACTCCTGGCTGTGCCATTAAGTCATGAAAGTTTTTGGTAGAGCTGACTTGAAAAGATTTCTTCCACAGATCGTAGTAGAAATCAATAGGGTGGTTCTTTGTACCAATGATTCATTTAAAGGTATTTTTTTTTTGTAGTTGCAAGGATCTACTGCCTCCTGCACACACGCACATACCACCATCAACACCCTTGAGAGCTCAGGGAGCTTTTCAGATCATGATCTTATTCCACCTTGGGGACATGCTTGAAACAAATGTAAAGCTTACGGCTTCGTTTTCGGCAAGCCTGGAAAATTTCCATAGTTACTGTTTTTTAATGCTTCACAGTTTTCTCCTAACGGTGCTTCAGGCTTCAGGGGATATATTATATCATTAACATTATTACCTTCCAGGATCTTATATCCTTTAAAACCTGGTCTTTGCCTTCTGGGCTGGATCTGAGTCTGTAACAAGTGATATGACTGATCAGATTTCAACAAGACTCCGAAACACAGTTTCTTCTTTCTGAGGGTTCAGGAGCAATTGGTAGGTTCCCCCTTTACACATTTTGCATCTCAGATTAGTCTGGCACTTTTAAGCCTTCTTTAGCAAGGCCTGCCTTGGGAGCCAGGTACAGTCTTACATGAGTAAAGCCCTCTAGGCTTGTCGTAGTGATTCACATCAGTTCCTCCTAGCGTGACCAATGACCTCGTTTTGTCTATGACTGAGAGGTGTTCTGGGATATGGAATTTGACTGCTAAAAACCAGGACGATCGGTCACGCTACTCCTTTTTATCAGATAATCACCTTGAGAGGCCAAAAGGGTATATATAAAATTATATTTCTTTGAGAGAAAACCAAAGTCTCAGAGAGGTGACTTATTTGAAGTTATACAGAGAATTCTGGGTAGAGTCAATAAGACAGTTTTTTGGCTCTCTCTATTGAGGAGGCATGAAGAAATAATGTGCAGGGACACAGGTTCATGCCATACCCATGTGGCTGCTTAAGGAAAAGCACTTTAATTTTCAGTTGTGAATTTAATTAACATACTTATGAGGCCAATATTTCATGGGAAGAGAGAAGAGAGGGAGGCAGAGAATGATACCACGAAAAACAGCGCGGCTCCTTAACCTAAGACTGTCAGCAGCCTGCAAAACTGGCTGCCCATCAGAAACACCTTGGTGAGCTTTTAAAACAAGGATGTGCAGGGGCGCCTGGGTGGCTCAATCAGTTAAGTGTCTGACTTCGGCTCAGGTCATGATCTCGCAGCTTTCAAGTTTGAGCCCCGTGTTGGGCTCTGTCTGGGCTGACAGCTCAGAGCCTGGAGCCTGCCTTGGATTCTGTGTCTCCCTCTCTCTCTACTCCTCCCCCACTCACGTGAGCGTGTGAGCTCTCTCTCTCTCTCTCTCTCTCTCAAAAATAAATAAACATAAAAAAAAAGGGTGTGCCTAAGACCCATTCCCAAAGACCACTGCTTTAATTAGTTTATGGTGGGACCAAGAACCTCCCCAGGTAATTCAAATGCACAGCCAGGATTGATAATCACTGTTCTAGATCTGTTTCTTAAACATCCATCAGCATATGAATCGCCTGGGGATTTTGGTAAAATGCAGGTATGGGGTGGGGCCTAGACTGTGCATTGCTAACATAACAAGCTCCCTAGAGATGCCCATGCTTGATTAAAATGATTGCATTATTGTGTTGCTATAAAAATAGTCTGAATCCATAGTACTTGCTGAGTACCTAGGAGATGAGTCTAGTAAAAAGTATTGCTTTCTCAGATATATTTAAATTGATAGGTTCAAATTCCCTCCTTCGTGGCCCCTAAACTGAATTTTATTTATTTATTTATTTATTTATTATTTTAAATTGGATTTTAAAAGCATCCTGCCTTCAGGTTATCACTGGTAGCTCCAATGTGGTGTCCATTATTTCTTGGATTCTTGCATATATGGAGTTGATTTTGCTTTTGCTACTTGTGAAATTCGTTGCACACACTGCTGGGATTCAGTATAACAGCCTTCTGTTTGACTAATTGTCTGAGTAGGCCTTTTCCTCTTTGCTACTACTGAGATACTTAAGAACCTGGAATGAATTAACTATTCTGTGATTGGATTGTGAGGACAAGAATTTGTATACTTGGCCTAGAAGAAGGCCTCTCCTGAAAACCAAACTGGGTGGTGTATTCAATTCTATACACATCCCTTTCCTTATTCCTGGTTCCATAGAAGGCTTTGGCCAGCCCTTGATCCTTTATGGGGTCTTTATTCTAAAAGCCAATGCAGGGTGATTCAGAGCAGTCCTTTTCATTTTCACCCCTCACCAGTCCATATGGGTGATGGGGTGTAATTCTGAACAGAAGGTGTGAACGGGACTACATTATACTGGAGGTGCAGCTGAGATGTTTGCGAACCTTCAACTCTGGTCAGTATAAAACAAAGGAATTAAACTAAATAATGGTTAATCATTATTCAACTAAGTAAAGGTTATTCCCATTTTCTGCTTTGGCTCTTGTTTTAATATCTTTTGTAGTATTCAATGTTAGAAGCATTTGCTAACTTGCCCACTGAACATACACACAATTGTGAATTTGGGTAAATTTCAATGTCTATAATGCTATTCTTGTGTCACTCACCTACCCCACCCCTACACTCTTATTCTGCTTTCCATGTGGGACAGTGCCGATTTTCCTCAAATCTTTTTCTTTCTTTCTTCTTCTTCTTTTTAAAATAACAGTGCTCCTGGATAACTTTGATATCGGTTCCAGTTCCTGAACTCTGCCAGCCATTTCCAGGAAGCATGCACACCAGAGACAACCCTCCACAGTGTCTGTTTTCCCCTTAGCTGATTCATAGCCAGATGTATTTCTGCAGCTGACATTTAATAACACCAGAATGTTCTTATGAGTAGGAGGAGTAGGTGATTGCTTCTGGGGACATGACTCAGAGGACTGGGGAAACCCTCCTTTCACCACAATGCTTTTCTGCCTTTCTTCTGATGCCTAAATTCTTGTGAGATAATTCTTTTGGTTAAGATTCTAGTTTCTTGTTAAATGCTTTGAGGGAGGGTAACACTCTAAACCAGAGCTTCTGAAACTAACATGCCTATCAGTTACCTGTGGGATATTGTTAAACTGTAGATGTGGTTTCAGGAGGCCTAGGGTGGGGCCCATGAGTCTACATTCTAACTAGCTTCCATTAGGAGATGGGGAGTCCACACTTTGAGTGGCAAGGCCAGATCAGGATTCTCAAACTTGGCTGCACATTAGAATCTCCTGGGGAGTTTTTACCAATCCAGAAGTCCAGACTGTGCCCAAGACCAATTAAATGAGACTCTCTGGGGGTGGGACCCAGATATAAATGTTGTGCCCAAATTCTGGATCCCAAGAAGACCGCCTGGGAACCGGGACTGATGCAAACGCAAAGGGTCTTTATTCAAAGCTCGAGCTCAGACTCTTGCACCTCCCGACACAGTGGTGCAGTGGCAAGAGCCCTGAGCCAGGTTTACACAGGCTTTTTATCAGGGTTCCAGTACACTTTTTGGGCGGGAATGGGGATGCTTTGAATTGATTGATTGGCATTTTCGTGGGCTAGTTTCTGATTGAGTATTTCATATTCGGCGGGCGCGGGCTAGCTATGGATTGGCTTAGTTTGGGGGTCCCGCGCAGATTCAAATGGTCAGCGCGCGTGGGCTGAACACTGATTAGTTTTGCTAGGGGCTATTCTAGGAATCTGACCTCCTGTGGTTTCCCTGGAACTCAAAGTGGAGGCAGGGTCTGCTAATCAAGGTCCGGTCTCTTGGCTACTCTGTTTACTGAAACCTGGGGCAGAGTCCAGGGTGACTTGTTTTCCTGGAACTCGGGGCCCAGAACTACTCCAAGATGGAACTTAAACCAAAATGGAGTGGCCTTAGCCCTAACAGCACTATACTTTCACAATATGGCAATTCTCTAACACAGCAAACAGGGTTCACAGCAATCACAGCAAACGGGTCAGGAGTCTAGTGCATTCCTAAGTCTCTAAATCTAATACCTAACAAGATTTAACACAGAGCAACTTAGTCTAATCCATAGCAAACTAAACAGGCCTCACAGCACCCCAAGAAAAGTTTCACAGTGTTCACAGCCAACAGCAATCAAAACAGAATTCTCAGCAATCATAACCCTTAACAAGGTTCACAGTAAGCAGAAGTCTGGGGCACACTCTCTCTAACACAGTACCCCTCTATGTTTAGCAGAAAAGAGAACTGGCTTCAAACTAATGCAGGGCTGTCACTTAGGACAAGAAACTTAAAAACGCTCTCTTCATAAATAGTTATGCTTCCCAGGTGATTCCACTGTGCAACCACGGTTGAGAACATATGCTTCAAATCAGTAGTACTCCATCCTAGCTGCTGATTAGAGTCATCGGGGGAGCTTTTAAAAAATACGAATGCCTGGATCTGCCCAAGGTCAATTAAATCTGTATTTTAGCTGGTAGGGTCCAGGCATTAGTGCTTTTAAAAAACACCCTAAATGTGTTTTTTGTTGTTGTTGTTGTTTTATGAAAACCTTTAAAAATTTTTAAAAATATTTATTTACTTTGAGAGAGAGAGAGAGAGAGAGAGAGAGAGAGAGAGAGAGAGAGAGAGTCCCAAGCAGGCTCTCTGTTAGCAGTGGGGCTTAAACTCATGAAATGTGAGATCATGACCTGAGCTGAAATCAAGAGTTGGATGTTTAACCAACTGAGCCACTCAGGTGCCCCCACCCTAAATGTTTTTAACATGTCGTGAGGTCTGAGAACTACTGCTTTATTACTCAGTCTTTGTAACTTCACATGGATGAAATCTCTTGTGTGCAAGGTTTGGTATTGGCAGGGGCAAGGAGGCAAGAGGTGGAAGGCTCAGAGAATGGGGGCCACTTGAAGGGGAGGGATGTGAAAAAAGCTATAAAATGGGGATGGTGGGGGAGCTGAACATGTTATACACTATGCAGTTTTTCACAGGGCTACCCTGGAGGGTGTTAGAGGATTGAGAAAGTCTCATCATGGTGATGTGGGAAACAAAGGCAGAAGGAAATGGCAGATAGAATTAAATTTCCTTATAACCTGCAGCCCATTGACAAATATTTGAGCCAGGCAGAGTAAAACTCCAGAAACTTCCCACTGTTCTTAATGCTAATGATTTGCTGGAGGAGAAAAACCACCTTAGCTTAATACCTAGGCTTCTAGTATCCTGTGAGTCTTCTTTAGCATATGAAAAATCTCTTTGGATACTTCCCCTTGACTTTACCTCCCTGACCCCCACTGTCTCCACAGTGTCTGGGGTACCTCTTCCTGCCCACGGATCCTGTCCCCATGCTTTAATAAAATTACCATTTTTGCACCAAAGACGTCTGAAGAATTCTTTCTTGGCTGTTGGCTCCGGACCCCCCATCACTCCAAAATCTCATCAATTATACAGTCTTTTTGGATTGTTGGCCTCAGTAGTGAGCAGGGTGATGTGAAAGCTGAGCCTACTCACTCTTTGTAATTGTTTTCTGACTTAGATGCCTCAGCCAAGGTGACCAACTATCCCAGTTTACCTGGAACAGTCCAGTTTTAGCACTGTAAGTCTCATATCCCAGGAAAGTGCTTATCTCTGGGCAAACTGGGATGGTTGGTCACCCTGGCCTCGCCAGTGCGGTGGTGCTCCAGATCTTGGCATGTGGCCAGCACCTAGGAGCTGGCTTTCTCTTTTGGTTACTCAGTTGGAAGAAATGTGCCTCATTAAGTTCTTAAGTATATTTCATTCATTGTTGATGATGAGGGTTGGGCATTGTGAAGATGGTGGGGAATCTGCAGAAACTTGATCCTGAATGCATGGCTTAAGGACAATTTGAATAGTTCATCTTCATTCTTTTTCTTTCTTTAACACTTAGAGTGCCAACACACACACATACACACACACACACACACACACACACATCACTGGCATAGCACTGACCTACATAGGCACGGAGACAATAAATTCCAAGGAGATGAGACAAAATCATGGTCTGTGCCCATTAGCTTCAATCTGACAGATGGATGTAACCTACTCAGAGAGTATTTTTGAAGCATGTAGCTTGAATGCAGATTAATGCCATGCAAAACAAATATGTTAATCCTAAAAGGGGACCAAGTCACAGAATAAAATGTCACGTCAGAAGGGGATGGGGTTAATCAGGAAAGTCCTTTTTGAAGATGTGAATGTCACTTTATGAAATGAGGATAATGTCACTTTTCTAAAACACACAAAGTGGTGCCTGGGTGGCTCGGTCGGTTGGGTGGCCGACTTCAGCTCAGGTCATGATTTCACAGTCTGTGAGTTTGAGCCCCGCGTCGGGCTCTGTGCTGACGGCTCAGAATCTGGAGCCTGCTTCCGATTCTGTGTCTCCCTCTCTCTCTGCCCCTCCCCTGCTCACACTCTGTCTCTATGTCTCTCAAAAATAAATAAACGTTAAAAAAAATTAAAACACACAAAAAAGCCAACACACCAAAACTAAAATTAAAACAAAGTACTCATTAAAGGGAGGAGGTTAAAAACTGGATAATTCAATGTCCATGTTCTAGTTCAATGACTTTAATATATGATCTCTGAGATAATCCATGCTCCGCACCATCAAAGCCTGGTTTTGTATGATCGATCTGCTTGTTTTCCTTGACTTAGAAGCCATGGAATTCCTTACTGGAATTGGGACTTTGGGGGCAGACTCTAAAGCAGTGGTTCTTACACTTAAGTGTGTATTAGAATCATCTGGAAGACTTTTTAGAGACAGGCTAAGCCTCACGCCCAGAGTTCCCAGTCTTGCAGGTCTGTGCGGGGCCTAAGAACCTCCCTCCAGGGGATGCTGAAGGTGCTGGTCCAGAGACCACACTCTGAGAAAGAATGGACTAGAAGAGTACAGTCCTCAAGCAGTTTTATAGGTGCAGTAATGAAGCTTTTCCCAGAACAGAACTTGCCATCTAGAACATCTTGACTAAACCTGAAGGATGTAAAAGGGATGAAAACTGGAAGCTGAGAAAGCTAGATGTCATCTGGGGGAACAAACTGAAAACATCCTTTGTTTGTGACTATAACTATAGCTATCCTCCAAAAACATGGTGTTTCTGGATTTTATATACATGCAATTAAAGTGAATCCTACCACTGTGGCTCAAAAATAAAGAACATCCTACTGTTTAGAATGAGTAAATAAATCTTGTTTTCTCTTGAGTGATGGCAGGGTCACTGAACTCTATTCTGAACATACATAATGGAATATGTCATGAAGTCCATTTTCTTCCTTGACAGGGTCATCTCATTGGCTAATGATTGGGACCAGTGAATTTCCTAGCAGTTTATGCCTTGAGGTAATTTAATCAGTTGCTCAGGCAACACTGCAAGATGCATTTCAATTAAAACTGTATATTTTGAATTAATGCAAGACAGTTCTGTATACTTTCTTAGGTTAGCTCAACTACAATGCCTAAGTAAATGATTCTAACCCTTACAGAAGAAATTTAAGTAAGGTTTAGTGGACTTTGTTGGTGACTGATCCATCATCCATTTTATGTTTTCTTACTTCCCAATAGTATTCCAACTTTGTTCAGGTATCTGCAAGTCATTTGTGTAGATGATCTCATGAAACACTGTTCGAGAGTAGAGAAATTACAGGAGGGAAGAAGCCAATCAAGGGAACATTATCAAGTAAGTTACCATTTTGAAGCTCAGGCCTTCTGGGTAAGTGTAATGATGATATAGGGCGTACTGTTGAGAGACAATTCTCCATGATATTCTATACATCTTGTGATAGTTTGTCCTGCTCTATCTATTCAAGGATGTGTGCATGGCAAACGACCTTGGGATATAGAGATAATGTCTCCATCCAGGGGCAGAGGGAAAATTTGTTTCCTGAGTGGATAACAAAGGTTGGGCAGGCTTGCTAGTAGCCCTTTATAAGATTGGGGGTTTCTAAGCTTGGGGTCCTTCAGCTATGACACAGATCCATTATGTGCATAGTATCCACCTATACCACTCCACATCGCACCCATGAGATTTGGGTATTGAGGGAAACCACTGAGAGCATGATGCTCATGCTGCCTGCTGTGCTGTCATAATGTCATTTGTCTCTGACCCAGGAGACTCATATCTTCTGCCAGTATCCATGAAAATGTGGTGGGCTAAGCTGCTAGCTTGCAGGCAGGGTAAAATCTCAGACTCTTCACAGTCTTTGACAGATGTCTCAGACTTATCCCTCCTGAGAAATGATGAAGCTGTGATATTTAACAACCCTCAGTCATTGGTTGAAGACTGCTCCAAGGAGGCATCAAATCTTCATTTCCAGCTTTCTGAATGAACAGGCTGAGTGACCTTCTGCAACTTTGAACAAAGTACCCAGACAGATACAGACACTGCCTTTTAGAATTGGCAGGTGTACACTAAAGTGGTAAGGTCTGAAGGATATATGTAGGGTACAAAAAGTGTCTATTATACCTCCCCTGATATACCTGTACCTCACTTTGGAGACCACCAGTGAAGAGTGTAAGAGGGGACACGTTACAAGATAAAGCCATCAGATATAAGGGGCACCAGATCATGAAAGATCTTTGGGGCCATGTTAATTAATTTGAGTGTAATGGAGAGCCATTGGGTTTTTCAAGCAGGATAGCTACTATTTGTTGGGCATCTGCTATGTATTAGGCATCATGCCAGAAACTTTAAAAATATTAATGTAAATATTAATCCTCAAAGATTTTACATATAAAAAATTTTAAAGACAATTTAAAGAAATTTGCTCAAAATCAAATACATGATTAACTTGTCCATTTATTTAAAAAGAGAATGTGCCAGCCCTTAAGTCCAGCTATGTTTGCTCTGAAGCCAATGGTCTTTTCACTATGCCATAGCTACCTCTTTTCGTCAAAGATTCTCTACATAAGAAAAAATAAGATGTAATTCAACCAATGTGAAATGATTCATCTTAAGTATTGGATTGGTTTGTAACTTTTCATTTTATTTTTGAATAAAAGAAAACTTATGTCTTCATTAAGCTGGTATATATAATGTGATGATAAAATAGTAATTTATTTTTATTTAATATAGACATTATTAAGGTAAAGCCAAAACAAGTTTGTAGTTGATAGATAAGTTCCTTTAATTCAAGTTTAAATATTCATCTATTATATTTTTGAGAATCATTTCAATCCAAGTTACCTTCTTGTATTAAAAGTCTAGAAATTAATATAATGTATATTTATAGAAAAACTCTATGCTGAAGTGTTCATGTTTATCTAAGTGAATCCTGTGTTTTTATTGCCATGATGATTACGTCCCAAGAGCAATCTCCATTTATGTTGATAATGGTTCATAAATAAATCTCTCCACTTCTAAATACCAAAGGAACCCTTTGAGATTAAATCTGCCATGATTTATCTTAGCTTCCATGTGAGAGTATTGAGAAATGTTGGCAAAAAATAATCCAGTTATTTTAGAGCTAAGTATGGAGATGAAAGTAAATAGTGTCTACATTTTGAAAGCTAGCTAGGTGTTGAATTTTAAAAAATATTTTTGCTACATGTTTAAAAACAATGTAGAAATTCAAGTGGAAAAATTCTTTATATAAATATGCTTAGTGTAGGGATTTTGGTTTCTTAAATGAAAGCCTTCTAGATTACAAAGCATTTCTTAGAGTATTTTTCCCTCTGTGCTTTTCTTAGGTTGACTAAATGTCACTGCTACATTGAAAAGGAGCATTAAGGATAACACTCAAGCTTTATAATGAAGCCATTACTCAAGTTATCTGGTCATCTAGATACTTTTGCAAACTCACCTTTTTTATTGTGTCTAACAAATGATAACATGCCTGGACACTTATAGTTTAGGGAAATTGATCTATTTCATAGTTAAGTATAATGGCATCAATTTTATGGCAGGTTCGAGGGTTCCTTTAATGAATATATTTATAGTAGGCAGGCATTAAAGTTTGCCTTAAAAATTCATTCTCAAAATGTCTGTGTTTGGTTTGTCATTTCCAATTCCGTTGAGGTAGGGGCCTGGAGGTGATAGACCAACCAGGAATTAAGCACATCATTATGCCGCTTCATTTAAAAATAGCTTGAAATACCTATGGAATTTGGTTGAAATCTACATCCGTGAGCAAAGGTTAATAATCTGTTGTGAACTGAAGGAATTTAGCAAAGGTCAAAACTTCCTCATTAAACTGAAAGGTCATGGTCAGCCTCCAAGAATACTACTTTCCTTAGATTCCCTAGGTCCTAGGTCATGGTCAGCCTCCAAGAATACTACTTTCCTTAGATTCCCTAGGTCCCTAGGGAAATAGGTTAGATACTTGGGAGCCTGGGGTTAATTCTCCAGACAGAGGAATTATCATATCCCTCACTCAAGGTTGTCTTCCATCTGTTGGGCCAGGTGTTGTGGAGTCACTTGAGGGGAGGGGAGAGAATTGAAAATAAATGTCTGACTCTGTGACCCAAGTTCATGTTTGGGAAAGCAGGATCATCAACTAAGGATAAAAGTTGGGCTACAAGAAGAGCATTTTAGGTAACATCTTAAGACCCTTGGTTTCAATGCCTGAGAGAGAGAGGGCTGTAAATCCAGAAGTGGAATCACCTAGGAGCAGCTGGCCAGAGCAGCCCTGCCTTCAGAGGAGAGGTCTTTCTACTTGAGGCCTAAGTAATCATGAGTGCAGGTAAAAACTGACAGAATTGGTGTCAGAAACAGAGAATGCCACAGCCAGGAGGAAAGAATAGATTTAGCCAGCACCACCTGGACAAGATTCACTTAAGTGACTAGAGCTGTGGAGACTCCCAGATCTGTCTTGGCGTCATACCTGTGTTCCATATCCACATACATATGCCTGCCCAATCCCTCAGAATTCTGAAAATCAATGTTTCCAGAAATAAATTTGTTGCCCAAATTAACTTTTCTTTCTGTATTCTCTAGCTCTGTTGGAGGCTAGCTCAGCCATCTGCCTAGTCAGCCTGTCTATCAATTCTCACATCTAATCAGACAAACTCCTTCATCTTTCCATTCCCCATACTCCAAGTCTGCTACTGCTGCCTTGGGTCAGGCCCTTTTGTTCCTCTAAATTCACATAGCTCTACAAATCTGACTGGATCACTCCACTGCTAAAAAGTCAGTGGCTTCCCCATTGCTGTCTATGGAGTAAAAGGTAAGCTCCCTTGCCCAGCAAAGTAGTGTGCTGGTAAACCAATTCTATTCTTAAAAATGCCCTAATTTGTAGTGTTTGCAATTTCCATAGTGTAAATACTCCCATCATGGCCAATTTCAAGCTATCAGAGTTTAACAGCCAGATCAGAAAATTTGTGAATATTTAACAAGTGGCTGCTACTTGGCTCTAGTACCCCAAGAGCATCAAGCCCTTGAATATGTGATGCCTTCCCACTTATCACTGGCCAATCCTTTGCTAAAACTTTATGCTTCAGGTTGTGGTTGTAGCTCCCTGTGCATTCCAGGCTATTTTCTACCTGCATGCTTTCATTCATGTTGTCCGAAATTATTTCCATAGCACTTCCTTTTCACCTTCTCTTGGGGTAAAACTCTTACATTTTGCTGAATTCTTCCATTCCTTCAAGACCTGGCTTAAATGGACCCTCAAGGAAGACTTCTTTCCCTTACTCTCTCAGTCTTTTTTTCTTTTTTAATGTTTATTTACTTTTGACAGACAGAGTGTGAGCAGGGGAGGGACAGAGAAAGAGGGAGACACAGAATCTGAAGCAGGCTCCAGTCCCTGAGCTGTCAGCACAGAGCCTGACGCGGGGCTTGAACTCACAAACGGTGAGATCTTGACCTGAGCCGAAGTTGGCGCTCGACCGACTGAGCCACCCAGCCCCCCCCTCTCAGTCTTAATCTGGGTATCCCAGAAGCAGGCTGTGAAATGAGGTTTCATGTGCATTTATTAGTAGAGGAAAAACTAACAGAGGGCTGGGAAGTGGGACTGGGAAGGGAAGGAGGACAAACTAGTCTGCAAAATCACCATGGGGATAACTTTGGATCCTTCCCATGGGGTACTTTTAGAGACATTGTGGGATACCCATCAGAGTTATCTTCATCAGGAGCAAAGGGGCTTGTGTACTTGAATCCCCACTCCTGCCAGTCACAGGGTTGCCTCTGGGGAACTAAATTCTCAGACACTTCAGCTCCCTGTGCAAGTGCACAGGCAACAGGGGCTCTTGCAGCCTGAGAGCTATCCTTCAAGAGACAGAGTGCCGGCTGCTGGGAGTGAAAGAAGCCTGAACCTGATGTGCACAAAATGGCAAAGGGGTTCCAGGAGATACAGGTAATGCACTGACAGTGTCTGTCATATCCCCCACTCTCCAAAACATATATGTATATATGAGGGGACACACACACATACACACAAACACACATGCACACTTCATGCCAGTTTGTGTTCCCCTCTTCAGTATTCTATATCAGCTCTATTACCATCACTCAGTTACTTCAGGTTTTAGAATCATTTCTTCATGTATTAGTGTCCTTCATTTTACTGTGATCACCTTGAGGACAGGAATCACTTGTCTTTGCAGTACAGTGCCAAGTACACAATAGGTGCTCAATAAATGTGTATAACAGCATAAAAGAGGACACCATGATGGCAACATGAATAGAAGTAGGTGGGTTTGGGAAGGGCCATGTGTGGAAAAGAGTCTCAGAAAGGTTAAAGTAAAGTTGAGGAACACTGATCTTGGAAGATAGCCTAGATCTTAAATTTTGTCGAACAGCACTCCCCACCATGTGCCTGCAAAGATAGCGGTAACATGAAATAAAGTTGTTAATATTGGAAAATGGTTTTCCAGGACTCCTGTGTATTTGCTTTCTGCTATTTTTCCTTTCAAGAAGTATTCTAAATTATCAGGACGAATTAGATATAACGGGTAAAATATCGGCATCATAAAAGAACCTATGCCTATCATCCACGTCAGAGGCTAGAAGAGGCTTGAATGCATTGTTTGCAGGGATTCCCTGAAGTCTGATTAGCATCTAAGTAAACTTCAAACTACAGCTCAGCTGCTTGCAACATGTAATTATGGATGTTACTAGCACGTCTAATTCGACAAGTAACGTAGAGGGCACACATGAAGCAGGAGTTGTACCATTTGGCCAATATGTCCCCTGCTGCAGAGTTGAGTTTTGCACTGCCACCAGGACCATCTGTGTATGCCAAACAAAACCTTATAAAGATGACAGCTTTTCAGAAAATTAGAGAGTAGTATTTCTCGCCCCCCCCATTGAATTAATAGTTCATTGTAATTGGATAAACTACACTGTCCACAAGGAGAAGCAAATTCTAATTACCATTGTTTAAAAAAACCACTCACCCTCTGCTCTAAAATATTGGGGATGCTTGTTTCTTGCCAATTCTGTTCTCTTGGAATTCAAGGCATTTGAACCAACTAGGGGTAAGTGGTGGGCATTTGAATGGCATGAAATCCAAGGAGAACAGAAGGAGGCATGATAATTATCTGGGAAAATTATAAATATCTTAATAAGACTAAAAAGTATGAAAGAGAAAGCTGAGATTAGACCTAAAATAAATTACAATATCATCAAACAATTTTGGTAAAACAACAGTTATGTTTAGTAGAAATCCATTATCTCCTTTGCCCCCAGTCTATTAGTGATCTTGTCAATTTTTCAAGCACTCAGGGTTGAAAATTTGAAGTAATCCATCTCTTTTAGCCCCTCTACCTAGCTATTAAGGTCCTTTTTATTAATCCTTCAGAATGTCATGTATACAAATCTTGCCTTGGGACAGATGTCTAATAACATGGCTTTGAGTGGATTCAGGGGACATAATTGTTGTGGGTTTGGAAAGTGGTTTGGTCTTTAAAGAGTACACAAATGCAACATCCTTGCGAGAGGATGCCAAATCTATTGGTTGATACCTACAGGCTTAAAGGAATTGATTGGGCAAATATTAAACCAGTCTGAATGTAGGTTGGCAGAGGAAGTAGGAAGAAGAAAGGCAGGAGCAGAGATAGGATGTTGGCAGCAAAATATCTATTTCACTGTTTTGGTGAGGTCTAGTTCTTTGTTTAATATTGTATCCCAGCTTATGGTTTTCAAGATCACATCCCCCTATCCTTTCAAGTAAATCCATCGACCTGTCCAGAGATGTTGGACTAATTGATCTCCATACTTCTTTCAGCCCCTTTCATTGGTTCATCCCCATGTTAAATCTGATGTACCTCTGGTTCTTTAGCTGGGCCCATCTATAAGGAACTGGCTAATAAAACCAAAAATCATGGTTTTAATCTAGAGTAGCCACCCACCCAGCCCTGAGAAAATTCTGTACTCCCACCCTCAGTTTCTTGTCAAGTCACCACTACTTCTTGCCTCTCTGGTCCTAGGTACTTGACAATGCACCATTGCTCTCCTCTTCTTGTAGTTTTGTGCTCCTGTGTTCCCTCTGGCATTCATATCTTGGCACCCCTTTCTCAGTTTCAGTTTTGCTTACTATTGGCCTCAGACGTGCTCCCTGTTGCCTGCTCTAGCCCCCATCCCTGCATCTTGAAGGAAAGAAAGGAGAAGATGTTCTTGTCTAATTCCCACTGCAAATCTGGGAGCTAATTCTGCCAAAAGAGCCATGTGGCATTTTAGTGAAAGATTGAAAAGCATGAGAGGAAGGGGTAGTGTGCAGTGACTGGCCATGTTGAAATACCTATCTTCATAATTAGAGCCGCTCTCCTTGTAGCACTTGCCTTTCGACCTTTCAGTACAGGGTATGTTAGCTTTTATAAAGTGTTGTTGTTGGCTTGCTTTCAATATTCAGAAAAAGTTCACATTTTCCTGATTAATATCTGTAGCTCTGTTGAACATTTTACTTCTCAACCTGTTTCCTATTAAGAATAGAACTTGATGAAAATTACTTCCTCAAGAGAGAGAATCTTGGGTAGTGCTTCTCACACCTAGGAAACCACATAGGGCACCTTGAGGGTTTTGTTAAAATGCAGATTCTGATTTTGCAGGTCTAGGGTGGGGCCTGAGATTCTGCATTTCCAGCAAGTACCCACCCCCCCTCCAGTTCTGCTGCTGGTTCAGGAACCACACTTTGATTAGCCAGGATCTAAGTGTCTCTTGATGTCAGCCTTTGCAGCAATGATTAATGAACAATAATTCGGTTTACAGAGGTTGTGTTTAACACTCAGCATTTTCCACAAGCATGTATACTCTATGTACCTTATTTTGGAAGAGATCTGGTAGAACTCTGGATCTGCAGGCAGATAATGGCCAAGTGGCGAATTTCCTTGTGTATCTTCTCAGAGATGTCTTCTGATGGTTCTGAGAAAGAGGAAGGAAGATCACAATCTTGAACCAGATCCATTTCTGTCTGTAGGGATTTTAGGTTGACATAGCCTGGAGAGTTAGAGCTGAACTAGCAGCTTCCTTAGGGGAGGCATTCAGGTGTTTTGGATCTGAGACCCTGAGAGATACAGAAATAATTAAAACCAGTGAAACCTTCCTAAATACAGCATTCTTCCAAACTGTAAAAGTACTCATGTGTAATTAACATTGGTGGCAAACAAGTGAGGGACTATTTCTCATCTCCTATTTTTGTTTCCCCCCACCTGGAGATACTTTTGATTTCAGCTGTTGATGCTATATTGCAGATATTTTCAGTCACTGGAGAGAACCTAGTAAATCCTACCTACATTTTTCTAGCAGAAAAATTAGCCTTAGGTATGATAACTGCCTTTGCAACTCTATGCTGAATATCCAAGGAGAAAGCAACAGAAAGATCAGGAGAAGGAAGGAAATGACCCAGAGCTGGCCACAGGGCTCACCTGTCATGACACTGTATTATAATCAGCTGTCTCCACATGGATCTTCCTCCTCGCTCTTCCCTCATCCCATTCCCATCTCCCAGAAACATTTCTCTTTTATCTTCTTGAGCTTTAGCAGATGGTGCCATGGCTGGCAACTAGCTCAATGAAAGTGTGATGAGAACGTCAGGCTTTTCCTCCCAAGTAACTGATGAAGGTGCCTGATATTGTCTGAAGCCAAAGTGCATCAGGCAGCCCCTAAGTGGAGTGTCCTCCCTTTTCTCTGTATTATCCACCAGTGTTAGGAAGGTGCCTCATAATGGTTTAAACATTTTTGTTCTCATATTCAGGTTCATACTTCTCACTTAATGAACTAGTGCTCCCTGCTGAAGCTTGAACTAGTAGAAAGCAATAGGTATAGGAAATAAAAAGAGAAAAATCTCTTTAGGTTGGGGATGGCCGAAGCTTAAGTTCAGAAACTTAGAGTTTCAGGGAGTTTTGCTGACCTCCTCAGCTTCCAAAACCCTAAGAATGATTTAATATTTTACTTTCTCCTCTCCCTCAAGGCTGCTTTCTCTGTTTTTCTTTTTTTTCCCATGCGTTAAGCAGGATACTGGGGTAATGTGGACTCACAAACATTTAGTTCATTATTTTCCACGAACAACACAGTCAGTGGGAGATACCACAGGAAATTCCCAAGTAAGCAGACTCTGTTTAACTCGGATTCTTCCCTCATGAGCTTATCTTTTGTCTGATGCATGAAACTTTTGCTAAGGCATTGTTCCCTGCCTAGTTGCCATTTAATTCATTTTGATCTGGCAATTCTATTCTAGTATCAGTACTGTGAGGATTAAGTCCCAGGGCAACCAGGAGTGGTTCCATCTTTGGTCAGATCTCAGGTTTACTTGTTTTATGTCCAGCAGGAGCTCTTGGCTCATCTCATTGTTAGAGCCACAAGAATGCTATCTTTCTGTAGCATTACTGTTGCTTTTTCTAGATCCTTCTGACCCATAAATTTCCTCCCAGGGTTACTTTACCTATACTAATTAACCTTGATACATTTCTCTCCTTTAATACACCAAAACTCCTGTTCAGATCTGCATTCAATAATATACATTTGGAATCCTCTTGGACTTTCCGGAAAAATACCACTCCTTACAGGATTGTCCAGCCCTGACATCTATTGTGGGGCCACCTAGCCTCATAGCTCTGCAACTCAGAAAGAATTCATGTGTCTGACTATGGAATTTGTGAGCTTCCTGAAGAAGGGCCTGTATTCTCTTCAGTCTCCTGTACTCTGCTAGCATTGTAAACCCTTGTTTTTGTTCCCCCAGATGA
Organism: Paguma larvata; assembly: GCA_030068075.1. Lineage (NCBI taxonomy): Eukaryota > Metazoa > Chordata > Mammalia > Carnivora > Viverridae > Paguma > Paguma larvata. Next base: position 14,991,724 of record CM057830.1, read on the forward strand.
AAATGGCTCTATTATTTATTTCATTATAAAAATAATTCAGGGGCACCTGGGCGGCTCAGTAGGTTGGACGTCTGACTTCAGCTCAGGTCATGATCTCACAGTTTGTGGGTTCAAGCCCTGCATCGGGCTCTGTGCTGACAGCTCAGAGCCTGGAGCCTGCTTCGGATTTTGTGTGTCCCTCTCTCTCTGACCCTCCCCGGCTCACACTCTCTTTCTCTCTCAAAAATAAATAAATGTTAAAAAAATTAAAAAAAATAATTCATACTTAGCATAAAACATTCAAACAATACAAATTAGTATATTGAAGTAAGGATAATAGTATGTTAAATTCCACCACTTGGAGATTAATACAGTTCACAATCTTCCAGGCCTTTTTCTATGCATAGACACAATTTTATGCAATTGGAATGCACTCTTTTGACCAGATAATACATTGTTATATCAGCAAGTACAGATATTGAAAGAGGTATTTATTTGCATTGGATTGAATTGCAATATGAACAGAAGCTAAAGGCTGTTTGTAACTCCTTTACTTTTACCTTTTCTTCCAAGGCCCCCTCCCTTATTTCTTTCCTCTTCATTTCTTTCCTTCCTCTCTAACCAGGCTTCCTAGCAGCCCCTGAGGGGCAGCTTTGGCTGGGGCAGTTGCCAGGGAGAGGAAGAGAAGGAAGGAGGTGCAGGTGGTCAGGCAGCAGGAGGCGTGTTCCATGCTGTCACTTCCAGGAGAATTGGCCCTCTCTACTCCTGCCAGGTGGGAGTTGAAATGACGTCAATTTCCCTTTTTATACCATCTCCTTATTTTCTCTACTCTCTCCACCCCTTGCCTCCTTCCTAGGCAGCAGAAGGGAGGTATTTGCAGAGAGGTATCTGCACAATTGTTAAGCTCCTCCGGCGATTCTGATTTAGGGGGTGCACAGCTCCTCTTTGAGACATGCTGCTCTACTCATTGCAGACCAGGTGCAGCTTATGGCTGAATAGGAATCACCTGGGGAGACGGTTAATAATACAAACTCCTGCCCCTCAGTCCCAGAGATTCTGATTTTGTAGAGCGGATGTGCCCCAAGATTTTGGGTTTGTTTTGTTTTTATTTTATTTTATTTTATTTTATTTTATTTTATTTTATTTTATTTTATTTTATTTTATTTTATTTTATTTTATTTATTTGTTTGTTTATTTATAGCAAGAGCTCTAAATGATCCTGAGGAGCAGCCAGGTTAGCCCATGCTCTGCTTACTGGATACTCAGAGTGTGGTTCATGGTCCAGCATCAGTATCATCATCACTGTCTGTTAGAAATGCAAAATCTCAGGCCTCGCACTAGATAAACTGAATCAGAGCCTGTATTTTAACAAGAGCCTTGGATAAGTCATATTGCACATTATAGTTTGAGAAGCACTGCTTAACCCCAGTTGTAGAATTAAACTGAAAACACCATGACTAACTTGATTCCCACCTATTGATTGGTTGCTGGGTTTTCACAAAAGGTACCTACAACTTTTGGCAACATTTTCCTAAAAGAGAAGTACTACATAGAACGGATAATTTAATGTTAAAGGAAATTCTCCACCATTTGAACCTTGGCTTCTCTTTGATTTTATGCATGAAATCTTCATGAAAGAAATCAAGGTTGGCATGAATCTTTTATATTAAAAATTAAAATTGGACCATGTTCTTCTCTTTAGAGTGATTTGACATCTTAGCTCTTAAATAACAAAGCTCTTAGCAAAAAATTTAAGTGGTCCTAAGTAATGTTTCTGCCAACTTATGTACTGTCAATGTCCAGCCAATAATAACTGCATTTCAGGAGAAGAAAAATAGCAATGCAATGTCATTTTTATTAGTGAGGTCACTAGTTCCTGTGGAGACATCATTTTGGGAAAACTTTGGCCTTCTATGATGTTTATGAAAACCTCTTGACTAGAAGTGTGATTCACCTAAATTTGTCCCAGAAAAACCACCCATACGCATAGGCACACTGAGCATTAAAGTTAGTGTTTCATAAAGATACCATAAAGAAATACTTTCTTTTCTCTCACTAATGGAAGATCATGGAATTACATCTCCATAAGTTTTTCATGATAAGCTGATCTTCAGGGCCCCTTACATTCCACTTCTATGGTTTTCTCTTTCAGGGACACCTTTTATTCATATAGTTCTTAAAGCCCATAACTTCTCTGTGCCTCTTGCTTGTTTTAAAATTCATTCCCCATATGATTTCCCAAACTTTTGTATCACTACATCCATTAGAGAAAGAAACCTGTCTCTAGAACCATAACTCAAAATGGTGCCCCTCATCTGGAATTTGGTAGGCTGACTATGGCACCATTACAATGGCTCTATTATGCCATCAACAAATTAGGCTCTTTCTATCTTCCTGCTCTGCCATTTTTAATGTGGAGCTCTTGTCACTGGGTTTGCAGTATGGCTGCTGTGCCTCCACTAATTGTGTTTATCTTTCATGAAGGAAGAAGGGAAAAGGGAAAGAGCCATTGTTTTATAAATCTTCCCTTTTTAACAAGCCATCAGGACATCCCCTCCCAATGATTTCCCTTATATCTCAGAAACCAGACGTGGGTCACATGACCCAGCTGAAATGGAATCTGGGCATAATGCTACCCCTGACCTCCAAATTGGAGTTCTGTAACCAGAAAAGATGGGGAAAATGGATATTAAGTAGGCAGTTAGCAAGACCTGTCACTATCACTAAGTCATAAGTAACTCAGAAAATATTTGTATTTTAAAGGGCAACAAAGCCTTAAGTCAAAGAAATAAACCTTGGATAGTAGAATTTCAGGCCTTTGCTACTGTGCACTTAGTCTCTGTATCTCAGGATGAGAAACTCTGCTGCCTCTCAGCTCTCACTGTGTAGAATACATGCCTACTCTGGTTGCAAGTTGGAGCCTGCTTAGATAAGAAACCACACACTCCCAATGTGAAGCTTAAATCCCCCTGGCTCAGCCCCAGCTATGCTTTAGGAAATGATGTTCCTAATCAGAGTCTTGAAAACAGAAAGATCCTCTCAAATCCCTGCTTTTATTTTGGAAAAGTGTTAGAACACTTACCTTGAATTGTATTTTCTGTGGTCAGTTAACTGGTTTAATCTGATTGAAATTCTAATGCAATCCATACATGCTTCATTTAAAAAATGGCAACATGGGGGCGCCTGGGGGCACAATCAGTTAAGTGTCCCACTCTTGATCTCAGCTCAGGTCATAACCTCACGGTTCATGAGTTTGAGCCATGGGGCTGTGCTCTAATGGTACGGAGTCTGCTTGGGATTCTGTCTCTCCTCTGTGCCCCTCCCCAGCTTCTGTGTGCATGCTCTCTCTCTCTCTCTCAAAATGAATAAATACACATAAAAATTTAAAAATGACAACATGTATTTAATGTAAGAGCTTAATAAAATTAAATTCTTACTAAACTTCAGTGATTACTGAGGTCTGTTTTTTCTGTCTTTTCCTGTCTGGCACTTACATTCTCTAGGGGAGAAAACCCTAAAGGAGAGAAGGATGGATGCCTTCCTGGCCTCATGCTTAGTGTTGAGAGAATGGGAAGCAAAACTCTAGGATGAGTAGGCTTGGATATATGTGGAAAATAGTGATTTCACCTGAAATAGGGTTGTTGATTAGGTCTTGAGACTGAGAACAAGAGAAACTAGATTTCCCCCCCTGTTTTTAGGGACATAGAAGGAGAACTGTGAAGAAAGAACACAGAAGGCTCAGTGCTAGGAAAGGTTAGAGGGGAAAAGGATGCTTTGTGTGATGAAGACAGGCATCAGGTAAAAAAAAGATCCTGGAAAGGCCTAATAAGGAGTGAGAAATTGCTAGGTCAGAGTTTTAGAAACAAAGTCCAAATCAGAGTTGGGGCCACAGTCCCTGCTTTCTACTCCCCTAGAGCTTAGAGGGATCTGGGTGGCACTCATGGCCTTCCCATGAGCTTGTAGGACTTTATGGAATTGTGTGTCATTATAAGTGCACTGAATATTTAAAGTTTGGGGAAAGATTAATGTCACACTTAGTATTGCTGCTTAACAAATCATCCCAAATTAGTGGCATAAATAACAACCACTACTTTATTATGTTTACAGCTTCTGGGCTTCAGGAATTCAGACAAGGCACAGTGGAGATGGTTTGTCTCTGATCCTCAGCTAGTTTGGGGTAACTTGAGTGGCTGGGGGCTTGAATCATCTGGAAGCTTTTTCCCTCACTGGAGTTTAGGATGGGCTAACTCAATGACAGGGTTCAGCAGGATTGTTGATCAGAGGACCAACACCTGGCTCTCCATGTGGCTTGGGCTTCTCACAGTATGATGTCTGGGTTCTGAGAGGGGAAGTCCCAAGAGGAAGCCTCTGAATGATGCAAGTGCTCCCAGAGAGCCAGGTCAAGCTTCATTTATGATCTTGTCTCAGAAATAATCACATAGCATCATTTTCATCTTTATCTTATGGTCAAAGCACTTAAAAGCCTGTCTAGATTCAAGGAGTTTTAGAGTGGCCCCTCCTGATGGAAGGAGTGTAAAAGAATTTCAGGACTTTAAACAAACAAACAAACAAACACCCACTTCCTGAACTTGCAGTTGAAATCTTGACTATACATTCTTCCAGCTACATGATCTTGAGCAAAAGACAAAACTTCTCTGACCTCTAATTTCCTCATCTATCAAATAGTAGGTTTAGGGGATGGCTAAATGAGATAAACTTACATCGAAGCAATCTAGCACATTGCCTAGAACATGAGGTGTTGTTCGACATTGCTTGAGCCTAAAGCTGAAGAATGCTTGGGGAAAACCAAGCTTAAAGTAAGGGTTATTTTCTCAGACGTAGAATCAGGGATTAAATTGAATGATGTACTGTGCTTTTAACAAACATACACCTATATTAAATACCTACTATATGCCAGGCATTTCCTCCTAGTCAGGAACATTCCTTATTTGAGAGTTATATTTGCATCCCAAAATGCCAGAGATGATATTTTAGGTGGTTTTGGACACAAATATTTTTCTAAGCGTCTTCTTCCTTCAAATATAAATACTGTCCAGAAGTGAACTTTTGCAGGTTTTTTGTGCATTCTTCCACTCTTACTCTCTTTGCACCTTTTGCAAGAATTTTGTTTTTTCCATTTTTTTAATCTATTAAGTTTCTTGCATCCTTAAAATATGGGATTGACTTAGTTGTAATTTTCTGGAAAAGTGAAGAACACTGTGCTCAGATGAAGTCCTCATTTGGAGATGTTTTTCTCTGAGCAAAGAGCAGTGGCTCCTGGATACCATACTATTTTGGTGAATTGATACAACAATTTTAATTAAAGAGAGTGATGAGTGTTCTGAGGAGGCTCTCAGGAGAGTCTGATATGACAAAAGAGTTTGTGCTGAAATATCACACATACCTTGCCCTTTAAGGAGCAGTGATCATGGGTAATACTTTTACCTATATACTGAAGATTACCAGGAGGAAGAGCTAGTGTGGATGAGGGAGAATTCCCACAATTCAACAAGTGACATTTCTGGTGAAAAGGTTTCTGCTTTGAGGGAACCCCAAATTGAGACGTCAAACGTCCTGGCTGAGTTTAACTAGGAATTCAGATCTGCCCAAGGGAAGGAGTCCCCTCATTCCAACTCTAGTATCTATTGCCTTGCACTGATTGTCATGGGAGCTGAGGACCCACCTGAACAAAGAACTCAAATTGTGTCCTCAAGGTGGGATAGTCTTACAAAAATGTTACCCAATGGACCAGAATAGGGAATAGGGTTCCTGAGAGAGAATTTACCTTAAAAGAAGGAGTCTGCTGTGATTCATTTATTCATTCAACAGATAAACAAATCAGATATTTATTGAGAGTCTGCTATGTTACAGATACAGTTCTATATGCTAGGGATACATCAATGAATAAAAGGAACAAAAATCTTTGTACCGATGGGTTTATAATCTAGTGGAAGAAGATAGATAATAAACAATTAAAATAATAAAAAGTCAATTTTAGGTTATTTTAGGAGATATTAAGGGCAAGGGTAGAATAAATAAGGGAGATTAGCAGTACAAGCAAACAGGGAGATGGTATTAACATATGGGTTGGGTGGTGTCTTGGTCTACTTGGGCTGCCATAACAAAATACCACAGGCTGGGTGGCTTAAACAACAGACATTTATTTTCTCACAATTATGGAAGCCAAAAGTCTATGATCAAGGTGCTAGAAAATTTGGATTCTAGTGAGAGCTCTCTTCCTGTCTTGTAAATGGGTTTTTGATATGTCCTCATCTGGCTTTTCCTCTTTGCGCATGGGTGGCAAGAGTGAGAGCGAGTGAGAGAGAGTGTGTGAATGAGCTCTGGTGTCTCTTCCTCTTCTTATAAGGAACACCATTCCTATTGCATTAAAGCCTCACTTTTATGGCCTCATTTAACCTTTATTAATTTTATTACTTTCTTATGGGCCCTATCTCCAAATATAGTCACATTGGGGATTAAGGCTTCAACATATAAATTTAGGGGGGGTAGTAATTCAGTCCATAACAAGTAGCTTGGGTAGGCGTCTTTTGCAAGGTGACATGTAAGCAAATATGTGAAGGAAGTGAGCAAGTTATCCATGTGACTCTCTGAGGGAAGGCAATTCCAGGAAGAGGGAACAGCTGGTACAAATGTCCTGACAGGACCTGCCTGTCCTGACAGGAGTGTTCAAGAAATCGTGAGGACATCTGTATGAGTGAAGTGGCGGTTGTCAAGGGAGGTGTAGGAAATGAGATTAAGGAGAAAAAAGTGGGCTAGGTCGTGTAGGGCCTTCTAGGCCTTTTAGAGTATTGTGAGAACATTGCCTTCTACAATGGGAAACATGTAAAACCAGGCTCAACAACATCTAAATGTTGGGTGTGGAGCAGTGATTTTAGGTATAGATGGCATGGGAACCCTTACTTGACAATGTCCTGATCCAAATACCCTTGTGGTCCTCTGTCGAATGAAGCCATATGCTAGAAAGAACAAAGGACTGTGATTATTGGCCAAAACTAAAACAAAACCAGTCATTAAAGTATGTAATCTGCTGTGGCCCAAGTAAGCTGTCTGTGAGGGCCATGTAACAGAGCACAAATCATAGGGAGAGAAGTCATTTTTTTGCCTCACCTCAGAGAAGACTGGAAGTGTCAGAGGGGACTGTAGCTAGTGCTGAGACTGCTCAGTGGAGGCGAGGCCACGTGTTGGTAGAGGACCATCCCAGTAAATACAAGGATCTTGTTGCAGAAAGAATCAGATGGCCCAGGGTAGAAATAAGAGTAGAGAAACAGACTGCTGTGTTTATAGGAGTTGGAATATATGAGAAAAATGGCATCTCAAATTTGTGGTGAAAGAAGAAGTAATTTAACAAATGATGCTAAGACACTTGGTTAATGATGTGGAAAAATTCATTTGGAGCTCTATTTAAATCTAGATAGATTAAATATTTTAATACTTGAAGTAAAAAATATTGTCAGAGGAGCTATAGGTACATGTCTTAGGCTACGAAGGACTTCCTAAGCATTACCTCAGGAGAAATCAGAAGGTTTAAAAAGACTGAAAATTTGACCATGAAGAGGTTTAGAAGTTCTCTATGGCAAAAACACTGTAAAGATATTTGTAAAAATGGAAAAATATATTTGTATCAGCCACAATGGAGAGAGATTAATATCCTTAGCATTTCAAGAGTTATGAATAAATAAGAAACATAAAAATAAATAAAAATGGATTAAGGTTGTGAGTAGTAAACTTATTAATGAAGAGACACATGAATCATCAAAACATGTGGAACAAATAAATTTAACTTAAAATAATAATGAGATATCCTTTCTCAGAAGAGCAAGAATAAAAAGACTGCAGACACATGGTCTTGGCCGAGATGTGGGAAAGCCGGCACCTTTTTTACATGCTGCACGTTGTTACTGATCGAATTATCCTGCTGAGAAATTTGCCAATATATATCATATCCATGTGTATATTATTTAGTTCCAAAATTCCACTTCCAGTCATTACCTCAAGGCAATGATTCAATATACATGGAAAGATGGGTAGACAAGAATGTTAACTTTTATACTGTTTATGCAAAATAAAAACAGAATAATCTAAATGTCTAGCAATAAAAGATGACACATAAATTAAGGTGTCTCTAAACTTGAATACTATGCAGTAATTAAGAGTATGATAAAGTGGAGCATTTGGGTGACTCAGCAGGTTAAGAGTCCGACTCTTGGTTTCAGCTCAGGTCATGAGCTCATAGTTTGTGAATTTGAGCCCTGCTTTGGGCTCCATGCTGACAGCATGGAGCCTGCTTGGAATTCTCTCTTTCCCTCTCTCTGCCTCTTCCCTGTTATCTCTGTCTCTCTCTGTCTCTGTCTCTCTCTCAAAGTAAATAAACATTTAAAAATAAAAAGAATATGATGATAGAGCTATATATTAATATGAAAATTTTCTTTAAATAATTGTGAGTAGAAGATACAACTCACAAACCTCCAAGTACTCTGCAGTATAATCCCAGGTGTTTGCATGTATATACTTGCCTAGAAAAAGTGATAAAGTGATAACAATATTCTTTCTGAGTGATGTTACTATGTCTGATTTTTTTAAAAAAAATGTTTTATTTTTGCTTATCTGTATTACCTATTTAATTTAAAATGAAGTTTTATAACATGAATAATAAAGAAATATTTTTAAAAATTAAAATTTAAGTTATATGTTTAAACTACTGAGTTTTTATATGTCTAATATTGAAACATTTCTGATATTTCTCATGTTGAGGTTTTCTCAGGTCTAACTGATTTGATTTTTTTAAATGTTTATTTCCTTATCCTGAGTGAGAGAGATAGAGAGTGTGAGCAGGTGAGGGATAGAGAGAAAGAGAGGGAGAGAAAATCCCAAGTAGGCTTCAAGGTATCAGAACATGTCACATGGTTTGTGAGACCATGACCTCAGCTGAAGTCAAGAGTCAAATGCTTAACTGACTGAGCCACCTGGCACTCCTGATTTGATTTTTAAAACAATATTATGTCAAGAAATTCTTGTGTTTTACATACACTTAGTATTTCCTCTGGCTGTCAGTTTGAATCTATCTCATTCTTAAAAATTTTTTAATGTTTATTTATATTTGAGAGAGAGAGAGACAGCACAAGTGAGGGAGAGGCAGAGCGGGAGGGAGACACAGAATCTGAAGCAGGCTCCAGGCTCTGAGCTGTCAGAACAAAGCCTGACACGGAGCTTGAACCCACAAACCTTGAGATCAAGACCTGAGCTGCAGTCAGAGGCTTAACCAACTGAGCCACCCAGGCACCCCAGCCTCTATCTCATTCTTATGATCAAAGTATTAATCTCTCTGATGTTTGACATCATAATAATATTGGAAGGAGCAAGAGGAGCAGTTAGAACAGAAGCTAGGATTATACTTCTTCGGAAGCTGACTGAAGCAGAAAAAGTCATCTGTGGGAATATAGGCTCTTTTTTTGTAATAACTTTATAAAGATGCAATTCACATATGTAATTCACCCATTTAAAGCAAAAAAAGTCAATGTGTTTTAGAATAGAATTGTGCAACATAACCATAATCAATTTTAGAGCATTTTAATTACTTTAAATAAAAACCCCATACTCTTAGCAGTCAACTTTCATTTCCCTCAAGTCTTCCACCTCTTTGCAAACACTCTATAGATTTGCCTATTCTGGAAATACCATATAAATGGAACCATACAATATCTGGTCCTTTGTGACTGGCTTCTTTCATTTAGCATAATGTTTTCAAGGTTCGTCCATATTGTAGGATGTATCAGTGCTACATTCCCTTTTATTGCTGAATATTATTATTCATTTTATTCATTATTATATTATTATTTCTAAATAACATTACATTGAATAGGTATACCACATTTCATTTATCCATTCACCAGTTCATGGACATTTGTACTATTTGCACTTTTGGGTATTATGAATAATTCTGCTATGAAAATTTTTGTATAAGTTTTTGTGTGGAATGTAGCTAGTATTTTGATTACTAATTAAATCTCATTTCTTGTTATACATCTGTTCTGATTTTCTTTCTTTTGAATCATTTTTGGTAGTTTGTACCTTTCTAGGAGTTTGTGTATTTTATTTATGTAATTTATTGGGAACATGGGCTTTTGAAAAATATTTGGAGTATAAAGCAGAAGACAGGAGAATAGAGGAATATTGTGTAGCAGCCTTGAGATCCCTCTTGTAATTCCTAAAGTATTTAATAAAGTGACTGATGTCATAAAATCTTGAGCATGACCTGATTTTGGAGGGAATAGGAATGACAACAATAGCCAAAGGCAGAAACAAAAGAAACAACAACACAGAGATCAAAGTAATTTTAGATTGAGCTGAATTAATTAACAAGAATGCTCTTGCCATATATTCTGGATTTAAGCAACTGGTTTTGCTGCTCGGTTGTTTGACTAAAACTTGTACTTAACAGTGGCCTCTATGAAATGAAGTTAAGATGCTTAGAAATACCTTGATATGATGTGAAATAAGGAATTCAAAGGCTTCGAGAAATGAGAATGTTGGAGTGGATTTATTATGTGTAACTGGCTTACCCAACAAACAACTATTTCCCCCGAGGAGGCCTAGAAAATATTCCCTTCACTATGGCAATAAAAAATAAATTGGTAGGGTCAAAGCAGCATCTTTGAAAAGCACTGTATTGATGGTGCTCTGTAGGCAAGGGACAAAGACAGGAAATGCAACCATTGAAATGGAGTGGTTGAGGCAAAGGCCTAGTAATAATAGCACTTCGTCCCTAGATGCCCATTGAGTGTGGTTACCATAATGGGCAACAAACCCAGTGCTTGTCAGAATGGCTTAACCCACAGAGATCTTTGGTGGAGGCTAATTGATTATGGTGTCTCTAGGACTGAAATAAATGGCAGTTCACTAAAATTGTTCCTGATCTGTATAATTTAGAATCCTTTTTGTCTGGTGAACAGAGACTGAGTCATAATATTAGAGAGTATGAGATCCTCTTTCAGTTTCTAGCATTTATTTATTTTTCTTTTTTTTCTAAATTTTAATTTAAATTCTAGTTAACATACAATGCAATATTGGTTTCAGGAGTAGAATTCAGTGATTCATCATTAATATACAATAGACAGTGTTCATCATAACAAGTGCCCTCCTTAATACCCATCACCCATCTAGCTCATCTTCCACACACCTCCCTCCAACAACCCTCAGTTTGTTCTCTATCTTCAAAAGTCTCTCGCAGTTTGTTTCCCTCTCCCCCTTGATTTTACAATCAAGTGATATATCCAAAACATATAAAGAACTTATACAGCTCAACACTAAAAAAACCAAATAATCCAATTAACATCAAGTGATATATAATTTATATATATTGAAGTGCACATTTTATTTATTTATCGTTTATTTAGCCACTTTTTAAATTTTATTTATTTATTTATTTTTTTAATGTTTATTTATTTTTGAGAGAGAGAGAGAGAGCAAGCACGAGCAGGGATGGGGCAGAGAGAGAGGGAGACACAGAAACCGAAGCAGGCTCCAGGCTCTGAGCTGTCAGCACAGAGCCCGATGCGGGGCTCGAACCCACAAACTGTGAGATCGTGACCTGAGTCGAAGTCAGGCGCTCAACCGACTGAGCCACCCAGGCGCCCCTATCCACATTTTTTAAAATATAGTTTACTGTCAAGTTAGCTAACATAGTGTATACAGTATGCTCTTGGTTTTGGGGATAGATTCCTGTGATTCATCGTTTACATACAACACACAGTGCTGATCCCAACAAATGCTCTTCTCAGTACCCATCACCCATTTTCCTCTCTCCCCCACGCCCCCATCAACCCTCAGTTTGCTCTCTGTATTTCAGAGTCTCTTATGGTTTGCCTCCCTTTCTGTTTGAAACTATTTCTCCCCCTACCCTTTCCCCGTGGTTTTCTGTTAAGTTTCTCAAGTTCCACATATGAGTGAAAACATATGATATCTGTCTTTTTCTGACTGACTTATTTCACTTAGCATAATACCCTCCAGTTCCATCCATGCTGTTGCAAATGGCAGGATTTCATTCTTTCTCATTGCAAAGTAGTATCCCATTGTATATATAAACCATATCTTCTTTATCCATTCATAAGTTGATGGACATTTAGGCTCTTTTCATAAATTAAAAATAGAACTACCCTATAACCCAGCAATAGCACTACTAGGAATTTATCCAAAGGATATAGGAGTGCTGATTCATAGGGGCACATGCACCCCAATGTTCACAGCAGTGCTTTCAACAATAGTCAAATTATTTATCCACATTTTAAGTGAATCATTCAACGAGGTTCGACTAATAAAAGCCTCAGTCAGGAGAGCATATAATATATCCATTACCTCAGAAAGTTTCCTTGGGCTACTCTCCTTATCATTAGTCCCATTCTCTTCCTCAGGCAACCACTGATCTGGTTTCTTTTCTTTCTTTCTTTCTTTCTTTTCTTATTATTTTTTTTAAATTTAAATTCAAATCAGTTAACATACAGTATAGTCTTGGTTTCAGGAGTACAACCCAGTGACTTCTCTGCCCATTTCGTAATTGGATTATTTGTTTTTTTGGGTGTTGAGTTACATAAGTTCTTCATAGATTTTGGATACTAACCCTTTATTAGATATGTCATTTGCAAATATCTTCTCTGTAGGTCGCCTTTTAGTTTTGTTGATTGTTTCCTTTGCTGTGCAGGAGCTTTTTATCTTGATGAAGTCCCAATAGTTCATTATTTGCTTTTGTTTCCCTTGCCTCTGGCAACCTGTCTACTAAGAAAATCCTATGACCAAAGTCACAGAGGTTGTTGCCTGTGTTCTCCTCTAGGATTTTGATGGTTTTGTCTCACATGTAGGTCTTTCATCCATTTTGAATTTATTTTTGTGTGTGGTGTAAGAAAGTGGTTCAGTTTCATTCTTCTGCATGTTGCTGTCCAGTTTGCCCAGCACCATTTGTTGATGAGACTGTCTTTTTTTCCATTGGATATTCTTTCCTGCTTTGTTGGAAGATTAGTTGGCCATACATTTGTGGGTCCATTTCTGGGTTTTCTATTCTGTTCCACGGGTCTATGTGTCTGTTTTTGTGCCAGTACTACACCGTTTTGATGACTACAGCTTTACTATATAGCTTGAAATCCGGACTCATGATGCCTCCAGTTTTGTTTCTCTTTTTTAGGGTTGATTTGGCTATTTGAGGTCTTTGTGATTCCATACAAATTTTAGACTGTTTTTTCTAGCTCTATGAAAAATTCTGGTGGTATTTTGATGGGGATTGTATTAAATGTGTAGATTGCACAGACATTCAACAATGTTTGTTCTTCTACTCCATGAGCATGGAACGTTTTTCATTTCTTTGTGTCCTCTTCAACTTATTTATAAGTGTTCTATATTTTTCAGAGTACATATCTTTTACCTCTTCAGTTAGGTTTATTCCTAGGTATCTAATTGTTTTTGGTGCAGTTGCAAATGGGTTTGATTCCTCAATTTCTTTTTCTGCTGTTTCATTATTGGTGTATAGAAATGCAACTAATTCTGTACATTGATTTTATATCCTGCGACTTTGCTGAATTCATGTATTAGTTCAACCAATTTTGGTGGAGTCTTTTGGGTTTTCCACATAGAGTATTATGTCATCTGCAAATAGTGAAAGTTTGACTTCTTCCTTGCTGATTTGTATACCTTTTATTTCTTTTTGTTGTCTGATTGCTGAGGCTAAGACTTACAATGCTATGTTAAATAACAATGGTAAGAGTGGACATCCTTGTCTTGTTCCTGACAGTAAGGAGAAGGCTCTCTGTTTTTCCCCACTGAGGATGATACTAGCTGTGGGTCTTTTGTATATGGCCTATATGATGTTGAGGTATGTTTCATTTATTCTTACTTTGTTGAGGGTTTTTATCAAGAATGGATGTTGTATTTTGTCAAAAGCTTTTTCTGCATCTATTGAGAGGATCACATGATTCTTATCCTTTATTTTATTAATGTGGTGTATCACATTGATTGGTTTGTCTTAACTCCTAGCCTTTAAACAATTCATACATCTAGAGCCTCTTTCATACTGCAGTTGGATTGGGTCATTTAAAATCAAGCCTGAGCTCTGGTTGGTGGATGAAGATATTTAAGGGAACACATTCCCTTAATCCAGTGCTGGAAACTTCAGCACAGGAATAGAGAGTAAAAAGGAAATTGTGGACCAAGGCTACCTCAAGGTCATTAAGACAAACCAGTCCTACTGGACTATAGACAGCTTATAAGAGCCTACCAATGGGGTTGTTGAATCTGCTCAGATGGGTGAAACTTGCCTCTAAAATAGCTCCTGATTATAATGACCATCACTTGGTATATCTGCAGTTTTCCCTGGTTGTTATGATTGACTTAACACAATCTATAAACTAATGGTGGAGATAATTTTAAGTTGGTCTGTCTTTGGAGACTTATCTGTTATAAGGTTACAATTTCAAGACCCTTTCAATAAGCCCACCTCAACATTTGACACTATGGTTTGTACACAGCAGGTGATCAGTAACTCCTTGTTAGTTCATTATCTTTTGTTTTTTTTTTTTTGTTTTTATAAACGTTTTACTTTTTTAAGTTTATTTATTTATTTTTGAGAGAGACAGTGCTCAAGTGAGTGAGTGAGGGGCAGAGAGAGAGGGAGACATGTGAAGCCTGATGTGGGGCTCAAACTCATGACCCACGAGATTATGACCTAAGCCAAAATCCAGAGTCAGACGCTTAACTGACTGCGCCACCCAGGTGTCTCAGATCATTATCTCTTTAAGACAGGACCATGTTGAAATCTTAGTCAACCAAGAACTTGTCCCAGTTCCAAAGTAATATACACATTTTTTTTGTTATTACAAAAAAACCATTCTTATTGTTGAAAATTTGAGAAATGAAAGGAAAACTGAAGAAGAAAATAACAATAACTCCTATAACACACTCAGAGATAATTACTATTAAGTTTTTGGTATATATTTCATTTTAGTCTTTGTTACTTCCCTCCCCCAAACACAAAATTAGATAGATCACCCTGTTTACTTCTATACCCATGATTTCTGACAATAGAGATCAAGTTCCATGAAACAATAGCTCATCACATGGATATACTTTAATTTTTAAAATATATTATTCTATTGTTTAATAGACATTTGTCCTGATACTTAAAAAATTATAGATAGCAAACATCTTTAGGCATAAATCTTGTCCATATTTTTAATCTTTTCTGTAGGGTGAAACTCTAGAAGGAGAATTACCTGGTCAAAAGAGATAAATATATTTAAGAACTTGATGAATTTTGCAACATCATTTTCTAGAAAGTTTGTACTAATTATCCTCCTAACATTATATTTTGCTAACTTCATTAGTACTTAGTGTTTTCTTTTATCTTTTAATTCTTTGTTAATTTGGTAGATAAAAATGGAAACTTGTTGTATCAGTAAACCACTCCAAAGCATAGTAAGTTAAAACAATGATTTATTATTTCTTATGATTCTGTGAGCTGACAATCTAGGGCTATGTAATTCTTTTCCTGGTGTTAGATCATTTATGCATCTGCAGTTCTGTGACAGCTCAACTGGGGCTGAAGAAGCTAAGATAGCTTCACTCAAATGTCTAGAAGTTATTTCTAGCTGTTGGCTGAATCACCTTTTTTCTTCCCATCATGGTTTCTAATTCTGCAATACATGTAGACTGAGCTTCTTCACATACTCAAGACTCTAAATTGATGGCAAGATATAAAAGCAGGGCCCCATAAGGCATAAGCTCCAGAACTAGCACAAAGTAATTTCTACCACATTCTTTTGGTCTAAGCAAATAAGGCTATCCCAGCTTCAAGGGATAGGGAAATAGATTTCATTTCTTCATGAAAATAGTATCAAAGTCACATTGCAAAGAGGCATGGACCCAGAGAAATATGATTCATTGGGCCAATATTACTATCTATCATACTTGTTATTCAATTTGATTATTTTCAATCATGAATGAGGTTATTTTTCTAGCCATTTGCCTTTCTTCTGTTTTAGATTGTCCTTTGGACATTTTTATATCACATCTTAGAGTTATCTTACCAATTTTAAGAACTTAGATATTATGGGTATTAATTTTAGTCTATCATATTTGTTGCAAATATTTTTCTCAATTTCTTGATTTACTTTTCATGTTGTGTATCTTTTTCCTTGTAATTTTAAAAATTACTTTGAAACTTAAGATACCTTTCTTTACTCAAAAATCAAATACCTATTCTTCTAATTTTTATGTGGTTTGATCATTTATGTTTAACTTTTTAATCTATTGAAGTTTATTTTGGTACATGAAATGATAATAGTTTAATGTGATTTTCTTATATAATTGTCAATTTCAACTCTATACTTCTTATGGAAAAATCCATCCTTTCCCAACTGATTTGTAACACCTGCTCAATCATATGGCAAATACTTAGCATTTCAGAGTTTTGTTCTTTTATTATTTTTTTTCTGTTTTACTGCTCTATCTATAAATCTTTTACCAGTCTCGTTATTTCAATTATTTGAGATTTATAAATAGCTTTAATATCTAGAAGAGCAAGCCTACTATCATTTCTCTTCAAAAGTTTTCTTGCTTATTTTTTACCTGTTTATAATTCCAGATGAACTTTAGAAATGTATTGTCAAATTAAAACCAAACCTCAAGAGATTATGATCAGGACTACATTACCCTTCATTCAGGAAGAATGGACATCTTTATAAGATTAAGTCTGCCCAACCAGGAACATGATATTCAAATCTTCTTTCATTTCTCTTAATAAAAGAAGCTTTTTTACATATAGGATCCAAACATTTATTATAAATTACTTCTAGGGTATTTTTTAAAGACTGTGTTATTGTGTTTCCATTATATTTTTAGCTGCTTATTAACAAAACTATTGATTTCTTGATAATTACCCTGCGTCCAGCCACTTCTTAAAATGTGGTTATTAATTCTAATAATTTTCATATCGATTCTCTTGCTTTAACTAGGTGTGCAATCCTGATGTTTGAAAATAATAAAAATTCTTTCTTCCGCTTGCCAATAATTGTACCTCTTTTTTTGGCTTAATGCCTTATTGTATTGGCTAGAAATTCCAGAACAATATAAGATAGAACTTGTCCGGTTTTGCAAGCAATAATAAAGAGGTTTTGTAATCAGAAACTCATTCCAATGTTTCAAATTTTTATTCTATAATATGTAATATGTATGTATTTTCCTTTTTTCCTTTTACTTTTCTGTGTTTTATTTATCAATATTTATGATTTGTGATTTTCTCTCATATTTGTGATTTTCCCTGGGTCATATCTAAATTTTCTATGTTTAACTTAAAACATGTGGAAATGTACCTCATCTTTTGGGAAGGGGTTGAATCTCATGACTAATTGGCAGGATTTACTCACACTTCTCACTGGTTATAATTTCATTTTTGCTTGCTTTCCAGTGTGCAGTACTCAGCCTTTTATTTGTTATGGAAATTAGGTCTTTATCTGACATAAAACCCGCATCTGGCTCAACTGACATTTACTTCCCAGTAGCAAACAGGTTCACTACCAAAAAGACCTTTCTAGACCTACCATCCCTCTTTTATTCCACTTCTCTATTACTCTTAACAGCAAAACTTTCTGAAAGGCTAGTTCATGCGTCGTCTACACTTTTTCAGCTCATATGTTCTCTTTAACCTATTTCAGTCTGGGTTAAATCTTTAATCCCCATTATGAAATTGAAACTGTTCTTATCAAGGACCCCATCACCTCCACACTGTTGAACCCAGTGGTCAATTTTCATCTCTCATCCTACTCATGCTACCCACTGTTTCAATGGCATTGGAAACTCTCCTTCATCCTCTCCTTCTCAATTGTTTCAAGGATGCCACACACTCTTCTAGATTTTGTCCTACCTCCCTTACTACTCCCTCTCAGTTTCATTTGTTGTTCTTCACCACTTGCTGAATCAAAAAAAAAAAAAAGTCATGGCAGATTCCTCCTGGGTGGTTCAGTTGGTTAAGCATATATCTCTTGATTTTGGCTCAGGTCATGATCTTGGTTTGTGAGTCTGAGCCCCAGGTCCTCTCTTTCCCTCTCTCTCTGCTCCCCTCTGCATGTGCTCTCTCTCTCTCTCAAAATAAACCTTAAAACAACATGGTAAAATATACACAACATAAAATTTACCATTTTCACCATTTTAAAGTGTACAATTCAGTGACATTAAGTAAAAGTACAGTGTTGTACAATCATCATCTCTATCCATTTCCAGAACATTTTTATCACCCCAAACAGAAATTTTGTACTCACTAAGTCCTAACCCCTCATTCTTGCCTCCCCCTACTACCTGGCACCCTTTATTCTACTTTCTGTCTGTATAAATTTGCCTATTCCAGGTACCTCATATAAGTGGAATCGTACAATATTTGTCCTTTTGTGTCTGGCTTCTTTCACTGTCTTCAAGATTCATCCATATTGTAGTACGTATCAGATTTTCATTCCTTTTTATGATTAAATAATATTTCACCACTATATATTTTGTTTATCCATTCATTGCATTTTGTTTATTTATTCATCTGTTGACGGACATTTGCATTTGAGTTGTTCCCACCTTTTGGCTATTATGAATAACACTGCTATGAATATTGGTTTACAAATATCTATTTGATTCTCTTCTTTCAATTTGTTTGGGTCTATGCCTAGGAGTTGAATTGCTGGATCATATAGCAACACTCTGTGTAACTTTCTGAGGAATTGCCCAATGGCTTTCCACAGTGGCTGCACCATTTTACATTTAATTCCCACCAGCAATGCATGAAGGTTTCAAAATTTCCACATCCTTGCCAACATTTGTTATTTTCCCTTTTTTAAAAATATAGCCATCTTAATAGGTGTTAAGTGGTATCTCATTGTAGTTTTGATTTGGATTTCCATAATGACTAATGATGTTGAGCATTTTTCATTTACCAATTGGTTCTTTTTATATTTTCTTTGGAGAAATGTCTATTCAAATCCTTTGCCCATTTTTAATTGAGTTATTTGTTTTTTGTTGAGATGTAGGGGTTCTTTATTTTTTCTGGATATTAATCTCTTATCAGATGTATTATTTGTAAATATCTTTTCCATTCTGTGGCTTGTATTTTCATGCTCTTGATAGTGTCCTTCAATGCACAGAAGTGTCCAAGTGGGGGGGAAGGGGCAGAGGGAGAGAAAGAATCTCAAGCAGGCTCCATGCTCAGCATGAGGCTTGACATGGGGCTCGATTTCATGACCCTGGGATCATGGTCTGAGCTAAAATCAAGAGTTGGATGCTCGACCATCTGAGTCACTCAGGTCCCCCAATGCACACAAGTTTTTAGTTTGATGAAGTCTATTCTGCTTATTTTCTCTTTTGTTGCTTGTGGTTTTGGTATCATATCTAAGAAATCATTGCCAGATCCGATGCCATAAAGATTTTCCCTTATGTTTTCTTTCAAGTATTTTATATTTCTACTTCTTAAGGTTGGGTCTTTGATGTATTTTGAGTTAATTTTTGTATATGATGTAAGCATCCAACTTCATTCTTTTACATGTGGATATCCAGTTTTACCAGCACCTTTTTGATTTTTTAAATATTATAACATGCTTCAGCACATTCTTTGATCCACTGCTCCTCTATAACCTCGATATCTAGATGACTTCCCTTGGTGATCCCATTCAGAGTCTTGTGGCTTTAAGAGTTTCCATATACTGGTGTTTCCTGGATTATATTCCCAACCTAAATCTCTTCTCTTGAACTCCAGATTTGCACATCTAAGTTGTTACATATATCATCCCCTACAACTTCAGACTCATATACAAATTCTACACTTCCAATTTGAGTATTATAACTCCTTTTGTAATTTTTTTTTATGTTTATTTTTGAGAGACAGAGAGAGATGAAGCATGAGTTGGGGAGGAGCAGAGAGAGAGGGAGACACAGAATCCGAAGCAGGCTCCAGGCTCTGAGCTGTCAGCAAAGAGCCTGCTGCGGGGCTTGAACTCACAAACTGTGAGATCATGACCTGAGCCAGAGTCAGATGCTTAACTGACTGAGCTGCCCAGGTGCCCTTCGGTATTATATCTCTTAATGTGTTCACTTTATTACATCAAAAACAAAATAAACTCAAAGTGGACTGAAGACTGAAATATAAGACCTGAAACCATAATGCTCCTAAAAGAAACCATAGGCAGTAAACTCTTGGACATTGCCTGAGCAATATTTTTCTGGATATGTGTCTCCCCAGGCAAGGGAGACAAGAGCAAAAATAAACAGCCAGCACTGCATCAAACTAAAAAGCGTTTGCAAAGCAAAGGAAACCATCAGCAAAATGAAAGGCAGCCTACTGAATGGGAGAAGATATTTGCAGATGATATATCCAATAAGGGGTTAATATGTAAAATATATAAAGAACTCATACCACTAAACACTAAAAAACCCCCAAATAATCTGATTTAAAAACTGGCAGAGGACCCAAATAGGAAATTTTCCAAAGGAGACATACAGATGGCCAACAGACACATGAAAAGTTGCTCAACATCCACTAATCACCAGGGAAATGCATATCAGAACCCCACTTGATATTGCCTCACACCAGTCAGAATGGCTAGTCTCAAAAAGACAAGAACTAACAAGTATTGGTGACAATGTGCAAAAAAGGGAACTATTGTGCACTGTTGTTAGAAATATAAATTGGTGCAGCCATGTAGGAAAACAGTATGGTGGTTCCTCAAGAAATTAAAAATGGAAACATCATATGACCTGGCAATTCCACTTCTGGGTATTTATCCAAAGAAAATAAAAACACTAATTCAAAAAGACATATGCAGCCCTATGTTTATTGCAGCATTATTTACAATAGCCAAGATATGGAAGCAACCTGAGTGTCCTTCAAAAGATTAATGGATAAAGATATGATAGACATACACAATGGAATATTATTCAACCATAAAAAGAATGGAATCTTGCCATTTTTAAAATTATTATTTTTTTAATGTTTATTTATTTTTGAGAGAAAGAGAGAGACAGAGCCTGAGTGAGGGAGGGGCAGAGAGAGAGGGAGACATAGAATCTGAAGCAGGCTCCAGGCTCTGAGCTGTCAGCACAGACCCTGATGTGGGGCTTGAACCCATGAACAGTGAAATCATGACCTGAGCCAAAGGCGGTGCTTACCCAACTGAGTCACCCAGGCGCCCCTAAATCTTGCCAGTTTTGACAATAAGGATGGACTTAGAGGACAATACGCAAAGTGAAGTTAAGTCAGACAAATACTATATGATTTCACTTATATTGGAATTAAAACAAAACAATACAAATGAACAAACAACAAAAACCAGAAACAGACTCATAGATACAGAGAATAAACTGGTGGCTCCTAGAGAGGATGTGGGGTGGAGTGACAGGTGAAATAGGTAAAGGGGATTAAGAGGTACGAACTTCCAGTAATAAAATAAAGAAGCCATGTAGGTGAAAAGTACAGTATAGTGGATATAGTCAATAAGATTGTAATATCTTTGTATGGTGACAGATGGTAACTACACTATTGTAATTAGCATTGTGTAATGTACAGGATTGACAAATCACTATGATGTATACCTGAAACTAAGATGCCAACTATATTTCAATTTTAAAAAACCTGTTAACATTTTCAAAAATTAACTTACGGCTCTCCTTCTGTGCCCAAATATGCCTCTCCCTTAATCTTTCTTATTATAGAAAGACTACCAGGATTCCCCCAGTGACTTGGGCCAAAAACTAAGATGCAATCCTTACTTCCCTCTTTCTCTCACATCCCACATATAACCCCTTAGCAAATCCTGTGTGCTCTACTTTTCAAACATAATCTGAATCCAACTATCTTTCACTCCTCTGTTGTGACCTCCCTAAATTCAAGCCTTCCTCTTCTCTTGCCAGGATTCTGAAGGAATTCTTAAGGAACCTTAGAATGGTATTCCTACATCCGCTCTTACAATTTTATAGTTCGTTCTTAACCAATAAGCCAAAATGACTTTTTAAAACTGTAAATCTGATCTTGATCCTTGATCCTTGCTCAAAACTCTTCAATAGCTTGCTTTGATAACCAGAATAGAAAACAAATCCTTACTGTGGCTCAAGGGCCCTGGTTCCAGTTACTATAGCTGTGTAGTAAATCACTTCACAACTTAATGACTTAAAATAACTCAGCTGGTGGATAGGCTGATCTTGAGGGTCTAAGTTTCATTCACATGTCTGGCTCCTTGGTGGGCTAGCTGCGACTCTTGTCTGGAGCACTTACATGTGGCCTCTCCAGCATGATGGTCTCAGGATAGTTGAAGCAAGTACCCAAGAAACTAAGTGAAAGTTGCATGGTCATTTTATGACCTTGCTTTGGAAGGTATCTAGTGTCACAGTGTCAATGTGGAAGCAGTCCAAAGCCCACCAGATCCAAGAGTAAGGAACTTAGAGCCCATTTCTCGGTAAGAAGACTGTCAAAGGATTTGTGGCTATTAAAAAACAACAACAACTGTCATAACCCTGAATAGCCTAGCTCCTATGATATTTCTCACTTCATCTTCAGCTTCTCTCTGCTTTGTTCACTCTTTTTGAGTCACACTGGAATACTCCAAACTTTCTTGTGTCTTAGAGCATTTGCTCCTGCAGTTTTCTCTGCCTTGAATACTTTTCCTTCAGATCCTTGTGTACCTTATTCCTTCATTTCATTCAGGTCTCTGCTCAAATGTTCCCTTCTTTTAGAGCCTTCCCTGACCACTCGGTCTGAAATACTACCCTCCTCTCAATGACTCCATCTCCTTAACTCTGTTATTTTCTTTGCAGATACACCTGACCCTGTATCATATTTATTTATTTATTTTAGCTGTCTATCAGTGACTTAATGTCTAATTCACCAGCATATACGTTTATGAGGACGAGGACTTGGACCGATGTGTTCAGTTGTGTCTCTTAGAATCTTGAACAGAAACCAACACATAAAGTTGCTCCATCATACCTGTTAATGAGTGATAGAATTCACTTGCATGTTTTCCATTCCCACCTATAAAATCCTTTTACATTTCACTCAGAAGAGAAAATGCATTTCCAGTCTCTCGTCCTTGGGGGAAGTTTTCTACCACTGGTGGCTCTTTATCAATTGGCAGTCATTTGGTTTTGAAATACTTTTGATGCAATCATGAAATTTTTGGACAAATACTAAATTTGAGCAGCAGAGTTTATTTCTCTGGTCTTTGATTTGTTTTTTATTTTGTGTGTGTGTGCTCTCTCTCTCTCTCTCTCTCTCTCTCTCTCTCTGTGTGCTTATTTATTAAGCCCAGGCTAGATAATATCTTCTTGTTTTCTATGTGTCAAAGTAAAAACTTGAAAATTATTCCTAACTTTTTCACTAGAAATGTATTTATAAAAATGAAACCTTACAGCAATTGCTTACATAAGATTGTGTTAGTCTTAGGTAAGTTGCCTCAGGCCTTATTATAGCATATGCTTTCTCTTACATGAAGAATCCTAGGAAAGAATGTGTACATTTACATGTTACTTCATTCCAGAAAAGGATTTGAGGCAGACTATATTCACAATTGGAGAAAATCAGTAAATTGAGGCAAGGCAAAAATTAGGTTCTAAAAAGTGAATGTAAATACTCCCCCCCCCCGAGAAATATGCTAGTTGTTACATTAGAATGTGAACAAAGAGAAGTTTATAATAAGAATCTTTTTTTTTTTTTTTGAAATTGCAAAATTTACATTTGGGTGTTTTAATCATGGAGAAAGACAATGATAGAAATGTATCTATTTATGCTCTTATAGATTAAGCCATGATTGGAGTAGACTGATACTTTTTAAAAAAGTGCTTGAGTAATATTGGGCCTTTTAATAGAGTTGTAGGTATTTTTATTTACTTATTTTATGTAGATTAATTGATAATATTTTTATTAGCCTTCTGAGAATTAGCATTCTAAATATTCTGAGTATTACCTCTGGATCCAATATTATTTTAAGATTCTGTACAACATTTGAAATTCTGTTTTTTGAGTTTATTCAGTGCTTCTTTGGGCCTACTTTTTTTTTTTTTTTTTTTTTTTTTACTATTGCTCTATTTATAGATTGAGGCAACAGAGAAATCAAAAGAAAACTTAATGAACGAACCGTAACATCAGGTGTTTGCAGTGCACTTAGTTCAACCATCATTTGATGGATACATTCCGTATAAGTCATGAACTTAAGTGCATCTACACACCAAGCAGATAAATTAGTGAAGTAGGGCAGGTGTGTGGAAAATTAATTGCCAGAAATATAATCAAGATTTCTTTGCTTTTACTAAAATACAGTGTGAAGAGATAACATAATAAACATAGTATAGTAATGGAGATCATATTTTACCATATACATGAGGAAATGCAAATTGAAAGTAGACATAGTAAATTATTAATTGTCTTTCATGTTTCATACTTTTTTTGATTTCATAAGTAAAAAACAGGTATTTCTGTGAAAACATGAGTGTCAGGTCTTACATTTCACATTGTGAGGTGCAGGGTAGAATTCAGCCTTTAGTCTTCTACTTGATTTTGATATTTAATTGAATTCAGTTCTAAAACAGAAAGAAGCTCTTCATAAATTGATAGTTAATTTTGAACATGGATAGGATCATTGCACAGTGTTTTTATAGTTAGGATCATGAAATGTAATTATTTCACTTTTAGTATTATATTGCACTGTAGTTCCAATAACTTCTATTTGGAACTCCCAATTCACATTATCAGTGATAGATGAGGAAGGTGAACTGAATATGCTAGCTTATTCTCCATAAAGTTGCAGATCAAGAAAACATACTTCGAATTTAGGACTCAATTTTGCATTTTGGAAATATAAAACTGACTATGGCTTTCACATCTTTTAATAAAGCAAAGTAGGTGAGATTACTCTCTAACAAATGAAACTCCTAAAGATCCATTTTTTTTTTTGGTGATTAATGAACAACAACAAAAAACAGGGCTCTTTGCTAATCTCCTTGATGAGAAATATTCAAAATATTTATAAGGGTCATAATGTCAAGTCTTTGATCCAGTTTTTGTCTGTAAGTTGAGATGTGAATTTTTCCTTTGGTAACATGAATCAGAGGATATCATCATTTAAAAAATGCATTCAACACCCATTAATGATTTAAAAAAAAAACAACTCCCACCAAACTAGGAAACTATTGAAGCAATACAAATCTTTTTGCTCCTGCAGTTGCCTAATAACATTTACATAATTCTAGTGACATATTAATGATGCATCATTCACTCTGCTGCCCAAGATTCTTTCAGATGTTGTAACTGTGTTTTGTTCATGAGGATCACAAATGCAAATCTTACTCAGAATATGCAGGAAAATGTGAATAAGCCATTTTCTTGTCATGTTATATTTACTACTCAGAATTTTATAGCACAAAGGCAGAACAATACATGTATCAAACAAATCTTCTCTTGAGCTCTTTAGGCCTTCATCATTGCATTCCTAGAATTCAATCTCTCTCAGTGTTGATTATACTGCTTTGTACTCACAGCCACCAGTGGGAAGAAGAGTGAAAGATAGGTGAGGGGCCCAGGGCTGAGTGAGTCCCATTTGCACAATGAATGTCTATCCTTGTCTCACATGGCTTAAGGCTGATTTGTGAGAGCACAGAATCACCACATCAATCAGAGGCAAGAAGAGACATGTATGTAGTGTTGGCATTGTCCAGTGATGGCCTCAAAAGCTCTTGAAGACACAGGCATGGCCTCCCTTTGAGTGCCACCAATGCCTGTGAGGCTGTGGGGGGGTAGGGGATCAGCTTGTGGGCCAAGAGGAGGACACACATGGTAATGGTAATGGGTGCCTGCTGCCAATGTTGCCATCTTTGGGTGCTGCAGGCTGGAAGCAGCATTGCCCAAGGTTCAGTGGTGGACTATGGATATCTTAGAGAGATAGTTGTCCTCTGTGTGATATGAGTGAGAGCCACTCCAAATCAGCAAGTCGGCACCAGTCTTATGCAATTTCATGAAAGAAATACCATGCTGGCTGGTGGGAACATTGTGCTCACCAGACTGCCCTCTTGGAACTAGGACCTCAAGACCAGCCCATAGATATGATTCCTGGAGATCTTTGGGGCATGTGGTTAACCTCATGCAAGGAGTAGGGTAGCAGTTCAAAGAGCAATTGGAAGAGAGAAATGACAACCAGTGACTAGGTCACACACTGGTTCCAGTCTGGGCAAAGTATGTACTGTCTAGGAAGTACTGCTTATTGGGGCAGCACTGGTACAAGAGGGGAACTTAAAAAATTTCCAGGAAGGCAGCCCTAAGACCCAGGGCTTCTTATATTTAATAAAAATTCTTTTATAAAATCTCCAAATGTAAATAATTTTGTATCAGGCAATTAAATTAATATGTAACTGTATTTCATAGCAGCATTGCTGATTTTATTCACATTCAAAAGAAATCCTAATGAAATTGCACTCCCTTTCTAATTTTCTCAATGTTTTGTCACATGGTATGTTGGTTAATAGCATAGATTCTAAAGCTAGAGTGCTTAGAAATCCCAGCTCTTCTACTTGCTGGGTCTGTGGCTTTGAGCGAGTGACTTAACCAATCTGCATTCCAGCTTCCTTATCTATATAATAGTAAAAAATAATACTACCCATCTCATAGGATTGTATTGCATATTAAAAGTGTGAATACTTGCAAATACCCAGAACTTTATCAAGTGGATGATACATACTCTACAAGTGTATGCTACTATTATTGTATGCCAGTGGTTTTCATCGCGAGTTATTTTGCCCTTCCAGGACATTTAGCAACATTTGGAGACAGTTTTGGTTTTGTGTGTATAGGGGTACATGGAACATTACTGGCATCTAATGGGTAGAGGCAAGGGATGCTGCTAAACATCTACAATGCACAGGACAGTTTCCACAACAAGGAATTATTCAGTCCCAAATTCCAATAAATCCAAGGTTGAGAGAACTACTGATGGTTTTTTTTACTATGGTCTGTTTCATAATTGTGTCTTCAACTATGTACTTTCTTTAATTGAAATATAATTAATGTAATTAATCAATTAATCAGTATACTTTTGACTCAGGTAGACCTTTTTTACAAAATAAACCAGTTTCAGTCTTCATTTCCACAGAGAGATATACTCTCTCATTTCTCTTGCAATACACTACCCTCTTAATCTATTCTAGAAATAGTGGGTATAAGAAATACTTACTACCCATAACTATATGGTCAACTAACTTTTGACAAAGCAGGAAAGAATATCCAATGGAAAAAAGACAGTCTCTACAACAAATGGTGCTAGGAAAACTGGATGGCAACATGCAGAAGAATGAAACTAGACTCCTTTCTTACACCACACACAAAAATAAATTCAAAATGGATGAAAGAGGGGTGCCTGGGTGGCTCAGTCGGTTAAGCGGCCGACTTTGGCTCAGGTCATGATCTCACGGTCTGTGAGTTTGAGCCCCGCATCGGGCTATGTGCTGATGGCTCAGAGCCTGGAGCCTGCTTTGGATTCTGTGTCTGCCTCTCTCTCTGTCCTTCCCCAGCTCATGCTCTGTCTCTCAGTCTCTCAAAAATAAACGTTAACAAAAAATAAAAAAAAATGGATGAAAGACCTACATGTGAGACAAAACCATCAAAATCATAGAGGAGAACACAGGCAACAACTTCTGTAACTTTGGTCATAGGATTTTCTTAGTAGATAGGTTGCCAGAGGCAAGGGAAACAAAAGCAAACATGAATTATTGGGACTTCATCAAGATAAAAACTCCTGCACAGCAAAGGAAACAATCAACAAAACTAAAAGGCAACCTACAGAATGGGAGAAGATATTTGCAAATGACATACCTGATAAAGGGTTAGTATCCAAAATCTATGAAGAACTTATGTAACTCAACACCCAAAAAAACAAATAATCCAGTTAGGAAATGGGCAGAAGACATGAATAGACACTTCCAAAGAAAACATCCAGATGGCTACTGGACACTGAAAAGATGCTCAACATCACTCATCATCAGGGAAATACAAACCAAAACCACGATGAGATGCCACCTCACACTTGTCAGAAGGGCTAACATTAACAACACAGGAAACAATAGGTGTTGGTGAGGAGGCGGAGAAAGGGGAACCCTCTTGCATTGTTGGTGGGAATGCAAATTGGTGCAGTCACTCTGGAGAACAGTATGGAGGCTCCTCAAAAAATTTAAAATAGAACTACCCTACAATCCAACAATGACACTACTAAGTATTTACCCAAAGGATAGAAAAATACAGATTCAAAGGGGTAAATGCACCCTGAAGTTTATAGCAGCATTATCAGCATAGCTGAGTTATGGAGCGAGCCCAAATGTCCATTGACTGATGAATGGATAAAGAAGATGTGGTATACATATACAATGGAATATTACTCAGCCATCAAAAAGAATGAAATCTTGCCATTTGCGATGACATGGATAGGCCTAGAATGTATTATGCTAAGTGAAATAAGTCAGTCAGAGAAAGACAAATACCACATGATTTCACTCATATGTGGAAATTAAAAAACAAAACCAATGAATATGGGAAGGGGGAAAGGGGAGAGAGGGAAACAAAGCATGAGAGACTCAACGACAGAGAACAGACTGAGGGTTGATGGAGGGAGGTGGGTGAGGGATGGGCTAGATGGATATTAAGGAGGGCACTTGTTGTGATGAGCGCTGGGTGTTGTATGTAAGTGATGAATCACTGAATTCTACTCCTGAAACCAATATTGCACTGTATGTTAACTAACCAAAATTAAAAATATATATATGTACTGATGCTCCTTCCTCTATTACAAGTGCAACGAGCAGTACAGTAACAATTGCAAGTCAACAACTGGCTTCAGTGACAGGCAGAAAATTGTAATAGGGTGATAGAGTAGCAGAGAATTGGCCTCAAGTTCATGTAGCACTCAAATCTAGAAAAAACCCACTTAATTTCTTTCCTGCCCCCTCCCTCTAATGTACCAGAAGGCACAGTTTCAGTTATTGCTTGAATAGGGATGAAAGTGGGGGAAGGAAAAGGTGAACTAATGGAGAAAAACTCTATCAGTGGATATTTCAAATATATTTACTGTTTCATGCAATTGCAAAAAAATCATGACAGTAAATCACAACAACAACCAAAAAATTGTTATGTGTGTCAAAATTTCTAGGAGCACTTTTCATCCTTAATGAGGCCTCTTTTCAAGGTAGAGGGTTTTGTGTCTTCGGTAGTCAAAGCGTAGTCCACAGGCCAGCAGCATCACCCAGAGCTTGTTAAAAAGGCAGAATCTCAGGCCCCGCTCTGGACCTGCTGAATCAGAACCTGTATTTTAACAAGATCTCTAGGTAATTTGTATGCACATTAAAATTTGAGAAGTGCTGGAATGTTCTCTCTGTCCCTGGAACATTAAAAGCTCAACTTTTAATTCAGAAATGGACCTATTAATAGGCTAAAAGGTGACAGAGGGAAGCATTTTTAATCAGTGAGAAAGCTATTGTCCCTTCATTTAGGTAATTTACATATTTAGTTTATTTATAGTTTCTCAAATGATCTGATTTTATAAGATATAATCTTTTCATTAATCCGATGTTATGGTTAATGATTTGTGTCATATCTGCAATTTAAAAGTTAAGAATGAAGAATACTGATGCTTTGAAAGCTAACAAAGTGTGTTCTGCTACCTTTGTAACTTGCAGACAGGGGAAGAACCACATGTGCTATCTAGCTATGGCATTCGATTTTTCTGAGATCTATAGCATATTTATTTGCATAAATCTAGATATGATAACTCTCGTGTTTTAGACACTTAGCTGACATTCACAGGCTTGAATCGAATGGGAAGTTACAATAAAACTGAATGGTGTTAGAAGAGGACACATTATTTCAATTAAGTGCACATCCTTATTAAATAAATTGGACTTGTACACCAGAAGACTAAAAACTGTGTTTCCCTCAGAAACCCAAGTGTGAGCAGGAAAAGTGGAAGCTGCTCCTAGAGTGTCTCAGGGGCGTTTGAGCCATTACCAGATGCCTGCCTCTGATTTTCATTGCCCTCACTTTTTATCCTGGCCCTACCCCAGGGAATGAGATAAGGGTGGGTATCTCATTTTCTGGCAAGAAGGCCAAAGGGTGGGGTGTGCAAATGATGCAAACTCCATATTCATGACTAAGTGCCAAATGTACCATCACCGTCACTTTTTCCCCTATAGCTCCTGCTAATTCTCCCTAGTCTTATTCGCACTGCCTATTGAAACTAAATAGATCCCAGAGAACTTGATACAATTGTAAAACTTGAGACAGATATAGAACTCTGGCTTTCTAACCAGAAAACAAAAGCATTCCCATGCCCTTCCATATTGGGTTATTTCCAAACTACTGTAATCTGTGTGCCTTGGAAATGGTCGAGTGTTTTGGGCTGCAAGCCACTAATAGAAATAAATTTCAACTTTATCTGCTGCTGGTGAAGGATAATGAGCATTTTCTTATGAAATCTGGGGCCTCTCTCTTCCCAGCAGATTAACGTACTTCTATTGTGCCAGCTTCCATATACTGTCATTATCATTATTAGTCACAACATCTAAAATACTTCCAAAATAAATTTCCTCTCAGATTGCCTTTCTGAAGTGAACTGAGGATATTCTGGCATCCATAAATGCAGAAATGTACACTGCAATGGGCTGTATGTTGTATCAGACCAAAAATGAAATGAAGAATGTATCAAGCTTGAAGGTTTATGAGGAGCTTCTAGATAATTCTGCCACTGTTTCAGTTTAAGTAGTCTCTCATGAAACATTGGATCTCATTAGGCTTTCAGCTCTTGAGCCCCAGGATGCATTGTATTTAATTAACTCTTCCTGGCATAAAACTTCTCAAGAGCTCTAAGTCAAATAAAATTCTCTCAAAGGTGATCTCAGAAATCCCTTCACACACACACACACACACACACACATTATATATATATATATATATAAACTGTATATCTTTCAATATGCAAACTCAGACCTTAGGGGAGTTGGATATAGAGACTTCTGTCTTATGGCCAGCATGAAATCTGGTTTATAGAGAAATTATCTTTATTGCTGTTGAGTGGTTATGAGCAAGATGCATGCTCATCTTAACATAGGATAGGTGGTGTGGCTAAAGCTAAAGCTTATTGAAACCTTTCTGAAATAACAGAAATCTGGGGTGAATATGCCCAAGTTGTGGCATATCATTCATTCATGTGGTTTTAATAAACTCTTTCTATGGGTTCTGTTTCTGTTTTGCCCATTTGACATTGTCACTGACTAAACTGTCATTTGAATATGGTGTTTTTAATAAACAATAATAACGATAGTAATAATAAGCAACAGTGGTCATTTCTATCTTTTGAACCTATTTCACAAGATGTAAGAGACGAGAAAATCCCCTTTTCAATCAGGATCTCTAAGGTAGAAACTTCAGAGAAAAATTTAAAAATCCTCCAAAACAAAATCTCTTGCTTGAACATGTTAATTTATGAGAGATTAAAGAGAGGGAGAGCAGAAAGGCAGTGAGGTGACAGCAGTGATGGAAAAGAGCACAACTTCAGCTTTTATGAAGCTGGTAATGTTCTCTTTCTGATCTGGGTGCTGGTAACAGAGGTATGTTCAGTTTGTGAAAATTTATCATGCTATGCACTTATTATCACTGCATTTTTCTTGACGTATGTTTCAATAAAAAGTAACAAACAAACAAAAATCCCAAACATGTAGTTTATGAAGATGGTCCAGGGTATCATGAAGGTAAACCATGGTAAGGGCCAGGGTAGGATAATGTCACCTGAAATGGCAAGAGGATACATTAAAAGGGCTTGGCAAGGCCAGTAGCCAGAGTTTCTGGAGAAAAGTCTAAGAAGGCTGAAAGGGAGATAGAAATGGCAGGTAATGGTGGGGGAAGAGGATAGTGAATCAGGATGCTAGGACTCAGAGGGAATTGAAACAGGAGGCCAACCCAGGAACCAAGTTTGCCTGGATCACAGACTATTGCTAAAAGTGCTCAGCAAGTAATTAGCATAGATTTGGGCAGCAGAGGAAGTAGGGTGGGTCTCTTTTTCCCAATTCAGAAAGTGGCAGATATCCTAGCCGGGCTCTTGAATGGGACCTGATACTCATGGAGAAGGAGGAATTGTCAATTACACAGATAATATTGGTTCCCTAGACAGTATATCCTCTGAGACTCAATCTTGTTTATCTTTCCATCTCTTTGAGCACTTCTAAATGAGAAAGATTCCCTTTTGGGTATTGTTTGATCCACCAACCCAATTAAGGAGGAGATTTTGTGGCCATCACTACCAAACCAAATAGTTGGATGGATCTGCCAATTTTTCATTCCACAAACACTTGTTGAGTACCTACTATGTGCCAGGAGCTGTGCTAGGTGCTGGGGAGGCAACGAATAAAGCAGAGAAAATCCCTGCCCCTTGAAACTTATGCCATGTTGATGACATCTAATATACCATAGCTGAGGGCTTTTTTTATTTACAGTTTTATAAGTGAAGAAAAAATCTGTTGAGAATTATCAAAACACTACCATGCCCAAGTATGTCCGCTAGTTAACCTAGGCATGTATATGCATAAAGAAGATACCATACATACACAGGTTCTTTGTTTACTGTCAGTCTGAGAGTACATTTCATGGAGTCCAAAAAACGCAGGCTTAAGGTTTAGGGTTTAAGACCTCTCCCTCTTTCTTGCTGGGTGAAGACAAACCATTTGCTTACCCTCTCTAGGTCCCAATTTTATCACTTATGAAGTGATAATAATTTGAGTACCTATATTCTAATGCAGTGATGTGAGTTAAATATGTTTATCTTAGTTACTAGCTCATAATAAATATATTTATAATTATTCAACAAAAAGTAAGGCATTCTAAATGGCCCAATACTTTCAAGTCTTCTAGCTTTCCTGAGTTCCTCTTTTTTATATGAGCCCTATGCAAATTTTCTCAAATTTCTCAAGCTCTCATCTTTATGCAGTGGAATGACTAGGGTCTGTCACACATTTTTTTTTTTTGGTCACACATTTATAAAGATCGTTGAGGTGGGGACACTTACAGTTTCCTGGGCAACTGAATTCCTCCTCCATTCAAATTCTTGATTCACTCTCACCAGGCTGCCATCTTGCCTCCTCCAACTTGTCCCATGGATAGGTGTCTCTGTTTCACCTTCATTCTTTTCACATATCACTGATGTGAGGTTGTTGGGTGCAACAGACTCACCAAAGATTTGGAGACAGCCAAGGGATCCCAAGGCATTGCCTGGAATGGGAGTACCCTTTTCTTGGAGAATTACTCACTGACTACCTTTCCTTCCCTAAAACTTGTCTTCTTGCCTAACTTCTTTCTATATCACTCTTCATATCTGACCCATCAGGAAATTCTGCTGGCTTTACTTTCAAAATGTACAAAGAATGAATCTTTTTAAAAAATTTTTATTTTATTTAAAAAATTTTAATTCCAGTACAGTTAACATACTGGAATATGTTAACTGTTATATTAGTTTAAGGTGTACAATATAGTGATTCAACAATTGTATACATCTCAATGCTCATCACCATAAGTGTACTCTTAACCCCCCTCCACCTAGTTCCTCCTATCCCCCTCCCCCCTACCCCCACTTCCCCTCTGTTAACCACCAGTTTGTTCTCTCTGGTTAAGAGTCTGTTTTTGGTTTGTCTCTTTTCTAATTTGTTCTTTTTTGTTTCTTAAATTCCACATATGAGTGAAATGATATGGTATTTGTCTTTCTCTGACTGACATTTCACTTAGTACTATACTTTCTAGATCTATCCATGTTGTTGCAAATAGTAAGGATTTATTCATTTTTATGGCTGAGTAATATTCCATTGTATATGTATATGACATATTTGTATTCAAAGTAATTATTGATAGTTGTGTACTTTCTGCTATTTTGTTACTTGTTTTATGGTTGTTTTTGTAGTTCTTTGTTCCTTTCTTCTCTTGCTCTGCTCTCTCATGGTTTACTGACTATTTTTTAGTAATATGCTTAGATTATTTTCTCTTTATTTTTTGCATATCAATTACTGTTTTTTTGGTTTGTTGTTACCACTTGGTTTCTATATAATGTCTTATGCATATAGCAGTTCTATATAGCAGTTATATATAGCATATATAAGTTGAAGGTCACTTAAGTTTGAACCCATTCTTTACTTCTCTCACTCCCATGGCTTAAGTATATATAGTATATATTGTCATATGTTACATCCTTTTATTTTGTGACTCCTTTGACTGATATTTACAGATGTAATTAATTTTACTGCTGTTTTGCTTCCTACTTTTCTTACCCCTCCTTGTGGTCTTTCCTTTTCACTCAAAGAGTCCCCTTTAACATTTCTGTAAGACTTGTTTAGTGGTGATGAATTCCTTTAACTTTTGTTTGTCTGTGAAACTCTTTATCTCTCCTATTCTGAATGATAGCCTTGCTGGATAGAGTATTCTTGGCTGCAGGTTTTTTCCTTTCAGCACTTTGAATATATCATGCCACTCCCTTCTAGCCTGCAAAGTGTCTGTTGAAAGATTAGCTGATAGCCCTATGGGGTTTCCCTTGTATATTATTGTTTTCTTTTTTCTTGCTGTATTTAAAATTCTCTCTTTATAAAAACTACTTTTTGCCATTTTAATGACTGTGTGTTTTGGTGTGGACCTCCTTGGGTTAATTTTGTTGGGGACTTTCTGTGCCTCCTGGATCTGGATTTCTGTTTCATCTCCCAGATTTGGGAAGTTTTCAGCTATTATTTCTTCAAATACATTTTCTGACCCTTTTGTCTCTCTTCTCGTTCTAGGATCCCAATAATGTTAATGTTATTACACTTGTTATAAGTTATAAGGTGTTACTAAGTTTTCTAAGTCTATTTTCATTTTGTATTACTTTTTTTGCTCACCTGTTCAGCTTGATTGCTTTCCTTTACTCCTTTCTCCAGGTCACTGATCTGTTCTTCTGCTTTGTCTAGTCTACTATTCATTCCCTTTAGTCTATTTTTTTAAAATTTTTTAAAGTTTATTTATTTATTTTGAGAGAGAGACAGTGTAAATGGGGGGTAGGCTGAAAGACAGGGAGAGAGAGAGAATCCCAAGCAGTCTCAGCACTGCCAGCACAGAGTCTGATGTGGGACTTGAACCCATGAAGCCGCGAGATCATGACCTGAGCCAAAACTGAGAGTCGGTTGCTTAACTGACTGAGCTCCCTGATGCTCTCCCTCTAGTCTATTTTTAAATGTTTGTTTGTTTGTTTGTTTGTTTGTTTATTTAGAGTGTACATGAGCTGGGGAGGGACAGAAAGAGAGAGAGGGAGAGAGAGAATCCCAAGCAGGCTCCATGCTTCATGTGGAGCCCAACATAAGGCTAAATCCCATGACTGTGAGATTACGACCTGAGCCAAAATTAAGAGTCAGATGCTTAACTGGCTGAGCCACTCAGGTGCGGTCCCCCTGTCTATTTTTAATTTCTGTTACTGGGTTCTTCATTTCAGATTGGTTCTTTTTCTATGTTTTCGTTTTGTTGAAGGTCTCATTGAGATCCTCCACTCTTTTCTCAAGTCCAGTGAGTATCTTTATGACCATTACTTTAAATTCCCCGTCAGGCACACTGCTTATCTTCTTTTCATTTAGCTCATTTGCTATGATTTTTGTCCTGTTTTTTCATTTGGGACACATTCCTCTGTCTCCTCATTTTGTCTACCTCTCTGTCTGTTTCTATATGTTAGGAAAGTCACCTACATTTCCTGCTCTTGAAAGTAGTGTCCTTATAAAGAAGAGGTCCCATAGTACACTGCAATGCAATGTTTCCTGTTCACCAGAGCCTAGCGCTTCAGGAGTGTCTCCTATGTGTGTTGTGTGTACCCTACTGTTGTGTGAACCACATTTGCCTTCAGTCCAGTCCTCTATGATTGCTTTCTTTGCCTGTTGTGGGTGGGTTTTGTCTCTGTGTTATTAGTGAGCCAGTCTGGGGCTGCATTGGGCTTGAGTTGAATCAGACCAGGTGTTTTCCAGAGATGTAGTAGTGCCAAACTGCAGGGCACTTTCCCCATGTTGTCCACTGAGAAGCCTTTGTTGGTGGATGGGGCCTGCAGTCAGACCAGATGTCTCCCCCCAGCTCACTGCTGGGGCCACAGTTGGATAGTGTGTCTGGTTATCTTCCCTTCTCCCTGGGGCAGGAGTCACTTGGAGTGGTGCTGGCCCCTACTGAGGCTGGTTTCACACTGCCAGGCTTGTGGCACTGCTTTGGGTGGGCTCTGCCCAAGGGCATATTGGAGGGGGCAGTTTGACAGAATGCTGAGGCAGGTCACCTGGTGTCAGCAAGGTCTGAGCTGGTCAGCTACAGGAGGGGATTTCTAGTCCCCAAGAAAACTCATGCCCAGGCTTGTCTGGAAGGGATATTTCTGCAGAAGAATGTAGGGGTGGGTGCACTGTTAGCAAGCCATGTGGAGAGTGTTGCACTGTGCTGGTTCTGGCAGGTATCCATGTGTCTAGGTTAGGGGGTGTGGGAGGCAAATGGTTCCTATCAGCTCTTTTGTTCTTGGAGAGGTCTCTCAAAAATCACTGCCACTCCAGCAATGCTCCAAGATTAGCAAATAGATCTCCCTCCTGTTTACCCCAGGCATTTTCCAAATTGCTGCTTCTATACTGTATTTCAGCTTGGCTGTTTGTTGTCCTGTCTCTTTCAGGGGAGGGACTCAATTTCCAATCATCAACTGAGTTTTAAAGTTCCAGGTGGTAAGCCCCACTGATTATTGGGCCTCTCTGGTTTTCGAAGCCATTGTTATGGGGATGTGCCTTCCCCATGCAGGTCCCCTGTGCCTGGGGTGCATGGTGTGGGGATCTGCTCCTCTCTACACTCACTGACAGTCCTCTGGCTCCATTTGGCTCCTGACCACGTGTCCACCCTTCTTACTTTCTTCATTGTAGCCTCTTCTCTACATTTAGCTGTGGAGAGTCTCTTATGCCAGTCTTTGGGTCTTTTTCATAATTATTTACATGGATGTGGGTATTATCTAGTTGTATCTGTGGGAAAAGGTGAGCTTAGGATCTTCCTAGTCTACCATCTTCCCAGGGAGGCTCATGAACTTTTTTTAAACTGGTATTTTCCAAGTACCTAGGATGGTATCTGGCAAAAAGTAGGCGCTCAATAATTATTTGTTGAGTAAACTAATAAAAATATGCTTAGAACAGTGCCTGGCATGAATATATAAATTTAAATTTTTATTAAATGATTTTCCACAATCCTTAATTTAGTCTTTCAAGTGGTTATTGTCAGGGGTAAGTTCTCTCTGTAGAAAGCTTGGTTGTCCTAAACCTCACACTCAAGTCAATTTATTAGCACTTGGGTGTACTATCCCTGTTTTACTTCCTCAGGACTGAACATCTTTAGTGTTTGGTAAAGTCAATTTCCCAGGTTTTCAGAGCTGCAGAGGAAAAAATCAAACCTTTAGTAACCCTTCCCCCTTAAGGGGCAGGTCTTTAGTGAAGATCAGCTTAAGACTATTTGAAAAGTCTCTTTCTTTACCACAAGCATCACATCTGTAAATTTAAATAGCATCAGTTTGATTGAAGAAAGTGACCATCTGAACTCTCAGGTGTTTGCAATTAAAAATAAAACTGCTCAGCCAAGAAGCTATTACCACAAGTCCTGCATATGATAGACATTTCAGGTTCTATGAAATACATTGCAAGAGGTATCAAGAATATGAGAAATGTGCATATTTGAATTTTAGTTCAGTGAAACAACTTTTCCTAATGCTGCCTCAATGAAACCTTTAGATATGTATTAACATATTTCTTTTATGCTTAAAATCTTTTTTATAATTCTCTATAAAATACATGAAACATGCTCCATTAGTCTAACATTCTAGGAACCCCATATCCACTCCAGAGGTGGAAAATATTGTACCCAAGATTCTGGATGTGTTTTTGTTCCTCTCATGAACATGGTGAGTTCAGTCTTAGCATTATTCTCCATGCAGTATTCCAAGCAGTTGTTACCAACGGATCCTTTGCTTCCCTACAATCTACTTCCAACTAGGCAGCCAGAGAGCTTTTAGCATGCGCTGTCCTAGGCTGATCAATGTCCTCACACCAATCATTCACCCCAAATGATCTGTCTTTCTCTCTCTGACTTAATCTCTTGTCATTCTCCCTGACTCACTATGTGCCAACTGTGCTGACCTCCTTGTTCCTTCAACATACTAGTAAACTCTTAGCCTTGAGACCTTTGCACTGACAGTTACCTCTTTCCATAACATCCTCCATATGCATAACTTAAGTTTTTGCTCAAACCTTACCTTTTTAATGAGGCCTATCATGACCACTAATTTAAAACTGCAACCCCCTTGTGGCAGGCAGAATAATACCACCCCCACATATTCATGTCCTAATCTGCAGAACCTGTGAATATGTTACCTTACATGGCAAAAGGGACTTTAGAGGTGTGATTAAGTTAAGGATCTTGAAATGGGGACATTATACTGGATTATCTGAGTGAGTCTGAGGTACTCACAAGGATCCTTGTAAGAGGAAGACAGGAGAATCAGAGAAAATGTAACATGGAAACAGAAATAAGAGAGAAGAGAGATTGGGAGATGCTATTCTGTTAGCTTTGAAGATGAGGAAGAGACCTTGAGTCAAGAAATTGCAGATGTCCTCTAGAAGCTGGAAAAGGCAAGCAAATGAATTTTCCTTACATCCTCCAGAAAGAATGCAGTCCTGCTAATGACTTCATTTTAGAACATCTACCTCTGAACAATAAGATAATAAATTTATGTTGTTTTAGGGCATTATTTTTAGTAATTTGTTATAGCATCAGGAGAAGACTAATGTATCCTCCCATTCTACTTATTTTACCTATCACTTTTCAACCTTTATTTTACCAGAAAATGTGTTCATCATGTCTATTGTTTACTGTCTCTCTCCTGCCTTGCCCTCTGT
Organism: Paguma larvata; assembly: GCA_030068075.1. Classification (NCBI taxonomy): domain Eukaryota; kingdom Metazoa; phylum Chordata; class Mammalia; order Carnivora; family Viverridae; genus Paguma; species Paguma larvata. The sequence continues at coordinate 15,030,694 of CM057830.1, forward strand.
CCCTCTCTAGAATGTAAGTATCACAAAGGCAGAAATCTTCATGTGTTTTGTTCACTGCTGTAAACCTGCACTGAGAACTTGATACATAGTAGGTACTTGATAAACATTTATTGAATTAATTAATTGGTTAGTCCTTAATCTACTTTTACCCTGTGAAATTACTTCCTACCACTTAAAATGAATCATCTAATCTGACCCATGGTCCTATTTTTTCTCCTCTGTCTCTCTCAATCTCTGTCTCTCTCTTTCATACACATACACACCTGACACACAACCCCTCTGAATTTAGAATTCTTTCTCTGGAAGAGTGCATCCAATTCAGGTTGTAGTCTTCCATGAAGCCCTCTCTTGACCCAACAGTCTATGTTGAACTCTACATTTTCCCAACGCCTATAGCTTTTCTTATTCTTACCCCCAGTTTTGCACTTACATTCTCTTTTGTATCAGCTAGCCTTCAGTTAGGAGGCAGGAACCACATAGTAATTAGAACAGGATAATTCTAAAGAACACAGAGTAGCACATACAGGGGACAGCCACTACCTCTACAGATAAGGCAGAGTACCTAAAGCAGGAACAAACTTGGAAGAGATTCAGACCTCAGTGGAGAGGCTGTTGGCATGGCCCACTGGTTGTTGGAGATATTCACTGAGGTGCTGTGGACAGGGGCTGGCAAACAGGAATCCACTGACTGGATGCCAACTGAACTTACTAAAAAGCTACTGCTGGGGTGCTGATGGGACTCACAGGAAGTTGCCCAGGGGGTGCCTTGAAAACACTCTGAGAAGCTGCCCTCTGGGTTGCTAGCAGCATTTGTTAGGAAGTTGCCTGTGGGAGTGCTCTGAAACTCACTAAAGAGTGAGCATCTCTGGGTGTTTTGCATGCCACTGACCACTCTGTGCTGCAGAAGCAAGCAAGAAATTAGAAAGAAGAATCCCTGTGCCCTGCACATGTACATCTAGCACCTTCTATTGACAAATCCTAACCCTGCACTATCTGGCAAAGAAGAAATATTTACAGGGTCCAGCTCCAGGAACACAAAGCAGGGCAAAAAAGAGTGAGTGTATTTGCAGCTGAGAGGCAATACATTGATAATTGGCACACCTTTGTAATTTCTCGTGAATTTTAGCAATATCATAAGCTCCTTGAGGGCAAAGGCAATGTCACATTTCTCCTTCACCATCCCACGATGGTTTATATGGCATTTAACATAGTGCTGACCACATGTTAAGTAAGTACTTGGTTGACTGTAAATAAAATTTTCCTAAACTTGTATTTGCTCAATAGCCTAGGAAGGTGATAGCATCATCCACTCTTTTATGTTACCCTATTCTGAAATCTAATGACAGAGCAGTTCAACCATGAATGAACAACAGCTGCCACCAAGCTAGCAATTTCCAACTACAAACCAGGCTGTGATTTTCTCCTCAGCTATTATGCCATCTTGGATGTCATTTTCAAAAACACTGAAGCCAAACTGGGGCGAATTGTGATTTTGTTTATTAAACTCTCACTTGGTGGGAAACAGCTCTTTACTCAGGCTTCCAAGGCCAACCCATCAAGGAAGTATGTTCCAATGTGTCCCACCTTCTTTTTTTCTCGTAAGCCTTAGATTGTGCACAGACCAATCCTTTCAGAATCAAAATGACTCAAACTGAACAAACCTGCTTTGTGTCCAAAAAGAAGAGAGTGCAGTCTAACAGTTATATTCATTTTAATGTCTTTCTCGGCTTCTAAAGGCCTTCAAAAATCTTATTTTGTGTGAATACAAGAATCTCTCACTCCAGGGGCTCTAGTAAGTAGCTCATTCCAAAAATAAGATTGCCTAGCCCTAATTTTATCACCAACCCTAATCCTTTCTAGTATTTCCTTGCCTGTAATTAATATAAGATAGTATTCTTTCCTTACTCTGAATATAATGAGTTTGCCTCAAATATTAGCCCAACATTAGTAACTATGGCCTATATCATTTCTTTTGAGGTAAAATGGTTTTAGATCTTGAGTTAGACAAATATGTATGAGCTCAGTCTCCTTTTTATTACTTATGTGACCTTGGACATGTTATTTCATCATTTTGAAGTTCAGATTCTTCCTTATAAATCATGGCTGGTTGAGGGAAATGGGACAAGTCATCCTCTTTAAATGTCAGTTTCCTCCTTGGTAAATAGGGCTAATGACGATACTTACTCTACAGGGTGGTTATAAGGATAATGTTTATAAAGTCCTTTGCCAGTGAATGTTCAATAAACGTCCACTGTGATTATAATGCAAACCAGACAATATCAACCTTTGTAGTCCAAGCCACCATCACTTCTTTCCCGAACTTCTGCAGTGGCATCTAACTGGTGTTCCTGCTTGTACTCTTGCCTTGATTCTATTACCATAAAGCAGCCAGAAGAATCTTTTCTGAACATAAATCAGGACTTGTCACACCCCTACTCAAAGCCCTATGTTGCCTTCTCATCACACTTTGAACAAAGTCCAAAGTCTTTATCATGGCTTGCAAAGCCCTACATGTTTTGGCCTTGGCCTATTTCTCTGCTGTTCTCTCTTATTGATTTCCTTTATCCCTCATTTCTATCTAGTCAGGATTTTCTTGTGGTTCCCCAACCATGCAGGCATGCTCCAGCTCAGGAAGTTTTTATATGCTTATCTTTCTCTTAGAATGTTCATCATCTCAGATATTCACATTGCCCATGACTTACTCCTGCATTTTATTCAGGTTTCCCTGCAAATGTCTTCTCTTCAAAAAGGCCTTTCTTGGTCACTGAATGTAAAATGGCTCCCATCCATTGGTCTTTAGCCCCTTACTTTACCTTATTTCACTCATCAAACTTCTTGGTACCTAAAGTTTTGTTATATATTTATTTGTTTATGACATTTCATTCCATTAAAATATAAGTTTACTGAAGGCAGGGACTTTGTTCACCATGGCCCAGTACTTGGCATATATTAGGTGCACAGTAAATATTTGTTGACCTCAGGCACATTACTGTTTTTGTTACTATGATTTTGAGTCTTGTGGGACTTTGGATCTTTTGTGAGGCTCTCATTAAAGTGCTAATGCCTCTGACAGTGGCCCACTCATCCCCTTCTTGGTAATTGATATAAACCTTAGCTGAGATTCCCAGAAATAAGATACATGGCTTGACTCCAAGGCTTTGGGGAAAGAGAGAAGTGAAAAGAGAGTAAGCAAGGGAAAGAGAAGGTAATAGGAGATATGGGAATATCTCAAAGAAAAATCTTCACCCAATTTGTTATTTTTTCTAGAGTAATTCTTGCCTATTTGCTCAAACCGGGATTTTAAATGAGAGAAAAACTCTATTTCTCTGCCTCTCTTTCCTAAATCTACTTATATTCTGCCTACACAGCATAAATGTAATGTCACTTGCTGAAGAGAAGCCAATTCTAACATTTTTCAAGTTGTTTAAAAACAAATGGAAGAATTGTTTTTGTTTTTGCTTTAGCAATGGAAATCATACCTTAGTTTATAACCAAACAAAATAAACTTAAATACTAAGTTATAATATAAATATGTACCTAGGATTCTGCAAGTTCATTCATAGGAATATTATAGTTGAACTATATGAAATTGCTGATGTTCAGCTCTTTTTGACCTAGTAAAATGGCAATTTCATGTGGTTCAATCTAATATTTGTGGCAGTATTAAAATGCACAGATTATAAAACTCGGAGAGATAAAGCTGTAACTCCTTCCTTATGTTTTTAACTAGAAAAATTATCTTGTACTAGTAAGGATAGACTAGGTTATGCTTCAACAAAACACTCTCTTCCCCAAAGCTCAATAGCTTAACATAATAAAAGCATATTTCTTGCCCATACAACATATTTCGATACTGGGAGTTTTGTTTCACTCAGTCACTCAGAGATCCACGGTGATAGAAGTATTACCTTTTTATAGCTGCACCATCTGGAACTCATGGACTTTTTAGAGGATGCCACAAAAGCAAAGATGAAGGAATTGAGCGTGGTCATTTTCAGTGCCTCAGTCCAGAAGAGTGACCCCCTCTACACTTCTGTTCTTATTTTGTTGGCTAGAGATGGTCCTGTGGTTCTTTCAGGCTTATTTGTCTCCTCCATCCTATCTCTAGTGTAGGATATCTCCTCCACAACTTTTTTTTAGAGTTCTTCTCAACTCACAACACATGTTGGAGGGCCTAAATGGCTCTTATTTCTCAAATGTCTCCTATGACTTATTCTTAATTTCAACCCTTCTGGGTCACTTCTTTTTGAGGTGAAGTAAGACATAAACTTCTTTTTCATTCATTTTCCCAAACTTATTGGGGATTTTTGTCATCCTTTCCCTGTAGATCTTTTTTGTATGTTGGAGGGGGACGGAGGCATTGGAGGATAGGAAGCAACTGAAAGGACAATGTCCCACCTTGGCTCCAAACTCTCTTGCCCTTACCCCATAATCTTACTCAACTTTATTCTCCAAAACCTTATTTCTTCTCTATGTGGCTGCAAAATGCTCCTATCACTACATAGTGTTGAGTCTATGATACAGATAAAAACTCTAGCCTTCCACTCTCAGGCTTTGAACCCTGATATGGAAAACCAAATTACTATAATTTCCAAATTTAAAGTTGAATAGTGACTATTAGCTTTAAGTTGGTTCTACCATACTTTGAGGGCATGATTCACAATAATTAAATGGCTAAAGGGCCATCTGTAGGACTACTAAGAACTACTGAAATTTCTGGGAACAACATACACTTAACTTCATGACACCAAGACCTATAATAACTTGAATATAAATTAATTATTGGCACTCATTCTCCTCACAGCCTTCTCACCCAGAGATTGCCTAAATTTCTTATTCTCTTTGGAGTGGGTATGGGTAGATGTTGTTATGGAGAGGGGTAAGGACTGGTAAGAAATGGCAGGTTACTCTATCTGGGGAAGCTATGAGGTAGAGGGTAGGTGCTTGAGTTTCCAGTATTCTTCTGTCCCATTTTTCCATATTGTGCCAAATAAATTTGTACTACTAGACAGGGAAATACTTGAAAATGCCTTTTTCCTATGTACTCATAAGACCAAGAATCACTCCTATGAACTATTAAGTGGACAATCAAATTAGGAGATGCCAAAACATGGCCTGAATCAGAACATCTGAAACCCTGAAACTCCTGGCAGGCTGTATGCATAACTTCACCCCCAAATCTTCATCAAACCTGTGATAATATGGTTCTTCATTTTACACAAGGGACATAATTGCCTTATTCATTTATTTTTTAACTTATTTAATATCAGTTTTCTCCATGTAGGAATGCAAGCTCTGTGATGCCAGAGACTTTGTGTATTTGGAATGCCTAAGACATGCCCAGAACATGGTGAGTGCTCAACCTATATTTGTTGAATGAATGAATGAATGAATACAAATGAATGAATACCAGACGCTACACTGGGGTTTGAAGATGAGCAAAGCAGGTTTACCTGCACTAAGGGAGTACACAGACTAGAAAAGGAAACCTATCACCTGGTAAGTAATCCTAAATGTTGAAATACTGGGGCTGAAACCAGCAGGTGGTTGAAGCAATAGAGTACCTCCCCTTTATAAGGGATCTAAACTCTCCAGTTTGCCACAGCCTACTTCATTCATCACATACCTGCCTGGAGTGTGGGGACATTTGAGTGTGTGACTGCTCCTCTTGTAAGACAAGATCTGAAAAGACACATAAGCAAGCCGAATTAATCTGGTGCTCCCAAGCAGTGTCCAAGAGTGGCAGAGAAAAGGGTCTGACAGACTTTAATAAAGTCTTACCTTGACACTTAGCTATGACCCATATGGATTATAATCAAGGATCAGATGGTATGATGGATATCTCTGAGGATCCCATGTGGATAGATGACTTTGAGAACCAGATTGTTAGTGCTTTTGTCCCTGGGCCTATTAGCATGCTGGAAAAGCCATCAAAGCTTTGACATAACCTAGGAGAAAGGGAAGGGACAAATTATCTAAGATTAAGGTAAGAAATTAAGAAATTTTCAAGATAGAAATTAAGTTGAATTATAGCAGAATAAAGTGCCATTTCTTGCATACTTGAATTTGTGGTCTAATCTCAAACTTGCTCCATTTGTATATCACATGTACTATGGGGTTAAGGAGTAGGAGCTATATTTTAGCATATATCCTCATTACAATTGGCCATATTTCAGATAACAATTGAAAATAAAGAGCAACCCCGTGAACAAAGAATGAGATAGTTGATATTTTTAATATTTTCAAATTAGAGTCCTTTTATTTTTCTGCTACTTCCATTAATATTTTATTTCCTGGAAACTTCCTGTTATGTATCACCTCTTCTTTAACTTAATAAGGTCACTATTCTTTCTGGGATTCTTTGGAAAATATGCGATATCTAAGAGGAAAACAAATCATTTACCCTCTCTGGATCTCATTGACCTCATGTGTAAAATAAAGAAAGTCAATTAGACAAGTGTTTCTCAAACTTTAATGTATTTAACCTGGGGGATCTTGTTAAAATGAAGACTGATTTAGCAGGTCTGGAGTGTGCCTGAGAATACACATTTTTATAGAAAGCTCCAAGCAGATGTTAGTGCTGTTGGTGCAGGGACCTCACTTTAAGTAGCAAGGGCCTAGTTGACCTCCAACATTCTTTTTCTTTGCATCTCTAGTTTATTTATTGGATGTCATTCAACTGGCAACATATGTTTTTTTTTTTTTTTTATCGAGTTTCTTCTGTGCCTAGAATTAAGCCAATCGAAGGGTACCACTTTAGCTTGTAACCCTTGAACTTAAATATACACTGCTATTTATTTTCATATTCTGTGGTGATACGCTTTCTCTCCTGGAATAATATAAGGTCAATTATGAATATATTAGAGTCTCATATTTTTATATTATTCACCATCCTATGTGAAAAAAATGATGTGTTTCTAGTGGTAAGATTAACTAGGCAGAGGGTGAGTAGTTACAACTTAACCACTAAGTGAACAATGTGAAGTTGATAAAATATTAATAACTGTATTTTCTTGGTTCTTTCCCAGTGCTACTCAGACTCATTCTAAATGTCTCTGGGAATCTTTCAAGAGCCTCTCAGGTCTGTACTGAGAACTAAACCTCTACAGGTGTCTTTTATTTCTGGCCTGTGGTGGGTTTCGTCCTTGTTCCAAGGGACAGGTAGGCACAAATGAATATGGCAAATACTGTATTGTGCACTCCTAACTATCTCCTTGGTTCACCCCAGAGGTCACCTGAAAAGAGTATCTTATGCAAGAGGATTCCTGGCTCTCTCATCTCAGGAATGTGCTTGATATGAAATTTTGAGGATTTAAGGCTCCAACAATGGATATTAACCAATGAGGGGTGGACTCGATTGCTAAATACCCAGCATCTTCAGCCTCAGTGGGACAATTCTGAGACATGTTACATGTAATTTCCCTGAGGGTCTCTAGGGGGGTGGTGGAGCCAAAGCTGTCCATGATGGTAACCCTTTATGGATGCACTTCTTGTCAGTTTCTCTCCTTTCCTTGTCTCACTCTACCTACTCTCTTCATACATACTCTTAGTAATCATGTACCAAATAAACTGCTTGAACCTAAATCCTGGCTTCAGCATCTGATTTTGTATGAACCCAACCAAGGCAACGATCATCAAAATCTTAGCTGTCCCCAAAAGCAGCTTGCTGTGGGACTTCAGCATGCATTCATGAGGGAAGAGCTGGGCTGGTGGCCCAAATGTTTTGTGTTCAAGGCCAACCCCTTGATTCTGGTCACTGACCTATTGCCCTCAGCTGTGTTTCCCCACCTTTGCTTCCTGAGGCTGCCAAGTCCCCCCTTGTATATCCATTTTTGGGGCCCCCTAGTGTTTGGAAAGTAATGGTCCCCATGGTACATTCCCATTTGCATTCAGATTTTAGTATGGTCCTCTTAGGTTCATGCTGCAGTTCCCATCACACATGATTCCATAAACTGCTTTCCCTTCAGAACTTGATAATAGTTGACTCACGCCATCCACAGAACATATTTTCAGAAAGAATTATCTGGTGGTGTTTCTGAGTAAAGTCTTGGTTTTCCATGCCACAGTGTAGAGTAATGATTACAAATGCAAGATCTGGAGTCAGACTTCCTGGGTTCAAATCTGTTCTACCACTTGCTGGCTGTATGAGTGTAGGCAAAGACTTAAACCTCTGTGCACCCTTTGTTTCTTCCACTGTAATATGGGGATGATAATATCACTAATCTCAAAGTATTGTGAAGATAAAATGTATGAAGATATGTAATACATTTAGGGTAGTGCCTGATATATAGTAATCTCTCCATAACTGTTTGAGAAGCTCCTAAATAGGTCCTGGGATAAGGATTTCAATTTTTTTTAACGTTTATTTATTTTTGAGACATAGAGACAGAGCGTGAGCAGAAGGGCAGAGAGAGAGGCAGACACAGAATCCAAAGCAGGCTCCAGGCTCTGAGCTGTCAGCACATATCCCGACGTGGGGCTCGAACCCACAGACCACGAGATCATGACCTGAGCCAAAGTCAGCCACTTAACTGACTGAGCCACCCAGGCATCCCAAGAATTTCAAATGTAAATAATTTATTTTGGAGGTGATTGAGAGAAATATTGGTGGGGAAGCAAGATGGACAAAGGAAGGGCATGTCAGTTACCATTGTGGGCAACTAAAGTTCAACTATACTGGAGAACTCTGGGACACAATGTAGGACATACCTCAGAATTTTCCCAACTAAAATGTCCAATTGTTCTGGTTTGCCTTGGGCTGAGGGGTTTCCCAGTATGTGAGACTTCCATTGCTAAAACCAAGACAATCTTGGGAAAAGTGGGATGAGTGGTCACCTTACAAATGAGGAATATTTATGCACCAGTTTCCTATACTTCATTCATTGAAGATTGATTCCGGGGGGGTGTTAGCTTTCTGGCACTTCCAGGTTACCATCCATGTTGACCAAACAAGCACCTGTGACCAGAGAGTTACAGGTGTTTATCCTAAGTACTCTTTTACCTTTATAGGTGAGGGCAAGAAGGTAGGGGTGGACGCCAACAGATCTTATTATTACCCAACTCCTCCTACAACATCCCTCTCTCCTCCTGGCATATTTGGGAGAGGATGATGGAGGCTTGGGATAAGGAATACTGTCTTTTAAACTTTCTTTTTCTATTGGTTTAGAGAACATGGAATCACTTGTATTTAAAAATAATCAATAGGGGCACCTGGGTGGCTCAGTTGGTTGGGTGTCCAACTTTGGCTCAGGTCATGATCTTGTGGTTTGTGAGTTTGAGCCCCACGTCGGGCTCTGTGCTGACAGCACAGAGCCTGGATCCCGCTTCAGATTCTGTGTATCCCTCTCTCTCTGTCCCTCTCCTACTCATGCTCTGTCTCTGTCTCTCAAAAATAAATAAACATTAAAAAAATTTAAAAAATCAATAACAAATTCGCCTTGGCCTCAGTGTCCTCTCCTCTAAAGCAAGAGTAGGATTGGATGGTCTCTCAAAGACCCTTTCTAGCTCTGTATACATTTCTTACTTAAGCATTAATCAAAATTATTTGATACTTTTGTAAAGATACCTTCAGGTTCACATTGTTCAAAAATATAGAGTATATTCATTGTTTAATCAGAATGTGTGTCCATTGCTACGAAATTAAAAATATCTGTCACCCTTGAGAAGTAAATCACAGTCTTCAGAAACTTCTGTAATTAAGTTTATTACAAAGAGTACAATATGATTTACATCTTCAAACTCTGAACTAACCAAGTAATGGGATGTCAATGTTCATAAAGTACCCAGTGAAGGCACTTTTGTTGAAAGAGCAGTAATATAAATGAGGGCCTGTTAAGGTCTGCATGTCAGACCCAAGGAGTCATAGAGCTGCTATTGACAGTGGGAACTAGACGGTTGAGGATGGAAAGCTAGTCAAGCAAATAAATATTTGTATTTCAAGAAATGACTTAGGAATATCCTTTCTGAAATGGGCCAAGAAAGTTTCTTGGTAATAGACCATTTATTCTCATTCTACCCTTATTCTCCCTGGCCCCCAGCTCACTGCCCTCAGCCCACTGCAATAGATTCAGGTATGCCTACAGATTTTTTGTTGTCCTCTGAGATAGTATAAAGTTAAAAAAAAGTATGTGTGGACATTATTTTTATCATAACAACCAAGAATTCAAACATGAGCACTCCTAGAACAATTACTGGTGAAGAGGTATGGGAATACCACAACTGTCTGAGATCAATCATAATTCATTCCCTGGGGCTACATACTGTCAAGTGTTTAAAAACAGGACTCTACAAGCATAGAATGAACATATGTCAAAGATAACTCTTTAAATAGGGAGCCATCAAAAAGATAAAGCTAGAAAAAGTGATAGATAGGGTCAAGGAATGAAAGAATGCTGAAATGTAACTGCTAAACTACTTATAACATTTATTAATATCTACAAAACTATAGAACTGTAATCTTAAGGGTTATCTTTTTTACCAGACAGAAATTTCTTGCAACTTATTAATGTTCTAGAAATTAATATCTGCCTTCACAGAGTCAAGAGTAAATTGTAAAAAAAAATGTATACTTCCCTAGAGAATTAGATACTTTTTGGTTGAGCCTATTAGACATTTTGAAAGGCAGGCAGTCATTATTTACCTTATTTCCAAGTTTTGGATACTATTTTTAATAGCACATAGCTAAAGGGACCCAGCCGAGGTTTTCTTAACAAAGATCAAGGAGGAAATGATTGTCAGATAGGCAATCAATAGTGTCTGCCACAAACCTTTTATTTCAAATAACTAAGCATCATCAGTTGGTTTAAAAATTTTTTCTAGAATATTATCTTAAACAAGGACAATAATATCAAGCCCTATCAAGCTGTTAACATTATATTTTTTATTTTTAGTATTATTAAAATTATATATTTTGAGTGGTATTTCAGTGTCAGCAGGAGTAATTTTTATTGACATTTCAGTCTAGGTTCTAATTTTGAATGGACACACAGATTTTTTTACTCGGTTTCCTTAAAGTAAATTGTTGCCACTGATGAAACGATTATAACAACAGGAGGCATTTTCTTGATTTTCTCCAGAGGGTGTTTTCCATTTGTGATTTGTTTTCTTTGAAGATAATCCTTGAAATATGTCTCCAAGAAGAGACTGCTTCTTTCTTTCCACAAGCTTGTCTATGGGTAACAATCCCAGTGACACCGAACTTTTCCAGTGGCCTGGTCTGTGTAGGCTTGTTTGTTTTTCTTTGATTATTATTATTTTTTCTGATTGAGTCAGTAAAGCCAAATTTAAAGTTCTATTTCAAGACTACCTGTGAATTACTCAGGGAACATTTTGATCTTAAGGAAAAGCAAAGCTTGCCTCTGATTTCAAATGGCTCAAACAAAATTGGGATAGTAGGTATAAGAAACCAATGCACTCATACACTCCATTTGGGATAAGATTCATTGTTAAGGAATTTGTCGTATGGTGAAGCTTGGAAATAGCAGCTATTTATAATTAAACAGGTGACTTTCTAGTAATTTCATTTGCAAGTGAGTCATGTCACATGGGTTTTAAGGAAGCACGTGAGAAACTAGTCTTGTGCTTAGCGTTCCCTCTGTTGCACCTCTTGGGTTTGTCATTCTATTTTTGTGGCTTAACAAAGAAGATTCTAACAAGTGAGAATTCAAATTTTGTTGCCAAAGCCAAAAACCAGTTAACATTTTTAGAAGGGGAACACAGACAATGACTCTATCCTAAAATGATATTTCTATATTCACAAGGTAGGTAGGTTTGTTTTTTTTTTCCAGTTATAGAAGAGCTATGAAAGTTTCTGCATTTAATTAAATTCTTCCTGAGGATGTTTATTGTGTCATTTACGGTTGAGCCTTCCTGAATAGACCAGGTGACTATTGCATTGAGGAGAAATGCAAAGAATAAAATAGTAAAGGATTTAGGATTATCTCAGTAGGGCCATGACACTAAGGAAGGAATTGACCTGGAGAAATAGTTTTCCAACTGGCCAATATGGAGAGAAATGAATGTTTAATTTGTCAAGGTGTGATTTCTTTTTATTAATTATAAATATGAAAAAAACAATATTAACTTAAAACTCTCTAACTGTTCTATTTTAGTTTTCTAATGTTTTACCTTAAGAAATGTATTATTTAAAGTATTAATTTGATGTGATATATATGGGAAAAGGACCAATTTTTAATATATTCCTTAATAAACAGCACTGTACAATGACAATATCTCTCCTACCTTTTTATTCTACTATTTATGAAAATACTGGTTTTATTTTTTTCCAGGTCTTTTTTTTGAGAGAGAGAGAGAGAAAGAATCCCAAGTAGGCTTCATGCTTAGCATGGGGCCCAATGTGGGGCTCGATCCCATGACTCTGGGATCATGACCTGAACCAAAATAAAAAGTTGGACACTCAACCGACTGAGTCATCCAGGTGCCCCAGCAGGTCTTTTTATAGTCCTGTGTGTATATGTAGATATTTTGTTTTAGGATGCATGTCAAAGAAGATACAGTTTGTAATCTACTTTCTCCATTTAATTCTATATCATAAATGTCACAATGATTTTAAGTAGCAGTCTCACTATCTGGTAACTTGCATAATAGTTTATTTGACTATATGTTAGACATTTATGACTTTATTTTTAGCTCTGTAATAAAAATTCTTATACATAAAAGTTTTTTTCTATTTAATTTATTTGTTATTTGGCAGATATATTAGTCAGGATAGGCTAGGTTATGTTTCAGTGACAAATTAACCCCAAAATATTAGTGGCTTAATACAATAATGACTTGTTTCTCATTCATGCTATATGTACATCATGAGTCAATGGAGGAAGGGGCACACAGTCCTCAGGGCCCTAGTCTAATGGAAATTTCACAATATTGTAGCTGCCATCTGGAGCATGTGTCTGGTTCAATTATCATGGCAAAGGAAGAAATATTGGAAAATTATGCCCAGGATTTTCACTGCTTCTACAAGGAAGTGACACATGTCCCTCTATTCACAACAGATTCTAAACAGCAGGGGTGTTGGAGAGGGAAGAAAGATTATTTTCTTAGAATGAATTCCTGATCTGTTGAAATTCCTTGGTCAAACAAAGGAGATGTATACATACTTTTGGAAACTTCTTTGCAGAGTGCTTCACAAAAGGATGTGTTTTCTTTGTGATGGTTGGTGGTATAGAGTGGTGGCAAAGAGCACGGGCTGGGATCTGAGGCATATCTGTGTTTGTGTCCTGACACTTAGTGGCTACATGTCCTTGGGCAAATTATTTAGTTTCTCTAACACTCAGGTTCCTAATTTACAATAAGGGTGTGATTATATCTACTGCACTTGGTTAGGATTAAAGGAAAGACTGTGTAAAATGTTGGCACAATGTGTCAAGCCTATGGCAAGTGCTCAATAAATGGTAAATATTATGGTTTACTACTTTTCATTATATTTTTTCATTATGAATACATCTTTTATAATTTTACATGTATCAAGTATGAAACATTTTAAGTTTGGATTACTTAGTAGGTTCAACAATTGATAGGTTTAGATGTGATAATTATCAATGCTTTCAAAGCATTGAGGTGAGGGATCATACCTTTTCACTAGTCATAGAGGATCTGACAAAGATACTGGTTTCTGACTGCTACACTCAGAATCAACTCTATTACCTTTGCTTTATTCCTAATTGATGGTGAAGGCATAGAAAGAAGAGTGTGTACCATGTTATCACTTGTTGGATTGAGCACTGGGTGTTGTATAGAAACCAATTTGACAATAAATTATTAAAAAAAACCAAAAAAAAACAAAAAAAAATTAAAAAAATAAAAATTACCAAAAACTTAAAAAAAAAAAAAAGAATTTTTAATGGCATGGAAAATGCCTTTGATGTTCTATTAAGTGAAAAATGTCATAAAATTATATGTGAAAATTCAATCTCAAAAATGTCATACCCAATAAAAATAGAACACAGTAAAAAAAAAAGATTCTAGTTCTTTTTATGAGGCTAAGCTATTATATATGTATGTATATAAGTATTGTGATTTTGAGAATCCTATTGAGATCTAAAGGCAAAATTGGGTGTCATAATGGAGATGGAAGGAAATGGATAATGTTTTATAGACTGTAGTATTAAAAACATAACAATCGTTGGTTTCATACTTTTCACAAAGAATTTCTTTTTTTCATTTTGACAGTTTTAATTTAAAGTCATATATAAGGTTACTTTATTGCTGTATCTTCTCAATTGTTTCATCCTTTCCTACTTAGCAAGATTTGCTTTTATCTTCAAATATCTTTTTGTGGTCTTTGTCCAGTTTTAGTCTAATGATAACCACCTTGCTAGGATGAATGTCCACATGGACAGTTGTGCCATTTGCTTTATTTCACTGTACTCTTTCAATGTACATGACACATTTCTTCCTGTAAACCTGGACTTTTTTGCCAATTTGCTGACCTTTGCAGTGTCCTCGTACAACCTGTTCCTCGTCATCCTTTCAGATGAACATGGAATGAACGTTGTACTTTTGTCTCAGCTCTTTGGAAAGAGGGGAAGATATAATCTTCCTGCAAATGTGGGAAGATGCATTGAAATGCTCTGGTCAGAAGTCACAAAGGGATTGAACTTCATTTTGGCTGCTGCCACTTCAGAGATGGCCACCAACAATTTCTTATTTAAATGGTTCTTCGTAATTTTATCAAATAGGATTTATTTATATGATACACCATCTGATACTGAACAAATGTTAGTGTTGTTTTTATTTGGTGGTACTAATAAACATGTTTAAAAACATTTTTGAGAGCTTTTTATGTAGCCTTAATGTGCCAGGTGCTAGTGTATATAAAACTTAATGATTTTTATTTAAAAGAAACATCTTAGAGCTCTGAAGATAAATATCTATGGACATAGATAACTATTATTAACAGTGTGATAGGAGAAGGGCCAAAGTAAAGAAGAAATGTATGGCCCTGAAAACAAAAGAATTGGCCAATTTTATCTGGATGTTTTAGGGAATCTTCAGGGAGGAGAGACTTTTGAATTGGGCCTTGAAATCTGAGGAAAACTTCAACTGGTGAAGCAGGAAAAAGTACATTACAGTAAAAGAGAACAAAATGAGCAAAGACACAGAGAGAAAAAGAACTGTTACTTTTATGCTTTTTTATAGGCATTTGGAAGTCAGGAGAGGATTTTGACTTAGGGGATTGACATAATTTGATCAGTGTTCCAGCCATATAGAGACTGGATTAGATGAGAGAAAATGGGGAAAGAGAACTCAGTTTAGAGGCACTTGTAATGATCAAGGAAAGAAGAGTGAGAGAAGGACCGGTTTTTTTTTTTTTTAAGTTAAATTTACCAAATTTAATTCCAATACAGTTAACATACAGTGTTATGTTAGTTTCAGGTGTATAATACAGTGATTCAACAGTTCTGTACATCACCCAGTGCTCATCAAAAGTGTACCTTTAATCCCCATCACCTATTTAACCCATCCCCTCATCCACCTCCTGTCTGGTAACCATCAGTTTGTTCTTTGTAGTTAAGAGTCTGTTTTTTGATTTGTCTCTCTCTCTTTTTTCCTTCTCTCATTTTTTTTTTGTTTCTTAAATGTCATATATGAGTGATATCATATAGTATTTGTCTTTCTCTGACTTATTTTGCTTACCATTATATATTCTAGGTGAGAGGACAGGTTTGCCAGCACTGGTGAAAGCACTGGCCTTGGCGTAGTAAAAGATATGGCTCTGTCTATGGTTTGGTGTAACAAGCATAAGATGGATGAAGATAAAGAGAGATGAATTCATAAGTCAGAGTTCTACTTTATTTTACAAGAAGCTAGTATTATTTTTTTCAATTTAAAATAATAATTAGAACATAAAGTAATTTTAGACAATGAGGTTCTCACAGAAGTATACAAAACATATGGTTCTTATCTAAAAGGGACATATTCTTTTGCAGTTTGGAAAGTCTAGATTTATAGTAGAACCTATTGGTACAATGACACATTTTTTCCTCTAGCTGTGCTTGGCAGCCTAGAAGCTGGGATGAAGAAACAATTGGAAGAATTTAGCTGAAGTTAAAGTTCCATAAAGTAGATGTAGCAGAAAGTCAGATACATTGATTAATCTAGACAGCTGATAAGGGCAAAACTGAGGTTGTTGCAATAACATCCAAGTTGGGTAACTTGCAGTTCCTTGAAGCTGTCATACAATAGGGAATTCCTCTACCACATGCCTTACTTTTGAATTTTGTTCTATCCGGTCCTCTCTCCTTTGGCTACCATCCTGACACTTCATCTTCTTTTTTAGGATATATTGATGTAAATAACAGAAAATTCTTTCTCTACTGGGTAAAGAAAAAGGAAATATATTATCTTATATGAAAGAAAATTTTTTCTCCTATAAGAAGAAATGTATTAGCTCACATAACTGGAAGTCCCAAGGTAGGGAGGCTCTAGGGTTAGTTGATTAACACCTTTGTCATCACTAATTCGAGTTCTTAACATATCCTTTTCCTGAGGCTTCAGCGTTGACATTATCATCAGGCTAAGAAAAATGAGAGGAAAGAGACTATGTCTTCCTGTGGCACTTTCTAAAGTGTGAGAAACCTTTTTAGAGGTGCCAAAGCAGACCTCCCCTCAAGAATCATTGGTCAAGATTAGGTCATATGCCAATTTTTGAGCCAGTCTTTGTCAAGGTGAATAAAATTATCCCGAGATCACGTAGATATTACATTGAAGTTGGGCAGTAGTGCTCACTTCTCCTGAAGAACATGGCTGCATGGGGGCAGGTTGGATTCCTGAACAAAACTGAAGTTCTATAATTAAAGAATATAGGAGAAATGGATCTTGTGTAGGACAGAAATATTTATTACTCTTTCACCTTCAGTTTTGAAGCTTTGAATATTTGCCCTGAGAAAAAACAGTAGCCTCTGTCATCTGGGAGCTGGTCTGATACCATCAGCTGAGCCTTGGTGTTGCTACAAGCTGGCTGGACACTCACAGCCGGGTTACGGTATTTTCTTGTTGAATATAAACTATTTACCAGAATCCCAACATAAGATGAGGCTGCTCTATGGCCACAGTGGATCAAAACAAAAATGTGATCACTCTATGATCAGGTAAGAACACAGATAAAACGTGAACATTGCCCAAGCCACAAAGATCAACAAACATATTCCACTTCCAGCTCATCTGAATGACTACTGCTTCTTTACCAATCACAGCTTTAGCCTCATTCTAGTCTTCTATCTTTCTGCATACAATTTTTAAGACATAGAATCATAGAATTACTCCTGCTTCCTGAAAGCAGCCTATCTAGGGCAAAGCCCTGCTTCTTTAAACCCTCCTTCAAAGCACCTGACTGAGAGCAATTCCTAAGATAAATCTTTTCTAATGCCCTGTCACTGACCTTCTCCATGGTGTTTTTCTCCTCACTGCAACAAGTAATAAACAGAGCTTGTTGAAATGCAAGTGTGTTCCTGGTGGTCTTTATCTTGAAGGTCTCAGCTTCATTCTGATCTTGGCTCCTCTTGGCCACAATTCTCATGTGGACCTCAGCTGTGCTACCCCAGGATGCTTTGAGGAGAAACTGCTCTGAATAATGGACTCTA
Organism: Paguma larvata; assembly: GCA_030068075.1. Lineage (NCBI taxonomy): Eukaryota > Metazoa > Chordata > Mammalia > Carnivora > Viverridae > Paguma > Paguma larvata. Next base: position 15,048,297 of record CM057830.1, read on the forward strand.
AGTTTATCCTATCATTCTGCTTGCCGTGGCCCCAAGAATTGACTGGTCACATAGGGAGACAAGGGAGATCAGGATACATTTGACAGAATGGAAGAAGCATGGGTAGGATCAAGGGCAAAGGGTTCTTTAATTAACCTACATGATCATTTATAATAGTGTCTAGCACATAGTAAATGCTTGAAAAACTTATATTTCATTATTATATTTGTTACTATCATTACCATTATAATGATAATGGTAAATGCTGATTTAGTTTTCATTAAAAAGTGAAAGAAGTTGAAGGTAGATGGTTATGGTCACAGACAGAGATTTTAGATATAGTGGGCATCCCAGATCCAAATGATGAGATATGGACTGTTTCTATTTTTGTGGATTGCTAAACTGTAGTTAGTTGAAGACTAGTCAAGGAACTAAGTGAGTGTCTAAGTTAAATTCCCTCAGAAGCAAACTCTGAAAATAATTTTAGTGTAACAGTTTATGTGGGAGATAATTTCAGGAAATACTGATAAGGAAATGAGACAGAGAAAGAAACCAATAAAGGGTGTATTAATAAACATGTTATTGCTGTGGATATGTGGGGCCCACTCCAGCTAGAGGCCTCTGGGAGACTGCAGTGAGTATGCCTCAGAGATATTTTACCTGAAGGGAAGGAAAGCTGGAGTATTTATCCATCAAATCCCATTCTTCCTTTGTTGAGGATTGCTCCCAGAGAGGCATTAACTCCTTGGCACTTCTACATGTTGGCATGTTCCTTCAGCTGGGAGAATCCCTCAAATAGAATCACATAGTTTGTACTTGTATTGAGGGTTGGTAGAATAGGAGTAGACATTGTCTACTACAGCATCTCAGTAGCTGTATGAGTCATTACTAGTTTTTGAGGTAGTTCAAGATTACAGTACAGAAAATATGCTGCTTATCTTATTATTGAGAAGTACTGATTTTATTTTTTAAATGTTTATTTATTTATTTTGAGAGAGAGAGAAAGAGAGAGGGAGAAAGAATGTGAGGAGAGGAGCAGAGAGACACAGAGAGAGAGAATCCCAAGCAGGCTCTGTGCTGTCAGTGCAGAGCTGGATGAAGGGCTCAATCCCATGAATCATGAGAAATCAAGGGATGCTCAACCAACTGAGCCACTCAAGGGCACCAAGAAGCGTTGATTTTAATTATATCCTTGAAGGGAAAGCTTTTTCTTCATTCATTAACTAATTTACATATTTATTCAATGCTTCAGAGACTGTCCTAGATACCATGGATAGAATGATGAGCAAGACATGGTCCTTGACCTCATGAAGCTTATAGTCTACCAAAGGTAATAGCAAGGAAATAGTTGTTTACATTACTGGGTCAAAGTTGGCACAATATAGCAAGTTCAGGGTGTTATGGGAGAAATAGAAGCAAGAAGGTCAAGAAAGGCTTTCTGGAGGAAGAAACAACTAAAGACCTGAGAAATGACAGTTATGCAAGTGATAAGATGGATAGAAGGAGAAAGTATTCCAGAAAGATGGAATAGAGGGAGAGGGAGAGAAAGAGAGAGGGAGAGAGGAAGCTTCCATGGACCATGACACATAGTTGAATAGAATAGAGGAACATATGTATTGGGGGATGAGATGTGGTGAGAGGTAAGCTCTGGGACATATAAAATTAGGAAGGACTTTTAAAACAGATGTAGAATCTAGACTTTATCCTGAAAGTGATGAAAAGTCATAGGAGAGTTTTCATGGGGGCAGGGCACAACATGGCTAAATTCACATTTTGGAAAAGTCACTATGGCTGATATTGGAGAAGAATAAGACTAGAGATAGGTAGGCTGGCATGGAGTCTGTTGAAAGGATACGGAGGAAAGAGTGGAGTAGATGGATGGAGTAGATGGAATAAAGAAATAAGAATATATTGGCAAGAGAGTGGCTGAATCGGTGGCTAGTAAAGGAGCAAAGAACTGAAAGCATAAAAATAAAAAGGTTGTGAATAATTAAGACCAAGCATAGTGAGATGTGACTGAAGGTGAGAATAGAAAGGATAAGATATTCTGATCAGAGTTTGAATTTAGGATGAGAAAGAGAAGCAGAGATTGAAAGAAAGATATATAGGAGCGAGGGAGAGGGAGAGAGAGTGTTTATGTAAGTGTGTGAGAGCAGCTCCTGGTGGTTACAGTATGTCTAGGATTTGGCCATGGCAGTTAATTGATATGATTAGTAAGGAGAAGTTTCTTGGAAAGGAAAATATGCAGGAAAGTGGGAATATTGGATATTTGACAGGTGAATCCCTGAACTCTGAAGTGACATAGGAGAGAGGCTGCACTTGGGATAGAGGGATTGGATGGAAGAGTTGAGAAAACTGGTATATAAGTGCAATGAGGGGAAGTAAGAGGGTGTTATAAACAGATTATATATGTTAAGTAACAGTGGATCGGGACAGGTGGCCCACAATTTCTGCCATATTTGTAAGAAGGTAAAGGAATAGTGATATGGGAAAAGCAGAAGTAGGGAGACTCCTCATTGTGCCTAGGGTGAAAGAGAACTACCAGCCTCTAATAGATGAAGAGGGCTCAAGGAACAGATGTGTCCCCTAGGGAAGAGTCTGAACAGAGATGAAAGTGGAGAAGTAAAGGAAATTTGTTTACAAATGAAAGGAGGTGTTCTAGAAGACACAGGGTAGATATTTTGGAAGGAAGGGGAGCAGTGGGTGGTCATACCAAGGAAAGGAATGTCTAGAGCATTAAAGGATGAAAATGCTGAGTTCAAATGACCAGAAGGGCTTCTGTTTTGGGTGATGCCTTTTGATTCCAGGAATGTGAGGCAGGCTCAGATGTCTTCTGGGTACAGGGTGGGACAAGGACATTACATTTGTCCTCAGGAACCAGCCAGGCTTGTAAATACTCTCTTTTGGAGGAAGACCTGCTCCAGGCAAGCAGTCTGCAGCTTTGTGCACTGCACATTAATTAATACATTAATTCATTCAATATCATTCAGCATTCAGAGAATGTTGGCTATGTGCAAAACTGGGTCAGGGGCTACCATTTTATCAGCAACAAATGGGTGACCAATTTTAAGGAAAGCAAGAGCTAACATATGAAAATGATATTCAACATCGACTGCCTTAGCACAGAATTCTTTATTTGGGGAATTGATTCATGGCAGGTTTCCTTCCCCAAACCGCACTTTGGATGACTTTTTTGAAACTGTCTATTGTGAAGTGATACCTTTACATGAACTAGGCTTTAATATTGCCCCCTTTATCCCACAAAATACTACAACACAATTGGTAAGGAAGCACTGCAAGGCAGGTGAGAGCACAGACTGGAGCCAGGCAGGGTTTGACTCTGGCTTCACCACTCATCAGCTGTTGGCTTGGGCAGGTTACTCTGCCTGTCTATGTCCCAGTTTACTCATCTATAAAATGGAAATAATAACATTACCTATTTCACAGAATTGTTATGAGGATTAAAGTAGTTTCAAATTATTTGAAAAGTGTTAAAATTATTTTTAAATAATTAAAATTATTTGCAAAATGCTTAGAGCAGTAAATGCTCATATGCATGTTAAAATTGGGGCATGTAGGAAATTTGCAAGCAAGAACAACCAACTCACTGGTACTGAAATTTAAAAAAGAGGTCTTTACATTCATTTATTTGTCAACTATTTTCCAGACTCTGGGGTAAAGAGTGGGGAAAAATAGAGGCATGGAACCTGATCACAAGAGGTAGGGGATGGTGGGTGGTGGCAATGGCCATTCTTTTCTTTTTAGAGTAAAGGGTCTCCTCACTCACCCAGTGCTGTTTGAGAGTAAGAGCAGGCACTGTGTTCTGTGGAGGCTGAAGAGCAAGATTTTGATTTCAGAAGTGATGTGAGGACACTAGACAGATATGAACACGTGTGTCAGGAACATTCCCTGGGGCCTGCTGTGTATTCATTCACTGACACTGATGTACAGTGACTGCCCTCTTTTCTCCTCCCTAACTGGTGATAACTGTCTTGGTCTGAGTGTTTTGGTGCCTGTAAAGGCCTTGACCTCAATGTATCTCTACAAAGAATCCAAGTATCACAAAGAAAAAAGAAAGAAAAAGCAACTTGACAATAAAAAGATAACCCAATTTTAAAATGGGCAAAGAATTTGAATAGATGTTTCTCCAAAGAAAATAAACAAATGACCAATGAGTGCTAGACAAGATGCTCAACATCATTAGTCATCAAAGAAATGCAAATTAAAGTCACAATGAGATATCACCTCATACTCACTAAGATGGCTATAATCAAGAAGACAGACAGTAACAAGTGGTGATGAGAATGTGGGCAAATTGGAAGCCTCATACACTGCTGTTGGGAATGTAAAATGGTGCAGCCACTTTGGAAAATAGTTTCGCATTCCCTCAAAATGTTAAATACAGAATTACCACATGACCCAGCAATTCCACTCCTAGGTGTATTTCCAAGACATAGGAAACATGTCTGCACAAAAACTTGTACACAAATGTTCATAGCAGGATTATTTATAATAGTTAAAAAGTGGAAACAATCCAAATGTTCTCCGGTGGGTGTATGGGTAAACAGATACTTACATATGCTATAGCATGGATGACTCTTGAAAACATTATGCTAAATGAAAGAAGTAGGACACAAAAGGTCACATGTTATATGATTCCGTTTATATAAGATGTCCATAATAGGCAAATCCATAAAGACAGAAAGTTGGTGATTGCCTGTTTCTGGGAGAAGGACTAGGGGGAAATGGGGAGTGACTGCTAATAGGTATGGGGTTTCTTTTTGAGTTGATAAAAATGTTCTAAAATTGTGGTGATTGCTACACAACTCTGCAAATAAATATGCTAAAAACCACATTAAAAGTATGTTTTATTGTAAATGATACCATTATATCTCAAAAAACTTAACAATACAAAAGGGAAACATTACATCTGATTGGAGTCATGTCAAGCTACCATCCATAAAGATTAGAAATCAAATCTTTCACCATTTCCCTTCCTTGTTCTTATCTGGGAAATATTAGAAACTGGAAAAAAAATCTAGAAAAGTCCCTTGCTCCATTCTCCTCTTCCAGACAGAAGGCAGAACATCCAGGGATGTGACTTTAAAATGCAGCTCTTCAAACTTTAATGTCTTCATATGATTACCATGAAATTCCCCCAAATCAATGGAATATGAGAACAGGGTAATAAAGGGTGCACTTAAGGTAGGAAATTCCTCATGATATACTTCATAGGTTGCAGCTACTAAGGAATTCACTGCAGAAAAGTTATCCTGTTGCTAGGCAACAGTGCAGCTTGAATTGAACTCATAGTGATCAGAATGCATCACTTCAACTCACAATTCATATTCTGTCTCCAGTAAGAAGAGGGCAGATAAAAAGCATTCTTTAAGTTAAAAAAGAATATAATCATGGAATTAAAAAAAATAAAATAGGACTCACTTATACAACACTCATTTAATCAGAGCTATTAAAATTCTGTATATTTTATTAGATTCTAATTATTCACAAGCATACATTTTTCATGATTATAATTGTAATGTGTATACCACCTAACAGTCTTCTTCTTCCTTTTATGTATTATAAGAAGGTCCCCATATAGTCATAAAGTCCTCCTAATGATTATTTTAAATGACCACATAGCAGTCCTTTCTGTTCATATGCTGTAATTTGCTAAATCTTTGCTTTTTCACTGGACATTTAGGTTATTTTTCATTTGATCTCCTTTGTAGAAAATTCCAGAGCAGAACTTCTTTGAGAAGAATGTATAATGTATAGCTCGACAATTTAAGTACTGTTCTTCAATGACTATATTTAATTAGCCTTCTTTTTTTATAGCCATTTGGAAATCACTTTGGAAGCACATTTAATCCATCCAATCAGTCATTTCTCCAGAGAGGGAACACTGTCTCAATGCTTGGTTGAGTCTTAAAGCTGCCTGTGTGCCTGGCAAAGGACTCTGAGGGAAGCTTTACATTTTTGAGATTGCCAATTTCGTGGAATGTGGCTGGGGGAATTAACAAAGTCATTTGGAAAGCATTCCATAGGAATGAAATGGAATTCTCTCAACTGAAAGCAATGGTGCTCCCTCAACACATGAAATTAACATGCAGAAAAACTGGTCAAATTCAGATCCTACCAATTTTTAAGAGATATGACAACAGATTAAGAAAAGAAGGAATGTTATTGTCTCAAGTTTCAGGATTGTCACAGTTGCTAGTCAGAAGTCTCAAAAGATTTGGTCAAGATTGGGGCTTTTCTTATAAATATTTTATGATCTAACAGCTCATCTCTTTGCTGCATTTAAAACAGGTACATATTAAACATCTAATAAAAATGTCAACTGTTTCACTTAAGAATGTTTGATAGTTGGAGATTTCAAGTATGTAACTTCAATTATGACCAGTTTCAAGGCTTTCAAAAATAAATGTTTGAAAACCATGTAGAAAAACTTGAACTAGTTTTCTCCAAGTTAAAACAAAACTGGAAATCCTCAATCAAAATATCTGTGTGTGTTATTTTTTTTAAAAATCCAGTTCAGATCAGAAAGGTAATGTAGTTCTGTTGTCAAAAAAAAACAAGCTCTTATCCCTTTGGCCTTTACCTTTCAAAACTGAAATGTTGCAAATTGATTTTGAGATGGGAAGCCCTGCTCGTGTCAGTTAAATGCTTACCCTGGAAATTTTTGCCATTTCAAACAGAAAAGCCTCTATAGGCTTTCTTCTGATTCAGCAGCAGTCTGCTTAGCATTAAGAAAGGGCAAGCAAGACTCCAGAGTTGGGTAATTATGGCTGAGCTCTTGAATATTCTCTTTGGGAGATAACAAGGTTGGGTCTTCCCACATTACAAGATGCCAGGAGACGCTTGCTGGCTGGCTGCATGCTGCATTTTGAAAGTGGTTCAGCTTGGAACATTTCGGAAGCATCAAGTAAAGGTACAGCCCTTGCCAAATGGAGATTGCTTTAAAAAGAAACTGACCAGGAATATAGCTCTCAGCAAAGGGTCTGCAGAGATCTTGGAGCAGGAGGCCATTCATGATCACGAAGATACTCTCTAACTCAGAGCAAACATTTGTTCCAAAAGAATAAAGCATTTTGTGTATCAGGAGGCAAATGGCTTCCCAAAGTAATTAATTAGAATTTTATAACTAGTTAGAATGAAGTATTTAGTACTTTCATTTTACTTTTTTTTTAAATTAGGATTATTGAGGTATAATTCACACATATGTGTATAATTCTGCATTTTGACAAACACATACAGTCGTGTAACCACCACCACAATCAAGACATAGAACATTTCCATCACTCCAGAAAGTTTCTTCATGCCCCTTTGTAGTCAGCCCCCTCCTCTTCCTCTTGTCCCTGGCAACCACTGATCTGTTTTTTTGTCTTGACAGTTATACTTTTTCTAGTGTCATATAAATGAAATCCCACAAGATGTAGCCTTTAGAGTCTGACTTCTTTCACTTAGCATAATGCATTTGAGATTCATCTCTGTTGTTACACATATCAGTAGTTTGTTCCTTTCAATTGCTTAACAGTATCTCATTGTATAGATATACCACAGTTTGTTTATTCACTTACCAGTTGATGGACATTTGAGTTGTTGCTCTCATTTTACTTTCATATTATTTTCCTTTTGCATGATGGTGTACAGCTTACAAAGCTCTTTTATCTTCACTTAGGTCCTGTTATGAAAATATTGCTATTTAAATTTTTCTTATAATAATTAAAGCCATGGGGAGCTTAAATGGCATTAGATATTTACCAGCTAGAGCTAACAATTTCTTTCCACTATACAATGCCACTTCTCTGGTCTCAGATTAATATTCTCTCTTGAAGATCTTTATCCATTGGGATATAACAATACACTATGTTTAACAGAGTCTTGGGAAAACAGGGACTCTAATTTTTCAGAAAAATGAGGATCCTAAGGGAATAAGTGCGGTGTGATAGGCAGAAAATCAATTTTGGAGTCAATATGGATACCTATCCAAGTACTGTGACCTGGAGAAAGTTTCTGGGCCTCAGTTTCTTTATCTGAACAATTCTCTTCACCATACTGGCCTCTGGACGTTTTGATAATGAAGTGAAGTTACGTGTACATGATGCATCTTACACAGCAGCTGGGGCATACTAGGCATTTTTTACATGTTAGCTTCATTCTCCCGCTGCCATATGCACACACACACACACACACATGCACACACACCTGCCTACTAGGGTAAAAACAAAATTCTGGCAGAATGTGGTGCAATAACAGGAAAGAATTGGACAGGGCCTGCAGTTGGAGAGAGGAAGTAAGGAGCCTGGAGAAAGGCTCCCAATCTTTGTCTTCAAGCTGTAGTACTGATTGATGTGAAAACCTTCACCACAGACTGCTTCAGTCTCCTCTAGTGGCAGACCTGACCTGGGAGGAAGCCTCTATGGCTGCCATCTCTGGCTCCTTTCTCATCTTCTCTTACAGTCTTTGTTCTCTGTAGAATGAAGCTCAGGGCTGATCTTGGATGAAAGACTCAGTTTCCCATGACTCTTTTTCCCTCCATACAGTGCCTTCTCCTAGTTCTGGGAAGGAGGCATTTAGGATTCCCTGACTTCCCAGAGTACTTTTCTTCCCTGAGTCTTACCCCTGGGATGCCTCTCACTCTGTGCTCGGACTCCCCTTCTCCATCATCAAAACTGCCCAGTTCTATCAGTGGAAAAGACCTGATAAAGTAATTTACAAGATGCCTTTGACTTCCTGTATGTAACTTCCTATAATAACCAATACCTGGTTTAAGTTATTATCCTTTCTAGGAATACTTGCATTTTAGCAGTGGACATTTCTAAAGGAAAGGAATGCTAACGATAGAGTTTCAGACAGTTTGTCAGGGCAGGAGAACTGGGCTCTTGCCTTTGCATTTTGACCAACTCAGTCTGGGACCTGAAGCAAGTATCATGATTGTATAATATCTGTCCTGTCTTTTTCCTGGTTCTTTCTGGAGCATTTCACACAATCCTATATCTCAGCCTTTTATTCAACCCATTCACAAGACCAACTCTATTTAAGTACCTAAATAGTCATAGGATGTAACACTTTTTAATGCATGATTACCCCTTTCCAGGCATCATGTTCTGTTCCTTTATTCTATGTGGGCAGCTTGACCCTAAGTGCCACAGTTACCACAGATTTTGGTCTCTTTTTTGAGCGGTGGCCATGGTGGCCACTCTACAATGCCATAGGCCACTGTGAGGAAACACTGGTCTTTTTGCTGACAGTCATTAGCTGTGACTCAGCACCCCAAGTCTCATTTCAACAAGGTCTGGGGCATTTCTACCCCCTACCCTGCCAAAGAATCAAGGATTTTGTACGACAAAGAATAGTGACTTGTTGAAAAAGGAAAATAAAAATAAAAATTTGACATAACAGAGAAACTTTGATTATTTAAAATGGAGGATTAGAGGAATAAGTTTTTCCACAAATGTGTGATAATAGTTTTAAGATTCATGCTAGAAAAATAGACTGTTGGAAGAAAGATCAGTATACTCTTACCACATTTTTCTGTATAATAAATCCTGTCCTTTTGAATAGAATGTAATCTAATACATTAGAAAAAGGTCCTGAGGCTTTTATTTTAAAGGCAGTGATATTGCTACAGGCAAAGTAATTATAACCATTAACTCCTCAAAATGTCAGTAGAGGCTTTGGCATCAGAATCCCAGAGGAATCCCAAATTGCCTAACCAGTCTTAAAATTTTAACAATTGCATTCTTGGAGGAAAAAAAAGTACTTAAGAGAGAAGGTATTCAGAAGTCTATTTGATGCAAAAAGTCACAATAATTCAAACTTCTTTAAAAAAAATTCTTATATTGCTTTGGGTCTTTATCTTTCGAGTATCTTTTATACAAACAACGTAACCTCTGAACTTTAGGAGTGAACCACCATTAGGGCTTATTATTGAGAATACCACTTTGTATTAACAATCTTTCATTACACTGATTACTCCTTTAGCAAAATAAAGCAAATATATTTTGAACAAAAACGGAATCTTTCTTTAATAGAAAATAAATATAACTTGATTATTAGTGGTTACTCTTCTCTCTGCTTTGTTGTCTTATTTAAATAATGATAAACTAAAATGAAAGCAGTGATTAAAGTTGAGGTGGGGAAGAAACTCATTTCTTCATTTATAGTTACTAGGTATTTAACTAAACATCAAGGTGGATGTAAAGTAGGATTAACAAATAATCACTTTACCTGGGGCTTTCCTGGTTTTAGCACTGAAATCCCATTTATGGGAGCTTCCTTTGTCCCAGGAAAATGGAGATGGCTGGTCACCCTAAATAAAGTAAAAAATGCCTTGTTAAATCCTACTCTCAATAAATCTAGTCTACTGGGGGAGATGAGATATGTACAATGAAAAGTTTAATAACAAAGTAATAATTAAAAGTACTGGTGACAACATACTATCACAATTAGTACAAATTATTGTTCTATAAATAAGTGATACCGTTTTTCAAAATATTGAATCTTAAGGAGACAATTTAAAAATTGAGCACATACTTTGTAGTAAAATAGTTACTATTTTCCTCAGAAAAATTATATCTTCCCCAGAAAATTGGACTTCAGAGAAATTTAGTAACTTGCACAAGGTTATAGTGTCTGTAAAGTGCTGAGCTAGAATTTGAATTCAGGTCTTTTGATTTTGAAATTCATAGACTTCTCATTGTCCCAGGAGATCATAATTTTGCCAGTTTCTTTACAAAAAGAGAAGCTGATACCTGGACTAGTGGCCTCTACAACACCGCAGAGCACTGCATTGGCAGAACTTGGATAAAAACCCACATTTCGTGGCTTATAGTCCAGGGATGATGACACCATGGAGTGACAGATCACATATTCTGGAGTGAAGACTTGAGTGAAAGAATAATGCTTGGACTGTGACCACTTGTTTTTATTTCTCTTCTAAGCCTCTTGGTAGGCATCCTCATCTATCTGGTGTGCAGCACAACTGGAGGTGAGGTCTATCCACCTGTTACACTGGTCTTTGGGTATGCCATGTGGGGTCTCTCTGGTTCTAACTCATCATCCTATTTAGAGGTCTCTTTATGCCTTTAGGTTAGTGTTTGCCTAATGTCAGATCTATGACATCTTGAATCAGCATCACCTGGGATGTACATTAAAAATGCTGATTCTTGGACCAAGTATCTATTACATCTCACAGATGTGCAGAACAGTGACTGAAGGAGCAATTCAGTAACTAACAAGTTTAAGAAATTATTTCTGTTCCTAAATTTTAGACATTTAATACTAGACTGTGACTTTTTACAGTGGCATACTAATTACATTTTATTTGAAACATATAAAGTTTAATTCTTGTGTTCCAAAAGTTCTTTCAATGTTGACTGATTTTAAGTTTTCCCCAAATATTGATTCAAACATTTGGCTATTCAGTCCAATACAATGCAATTATGGAAGCTTAAAGAATCTGAAATTGAGCCCTAGTTCTCTCAGGCATTGAACATAAGTCTCAGGGGACAAAGGAATAAAGGTCACTTAACAAAGTCACTGAGTGTACCATTGCTTGATTGCTGTTAAAAAAGTGATAGGAAGGCATCGAAGAAGTTTTGATCAGACACGTGATTCTTGAGACTTCTGAGAGGTTCATTGCTTTTATTATTTGCATTCATTTGTAGCAAGTATACACCAGCTCAGATAGTCTTTGCAAATCCTTATGATATAAGTGGATGTTAGGAAAGAACAGTGGGCATCAAAAAGGCCGCTGCTTTAGTTTCTGAGCATATGTATGTAGGTTGGGCAACCAAAGGGCTGCTGCTTCTGGGCTAAGGCAATTATCAGAGGGAGAAGTGGGAGGGAGCTCAAGCCATGAAGCCCACACTTTTTTGCCTTTCCTCAGAAATAATGATGCCTACAGAAGTTCCCTAACTTTCTCAGTTTACACCATCCTTAGAGTCTCAGTAATTTATTCACAGGGCACATAAGCCAAAACAAATACTTAACAGTTCCATTTATTAAGTAATTTGGTCTAAATAATCTAATAAGAATTTATATTCTAACAACTTAGCACCTGTTTGGCACTGAATAGCATTTCGACCTAGGAGTCACATTGGACACTATAACCCTCATTTCTTAGTTTAAGTTGATTTTTAGGCAATAGTTGATTTTTCTCATAGCAACAAAATATAATGTTATCAAAAGGAATGTAGCAATCTAATGATGAAACTGAACTAACTCAAGCTAGTAATTCACAAGGAGTCCAACAGATGTCACAGAGATTCCCCTGAAGATTTTAAATACCCCATGGCACTGGTGTGAATGTGCTGTGGTGCCCTGGGATAACTTTGGCACACGGTTGTGAACCCCTGGGAGGTCTACAAGGAAATAATTATGACACCAATTGAGCCACGGTCATGATTTCAGTTTTGATGTGATCCAGTTCTGTTCTCTGCCTTAGAGACTATTCTTTTGTCCTCACTCGGCAAGTATACATTGTTTAATGATCCTAAGAGAGCATATGGTGGGTTTGTGCAATTCATCAATGCTTGCCCAATGGTAAGCTCTCAAAAGATGGTAACTGTCATTATCACCACCATTCTTTGACAATATAAGTACAGAAGCACACAAACTCTTAATGCCTTGACTGTATATGCCCTTATCATGTACAGAGGTTCCTTTTTATTTTTTAATTTTTTTCATGTTTATTTAGTTTTGAGGGAGGGGAGGGGTAGAGAGAGAGGAAGGAAGAGAGAATCTCAAGCGGGCTCCACACTGTCAGTGCAGAGCCTGATGCATACGCTCAATCTCACTAACCAAACCGTGAGATCATGACCCCAGCTGAAATCGAGTCAGATGCTTAAGTGACTGAACCACCCAGATAACCCGTACAGAGGTTCTTTTTGTTCGTTTGTTTCTTCTCCCCATAGTTAAGAAAAATGTTTCACTAGGAACTTGGGGATGTAGAAAATGCAGTTGAGATGGATTGTCTGAAGGTGAAAAGATGGCCAGGTTCACCTCCACTTGGTGATGCACATTTGAGCAGGCATCACTGGCCCTTTTCACCATCCCTCTCTCCTGACTCCCTGGCTCTGTCAGGAGCAGTTACACAAATAGGAAGTCATGTGTAGACCTACGGAGAAGAGTGGCAGAAGGCATAGATGGTAGGCATTGGGTGGGGGCAGGGGCAGGAAATCAGGAGTAAAAAAAAGACAAAATATCAAACAGAACGTAGATGAAGTTGCAATGCCAAGATATAGAGGTCTTTGGAGATAAACATTTAAAAAAAATTTTTAATGTTTATTTATTTTTGAGAGAAAGAGACAGAGACAGAGAGAAAGCATGAGTAGAGGAGGGGCAGAGAGAGAGGAGGACACAGAATCTGAAGCAGGCTCCAGGCTCTGAGCTGTCAGCACAGAGCCCAACGTGGGGCTCAAACTCATGAACCATGAGATCATGACCTGAGCCGAAGTCCAATGCTTAACCAACTGAGCCACCCAGGTGTGCCGGGTGGAAGTAGAGAAAAATAAGAATGATAATGGTTTCATATGTATCCTCATATATGGATAATTTTTATATGAAGACATAATTACCATCTAATAATGAAATGGTTATGTAAAAATGTATACTTATGTAATAATTATATGAGGATATAAATTGATCTATTTATCTATAATTCTCTGCCTAGAACCACTATGTAGTACCCATTAGGCTGGGAATTGATGAGACTAGTTTTTATCTGAATTCTATTCATACCTAGTTATATGACCTCGAATAAAATACTTACATCCTAAAACTGTAGCTTACTTCTCTGTAAAGTAAGAAAATTGGTAGATCATTCCTAGAATGAATCCTAAATATAAAATTCTTTAATTTAAGAAATCTTGTCATTCATTTATTTATGCAAAAATACTGATGGAATTGTTTCTATGTTCTCAGATTTGTTGTTGATTTCAAGCACATAATGGTGAACATAATGGTAAGTAAAAGAGAAGTCCTCACCTTGGAGGAGACTAATCTTTTTCTACCAGGAATCTGTCTTGGTTTTTGGAGAAGAGAGTAGGCCTGATGGATGAGAAATTTTAGCAACATGTAGCAAGATGGTGAATCACCCTTAGAACAATTCTGAGGGCTGATCTACTTCTGAGAATGAAGACTTGTTGTCTAAAGCAGTGATATTTTTGGAACTCATTAGACCTGACTGTCTTTAGATAACATTACATTTTCCAGTCTCCTTTCCAGGTAGAAGTAGTCATGTGGCTGACTTCTAGTCAATGGAATATGAATAGAACAGGTTATAAATAATTCCCATATACGCTTCTCCTAATCTTTCTCCTTCTCCAAGCATGATAGAAAGAAGAACCACAGAAACATTGAGAGCCATATACTGGGGATGGCAGAGCCACAGGATAGAAGGGGCCTTGGTGCCTGAATCATGCCTTGTAGGATGTGTTATTCAGGGGGAGGGAGAGAGGTTGATTTTAAGGAACTTGCTCACACATTGGTAGAGGCTAGCAAGTCCAATATCTGCAGGGTAGGCAGGCAGGCTGGAGACTAAGGGGAGAAGTGATGTTGCAGCTCAAATCCAAAGCCAGTCTGTTGGCAGAATTCCCTCTTCCTTGGAGACATCAGTTTTTTTCTCTGAAGGCCTTCAACTACTTTGATGAGGCTCACTCACATTAGGGAGGGCAAATCTGCTTTACTCAAAGTCTACTAATTTAAATATTAATCTCATCTAACAAATACTTTCACAGCAACAATCACAGCAGAGTTTGACCAAATATCTGGGTATTATAGCCCAGCCAAGCTGATATAAAATTAACCTTCACCAAGGACAATTACCTGTTGATTAGGAACAGCTCTTTTAAAACATAGGTTTGGACCAATAGTTTCTATAGCATTTGAGCCATTTTACTCACACTTGTTACCAGCAGCTAGCATTACCTTAACTAATGGACCACAAAAAAAATCCACTAATTACTTTTGGTAATTCCAATTTATTTATTTGAAAATGCTTTCACTTTTGTACTAGCTCCCTGATGCAGAGGGCTAGGAAAGGGGCAGCTTTGTAAATCTAATAAATAACAATGATGATGATTATTGGATCCTGCCCTAGGAATGTATTAAATATCTCAGAGTGGCTTTATCTGCAGTGGGTCACCCGTAAGCACAAAGAGGCAATCTGTTACTAATTGGTAGCCTAGTGGTTCAAGGAAGTTAATGTATCTTCTCAAGTGATTTGCTCCTATAGAGTAATTGAATTATTGGCATTCCATGTCTGAACATTTGTGAAGCCCTTGGTGCTAATCAAAATAAACGTGCTGACATAATCTTTACTAAACTGCCAATGACATTTTACATGCCTCTCTTATAGATGGAAGACCCAGAAATTCAGTAATTTAGAGCATGTTTTACACTGGACAAAAGCATTTATTTTTCTGATGTGAGCTATTATGAAGGGTAGTATTTTCCACAGGAGGGTGATGAGATACATAACAAAAAGTCAGTGACTAACTGGTTCATTATTAAAAGAGAAATGAGGAGACATAACAGAAAGGATAAGGGCTAGATGGGTACCATATTTGTAATACTGTGATGTTTTCTATCATCTGGTTTGTTCAGGGCTGAGATGATTACACTGAGGTTTTATATCATTTAAATTAAATTGTCACCTGAACTCCTTAGACACAGGCTTCCTCTGAACAACTCAATGTGCTGTTAAGATAGCCCAGAGATTTCCATAATAACATGGTAACCACTACTTGCCAGCCACTGACTTTGTGTAAACATACTAATCCTGAAAAAAGTTCTTTTTCTTTTTCCTCAGCCTGTTGGGTCAGGTCTGACTCCTGAGCCTGAATGTTACATGGGTGTCATAAGTGGTAATATAGAAACTGAAGACAGTTGGAGATGGAGCCTGCTTTCCTTGTTGGAAAATCACTTAAATAACAGATTGATTCAAAAGATCTTCTGTTCTCGGTGTCTGTGGAGACACAAGTGGAAAAAACAAATTCACATTCCTTTCTAGCCAAAAAAAGACAATAGCCACAGCACTGTGGTCAAAGCTCATGATACACTAAAAATAATTTTTTTTCCAAATTTTTGACCTCAAAAATGGGGGCTGTGGTGAAGTGTGTGGTTCTCGCAGTTTGATTCCTGGACCAACAGCACTACCATCACCTGTGAACTGATTAGAAAAGCAAATCATTGGGTCTCACCCTGGTAGTAGTAATTTCTACTACTCAGAAATTCTAGGACTCTAGGAGTGTGGCCCAAAAAGCCTTCTAGGGTATTCTGACGCAGACTCAAGTGTGAACCAGACTGTGTACTTAGATGAATATAGGCTAGAAGGTAGTTCCATCATTTAATATGTGTATGATTTTGAGCAAGTTACTCCCTTTCTCCACTCCCTTTTTATCTGTTGTATGTTATTTTAAAAGTTAACTGTGCATGGAGACTTCTGGGGAAGATGGTAGAGTAGGAGGGCCCTAAGCTCACAGTCACAACTAGTTAACACTCACATCAGTTGTAAATAGCCCAGAAAATGACCTGAAGCCTGGCAGAATAAACACCACAACTAACTGTAGAGAAGAAGCCACATCAAAGAAGATAGGATGGGCAGGGACGTGATCTAGAACTAAACAGAATCTCTGGACTGTCTGTGGAAGGGAGGGACATCACAGGCATGGAGAGGCAAGAGAAAGAGACCCCCACACCAGACAGCCTACATGGGGAAGACAAATCCCTGTAACATTTGGCTTTGAAAACCAGAGGGGCCAAATTTCATGAGTTCTTAAAACCAGCAGGACTTAAAACCTGGAATTAAAAAACAAAACAAAATAAAACAAGAAAACAGTGGGCTCAGTTCTAAGAGAACCTAGAGGGTGAGAGGAAACTGAGTTCTTAAAGAGGCAGCACAACAAATAGCCCAAGGAGGTATAGCATAGAAGCAGCAGTTTGAAAGACACCTGGGGCATATGAGAGGGAGAATTATTTACTAATCTCTGACTGTGCCCCAGAAGGAAAGAAATTCCTGGGAAACTCTTCTAAGACAAAAGCAACTGGCAGGCACCATTTCTCTTTGCCACTCCCCAGCATGAACACACGGCTGGCCACCCATAGGACTCACTACCTAACTTGCTAGAACTGCTGCCCCCTGCCGTGCTTTGGTGTATCCACCCTCTCCAAAATGCTCTTAGCTAGAGCCCATATAGGGCAGTG
Source organism: Paguma larvata (assembly GCA_030068075.1). Taxonomy (NCBI): domain Eukaryota; kingdom Metazoa; phylum Chordata; class Mammalia; order Carnivora; family Viverridae; genus Paguma; species Paguma larvata. The sequence continues at coordinate 15,065,490 of CM057830.1, forward strand.
CTGCAGGCATGGCAGTGTACAGTGGCCAGCACCATTCTAATGTGGCTTCTGCTATGGGAGAATGGGACAGATAACCACACACAGCAGTCAGATGGAGACCCAGCAGTGGGCTGCACACAACTGGTGGACTGCAGGCCTTGCCCACCAATGAAAGCTTCTCAGGGGACTACACAGGTAAAGTACCCTACAGTTTAGTGCTACTGCATTTAAACTTGATAAACACCTGGTCTGACTCAACTAAAACCCGAGGTATCCCCAGACTGGCCCACTACCACCACAGGGACCAAATGCTGCCCACAATGGGCAAAGAAAGCCATTACACTCAGATGACTGGACTGAAGGAAAAAGCAGCTCAGCAGCGAGGTGCATGCAACACAATTAGAAGACACCCCCTGAAGCACCAGGTACTGGTGAACAGTGGACACTATACTACAAGTCACTATGGGACCTCTTCTTCATAAGGCCATTACTTTTAAGAGCCAGAGATGTAGCTGTCTTTCATAACACACAGAAATAGACACACAGAGTTAGACAAAATGAGGAGACAGAGGAATATATCACAAATGAAAGAACAGGACAAAATTACAGAAAGAGACCTAAGCAAAACAGAGATAAATGATATGCTTGATAGAGAATTTAAAGTAATGGTCATAAAGATACTCACTGGACTTCAGAAAAGAGTGGAGGACCTCAGTGGGACCCTTAATAATGAGGTTAAAAAAAGAACCAATCAGAGATGAAGAATCAATGAAGAACACACAATTTTTAATGACATGAAAATACACTAGATGGAATAAATAGACCAAATGAAGCAAAAGAATGAATCAGTGGCCTGGAGGACAGAGTAATGGAAAGTAATCAAACTGAGCAGGTGAGAGAAAAAAATGCAAAATGAGAACAGATTTAGAGAACTGAGCAACACCATAAGTGTGCTAACATTTGCATTATAGGGATCTTAGAAGGAGAAGAGAGACAAAAGAGGGGCAGAAAATTTATTTGAAGAAATAATAGCTAAAAACTTCCTGAATCTGGGGAATGAAACAGAAATTCAGATCCAGGAGGCATGGAGAGCCCCCAACAAAATCAACACCAAGGTTGTTGGTGGTTGATGAGGTTCACGCCAAGACACATGGTAATTAAAATGGCAAAGAGTAGTGATAAAGAGAAAATTTTAAAAGCAGTATAAGAGGTATACCTAGGGGGCTCATTCAGTTAAGCATCTGACTCTTGGTTTGGCTCAAGTCATGATCCTGCAGTTCATGAGTTCAAGCCCCATGTCAGGCTCAGTGCAGACAGTGTAAAGTCTGCTTGGGATTCTCTCTCTGTCTCTTCCCTACTCTCTATAAAAAAATAAAATAAAATAAAATAAAATAAAATAAAATAAAATAAAAAAAACCGTCAAAAGGAAAGAAAACATTTCTATACTAGGGAAACTCCATAAGGCTATCAGCTGCTTTTTTAGCAGAAACTTTGCAGATTAGAAGGGAATGGCATCGTATATTCAAAATGTTGGAAGGAAAAAACCTGCAGCCAAGAATACTCTATCCAGCAAGGCTAGCATTCAAAATAGAAGGAGAGAAAAAGAGTTTCCCACTCAACAAAAGTTAAAGGAATTAAGGACCAGGAAACCAACCCTAAAAGAAATGTTAAAGGGGACTCTTTGAATGGAAAGGAAAGATCATAAGAAAGAGTAAGGAAAATAGGAAGCACAAAAGCAGTGAAAATAAGTATATCTATAAAAATCAGTCAAATGACTCACAAAATAAAAGAATGTAAAATATGACACTATGTACCTAAAATGTGGGAAGAGAAGTAAAGAATGGATTCAAACTTCAGTGACCATCAACTTAACACAGACTGCTTTATGTAGAAGATGTTATATACAAACTTAGCGGTAACCACAAATCAAAAATCAGTAATAGATATTCAAAAAATAAACTGAAAGGAATTCAAATATACCACAAAGGAAAGCCAACTAACTGAGAGAGAAGAGAGCAAGGGAAGGATGGCACAGGGGAGAACTACAAAAACAATCATAAAACAAGTAACAAGATAGCAATAAATGCATATCTTTCAATAATTCCTTTGGATGTAAAAGGATGAAACTCTTCAATAAAAAGACATAGGTGATGAACAAATAAAGACTAAGACCTATCTATATGCTGCCTACAAGAGACTCATTTCAGACCTAAAGATACACGCAGATTAAAAGTGAGAGAAATATTTATCATGCAAATGGATATGAAAAGAAATCTGGAGTACCAATACTTATATTGGGTGAAACAGACTTTAAAATAAAGGCTATAACAAAAGACAAAGAAAGACACTATATAATCATTCAGGGAACAATACAACAATAAGATATAGCAATGGTCATTATATATGCACCCAACATGGAACACTCAAATACATAAAGCAATTAATAACAATCATAAAGGAAATCACCAATGGTAATATAATAATAACAGAGGACTTTAATACTCCACTTACATTGATAGACAGATTGTCCAAACAGAAAATCAACAAAGAAACAGTGGCTTTGAATGACACATTTTACCAGAGGGATTTAACAGATATATTCTGAACATTCCCTCCTAAAAGAGTAGAATACACATTCTTTTTAAGGGCATATGGAACACTATCCAGAAAAGATCATATATTAGTTCAAACAACAAGTCTCAACAAATTCAAAAAGATCTTAGTCATACCATGTATCTTTTCTGACCATAATGCTATAAAACTAGAAATCAACCACAAGAAATAAATCTGGAAAGAGCACAAAAACATGAAGTTTAAATAACATGCTATTAAAAACAAATGAGTCAACCAAGAAATCAGAGAAGAAATAAAAGGTACACGGCAACAAATGAAATGAAAATACAAGGTCTAGAAGCTTTGGGATGCAGCAAAACCTCTTCTAAAGTTTATAGCATTGCATGCCTATCTCAAGAAGCAAGAAAAATCTCAAATAAACAACCTCACCTTACACCTAAAGGAGCTAGAAAAAGAACAAACAAAACCCCAAACCAGAAGGAAGGAAATAATAAAGATTAGTGTAGAAAAAAATGATAAAGAAATTAAAGAAACAAGGTAACAGATCAATGAAACCTGGAGCTGATTCCTTGAAAATATCAACAAAATTGATAAACTTTTAGCCAGATCCATCAAAAAAGAGAGGACTCAAATAAACAAAATCACAAATAGAGAGGATAAATAACAAGGAACACCATAGATATACAAAGGATTATAAGAGTATATTATGAAAAATTATATGCCAAGAAACTGGACAACCTGGAAGAAATGGATAAATTCCTACAAACATATAACCTCCCAAAACTCAATCAGGAAGAAATAAAAAAAATTCAACAGACTGATTACCAGCAATGAAATTGAATCAGAAATCAAGAAACCCCCAACAAACAAAAGTCCAAGACCTCATGACTTCACAGTTGGATTCTACCAATAGGAATACCTATTCCTCTCAAATTATTCTAAGAAATAGAAGAGGAAGGGAAACTCCCAAATTTATTCTATGAGGCGAGCATTACCCTGATACCAAAATAAGATAAAGACACTACAGAAACAACAACAACAACAACACAAAACAAAACAAATCAAAAAACCCCGAAAACTACAGGCCAGTATCTCTCATGAATATAGTTACAAAAATTCTCAACAAAATACTAGCAAGCCGAATCTAACAATACATTAAAAAATAATTCACCATGATCAAGTGGGATTTATTCCTAGGATACAAGGGTTCAATATTTGCAAATCAAACAGCATGATACATCACATCAAGAAGAGAAAGGGTAAAAACGATAGGATCATTTCAACAGATGCAAAAAAAAAAAAAAGCATTTGAGAAAATACAACACCTATTCTTGGTAAAAACTCTCAATAAAGTAGGTCAAAAGGGAACATAACTCAACATAATAAAGGTGATATATGAAGAACCCACTGCTAACATCATACTCATAGGTGAAAAGCTGAGAACTTCCCCGCTAAGGTCAGGAACATGACAAGGGTATCTACTCTCACTTTTATTCAACATAGTACTGGAAATCCTAGCCACAACAATCAAACAACAAAAAGGAATAAAAGGCATCCGAATTGGTAAGGAAGAAGTAAAACTTTCATTATTTGCAGAGGGCATGATATCATATGTAGAATACACAAAAAATTTCACCCCAAAATTGCCAGAACTGCTAAATGAATTCATTAAGGTCATAGTATGCAAAGTGAATGTAGAGAAACCTGTTGCATTTCTATACATTAATAATGAAGCAGCAGAAAGGGAAATGAAGAAAGCAGTCCCATTTGCAATTGCACCAAAAATAATAGAGTACCTAGGAATAAACTTAACCAAGTAGATGAAAGACCTGTGCTCTGAAACTATAAATCACTGATAACAGAAATTAAAGAGCTGGCGGTACCACAAATCCAGATTTCAAGTTATATTACAAAGCTGTAGTAATAAAAACAATATCATACTGGCACAAAATAGACATATAGGTCAATGGAACAGAATAGAAAGCCCAGAAACAAACCCACAATTATATGGTCAACTAATCTTGAACAAAGAAAGAAAGAAAGAATATCCAATGGGAAAAAGGCAGTCTCTTCAACAAATGGTGTTGGGAAAACTGGATAGCAACATGCCAAAGAATTAAATTTGATCACTTTCTTATACCATACACAAAAATAAACTCAAAATGGATTAAAGACCTAAATGTGAGACCTGAAACCATCAAAATCCTACAAGAGAGCACAGGCAGTAACCTCTTTGACATCGGCTGTAATAACATTTTTCTACATATGTCTCCTGAGGCAAGGGAAACAAAAGCAAAAATAATTAGGACTGCATCAAAATAAAAAGCTTCTGGACAGTAAAGGAAACAATCAACAAAACTCAAAGACAAACTACTGAATGGGAGAAGATATTTGCAAATGACATATCTGATAAAGGGTTACTATCCAAAACATATAAAGAACTGATACAACTCAACATAAAACCCCCAAATAATCCAATTAAAAGTGGGCAGAAGACATGAACAGACATTTCTCCAAAGAAGACACATAGATGACCAACAGACACATGACAAGATGCTCAACGTCACTCATGGGAATGCAAATCAAAACCACTCTGAGATATCACTTCACATCTGTCAAAAAAGCAAGAAACAATAGGTGTTGGTGAGAATGTGGAGAAAAAAGAACTCTTGTGCACTATTGGTGGGAATGCAAACTGGTGCAGCCACTGTGGAAAACGGTACGGATGCTCTTCAAAAATTTAAAAATAAAAATACCCTAGGAGTGCCTGGGCGGCTCAGTTGGTTGAGAGTCCAATTCTTGATTCAGATCAGGTTATGATCCCAGGGTGGTGGGATCAAGTCCCGCATCGGGCTCTGAGCTGAGTCAAAAGCCTGCTTAAGATTCTCTCTCTCTCCTTCTGATCTCTTCCCCTGTTCACAAATACTCTCTTTCCCTTTCTAAAAAAAATTAAAATAAAAAATAAAATAGAACTATCCTAGGATCCAGTAATCACACTACTGGGTATTTACCCAAAAGAACACAAAAACACTAATTCCAAAGGATATATGCATCTCGTGTTTATTGTAGCACTATATTGTAGCATTATTTACAATAGTTGAATTATGGAAGAAGTTCAAATGTCCATCATTAGATGAATGGATAAAGAAGAAGTGGTATACACTCAAAAAAATAAACTCTAAATCAATGAAGGACCTGAATGTGAGACAAGAAACCATCAAAATCCTAGAGGAGAAAGCAGGAAAAAACCTCTTTGACCTGAGCCGCAGCAATTTCCTATGCGACACATCTCCAAAGGCGAGGGAATTTAAAGCAAAAATGAACTATTGGGACCTCATCAAGATAAAAAGCTTCTGCACGGCAAAGGAAACAACCAACAAAACTAATAGACAACCGACAGAATGGGAAAGGATAATTGCAAATGACATATCGGATAAAGGACTAGTGTCTAAAATCTGTAAAGAACTTACCAAACTCCATACTCAAAAAACGAATAATCCAGTGAAGAAATGGGCAGAAGATATGAATAGACACTTCTCCAAAGAGGACATCCAGATGGCTAACAGACACATGAAACGATGCTCAATGTCACTCATCACCAGGGAAACACAAATCAAAACCACACTGAGATACCACCTTACACCGTTAGAGTGGCTAAAATGAATAAATCAGGAAACTATAGATGCTGGCGGGGATGTGGAGAAGCAGGAACTCTCCTACACTGTTGGTGGGAATGCAAACTAGTGTAGCCACTCTGGAAAATGGTGTGGAGGTTCCTCAAAAAAATGAAAATAGAACTACCCTATGACCCAGCAATAGCACTGCTAGGAATCTACCCAAGAGACACAGGAGTGCTGATGCATAGGGGCACGTGTACGCCAATGTTCATAGCAGCACTTTCGACAATAGCCAAATCATGGAAAGAGACCAAGTGCCCATCAACTGACAAATGGATAAAGAAGATATGGTCCATATATACAATGGACTACTACGTGGCAATGAGAAAAAAATGAAATCTGGCCATGTGTAGCAACATGGGTGGAACTGGAGGGTATTAAGTTAAGTGAAATAAGTCAGTCAGCAAAAGACAGGTACCATATGTTTCCATGCATAGGTGGATTTTGAGAGACTGCGCAAAAACCATGGGGGAGGGGAAGAGGGGAACGGAAAAAAAGATACAGGGAGGGAGATAAAACATAAGAGACTCTCAAAGACTAAGAACAAACTGAGGGTGAAGGAGGTGAGGGAGGGGGGAGGGGGGTGATGGGCATTAAAGAGGGCACGAGTTGGGATGAACACTGGGTGTTATATGTAAACCAATTTGAAAATAAACTATTTAAAAAAAAGAAGTATAAACTATAAAAAAAAGAAGTAGCATATATATATATATATATATATATATATATATACACACACACACACACACACACACACACACACATACACACACACACACACACACTGGAATATTATTCAGCTATAAAAAAGAATGACATCTTGCCATTTGCAATAACATGGATGGAACTACAGAGAATACTACTAAGCAATAAGTCAGTCAGAGAAAGACAAATACCATATCATTTCACTCATATGTGGAATTTAAGAAACAAAACAAATGAACAAAGAAGAAAAAAAAGAGATACAAACCAAGAAACAGACTCTAAAGAGCAACCGCCAGAAGGGAGGTTGGTGCGGGGGGGATGGGTGAAATAGGTGATGGGGATTAAAGAGCACACTTACCACGATGAGCACTGAGTAGTATATAGAATTGTTGAATCACTATATTGCACACCTGAAAATATTATACACACACACAAATATAAATATAGAAGTAATTAGGTCATCCAAATAAAAATAAACTATGCATGGTAAAAATTAAACCACATAAAAGTTCTCAAAATGTAAAATAAATTTCCCTTCCCCCAGCTCTTCTCCTCAGAGGTAAACACTAAACCAAATCCTTTTTAAACATGTTTCTCTGGTATTTAATAGTATTATTTTAGATAATAAACATAATTGTATTCCATAACTCAATAGCTTTACATATATTCTGTTAATGTCTCATTCTGAAGAATGAGGAATTTGCCTAATACCACCTCATATCACATGATTTTGTTATATTATTGTTTTCACATAATATGGGTTTAGGTGATTTCATTTTGTAACTTTAATTGTCTTTGACTTTGTCTTTAATTATAAAATATTAAACCAAAGAAAATAGAACTTTCACTATTAGATTAATGTAAATTCATGTAAATATTATTCAATACAGGAGATTCCTCCCATAGAAATACTCATGTCACCACACTTGAGAGAGGATTTTAGAAGCATCATATTCTAGTGCTTCTTTCAGATTGTAGTCAATTGCCATTGTTTCTTCTATTTCAAACTTTCACATATAACATTACTTTTTTTACAATAACTTTTGTAAGGCATTTTTCATACAGATGTGTAGGCAGAAATTTCTCTGAATTTTTGCATATCTGAAGATGTATTTTATTCTTATACTTGTAGTATGGCTAAGCATAAATTATAAGTTCCTAATCATCCCCCCCAACTTTTAAAAGCATCCTTAATTCTACTGTTTCTCAAAGTTATTGTAATTTCTTTTATACCTGGAGTTCTGAAATTGTGTTAATTCACCTCTCTCACCATGGTTCCTGTTGACCAATTCCTCTCCCACAGATAACTGTTATTTTTCTCATATATATTCTTTCAGAATTATTTTATGAATACACTACTCTTGGAGGAGTGAATCAATAAGATGTGATCAGCAGTTGACTTCAGAACTGAACCTGACCAATTGGAGTCTCCCCACCTCTCCCCTGTCCTTGCATTCCCCACTCTGAGAAGCTGCTCCAATGATACAACCTTGGTACAGAAATGTGATGTTGAGGGTATTTGGACTGGGTAAGTGACTGAACCCAGTGAAGCCCTCTATATAAACTTAAGATTCTGGCTACCTGTCTTGCAGTATCTAAGATAAGCCTTGTAAATAAGTTTGCTTGCTTATTAAACCTGACACCTACCAACATGCGGTGGCCTCCCTCTTTCTTTGGTCTCTTCTTGCACTCTGTATATGGATGCCAGTATCACATTATACCTGAAAAGCTCCCAAGGTTGTGAACCAACAACTATTACATACATACGTGCTAGTAAATGATACCTTCTATATTTTTTCCTCTTCTTTTTTATTTTTTACAAATGGTAGTGTATTTTTTTCTTATTTAACATTATATCATGACTATCTTTCCAGATCATTACCTGAAAGACTTCCACATTTTTGACAATGGTCAAAAAAATTTTTTTGTATGGATATGCCTTATTTAACCAGTGCCTCTTTGAACATTTTGAGTGTGTCCAATTTCTTGTAATCCAAACAATGCCATGATGAATAAGCATGTGCAAATGTCTGTAGGATAAATTCCCAAAAGTCATGCTGCTGGTTCGGCAGATATATAAATTTGTAATTTTGATAAATATTGCCAGTTTACCTCCACAAAAGTTTACCAATTCATCCTCTCAGCAGCAACATATGAGAGAGCTTCTTTCCTCTCAGTCCCAGAGAGTTTGTTATTAAACTTTTCATTGTCACCAATATCATAGAACTACTGTATATCAGCATAATTTTGCTTTATTTTTCTTATTATGAGTGAGGTCAAGCCCTTAAAATGAGTTTAAGAACCATTTGCATTTCCTTTTCTGTTGAACTGTATGTTCATAGTCTTTCCCACTTTTCTATTGGGTTCTTGATCTGATCTTAATTTGTAGGAACCTTTTACATATTAGGGAAATAAGCACTTTATGGTGTGAATTGCAAGCATTTTTCCAAGTTGATGTTTGTCTTTTGGCTTTAGGTTATAGATTTTTCTCAGTATTTTCCTTTATGGCTTCAGAATTTTTCATCATTAAGGCTGTCCACCCCCCCCCCCCAAGATTATGAAAGTATTCTTCCATTTATTTTCAGTTGTATTTGATTTTAAAATAAAAGTATCTCTTCAAGTTGGAATTTACCTTTGTATAAAATGTTAGGTATAGATCAGTTTTTTAGTTTTTATTTTTATTTTTTAAATGTTTACTTTTGAGAGAGAGAGCATGCATGAGCAGAGAGGGAGGGGCAGAGAGAGGGAGACAGAGGATCTGAAGCATACTCTGTGCTGACAACAGAGCCTGAAACACGGCTCAAACTCACAAACCGAGATCATGACCTAAGCCAAGGTCAGATGCTTAACCAACTGAGCCACCTGGGCACCAACAAATTTTTAGTTTTTACATGGCAACCCAGTTGTTTAATTAAAATTCAGAATAATCCATCTCTTTGCCATGGATATAATCTATCACTTTTATAAGAAATACATTTTTGGCAAGCACTGGAAGTCAATTTGACAATAAATTATATTTAAAAAAAATAAAAAGTTTTTAAGAACCAAAGAGAAAAAAAAAAGAAATACATTTTTGGGGCACCTGTCGGTTAAGCAGCTGGCTCTGTGCTCATAGTGTGGAGGCTGCTTTGGTCCTCTGTCTCCCTCTTTCTGCTTCTCTCTCTCTCTGAAAAATGAATAAATGTTAAAAAATTAAAAAATACATTTTCATATGTAGTTTATTTATTTTCTATTGAGTTTTAAAATTGTTTTATCTTTATATTTAATGACTGGACTGTTAGCTCCTTCTTATTTGTGTCTGTTTTCTGAGTTTTTACATATAATCTTGTCTTATTTTTTCCAATGAAATTTAGAATTTGCTTATGAGTTGCAAATAAAATTTCTGCTATTCTTAATGAGAATGCATTACTTAGGGAGAGTTGACATTTTTATTACAACAAACGTACTAATCATGAAATATCGTTTGTCTTTGCATTTCCCACACCTCCTTCCACACTTCTACTGGTGACTGAAAATGCACCAATACATCTCCTGTTATGTTCTTAGGTATTCTGCATATGTGTATAACTATTGTAAATTGAGATATTTTCCTCTGATTCTTCTAATTGTTTAAGGTTTGCAAATGTGATTATTTGTGTACATTGTTATACCCAGTCACATTATTGCATTCTATTATTATTTATAAATATTTTTCAGTTAGTTCTCTTATATTTCACAAGTACATCCTGATATCAGCTGTAAATATGACATTAACTGTTTTGCGAATTTTTCATCTTTAATTTATCTCTATCTTTTTTTGTTTGCTGCCAGTGCCTCCAGAGCAATGGCAAATAAGAGCAGACACACTTGTTTTGTTTGTGATTCAAATGGCAATCTTTCTATTGTTCTCTATGTATGAGATATATATGTTTAATCATGCTAAGAGATTTCCCATGTATTCCTATTATTAAGAGTCTTTTAAAATTTCTTGGCAAAATTTATGGAGATAGGTGGTGGTGGTGTCTGTACAAAAACATGAAAGCACATATGCCATTGGCTTGTACACTTAAAAATGATTAAAATGGTATTTTTATGTTATGTACATTTTGCAACAATAAAAAATTAGCCAGGGAAAAGTAAATCTTGATGGAGGTTGAATTTTATCAAATGCATCTGTGAAGATGATAAAATGACATTTTTCCATATTCCTTTAACAAGATGCAATATAGCATTGTTACACAGGGTCTGAACCACCTTGCCTATGTTCAAATCCCAGCTCTGCTGCTCTCTTGGAGAAGTCACTTAACCTCTGTGTATCTCTGTTTTGTTCTCTTTAAATCATGATAAGTCATGATAATAATAGTGTCTACCTTCTAAAGGTTCCACTGAGGATGAAACAAATTGATGTATGTAGAGCACTTAGAATAATACCTAGCATATAGTAAGTATTACATGAGTTAATATGGTGGATTATTTTAATATATTTTCCATATTCTAGGTATAAAACCTCAATTATTAATAGAGAATTGGATTCCATATACTAATATTTCATTTAGAATTTATAATTACAAATCATATGTGAGATTGGGTTCTAGTTTTCTTTTTTTGTGTAATCATTGTTGGGTTTTGATATCTATGTTTGGCTTTGTTTATAAAAAGAATATGGGAAATTTCCTTGTTTTTCTATACAGTGGGATATTCAAATAGCACTTGAATTGTCTGTTCTTTAGATCTTTATTCCTCTGTAACATCAACAAAATCTAGTGCTCAGATGACAAATTAAAATTTTTTTTCTACTTAGATTTTTCTATAACTTCTGTTGTCATTTTTGGGAAAATTATATTACCTTAGAAATCCATTCCTTATATCCAGTTTTCACATGTACTTGTGGACATTGGTCAGGTGGTGCCAAATGAGGGAGGATTTACTTGGGCAGTGAAAGGATTTAGTTCCTTCCCTTTTGGGAACTAATGCCTTGACTGGTTTTATTGTTTCCATGTTTGTTTTGGGGAATTTGGATCTTACTCATACTCATTTTGATATTTTCTTTTTAATTTTTTTAATGATTATTTATTTTTGAAAGCGAGAGAGAGAGAGAGAGAGAGAGAGAGCAGGGGAGGGGCAGAGTGAAAGGGAGACACAGAGTCTGAAGCAGGCACCAGGCTCTGAGCTATCAGCAAAGAGCCCAATGCAGGGCTCAAACTCACCAACTGCAAGATCATGACCTGAGCCAAAGTTGGACGCTTAACCAAATGAACCACCCAGGCGTCCCCACTTTGCTTTTTTTCTTAGGACCCCAGGGGCCATGGCAGACAAGGAAATTCCTTTCTTTAGAGTTCAGTTCTGAGCGTTCACTGGGGGCCAGAAGTCTCTGGTGTCTCTTTCCTTTGGTACTGTCACTGACCAGCTATGTTCATCCTTCCAGGCCCATGCCTGATCTTTGCGGGTCCTCCCTTTAGGTTTGAGTTCTTCTGGATCACCCTTGCAAAGAGTTGCTCTTCCTGCTGATGTTTTGGGCTAAGCTTCCCCCTGCTCAGTCTTCTCCATTGGCCTGGTTCTAACTCTCTTCATTTTTCCATTATTTTCTGAAAATTTCTGGTTTATTCTTGTTTCTTTTCTTGTTTTTATCATACCTTTGCCTTCCTCTTTGAAAAACATTCCTTTTCCTGTGATCTTCAGGATAACAAGCCATAATAATTATAGCTAACACATAATATGCTGCTTACCCCGAGCGCTCTTGGTCTTCTAGGTGCTTTCATATGTTAATTAATTTAATCCTCACAAAACTCTATGAAGAAGAAACTATTAGTATACCTATATAGGATCTTCAAAATGGAATTAGCAATATCTATTTGCTAGGTCCATTGTGGGAATAAAATGTTTCACACAGCACTTTGCACACATAGCACTCCCTAAAATTTAGCCCTTATTCGTTGAGATTTGGCTTTGGATTATAGTCACTCTAGACTTAGAATTCTTAGGCTCTTTTATCTCCCTCCTCTTGAATGGGAATTTTTTTCATTGAAACGCAAGTATTCAATCACTTGAAGGGCATTTTCATTAATACCATGTGATCCTAAGCGTCATCCCTCATTGCCATCCTCGCTGATATTAAGGCTATTTCAGCTACAAGTTTCTCACTCTGCTAGAATGCATACACATATTTCCTTATTTAATTTTAGTATTTTACACTTCTGTGTGTTATTATTAAGTTTTGTTTCCAGTGATTTTTTTTCTTTTCAAAATTCAATGAGGTAACTTCTTCAAGATAAAGCAGATCATGCTGTTAGATTTTTAACATGCAGCGAGAAAAGCACTGACATCCCTTTTGGTGTTTGAAAATGTGTCCATTTCACTGACACACCCCTTCCTTATTGGAGAAAGTTATACAGGCTATACAACTGTCTCTTTAATTTATGTCTAGGGCACCCAAGGAGCTGGATAGGAGATCATTTGGATAAACTGAAGTGATATTTCCAGTATTCTTGCTGCTTGCCTATGCAAAAAGTTTACTGCTACCCTCTACTCACACTCTATAGGACCGTTTGGGGAATGAAAAAAAGGGTACTTACTGCTCTTGTCCAGCTAGGGTCATTTTGGGGCCAATGTCCCAGGCAGTGATTCTCAACCCTACCTGTACATCAGAATCACCAGGAGTTTAAAAAATCCTGATGTCTAAAGCCACAGATCAATTAAATCTGGATAGGACTTCAGGCATCGGTATTTTTTTGTAGCTCTCAGGTGATTCTACCACGTGGTGAAGGTTGAGAATTACTGCTCTAACTACTTTGGTTCTGTCCAATTTAGTTTGACATTAAGATGCTACAGGCAATTACTAGCAATGATGACTAATAGGTGGGGAAAAAATCAATCTGCAATTCCTGTGAAGAATTATTGCTGGGTACCCACCTGCTAAGGACAGAGGAATAGGTAATGATGTCTCTTCAAGATGCCTTCTAGTTGGAGGGAAATCTGGGAGTTTTAAAAATCTTAATTTTTAAGATTTTTTTTTGAGTTCTTCTGGATCACCCTTGCAAGTAAGGGTCATTCGCAGTGCAAATGAACTAGCAGTTGTTTGAGGGAGATAGAGAATAGTTTTTTATTTCAATATGTCATTTTCTAATTTTCTCAATACTTGTTTGCTTCATATTATTTCAGCTGCCTTGACTTTACTTCTTGTTTGGTGTGGCTTACTCCAGGTCTCTTTTCTTGTATCAGGGAAGTGGGAGCCTGCTCACAAATCTGGCACCAGATGTCCCTTATTCTTTGAGATCTGCCTTCTAAGTTCTGTGCTTCTAGGTTTATCTGCCAGAACAAGTCTTGCAGATATCCAAAATCTTGAGAAAATTCCATGTGAGCCTTATATCATTCAGGATGAGAGCTCATATACAACAAGGGCCAATATTTGTGGTTCACTGTAAAAGCTAGTGCTTTCTGAATATCACATATTTTGAGATAAACCATATTACTTTTCAGATGTAATGATTTTGTTTCTAAATATTTCCCTTTTTTGAGATATAATTGACATTGGATAAGTTTAGGGTATATAACATATTGATTTGATACATTTATATATTGCATTACAATTATTACCATAGCTCTGGTTAACTCTCCTATCACATCAAATAACTACTATTTCTTTTTTGTGAAAAGAACATTTATATCTCAGCAGTTTTGAATCCATCCCTTCCACTTAGTAATCTCCAATCTAAATTACTACCAGTCTCCTGACTGATGTTTCTTAAATCCAGTCATCTATGCAGTTGGCAGGGTAATTGGCTCAAATGAAAATCTGCCTCTATTGTTGTTCCACTCTGTGCTTAAAATGAACCATTTAACAGATCACCTCTGGTGATGTCCACGTATTTTATTGATTGATTGTGTGCTCCAAGTTTTCATTTAAATTCTAGTTAGTTAACATATAGTGTAATATTTAGTAATATATAGTGTAATATGTAGTTTCACGAGTAGAATTTAATGATTCATCACTTACATATAACACTCAGTACTCAGCACATGTGCCCTCCTTAGTATCCATCAGGCATTTAGCATTTAGCTCATCCCCCCACTCATCTCCCCTTCATCAACCCTCAGTTTGTTCTCTATAGTTAAGACTCTCTCTTATGGTTTGCCTTCCTCTCATTTTTTAATTTCCCCTATATTCATTTGCTTTGTTTCTTAAATTCCACATATGAGTGAAATCATATGGTATTTGTCTTTCTCTGACTGACTTATTTCACTTAGCATAATACACTCCATCCATGTCATTGCAAATGGCAATATTTCATTCTTTTTTATGGCTGAGTAATGTTCCATTGTATGTATATACCACATCTGCTTTATCCATTCATCAGTCGATGGACTTTTGGGCTCTCTTCATAATTTGGCTGCTGTTGACAATGCTGCTATGAACACCAGGGTGCATGTGCCCCTTGGAATCAGTATTTTTATATCCTTTGTGTAAGTACCTAGTAGTGCAATTGCTGGATCATAGGGTAGTTCTATTTTTAACTTTTTGAGGAATCTCCATACTGTATTCCAGAGGGGCTGCACCAGTTTGGATTCCTACCAACAGCGTAAGAGGGTCCCCCTTTTTCCAAAACCTCTCCAACGTATGTTTTTTCCTGTACTGTTAATTTTAGCCATTCTGAAAGGTGTGAGGTGGCACCAGAATTTTATTACAGATCTGGAAAAAAAAAATCCTAAAATTGGTATGGAACCACAAAATACCCCAAATAATCAAGGCAATCTTGAAAATGAAAAGCAAAGCTGGAGGTATCACAATTCTGGAGTTCAACTTATAATACAAAGTTGCAGTCATCAAGACAGTATGGTACCTCCACAAAAATAGGCACATAGATCAATGGAATAGAATGGAAAACCAAGAAATGAACTCACAAGTATATGGTCAACTAATCTTTCACAAAGCAAGAAAGAATATCCAATGGAAAAAAAGACAGTCTCTTCAATAAATGGTGTCAGGGAAAACTAGACATCAGCATGCAAAAGAATGAAAGTGGACCATTTGTTACACCATACACAAAAATAAATTCAAAATCAATGAAAGATTTAAATTTGAGACCTGAAACCATCAAAATCCTAGAGAACACAGGCAGTAACCTCTTTGACCTTAGCTGTAGCACCTTCTTACTAGATATGTCTCCTGAGGCAAGGGAAACAAAAGCAAAAATGAACAATTGGGACTGCAGTAAGATAAAAAGCTTCTGCACAGTGAAGGAAATCAACAAAACTAAAAGGCAACCTTTTTAAGAGGAGAAGATATTTGCAAATGTCATATCTGCTAAAAGGTTAGTGTTTGAAATCTATAAAGAACTTATCAAACTCAACATGCAAAAACCAAATAATCCAGTCAAGAAATGGGCAAAAGACATGAATAGACATTTTTCCAAAGAAGACATCCAGATGGCTAACAGACACATGAAAAGATACTAAACATCACTCATCACCAGGCAAATTCAAATCAAAACTACAATGAGATGTCCATGTATTTTAACATGGCTCATGTTTTCTTTCTTTGTCTACACCTTTACCCTCATTTCTTCACACTCCCCACTTTGCACTTCATGTATGAATCTTAGGATAGTTTAGTTTGCAAGGCCTTTCCTTTGTCCTTTTGGTTTGCAGTGCGTTTTCCTGGAAAAATCCTAGTTTTTCAGATTCACCGAGGCATTACTACCACTCTATTTCCACCCCAAGCTCAGTGCCTGGTATATTAGTGTGTTTAATAAATATAGAGAATAATATGTTTCATATCAATTTACAAACCATAGTATATGGCAGAGGAGGTCATGAAGGTGAATATTTTAAGTTGGGTTCCCTGGAAGCAAAGTCTGAGACAAGAATTCATGTGACGATAATTTAGTAGGACATGTTTCTAGAAAAAACCACCAGGGAAGTGGGAAAAGGAAGAAAAGGAGGTCAAGCAACTGTATGGTGTCAATGTACCATAGAAAAAGTTCTGGAAATAGCACATAGGTCACATGTTGGAGTTGTCTAATCAACTCTAAGTCCAAGAGGGCTTGAGTATTTGTCTTTTCACAAGTTAGGCTTAGGTTAGGGGTTACAAAGGGAAGAAGTAAATCCTTAGGCACTTTGGGCTTTTCATGCACACAGGCAAACCAGATTCTGACAACCAGAGGGCAGTTGGCCAACGAAGATACAAGTGCTGACTGTTGGGAGGAAAAGCACACCTACCAGGAGCAAGTGTGCATGAAAATGGTATGGGCACAGCCTGTCAACATATGCTATACTGATTATGGTTTAAATTTAGACATGGAAAATGTCTTCAAGAACTCTATATCATTTAGACCATCCAGAGATCACTCCTAAATCACTTTTGCAAAACCAAACAGCTCTGACTCAACCTGGAGCAGAAAGAGTAGAAGGGATGGGGCCAAGGTTCAGTGAAGACATTCTGAATATGTGAAAGTTCTCATATTGTCCTAAGTTATAAAATCAGGCCCCTTCATTTGGGGTCATGGGATCACAAAATTGCCCAAGATGATTCAGCTTAAGTTTTAAGGCAAAGAAGTCACCTGCTTTCCCACAGAATAAAAATCCCCGGCTTAAAGCAAGGAAAACATGTGGCATAAAGAATCTCCATTAGGAAGCCCTCAGGTATATGAAAATCTAATACTTTCATTTCCCGTGGTCACGTTCACTTCATAAGGTGTAGGAATCACCTGGTCATCATGTTAAGATGCAGTTTCTAATTCAGCAGGTCTGGGCTGGGGCTCGAGATTCTGCATTTCTACACACTCCCAGGTGGTACTGATATAGCTGGTCCAAAGACCACACCTGAAGTAGCAAGGTACTGGGGCACCCTTTTAAAAGTGGAAAGAGAAAGACAACCACATACACCAATAAGACTGCAGCCCAAGCAGTGGGCTGGGGGAAGACAACTGGTCTGACTGTAGCCCCACCCACCAATACAAGCTTCTCAGTGTACAAAACAGGGAAAGCACCCTGAGGTTTGGTGCTGCTGCATCTCTGGCAAATGCCCGGTTTGACTCAACTCAAGCCCAAAGCACCCCAGACTGGCCCACTAACAATGCAGAGACAAAACCCTGGCCACAATAGGCAAAGAGAGCCAGTGCAGATGACTGAACTGCAGACAAATGTGGCTCAGCCAGAACGGTAGGGTGCATGCAACACACATAGGAGACATGCCTGAAGCACCAGTTTCCAGCAAACAGGGGACATGCACTGCAGGGCACTACAGGACCTCTTCTTCATAAGGCCACTACTTTCAATGGCATGATAGTTAGCTGACTTTCCTAACACAGAGAAACAAACACAGAGAGTTAGACAAAATTAGGAAACAGAGGGATATGAAATGAAAGAACAGGACAAAATCATGGCATAAAAGCTAAATGAGATTGAGACAAATAATATGCCCAATAGAACATTTAAAGTAATGGTCATAAAAGTATTCACTAGATTTGAGAAAAGAGTGGTGGACCTCAGTGAGGCCAACAAAGACACAGAAAACCTAAAAAAGAACCAATTCAAGATGAAGAACTAAATAAATGAAATTAAAAATACACTAGAGGAAATAAACAGTAGAATAAAGGATGAAGAAAAATGGATCAGTGACCTAGAAGACAGAATAAAGGGAAGCAATCAAGTTAATAGGTGAGCAACTAAAAGTAATACAAAATGAAAATAGACTTCGAAAACTCAGCATCACTATCAAGCATAATAACATTCGTATTACAGGGATCCTAGAAGGGGAAGAGAAACAAAAGAGGGCAGAAAGCATATTTAAAGAAATCATACCGGAAACAGAAATCCAAATCCAGGAGGCACAGAGAGCTCCCAATAAAATCAACCCAAGGAGGTCCATATAGTATGGTCCAAGACACATAGTAACTAAAATGGTAAAAAGTAGTTATAAAGAGAGAATTTTTAAAGCAGCAGAAGAAAATAGTTACATACAAGGGAAACCCTATAAGGCTATCAGTTGATCTTTTCACAGAAACTTTGCAGGCTAGAAGGGAGTGGTGTGATATATTCAAAGTGCTGAAAGGAAAAAAACCTTCAGCCAAGAATACTCTATCCAGCCAGGCTATCATTCAGAACAGAAGGAGAGATAAAGAGTTTCCCAGACAAACTAAAGTTAAAGGAATTCACAATTGCTAAACCAGCCTTACAAGAAACGTTAAAGGGAATTCTTTGAGTGGAAAGGAAAGACCTTATAAAGGAGTAAGAAAAGTAGAAAGCACAAAAGCAGTAAAAATAAGTTTTTTTGTAAAAATTACTCAAAGGATTCACAAAATAAAAGGATGTAAAGTATGACACCATATACCTAAAATGTGTGTGGTGGGGGGGGGGAAGAAGAGCAAAGAATGGGTTCAAACTTCAGTGACCATCAACTTAATGTAGATTGCTATATGCAGAGGATGTTATATACAAATTCAGTGGTAACCAAAACCCCAAAACCAGTAATAGGTATTCAAAAATAGAGGTGCCTGGATGGCTCAGTTGGTTAAATGTCTGAGTCTTAATTTTGGCTCAGGTTGTGATCACATGGTTTGTAAAATCAAGGCCCATATCAAGTTCTGAGATGATAGTGCAGAGCCTGCTTGGGATTCTCTCTCTCTCTCTCTCTCTCTCTCTCTGCCCCTCTCCTGCTCATGCTCCCTCTCTCTTTCTCAAAATAAACAAACAACCATTAAAAAAAGAGATATGCAAAACATAAATTGAAAGGAATCTGAATATACCACTGAAGAAAGCTAACTAACTGTGGGAGAAGAGAACAGAGGAAGGATGGAACAGAGAACTACAAAAACAATCACAAAACAAGTAACAAAATGGCAATAAATACATACCTATCCATAATTACTTTTAATGTAAATGGATGAAATGCTCTAATGAAAAGATCATAGAGTGATAATCACATAGGGTGATGAATGGATAAAAAAGCAAAATCCATCTACCTGCTGCCTACAGGAGACTCATTTCAGACCTAAAGGCACATGCAGAGTGAAAGTGAAAGGATGGAGCAGTATTTTTCATGCAAATGTATGTAAAAACAAAGCCAGGGTAGCAATACTTATATCCAGCAAAAGAGCCTTTAAAACAAAGACTGTAACAAGGGACAAATAAGGACACTAAGTAATCATAAAGGGAACAAGCCAACAAAAAGATATAACAATTGTCAATATTTATGCACCCAACATGAAAGAACCCAAATACATAAACCATTTTAATAACAAACATAAAGGAAATAATATAATATATATATAAAATATATAAAATAATATAATAATCGTGGGGGGGGAGGCTTTAACACTCCACTTACATCAATGGACAGATTATCCAAACAAAATCAAGGAAACAGTGACTTTGAATGATATACTGGACCAGATGGTACTAACAGATATATTCAGAACATTCCATCCTAAAAGAGCAGAATACACATTCTTTTCAAGTGCACATGGAACATTTTCCAGAATAAATCACATATTAGGTCAGAAGACAGATCTCAACAAATTCAAAAAGATCAAAGTCATACTATGCATCTTTTCTGACCACAATGCTATAAAATTAGAAATCAATCACAGGAAAAAATCTGGAAAGAGCACACAAACATGGAGGTTAAATTACATGCTACTAAACAATGGGCCAACCAAGAAATCAAAGAAGAAATAAAAAAGTATGGCAACAAATGAAAATGAAAACACAAAGTCTAGAAGCTTTGGGATGCAGCAAAAACTTCTAAGAGAGAAACTTATAGCAATACAGACCTATATCAAGAAGCAAGAAATATCTCAAATAAAAAATTTAACCCTACACCTAAAGGAGCTTGAAAAACAAGAAAAAACAAACCCCTGGGGCACCTGAGTGGCTCAGTGGTTGGGCCTCCGACTTCAGCTCAAGTTACGATCTCATGGCTCGTGAGTTCAAGCCCCATGTCAGGCTTTGTGCTGACAGCTCAGAGGCTGGAGCCTGTTTCAGATTCTGTCTCCCTCTCTCTCTGCCCCTTCCATGCTCACACTGTCTCTCTCTCCTTCAAAAAGAAACAAATATTAAAAAAAAACCCAAAGCAGTAGAAGAAAAGAGATAATAAGGATAGAGCAGAAATTAATGATTGAGAAACTAAAGAAACAATAGAACAGGCCAATGAAGCCAGGAGTTAGTTCTTTGAAAAGATCAACAAAATTGATAAACTTTTACCCAGACTCATAAGAAAAGGAAAGAGGACCCAGGTAAACAAACTCACAAATGAAAGAAGAGAAATAACAATAATACCACAGAAATACAAACAATTGTAAGATAGTATTATGAAAAACTATATGCCCACAAACTGAATAACCTAGAAGAAATGGATAATTCCTGGAAATGCATAATATCCCAAATTTGAAGCAAGAAGAAATAGAAATTTCGACCTGACTCATTACTAGCAATGAAATTGAATCAGTAATAATAATAATAATAATAATAATAATAATAATAATAATAATAATAATAAAATCCTAACAAAAGTCCAGGACAAAATGGCTTCATAGGTTAATTCTACCAAACATTTAAAGAAGAGTTAATACCTATTATTCTCATAGTATTCCAAAAACTAGAAGAGGAAGGACAACTTACAAACTTATTCTATGAGGCCAGCATTACCCTGAGACCAAATCAGATAAAGACACCACAGAAAAAGAGAACTGTAGGCCAATATCTCTGATGAACATAGATGCAAAAAATCCTCAACAAAATACTATCAAACCAAATCCAGCAATACAATAAAAAGTAATTCATCAGGATCAAGTGGAATTTATACCTGGGATGCAAGGGTGGGTCAATATTCACAAATCAAGCAACACGATACAATCACATTATCAATAAGAAAAAGGATAATAACCATATGATCATTTCAATAGATACAGAAAAAGCGGTTGACAAGGTACAACTTCTATTCCCGATGACAACCCTTAACAAAGTAGGTCCAGAGGGAACATATATCAACATAATAAATGAAAATAATTTAATGAAAATAAATGTAAATAAATAAAAATAAATGAAACAATTATATGCAAAACCCACAGCTAACACCATACTCACTGGTGAAAAAGTGAGAGCTTTTCCGCTAAGGTCAAGAACATGACAAGGATGTCCACTCTCACCACATTTATTCAACATAGTTCTGAAATGCTTAGCCACAGCATTTAGACAACAAAAAGGAACAAAAGGCATTCAAAATGGTAAGGAAGAAGCAAAACTTTCACTATTTGCATGTGACATGATATTACATATAAAAACCCCTAAAGACTTCCCCTCCCCAAAAAATCACTAGAATTTATAAATGAATTCTAGACACAAGACACAGGACACAAGAACTATGTACAAAACCTGTTGAATTTCTATACACTAACGATAAAGCAGCAGAAAAAAAAATTAAGAAAACAATTCCATTACACCACATGAACTTGTCAGGGTGCTGATGGGCCAAACTTAAAGGCCACATGGGGGCCAGTCTGTGATGCACTTTGAGCAATGCCAGAGGGGCCTCCCCTGCCTGCACTTAACCTAATGATTCAAGGGCCCAGGGGTTGACATGTGTATCGTGTTTGCAAAGCTCAGTTGTCTTGAGTCTGGGTGCACTAGGCAAGGAGAAAAATTAAAGATTTGAGGTTTTTCAGAAAGAAAAGAACAAAAAGAAAAGAAAAGAAGGAAGGAAGGAAGGAAAGAAGGAAGGGAACAGTTCCATTTACAATTGTGCCAAAAACAATAAAATATCTACAAATAAACTTACCCAAGAGATAAAAGACTTATACTCTGGAATTTGCCTTTAAAGTAGATGAAGGTTCCTTTTTCATAGGAGCTACTTTACTTTATGACTCTGATACCAGAGTAGATTCTCCATCATGGCTGGAACATTTTAGGCTGTGCCTGGGTGAACCAAGCATTCATTAATCTGGGCAATTAAGACTAAGAGAAAGAAAGCTGACCATATGCCACATATTTCAAGTTTCTCTAAATTTTTCCAATTCTAAACCCACTCACTGGATTTTGTCTCTTTTCCATAAACAGTAATCACAGTGGCTTAAGCCACATTCTTTGTACACAGAGAGGACAGGCATTCATATTTTTGCCCAGAGGCCCTACTCAGAAATAATGACTTTTGTAGAGACCAGAAGCCACCTCATGTGGGATAGATAAAGAGGACAAAACATGGATTTGGGTAGATAAACTTAATTATTTGGTTAAAGAGTTGTTCTGGATTGTCTGTGTCAATTGGCTTCACCACCATTCCTATCTAAGATAGGGAACTATATTTTCCATTATCTTCTTTGCTGTATGATCTGGGTTAGAACTTGCTAAAGGAGAGGTACTCCTGTGACATTTGAAAGGTATAAATGAAAGAAGTTATAATTATTAGGCTGTTGTGGATTGTAGATTTCACAGTTTTGTGGTATACAGTGGATTTTGGTGATTTGTTAGCTTTACAGATCTTTCAATGAGATCCCACTTTGGTGACCAGAATGGTGGCTTTTTGGATGTCCTCACTTCCTGCTTTTCAGCCCCCTTCACCAACTTCAGTGCTTTAAGGGAAGTCCTTAAACCTTCAGTCCTCTGGCTACAATCCCTTACAGATCTTCACTCTCCCAGAAAATGCCACATTTGTATAAACCTTGATTTTCATGTTAAATTTTCTACTTTTGTAATAAATGTGGTGCCTCTGTTTTCCTAACTAAACTGCGACTGGTACAAGAGTTCTTGAATTTACCAAAATTTTAGTGTATTAGAAAGACATTTAATTGTTTTTGATGGGGTTCACTGGTGGTGAACGCTTAGTATCTTTCCTGTTCTCTCCCATTTTATCACTCTTCTGATAAGCCAGATGTGTCACAGATTGGTTTGTGAAGAAGTAGACTCTTAGATTGAGTTTAATGTGAAGGATGTTTATTTAAGAGTGTCCATGTGATAAATATTTGTGGAAAGGAGACGATGGAAGCAGAATTGAGTAATGAAGTCAACTTCAATGCAGGTACAAGAGCAGGTGTGGCCACCTCCATGGGGAGGTCTGCAGGATATATGACCGTTCATAGTTGTCCCTCTTTGGGTGAAGATGACCTGACCTTAATATTTTAACAATGATCAGTCATTGGATACGGGATACTGCAAGAAGGAGCATGAATTTGTGTGAGGATGCTCTTGTCAGGTGAAACAGTCCCTAAAGGGACTTTAGGCTGAAGGCAGGTACAAAATCACTTCCAGAAGTCGTGGCAATGAGTGGTTCCTTGAAGGAGGAGCTCACCATAGGAAGTAAGCTGGGCTGTGTTATGAGTCAATATTGGAGCTGTATGTAGTTAAGTGTGAGGAGAGGAGAATGGGATTTGTGGTAGAGGGAGCAACATGCTGAAAGGCCTAGAAGAGAATGCCTGACATTTTGAACAATAAATAGTCCGTCTGACTAAAGTATGAGGTAAAAGATATTTGATCACATTCCAGAAAGATGAGATGACTCTTGGGAACTCAGAGTCTGATAAACATGCTGAGCATATCTGTGGTCAACTTGCTCATGGGACACTGGAGTAAAAGTTAAATCTTTCTGGAGGCTGGTCCAGACCACAAGGACCATCTTTATCAGCTCCAAATTCTTCATATTTCCCAGATGTCTTTGCCAGGGTGTGAAGTAGGCACAAGACTACTACTTTTGGATAATTCATCCAAATTCAATGTGTTTCTTTATCTGTCTGATGAGCTACCTGTCTCTGATGCTGTGCTTCCGAAAAGAGAATACTCCTGGATGTGGCTCTTATGTGGCACATCACATGGCTCCCTGGGCTTCTTTTTTTCATCACGTGCAGGTTTTTTTCTCTTTCATACACTTTGATTTAGCTGTTGATGGCAACAACTATTACCTTTAATTGTGTTTTTCCTTGATGCAGTGCAAGCAGTCACACCTCCTTGCTTGCTGTAAGTCATTTCTACTTTCCCTTTACCTCATTCATTTCCTTAGACATATATATTGTGTGATGTAGTGGAAAGAACACAGGCTTTAGATTCTGGAAGACTTGAACCAGAATCCAAGGAGCCCCACTTTCTACTGATGTGATCTTGGGCAATTATCCTAATCTCTCTAAGCATCAATTTACTTATTTGTAAAATTGGGAGGGATGTTGCAAAGATGAAATAAAGCCATGTATGCAAGCATTTGGCATAAGGTAGGCACAGAATAGGTTACTGTCCTTTTCCTTTTCTATCTGGGGATTTAGAAATTAAACTGTGAACTTTAGCTAGGTGAGGAGGAGTCCTTCTTCTTCGAGAGTTATTGGCCCTGCTGGTTTTGTCTTGTTTATTTTTCTTCCACAATGGCCACTAGCAGAGATCACTTCTTTTTCCCTACTGAGATCATACGACTAGTTTTTTGACATTAACCTTAGCTGCGTCACTGAGCTGGCTTTATTCCCTAGTCCAGTTCTGCTAATAGGATTACTTTAAGCATTTCCTAATCTGGATGTCTGATCAGCACCTCTAGATACAAGCAGTACTAACCCTCCAAATGAGACAGGCACTATCCAAGTAGCATTTCAGGTCTCATGGAATGAGAAAGAACATGTTTGTATTCCATGGGCAGATAAGCCATGATGGTTCTAATTGGCCCTCCTGGGTGTTCTTGCAAGCTAATGTTCTTCAGAGTGCTGCAGAATTACAGTCTAATTTAATTTCCCCTCTGATCAGTTTACAGATCTTTATGAATGCAGTCTGGACAGATCAGTGTTAATAGCCGCTGGTGTTTTGAAGCCAGACAAGTGGGAAAAACAAACTGGAGCTTTACTTTTCAAGGGCATGGTTTAGATTTCCCCAGTGCCTTTCAAAGACTACTAAAACTCCAAATGAACCTTACCTCTCGCTGCCTGTATCTGAAGTTGGCAAACTGGAGACCCAGGAGAGCTGATGGTATACATTCCAGTCTGAAAGCTGGTAGGCTCAAGACCCGAGAAGTGCCAGAGTTTTAGTTCAAGATCGAAGGCAGGAAAAGATTGATGTTCCAACTCAGTAGGACAGGAGGAGTTCCTTTTTACTCTGCCTTTTTTGTTGTATTCGGTTCTTCATTCAGTTGGATAAGACCTACCCACACTGTGTGAATAGCACAAACGAAATGGCTCAAACAACAGAAATTTATTTCTCACAGTTCTAGGGGTTGATAATTCTGAGATCAGGATGCCAGCATGGTCAGATACTAGTAAAGGCCCTCTTGCTGGTTCACAGAAGGCTTTCATTTTGCTGTGTCTTCAGATGGCAGAGGAATCATCTCTCTTGTGTTTTTCCTTATAAGAACATTAATCCCATTCATGAGACCTCTACCCTCATGACCTAAATATCTCCCAAAGGACCCACGTTCAAGTATCATCACATTGGGGATTATGGTTTCAACATTTGAATTTTGGGGAGAAACAAACATTTGGTCCATAGCAGACATCAAGAGCTCATGAGCAGAAGATAAGAAGAGGCCCCAGGGAACAAGCATCTCTGAATTAGAGGATGATCAGTAAATCGACACTTTTCCTCATAATTCTGTTCTGTTCTGGGGTTGGAAGGAGGATGGAGCTAAGGGATTACAAAACATGGCAGCATGAGAAAAGTGTTTTGTTTGTTTGTTTGTTTGTTTGTTTTTTGTTCAAGAGGTACTCCTTTGAATAAGGTTGCAAGTACTCCTAATCTTAATCCCTTAATGTACCAATAGGACAGTATCAATGCACTTTTCTAAGTTGTGCATTGTAGGTAGGGTTGGATTCTCTTTTCCCTCCACCTCTGCAAGATTTTCAAGGTGCTTCTCAAAGAAGACTCTGTTTCTAGTCAAATACCAGCAGCTTTGGTGTTTCACTGGATTGTTACAACAGGTGCATTCGAAAGATAAGCCCAATAGTAGTTCATTGTTCTCTCTCCTGTTTGGCTGCTGCTCATTGGCTCTGGAATGAAAACAGAAAACTTCCTCTGCCTTTAACAAGAGGCCTGTTTTCTTGCCTTCCTCTCTTCATTAGAAAACACCACATGTGCATGAGGCAGTGGGAGGTCCAATTCAGTTCTAGGCTGGCTGATTATTGGAAAGCAGTGAAAAGGAGTTTGAAAACCCAGCTCTTCAAAGAATTCCAAACAAAGCCTTTGTGTTCTTAACTACAAAGCTAAGTTAATTTCTTACCAGATACAGTAGTAGCAGTTTCCAATCAGAACTACAAGTTAGGACACTCAAAGCCAAGTTTGGTGTGCATTTGTAGGAGATGGTGATGGAGCCACCATGACTTTTTATTAAAGTAACTGTACCCCATTGGAAATAAAAAGACACATATGCTTAGGAATAATGTATGGAAAATTTTCATATTACTGAAAAAATTCATACTTTTATGTAACAGTATAATTGCTATCACTTTCACTTTGTTATGTTCTTTTTTTAAAAGAAAATATTTATTCATTTTTGGGAGAGAGAGCATGAGCAGGGGAGGGACAGATGCGGGGGGGACAGAGGTTCTGAAGTGGGCCCTGCGCTGACAGCAGCAAGCCCGATGCAGGGCTTGAACTCGTGAACAGTGAGATCATGATCTGAGCTGATTGGATGCTTAACTGACTAAGCCACCTAGGTGCCCCTCACTTTATTATGTTCTTTATGGGTAGATGCAATTTAGTCAAATTCTAGTTATGTTTGCCCACCACTGTATGGTTTCAAAGTGCATTCTTATACATTTTTACATAATTCTTACAATTGGAGAACGTTTTTACCACCTGTTACATACAAGGAAACTGACAGTGAGGTGAAAAAAAAAAAACAACTTGTGGTCAGTGTTGGTGCTGAGACTGGAAATTCACATTTCTTCAGTCTACACATGGGGTTCAAAACACCATGGTTCTTTTTACCTGATCAAGGATACAGCATCTAAGGTCTAGACTTTCCGTGTATGTGTGTGTGTATGTGTTGTGTGATGTATCTTCAAAAATACTTTCTTGTTCCTGTTAATTCAAGATATGGTCAGGGAATTACTCAGCTATTACTATCATCATTTCATGAGCTTCCTTTATCACCACTTTCATATTGAATGGTATGTGGGGGAGGGTGGTCATACAGGCTCTTAAACTCAGGTTTTAAAGCCATGTTGCTAGCTGTCACTTATTTTTCTCATTCATAAAATGGGATAATGATAGTATATTAGTTTTCTAGGGCTATTGTAACCAAGTATCAAAAACACTGTGGCTTAAATTGTAGAAATTTATGGTCTCACAGTTCTGGAGGCTAAAGGTCCAAGATGAATGTGTTGGCATGACCACACCCCCTCTGAAGCTGCTAGAGAAAGATCTATTTTAGGCTTCTTTCCTAGCTTGTGGTAGTTCCTTGGCTTGTGGCAGCATAACTCCAATCTTTATACGGTGTTCTCTCCATACCTGTGTATCTGTCTCTTCATGTGACGTTCTTTTCATAAGGACACAAATCATATTGGATTAGGGGCCCACCATACTCCAGCGTGACTCATCCAAACTAATTATATCTGCAACAACCCTATTTCCAAATAAGGTCACATTCCGAAGTACTGGAGGTTAGGACTTCTACATGTAAATTTTCGAAGGGGACACAACTTAACCCATGAAAACCAGTATCTATCTCATTAGGTAATTGTGAAGATTAAATGAAATGTCTGCAAAATCCTTATCACGGAGATGTCAATGGAATGCCGAAGTTAAGAAATATTTGCTCTTAATATTTTTGTTGCTGAGAGTTTGCATTTCTTTGACTGAAGATTGCAGAAAGTACAGTTTTAGTCATTTTGAAAAAAAATTAGTTAGTTGCCATCTCTCTCCTCAATCTTAACTGTCGATCCTTTCTGCTGCTCCAAGTCAGTGAGAATAGTAACAAGCCAGGGACAGATCTGTCTAGGTGGGAATTACCAGACATGCAAGAGGATGCATTCTTTCTGTTCATTAGTTCTTTGAAGGGAAGAAATACAAAATGACATTTGAGATGAAACCCACTTCGGGTTTGGCAAACTGATTTCTATCTGCCTTTCACTGTACATGACCTTGAGTGAATTAACTAACCACTAAATGTCTTAGGAAATTATAATTATTGAAGATGAATCAATTAATAAATTATATTCCAATAAGTTTATGTAGGTCCACAGTCATACCACCACAGACAAATAAGAATCAGTGTTATTTTTTAAAAGTATAGAGAAGGAGATTTTGTAACCTCTCTCATCATCAGCAAATATTGGATTTGATCTAAATCCTTCAAGCTCAGTTTAAACCCAGTTTTGTTTGTTTGTTCTTAGTCTATAAGCAGAATAAATCATATTATTTATAATATAAATTATTGGTCATTGTAAATTATATTTACAAATCCCCTAGGTATATGAGTTGTTTCTTCTGCCTTTGGAGTTCCCTCTCTTTTTCACACTGCTGACTATCTATTCAGTCACAATTTACATGTATTTATGGGTCATACATCTTCACTTCCAGGCCTGAAATTTTCTCCTTTCTTTTAGTATCATTTTCCCCTCTCCCCACAGGCAATATCCATTTGGACATTCTCCAAGTCCTATGCAGTTCTTCTTTCTTAGATTCATAACACTGGAGCAAAAGCTTTTTCTCTTCTCTTTTTTCCTTAAATTGATCTCCATGTACCGTAGATTCTTCCTACTTTTATTCCATTTCCTTATCATTTTCATTATCAGTGCAGAAATCCAGGGGTTGTTTCTGCACTCAGGCAATAGTTCCTGGTTGTCTCCAAACTTCTCATTATCCTACCATACTTTCCAGGTATCTTCTTCCAGAATCCTAGCTTCTATTATTGTGAACTTGCTATAATTCTGAATTGCCATGCATAAGTAAGACTTCCAAGGTTAAATGTCTGGAAAATTTAGATTTCCATGGTCAACTGCACAGTAAAGAATTTTCCCAAGCGACTCTCTTGGGACATCAGCAATACAATTCAATTATTGAGTTCGTAATAATTAAGCAAATATTTATTGATCATGTCCGATGTCCCAGGTTCTGTGCTAAGTGCTGGGAAGGAGGTTGATGATGGAGGACTATCCTAGTTTCCTTGTACATGTGACTCCTTTGTTTTCCCATTCAAGCCTATGCAGATGCCACTGACCATACCAAAATGACCTTCCTCCTCTCTGAGAGATTGTATCATTCATCCCTAAAATTCATTTCCTTCTTGAAGTTTTCTTCAACTAACTACATGGCTTACATTACTCCAGCCATAGCTGGTCCCAATTATTGTAACATCTGAAACTGTATAGCTGCCCTTAGTAATATGCATGTTTTATAAATACACATGGTTTCATTTATTTGTTGCATCTCCTTATTTAGAAGCCCAACTGTTAGAACAGAACAGAGTGGCCTAGTATGTCCTATTAATATGCTCCTCACCTTTTTCGAGAATGAATTCTCTGACTGAATCTGTCAGTTATAGTCAGGAGACAAAAAACACATTAGCTGTTTCAACAGACAGAGTTTAATATAACAAATTATTAACCAAGTACTGGAGATCCAGAAAGGCAAAAGGTTGCAACTGTAGTAAGTTGCTCCTACCTCTAGGACTGGGAAATATGGAGAAGAGGTTGGGATTATTAAAATTTAGTAATTTGGAGGAAAGGGTACTGCTCAACTCGTGCTGATATCTTTGAGGAAACAAATATCATCGCCAAGGTGAGGAATTCTTACTTGAATGATGCTGACAGAAACAGTGAGCAAATGGGGATAAGCCCCTTCTCCCTCTACCATCCTCACAGACTCTCTCATGCACTTGCTATTGGTAGAGTCTAACAGGGCAAAGCTGGCCAAGCAGAGAAGTGGCTGGATGACTCTCAGCTCCTGCCTCAGAGAAAAGAACAGAGGAGGGCAGGGTGGATTTGGAGCTGAGAGGGAAAAGCTTTATAACCAAGAGAGTCACTTGGGAAAATTCTTTACTGTGCAGTTGATCATGGAAATCTAAACTTTCTAGACATTTAAACTGAATCCCACCCTTCATCCATGACCTTAACTCATTTTCTGTACATTTTACTTCCCCAAAGAAATCCATCGTGAATGCATTTTAAGAGAAGAAGAGCAACATTCAAAATTAGCACATAGTAGAAAACTTCAAGAATTTATTAATGGGGTTTTCATGAACCGAGTCAGTGGGGGATGTCCGGAAAGCTTAGCCTTACCTGCTACACTGTACTGCACAGATAACAATGTCCTGGGTGAGATTGGGATAGGCTGGCTGGTATCACCTTGCTCCAGTGAGCCTGTGACAGATATCGTAAGCCAGGCAACAAAGAAAAAAATGTGTGCTTTCCTGCTGAGCTGAAAGTGGCTGTTGGAGAATTTCACTGAGACTTAATTTGTTGGAAGGCCTTTTCATCTTTATGCTATGTGCTGAGGGAAGGTGATGATTGTTTATTCTTTGTAATTTTTTCCATTTCTGGTTATGCTCTGCTCAAAAGACTGCAGCTTTCAATTACATACGTAGGAGGTCTTCAGATTATTTTTAAAAGACTTTTTTCCCCCTCAGAATAAAAGGGATACATGCTCATTGTAGATAATTTATAAAACACAGTCAAGCAAAAAGAAAAGAATAAAAATCACCTGCAATTCTGCTTCCCAGAGATAACCACTATTAATAGTGTGAACATTGTGTTATATACCATTCTATATGTATATATATATATATATTTTATATATATAGACACATATTTTAAAATATATATTTTAAATGCGTTTATACTTAAATGTAGTATATGTATATTATAAAAATAATTCTTTTCTGTTTCTTTTGGAATCTTCCATTTAACAATCAGCTTACCTCTTGTAATAAAATTTCTAAATTGTTCTCTGTAGTGAGTATTTTTCCTGTTTGGTTCTTCTGGTTACATCCTGCTGGCTGTAAAGTGGAAACAATTTCACATGCTGGTCTTGTGTATTCCTTAGTTGCTTATATATTTGCTTCAAAAATTGTTTGCATATTCCAGACATGATGTGGTATCCCAGAAAATGAAGGGATATGTAGATAGACAAGAATTTTCAAAAGTACCAAAGCATCACAATTTAAGTTGGTCTTAAACCCTTTCCTACTAGTCAAGATTCTACCCACTTCTGATCTTCACAAAGATTTCTCCATTTAGGAGTGCACTGGTCTAAGCAAATGGTGAATCTGCAAGTAAGTTCCAGTTTGGGCAACTTAACTTCAAGATAACTTTCCTGCCTTCCTACTTCAGTTCATTATATATCTTTATATGCAGAATATTACTCCCAGTATTTCCTTCAGCCATATAGGTCAAACACTGCAATTAATTATTACCAAGAGGAAAAGGAAACAGGCCAAATGAATTCAAATGACATAATTTATTTAACCCAATAAAGGAAAATATTAACATTTCTATGTATAATCAAGATGAAAAATATATTGTTTAGATATGTTATATTATTTTTTTCATATTAGTCTTTGAATATTGGCATGTCCTTTGTACTTACAATATATCTCAATTTGTGAGCTAAATTTTTATTGGGAATACTGGAACTGGATTTAGATTTCATATAATTTTCAGTTGAAAAAGTAGATTCACATACCTAAGTTCTTCCAAACATACTCAACAGTTTTTCAATACCTTTTTTTTAAAGTTTTTTTAATGTTTATTTATTTTTGAGAGAGAGAGAAAGAGCATGAATGGGGGAGGGACAGAGAGAGCGAGAGGGAGAAACAGAATCCGAAGCTGTCTCCAGGCTCTGAGCTGTCAGCACAGAGCCCGATGTGGGGCTTGAACTCACAAACCCTGAGATTGTGACCTGAGCTGAAGTCAGACGCTTAACCGACTGAGCCACCCAGGTGCCCCAGTTTTTCAATAACTTAAATCAAGAAAGTACCATAAAAAATTATGTGTCTTTACAATTTGCATCCACATTGACAAAACTGGTTTATTGCTTTTAGAAGCAATGATTTGATTTGAATAAAAAGTATATCAGTTTCAAAACTACATCTTTCGAAATTAACTAAATTCACTAAATCGTGTGTCAACTCAGTGAGGTTAATAGGTTCAAAGAAATATTATATAAATTGAAAAACAACTCAATCAAAGTAAAAAAGAATTTTTAAAAATTTTCCTGTAGTATTTTTGTAGTCAACTTATATAATACTATCAATTATAAGTACATCCTCTACATATTGTTTCACATTAGAAAACACAGGGAAAATGCCCTGCAGTTTGGTGCTACTGAATCTCTAGCAAACGCCTGGATTGACTCAACTCAAGCCCAAAGTGGGTCCAGACTGACCAACTAATAGCACAGGGACAAAACACTGTCCACAATAGGCAAAGAGGGCCACTGCGGAATGACTGGACTGAGAAAAGCAGCTAAGACACAATAGCAGGGCATATGAAACACATATAGGAGACATTCCTGAAATGAAATTAAATGAAATTAAAAAGACACTAGCATAGAACAGACAGTAGACTAGGGAAGAAGAATAATGCATCAGAGTCCTGGAAGACAGAGTAATGGAAAGCAATCAAGTTGAACAGGTAAGCTAAATAAATAAATAAATAAATAAATAAATAAATAAATAAATAACTCAGCGGCAGCATCAAATGTAGTAACATTCACATTACAGGAATCCCAGAAAGACAAGAGACAGAAAAGGGGGTAGAAAATTTACTTGAATAAATAATAGATGAAAACTTCATGAATCTGAAAAAGGAAACAGATATCCAGATCTAGGAGCACAGGGAGCCCCTAACAAAAATCAACCCAAGGAGATCAACATTAGGACACAGTAATTAAAATATCCAAAAGCAGTGATAAAGAGAGAATTTTAAAAGCATCAAGAAACAGGCACCCTCTCACACTGTTGGCAGGAATGCAAACTGGTGCGGCCGCACTGGAAAATGGTGTGGAGGTTCCTCAAAAAAAAAAAAAAAAAAAAGAAATAGAACTACCCTATGACCCAGCAATAGCACTGCTAGGAATTTACCCAAGAGATATAGGAGTGCTGATGCATAGGGGCACATGTACCCCAATGTTTATAGCAGCACTTTCGATAATAGCCAAATCATGGAAAGAGACTAAATGTCCATCAACTGACAAATGGATAAAGAAGATGTGGTTTATATATACAATGGAATACTACATGGCAATGAGAAAGAATGAAATCTGGCCATTTGTAGAAACATGGATGGAAATGAAGGGTATTATGCTAACTGAAATAAGTCAGTCAGAGAAAGACAGATACCATATGTTTCCACACATAGGTGGATTTTGAGAGACTTAGCAGAAGACCATGGGGGAGGGAAAGTGGGGAGAAAAAGCCACAGAGAGGGAGGGAGACAAAACACAAGAGACTCTTAAATATTAAGGACAAACTGAGGGTTGATGGGGGGTATGGGAGAGGGGAGAGTGAGTGACGGGCACTGAAGAGGAAACTTGTTGGGCTGAGCACTGGGTGTTGTATAGAAACCAATTTGACAATAAATTATATAAAAAAAAGGCATCAAGAGAAAAAAAAACAGTTATTTATAAAGAAAACCCAGTAGGGCTATCAGCAGAGTTTTCAGCAGAAATTTTGCAGACTAGAATTTTGAAAGCAGCAAGAGAAAAGTAAACAGTTACATATAAGGAAAGCCCAGTAAGACTATAAGAAGATTTTTCAGCAGAAACTTTGCAGGCTAAAAGGGAATATATATTTTAATCATATATTCAAAATGTTGAAAGGAAAAAACCTGCAGCCAAGAATACTCTATTCAGCAAGGCTATCATTCAGAATAGAAGAGATAAAGAATTCCCCAGGCAAACAAAAGTTAAGGGAATTAATGACCATTAAACCAGCCTTACAAGAAATGTTAAAGGGAACTCTTAGAGTGGAAAGGAAAGCCCATAAGGAGTAAGAAAAGTAGAAAGCATAAAAGTAATAAAATTAAAGCATAAAATAAAGTTAAAAATATCTCTAAAAATCAGTCAAGGGATTCACAAAATAAAAGAATGGAAATAATGACATGATATACCTCAAACATAAGGGTACAGAGGTATAAAAATTTAGTGCTTTTAGAATGAGTTCATACTTATGTGACCATCAATGTAATATGATGCTATATGAACAAAATGTTATGTATAAACCTAATGGTAACCACAAATGAAAAACTGGCAGTAGATATGCAAAAAATAAAGAGAAAGGAGTCCAAGTGTATTGCCTAAGAAAGCGATCAAACCACAAGGGAACAGAGAAAGAGAAGAAAGTAACAAGAGAACTACAAACACAATAATAAAGCAAGTTAACAAAATGGCAATAAGTGCATACCTATCAATAGTTATTATTATTTTTTAATTTTTTAACGTTTTTATTTATTTTTGAGAGACATAGAGACAGAGTGTGAGCAGGGGAAGGGCAGAGAGAGAAGGAGACACAGAATCCAAAGCAGGCTCCAGGCTCTGAGCCATCAGCACAGAGCCCGATGCGGGGCTCGAACTCACAGACCATGAGATTATGACCTGAGCTGAAGTCGGCCGCTTAACCAACTGAACCACCCAGGTGCCCCAATAGTTATTTAGTCCAATAAATACTAAATACTCCAATCAAAAGGCATAAGGTGATGGAATGAATTAAGAAAGTGAGACCCATATATACTGCTTATAAAAGACTCATTTCAGACCTACAGACACATGCAGATTGAAAGTGAATGGCTAATGAAGCATTTATCATGCAAATGGATGTAAAAAGAAACCTGAGGTAGCAAGACACAAAAAAGGACACTACATATTCTTAAAGGGAAAAATCCAACAAGAAGATATAATTATTGTCAATATTTATGCACTCACATGGGAGCACGCAAATAAATAAATCAGCTACTAGTGAACATAAAAGAAGTAATAGAGAGTATGACAATAGTAGTAGAAGACTTTAACATCCCACTTACATCAAAAGATAGATCATCCAAACAGAAAATCAACAAGGAAACAGTGGCTTTGAATGATACACTGAATCAGAAGGCACTAACAGATGTATTCAGAACATTCCCTCCAAAAAGAACAGAATACACATTCTTTTCAACTGCACACAGAACATTTTCCAGAATAAATCACATATTAGGCCGCAAAACATGTCTCAAAAAATTTAGAAAGATTGAAATCATACCATGCATCTTTTCTGACCACAATGCTATGAAGCTAGAAATGAACCACAAGAAAAAATATCTGGAAAGAACTAAATACACGGAGGTTAAATAACATGCTACTAAACAATAAATAGGTCACCAAAAAAATCAAAGAGCAATTAAAAAAATACATGGAAATAAATGAAAACAAAACAGTCCAAAATCTTTGGGATGCAGCAAAAGTTGCATGAGGGAAGTTTATTGCAATAGAGGCCTACTTCAAGAAGCCAGAAAAATCTCAATCAAACAACCTAACCTTAAACTTAAAGAAGGGGAACAAAGAAGAACAAACAAAATGCAAAACCAATAAAAGAAAGGAAATGATAAACATCACAGAAGAAATAAATGAAATAGAAACTAAAAGAACAATACAATAAATCAGTGAAACCAGGAGCTGGTTCTTTAAAAAGATCAACGAAATTGATAAGCCTTTAGCCAGACTCATCAAAAAAGGGGGAAAAGACTCAAAGAAATAAAATCAGAAACGAAAGAGGAGAAATTACAACCAACATCACAGAAATACAAAGGATTCTAAGAGAATATTATTAAAAACTATATGCCAACAAACTGGACAACCTAGAAGAAATAGATAAATTCCTAGAAACATATAACCTCCCAAAACTCAATCAGGAAGAAACAGAAAATTTGAACAGACTGATTACCAGCAATGAAATTGAACTGGTAATAAAAGCTCCCAACAAATCAAGAGTTCAGGACTAGAAGTCGTCACAGGTAAATTATACCAAGCATTTAAAGAAGAGTTAATACCTATTTTTCTCAAAGTATTCCAAAATGTGGAAGGGGAAGGAAAGCTTATGAATTCATCCTATGAGGCCATTATTATTCTGAGATCAAAACCAGCTAAAGACACTACAAAAAAAGAGAACTATAGGCCAATATCTCTGATGATCACAGATGCAAAAATCCTCAACAAAATATTACCAAACCAAATCCTACAATACATTAAAAAAAATCATTCATCATGATCAAGTGTGATGTTTTTCCTGTGATGCATAGATGGTTCAATATCTGCAAATCAATCAATATGTTAAATCACATCAATAAGAGAAAGGATCAAAACCATGTGATCATTTCACTAGATGCAGATACAACTTTTGACAAAGTACAATACCAAAATCCTTCAAAATGTAGGTTTAGAGGGAACATATCTCAACAAAATAAAAGCTGTATATGAAAATCCACAGATAACATCATCCTCAGTGGGGAAAAACTTAGAGCTTTTCCCCTAAGATCAGGAACAAGACAAGGATGTCCACTCTCACCACTTTTATTCAACATGGTACTGAAAATCCTAGTCACAGGAATAAGACAACAAAAAGGAATAAAAGGCATCCACATTGGTAAGGAAGAAATAAAACATTTACTATACAGAAAACCCTAACACTCCACCCAAAATCTACTATAACTGATGTATGAATTCAATAAGATCACAGGATGTAAAATCAACATACAGAAATCTCTTGCCTTTCTATACACTAATAATGAATTAGCAGAAAGAGAAATCAAGAAAATAGTCCCATTTAGAATTGCACCAAAAATAATAAAATATCTAGGAACAAACTTAACCAAGGAAGTGAAAAATCACAGTGATAAAACACTGATGAACGAAATGGAAGATGACACAAACAAAGGGAACATAATCCATGCTCATGGACTGGAAAAACAAATATTGTTAAAATGTCCACAAAACAATCTACAGATTTAGTGTGATTCCTGTCAAAATATCAACAGCATTTTTCACAGAACTAGAACAAGGAGTCAAACAACTGAGACTACATCAAAATAAAAAAGTTCTGCACAGCAAAGGAAACAGTCAACAAAACAAAAAGTCAATCCACTGAATGGGAGAAGATATTTGCAAATGACACATCCAATAAAGGGTTAGTATCCAAAATATATAAAGAATTTACACAATTCAACACCCAAAAATAAGTAATTCAATTAAAAAATAGGCAGAAGAATGAACAGACGTTTCTCCAAAGGAGACATACAGATGGCCAACAAATACATGAAAACATGCTCAATATCACTCATCATTAGGGAAATGCAAATCCAAACCACAAAGAGATAATCACCTCACACTTGTTAGAATGGTTAAATTAGAAAAAAAAGCAAGAAACAACAAGTGTTGGTGAAGACATGGAGATTCAGTGAAATCTCTACCGAAATAACAATGGCATTTTCCCCAGAACCAGAGCAAATAATCCTAAAACTCGTATGAAACCATTAAGGACTCTGAGTAGTCACGGCAATCTTGAGAAAGAACAAAGTTGGAGGTATCACACTTCCAGATTTCAAACTGTTCTACAAAACTCTAGTAATCAAAACACTATGGTACTGGCACTAATAGGCACACAGATCAATGGAACAGAATAAAGAGCCCAGAAAAAAACACATTCGTATATGGTCAATTATTTACAACAAAGGAGGCAAGAATATACAGCGACGAAAAAAAATCTCTTCAATGAATGGCATTTGGAAAACTGAACAGCTACATGCAAAAGAATGAAACTGGACCACTTTCTTACACTAAACACAAAAATAAACTCAAAATGGATTAACTTTAATGAAAGATCTGAAACCATAAAACTCCTTAGAAGAACAGGCTGTCAATTCTTGGACATCAGCCTTAGCAGTATTTTTCTGGTGTGTCTCTCCAGTCAAGGGAAACAAAAGCAAAAATAACAATGGGGATTACACCAAACTAATGAAGACTACACTTTTGCACAGTGAATGAAATTATCAACAACAAAAAAAGATAACCTACTGAATGAGAGAAAATATTTTCAAATGATATATTTAATAAGGGAGTGGTATCCAAAATACATAAAGAACTCATACAACTCAACATCCAAAAAATTAAAATAATCTGCTTTTAAAAATGGGCAGAGAACCTAGATAGACGTTTTCTAAAGAAGACATACAGATGGCCAACAGACACATGAAAAATGCTCAAAATCACTAATCATTAAGGAAATGCAAATCAAAACCACAATGAGATAACATCTCACACCAGCCAGAATGGCTAGTATGAAAAAGACATGGAATAACACGTGTTGGCAAAGATATGGAGAAAAAGAACACTCATGCACTGTTGGTAGCAATGTAATTGGTGCAGCCACTACGGAAAACATGAAGGTTTCTCAAAAAAGTACAAACAGAAATATCATACAACCCAGTAATCCTATGTCTGGGTATTTACCTGAAGAACATTAAAACTTAATTTGAAAAGATATATACATTCCTGTGTTTACCACAGTGTTCTTTATAATAGCCAAGATATGGAAGCAATCTGTGTCATCGATACGTAAATAGATAAAGATGTGGCATATACACATGATGTAATATTGCTCAGCTATAAAAAAAAAAAAAAGAATGAAATCTTGGGGCACCTGGGTGGCTTAGTTGGTTAAGTGTCCAAATCTTGATTTTGGTTCAGGTCATGATCTCATGGTTTATGAGTTTGAACCCTGCTTTGGGCTACATGCTGACAGTGCAGAGTCTGCTTGGGATTCTGTCTTTCCCTCTCTCTCAGCCCTTCTCCTGCTCACACATATGCTCCTCACCTCTCTCTCTCTCTCTTTTCTCTCTCTCTCCCTTTCAAAATAAATAAAAACTTTAAAGAAAGAGAGAGGAGACATGAAATCTTGATGTTTGCAACAACATAGCTTGAACAGGAGAGAATTACACTAAGTGAAATAAATCAAACAGAGAAAAACAAATATTATATGATTTCACTTATCTGTAGAACCTAAAAGAAAAAGCAAATGAAAAACAAAGAAACAAAACAGAGACACAGACTGATAAATACAAATTACAAACTGGTGGTTGCCAGAGCAGATGGGGGTGAAGGAATGGGTGAAATAGTGAAGGGAATTAATACGTGCAAGCACCTGGTTAGAAAATAAATAAGTCATAAAGGTGGAAAGTACAGCATGTAGAATACAGTCAATAATATTATAATACTTTCATATGGTGACAGATAGTAACTATCCTTATGGTGAGCATTTGATAACATATTTAATGGTCAAATCACTATGTTGCACACCTGAAACCAATATAATATTATATGTCAACATACGTAAACATTTTTTAAAAGCTTTGTCAGAGCAAGGTTTATATGCTTACTGTATTTAAATTAGTATTTATTCACTCCCCCTCCCACAAATAATAACAGTGTTGGTGGATTTTCAAGATGGTGGCAGAGTAGGAGGATCTTAGGTTCATCTCAATCCATGAACACAACTAGATAACTATCGATTCACCCCAAATACCCCAGAGATAGCCTTGAAGACTGACAGAACAAACTCCACAACTAAAGGGAGAAAGGAGGCCACAGTGAAGAAGGTAGGAAGTGCAGAGATGTGGTTTAGGAAAGAAACAGATTGTGGTTGTGTGGAGGGGAGGAGCAGTGGTCATAAAGAAGGGCAAGAAAGAGAGAAACAGGAACACACAGGGGAATGTGCAAGGGGAACATTTCCCCAAAACCATTGGCTTTGAAAACAAGAGGCGCTGAATTGCATGAGTTCTTGAAACCAGCCGGGCTTAAAGCTTCGAGTTTTAATGGTCAGAAGGCTTGGCTGGATAGAGCCCAGAGGGCATTGTGCTGCTCCTAGAAAGAAGGCAGGCAAATAACCCAGGAACAGACAAAATGGAAATAGTGATCTGAAGAGCACCAAGAGCATACATAGGAAGATATGTACTCTTCTCGGAGCACGTTCCTGAGAGGCAGTGTTCACAGAGATGTCTCTGTGACTGATGCCATTTTCCAGTCTCATCCCTCTGCATAAATGCAGAGCCACCTGTGGGAAACAGCACAGCTAGGACAGTGGCTTCCTAACTTGCTTACACCAAGCCCTACAACCCTGCACTCTGGTGGAACTGCTCTCCTCAGTCAAGCTTGCCTTAGTTCCAGCATGGTGAGCCCCTACCCCAGAAGACCAGCACAATCCCATGCCCACACCACACTTCCTGACCAGAGAGTTCTACAGGGCCACAGTTCTGGTGGAGTTGGTATCAGGTCTCATTTCACAAGCAGACCAGAGCACACCTAGTTAAAACTCATCACATTAAGGCCAGGGACTAAACACTGCCTATAGCAGACAAGGAGAGCCTATGGAAATGACTGGCCTGAAGGACAGAGCAGCAAAACACAACTACGGAGCACACCCAATACACACCAGACACTCCCTGAAGTGCCATGCCACGGGCACTACCAAATACCTCTTCCACATAAGGTCATTACTTTCAGGAAGAGGAGACATAACTTGCTTTTCTAACACACAAAAGAAGGCAAAGACTTAGACAAAACGTTAAGACAGAAAAATTTATCCCAAATGAAAGAACAAGATTAGACCAAGGCCAGAGATCTAAGTGAAACAGATATAAATAACATGCTTGATGGAGAAATTAAAGCAATAATCCTAGATATAACTAGAGTGTATTATGCTAAGCAAAATAAGCCAGTGAGAGAAAGACAAATATTATATGTCTTCACTCATATGTGAATTTAAGAAACACAACAGATGAACATAGGGGAAGAGAAGCAAAAATCAGATAAAAACAGAGAGAGAGACAAACCATAAGAGACTCTTAAATATGGAAAACAAACTGAGGGTTGTTAGAGGGGTGTTGGGTGGAGGGATGGGCTAAATGGGTGATGGGCGTTAAGGAGGGTACTTGTTGGGATGAGCACTGGATGTTATATGTAAGTGATGAATCACTACATTCTATTCCTGAAATCATTATTACACTATATGCTAACTAACATGAATTTAAACAAAAAAAAAAGAATGAAAAAAGAAAGAAAGAAAGAAAGAAAGAAAGAAAGAAAGAAAGAAAGGAAGGAAGGAAGGAAGAAAGAAAGAAAGAAAGAAAGAAAGAAACCTAAGGATACTCACTGGGCTTGAGAAAAGAATGGAAGACATCAATGAGACCTTTAACACAGAGATAAAAGAGTTAAAAAAGAATCAGAGTTGAAGAATGCAATAAACAAGATTGGAAACAGGCTTGATGCAATGAACAGCAAACTGGAAGAAGCAGAGGAATGAATTAGTGACCTAGAAGACAAGATAATGGAAAATAACAAAGCTGAACAAAAGAGAGAAAGAAAAATTATACAACATAAGATTGACTTAGGAACTCAGCGATTCCATCAAACATAATAACATTTGTATTACAGGAATAACAGAAGAAGAAGAAGAGAAAAAAGGGTATAGAAAACTTATTTCAAGAAATAAGAGCAGAAAATTTCCCTAATCCAAGGAAGGAAACAGGCATCCAAATCTGGGAAGCACAGAGAAATCCCATCAAAATCAACAAAAGGAGGCAATCACCAAGACATATTCTAATTAAATTTGCAAAATATAGTAATAAATAAAAAATCTTAAAAACAGCAAAACAAAAGAAGTCCTTAACTTGTAAAAGAAAACTCATAAAGCTGGCTGGAGATTACTCAATAGAAACTTGGCAAGCCAGAAGGGCATAGCATGATACATTCAAAGTACTGAATGGGAAAAATCTGCAGCCGAGAATATTCTATCCACCAAGGCTATCATTCAGAGTTGAAGGAGAGATAAGAGTTTTACAGACTAACAACAATGAAGGGAGTTCGTGACCACTAAAGCAGCCCTGCAAGAAATATTACAGGGCACTCTTTGAATACAAAGGAGAGACCAAAAGTGACAGAGACACTTTTGTTCTGTGTTCCAGAAA
The DNA here is from genome assembly GCA_030068075.1 of Paguma larvata. Lineage (NCBI taxonomy): Eukaryota > Metazoa > Chordata > Mammalia > Carnivora > Viverridae > Paguma > Paguma larvata. The sequence goes on from CM057830.1 coordinate 15,108,283, forward strand.
AACAAAACAAAACAAATAATAAAATGGCATTAAATACATATCTATCAATAACTACTTTGAATGTAAATGGACTAAATGCTCCAATAGAAAGATATAGGGTATCAGAATGGATTAAAAAACAAGACCTATCTGTATGCTGCCTACAAGAGACTCATTTTAGACATGAAGAAATCTGCAGATTGAAAGTGAGGGCATGGAGAAATATTTATCATGCAAATGGAAGTCAAAAGAAAGCTGGAGTAGCAGCACTTACATTGGACAAAATAGGCCTTAAAACAAAGACTGTAAAAAGGGACAAATAAGGGCATCATATAGTCATAAAGGGAACAATCCAACAAGAATATATAAAAATTGTAAGTATACCTCCTACATGAAGGCACAAAGATATATAAAAAAACAATAGCAAACAGAAAGGAATTAGTAGGGGACTTTAACATCCCACTTACATCAATGGACTAATCATCTAAACAGAAAATCAACAAGGAAACTATAGTTTTTCGATGACACCCTGGACCAGATGGACTTAATAGATATATTCAGAACATTTCATCCTAAAGCAGCAGAATACACATTCTTTTTTAAGTGCTCCTGGAACATTTACCAGAATAGATCACATATTGGGTCACAAATCAGGCTTCAACAAGTGCAAAAAGATTGAGATAATGCTATGCATACTTTCTGACCACAATGCTATGAAACATAAAGTTGACCACAAGAAGATATTTGGGAAGACCACAAATACATGGAAGTTAAACAACATGCTACTAAACAATGAATGGGACAACCAGAAAATCAAATAAGAAATTAAAAAATACATAGAAACAAATGAAAATGAAAACACAATGATCCAAAACCTTTGGGATGCAGCAAAAGCAGTCCTAAGAGGGAAGTATATAGCAATACAGGTCTGCCTCACGAAACACGAAAAATCTCAAATAAACAACCTAAACTTACACCTAAAGGAATTAGAAAAAGAACAGGAAATGAAGCCTAAAGGCAGAAGAAGTGAGGAAATAATAAAGATTAGAGAAGAAATAAATGATATATAAAGTAAAAAAATAATCGGTCAATGAAAGTGGGATCTGGTTCTCTGAATAAATCAATAAAATTGACAACTTTCTAGCCAGGCTTATCAAAAAGAAAAGAGAAAGGACCCAAATAAATAAAATTACAAATGCGAGGATAAATAACAACCATGCTACAGGAATATAATTAATTTTAAGAGAATATGATTAAAAACTAAGTGCCAACAAATTGGTCAACCTGGAAGAAGTGGACAAATTCCTAGAAACATGCAAACTACCAAAACTGAAACAGGAATCAATAGACCACTTGAACACAGTGATAACTACCAAAGAAATTTCATCAGAAGGCAAAAAAATTCCAACAGATAATAGCCCAGGACCAGATAGCTTCACTGGGGAATTCTACCAAACATTTAAAGAAGAGATAATACCTGTTCTTCCCAAACTATTCAAAAAAAAATAGAAAGGGAAGGAAAACTTCCAAATTCATTGTATGAGGTCAGCATTACTCTGATACCAAAACACGAAGAATCTACTAAAAAAGAGAAGTACAATATCCCTGTACTTCTCTTTTTTTAGTAGAACATGGATGCAAAAATTTTCAATAAAATAGTAGCAAACTGAATCTAATAATACATTTTAAAAAATCATTCACCACAATGAACTGGGATTTATTCCTGGGTTGCAAAGGTGGTTCAATATTTAGAAATCAATCAATGTGATACACTATGTTAATCAAAGAAAGGAGAAGAACCATATGATCATATCAATAGATGGAGAAAAAGCATTTGACAAAGTACAACATCCATTCATGATAAAAACTCTCAACAGACCCAAGTGTTAAGATGGCACAAAGATCTCCACAGTTGGAGGGAGACATCTTAGTACGATCGAGGTGCGTGTATGTGAACTGGAGGAGATAAAATGGCATAGGCACGGAGGAGAGGGAACCCTTTCTGTGGAGAGACAAAAGGGAGAGAAAAAGACAGGGTTTTGAAGGTGCAGCATTAAGTTAACACAAGAGGAAACCTCCCTGGACTACAGACTGGGGAACAAGAAATACAGAGAGTGCCAGTTATTTTTTTGTGAACAGCCTTTGGAGCTGGAACTCAGAGGTTTTGGAAGTACATAACTTTCTCCATAGAAGAACTGTGGCATGCTCTCCTGGGGAGGAGGGAGCCAGTCCCAGAGTGCATAGCGTGGCATAGTGAGTTCAGGGGTGCACTGAGAAAGAACAGTCCCCTTTCTGGAGTACTTTGGGAAGAGGGTCTATTGCTGCCTCAAGGACAAAAGACCCTGCAAATCCCAGCCAAGGGTCTTTCATTAGTAGGGTGGAGAGACTCTACTCCAGAGTAGGTGAGAGGAGCTGTACCGTGCTAGATCCTTTAAGTCATCAGGTTTTGAATCTCAGCCAAGCGTCAAGAAGGCATAGGAGAACTGTGGAGCAGAGCAAGCTGACTGCCCTCACTATTCTGTGAGGGCTGCCTGAACAGTGAAGGTTGAGATACCTGGTCCAGGGAGGAGAGATTGCAGTGATGACATTTTCCCCCCAACACCAACGTAGTTGGACTTCAGAGAGCAGCACAGCAGCCTCCAGTGGAGGCCAGACAACGCTTATACCAAACTCTGCCCCTCCGTGCCTGGCTTATTTACTGCTTATTTACTGGAGCAAGACTGACTGACCCAAGACAGTTGGATTCTCCTCCAGACTAACACAGCCACCAACCCCAGGTGCCCACAGACAACTGTTTCTTTTTTTTTTTTTCCTATTTCTTTCTTTCTTTTTCTTTTTCTTTCCTCCCCCATCTTTTTTTCTTTTGGAATCAGGCTCATAGTTTGTGATTTAGTTTTTTGTTAATTCTTACTATATGTACATATATAAAATATATATTATATATATTAATATGTATAATATATAAATATATCTTTTTTGATAAGGCATTTTTATTCTATTTTTCTTTTTTTCTTTCTTCCTCTTCTATATTTTCATTTTTCTTTCTCTGGAATTAGTTTTATAGTTTTTTGATTCTCTGTTTGATTTTTTTCTCCCCTTTCCTTTTTCTCTTTTTATGGGATCACACTCCCCCCCAACCTTTTTTCCCCCCAGGGTCACTTCAACAAACAAATCAAGACACACCTAGTTAAAGGTCCAAATACTCCACCACTACAAGCAAGGAGGAGTTCTGTGGAGGACTGACCAGTGGGATGGAGCAGCCAAAACACAGCAGCAGCATGCATGCAACACACACCAGAAACACTTCCTGGAGTGCCAGACCCTAGACAGTGCATGGCCCCTTTTAAATACACTAGTACTCTCAGGTGCAAGATACATAACAAGCTTTTAAAACACACAAAAGGGAGAAACTTAGCCAAAATGACACGACAGAGGAATTCCCCCAAAAGAAAGGTCAAGAAAATCAGAGCCAGAGAATTGCTCAAAACAAATATAAACAATATATCTAAACAAGAATTTAGAATAACAGTCATAAGAATAATAGCTGGGCTAGATTAAAGCATAGAAAACACCAGAGAAACCCTTACTGCAGAGATCAAAGACCTAAGAACTAGTCAGAATGAATTTAAAAATGCTATAACTGAGATGCAAAATAAACTGGACAGTGACAGCAAAGACTGAAGAAGCAGAGTATAGAACAGATGAAATAGAAAATAAAATTATGAAAAATAGTGGAGGGAAATGAAATTACTAGATCATGAGGGGGGAATTAGAGAACTAAGCAATTCCATGAAATGAAACAACATCCATATCATAGGAATCCCAGAAGAAGAAGAGCAAGAAAAAGGGGCAGAAAGTTGATTTGAACGAATTATAGCTGAGAACTTCCCAAATCTGGGGAAAGAAACAGGCATCCCAGTCCAAGAGGTGCAGAGAACTCCCTTCAAAATCCACAAAAACAGGTCAACACCATGACATATCATAGTGGAACTGGCAAAATACAAAGATAAGGAGAGAATTCTTAAAGCAGCTAGGGACAAAAAGTCCTTAAACTACACGAGTAGGCATATAAGTTTAGTAGTAGAACTGTCCACTGAAACTTGGCAGGCCTGAAGGAACTAGCAGGAAATACTCAATGTACTGAATAGGAAAAATATACAGCCAAGAATCTTTTATCCAGCAAGGCTGTCATTCAGAATAGAAGAAGAGATAAACAAAAACTAAAGACAAACAAGAACTAAAGGAGTTTGTGACCACTGAACCAGCCCTCCAAGAGATCCTAAGGGGGACTCTGTGAACGGAATGCAGGAAAGACTAAAAACGGCCAGATAACATCACCACAAAATAAAACGTATAGATAACACAATGGTACTAAATTCATGTCTTTCAATAATTACTCTGAATGTAAATGGACTAAATTCCTCAATCAAAAAACATAGTACTTAAAAATGGATAAAAAACCAAGATCCATATATATGCTGCCTACAAGAGACTCACTTTAGACCTGAGAACACCTGCAGATTGAAAGTAAGGAGATGAAGAACTATGTATCATGCTAATGGACATCAAAAGAAAGCCAGAGTAGCCACACTAATATCAGAAAAATTAGATTTTGAAACAAGGACTGTAACAAGAGATGAAGAAAGACATTATATCATAATTAAAGGATCTATCGTTCAAGAAGAGCTAACAATTGTAAATATTTATGACCCCAACTTAGGAACACTCTAATATATAAATTGATTAATCACATACAGAAGCAAACTTATTGATAATAATACTATAATTGTAGGATATTTTAATACTCCACTTCCAGCAATGGACAGATCGTCTGTGCAGAAAATCGACAAGGAAACATGGCTCTGAATGACATACTGGACCAGATGGACTTAACAGATATATTCAAAGTATTTCATGCTAAAGCAGCAGAATACACATTTTTCTTGAGTTCACATGGAACGTTCTCCAGAATATATCATATATTGGGTCACGAAACAGCCCTCAACTGATACAAAAAGATTGATATTGTACCAGACATATTTTCAGATCATAATGGTATGAAACTTGGAATCAACCACCAGAAAAAATTTGGAAGGCCCTCAAACATGGAGGTTAAAGAACATCCTACTAAAGAATGAATGGATTAAGCAGGAAATTAAAGAAGAAATTAAAAACATATGGAAGGAAATGAAAATCAAACATGACAGACCAAACCCTTTGTGATGTAGCTAAGGCAGTCCTAAGAAGAAAATATAATGCAAATTCTGGCCTATCTCAAGAAGCAATAAGGTCCCAAATACACAACCTAACTTTATACCTACAGGAGCTTGAAAAGGAGCAGCAAATAAAGCCCAAAGTCATCCGAAGAAGGGAAATAATAAAGATTAAAGTAGAAATAAACAATATAGAATCCCCCAAAAAAACAAAAACAAAAAATGGCAGAACAGATCAATGAAACTAAGAGCTGATTTTTTAAAGAATAAACAAAATTGATGAACTTCTAGCCAGACTTCCCAAAAAAGAGAAGAGGACCCAAACAGATAAAATCATGAATGAAAGAGAAGAGACTTTCATTTCATCGCAACTAACACCACAGAAATACAAATACTTATAAGAGAATACTACGAAAAATTATATGCCAACAAACTGGACAATCTGGAACAAATGGACAAATTTGTAGACACTCACAAACTACCAAAACTCAAATGGGAAGAAATAGAAAATTTGAACAGGCCCATAACCAGCAAAGAAATTGAATTGGTTACCAATAAACTCCCAACAAATAAGATCCCTGTGCCAGATGGCTTCCCAAGGGAATTCTACCATATATTTAAAGCAGAGTTAATAGTTATTCTTTTCAAACTGTTCCAGAAAATGTAAATGGAAAGAAAAATTCCAAATTCATTCTATGAAGCCAGCATTACCTCGATTCCAAAACCAGACAAAGATCCCACTAAAAAGAAATATAGGCCAATATTCCTGATGAACCTGAATGCTAAAATTCTCAACAAGATACTAGCAATAGAAATCAATAGTACATCAAAAGAATTATTCGCGATGATCAAGTGGGATTCATTCCTGAGCTGCAGGCAGGGTTGGTTCAATATTCTCAAATCAATCAATGTGACACACCGCATTAATAAAAGAAAGGCTAAGAACCATATGATCTTTTCGGTAGATGCAGTATACAGCATCCTTTCTTGATAAAAACCCTCAAGAAAGTAGGGATAGAAGGAACATACCTTAACATCATAAAAGCCATATATGACAGGTCCACAGCTAATATCATCCTCAATGGGGAGAAACTTAGAGCTTTCCCACTAAGATCAGTTACATGACAAGGATGTCCACTCTTACCAGTTGTTCAACATAATGTTGGAAGTCCTAGCCTGAGCAATCAGACAACAAAAAGAAATAAAAGCCATTCAAGTTGGCAAGGAATAAGTCAAACTTTCACTCTTTGCAGATGACGGGATGGAAAGCCCTAAAGACTCCACCAAAAAACTGCTAGAGCTGATATATGAAATCGGCAAAGTTGCAGGATATAAAATCAATGTACACAATTCAGTTGCATTTCTATATACCAATAATGAAGCAGCAGAAAGAGAAATCAAGGAAACGATCCAATTTACAATTGTACCAAAATCCATAAAATACCTAGGAATAAACCTAACCCAAGAGGTAAATGATCTGTGTGCTGAAAACTGTAGAAAGCTTATGAAACAGATTGAAGAAGACACGAAGAAAAGGAAAAACATTCCATGCTCATGGATTGGATGAACAAGTATTGTTAAAATGTCGATATTACCCAAGAAATTTACACATTCAGGGCAACTCCTATCAAAATAACACTAGCATTCTTCACAAAGCTAGAACAAACCATCCTAAAATTTGTATGGAATGACAAAGGACCCTGAATAGCCAAAGTTGAAAAAAGAAAAACAAAGCTGGAGGCTTCACAATTCCAGACTTTAAGCTGTATTACAAATCTGTAATCATCAAGAAAGTATGCTATTGGCACAAAAACAGATACATAGATCAAAGGAATATAATACAGCACCCAGAAATGGATCCACAAATGTATGGCCAATTAATCTTTGGCAAAGCAGGAAGAGTATCCAATGGAAAAAAAAGACGGTCTCTTTAGCAAATGGTGCTGGGAGAACTGGGCAGAGACATGCAGAAGAATGAAATTGGACCACTTTCTTACACCATACACAAAAATAAATTCAAAATGGATGAAAGACCCAAATGTGAGATAGGAATTCATCAAAATCCTACAGGAGAAAACAGGCAGCAACCTCTTTGACCTAGGCTGCAGTAACTTCTTAACATGTCTACGGAGGCAAGGGAAATGAACTATTGGGACCTCATAAAGATAAAAGCCTTCTGCACAGCAAAGTAAACAATCAATGAAACTAAAAGGCAACCGACGGAATGGGAGAAGATATTTGCAAGTGACATATCAGATAAAGGATTAGTATCCAAAATATATAAATAACTTACCAAAATCAACACTCCAAATACAAATAATGCTCAACAGCACTCATCATCAGGGAAATACAAATCAAAACCACAATGAGATACTACCTCACACCATTCAGAATGGCTAAAATTAACAACTCAGAAAACAACAGATGTTGGCAAGAATGCAGAGAAAGGGGAACCCCTTTGTGCTGCTGGTAGGAATGCAAACTGGTGCAGCCACTCTGCAGAACAGTAAGAAGGTTCCTCAAGAAATGAAAAATAGAACTACCCGAAAACCCAGCAATTGCACTGATAGGAATTTATCCATAGGACACAAAAATGCTGATTTGAAGGAGCACATGTCCCCCAATGGTTATGGCAGAGCTTTCAACAATACCCAAATTATGGAAAGAGCCCAAATATCCATTGACTGATGAATGGATAAAGAAGATGTGGTATACATATACAATTGAATTTGGAACAATATGAATGGAACTATAAGTCAGTCAGAGAAAGATAGATACCATGATTTCTCTCACATGTGGAATTTGAGAAACTCAACGGATAAGACAAGGAGTAAGGGAAGGAAAAATAAGATAAAAACAGATCAGGAGGCAAGCCATAAGACACTCTTAAATACAGATAATAAATTGAGGGCTGCTGGAGGGGTGGGGGTTGGGGTATGGGTTAAATGGGTGATGGGCATTAAGGACGGCACTTTTGGGATGAGCACTCGGTGTCATATATAAGAGATGAATCACTGGGTTCTACTCCTGAAGCCAAGACTACACTGTGTGTTAACTAACTTGAATTTAAATAATAAAAAACACCCTCAACAAATTAGGTTTAGAGGGAACATACCTCAACACGATAAAGGCTATCTATGAAAAACCCACAGCTAATATCATCCTTAACGGGGAAAAACTGAGAAATTTTCCTCTGTGGTCAGAAATAAGACAAGGATATCCACTCACTCTCACCACTGTTATTTAACATACTAGTGAAAGTCCTAGCCATAGCAATTACACAACAAAAAGAAATAAAAAGCACCCAAATTGGCAACTCAGAAGTAAACCTTTCACTATTTGCAGACGACATGATACTGTAGATGGAAAACCTGAAAGACTCCACCCCAAAGCTGCTAAAACTGATAAATGAATTCAGTAAAGTCGCAGGGTACAAAATCAACATACAGAAATTTGTTGCATTTCTCTACAATAATAATGAAGCAGCAGCAGAAGAAATTATGAAAATCATCCCATTTACCACTGCACCAAAAACTTTAAGATACCCAGGAATAAACCTAACTGGAGAGGTAAAAGACCTGTACTTTGAAAAGTAGAAACCACTGATAAAAGAAACTGAAAAAAAAAAAAAAAAGAAAAAAAAGAAACCGAAGATGACACAAAGAAATGGAAAGATATTCCATGCACATGGACTGGGAGAACACATATTTTTAAAATATCTATACTACTGAAAAATGATATACACATTTAATGCAGTCCCTATCAAAATACCAATAACATTTTTCACAGAGCTAGAACAAACAATCCTAAAATTTGTATGGAACCACAAAAGACCTCAAAGAGCCAAAGCAACCTTGAAAAAGAAAGGCAAAGCTGGAGGCATTCTGGACTTCAAATGATATTACAAAGCTGTAGTGATCAAAACATTATGTTTTCATTATTATTGGCATAAAAACAGACACATAGATCAATAGAACAGACTAGAAAATCCATATGTCATGAAAGACCACATATTATATATGGTTCCACTTATATGAAAGTTCCAAAATAAGCAAATCCATAAAGACAAAGTATACTGGTGGCTGCCAGCAGCAGAGAAAAGGGAGAAACTGGGAGGGAATTGGGCAGTCCTTTGCTTTCCCAGACAAGAGTAAGCTTAAGAATGCTTTGTTTCATTCTACATCAGGCTGTCTGCAGATACAAATCCTTTCCTCTGCTGCCTTAGTGCCAGTTACGACAAGAGTTTATTAATACTGTAGAATAGTCACCATCCGTGCAAGTGCCTACAATGGCCCCTATGCAGAAAAAGGCTGAAAAGAAAGGTAGTAAGAAGAAGGAGATGATTACAATGTAAGTTAAGAAGGAAATCATGGAGAAGTACAAACGAGGTATGCGAGTGGCTGAAATTGCAAGATTTTATAAGAAGTCTCCCTCTGCATCTTGTCTGCAGAGGAGGAGGAGAAAAAGGCAGAGGAATCCCTCACTTAAATGAGATGAGGGAGACGTGTAAAATGTGGGAAAGAGTGCAAAGTCTTGTAGAAAAGCAGCACCCGAATAAGGCTGTAGCAGCGCATGCAATGAATCTGTTTAACAACAACAATGCAACGTCATATTTCTGTAAAATCTTCAAAAGGAAGCAAAAGCAAGTGTCATTGGATAGGTTCCTTGTTAAAGGAGCATGAAAAGAAAAAGATTCCATTGAGCCAATACATAGCCATGATTCTGTTAGTGATAGTGAAAGTTGTCCTACACAATAACCCTCCTTCTTGTCTCTCCCACATCAACCACGAAGTTTTTCAAAGGTTAAGTGCAGATTAATTTGTTTATTTTTCTTTATATTTTGTATTTTCTTTATTATTTTGTATTATATTACAGTATTGTAATCATTTTTATACGAATATTTTTAGGTTGTGGAACGAATCATCTGAGTTTCCATTATTTCTAATGGGAAAATTCACTTTGACATACAAGTAAGTGCTTTGGATTACAAGCATGTTTCTGGAACAAATTATGCTTGCAAACCAAGGTTTTTACCATACTCATATGTGAAATTTAAGAAACAAAACAAATGAGCAAAGGGGAAAAAAGAGAGACAAACCAAGAAACAGACTTTTAACTATAGAGAACAAACTGATGATTTCCAGAATGGAGGTGAGTAGGGGGATGGGTTAAATAGAAAATGCGGATTAAGGAGTGCACTGTGATGAACACCGGGTGTTGTATGGAGGTGTTGAATCAATGTATTTTAGACCTGAAACTAATATTTCACTGTATGTTAACTAAGTGGAATTTAAATTAAAAGTTAAAGAAAACCACGTTGGCAAGGATGTGGAGAGATGAGACCCCTCATATATTGCTAGTAAGAATTTGAAATAGTACAACCACTTTGGAAGAGTTTTGCGGTTCCTCATAAAATGAAACATAAAGTTACCATATGGCCTGGCAATTTCACTTCTACGTAAATATACAAGAGAAATGAAAACATACATCTACATAAAAACTTGTACACGAATGTCCATTGCAGCATTATTTATAATGCCATAATGTGGGATCAATACAAATATTACCACTGAGGAATGGATAGACAAAATGTTGCATATTTATATAATGGAATAATATTCAGCAGTGAAAATAAATGAAGTGCTGATACATGTACACCATGGATGAACATTGAAAACATGATGATTGAAAGAAATATGTCATAAAAGACCACATATTATACGATTCCACTTAGATGAAATGTCCAAAAGAAGCAAATCCATAAAGACAGAAAATATACTGGTGGCCTCCAGCAGCAGAGAAAAGGGAGAAACTGGGAGGGAAGTGGGCAATAACTGCTAATAGATATGAGATTTCTTCTGGGGTGATGGAAATGTCCTAAAATCAGATTGTGGTGATGACTACACAATTCTGTGACTATGCTAAAAATTCATTGAACTGTACCCTTTACATGGGTGAATTATATAGTATGCAAATTATATTTCAAAAAAGCTGGTATAAAAACTTTAGTGTATTCATGTGCCGTTTGATATCAGTGAAGAAATGTAAATCCCACAGCCATTTTTGTCTTTGGTTATTGATTATTTGGTAAGTGTTACTTTAGCTTTAAGAAAACCTTGAATTTTATTTAAAAGTACTGTACAATAAATCTTTTCAAAGCTTTTCTGCAACTCAGCCAGTAAGTATTGGCAAAGACCAGAGGATCATTGTCTTCTATTTCTGTAAACAGTTTCATAAACTGGCAATGATTCATAGCATTTGCATGTGTACCAAACAATTTTAATAACTGTATCCATGACACTTTTCTTAGGTTTGCTTCAGAAAACTGAGCACAAATATTTTCAAAGTGCTTTATACAGTGGAACAAAGCAATAAGGAAAACATCAGTCTTTTGTTTAAAAATTCAATAAGTCTGTATTTTCTAAACTAACATAGCCAAAGCATTACCTGTTATGATAGAAATGAATTTTTTTATATCTAGCTGAAATTATCTTTTGACAGATGTAAGAGATTTAAAAATATCTACACCATAAATTTGATTTTTAGGCTGCTAATTGACATAGTTTCTTTATAAATTTATAAGTCCTTTGAAATAAAATGTACCCAAAGTATTATTGGTCAGTGCTACTTACACTGCATAATTCATCTAAAGCTACAGGAAAGGACATGCAATTTTTCAAATTTTGAATCAACTGATCTTTGAAATGGTTAGAAAGTTCTTGTATGCCACAGGTAATTGTTTGGTGGCATAACTGACTTTCATTTTTTTGTAAAATATCATTTAAAATCTTTTCCTTATAATTTTCCAACACAATTTTCATAACTGAATTGATAAATCTTTTACTGTTTCTCTTAGTATGGGTTTCTTTTTTGTGCAGGAAACCAGCCCATTCATTTTGATGCTAGCTAAAGTTATGAATCACTTTTTAGAAATTTGTTGGACATTTCATTCTGATTTTAAGTGACCCATTTCATTGGTTTTTTTGACTATTGATACAAAACTTACCAAATTCACTATGTATTTGCTGAAAATGTCTCTTAATATTTTCCACTTAATTTTTTCTAAAGTGTTTTACACTCAGATAGCTTTTTTGTTTTGTTCTGCTGTCACAAATTACAATTGCCATTCACTGTGAAATTTGTGGCATACCTTCTTCCAATTTGTTTCTTTCCTGTTTTGGTCATAGTACTAATTTCTGCATCTCTTCTCAATTCTGAATCAGTTGTATGCCTTCATTTTAAGTTAAACAAATTTGTTCATAATGTTTTTTGAAACTAAAAGAGTAATTTAAATATATTATAATTAAAATAGGTATTTTAATTTAATTACAAATTATGATTTTCATAGGTATTACTGTAATTCGTGGTGTCTGCATAAAATACTCAAATAAGCATCACCATGATACATTGGTGTGCTCAAATTCTATCAATCCATTGACAGTGACTAGATCAATGATATGTTAATGGGTAAAACTAGAAATGGGACACATACCCACCATGTGTACTACATAACAATGATAATAGTTTATATGATGCAATATTAAAGTGAAACAGAGTACTTTGCTTACTCTACCTCATTGCTGGTATTATCATTCCTAGTCTTTACTTAGGATACTCTTTATTCATCTGTTAACCCTCAGATTGTGTGTGACTTCCTGTAAGATGCTTCGTTTATTTTTTCCACTAGGCTGCACCAGTCAGATTGCTTAAATATTACAAGAATAGCAAGGGTTCCAGCTTGAGTCTTAGAACGTTGTACAAATGCTTGATCATGAATTCCCAAATGGTCAAGAGGCCCTTTTGTGAGCCAGATCACCCTGAAGAAAGAAAAAGGCAGGCCCAATAGGGGTGATTCAGTAAGTAATAACTAAGAAACTCCAAAGGCATGGGAATTTTGAGTACAGCATGGTATTTGTCATTTAGATTTGTTCCTTGCATTAGTATAAGGCTCATAGGGAGAAAAGGGCTTGCATGGCAATTGAAAAATAGAATCCTTAAATATCTGTAAGATATCTGAAAAGTCAGGATCCAGCCTAACAGAATATTACCCAGAAGGGATGCACTATTCAGCACTGCCCATAAGCACTCTCATCCCCTGGGCCAGGACACAGTGGTTCTTGGTGAGAGTACCTATCTTCACAAGTATATGTGAGATACCCCATGGGGACTTCCAGAGATCTTCAAGGTATACTTTAAAAAAGTCTGAGGTTTTCAATGAGTATGTGGGGGTAAGATCCAGTTGAATCTGTACCACTGTTAATACGGCTCCCTTTGAACACTGGCTTCACTCTTTAATAACAGATATGCTTTTTTTAAAACCCATTTATTGTCAAATTAGTTTCCATACAACAACCAGTGCTCATTCCAACAAGTGCCCTCCTCAGTGCCCATCACCCTCTCTCTCCTGTTCCATATCCCCCTCAACCTTCAGTTTGTTCTTAGTATTTAAGAGTCTCTTATGTTTTGCCTCTCTCCTTCTCTGTGGCTTTTTCTCCCCTCTCCCCCCCCCCCATGGTTTTCTGCTAGGTTTCTCAAAATCCACCTATGCGTGGAAACATATGGTATCTGTCTTTCTCTGACTGACTTATTTAACTCAGCATAATAGCCTCCAGTTCCATCCATGTTGCTACACATGGCCAGATTTCATTCTTTCTCATTGCTGTGTAGTATTCCATTGTGTATATATATATATATATATATACACACAACATCTTCTTTATCCATTCGTCAGTTGGTGGACACTTATTCTCTTTCCATGATTTAGCTATTGTCGAAAGTGCTGCTATAAACATCAGGGTACACGGGGCCCTATGCATCAGCACTCCTGTATCTCTTGGGTAAATTCCTAGCAGTGCTATTGCTAGGTCATAAGGTAGCTCTATTTCCATTTTTTTTGAGGAACCTCCACATCGTTCTCCAGAGCGGCTGCATCAGTTTGCATTCCCATCAACAGTGTAAGAGGGTGCCTGTTTCTCCACATCCTCGCCAGCATCTATAGTTTCTCGATTTATTCATTTTAGCCACTCTAACCGGTGCAAGGTGGTATCTCAATGTGGTTTTGACTTGTATTCCCCTGATGATGAGTGACATTGAGCATCGTTTCAAAAAATAAAAGTTCTCATCACAAGAAAAAAATGTTTTAGAATTATGTGATGGATGTTAACCTAACATACTGTGGTGATAATTTTGTAATATAAAAACAAGTCATTAGGCTGTGTACTTTAAACTACTACAATGTTATATGTCAGTTCTATCTCAATAAAATGGTGGCGGAGGAGAAAAAATAACAGATATGCAATGATCAGACATGGGGACACCTAAGTCTCCAACTACTTACATCTATCTTCTCTACTTGACTCTTTGTTTAAAATAGGAATTCTTTTTTTTCTTTTTTTCTTTTTTAAAAATTAATCTTGGTATCCTTATTGTCAAACATGTGTGTCAGGAACATGATAATTATACAATAAAAAGTTAATTGAATGAACAAATGGGCACATTTTAATTGGCACCACTTGAGTGAATGTCCAACATATTGTTTAATCCAGAGAAGCCACTTTCATGGTATGCAGGGAGATTATTGGCATGGTATACTAAAAGAGGGATATATATTTCTGCAGGACAGATTTGCCTCATTTCAGAAAGAATATTGTCTAAATCTATAAGTTTTCTCCCTACACATATAAAGCTATTCAGGACTCTTAGTGAACAAAGGGAAGACAGCTCTGTGTGTATTTTATGCACCAAGGCTCTGTTATCTGTACCAAAATGCTTTGTTTAAAAGAAAAGGGACTCTATCTGCATTTCATTTTTTTTTAATTTATACATTTTATAAATTTTATATTCCTCCTAGTATGAAAGAGCTTTAGAAAAGACCAAAAGCAATAAAAAAGATTCTTATTTTTCATTTCATAAACATTACAACGGGGTACAGTCACAGTGCCTGTATAGTTTCTTGCCCTTCTTGTGAATGTGCTTGAATGACAAACTCTAATAATTGACTCAGTAACAATCTCAATTTCAAACAGAATTCATCCGTATCCTTTGCCTTGAGGTTGGAAGAGAGTTTCATTCACAGGGATGAGTTTGATGGTAAGATTGAAAAAGGTATGTCCACAGGAAACAAGTCTGGTTCCACTAATTTGAATCCCAGGTCTTGACAGCTGTCAGGTAGTAACAGCTGTGGCTTCCTCCTGACAATAAAAATGGAGAATTTTTGCAAAGCTGCTACGGATTATGAAGCAGACTCCTTTTCCACTGCTTCTGTCATTGAGGGCTTCCAAATCCTCTGTGGGTGTTAGAGCTTCTGTCTCCTAATGCTAGGGGAGAGAATGTTTTGTCTTGTCAGAATTAGATTTTGTGGGGGTTTTCAAATACTCAGCTCTGAACAGGTTAAGAAGATAAAACTCACCCACTGCACATGCTCAGAATTCTTGTGTTCTCTGGGTTTAAGTTATGGCTCCTTGGAATTCTTAGTTGGCCTATTCATTTCAGATGCCAGTATTCTGCCAGAACATCACTTGTCCAGTTAAATCTAATTAATATTTTTTATCTTTTTTTGTGACCTATCATTCATTCATCCATTCAACCACTAGATAGTTATTAATACCTACTGTATGAAAAGTGCAGCTGGATCTCAGGATGTATTAGATAAGACCCAACCTTCTAGTACTTTGAAACCCAGTGGTCATATGTCTATATGTACAATATGCATTGCAGAAAAATGAATGAAGTAGGGTAGAATTACTTCTGATTAGGAAAACAGAAAAGATTTGCATAAGAACTGGTATTTGGAAGGTGGAAGAATTCCAGTCAGAAAGAATGGCATGAGACATTGTTCAGGGAGAAATAAGTAATGACTGGTTTGAGTGATATTTAGATTCAATGCTATGCTGGAGCTGATTGGTGCTGGTTATAAGAGTATGTTGTATGCATCTCTTCCCAATTTCATGTTCTGTGACGTCATGTTGGTAGCTTAAAATCAACCATGGTGGGAATATTTACATCACGGAAATTAGTACATACTATAAATCACGGTTCTTTTAGTTTGTTTTGTTCTTGTTTGTTTTTTGAAAGCTGGTCTACCAGCACACCACTGGGTATACTGTGTTGTTATTCCTATTACTTCAACCCTCCCTAAATCTATGCACTTTGTCCTGACGCTTTGATATTATTTCCACTAGAGGCAGGTGATATTTTACTACTCTGCTGATCTTGGATTTGGCCAGATAAGCTGCTATGACCAATGAAATGTCAGCAGATAAGACATAATCAAATGCTTGAAATGTACTTGCCTACTTAGACTTGTGCTTTGCATCCCTTTCTTTCAACATGAGAAAGATATTTTCTAGGAAACTAGCTGTTTCTGGAACATGGAATATAGGTGAACTGAACCAATAGAGGGCAGCCTGCAGAACCCAACTAAGGTCAGCAGAGCCCAGCTGATCTGTAGACATGTGAGCCAGAAGTAAATGCTTATGTTTGTAAGGAACTGAGCTTTTGTAGTTGTCATTTATGCAGCAATTGTTAATGAACTGTGTTAGATTTGTATTACTGCTATAACAAATTGCCACAATTTAGAAGCTTAAAACATTACAAATTTATTCTTTTATAGTTCTGGAGATCAGAAGTCCAAGATGAATCCTACAGGGCTGAAATCAAGATGTCAGCACGGCTGGTTTCTTCTAGAAGTTCCAGGAAGAGTATGTTCCTTGCTTCTTCCAGTTTCTAGAGACTATTGGCATTCCTTGATTTATGGCTGCATAACTTCAATCTCTGCTTCTGTTGTCACATTGCCTTCTCCTCCCTCTGACTTCCTATCTCCCTCTTATAAGGACCATTCTGATTACACTGGACCCACCTGGATAATCCATGATAATCTTAGATCCTTAACTTAATCATATCTGCAAAGTCCTTTTTGTTATGTAAGGTAACATACTCACATGCTTTGGGGATTATGGTGTAGACATTTTTAGGGGCCACTACTCAGCCTACCACACTAATATAATTGGAGAACAAATACCCATTTGGAATGGTGGAAAATATGCTGGAGAGATAAGTTGTGGTCAGCTGGTAGGTACTCTGAATACACACTTTGTGGAGTCCATGATGGTTTTATCTAGGAGATGGAAATACTCAATGCCATACTTGAGGAAAATTAATTTAGTGTAAATGAATTGAACTGGGTAGCAACTAGAAGCAGGGAGACTAGCAAGAACATTGGTCTGAGAGGATATTAATAGGATCTGAACCAGAGGCATGGCAGTAGAAAAGCAATGGAGGGATGCTTAATTTTAGAAACTTAATAATAAATATAGAATTTTAAGCTTGGGTTACTGTTGATTACCTGTAGTAGAAATAGGAAAATCAGGAAGAGGGACTATGGCAGGAATGAGTTGGGAGGGATATGAGGTTTAAAATACATGAATTTTTTTAATGTTGATTTAAGATGCCTGTAAGATATACATTTTCCCTTAAGACCATAAGCTGCTTCTGTTTGGTGACCAGTCTCATTAATTTTTGTGCCTTCAGTGTCTAACAGAGTAATCGACAGTTGTTAAGTTCTCAATCCATGTTTACTGAAGGATGGAAGGAGGCAGGGGAAAGAGACAAAGAAGGGAAGTAGGCGTTGAATGTCAGTTCTCTCACTCCTCAATCTAGCTGAGCCAACCCAGTGGGTGGTTTGCAGGGCAAGGGGAGCAGTCTGAAAAGCAAGTCCTCCAGTTGCTCTGATGCCAGTCTGGGAAAACGCTCTTCTGTCTTTTTTTTTTTCTTTTCCAGACCAAGATTCCTCATAGGCAGCTAGGCCAATGAGTAAAACAAATGAATATGCAACCAGATAATACTTTACCAACACTGAATTTACCAACACGGAAGTAGAATCAGCAGGAATGTACTGGCCCCAGAAGATATTTCAGGCGTGTATGTCCAAGGTGATCTTTATATATTTAACTCATTTTTTTTTTTCTCTTGTGATCTGTCTCATTCTTTGTCTGAGGCACAGACCCTACCCAAACTCCTGTGAAACCACTCATGGCTTTATCTTTAATTATTTTATTATTTAGATTTTTTAAAAGTCAATATGATGGCATTACTGAAAGGTGGGTGGCTCCAATGCCAGGGCATTTGGGGTTGGTACATATATAGCTTCAGCTTCTGCTAGGACCTAACTTTACTTGGTTAAACTCCCATCCTGCTTTTCTTCCTTTGGTTTGCCTATATGTCTTCAACAACTCACTCACCAAAACATATTCCCTCTAAAGGTACTGTTTTATCTCATTTTATTTCTAACTAACAATGTTTTCTCCTTCTTCCAAATGCGAGGCCCTGATAGTTCTATCCTCTGACCAGTAGTGCTGTTGATGCAATAGGATGAAGGTATGAGCATAATTTAGCGTTTTAGATGATAAGGAACAGTATTGGTGTCAACAATGTCAACTGTTGTGGGTAAATGTCAATAAGAATGACAACTGAAAAAACACCAAAAGATCTCATTAGTGGCTGAGGAAGGTAAACCATTCATTAGTGACCTTTAGGAGTACAGTTTTAATGGAGGTAGAATTAAAAATTGACTGATAAAGAAGTGGAAGTCAAGGAGAGAAGA
Source organism: Paguma larvata (assembly GCA_030068075.1). NCBI lineage: Eukaryota > Metazoa > Chordata > Mammalia > Carnivora > Viverridae > Paguma > Paguma larvata. Next base: position 15,127,075 of record CM057830.1, read on the forward strand.
CGATCTTCGGAGATGTGCTATTTTCAGAAATAAATGAGACAAGATAGTAGTTTAAAGCTGTAGTAAGATAACTGAGAGATTTTTTTGTGGGGCAGTTAAAATCACATTTTATAAATATTAGCCAATTATGTAACCAAAAACTTTAACTTATTTGATAACCAAAGAATAAGGGGAATTGATTGATTCTCAAGATGAAGTAATTTGGGTCAACAAAAATTCATTTATTGTTTGTTATGAAATACAAATATCAGAACATTTTAAATCAGATGTGGTTTTTGTTTATTTCCTCTGTAAAAGAAGTTTTTAATTAAAACATAGCCATCTCTTAACCTTTACAGAACTCCATGTCTGTTTTTCAGTAATGGAGGACTGAGGTAACACAAAATGATTTATTTGAACACACATAACAGATGTAATTCTTCTCCAAAAGCTTTAAACAAAATAAAGTAGAAATTAATCTTGCTATTTTTTGTTGGCTTTATACTTGAAAAAAAGAACAAATAAATACCATGTTTATTATTCTCTACTGTTTCAAAGAAAGTTGGTTCCTCTGATTTAAATCTAATTGAAGATTAAATTCGAATGCAACATAAGATTGAATTTGTGAGGTTCTCATCAAATTAGCTACATTCTACCACAGAAAAGTCTCTCAATACAATTGCCAAAAGAAGTTATAGTTGGCTTCATGTTAAGAAAGAAGAATATTAACTAAACATTAACGTTAAAAGGAATTGAATGCTGATATTAAACGAGATGAATATTTTCTTTCTGGAAAATACTAATTAAATAAACCATTATGTCTTCTCACACTATTAGCTTGTGAGAAACTTCGTGAGACTTGAAGCCCAACAAAGCTTTAGGATTATGCAATGTGGTGAAAAGAGTAGGACATGGGCATCAAGAAGCTAAGCTCTTATTCTGACTCTGTCATTTGAGCAACTGATTTTTCTGAGATTCATTTTCTAAGTTTTCAAAATATGGGAATAGGAGTAGCTAATCTCTAGATTTCACCCCAAAACTAAGCCTTTAACTTTGAATTATTCATTTGTTATCTGGTAAAGATAAACTGTTATGAAGCATCACTGTCTTTTTTTTTCCCCTTTAGAATTCTTGGTTGAAGGAGTGAAATATCAGCCTGATACATGCAGTTGAATATAAAAATGGAGTCATTATAGAAATATCAATAATAATTAGAACTTCTGCTTATACTTGTACTCTTATGTCCACGTCAAATGAGAATGAGGATTATAATTTTGGAAAGGATAACATTTACATTTTGGTTAAAGTCAGTAAGAGGAACTTGAGTTTAATTGAGAGCTGTTTTAAACATGGTTTACTTTGATCGGCCTCACATAAGTAAAATTAAAAACAACAACAACAACGATACCAAAGATATGCTAGCTAAGAGAAGTTTATGTTCTGAGTTCACTTATCCACAAGAAAAATCAGTGTGATTTGGATATATTCCCTTGAGGGGATTCCACACCCTTGCCCTCAATTTCCTTGTTTCTTTTGGGACAGAATTCAGTGGTATTTGACAGTGGTTCAGAGAAAGAGAAAATGATTAATTTGGAAGGGAAACTACTTTGGGGTAGGTTCCTTATTTTCTACTTTTGTTAATAAAAAACTCCAAAAGTGACATAAGTCTGTGAGAGAGAGACAAATGCTATATTTCACTCATATGAGGCATTTAAAGAACAAAACAAAGAAAAAACAAAGAAAAAAAGGAGACAGAAAAACATACTCTTAAATACAGAGAACAAATAGGTAGTTGCCAGAGGTGAGGTGAGTGGGGTGATGGGTGAAATAGATAAAGGGAATTAAGAATACACTTATCTTGATGAGCAATGAGAAATGTAAAGAATTGTTGAATAATTACATCGTACATCCAAAACTAATATAACACTGTAATTATACTTGAAAAACGAAACCCAGAAGACATCCTTAAACATTAAATAATAACAATTTTGGAAAGTCACTAACATACTTGTTGGGAGCCATCTTGGGCTCACAGGTTGAGATGTCTCCCTGCGTGGAAAAGGCAGATGTTGCAAGGTCTCCTGCTGACCAGTATTGGCACCCAATACTATCTCATTCTAATAACCTTTCAGGCCTAGACTTCTTGAACTGCTCTGGTTGGCGTCAAGAGATGTAATGCCCTTTGGTTTTATGGCATATGAAAAAAGGGACCTAGCGTGCGATGTCTTGATGGATAACATCTGAATGAGAGTAACCTGGCTAGAAGTAACCTCAAAGTTGCCTCTTGGGGATAGGTTACACAAATTGATCATACAGAATAGCAGTTTTGAGTTGGTTAAAAATTAGTGTAACTTATGTAGACGTTAGGCCCCTATTGTAAATTCATTCACTCATAAGCAAAGGAACTTAGGCAGGCATTAGAAAATTGTCTCTACCAAGTAAGTTACCCTTTCCCCATTAACAATTAACATAGGTCTTAAGGTAGCAATGTTTACACCACCTGCTCACTCAAGGTTACACTAACAACCCTGCTTTCTTCCTGGCAAAAACAGTGTATGTTCATTAGCTCAGGAATAGATTCAAAAACCAACTAAGATAAGACTTTCCTTCAAGGTCTGGGAAATTGACATAAAAAACACTGTCTCCTTTCTTTATATTCTAAGAAAAAATAATACTCTTTGATGTAATGTAACTCACTGCCTAAAAATAAAGATTCTGAGACCAGCAGTGCAGAAACGCCTGCCTGGTTCCAGAAGCCTTGCAGCTCTCTCAAGTCACTCATTGTGCTGACACTGTTCATCCTCTAGGGACACCTGAGAGTGCCGCGGCTGGCCCGTGGCACATACTCTTAACACACAACCCAAATGCATTTCTTCATGTGACTTTTCTTATATCTGGAATACTTATTTCCTTTAAAAGCCTTCTCTTTCAAATTGCTTTTAAGATACATTTCCTCTCTGAAATCACATTGCCAACCTTGAACAACATCTCCCTGCTTCTGTCACTCAATTCGTTGTAGATCTTTCAGATATACAGGAATTGTCTAATTGTGCATTTGTGTTCAGACAGCAAAAACTGGTTTGTATTTATGAGCTGTCGTGGAGAACAGCGGGGCTATGAAGAGTAGCCCCCAGCACTGGGAAGGCAGGTTTCTTAGTTCCCTTCAAATTCTTTCTAAGGAGTCAAGCGGCCATATCAGCCTTTTTTATCAAAGTGAAAAAGTGTTTTATGAGAAAGTATTTTTTTTTAACAAATGTCATGATTTTTAGCTATCCATATGCAAACAAAGGAAAAGAAAAGAAGAAAAACTTTAATCCATAATCCAAATTAATCACCATCTGTCCTAGTTTACCCAATTCGATACCTGTTTATGCCTGTTCTCCTGGTTGAATTATTATCAGCACACATTTCACTTTCAAAAGCATGTTGATTGACTGATAAGTCATCTGACCCCTGCCCACCACCCCTTTGCATGCCACTCTTCCTCTCACTCACTATTCTCTAGCCTCACCAGCCTTCTCTCAGTGCCCTAGAATTCCTTTTGTTTTGTTTCATTTCATTCCCTTTCCTTTCCCCTCTCTTCCTTCCTTCCTTGCTTCCTTCCTTGCTTCCTTCCTTGCTTCCTTCCTTCCTTCCCTCCCTGCCTCCCTCCCTCCCGCCCTCCCTCTTTCTTTCTTTCTTTCTTTTCTTTCTTTCTTTCTTTCTTTCTTTCTTTCTTTCTTTCTTTCTTTCTTTCTTTCTTTCTTTCTTTCTTTCTTTCTTTCTTTCTCTTTTCTTTTTTTTCCTTTCTTATGTCAGAGCCTTGGCACATGCCTCCTTGAAATGTGTTTTCCTTTTCTCTTTGCCAAGGTAACTGTTACTCATGCTTAAGATCTCATTTGATCTCATTTTAAATGTCAAGTTCTCCTATTATATGCTTGGTACTTTGCTTCAAAGCATTTGCCCACCTTGTAATCACATATAAATGTATGTCATTAGTTAAATAATGTCTGACACCCCTCCCCCTCCTCAAGACAGCAGAGGAAATATCTGTTTTGCTCTCATTAAATTTCCAGTATCCTCCACAGAAACTGGAACAGAGTAGGCTATCAATTATGGAGTGAATAAGCTGCTGAATATGTTCATGGCACTCTGTACATAGCACCTCCTACAAGGCCTAGACTAAGATTGAAATTAAATGATCACAAATATTATTATATTTGCAGACCAGAATATAAATTCCAAGACAACAGACCAATAGAGGTTAGGACTCCTTGGAAGGCAGCACATTGTAGAGTTCAAATCCCAGATCTAGCTCTAAGTATTTGTATGGCTATGGGAAAGACTCCTAATCTATGCTTCAATTTTTAAAAGAGGGATGACAAGCATATGAATCTAAAAGAGTATTGTGTGAATCTTGCAAAGTAGAATAGTGCCTGGTACATTGTCAGCACCATGGAAGAAGGCATTCTTATTGTTATTGACCACTATATCTTTGGTATTTAGCACAGTATCCTGCTGCTATATGTATATGTTCAATAAATATTTATTAAATTATTTGAGGGACTAAATTCTCTGCTGTCTGATGTGGCTATAGCCACTCCTGCATTTAATCACTCATTGAGCTGCAGTAGGAGCAAGAATGATCTCCTACTTAGGTTTTATTTTTATTATGTCTTAAGATAGCTCTGCATTGTTCTTGGAGGGTTTTAGAATCACAGCAGAGAATCAACTCTCTTGTCTCATTCACTATCCTTTAAGGCATCCTTTGCTTAGAATCCTGGTCTGGTTCCCAATGTGAGATCCAATCTAGAAGGCATTTTGAGGATTATTTGGCTAGGAGATATTCCATCTTTCCTTCCATCTGGCTACAACCACTGTTCTTGGGCCAAAAACATTCCTCAACTCTCTTTCATTGTTTTTTCTTCTGGAAAACACTTAATCTGGGGGTTTAGGGGATTATTCTTGGTGTTTGGTACCTTTGCAGAAAGAGTGAGAACTATCCACCAGACTCTACTCTTCAATCATTGTCTTGCGTTGAGGATCTCCAGGCCCTCAGACAAAGACCTACAAGTGCCCCCTCCAGGGGTACTTCACATATTAGTGCAACTACCTACATGGTAATGATTATGTCATAGACCTATGATATTATATATTACAAATAAATATCATATTATAGGTCTTCTGAATATATATCATAATTATATTTATCTTCTATAGAGTAAGGCCAGTATTATTTCTATGGTTGGTCCCACATATGAAAAATACCAAATCCTGGTTAGTCTGCAATGTTGCTTTGAATTGTATGAGAGGAATACAATCTTACATTAAAAAACAAATTCTCATTGCCTCTTCTAACCTAAGACTCTTATAAATGCACAATCTTTTTTGGATATATTATATTTAGAGATCCTCATTTTTGTATTTAATTTCTTTCATTGTTTACCCTGTGCTGATTGGCCCTATTAGACAGAAAAAGTATTTTTTTCTATGGAAGACGTGCGTCTTGGGAAAAAAAGCTCTAATTATAGTCATCCTTTGTCTGTTATCTGGGCTATCCTTGACCCTGTTGCCGTTGGCAGGAATGACACACCACAGATCAACCTTTGATGCTGGCCATTTGTGAAAATGAGTAGAACCAATGTCTTGGTTGGGTTTTCCCCTGAGGCAGAAAACTCAATGTATGTTAGGGAGGTATACTGTGGGAATGGGGAAGTGATAGGGAAGGGAAGACAGTTAATAAAAGGTGCTTTTTAAAAAAGTGAACAAGTAAAGTTTATTCCCATTGGGAAACTTTGGAAAGGGGATAAAACATGCATCACAGCATAACCAACTCAAGGAGCCAGATATCTAAGACATTTGTACCTCTATACCCATTAGCCATTTGTTCAAGGCTGTCCCTGGAGGAATATTAGCCCCAGGCACTGTTATGTGTGTGGGCAAAGTTGGTTCCAGCAGCCCCAGGTCAGTTTTCCGGTAAAGACATATGCACTGGCTATTGGAGTTCAGGCTGGTATGCAATGAATGTGGTAAGGAGCTCAAAGAGGACATAGGAGGAACATTGACAGCATCTACTATATAATTGAAAATATCCTCAATTGTATATTTGACTAATGAGCAATTGCAGAGATATAATGTGACTGTGGCAGAAAAACCTCTTATTCTCAATGCTGTTGTAAAATCAGTTTTTTTAATTTCTAGCTTATATCGTATAGCACTTATTGTACCACTTTCCTCACTGCCAATTCTCTTTTATCCCTTTATTCCACTCTCAATTCCATGTGTCCTGTTTTTTTCCACCCCTACTGGCATACCCATCCTGCTTACATCACCTTTCTTCTCTAAGTTTTTCCCAAATTGAAACCTCAAGCCTTCTGAGTCTTCTCTCAGAATGAACACCATTATCATGGGTGATAACATGATTATTATTTTTTTTTTTTTTGTTATAATAGTTTATTTTCAAATTGGTTTACATATAACACCCAGTGTTCATCCCAACATGTGCCCTTTTTAATGCCCATCACCCCCTCTCCCCCTCCCTCATCCCCCTTACCCTCAGTTTTTTCTTAGTCTTTGAGAGTCTCTTATGTTTTATCTCCCTCCCTCTCTGTGTCTTTTTTTTCTTTCCCCTCTTCCCCTCCCCCTGGTTTTTGCTTAGTTTCACAAAGTCCACCTATTCGTGGAAACATATGGTATCTGTCTTTTTCTGACTGACTTATTTCACTTAACATAATACCCTCCAGTTCCATCCATCTTGCTACACATGGCCAGATTTCATTTTTTCTCATTGCCACGTAGTAGTCCATTGTATATAAGTACCATAACTTCTTTATCCATTCGTCAGTTGATGGGCACTTGGTCTCTTTCCATGATTTGGCTATTGTCGAAAGTGCTGCTATGAACATTGGGGTACACGTGCTCCTATGCATCAGCATTCCTGTGTCTCTTGGGTAGATTCCTAGCAGGGCTATTGCTGGGTCATAGGGTAGCTCTATTTTCATTTTTTTGAGGAACCTCCACACCGTTTTCCAGAGTGGCTGCACCAGTTTGCATTCCCACCAACAGTGTAGGAGGGTGCCTACTTCTCCACATCCTCGCCAGCATCTATAGTTTCCTGATTTGTTCATTTTAGCCACTCTGACTGGTGTGAGGTGGTATCTCAGTGTAGTTTTGATTTGTATTTCCCTGATGCTGAGTGACATTGAGCATCGTTTCATGTGTCTGTTGGCCATCTGAATGTCCCCTTTGGAGAAGTGTCTATTCATATCTTCCGCCCATTTCTTCACTGGGTTGTTTGTTTTTCGGGTTTGGAGTTTGGTAAGTTCTTTATAAATTTTAGATATTAGTCCTTTATCCGATATGTCATTTGCGATGATCTTTTCCCATTCCGTTGGTTGCCTATTTGTTTTGTTGGTTGTTTCTTTTGCCGTGCAGAAGCTTTTTATCTTGATGAGGTCCCAATAGTTCATCTTTGCTTTTAATTCTCTTGCCTTTGGAGACGTGTCGAGTAAGAAATTGGTGCGTCTTAGGTCAAAGAGGCTTTTTCCTGTTTTCTCCTCTAGGATTTTGACGGTTTCCTGCCTCACATTCAGATCTTTTATCCATTTAGAATTTATTTTTGTGAGTGGTGTAAGAAAGTGGTCTAGTTTCATTCTTTTGCATGTTGCTGTCCAATTCTCCCAGCACCATTTGTTAAAAAGGCTGTCTTTTTTCCATTGGATACATTTTCCCGCTTTGTCAAAGATTAGTTGGCCATATACTTGCGGGTCCATTTCTGAGTTTTCTATTCTATTCCATTGGTCTATGCGTCTGTTTTTGTGCCAATACCATACAGTCTTGATGACCACCGCTTTGTAGTAGAGGTTAAAGTCTGGGATTGTGATGCCTCCCGCCTTGGTTTTATTCTTCAGTATTATTTTGGCTATTCGAGGTCTTTTGTGGTTCCATACAAATTTTAGGATTGTTTGCTCTAGCTTTGAGAAGAATGCTGGTGCAATTTTGATTGGGATTGCATTGAATGTGTAGATTGCTTTGGGTAGTATTGCCATTTTGACGATATTTATTCTTCCAATCCATGAGCATGGGATGTTTTTCCATTTCCTTGTGTCTTCCTCAATTTCCTTCATAAGTTTTTTATAGTTTTCAGTGTAGAGGTCTTTCACATCTTTGGTTAGGTTTATTCCTAAGTATTTTATGGTTTTTGGTGCAATTGTGAAAGGGATTAGCTTCTTTATTTCTCTTTCTGCTGCTTCATTGTTGGTGTATAGAAATGCCACCGATTTCTGTACATTGATTTTGTATCCTGCAACTTTGCTGAAATCATGAATCAGTTCTAGTAGGCTTTTGGTGGATTCTGTCGGGTTTTCCATGTAAAGTATCATGTCATCTGCAAAAAGTGAAAGTTTGACTTCCTCCTTGCCAATCTTGATGCCTTTTATTTTGTTTTGTTGTCTGATTGCTGATGCTAAGACTTCCAGCACTATGTTAAATAGCAGTGGCGAGAGTGGACACCCCTGTCGTGTTCCTGATCTCAGGGGGAAGGCTTTCAATTTTTCCCCATTGAGGATGATATTAGCTGTGGGTTTTTCATATATGGCTTTTATGATGTTTAAGTATGTTCCTTCTATCCCGACTTTCTCGAGAGTTTTTATTAAGAAAGGATGCTGTATTTTGTCAAATGCTTTTTCTGCATCTATTGACAGGATCATATGGTTCTTATCTTTTCTTTTGTTGATGTGATGTATGACGTTGATTGATTTGCGAATATTGAACCAGCCCTGCAACCCAGGGATGAATCCTACTTGATCATGGTGGATAATTCTCTTTATATGCTGTTGGATTCGATTTGCTAGTATCTTGTTGAGAATTTTTGCATCCATATTCATCAGGGATATTGGCCTGTAATTTTCTTTCTTTGCTGGGTCTCTATCTGGTTTGGGAATCAAAGTGATGCTGGCTTCATAGAATGAGTCGGGGAGTTTTCCTTCCGTTTCAATTTTTTGGAACAGCTTGAGGAGGATAGGAATTAACTCTGTTTTAAATGTCTGGTAAAATTCCGCAGGAAAGCCATCTGGTCCAGGGCTTTTATTTGCTGGGAGGTTTTTAATAACTGATTCTATTTCTTCACTAGTTATGGGTCTGTTCAAATTTTCTATTTCTTCCCGTTTGAGTTTTGGTAGCGTGTGGCTATTTAGGAAGCTGTCCATTTCTTCCAGATTGCCAAGTTTGGTGGCATATAATTTTTCATAGTATTCTCTGATGATTGCTTGTATCTCTGAGGGATTGGTTGTAATTTCTCCCTTTTCATTCACGATTTTATTTATTTGAGTTCTCTCTCTTTTCTTTTTGAGAAGCCTGGCTAGAGGTTTGTCTATTTTGTTTATTTTTTCAAAGAACCAGCTTTTGGTTTCATTGATCTGTTCCACTACCTTTTCTGTCTCCATATGGTTAATTTGAGCTCTGATCTTTGTTATTTCTCTCTTTCTGCTGGGCTTGGGTTGTTTTAGTTGATCTGCTTCTAGTTCCTTTAGGCGTGCTGTTAGAATTTGTGTTATTGATTTTTCTTGTTTCTTGAGATGGGCCTGGATTGCAATATATTTCCCTCTCAGGACTGCCTTTGCTGCATCCCAGAGCGTTTGGATTGTTGTATTTTCATTTTCATTTGTTTCCATGTATTTTTTAATTTCTTCTCTGATGGCTTGGTTGACCCAGTCATCTTTTAGTAGGTTATTTCTTAGCCGCCATGTTCTTGGATATTTTCCAGGCTTTCTCCTGTGGTTGATTTCAAGTTTCAAAGCATTGTGGTCTGACACTGTACACGGTATGATCTCAATTCTTTTATATTTATTCAGAGCTTCCCTGTGCCCCAGAATGTGGTCTAACTTGGAAAATGTACCGTGTGCAGATGAGAAGAATGTAAATTCCTTTGCTTCTGGATGAAGGACCCTAAAGATGTCTGTGAGGCCCATCTGTCCTAATGTGTCATTCAGGGCTATTGTTTCTGCGGAGATTTTCTGTTTTGTTGATCTATCCAATGCTGAGAGTGGAGTGTTGAGATCCCCTACTATTAGGACATTTTTATCGATGAGGTTGCTAATGTTTGTAATTAGTTGTTTTACAAATTTGGGTGCCCCTGAATTCGGTGCGTAGATATTTACAATTGTTAGCTCTTCCTGCTGGATGGTCCCTGAGACTATTATATAATGTCCTTCCTCATCTCTTATTACATCGTTCATTTTAAAGTCTAATTTGTCTGATATAAGTGTGGCTACTCCGGCTTTCTTCTGACTTCCAGTAGCATGGTAGATAGTTCTCCATCCCCTCACTTTCAATCTGAAGGTGTCTTCAGGTTTAAGATGAGTTTCTTGAAGACAGCAAATAGATGGGTCTTGTTTTTTAATCCATTCTGTTATCCTTTGTCTTTTGATTGGCGCATTTAGTCCATTTACATTCAGTGTTAATATTGAAAAATATGGGCTTACAGTCACTGTATTATCTGTAAGTTTCATGTTTGTAAGGCTGTGTCTGGTAGTTTGTATTCTTTGCCTCCTTGTTTTCATAGAATGCCCCTCAGGATCTCTTGCAGTGCTGGCTTATTTGTGATAAATTCTTTCAGTTTTTGTTTGTTGGGAAAAACCTTGATCTCTCCTTCTATTCTGAATGACAGGCTAGCCGGATACAGAATTCTTGGTTGCATGTCCTTCTTGCTCATCACATTGAAGATGTCCTGCCATTCCTTTCTGGCTTGCCAAGTTTCCGTAGATAAGTCTGCTACTACCCTTATAGGTCTCCCTTTGTATGTTAGGGTTCTTTTGTCCCTAGCTGCTTTCAGGATTCTCTCCCTATCTTTGTATTTTGCCAGCTTCTCTATGATGTGCCGTGCAGAAGGTCTATTCAAGTTACGTCTGAGGGGAGTTCTCTGTGCCTCTTGGATTTCCATGCCCGTTTCCTTTCTCATGTTGAGGAAGTTCTCAGCAATGATTTGTTCCAGAACCCCTTCGACTCCTTTCTCTCTCTCTTCTTCCTCTGGAACTCCTATGATACGGATATTGTTTCTTTTGACTGCATCGCTCAGCTCTCGAATTCTCCTTTCCTGTTCCTGGATCAGCTTCTCTCTCTTTTTATCTGCTTCCTCTTTTTCAATGATTTTGTCTTCTAATGCACTAACTCTTTCCTCTACCTCTTCAATCCGTGCTGTGGTTGCTTCCAGTTTCCCCTGTATTTCTTCCAATGTCTTCTTTAATTCTTCCTGACCGTTTTTAAGGTCTTTGAACTTTGCCTCGTAGGACCCCTTGCATTCATCTAAGCTTTTTTCAAGGCCAGCAATTAGTTTTATGATTAACATTCTATATTCAAGTTCTGTTATGTTGCTTATATCTCTTTTCATTAATTCTTGAGCTGTCACTGCTTCTTGTAGACTCTTTTGAGGAGAATTCTTCCGTCTCGTCATTTTGGCTGGATGTGTTATGGGTTGTTTCTTGAAGTTGCCCTGGAAAGGAAAACTGACAGACACACAGAACACAGAAATACTCAAACGTACCGACAAATGGTCCAGACAAGCAGTTCACAACAGAAAAAAATAACAAGTGACTCTCTGAGGGCAATGTCCTGAAGTAACAGCTACACGTTAAGGACAGGGTATGTAGTGTGCTGGTGGCAGAGCATATATAGACAGAATAATGACTGGTGCAGGGAGAAGAAGGAAATGGACTTTGCCCAGGTAGAGCGACTAAAGGGTTTAATCCAGACTGATAGAAATCAGAATAAGGACAGGTGCGAGGGAAAAGGAATAAAGATCGATGTCGTCTAGATGAACTTATACGGCCTGGTTATTCCAGAAAAAGGGCTAGGGAAGTAAAGAAGAGGTTGTAGGACATGTCCTCAAAGAGTGGGTTAAAAAACAAAACAAAAACAAAAAACAAAAAACAAAAAACAAAACCAAAAAACCCAAACAAAACAAACAAACAAACAAAAAACAAAAAAACAAAAAACAAAAAGAACGAAAAAAATGATTAAGCCAGTCAGTACCCTGGATGACCAGCTCAGGGATGGGGATCGGTAGGAATGAGAAAGGGAGGGATAAATTTAAAAAGAAGAAATGACTGGCGTTACTCCAGGCAGCAATCTCCACTTGGATCAGTCGCTCCTGCTGATAGTTTGGGAGGGGCGTGGTTTAGTGTAGGCGGGTCCGGCCTCCACTGCTGCAGGGATGGCTTCTGGGGTGACTTCCTGGCTTGTGAGACAACAATGGCGTCTCTCCAGACCCCCGCCCCCAGTCCTGGAGGCTTTATTCGCTCCTTTATTTCTGTTCTCTCTCCACCGCCCACGCCAGCCTAGTGTGGTTTACTGGAGCCGCGCCTGGGGCTGCCTGGGTGCCTGCTGCCTATCCCGGCAGAGTGCGTGCCTGGAGGCGCTGGGCGAGGGTGACGCGGTGGCGCGGCCCTCTGCTACCCCCCGATTTGGCTATAACTGTGCGGGGGTTAGAGGTGCTCCGCAGGAGCCGCCGCCTGAGTCCCCCCTGCCTGTCCCGGCAGCGCGCGCGCCCCGGAGGCGCTGGGCGAGGGTGGCGCGGTGGTGCGGCCGTCTGCCACCCCCCGATTTCGTTATAATTGTGCCGGGGTTAGAGGTGCTCCGCAGGCGGCGCCGCCTGCGTCCCTGCTGCCAGTCCCTCCCGCGCGCGTCCCAGTGGCTCAGGACGAGGTTGGTGCGGTCCCAGCAGCGCGCGGGGATTGCTGCTGTTTGCCACTGAACTTCTCTTCAAAAGCCCTGCTTAGGGGCTGGATGGTAGTGGTCTCACCCGCTCTGGCCCTCTCGTTCAGATGTTGTTCGGTCGGCACTTTCCCAGCTATCTCCGAAGACGCTCACCCTCCCCTCAGCTCAACTTCCCGAGTTCGAGTTCGTTTTATCCGACCCAGATTAAACTCACAGTTCAGTTGGGCCGTGTCTGTGTTCGCCTTAGTTTCTTGTCAGCTCTAGCACCTTTTCCCCCCGATTTTTGTAGTTGAGAGAGAGACAATGGTTTCAGTCGTCCCCCTTTAAAGGGCAAGCGAAATACTGGAGCCCCCTACTCCTCCGCCATGTTGCCTCCTCCTCAACATGATTATTATTGCAGTGATGATAACATTTGTTGACTGAATGCTCCACTGATCACTGCTCCCGGCTGTCAGAGAGATGGTTGAGGAGCCACTAAGTCAGGATAATGAATAATAAAAACTGAAGGGCTTTTTTCAGCCCAGCTTCCTTTATGTCCAGGCAGCTATTGGCCCAGCGTAACTCTGCTCTGGATCTGTGCCATTATGTCTCATCTATCTGGCATTGCCTGGAGGAAGTATGCCTCTCATGTCTGATGAGACTGATGATGATTCTTAGGAAAGTAAGATTCTTGAATGATTAGGACACTGAGGCCCAAGTTCATATCTGATACTCCTTTAATCAGGTTGTCTGATCCTCTACTTGCAGGACTATGACTCCTGTTAAAATGCCCTTTGGTTTAATTTTTATCATTTAACCATACGGTCATAACTGTTTACTCAAGAATGCTGACATTGTTTAGAAATTACAATTGCAATGTTACCTAATACACATACTAATATTCCACTAGGACCATATTCATGTAAGTGCAATGCTGTGATGTGATCTCACAGATACTGGATTCACCAAAATTGTATAGGGCTTACTTGTTCCTAATGCCTGACATTTATTTTTTTTTAATTTTTTAATGTTTATTTACTTTTGAGAGAGAGAGAGAGAGGGGGGGGGGAGGGGCAGAAACAGAGGGAGACACAGAATCTGAAGCAGGCTCCAGGCTTTGCGCTGTCAGAACAGAGTACTGACGTGGGGCTCCAACTCACAAACCACAAGATCATGACCTGAGCCGAAGTCAGATGCTTAACTGACTGAGCCACCCAGGTGCCCCTGACATTTCTTAACAAGGAATAAATCACTTCAGAGTACAACTGGTGGGTGGGAGAGAATCCAAATTGTAAAGGAATACTTCTTGGAGAAGTAATTTGTTGTTGATCTACCTGAAATTTTATTTTTACCAATTTAATAGATGTACTTAATTTTAAAGAGTACAATTAGCACTAAAACTTATAAGAAAATACATCTACTGCCCTACTCCTTCCTACCCCCCAAGATCACTCCTCAGAGAAAACTACCTTCAATTCTTTTAGCTATTTATTCTATTTACGTACCTAATTATACACAAAATGTTTATACTGTGATTTCTTATTTACCTATTTTGCACATTATTTATTGACTTCCTACAGTGAAAGATTAGAACTTCGTACACTTACACACACCCATATGGTCCCTCTCTTCATCTTTCCAATATAGTTGCATCATAATTTTTGGTTAAATGAATATCTTGTGCCAAACACTATAATGACTGTGTAGAACTGTTCACACTTGAGGCATATAGTATGCAATAATTCCTTTCTTGTATATTTTTACTCTAGGTAATAATTGCCTTTTATGTTTGTTTAGTTTTCTATGAACCAATCGCTAATTATTTCCCTACTCTCCCAGAGAGTTATAGATGCTTCTCAGTACCACCTAACACATCTGGTAACCTATCAGCTCCATCTCCCCTCCCTTCCCCCATGAGACATCTATCCTAGAGTCTCCTGTTATCCTGATTCAATCTGAATTAATTGTTCTTTAAACCAGCTTCATGGCTGTCCTTGGCACAATCTTCTGTTAATAAAGAAATTCTCTTTTCTCTCCTCTGTTGACTATTCTGTCTCCTAGATCATAATCTTCCACTTTCTAGGTTCACTCCCTTATATTAGTGAAACACATTTTGGAGTAGCTTTCTGGAAATACATTTTAGAATTCTATCATCCCTGAAAACGTTCTCTCACTCTTGAATGTTATTTTCGCTGCATTTAGAATTCCAGAATGTAAATAAACTTTAATAAAATGTTATGGGCATTGTTCCAGTTTCCAGTGTCGCTGCTGGAAAGTCCAATGCTTTATTGATTCTTGGTTCTTAGTGAGGAAACTTAATTTTTCTTCTAGGAATTTTTAAGCTTTCTGTGTATCTCCTTGTTACTCTCGCTTTCAAAATCACGTGCCTTGTGGATGTGTAGTTCTTCATTTCTATATTTTACTTAGCATTTGATGAGTTCTTGCATTCTGAAAACTCATTTCTGTAATTTCTAGAATATGTCCTATTGCCTCTTTTATAATATCTTCACCACCTTTTAACTATTTTTATTTTGGAATTGTTTTTTTTTTGTATTTATTTATTTGTTGTTATTTATTTATATTTTAAAATTCTTAGTTTCAGGTGTCCAGCATAGATTCAACAATTCTGCGCGTATTCAGTGCTCATCATGGTAAGTGTACTCTTAATCCCCTGTACCTATTTCACCCATCCCCCCACCACCTCCCTTTTGGTAACCATTAGTTTGCTATCTATATTTAAGAGTCTGGTTTTTAGTTTGTCTTTTTTTCCCTTTGTTTTGTTTTCTAAATTAGACACATGAGTGAAATCATGTGGTATTTGGCTTTCTCTGACTGACTTAATACACTTACCATAACCCTCCAGATCCATCCATGTTGTGGCAAATGGCAAGATTTCATTTCTTTTCATCATTTACTAATATTTGTGTATGTGTGTGTGTGTGTGTGTGTGTGTGTGTGTGTGTGTGTGTACCTGTACCCCATCTTCTTTATACATTCATTTATTGATGGACACTTGGATTGCTTCCATAAATTAGCTATTGTAAATAGTGCTGCAGTAAACACAGTGGTGCATATATCTTCGATTTAGTGTTTTCATATTCTTTGGGTAACTATTCAGTAGTAGAATCACTGGATTTTATGGTAATTCTATTTTTAATCTTTTGAGGAAACTCCATACTGTTTTCCATAGTGGCTGCATCACTTGGCATTCCCACTGACAGTGAGCAGGGTTCCTTTTCCTCTATATCCTTACCAACATTTGTTGTTTCTTGTGTGTGTGTGTGTTTTTTTTAGCCATTCTGACAGGTGTGAGGTGATATTTCTTTGTGGTTTTGATTTGCATTTCCCTGATAATAACTGATGCTGAGCATCTTTTCATGTGTCTGTTAGCTATCTGTATGTCTTCTTTGGAGAAATATCTGTTCGTGACTTCTAGACATTTTAAAAATGTTTTTACTATGAATTTTTGAGAGAGAGAGAGAGAGAGAAGAGAGAGAATGAGAGAGAGAGAGAGAGAGAGAGAGAGAGAGAGAGAGAGAGAACAAGTGGGGGAGGGGCAGAGAGAGAGGGAGACACAGAATCAGAGGTAGGATCCAGGCTATGAGCTGTCACCACAGAGCCCAATGAGGGGTTCAAACTCACAAACGGTGAGATCATGACCTGAGTTGAAGTCAGACGCTCAACTGACTGAGCCACCCATGTGCCCTGACTTCTGGCCATTTTTAACTGGATTATTTGGTTTTGGGGTGTGGAGTTGTATACATTCTTTATATAGTTTGGATACTAACCTATTATTGGATATGTCATTTTCAAATATCTTCTCCCATTCAATATTTGTCTTTTCATTTTGTTGATTGATTCCTTCACTGTGCAGAAGATTTACATTTTGATGTAGTCCCAATAATTTATTTTTGCTTTTGTTTCCCTTGCCTCAAGAGACATACCTAGGAAATTACTGGTATAGCTGATGTCAGAAAAACAACTGCCTGTTCTCTCTTCTAGGATTTTTATGGTTTCAAGTCTCACATTTAATCTTTAATCCATTTTGAGTGTATTTTTTTGTATTTGGTGTAAGAAAGTGGTCCAGTTTCATTCTTTTACATGTAGCTGTCCAGTTTTCCCAGCACAATTTGTTAGTAACAGTATATTTTTCCCATTGCAAATTCTTGCCTCCTTTTAAAAGATTAATTGACAACATAATTATGGGTTTATCTCTGATCTCTCTATTTTGTTCCATTGACCTATGTGTCTATTTTTTGACAGTATCATACTGTTTTGATTGCTACAGCTTCGTAGTATATTTTGAAATCTGGGATTGTGATACCTCAAGTTTTATTCTTTTTTTTTTTTTCAGGATTGCATTGGTTATTCAGATGTTTTCTTTTCTGGTTCTATACACATTTTAAGATTATTTGTTCTAGCTCTGTGAAAAATGCTGTTGGTATTTTGATAGGGATTGCACTAAATCTGTAGATTGTTTTGTGTAGTATGGACATTTTAATGATATTTGTTCTTTCAATTCATGAGCATTCATTATGTTTCCCTTTGTGTCATCCTCATTTCTTTCATCAATGTTTTATAGTTTTCAGAGTACAGGTTTTTCGTTTTATTGGTTAAATATCTTCGTAGATATTTTATTACTTGTGGTGCAGTTGTAAATAGGATTGTTTTCTTAATTTCTTTTTCTGCTAATTCATTATCAGTGTATAGAAATGCAAAAGACTTCCCTATATTGGTTTTACATCCTGTGATCCTACAGAATTCATATATCAGTTCTAGTACTTTTTTGGTGGAGTCTTTCAGGTTTTCTATATATAGTATCATGTCATCTACAAATAGTGAAAATTTAGCTTGTTCCTTACCAAAGTGGATGCTTTTTATTACTTTTTGCTGTCTGATTGTTGTGGCTAGGACTTCTAGTACTATATTGGATAAAAGTGGTGAGAGTGGACATCCTTGTCCTATTTCTGACCATAGAGGAAGAGCTCTAAGTTTTCTCCATTGAGTATTATATTAGCTGTGGGTTTTTCATATAAGGCCTTTATTATGTTGAGGTATGTTCCCTTTAAAATCACTTTGTTTAGAGTTTTTTGTATCACAAATAGATGTTGTACTTAGTAAAATGCCTTTTCTGCATTTATTGAAATGATCATGTTGTTTTTATCCTTTCTCCTATTGATGTGATGTATCACATTGATCAATTTGAGAATATTGAACCACTTTTGCATCCCAGGAGTAAATCCTGCCTGATTATAAAGAATGATTTTTAAAATGTATTGTTTGATTTGGTTAGCTAATATTTTGTTGAGTATCTTTGCATCTATGTGCATCGGAGATATTGGCCTGTAGTTTTTTTTTTTGGTAGTGTCTTCATCCGGTTTTGGTGTCAGGTTAATGCTGGCCTCATTGAATGAATTTGAAAATTTTCTTTTCTATATTTTGGAATAGTTTGAGAAGAGTAGGTATTAACTCTTCTTTAAATGTTTGGTAGAATTGACCAGTGAAGCTGCCTAGTTCTGGACTTTTATTTCTTGGGAGTTTTTTGATGACTGATTCAATTTCTTTGCTGGTAACTGTACTGTCCAAACATTCCATTTTTTTTTTCTAATGAGTTTTGGGAAGTTATAAGTTTCTAGGATTTGATCCATTTCCTCTAGGCTGTCCAGTTGGCATATAACTTTTCATTATATACTCATAATCCTTTGTATTTCTGTGATGTCAGTTTTAACATTTTCTACTTAATTTCTTATTTTATTTGAGAATGAGTTTTTCTTCTTCCTCTTTTTTTGGAGAGTCTGGCTAACAATTTATCAATTTTCTTGATCTTTTCAAGCAACCAGCTCCTGGATTCATCTATGTGTTCTTCTGCTTATTTTAGTTCCCATTTCATTTATTTCTACTCTAATCTTTATTATTTCATTCCTTCTGCTGGTTTTGGACTTTGTTCTTCTTTTCATAGCTCTTTTAGGTATAAGATTAAGTTGTTTGATTGAGATTTCACTTGCTTCTTGAGATAGATTCATATTACTATAAATATCCTCTGTAGAACAGCTTTTGCTGTGTCAAAGATTTTGGACTATTGTGTTTTCATTTTAATTTGTCTCCATGCATTTTTTTTTATTTCCCCTTTGATTTTTTGGTGACTCATTCATTGTTTAGTAGCATGTTATTTAACCCCCATGTATTTAGTTTGTTTCCAGATTTTTACTTGTGGTTGATTTCTAGTTTTGTAGCATTGTGGTCAGAAAAGATGCATGGTAAGACTTTGATCTTTTTGAATTTGTTGAGACTTTTCTATGGCCTAACAAATGATCTATTCTGGAGAATGCTCCATGTGCATTTGAAAAGAATGTGTATTCTTCTGTTTTAGGATGAAATGTTCTGAATATATCTCTTAGTGCCATCTGCTTCAATGTGTCATTCACAGCCGCTGTTTCCTTGTTGATTTTCTGTTTGGATGTTCTATCAATTGATGTAAGTGGGAATTCAAAGTCACCTACTCTTATTTTATTAGTATCTATTACTTCCTTTGTGTTTGTTAATAGCTGCTTTATGTATTTGGGTGCTTTCATGTTGGGTGCATAAATATTGACATCTATTATATCTTCTTGTTGGATTGTTTCCTTTATGATTAGGTAATATCCTTCTTTGGTTTAACATCTATTCTGTTCTAAAAGTATTGCTATCCAGGATTTCTTTTCAAAACCATTTGCATGGATAAATTCTTTTTCACACTTTCACTTTCAGTCTGCATGTGTCTTTTGATCTGAAATGAGTCTCTGGTAGGTAGCATACAGATGGCACATGCTTTTTTATCTATTTATCACCCCATGTATTTTGTTTGGAATGTTTAGTTCATTTACATTAAAAGTAATTATAGATAGATATGTACTTACTGCCATTTTGTTACTTGTTTTATGTTTGTTTTGTAGTTCTCCCCTGTTTCTTTCTTCTTTTGCTCTCTTCTCTGATAATTATTTGGCTTTCTTTAATGATATACTTGGATTCTTTTCTCTTTAGTTTTTGCATATCTGTTACTGATTTTTTGATTTATGGTTACCTCTAGGCCTATATATAGCATCTTATGCATACAGCAATATATATTACGTTGGTTGCTTAAGTTTGAACCCATTCTTTACTCTCCCATCCACCCCACATTTTAGGTATATGGTGTCATACTTTACATCCTTTTATATTGTGAGTCCCTTGACAGATTTTTACAGATATACTTATTTTCACTGCTTTTGTACTTCCTACTTTTCTTATTCTTAGTTAGTTTTTCCTTCCCACTCAAAGAGTCTTCTTTAACATTTCTGGTAGAGATGGTTTAGTGGTCATGAATTCCCTTAACTTTTATTTTTCTGAGAAACTCTTTATCTCCCTTTCTAGTCTGAATGAGAGACTTTCTGGATAGAGTATTCTTGGCCTCAGATTTTTTTCCTTTTAGCACTTTGAATATATCAGGCCACTTCCTTAGGGCCTGCAAAGTTTCTGCTGAAAAATCAGCTGATAGCCTTATGTAGTTTCTCTTTATGTAACTGTTTTCTCTTGCTGACTTTAAAATTCTCTCTTTATCACCACTCTTTGCCATTTTAATTACTTTGTGGCTTGACATGGACCTTCTTGTGATGATTTTGCTGGGGGCTCTCTGTGCCTCCTGGATCTGGATTTCTATTTCCTTCCCCAGATTTGGGAAGTTTTCATCTATTATTTCTTCATAAATTATCTGCCTTTGTTTTCTCTCTTTTCCCACTGGGATCCCTATGATGCAAATGTTATTATGCTCACTGTTGCTGAGTTCCCTCAGTCAATTTTCCCTTATTGTTATTACTTTTTTTCCCTTTCTCTTGTTCAGCTTAATTGCTTTCCATTATTCTGTCATCCAGGTCATGGATCCATTCTGCTTCCTCTAGTCTACTATTCATTCCCTCTAGTATATTTTCAATTTAAGTTATTGAATTCTTCATCTCCCATAGTTTCTTTTTTATGTGTTCTGTCTTTTTGTTAATGGTCCCCCTGAGGTCCTCCATTCTTTTCTCAAGTCCGGTGAGTATCTTTATAATCATTACTTCGAATTCTCTATCAGCCTTATTATTTATCTCTGTTTCTCTTAGATCTCTTGTTGTGATTTTGTTCTGTTTCTTCATTTGGGACATATTCTGCTGTCTCCTCATTTTTCTTTTTCTTTTTTAAGGTATATATATATATATATTTATATTTACATATTTATATATATATTTATATACATATTTAGAGAGCAAGGGAGTATGAGCAGGGAGGGACAGAGAAACAGGGAGATGGAGAATCCCAAGCAGGCTGTGCCCTGTCAGCACAGAGCCTGATGTGGGACTCGAACTCACAAACTGTGAGATCATGACTTGAGCTGAAATCAAGAGTTGGATGCTTAAGCCACCGAAGTGCCCCTGTCTCCTCATCAATCTCACTGCCTATATTTCTATGTGTTAGGAAGGTCAGCTATGTCTCCTGCTCTTGAAGGCAACGGCCTTATGAAGTAAAATCCTGTAGTGGCCTTCAATGCAATGCCCCTGTTCATCAGCACCTGGCACTACAGGGGTGTCTTCTATGTGTGTTGGATGGGCTCTACCATTGTGTCCTGGCTGCTTTTCTCAGTCCAGTAGTCTTCAGTGGCTCTCTTTTCCTATTGTGGGCAGTGTTTGGTCCTGTGCTGTTAGGTGGCCTATCTGGGTCCACCCTGGGCTTGAGTTGAAACAGATAATACATTTGCCAGAGATGCAGTAGCACCAAACTACAGGGCACTTTTCCCGTGTTGATGGATGATAGGCTTTCATTGGTGGGCAGGGCCTTCAGTTAGACCAGCTGTCTTTCCCCAACCCACTGCTGGGGCTGAAGTCAGATCTTTCCCTCTCCTCAGGGCAGGAGTCACTTCTGAGGGTGCTGGACCCTGTAGGGCTGCTTGTACACTACCAGGCTTGTGATACACAGCAATGAAATGAACAAATTATAACTATATGTAAAAATACATAACAGATAAGTGCAAAAAATCACTTAAGTGTAATAATGAGCAGAAGAAACCAGACCCAAAAGACTACACACAGCATAATTCCACTTACATAAAGTTCAAAAAAAGGCAAAACAGTCTATGGTATTTAAAGTCAGATAAGTAGTTACCTTCGTTGGTTGAGGTCGAAGGGTGGAGTGGGGTGTAAATGAAGGGAAGCTGGCATGAGGAAGGTTTCTAGGGGTACTGGTAATGTTCTATCTAAATGGATGTTGGTTATATTATTGGTGTTCAATTTGTGAAAATTCCTGAAGCTGCATACACATTTCTTTCTGTGCTTCCCTATGTTTTATTTCAATTTTAAAATTCAAAAGAAATTAACCCCTTAATTTGTCCTCTTATCCCCAAAATTCAAAACCCTTTCCAAGCTACTGATAATATAGCTTTCTTTCATTGATTATTCTATCAAGCACCTACTTAAAAATTACTTCATGAGAATCTAGGATAAAAACATTTTTTTCCAACAATAATAATTTAGGAAAATTCCCTCTCCCTCAATGAGATGTGTATTTCCTTTCGTTCATGTTGCCCCATATGAGGACAGAAAATAAAAATTGAAAATAAGAATGAGAGACTTGCACATAACAGCATCTTTAGGGAAAAATGAGTAATTCCTAAGGAGCAGGCTTGGACAATGAGCCACTCAGTAAGTCACATGGTCAGCATAAAGCAAAGAAGCAATGTGGGTATTAAAAGGATTTTTTATACTTCAGTTTGTTTAGGAAAAACAATCACTGATCTTGGCTTGCCTCCACTGGTAAGTAGTGCTCTCCATATTGAAATACAGTTTCCAAAAACCAGCAGCCACCACGACCATCAAAACAGTCCAAAATTTTTGATACACTGAAACCAGATACAAGCTGCTTAAAATAATTTGAAATGTGTTGGTCTTTGAGTACATGTTCATATTAATTAATTAAGCAAACTTAAATCATAAGAGAATAGCCAGCTGAATAACCAATTTTTCTCTTTGGATGCTTTAGGCAATTATGTTTTCTTTTACTTACATGGCAAAGCAGTTCATTTTGGGATTGTAACTCACCCATCATTATTTCTCATTCAATTTTACTATTTGATAAATTTCCTAGATACAGGAAAAGTTGCAAAAATCTATGACACTCCTTTGCTTATACTTATCAGAAGAAATGCATTTGTTGTCTCCTTTAGACATATAAGAATTCTGCATCTAATTTGAGCCGTCTGATCTCATAACAGGGAGTAACTGGATACTAACAGAGGAATTACTTAGTGTCTGGCTAACCATAGTGTGGGTCTTGGGTAGCAAAGTTGGTATTGCCCAGGAGATTGTTAGAAATGCAGACTAAGTCAGACTGAGAAAGACAAATAAAATATGATTTTACTCATATGTAGAATCTAAAAAAATGAATAAACAAATAAAAGCAGAATCAGACATATAAATGCAGAGGACAAAATACTGGTTGCCAGAGGATGGGGGATAGGAGATGGTCGAAATGGGTGAAGGAGAGTGGGAGATACATGCTTCCAGTTATATAATCAATAATCCACGGGAATAAAAGGCACAGCATGAGAAATATAACCAATAATATTGTCATAGTGATGTATGGTGACAGATGGTAGCTACATTAGTGGTGAACACAGCATAACATATAAGCATGTTGAATTACTATGTTATACACCCGAAATTAATGTAATGTGTGACAGCTGCCAAAGAAAGAAAGAAAGAAAGAAAGAAAGAAAGAAAGAAAGAAAGAAAGAAAGAAAGAAAGACACTCAGGTTCTGCCCATAACTACTGAATTAGAATCTGCATTTTAACCAGGTTTCCAGATGATACTTATACACATCCATGTTTGAGAAGCACTGCTCTAGGTGTATAGAAAGCACAAATTTTGAGTAGTAGACAGAATTTTCCCCATTTTGTATCAAACATAGAATGTTCTTTCTTATATCATGCAAAATAAGTATCAATTTGGAGATTGTAGTCAAACTTTCCAAGCATAGAAAAGAGATGCTGCTATAGATGTTGCTGACAGTTTATGAGTAGAGGCAGCCTATGAAAATTACCTACATGGCAAGAGGGCTTATCTGGTTAGATCTATGTTTCTGTCAAAGGAAAAAGTGAATTTTTCAAAGGGAATCTACAAGTTCTGAGACCATGGGTTAGAATGGTCAGTATAGCCCACCCATAAGCCCAGGGAAGCAGATACTTAGAAGTGCATGTGCTGCTGACCACATTTCCATTTATGGAAGACTTGTGCTTTGCAGACAGGTGAACCACTGTAATGTGGAATTGAATGACACTATTCCTATGTGTGGCAAAGAGTGCTTATCATCCCCCAGGGCCATTCTCCTTTAACTTCTTTTAATAAGAACCTCTCTACACACATGGGGTTTTATCGGGTTATATAGCTGGCTAGCTAGAGATATTTACATTTATCATGCTGCCTTGCAGGTAATGGTGGCCGTGATATTGAATTATCCCAATGGAATGTGAGCAAGGGTATGTGTATGTATGTATATGTGTGTGTGTCTGTGTGTGTGTGTGTGTGTGTACTTCTTTGTACTTAAAAGAAAACTGCTTGGCCTACCCCCCTCTCTTTTCTCTTCCCTAAGGGCAGAAATGCAAATTTAGTGCTGGGAAAACAGCTTTGCCCTTCTCTATAAGGGCAACTCCCTAGAATAGAAAGCTGAAACTAAGTGTCTACGAAGAGAAATGCCAACAGTAAACAAGCTAATTTGCCCTGTAGAATCCCAGAAACAGTGAAAAACAGACACGCAAATATCTCAGAAGGTTTAGTGAAACATAGGAAAACTTATTGAAAGTGTATAGGGGAAAGTTAGGCATCCACCCTCCCAGTTTCTCTCTATAACCCTACCCAGCCCACTACCACTTTGCAACTCAACAGAAGCGTGGAACAATTTAGCGTGAAAGACTCCAGAGCCTGGCAAGGTAAAGGATATGGAAGAGAAGCAGTGAAATTGTTAAAGTCTCTGTCCTTTATTGACTTCTAGAACCCTAGTAATTAGACTAATACTCCAGGCAGGCAATTGGAAAAGTCTTTACTGAAGAAACAATCTGAAGAGAAAAACACTTACAGATGCTCATATTGGAGGGTTCCTCCCAAAAATGGTTGGGACCCATCTTATCATGGAGAGATTTTAATTAGCTTTTCAAAGTTTTATTCTTAAATATGAAAAAAAGTCAAAGATAATCATTCTAGCCATCCTGAAACATGACTGTCAGAGACCAAAAGAAATACACCAAAAATAAATGGAACAAAAAATGTTAAAATACAGGGGCCGAAGCGGGGTCTACTGTGCGGAAGGCGGCAACTTCGGCTTATCTTGACTCGGCCCAGTGCCCCTTCTTTATCCCTGTTAAATATGGAGAAATGGCCTTTGAAGTGAAGCAAAAAGCTCTAGCTCTCCAGATCCTTACCGAAAAGCAGTGGTGGGAGCTATTGCGAGTTCGCTCCTGTGCAACCTTTCCCCCTCCTCCCTCAGTCTCCCACATGCCCAGAGGCGAAGCGTCTGACGGAGGCATACCACTGTTTTCTTTGGAGAGGAAGAAGCAACTGGAAGACAGTTGCTGAAGTCTGTTTTCCTTTCCAGGGCAACTTCAAGAAACAATCCAAAACACATCTAGCCAAAATGACGAAACGGAAGAATTCTCCTCAAAAGAATCTACAAGAAGCAGTGACAGCTCAAGAATTAATGAAAACAGATATAAGCAACATAACAGAACATGAATATAGAATGATAATCATGAAACTAATCGCTGGGCTTGAAAAAAGCTTAGATGAATGCAAGGGGTCCCACGCGGCAGAGTTCAAGGACCTTAAAAACGGTCAGGAAGAATTTAAAAAGACATTGGAAGAAATACAAGGGAAACTGGAAGCAGCCACAGCACGGATTGAAGAGGTAGAGGAAAGAGTTAGTGCATTAGAAGACAAAATCATTGAAAAAGAGGAAGCAGATAAAAAGAGAGAGAAGCTGATCCAGGAACAGGAAAGGAGAATACGAGAGCTGAGCGATGCACTCAAAAGAAACAATATCCGTATCATAGGAGTTCCAGAGGAAGAAGAGAGAGAGAAAGGAGTCGAAGGGGTTCTTGAACAAATCATTGCTGAGAACTTCCCCAACATGAGGAAGGAAACGGGCATGGAAATCCAAGAGGCACAGAGAACTCCCCTCAGACGTAACTTGAATAGACCTTCTGCACGGCACATCATAGTGAAGTTGGCAAAATACAAAGATAGGGAGAGAATCCTGAAAGCAGCTAGGGACAAAAGAACCTTAACATACAAAGGCAGACCTATAAGGGTAGTAGCAGACTTATCTACAGAAACTTGGCAAGCCAGAAAGGAATGGCAGGATATCTTCAATGTGATGAGCAAGAAGGACATGCAACCAAGAATTCTGTATCCGGCTAGCCTGTCATTCAGAATAGAGGAGAGATCAAGGTTTTTCCCAACAAACAAAAACTGAAAGAATTTATCACAAATAAGCCAGCACTACAAGGGATCCTGAGGGGCACTCTATGAAGGAAAGGTTGCAAAGAACACGGACTGCCAGAGACAGCCTTACAAACATGAAACTTACAGATAATACAGTGACTGTAAGCCCATATTTTTCAATATTAACACTGAATGTAAGTGGACTAAATGCGCCAATCAAAAGACACAGGATAACAGAATGGATTAAAAAACAAGACCCATCTATTTGCTGTCTTCAAGAAACTCATCTTAAACCTGAAGACACCTTCAGATTGAAAGTGAGGGGATGGAGAACTATCTACCATGCTACTGGAAGGCAGAAGAAAGCTGGAGTAGCCACACTTATATCAGACAAATTAGACTTTAAAATGAACGATGTAATAAGAGATGAAGAAGGGCATTATATAATAGTCTCAGGGACCATCCAGCAGGAAGAGCTAACAATTGTAAATATCTACGCACCGAATTTGGGGGCACCCACATTTGTAAAACAACTAATTACAAACATTAGCAACCTCATCGATAAAAATGTCCTAATAGTAGGGGATCTCAACACTCCACTCTCAGCATTGGATAGATCCACAAAACAGAAAATCTCCGCAGAAACAATAGCTCTGAACGACATATTAGAACAGATGGGCCTCACAGACATCTTTAGGGTCCTTCACCCAGAAGCAAAGGAATTTACATTCTTCTCAACTGCACACGGTACATTTTCCAAGATAGACCACATTCTGGGGCACAGGGAAGCTCTGAATAAATATAAAAGAATTGAGATCATACCATGCACACTGTCAGACCACAATGCTTTGAAACTTGAAATCAACCACAGTAGAAAGCCTGGAAAATATCCAAAAACATGGAGGCTAAGAAGTAACCTACTAAAAGATGAGTGGGTCAACCAAGCCATCAGAGAAGAAATTAAAAAATACATGGAAACAAATGAAAATGAAAATACAACAATCCAAACGCTCTGGGATGCAGCAAAGGCAGTCCTGAGAGGGAAATATATTACAATCTAGGCCCATCTCAAGAAACAAGAAAAATGAACAACACAAATTCTAACAGCACGCCTAAAGGAACTAGAAGCAGAACAACTAAAACAACCCAAGCCCAGCAGAAAGAGAGAAATAACAAAGATGAGAGCACAAATTAATCATATGGAGACAGAAAAGGTAGTGGAACAGATCAATGAAACCAAAAGCTGGTTCTTCGAAAAAATAAACAAAATAGACAAACCTCTAGCCAGGCTTCTCAAAAAGAAAAGAGAGAGAACTCAAATAGATAAAATCGTGAATGAAAAGGGAGAAATTACAACCAATCCCTCAGAGATACAAACAATCATCAGAGAATACTATGAAAAATTATGTGCCACCAAATTTGGCAATCTGGAAGAAATGGACAGCTTTCTAAATAGCCACATGCTACCAAAACTCAAACGGGAAGAAATAGAAAATTTGAACAGACCCATAACTAGTGAAGAAATAGAATCAGTTATTAAAAACCTCCCAGCAAATAAAAGCCCTGGACCAGATGGCTTTCCTGTGGAATTTTACCAGACATTTAAAACAGAATTAATTCCTATCCTCCTCAAGCTGTTCCAAAAAATTGAAATGGAAGGAAAACTCCTGGACTCATTCTATGAAGCCAGCATCACTTTGATTCCCAAACCAGACAGAGACCCAGCAAAGAAAGATAATTACAGGCCAATATCCCTGATGAATATGGATGCAAAAATTTTCAACAAGATACTAGCAAATCGAATCCAACAGCATATAAAGAGAATTATCCACCATGATCAAGTAGGATTCATCCCTGGGTTGCAGGGCTGGTTCAATATTCGCAAATCAATCAACGTGATACATCGCATCAACAAAAGAAAAGATAAGAACCATATGATCCTGTCAATAGATGCAGAAAAAGCATTTGACAAAATACAGCACCCTTTCTTAATAAAAACTCTCGAGAAAGTCAGGATAGAAGGAACATACTTAAACATCATAAAAGCCATATATGAAAAGCCCACAGCTAATATCATCCTCAATGGGGAAAAATTGAAAGCCTTCCCCCTGAGATCAGGAATACGACAGGGGTGTCCACTCTCGCCACTGCTATTTAACATAGTGTTGGAAGTCTTAGCATCAGCAATCAGACAACAAAACAAAATCAAAGGCATCAAGATTGGCAAGGAGGAAGTCAAACTTTCACTTTTTGCAGATGACATGATACTTTACATGGAAAACCCGACGGAATCCACCAAAAGACTACTAGAACTGATCCATGATTTCAGCAAAGTTGCAGGGTACAAAATCAATGTACAGAAATCGGTGGCATTTCTATACACCAACAATGAAGCAGCAGAAAGAGAAATAAAGAAGCTAATCCCTTTCACAATTGCACCAAAAACCATAAAATACTTAGGAATAAACCTAACCAAACATGTGAAAGACCTCTACACTGAAAACTATAAAAAACTTATGAAGGAAATTGAGGAAGACACAAGGAAGTGGAAAAACATCCCATGCTCATGGATTGGAAGAATAAATATCGTTAAAATGGCAATACTACCCAAAGCAATCTACACATTCAATGCAATCCCAATTAAATTTGCACCAGCATTCTTCTCAAAGCTAGGGCAAACCATCCTAAAATTTGTATGGAACCACAAAAGACCTCGAATAGCCAAAATAATACTGAAGAATAAGACCAAGGCGGGAGGCATCACAATCCCAGACTTTAACCTCTACTACAAAGCGGTAGTCATCAAGACTGTATGGTATTGGCACAAAAACAGACACATAGACCAATAAAATAGAATAGAAAACTCAGAAATGGACCCGCAAGTATGTGGCCTACTAATCTTTGACAAAGCGGGAAAATGTATCCAATGGAAAAAAGACAGCCTCTTTAATAAATGGTGCTGGGAGAACTGGACAGCAACATGCAAAAGAATGAAACTAGACCACTTCCTTACACCACTCACAAAAATAGATTCTAAATGGATAAAAGATCTGAATGTGAGACAGGAAACCGTCAAAATCCTAGAGGAGAAAGCAGGAAAAAGCCTCTTTGACCTAAGACGCACCAATTTCTTACTCGACACGTCTCCAAAGGCAAGGGAATTAAAAGCAAAGATGAACTATTGGGACCTCATCAAGATAAAAAGCTTCTGCACAGCAAAAGAAGCAACCAACAAAACGGATAGGCAACCAACGGAATGGGAAAAGATCATCGCAAATGACATATCGGATAAAAGACTAATATCTAAAATCTATAAAGAACTTACCAAACTCCACACCCGAAAAACAAATAACCCAGTGAAGAAATGGGCGGAAGATAGACACTTCTCCAAAGAGGACATTCAGATGGCCAACAGACACATGAAACGATGCTCAATGTCACTCATCATCAGGGAAATACAAAGCAAAACCACACTGTGATACCACCTCACACCAGTCAGAGTGGCTAAAATAAACAAATCAGGAAACTATAGATGCTGGCGAGGATGTGGAGAAACAGGCAGCCTCTTGCACTGTTGGTGGGAATGCAAACTGGTGCAGCCACTCTGGAAAACGGTGTGGAGGTTCCTCAAAAAAATGAAAATAGAGCTACCCTTTGACCCAGCAATAGCACTGCTAGGAATCTACCCAAGAGACACAGGAGTGCTGATGCATAGGAGCACGTGTACCCCAATGTTCATAGCAGCACTTTCGACAATAGCCAAATCATGGAAAGAGACCAAGTGCCCATCAACTGATGAGTGGATAAAGAAGATGTGGTACATATATACAATGGACTACTATGTGGCAATGAGAAAAAATGAAATCTGGCCATGTGTAGCAACATGGATGGAACTGGAAGGTATTATGTTAAGTGAAATAAGTCAGTCAGAAAAAGACAGTGACCATATGTTTCCACGAATAGGTGGACTTGGTGAGACTAAGCAAAAACCAGGGGGAGGGGAAGAGGGGAAAGAAAAAAAAGACACAGAGAGGGAGGGTGATAAAACATAAGAGACTCTCAAAGACTAAGAGCAACCTGAGGGTGAGGGAGGTGAGGGAGGGGTAGAGGGGGTGACGGGCATTAAAAAGGGCACATGTTGGGATGAACACTGGGTGTTATATGTAAACCAATTTGAAAATAAACTATTATAAAAAAAAGAAAAGAATACCCAGAAATAGACCACAACTCTCTGGTCAACTAATTGTTGACAAAGTAGGATAGAATATCCAATGGGAAAAAAGACTCTAGCAAATATTTCGCGAAAACTGGACAGGAACATGCAAGATAATGAAACTCGACCACTTTATTACACCATACACAAAAGTTCAAAACAGATTAAAGACCTAAATATGAGATCTGAAACCAAAAAACCCTAGAAGATAACACAGATAACTTCTCTGACACCAGCCATAAAAAGTTTTTCTAGATACGTCTCCCTGAGGCAAGTGAAACAAAATAAAACTGAACTATTGGGACTTTATCAAGATAAAACTCTTCTGCACAGCAAAGGAAACAGTCAACAAAACTAAAAGGCAACCTACCCAGTGGGAGAATATATTAGCAGATGACATATCTGATAAAGGGTTAGTATTCAAAATATATGAACAATTTAAAAACTCAACACCCCAAAAATAAATAATCCAATTTAAAAATGAACAAAAGACATGAACAAACATTTTCCCAAATAAATTATCCATATGGCCAACAAACACATGAAAGGATAGTCATCATCAGTAACCATCAGAGAAATGCAAATCAAAACTATGAGATATCACCTCACACCTGACAGAATGGCTAAAATCAACCACACAAGAAACAACAGGTGTTGGCAAGGATGTAGAGAAAAAAGAACCCTCGTGCACTGTTGGTCAGAATGCAAACTGGTGGAGTCACTGTGGAAAACAGTTGGAGATTCCTCAAAAAGGTGAAAATACTACTATCCCGTGATGTAGCAATCACGCTACTATTTACCGAAATAATACAAAAACACTAATTCAAAGGGATACTTTCACCACAGTGTTTATAGCAGCATTATTTACAATAGCCAAGATGTGAAAGCAGCCCCTGTGTTCATCAATTAATTAAGGCTAAAGAAGCTGTGTATATATATAAAATGGAATATTATTCAGTCATAAAAAGTAATGATGTCTTGCTTTGCTATGTCATAGATGGAGCTGGAGAGTATAATGGTAAGGGAAATAATTCAGTCAAAGAAAGACAAATACCACATAATTTGACTCATATGTTGAATTTAAGAAAGTAAACAATTAAGCAGAGGGAAAATAGAAGGACCAACCAAGAAACAGACTCTTAACTATGGAGAGCAAACATAAGGTTACTACAGGGGAGATTGTTGGGGTATAGTTTAAATAGGAGCTGTGGATTACGGAGTGAACTTTTTCTGATGAGCACTGGGTGATGTATAGAATTGTTGAATCACTGTATTATACACATGAAAATAATATAATACTGTTCTTAACTGAAATTAAAATAAAAACTTAAAACGCAAAAAAAAATGTTAAAATAAAAGCAAAAATAATTTTTAAGAAACAAGAGAGAGTAAGAGAAAATCTTGCATCTGCAAATTTAATAGGATGTTATAATAAAGGAATAATCAGAAAATATAAAATCGCTTTTGGAGGTTAAAATTATGAAATAAAAAATATTCAACAGTTGAAAGATAAACATGAGGAAATGTCTCATAAAGGAAAACAAAAAGATATAGAAAGTATGTGAGAGAAGATAAAAATTTAGACCTTTAGCTTGGAACATCAAAAATCTGACTAATACTAATTTGAAAGACTTCTGAGGAATATGGTGGGTAGGAGGATCCTAAGTTCACCTGTCCCACTGATACACCTAAGCAATACCCACATTAGCGGGTCCCACTGACACACCTAAGCAACACCCACATCAGGGTAAACAACCCAGAAAAAATGACCCAAAGACTGGCAGAACAAACTCTCCACAGCTTATTGTAGACAATAGACCACACTGAAAATGGTAGGAAGGATGCAGACATGTTGGGGAGCCAAACTAATATGTGAGACTGTACAAGGGAGGTAGGACGCTGGAGACACATAGATGGGAGAAGAGAAGACTCAATAACAGGCACCTAAGCCATGGGTGACCTACACTGGAGAGACAAAACTGATGATATTTGGCTTTGAAAAACAGCGTGACTTAGCTTTTTGAGTTCTTATAATCAGTAGAGCTTACTTAACACCTGGAACCTTAAAAATCAACTGGGCTTGGCTCTGGGAGAGCCAGAGGGCAATAGGAAACCAAGTTCCTTCCTTTGAAGAAAAGCACAACAAATAGCCCAGCTGACATAAAGCACAGAAGCACAAGTTTGAAAAACACCTCGGGGTATTCAGGAGGGAGATTTGTTTACTAATTTCAGAGCATATGCTGGGGCATAGGATCTTTGGGAGACTTCCCAAAAACAAAAGAGCTGGTGAGAGCCATTACCTCCACTGCCCCCCAGTCTAGATATGTGGCCACCTGTGGGAACCAAAGCAGCACAAACACTTTCTGCCTAGCTTGCTAACAGCCCACACTGGCCCCATACTCTTCTGAGGAACTGATCCCTCCAATTCACTCTCGGCAGTTCACCAAAGCTGTTGGTGCCCTCCCACTAAAAGACCAGAGCAAATCTTGCTAAGAGCATGTGCTTACCCTTGTGTTTTCCTGTGGATCCATTCCCTCCAAGACTCCATCAGGAGGAATCCACCCAAAGTGGCCCCGCAAACACGGCAATGAGAAAGCAGTACCCACAGGCGCCAGCACCACTCCAAAGTGACTCCTGCTCCAGGGAAAAGGGAAGATAACTGCACACACCAGTGCAGCAGTGGCACAAACAGTGGATTGGAGGCAGAAATCTGGTCTGACTGCAGTTCCCGACCACCAACAAAAAGCTTCCAGGGGACAACACAGGGAGCACACCCTGTAGGTTGGTGTGACTGTATGTAGCTTGGGAAATGCCTGGTCTGACCTAACTCAAGCCCAAGGTGGACCCAGACTGGCCCAATAACAACACAGTGGCCACACTCTGTCCACAACAGGCAAAAAGCCATTGCAGATGGCTGGACTAAAGACAAATGAGGCTCAGCCACAACAGTAGTGCACACACAACACACACAGAAAACACCCCTGAAGCACCAGGTTCTGGTGAACAGGGAGCATTGCACTACATGGCACTATAGGAACTCTTTTACATAGTGCCACTACTTTTAAGAGCCAGAGATGTAGCTGACTTTCCTAACTGAGAAACAGACACTGAGAGTTAGACAAAATGAATGGACAGAGGAATACGTTCTGAATGAAAGAACAGTAATGGAAAGTAATCAAGTTGAGTAGGAGAGTGAACAAATATGCAAAATGGGAATAGATTTAGGAAACTCAGTGACATCATCAGGCATAATAACATTTGCATCATGGGATCCCAAAGGGAAAAGAGAGAGAAAATGGAAGCAAGAATTTATGAAGAAATAATAGCTGAAAACTTCCCAAATCTGGGGAAGGAAACAGAAATCCCAATCCAGGAGGCACAGAGAGTCTCCAACAAAATCAACATAAGGAGGTCCACAAGAAGACACATAATAATTGAAGTGACATAAAGTAATAATAAAGAGAGAATTTTAAAGGCAGCAAGAGAAAAGAAAACAGTTACATACAAGGGAAAGCTATCAGTTGATTTTTTAGCAGGAGCTTTGCAGCCCTGAAGGGAGTGACTTGATACATCCAAAGTACTGAAAGGAAAAAATCTGCAGCCCCAAATGCTCTACCCAGAAAGTCTCTCATTCAGACTAGAAAGAGAGATAGAGTTTCTCAGAAAAACAAAACTTAAAGAAATTCATGACCACTAAACCATTCCTATGAGAAATGTTAAAAGGAACTCTTTGAGTACAAAGGAAAGACTAGATGTAAGAGTTTAAAAAAACTAGGAAGCACAAAAGCAGTGAAAACAAATATATTTGTAAAAATCAGTCAAGGGATTCACAAAATAAAAGTATGTAAAGTATGACACCATATACCTAAAATGTGAAGGGGGAGGGGAGTATAAAATAACTCAAACTTACATGACCATCAACTTAATACAGACTGCTATACAGAGAAGATGTCATATACAAACTTAAAGGTAACCATAAATCAAAAATCAGTAATAGAGGGGCGGCTGGGTGACTCAGTCAGTTAAGCATCCAACTTTGGCTAGGTCATGATCTTGCAGTCCTTGAGTTCGAGCCCCACATCGGGTTCTGTGCTGACAGCTCAGAGCCTGGAGCCTGCTTCAGATTCTGTGTCTCCCTCTCTCTGCCCCTCCTGTGCTTGTCTCTGCCTTTCTCTCTCTCTCAAAAATAAACATTAAAAAAAATCAGTAATAGATATGCAAAAAATAAAGAGAAAGGAATCCAAATATGTCACTAAAAAACGTCAACTAATTGTCAGAGAAAAGAGTAAGAGATGAAAGGAAAAGGGAAGAACTACAAAACAAATATAAAACAAGTAACAAAATGACAATAAGTACATACCTGTCAATATTACTTTGAGTATAAATGGACTAAATGCTCCAATAAAAAGACATAAGGTGATGGAATGGATTAAAAAGCAAGACACATGTATGCTGCCTACAAGAGACTCATTTCAGATCTAAAGACACATGCAGATTGAAAGTGAAGGGATGGAGTAGCATTTATCAGGCAAATGGATGTGAAAAGAAAGCCAGAGTAGCAATAGTTATATTGGACAGAATAGATTTAAAACAAACACTGTAACAAGAGACAAAGGACACTATATAATCATAAAGGGAAAAATCCAACAAGAGATATAACGTATATATAACATATAATTGTCAATACTTATGCACCCTACACGGAAGCACCCAAATACATAAAACAGATAATAATAAAGGAAATAATCAATAGTAATACAATAATAGTAGGGGACTCTAATACCCCACGTCCATAAATGGATAGATCATCCAAACATAAAATCAACAAGGAAACAGTGGCTGTGGATGACACATTGGAAGTATCACAATTCTAGACTTTAAGTTAGACTGCAAAGGTTTAGTAATCAAAACAGCATGGTACTGGCAAAAATAGACACATAGATCAATCAAACAGGATAGAAATCCCAGAAGCAAATCCACAATTATATTGTCAATTAACCTTCAACAAAGGAGGCAAAAGTATGCAATGGGAAAAAACAGTTTCTTCAACAAATGGTGTGGGGAAAACTGGACAACTATATGCAAAAGAATGAAACTGGATCACTTTCTTATGCTATACACAAAATAAATTCAAAATGGGTTAAAAACCTAAGTATGAGACCTGAAATCATAGAAATCCTAGAAGAGAGCACAGGATATAATTTCTCTGACATCGGTCATAACAACATTTTTCTGGACATGTCTCCTGAGGAAAGAGAAACAAAAGCAAAAATAAATACTAAGAGAAAACCAAAACAAAAAGATTCTGCTCAGCAAAACAAACAACCAAAAAAAAACCTGAAAGACAACCTACTGAATGGGAGAAGATGTTCGCAAATGAGATATCCAATAGTGGGTTAGTATCCAAAATATATAAAGAATATATATAGAAAGAATATATAAATATATAAAGAATATATAAAGAACTTATATACAACTAGTTTAAAAATGGGCAGAAGACAAGAACAGACATTTCTTCGAAGAAGATATACAGATGGCCAACAGACACATGAAAAGATGCTCAACATCACTCATCATCATGGAAATGCAAATCAAAACCACCATGAGATATCACCTCACACCTGTCAGAATGGCTAAAACAAAAAACTCAAGAAAGAACAAATGTTGGTGAGAATGTGGAGAAAAAGGAACCCTTATGCATTGGTGGTAGGAATGCAAATTGGTGTAGCCACTGTGGAAAAGAGTATGGAGGTTCCTCAAAATATTAAAAATAGAGTTATCATAGGATCCGGTAATTCTGATACTATGTATTTACCCAAAAATATGAAAACATTAATTTGAAAGATATATGCACCCCTATATTTATTGCAGCATTATTTACAATAGCCAAATTATGGAAGCAACCCAAGTGTCCACTGATAGGCGAATATATATATCATGGAATATTACTCAGCCATAAAAAATGAAACTTTGCCAATTGTAACAATATCCATGGAGGTAGAGAGTATAATGCTAAGTGAAATAAGACAGTTAGAAAGAGACAAAGACCATATTATTTCACTCATATGTGGAATTTAAGAAACAAAATAAATGAACAAAGGGAAAAAAAAGAGACTAACCAAAAAATAGACTTTGAAGTGTAGAAAATAAACAGACAGTTACCAGAGGGGAGGTGGGTGAAGGGATGGATGAAATAGGTAAAGAGGATTAAGAGTACACTCATCTTGATGAGGACTGAGTAATATACAGATTTGGTGAATCACTATATTGTACACTTAAAGCTAATATAACACTGCTAACTATACTGGAATGGAGTGTTAACTATAATGGAATAAAAATTAAAATTAAAATTAAAAAATGGGTTAAAAGATAAGCAAATTTTAGTATGTGTATATAATGAAATACTACTCAACAATACAGAGGAATGAATTATTGATTCATGTAACAATATGATGAACTTCAAATACTTATGGTGAGTGAGAGAAGCTAAAAAAAATATTACACTGAATGATTACATTTATATAAAGTTCTAGGAGATGTAAACTAATATAGAAATTTAAATTGACCTATAGTGACTGCACATTAGTGGGTGTTTGAGATTGGTGAGGAAGGAAAGATGTACTGCCAAGGTGCACAAAGAAACTCTGGGTGGGGATATGGAAATTTTCTATACCTTCATTCTGTTAGTAGTTTCTTACATATGTATTATTGACATTCAATATAAGAGATATACTTTATTTTTTTCTATTTATTTTTATTTTTTGAGACAGAGAGACAGAGAGAAAGAATCTTAAGCAGGCTCCACACTCAGCGTAGAGCCCAACGTGGGGCTCGATCTCAAGACCGTGAGATCATGACCTGACCTGGTATCAAGAGTAGGATGCTTAACCAACTGAGTCACCCAGACACCCCAAAAATTACACCTTAAATGGGTGCAGTCCATTGAATTTAAATAATAACTCAATAATATTGTTTTTTTAAGCATCTCAGGAGCCCAGAATTAACCATGTATTCCAATGTACCATGTGGCAGAGCTATTGCTACTCTCATGCAGACTGAGGGTGCCAAATTTATTGATTAAGGAGGCAAGCCTTTTGCATTATGGCATTTCTTTTCAGATGCCTGCTTCAAAGAAGTCTCCAGCTTCTGATAAGGAAGCTTACCTTTTTAAGTAAACAAGAAAAGAAAAGAGGCATTTTCTGAAATGTAGTTCATGGTTCTATAAAGTAGTGCCTACTGTTCGCATTTTAATACTCTTTTCTGTGAAGGAGAAAAACTGATTACAAGTGTCCCCATGCCCATGTATATCCTTTGACCTCTAATATTTATATATATATGCTCCACATTTTTATTTTTCCAAGGGTAAGCAAAATGCCACATATGAAATTCAAATTAGTTCATAAATATTGCATTCCGAATTAGGTACTTTACTCTAAACAACTTGTGCTTTTTTATGCCTTTCTTTGAAAAAAGATGAACAGTGATCCTGGATTCCATATACAAGATAAGCATAAGGTTTTGTGCTTCAGATGCTGTGAAAAGACAGTTGAAATAATGCTTTTCTTCCCCTCATATTCTGTCTATAACAACTGCCATATGAATGCCATTGTAGTTTCTCCTTAAACATTGTGAAAGGAAGGGCTAAATTCATAAAAGATGAAAGAAAAATGAAATGTATTGAGCAGCTATTAAGTACCAAGCATCACACTATATATTTTAAGAAAGTTTTTGCATTCAAGTGTTCCAACACTGAAAGGTTTTTGGTATTAGTCCCATTTTACAGGTAAGGAAACTGTGGTTCAGAAAGATACTTATCAAGAGCCCCTGACACATTTGCCAATTTGAGGGTAGGAGTTGAGAGGCTGAGAAACTGAACAGAGGATTTAGGAATCTCATGCATTTGGGTAACAAAAACTGGAGTACAGGGCTCTATAGTGAGGAGGGGCCCTTGCAAAAACTCACGAGTTTCAGTTGGAAATCTTGAAGGACTACATTTTATGTATAAATATGAACGGGTACATTAATAAGATGGTGAAATAGGAAGCTCCTATTTTTCCATCTCCCCTTGGACATGCTGAATATATAGTTACATAGCTACACATGGATCAATTCATTCTGAGAGAAATCCAGAAGCTAGTTGAGTGACTCCTACACATCAGGAGACTGAGAAAATACCCACATCAAAATGGGTAGGAAAAGCTGAGACACACTTATGACATAAACTCCACTCTTGGCACAGTGCCTTACAATTGGGAGAAAACTCCAAAATTGCAGCTTCTCCTTGAGGAGGGAAGTATTTTGGCCACACATCTAGCCTCCTAACTTTTATGGCTGCCACCTGAAGGACTAGCTCCCAAATCACCTAGCTCAAAAAGCCAAAGGGGCTTAGCATTTTCCTGTCTCTCAGGACCACAATAAACAAACAAGCAGTTTTTAAACAGGTGCGCAAATACTCCAACAGCTATCCCCTTGGGCACAGTGTAGAGGGAATAGGCAAAAATGCCCAGCTTCCAGTTCCTCCCTGGAAGGGATACTTTCCCAGCTGCTGCCTGAGGGTCAGTCTTCTAATCAGCTTGCATTTGGGAGCTGATGAGCCTCCTGGAACCTGAAAGGGTTGTGGATGCTCCCTTTACCTTCTTCTCCCAGCTCATTTCAACAACAAAACCAAGTCTCCAACTTCTCTCTGAAAGGAATTTGTTGACACATCTAGCAGGTGTCTTCTGATGGACTAGGTTCTAAATTATCTAGCTCTAGTAGCTAAAAGGACTCAGCATTTGTGAGTCTACCAGGATCACAGAGAACAAAAATCTGTTTTTTAAGGGTGCACAAGTACTCCTAGCAGCTATTCCTCCTGGATCAGTACAGAGCAAATAGGCAAGACCACACTGCTTCTTATCTTCCTTAATATTCCTGATAGGAGCAGACTGCATATCTAACATCCCAAACCTCTCAGAAGTGGCCCGAAGGTCAGACTTGTAATTAGCTCACATCTAGGACCTGACCAAGCAATTAATAGTTCTCCAGGAGCTTGAATAGGCATGTGAGCATTTCCTGCACTTTTGTGGCACTGATGGGACTTCCTTCACACATCTTAGTCTCCTGGGAACACTAAGAACAAAAATGGTGGTATAGACAAGCACAAGGTTGACAGGCACCCAGAGTTCTGAGCCAGGTTGAGAGGTGAGTTTCACTTCCAACACAAGGTTAGTCTGTCAAGACTAGGAGAGGTGGTTGCTTTATCTAATTTGCAAAATCCAACACAGAGAATCAAGGAAATTGAAGAAATAGGCTAATATGTTCCAAACAAAATAATAAGATAAATCTTTAGACACTGACCATAATGAAAAAGAGTTAAGTGATTTACCCAAAACAGAATTCCAAAAAATAGCCATAAATATGCTCCCTGAGGTCAGAGAAACAATTTGTAAACAAAGTGAAAATTTTAACATAGAGAAAATATTAAAAAGTACCAAATATAAATAATATATCTGAAGAATATAATAACTGAACTGAAAATACTCAATTGAGGGGTTCAACAGCAGACTAAATCAAATGAAATAAAGGACCATCAAACTCAAAGATAGGTCAGTGGAAATTGTCTAATTAGAGAAATAAAAAAAATGAATGAAAGAAATGGTAAGACAGTTTAAGAGACTTATGGAATACCATCAAAAGAACAATATACATATCATGGGAGTTTCAGAAAGTGAAAATCGGAAAATGTATAAATATGTGGAAATTAAACAACATCTTTTGAACTATCCATGGATCAAAGAAAAAATAAAAAGAGAAATAAAAAAATGAGAAGCTAAAATGGAAACATAACATACTAAAACTTGTGGGATACACCAAAAAGAAATTTAAGGTGATAAATCCCATGTAAAAAAAAAAAAAAAGAAGAAAGAAAAAAGAAAGCTCTCAAATAATAAATTTAACTTTACACCTAAAGGAAATAGAAAAATAACAAACCAGAAGCACCTGGGTGGCTCAGTCAATTAAACATCTGACTCTCAATTTTGGCCCAAGTTACAATCTCACAGTTTCTGAGTTCAAGCCCTGCGTTGGGCTCCATGCTGGTGGTGTGCAGCCTGGTCGTGGTTCTCTCTCTCTCCCTCTCTCTCTGTCCCTTCAGTGCTCTCTCTCTCTCTCTCTCTCTCTCTCAAAATAAATCAACTTGAAAAAGAAAAATAACAAACTAAACACGAAGTCAGTAGGATGGAAATAACAATTATCAGAGCAGAAATAAATGAAATAGAGACTAGAAAGACAATGTAAAAAATCAAGGAAAACAAGAATTATTTTTTTAAATAAGATAAACAAAATTCACAAACTTTTAGCTAGCCTAAGAACAAAAGAAGACTCAAATAAATAAAATCATAAATGAAGAGTAGATATTACAAAACTGACACCATAGAAACACAAAGGAACATAAAAGATTACTATGAACAATTACATGTCAACAAATTGGCTAACCTAGAAGAAATGCATAAATTCTTAGAATATACAACTTACTAAGGCTGAAATAGAAAATGTGAACATATCAATAATGAGTAAAATTCAATTAGTAACAAAAAACTTCCCAACAAAGAAAATATGGGACCAGATAGCTTCACTGGTGAAATATACCAGACATTTAAAGAAGAATTAATACCAATCTTTCTTAAACTCTTCTGAAAAAACTGAAGAGAGGACTTTTTCAAACTTATTTTCCAAAAAATTTGAAGAGAGAACTTATTCAAACTCAGTTTACAAAGCCAGCATTAATTGTCCTGGTACCAAAGCCAAACGGGAGACTACAAGAATAGAAAACTACAGGCCACTATCATTTATGAACAAAGAAGTAAAATTCCTCAAAAAAATATTAGCAAAATAAAGTCAATGAATCATTAAAGGGACATATAACATGATCGAGTGATGTTCATCCCTGGGAAGCAAGGATGGTTCAACATGTGTAAGTCAATTAGTGTGATACACCACATTAACAGAACAAAGGATAAGTGTATATGATCATCTCAGATACATAAAAATCATTTGACAAAATTCAACACCCTTTCATGATAAAAGCTCTCAACAAATTAGGTATAAAAGGAATGCATTTCAAAAGGTCATATATTACAAACTCACAGGTGAAATAATACTCAATGTTGACAATCTGTAAGCCTTTCCTCTAAGATCAGGAGCAAGACAAGGATGCCCCCTCTCATCACTTCTATTCAATATAGCAATAGAAGTCCTAGCCAGAACAATTAGATAAGAAAAAGAAATAAAAGGCACACAAATTGGAAAGGAAGAAGTAAACTCAACTCTTTTTGCAGATGACATGACCTTATATATAGGAAACCCTAAAGACTCCACCAAAAAATTGTTAGAATTGATAAACAATTTTAGGGGCGCCTGGGTGGCTCAGTTGGTTGGGCAGCCGACTTCAGCTCAGGTCATGATCTCACGGTCTGTGACTTTGAGCCCCGCGTCGGGCTCTGTGCTGAGAGCTCAGAGCCTGGAGCCTGCTTCGGATTCTGTGTCTCCCTATCTCTCTGCCCTTCTCCTGCTCATGCTCTGTCTCTATGTCTCAAAAAATAAATAAACGTTTAAAAAAATAAAAAAAATTGATAAACAATTTTAGTAAAGTTTCATAATACAAAATCGACATACGAAACTCAGTTCAATTTCTACACATTAACAATAAACTATTCAAAAAATTAGGGAAAATATCCTATTTTCAATAGCGTCAAAAAGAATAAAATAGTTACACATAACTTTAAGGAAGGAAGCTAAAGATCTATACACTGAAAACTATAAAACATTAATGGAAGAAATTAAAGAAAAAGAAAACCTAAATAAAAAGAATGTCCTGTGTTCATGGGTTGGAAGAATTAATATTGTCAAAATGGCCATACTTACACAAAGTGATCTACAGACTCAGTGCATTCCTTACCAAAATTCCAATGGTGTTTTTCACAGAAATAGGAAAAAAAATTCCAACATTCATGTGGAACCATAAAGGACCTCGAATAGCTAAAGCAATCTTGAATAAGATGAGTAACTCTGGAGGCATCACACTTCCTGATCTCAAACCATATTACAAAGCTATAGTGAT
Organism: Paguma larvata; assembly: GCA_030068075.1. Lineage (NCBI taxonomy): Eukaryota > Metazoa > Chordata > Mammalia > Carnivora > Viverridae > Paguma > Paguma larvata. Next base: position 15,169,510 of record CM057830.1, read on the forward strand.
GAAAACAATGCCATAACGACACACACATAGATCACATTGGAACAGAACCAAGAGACCAGAAATAAATACAAACATATACAGTCAACTAATATTTGACAAAGGAGCCCAAAATACTCAATGGGAGAAAAGATAGTCTCTTTAATAAATGGTGTTGGGAAAATTGGATAATCACATGTAGAACAATGAAATTGGATTCCTATTTTACACCAGTCACAAAAATTAACATGAAATAGATTAAAGATTTAAATATAAAACCTGAAACCATAAAACCAAAACCATAGGAAAAAACAGGGTAAACCCCCTTGATAAAGGTCTTGACAGTAATTTTTTGTATATGACACCAAAAGCACAGGTGACAAAAGTAAAAATAAATAACTGAGGGTATATGAAACTAAAAAGCTTTTTCGTAATAAAACAATTAAGAAAATGAAAAGGCAACACAGAATGGAGAAAAATATTTGCAAACCATTTATATGATAAAGGGGTATATCCATAATATACCAGGAACTCATACAACTCAATAGCAAAAAACAAATCAATACAATTTTAAAAATGGACCTAAATAGACACTTTTCCAAAGACATCCAAACAACAAATGGGTACACGAAACAATGTTCAGCATGACTAATCATCATGGGAATGAAAATCAAAACCACAATGTGATATCACCTCATACCAGTTAGGATAGCTATTACTAAAAAGTCAAAAGATAACAAGTGTTGGCTAGGATGTATCCAAAGTAAATAAAATAACTATCTTAAGGTATCTACATTGCCATGTTCATTGCAGCATTATTCACAATAGCCAAGATACGGAAACCTCCTAAATGTCTGCCAACAGATAATGTATAGAGAATGTGATACACATACAGAAAAGAAAGAAAAGAAAAGGAAAGTGATTTCCAGAGCTGAAGAGAAGGTGTCATGGGGTTATTTTTTAACGAGTACAGCTTCATTTCCATAAAATGAAGAGTTCTGGAGATGGCTGGTGGTTATGGTCACACAACAATATAAATGTACTTAATACCACTTAACCATTCACTTAAAAATGCTTAGGATAGTAAGTTTTATGTCACATGAATTTTGCCACAATAAAAAAAAAAAGAGTGAACTTTAATGGACCAGCTCTCACAAAAATTTAAACAAAGCTTCAAATCAGCTCAGTTCCAGCCAAAATAAGACAAATTGTCTATACCCTAACTTTCTGCCATAAGCACAAGTAGCCCATCTCTGGAGGACAATGTAAAGCCTCACATTAACTTTTACCATTTTTTAAACACAGTGTCCCGTGTTCCATTAGTAAAACTGAAACCAACCATAACAAAAGACTCAATTAATTTAAAAATGAAAAGAAAAAGAAAAGGACTTACCAGAGATATTGAGTGATTAGCCATATATTTTAAAATAACTCGTTATTATATTCAATATATTACATGACAGATAAGGAATTTCAACAGAAAAATGGAAGCTATAAGGATCAATCAAAAATTCTAAAACTGAAAATATAAACCCTGAAATTAAGTACTTAATAGATGAGATTTACACAACAGGTTTAGAATTTGTCCAATTTTATATACTCCTTCCAGCTCAGAAATACTAATATACTCAGAGGTTAAAATAACTTTTATTGTTTTAGTTCAATTGAGAGAATCATATTTTAGAGTGAAGTCTCTGAAGGTTAGTTTTCCATCTTTTTAACATTGGAGATAATTGCATTAATGCAGCTATCCTTGAATGTAATAATAAAATGTAACGTCATGTACACATTTAAAAATTCCTGTGTTTAGTTCTTCATCAAGGCTTTAGAGGTTTATCTTCTCTGTCTGATGTTTCAGTACTTGGTTTCAGCCCAGGAATTTGAATTACTTCACACGGTGCCACAGCAATGATAACTCTTTATGACTGTTGGATTCATTTCCATTATTATTGGCAAGAAGACAGAAATTGTTTTTGCTAATACTAATTGATAAGGAAGGTATATGTGAGCTCCAAACTTTGAAATCAAGTTTTTGAAAGAAGTTTAGCTTTACAAACCTTGGAGAAGAGTAGTTTCTCACGACTGCCTTTTAAATTCATTCAATTATTAATCTCTTTACTAATTTAGAAACTAGAACTCATTAATGATTTTTAAATCAAAGGCATGCTGCTAGAACTGATCCATGAATTCAGCAAAGTTGCAGAGTACAAAATCAATGTACAGAAATCGGTGGCATTTATATACACCATCAATGAAGCAGCAGAAAGAAATAAAGAAGCTAATCCCCTTCACAATCGCACCAAAAACCATCAAATACCTAGGAATAAACCTAACCAAAGATGTAAAAAACCTCTTCGCTGAAAACTATAAAAACTTATGAAGGAAATTGAGGAAGACACAAGGAAATGGAAAAACATCCCATGCTCATGGATTGGAAGAATAAATATCGTCAAAATGGCAATACTACTCAAAGCAATCTACACATTCAATGCAAACGCAATCAAAATTACACCAGCATTCTTCTCAAAGCTAGAACAAACAATCCTAAAATTTGTATGGAACCACAAAAGACCCCAGATAGCCAAAGTAATACTGAAGAACAAAAACAAGGTGGGAGGCATCACGATACTAGACTTCAACCTCTACTACAAAGCGGTAGTCATCAAGACAGCATGGTATTGGCACAAAAACAGACACATAGACCAATGGAATAGAATAGAAAACTCAGAAATGGACCCGCAAGTATATGGACAACTAATCTTTGACAAAGCAGGAAAGAGTACCCAATGGAAAAAAGACAGCCTCTTTAATAAATGGTGCTGGGAGAACTGGACAGCAACATGCAAAAGAATGAAACTAGACCACTTCCTTACACCACTCACAAAAATAAACTCTAAATGGATAAAGGATCTGAATGTGAGACAGGAAACCATCAAAATCCTAGAGGAGAAAGCAGGAAAAAGCCTCTTTGACCTAAGACGCACCAAACTCCTACTCAACACATCTCCAAAGGCAAGGGAATTAAAAGCAAAAATGAACAACTGTGATCTCATCAAGATTAAAAGCTTCTGCACGGCAAAAGAAACAACCAACAAAACGGATAGGCAACCAACGGATTGGGAAAGGATAATTGCAAATGACATATCGGATAAAGGACTAGTATCGAAAATCTATAAAGAACTTACCAAACTCCACACCCGAAAAACGAATAACCCAGTGAAGAAATGGGCAGAAGATATGAATAGACACTTCTCCAAAGAAGACATTCAAATGGCAAACAGACACATGAAACGATGCTCAATGTCACTCATCATCAGGGAAATACAAAGCAAAACCACACTGAGATACCACCTCACACCAGTCAGAGTGGCTAAAATGAACAAATCAGGAAACTATAGATGCTGGCGAGGATGTGGAGAAACAGGCAGCCTCTTGCACTGTTGGTGGGAATGCAAACTGGTGCAGCCACTCTGAAGAACGGTGTGGAGGTTCCTCAAAAAAATGAAGATAGACTTACCCTATGACCCAGCAACAGCACTGTTAAGAATCTACCCAAGAGATCCAGGACTGCTGATGCATAGGGGCACGTGTACCCCAATGTTCATAGCAGCACTTTCGACAATAGTCCAAATCATGGAAAGAGACTAAGTGTCCATCAACTGATGAATGGATAAAGAAGCTGTGGTATATATATATACAATGGAATACTACGCAGCAATGAGAAAGAATGAAATCTGGCTATGTGTGGCAACATGGATGGAACTGGAGGATATTATGCTGAGTGAAATAAGTCAGGCAGAGAAAGACAGATGCCATATGTTCCCACGCATAGGTAGGCTTTGGAAGACCTAGCAGAGAAACAGGGGGGAGGGGAAGAGGGGAAGGAGGGGAAAAAAAGCCACAGAGAAGAAGGAAGACATGACATGAGAGACTCTCAAAGAATAAGAATGAACTGAGGGGAGAGATGGGTGTGGGAGGGGGGAGAGTGTGATGGGCACAGAGGAGGGCACTCGTTGGGTTGAGCACTGAGTGTTGTATGGAAACCAATTTGACAATAAATTATTAAAAAAAATAAAAAAAATTAAAAAAAATAAAAATAAATTTTACATAATGAAGAAAATCTGAAAAAAAATAAATAAATCAAAGGCATGTCCAATTCCTAGAATCTTGAGGTTCAGAATTAGTTTTATTTATTAAACCAGTCTTGTACATATAATATCAAAATCATACCATCTTCTCCATTTTTCCCCAATATAATGCCTATAATTCATAGTTCTTAATGTCAGCTAGCTGAATCAGGTGATTGCAGGTGACATAATATACTATAGGCTTATAATCTGACTGAAGATTATACACTATATATGAGACACATCTTAATTAATCTTCGAAGCAAACTTGAAAGTTAAATATTGTTCTCATCTTGAGAATGGGAAAATGGAGGTGTTCCAGACATTCTTATCATACCCAATGTAACCTAGCTAATAAAAAATAAATCTGGGATTCGAACTTGCATGGAAATAGTTAAATCATACCCCCATGTTTGAATACCCATTTCTACTACTCTGCCAATTAATCACTGGAAGGTTTTCATCTTGGGATCTGTATTTCTTAGATATATAATCATTTACTTTATTTTATTTTATATTTTTAATTTTTTAATGTTTATTCATTTTTGAGAGAGAGAGAGAGAGAGAGAGACAGAGCATGAGCGGGGGAGGGGCAGAGAGAGAGAGGGAGACAGAGAATTTGAAGCAGACTCCAGGCTCTGAGCTGTTGGCACAGAGCCCGACGCGGGACTCGAACCATGAACTGTGAGATCATGGCCTGAGCCAAAGTTGGATGCTTAACCAACTGAGCCACCCAGGTGCCCCTATAATCATTTTATAATGATGAATGATTGAATGACAATAAGGAAGTGTCATTCTAAGAACATAGTTCTGCTGGCCGTGTGTGTTTTTTTTAATTTATTTTATATGTTTATTTATTTCTGAGACAGAGAGAAACAGTATGAGTGGGGAAGGGGCAGAGAGAGAGGGAGACACAGAATCTGAACCAGCAGACTCTAGGCTGTCAGCATAGAGCCCAATGTGGGGCTTGAACCCACAAACTGGGAGATAATGACCTGAGCCAAAGTCAGATGCTTAACCGACTGAGCCAGCCAGGTGCCCCTGGCCATGTTTTCATTTTAAGAGCTATTTTTGCTCCAGAAACCAATTTGAATGACCATGTTGTTTATCTAATGGTTTACAATAATTGTAGAGAAATCATTTGGTTCAGAGCTGGGCAACTTACATTGCATTGGGCATATAATTTTATATCAGGGGCCTAATAGGCTGACAGAGAGAACAGAAACCTATAAGTTAAAGAATAAATTCAGTCACTGTCCTCAAGGATGTTGCAATCTAGGGGACAGAATGTGATTTTGAAAATGGATATGTAAAACCACAGAAACACATGGGGCGCCTGGGTGGCTCAGTTGGTTAAGCGGCCGACTTCGGCTCAGGTCATGATCTCACTGTCTGTGAGTTCGAGCCCCACATCGGGCTCTGTGCTGATGGCTCATCAGAGCCCGGAGCCTGCTTCGGATTCTGTGTCTCCCTCTCTCTCTGCCCTTCCCCTACTCACGCTCTGTCTCTATGTCTCTCGAAAATAAATAAACGGTAAAAAAACAAACAAACAAAAAAAAAAACAACAGAAACACAGATTTAAACATGTAACCCAGGATCATTTTAAAGTCCAGTTTATAACTTTACCTTGGGGAATCCTGGGTTCTTGAGGTATAAGATAGAAGCACAGTTAGCATGAGGTTTCCTAAGTATTAAAGACACAAGGGGGTTTTGTTCCCTACCTCCCTACATTCAGAATATACTTAGATCAAGAAACTCTTCAGGAGGCAATAATTGCCATGTTGATGTTCCTGCAGAGAAACTCTTAGAAATGTCTAAAGGATGTGCTCTAGTCACAATGTCCAAGCATTTGCTGCTCCAAGACATCTCTAGTTTCATCCTGAGAAGGGCCATGCTGAAAGCTTTCTCAACATTAAACTGTGCATTCTTTAATTTCTTCAAATGAAGAGACCGCGGAAATGAAAGTGAGACTCAAAACTGGAGGTATTTTTTAAAGACTAGCAAAAAGACATGGGGAACCTGGGTGGCTCAGTCAGTTAAGCATCTGACTCCTGATTTAGGCTCAGGTCATGATCTTATGGTCGTTAGACCAAGGCCCATGTCTGGATCTGCACTGGGCATGGAGCCTGCTTACGATTTCTCTCTCTCTCACCCCTGTCTTTGCCCCTCCCCCACTCACACACATGTGCATGTTCTCTCTCTCTCTCTGTTTCATTCTCTCTCTCTCTCTCTCAAAAACGAACAAACAAACGAACAAACAAACAAACAAACAAACAAAAGACTAGTAACAAGACATTGACAACATTGCCCAGAGGCAATGGCTTGGAGTGCACCCAGAGATAGTCATTCCAGAAGAAACAGCAATGAAGGTATGAGGGACTTGTAAGATATGTGAAAGAGGTAGGCTTGGAATTCTACTAAACATTTAAAGAGCTAATAACCATTCTTCTCACACTATTTCAAAAATTGAAGAGGAAGAAAAACTTCCAAACTCATTCTTTAAGGCAAGCATCAGCCTGATTCCAAACCCAGATAAGGATTCCACAAAAGAGAGAGAGAGAGAGAGAGAGAGAGAGAGAGAGAAAACTACAGGCTAATATCTCTGATTAACATAGATGCAAAACTCCTCAATAAAATACTATCAAACTGAATCCAACAATACATTAAAAAAATCATTCACCATGATCAAGTGGGATTTTTTCCTGGCTTGCAAGCATGGGTTAATACTTGCATATCAATCAACATGATACATCACAATAATAAGAGAAAGGAGAAGCAGCATATGATCCTTTCAATACATGCAGAAAAAGCATTTGACAAAGTACAACATCCATTCATGATAAAAACCCTCAAAAAAGTAGGTTTAGAGGAAACATACCTCAACATAATAAAGGTCATCTATGAAAAACCCACAGCTAATTTCATTCTCAATGGGGAAAAACTGAGAGCTTTTCCTCTCAGGTCGGGAACAAGACAGGGATGTCCTCTCTCACTACTTTTATTCAACATTGTACTTGAAGTCCTAGCCATAGTGATCAGATGACAAAAAGAAATAAAAGGCATCCAAATCTATAAGGAAGAAGTGAAACTTCCACTATTTGCAGATGACATGATGCTCTAGATAGAAAACCTGAAAGACTCCACCCAAAAACTGCTAGAATGATAAACGAATTCAGTAGATTCAAAGGATACAAAATCAACATACAGAAATCTGTTGCATTTCTATATACCAATAATGAAACAGCAGATAGAGAATTCAAGGAACCAATCCAATTAACAATTGCACCAAAAATAATAAGATACCTAGGAAAAACCTAAACCAAGAGTTGAAAGATCTATACTCTGAAAACTATAAAACACTGATGAAAGGAATTAAAGATGACAGAAAGAAATGGAAAGACAGTCCATGCTCATGGATTGGAAGAACAAATATTATTAAAATGTCTATACTACTGAAAGCAATCTACACATTTAATGCAATCCCTATCAAAATAACAACAGCATTTTTCACAGAGCTAGAACAAACAATCCTAAAGTTTGTATGGAACCACAAAAGACCCTGAATAGCCAAATCAATCTTAAAAAAGAAAGAAAAGCAAAGCTAGAGGCATCACAATTCTGGACTTCAAATTATATTACAAAGCTGTTGTGATCAAAACAGTATGGTACTGGTATAAAAATAGACAGATAGACAAATACAACAGAACAGAAAGCGCAGAAATGTACCCACAACTATATAGTCAATTAAGCTTCAAAAAAGAGGTAAGAATATGCACTGGGAAAAAGACACTCTAACCAACAAATGGTGTTGGGAAAATGGACAGCAACAAGGCAAAAGAATGAGATGGGACCATTTTCTTACACCACACACAAAAGTACACTCAAAATGGATTAAAGACCTAAGTGTGAGACCTAAAACCATAAAAATCCTGAAAGAGAGCAAAGGCAGTAACTTTTCTGACATAGGCTGTATTGTAGCAACATCTTTATAGATATATTTCCTGAGGCAAGGGAAACAAAAGCAAAAATAATCTACTGGAACTACATCAAAATGAAAAGCTTCTGCACAGTGAAGGAAACAAAGCTAAAACACAACATACAGAATGGGAGAAGATATTTGCAAATGACATATCCAATAACGGGTTAGTATCAAAAATATATAAAGAACTGATACTGGGGCACCTGGGTGGCTCAGTTGGTTAAATGAGTGACTCTTTATTTCAGCTCAGGTCATGATCTCATGGTTCCTGAGTTCAAGTCCCATGCTGGGCTCTATGCTGACGGTATGGAGCCTGTTTGGGTTTCTATGTCTCCCTCTCTCTCTGCCCCTCCCCTGCTCACTCTCTAGTACTCTTTCTCAAAATAAATAAATAAATAATTTAAAAAAATAAAATAAAGAACTGATTCAACACCCAAAAAACAAATAATCCAATTTAAAAATGCACAGAAGATGTGAACAGACATTTCTCGAAAGAAGACATACAGATGGCCAACAGACATGTGAAAAGATGTTCCACATCACTCATGACTGGGGAAATGCAAATCAAAACTACAATGAAATATCACCTCGCACCTTTCAGAATGGCTTAGATCAACAACACAAGAAACAACACGTGTTGGTAAGATGTGGTGAAGGGGAACCCCCTTGTACTGTTGGTGGGAATGCAAACAGGTACAGCCACTCTGGAAAATAGTATGGAGGTTCCTCAAAACATTAAAAATATGGGCACCTGGGTGGCTCAGTCAGTTAAGCATTTGACTTCAGCTCAGGTCATGATCTCATGGTTTATGGGTTTGAGCCCCATGTCAGGCTCTGTGATGACAGCTCAGAGCCTGGCACATGCAGATTCTGTGTCCCCCTCTTTCTCTCCTCCTCCCCTGCTCTCTCTCTCTGTCTCTCAAAATTTGATAAACGTTAAAAAAATGTTAAAAATATAAGTACCCTACAATCAAGCAATTGCACTACTAGGTATGTATGGAAAGAATATAAAATTCTAATTCAGAGGAATACATGCATCCTGATGTTTATAGCAGCACTATGTTCAATAACCAAATTATGAAAACAACACCAGTGTCCACGGATTGCTGAATGAATAAAGATGTTATATATATGTAATCTTTCTATTTGCAAAGACATGGATGGAGCTAAAGAGTATAATTCTAAGCAAAGTAAGTCAGTCAAAGATAAATATCATACAGTTATACATGAAATTTAAGAACCAAAACATAGGAGCTAAGAAAAAAAAAACGAGAGAGAGAGAGAGAGAGAGAAACCAAGAAAGAGACCCTTAACTATAGAAAACAAACTTATGATTACAGGAAGGGAGGTGGGTGGGCGATGGATTAAATAGGTGATGGAGATCAAGGAGGGCACTTGCTGTGATGAGCACCAGTCATGTATGAAAGTGTTGAATCACTATTTTGTACACCTGAAACTAATATAACTCTATATGTTAACTAACTGAAATTTAAATAAAAACATTAAAAAAAGAGGTAGGTCTGACAGAATCAGGGTTCTAGTATATTTAGGAAGAGAATTGAATATAATAAAAACCTTTACTATTTGGGCCTCAAACTTTGCAGCATATTAGACTAGGAGAAGAAGACATAAATAGATTTATTGGGAAATTGATAGAATTTTTCAGGAAAAAAAATCTTTCTGGACAAGATGGCCCTTGAAATACAACAGAGCAGACACAAGAAAGATCTTGCTTCATATACTGCTACCCTATGTGGAAGCTCAGAGAAAGGGGAGAACTAGAGGCCAGAAACAGGAAGAAAGAAGACTTCATTGCACAAAGATCAGCCAGCAAATAAGGCAATTCCATGGGGGAAGGCTATATGCAACTTCCTAAATTCAGAAAGCCTCAAAGAACCAATGGCAGTTTTAAGGTATAAATTTATTACAGGTAAGAAAAGATTGGAGGCATGAAATAGAAAAGGAGATACCTCTCTGATAATGTTGTCTTGGCTAATAAATTCCAAAAAACCACAAATTTGGAGCTAGAGTCTTCAGGTTCAGAATTAATTCTATCTATTAAACCAGTCTTGCTAAACATAATTTCAAAATCATACCATTGTCTCCATTTCTTCCCAACATACTAACTCTAGTTTGGTTACTGATGTCAAGGGAGAAATGATATGTTTTCCATTTTAATTAAACAGTCAAAACCATAAAACTTCCACTTGAGGCCCTTACAAAGTAACTGGCCTCTGACTACTCTCCTATCAACAACAAATATACATTGGAAAAATATATGTGGCAAGTATTTTCAGGTGATTAATAACAGGCAGTGTAGTTTTGTAATCCTTAAGAGAAAGAAAATATAGAAAGTAAACTCCATAATCACCCCAGATTTTTGTCTTTGAATACTCTCTTGACTCACACTGGGAAGTGGAGCCCACTGCCTCAAAGACCCACATATTGGAGTTCTGGGCTGCTGAAAAGATTGGAATTTGTGGGACTGAATAGTAAACAAAAACGAACCTATGTAAAAGGGTGGCATCAGATATCTGCATGGTTCTAGACGGAGGGCTGAGCTGCACATAAGCTGGGCTTAACTCTGCCAGACTTATCAGAGACTGTATGTTATGAGGTTGATTGCTAAATGGCGATACCATGGGGTATGTAGTGCTAAAATATATTAATATTCAGGTCTAGCCACAGAGGAGAGATCCCACTGAACACTTCAGATATTCAGTTGAGAATCCCACACCTCGGGAGTAGAGACCATGTTCTACAGTAAAGAGCAGAAACTTAAAGACCCACTCTAACAGAATAAAACTAAGCCCAACAGGACCTAAAGTATCCACCAGTAATTAAAGAGGTTTTCAAAACAAAACTTGATGTCCTTTAAAATAAGATGACACAATACTCTATGAAATTTATAATTTATAATATCCAGCATACAAAATAAAATAATCCCAGGCATGCACGAGGGCATAAAAATGTGCCCATAGTCAAGAAAAATAGCAGTCAATAGAAACACATCATGAGAGGGTACAGCTGTTGGAATTAGCAGATAAGGAATTTAAAATTACTGTTATAAATACATTTTTAAAGTATAAAGGAAAATTATGCTAATAATGAGTGAATAGATGAGAAATTTCAGCAGCTAAATAGACTATAATTATAAACCAAATATTTTAAACTGGAAAGTACAATATCTAGCATGAAAAAAAATCACTGGATGAGATTAACAGTAAAATGGAGACTACAGAAGAAAGGATTGTTGAAGCTAGATCAGTAAAATTCCTCATCTGAAAGAAAGTGGGGAAAGATTAAAATAACTGAGGTTCAGTGCCATGTGGAACAATCTCAAATTGCCTATCGTGGTTGGAATTGGAGACAAAGAAGAGAAAGAAAAGGAGGCAGAAAAAATATTTAAAGAAAGCATGATAAAGTTTTCCCCAAATTTGTTGAAAAACGATCACCCTTCTTATCTAAGATATCTGAACTCCAAATGGGATAAATGCAAAGAGAACTATATCTGTACACATTATAGTCAAACTGCTGGCTTCTCGTCAGAAACGATGGAGGCCATAATTCATTACAATGGTAATTTTAAAGTGATGAAAGAAGAAACAAAACAGAATTAAACATCTAGGGAGAATATCCTTCAAAACACAGGGCAATATCAAGACATCGTCAGATTAAGAAAAGGTTCGGAGAATTTGTACTTAGCACACCTGCACTAAAAGAAATACTAAGAGAAGTTCTTGAAGCTGGAGTGAAATGACATTAGACAGAAACTCAAATTTACAAGGAGATACTAAAAATGACAAATGAGAGGGAGGGCCAACATGGTGGAGGAGTAGGGGACTCCAGTATTTCTCTTGTCCTTTAAACAGGGACGACTGAAACCAAAGTCTCTCTCAACTCCAAGAATCGGGGAGAAAAGGTGCTGCAGCCTACAAGGAATGAAGGCGAAAACAGAAACGCCCCAGATAAAACCGAAATTGGGTGTAGCAGGCAGCCACATCACCGCCCAGTGAACCGCACTATGCCGGCGCCCGTGGTGGAGGGAGGACAGAAATAAAGGGGCAAATAAAGACTCCAGGACTGGTGGCGAGGGACTGGAGAGACGCCACTGTTGTGTCACAAGCCAGGAAGTCACCCCAAAAGCCATCCCTGTGGCAGTGGAGGCAGGACCCGCCTACACCAAACCACGCCCTTCCCCACCTATCAGCAGGAGCTACGGATGCCAAGTTTAAGTGCAGACTGCTGCCTGGAGTAACTCCAGGTCATTTTTTCTTTTTAAATTTATCCCTCCCTTTCTCATTCCTACCGATCCCCACCCCTGAGCTGGTTATCCAGGGTACTGACTGGCTTAAACATTTTTTTAACCCACTCTCTCAAGGCATGTTCTACACCTCCTTCTGTACTTCCCTATCCCTCTTTCTGGAATAACCAGGCCGCATAAGTTCATCTAGACAACATCGATCTTTATCCCTTTTTCCTTGAACCCGTCCTTATTCTGATTTCTCTCAGTCTGGATTAAGCCCTTTAGTCGCTCTACCTGGGCAAAGTCCATTTCCTTCTTCTCCCCACACCTGTCATTATTCTTTCTATATATGCTCTGCCACCAGCACACTACATACCCTATACTTAATGTGTAGCTGGTACTTCAGGACATTGCCCTCAGAGAATCATTTGTTATTCTTTTTTTTGTTGTGAACTGCTTGTCTGTATCATTTGTCGGTACGTTTGAGTATTTCTGTTTTCTGTTGGTCTGTCAGTCTGTTTTCCTTTCCAGGGCAACTTCAAGAAACAATCCAGAACACGTCCAGCCAAAATGACGAGACGGAAGAATTCTCCTCAAAAGAATCTACAAGAAGCAGTGACAGCTCAAGAATTGATGAAAACTGATATAAGCAACATAACAGAACATGAATATAGAATGATAATCATAAACTAATCACTGGGCTTGAAAAAAGCATAGATGAATACAAGGGGTCCCGCGCGGCAGAGTTCAAGGACCTTAAAAATGGTCAGGAAGAATTAAAAAAGACTTTGGATGAAATACAAGGCAAATTGGAAGCAGCCACAGCACTGATTGAAGAGGCAGCAGAAAGAGTTAGTGCATTAGAAGATAAAATCATTGAAAAAGAGGAAGCAGATAAAAAGAGAGAGAAGCTGATCCAGGATCAGGAAAGGAGAATTTGAGAGCTGAACAATGCACTCAAATGAAACAATATCCGTATCATAGGAGTTCCAGAGGAAGAAGAGAGAGAGAAAAGAGTCGAAGGGGTACTTGAACAAATCATTGCTGAGAACTTCCCCAACATGAAGAAGGAAACCGGCATGGAAATCCAAGAGGCACAGAGAACTCCCCTCAGACGTAACTTGAATAGACCTTCTGCACGGCACATCATAGTGAAGTTGGCAAAATACAAAGATAGGGAGAGAATCCTGAAAGCAGCTAGGGACAAAAGAACCTTAACATACAAAGGCAGACATATAAGGGTAGTAGCAGACTTATCTACAGAAACTTGGTAAGCCAGAAAGGAATGGCGGGATATCTTCAATGTGATGAGCAGGAAGGACATGCAACCAAGAATTCTGTATCCGGCTAGCCTGCCATTCAGAATAGAAGGAGAGATCAAGGTTTTTCCCAACAAACAAAAACTGAAAGAATTCATCACAAATAAGCCAGAACTGCAAGAGATCCTGAGGGGCACGCTATGAAGGAAAGGTTGCAAAGAACATAAACTACCAGAGACAGCCTTACAAACATGAAACCTACACATAATACAGTGACTGTAAGCCCATATTTTTCAATATTAATACTGAATATAAAAATGACAAATGAGTATGTAAATATAAAAGTCTATATTTTTTCCACCTTGAATTTCTTAGAAAGACAACTATTTAAGGCAAAAATAATACCCTTGTATAATGGGTTTATTATAATTATATAAATGTAAAATATATGATAATAACATCATAAAGATGTGAATGATGGAATTTTGCTGTTGAATGGTTCTTATATTTTACATTAAGAGCTACAATGTTATTCTGATTATATTATGATAAGTATGCATATTATATTCCTAGGTCAGTAGTTCACATCCAGGGATGATTTTTACCCAAGGGGACATTGGACAATGTACGGAGGCATGTTCGTTATCAAAACTGGAGGGAGATGCTACTAGTATATAGTAAGTGCCAGCTAGGGGTGCTGCTAAACATCTACGATGCACAGGATAGTCCCCACAACAGACAATTATTTGACCCAAAATGTCAGTAATGCTGAAGTTGAGAAATGATTCTCTGAAACAAGCACAAAAAATACAAAGAGGTATCATACAGGAATTAAAATGGAATAATAACAAATATTTGTTAGTCCAAAAGAAGTCAGAAAGGAAGGAATAGAGGAACAAAAAATGAATAGGGCATTTAGAAAACAAATAGCAAGATGGTAGGCTTAAACCAAATTTTATCAATAATTATATTAAATGTAAATTAATTCAACACTCCAAATAGAAGGCAGATAATTAAAGACTTATATAAAAAAAGCAAGACCCAGCTATAGGCATTCCAAATAAACACATTTTATATACAGAGGTAGGAAGAGAATAAAAGGAAGGAAAAATATACATCACACACACAGTAAGTATCAGAACGCTGATGCAAGCTATATTAATATCTGACAGAATAAACTTCAAAATATGGGGCACTAACAAAAATAAAGAAGATTATATCACAATGATAAGGTCAATTCACCAGAAGGACATACATAAGAAGCTCTTATACAACATTGCTTTAAAATGCATACAGTCAGAACTGACAAAATAAAGAGGCAAAGAGACAAATTCACAATCATAGGTGGAGAATATAACACTCTATTTTCAGGAATTAATAGACAAAATAGAAAAAAAACATTAGAAATACAGAAGATTTGAATGAGACCATGAATGAACTTGATCTAATTAATATTTATAGAATATTGTACCCCCAAAGTACAGAATACACATTATTTTCAAGTGTCTGAGAAATATTCATCAAGGTAGACCATATGTCAGGCCATAAAAATGATTCTTAATTTATTTCAAAGACCAAAAATCCTACATTGTATATTCTCTGATTATAGTAGAAGTAAATTAGAAATCAATAACAATATGACATCTGGAAAGTCCTTAAATATTAGGAAATTAAACAACAAATTTTTAAGTAAAGTGTGGGTCAAAAAAGAAATCCCAAGGGAAATAAGAAAATATTTAGAACTGAATGAAAGTTAAAATATATTATACCAAATTTTGCAACATACTACCGAAATAGTATTCAGTGAAGAATTCATTGCTCTAAATGCTTATATTTGAAATGAGAAAGGTTTAAAACCAAATTCAAAGTTTCCTCCCTAAAAAAGCTAAAGCAAGAAGAATAAATTAAATACAAAATAAATACAAGGAAGGAAATGATAAAGATAAGGAAAAAGTCAATAAAATAGAAAACAGATAAACAAGAGAAAATTAACAAAGCCAAAAGTTGATTCTTTGATACATGAAATTGAAAAACTCTAGCAGGATGATCAAGAAAAAGAGAAACACAAATTATTAATACCAGGAATGAAAAAAAAGGATATCGCTAAAAATATTATAGATGTTAAGATGTTACTATGGCAATATTATGTACAATTTCATCCCAAAAAATTCAACATTCTTGATAAATTGGACAAATTTCTCATAAAATGAGAACTACCAAAATTAATAAGAAATAGAAAATCTTAACTGTACTATATCTATTAAAAATTAAATTCCTAATACAAAGTCTTCACATAAAAAACTCCAGACTTATTTAACTATATCTGTGAATTATATCAAACATTTAAGGATGAAATATTATGAATATTTTGTAAATTATTTCATAAAATAGAAGTATGGAGAATGCCTTTCAACTTGGTTTTATGAGACCAGCAAAATCCCAATATCAAAACTTGACAAAGATATTAAAAGAAATTTACAGATTAGCTCCACATCAGGCTCTGTGCTGACATCACAGAGTCTACTTGGGATTCTGTCTCTCTCCCTTTCTCTCTGTTCCTTTCCTGCTCTCTCTTTCAAAATATATAAATAAACTTAAAGAAACTTACAGATTGACATTTGTTATGAACTTAGATGCAAAATTTCTTAACAAACAACAGTAAACTGAATCCAACAATATATAAAATGACAATACATCATGACCAAGTAGGATTTATCTAAAATAGAAGGCTGCTTTAATGTTTAAAATCAATTAATGTAATTAACCATTGACAGAATACGGGAGAAAACCTTAGTATTATCTCAATAGATGAAGAAAATAATTTGATAAAAACTGTACATCCGCTCATGGTAGAAACTCTCAGAAACCTAGGAATTAAAGAGAATTTCCTTAACTTGAGTAAGGGCATCTACAAAAAAAGTCTGCTAGCATCATCCCTAATAGTCAAATAATGAACATGTTCCCATAAGTTGGAACAAATCAAAGATTTTTTTTTACCACCTCTTTTCAACAATGTACTAAAGATTCTGCCTAGTATGATAAGGCAAGAAAAGAAGGTGTATAAATTAGAAAGAAAAAGTAAAACTATTTTATTTGCAGATATGATTTTACATTGAAAATCATAAGAATGTAAAAACAACTACTAGAATTAATTAGTGAATTTATCAAGGGTACAGGATATAGTGTTAATATAAAAATCCAATTTGATTTTTAAATACTTGCAGCAAGTAATTGAATAATGAAATTTTAAAATTCTATTCATAATAGTGTCAAAAACATAAAAATTCTTAGTACATTTAACAAATACTCTACACTGAATACAAATAGACCTCTACACTGAAAACTATAAAATATTGCTGAAAGGAATTATAAAAAGCCTAAATAAGTGGAACAATATACCATGGTTAATGGATTGTAAAACTCAGTATTAAGATGTTGATTCTCTTCAATTTCATCTATAGATTTGATACAACCCCAATTATAACTGTACCAGGCTTTTAAAAATAGAATTCGACAAACTGATTCTAAAATTTATACAAAAATGCAAGGGACTGAGAATAGTCAAAATGATCTTGAAAAAGGCATAAAAGCTGGGCTACTTGCACCACCTAACTTTAAGACTTACTATAAACCTACATTAATCAGTATAATGTCATATTGGCATAAAAGTAGACAGATAAATGGAGAATAACAAATGCAGAAGTAGACCCACACTTATAAGGTTAATTGATTTTTAATATAGGCACTAAAGCAATTCAATAGGGAAAGGACATTCCTTTCAACATATGACTACTGACCAATTGGATATTCATACAGAAAATAATGAACACTGACACCACATGCAAACATAAACTCAAGCTGTGTAATAGGTGTGAATGCAAAAGCTAAAACTATAAAACTTCTAGAAGAAAGCTACTAGAGAATATCTTTGCTATCTAGGGGTAGGCAAAGATTTCTTAAATAGGGAACAAAAATCAATAAACATAAAATAAAAATTGATAAATTAGACTTCATGAAAATTTAAAACTGCTTATTAAAGTAGATGATTGAGAAAATTTAAAGGTAGGACATAGACTGGTGGAAAGCATTCACAATTCAGATACCAGACAGATTCTTTGTAGTAAAGAAATACAAAGAATGTTTTTAATCCAGTAATATAAAGCCAATTAACTCAATTTAAAATTATAAAAACACTTGAACACTTAAGAAAAGGAGATATAATAATGCCTAATATAAACATAGAAAAGTACTCAAATATTAGTAATTCAGGAAATAGAAAGAAAACCACAATGAGCTACTGAAATAAGTGTTCTACCACTAGAATGGCTAAAATGAAAATGACTGGCAGCACCAAATTTTATCAAGGATATGGAGAAACCCATGTATTGCTGACAAAGTGGAAATGATACAATCACTTTGGAGAACTGTTTAACAAAGTTTTATACAGGTAACTATACAACTACAATATGACACAGCAATCCCACTCCTATATATTTACCTGAGAAAAATGAAAGCATAACTGCACAAAATCATTCATACAAGAATGTTTATATTTGCTTTTATCATCATGACTCCAAACCAAAAGTAACTTAAATTGGTGGTATCATTATAATAGTGGAATACTCCTTGGCAATAAAAGAATAGTGAACAATTGATAAATAAAACAGCATGAAGGAGTCTCTCAAACCATTATGCTTAGTGAAAAAACACATACTTTATGTTGAGAATAAGTAACACTAATCAATGATGATAAAAATCATAATAGTAATTGCTTACAGGAATGTGGGAATTGATTGAAAAGGGCGTAAGGGAATTTTCTCAAGTGATGGGAATGTTCTCTATTTTGATTGAGGTGCTGCTTACAGGTTTGTGTACATCTGTCAAAGGTAGTCAAATTGCTCCCTTAATATCTGTGCATTTCGCTGTATGTAAATTTTACCCTAATTAAAAAATATCTAAGGAAAAATTATTTTGGGGCCATATAATAATCAATACTGCACCCTGGTTAATGTTTGAACTTTATCCTGCATGCAACAGGACTTTAATAGAGATATTTAACCAGGAACTGAATATATTTATTTTTTAAGGAACACATTTCTGACAAAACTGTAAAAGACAGATTGGAGAGGGGAGTATCTGGAGGCTATTGCAAGTCCAGGCAGTATGTGATGAGACATGAAACCAGGGCAGTGGAAGTGGGTGTGAGGGAGTTAACAGGTGGGAGAAACATCAGAGAGTCAATATCAAGGGAAATGTGTGCTGGGGTTGGAGAAAGATAAGGAGTTGAGGATAGCTGCTATTTGCCAAAGTAAAGACTATAGGTATGTTTTTATTGGGGAAAGGGAATGAAGGGCTAAGGGGGCAGGAAATAGGTTCAGTTATAGATGAGGTCAAGCTGTCTGCAGGACATCTGTGTGGAATTATCCAATCAGCTCTTGGAGGTATGGATAGGGATCACTTGAAAATGCCCAGGATGGGAATCAGGGCTAGATATAAAGATTAGGTGGCCTGAGAAAATAAGCAGAGTGAAAGTTAAGAGGGCTAAAAGGCAGTGCTATAACAGGGATCTCAGATCTGAGAGGTTACACCAAGCTTGTGAGTCAGAGCAAATGTGTAGAGCTTTTAAACACCAAAATATGACCTACTCACTTTCACAAAATCCCAAATGCCTTTATATCTTAATCCTACAGACTTCCATCATTTTTCCCCATACTGATAACACATAAGAGAGACAAAGGTGGGTAGGTTTGATGATAACTAACTGGTGCCAGTTCTCAATACCCTGTCAGGAACTTTTGCTTGAAGAAATGTAGTAGAGGTCACAATACAGGGCAATGTAAGTGGCATATTTAACCAGCTTTGGAAACTTGGAGCTGAGAGTTGCAGAATGCTAAGTTCCAAGTAGCATTCTGTGACTCTCTTATTTTAGAGACATGTAATTAGTCATTTGAATATCAGGGGAAAACCCACATAAAAACCTTCTGGCTTCTTCTGTTGATGGTTGTGGCAGCAGGTGGTGTTGGTAAGTCCTTAAAGTGACATTCATGATGGCAATGGTTGCATATGTCCCTGAGCTTCCCAAGGCTTTCAGGTAGCCATCCTCTTCATGGCTTTAAGTTGAAGCATCCAATAGACAGAATATGCAGAGAAGTTAACTTTAAGATAAAACCAGGGAAGAGGATCTAGTGAAGCTTAGATAGAAGGAATGGGAGAGAAATGAGGAAAGAAAAGCAGCCAAGGGCTAGGAAAGAGAATCAATAAGGAGTGTGATCAATAAACTGAATGTTGCAAAGAGGTAAGCAGGATGATTACTTATAATTGACAATTAGTTGAAAATTGGCTTGTCATCAAAGAGAACTTTTAAATTATTATTGAAGTATAATTGACATTCAATGTTATATTAGTTTCAGGTATGTAATATAATGAATCAATAATTCTATACATTATTCAGTGTTCACCATGGTAAGTATAGTTACCATCTGTCACCATTTGCTTTTACAATATTATTGACTATATTCCCTATGCTGTACTTTTCATCTCCATGACTTCTTTATTTTATAACTGGAAGCTTATACCTCTTAATCACCTTTATTTCACTCATACCCCCACCTATTCCCCAAGTGAATTAAGGACCATTTCCCATAGAGTTATGAAAGCCAAATTGCAGGGAGCTGCAAGAGTAGAAGAATAAAGTGTAGACACTAAATACATCTCTTATTTTTAAAAAGTTACCCCCAAAAAAATGTGTGTGAGGAGGTGGGGGCAGTAGCTTTCAGAAGAATCAGAACTCAGGAAGATTTATTTAGGCATTGAAAACAAGCATGCTTGATGAATAAAGGAAAGGGCCAAGTGGAAAAAGAGGAAGAAGGTGAAGAAACGATAAAGGATAAATATAAATGAGTGAGGCAGGAAGCAAGAGAAAGAATATGAGAGGCAACATATAATCTTCTGCAATATTCCAGGCATACCATGGATCAGGAAAGAAGGAAGCTACCTTGGCAAATTTCTCAACTTCCCTACCCTCCTTTCTCTCTAGGCTACACTTAAAACTGCTTGCTGCTCAGTAATGCCTGTGTGGTCCACTCAACATACTCATAAGTCAACAACTCATTCTTTCCAAAACTTATTTTCTGTCACGATTTTCATATTTCATCTAACCACACCTTCCTCCTCGGACTGGTAAATAAGGCCCTGTATCTGCATGTGGCACACCAGGAGTAATCAAGGTTAATAAGAAAATACAGGACTTCAGTTAGATCGTTAGTATCCCACAGCTCCTAGAGACTAAGCCCTATGATTTATCCATCTGGTCTCTAACAACTCCCAAAGAGCCTGTTTCCAATAGTCTGAAGCCTAGACTCTCTGCTATGGAGCTTCATAACGAATGTAGACTTCAGCCTAAACCTTCCAGAAGCTGGAATCTTTCCCATTGACTTGAGCTGTCTTGAAAATGCAAACCATATAGATCTTGGCCGCTGCTTGAAGGGCTTGAGTGCCTATCCAGTCCACCAGTGGAAAGATTAACTTGGCAGAATTATGGGCAGCTGAATCCACATATCTTTTGTCTCTGATACCTTTGGTCACCTCCAAAATCTATGAAGCCTCAGGTCTTCTGATCATTCTCTGCCACATTCACTTTTCCATAATGCCCTATGCATTCTTACTACCATTCCAAACTTTCAATGATTCTCACTCCAAAAACTTTCTCATGAGTACCTAAGAACTCCCTTTTCAATGGTTACAAACTTCCCATATTCTCATCCTCTTTTTGGAGATTCCCTCCATTTCCTTGTTGAAACTGAAAGCCAGGGCTCTCCCCAAAGACTCAGCTTCATCTAAAATCTTCTTAAGTGGAGGGAATACTCTTTTCCACACTTCTTCAGTTCCTCCTGCTACTTTCAGGACACTGTTCTTCAATCTTTTTGGAAAAAAAAACCACCCCACTGATGTTCATGCCATCAGCTCATTATGGAAGATTGAAATTCAGCCTCACCTTCAGTTATGCTATATGCTCATTTATTTATTTTACATGGAAAATAGCCTTTACACAAAAAGCCTTTAGACAATGTTCTTGGTTCTAAAATAATCTGCATCATATTTTATACTGGCCTAGTAATTAAAACTAGATCAGTGCAGTCATAATAAGCAGGTTAATTATCCCAAGAATGATGAGTAAGTTTAACCTCCAGTGGTTATCAGTGTTAAACACAACCTTCATAGATTACAGAAATTCAGTCACCATGGTTTACAATTTTAAGTCAACAAATCCTGCTTTCTAGGCAAACATCTTAACAAATGTACATTGTTAACATTGAGAATCTCAAAGTGACAAGTGAGCAGTTCTTAGAACTATTTTTAAAAAACCTCTCTATGTTAAAGAAAACTTCTCTGCCATTTTTAGTAATTAGAACTAGACAGAAATTTAACTTCATGATAAGAATATATTGCATAAATATAGATTTACCTCAAATGTTGTGCTAGCTGGTATGTAACTCTTCCCCAAACTTCATTTTTTCCTAAGTAAAAGCTAATGGCTAAGCTAGTGCATTGTCTGCACAAACTACTTGTATCCATAGTTTCTTTCTTAACATTTTCCATTAAGAGGTTCTAAGGACTTAGAGAATAATTTTATACAGCTTGAATCAAATTAATGCAACAATTATTCATTTTAATTTCCAGAAGTTAAACTGCTCTTTCCCCTTCCTCATTGCTGTCTTCTACCAAACCCCTGATGCTCCCCTTAATCCATTTAAAACATTAATACAAGCATCACTGATTTATTGTGTGGCCACAAATCTGCCATTATCCTCAATACTATATTGGCCCTAATTATTACTATATTGGCCCTGAATTGTGTCCACCTAAAATTTATATGTTGAAGTCCTAACACTCACTATCTCAGAATGTGGCTATATTAGAAAATAGGGTCTTTAAAGAGGTATGTAAGGTTAAATGAGGTCATTAGGGTGAGTCCTAATCCAATATGACTGGTGCTTTTACAAGGAGATTAGGACACAGACATACATAGAAAGAAAATCATGTGAAGATGCAGGGACAAGACAGCCATCTACAAGCCAAGAAGAGAAGCCGCAGAAGAAGCCAACCTTGTTTACACCTTTATCTCAGACTTTTAGCCTCCAAGATCATGAGGAAATATATTTCTGTGATTTAAGCCACTCAGTGTTTAGCATTTTGTTATGGCAGCCCTATTAAGCTAATACACACAGTATTTACTATGTGCCAGGCATTGTTCTAAGTGATTTACTTTTATTAACTCATTTAATCATTACAGCATCTGTGTGAAATTGGTAGATGAGGAAAGTGAGGTACCGGGAAATGAAATAACGTGCTAATCTTACACAGGTTAGGAGACTCAGAAGCCAATTGTCCAATTGAAGTCAGGTTGTTCAATTACCCATATTCTGCTTTACTGAGTGACATCATTATTCATCTAGATATTTAGCCCCTCAATTTCATGACCTCGAGTCCACCTCTGGCTACTATTCTATTATTCTTCTCCCATCCAGTGCCAAAGAACTTTAAAAGTTATTCTCACTAGAATGTCTCCATTGTCTTCAGTGTTACTCTTTAATCCACTGCAGTATGATTCCCATGCCTACTATGTATCTGAATCAGCCACTATTAAGGTTATTTGCAACCTTTTTTTTTGCTCAGTTACAATGAAAAGCTTTCATTTTATTTGTTTTTGTAATTTTTTTAATGTTTATTTATTTTTGAGACAGAGAGAGAGACAGAACGTGAGCAGGGGAGGGGAGTGATAGAGGGAGACACAGAATCTGAAGCAGACTTCAGGTTCTCAGCTGTCAGCACAGACCCCACTGCGGATTTCGAACCCACGAACTAAGATCATGACCTGAGCCGAAGTTGGATGCTCAACTAACTGAGCCACCCAGGCACTCCATTGTTTTTGTAACTTTCAATAGGAACTATATACACATGAAATAATGTTCTAAAAGTTCAAAAAGGCAGAGTAAAAAGGAAGTCTCTGTCTCCAACTCATATTTTCTAGCTTAGTTCCCTTCTCAAGAAACAACAGCTATCGCCAGGTTTTTTTGTTGGTTTCCTTCTAGAGACATTTTATGCAAAAATGAGTAAAATAGTCTTAAAGGTATTTTTAATTTCATGCAAAAATGAGTAAAATAGTATTAAAGGTATTTTAAAATCATAAATTGGAGCATATGAAAAACACTGTTCTGTTCTTCTGATGTTTTCAAATAATGACAGATATTAGAGCTCTTTCCATATCATTACATAGAGAGGTCACCCATTTCTTTGAACAAGTGCATAGTATTCTATTAATTTTATGACATGTATGTATCAAAGTTTATTTAACCTATTCTCTATGACACTTATTTTGTTTTAGTATTCACAATCAATGCTGCAATACATTTCCTCTAACACATATGTCAAGAATATGTTGAATATGTAGAGGTAGAATTGCTGAGTCAAAGCAATTTTTGATAGATGCTGCCACATTGAGCTCCATAGCTGTTGTACCAATTTATGCCCCCACCAGTAATGTTTGAGGGGACATTTCTTGATGACCTCTCCAACGCGGTGTATCAATTGTGTCTCCTTGAAGTTTTAATTTGCATTTTAAAATTTTTAAGTATTTAAGCATTTTTCTGTATATTTAAAAGTCATGTATGTTTGCTTTGAACTGGCAGTTGCTAGCAATGGACACTTTTTGAACTTTATCTCATATGACTCCTGTTTAGAGGTTGAATGATGTTAACCACTGCTTTCTTTTGGATGCGCTCTCTTTTCTTGTTCTCTGGCACCTACTGGTGCAGTTTCCCTTTTTGCTCCTTGACATCTTCTCAGTGCCTCCTGTGGAGTTCTTTCCTTTTGCTTACGTCTTAAATGCTGTTTCTCTGGGCTCTCTATTATACATGATGAGAAATAGGGTGAAGCAAATGAGGTGCCTAGGGAACAAACTAAGGAGGCGCTCGCTCTCAGGATCATGCAAATGTGGAGTCAAGATTTGTACAACTCTGAATGTGAGTGCATGGAGGGTTATATAACCATAACAGTATGCATGTCCTGGCAATTGTTTGGAATTTCTTCCCTTCTTCTTGTTGTCTTGAATATTTCCTTAAAACTGTTTTGTTGTTGTTTGCTTTAAGCAATAATCACTTTCGATATTAAGGAGAAAATGAGAAATTTAGTTTCCTCCGAACTAAGAGTTATATAACTCTAGGTGAGTCACTGTTCCATAGTAAAGGAGGGAAGTCTCAAAGCTTATTACAGGTTGTCAAGAGTGGCAATAGGTGAGGATGATAACACAATTCCTCTTCCCTTTCCGTTTGTGAGAAAGGGAACATATTATGATATGATATGGCACATAAATTTGAAATAATTTAATTCTTGAGTGTGGGTTTGCTAAAGAGCTCAGAATATACATTTACTAATTACCATATTATGTCATGTGGTTTTCTAATGTTGTATGTTAAGGATATGTTTCAAATAGTAGTTTCCTTGCATTGTTTCTGAACACTACAGGTTCTATGGTTAATAGTCAAAGCTGATACAGAAGAAGAAAATAATTGTTCTAAAATCTCTCAAGGGATTTTGAGAGTGGAAGCTTACATTCAGTTTGTCTGTGATCAAAATAGCATCAGATTGAAAACTATGTATGGGACTGAATACAAATCATTAAGATGGTTTCTGGAATTTTTCTCTATTTTATAGGTTTGGACTCTAAAGGATAATATTTATGCTGCTGTTATATTTTCTTAGGCAGCAGAATGATTAAAATTTGGACAAGTTGTAATAATTTTGCTCAGACAATAAAATTAAAAGGGTCATATTTTCAATGACTTTGATAACAAAATTGTCAGATTAGACCATATATTTCATTTTTTGTGCCTTCTATAAAATATGGTTTCTAAAATCCAAATAGCAATTGGTTAATATTTAAAAATTAGTTACTATCTATCATAAAGCATTTTTATAATTTTATACCTTGAACACCTTTTGGTATTTTTATCACTAGTCATTAGCTACTAAAATCCATTGCTTAATTTAATCCTGATTCTCTCTCCAAGGCTGTAAAAACAAATACAAGGTGAATATTTTCTTTGAGTCATATGGCTTCCAGGCCATATACATGCACATGACTCTGCTTTTTTCAGAGTTTCCAAGATGTTTGATTTGAAAATTTTTTGTAAGTGTGTTTACTTCCTTTTAAAATCTTCTCATTTCTGAGGGAGAAGCCAAGATGGTGGTACAGTTTGGAAGTTTTTTTTGTGTCTTGCATCCATGAAATACAGCCAGATCAACATTAAACCAGCCAGCACATAGAAAATGGACTTGAGGATTAACATAACAATCTGCACAACCTGAACCACAGAACTCAGCAGGTATATGGCATGGAGAGGTCTACTGGGGAAGAGAGAAGCTGAGGAGGACAGGGAGTTGTTTTTGCCTGCAGAGAGAGGATGGAGACGGGGGTAGAGTATGGGAAAAGCACCCACCATACATAAAAGCAGCTAGAGAGAAAGAGGAAAAGTGGAGAAAGCTGCAGGGACTAAACTAAAAAGGGAGAAAGAAGAGAGGGTTTAAATTCCATTAAGACTCTATATACAGGGGGAGCACAGAGTCTGAAACTCCACAGCTCAATACCTGGTGGTGCTCTGGTGAGAAGGGCAAATCCCCACGAGCATAGTGAAGTCCAGGGGTCCTTGGGCCATATGGGAAGAGGCAGTTCCCCTGCTAGGAGGACATTTGGTAGAGGCTGTGTCCCCCCCCCCACAGACAAAGGCCCCAGGGGACCCCAGAGAACAGCCACATTCACTGGTGCTGGAACAAGGTGGTTAAGTGTAAATGCTAATGCTACATGATTGCATGAACTTTTCTGGGGCGGACTGGCACACAGCCGCAGTCTCTAGGCATTGGCAGCAGCATGGTCCCAGAAACATTCCTGGGTGCAGCCGGCACCCAGCCATTGCTTGGTGAGACCTTTCCACAGACAGTCACAACAGGTCAAAGCTGCAGTCCCTCAGAAGTAGTGGGTTGGAAAAAACAGCCACATCTGAGATAAAAGTCAGGAGGGAGGTGCTGCTTGGCAACTTGACAGCTTGGTCATGGACAGTGAAAAGCGGTGGGTAGACAAAAGCTGGAGACAAAGGATGTGCGCACGATTGCTGATTGGGGAGAACAGGGTTCCCATACTAGAGACTGGGTAGCTGGGTGACTCCATATTCACCCCTCCCGTGCATGCGCATACACACTTGTAAGTGCCACAACGATCCACCCCAGTAAGCTAGGCAGCACCATGTAGTGGAGAATGGAGCTGTTACACTAAGCCCTGCCCAACTGGGCTGACCACGCTCTTCAGGAACACCACAAGTCTCTCCATCTGCTTAGTTTACAGACTATGAAATGCTTCATAGTTTGACTTCTAGGGGAAAATGATGTAATTTCAATCGTATTTCAGTCTGTTCGCTAGTCCATCTATTAAATTTTCTTTTTTTTCTTTTTTGTTTCTTTTCTTTTTCTTGAATACAGAAAGAGAAAAAATGTATTTTTATTTTCAATTTTTATTAAAAATATTTTTTAATTTTTTTCTACTATATTTTTTGCTTTTGTGTAAATTTTTCAAAATTCTATATTACTTCCATCATTTACTTTTATTCTATTTCACTGTATTCATTTTTTCAAATTTTCATACATTTTCGTTTTTTATTCTCTTTTTTTCTAATCTATCAAGCTCCTTTCAACAGCTAGACCAAAACACACCTAGGGTCTAGCATCATTTATTTGATTTTGTGTGTGTGTTGTTTTTAATTTTTTAATTTTAATTTCTTTACCTCATTAATTCCTTTTCTTCCTTCAAAATGACAAAACGAAGGAATTAACCCCAAAAGAAAGAGCAGGAAGAAACGACAGCCAGGGACTTAACCAAAACAGATACAAACAAGATGTCTGAACTAGAATTTAGAATCACGATAGTAAAAATACTAGCTGGGGTCCCAGATAGATTAGAATCCCTTTCTGCAGAGATAAAAGAAGTAAAAGTGAGTCAGGGTGAAATAAAAAATGCTATAACTGAGCTGCAATCTCAAATAGATGCCACAGCAGCAAGGATGGATGAGGCAGAGCAGCAAATCAGCGATATAGAGGAAAAACTTATGGAGAATAATGAAGCAGAAAAAAAAGAGTGACATTAAGGCAAAAGAGCTTGATTTAAGAATTAGAGAAATCACCGACTCATTGAAAAGGAACAACATTGGAATCATAGGGGTCCCAGAAGATGAAGAGAGAGAAAAAGAGGTAGAAGGATTATGTGAGCAAATCAAAGCAGAAAACATTCCTAACCTGGGGTAAGACACAGACATCAGAATCTTGGAAGCACAGAGAACTCCCATTAGATTCAACAAAACTGATCACCAACAAGGGATATCATAGTCAAATTCAAAAAATACTCAGGCAAGGAAAGAATCATGAAAGTAGAAAGGGAAAAAAGTCCTTAACCTATAAGGGAGGACAGATCAGGTTTTCAGCACACATATCCACAGAAACTTGGCAGGCCAGAAAGGAGTGGCAGGATATATTCAATGTGCTGAAATGGAAAAATATGCATCCAAGAATTCTTTATCAAGCAAGGCTCTCATTTAAAATAGAAGGAGAGATGAAAAGTTTCCCAGACAAACAAAAATTAAAGGAGTGTGACCACTAAACCAGCCCTGCAAGAAATTTTAAGGGGGACTCTCTCAGGGGAGAAAAGATGAAAAAAATAAATAAATAAAGACCAAAAGCAACAAAGACTAGAAAGAACCAGAGAACACCACCAGACACTCCAACTCTACAAGAAACATAATAACAATAAATTCATATCTTTCAGTACTCATTCTAAACATCAATGGACTAAATGCTCCAATGAAATGACATAGGGTAACAGAATGGATAAGAAAACAAGATCCATCTATATGCTGTTTACAAGAGACCTGCTTTAGACCTAAAGACACGTTCAGATTGAAAGTAAGGGGATGGAGATTATCATGCTAATGGTCGACAAAAGAAAGCTGGAGTAGCCATACTTGTATCAGACAATCTAGACTTTAGAGACTGTAACAAGAGATGAAGAAGGGCATTATATCATAATTAAGGGGTCTATCCACCAAAAAGACCTAACGATTGTAAATATTTATGCTCCAAATGTGGAAGCACCCAAATATACAAATCAACTAATCACAATCATAAAGAAACTCATTGATAATAATATCACAATAGTAGGGAATTTCAACACCCCACTTACAGCAATGGACAGATCATCTAATTAGAAAATCAACAAGGAAACAATGGCTTTGAATGACATACTGGACCAGATGGACTTAACAGTTATATTCAGAACATTTCATCCTAAAGCAGTGGAATATACATTCTTCTCCAGTGCACATGGAACGTTCTCCAGAATAGATCACATACTGGGACACAAATCATCCCTCGACAAGTCCAAAAAGATTGAAATCATACCGTGCATATTTTCAGATCACAAAGCAATGAAACTCGAAATCAACCACAAGAAACAATTTTGAATGGTAACAAATTCTTGGAGACTAAAGAACATCCCACCAAAGAATGAATGGGCTAATCAAGAAGTTAAAGAGGAAATTAAAAATTACATGGAAGCCAATGAAGATGATAACACCACAGCCCAAAACCTCTGAGATACAGCAAAGAGGGTCATAAGAGGAAAGTATATAGCAATCCAGGCCTTCCTAAAGAAGGAAGAAAAGTCTCAGACACACAACCTAAACTTATACCTTAAAAAGCTGGAAAAAGAACAGCAAATAAAACCCCAAACCAGCAGAAGACAGGAAATAATAAAGATTAGAACAGAAATCAATGCTATCAAAACCAAAAAAAAAAAAAAAAACCCACCAGTAGAACATATCAATGAAACCAGAAGCTAGTTCTTTGAAATAATTAATAAAGTTGATAAACCACTAGCCAGTCTGATCAAAAAGAAAAAGGAAAAGATCCAAATAAATAAAATCAAGAATGAAAGAGGAGAGATCATAACCAACACAGCAGAAATAAAAACAATAATAAGAGAATATTATGAGCAATTATATGCCAATAAAATGGGCAATCTGGAAGAAGTGGAAAAATTCCTGGAAACATATAAACTACCAACACTGAAACAGGAAGCAATAGAAAATTTGAACAGATCCATAACCAGTAAAGAAATCGAATTAGTCATCAAAAATCTCCCCCCAAAAAAAAGAGTAGAGGGCCAGATGGCTTTATAGGGGAATTCTACCAAACATTTAAGGAACAGTCAACACCTATTCTCTTGAAACTATTCCAAAAAAACAGAAATGGAATGAAAACTTCCAAACTCTTTCTATGAAGCCAGCATTACCTTGATTGCAAAACCAGACCAAGACCCCATTAAAAAGGAGAACTACAGACCAATTTCCCGGATGAACATGGATGCAAAAATCCTCAAGAAGATATTAGCCAACCAGAGCCAATAATAGATTTAAAAATTATTCACTACAACCAAGGGGGTATGCAGGGCTTGTTTATCATTTGCAAAACAATCACTGTGATTCAACACATCAATAAAAGAAAGGACAAGAACCACAGGATCCTCTCAACAGATGCAGAGAAAGCATTTGACAAAATACAGCACCTTTCTTGAGAGAAATCATCAAGAAAGTAGGGTTAGAAGGATCATACCTCAAGATCATGAAAGTCATATATGAAAGGCCCAACACTGATATCATCCTCAACGGGGAAAACCTGAGAGTTTCCCCCCTAAGGTCAAGAGCAATATAGGGATGTCCACTCTAGATACTGCTTTCAATATAGTATTGGAAGTCTTAGCTTCAGCAATGAGACGCCAGAAAAATAAAAGGCACCTAAATTGTCCAGGAAGAGGTGAAACTTTCACTCTTCGCAGATGACATGATACTCTATATGGAAAATCCAAAACATTCCACCAAAAAACTGCGAGAACTGATCCATGAATTCAGCAAAGTTGCAGGATATAAAATCAATGCACAGAAATCAGTTGCATTCCTATACACCAACAATGAAGCAAGGAAAGAGAAATCAAGGAATTGATCCCATTTACAATTTCACCAAAAACCATAAAATACCTAGGAATAAATCTAACCAAAGAGGTGAAAAATCTATATGCTGAAAACTATAGAAAGCTTATGAAAGAAATTGAAGAAGACAAAAAAAAAAAAGGAAAAATATTCTATGCTCCTGGATAGGAAGAACAAATACTGTTAACATGTCAATACTACTCAAAGTTATCTACATATTCAATGCAATACCTTTTAAAAATAACACAAGCATTCTTCACAGAGCTAGAACAAACAATCCTAAAATTTGTACGGAACCACAAAAGACCCCACATAGCCAAAGCAATCTTGAAAAAGAAAACCAAAGAAGGAGGCATCACAATCCTAGACTTCAAGATGTATTACAAAGCTATAATCATCAAGGCAGTATGGTACTGGCACAAAAACAGACTTTCAGATCAATGGAACAGAATAGAGAACCAAGAAATGATCCCACAAACATATGGCTAACTCTTCTTTGACGAAGCAGGAAAGAATATCCAATGGAACAAAGACAGTCTCTTCAGCAAGTGGTGCTGGGAAAACTGGACAGTGACGTGCAGAAAAATGAGCCTGGACAACTTTCTTAACACTGTACACAAAAATAAACTCAAAATGGATGAAAGACCTAAATGTAAGATAGGAATCCATCAAAATTCTTGAGAAAAAAGCAGGCAAAAACCTCTTTGACCTTGGCTGCAGCAAGCAACTTCTTATTCAACACATCTCCAGAGACCAGGGAAACAAAAGCAAAAATGGGCAATTGGGACCTCATCAAGATAAAAAGCTTCTGCACAGCAAAGGAAAAAATCAGCAAAACTAAAAGGTAACCGAAAGAATGGGAGAAGATATTTGCAAACCACATAGCAGATAAAGGGTTAGCATCCAAAATCTATGAAGAACTTACCAAGATCAACATCTGAAAAAACAAATAATCCAGTGAAGAAGTGGTCTAAAGATATGAACAGACACTTATCCAAAGAAGACATCCAGATGGCCAAACAACACCTGAAAAAATGCTCAACATCACTCATCATCAGGGAAATACAAATCAAAACCACAATAAGATACCACCTCAAACCTGTGAGAATGGTAACATTAACAACTCAGGCAACAACAGATGTTGGCGAGGATGCAAAGAGAGAGGATCTCTTTTGCACTGCTGGTGGGAATGCAAACTGATACACTCACTCTGGAAAACAATATGGAGGTTCCTCAAAAAATTAAAAATAGAACTACCATATGACCCAGCAATTGTGCTACTAGGTATTTATCTAAGGTATGCTGTTTCGAAGGGGCACATGCACCCCACTATTTATAGCAGCACTATCAACAATAGCCAAAGTATGGAAAGAGCCCAAATGTCCATCGGTGGATGAATGGATAAAGAAGATGTGGTATATATACACAATGGAGTATTACTCAGCAATCAAAAAGAATGAAATCTTGCTGTTTGCAACTATGTGAATGGAACTAGAGGGTAATATGCTAAGTGAAATTAGTCAGTTAGAGAAAGACAAATACCATATGACTTCACTCATATGAGGACTTTAAGACACAGAACAGATGAACATAAGGGAAGGGAAGCAAAAATAATATAAAAACAGGGAAGGGGGACAATACATAAGAGACTCTTAAATATGCAGAACAAACAGAGGTTTACTGGAGGGGTTGTGGGAGGGGGATGGGCTAAATAGGTAAGGGTCATTAAGGAATGTACTCTTAAAATCATTGTTGCACTATATCCAACTAATTTGGATGTAAATTAAAAAATAAAAATAAAATAAAATCTTTTCAATTCTGCGAGTTTATCTTGTATAATTTGACTTACTATAAATAATTTTCATAACATTCTTTATTTCATGGGTACACTATCTTATTTCTCTAAAGATATTTACCCAATTCCGAAAAGAATTTGAATATAGAAATCAGAACATCAAGTTGTACACGTTAAATATATATAATTTTATCTGTTAATTATACCTCAATAGAGCTGAAAAAAATGTGCTAAGACAGTTTAATACTTATACGGAAAAATAATAAAATTGGATCTTTCCACAAATAGTTCCCATACCTTAAGAACTTAAAACTGAAAGGCCAAAATCTTACACTAAAAAATAAAAGATTTCAAAAAATAAAAAAGAATTTGAATATTAAAGAGATAGACCAAAACCAACAAATAAGAAAATGCAACCAGATAAAAGCATATACTATGCAAATACAAGTTCAACATGAAATAATAATGATAATAATAATGAAAATAAACATCAAAAATAATAAGAATTTTAAAAAGAATTCAATGGATGATTATTTTAATGTTCATTTATTTTTGAGAGAAATAGGTAGAACGCTAGTGGGGGAGGGACAGAGAGAGAAGGAGACACAGAACCCAAAGCAGGCTCCAGGCTCTTAGCTGGCAGCACAGAGCCCAACATGTGGCTCAAACTCATGAACTGCAAAATCACAACCTGAGCCAGAGTAGAAGGCCCAACTGACTGAGCCGCCCAGGTGTCCCTTCATAGATGATTTAATAGCATATTATACACAACTGAAAAGATAACAATAAACTGTTAGATAGATGAGAAGAAAATATCCAGACTGAAGCATGGAGAACAGAAGTATAAAACTTACAGACAAGAGCAGAAGAGATATATGAAACACAATGAAATAGTCTGACTTTTCATTGATTTCATTTTCAATTAATAAGTATGATTTAAGTTCCAGAAGGAGAAGAGAAAGCAGATAGAGCAGGAACAGTGTTTGAAAAGATGATTTTTGAAAGCAGATAAAAGACATCAGATTATATATTCAAAAAGCTACTTAAGTCCATAGCAGGAAAAATACAAAGAAATCATACTGAAGAATATAATAGTAAATCTGCTGAAAACCAAAATCCGTGAAAGCATAATGTTTGATGTGACTTCAAATATCATTAGAATTAAAATATATAACAACAAAAAAGGTGAAAAGGGGGTGAATGAAGTAAAGGAGTTCCATGGTCTTTTCATTTTGGGGGAAATGGTATCACTTTTCATTAGATGTTAGTAAGTCAAGAATGTACGTTGTAATTTCTAGGGTAAACACTACAGAATATGAGAATAATACATTGCTAAAAAGCAACAAAAGAAAAGAATAAAAATAACACAAAAGAAGGTGGGAAAGAGAAAAAAACATCCAAGAGATAAGAAAGATTAGAGGCTTAGGCTCATGTGGCCATCTTCTCTGGAAGCTGAGCTTGCTTTTGATGGAAATCTCTGATACGACTTTTTTCCTTTCTTAACAAAGTTTTTTTTTTAACCTCATATTGTCTCTAGAACATTTGTATAGTTACATAATTATTAGATTATAGTTATTTGATATTTATTGGTAGTTTTTCTTTGAGTACCCATCATACTCAAGTTTTAAAAGACAGTATTGGAAAATAATTTTTACATTTTAACTATATACTTTTTTTGAAAACTGATTTACTTTTACTTTAAAAGGATTTTTTAGGACCCAACTGTTACCTGAAGCTGAAGGTATGCTTTTTGAGGTTCCCATGTAGGCCAAGTATTCATAAAATTATCCCTCATATAGTCTAGTTCAGGTTTATTTTATTTTCTACATTCTGACATTTCCCTATCAGTATTCTATAAGCTCCGACAGAACTTACAGAAATGGCTTCTCTAATTGGAATTTATATTTTTACTGGTAACCCTGTAAAAGATGTATTTAAAATAGTTCTTTAAGATCTGAAAAAAAATTTCCTTATGGTTGTAACTTTCTTTTATTTTATTAAAAAAATTTTTTTTAATGTTTATTTTTTAGAGAGAGAGAGGGAGAGAGACAGAGTATGAGCACTGGCAGGTCAGAGAGAGAGAGAGGAAGACACAGAATCTGAAGCTGGCTCCAGGCTCTGAGCTGTCAGCACAGAGCCCGACGCGGGGCTCGAACTCAGGAATTGTGAGATCATGACCTGAGCCAAAGTTGGAGGCTTAACTGACTGAGCTACCCAGGCGCCCCCCTTTTTTTTAAAAAAATTTTTTTTGTAATGTTTATTTATTTTCCTTATGGTTGTAACTTTCTAAGGATTTCACATGTACTCAAAACTTATACAGCTGTTTTATTATAATTACTCTGTAAAAACAGGTGTATATAGTATGGAGTCATCTGTTTTACCCACATAGCTACAAAACAATAAAAATTGTTATTTGTAATAATGACCCTGAGGTTATTTTGAAGAAAAAAGTTAAAAAGTGTTATTTTTGGTTTTAGTACTCAATGTATTTTGTTGTAGGATAATTATTTTAAAATTGATAACCCAGGATGTAAATATTATGCCAAAGCACTTGATTCTCAGATCACATTCTATACCATGGATTGTACTGTACTATCATTTGCAGTTCTTTTTGAGGTGCTGGCAAAAAGGAGCCTATTTTTTTAACCTTGGGAATCTCCTATTTATCCAAATACCATAAAAACCATCTCCGTAACTTAGGATAGGATTGATATTCAGTCATACACTATATAGGGTTTTATTGACTGTTAAAATAGTGAAACATTGCCCTACTGCTTAGTAAATGACCTTGGCCCAGAAACCAGCTGTGGTCCCTCCACAACTTCCCTGGACCTACCATTCTTGACATCTTTCAGGATCCTATTCCAAACTTTGTGTTGTTGCTGTAGGTAAATGTTTTAGTAACTTCCTATGTAAGGATGTTAATGTTACTCAAGATAGATTATAAACCACTTTTAGCCTTTCAGGTAAGTATATATAACAACAGGAGGCACCTGGAGACTTCCCCCAGGGTTCTACATCCTCTTTCAAATTATAGATACATTTTTCAATGTAACTTTTTGTACAAGTCCTAATGATTGACTCGATCATGCAGTTGGTTTGTAACTTTGGAAATGATAATTTTGGTTTAGTAAATCATTATAATTTGTATTCCTCCAGAAGTACGAGGATTCTGGCACAAGTAGTTTATTTGGAAGGTGGCCTTGGAAAACACCAAAAAGGAGTAGGGAAGTGGGACAGGGAAGGAAAGACAGCCAATAGAGTGTTTTTTATCAAGCAAGATGCCATTATGAGAAACTAGTTCTTCATTCTATAGAAGAACTCTGGAAGGCATAGGAGATACCCCTTAGAGTCATTCCACCTAAGGTATTAGAGATCTGGGGAATAAATATCCCAAGTCCTATTTGTCATGGTTTGAGGACTTCTCCAAGGGGCATTAAGACTTTATATTTCTGATCTTCTTTACAGTAGATAGAACTGGCCTAAACTGCTAGAGAAAGCTCGCTGGCAAAGAGATGCAGGTGCCGCTAATGGAATTCATTCAGGCAGGATTACACTAAAAGAATAAGGTCCAAAAACACTGGCTAATCTAGACGTTAGCCAAGAGATGCTCATAGCAAACCCCTACGGGCTCTCTGATTACCACTTTACCTTAGTCCCAAGATGAAGAAGTGCGTTGAGGACTGATCAACTTCAAGGGGTTCGATTTCTCATCCAGACACATTTTCTATGGTGTGAAACCTTAGGAGAACAGAAATAAATTAACTTGCATTGGAGTAATATGTCCCTCATATTTTAAAATAATTTCCTTCTAAAAAACAAAAATAATTTTCTTCTAGGTATCTTGGCAGAAGTGGATTGGGGCTGCATTTCTGTTGGGGGAAATGTCAACCATCATTTTGTTTTTGGATACCCATTTCAGCTCTTCAAAAGCATTTTCTTCCTTAAAGCAGTAGGGGTCATGGGGACTAAAGATGGTACCACTTGGGAAAAGACTTAGTCATTTCTTTCTCTCTTTGAATCTCTTTACCACCCCCCATCTCCTTGTTGTGGGGAAGGGATGAGGATAAGAAGCCTGCATCGCTTTGCTAGACAGCTTAGGAGCAGCAGCCCCACTCTGGAAAAGTCTGGAGTAAACTATCTATACAAACTCTTTCTAGATATTGGGGCACTCTGTTCGTCTAGATCTGTGCTCTTAAGTTTGTCATTTTTTTAATATTGCCATCCAATTGCTAGTTTGTGATTTGGCTATGATCTTTTTGGAAAATTAAAAAAGTAAATCATTTGAACTACTTTGACTTTAGCCCTTTTGTTGACTTTTAGCTGAGATAAAATAATATGAAAAGGAACTAGTAGTAGTAGTAGTAGTAGTAGTAGTAGTAGTAGTAGTAGTAATAGTAATAGTAGTAGTAGTAGTAGTAGCAGCAGCAGCAGCAGTAGTATAGTGTTAATTTATTGTGCCCTAACTCTGTGGTCCAGTGGTATGTGGCTTAGACAGATTTGCTCATTTGATCCTTATAAAAACTCTCTGATGTAGCTACTACTATTATATTCATATTATAGATGACTGCTTCAATGGGTCTACCAGATCTCTCCAATCAAAGGAAAACCTTTCTCTTCACAATTACCAAGTAATCCAAGGTTGGAGGAGGATTTTGGCACCATCCAAATATTTTGCTCCCCCAGTAACCCTTCACCCAGTAGCCTTAACATTCTTGGACCAACCAATTATTACATTATGGTTGCAAAAAAGTGATTGGTTATTTTTGTCAGTCCTTCTACATTTATTAGCTGACATCCTTCAGTAGAAAAGAGCATTTCTTTTTTCCCACCATTTTCTTTTCCTTGAACAATGGTTGGACCCATGGAATTTATATATTTAGCATTGTAATAATTCATGGCCATTATTCCTTTTGATATTCAAATTATCTAAATTTACCAAGTAGGAACTCCTTCAAGTTGGCTTTTATGTCCTTGTAATACTCTGTGAGTGCTTTCTTGCTTTCTGGAATGGAAAAATATTTCAGGCTCATTCTCTAACTCTTCTTGCCCCTGACCTATAAGTATTTCTCTTTAAGCATTTCTATAAGCATTTCATTTCTCGAAGGAACTCTGTTTCCTTTCAGAGAGAAATGGTATTTAGACACCAAATCTGTGTTCACTGCCATTGAATGTGATTGTCTCCAGACTTCTTCATTGGACAGAAAAGATATTTTTTCAAAAAATAATCAATTCATTTCGATCTTCCCATTTTCATTATTCTGATGCATAACCAAAAGAAGAATTGGATTTACAGCTGTGCCTTCTGTTTTAAGCCCTTTGTGAACTCTCTTCTCTCTGTTGGCTGCTGGTGTTGCTATCTGCAGTTTTACCTCTCTCTCTTTCAGACTTACTAACACCTTTGGTTCCAGAAAAGATTTCAGTGACTGTTTTCCAGGTTGGATTTTTTTGCTGCTGTTCGTTGCCCCCATTTCAGAGCCAGTCTAGGGCTGAATACCAAATAACACTGTGCCATCTCACTACATTATATTCCTAGTTGCCAAGAGAACATCTAATTTCAAGGACATAGTTTGGCTATTCGAAAGGTGTGGAACCTTCATTAGCTTTTAGCCAGAATTGTCTTCTGTTCAAAGGCAAGATAACACCCTATTATCCTTAGGGGTTCTCTAATAAAACTTTACCTTTTCCAGACTCACCTTATCCTGCTTTTGTTTTTTGTAAACATCTTATTTGCATTTGCAAGTTCATTACCAAAAAAGGGTAAATTTAATTTAAAAATATTGGAAAGTATCTGTCCTGTTTATGGTGTTGTGTTTATTTAAACAAGGTTTATAATTTTTACAGTAATGATAATGGCAACTGGATATGCGTTAGCTCTTTTAGAGCACTTATTTAGATCCCATTGCCCTGGTAGCTTCTCTTTCTAACTTGCCTTTTCCCATGGTGACAAGAAAAGGAGTTAGATAATTATGTGTTCTCTTTCCCTAAATTTGTGGGGTTTTTTTTCTGAAGCCCAATCCACTGCTCAGAGATATTTTTCTATCTTCTTCTCACATTTATGCCATTGTCAACCAACCTCTTATCTTGTTTCCCATCAACTATCACCTCTTTCCCTCTTTAGCATGGTGGTTAAGAGCACTGTTTCTGGAGATAGTTTTTAGCTATATAGCCATAGACAGGCTAATTAATTTTTCTGTGTCTTACGTTCCTTATTTGTAAATAGGGGATAATAATGGCACCTACCTCATAATCTTGTTGTGAGGATTAATTGAAAAATATGTGTAAATAATATAAAATGATATTTAGCATTAACGAAACCTTCAATAAATGTGAGCATATTTTATTATTTATTGCATACACATCATCATGAAAAAGACTTATATCTATCTGTTTCCAGAATCAAATGCCTGTCCCTCATCCTTCCACAAATAAACTGAACAGGGTCTTACCACCTGCATCTTTCACACAGAAGGCCAAAGTGTCTGACTCAAGTAAATGAGAAGTGGGAGATGTAGGTAAGGAGGGAAGAGGGGACAATACAAGTGTATACTGTTCTCTCCCAGACGTGTTGACCTTGTTGCCTCTCTCTGTCATGTCTTTCTGGAGGTAATGTTGCTAGATAAAATACAAGACATCGAGTTTAATTTGAATTTTAGGTAAACAATAAACCATTTGCTGTTATGGACAAATTATACTTACTGTAAATATTCTTTATTTTCTATATATTATGATGTTTTGACATCTTAAAATTAAAGGCAAAACCTTTCTGGCTAGAGAGTGATTACCTTTCCCTGAGCTAGCCAATTATTAGAGATAGCAAAGGGCCTAAACAGAGCATGTTTTTAATGTGCAGACTAACCAACTGAGAGCTATACTTTCTTTATCTTGCCTGTATACTCCACAAGACCATACTACTCTGCTTTAATAATCCCAGGGCCAGATGCCAGGTAAGTAGGGAGCACCCCTATAGCCTAAAACTTGATGAAATTATTCAACCTAGCCAGTCCTCTGCCCTGCCTTGTGGAACCCCCAGTAAAGACAGTGGCCCAAACCTTTCCCTTGCTCCTGACTTCTGGTTCTTGACCATTCTCGTATCTTTCCCAATAGGACCCTGAACAGTGTGCCATGCTCCTGTCTCTAGATCTGTGAGTATAATAAAATTTGTTTTTTTCCTGAGCCCCTCCTCTGTCTCCTCTTGCCACATCTGACCCTACAATCTCATAAAAGAACACAAACATACACTAATAAATGATTTGTTGCTTATCTGAAATTCAAATTTAACTAGCTATCCTGTATTTTATTTGCTAAATCTTTTTACCCCAACAGAAAGCCCCATGACAAAGACTAATACAACAGTCTCTGTCTGAAGATGTCATGATTAGGTACAAATGGGAGCTGTAGCAGATGCTGTCAGTCTGCTGCTCTTGTCCTTGGACCTGACTGGCTAACATGCTCCAGCCCACTTCTACCTCCAATGTCTGCATGTCTGGGCCTGAGAGTTTCTTCTGAAAATAGCAAGTCAGATGAGAAATGCTGATGAAATAATTTTTACCCCTCCTCCACCTCAGTAGCCCTCAACCAATGACTGCCTGATGTTGTGGTATAATTGCCTCAGCTCCCTTGGTCTCTGGGTGGGATAATTCTGAGGCATATATTTCACAGAATTTCCCAGAGTTTTCTCTCAGGATTAAGCTTCATTTGTCCACTGTAGTGGTGGGCTTAATAATGGACCCTGTCATTCAAAATGTTGCCTTCCGTTTCCCTTATTCTTTCCTCACTATTCTATTGGTGGTACCTGTGCTTCCCAAATACACAAATGGCAATAGAATCCTGATGACAGGATTCTTGGAAATCCAATTAAGACATGAGCTCTTAGTTTCTCCTTTGTTTGCAGCATCTTCTTGATGATGTCTGTATTATGTTAGTTCATTTGGTCAATGCTACTACTTAAGTGGATTAAATATACATATTTTGTTAAAAAAAACTCTCTCCAATTGCTATATTCCGTCATAAAAGTATTCAATTTTTCATTCCTGGCTTGCATTTTAGTAATCGCCTGGTCTGCTTTTTTGACAACTAATAATCTGTTTCTTTCTCCAGGATGCCAAGAGATTGGTTTGGAATTGGATATTAAGACCAGCTCTGGCACTACACATGAAAGGTCTTCCACTGCTGCTTGTGAGGAACTCTGAGGTAGGATAATATGTAGCAAAATTACTTGCCTCTTTGAGCCGGCAAAGAATATAATTAAAATAAAAAACTGACATCTTATGTGACAGAGTCTGAGTAGGAAGCATAGCATTTATCACCTCCTGTTCACCAGCTTTTCTTTGGGGAAAAAAAGTCAGTAAGATTTTATCTTGGATGACGCCTACTCACCTGGCTTGGCTTAAACTAAAAAAACATGAAAGTGGTGGAGTGTGAAATAACATGCCAGATATACAATTTAGCCATGTTATGGCTTAAACACTAAAACTGAAATTTACTTTCCCAGAAAAGAGATGATCAGTAAATCTATACTATACATTAAAAACTAATAAAGATAGGTACAATCATTGTTAAATAAAATGGGGCATGGATATTTGTCAATGCCTAAGGGTGGGGAGAAATTGCAAGGTCTGTCCTTTAGGATTATATCAGGAGAGCTCTAAAGACTGAAATTTAATGTTATCCAGATTCTTAGGAACAAACTTACTGCATAGAGCAGTGTATATGTGAATGATGAAGCAGGTTATATAGGTGTACTGTGTTCATCTTGTAATAGATATTTTTATCTCCAATAATTATCCTTAAAAGGAAACTTCCTGAAAACACTGACCAGACCCTCCACTGAGGAGTAAGAATTAGATCTGCTGAACTCTGGAGTCTTGCAGAAGAACTTGTCTAAGAATTCAAGGTCCCTCAAATCTAGGCCTCATTGCAGACCATGGCATCCTTTCTTTCCTAAATACAGTCTCTGAGTGGGAGGTTCTCAATGTAGTACTGACGTAGGTGTGAACATTTCGTATTTAAAGTCATGGGAAGCAACTTAAATTAAATTGCCTTGAAATTTTTCAAGCTTTGAAATTTCTATTTTGGATAGTTTTAAAAGGAGGGGTGAGGAGAGAGAGAGAAACAGCTTGTTCACTGGGTAGCTTTTTGTCCACCCGCCTCAACCTGCCTGCAACCCTCTGGAAATCAACAATCATTTTATTGGCACCGGTACAAGTCTGTCAGTACTGGAGAAAATGTACTTTTTTTGTGTATGCTTTTTGTATTGGTCTTCTCTTATACCAAGTAGAGTCACTGCCATCAATAAGAGAAGCTATATTTACAAAACCATGTTCCCTTGCAAGCTTGCTTGTACAATCTGCTCCTGAACATTCCATCTGGCATGGATTGAAGAGACTCAAGACATGAGCTTAAAGCAATACTTTTTTTTTGAATCAGAGATTCATGTTCTGAGGAGTGAAAGGAATAGATTCCACTCCTATTTCTAAAAAGTTTTCAGAATTCCTTGATTTAGGTTATTGATTTGAATTGATTTTGGCGTACAGAAAAGCAGGAATGAAGATAGATAAACTAAAGGAAAATGGTTCTGAGCTGAAACTGGCCATCTACCCATGTATAAAGGATGTTTTTCAAAAACCATATTTGCCAAACCTAAGTATTAGGTGGGTTACTTTTTTATATCTTGATTCTGCTTGTTGCTTTTGTTTATGTTGATTGGTAGATGCAGACTGGTTTAGTTTCCCTAAGTAAATCTATAACATTCATTTAAAAAGTGAATAGCAGCACTATAATGCTTGGCAAGTAGTGGGTGCTAAATGAATATTTGTTGAATGAAAGAACATTTTACATTTTAGTAGCATTATGCAGTTTTTCAAGCTCTGCAATAATCATTGTTTTATTTGCTTCTCACAAGTAGCTAGAAAAGAAACTTGAGGATCACTGATTCTATAGCCATGACTAAAGCCACCCAACTGGCAAATGGATGAGTTAGTATTTAAACTCAGATTATATAAATGAAGGATCGTACCTTGACTCCTCCAGGCATGGAAGCATGGATACAAGGCACTTTTGGGGAAGAACTAGCTCATTTTGATGTCAGTTAGGGCATGTAATTTAAAGAGATAATAGTATGGAATGGTAAATTTGGACCACTTCTAGAGGGTCTTGAGTGGTAAGCTAATGTGTTTGGACTATACTCCAAAGGAAGTGGGAAACCATTGGAAGTTTTTGAGCAAGGGATTAGTATTATCCTTTAGGCAGATTATCTTTTTCCATGATGGACTGGAGCAAGACAAGAGCAGCAGAAAACAGAGATGTTTCCTCCTCAGAAACAGAAAAAAATAGAAGTAAAGATACTGAGTTTAAAGTGAGAGAGGGAAAGTTAGGATGCTGTGCTCAAAGGTATTGGGCTTTGTAGTCTCAAGGTATGATTCCTAATGTGGGAGGAATTAGGATAGGATTTAAACTTTATGGAGGTACTTAAGAACTTCTCAGTATCAGAAAATAAAAGAGCCTCTAGACAGCAGGTAAGGCTTGCCTGAGACTAGATGCCATGATTTGTGGTGGACCCAAGTGACAAAGTGTCGAGTCTTTTAGCAATACGGTCACAGTAGAGTTGGAAAACCAGAAAACAGAGATTAGGAAATAAGGCATTACACATTTGGGGATTTTGCACCTAGGGCATGTTCAGTTAAAGTTGTTAACTAAAAATTAGGGTGAAAAGGTAGAAGAATTGGAAAGGATAGAAGAGCAGGAAATATCAGACTCATTATATGTGAGGATGTAGAACAGGGAATTGTAGAGCTAAAGGAGGAGATTTGAGGGTTTGGGTTCTTAGATATTTGTTGAGAAATGACATTTTCAGAAGTACAGTGAGTGACTAAAATGCAATGGAGATGGAGGTTACTGTGGTTTAGAAAACCAGTGTTAACAGAGTACAGGGTAATAGGAGAGTGATCAAGGATGGTAACCTTACTGGGGAAAGTATAAAGCAAAAGGCCAGAGAAGAAATACTGTGAAGCTTAATTTGTTTAGACAGACTTTATGAGATGAAAGACAAAATTAAATTGAATTTCTTTATATATGACTATTCAGCTACCCCCTGCCCCATCCCTCCAACTGCAAAATGCATTGCCAGATTGTAGGTCTTCCATAAACAAAAATTCACTCTTAAACATGGTCTTATTTAAAATAATAGGAAAGCCTTTTCACTGTTCATATGGGAGCAGAAGAGAAAACTTTCCTGTTTCCATGAATGAATAGAACCAAGTTG
The DNA here is from genome assembly GCA_030068075.1 of Paguma larvata. NCBI lineage: Eukaryota > Metazoa > Chordata > Mammalia > Carnivora > Viverridae > Paguma > Paguma larvata. Next base: position 15,213,239 of record CM057830.1, read on the forward strand.
AAACAGTGCATTAATACCATTCTTGGCAGGGAAGAAATTGAGGGGTATAGCCAACAGCTGTGAAACTAGAGTAAGCACAAAGATAGGGAAGATTGCCAAATGGACTGGACAAACTCATTTAGATTTTCTAAGAAAATGCCAATGGTTATTTCTTAGAGTAAATGTAAACTTGCTTAAAATTCATTGGAGAGGGAATAATAGAAGTATAGGAAAATAAAAAATAATATGCCCAGGGTGGTTACACAAAATCTCAAAGTGTAGATAATAATTCCACTACAAATTAATGTGGGCTGTCATTCTTCATTTTCTAGCAGATCTTTCACTAATATCAATGGCAACCTCCACAGTGCCAAGTCCATTCCCCTCAAGTCCTGGACTTCTCCTTCCTTGCTTTCCCTGTCTCCCCAATACATCCACTCTTATATGACTTTGTTGTGGAAGAACAGAAACCATATGCTATTATCTCCTATTATTTCTCTGCATCTTCATCCACCTTCAACTTCTTCCCTCCTTTTCATCTCAGAGACAGATGTAATAGAGAACAGGGTAAAGGGGGCTAAGGCTCACTCTTCCATGTATATCTTTGTTTCCTCCTTTCAAGGTGCTTTCATATTCATCAGCAAGTTCCTCACTTCAGAACAGTCCCTTCTTGTGCCATTTCACTCCTTTCATCCTACTGAAGTAAGTGTCTCAAGTATTCCATATCTAGTAACCCTACTTCCTCTCTATAATTCACTTTCCAATTCATATATATTAGGTTATGATCCAAGGAATTCTGACATGCCAGTAACAACCAGATCCAACAGTGTCATAACTAAGATTTGAAGATTGTATAGTTCCCTATAAAATATAGAGACCAACTTTGCTCAAGATAAGATGATGCTTGGCTCCTTACAACTGCAACCAACAATGTACACACACACACACACACACACACACACACACACACGCACACACATGCACACACACGCACACACACACACATATATAACTGTAAACTACATTATAATTTTAAAAATAGTTAAGAATCTTCTATACATTTTCTGATTTAACTCCATTTAGTAGGAGTCCAGATGAAAATAACTTCTTGCTTACTTTGAACTTCACTCCAGCTTTGACATCTGAATCAATATGAAGATCATTAGCCTTAAGCTGGGAAAGTCTTAATTGCTTTTGTAAAAACGTAGGTAGTCTTGACAGAATAAGCCCTCAACTATCTGGCAACTGATAATAGGAAACCAGAATTAGTTTCCACATTGCAGTAAGAACTGTTTCCAAAAATCCTGTTCTCAGAGATTGAGGATAAGACGAATCAGGGGAAGGGTGGTTAGGAGATGTGTTTTGTTTTTGTTTGTATATGAAGTCAGACCAACTGATATTTCACACTTAAATACCAAAAATTTTGGATGTTTTTTTTTTGACAAGTGGTAAGCTTCCTTACCACCAAAGTTAGAATGACACAATGATGGCAAACATTTTTGATCTAGACAGTGAAAACCAGAAAGAAAAGAATATATAGCAGCTTTAGGAGCAGATGACAGTGCTTTCAAAACTTTTTGAGTGTTTTTCAAAATCATTTAATGTAAACAATTACAATGAGAGCACTACGGCACCTAGCAGATTGATTGGCTACATATGTGGAGTGATACTAATGTTAGATACCATTAGTTAAGACTGGATAAAGGGAAATTACAGACAAATCAAATGTTTAAATCACATCATCCTGACTAATCTTATTTTGGCTACTCTGCAATGTGTCTGTACTTACTTATCTCTTAAAGATGTCCATTAATGTTGATGTGCCATCTGATTTTTTTTAACATTTTATTTTGAGCAAGTTTTAGATTTACAGAAAAGCTGCAAAAATAGTAGTGTTCCCATATAACCCTTGCACATCTTTCCCTAATGTTAGCATCTTATATAATCATTGCACGTTTATCAAAATCAGGAAGTTAACATTGGTATATAATACTATTAACTAAACTTTAGATGTCAAATTTCACCAATTTTTCCACTAAAGTCCTTTTTATAGTCTAATATTCAATCCAGTATCCCACTTATCATTAAATTGTTATGTCTCCTTAGTCCCCTCCAAATTGTGACAGTTCTTCAGTCTTTCCTTCTCTTTCATCATGACCTTGACACTTTTGAAGAATATTGACCAGTTATTTTATAAATACCCCCCAATTTGTTTTTGTCTAATGCTTTTTCATGATTAGATTGAGGTTAGCATTTATGGCAAGAATGCCACAGCATGATATGTTCTTCTCAGTATTTCACATCAAAGGGTATATGATGTCAATATGTCCCATAACTGGTAATGTTAACCTTGATCACTTTGTTAAAGTGGTGTCTGTTGGGTTTCTCCACTATATAGTTGCCATCATTACCTTTCTAGTTAAAAAATATCTTGGGAGACCATGATTTTCAAGAACAAAATACGACAAGATTGTTCACATGTCTCAAACGACTGGGCAAATCTGAAGGGTGGTAAGACTAGTAACGTGACTTTGAACAAAGAGAAATTTGTTAGAGAGGAAGAAGTACTTTCCACTACTCTTTGCTGCTAATTAATTTATTCAGGGAGAAAGAAAACTTACATATTCAACCCCTATTTAGGGAAATGGTAATTATCTAATTTGTTTTAGTTCTATTGCTATGCATTTCAGATATGGTATCAGATAGAAGCACTTAGAAGTCTTTGGACTTAGAGATTTTGATCGTCTGTTTCTATTTCTTATTCATTATTTCCTGAATCTCTTTTCCTGTGTGTGTAGGGAAAGAGAGACTTTACAAAAAGTCATCGATCTTTATTTTTAGATTATGAATAAATTTGATCCTAATTAATTATAACAATACTAGTCATATTGACCAAACATTAAAATTCTTTTGCAGTAAAAATAGTGGAATGGCATGATTCCTCCAACTTACACTTTCAAGGTTAGCTCTAAGTGTCATTGATGTCCTATTCTTTAACCTCTCCAACTAATTTGTTTATTCCTTTGTTCATTCATCAAGTTCTCATTCACTCATGCATTTACTTTATTGGCTGAGTGCAAACTAAGTAAAAGGCATTGCATTGAATGATTCAGGGAGAAATGGAAAGGAATAAGAGACTGTCCACCCATGGGAAATTTACTATTCTAGTAACATAAAGAACTATGATATACTATTATGTTATAATTATTGGGTATCCTCTGTTTCTCATGCATGTTCAAAGTCCCAAAAGGGAAGAGCAGTGGGTTGCATCTTTTCATCTGTTTTTCAAATTTCTTGGAACAAAAGTGATGGCATATTCTTCAATGGAAATGAGTCTTTATGACTAAAAATAAAGGAACTGCATAAGAGGATGAAATAGATGATTAGGAGATTCCTTCCTTTTTTTCCCTAAGTAGCTGGGGTCTCAGCAGACACAAGTTGAGATACCATTAAAACAATCAGAGAGATTCTGTCTGTTACACCATGAGCTCCTTGAAGGAAGGGAGCATGTCATCAGCAGCACTTAGGATCAGGCCTGGCTGGCAGAGAGGGTTCAGGAAAGGTCCCATAAATGGGCAGCTTCAAGCTTTTGTAAACATATGGGGGACTTTTACATATGTATAGTGTGGATCCAGTTTTCATAGATGTTATTTGCAATTGAATAATATGCTTTCTGAAGCTCCAAGCTGTGTGAATATGAGTGGATTCCTCTGGGATTTCCAGAACAATGCATTTTCATCTAATGGGACTCAAGACAAGTGAAGTATAAGTCAACCTTCAAGTCATTTAACTTGATCCCTGTTGACCAAGGACAAACATTCCTGACCCATTAGACTAGGTTAGAGACATATAACCTTTTAGGCACAACCATAATATCTTTTGTTTTCTGTTTTACGTAATTCATTATTTTTTTAATTCTTTCCTTAATGTCTATATTTCCTGACAGAATAAGAGCTTCCAGGGGACACAGATCTACAAAATCATTTTATTTATAATCATTACCTGGCACATGCCACCTAGCACATAGGAGACATTTAGTAAATAATTGGTGTATAAATGAATAAACAAAAGGTACAAAACACAGAATAAGATGTGCTTACACAAGAAAGGTGTAAAGGATTATGGGTAAATAAGGAAAGGGGAAGTTATATTTAGCCAGGAAGGATATTAAGGAGGTGCATTTAAACTGAGTCCAGAAGGATGAGTAGGATTTAAAGCTCTGAAGATGAGAGTGCATAAAAGGAGTGGTGGCAGTAATGAAAGGAAAGCCTTTCAAATGAAGGAGCAAAAGTAGCAGCAGAAATGGAGTTTGGTTACTTGGGCAGGAAAGAAGTAGATATGAAAGTGAGCAGGCAGAAATAGGATTGGAAATGAAGCAAATCAATAGATATATGTGTGAGGGACTGAGAATTTAAATAAAATATAGTTATGAAAATATGTATGGTTGTCATCATAGTTCAAGTATAGGATGATTCTCATTACTTTTTATTATTATTTACTGTCATATTTTGAAGGCTTCAGTGTGTAGTTCTATTCAGAAAATGTATAATAGGTTCTTTTAGAGAGGAGTAAAACTGAGGCATGATACATTTTACTGTAATATAAAACCAATTTAATAATTTTACTTGCCATAAGTATGATGAAAAACTCAGAGCAGGATGGTTAATGGTGAACACAAGGTTGTTATACTTGTTTGAAATAACTATTTCTGATTTGACCTCATAAAATCACTTCCTTAATATGACGATGCACTATAGTCTCAAAGGGTTAAAGACATGCTTTCTACTATCTCTGACTAGCGTCTTAGATACGACCCACGGGGGTCATCTTCCCCTTCTTAGGCTCTCCAGAAAAAGATCCTATTTGACAAATCTTAACAAGTTAGTGAGTTTTTTTAAAAAAATATGTGAGCTAAATACCTCTATCTATGCTTTATGTTACATTTTAAAATTGAGATATAATTTACATATAACATTGTATAAGTTTAAGGTGTACAATGTGTTGGTTGATAGATTTATGTATTGTAATATGAATACCACTGTATTGTGAGGGTGTGAAATGAGGGAATTACAGAGATGTTGGTCAAAGGGTACAAACTTGCAGTTAGAAGATGAATAAGTTCTAGAGACATAATGCAGAGCATTAGGATTATAGTTAAGTTTCTTTCCTTCACTTGTTAAGGAAGATGGAGGGTCATTGTTTTACAACTGTCAATAGTGTTGTTCTCCACCTACATGTTGAGTCTGTACCCAATTACCCAACATCCCATCATATAACCTTTCAATGTTAAATAGCCTCTTAATTCAAGGGATTCCTAACAGAATCTATATGACTTTTTGTTTTCATCTCTACTTGCTTCTCCTCAAAAATGTGTAGAGAAGTATAAACTTTGTATAGATTCTTGTTACAGCATGTAAAATTTAATACCCACCCACCACCCCACCCCAAAAGGTGAATAGCCATACAAGGAAATGGAATAAGCCACTTAGCACCACTCTATGAGCAGTTTAAAATGACAGCTTTGCAGAACATATGTGAGCTCAGAATAAAGACCCTTGGTAAATTCATGCAATATGCTTTGTACACTAATAAAATTCATCATAGTCTCTTGGAATGCAACAATTATTCATGCTTTCCTCATTCTTTTTTTTTTTTTTGAAGAACAAACGGAAATAGTTCTTTATAACAGCATGTTGGGATGAAGGCAAGTGGGATGTGATTTTTCTCAGGTGTGTAGTTCAGTGAGAGAAAGCAGCCTGATTATGAAGGTCGGCAGCAGTATTGCTTTTTCCTGTCAAACACTGGAATTAAGTGAAATGGATTTGAAATAGAAGAACATATTGTACTGTACTTCTTATGGAAGAAACATATCCCTATAACACTTTGTACAAGCTAACATTAGACATGGTAATTAAATTCAGTGGTTGTTCCAAGATTAATAGATGCTTTACTTCAAGTACTTTGCTAGCAGAACAGAATCAGATGGAGGCAAAATGAGAGAAAAACGAATCTTATCCTTTTCAATTCATTGAGCTACAGGAAAGCGCTTTAGAGCTAACCCTTCACAAAGACCCAATACATAATCTCATGAAGTGGTCCCTTTTCCTTCTGATGCAGGTAATTCCCAAGCACATTAACTGTAAAGCAATATCCTTTGATCACCAGCTAAGTTCCATCTAGGCCTTCGACAGGATATATCATCATGCATCTTAATTGTCAACATAATTTAAATCTGAATTTGAAACTCTCAGCTCGTGTCAATAAACATGATATTCCATAGGTTATCTTCACTATCAATTAACTTTCTCTTTTTAAAGAAAATACTGTGTGTTTAGGTCAAATCAACTTAAATTTTTGCCTACTTATAAAAAGCACCAAAATTGAGCAGCACATTTTATTTATTTGAGTGAGCTTGCTTTTCCTTGATCTTTTTTCTAGTGAAGATATTTTCTTACCACTCACAAAAGGACACAATGACATCACATACATCCTGATGGAATGCACTGAGAAGGACACATTACTTTTGTGACATTCTTGTCAAAACTACATAATCTGAATATAATCATTAGAAAACATCAGACAAATCCAAATGGAGGGTCTTTAATAACTCCTAAAGGAGACTATAACAATAAAGACAACTAAATGTAATGTAAAATCCAGGACAGGATCTTAGACTTTAAGAGAATAGTTGTAAGTGGTCTTATTCAATTGACAAAATTGAAATATGGATTATAGATTAAATAATAGTATTGTATCAATGTTAAATTTCCTGATTTTGATAATGTGATTATGTAAGAGAATATTCTTGTTCTTGGGAAATAGACATTTATATGTCTAGGAGTAAAAAGACATAATTTCTGAAACTTACTCTTAAATGATTCAGAAAAAAATATATCAGTATCTTTCTGTCCATCTAGAGACAGAGTGATAAAACAAATGGGAAAGAATATTAACAACTAGTAAATCTAGATAAAAGGCACATGAGAATTTTTCATACTATTTAAAAAATTAAGTTTATTTATTTTGAGAGAGAGAGAGAGAGAGAGAGAGAGAGAGGGAGAAAGGGAAGTACAGAGAGACCAACATGGAGCCCCAACCCACAAACTGTGAGATTATGACCTGAGCCAAAATCAAGAGTTGGATGCTTAACCGACTGAGCCACCCAGGTGCCCCAAATTTTTCATACTATTTATGCAACTCTTCTGTAAGGTTGAAATAAAAAGTTTTAAAAGTACTTTAAAAAGATATCGTCTGTACTTTCCATTGAGCATGAGTTGTCTCAAAAGTCTTGTCTTGCCTGGCTTTCATCTTGTATGCAGTACAATTATTAGCAATGACATAAAAATTCTTAAAGGTGTTAAAGAACTATAAAAAATGACCTGTTTTAAGTGAGGTAAAACGTACTTAAAATCTGTTGAATTTGAAATAGGATTCATTGGTGTCAACTTCAGATCCATTGCTTGAATGTCAGTTTCACACAGAGACGAAATTTATATACCTATTCAGTGGATATTACAAATATTCTTTACTACTCTTGAATGAAAATTTTCTACTTGGTTCTGTAGTTTAATTCAATGTGTCCCATTTTGAGGAAAATAAAAATGGAAATATTTCATCTAAGTATTATGTTTTTAAAGGACTTTTGGTTTGATTTTTTTTTTAAGCGACATCATTTGAGACAATTGCTATTCTTAAGGAAATCTGTAGGTGTAAGTATCATCCCAGTGTTTTGGAGAGGCATTATTGACATGTAGTGGGAGGAAGTCAGAACTGAGAAAGAATGAGTGGGACAAACCTAATCCATGAAAAATTTTACTTCCTGCATTACCTTCAAATGCCCCACTGGACACTCATGATGGTAAAAACCTGTTAATAATTATCAAATATAAAGCATAATTACATTTTTAAATTAAAAAGTATATTGCAGGGGCACCTGGGTGGCTCAGTTGGTTAAGCGGCCGACTTCGGCTCAGGTCATGATCTCACGGTCTGTGAGTTCGAGCCCCGCGTCGGGCTCTGTGCTGATGGCTCAGAGCCTGGAGCCTGCTTCAGATTCTGTATCTCCCTCTCTCTCTGCCCTTCCCCTACTCACACTCTGTCTCTATGTCTCTCAAAAATAAATAAATGTTAAAAATATTTAAAAAAATAAAAATAAAAAGTATATTGCACAATTCTAATAATCACTGTATTTTCCAGGAATGTAAATGGCACTACCATACACATTGAGTAAAGACTGAATTCATTTTGTTTAGAATTTTACTAGAAACTTTTTACTAAACTGGAAAATCATGCCACCAATGGCAGTGCCACTCATATTTGAGTGGTCAACACAACATAGCTGAATCAGTCTGTATTATGTACCTATCCTCATTATGGAGATTCCAGGAATATACATATATTACATTTATTTTAAAATTAAAAAAAATTAAAGTTTCAACTATATTCAATTGTATATTGTCTTATTTCTTTTTTAAATTGAAAATTACTCCATTTGGGCTTCTGGCTATTATTATTATTATTATTATTATTATTATTATTATTAACTTGATTTTTTTAGAGCAGCTTTAGGTTCACAGAAAAATTAAGCAGAAAGCACAAAGTGTCTTAAATATCCCCTCCCCTGGGCAGCCTCACACAGTATCAACATCTTTCACCAGAATGGTACATTCATTATAATCAATGAACCTACAGTGACACATCACTATCACCCCAAATCTTTAGTTTATATTAGGATTCATGGTGATGTACCTTGTTCTATGGGTTTTGACAAACGTATAATGACCTATATCCACCATTACAGGATCATACAGAACACTTTTACTGCTCTAAAATCTCTCTGTTTTCCACCTATTCATCCTTCCCTCTTCCCTAACCATTGGCAACTTCTGATCTTTTTATTGTCTTCATGGTTTTGCCTTTTCCAGAATGTCATGTACTTGGAATGAGAATTTTGACTGGTACATACTATATGAAGCCTTTCCAGATACACTTCTTTCACTTAATAATATGCATTTAAAGTTTATTATTTCTTTTATTTATTTTTTAACATTTATTTATTTATTTTGAGAGAGAGAGAGAGAGAAAGAAAGAAAGAGAGAAAGAGAGAGCATGAGCAGGGGAGGGGCAGGGAGAGAGAGAGAGAGGGAGAGGGAGAAGTCCAACATGCCCTGCACTGTCAGCACAGAGACTGACATGGTGCTCAATCTCATGAATCCTGAGATTATGACCTGAGTGGGGATCAAGAGTTGGATGCTTAACTAACTGAGCCACCCAGGCACCCTTATTATTTCTTTTACATCTCAATTTATTTATTATGAGTAGTAGTAAGCATTTGACTCTTTCTTTTGTGATTGTGTTCAAACACATTCGAAATATAGTATATATTAAAAATTACTTTCCTTTCATTTTTCCTTTATATCACCATGTATTATGTAGATTTAAGAAAATTGCCCACAGCAGGTAAGGAGAGTATCTGCAGACCACTGGTCTGAAGGATAGAGCAGATAAAATACAGCAGCAGATTACATGGAGCATACTCCAGAGACACTCCCTGAAGCATAAGGCCCTCCCTGGGCACTACATGACCCCTTCTTCATAAAGCCTTTACTTTTGGGATTAAGAGACATAACTGACTTTTCTAACACAGAGAAGAAGGCAGAGACTTAGACAAAATGTCAAGAGGGAGGAATTTCTCCCAAGTGAAAAAACAACATAAAACCATGGCCAGAGATTTAAATGGAACAGATAAAAGTAAAATGCCTGATGGAGAGTTTAAAGCAACAATTCTAATACTCACTGGGCTTGAGAAAAGAACAGAAGACATCAGTGAGATCCTTACTACAGAGAAAAAAGAGTTAGAAAAATCAATCAGAGAAGAAGAATACAATGAACAAGATTGGAAACAGGCTTTATGCAATGAACAGCAGGCTGGAAAATGCAGAGGAATGAATCACTGATCTAGGAGATAAAAGAATGGACACTAATGAAGCTGAACAAAAGAGAGAAAGAAGAATTATGCAACACGAGAATAGACTTAACGAACTCAGTGACATCATTAAACATAGTAACATTCATATTATAAGAATCCTAGAAGAAGAAGAAGAGAGAGAAATGGGAGGTAGAAAACCTATTTCAAGAAATAATAACATTGGGGCGCCTGGGTGGCTCAGTCGGTTGAGCGTCTTACTTCGGCTCAGGTCATGATCTCGCGGTCCGTGAGTTCGAGCCCCGCGTTGGGCTCTGTGCTGACAGCTCAGAGCCTGGAGCCTGCTTCGGATTCTGTGTCTCCCTCTCTCTCTCTCTGTCTCTGGCCCTCCCCCACTCATGCTCTGTCTCTCTCTGTCTCAAAAATAAATAACATTAAAGAAAAAAAAAGAAATAATAGCATAAAACTTCCCTAATCTGGGGAAGAAAACAGACATCCAGATCCAGGAGGCACAGAGAAATCCCAGCAAAATCAACAAAAGCAGGCCAACACTAAGACATATTGTAATTAAATTTGCAAAATATAGTGATAAAGAAAAAGTCTTAAAAGCAGCATGACAACAGAGATCCTTAGCTTGCAAGGGAAAACCCATAAGGCTAGCTGGAGATTTCTCCACAGAAACCTGGCAAGCCAGGAGTGGCCTGATATATTCAAAGTGCTAAATGGAAAAATCTGCAGCCAAGAATACTCTATCCAGCAAGGATATCATTCAGAAGAGGAGAGATAAAAAGTTCCTCATATAAGCAAAATCTTCTATTTATAGTTCCTTGTGATATAATGTTAAAGTTGTTTATTTGAACTTTTTTTCTTAATACAAGCATTTATAGCATAAATTTTACTCTAACATCTGCTTTTGCTGTACCATAGGTTTTAGAATATTGTGTTTTCTTTTTCTTTTGTTTCGAGACACATTTTCATTTATCATTTGATTCCTTATTTGGCCCATTGCTTGTGCAGTAGCGTGTTGTTGAATATTTACATATTAAATATTGAATATTTACATTATAGATTCCAGATTTGTTTTATTGTTTAGTTTTGTACCATTGTTGTTGGAAAATTTATTTGGCATGATTTCAGTCTTCTTAAATTTGTAATATGGGTTATATATGTTTTATGTGATTTAAACAGAGGATTCTTTAGTGTGTATTTGAAGAAAATGTGTATTCTATTTTTCTTGATGGAATATTTTATATATATCTTTTAGAGCCATATATTCTGAAGTATGCCTCCAATAAAACAATGTTCTTTTTGAAAAAAATAACTTTAACTGAGGATACTTGTTTAAAATAAAGCATATCAGAGGGGAGGTGGGTGGGCAGAAGAGTGAAATAAATGAAGGAAATGAAGAGTACACTTATCATGATGAGCAATGAGTCCACTAAGAATTGTCGAATCACTATATTGTACAACTGAACAAATAATGTAACGCTGTATGTTAACTATACTGGAATTAAAATTTAAAAAACTTAGTAGAAAAATAAAAAAATAAAAAAAATTACTTGTGAAGATAAGCTATATTCCCCTTGAATTTCACCTCAGTATAGCACAGGGGATGATATAAAATATTTCTCTTCCTTTTTAAATTTTACTTTATTGTAAAATTTGTATTTGAAAAATTTTCCAGCTTTATTGTGGTATAATTAACAAATAAAAATTCTATAGATTTAAGTTGCACGATGTGATTTACTTTAAGGTATAAAATGTGATGGGGAATCTAAAAAAGTTGAAATAATAGAACCAGAGACTAGAACAGTCATTGACAGGGGTTAGGGGTAGGGGACATGAGGAGACGTTGGTCACATGGTACAAATTTTCAGTTATAAGATGAATAAATTTGGGGGATCTAATGTATGGCATGGTGATTATAGTTAGTAACACTATAGTGTATAGATAGCATTAGTAAGAGAGTATAGATCATAAGTGTCCTCACCACATACACAAAGATGCTAACTATGTGAGGTGACGGATACGTTAGTTAACTTGATTGTGATAATCATTCACAATGTATACATACATCAAGTCATCATATTATAAAATATTTCTTTAAAAATGTAGTGTGGGGATTTCCTAAAAAATTTAAAAGTGGAATTATTATATGATCGAGCAATTTCACTTCTGGGTATATACCAAAAAGAATTGAAAGTAGAGTCTCAAAGAGATAGTTGTACACCCATATTCATAGGGTCATTATTCACAATAGCCAAGAGATGGAAGCAACCCAAATGTCCATTAACAGATGAATGAATAAACAAAAAGTGATATATACATACAATGGAATATTATTCACCTTTAAAAAGGAAAGAAAGTCTCACATATGCTACAATATGAATGGAATTTGAGGATATTAAGCTAACTGAAATAATCCAGTTATAAAAAGACAAATACTATATGATTCCACTTATATAGGTACCTAGAGTAGTCGAATTCATAGAGACATAAAGCAGAACGATGGTTGCCAGGAGCTGGAGGGAAGAGGAATGGGAAGTTATTGTTTAATGAGTATAGAGTTTCAGTTTTGTAAGACGAAAACAGTTCTGAAACAAGACAAGGATGTCCACTCTCACCACTTTTATTCAACACATTACTGGAAGTATTAACCACAGCAATCAAATAAGAAAAAGAAATAAAAGGAATCCACATTAGTAAGGAAGAAGTAAAATTGTCACTATTTGCAGATGACATGATACTATATATAAAAAACCGTAAAGACTCCACCAAAATTCATTATTTCCTATTAGAAATAATGAATGATCAGTAAAGTTGCAGGATATAAAATTAATACATAGAAATCTGTTTTGTTTCTATGCACTAATAATGAGCTAGCAGAAAGAGAAATTGAGAAAATAATCCCATTTATAATTCAATAAAAAGAAAAAATATCTAAGAATAAATTTAACCAAGGAAGTGAAAGACCTGTACTCTGAAAACTATAAAACAATGATGAAACAAGTGTGCCTGGGTGGCTCAGTCGCTTGTGTTTGACTCTTGATTTTGGCTCACATCATGATCTCACAGTTTGTGAGTTTGAGCCCTGCATCAGCACAGAGCATGCTTGGGATTCTCTCTCTTTCTCTCTCTCTGTCTGCTCCTCTCCTGCTCGCATATTCTCTCTCAAAACAAACAAACAAACAAACAAACATTTTAAAACACTGATGAAAGAAATTGAGGATGACATAAACAAGTGGAAAGATATACTATGCTCATGTATTTGGTAGAATTAATATGTTAAAATGTTCACGCTACTCAAAGCAATCTACAAATTCAATGCAATCCCTATCAAAATACCAATAGTATTTTTCACAGAACTAGAAGAAATAATCCAAAAATTGGTATGGAACCGCAAAAGACCCCAAAGAGCCAAAGCAATCTGGAGAAAGAAGGACAAAGCTGAAGGTATCACAATTACAGATTTCAAGATATACTACAAAGTTGTAATAATCAAAACAGTATGGCGCTGGCACAAAAACAGATACATAGATCAATAGCATAGCATAGCATAGCATAGCATAGTATAGCATAGTATAACATAGAAAGCCCAGAAAGAGACCCACCATTATATGGTCAATTCATATTTGACAAAGGAGGACAGAATATATAATGGGGAAAAGACAGACTCTTCAAACAGTGGTGCTGGGAAACTAGACAGCTACACGCAAAAGAATGAAACTAGCTCACTTTCTTACATGATACACAAAAATAAACTCAAAATGTGTTAAAAGCCTAAATTTAAGAAGAGAAACCATAAAACTAAAGGAAAACATGTAGTAAGCTCCTAGACACAGATCTTAGCAATATTTTTTGAATCTGTCTTCTCAGGCAAGGACAACAAAAGCAAGAATAAATAAATGGGACTACATCAAATTAAAAAGCTCTTGAACAGTGAAAGAAACCATCAACAAAACAAAAAGGCAATCTACTGAATGGGAGAATATATTTGCAAATGATATATCCAATAAGGAGTTAATATCCAAAATATATAAAGAACTCATACAACATAGCACCAAAAAACCAAACAATCTGTTTAAAGATGGGCAGAAAATCTGGATAGACATTTTTCCAGAGAAGACATGCTGATTTCCAACAAATATTTAAAAGATGCTTAACATGACTAATCATCAGGGAAATGTAAATCAAAACCACAATGAGCTATCACCTCTCACCTGTCAGAATTGCTAGTATCAAAAAGACAAGGAGCACCTGGGTGGCTCAGTCGGTTAAGCCTCCGACTCTTGATTTCGGCTCAGGTCATGATCTTATGGTTCATAGGTTTGAGCCCTATATCAGGCTCTGCACTCATAGCCTGGAGTCTGTTTGGGATTCTCTGTCTCCCTCTCTCTCTGTCCCTCCCCCACTTGTTTTCTATCTCTCTCTCTCAAAATAAATACATATTTTTCTAAAAGGGACAAGAAATAACAAGTGTTGGCAAAGATGTGGAGAAAAGGGAACCCTCATACATTGTTAGTGGGAATGTAAATTGGTGCAGCCACTATGGAAAACATGGAGATTCCTCAAGATATTAAAAATAGAAACATCAGGGGCACCTGGGTGGCTCAGTCGGTTAAGCGGCCGACTTCAGCTCAGGTCATGATCTCGCAGTCTGTGGGTTTGAGCCCCGTATCGGGCTCTGTGCTGCCGGCTCAGAGCCTGGAGCCTGCTTTGGATTCTGTGTCTCCCTCTCTCTCTCTGCCCTTTCCCTGCTCACGCTCTGTCTCTATGTCTCTCAAAAAATAAATAAACGTTAAAAAATTTATATAAAAAAATAGAAACATCATAGGATCTAGTAATTCCACGTCTGGGTATTCACTCAAAGAAAATGAAAATACCTATTATATGCACCTTTATGCTTATTGCAGAATTATTTATAATAGGCAAGATATGGAAGCAACCCAATTGTTCATCAATAGATGAATGGATAAAGAGCATATATATGGAATATTACTCAGCCATTAAACAGAATAAAATTTTGCCATTTGCAACTATATGGATGAACGTAGAGGGTATTATCCAAAGTGAAATAAATCAGACAGAGAAAGATAAATACTGCATGATTTCACTTATACGTGGAATCTAAAAAACAAAACAAAACAAAACAAACACACAAACAAACAGAAACAGTCTCATAAATACAGAGAACTAGTGTGTGCCAGATGGGAGGAGGGTGGGGAGATAGAGGAAATAATTGGAGGGGAAAACAAGCATCCTGGAGATGGGTTGCACAACAATGTGAATGTACTTAACACTACCAAATTGTGCACTTAAAAATGGTTAAGATGGTACATTTAATGTTATGTATATTTTACCACAGTTAAATAAAAAACAGGATGGAAGGGCACTGAATATTATCAAGTTGAGATCCACTACTCTTCAGGTTTAAAGGAGAGGCATGGTCTATGGTCTATGATCCCACTTCTTTTTCCTAGCATATTACACATCTCCCAATAGCCCTGCTGATGAAGGAATCGCCTCCAAGCAGCTCTTCTGGGAGACTTAGCACAGTTCCTAGCTTACTCTCAGCTGGGGTCTTTTACCATATCCACAGCTATCACTTTGCTCCAAGTGAGCAGTCCTAGCAATTTGGCAGCCTGTCTCTGGAACCTGTTGTCACAGGAGGGATTCATCTTTCCATAGCCTCCAGACAGTGAAAACTGGGAATCTGAGTGAATTAGGAATTTTTTTTGTAAGAGATCTTGTTTCTTACATCTCCCATCTTTCTCCATTACCTATGGAGGCAAAGCAATATGTTCAATAATAAAGACATCTGCTCTCCTTGTAGATATGCCCAAATATGGACTAGTTTTCTCATTATTGGAAGAATAACCAAGAGAGTGACGCCTTCATGTCATCTCTCAGGAAGGTGAGTTAAAGGAATAATTTCCTTTTAGGAGTATAGGAGGAACATAGGAATACAGGAACAGTTTGTAGTCATTACTTCATTTAATGTACCCGAGGCATGCCCCCCAAGATGGCTGCTCTCCTCCTTTCAATACCCTTAGTTCTTTTTATGGAAAATGTCAGGAGGTTGGGGCACCTGGGTGGCTCAGTCGGTTGCATGTCTGACTTCAGCTCAGGTCAAGATCTCGTGGTCCATGGGTTCAAGCCCTGCATCAGGCTCTGTGGTGACAGCTCACAGCCTGGAGTCTGCTTCGGATTCTGTGTCTCCCTCTCTCTGCACTTCCCCTGCTTGCGTACTCTCTCTCCCTTTCTCTCTCTCAAAAATAGATAAACATTTTAAAAAATTTTAAAAAAAAGAAAATTCCAGGAGACATAGAATCTTTGAGTCAAGAACCAAGCCTCTTTAAATCCAATCGGGGAAAATTTATCTTTGTTTCAAATAAGGCTTGATCTCAGTTATAATCTCTACTTTATTCTTTAATCGCTAGGAAAGGAAAAAGTCTCAAACAGTCTCTCATGGCACTCTGTCACACAAGCCTTACAGTGTTTTCATTGCAGACAACCACCTGCACCTTCCTAGTTATACTTCTTCATCCTATATGTGCATATTCTTGTTAGGGCTGCCTGAATTTCATCCTCCCCCACAGCCATATCTTGACTTTCACAGCTTCCTACTCCAATCCTGTAGTCTGATCTTGCTTTGGACTTTGTTGTCCAGCATTGATTCATTCATTAATTTAGTCAGAAAAAAAAATTAAGCATCTTCTGTGTGCCAAACTTTCCTCAAGCTGATAATTCCACTGCCTATGGCAGTCCTTAACACCTCAGAAAAGAAACTCATTATTCCAAACCTGGCCCTCATAAACCTCTCCATTCAGGTTAGCACCAGTTCCTGGAACACCTCACTCCATACCCACTACCAGATCCAGTATTTTTGATAGGAAAATCTTTACTACCTTGCTTAGGGCTTATGAGTTTCCTAATCTGAAGGGCTACTTTTGTTCTTCAAGATCCTCTGCCACTTACTGATATTCTCCTAGCAATGTCTAGATATTTCCAAATCATGAGAAACCACTCTTTCTATATCAAGTAACTGCTGCATAACAAACTACCTCAAAACTCAGTGGCAAACACCAATTATTACTTATTATAGCACACACATTCTTGCGTTGGATATGCTTTGCTCTAGGCTAGCCAGTCTAGGGTACCTTAGCCGCAACAATTTTGATTCACACATCTTTCATCTTGCCCTGGGAGCAACAGACTAAGATAGACATGTTCTTTTCACTTGGAAGGCATAAGCACAAGAATCAGTGAGCCCAATTGTGCAAGCACTTTTGAAGACTCTATCACATTTACTAAGCCCATTGTCCAGAGCATGTAATTGTGACTAAACCCAAGAGCTCAGAATTATACCCGACCTATGTTGGAAAGGACTGCAAAAGTACATGAGAAACGATAGGGATCCAGGCAAACGTGAAGAACTGGGGTCACGATACAACCTTTTGCATGCCTTATGCCCCCTACTCCCACTTATCATTTCTCCTATAGCCATTCCCTTAGATTGCATCTACATATCTTCCCAAATCACACCTCATTTTGACATGCCTTTTGGCATTATTCAAGGTGCCTTTCACTGGAAAACTTTTAATTTGCATTTAGGCTGCTCAAATTCAGTTTGTTTACCTCACAGTCATGTTCACATCTTTGTCCTACATAGTGAAAAGCCAAAATCTAGTACAATAATATTATTAATAAACATAAAATTATTTTTGAACTAGAAAGCAGCTTGTGAAAATATAATTATTAAAGATATATGATTATTATAGACTATCCTAGAACTGAATTTTAAAAACCATTTCATGTGCTATTTGATTAGGAGATGGCCTTCTGTCCAGGTCTACACCATCAGGTTAGCTTTGAGAATGCAGACAATCCTAGGACATGCAAGGGGACGTACAAATTTAGATGAATAGGTTTAAAAGGATACATGGCTCCCCATGGATTCTGTCATTTGGTAGCAATGAAAGAACTGGTAATTCTGGGATGATGTTGACATGAACTTGAAGTCTTATCTTTTGCAGTCTGGTTCAAAGAAGTTCACAGAGCAACAGGTAGTGGTTGAACCAAGTGTGACCTTAGTGCAGTATGATATGACAGAAAGATCACTAAATTGGGAGCTTGGAACTCAGAATTCTAGACCCTAGTAAGCCACCACATTAGCTATATGTATTTGTATGAATCTTTTAACGTCCCTGAATCTTAGCCTTCTCATTTGCAAATGTGGATTGATATTAGATATTCTTAAGGCTTTGTCCAGCTCTAATATTCTATGATTGTAAGAAGTTACATTGCATATTTGACAACTGGAATCCTTTACAATTGGTTCTAAGCATATCATAGTTGCTAAAAGGAAATGTAGAGATTTGTCTGAATTTTATCCCCCTATTTATTAATTATACATGATGTAAAGATAAACTGTACCATAGATAATGTTTCCAGTCCTGTTGTATGTTGAAGCTAGGCAAAAATATATAACTTATTTTTTAAAAAACCTCATTTTAACTACTAGAGAAACAGCTCAAAAATGTATGTCTTACTGATAACGGGTTAGCATCATCATGTTTATATGTAGAGAATCCTTTTTCCCCATTCAACAAATCCATACTCTAAATAATATAATGAAGGCCTTGCTAATGAATGATAACTGGGGTGTCTTTCACCACTTCAAGAAATGATTTTAAGCAATCAATGATGGATTATTTTTCAAATCCCCACTGCTATTATTTTAGTTACATGCAGAAAGAAATTGCAAAGGTATTGTAATTGATTTGCTGGCAAGTTTACAGCCTCTATCAGTGATTTATCGAGTTTATACAGTTCCCTGTGAATTTCAGCAGCTAGAGTTATCTACTTATTATTTCCCAGTGCATTAGGTTGGTGGTATGATAGGCTGTCTTCAGATGTCTTCCATCTACTTCTCTCGACCATTAGTAAGTTAGATGGTTTTAGACTTTAATTACTGCCACTTGAGCTCTTGGAATCAACACATTCACTCAATAGTTCAATGGAGCTCTATTCATAAAAGCCAAGTATTTTGGACACCTGGGACTAGGCTGTCATTATGAAAGAAAATAAGTTATTTCTCACATTACTCTATAAATCCATGAGACAATGCCAGAGCACTTTGTACTTTGTAAAATACTATGCAAAAGCATGTTATAATTCTTTGTATTTTTCATCTATTTTTTGTTGTTCAGAATGGCAAAATTAACAAAATATTTGTCTATAAATGATTAATAGCTACTGTAATTTTCATCATCAGTACAAAGTCCCTAATTGCCGTCTTTATTTAAAACACTGAAGTTGTGATATTTACTCTTTTTATAGTTCTCTCCTTCCTTATTTCATCTTTTTGTGTGCATGCATCCTTAAAATAGGGAAAAGCTTCATAATGCAAAATAGCTGCGATTCCCTGATTAAAGCCATTTTTTGTCCTTTATTTAAAATCTCACTATATGAAGGAAACAATCAACAAAACTAAAAAGCAACCTACAGAAGTGGAGAAGATATTTGCAAGTGATATATCTGATAAAGGGTTACTATCCAAAATATATGAAAAACTTATAACTTATATATGAAAAACTTATAAAACCCTGAAAACAAATAATCTAGTAAAAAATGGGCAAAAGATATGAGTACACATTTTTCCAAAGAAGATATACAGATGGGTAACAGACACATGAATAAATGCTCACCTCACTCATCATCAGGCAAATACAAATCAAAACTGCAATGAGGTATCACCTCACACCAGTCAGAATGGCTAAAATTAACAACACAGGAAACAACAGGTGTTGGTAAGGACGTGGAGAAAGGGGAACCCTCTTACCCTGTTGGTGGGAATGCGAACTGGTGCAGCCATTCTAGAAAACTGTATGGAAGTTCCTCAAAAAGTTAAAAACAGAACTACCTTATGATTCAGCAATTGCACCACTAGGTACACAAAGGATATAAAAAGACTAATTTAAACAGATACATGCACCCCAATGTTTATAGCAGAATTATCAACAATAGCCAAGTTACGGAAAGAGCCCAAATGTTCCTCCACTGATGAACGGATAAAGATGTGTGTGTGTGTGTGTGTGTGTGTTGTGTGTGTGTGTATGATGGAGTAATACTCAGTCGTGAAAAAGAATGAAATCTTGCCATTTGAAACAATGTGGATGAAGCTAGAGATATTATGTTAAGCAAAATAAATCAAAGAAAGTCAAATACCATATAATTTCATTCATATGTGGAATTTAAGAAAGAAAATAAATGAACTTGGTGGGGGAAAAGAGAGGCAAACCAAGAAACAGACTCTTAACTATAGAGAACCAACTGATGGTTACTGGAGGGGAGGTGAGAGGGGAGAATAGGTTAAAGAGGTAATGGGTATTAAGGAGGGCACTTGTGAAAAGCACTGGGTCTTGTATGTAAGTGATGAATTACCAAATTCTATACCTAAAACTAATGCACTAGAAGTTAACTAGCTGGAATTTAAATAAAAACTTAGGAAAAATATAAAAGCATATGGGAATGAAAAACCAAGTAAAATAAAATAAAGTAAAATAAAATAAAATAAAATAAAATAAAATGAATCTCACTCTAATCAAATCTATTGTTTTAAGTCCATCTTTTTTTATTTTAATTTTATTTTTAAGTTTATTTATTTATTTTGAGAGAGAGAGAGAGAGAGAGAGAGCGAGAGAGAGCGAGCAACCGGGAAAGGAGCAGAGAGAGAGGGAGAAGAGTGAATCCCAAAAAGGCTCCTCACTGACAGTGTGGAGCTCGATGTGGGGCTCAAAGTCATGAACCATGAGATCATGACCTGAGCCAAAACCAAGAGTCAGACGTTTAACTGACTGAGCTACACAGGTACCCCTATGGAAACACTTTTTTAAATTTAGTCCTCATAATTTCCCAATGTAATATGACTCTATGGCCTTGCAGTCAAGTCTAGAAATTGTTTAATGTTTCATTAGAGGTTGGTTCCTCATTCTCTATTTGGTAAAATCCTTACCTTTTAATAGCTCTAAGATGATATTCTAAAATCACTTCTGGCTTTTCATGTTTCTTTAAATTTATAAACAGACAGTATATTAGAAAAACCTGCTGTGGCACCCAGTTCCTTTTATCATTTCTATCAAAGTAATATCTGTTAAGGAAAATCCACTTCTACATCTGATACTTTCAATGATTCTATTATAGCATAAGCAAAATTGATACCCTAATTTATGCCCATCAGCTTAGACTATGATTTCTCAACCTCAGCACTATGTACATTTTTGGCCAGATAATACTCTGCCGTGGGGGCTGACCTGCACCATATAGGACGGTTAGCAGCATCTGTGGCCTCAATCTACTAAATGCCAGTATCATCTCCCTGAAATTGTGACAACCAAAAACATCTCCAAATGCCCCAGAGGGACAACATTTCCTCCAACTGAGAACCACTGGCTTAGATATATCAATCAAGGTATTTCTCGGCTCAGTTTTTTATCATTTTAAAGGTGGAATCTTTGATTTGCTCAATTTAGCCTGCAATGTATGATCATTCTCTGTTACTAAGACTACACGAATTGTTCTATGCCTGGAGCTAATTGTTCATTCCTAGTAGAGACCACCTACTTATACTGGCTTACGGTGTGCTATTTATGCTACTAAGTGCTATTTGTATAGTATCTCATTTACTTCTTCTGTTTCACCTATGAAGAAACTGAGGCAGGAAGTCCAATTTCCTAGGAACTTTTTATCCAGATTCTAGATAAAGCAAATGTTCTAGTCCTTTAAAGCCCCTAAGCTGTTTTTGCATTCTTGACTATACTCATTTTGTGACCTTGAACAACTTATTAAACCTCCAAATGTTTTAATTCTTGTGTTAGTTATTATTATCATTATTACATACATAAACTATAGTTTGAGAAAAACAATTATTCTTTAGCTTAGAATTCTACTTGAAACCTCCCTCAAAAGAAACTTTGGATTTCCATGTAGCTTGTTGATTTGCTATTTTGTAGTACTAGAGTTGTTTCTTTTGTTTCCCCTCTCTGAAGTATCAGACATTCTGGACACATAGACACTCAATAAATCCTTGCCGACTGCATAAACAACCATGAATAAATACAAATTGATTATCTATAGAAATTCGGGGTATTTTTTCCTAGGAACAGTCCTTGATATCCCAGTAGTTGATGATCTACTGTGAATATTTGTGTGTATTGGTATATTCTAGTAGTGTATTTCTCTATATCAGAGGGTTCCTATCAGCATTTTTTCAAAGTTATGAGCTATCAACAATAGCTACGCTTCACTTAGGCCTCAATAGACATTAACTTGAAAATAAATTATTAAAAAAAAGTTCATAAATTCTTTCACAAAGGGCCCCCAATTTAGTCTAATGCTAATCCTCACACTGGTATGTGACTAAAATTGTCTGCAAAGAGCAGTTGTCCAACTGACATTCTGGCTCTGTCTGTAATGTAATAGTTAAAGAATGTGGTGTCATTTAAGGAGACACTATAATTTTTTTGTATTGAATGTAGACTATTAAAATGTTTATAAACCATTAAACAATAAAAATTATTACTCCAAACAAATAAAATAAAATAAAATAAAATCTGAGATAACTTGCAGATGAAGGGGAAAGAGGGATAACTCAGTCATCAATTTAGTTATGTGGAGCTGGTCTTATAAAATTGCACTTTATCTTGAAATTTCTGTCTTCACTTTATCAGGATGTTGTATATGGTCTATTGCCTCAGAATAATGATTAATCACCTTCTGAAGACCCCTGATGAGTGGTATGAGGAAAATGAGGTATTTCTATGTCATCAGACTGGAAGGCAAACAATGGTTAGCAGTATTGGATACTACTTAATAATTGATAAATGAGATTGAGTGCTTCTTTTCTCTGAAAGACGAAGGGTGAGGTGACTACAAGGCATTGTCAGGGCAGGTAAACATCAGGAAGCAAGGGACTGAAACCTGAGGAGTAACTTAGGCAGGAAATGAGTTTTGCTGCAGTGATATCCACTTTTGACAGAGCCTGCACAGCATGTGCCTCATACAGCACCTGGAGAAAGAAAACATTTTCACTGTATTTCTTTGAAGGAATGAAGGAATAAAAAGCATTAGACTGCATTCTCAAAGGTATATCTGCAATCTATCATCTTCCCAGATGGTCTGATACGTGAATGCTTTTGGTTTTACTGCATTTGAGTCTCCGCAGCCTATTTTCACATTGATTATTAAGTATTATTTCTGTTTCAATGAAGCTACCTTTTAGAACTGCATTGTTAAATCTGTATTTCCAGATATGGACACTATTCATTCAGAAGAGCTATGAGGATTTGGTCCTCAAATCAGTTCATGTTGTACCTTAGCACTGTCAAGAATAAACTGTGCGAAGTTAATTGAGATAGTGTCCACTTTTCTTGTACAAGAAAGCAGAGATTTTTATGGTGGAGCAAATTAAAACTATTCTCTCTCTTACATTATAGCAAAGAGATAGATCAAGTTTCATTTCCAAGTCTCATTTCCAATAACTCTCCTTCAGTGAATACAGTTATAAACAGGAAACATGTGCCCAAACACATGCTATTGGATGAAGAATGGTCATGCTTTCTAGTAATAAGATACTCACAGATACATATTCATGTTAAAAGCAATTATTTATTAATACACCTTTTTTCAAACATTTTGTAAATTAATGTTTAAAATCCTTGCAAGAAATACCATATGCCAGTGAAAGCATCTCCTTAGGTGGCCTCAGAAGTCAGCTCTGAAAATAAAGCCAGCATTGGTTAAGCCAAGAAACACTACTGCAAATGTTTAATAAAGCATTAAATACAAATGGCAAGATTGATCTATAGAACAATCAGGAGCTAAAGAAATTTTCATATCTATAAAGTGAGAGAATTTTAAGAGATAAAATATAAAATGCTGACTGAGCACATGGAATAAGAAATGTTCAGTTACCTCTGAATCATTTTCACTTTCCCCCAATATATAAGACCTCATATACATTTATGTAAGTATAAGTATATATGTATATATAAAAATATATACATATATAACTTTTGAAGTTGTTTCTGAGACTATATTTATTACCTTTTTAAATTAGTGTATTTCTTTGATAGTTTTTTTAATGTTTTCATTTTTTACAGAAAGAACATGAGCAGGAGAGAGGGGGGAGAGAGAGAGACAGACAGAGAGAGAGAGAGAGAGAGAGAGAGAGAGAGAGAGAGAGAATCTTAAGCAGGTTCCAAGCTCAATGCAGAGACGACGTGCGGCTCAATCCCATGACCCTGGAATCATGACTTGAGCCAAAATCAAAAGTCAGACACTCAACCGACTGAGCCACCCAAGTGCCCCTATTTGATAGTTTCTTAAGTTTTTAAAAATGTTTGTTTATTTTTGAGAGAGATAGAGACAGAGTGCAAGTAGGGGAGGGGCAGAGAGAGAGGGAGACACAGAATCCGAAGCAGGCTTCAGGCTCTGAGCTGGTAGCACACAGCCTGACGCGGAGCTCAAACCCACGAACCATGAGATCATGACCTGAGCTGAAGTTCGATCCTTAACTGACTGAACCACTCAGGCACCACTGTTTGGTAGTTTCATTCAAGAAATTTTGGCTATTCTTTACGAATTTATAGTAAGGGATCTGAGAGGTAGTCTATGTTACTCTAAAACAGAAATGCTTTAAGGTAAATTTCCAAAGCAATTGTTCCCAACCCAATGGGATTTTCAAGTTAGCACTATCAAGTTAGTGATTATAGTGTGTCAAAAAATTGGTATTGTTTTTTTAACTGAGGTGAAATTGGTATATAGCATTATATTGGTTTCAGGTGTACAACGTAAATAATTCAACCTTTGCATACACTATAGTGAACACCACAATGTCTAGTTACTGTCACCATAAAATTGATCACCATTTTCTCTCACCCTTCCAACACTGTTCCCCTCTGATAACCATCTATCTGTTATCTGTATCTATGAATTTGGTTTTATTTTGTCTTTGTTCCTTTGTTTTGTTTTGTTTCCATATAAGTGAAATCATACTGTATTTGTTTTTGTCTGTTTAACTTATTTCACTTAGTATAAGACCCTTTAGGTCTATCCATGTTGTCAAAAATGGCACAATTTCATTCTTTTTTTATGATTGAGTAGTATCCTACCATATTTGTATAAAATATATAATATATACATACATATATGCACATACATACACACATTTTATTTATGCATTCATGTATTGAACATTTTAGGTTGCTTCCAATCTTGGCTATTGTAAATAATTTTACAATAAGCCTAGCAGCACATAAATCTTTATGAGTTAGTGTTTTCATTTTCTTCACCCAGAAGTGGAATAGCTGGATCATATGGTAGATCTATTTTTTCAGGAAGCTCCATACTGTTTTCCATATTGGCCTAACCTATTAACATTCTCACCAATAGTGTATGAGGGTTACCTTTTCTCCAAACCTTCACTAACACCTGGTATTTCTTGTCTTTTTAATATTAGTCATTCTGACTAATGCGAGGTGACACCTCATTGTGGTTTTGGTTTACATTTCCCTGATAATTAGTGATGTTGAACATCTTTTTATGTTGGCCATCTGTATGTATTCTTTGGAAAAAATGTCCATTTAGATCCTCTGTGCATTTTGTTATCAGCTTGTTTGTTTTACTATTGAGTTGAGTTCTTTATACATCTTGGAAACGAACTTATCAGATATATGATTTGCAAATATTTTCTCCCATTCAGTAGGTTGTCTTGTCATTTTGTTGATGGTTTCTTTTCTTTTCTTTTCTTTTCTTTTTTTTGACGGTTTCTTTAACTGTGCAGTAGCTTCATAGTTTTTGCTTTTGTTGTCTTTTTTTTTTTTTTGAGTCAGATCCAAAAATTCAATGCCAAGACTGATGTCAAGGAGCTTATCACTGATGTTAACTTCTGGGAGTTTTATGGTTTCAGGTTTTGCATTCAAGTCTAATACATTTTGAGTTAATTTTTGTGTATGGTATAAGTTAGTGGTTCAATTCTTTTGCATGCCCAGTGTTCTGAACATCTTTTATTAAAGAGACCCACTTGTTTGAGTGTTTTTACCACAAAGGAATATTGAATTTTGTCAAATATTTTGTCTGCATCTGGTAAGATGATCATATAACTTAAATACTTCATTTTGTTACTGTGTTCTATCACATTAATTTATTTGCAGATGTTGAACTGTCTTTGCATCCCTGGAATAAACTCTTAGAATAAATCATGGTAGATAATCCTTTTACTGTATTGTTGAATTTGATTTGCTAATATTTTGATGATTTTTGCACCCATGTTTATTAGGGATATTGGCCTGTAATATTCTCTTTTGTGGTGTCCTTGTCTGGTTTTGGTATCAATACAAGGCCAACCTACAATGAATTTGGAAACATTTCTTCCTTCTATTTTTTGGAAGAGTTTGAGAAGAATAGGTATTAAATCTTCTTTGAGTGTTAGATAGAATTCACCAGTGAAGCTATTTGGTCCTAGACTTTTGTTTGTTTGAAGGTTTTTGATTACTGATTCAATATCCTTACCAGTAATTAGTCTATTCATATTTTCTATTTCTTCAAGATTCAGTCTTAGAAGACTGTATGTTTCTAGGAATTCATTCATTTCTTCTAGGTTGTCCAGTTGGTTGGCACATAATTATTTGTACTAGTCTCTTTGGATCTTTTAAATTTCTTTAGTATCGATGACTCTACATAGAGGTTTGTCAGTTTTGTTTATCCTCTCAAAAAACCAGCTCTTAGCTCCATTGATGTTTTCTATGTTTCTCTTAATCTCTATTTTATTTATTTCTGTTCTGATCTTTATATTTTCCTTCCTTCAACTAACTTTGAGTTTCATTTGTTCTTTTCTATAGTTCCTTTAGGTATAAACTTAGATTGTTCATTTGAGATTTTTTTTTTCTTGCTATGAACTTGCCTGTAAGAATTGCTTTGACTTGAGGTGACTGCGTGGCTCAGTTGGTTAAGCATCTGACTTTGGCTCAGGTCATGATCTCATAGTTTGTAGGTTCGAGCCCTGTGTCAGGCTCTATGCGAACAGCTCAGAGCCTGGAGCCTGCTTTGGAATCTGTGTCTCCCTCTCTCTCTGCCCTTCCCCCACTCATGCTCTTTCTCTCAAAAAACGAATAAACATTAAGAAAAAAGAATTGTGCTTTAGGTCCATCCCATAGATTTTGAATTGTTGTATTTCCATATCCATTTGTCTAAGGTATTTTTGGATTTCTCCCTTGATCCACTGGTTGTTAAGTAGCATGTTCTTTAATCTTTACATATTTGTGATTTTTCCAGGTTCCTTTTTTTTTAAAAGTAAACTTTATCCCTAACATGCGGCTCAAATTTATGACCCAGAGAAAGAGGAAGACACAGAATCTGAAGTAGGCTTCAGGCTTTGAGCTGTCCAAACAGAGCCCAACGTGGGCCCAAACTCACAAACCATGAAATCATGACCTGAGCTGAAGTTGGACACTTAACCAACTGAGTCACCCAGATGCCCCTTCTGTCTAGATGTTCTATCCACTCATGTAAGTGAGTCTTAAAGTCCTCTCTAATTATTGTAGTGTTGTTAACTTCTCCCTTTAGGTCTGCTAATATTTGCTTTGTATATGTTGCTGCTTATCTGTTGGGTGCACAATCATTTGCAAATGCGACATTCTTTTGTTATATTGACCCCTTTATAATTATGTAATGCCCTTCTTTGTCTTTTATTACAGTATTAAAGTCTATTTTGTCTGATATGAGTATAGCTATACCAGGTTTTTCATTTCCATTTTTCACATCCCTTCGCTTTCAGTCTGTACTTAGATATGAAATGGGACTTGGTAAGCAACATTTAGATAAGTCTTATTTTTTAAGAATCCATTCAGCCACTCTGTCTTTCAGTTGGAGAATTTAGTCCATTTATATTTAAATTAATTGTTGATAGGTATGTACTTAGTGCAATTTGTTCATTATTTCCTATTTCTGAGTTTCTCTTTCTTCTCTTATTTTCTTCCCTTGTAGTTTGATGGTAGTTTGATGACTTAATTTACTGTTATATTTAGATTTCTTTCTCATTATCTTTTATGTATTCACTATAGGCTTTTGCTTTGTGGTTACCATGAGGTTCATATATAATGACATATATATATATATATATATATATATCCATTTTTTATGACAATTTGAATCTAAATGCACACTAAAACCTTTGCATTTTAACTCCCCTTCCCAATATTTTTCATTTTTTTCAAAACTTTATTTAAATTCCAGTTAGTTAACATACTGTAATATCAGTTTCAAATATAGAACTTAGTGATTCATCTCTTATATAAAACACCTGGTGCTCATCACAACACGTGTACTCCTTAATACCCATCACCCATTTAACCCATTCCTCTGCCCAAATACCCTCCAGCAAGCTTCCGTTTGTTCTCTATCATTAAGATAGAGATGGCTAGGGGCGCCTGGGTGGCTCAGTCGGTTAAGAGGCCAATTTCAGCTCAGGTCGTGATCTCACGGTCTGTGAGTTCCAGCCCCACATTGGGCTCTGTGCTGACGGCTCATCAGAGCCTGGAGCCTGCTTCGGATTCTGTATCTCCCTCTCTCTCTGCCCTCCCCCTGCTCACGCTCTGTCTCTATGTCTCTCAAAAATAAATAAACGTTAAAAAAATTTTAAAAAAAGATAGAGATGGCTAACAGACACATGATTTGACTCTCTTTTGTTCCTCTATACTCATCTGTTTTTTAAATTCCACGTATAAGTGAAATCACATGGTATTTGACTTTCTCTGACTGACTTATTTCACTTAGCATAATACTCTCTAGTTTCATCCACATCATTGCAAATGGCAAGATTTCTTTCTTTTTTATGGCTAAGTAATACTCTATTGTATATATACACCTCTTCTTCTTTATCCATTCATGAGTTGATGGACATTTGGGCTCCTTCCATAATTCGGCTGTTGTTGATAATCCTGTTATAAACATCAGGATGCGTGTATCCCTTTGAATCAGTATTTTGAGTAAATACCTTGAAATGCAATTGCTGGATCATATAGTAGTTCTATTTTTAAAGTTGTGAGGAATCTCCATACTGTTTTTCAGAGTGGCTGCACCAGTTTTCATTTCTACCAACATTGTGAGAGGATTCCCTGTTTTTCACATCCTCGCCAACACCAACCTGTTCTTTCCTGTGTTGTTAATTTTAGCCATTATGACTGGTGTGAGGAGGTATCTCATTATAGTTTTGATTTGTATTTACTTGGTGATGAATGATGTTGAGCATCTTTTCATGTGTCTGTTAGCCATCTGTATATTTTCTTTAGAAAAACGTCTATTCATGTCTTCTGCCCATTTATTAACTGCATTTGTTTTTTGGGTGTTAAGTTTTATAAATTCTTTATATTTTTTTGATATTAACTCTTTATCAGATAAGTCATTTGCAAATATCTTCTCCCATTCCAAAGGCTATCTTTTAGTTTTGGTGATTGTTTCCTTTGCTGTGCAGAAATTTTATCTTGATTAAGTCCCAATAGTTTATTTTTCCTTTTGTTGCCCTTGCCTCAGGAGACATATCTAGTAGGAAGTTGCTATGACTGATGTCAAAGATGTTACCACCTATGTTCTCTAGGATTTTGACAGTTTCCATCTCATATTTAGGTTTTCCATCCATTTTGAATTTATTTTTGTATATGGTGTAATTCATTCTTTTGCATGTTGCTGTCCAGTTTTCCCAACACCATTTGTTGAAGAGATTGTCTTTTTTCCATTGGATTTTCTTTCCTGCTTTGTTGAAGATTAATTGACCATATAGTTGTGGGTTAATTTCTGGGTTTTCTATTCCGTTCCATCCGCGTGTCTGATTTTGTGCCAATACCATACAGTCTTGATCACTTTAGCTTTGTAATATAACTTGAGGCATTCATTGGCAAGAATTGTGATGCCTTCAGCTTTGCCTTTCTTTTATAAGACTGCCTTGGCTATTCATGGTCTTGTGTGGTTCCATACAAATTTTAGGATTGCTTGTTCTAGCTCTGTGAAAAATGCTGTTGGTATTTTGATAGGGATTGCGTTAAAAGTATAGATTGCTTTGAGTAGTATAGACATTTTAACAATATTTGTTCTTCCAATCCATGAGCATGAAATATCTTTCCATTTCTTTGTGGCATCTTTGATTTCTTTCATCAGGTTTTATAGTTTTCAGGGTACAGACCTTTTACCTCTTTGGTTAGGTTTATTCCTAGGTGTCTTATGGTCCAATTGCAAATGAGATTCATTCCTTGATTTCTCTTTATGCTTTTTCATTATTGGTATATGTAAATGCAACAGATTTCTGCATGTTGATTTTGTATCCTGTGATTTTACTGAATTTGTGTATCAGTTTCAGCTACTTTTTGATTGTGTCTTTTGGGTTTTCCATATTGAGTATCATGTCATCTGCAAATAGTGAAAGTTTGACTTCTTCCTTGCCAATTTGGATTCCTTTTATTTCCTATCATTGTCTGATTGCTGAGGCTAGCACTTCCCATACTATGCAAAACAGGGGAGAGCAGACATCCCTGTCTTTTTCCTGAACTTAGTGGAAAAGCGCTCTGTTTTTCTGCATTGAGGATGATATTAGCTGTGGATGTTTCATATATGAGCTTTATGATGTCTAGGTATGTTCCCTCTATCACTACTTTGTTGAGCATTTTTATCATGAATGAATGCCTTACTTTGTCAAATGCTTTTTCTGTATTTATTGCAAATATTGAACGACCTTGAAATCCAAGAATACATCCCACTTGATCATGGTTAATGATTCTTTTAATATACTCTTGGATTTGACTTGCTACTGTTATGTTGAGATTTTTCACATCCATGTTCATTAGGGATATTGGCCAGTAGTTGTCATTTTTAGTGAAGTCTTTATATGGTTTTGAAATCAGGGTAATACTGGCCTCATAGAATGAATTTGGAAGTTTTCTTTCCATTTCTATTTTTTAGAATAGTTTGAGAATGATAGGTACTAACTCTTCTTTAAATGTTTGATAGAATTTTCCTGTGAGCCATGTGGCCTTGGACTTTAGTTTGTTGGAAGATTTTTTTTTTATTACTGATTCAATTTCTTTGCTGGTTGTCAGTCTGTTATTGTTTTCTATTTCTTCCAGTTTCAGTTTTGGTAGTTTATATATTTATAGGAATTTATCTATTTCCTCCAGATTGTCCAATTTTTTGGTATATAATTTTTCATAATATTCTCCTATAGTTTGTATTTCTGTAGTGTTGGTTGTTATTTATCCTCTCTCATTTGTGAGTTTATTTATTTGGGTCATTTCTTTTTTCTTTTTGATAAGTCTGCCTAGGGGGTTATCAACTTTATTTATTTTTTTCAAAGGCCAGCTCCTGGTTTCATTGATCTGTTTTACTGGGCGTTTTTCTTAAATTTCTATGCCATTTATTTATGCTCTAATCTTTATTATTTCCCCTATTTTGTTGGATTTAGCCTTCGTTTGTTGTTCTTGGTCTAGCTCCTTTAGGTGTAAGGTTAGGTTGTTGATTTGAGATTTTTCTTGCTTCTTAAGGTAGGCCTGTATTGCTATATACTTCCCACTTAAGACTACTTTTGCTGCATCCCAAAGGTTTTGGACTATCGTGTTTTCATTTTAATTTATTTCCATGTATTTTGTTAAAGTTTTTGTTCATTTAAATTTATGTTAGTTAATATACAGTGTAGTATCAGTTTCAGGAGTAGAACCCAGTGATTCATTACTTACATAAAACACCCAGCGCTCATCCCAACAAATGCCATCCTTAATGCTCATCACCCATTTAGCCCATCCCTCCATCCACCTTCCCTTGAGCAACCCCCAGTTTGTTCTCTGTATTTAAGAGTCTCTAATGGTTTGCCTCCCAGATTTTATCTGATTTTTCCATGCCTTCCCCTATGTTCATCTGTTGTGTTTCTTAAATTCCACATATGAGTGAAATCATATATTTGTCTTTCTCTACCTGATTTAAACCATAAATATACAGAGGTTAAAGAACATCCTACTAAAGAATGAATGGGTCAACCAGGAAATTAATTCAAATCCAGTGTTTCCTTATTGATTTTCTGTTTAGATGACATGCCTATTAATGTAATTGGAGTGTTAAAGTCTCCTACTATTATTTTATTATTATCAATGAGTTCATTTATGTTTATTATTAATGGTTTTATATATTTGGGTGTCTTCATGTTGAGGGCATAAATATTTACAGTTGTTAGATCTTGTTGGATACTGCCCTTTATTATGATACAGTGCCCTTCTTAATCTCTTGTTACAGTCTTTGGTTTAAAATCTAGTTTGTCTGATATAAGTATGGCTACTCCAGCTTTCTTTTGACGTCCATTTGTATAAAAAGTATTCCATTCCCTCACTTTCAATCTGCATGTGTTTTTAGGTCTAAAATAAGTATCTTGGAGACAGTATATAGATGAGTCTTGTTTTTTTTTTTTTTTTAATCCATTCTGACATTCTGTGTCTTTTGATTGGAGCATTTAGTAATTATTGATAGATTCATTCAGAGTAATTATTGATAGATATGTATTTAGTACAATTTTATTAATTGTTTTGTTTTGTTGTTGTTTCTGAAGATTTTCTCTGTTCTTATCCAGTCTTTATTGTTTTAGGTCTTTATTTCCCAGTCAAAGAGCTCCCTTTTATCATTTCTTATAGGGCTGGTTTAATGGTTATGCATCCTTTTAACTTCTGTCTGAGAAATGCTTTAGCTCTTGTTCTCTTTTGAATGATAGCCTTGCTGGATAGAGTATTCTTGGCTGCAGAGTTTTCCCATTCAGCACGTTGATTATATCATGCCACTCCCTTCTGGTTTGCCAAATTTCCGTGGAGAAATCTGCAGCTAGCTTTATAGGCCTTCCCTTGTAAGTAAGGGACTTCTTTTTTCTTAGTACTTTTAGGATTTTTTCTTTATTACTAGATTTTGCAAATTTAACTATAATATGTCTTGGCATTGGCCTGAATTTGTTGATTTTGATGGGAGTTTTCTGTGCTTCCTGGATTTGGGTGCCTGTTTCCTTTACCAGATTAGGTTAGTTTTCAGCTATAATTTCCTCAAATAAACGTTTTGTCCCCTTTTCTCTCTCTTCTTCTGGGTCTTCTATGATATGAATGTTATTACATTTGATGGAGTCACTGAGTTCCCTAAGTCTACGTTGGTGATCCAAGATTTTTCTTTCCCTCCTTTGTTCAGCTTTATTATTTTTCATAATTCTATCTTCTATATTACATATTTGTTCCTCTGCTTCTTCCATGCTTGTGGTCATTATGTTCAGTTGGATTTGAATCTTGGTTATTGCATTTTTTCATTTCAGCCTCATTGGTTTTAGCTCTTTTATCTCTGGGGTAAGGGTCTCCTTTATGTCTTCTATGCTTTTCTAAGCCCAGCTAGTATCCTTATGATTGTTGCTTTAAACTCTGGATCAGGCATATTACTTATATTTGTTTTGATTAGATCTCTGACCATGACCTTTTCTTGTTCCTTCTTTTGGGATAAATTCTTCCATCTTGGCATTTTTGTCTAGGTCTCTGTCTTCTTGTCTATATTAGGGAAACCTGTTATGGTTCCTGCTATTGAGAGTAATGGCTTTATCAAAAAGAAGTCATATAATATCCAGGGCCTGATGTTTCTGGAAGTGTCTCTGGTGTGTGTAGCACACACTCTTATTCTGTTTTTTGGTTGCTCTATCCCTCAGGCCAGTTGTCTGCAGAGTTCCTTGCCTGCAGTGGGTAGTGTTTGGATCTCGGCCAGACTGTGGTAAGTTTTAACCAGATGTGCTCTGGTCTGTTTGTTAAAAGAGCTCTATTACCACTAGAACTGAAGCTCTGCAGAACTCTATGGTCAGTAGACATGGTGCATGAGGGAGTTTGTGCTGGTCGTCTGGGGAAGGGGCCCACTGCACTGGTCCTAAGGCACATTTGCCTGAGAAAAGCAGTATCAGCAGAGCACAAGGGGGTGGGACTTGATGTAAGCAAGTTAGGCAGCCAGTATTGGTGCTGTGCTATTTACTGAAGTTGGTTTATGCTGAAGGATGGGGGAGGGAAATGGTGCCAGCCTGCTGCTTTGTCCCTGGAGAGGGCAGTCCATGCTTGCTGTTCTCAGGGAATTACTTTCAGAAAAGTACACAATTTCCCCTTGTGCGTCACAGGCATTCTTCACACCACTGAAGTCACACTGTCTGTTTCTGGGTTGCTTGCCTGTCTGGAGCAGCATAGTGTGCCTTGGGCTCTACCCTAGCTGGGCCTGCTTACTTTTAAAATTCCGAACTTCAGGGACCAGGTGTGGCAGGGATCTGCTCTGGTCCTCTGGGAAAAGGTCTCACCATGCTGCAAGTGATGCAGGTTTGACCCAGCAGGGGAGTTGCACCAGAGCACAGGGGTGTGGGATTTGGAGCAAGCAGAGTAAACAGCCAGTGTCCTGGTTGGCCACCCTCAGCGGGTGTCTCTATCTATGCTGAGGGGCAAGGGAGGGAAATGGCACCCACCAATTCTACTGTACCTACAGAGGCAATGCCACCTCTCACAAATGTGCTCCAAAATGAACAGTCTTTCCCTGTGCCACTTAGACAATCATCAGATTGTGCCATATGCCCTCAAATTGTTTGCCTGCCTCCACTCCAGGAGTAGGACAGCACTCAGGTGTCTATCCCAGCCAAGCCCAGGGACCACTGAAACTCCAGTCTTTGAGCCCTACTGGTTGCAAAAGCTTACAAAATTCATCTTTGGGGAAGTGTTCTTGTGATTATCGCTGTGTGCTCTACTCTCTCTTGCTTTTGTCTGCAACCAGGGCTCACTCCCCTCTGCAACACCCATGATCCATTTATCCTTAAACTGAATCTCCACACTTCCTACCTTCCTCAAAGTGGCCTCTTTCCTTTAGATGTGCAGTTTGTTCTATTAGTCCTCAGGTCAATTTCTTGAGTATTCAGAATTATTTGATAGTTATCTAGCTGTGTTTGAGAGATGAGACAAGCCTAGGATCATCCTACTACACTGCCATCTTAACTCCCTCTCCACATTTTACGATTGTAGATCCTACTGACCTCCAGATCTTCTCTAGGTTACAGTTGCAAAAACTGAGGCCTCAGAGGAGTGTATAAGCTCCTTTCTGGGAGGTACTAATGAACTGTGGCAAGGGCAAAGGAACTTGCTAAGATGGTATTCCCCCTGACTATGTTCCCTCCAAGTGACTCTGTAGCCTCCAGATGTGTGGCAAACCTAAAGCCTATTCCCGAGCTTGAAGTTTCTGGACAAGTAAATGGGCCTTTTCTACAAGACTAAAGGGGTGTTTTAGTCTGATGTTTGTTCAGTGCAACTGAGTGTGGTAGCCTGCCCTTAACTGTCTTTCCAATTGTTACAGTCCCATGGAGCCCAGAAATGCAAGCCTCTCCGGCCACCAGAGTGACACAAAAAAGAGGACTGTGTGGAACCCACTAACATGCTGCTTTAGCAAGGCTAAGGAAGAGTATTAGGGGTGGGACACATCCACAGCTTTAGCTATGAAGAGGAAAAGCACTGGATACAGGATATGCCTGTACTTTAGCAAGACAGGGAAAGAATGCTGGAGGTGGGGCATGCATGCAGCTTCAGCAAGGTCGTGTCCCCACATGCCTGTCTGCACTAGCAAGATAGAGGAAAAATGCAAAAATGGCATTCACCAGTGCCTCCATACACAAAGTCCCAAGTAGTCCCTGC
Source organism: Paguma larvata (assembly GCA_030068075.1). Lineage (NCBI taxonomy): Eukaryota > Metazoa > Chordata > Mammalia > Carnivora > Viverridae > Paguma > Paguma larvata. The sequence continues at coordinate 15,248,900 of CM057830.1, forward strand.
TTCTTCCAGTAGATAAGTTAAAATTGGCAAATAAATCTCCTTCACATATAAACCAGTCATCTCTCAAACTGCTGCCTTTGTACTGGGTCTTAGAATGAGTGATTACATACACAAGCCCCTCAAAAGGAGTATCTCAACTACCCACAGCATCTAGGCACCCTGAACATAAGTCCTATTTGTTTCCAAATATTTTTGGACCTCATCTCTCCAATGCAAATCCCAAGGGTGGGGGTGCCTGATGTGGAGCACAAACACCTTGCTCCCTAGGAAGAAGCTCTGGACCTAAGATCCCTTCCCCTTGTGTCACTGTGCTAGGGTCAGGTTTTTGGTGAAATTGTCTTGCCACTCCTACCCACCTCAGTGTGTTCCTTTTATCCCTGTTGTGGAGGGAGTTGTTCAGGTAGTTTTCAGTTCTTTTCCAGCAAAATTATTTCATATTTAGCTGTAGATTTGGTGTCCATGTGAGGATGTGAGTTCAGGATCTTCCTATCTTGCCATCTTGAACATCCCCCCACCCTGTGTCACTGTTTTTATTTTTCCCATTCTAATAGTTGTATAGTAATAGCTCATCACAATCTTAATTTGCATTTCCTGAATGATTAGTGATGTTGGAAATATTTTTATATGTATATTCCCATCTTTTCATCCTCTGTGGTGAAATATCTCTTCATGTCTTTTGCCCATTTTCTGACTGGATTGGTGGATTTTTATGGTTGAGTTTGAGAGTTCTTTATATGCCCTACACATAAATCCTTTACCAGATATAAGGTTTGAAAATATTTTTTTATAGTCTGTAGATCATTTTGTCATTCCCTTAACAAGGTCTTTCAAGGTTTTAAATTGGAAAGTCCAATTTTGATTTGGTTCTTTTATGAATTATGCCTTTAGTGTCATGTCTGAGAACTTTTCACAAAGCCTTAGATCTCAAAGATTTTCTCCTGTGTTATACTCTAAAGGTTTTATAGTTTTAGATTTTGTATTTAAGTCAATGAGCTAATTTTAATTAATTTTTGTATAAGGTATAAGATTTAGGTTGAGGTTCACCTCTTTGCCTATAAGTACCAATTATTTCAACACCATTTGTGACAAGGCTATCCTTCCTCCATTGAATGCCATCACAATTTTTCAAAAATTCAATTGGCTACAGTTGTGTGGCATTATTTCTGGTTTTTAAATCCTGTCCCATTGATCAGTGTGATTTATGTGTCCATCCTTTCACCAATATCAACACAGTCTTGATCACTGTAATCAGGTAATAATTCCTAAAATAGGATAGATTGATTCCCCACTTTATTCTTCAAAAAAGACTTTTTAAAACTAGTCTAGTCCATCAGGCTTTCCACTTGAATTTTAGAATAGTGTTGTCTATATCTACAAATAATGTTATGCTGGTATTTTGACAGTTATTGGTGTTCCACCTGTATATCAACCTGGGAATAACTGACTTATTTTTTACTATTTTGAGTTTGCCAAATCATGCCAAACATGGTATGTTTGCCTCTTTATTTGGGTCTTTGGTTTCTTTCATTACCACTTTTTAGTTCAGCATACAATTCCTTCCTGTAAATGTTTTGTTAGATTTACACTTATGTATTTTCTTTTCTTTAGAGATATTATAGCGTTGTATATTTTATCTTGTCTTTTACATTTCACACAAGTTGATAGATAATTAATGTACATTAATCTTATATTCTGTGGTTAGGATATTTCTTGTAATTCTCTGCAATTTACTATGTAGACTATCATGTCATCTACAAATAATTAGTTTTATTTCTTTCTTTCAGATATGTATATTTATTTCCCTTTCTTGCCTTATTGTGTGGGCTAGAACTTCTAGTACTATGTTGAATAGCAGTGGTAAGAACAGAAATCCTTGCCTGATCCTCATCTTAGAGCAAATTTTTCAGTGTTTCAAAATTAAGTATCATTTTAAATGTATATTGTTTTTATTTTGTTATAGATACTCTTTATCGAGATGAGAAAGTTCTCTTCTATAGTTTCCTGAGAGTTTTTATCCTGAATGGGTGTTGAATTTTGTCAAATGTTTTTTCTGCAGTTGGTGTGATATTTTTTCTTCTTTAGCGTGTTAGTAGGGTCCATTCCATTGACTGATTTTTGACTACTGAATTAGTCTTGCATTCCTGGAATAAACAATTTGTCGTGGCATATAAGTGTTTTATTGTATTAATAAATACTATTTTTAAATATTTTATTAAGAATATTTGCATCTCTGTTCATGAGGGATATTAGTTTGTAATGGTTTGGAGGGGGTACTGTCTTTTTCGGCATCAGGTTATTACTGGCTTCATAAAATGAATTTAGAATTGTCCTCTAGAGATTTCTTTTTGAGGAATTTTAAATTATGAATTCCATTTTCTTAATAGCTTTAATATGTCAAATGACCTATTTCATATGGGGTGAATTGTGACAGTTTGGACTATTAAAAAAATGGTCCATTTTGTCTAAATTGTCAAATTTATATCAGTAGTGTTTTTCACAGTTGTCCTTTATTATCCTTTTGATGCACATTTCTGATGTTATTAATTTGTATCTTCCTTCTTTTTCGGTCAGTCTTGTTAAACGTTTGTCAACTCATTGTTCTTTTTAAAGAACTGGTTTTTTGTTTCACTGTTTTTCTTTATTATTTTTATGTTTTCAGTTTCATTGATTTCTGCTCTTATCTATATCGTTTCTTCACCTTGCTTTGGGTTTATTTTGCTCTTATTTTTCTAATTTCTTGAATTAGTGGCTTAGACTATTGATTTGAGACTTTTCCCCCTTTATAATATAAACATTTAGTGCTGTAAATTTCCCTGCCAACACTACTGTAGCTGCATCTCAGAAATTTTGATAAGTTGTATTTTTTTTCATTTACCTCAAAATATTTTTAAAATTTGACTTGAGATTTTCTATTTGGAGGCATGGATTATTTAGACGTGTGCTGTATAATTTTCACATATTTGCAGATTTTCCTGTCCTTTCTGACTTCTAGTTTGATTCTATTGTGGTCAAAAAAGGTACCTGTATGGTTTAGTTTCTTTAAATGTTTTGAGATTTGTTTTACAGATCAGAATATATTATATCTTGGTATATGTTCCATGGTTTTTTGTAAAGAATATGCATTCATCTGTTGTTAGATGGAGTGTATTATAAATGCTAGTGAGATTCTGTTGGTTAATGGTGTTGTTAAGTTCTTCTATAACCTTGATTTTTCTCACTAGTTGTTCTATCAGTTTTTGAGAGAGAAGAACTGAAGTTTCCAATTGCATTTGTGGATTTTTCTACTTCTCCTTTCAATTCTGGAAGTTTTTGCCTCACATATTTTGAAGTTCATATACATATTTTGGATTACTATGTTTCCTTGGTGGATTGATCTATTATAATTATGTAGTGTATCTCTCTGTCCCTGGTAGTTTTCTTTGCTCTCAAGTTTACTTTAACTGATATTAGTGGCTACTTGTGCTTTCTTTTGATTATTATTTGTATGGTGTATATTTTCATCATTTTACTTTCAACCTACCTATTTCATTTTATTTGAAGCAAGTTTCTTGTAGATGGCATATAGCTTGGTCATTTTTTAAAGCCCCTGCCAATCTGTGTTTTTTAATTGGTATATTTAGATCATTTACAATTAATGTAATTATTGCCATGTAAGGGCTTAAGTGTGCCATTTTACTTTGGAGTGTTGTTTGTTTTTTTCTTTGTTCTCTCTGTTTTACATTTCTCTGTTTTCTTTTTGCTACTTTTTTGTGGGTTACTTGAACATTTTTTATAATTCCATTTCTATCCATCTAAAGTTTTGCTAGGTTAGTTTAGTTTTAGTTTATCTCCTTGTATAGCTTTTTTATTAGTTGCTTTAGGTATTTATGTATCTGTCAATCTATTTAACATATCAATCATCATATATGTATCTAAAATCAGTCTAATTGTATCATGGACTGAATGCTTGTGTCCCTCCAAAATTCATATGGAGGGTGGTGACTAATTTGTCACTGAGATTCTAAAGAGAATATGGGAGCAGGTTGGAAATTGAGCATGAGGGCTGGGGTCTAAACAGGTAGCCATTACGGGAATCCCTGTAATGGGACTTTAGGATTACTGGAGTTTGATAATCAATTTTAAGTGTTCTTTTCTTCTGTATTGTAAGTCATTTAGAACATCCTGAAAACTTCATCATTTTGGAGTCAGCCTTGTGTTTTGTTTGTGATACTTAGGAGATTCAGAGGAAGGTGTTATAAATATTTTTTTTTTTTTGTCAATCAGGCCAAAATAAGGTTGTATAGCTTAATACTTCCTTACCTTTTTAGTTGCATATATTGTCCATGTTGTTTGTTATAATACAGTAAAACCTTGGATTGTGAGTAACTTGTTCAGTGAGTGTTCTGAAGATGAGCAAACATTTCTAATAAATTTTAACTTGATAAACAAGTGATGTCTTGCAATATAAGTAGTATGTGATGCTGAATATCACATGATCACAGCTGAATTAATGGTTCTTCTCTCTCTCTCTCTTGCTGTGGGATTGTGGGTGATCGGCTTCCATGCTCAGATGCTAGGTCTCAGGCTGCAGTGTTTGACATAAATCAGTGATGTTTCAGAATGTTGGAAAGTGCCCACAGTGGCACTAGTGTATTTTTTGTTCCTTCCAAACACAGTCCTTGCTTTTCCATACAAGAGTAAGCTTAGGAATGCTCTGCTTCATTCTAGGTCAGGCTGCTTGCAGATAGAAACCCTTTCCTGAAGGAAACTATGTAAAAGACAAGGAGTTAGCTGATGGCCGGGTGACCCCAGACACCCTTTGCACACAAGGGGGACTGTGACATACAGGGCAGCACACTGCTCTGTATGAGATGGCCAGAGGCTATCTGTTTGTCTAAACTACTTATTTGAAAGTTTACTGTCATCATAAAACATTAACCCAGCAGCCATGCAATGATCATTATCCTTGCCTAAGGCCACTAGATTTGCAGATAGCAAAAAGATAGCTATCATTGTCCTGCCTAAGGATTACATTGATTACTGTCGAAATAAAAGACCTGCCTTTGCTGTAGCAAGGCACTCAAGATAGACTGATATCTGAGTCCTCTGTCTTTCTTTCAATCCTGGGCTCTCCAAGCCTCGACCTGAAGAGACCAAGACTCAACATTTTCCTCTCCTGCCTTATTACCAGTTACATTAACTACAGTCTATTACAAAAGTTTATTAATACTGTACTGTAGACAATATTAGTGCAAGTGTATACAATGGCCCCCATGCAGAAAAAGATTCCATTGAGCCAACAGATAGGGATTCCGTTAGTGATAGTGAAAATTGTCCTACACAATAACCCTCCTCTCTCGTCTTCCTCACAGCAGCCATGAAGGTTTTCAAAGGTAAGCGCAGGTTAATTTATTTTTCTTTATAGTTTGTATTTTCTTTATTATTTTGCATTATATTACAGTGTTGTAATCATTTTTATATGAATATTCTTGGGGATGTAGAAGGGATCATCTGAGTTTCCATTATTTCTTATGAGGAAATTCACTTTGATATACAAGTGCTTTGGATTACAAGCATGTTTCTGGAACAAATCATGCTCACAAACCAAGGTTTTACTGTATATACTTTATTCAAGGAGGCTTATTGAACTTTAGAGCTGTCCATTCTTTGGGGATATATATGCACACATTTTTTGGATTATTTTTATGTTCTCCATTAGTTCCTAATCATTAGTGATTTTCTTCTTGGATTACTGAAAAGGAAATTTTTGAATTTTTCCCAGACTGCTATGGTGGAAAGAGCACAGGCATTGGAGGTAAAAGCACCTGAATCAAGTCTGGCAGAGTGATCTTTGGCAAATCCATTTGATTTGACATTGACTTTATCTTCTGGCTATTCTCATCTTAAGCATCATTCTTGAACTATTCTCTAAAACATCAATATGCTGCTTAATGGCGGGCAAATTAGATTTGCCTTTTCAAAGTACAGTTTAAATGTTTGTGGCAAAGATGATTCTCGAGAAAAGGCTTTGAAATAAGGAGGATGTCAGAAAATTCATTCTGTGGACCTAGAAATCACTCTTTAAAAGCCTTTCAGTAAAACAGTCATCTGGTAATAAAATATAAACACTCCCTCTAAAGACTTCCTTACAAAGTCTTTGAGAGTTGAAAAAACAAAAATTCATCTGTGTTTAAAAAATATGAGCCTTAATGGAAAAACCTCTCTCTGCCCTTACTAAAATGTAACACTCTCCAAATAACAACCATATGAAAGTAAAAGGTTTGTTGTATCAATAGGTGGTTTGGTTTAGCAGCAATATGGCTAAATAATTTCTTTAAAGGCTGCAGTGCCTGGTTTGAAATGTTGGAAATCTTATTTGGGAGGTACTCTGCATGGTAATTACCTCTAAGGATGACAAGACATCGTTAATAATGAAGATATTTAAAATAGGACTTAGGCACGGCTGAGTATTTACAGAGCTGCCTGAAGGTGTGAATCTGCACAGACCTATTTCTGGGCCTTTGTTTGCAATTCATGGTAATTTACAGAGTAAATGGCTTAGGATTTGCAATACGGAGCAACAGCCTATATAGATTCAGGACGCTAAATGGAACTTTTCCTCTTTGACACAAAGAAATCAGTATATGATGAATAGCTGATGGTTGGGTTTTCGTGCTCTTGCATAAAATTCAATTTAATTTCTTTGGGTTTAAAATCAACTCATTGATAATGTGTGAAAATGAATAAAACAGAAGTTATTTACTCTTTAGTAGATGCTATGTAATAGATAAGACAACTTATTTGAAACACTGAACTACTGTCTATGACTATCACATCTGCCATTACTGGAGCGCAATATACTGGAAGAAACACTAGAGTAGGTAAATATGTGCATAGAATACAAAAAGGGTACACTTAGTTAGCACCAGTAGGTGCCTTAGGCATTGTGCTAAGCAATTTATATTCATTAATTTATATCACCTGTATTCCAGGTCTATTTCAACTTACCACCCATTCTCCTCTAAGCAAATTATTGAACATCTTTAAAAAAATTGTATTTGTCTCATCTCTATAGTAGAAACTTTAATAAGTGTTCTGCTTTCTCATTCACTTATTTTTTTAATGCAACAAGTATTTACAGAGTGCCTATTACAAACCAGTAGTTGTACTAGGTGCTGAGACTACGACAATGAATAAGATATTTTCCCTGCCTAAACAGAGCTTATAGTTTAGTTTCCTAAACATGATGTATGTAGAAATGTATTTTATCCAACACTTGTTAAAAAAAAATAAAAATCTTTTAAGGTGGTACATCTAACAAAGTTCCTATTTAGATCAATTGAGATAATGTACATGAAAAGAACTTGATAAATGATAAAAGGACATAAACCTACTTTGATTGGAAAGTAGTCTTAACAGTTAGTCAAAAAATTCCTTATGGATAATAAATACTTTCAGGCTAATATTTTAGATTAAACTCTGGAAGAATGTATTTTTTATTTAATTAACTTGAACTGCAAACTATTGTTGGGATAATTAAAATATGTCTAATACTCATCAAAGACAGCTTAGTAATATTATAATATGAAGATGATGTTAAAAGAGTGGTCCTCCTTTACAAAACAAACTGGACCTGATTGTCATGCTAGTTAAAGATACCATCCAAACGAAAAAGTTTATGTTAATTTGAATGAAAGCATCTTTATTCAAAGAGAGCTAATAATGCTGAATGTCAAATTCTTCTGAAAGGAAACATTTGAGTTGGAAGATGTACTACCAAATATATAAATGGATTCATTCATTCATATTCATTCATTCATTCGATAATAAACTTCCTCAATCCAAAAATAATTTGGTTCCCAACTACTAACCTTAAATTCTTCACTTTAAATGCTAGGTAAAGGAAGGGCATGAAAGCTGGCAGCAGTTAGAAGATGTAGCAAAATGAGACCATTTTTTTTTCTTTTTTAACAGAAACTAGATCTTTGGTTTTCCTTTGTTTCAGACTTTATTTTGTATTGTTTTTTCTTAATTATCACCAATAGGTTGTTTTTCAGTTCTTTTTTTTTTAAATTTTTTTTTATGTGTATTTATTTTTGAGACAGAGAGAGACAGAGCATGATTGGGGGAGGGGCAGAGAGAGAGGGAGACACAGAATGTGAAGCAGGCTCCAGACTCTGAGCTGTCAGCACAGAGCCCGATGCGGGGCTGGAACCCACAGACCGCGAGATCATGACCTGAGCTGCAGTCAGACGCTCAACTGACTGAGCCACCCAAGCGCCCCTGTTTTTCAGTTCTCGAGTTTTGACTGCTTCTCTTGATTTTTGCCCTCGACACACAACATTGGGGGGAACATAAGTAACCAGTGAATTTTTCTCCAACTGGAGTTTTTGCAAATTATAGCCTTCATGTATTGAATTTCCCTTAAGATAAGGTTGACAAGCTCCAACATCAAATAGCTGTAAGTTAAAGCAGGTAATGGCAAACTATGGCTCAAGGGCGAAATTTGGCCAATTGTCTATTTTTGTAAATAAAGTTGATTGGAATATGGCCACTCCCACTCAATCATATAATTTCTATGGCTGTTTTCACACTACAAAGGCAGAGCTGACTAGTTGCAACTAAGATTTCATGACCTGCAAAACCAAAAATATTTATTACTGACTTTTTACAGAAAAAGTTTATCAACACCTAACCTAAACAGTTAACTAACTTTAAATATATATGATCACTTTACAGATGTATACTTTTTATAAATAATTTATTGTCAAATTGGTTTCCATACAACACCCAGTACTCATCCCAACAAGTGCCCTCCTCTGTGCCCATCACCCACTCTCCCCCTCCCACACCCCCCTCTTGCCTCAGTTTGTTCTTAGTCTTTGAGAGTCTCTTATGTTTTGTCTTCCTCCCTCTTTGTGTCTTTTTTCCTTTCCCCTCTTCCCCTCCCCCATGGTTTTCTGCTAAGTCTCTCAAAATCCACCTATGCATGGAAATATATGGTATTATGCTAAGTGAAATAAGTCAGTCAGAGAAAGACAGATACCATATGTTTATAGATGTATACTTGAGTATAGCACTTGCATAACCATGCTGGTTAATTATATGTTTAGATTCTTAAATAAAGTTATTCGTGAGAATTATTTTTAAAATATCTAAGTGGGCATTTTTCCTTCAAAGGCAGAATGCTATCAAGTCTTCCCTCCCCCAACATTTTCTACCATCACTAACGCAGCAGGAGTGCTGGTTATTTAAACGTCTTAATTATAGTGCTAAAGAAAGAAGGCATGATCATTTCTCCCCCAATTGTTCAGCAAAATCATTGCCTTTTCAACAAGAATACTAAAGTAATAGCTACAGAGTGATATAAAAGAGCTGGTGCATGATATCATCAAATTAAATTATATATTTCATAATTTTAGTATAACTAAACCTAAAGTTTGATATAGAAACTATGCCTTAACTTTGAAAACCCCAAATCTTATAAGGGAAAGGATCATTCTCATTAAGAGAATGTAATTATAAAATTTCCACAATAATCACAAACTATTCTGGGTGAAATGTATAGCTCTATTCAATGCTTTCTTAAGGAGAAATGTCAGATCTTATTCTTCAGACTATAGCTATTCCAAAGATATTAATTTAATATGGCAAAAACAGAAGTTCATTTAAAAAGTGAGGATGTTATATTTGCCAAGTGAATCAATGAATTGTAACACCGCTTAGTTTAGGTAATTCACAAAGTAGCTGCATCACTTGTTTGTCATGACATGAAGACTCCCTTTGTTCTGAAATATTTTCTGATGTATCTGTAAACCTGAGCATGGGTACACAGGGAGTAGAAACATTGTCCTCAATGAAATGAAACATTCCCTTGACTTTGGTCCACTATGCTTACTTAGTTTTCTTTCAAAATCAATAATTTGTTCATCTTTGCTTCCTGAACCTGTTTTCCCTCTCTCTTTTCCTAAATGTAGGCATTCCCCAAAGTGCTTCCTCAGCACTTCTTCATTAAAAACAAACAAACAAACAACCTTTTTATTTTGCTATTATTTCAAGCTTAGAGGAAAGTTGCAAGAACAGTACAAGGAATTTCCATATACCCTTTGTCCAGATTCACCAATTGTTTATAGTTTGATCTGTTTGCTTTATCATGCTCTCTCTTTGCTTCCTTCTGTCTCTCAACTTCCCCACATCTATCTATATGTCTATATCTATATCTATCTATCTATCTATCTATCTATCTATCTACTATCTATTTATGTGTGTATAGATATGGATGAATGTGTGCATATGTATGTGTGTGTACCTCTTTACTTTTAAAAATTTCAGTGTGTATCTTCTAAGAATAAGTACCTTCTCTTACATAACCACACTATAGCTATCAACATCGACAATCGACATTAAGATGATAATTTTATCCATATCCAAATTTTATCAATTGTTCCCAAAATGTCCTTTATAGCTATTTTTTTCCATATAAGACCCCAATCCAGGATCATGCCTATCATTTAGCCATCATGTCTCTAATGTCCTTCAATCTGGTATAATTTTTCAGCCTTACTTTTTGTTTCTTGATTTAGACATCTTAAAATAATGTAGGCTAGTTATTTTATAGGAAGTCCCCCAATTTCGTTTGTCAGATGTTTTCTGAGCAGTTAACATTTTATTCTTATTCTTATTCTTTCCCAAACAACCTATCTTCTGGATCTCATCCAATTCCCCAACTTCAACATCTTCCTGTCTATGTCATCAGTTCTCTTGTCTTCCCTTGTTTTAAAGATATACCATGATTTCTATTTCTGGCAATGCAGTAGAGTAGCTATTTTTGGGAAAAAATAAAGCCCTTAAATATAAAATGTCTTGATAAGCTGGAGTAACATTATTTTAAATGCATAATTGAGCCCACAAAAAAGTTCTAAATGCCCGAGGGGACAAAAATACAATGATAGTCATAAACTAGGGTGGGAAACTATCTCTGACTATCTGAAGGGCAAGGTTTGGGGTCTGAACTGAGATTCCTCAATAATACCTTATAGGGGTACATAGTCAAAGAAAGGGTGAAATAGAACAAAGAACCTACCAGCAAAAGAAAATTACAAAGAAATTTGTTTCCATGACAAATTGACCTGGGCTCTGTATACAAAAAGAAAATAAATTTAACCCCTCTTTCTGAGAATTTTAGACCCTAGCCTTGCTTCTTGCAGATTTGGCATTCGAATTTACACAACTTACATGTTTTAGGAAGCCCTAACTCAATGTAAGAAGTTAAAGTGGTCCTAAGTTTGTCTGGCAGAAACAAATTCAAATCTTATCAGAAGAGTCACACTCCAGTCCTCACAGGATTCCCTTAGATAAAGGCTAATCAAATATGAAGTCATAATCCAAGGTTAGAAAACACAAGGAGGAGAAAACCTATCATGAAAAAGAATCAAAATTTAACCAATAATATATACCAATAATACCAAATTGGTAGACCTGAAGTGATTAAAGAATAAGGAGATACAAGTAATAACATGACTCAGTATAAAATATTACCAGGCAGATTAAAAAAAAAACTAAATAGAACTTCTAGAAATAAAAAACACATAGTCATGAAAATAAACAAAACTAAATAAATAGATGGTTTAACATCAGATAAGATATGAAAAATTATCATGATTTCAATACAGAGATATAAACATAGGAAATATAAAAGAGATCAAGAAACATAGAGGATAGAATAAGATCTAACATATTTCTCAACCACAGTGGATTAATATCTTCCATATACTGAGAGAAAATAACTGTGAGACTACAATTGTAATATATGATACATTATTATTCAAGAATAATGGTGAAATATTTTTCAAAACTAAGAGTTAACCTGCAAAGCTTCTTTAAAAGAACATGTAAAGTAGATGCTTTAAGAAGGAAAACGAGGGGCGCCTGGGTGGCTCAGTCGGTTGGGCGGCCGACTTCAGCTCAGGTCATGATCTCACGGTCTGTGAGTTCGAGCCCCGCGTCGGGCTCTGTGTTGACAGCTCAGAGCCTGGAGCCTGCTTCCGATTCTGTGTATCACTCTCTCTCTGCCCTTGCCCTGTTCACGCTGTGCCTCTATGTCTCTCAAAAATAAATAAACATTAAAATTAAAAAAAAAATTAAAAAAAAAAGAAGGAAAACGATCTCAGAGAAAGGATTGAATTTAAGAAAGGATGGTGAGCAAAGAAATTGGAAAATATGTGCGTTTAAAAAAACTCATGGAATAACAGTAACTTTAATTTGAACACATCCTAACTTGCTTAAGTTTGACACACTTATTTCCTTTTACAGTCTCCTGAAATTCCACTAAATCAAATATAAAAAAAATTTAAAGGTATGAATTCATTATGGAAGATGGAAAGCAGAGAAAAAAGTATTCACTAATTTAGCAAACCGGAGAGAACCTGGAGTACTCTGATTTGTATCAACAACTCTGAATTGGAGGTATGAGTTATCTCTGGAGTTCAAAATAAGAGGATTTACTGAAAGTTTGTTTAACAGCAAACTCTCACATCTCCCTCCCATTACCCAGCCAGGCAACTGCTCCTCTGAATGCATGGGGTTTTTTTGTTGTTTGTTTGTTTTTGTGTTTGTTTGTTTTTTTGTTTGTTTTGAGAAAGTAAAACAGTGGTTCTAGACCTGAAAACCCAAGGGTATTGTATGAAAAAAGAAGATTAAGTCTAAATTTACATAAAAAAGATGTCAGCTTTCTTGTTCACCTAGCACCAAGAATGCTAACAAGCAGCCTCATACCGTCCAGTCAAGGGTACTGGAAGTTTCTTCTCAGGGTTATCTAACCAAGTTGAGAAAAAAGGCCAAAATATAATGACACATAGGACTCTGTCAAGGAAATGGCTCAGCCAGATTATCCTAGAATGAGTTTAAGCATACTGAAAAGAAATTTACATAACAAGGGGAAAGTTTGGGCTTGAATTTGTAAGTATGTAGACAAGCAGGCAAAACACAACACAAAACAAGCAAAACTATTATCTTCAGAGAAAACAAAACCTTTTCCAGGAAAGCAAGTATGACCATGGCCTGCTATCTAGACTCAGACGAATAAGCATTTGTGTAGTCATAATAACATAAAGTTGAATATTGGTGTAACATCCCGTCTTTTCCACTGGAAAGACCAAAGAATCGCTAAGGCCAAAGAATCAAGAAGTAGCAGTATTTTTCTATTTTTTTAATGTTTATTTATTTTTGAGAGGTCGGGGGAGGGGCAGAGAGAGAGGGAAACACAGAATCTGAAGCAGGCTCCAGGCTCTCAGCTGTCAGCAAGAAGCCTGACCTGGGCTTGAACTTTACAACTGTGAGACCATGACCTAAGCCGAAGTCGGATGCTTAACCAACTGAGCTACCCAAATGTCCCTTTATTTTTTTTAATGTTTATTTATTTTTGAGAGAGAGAAAGAGAGAGAGAGAGAGCGAGAGCACACAAGCAAGTGGGAGAGGGGCAGAGAGAGGGAGACACAGAATCTGAAGCGGGCTTCAGGCTCTGAGCTGTCAGCACAGAGCCTGAAGAAGTAGCAGTAGTTTTCAATATTTATTTAGAAATATGGAGGTAAAACTGGGGCATCTGGGTGGTTCAGTGGGTTGGGCGATCGAATTCAGCTCAGTTCATGTATTCATAGTTCATGGTTTGGAGCCCCTCGTGGGGCTCTGTGCTGACAGCTCAGAGCCTAGAGCCTGCTTCAGATTCTGTGTCTCCTTCTCTCTGTCCCTCCCCCACTTATGCTCTGTCTCTCTCTCTCTCTCAAAAATAAATAAACATAAAAATTTATTTTAAATAAAAAAAAGAAATACAGAGGTAAAACCAAAAGAACGATTTTTAACAGCATTGAAAGTAGTCCTTTTGGGGGTCCAGAAAATGATGGGGAGGGACAGGGCATGGCATAGCTGTTCTTCCCAAGAACTTTATAGGCTTTTTGGACTCTAAGTCATTTTACACGGATAATGTTGATATCAAATAATACAAATTAAAATATGATAATACAAAACCAATTAATGGTCTAATTTGGGGATTAACAACAAGATAGAACTAAAATACTGGAGAAAATATGTAAGGAGAGGAGTTGAATGGAATTCAAATATTCATTATATAAGAGGTGGTATTAAGTTTAGTCTTTTTGATGATGTATTTTTTTAAACATTAATTTATTATGAGAGAGAGAGAGACAGAGAACATGAGCACGTGAGCAGAGGACAGGCAGAGAGAGAGGGAGAGAGAGAATCCCAAGCAGGCTCTGTACTAAGAGTGCAGACACATGGCTTAATCCCACAAACTATGAAATCATGAACTGAGCTGAAATCAAGAGTTGGATGCTTAACTGACTGGGCCACCCAGGTGCCCCTTTAATGCTGCATTTTTAAATTTTAAGATATGGAGACAAAAAGTATAATCTCCATGCCAAGAGAAGAGAAAAATTAAATTTACAAAGTGCATATTTATATTAAAATATATATAAAGATATAAGTATAGATGAGTAAGATAGAGATACAGGAGATATAGAAGCACTGCAATCACAAAGTAAGGGCTTCTATTACAATATCCAGTATTTGAATATATTCCAATTTCTTATTGACCAGATAATTCCAACAATTTTTTCAGCTGGGATGGGATAGGCTAAGTGGATCACTACTATAATTTTTTTTACAATGATAATAATAGCTATGATTTGTGATGCTTGTTTTAAATTTGCTTCAAAGGAAAAATAAGAGACTTTTCAACTAAGTTTGTAGAATATGAATAATAGTAAAAATATCCCTGAATTAAGCCATAGGCTCAATCTAGCCCCTATTGAGATTAGATTACATTTGAATAAAAAATAGATCTCAGTTGAACCAGACCCCATATATGCAGCTTCCCATTGAAGGAAAGCAGATTTTTTATTGTTTTTCTGTCATTAGAAGCTATTGTACAACAAAATCCTATTGAGTAGTGGGATTATTTCCAGAACAACTTATCAAATCATTTATTTTAGTTCTAAGATAAATTTTAGAATATGACAAAAAGTGTTGGAAGGGAATGGTCTATGTATTTTTAACACAGAATCCACCAAAACTGGTATATTTTATGATAGGATCTACTGTTATGCCCAGAATTCGGGGACCCCAAGAACCACCAGGGAGCCGAGTCCGATGCAAGAACAAAGAGCCTTTAATCGAGCTAGCTCGAGCTCAATCTCCTACCGCACCGACGCAGCAGTGGGTCGAGAGAGAGGGCCCTTTCCAAAAACAATAGCTTTAAAAGGGTCTAGGGGCAGTGGGAGGGGTGATGGTCGTGACCCTAGCCGATTGGCTGAGGAAGGGTCAAAGGTCCTGTCCCACAGGTCAAGCCTCTGCGCAGGCGCTGGGGACTCAAGGTGGAGGACACAGAACACAATGGAGTCAGTCCCAGTTTGCCCTTAAGCAAAATGGAATCAGTCCCGATTTGCCCTTACATCTACTACCAAGATAGGAAGCCACTTTTGTGGGCACAAAACAAAAGGGAACTTTTGTTTTCTTTTCTGCTTTTGTTTTAATGGATTAAATACAGAAAACAGAAGCTGAAAGAGTAGGTTGAGCAGCACAAAACAAAGAAGTGATTGCATCTGTATTATATGCCAAGGGTAATGTGAACACAAAACAGTCTCATCATTTTTAATTTGAAAGTTGCCTAAAATATTAAACCAAATTGAACAAATTGTCATAAAGAAAACAGGTTGCATTTCACAGTAATGTTTTCTTTTTCATTAAGATTCTGCTCACATGTCACTCTTAGTGCCGGGGTCCAGTTTCTGCAAAGCTAGGGGTCCCCGAAGGATGGACAATCAGCGAAAGGAAATGAGAGAGCCACGAGAGAGATGTAGTCTGATTACCAAGCAGGCAGTTCTGGCAATTCTGGCATCTCCACCCGGCTGGTCTCAGTGTCTTTATTTTTAAAGGTAGTAAGTGACATTACATCAATGATTGACATTCCATAGTTTGATCTCTTTAACAATAAGGCATTTTTACCAGCAAGGCGGCAATTTCTTCAATCCTGTATGTTGGTTTCAGGTTAATTAACATATAAATTTAGGACAGGGGGAGAGAACAGGGTGTTTCCTTGAGGCCTTAATGTTAATTATCTGTAAACAGGAGAAATCAGGGCGTTGCTTCCAGGCCTATACTTCCAACTACAATGGGGGAGGTGCAACCCATCTGGCAAGGGTGGAATTCTCAATGCTTGTCCTTTTGCTTATGAATAAATACATTTACATAGACTCCTTCAGATGTTATCCATCAATGCATCACATTCCAAGTTCCCTTTTTTACATGAATGTCATAAAACAAAAGAGAATTACCTCCCTTGAGGTCAACGAGGGCTGCTCAAGAAATCCAGGCCTGAAAGCTTATTTGAAGGAGGTGGTATTGGGGGGCCCTTTTTGGCCAGCAGGAGCTTTGCTTCAACTGCCTTTTCCAAACAGGGAGGTGTCTCAACCTGTGAGCCCAAGATGGCTCCCAACATCTTAGTACTTTTTATAAGTCATATAAGTCTTACCGCAAAACAACCATTTGTCCAGTTTTACTTCAACTAGTGGTTCTTAAACCTGGTTGTGACACTGGAATTTCCTGGAATACTTTGGAACCTACTGACACCTGGGCCTCACTCCCATGGCTACTGTTGTAATTGGTCCCCAGAGCAATGTGGGCATTGGGGTTTTTACTCCCCAGGTGATTCTAATATGTACTAAAGAAACACTGAGAAACAATGAGTTGGAAGGTCCAACTTAGGCATCTTATAACTTCCAAACCCCCGGGTTTCTAAGTGCTTTGTAAAATTAAAAGAGGTCATTTCTCTGGTTAAAATTATTAATGTTAAACAAAAGCTCTCTTTTTTTCCCCCTTCCTTTAAAGTTAATGAGGCCTATAACTCCTTTCTCTCTCCCTCATCTTGTTTCCCACCCACTCTACTTTAACAACCATTTAAATATTTGCCATGATCCCAGGAAGTACAAAGAGTGGACACTCAGCCCCACTTTCATCACCATGACTCATCCTAAAAGCTGTTTGCCAAATGGGGCTCTGGTTTTTGTTTCAGACTTTGTGCAGGGGCATCCACAATCCTGTACAACAATGCTTGTTCTTGCTGTACTCCCCCTCTGTTCCCGCCCAACCTCCTACTCTCTATTTAAAACCAAACCAGAAGAAAAACAACACATTTGTCCCCAACAGTTTGCAAACCAGTCATGCTTTTCCAACATATGCAGGGCTAGCATTTGAGAATCCAGGATTCATGAAACTAGTTCTCTAAGCATCTATCAAATAAACTTGGAGCTCTCTGAGGACATTCAGAATTTCCTGCCTCTGACTAAGGATGGGACAGGGCTTTCACAATGCTTATTTTAAAATATTTATAGGATTCCTATATATCCTCATATCTCTAGGCAGCATATAGAGGCCTTTTTTAGAGTATTGGCTGGGCATTTGTGCCAAACTCTCCCATGAGTGCTCTGTTTGACTGTGTTTCAGACAGAGTTGTATATATTTGCTGGTTAACTACAGAGGAAAGCATGATGAGGATTGGGGACACAGAGATAGAGCTAGATCTGCCCAGTGGACCATAGTAAGGATTAATAGCTACTGTAATTTTCATCATTACACTGATAGGTGAACTCTAGTAACCAGAGGGTGACTAAGAGACAGTGGGTGGCAGTCCAGTCTCTGCCTGACATGGAAACTAAAAGGAAGAAAAGAGGCTGACAGATGTCTGAAACACAGAAAAGAGGAATCTAGCCCTAACGACCTTCTGAAATCCAGAAAGGCTAGCAGTCACTATTGGGTCAATCTCTTGATGACCCTCACTCCATTCCTTGAGAATGAGATGGAGTATGAGATGGCTTAAAGTGGCAATACAGTAGAATAGTGTACACTAGGGCTCTAAGTCTCTAGGTAACTAGACAGGGGTGGTTGAAGAATCATCATTAGAATGTCTTTTCTTAAAATTAGAGTATAGTTAGCTCACAATGTTATGTTAGTTTCAGGTGTACAACATAGTGATTTGACAAGTCTATACACATTGCTATGCTCATCACAAGTATAGTTACCATCTCTCAGCATACAATGCTATTACAACACCATTCATTATATTCCCTATGTTGTACACCCTTTATCCCCATGACTTATTTATTCTATAACTAGAAGCATGTATTCCCTATACCCCTTCAGTGACTTTGCCCATTTCTCCACTCCCCTTCCTCTGGCAACCATCAGTTTGTTCTGTCCATTTATCTGTTTGTTTCTGCTTTTTGTTTGTTTCGTTTTTTAGATTCCACATATAAGTGAAATCATACAGGGCTTGTTTTTTTGTCTGACTTATTTCACTTACACTGAGGTCCATCCATGTTGTCACGAATGGTATGATCTCATTCTTTTTATGGCTGAGTATTATTCCATTGTGTACACATATATTTATACATATAAATATATATATACAAATATTATTCCATTGTATATATACAAGTGTATATATACACACATGCATATATATATATATACTGCTTCTTCTTCCATTCATCTATCAGTGGATACTTGGCTTGCTTCCATATCTTGGCTATTGTAAATAATGTTGGAATAAACACAGGGTGCATATATCTTTTAGAATTAGTGTTCTCATTTTTGGGTGTGAAATATCCGGTAGTAGAAATACTGGATCATATGGTAGATCTACTTTGAATTTTTTGAAGAAAAACTCCATACTGTTTTCCATATTATCTGCACCAATTTACATTCTGACCAACAGTGTACAAGGGTTCCTTTTTCTCTACATCCTTGCCAATACTTATTAGTTCTGATCATTCTGATTCAAGCCATTCTTACAGGTGTGAAGTGGTTTTGATTTGCATTTCCCTGATTATTAGTGATACTGAGCATCTTTTCATGTGTCTGTTGGGCATCTGTATGTCTTCTTTGGAAAAATGTCTATTCAGGTCCTCTGCCCACTTTAAAAAAATATTTTTAATCTTTATTTTTGAGAGAGAGAGAGAGAGAGAGAGAGAGAGAGAGATTGAGAAAAAGTGTTAGTGGGCAAGGGGCAGAGAAAGAGGGAGACACAGAATCGGAAGCAGACTCCAGGCTCTGAGCTGTCAGCACAGAGCCTGACGCAGGGCTCAAACTCATGGACTGTGAGATCATGACCTGAGCCGAAGTCGGATGCTTAACCAACTGAGTCACCCAGGTGTCTCTCCTCTGCCCACTTTTTAAATGGATGATTTTTTTCAGGGTGTTAACTTGTATAAGTTCTTTATATATTTTAGATATTAACCCCTTATCAGATATATCATTTGTGAGTATCTTTCATTATCATGTCTTCTGTCTTAGTTCAACATGTAGCTATGAGGGAAAAAAAAATTTCTGGGAGTATTAGTACTGAAGAGGCAACATTTATTCAATGTACTGCATTGGAAAAATATGGAGCCAAGAATTCTTTATTCAGCAAGGCTGTCATTCAAAATGGAAGGAAAGACAAAGAGTTTCTCAGAGAAATAAAAACTAAAGGAGTTCAGGACCACTAAACTAGCCCTGCAAGAAATTTTAAGGGTGATTCTTTGAGTGGAGAAAAGATGAAACAAAATGAAAAAGACCAAAAGCAACAAAGACTAGAAAGGACCAGAGAACATCACCCAAAACTCCTATACAGGCAATACAATGGCACTAAATTCATATCTTTCAGTACTCACTCTAAATGTCAATAGACTAAATGCTCCAATCAAAAGACACGGAGTATCAGAATGGATAAGAGAACAAGACCCATCTATATGCTGCTTACAAGAGACTCATTTTACACCTAACGACACCTACAGATTGACAGTAGAGGAATGGAGAACCATTGATTATACTAAGAGTCGTCAAAACAAAGCTGGAGTAGCCATACTCATATCAGACAAACTAGATTTTAAAATAAAGACTGTAACAAGAGATGAAGAAGTGCATTATATCATAATCAAGGTATCTATTTACCAAGAAGATCTAACAATTGTAAATATTTATGCCCCCAACGTGACAGCAACCAAATATATAAATCAATTAATGACAAACATATAGAAATGTATTGATAATAATACTATAATAGTAGGGGACTTCAATACCCCATTTCAAGCAATGGACAGATCATCTAAACAGAAAATCAACAAGGAAACAATGTCTTTGAGTAACACACTTGACTGGATGGACTTAACAGATCTATTCAGAATATTTTATCCTAAAGCAGCAGAATACACATTCTTCTCGAGTGCACATCGAATATTCTCTAGAATTGATCACATATTGGGACACAAATCGGCCCTCAAAAACTACAAAAAGATCGAGATCATACCATGTATATTTTCAGAACTCTACGAAACTTGAAATCAACCAAAAGAAAAACTTCGGAAAAACCATGAATACTCAGAGATTAAACAACATCCTATTAAAGAATGAATGGGTTAACCAAGAAATTAAAGAGGAAATTAAAAAGTACATGGAAGTCAATGAAAATGAAAACACGACAGCCCCAAACCTCTGGGATGCAGCAAAGGTGGTCATAAGAGGAAAGTATATATCAATCCAGGCCTTCCTAAAGAAGGAAGAAAGGTCTCAGATACACAACCTAACCTTCCACCCAAAAGAGTTGAAAAAGAACGGCAAATATACCCCAAAACCAGTAGAAGGAAAATACTAAAGATTAGAGCAGAAATCAACGATATTGAAATAAAAAACAAAAAACAGTAAAACAGATCAATGATATCGGGAGCTGGTTCTTTGAAAGAATTAGCAAAACTGATAACTCCCCAGCCAGATGGATCAAAAAGAAAAAAGAAAGGCTCCAAATAAATAAAATCACAAATGAAAGAGGGGAGATCACAACCAACACCACAGAAATACAAACAATAATAAGAGAATATTATGAGCAATTATATGGCAACAAATTGGGCAATCTGGAAGAAATGGACAAATTCCTAGAAACATATAAACTACCAAAACTGAAACAGGAAGCAATAGAAAAATTTGAAAAGACCCATAACAGTAAAGAAATTGAATCAGGAATCAATAATCTTCCAAAAAACAAGAGTCCAGGGCTGGATGGCTTTCCAGGGTAATTCTACCAAACATTTAAAAATGAGTTAAAACCTATTCTTTGAAGCTGTTCAAAAACATAGAAATAGAGGAAAACTTCCAAACTCACTCTATGAGGCCAGCATTACCTTGATTCCAAAACCAGACAAAGATGCCACTAAAAAGAACAACAAACCAATTTCTCCGATGAACATGGTTGCAAAAATCTCAACAAGATACTAGCCAGCCAGATCCAACAATACATTAAAAGAATTATTCATTATGATCAACTGGGATTTATTCCTGGGCTACCGAGCTGGTTCATATCCACAAATGAATCAATGTGATACATCACGTTAATAAAAGAAAGCATAAGAACAATATAATCCTCTGAATAGATGCGGAGAAAGCGTTTGATGAAATACAGCATCCTTTCTTGATAAAAATCCTCAAGAAAGTAAGTATAGAAGGATCATATCTCAAGATCATAAAAATCATATACAAAAGACCCACTGCTAAAATCATCCTCAATGGGGAAAACCAGGGAGCTTTCCCCCTAAGGTCGGGAACACGACAAGGATGTCCACTCTCACCACTGTTATTCAACACAGTGTTGGATGTCCTAGCCTCAGCAGTCAGACAACACAAAGAAACAAAAGGTATCCAAAATGGCAAGGAGGAAGTCAAACTTTTACTCTTCACAGGTGACATGATACTCTATGTGGAAAGCCCCCCAAAAAATCCACCAAAAACCACTAGAACTGATGCATGAATTCAGCTAAATCACAGGATATAAAATCAATGTACAGAAATCGGTTTCATTTCTATACTCCAACAATGAAGCAGCAGAAAGAGAAATCATATTTACCAAAATTGAACCAAAACCCATAAAATAGCTAGGAATAAACCTAACCAAAGAGGTGAATAATCTATACACAGAAAACTTATGAAAGAAATTGAAAAAGATACAAAAACAATGTGAAACATCCCATGCTCATGGATTGGAAGAACAAATATTGTGAAAATGTCGGTACTACCCAAAACAATCTACATATTCAATGCAATCCCTATCAAAATAACACTAGCATTCTTTGCAGAGCTAGAACAAACAATTTTAAAATTTGTATGGAACCAGAAAAGACATTGAATAGCCAAAGCAATCCTGAAAAAGAAAACTGAAGCTGGAGGCATCACACTCCCGGACTTCAAGATGTATAACAAAGCTAATCATCAAGACAGTATGGTAGTGGCACAAAAACAGACACTCATATTAATGGAACAGAATAGAGAACCCAGAATTGGACCCACAAACATATGGCCAACTAATCTTTGACAAAGCAGGAAAGAATATCCAAAAGACAGTCTTTCAGTGAATGGTGTTGGGAAAACTGGAAAGCGACATGCAGAAGAATGAACCTGGAGCACTTTCTTACACCATACACAAAAATGAACTCAAAATGAATGAAAGACCTAAATGTAAGACAGAAAATCATCAAAATCCTAGATAAGAAAACAGGGAACAACCTCTTTTTAACCTTGGCTGCAGCAACTTCTTACTAGACATATGTTGGGAGGCAAGGGAAACAAAAGCAAAAGTGAACTACTCATCAGACAAAAAACTTCTGCACAGCAAAACTAAAAGGCAACTGATGGAATGGGAGAAGATATTTGCAAAAGACATATCAGATAAAGGGTTAGTATCC
This sequence comes from Paguma larvata, assembly GCA_030068075.1. Taxonomy (NCBI): domain Eukaryota; kingdom Metazoa; phylum Chordata; class Mammalia; order Carnivora; family Viverridae; genus Paguma; species Paguma larvata. The sequence continues at coordinate 15,271,657 of CM057830.1, forward strand.
AAAATCTATAAAGAACTTGCCAAATTTAACACCCAAAAAATAAATAATCCAGTGAAGAAATAGGCAAAAGACATGAATACACACTTCTCTAAAGACATCCAGATGGCTAATAGACACATGAAAAAATGCTCAACATCACTCATGTTCAGGGAAATACAAATCAAAACCACACTGAGATACCACCTCACACCTGTCAAAATGGCTAACATTAACAACTCAGGCAACAACAGATGTTGGTGAGGATGCAGAGAAAGAGGAACCCTTATGCACTGCTGGTGGGAATGCAAACTGGTGCAGCCACTCTGGAAAACAATATGGAGGTTCCTCAAAAAATTAAAATAGAACTACCCTATGATGCAGCAATTGCACTACTAGGTATTTATCCAAAGGATACAAGAGTACTGTTTCAAAGGGCACATGCACCCCAACGTTTATATAGTAGCACTATTGACAATAGCCAAAGTATGGTAAGAACCCAAATATCCATCAACTAATGAATCGATAAAGAAGATGTGGTATATATATATATACATATACGTATGTATATATATATATACACATATACACATGTATACATGTATACATGTACATGTATACATGTATATATATATACACATATACACATGTATACACATGTATATACACACACACACACACACACACACACACACACACACACACACAATGAAGTATTTATTACTCAGTGATCAAAAAGAATGAAATCTTGCCATTCGCAACAATGTGGATGAAACTAGGGTATTATGCTAAGTGAGACTTAAAGTCTAGATTTTTAAAAATCAGTGGGCTTAGTTCTGGGAGAGAATAGAGGATGATAAGAAGCTGAGCTCTTGCCCTTTAAGAGACAGCATGACGAACAGCCCACAGAGATACAGCATAAAAGCAGCAATTTGAAAAATGCTTTGGACATATTGGGGGGAGACTTACTTACTCATCTCAGAGCATGTTCTGGAGGGGTAGGGTTCACAAGGAGACTCCCCCAGGAACAAAGGAGCTGGAAGATGCCATTCCACTCTTCTGTGCCCCCCCCCCAGCAAAAACATATGGCCACCTGCGGGAACCAGGGTAGAACATTCACTACCTAACTTGCTTAGACCAAGCCCCACCACCATGAACTTGGTAGATCTGCCCTTTCCACTTACATTTACCTCCGTATCAGCACTGCTGGTCCACTCCTAGAGAAGACCAGCACAAACCTTGCCAACATCACATCTCCCAACACATGCATTTTGCAGGGCCTCTGTCCTTGCAGTGGTGGTGATAGGTCCTGCAGGAGCCCTACGTGCACTTAGTTAAAATTCCCTGCCCTTCAAAAAAACAAACAACTTCCACCCTTCCAAAAGTGTTTTTTGGATCTGCCTAGGCCAGCCCCAAACCCAGAAGTGGTGCATGGTCTCATTTCACAAGCATACCACTGTGCACCTTGTTAAAATGGATGCCCACCCCAGCTGGGAACCAAACACTACCCACACCTGGAAAATAAAGCCACTGCAGATGACTTGACAGAAGGAAAAAGTGGCAGGAACACAACAGCAAGGTGCATGCAACACACATAGGAGACATTCCTGAAATGCCAGACATTCCTGCACTGCAGGACACTATAGGACCTCTTCTTCATAAGGTCTACTATCAAGAGAAGAAGATGTAGCTGACTCTTGTGACTCACAGAAATAGACACAAAGAGTTAGACAAAATGAGACGACAGAAGAATATGTTCCAAATGAACAGGACAAAACCAGAGCAAGAGACGTAAGTGAAACAGATATAAGTGATATAGCTCATGGAGAAATTGAAGTAATGATCATAAAGATACTCACCAGTCTTGAGAAAAAAGTGGAGACATCAGTACGACACTTAACAAAGAGATAAAAAAAAAACAACTAATCAGAGATGAAGAACACAATAAATGAAATTAAAAATACACTAGATGGAATAAATAGCAGGCTAGAGGAAGCAGAGGAATGACTTAGTGACCTGGAGGACAGAATCATGGAAAGTAATCAAGCTGAGCAGGAGAGAGAAAAAAAATTATGCAAAATGAGACTAGATTTAGAGAACTCAGCAACACCACCAAGTATAATAACATTTGCATTATAGGGATCCCAGAAGAAAAAGAGAGTAAAAAAGGGGCAGAAAATTTATTTGAAGAAATAATTGCTGAAAACTTCCTTAACTGGGGGAAGGAAACAGAAATTCAGATCCAGGAGGCACAGAGATTCTCCTAACAAAATCAACTCAAGGAGGTCCACACATAGTAATTTAAATAGAAAAAAATTGTGACTAAGAGAGTATTTTAAAAGCAGCAAGAAAAAAGAAACAATTACATGCAAGGGAAACCCAATAAGGCTATCACCAGTTTTTTCAGTGGAAACTTTGCAGGCCAGAAGGGAGTGGCATGATATATTAAAAGTGCTGAAAAGGAAAAATCTGCAGCCAAGAATATTCTATCCAGAAAGGCTATCATTCAGAATAAAAGAAGAGATAAAGAGTTTCCCAGACAAAAGCTTAAATATTTCATGACCACTAAAATAGCTCTAAAAGAAATGTTAAAGGGGACTCATTAAGTGGAACGGATAGACTGTAAGAGTAATAAAAGTAGGAAGCAAAAAAGCAGTAAAAATAAGCATATCTATAAAAATTAGTCAAGAGACTCACAGAATGAAAGGATGTAAAGTATGATACCATATACCTAAAATGTTGAGTTGTGGGGAAAGTACAGAATGGGTTGAACTTAAAGAAATACCATTTTTATATAGACAGCTATGCGCAGAAGATGTTATATACAAATTAAATGGTAACTACAAATCAAAAGCCAGTAATAGATAAGCAAAAAATAAATTGAAAGGAATCCAAGTATATCACTAAAGAAAGCCAGTAAAGCATAATAGAAGAGAGCAAGAGACGAAAGGATACTAGAAGAGCTACAAAAACAACCCCCAAAAAGTAACAAGATGGCAATAAATACACACCTATCAATAATTACTTTGAATGTAAATGAACTAAATTCCTTAGTCAAAACACATAGGGTGACAGAATGGATAAAAAAATCAACACCCATCTCTATGCTGCCTAGAAGAGACTAATTTCAAACCTAAAGACACATGAGGATTGAAAGTGAGGGGATAGAGAAACATTTATCATGAAAGTGGATGTGTTAAGAAAGCTAGGATAGCAATACTTATATCAGACAAAATCGTTTAAAATAAAGACTAATGAGAGACAAGAAGGACACTATATAATAATAAATGGGACAACCCAACAGGAAGATATAACAATAGTAAATATTTATGCATCCAACATGGAAACACCCAAATATATAAAATAGTTAATAACGATCATAAGAAAATTAATCTTTAGTAATACAATGATAGTATGGGACTTTAACATCCCACTTAAATCAATGTATAGATCATGGAAACAGAAAATCAACAAGGAAACAGTGGTTTTGCTGGACACACTGGACCAGACGGATCTAACAGATATATTCAGAACATTCTATCTTAAAACAGCATAAGACACATCCTTTTCAAGTGCATATGGAACATTCTCCAGAATAGATCACATGTTAGGCCACAAAACAAGTCTCAACAAATTGAAAAAGATCAGTCATATCATACATCTTTTCTGATCACAATGCTATGAAGCTAGAAATCAACCACAAAAAAAAATCTAAAAGGAGCACAAATGCATGGAGGTTAAATAACATGCTACTAAACAATGAATGGATCTACAAGGAAATCAAAAAATAAATAAAAATATCATATGTAAACAAATGAAAATGAAACCACAATGGTCCAAATCTTGGGGGTGCAGGAAAAACTGTTCTAAGAGGGAAGCTCATAGCAATACAGGCCTACCTCAAAAAGCAAGGAAAATCTCAAATAAACAACCTAATCTTATACCAAAAGAAGCTAGAAAAAGAACAAACAAAAGCCAAAACCAACACAAGGAATAAAGATTAGAGCAGAAATAAATTATAGAGAAACTAAAAAAACCCCAATAGAACAGATCAATGAAACCAAGAGCTGATTCTTTAGAAAGATCAACAAAATTGATAAACCTCTAGCCAAACTAATCAAAAATCAGAGAGAGAGAGAGAGAGAGAGAGAGAGAGGGAGAAAGGCAGGACTCAAACAAAATCACAAATGAAAGAGGAGAAATAACAACCAACAGCATATAAATTCAAATGATTATAAGAGAATATTGTGAAAAATTATATGCTAAAAAACTGGACAACCTAGAAGAAATGGATAAATTCCTAGAAACATATAATCTCCCAAAACTGAAACAGGAAGAAATAGAAAATTCTAATAGACCAGTAATGAAATTGAATCAGTGATCAAAAAACACCCAACAAACAAAAGTCCAGGACCACAGGACTCTACAGGTAAATTCTATCAAGCATTTAAATAAGAGTTAATACCTATTCTTCTCAAACTATTCCAAAAAGTAGGAGAGGAAGGAAAACTTATTTATTCTATGTGGCCAGAATTATCCTGATACCAAAACCAGATAAAGACACCACTAAAAAAGAGAACTATAGGCCAATATCTCTGATGGACATAGATGTCAAGATCTTCAACAAAATACTAGCAAACCAAACCGAACAATACATTACAAAAAATCATTCACCACAATCAAGTGGGATTTATCCCTGGGATGCAAGAGTGGTTCAATATTTGCAAATCAATCAATGTGATATGTCACATCAATAAGAGAAGAATAAAAACAATACGATTATTTCAAAAGATGCAGAAAAAAGTATTTGTTATAGTAAAACAACCACTCGTGATAAAAACCCTCAAGAAAAGTAGGTTTAGAGGGAATATACCTCAACATAATAAAGGCCATATATGAAAAACCCACAGCTAACATCATCTGTATATAGGGAAAAACTGAGAGTTTTTCTCCTAAGGTCAGGATAAAGAAAAGATGTCCACTCTCACCACTTTTATTCAACATAGTACTGGATATCCTAGCCACTGAAAGTAGACAACAAAAAGAAATAAAGGGCATCCAAATTAGTAAAGAAAAAAGTAAAACTTTCTTATTTGTAGATGACATTATACTACATATAGAAAACCCAAAAGACTCCACCAAAAAACTACTAGAACTGATAAAGAATTCAGTAAAGTCACAGGGTACAAAATCAATGTATAGAAATTGGTGCATTTCTATACACTAATAATGAAGCATCAGAAAGATTAATTTAAAAAAATCTCATTTACAATTGCACCAAAAATAATGAAATAACTTGGAACAAAGTTAACCAAGGAGCTGAAAGACCTGTACTTTTAAAACTATAAAACGCTGATGAAAGAAATTGAAGACAACACAAAGATATGGAAACACATTCCATGCTTATGGATTGGAAGAACAAATATAGTTAAAATGTCTATATTACCCAAAGCAACCTACAGATGTTGGGCAATCTCTGTCAAAATACCAACAGCATTTTTCGTAAAACTGGAACAAACAATCCTAAAATTTGTATGGAACCACAAAAGTCCATGAATAGCCAAAGCAATTTCGAAAAAGAAAAACAAATCTAGAGGTATCATAATTCCAAACTGCAAATAATATTACAGAGATGTCGTAATCAAAGCAGTGTCATACTCACTCATAGACACATAGGTCAACAGAGCAGAATAGCAAACCCAGAAGTAACCCACAATTATATGGTCAATTAATCCTTGACCAAGGAGGCAAGAATATGCAATGGGAAAAAGACAGTCTTTTCAACAAATGGTATTGGGAAATTTGAACATCTACATGCGAGAGAATGAAAATGGACCACTTTCTTACACCATACACAAAAATAGATGCAAAGTGCTTTAAGGACCTAAATGTGAGATCTGAAACCATAGAACTTATAGAAAAGACAGTATAGACAGTGTAGCATAGACAGTAATTTCTCTAACATCGACCATAACATCTTTCTAAAAATGTTTTCTGAGGCATGGGAAACAAAAGCAAAAATAAATAATTGAGGTGACATCAAAGTAAGAAGCTTCGGCACAGTGAAGGAACCAGTCGACAAAAGAAAAAGACAACCTACTGAATGGAAGAAGATATTCGCAAATTACATATCAATAGAGGGTTAGTATCCAAAATACATAAGAATTTATAAAACTCAACACCCAAAAAACAATCCAATTAAAAATGGGAATGATATATAAATAGACTTTTTTCCAAAGAAGACATACAGATGGCCAACAGACACATGAAAAGATGCTCAACATCAGTCATTATTAGGTAAATGCAAATCAAAACCACAATGAGATTCCACCTCACACCTGTCAGAATGGCTGAAATCAATAATACAAGTAACAATAGGTTTTGTAGAGGATGCGGAGAAAAGGGAACCCTGGGGGACTGTTGATGAGAATTCAAACTGGTGCAGCCACTATAGAAGACAATATGGAGGTTCCTTTAAAAACTAAAACTAGAACTACTCTACAATTGAGTAATCACGACACTGGGTATTTATCCAAAGAATACTAAAAACACTAATTCAAAGGGATATATGCACCCATATGTTTATTGAAGCATTATTTACAATAGCCAAACTATGGAAGCAGCCCAAGAGTCAGTTGATAGAGGAATGTGGTATAATATACATAAAAAAAAGAATATTAGTCATAAGAAAGAATGAAACCTTGTCATTTGCAATGACATGGATAGAGCTACAGAGTATAATGCTAAGCAACATAAGCCAGTCAGAGAAAGAAAATTACATATGATTTTGCATATGTGGAGTTTAAGAAATAAAACAAACGGAAAAAAAGAGACAATTCGAAAAACAGACTCTTAACTATTGAGAACAACTGATTGTTACCAGAGTGGAAGGGGTTGGGGTTGAGTGAAATAGGTGAAGGAGATTAAGAAGTATGCTTATCTTGATAAGCACTGAGTAGCATATGGAACTGTAGATCACTATACTGCACACCTAAAACTAATATAACACTGTATGTTAAGCACACTGGAATTAAAATTATATATATATATATATATATACACACCTAGGAGTATTTGAGAAGTGACTTAACATTTTGAGCCTCAACTTTGTCATCTTTAAATTGGGTGAAATAATACTTGCTTCTCAAGAGTTTGATAAAGATTAAATGGCATGATCAATGTACAGCAATTAAAGAGCAGCGTTTGTGGGGTGCCTGGGTGGCTCAGTAAGTTGAGTGCCTGATTCTTGATTTTGGCTCAGGTCCTGATCCCAGGGCTGTGGGATCAAGCCCTGTGTTGGGCTCCATGCTGGGTTTGGATCCTGCTTGGGTTTCTCTCTCTACCCTTCTGCCCCTCTCCCCTGCCCACGTTCTCTCTCTCTCAAATAAAATAAATTTAAAAATAGCTATAAAAATAGCATTTTTTATAGTTGTGGTAGATTTTATATAAAAATGGCCTCAACTATCCCTTTCTCTTTATGCATACCCCATTGTAATGTGACTTTGTAGCTCTTTATATTAAGAGATGAAGACTCTCTCTTCACCCCTTAAGTCTGGGATGGTCTTGTGACTTGCCCTGGACAATGGAATGTAACAATAGTGTTCTACACCTAGGCCTCAGAAGGCCCTCTTGCTCTCTTAGAATGCTGCTGTTGCCATGTAAATAAGCTCAGGCTAGCTTACTATAGGACAACAAAAACGTGGCCTCCTTACCTGGAACATCTGTAATTGCACCCAGCCAGCTGTCCCAGAGAATAATCACTTAGCCAACTGAAAGTTAACCTTAGACATATCAGGAAAACAGCCCAAACCAGAAATGCCCAGCTGAGCCCAACCTCTGTTGCAAATCCAAATTTTGAAATAAATTAAAAATTGTTGCCTAAAGCCATTGGGGTGGTTTTTATACAGCAAGGGTTAACTGATACAATACCTGACACAGATTAAGAGCCTAATGATGACAGCTGCTGTTATTAATAATAATATTAACTGAGTACAAGATGGGAGACCTAGATTCAAATGAGATTCACAGATGTATATTGTGTGGCCTAAACAGCGATGGCTATACATTGTAAGCTTTTAAAATTGATAGCAATATTTTAAAATTGGGGGACTTCACATCTTTAGATAAAAAATCAGGTAATCTAGGTCTCTTTCCTCAGGCAACAACTGCAAGCTCTAAGTAGTTGCTGCCCCTTAAAATGGGGCAAGTGTACCCTAGATGCTCCAGTTTTCGCCATTCCTCATGGTTTCTAATACACAATTATTCACTCGACAAATATTAGTTCAGTTCCTAATACGTGCCAGATATTGTTCTAGGATCTAAGGCTACATGACAAACAAGAAAAACAAGCATCCTACTTAACTATGGAGTTCATATGTGTGTAAAAGTTCATATGTGTTAAAACACATAAAAGTCCATATGTGCTATGGACTGGGCTGGAAGAGTGGAGGTTGTATAGTGGCTTGGAAATAGACCATAGCTAAGGCAAAACAATTTTTTAAATGTTTATTTATTTATTTTGAGAGAGAGACTACAAGCAGGGGAGGGGAAGAGAGAGAGAGAGAGAGAGAGAGAGAGAGAGAGAGGGAGGGAGAGAGATAATCCCAACCAGTCTCCATGCTATCAGTGCAGAATCCAACATGGGGCTCCATCCCACAAACCATGAGATCATGACCCGAGCCAAAATCAAGAGTTGGATGCTCAAGAGACTGGGCCATCCAGGTACCCCTAAGTCCAATTTTTCATTATGCTACAAAAAGCCAAAAATAAATAAATTTGTTCATTATTTCTAAAAGCAAGAGAGCTTAGAAAAGAAAGAATAAGAACAAATCATTTGCTGAACCAGAGATGGTTTGTTGAGAAGGGTATTGTGGCCTCATCCAGACTTAAAGCAGTGTTTCTCAACTGAGGCTACTGACATTTCAGACCATATAATTCTTCATTGGGCAGGGGTGCAGTCTGTGCATTACATGATATTTAGCAATATCCCTGGCCTCTACTCACTAGATGCCAGTAACACTTCCCAGTTGAGACAACCGAAAATATCTCTAGACATTGCCAAATTTCCCCTAGTGGAGAAAACTGCCCCTGATTGAGAATCACTGACATAGAATGAATGAGTAATATGATGGACAAGAGCTGAAAACGTAAAGGTCCTTGTTTGCCATCTGCATTGGTTGGGATAAAGCTAGCTGCTATAACAAATAAACTCTCAAACTTAAATATAGAAATCATTTCTTGTTCACAGAACAGTCCAAAATGGGACTCCTGGAGAGCAGACAGTTAAATGGCTTTCATGTTCATTTGCATCAATCTAGCAAATGAAGGAAGAATATGAAGGAGAGCACTTTGGGGTGTTTTATGGGTAATGCCGGAGGTTGTGTATATCAATTCTGCTTACATTATATTGGCTCAGATTCAGTCACATGGTTTCACGGGAAGCTGGAATAAGTTAGTTCTAGTTATGTTCTCAGAAAGAAGAAGAAAGAACTTTGGTAAATAGTTTTCGATTGTCCCCATCACTCTTACACTAGACTATATAGGTCACTATACAGGTCACCAAATAGAAAACACTTCTATAGAAATAATAAATAGAAATCAATAAACATTGAGTCTTTCACTGTATTCTTCATTTTAAGGAGATTTAATGACCTTCATATTAACAACACACTGCTAATCACGGTTGTTGGTACAAGTCAGGCGAGACCAATTTAAAGGACAAAAAGAAACAAATAAAAGGCACAGCATAGGGAATATAGTCAATGATACAATAATATGGTATGACAGATGGGTAGCATAGCATAACCTATAGAGATGTTGAATGACTATGCTGTACACTTGAAACTAATGTAATATTGTGTGTCAATTATAATCAAGTTGAAAATTTAAATAAAAAACAAATACATTTATATATACAAATCTCAGAATGAAGCATGCCTTTCTGAAGGCAACAGCAGAAAATTAAAGAAGCTAGAAAGGCTATTGACTTATTTATGGAGGGAGCTGATAATAGCATGTTATTGTTGCCCCAGAGGATAACAGTGAGATTTCTATATAATACCCTTGGATAAAACACCTATCTGATGGTTTCATGACTATATACTTATGCTATGACATTTCTACATACAAAAAAAATGGCTTCTTTTATCTAAGTCTCGCTGAGGAAAATGACTGTAATGTGAGTAAATTAAAATCATAACAGCTTTCACCACACCTTTTGTCCCTTTCTCCAGGTCTTGCAGGTGTAGGGGCATGCCGAAGAACTGAGAAGCATTCTGTGCAAAAAAGGAAGTATATCAAATGGATGTGCAATTTGAGATGCGAGTACATGTTCTTTTGCTGTGTTTGATATGGAAACTGTCCCATTTTTACAGCATCACATTCTCATTTTTGTTATTTATATTAGGTATAGAAATGATTTTTCACATGATGATGTTTCTCTTCCTCTCCTCATTCTGGACTGTGGGGGGTGGGAGCAATAAATATGCTTACTCATTTTCAGATCCCTTTAGTTTTGTAATTCACCAATCTCACCAAATTGGAACTAGATTTTTTTAAACAGCTGCTGTGAAATCATTTTAATATCTACAAAATGAAGTTCTGTGCTTTAAAAAGTCACCTTCTCAAACATCCCCTTTTCTTGGTTGAGTTGAAGATCTATACTTCATGTTGTTTTAATGTCGATGTGCAATCATCCCCTCTAATTTTGTCATACAGTGTGCTCTACAGGAAGCCCCCATTGCAGGAGATTTATGTGATTCCTGGTGAGATATTTAATCAGAAAGTGGGGAATGTAAATGAGCAGTGGGATTGGTGTCCTCTACCTTTACTTGTTTATTAGAATTTTCTTGAAAGATCTCTTACTTCAGGATTCCATATTACACAAGAAAAAAGCAGAATCAGGGGTTTCCTGGATTTTATGATTAAGAAAAATCTATACTGCACTCTTTAAAAATCATCCCTTTCCACTCCTAAAGTAGTTTTATAAGTTCAAATACTTTGGATAACAGATTAGCAGAGGTTTTCTTTCTAGTTATACTGCAGGGGCTTCTCTCTGCTTTACTCACCTCTAAAGAATGGCTCAGAGAGAACCTAACATGAAAAATTATGATGTAACATCTTAACTATAAAACTGTAAAGGATAATGCGATCTACCATTCACTGAGCTCCTACTATAACACACACTTTAGTAGGAACAATATATCTATGGTAATTCTTAGAACAACCCTCTGAATTTGTTGGTATTATGTGTATTTTATAGAGGAAGAAACTGAGGTTCAGTGAAATTAAGAAACTTGGCCAGAATCACACAATGGTTATTTGGTGGCATAAATCTAGGTTGGCCGCCTGCTAAGACCTATGCATTTTTCAGTTGCCCACTAACGAAGACGCTCCTATCTTTCTTCATTTGAGGATATTTGGAAGGAAGCCATTGAGAAAACCTTATGATGTTAATGGGTAGTGCTGAAAATGATGGTGCTTCCAACAAGTGTTATCTCTAGAGGTTACTGTTGCTCTTTAAGTATTCTACAACGTTATCAACATTATCATTCAAGAATAGCCACCTCCCTGTTTGAATATCTCTTTGTCTGAAGGAGTAGGGGTCAGCTCCCATCCTAGGCTGATATTTTGCGGAATGCCATGAGGAGCTCTTTTCAATGCTTTCATCTTAGCTTGCCACTCTTTTTGTTTAAAAAAGGCTCTGAATACTAGTCACTTTATTAGTTGATTGATATCTCATTTTCATCTATCTAATGCTTATTAACACTGGACTATATAAGTTAATAATTGCTAATGCATATTCAAAAATGAAACTTTACTTTCTTGCTAGTATGTTTAATTTCATATGACCAGGGATACCTTATGTCGATCCTGCTACCAACATAATCCATGTCTATTTCTTTACATTGAAATCCACCATGGAGATACACCCTCACAATATCAACAACAGACATAATTTGTAAACAAAAAATTATTCAAAGGCAACAAACAATAGCTTCTCTTGTGGGTACAGTTTCTTTTTTCCCCAAATCTTGAATGAGTTATAGTCAGCAAATTTCAATTAATTACTATCCAGAAGAGTTAACATAGCAGGCCTGTGACTGCCATACTTTAAAAGACCTGCTTGCAAGGTTGGCCCTTGGCTGGCAACAGGGAACTTGGAGTATGGAGTGTTTGTATCACCCTAACTAATAAGAGTGACTGTGCACAAACTGTTTGTGCAAACAATATACTTTATGCAGAATATCTGCTTTCCTTCTGGGAGTCTGATAGTTTGGTATGACATGCCAATGTGACATTCCTCCAGTAAAAACCCTGGGTACTGAGTCTCTAATGAACTTCTTGGTAAAAAACATTTATATTAACCTGTCTTTAAGTTCATGGAGTCTGTCTTCAAATATGTCCAGTCTACTGATGGTTCTATTGAGAGAATTTTTCACTGATGTTTGTTGATCTTGGGTGGGATTTTCCTGGGCCTTCCTCGCTGGTAGCCCAACTCTATTTGGTACTGGTGTAGGATCCCAGGCCTAAGATTATTTTCTGCCATACCCCAGGGGGAGCAGAGTTTTCTTCCATATTTTCCCCAAGTTGTAAGTTTTTGAGGGCAGAGACTGTGCCTACCTAGCCTTTGCATTTCACATTGCCTAACACATAGCAAGTTCTCAGTAAGTGACTGTTGGATAATGAGTAGTTTTATCAGCTACCTATCATGCTTCTAGAATAATGTTAAGAAGAAAAAAAAGAGGATAAACTGAAGAAAAATAGTCCTATGATCTTAAGGAATGTACACCATTAATAGATAGACAAATTAACACTAAGAGTACATTAAACATTAAGATCAATTAATTCAGTTTCCCTTGCAAAGTAAGACTTTCTCAGTATGTTAGTTCATTATTACTGTGGTACTTTGACAAAATATCAGCTGATTATTTCTCCAAGGAGTATAATACTTATTGATTTTAAAAATCGTACCTGGAACAGTGGACAATGATATTTTATGTATTATAAACAGTTTTAGCTAGAATTGAGAGTTTTTAAAATTAAGAATACATTATATTATTGGCTCATTTTCTCAACTACTGTTTCACATCCTCCAAAGGTTTTTTAAGTGCACAAATTCATTTTGCCAAAAGGAATATATATCTCCTCTTAAAGGAGCATATTTTAACCAAATTAATTCCATAAATAGCAGGGCAATTTATAATGCTTCTTTTTATAGATAACATTTTTTCTACCACATAAAAAGATTTGCATTTCCAATCTCCTCAGTTATCTTTGGCTTTGTAACAAACGACTCTAAAACTTGGTGGCTTAAAACAACAACAATCTATTATTTATGATGGTTCTGTTTAGTGACTGGGCAGTTCTTTTGCTCTATGTAGTGCTATCTAAGCTTGGTTATGTGATTGCATTCAGCTGGTACCTGATCTGATCTACAAGGGCCACAAAGGCTTCTCTCTCACATCTGGGGCTTGATGCTGGTCATCACCTGTGGTACTGCAGTTTTACTCCATGTGATCTCTCTCTCCCCATGGCAGCTTATTCTGTAGGGCCTTGCCACATGTCTTCTATCTCCACCAGGGGAACTAGGTTCTGATGAAACGAAAGTATAAGCTGCCCCCTGGCACAGTAGCACTTTTGCTATATTCTACTGGTCAAAGAAAGTCACAGACCAGCCTGCATTCAAAAAACAAAACAAAACAAAAAATAAAACACAAAAAAATGGGAAGCTAGACCTTTGATCTTTATGAGAGGAACAGCATGCAAGTACAGGGAGAGGAGAAATTTTTACAAATGTCTTTAGAGAACATCTACCATAATTCACTCTTTAGCCACAACAATTCACATCCCTTCCTCATGCAAAATACATTGAACATCATCCTCAAAAATGTCATATAATTATAACATTAGCTCAAAGTCCAGCATCTTGTCATCTAAAAAAATGTTTAAAAGTGGATCCTCATGTGCTCTGTGTGTGTGGTGTGTGTGTGTGTGTGTACATGCAGCTGCTTAAGTATAGTTCCTCTCAAATAAGAAAACTGCAAATTAAAAATATAATTTATTTGTCCCCCATACACGCATTACACAAAAATGAGACAAGAATAGGAAAAATCACAATAAACACCTCCATTCAAAATGTAGGAGATGAAAGGTACAGCAGTCACTGGCCCATAGTAATTCTGAAATCCACCCAGGCACATAATGTCAAGGTCCCCTACTCTGGAAAACCTGTAGTTTTTATACTTATCAAATATTAATCTATTCCACTAAAATAAAGTCTACAAGTTTTTGCTTAATGGACTTTCTCTACATTGGGCTGTGGTTAAAGTGTTATAGGACAATGCCATTATGGTTTCTAAAAGCTTCTTTGTCTAGCTGAAAAAAAGATTTTTGAGGCACTTCATTAAAGGGTTAAACCTCACTTTTGATTGAATCTTGACCTTGAGGCTATAGATTACTGGTGGCATCCTGAATTTAACATTTTCTCTGTGTCCATTTTGAACTATCTTCTCACTGTTTGGCAGCTCATCCACCAGTTGAGAAGACTGTCTTGAGCACTGTATATTACCTTTAAATTCTTATTAAAAACTTTAAATTTCTTCTTTAGTTTATCTTTTTCTCACAATATATTATACAGAGCTTAAAGAAGCCAATTGGCATCTGTGACATTCTTCCTGGAAATTTGGCCAAATAACACAAGTTCACTGGGTTTCATTCTATCTTCCAAGTTACTGCAGGCAAGTATCTTGCCAAATATTCTGTCAATGAATAGCCAATTCCCTATTTTCCAGCCTCTAGTAGCAAATTCCTCACTGCTTTTCCATCCTTTACCTTCTGCCAAATCTCAAAGCCAATGTAACATGTCCTAATTGCCTTTCCTTTCTTTTTTTTTTTGGAGGTGGGAACACTCTGGACTAGGTATGAATGTCTGTCTCTGCTATTTATTGATAGGTAATGAACCACCCCAAAACTTAATGGATTAAAACAATAACTATTTCCTATTTATTATGATTCTGTGGATTCAATGATTCCACATTATGGAACATAAGTATTATAAAATAGTGGGATCATGCATATGGTTGCATTGGCTGGGCTTGAAGGTACAAGATGGCCTTTACTTCTGGGGTCTCAATGCTGACTGTCATTTGGGGGATACAGTTCTACTCAGTATGTCCTCTCTCCATATGGCAGCACATCCTCCTCATTCTGTAGGGTCTTTCCTAATGTTCTGTCTCTCCAACAGGACAGCTTGGCTTTCCTTACAGAATGATAGCTGGATTCCAAGAAAGCAAAGGTGAAAGCTGCTTCTAAAGGGCTAATCCTGGAACTGGGGAAGTCACCAGTCAGTCTAAATTTAAGGGAAGGAAAATAGATTCTACCTCTTAATGGGAGGAATAAGAAGAGTATCTACATATAGATTGGGAAGACATTACTGGCAACCATGTTTGGAGGCTGTCTACACACACTCTTTAGCATGCAGCCAACAAGGAAGGACTTAAGATATTCAGGTTTTAGGTTCAACCTTATAAAACCTCTAAACACATAACCTAATGTATTGCTTCTAGGTAGAAGCAATATATATATATACACATTTATATATTTATAATATTGAAGTATTATATATTATATAATAACATATAACTATATATAATATAATAATAATACACACACACACACACACACACACACACACACACATATATATATATATATATATATATATATATATATATATAAATGCCTTCAGGTAAATCTTATAATATGCTTAAAATTATTCTTTCAGGAGATTTTAAATATACAAAGCAGGAATACATGAAAGTTTGACATTGACCTTGGAATTCACCCAATATCTTGTTTTCAACTTGTGCTTTGACTGTGGCTTTGGAAAGTTAAATAATCTCTTGCCTTCTTTAACATCACTTTAAAGATTATAAATTGCCATTACATATACTTAGTGTAATAGTAACAGTAATATAAATAATAATAGTACAACGACAGAGAGATCATCAGGATTTATTGTTAATTTCTTGATATTAACTTTTAAATATATATAAGCATTCTAGGTGTAACATGGAGTTAAAATCTCCTTAGGTACTTTAATTGTTGAAATTCTAAATCGATTGTAGCATAAATATGTATTTATTATTGTGGGAGTAAAATGCTATAATAATTAAGGATAATGGTGAAAGCCATTAATTTTTATGTACAAGACAGTTATTAAGAACTTTCAGGGGCACCTGGGTGGCTCAGTCGGTTGGGTGGCCGACTTCGGCTCAGTTCATGATCTCACTGTCTGTGAGTTCGGGCCCCGCGTCGGGCTCTGTGCTCACGGCTCGGGGCCTGGAGCCTGCTTCGGATTCTGTGTCACCCTCTCTCTCTGCCCTTCCCCTGCTCACGCTCTGTCTCTGTGTCTCTCGAAAATGAATAAATGTTAAAAAAGAAAGAACTTTCAAAAAGTTAAATGAACAATGAAAAGATGGACAGTTTTTGTAAATATTATGAAAGTGCATGAGAAAATAACTTTAGAAATAACTTTTATTTTTGACTAATAACTATATAATTTGAATAATAAAAGACTGAATAATAGATATTCAATTACATATTAATTCTAAATTTGTGGAATTGTTTGGTGTATGAACAATTATGACATCAAATAAAATAACCTTTTAAGAACTTCATTTAAATGTAGTTACTTACTTCTATTTAGGCAGAGTACTTTAAGAAAAAAATCCTGCAATGATTCATCACATCTTTGGAGAATGATTTAAAATTGAATATCAATTTTGCCACCTCAAATTATCATAAGCAGAAAAAACTAAAAGATAAAATAAAAGTTAATTTAATAAATGACTTTTGATTCTAATATGATAAAGTATATAAAGAATAAAGAGAAAGAAAATGTTAGAAATAAGGTATCCCAAACCTATTTTTTTCTTGCCATCAAACTTTAAAATAACAGATTTTAAAAGAATACACTTTAAGAATACAATCCTTCCTAGTTTTAAGTATTTAGAGCCTAAAACTTTTGGGTTTAAAACTTTTAAACAAAAAATTTATTTACATTATCCCTATAGAGTGCCAATCACTTCTATGAGTTAAAGAGAAAGGATATTAGAGTTCCCTATATTTGGACATTAAAAAAATCCCAGGTAAAAATTTCATCTAGAAAACATATTACTGAAAGAAAATTTTTTCTGAATTATGTTTTATCAATAAGTTTAGTGGTATTATTGAATATGTAATATCTGTATTTTGTATATCAGACAACTGGTAGAGGTTGAACAACTTGGTGGATCAAGGATATATTCAACTAACTGTGTTTCTGCTTTACTTGCTTGTCAAGGGATTTCTAGGTTTTACACAACAACTAACATAACCCATTTGATTGAAAAACTATTTGTAGGATAGAAAAGCAGGTATAAAATTATCATGTAATTGTCTTCAAGAATTTAACCAATATAAGGTTATACATCATCCAGGATCTGTAATCATACAATGTTTTGTCCACTCACTTCACTTATGTGTCCAGAAAGAAATTATAGGACAGCAGAATAGTGAGACACTTTTATTATTCTTCAGCAAGTGACAGAGTCCTCATCATACAAGAGATTTTGGAGTTGAATGTTACAGAGTTGCAAGCTATGTTGGAATTGCCTTCTCATGTCTTTTTTTTTTTAAATAATTTTTTAACATTTATTTTTGAGAAAGAGAGTCAGAGCATGAGTAGAGGAGGGGCAGAGAAGGAGACACAGAATCCGAAGCAGGCTCCAGGCTCTGAGCCGTCAGCATAGAGCCTCATGTGGGGCTCGAACTCACGAACGGTGAGATAATGACCGGAGCTGAAGTTGGACGCTTAATCGGCTGAGTCACCCAGCGCCCCACTTTCCCAGGTGTTTTAGGTGATGTCCAAATGTAATGGAAGGACCACTACCACATGTCCAAAACGGCAGCTTGAATATAAAAATACCTTAATGCCATACTTTGGAAATAATAACAATATTGCAGTGCTTAATAAAAACTGATGGTTACTTGTGGGGAAAGTCATTATGTTATGGGAATCTGTTGAAGAAATAACATTGGGTCTTGAGAATGAAGATGTTTCTCATATGATAGCTGATGGAAAGACACTTCTATCATTCCTCTCCAGTCAAGATAGGTATCCAGGAAATGAAATATAAAATGCAGATGAAAATTCAGGGATGATTTTATCTAGAAAGTTAACTACTTATTTAGAAAGCCAATTATTTTGCCCCATTCCAGATTTAAGGTACAGAGACTTTTATAAGTTATTGTTCCAAGTAGCAAATGCATGAAAAATATCAGAAATAAACAGTATAGTGGGACATCAACTGCATCTTTGCCTCTAAAAGTATTCAGAAAGCTTCTTCTTTAAATAGTGCACAATATTTCCATTTGTGGAATTGCTTTAATGCATTAGCACCATCACTATCAACCAACCATCAAGACTGGGAGTTAAAAAGGAGATGTCTTTATCTTACCCATTTACTATTAGGAAGTAAAGCATGAAAACTTGACATCATCACCATTAGTAACTTACATTGGCAAAGCTAGCAAGGATGATCTTATCTTGTTCCTTTACTACTTCAATTGAAAGGGAGAGACTATTTAGTATCTTGGGAACAAACTATTAATAAGCATATTATTGTTCTTGCCCTGTATTATCAAATATTTAAAATCTAACCACTAAATTTTTGTGGGGGTGTAGTTTACATATGTTTGCCTAGCAGGGTACCAACAAGGCTGTATTGTTTTTCCTAAAAGTGAAATTTATTCCAAAAATCAGACTTCATATAGTACTTGAAAACTTCTGGTCATCTTCCCACCCAGAGATAACCACAATTTATAGTTTAGTGTTTATTTTATTTATTTTTAATAAGGTTCTCTGTCATTGGATATAATCCAGTTGTTGCACACTACCAGTTTTCTGCCTAGTCCCTATTATCAAATGTGGGCAAGTCAAAGCTCATACTGGGGTGCGGGGGTAAAAGAGGATTTGGAAGTGACCACCTAGCTGGTACTTGTTCAGTTTAGTGAAAATACTTTTTACTTTCTAAACATTCAACAAAAGGAGAAGGGTGAAGCTTTCCACTGGATGGAGAAAGCCACTATGTCAACATCAGTCTGTCCTGGAGTCCAAACGATATACAGAACCTGGCTCATCTCCCTTTATTTCCACCACTGTCCTGTTTTATGCTTGCCTCTCCCCTATAGTTAGTTCAAAGCATCTTGCTGCTCAGGCTTCCCTCCCTTTCTCCTGGACTAGACCGAAAAAGCAGCACAGCTGCCTGCCTAGGAATCCCAATGGGGCAGTACCACCTTCAGGTCTTGGATGCACAAGCTTGATACCAAGTCCTTGGAGGATATTTTTAAAAACTGGTTTTCATTGTTCTTATATGTGCGATTTAAGAAACAAGATAAACAAGCAAAGGCAAAAAAAAAAAAAAAAAAAAAAAAAGGAGGGAGAGAGAGGAGGAACCAAGAAATAGACTCTCAACCATAGAGAACTGAAGGTTACCAGAGGGGAGTTGGTGGGGGGGGGGGTGAAATAAATGATGGAAATTAAGGAATGTACTTGAGATGAGTACTAGGTGACGTATGGAAGTCTTGAATTACTATATCATACATCCGAAACTAATATACTACTGTATGTTAACTATTCTAGAATTAAAATAAAAAAACTTTATTGGGGCACCTGAGTGGCTTAGTCACTTAAGTGTCCGACTTCAGCTCAGGTCATGATCTCACAGTTCATGGGTTTGAGACCCTCAAACAGCTTTCTGCTGTCAGTGCAAAGCTGATTAAGATCCCATGTCCCCCTTTCTCTCTCTGCTGCTCCCCTGCTGTGCTCACTTTTTCTCTCTCAAAAATAAATAAACATTAAAAAATTAAAAAAAACCCACTTTATTAAAAATTGGTTTTTGGGGTGCCTGGGTGGTTCAGTTGGTTAAGTGTCTGACTCTTGATCTCAGCTTAGATCATGATCTCATGGTTTGTGGGTTCAAGTCCTACATTGGGCTCTGCCCTTACAGAGCAGAGCCTCTTTGGGATTCTCTCTCTCCCTCTCTGTCTGCATTTCCCCCACTCATGCTCTGTCTCTGTCTTTGTCCCTCTCAAAGTAAATAAATAAACCTTAAAAAAACAATGGTTTTCATTAATCTTGCAGTGATGCAACCTTGCATTTTATGGGATGAAAATGTTTGGACTCTTATTTATGGCATTATGGTAGGGTTTGGTGGTAGTCCAATATTTACTAGGAAGTCATCCATTTCCTTAGATTTCCAATTTTGTCGCCATGGGCTTCCATATCACCTCTTATAATTTCTTCAGTCTTTTCCATTTTTCTTGCTATAATATCCATTTCATTCCTAGTAACACTTTATCTTCCCTTTTTCTGAATTAGTGCCAGATGTTGGCATATTTGATTTAAAAAAAGCAGCTTATTATCCTTTCTACTGTTTTTCATTTATTTTTACCTTTCATCTGTATTAGATACCTCTTTCTACTTTCTCTTGATTTACATTGTTTATTTTCTTAATTTGAATTATGTAGTTCATTTATATTAAATTAAAAAAATAAAATATTTAAGACTATATATTACCAGAACACAGGTCCCACATAAAGTGTAAGTTTTATTACTTTTCTAAATAATTTGTAATTTCCTCTTTGATCTGGGGGACATGTAAGAGGAGGATTCTTGATTTCTAAACAGTTTTTAAAAATCATTTTATGAGTTTATTGATTTTTTATTTGGTTATGATAAAAGAATATGACCTTCAAAATCTCCTTTCGGGAATTTATTAAGGACTTCTCAGTGTCCAATAAATAATTGATTTTTGTAAGTGTTATACCACAAAATAAATGAATGTTGACTTAAGTTCCTTATATTATTCTAATGTTGTGTCTTTACTTATTGCCAATTTAAATTGTCATAATTCTGGAATAATATTTAAGCCTTCTATCATTATAAAGAACTTGTATTTCTGAGAGATTTTGTTGCATGTATCTGGCTTCTGTGATACTTTGTGCATATCTTCTCATGGAGTTAAGCTGGTATTGTTATAAAATATCCTTTGTTTTCAAAGTTTAAATCTTTCTTTTCCTGTAAAGTATTTAAAGTTGTTTATTAGTATTTAATTCTTTGTGTGACATATGGGCGTATGTCATGTTTTGTAATCAAAGATGGAAAGATATGATTCATGTTAGAGCTAAAGATGTTTTAATTTTTCTGTTTCTCAAGGCCTCATCACAATCAGAAATTTATAAATTAGCTGTGTATAATTTGTTACACTCACTGTAACACAAGGTAGATGAGATCATCTTTCTTTTTTAGCACTTATTATAAAACATATAAAGACAATGCACATGAACTAACATTTAACAGATAACTACAGTATCTGGCTGTTTTTGCTTTCTCTTTTTTCTTTTTACCTTTGAATTCTCTTCACCTATTTCTCTAGACCCCCACCTCCTGCTTTTGGCAACCACCAATCTGTTCTCTGTATCTTTAAGCTTTTTTAATTTTAGATTCCACATATATGAAAGATCTTATAGTTTTTGTCTTTCTCTGATTTCTATCATTGAGCATAATGCTCTTGAAGTCTATCCACATTATCACAAATTGCAAGATTTCATTCTTTTTATGGCTGAAAAATATCCATATTTATATACATATAAATGGAATATTATACACACACATATATATATGTCAAGGGACACTTGGGTTGTTTTCATATCTTCACTATTATAAATAATGCTGCAATGAACATGTAGTGCATATATCTTTTTGAGTTAGTGTTTTTGTTTTTTCTTTGGATGAATACCCGAGAGTGGAGCTGCTGGATCACATGGTAATTCTATTTGTAATGTTTTAAGGAACCTCCATACCATTTTCCATAGTGACTACACCAATTTACATTGCCACCTTCAGTGCACATGGGTTCCCTTTTCTCCACATCCTCACCAACACTTGTTACCTTTCGTCTTTTGTTAATACTGATTCTAACAGGTGTGAAGTGATATTTCATTGTGGCTTTGATTTGCATTTCCCTGATGATGAGTGATGTCGAACATCTTTTCATGTGGCTGTTGGTCATCTGTATGTTTTCTTCGGAAGAATTTCTATCCGATCTGCCCATTCTTTAATAAGATTATTTGATCTTTTGCTATTGAGTTGCATGAGTTTTTTACATATTTTAGATATTAGCCCCTTATCAGATTTATGATTTATAAATATTTTATCACATTTAGTAGGTTGCCTTTTCATTTTGTTGATGGTTTCCTTTGTTGTGCAGAAACTTCTTTGTATGATATAGTCCTGCTTATTTTTGCTTTTGTTTCTTTTGCTTTTGGTGTCAGATTAAAAAAATCATCATCAAGACCTATGTCAAGGAGCTTACCACCAGTAAAGTCTCAGGATACAAAATCAATATACAAAAACCTGTTGTATTTCTGTACACTGATAATGAACTATTAGAAAGAGAAATAAAGCAAACAATACCATTTACAATTGTATCAAAAAGAATACAATACCTAGCAATAAATTTAACCAAGGAGGTGAAAGACCTGTATATTGAAAAATTACAAGACATTAATGAAAGAAATTGTTGAAGACCCAAATAAATGAAAAGTTATTCTGTCCTCATGAATTCGAAGAGTCAATATTGTTAAAATATCCATACCACCCAAAGCAATCTAGAGATTCAATGCAATCCCTATCAAAATTCCAATGGCATTTTTCAAAGAAAGAGAACAAATAATTATAAAATTGGTATGGAACCACATAAGATCCCAAATAGCCAAATCAGTCTTGAAGAACAAAACTGCAGGTGTCATGCTCCCTAATTTCAATCTATGTTACAACAGTAGCTAAAACAGTATGGTATTGGCATAAATAGAAAAACACACAGATCAGTGGAACAAAATAGTCTAGAACTAAATGCATGCACATATGGTCAATTAATTTATGACAGAAGAGTCAAGAATATATAGTGGGGGAAAGGGCAGTCAGTCTCTTCAACAAATGGTGTTCGAAAAACTGAACAGCCACATGCAAAAGCAGGAAACTGAATCACTAACTCACACCATACATAAAAAATTAACTCAAAATGGATTAAAGAATGTATACCTGAAACCATAAAACTCCTAGAAGAAAACATAGGTAGTAATCTCTTTGATACTAAATTTTAATAATAAAATTATAATTTTATAATTGTAATAATTAACATCTATCCCAGAAGGTAATTCTAAGATGGTGATATTCAGCTATAGATGAATGTTTATTTTAGAATTTGGCCTTTTGCCATTTTGTAAGATGTATATTTAAGGCATCTCTAGCAAAAGACTAGTCATGAAGATATGGTGAGTTTTTGAGCAGAGAATGTAGTCACCAAAGCAGAAAGTAATAAATCAAGGATCCAATCATTGAAAATGACAACATAAATCAAAGTGAGCTACTGGCAAAGCTACTACCTGTATGTACTACACAATGTTTAACACCTGCCAGGTAGTTCCTTATTTAATCTTCCCACAGGCCCAAGTAGATTCAGAGATCAAACAGAATTCACAAAGTATTTGGGGGACTGTATCAATTATCTATAGCTGCATAACAAGCCACCCAAAACATAAAGACTTAAAGCAACAATCATCTGATTGACTTAACTCAAGATTCTGTGGGCCAGCAAGTTAGCTTGGGTCAGCCAGGTGACTCTGATTCTAAAGATTGGCTGGCTCTTATCTGTGTGGCTCTTATCCTCTAGAAGTCTAGCTGATACTTGCTCACATGTTAACTAGTTGGATTCTAGATGGTGAACTAAATTCTTTTTCTTGATGGTAGGAGATATCAATTCACATTGTAAAGGGACTGGATACAAGGAGGGGTGGAGAATTTTGGTCAATTTTGTAATCAATCTACAACAGGTCCATTGGCCACAATTGTGACGACTGGGGGGATGTAGAGACAAGGATAGCCAGGAAGTTCTTTATAAGACACCAGCATTTAAATAGATTGCTTCAATGAACTTAAAAAAAAAAAAAAAAAGCTAATGTGAAAACGCTACATCCTGTATGATTCTGTGACATTCTGAAAAGGCAAAACTGTAGAGACAGTAAAAAGATCAGTGGTTTCCAGGGGATGGGAGGCAGGGGTGAATATGCAGAGCACAGAGGATTAAAAAAATTTTTTTGATGTTTATTTTTTTGAGAGAGAGACAGAGACAGAGCAAGAGTGGGGGGGGGGGCAGAGAGAGAGGGAGACACAGAATGTGAAGCAGGCTCCAGGCTCTGAGTTGTCCAGCACAGAGTTTGATGTGGAGCTTGAACCCATGAACCATGAGATCATGACCTAGGCCAAAGTTGGACACTTAACCAACTGCGCCCCCAGAGGATTTTTAAAGCAGTGAAATTACCCTGTGATACAATAACAATGGATATGCCTCATTATATATTTGTTAAAACCCATAGAATGTACAATACCAGGAGAGAAACCTAAATTAAATTATGGAATTTGGGTGATTATGACATGCCAATATAGTTCATCAACTGTAACAAGTATATCACTCTGGGGAATACTGATAATGGGGGAAGTCATGTATGTGGAGCGGAGGGCAGTGGGTATATCAGAAGTCTCTGTACCTTCCTCTCAATTTTCACTTGTCAGCCTACTCTCAAAATCTGCTCTAAAAAATTAAAGTCTTAAAAATATATAATAAATTAAAACATAAAATGAAAAAAATAAATAGATTGCTTCACAAAGTAGCTGAAATGTTTTAATAAAATCTATTCATTTTGAGTGGAAAATTATTTCAAAATCGTCCTTGAGTTGATGTCTTCAATTGTGAAATCATCTTATTCATGCTTTTGAGGCTCCACTCTCATAATTAGTTTATTGGAACATCATAAGTGCTCTGCTGAGAATATGTTGTTATACTTATTTTCCCTTTGAGGAAACAGAACCCAGAACAGTGGTCCTCAAAGTTTGCGTTAGAATCACTTTGAGAGGCTGTTAAAAATAGAAGTTTCTGGGTTACACCCTAGACCTGTTGTATTAGTTGAGATTTTGTGTTGCAAGCAATAGAAACTGACCCTGTGTGATATATGCAAACATCAAATGCATTGGTAAGTCAATAGTAGCTCACAGAGTCAGAAAGAAAGAAGAGTAAGGTATAGAAAATGAGTATTGCCAAGGGAGGCTAAGGAGGTATCTGATGAGGTCACTACTGGCATCATTGCCAAACACTGTACTCAGGAGTCTACACCGCTGCCGCTGTGAATTTTACACACTGGGTACCACCACTGACCCCTCCCTCTTACTACAGCTCCTCTAGAGATAGTGCTGCCATTACTACCAGCCAATGTCACAAGATATAGTTTCCTATTAACCCAGCTTCATTGTGTTACTTTCTCCAGATTCAACATCTCAAGCAAGAGCATGTGATTGTTGGGAGTCCTACCTTCAAAAGAGGCTTGGAAAATGAATATCTCCTTTTCTCAGCTTCCATTCTAGAAGGTGATCTCTATACTTTCCCAAAATTTGTGGGTTAGGGAATTCTTCAAACATAGGAAGGTGGTATAAATCCTAGAGAGGAAAGAAAAAAAGACCAATGTCCACTTTATCTTGTGGATACAAAATTTTGGTTGGAAGATATAGCACACATTATGGTGCTTCACTCTTTTCTGCTCAGCTCTCACCTTCACATATCATCAAAAGCTGCTTTACTTCAATATTCATGACTCTATGGAAGCACTTATGGCCCCAGCAGTAGGTCCTTTCATAGAGAATGGACAAGGAGTTAGTAGATTAATACTCCAACTTACTCTCACCCTCACCTGAGATAATTCTGAGGCATATTCTTATATTAGTCCCCAGAGTCCCTCAGAAGGATTAAGATACAGTTTTCCACAGTGATGGATGTCGTGATAACACACTACACGTAAGATTTCTTCTCTTTGCTGTCTCACTTGCTGGCTTCTTCACCAACATTTCCTTCTATCATGCCCCAATGACACCACTTGCCCTTACAATTTGGTCTTAGGGTCGGTTTCTGGGGAAAATCAAACTAAAACATGGATATTTTGGTACTTGAAAGTTTTAAAAAGTGATTTATATGATCTAAAATGTGTTCTGATACCAAAAGTTTGAGAACCAATTGACCTGACAGATGGAAAGGCTTGCCTAAGTTTCCATTAATGGTCAGGGTTCTATTTCAAATCTTAAATCCAAGTCTCTTCCTTTTTAGTTCCCGGGCCAGTTCTCTCATCACTAAATTATATTCACGGCAAAAGAAAGTAGACTTTTATTTCCAGATGATTTTATGTGAGGAGAGATTTATGAGACAACCAACATAATCATGCTCAGATTTCAAAGAATAGATAACATCACTCTTGACTTATTCTTTTTAAAAATATAATAACGGTCTTTCCTCTTTGTTTCTTTTTGTTAGTTTCTGCCTTTGCAAAATCTTGCATAGAATTCACCTCCGATATTATTGTTTTGATTGACAATTTTATTTACATTTTAGAAAAGCTGAAAGAGACAAATATAAAATGAAATACTCATCAAAGAAAGAACCTTTATTTAAAAAAACAGAACACTTGCTTTGTGATGTTTAGAAAGAGAAATGAACTTGTTATTGTTGTAACCTAATGTTAACAGCTTGTCTTTATAAATGGTATTGTACAACAATATTTTTGAAGGGGGAAACAAAGGCAGAACGAAATACACAGTGGTGGCCCACAATGATTTATGAGTAATATTATAAGAGGAAAAAAACCCTATATTTTAGATAAAATTGAGATGTAGCCAGAGATAAACAATTAGAAGACAAACGTGAGAAGAAATAACCAGGATGTGTCCTGAGAGTATGAACAGAATATGTTTAGGGTTGTTCTTTTCACACATCAATTAAGTAGGGAAAGTGAATTAAAATCTTCAGTAGGAATGAATGACTCAGTTGTTTGGCCTAGCTGTTTCTATTAGATTATATTTTTCTTAAGCTATTTTAATCGACTTCTCAGGGATTTTCATCTATTTGAACCAGGTCCTCAATTGTTTACAACAAAGGTTTTCTCAAATGTTCCAGTATTGTACTGGGGCATACATTTCTGATCTTTTCTGGACTTGTAACTAGTGTCAGGAACTACCAGTAAATTTGATCTTGGGCTAGAAACATACAATTTCTCAGAACTTTGATGTTTGCCTTTTAAATGACCTTATACATGATAGTTTCCATTTTGCAAAGATATTGTATGGACCAAATGAGATAATAGCTGTGCAAACACTTCATAAAATACTATATGCATATTACCATGTATTGTTTTATTACGATTAGCAGTCTTCCTTGGTTGATGTATCAAGTGCAGATTTACAACATGGACTATGAGATTTGAAAGGCCTAGAAAAAACCTTGATTCTTCCAAGAACTAGCTGTGTTGTCTTGGAAAAATTAAACATCCTTTAGCCTCAGCTTTCTTATCTGGAAAATGGAGATAATAATGTTTTACTTTGAACATGGAAAGTGCTCAAATAGAAGAGGAGATCAGTGATGATGATGATGATGATGATGATGATGATGATGATGATTTGCTATAACTTAAGGCCTTTCTCTGTATTTTTATACTCTCATTCCCCACTATTTCTTAGATTATCTTTCATAAGTAGTCATATTCAAAATCGGATAACAACATTCAGGGCCCAAAGTATCCACTTGAAGACCTATAGACTATTAGCTTAATATGTTAGCACTGGGCATCAGTTTTTACTTCTGCAAGGTTATAAAAAATGATGGTATCCTCATCTCAGAGCTCCCTATAGTTCATCATTATTAAAAGTATCAGTAAGCTACAATCATAACAGTGCTGCATAACAAACTGCCCCAAAATACAGAGATCTACCTTCCTCGGTGTGTGTGGGGCTCTCTTCCACCATCTCTCATCCTCTATGGACCAGTGGGATAGTTGGGGGCATGTGCTTCTTATAGCACTGATAGAGGTAAATGAAGTGAGTAGAAATATGTGTGATTTCTTAAGATCAAAGCTCAGTCCTGGCACTTCATCATATCTACCCCATTACATTGACCAAACCAGGTAACATGGCTGAGTCCAAACTCAAGTGGGAAAGGGAAATATAAACTCCTTCTTTAGGGGCGCCCTGTGTGGCTCATTTGGTTGGACATTGACTATTGATTTCGGTTCAGGTCATGATCTCATAGTTTGTGAGTCTGAGCCCCACATTGGGCTCTGCACTGACAGTCCAGAGCCTGCTTGGGATGGTCTCTCTCCCTCTCTTTCTGCTCCCCCACTCAAAATAAATAAACACTAAAAAAAACTGTTACTTTAGTGAGAGGGATAGCAACATCACATGGCAAAGGAACTAAATACAGGGAAAAGTGAAGAATCAGGGCAATAATGGCAATCAATAATAGTTACAAAAGACAAAACTGAAGTTGTTGAGAAGAGTTCAAGCCTTGTTCATCAATTAATTGGTATTTCTAAATCAAGTTCTGACACATTGATTCAACAAGCATTATACTAGAGCTGAGAACATGCAGCCTAGAAGAAAAATCCCTCACCCCATATATATGAGTTCAATAAAGAGCTATAGAAGACTGTAATTAAAGCCTATGTAGGTCTTAGTAATGAAAGAAGAAGTGGTAGGCACATGTAATAGGTACGAAATACCTATTCATGCTGCTAGGTTTTGAGAAAATAGTTTTGTAGAAATCGAGCAAGCAGGAATACCTATGCAATGAGGGGGAAGAGTGGTAAAGAAAACCATCATTTTTTTACTTCTTTAGAAAGGACTTGAAATTCTTTACTAATTATGGGAAATCCCCACATATGAGGACTACTAATGTATTTTCCTACCACTACAGAAGCCAAAAATGCCAAACATTTTCCCAGCCTCTTTGGCTGCTAGAGTGTGGCCACGTGCTTCCCAATCATTTGTACCTCTCCAGACTCTGAAACTAATGCACAAAGAAGCATGGCTAATAGGTAATTCATTCATGTGCAGACAAAGCTACATCTACTTTCTACAGGTAGCTGTAGCCATAGCTCCAAGCAGTAGTGTAGTGTCCAGCACTGGTGGTTTGGGGTATGCAATCCATTGTGCCTGAGTCTAGTAACAGTAATAGCTATATCTTCACAGTTTTGAAATTTTATTTTGGACATTGATCTTGACTCCAAACTTGATTCTCCACCTCTGATGGAAAATTGCAATATCCTTTAAATAAATTCCTTTGGTCTATTAGTCAACTTTTTTTTTTCCTTTCTTGCAGCTAAGACTGACATACCAGAGGGCTAGAGTAGAAATGGATAGAAAGTCAAAGTGAGTGAAAAGGTAAAGTGAAGTCAGTAAATTAAAGAAAGATGAGATGGTAAAACCTCAGGTAAGTGATGACTGAGCTGGAAGAACCCTAAGATGCCAATGGCAGAGGCCTCGCAAGTCTTTAGGTTCTACCACAAACCATAACTTATATCAGTGTTTGGCAGCCTTGGCTGCACTTTGAATACTGGATAATTTTTTTAAAATTCCAATGCCCAGGTCACATCCCAGGTCACTTACATCAGAATCTCATAAACAGTATTTTTTTAAGGCTCTCCACATGACTAAATGTACAGCCAATGTGCAGCCAAGGCTGTGAAAGGATTAGAGGAAGCTAGAACCAGAGATGGAGAATAAAACAGGTGCACGTGTCTGGAGTGAAGAATGAAGAGGAGGAGGCATGACTGATAATGACACAGGATGAACACACTGATTGGATGCATTGAATCAGATATGGTGTCTAATACAAATTGCTGACCTCATCATGTCCCATCATTTTTAATTCTACAGTGTATATCCAAACCACTCTTTTTTTCAAATCCACTTTCTGCCCCCCATCTTATCATCTCTCACCCAGCCTATTTCTACCACCCTCCAGCTGGCTTTCCTGCGTCCACTCATCCTTAACTCCAATCTATCTAATACAATACTAGCAGACTGGAATAATATTTCTAAAAGGCAAATCTGATTGTGTTACTGTACAAGGTAACCCAATACAATAGATTCCCCAAATACTGCCAGATAAAACCCAAATTTTTAGTATGGTTTAAGAATCTTTACGCTTTGTCCCTACTTAAGTTCCCAGCCTCATCTTCTGCCTCATCCTTGATCTCCAGCCATCCAAGCACTCACTTCTTCCTAAATATACCATCATCTTTCACATCTTCATGCCCCTTTGTTGATGCACTTATTCTTTCACTGAATTGGGTGCGAATGTAAGACTATCTTTTATGCATTTGTGATTTACTATTTAGACATATTTTTAAATGCTTATTTATTTTTGAGAGAGAGACACAGAGAGAGAGAGAGAGAGAGGCAAGAAGGGGAGGGTAAGAGAGAGAGGGAAACACAGAAGCCAAAGCAGCCTCCAGGCTCTGAGCCATCAGCAGAGAGCCCGACACAGGGCTTGAACCCACAAGCCATATCATGACCTGAGCTAAAGTTGATGCTTAACTGACTGAACCACCTAGGTACCCCACTATTTAGATATTTCAATCCATGTAATAGTATTCACTGAAAAAGTTAGAAGTTTTTAGAATGCATAAACTCTGCTTTTTGATCTGTAAAAACATTTTCTGATGATTCTGATGTGTTCAATAGTGATGAATTTGATGATGAAGGAAAATGGTGCAATATATGTTACATGTTTTAAAAAAGGTCAGGATCAGGGGAAACTGCCTAATTTTTCATGTCCTAGTGAAAGTGTAAATAAGCCTTTAAGCTAGAGAGAAAATGAGATGATTTTTGAACTTGTAATAATTACAGTATTCACTTATTGCCATATAATGCCAGAATGGATGACCTTTTATGCCTCCTGAAATAGATTATCTCACCAATGTGATTATCCTACCTTTGCTTTTTTCACTACTAAAATTATGTTCTAGCTCAAGTGTTTTATTTATGTTATATCTGGAAAAAAGCAAGTTTAAATAGCCTTGGCCAGGAGGCAAGAGGGTTCATATATGTAATATATAATAAATATCTGATTTGGAGTGATATTTTCCAGTTTAAAAGAAATTCAGCGTTTTCTTTAT
Organism: Paguma larvata; assembly: GCA_030068075.1. Lineage (NCBI taxonomy): Eukaryota > Metazoa > Chordata > Mammalia > Carnivora > Viverridae > Paguma > Paguma larvata. Next base: position 15,302,728 of record CM057830.1, read on the forward strand.
TATACATCATGAAAGATCCTAGATTCAGCAATGTTTCCTCATTTCAAAATGTTTCTCTTTACCTATACGCTCTTCATTATCATTTCCATTTGGTTCCAAAGGAAAGTTTTAAGTGCCTATATATGGTAATGTTAATTTATGTATCAGAATAATTAAATAACTTCTATTGTATGGGATAGGAAATTGTCATTCTTCATTACTAAAAGTATCTAATTTTAAATATTTAATCCCTAGATTTGTATGCAGTTTACTTGCTTAGAACTCTACGCCATGTAGGATACAATGACACATGGGGATCAAAAAGCGTAATCCCACAAGTGATCTCTGGTTTGCCAGCTCTATTGTCTATGCCCTAAGTGTCTTGTAATTCTGTACTTCTAACATTTTTATTTTAAAGGAAGGTTTTCTCATTTTACAATACTATTGTTCCAGTGTTAGAATACTTAGCCATAGGTTCAATTAAAACTGATTAAACCTTGATCTTATATTTCCCAGACTCCAGAAGTGTGAGAAATAAATTTCTGTTCTTCATAAGCTACCCAGTTTATGATATTTTCTTATAGCAGCCTGAATGGACAAAAAAAGTTGGTACCAAGAAGTGGGGTTGCTATACAATAATAATAAAGTAGCAGAAAGAGAAATTAAGAAAACAATCATATTTACAATTGCACCAAAAATAATAAGATATCTAGGAATAAACCTAACTAAAGTGGTGAAAGAACAAGAAAAGCAAAGCATCACAATTCCAGACTTCGTAATATTACAAAGCTGTAGTAAACAAAACAGTATGGTACTTGCATAAAAATAGACACGTAGATCAATGGATAGAATAAAAAACCCAGAAATGAACTTAAAACTGTATGTTCAATTAATCTTTGACAAAGCAGAAAAGAATATCCAACGGGAACAGGACAATCTCTTCAACAAATGGTGCTGGGAAGACTGGACGGCAACAGGTAAAATATAGATATTGGGCCAATTTCTTACACCATACACAAAATAAATTCAAAATGGATTAAAAACATAAATGTGAGACCTGAAACCATAAAAATCCTAGAAGATAAGAGGGGCAAAAGTAACCTCTTTGACATCAGCTGTAGCAAATTTTTCTAGATGTGCCTCCTGATGTAAGAGAAATAGGAGCAAAAATAAACTGTTAGGACTACATCAAAATAAAAAGCTTCTACACAGCAAAGGAAACAATCAACAAAACTAAAAGGCAACATACTAAATGGGAGAAGATATTTGCAAATGATACATCCAATAAAGAGTTAGTATCCAAAATATACAAATACCTATAAAATTCGACACTCAAAAAATAAATAACCCAATTAAAAAATGGGCAGAAGACATGAACAGACTTTTCTCCAAAGAAGACTTATATAGATGGCCAACAGACACAAGAAAAGATGCTCAGCATCACTCATCATCAGGGAAATGCAAATCAAAACTACAATGAGATATCACCTCACATCAGTCAGAATGGTTAAAATCAAAAACAGAAGAAACAGCAAGTGTTGGTGAGGATGTAGAGAAAAGGAAGCCTGTTGCATTGTTTGTAGGAATGCAAACTGGTACAGCCACTGTGGAAAACAGCATGGAGGTTCGTCAAAAAGTTAAAAATAGAACTACTCTAAGATCCAGCAATCATACTACTGGGTATTTACCCATAGAATACAAAAACACTAATTAAAGGGATGCATGCACCCCAATGTTTATAGCAGCATTATTTACAATAAGAAATTATGGAAGCAGCCCAAGTGTGCATTGATTGATGAATGGATAAAGATGATTTGGTATATATACACACACACACACACACATATATATATATATATGTATATATATATATGCATACATACAATGGAATATTAGCCATAAAAAGAATGAAATCTTGCCATTTGCAACAACATGGATGGAGGTAGAGAGTATAATGCTAAGCAAAATAAGTCAGTCAGAGAAAGACAAATGCCATATGATTTCACTTATATGTGCTATTTAAAAAACAAAACAGGGGTGCCTGGGTAGCTCAGGTGGTTAAGCGGCCGACTTCAGCTCAGGTCATGATCTCGCGGTCTGTGAGTTCGAGCCCTGCGTCGGGCTCTGTGCTGACAGCTCAGAGCCTGGAGCCTGCTTCAGATTCTGTATCTCCCTCTCTCTCTGCCCTTCCCCTGCTCACGCTCTGTCTCTATGTCTCTCAAAAATAAATAAACATTGAAAAAAAATTTAAAACAAAACAAAAAAAAACAAAACAAATGAGCACAAGAAGGAAAGAGGGAGAGAGAGAAACCAAGAAACAGACTCTAACAATAGAGAACAAACTGATGATTACTATAGGCGAGGTGGATGGGGGGATGAGTGAAATAGTTGATGGAGATAAAGGAGTGCACTTGTCATGATGAGCAAAGGGGTGATGTATGGAAATATTGTATACCTGTAACTAATATAACACTGTATGTTAACTACACTGGAATTTAAAATTTTTTAAAGGAGTCTGCTTCTGCCAGATGCCACCTCACGTGAAGACCCCACTCCCTGAATTCTAGCACCATGTACCTGACCACCTCAGGTGCAGGTTTTTCTGTGCCCAGCAAAGCCCCAGGGTATAGCTGTCTCAATCTGGATTTCAAAGGATGCAGCTACACAAGGCTGAAGGAATACAACACTGGGAGAGGGTTACTGTGGGCAGCAGGGTCACCACAGAGAGCCCCCACTAGGTCACAGTGGAACCACCCAGGTGGCACCACCCTCTAGACCTCAAATCTGTAGAGCCACCTGTGTGATTGCTCCCTGAGAAAGTCACAGGCACTGGACTCCAACCCATGACCAGTTGGTGTGCCCAGCAAAACCTTGGAGTGGGGCCGACCAAGAATCTTGGGTGCCCTACTTCCACCTCCATGTATCCAGAAGATAGGATGGCAGCCTCAATGGACTTTAAGGTTTTGTACTTGTCCAGGACCTGTTATCCCTTTCCTCTTCCCTAATTGTCTCATTTGTACTTTTTTCACTTTTAAAACTATTGAAATATATTTGACATATAATTTTGTGTAAGTTTAAGGTATACAACAGGTTGATCTGATACATTTATATATTTCAATATAATTGGAATTGTGGTGTTAGCACTTTAAAAGCTTTCAGAATAAGCCTTCCTAAAATATGCCACTTTGGCATGTAGATTACTTTTAGCTGAAGTCAATCAAGCCTCTAAAGACTCAGCAAGAGGTTTTATTTACCCCTTAACTCTCTAAAATAATTTAAATAGCCTGGTGTAAGGAGAAAACTATCAGTAGAGCTATAACTACAAAGAATATGGGCTAGGTGTGTTAAGCCGAAGAGAAGCTTCAGCAGAGCTTGGAGATCACATTCCTTTCTGTGTTCCATTGTCTCTGCTTGGCATGGCAAATATTTACCAAACATTTGCTCTTGCCATCTTCCTGTAAATTTTCATCCTACCCTTTGAAATCTCAGATCTCTACCCACTTCTCTTTAGCTCAGGATGGCATATAAACCTCAATTGCCTCACTGCCTATGGGTCTTATTTTTTTTTAAGGGACTCTCACAGATGTGTAATTAAATTTGTTTTTCTCCTGTTAGTCTTATGTCAATTAATAGACTAGCCAAAAGAACGTAAAAATGTAGAGAAAAACCTTTTTATCCCCTATAATCTCTATCATATCACATAATTATTTATTTATTTTTGTGTGTGGTGGGAATACTATTTATCCTTTTTGGAATTGGAGTCTTTATCCTATTCCTGTCCCACCTTTGTATTTTGGAAGCACACGGCATGTTTGATTTCACAGGTTCAGACCTGGAGAGCAATTTGACTTAAGATGAATGGTCTCACCTATATCTGATTTAGAGGATATTTAGTTAAGACTTTAGACTTAAACTCGAATTGATGACATGTGAGAAGGACATGAATTTCAGGGGGCCATGGGTGGAATGGTATGGTCTGAATATATCTCCCTAAAATTCACATGTTGAAATCTTAATGCTGAATGCGATAGTATTAAGAGGTGAAGCCTTTAGAACGTGATTAGGTAGCAAGCGTTGCCCTCATAAAATGGGATTAGTAACTTTATAAAAGAGACTCCAGGGACACCTAGGTGGCTCAGTCAGTTAAGCATCCGACCTCGGCTCAGGTCATAATCTCTCGGTTCGTGGGTTTGAGCCCTGCCTTGGGCTCCATGCTGGTGGTACAGAGCCTGCTTGTGATTCTCTCTCTCTCTCTCTCTCTCTCTCTCTCTCTCTCTCTACCCCTCCTCAAGTCACACTCTTTCTTTATTTCAAAATAAATGAATAAACCAAAAAAAAAAAAAAAAACAGGTTCCAGGGAGATCCCTTGTCTTTTTTACCATGTGAAGACACAGCAAGAAGGCACTGGCTATGGACCGGGAAAAGGGCTCTCACCAGAATGCAAACATGCTGGCATCTTAATCTCAAATTTCCCAAGTTGCAGAACTATGAGAAATAAATTTCTATTGTTTATAAGCTAAAAAGGAAAAATGGGCCAAAATAAGAAGTATTAATGCCAGAAAAGGGGTGTGTGTGTGTGTGTGTGTGTGTGTGTGTGTGTGTGTGTTGATGGGGAGGTGGAATTTGACATAGGAAGAGTTTTCTGTGAAAGAAAATTTAATCACTGCACATTTCTTGGTTAAGGTGTGAACACTGTTTACAATAGAATAATTTTTAAAATACAAAATATAAACTTAACTAAAAATTGTGATATAACTAATATGCAAACAGGAGAGGAGATAATGCATGATGTGAAAGAGCTAAAATCCTCATCTATTGGAGAAGCAAGTCAATACCCGTAGGAGTCTTCTACTGCTGCTGCAACAACTTTACCACAAATGCAGTAGCTTAAAATAACATAAATTTATTATCTTACAGTTCTAAGCTCAAAAGTCGAGTGTGGGTCTCAATGAACTAAAATCCAGGTATTAGCAAGATACATTTCTTTCTAGAGGCTCTAGGGAAGAATCCATATTCTGCTCATTTGACTTACTGGCAAAATTCAGTTTCTTGCAATTAGAGAAGCAAGGTTCCTATTTTCTTACCAGTTGTGAGCTTAAGGCTGTTCCCACCTTCCAGAGGTCACCACATTCCTTGGTTCATGGTTGCCTCTCTCTCCTTTGAAAACATACAGTGGCGTGTTGGGGAGAATAGAGGGTAAAGGTAGGGGTTCTTTCTCACATCCATCTCTCTGATACCCTCTTCTGCCTTCCTCTTACACGTTTAGAGACTCATGTAATTAGAGTGAGCCCACCCAGATAATTCAGGATAATCTTCCAATCTCAAGGTTCATAACCTTAATGACATCTGCAAAGTCCCTATTGCCATGTAAAGTAACGAATTCACAGGTTCCAGGAATTAGCACATGATCGTCCTTGTGAGTTCATTATTTTGCTTGCCATGAAATCTAGTGTCTTACATGGATAGATTAAAAAAATATGCATAATATTTACAAAGGAGAAGAAATAGCAAAAAAAAAGTGTAAAAAGGTTGCTTCTAGGAAATGTGACTGCCTTCTATGCTTGTGGGTGGGGACAGGAGGTTTGAAATAAGGTAGTAGTCTTTTTTGTTAAAAATACTCTATTTTTAAATTTTTTTAATGTTCATTTAGTTTTGATAGAGAGACTGCAAATGGGAGGGGCAGAGAGATAGGGAGACACAGAATCTGAAGTAAGCTCTAGGCTCCAAGCTGTCAGCACAGAGCCCAATGTGAGGCTCAAACCCACGAACCACAAGAACATGACTTGAGCTGAAGTCAGAGGCTTAACTGACTGAGCCACCCACGTACCCTTGATAAAAAACCTCTAAATGCTACTTACTTGTTAAACCATATGCAAGTACTACTTTGATAAAAATTAAATGCAATTATAAAATAAAGGGAAGATTTTCCAATAACTGTTTTAGAAAAAAGGAAATCAGGTTTGCAAAGAAGGATGGAGTTTAGGAGGAGATACAGCCTCAGTTGTATATAATGTCCTTGCTAAAATTTAGGAAGTTGCAGTCTTCTATTTTTTGCTATGGATTGTAGGGAAAATCTGTTTCCTGGCTTTCAGATCTTTCACCTCTCCTGGTGTCCTCAAAGTGAGATTTTCACAGCTATTCCTACTAAGACATGGAGTCTGTTTCCTCTCTCCCTGAATCTGAGTAGGCTTGGGGTGACTTCCCATTGGAATAAAGTAGAAATGACAGTGTGTCAGTTTTGAGCCCAGTGCCACAAATGGTCTTGCTTCTGCTCTCCCTCTTGGGCTTAAGTCTACAAAATAAGAACAAACCTGGGCTATCATGCTGCAAGATGAGAGATTACACAGAACAGAGACAAGTCATCCCAACTCAGGCCATCCTAAACAGCAACACAAGAAAAAAAATGCCATTTTTCCTCCTGAAATATTGTTTTAATCAGTATTTTATTTCTGATAGCATTCTATTCTTTTGTGAGTTTCTAGAACAATTTTATATCACTTTTATGACAGTGATTTTCCTACCCTCTAGAATCCTGTTTGACTTCGTAAATTGGAAGCTCATATTCAAGAGACAGGGATTAAGAGGACCTTTTCCTAGTGTAAAGCACAGTATTATGAGGGCAGTAGAAATATAAGAAATGCTTATTTCTATACCCACATAAAATAGCAACTTTTAACTCAAAGAGAAATGGATTTTTCCTTACAATGTGAGGAAAGTTAAAGACAGAAAACAGAAAGGTTCTTCCAGTGTTTTTAGTAGTACTTTTTAGATAATAATATTATTACATTCCCAGCGAAACATAAAGAACAGCATAACAGTCGCTTATAACCCTGTTTCTCAGAGGTAGTTAATATTTTAGCATATTTCTTTCCATGTTTTGGATATGATTTTGCATAGTTTTAAAATCTTTTATGATGCTTTATATGTTTTTATTCCATAAAAATAAATACTAAGCAGTCTCCCATTAAATTTTTTCTCTAAAATAATTTTAATAAATATATAATATTCCATTCACTCTAGTTTATAATCCAATTAAATGATATATAATTTAGATTCCCTTGCATTCCAAATTGATATAAATACTATGTTGACGAACATTATTATGCATAACTCCTGTATATATGTTCAGAAAATATGTTTCTGATTATTAGGATATACACAGAGACATAGAATCATCAGGAAAAGGGGAATTAATATTTTTAAGGCTCTTGTAACATATCGAAATGTCCTCCCAAAAAGGTGGCAACAGTCTGTATTTCTAACTGCAATGTACCTTCACTAGTATTAAATACATGCTTATTTAAAAATCTGGGCTATTTTGAAAGAAAAAAAATTACTGTTTTAGTTTACATTTTTATTACCAGTAGCATTGACTAGTTTTTCAAAAATTTATTACCAATTTTCATTTTCATATTGGAAGAATTTAAAAGTATGACATTTCCTTCATTTATTGAAAGCATTTTAATTCCTATGATCTCTTTGTAAATTAAGGATTTTAATCTTTTTTTCTCACATTTCTTGCATATAGTATTCTGGCTTACTGTCTCATTTCTAAATTTGATGAGTAGAAGACTTATATTGTTATGTCGGTATATCTATTGCAATTTCTACTTGATTTTTTTGTTACTTTCAAGTTAGAAAACTTTTATTTACCCCAATATCAGATAATTATTCAGCCATTTTCTTCTGTGCTTTATATGTTTTAAATGGGGAGGGGAGCTTTTGAATATTTAACCAATGGGTAAATGATAGCTGCTAATAAATATGTGCTTAGGAAAAATGAGTCACTCCAGGAGATCTGTGGTAAAGGAATCTTTCCTTCTCCTCTTTTAGGAAATATACACTTATAAAATTCTGATGAAGTTAAAAGATATTTAGTTTAACTTAGTTGAATTTTTTTGTCATACAGTTGGGCTTTTTCTCTCTAATCCACAGAGATACAGTACTGTCTCCAAGAGACATGACCTAGATTCATTCTCTGTTTGACAAAAGTCAGTTGAGAGAAGTAAGATCTATTTCCACATCAGTGATCAGTCTGACCATTGTGAAGAGAAATTGGGAACACACATACATTCAAGATGATGGATGGAAAATATAGCCTGTAGGAAGTTGGCCTTGATGTTTTTTGTTTTAATAAAATCACTTCCTCCTCTTAGTTCCTTTCTAATGACTTCCTAATATAACAAAGGATTTTATTCTCTCAAAATATCAGTTAAACCCATACTTTATTGCAATGTTTGTGTATCATTGCAATAAAATTTGAGCTACAGTAAAATAAATTTTTAACAGCATTGGAGGTTTTATAGAAATTATGTATCACTACTTACTTCCAACTCTAGAACAGTTCACAAAAGCTTAGATGCTAAGAATTCAACAAATCTATAATAATTAAATAGGAAGTACCATGTATTGGGAAAAAAGTACTGGTATGGAGATGAAAAAGACAAGAATGTGATAACTAAGGTAAAAAAGAGTCATAGGAGGCTATTGTTTAAACAATAACCCTAAACTTGCTGGAAGCCAAGGTAGAAAGAAAAAAATATATATAAGGGTTGCAAATATAAGGGTTATTTCACAAAGGGGGACACAAAAAATTACCAAGGGAGACCAAAGGTAGCTCAGAACTCAGAGAAACTGAACACATAAAACGGGAAATAAATGGTATAATTAGCTCTACCTTCAATAGCAATTTTACAATTATAGAGACCTTCTTCATATGCCCATTTTTACTTTGGTTCTATGTAAAAAATGAAAGCATAATGTTAAAAGTAATTTTGTGAAGGCATTTCTTGAAGAATCAGTTGAGAAGACAATATTGAGCAAAGGGAGGATTTAGAATGAAGATCTATACCACAAAGAATGGTTGCAGGTATTGGGGCTAGTTAGTAGAATTAGGATTTGTGAAATCAATCAATTCAGTAGCACATTTACATGTTACTTCAACATCATGGAAAGGGAGATAAAGCCAAGTCGGGGGAGAAGAGGAAGGGTAAACTGTAGGAAGCCTATATTTTGGCTGTAGTAGAGACTGTCCACCGTGTTCTTTCACGTGGTTCAAGAATCTGCATTATTAATGACTACCTTTTTACTTCCCACACAACAAAGAGGTAGGTTCTCTTTTTCTAGCCAGTAATCAGGATACAGAATTAAATTGAACTTAGATGTAAGAGAAGTGATTTATGAAAATGATCATCTTTTGATAGAGCTGGAATTTTTAATTTGGGACCTTCTTTTCTAATTTCCCTGGATTCTTATATGAGCCCATTTCTGTCTACTTCTCCCTTATTTTATTGCAAAATTAGATACTGTTACTAAATATATAGAAAATGAAAGAAAATACATATTCGTATTACATGACTTAAATAGAATTCTATATTCAATTTGGATAATCTCTTCATATGAATACCTTTTAAACTTCCTTATAGGGAAAATTTCAAACACAGAGAAAGTACAGGGAAGGGAATAATGAATCCATTAACTGCCCCCTTGCCACACCAGTTATTGACTTTTTTGACAACTTTATTTCACCTCTCCTATGTCTCACTTTCCCCAACACTATTATAAAATTTTCAAATATAGAGAAAAGTAGGAAAATTGTAAAATGAATCTTCCTATGTTCACCACCTAGATTCTACATTTTTTCTTATACTTGTTTTATATCTATCCTTTCTTTCATCTATCTGTCCACCAATCTCTCTTATAGTTTGATGTATTTCTTTTTTAAATGTTTATTTATTTATTTTGAAAGAGAGAGTGTGTGGGAGGGGCAGAGAAAGACAGAGACAGAATCCCAAGCAGGCTCTACACTGTCAGCGCAGAGCCCAATGTGGGGCTCGAGCTCACGAACTGTGAGATCATGACCTGAGATGAAATTAAGAGTTGGACGCTTAACCAACTGAGCCACCCAGGCACCCTTAGTTTGATGTATTTTTAATTAAGCTGCATATCAGTATATCTCTCCAAAATACTTCAACTAGCATACTGCTAATAGAGTTTAGCATTGGTTCATAGTTCGTTATTTTGAGGTAAATTTTACATACAGTGAAACTCACAAATCTTAGGTGTACCATTTGAAGTTTTGATATATGCATACACCCACATAGCCCAAACTCCTAAGACATAGAACATAACCTTCACCCTAGAAAATTCCCTAATGCCTCTTTCCAGTCAATTAATGCCTCTGCCCTGATTCTAAGAGACAACTACTTTTCTGATGTTTTTCACCTTAGATTAATTTCCCCACTTTTAAAACTTCATGTAAATAGGATCATGTAGTCCGTGTTCTTTTGTGTAAGTTTTCTTTTGCTCAGCACTAGGTTTTGGAGATTTATCCATGTTGTATGTACAAGGAACTTATTTCAAACCCCTAGCTAAAACTTTTTTATTTTGATGAACTATTTTAAAGAAACCCCAATATTATGTCCTTTTGCCCATCAATGCTTCTATTTCATCTGTATTCTTGTTTGCACATAAGTGTAGTCTGCCTCCATTTTTTTTTCATTATAATATTTTCACTTCCTTCCTGCTGGTAAGCCACAGGTCACTCAATAGTTTTGCCTGCATGGACTCCATGATGGTGACACACTTAGGTCACCAGACACTTTCTGATAATAGCATGAATAAGGGAAATTTAACACTTTCTCCCAGCTGTTAACGGTTTTTGCTATATTATCCTTTTAAATTTTCTAGAGAATCATTTCTTTTATGTCTTTAGATCTTCCAAAAAATCTTTCTGCCAACTTAGTTTTCCCACTCCCATCTCTGTGTGCATCTCATCCCAATCACAACATTATTGCACTCATCTGTGTTCTATAACAGGAACTCTTTTACATGAATGATGCTATTCTCATGGATCCTTCGCTTCTGTCATCCATAGATGGAGAAAAACCACAGTAGTTAGAGTAGGGAATCATGGCACGCTGAGTGCAATATTTACTTTACCTGAAAGCCTCTCCTTTCCCTGAATATTTTGGTAAAAATATTAAAGATGTTGTTTTATACTTCCTGCCAATTTGAAATATTTTACTCTCGAATTTCAACCTTCTGACCTGAACTACCAGCAGTTTAATTGTGGGACTGAGAATGAACAAGGTTAGTCTATGTTCTGCTTCACCACAGATGTCAAGTTAATTAGTTAAAAGCCCAGAAGGAGCAGTTTGGGGATTTGATTTTCATCACCCACTAGAGGGAAAAACATCAGCTACTGAAAGAGTGTTTTCAGTGTGTTTGCACCCTGTTATTCCTCCACTTAAAATTTGACATCCAGAATAAAATGCCCCCTCTTTGGGATAACATGTGGTGGTAAACACATTTGCTTCCTCTTTTGTGAGAAGTAGAAAAATGCAAGTGACTTACTTATTTCTAAAATACATTGGCAACTAAAATTTTAGGCAAAATAAAATCTAAAAATCAAGATTATATATATTTTTAATGTTTATTTATTTTGAGAGAAAGAGAGAGAGAACACGAGCAGGGGAGAGGCAGAGAGAAAGGGAGAGAGAATCCCAAGCAGGCTCTACACTTTGACCAAAGAGCCTCACATATGGCCTGAACCCACAAACTGTGAAATCATGACCTGAGACAAAGTCAAGAGTCTGACGCTTAACTCACTGAACTACCCAAGTGCCCCCAAGATTATATTTCTTGATATCTCTTGTATAATTATATACATGTATTACATGGTATAAGTAATACATACTTTAAGCAAAAAATAAATAGTATATTCTTTGAAAAATAAAATAGTTTGAACCAACTTACCACAAAACATGTTAAAATGTCTAAGCTGGAGACAATTGTAAAAATGAGTATCCCAGGACTTGGTAGATTTTCCCATCCTCTATTTAGAAATGGCTACACCAAGGTGTGTAATAGTACAAAACTGCTATGACAGTGGTATTCTGCCTTGGCATAAAAAGAAATGTCTGTTGAAAATAACGTTTCTCCCCTCCTTTCACATGTTTCTCTTCTCTTTTCTCACAATGTTTCTGTTCTGTATCTTAACAACTGTTTGTTGAAACAATAAGTATAAATAAGTAAAAACGGTAAGGACAGAATAGAAGAATAGAATAATAAAAGCTGGCAATTAACTGGATCTATCATTGAGGGGTTGATAGACTACGTTTAGGTTCATTAGCATTTTTGATGTGTTCAAAATTCATGAAGTATATAGAGTAGACGAGGCTCAATAATGTTCAGTGATTTGTCCAAGGTCACACAGCTGTGAAAATCAGAAATCGAACATTGGTCAACCGAGCTTACAATCTAATTTCCTTCCTCTTATATCAGACATTTCCATTAAAGATAGAAGACATATACATACACAAGTAATTATGATATAAGGCCATAGACAACAGATAATGTATATGCAATATAAGATTCCACACATCACGTTCAGGTGGAATTATCAGTAGCATCTGGGTGACATTGCATCAGCCCTTTCTTATTGAAGAGATAGGCCGAATTTCTTTCCCATTCCAAAATGCTTATGGTTTCTACATTTTGATTCAAATGAAATGTGCAAATGTTTGTGTGTCCTTTATAAACACAACTTCCTGTTGGATTTCAGAAAGATTCTAAAATGACTTAAATGACTTCCTGAGTATTAAATAGCTCATGAAGAGCAAGATCTTGATGAATTATGTGTAATCAGAAACACAAATTCAAGACATGAATTTTAAAATTCCCCTAAAACACACATGCTTCAAAGAAGCAGAAGGGAAGATGAGCTCACTAAAAAATGTTTTGGGGTTTTCCCACTTCTTAAATGGTCACAAATTCCATAAAAGTTCAAAGGTCTAACAAACAATATAACCCGTTTGTACATTTTGCCCTCAAGCTCACTTTTGGACACATTTTTAATCCTTTCAAGCTTTAAGGCAAATGATAGCTAGACATACACTAGAGAGGCTGAGAAGTCTGCATCAGGTCCTCCCTTCCACAATCCATGATCTGATGGTTATTGTGGGATATTGGCCTCCAGAAAGTGAGGTCATTGGGCTTCTTCAGCCCATATCCCGGTTTTGTAGGTTTCTATATGGAATGGCAAAAGAAACAAGAACACAGTGCCACTAACAGAAAAGCCTGGAACTTTGGTCAGAAGAGGTTTGTTTCTATCACCTCTAGCTCCTCCTCAAGTCACTACTCATCGTCCTTATGTATTCTCTATACCCTCAGTGGGGCCATTCAACACCATGAGAAATTAGTTCCCTTCCTGATCATAGTATTGGCATAAAGCCCCCTGAAAAAGACTTGCTTCTCCAGCATACCAATGCCCCAGGAATGACCCAGCCTTCGCAACTCTCCACATTAATTCTATCAGATGTAGCTGTGGTTCTTCTGCTTCTTCTGTGGCCCTCCATGAAGTTTGTGAGTGCTGGCAGGCACTATCCTCAAGCCCCTACTCCAAAGCTGGTGCACCAAATATGGAAAGAAAGATCCAATAGTTAGGAAAGAGAGAAACTAGGAACAGTTAAAGTGATGTAGGAAAAGTGGCAAGATGAGCTCAAATGTCAAGATGTGAGTGAGAGGAAAGGAAAGAAAACAAGGAGGCTTATGTGGGGAGGAGGAGATGACACACTGTCTCCTGAGAAAATTCTCCTTGCTGTATGAATTCTTCAAGCCTTTGGGGATGCTCAGGAAACATTTACTGAAGCACAAACCTCAATGGAAGAATTTTAGAATACTTATTTCACTTATCCTAGGAAAAAAATAATCTTGGGTATTAAACTGATCAAGCTTCTTAAGTCACCAGGCCAGCTTTTTACAACAGGCAAGTATACGTGGTATATAAGGGTACTAAAATATATACTTTTATGATAATCAAATTCTAGTATTAGATGTCCACCTTTATTCTTATAATAAAAAATATAATGAAGTTGGTATTTTTTAGACTCCATACTTTCCATATATTCCATCATCTTTACAGGTATTAATCATCTTGTGGCCAATATCATTCTCTAGTCATTCTAAAGCAGAGAAAGAGTGAAATTTATTATACATTTGCTGATCTTTGTAACTGATTTGGTAGGTGTGAGGATGTCAGTATTTATAGGTTAATTGTTTTAAAGTTGATGGCATCTCTCTACTTAACATTTTATATTAGAGGAGAAAACAGGCAACAATCTCTTTGACCTCGGCTGCAGCAACTTATTACTAGATTTATCTCTGGAGGCAAGGGAAACAAAAGCAAAAATGAACTAGTGGGACCTCATCAAGGTAAAAAACTTTTGCACAGCAAAGGAAACAAGCAGCAAAACTAAAAGGCAACGGATGGAATAGGAGACAATATTTGCAAATGACATATCAGTTAAAGGGTTAGTATCCAAAATCTATAAAGAATTTATCAAACTCAACACCCAAAAAAACAAATAATCCAATGAAAAAATGGGCCAAAGACATGAAGAGACACTTTTACAAAGAAGACATCTAGATGGCTAACAGACACATGAAATGATGCTCAACATCACCCATCATCACAGAAATACAAATCAAAACCACAATGAGATATCACTTCATACCTATCAGAATGGCTAAAATTAACAACTCAGGCAAAAACAGATTTTGGTGAGGATGCAGAGAAAGGGGACCCCTTTTGCACTGCTGGTGGGAATGAAAACTGGTGCAGCCACTCTGGAAAAAAGTATGGAGACTCCTCAAAATATTAAACATAGAACTATGCTAGGATCTGGCAATTGCACTGCTAGGTATTTATCCAAATGATAGAAAAATGCTGATTCAAAGGGGCATATGCAACCAATGTTTATAGCAGCACTATCGACAACAGCCAAAGTATGGAAAGAGCCCAAATGTCTACTGACTGATGAATGGATAAAGATGTGGTATATATACACAATGAAATATTACTTGGAGATCAAAAAGAATGAACTCTTACCATTTGCGACAATGTGGATGGAACTAGAGTGTATTATGCTAAGTGGAAAATGTCAGTCAGAAAAAGACAAATATCATATAATTTCACTCATGTAGAATTTAAGAAACAAAAACAGATGAACATAGGGGAAAGGAAGCAAAAATAAGATCAAAACAGGGAGAGAAACCATAAGAAACTCTTAAATACAGAAAACAAACTGAGGGTTGCTGGAGGGGTGTTGGGTGGAGGGATGGGCTACATGGGCAAAGAGCATTAAGGAGGGCACTTGTTGAGATGAGCACTAGGTGTCATAAGTAAGCGATGAATCACTAAATTCTATTCCTGAAATCATTATTGCACCATATGTTAACTAATTTGAATTTTAATAAAAAATTTAAATAATAAAAATAACAGTAATTAATACCAGTTACAATAAAAAAAACATTTTGTATGACCTCCTGAAATACTACAGTAGAAATCAAAACATTCTTGATTTTCCTCAGTATTTGAAATGAAACTCTTATGGTCCTGGGGAAAACCATTTTGGGCTTCTCATAAACCCAACTTAAATCAGAGTTGCCTAGGTGGCTCAGTCAGTTAAGTGTCTGACTTGGACTCCAGTCATGATCTCACGGCTCATGAGTTTGAGCCCCGCACAGGGCACTGTGCTGACAGCTCAGAACCTGAAGCTTGTCTTTGGATTCTTTGTCTCCCTTTCTCTCTGCCTCTTGCCTGCTCATGTTCTTTCTCTATTTCTCTCTCTTCCCAAAATTAATAAACATTAAAAAACAAAAACAAAAACAATAAAGATCATGTCTGTAAAGGTGAAAGGACCAGAGAGGATTGAACACTTACTCTGAGCTAAGTGCTTTCATATAGATTTCATTTAATTCCTAAAGCAATCTCTTCCAGTTAGCTTTATCTTTTTTCACTTGAGAAAATGGAGTCCCACATTGCAAAATCATCACAGAACCAGTATCTGAAGATGTATGTCTCTAATTCCAAAACATGTGCCTCTTTCACTACACCCTATGACCTTGTTCTACAAAAAAGTGTACTGTTTCTCTTGTTTAGAAAAGAAGTTACACACTATGCCAAAAAATTCTTTCTTTTAGATCTGTCCAGCAGAAGGGGAAGATGCAGTGCATGTGTCCTGCAGCCCTTCACAAATCAACTCCTGTATGTGCTACTACAAAAAGTTAATGGCCATTTAAAGCTCTCAAGCATTAACTATTACTTATAAAAGGATTTTTCTTTCATTGTATTTAACATCTCTGCGTGAAACTTTACAATTAGACTGTTATTTAGAATTCACACTACAAAGTATATTTATACATAATAGGGTATTGTGACTGAAGATTTTTTTTATTTAAGAAAATTTTTTTAATGTTTATTCATTTTTGAGAGATGAAGAGAGACAGAGCATGAGCGGGGAAAGGGCAGAGAGGTAGGGAGACACAGAATCCGAAGCAGGCTCCAGGCTGTGAGCTGTCAGCACAGAGCCCAACGCGGGGCTCGAACTCACAGACCGCGAGATCATGAACTGAGCCGAAGTTGGCCGCTTAACCGACTGAGCCACCCAAGCACCCCAGTGACTGAAGATTTTTATTGGCATTTTGATTTTTACTTACGCCTGTTTTGGTCCCATGTGGTCTCTTTTTAGGAGCACATTTGTATTATTACCCCTATTTGGTAAAAAATGGGACACAATTTTTGAGGGGTTGCCCTGCAGTAAGGTTTCCACAGAGATTTTATGGGAAGAAGTAAGCTGCAAGTAAACTGGAATACTTGTAATCCTGAACATTGCAACCTTAGATTTATTTTTATTTATTTTTTTAAAAACATTTATTTATTTTTGAGAGACACAGAGACAGAGCGTGAGCAGGGGAAAGGCAGAGAGAGAGGGAGACACAGAATCCGAAGCAGGTTCCAGGCTCTGAGCCGGCAGCACAGAGCCCAACGCGGGGCTCGAACTCACAGACCGTGAGATCATGACCTGAGCCGAAGTCGGCTGCTTAACCGACTGAGCCACCCAGGCACCCCAAGATTTAAATTAAGCTTTTACAAAAGATGACTATAATGGACAACTTAATAATGATAGTGTTATACTTTAGCTAAAAGTCCAGAAATATAAAAATAAGAAACATTGGGACTTCAGGAATAAATCTAGACTATTTAGAGCAACTGCCCACTCTTTATACCATTTCCCTCCTAAAAGTGCCTTTATATACATAACAAGTTGTAGATCTTTCTTCTTCTCCAGGGAAACCTACTTTTCTCTAACAACAATTCTACAAAGCTAATTACTGCCACAAAGATATATAGTGCAGAGAAAGGTATTGATCTTGATTATCCTGAGAAAAATAAAACACTGGAAACATTTTGTAGAAAACTATTGGTTTGGGTCAATTTTGTGTGAGAACGTTGAAATATATGATGCAAATAAGTAAGCAAATACTTATTTGTCAAATACTTTGAAATAGCCAGTTTCCTACACTTCTGAGTTGGAAGACATAAGACATCATTTGAGAGACAGAGGGATATTCTGCAAATAAAAAGTGTTATAGGTGGACATATGGTTGCACTGATCTAAAAACGCTTAACTGAGTTAGACATCTAGAAACTAGGAAAATAATTATCCTGGTCAAAGGTTAATATGTTGCACTGTGGTACCTGGCACCAAGAAGTACATTCTAATCATTTTTTGGTGCCACAATTGAGTATCAAGTCCAGCAGTGGGTGTGCAGTTGATTGTATGCCAGTGGCAGGCTGCAGAGATGCTATTTTAGCTGGGGCCAGCTTGTAGTTATTATAATGATTTGACACCTCTGCCCAAATTTAGTGTCAGAAAAGTTGAAATCTCATTTCTGAGGAAGACTATCTGAGGTATGGGGATTTTGCTTTCTGAATATGACTTGTTTAATTTAATTTTAGAACAAAAGCCACATAGTTATTCCAGTTGTATCAATTTGATCCAAATGCTTACAAAGCAGTCATGATCACACACAAAGTTTCTGGCATTTTTTTGTTGATGAGGGGCTCCTTTTGGAAAGTGATGAAAAAAAAAGATTATATTAGCACGTACAAATCTTGGATTCTATCACTGGTGATTTTGGGGGGTGCCATTTCATCTTATCATATTTTCCTTCCTATTTATAAAAGTGACAATCCACATTGCTGAAACTTTATAAATTTTCTAAGACACCATCTTCTCAGTGTAATTTCTATAGTGTAAAATAGAACCTATCTTACTTGATGAAGTTCCTGCCCCTGAATTTTTTTTTGTGTGTGTATGAGTTGACTACAAAATTAAGACTACAATGTACCTTCTTTTTCTCTCCTTCTGGTCCCAACAGCATGCACTCTTACATTCCTCCCTGCAGTCACTTTCCACTTACCACTCAGGATATTCTGATAAAAATGCAAATCTGATTATATTATCTTCCCCTACTTTCCAAGCACCAAAGCCCTCCTTCCAAGACAGAGGCTGGGGAGATGGATGGCCTTTGTCTAATAGCTAATTGGAAAGTTTCAAGAGGTAATTTCAAGCTTTAACCAGGTCTTTGTGTAGCTAACTGAGCAGTCATTAAGAGGTATATGACTTAGTAATGGGCCATTTCTTATTCTTGGCAGGCTCAAGAAGGTACAATTTGAGAGAAGGGGATAATAGAAAAGAAATAACACTGCTTTGCATAATTATTTACTGTACTAACTCCATTGTGAGAGAAGTGACCTTGTAAATTATGGAAACTTAGGGAATTATATCACCTTTTCCTTCTTATAGGGCCTGTTTGTACTGTCTCTGCCAAACAGCATTTGTCCTCTGAAGACTATAGAGGAGTGTATAAGTATGTCTTCCAAAAGTAAACCATTGAACAATCAGAAAACTAGAGATTTGTATGCAATTCATGCTGGTGGGAAGAGCTCAAGTTAGAACATAAGAGCGGTGCCCATGCACACCTGGATGTTTCTCTAGGATGTAGAATGTCGAAGATTACTATGGATTGTCCTACTAGACCATTGATTACATTTATAGATTTAATAACTCAGATTTAGGGAAATTGGTAGGAGCAGAGAAATATATCCTGAGTTGAGAATAAAACATGTGTGCACTGGAAGGCTGTCCTGAAAGGTCAGTAAGATTTGCAAGATGGATATTAGAAGGTTCTCTTCAAGAAGAAGCAAATCCGAGAACATGGGTGTGGAATTTGGACCTCCCTTCCCATATACATACTAGGTACTTTCCCTTTGGGTTATATAGGTAAACATATTTGTTGTGCTCTTTTAGATTTTTTCTTTCCTGCTCCACTACAATTCTCAACCATGAAAGGAATTCTAATATCCATATAGATTTAAAGGCTGGAACTATTGGGATAAATGGACTGAACAAAAGAGGAAAATGTGTTCTTCCTCATTTCTCTCTCACTGGGGCCATACGAAGGTGCTGCAGCCCATCAGGGAATTCTGCCTAATGTCCAAGCTTTAACTGCAGTGGAGTGAGCAGGAGTGAGGCAGCACAGAGAGGTGGCCTGCAATTTACAACAGTGAGGAAACTTACATGTGGACAAACTCATAAGCCAAGTCAGAAAAGCCCTCCTCTCTCTCCAAACTGCAGAGGAAGTGAATGTTTACTGAAGATGTCAACAGCCATTTTCGTTGCTGATCTCGTTACTGTCCTGATCAGAATCTTTCCATAGCTTCCTAATGCCCTTAGAAAAATGGACAAAATACTTAGTTGTCTATAAGGCTTTACAAGATGGTGCTCCTGCCTTCCTTTCACTCCACCTCTTCTAGATTCTCTAGGACATCATTTTCTCTACCTTAGGACTTTCACACTGACATGCTTTATTTCTCCCCTTTTGGTAAACCAACTCCTTCTTAGCCTTTAGGTCCCAGACTACAAGTAACCTCTTCAGAATGGCCTTTTTTTGGGGTCCCCAGATTCTGTTAAATCCCCTAGTTCTGAACTCCATAATTCTGCTTAATTAAGATCCATCACAGTTAGTCAATGTGTCTCATCTTTGCTAGTCTCTAAGCCCCTTGAGACAGCTATTATGTCTGAAGAGATCAGAATACACCACCCCCAAATATGCTCCTTTGGCAAAAGGATTCTTTTGGGTTTGTTTGTTTGTTTGTTTGTTTTTTATTTTATTTTATTTTATTTTATTATTTTTAATATAATTTATTGTCAAATTGGTTTCCCAACAATTCCCAGTCCTCATCCCAACAAGTGCCCTCCTCAATGCCTGTCACCCACTCTCCCTTCTCCCACACCCCCCATCAACCTTCAGTTTGTTCTTAGTATTTAAGAGTCTCTTAGAGTTTGTCTCCCTCCCTCTCTGTGACTTTTTCTCCCCTCTTCCCCTCCCCCATGGTCTTCTGCTAAGTCTCTCAAAATCCACCTATGCATGAAAACATATGGTATCTGTCTTTCTCTGACTAACTTATTTCACTTAGCATAATACCCTCCAGTTCCATCCACCTTGCTACAAATGGCCAGATTTCATTTTGAACTGAAAGCAATTAGCTCTCTGCCCTCCCTCTTTCTATCTAAAAGTAGGACAAAAAATTTCATTTGTAAAGGTGTCTCCATCTCTACCAGGAAGAGAACAACTACAGAGATAACTCTCAGCACCTGAGATAACTCTTACCAAACAACCCTTATTTACCATACATTTCCTCCCCTGACCTTCCATAACTTACCTTCTTCCCTCCCACTAGGAATCCCCAAACCCCTTTTCTTTTGTCTAGCCTCAAATCTTATATAAGCCCCAAATTCTAACACCTCATTGAGCCACATTTTTTTGTGAACTCTCATAGAAACATATGTAATTAAATCTTTTTTTCTCCTGTTAATCCGTCTTTCATCAGTTTAATTTGTAAGGTCCACTATTCCATTCCTATTTACCTGTCTTGTTCACTGTCTTGTACCCATCCCTCAGTGTCTAGTCAAGTGCCTAAAATCTAGTAGGTACTCAAAATTATTTGTTAATCAACTGAATTAATCAGAGCAACAAACAAAAACATATGTGAAAAGTTATAGATTTTATTATTTAAAATAACAAAGACTTGGATATATTACACATGTTTAATATTAGAGAAGTGACTAAATTATATGCACGTGCTAGAATCTTATTTGTTTACAAATTATTTTTAGACTATTGTCAAAGAGCATTTCCAAAGTGTCTTATTTCTGCAAATATATTAAGAGTGTATTAAATATTAAAAACAGAACTGTTTTTTGTCCCTTTTCACCATTAAGCACAAATAGCAGTGTCAAGCTTTTAAAAAGGTTATGTGACTTTTTCACCTCCCATTCACTTCAAGATATATTGCAATTTGCAATCTGCCTCCATCACTTTTATCATCTGCAATATCCTCCGAACTCTTTATTCTATTTGATTTCTGCTTAAGTTGATGCCATTAAGCAATTTCATGTTCAAAATTACCATTGTACAAACTACTATGATAACTCTGGAGGTCAAAGGAGGGGGACTAAATGGAAAGGAGCAGGAGAAAACTTTCTGTGGAGATAGAAATGCTCTTTATCTTGATTTGGGTGATCAAGATAATATTTGTACATTTTACTCTATGTTGAGTATACATCAAAAAAGCCTTGCCACTATTTATTTATTTATTGTACATGAATGCTCATAGTAGCTTTATTTTTATTTTATCTTATTTTATTTTATTTTAATTCCAGTCTAGTTAGCATACAGTACTAAATTAGTTTCATGTATACCATATAGTGATTCAACAATTCTATACTTTACTCGGGGTGCCTCATGATAAGGGTACTCTTAATATCTTTCATCTATTTCACTCATCTATTTTGCTACCACCTTCCCTCTGATAACTACAACTTTGTTCTCTAAATTTAAGAGTCTGTTTTTTGGTTTGTCTCTTTTTTCTTTGTTTCTTAAATTCCACAATCCAAGTGTCCATTGGTAGATGAATGTATAAAGAAGAAAAGGTGTATGTGTGTGTGTATACATATACTATGTATACACACACACATGCACACACACACACTATTACTCAGTCATGAAAAATAATGAACTCTTGCTATTTGCAACAACATGGATGGATCTAGAAGGAATAATGCTAAATGAAATAAGTCAGTCAGAGAAAGGCAAACACCATATCATTTCACTTATACATGGAAACAAAACAAATACAAATGAACAAAGAAAAAGTGAGACCAAAAACCCAAAAAACAAAAAACCCAGACTCTTGTATAGAGAACAAACTTGTTGCCAGAAGAGAAGCAGGTGGGGGGGGGATGTATAAAATAAGTGAAAAGAATTAAGAGTTCACTTATCTTAGGGGCACCTGGGTAGCTCAGTCAGTTAAGCATCCAACTTCGGCTCAGGTCATGGTCTCACGGTTTGTGGGTTTGAGCCCCACATGGGGCTCTGTGCCAGCAGCTCAGAGCCTGGAGTCTGCTTCAGATTCTGTGTCTCCCTCTCTCTCTGCCCCTTTCCTGCTCATGATGTCTGTTTCCCCCCAAAAAATGAATAAATGTAAAAAAAATTAATTTAAAAAAAGAGTTCACTTATCTTTATGAAAACTGAGTAATATATGGAATTGTTGAATTACTATACTATACACCTAAAACTAATATAACACTGTATATTAATTATACTGAAATTAAAAAAAAATAAAATTGTTTTAAAAAGAAGAAAAATAGGCAAAAATGCAGTGATAAAAAAGTTCACAAATAGGATTTGACACTCTTGTATTCTTTGGATAAATTCCTAGGAAAGAGCCTAAATGTCATCATCCAACTGATGAATGGATAAAGAAGACGTGGTTTATATATACAATGGAATACTACTTGGCAATGAGAAAGAATGAAATCTGGCCAGTTGTAGCAACGTGGATGGAACTGGAATGTATTATTCTAAGTGAAATAAGTCAGTCAGAGAAAGACAGATATCATATGTTTTCACTCATATGTAGATCTTGAGAAACTTAACAGAAGACCATGGGGGATGGGAAGGGGAAAAAAGAAGAGTTACAAAGAGAGAGGTAGGGAGGCAAACCACAAGATACTCTTAAATACAGAGAACAATCTGAGGGTTGATGGGGTGGGGGAGAGGAGAAAATGGGTGATGGGCATTGAAGAGGGCACTTATTGGGATGAGCACTGGGTGTTGTATGTAAGTGATGAACCATGGGAAACTACCCCAAAAACCAAAAACACACTTTACACACTGTGTGTTAGCTAATTTGACAATAAATTATATTTAAAAAAACAAAACAAAAAAACAAACAAATAGGATTTGACATAATAAATAGATGTTGTTTTAAGATATCATGTGATCATTATTAAACACCAAGGAAAAATAATAGGACATTCCATTCATTTCTTAAAAATTAATAAATAAAACAAAATAAAATTTCTAACTCTGTTTTTTCTTCCATTCTCCCTCTTAGTTCTCTAAGTTTTTTTTTTCACCATATAGTAAAGCTCTGTTATTAGATAGATGCACATTTAGGATTGTTAAGCCTTCTCAGTATATAGACTATTTTTATTTTTTTATTTTCTTTTAAATTTTTTCATGTTTATTTATTTTGAGAGAGAGAGAAAGAGTATGAGCAGGGGAGGGGCAGAGAGAGAGGGAGAGAGAATCCCAAGCAGGCTCTGTGCTGTTGGCATTAGAGCCCAACACGGGGTTCGATCTCACAAACTGCAAGATCATGACCTGAGCTGAAATCAAGAGTCGAACACTTAACTGACTGAGCCACCCAGATGCCCATTTCTTCTTTCCTTTTAAAATATCCGCTTTATCCCTGGTAACACTTGTAGTCTGCTTTGTCTTGGAGAAGTCCACTCTGTGTGATATCAATATAGCTTCATCAGCTATCCTATGCTTCCTGTCACTTTTTGTTTATATTTCTTTTCATGGCCAAAAGTCCTAGAAAATATGCTTTGCTTATTCTATAAGATTTATTGAGCAGTATCCCATAGTAGCTCTTGTTTTAGATGGTACTTTTCAAGTCATCAGAACACCAAA
The DNA here is from genome assembly GCA_030068075.1 of Paguma larvata. NCBI lineage: Eukaryota > Metazoa > Chordata > Mammalia > Carnivora > Viverridae > Paguma > Paguma larvata. The sequence goes on from CM057830.1 coordinate 15,326,596, forward strand.
GAATTGTCTTTCTCCAGGATGGAACTGAGCTTTCCATTCAGCACCCCTCTTAGGCTGTGCTGAGCCTTAAGATGGTGACTAGTTTACACCTGAATGATGTTTCATTTCAATAATATAATACTCTTATCAAAATTTAAAATGAATCTAAATAAATAATGTACAGCTGGTTTACGGTGAGATTCAGCACCACGAAATGAGGCACCGCAGAATAATCCTCCTTGTTCCTAGTTATTTCGAACAAACGACTCTTACTATGACTTGGTGAGATTGGTGCCCAAGAAAGTGACTCCAAGAGGTCCTAGAGGAGGAAAGTTTCAACTTGTATGTGTGCTTTTAATAATGGAGAACAACAACAAAAAAATAATGGAGAACAATGTTGTGGATGTCAGGTCACATACTTGAGAGTGGTTTCCTTCTGCTTAGGCTAAGATGGCTTGAAATCAGATCTGATATAACATCACTGATGATGTGGCATTATAATATAGTTTGCCCACAATTTATATACTCATTGATGCATAGCCACAAGTGAAGGACTCTGAATTTTGATGGCAGATATTTATGTGAAAAATCTCTCATTAATCTAAATGGGAATGCATTATGTATTCACAAGATCCAACTGGTGCCAAACATTCTATTACAAATTGAATCTATAAGTCTAGTGACAAGACACAATAGGCAGTAGAAGAAATTTTTAAATACATTCACAGTTGTATGGGTGAAAGAAGAATGGTTAGAAGGGTTAGAAGCATAAGCACTGGAATAAGACAGAAATGGTTTGCAGTCTGGTTGTGTGCCCTTAAGCATGTTTCTTAATCTAAGATTCAGTTTTCCTATCTGTAAAATAGAGATAATAATGGCAATCTGACAGGTGAGGATTAAAAAGAGATAATCCATTTAAAACACTCAGCACTGATACTCTACATGGAAAACCCTACAGAATCCACCAAAAGCCTACTAGACCTGATACATAAATTCAGCAAAGTCACAGGGTACAAAATCAATGTACAGAAATTGGTTGCATTTTTATACACCAACAATGAAGCAACAGAGAGAAATAAAGAAGCTAATCTCATTCACAATTGCACCAAAAACCATAACATACCTAGGAATAAACCTAGCCAAAGATGTAAAAGATCTCTATGCTGAAAACTACAAAAAACTTAGGAAGGAAATGGAAGAAGACACAATGAAATGGAAAAACATCCTATGCTCATGGATTGGAAGAATAAATATTGTTAAAATGGCAATACTATCCAAAGCAATCTACACACTCAATGCAATCACAATCAAAATTGCATCAGCATTCTTCTCAAAGCTAGAGCAAACAATCCTAAAATTTGTATGGAACCACAAAAGACCCCGAATAGCCAAAGTAATACTGAAGAATAAAACCAAAACGGGAGGCATCACAGTCCCAGACTTTAGCCTCGACTACAAAGTGGTAATCATCAAGACAGTATGGTACTGGCACAAAAACAGGCACATAGACCAATGGAATAGAATAGAGAATTCAGAATTGGACCCACGAATATATAGCCAACTAATCTTTGACAAAGTAGGAAAGAACCTCCAATGGAAAAAAGACAGTCTCTTTAACAAATGGTGCTGGGAGAACTGGACGGCAACATGCAGAAGAATGAAGCTAGACCACTTTCTTTCACCATTCGCAAAAATAAACTCAAAATGGATGAAGGACCTGAATGTGAGACAGGAAACCATCAAAACCCTTGAGGAGAAAGCAGGAAAAAACCTCTTTGACCTCAGTAGCAGCAATTTCTTACTTGACACCTCTCCAAAGGCAATGGAATTAAAAGTAAAAATGAACTATTGAGACCTCATAAGGATAAAAAGTTTTTGTACTGCAAAGGAAACAATCAACAAAATAGGCAACCAATGGAATGGGAAAAGATAGTTGCAAACAACGTATTGGATAAAGGGCTAGTGTCCAAAATCTATAAAGAACTCACCAAACTCCGCACCTGAAAAACAAATAATCCAGTGAAGAAATGGGCAGAAGATATGAATAGACACTTTTCCAAAGAAGACATCCAGATGGCCAAAGACACATGAAATGATGCTCAACATCACTCATCATCAGGGAAATACAAATCAAAACCACACTGAGATATCATCTCACATTGGTCAGAGTGGCTAAAATGAACAAATCAGGAAACTACAGATGCTGGCGAGGATATGGAGAAATGGGCACCCTCTGACACTGTTGGTGGGAATGCAAACTGGTGCATCCGCTCTGGAAAATGGTGTGGAGGTTCCTCAAAAAAATGGAAATAGAACTACCCTATGACCCAGCAATAGCACTATTAGGAATTTACCCAAGAGATACAGGAGTGCAGATGCATAGGGGCACGTGTACCCCGATGTTTATAGCAGCACTTCCAATAATAGCTAAATCATGGAAAGAGACTAAGTGTCCATCAACTTACGAATGGATAAATAAGATGTGGTTTATATATACAATGGACTACTACATGGCAATGAGAAAGAATGAAATCTGGCCAGTTGTAGCAACGTGGATGGAACTGGAATGTATTATGCTAAGTGAAATAAGTCAGTCAGAGAAAGACAGATACCATATGTTTCCCCACATAGGTGGATTTTGAGAGACTTAGCAGAAAACCATGGGGGATAGGAAGAGGGAAAAAAGCCACAGAGAGGGAGGGAGGCAAAGCATAAGAGACTCTTAAGTACTGAGAACAAACTGAGGGTTGATGGGGGGTGTGGGAGAGGGGAGCGTGGGTGACGGACATTGAGGAGGGCACTCATCGGGATGAGCTCTAGGTGTTGTATGGAAACCAATTTGACAATAAATTATGTTAAAAAAATAAAATAAACTTCACTGTCTAAAATAAATAAAAATAAAAATAAAACACTCAGCACAGTCCCTGACACATGGTAAACATGCAAAAATTTGTAGTTATTTTTTTATTATCATCCCCTTATTATCATTAATAGTGGTGGTAGTAGTACTATGTTTTAATGGTCTAATCACCAATCATTAGAGGAACTTTTAGGAAGTTAAAGGAAAACTTTAACTTTCCTTAAAGGAAAAGGAAAATGAACACAGAAGGAATGTATGGGATGAAAGAAAGAATGCTGAGCATATAAAATGGTCAGCACATAGGTAAAATTAAGCACATATTGATATCAATAGTATAAAATTTTCAGAGTTAAAATTCAAAATAGAATTATGTGGTTGTAAGGTCAATAAAAGCATAGGAGTTGTGAATAGGGAGTGATTAGCATTTAAGTTTTAAGGGACTTGAATTATTTGGGAAGATAACATTATGGATTTACTTTAGACTTGATATATAAGCATATGAAAAATTCTAGGGTAATCACAAAAAGAATAGAAATAGTATATGTTTTCTAATCTACTAGAAGTGAAAAATTAGAATCTAAGGGAATAAAAGCAAAAAAAAAATTCAACTAATGCACAAGAAGGTTAGAAAGAATTTCAAGGCATTATGCCTATGTGTACTACTTCAGCCAGATGGATAAGATACTCAATAAAGGTTACATTTTTTTGATAGAGTAGGAAAATATTGAATAAGTTGGCTCGTTTCTGAAGTTCAAACATGAAATGGCTTATATAATCCAAATACCTGATTCATTTGCAAATTAGAACACAAGCAATGATGTCCTACTTCACAAGTTCTCCTTTACCTACCCGTCTGAATTGAACACATCTTGCTTTGAAGGAATCAGACTAAACTGAGTTGGATCCAATTGAATCTGAAGCGGCCAAGAAAGTCCGACTATTAGACCAGAAAATTTCATACTCTGGGATTCTCTGTATATTAAAAGTTACTCTTAAGATCCTGACGAGAACCAACTCCTAATTCTACCCTACAGAAGATCTAAATTATTTCTTGTCAAATTTCCAGATCTTTACAAGTCAGCAAACAGGTGGTAAGTTAAGGTACCCTAGTTTCCCACTAGAATGTAAAACCCATGAAAATGGGAATTTTTGTTTCATTCACTGGCATATTCCTTGTCTATGGATAAGTGCCTGATACATAGTGGGTTCTCAATAAATAGTTGCCCAATCAATAATTTAATAAATGATACAGTTAGCATTCTATCTATGAAAGGTGGAATGAGGGGATGCTAGAACTAAAAGGATCATAGAGAACATTTTGTCCAGTAGTTTACTTTGCCAAAAGTACTTTGGCCAACACAGTCTTCCTGGACGAGTTTATTTTGTATAACTGTTTTGATGACCACATAGACAATGAAACACTTACATGTTTCTCCAGCACAGACCCATCTCTGGAGCACCAAACCCATGCATAGAAATGTTATTGATATTTCTAGTTAGATTCCTACAAACACCTAAATGCGACATTTCAATCGGGCTCATTAACTCCTGCTTTTGAGGGTAATGATTATAAAACTGGTCTATAGCATAGTTGACCAACTATACACTAAATAAATTTCTGCCTTTTGGCTTCTAGGGTAGCACTTGTGCATGCCCCAAAAGTTTCATTTATTTATATCTTATTTGCATTCTAGGCCATAATTCCTAATCTAATTTGTATTCTCCCTTGTCCTACTGCTTTATTTCTTATTTAACTACTTTTTTTCCTGTGTATTTTCTGCAAGCCACTTCAAGTCGTTCGTGGTATTCAATAGACTATGAATTAAAAAAAAAAACTTACAATCTCTTCCTGAAAATTTGTTCCCCTTATTGTATTCTCTATTATGGATTTTCCAGCCATCTCCTTTTTCTGACTCTATCATAAGAGCTTCTCTGTTGGTCTTCCTGTCTCTCTTGTGTCTTTCCCATACCTGGTTTATATTTCATAAAGTTGCCAGAAAAAGCTTTCTAAAACACACCCTTGATGATATTCCTTGCCTGTTCTAATCCCTTCATTAACAACCCTCCACTCACCAGGAATGAAATCTAGATTCCATTGTATGAAAATCAAGGCCAACCTTTGAAGATATGCCTCTGAATGCTTCTCCTCCCACACTTTTAAGTTGGACTAGATAAAATTTCTTGCACCTGCCAGGAATACCCCATGCTGTTCTACATCCACAGACCTCCACATAAGCTATCTTCTGTATTTAAGTCGTACTTTGACTATTCAAGTCCTACAGCCTTCAGGACTCAGTTCAAGAGAAACTAATATCTCCTGGGGAGCTTTCCTTAAACTCACTCTATGCTATTTTTTTTATAGAACCCATATACCTTGTATTTTCCTTTCATATAGCCCTTATCCCACAGTTGCACAACTATTTATATCCAGCCTTTTCTATTGTTCTATAAGATCCTCAACCACACTGTTTTCCATTCATAGTTTTCAACCAGAGCACTTAGGGCATTTCCTGGCACATAGGAGGTGATCAATAAATTAATACTGAACACAAAAGCCAATATTTATGAAAATATACTATGGACCAAGCCTTATTTTCCTCATAATAACTGTAGGAGATTGGTGTTATTATTAAAACCATTTTGTAGATAAAGAAACTGAAGCAAAGATATAAGTAACTTACCCAAGGTCACACAGTAAGTCCTGGGGCCAGGATTCAAACTCTACAATGTGGCTCCAGAGCCGATACTGTTAAATACAATGAGATACCCACATAGTAAATGATTCAAAATGAAGAAAACAGTCTAAGAGAATTTAAGAGACATCCCTCCAACCAATAACAAATCAGTGGTAGATATTCTAAGATAGACACAGATTAATTTTAAATGTCAGTGATGTTGTTGGATGATAGCTGATAGTAGGCTCCGAGTTCTGACTCTGCCAGAGTAATCAGTAGTTCTGATTGTTGTGGCATTAGTAGACTTCTTCAGGAACTTCACTAAAAATGAAATAAATCTTAATAGAATTTTAGTTTAGGTTTCAATGGAACCCCGAAATGACAGTCACAGGGAAAATGCTTTCTTCACGTTCCAGGTTTGCACCTGAATTGTGGCAAGTGTGTGATTATACACACTACTTAACCTTTAATGTCTTGAACACATTATGAAATATTTGTGTTAGTTTGGGTCTTTTGAAGAATAGATGCCAAGAAAGGATTAAATGCCCAAGGAATGTATTAGGGCTTCTGACAGAAAATGGTGAGGCAGCTGGGAGAGACTGGAAAAGTCATTAGACTGCAATGCAGGTCTGAACCCAAGGAAAGGACACGATGAAAGAAGGAAGTTTGGGTGGAAGCATCTTAGTCTGTAATGCAGTTCTAAGAGAGTCTGGCAACACTGTAAAGGAGTCCTTGAGCCTAAGTCACCCATGAGAGGAGTCCTTCATCTTCCAGGAATGTGCTTGATTTAATACCCTTGCTGCACTCAGCCATTAGCTGGGAGTGGCCCTGCTAAGCTGTCATTGATTGGGAAGTATGGTTTTGGAACAGAATGCAGACAGATTTCATAATGCAGCAGCTAGAGCTACCAGGCAATTGAGCTCCCCAGAGAAAAAGATCCAAGAGGCATTCTCAAGGTCACCACACTATTTCATTAGCCTACTGTCTTGGAAATCAGCTAAAATCTTTGTTAAGTTTTGCTCTTGAAGTACAAAAGTGACTTACCAGCCCTATTTTTACAAGCACTGCAGGTTTTTAAATTTTTGGTGAAAGGGAAGAATATTATAATATTACTTTTATTCATAACACATTAAAATATAAGGAACTGACTTTACAAAGGACAAAAGAACCACTATTTCAGAAATTTAATTTGTGTGACTTTAGATAAGTTACTTAATATATCTTTATACTATGTTGTTGGATTTCTATTTAAATGAAATTATTAAATGCAAATTTGCTTCTAACAGTTCTTAAGGTGGAAGAGATAGGTGAGAGAGTGGGTGGAGAAGATTGGGAACCAGGTGCTTTTATAAACACCAAGGTAAACGTCAGCACTCTGCTTCTAAACCAGACTATCTTCTGAGACTTGTCTTCATCTTCCTCTCTCTAATTCCATATCATATTTTTTCACTATATTATTATGTTCTCCACTATATAAATGTGGAGAACCTTTTCTGAAATATAGATAATCAAATCAAGCAATATTAAAACAGTATAAAATCCCACAATCTAAAGATAATCACTGTTGACCTTTTGGTGGGATCTAATATTTTCCAATGAAAATACATACATGTAAAAATTATAATCATGATATAATTACTATTTTGTAATATAATTTTTTATTTCTCAATTATTAATGTTTTTCTATTGAGTAAATATGGAAATGAGTCATCATTTTTGATGGCTGCTTGCTATTCATGCTTTGTATTAAGCACTCAAAAATACTGGGAGCAATTTCCTATTATAAGACATTCAGACATTTAGTTTGTTTCTGGTTCTTCACTATTAATAAGTAATGCAGTAAAATATCTTTATGGATGTGTCTTTTTAACTTGTCTGATTAGTACTTTAAGATTAATTCCTCAAAATAGAATTGCTGGTTCCGATAGTATGAAATTGTTTAAGGAAATGAGTTAGGATATAAAACACCTTAAAGTTATGCCTTGAGTGGTGGTCAATATTAGCAAGAAAAAGCTTAGTTTGAACTGTAGATGGCCCTTTTTTTTTTTTTAGGAATCCAAAGGATTTAGGGCTGCCTCATGTCATTCCAAATAATGGTCTCATTTTCCCTTTTGGTGGCACCAGGGGAGGATTCTGAGAGCCTCAAGCAGGTATACTTCCTCTTCAGGATAGAACTAGAAGGCTGGGGAAGAACAGAGGTGTACGAAGTATCAAAGTGACTATAGGAAAAAGAGACAAAAGATTGGGGGAACAGAGAAAGAGAAAATGAAGTCTCTAAGATGCCATATGAAGTAGATTCTGTATATACTGAAAGATAACCTAAAGTAAATGAACATTTTACACATCCTGGACTCTGTACATGTGACCATATAATAGATAAATAGGATTTTTTTTTTTTTTTGGTTCCTGAATAACTCAGCCAAACATGATAAGCATAACAAAGGTATTACAGATTGCACAAGACACTGGTTATTTGTTCACAATCCATGTTCTCTTCCTCCTGGTCACATAACTAAACTACCTTTCCCTGGCCAAAGGAATGTGAGCAGAAGTGATGTATTCTACAACAGCTTGACTCCCAAATCTTCCCATTGTTTTCCATGTTCTCTTCTTTTGTCTGATGCTGGAGCTATATAATAGAAGAAGTCATTGGTCCATTACACTCCCTGTAGCTGATGATTTGAAAGGTATTCTCATAGCTACTGTAAGAGAGAATGGCGGGACATTCTTGGCAATTCACTAGGTCAGCAGGTATAAATGAGGACTATTCTGGTATAAAAAGGATAGAAGGACACTTTCTCCATGGCCCACACTTTGGAAATATAATGGTTAAGAACATGAGCTTTGTAATGATGATATATGACATGGAAGTAGTTTTCAAACTAGCCTCTCTAATTTAAGTATCACTGGTTCCTTGGGCAACCTAGTTAACCTCACTAAAATTCAGTTTACTCACTGGTAAAATGGGAATATAACTAATATAACTATTGCCAGTTTGTTGTGTGAAGAAAAAAAGCATGAAGCAATTAATATAAAAAGACAGATACCATATGTTTCCAGGAATAGGTGGACTTTGTGAGACTACGCAAAAACCAGGGGGAGGGGAAGAGGGGAAAGAAAAAAAAGACACAGAGAGGGAGGGAGATAAAACATAAGAGACTCTCAAAGACTAAGAACAAACAGGGTGAGGGGGGTGAGGGAGGGGGGTGAGGGAGGGGGAGAGGGGGTAACGGGCATTAAAAAGGGCACATGTTGGGATGAACACTGGGTGTTATATGTAAACCAATTTGAAAATAAACTATTATAAAATTTAAAAAAAAAGAAATGGTCACCACAATAAATCTAGCTAACATCCAAAAAAAAAAAAAAAGGGCTCAATTAATGATACTGTTACTATTTTTCTAATTTATCTTAAGAGACCAGGTAGACAAAAAAATATTGTTCATGCCTTCTAGCTCTAATTTACACCATGCAACCAGCCCATGAGGTGTCAGCATTGCAGAGCGAGGACTGGATAGTGGCAGACAGACCTCTGAATCAGAAATAACTGGCTAGAAGAGTTGACATTTGAATAACAAGTAGCAGAGCAACCTCACCTCTATGGGGATAGCATTGTTTAAGGAGAATGATTAGCTCTTTAACAAGATGGGCATGGATAGATTCCCCACATTAGGTCAGAATTTTTTCTAGCCTGATATAAAAGCCACTAACTGGCATTTTAATAAGACCCTTTCTTCTCCTTCCCATGTCCGAGCACGAGAGACAGCAATTCTCAGACCTTTACAGCCATAAAATGGCTTCAGAGAGTAGGCATTTTTAATACTCTTGCAACAACACACAGAAATAAAATTAATGGAATTAGGTGTAACTCTGTACATTAAGGATACAAGTTATAAAACTAGTCACATATGTCTGAGGAAACTTTTTTTTGCAATATGCATCAATTGAAAAGAAACATTTAAAACTCTTAATGCTTTTAATTTACAAATTTTCTTTTGGCAATAATGTTATAGATAAGGCCACTCTGGAAACGTATATCACCATGCTACTAAACCTGACAGATTTTTACAATCATAATTAGCTAAAAATGCCCTTGTTGAACTTGGGTTGATTCCAGCTATTAATTTGCTCCCTAGAGAGTAAACCTGCCAAACATTCTCATTACCTGTTCTTGTGAACAAGTAATTTACCCACTGGCATCCCCAGCACTCTTCTCTACGAGCTTTTGGCCTCTTCTCTCCCAATGATCCAGATGTGTCTCATGATAGAGGAATTTTTTTCTCTAAGCAAGGCTTTTTTATTAGTCTTTTTACAACAGACATATTGAGATATAATTCACATACCACACAATTCACCTATTTAAAGTGCACAATAAATGGTATTTAGCATATTCACAGAGTTGTACATCTATCACTGCAATTAACTTTAGAACATTTTTATCACTCCAAAAAGAAATCTCGTAACCTTTAGCTGTCACCCTCAATTTCCCTATCTCTCTCAGACCTAGGCAATTACTAATATGCTCTATATATTTATGGATTTGCTGATTACTGACATTTCACACACATGGAATCATACAATATGTGGTCTTTTGTGATTGGCTTCTTTCACTCAGTATAAATGTTTTCAAGGTCCATCAAGGTTGTAACATGTACAAGTACTTCTCTTCCTTTTACTGCTTAATAAAAATCTATTGTGTGGATATGCCATATTTTATTCAACCATTCATCAGTTGAGGGACATCTGGGTTGTTTCCACTTTTTGGCTTTTATGAATTATGCTGCTGTGAACATTTGGGTACAAGTTTTTGTGTGAGCATGTTTTCATTTCTCCTGGGTATATACCTAACACTAGAATTGCTAAGTCATATGGTAACTCTAAGTTTAGCCATTGAAGGAACTGCCAGACTGCTTTCCAAAGTGGCTGAAACATTTTACATTTCAACTAGTGGTGTATGAGAGTTCTAATTTCTTCACGTCCTTGCCAACACTTGCTATTAGCTGTCTTTTGGATTATAGCCAATCTAGTATGTGTGAAGTGATATCTCATTGTGAATTTAATTTGTATTTATCTGATGATTAATGATGTTGAGCATTTTTCCATGTGCTTATTGGCCATTTGTATATCTTCTTTGGAAAAACATCTATTCAGATTATTTGCTCATTTTTAGATTGGGTTGTTTATCTCTTACGATTAAGTTGTAATATTTTAAAAATATATTTTAAGTAAGTTTTTTTTATCAGATATATGATTTACAAAACTTTTTACCCATCTGCTGGGTATTAACAAATATTAACACTATTTTGTTAATAGTGTCCTTTAAAGCACAAATTATTTTAATTTTGATGATGTCTAATTGTTCTGTGTTTTTCTTTTGTTGCTTGTTTTTGATATTATATCTTGACTAATCCAAGACCACAAATATTACCTGTTTTCCTCTAAGAATGTTATAGTTTCAGCTCTTATAGTTAAATCTTTCACCATTTTGAATAAATTTTTATATATGATATGAAGCAGAGATCTAACTTCATTATTTTGCATGTGGATATCCAGTTGTCTTGCAACATTTGTTGAAAAGACTATTGCTTCCCCTACTGAATTATCTTGACATGCTTGTCAAAAATCAGTTAACTATAAATATAAGGGTTTATTTCTCAACTCTAAATTCTATTTCATTGATCTATCAGTCTATCCTTAGGCCAGTACCACACTTTGTTGGTTGCTGTTGCTGCATGATAAATTTTGAAATTGGGAAATGTGAGTTATTCAACTTTGTTCTTCTTTTTCGAGGTTGTTTTTGACTATTTGGGGTCTCTATCATTTCCACATGAATTGTAGAATGAACTTGTAAAATTCTGCAAAGTTGGCTGGGATTTTGATAGGGATTGCACTGAGTCTGTAGATCAATTTGGGGAGTATTCTATCTTAACAATATTGAGTCTTCCAATTCATGAGCATTAAATGTCTTTCCATTTATTTAGATCTTCTTTAATTTTTTTCAACAGTATTTTGTAGTTCTCAGGGTATACGTTTTATATTCCTTTGTTAAATTTATTACTAATTATTTTATTCTTTTTGATGCTGTTATAAATCTAATTATTTTATTATGAGGCTTTGTTTTTCACTGAAAGTTTCACAAAAAGCTATTTCTTTGAACTTGGTTGAAACTTTAGAAGTCAAAAAATTCTACAAACAATAGAAAAATCTCAGTTCTAGCTTACCCCTTACACAAGGATGCTCAGGCAGAGCAATATACTGTCACATTTAAGACATGGCACACTGTCCTAGTTGCTAAGAGTATCTCTATCAATTACTGCTTGCAAGGCAGCTTCTATTCATAGGTTGTTTAAAAAACAAATGAACAAAAACAACAGGGCTCAAACTCATGACCTTGAGATCAAGAGTCTCATGCTCTAACAACTGAGTCAGGCACGCATCCCAAGGCAGCTTCTCTTCAAACTTAGGGAGAGATGAGATTTGTGTTGAGCTCCTCAACTCCTCTTTCTTTAGAACCTCATCCACAGTTCTTGAGAGTCTCTTAAAGCATGCCAGCTTTCTTTGTTAAGGTGGCCTTGGTTAACCAGTGGCCACCAATGTGATCTCCTACTTAGGCTTGCGTTTGTTCACCACAATTCTGAATCCCTCACTACTCACGCTACCAGCTCCCACTTCAGGCTTTCTGTGTGATATTTTTCATAACATAGAAGGCAGCGTATTAGAGGGTTAAGGTATTTCTTTCCAGAGGTAGTGGAAAACCATAACTAGGGGATAGTAGGGGCAAGAGATAAGGCCACAAATGCAGTATCATAGGCCCAGGAATGCAGGAAGACTTCAGTGATAGGTACAGTCACATACACAGAGGGAAGATCCAGGAAATAGGTCAAGGAAAAATGGCCCCAAACTGGAATCAAGGCAGCAGTAGTCAATAGGGCAGGCTGAGATGTCATCAAGTGCAGGGGTGAGGGCAGTTCAAAAAATAAGACAGTTTTTCATTTGAACAAAGGGCAGGAATTATCAATGGAGCCAGATCTTGAAAGAATAGCAAAAGAATTGACTATGAGTAGGCAATATCTATCCCTTTCTGCATCTTTATCACTCTTTCCTTATTACTCTCTCTATCTCTAGCTACATTTATGTATTAATATCTATATTTATGGGTAGCAATATTAAGGGATTTATTATAGTAATTTTACCATATGCAATTGTGGAAGCTGTTAAATAGCCCTTGTGAAGCTGTTGCTTTTGACTCTCATGCTGGGGTGCAAACCCTCAGGACCAACATTCAAGAAGGGAAGACAGTTGTGAAGTAGAAGAAACAAAGATAAATTAGAACCTGTAAGGCTGAACTGAAATGCACACAAGTGAACTAGAACCATATTGGTCTCTCACCATGACCTTTAAGCATCCATCTTTGATGATGGGGGTTTCTGACCCCCATCTCAAGCTAAATCTCAAAGCTGAATACTCAACTGTCCCAGGAGTTGGAAAAGCCATACAAGGCAGGAGCTAGAGAATCTGTGAGCCCAGTTACTGCCCCACATCAAAAGGGTGAGACAGCAGATAAGAGAGAACCTGTGTGGGAGTGCTTGCGTTGTTCAGTTGGTTAAGCATCTGACTTAGGCTTAAGTAACGATCTTGTGGTTCATGAGTTCAAGCCCCACATCAGGCTCTCTGCTGTCAATGTAGAACCTTCTTTGGATCCTCTGTCTCCCTCTCTCTCTGCTCCTCCCCCACTCTCTCTCTCTGTCTCAAAAAATACATAAAAATTAAAGAGAGAGAGAGATAGAGAGAACCTGTGTGAGCTGCAACAACACCTTGAGCACTATACTGATCTTTCAGGATAAGAAGATGGCTCTGCTTCATTTGTATTTTCCTACTCTGATATAAAATGTCTCTTGTGGCCCACCCTAATGCAGAATTATGAAGGGAAGGAAATTCTGGAGAGGTGTAGTTCCAGCTTAGCTAAGTTGACACTGAACAAGTCTACAATGCTCGTCAACACAAGATGATTTTCTCAGTGAAGAGTTCCTTATTCTTCCAGTAGCATTTGATGTCCCATCTTCAGAAAAGAACCCTCATTCTGTGGAACTCATGTTCCTGGTGCCTGAGTAGGAACTGCCTCAAGGCTTTTTAGGGTGAGAATCATGATAGCTGGAATCTTAACTAGAGCTCTAAGAAGCATTTTCCACTTAATGAGCTACCTTAAAAGACAAGAAATATAGCAAAAAGGATGGATTTTTCTCAGTCAAATAACATCAAATAGGTCTGTATCTCATAAAGCTAGATCTTTATGTTCTCATGGATGATGGTATAGTCTCATGTGCATTTTAACCACAAACTGTCCTGTGAAATTTGCTATTAAATAATGGGTAATGAAGCCAGTGAAGAAGGAGAAGGGGTTGCTTGATATTTATAACTGGTCTTATTCAATGGATGTGACCATAGTTCTCTAAATAGGACTAAGAGTGTCTTGTTGAAGAACAAATAGATTTAGAGTGGAGAGACTACCCATACACTACATAAGGCAAATGAATTTCCTTCCTTCAAGCACTGATTTGGGATATCTTTATACTGTAAAAATAAATGCACCCAGAATTATGCATTTAATTTTCTTTCTTGTTTTGTTTGTTATCATCATTAATGAATGAAGGTAGAAAAAACAACAAAAGGAAAATAAAACTACTGGCTTTGGATAGTTATATACAACCAGTTCAAAGAATGAAGAGATTCTAAGAATGAACAGATTTATAGGTTAGCTTTATAAATTGTCAGTTGCCCTAGGCCAAACATGACTTATGTGTACCATAAAGGTTTCAGATTGTTTCTTGTTCTGCCTTAAGATTACATTTTTCTTCTAGTTAATATGACATCCTCCCTCCATACACATAAATATACCCCATCCCCAGTAATTTTAAAAAATAAAAGCAGAGTTTTGCCTTATTTGAATACTGGTAAATTTTACGTGCTTATTTTAAACAAATGATCTGGATAGGTTTTTCCAGTAAACTACAAACCAAACATATTTTGGTTTCTTCAATAGGGAAAAATCTCTTCTTAAACACAACTGAATAAGATCATGATTTATTTATCTAAATTAAAAAAAATACATTCTTCATCAAAATCTATAACTTATATCTTTCTCCGGAGTAAGTAGTTATGATAACTGAATACTGGAATTTTTTTTTATCTCTTTGCTAAATAATTCTTCTTGTTAGGAACCTTTTCGGAGCCAGAATGCCCTATATTCTTAACGACTTAGAGAGCCAGAATTATCCCTCTAGTTTCATCCCTGTTGAAATACCATTAGAAAACAATGGTCTTTTGTTACATTTACACTGCAAATTGCACACCTGATATTTCAGGACATTTAAAAATTAAATAAGCAGCATGACTCTCAAATAACTATAAAACGATTTGACGTCAATTGACAAAGGCCTATACTTTAGATTCAACAGCTTCCAATCTAAGAGAAAAAGTTGACAATAGCCATCAAAGAATTAGGTGGAGGAAGACACAATTGAAATTACTGTGGACTGGAAAAAAAAAACAGGCAATAAGAGTACAGGTCTTCTCTAAAAGTCTCTTATAATTGGGAACTGGGAATATTTTACACAGTGATTGGGATGGTTGTCCCATGCTCATGACACGTGTCATATTTTAGTATCCTCACCCAATACCTCTTTTGATCCAGTTTTGGCAGAGGGGGGTTTGTTTTATTTTGCTTTGTTTTGAAAATCCAGTGTCTGATGAGAAAAAGATGGTTCTTATTTTTAGAAAATAGACAGTCTAAATACTGGATTAATGAACAGTCAAGGCTAGTTAGAATTAGCAACCAAGTCACTATCCTTTCTAAACTGATGCTAAATCCATACAGACTTTCCTCTATTAGTCCCTCCAGGCCTGTTTATCTTCACCCTCCATTGGAAAAAATACTTCTGATTTTATTTTCTTTAAGTCTGAAATAAAGGAACCTTAGCTGGTTTGTGGGTTTTTCCCCAAGAGCAAAACTTGACTTGTCTCTATTTCAGTCACAGTCTTGGATAATCCAAATTATGTCTGTAGATAAGAGTCTTCTTATCAGGAAAATGGGGATGGTCTTTGCTTGGACTGTTTCTCTGTGTTCTGACGGCCTAATAAGGAAGAAAGTATTTTCCAGGTTCAGAGCATAATAGCAGTTAAAATGTAATAATGTGAGGCTGCATGTAGATGACAAAGCCATTGGGAGTCAGAAACATTTCATGATGAACAAATCTTTGGCCATGGTTTTCTCTAGGTCACTGGTTCTCAACCCTAGATGCATATTGGGGAACTGCAAAAATTACTAATGCCTGAGTCCCACCATCAATGACTCTGATGTCATTGGTCTAAGGTGTGGCCAGGGGAACAGGATTTCTAAAAAACTCTCAGATGATTCTAATGCAGAGCCAGACTCAAGAAATAATTGCATAGTAAGGATTTTTAGATGACTGGTTCCTGCCTACACCTTGTGCTGCTTGTCTGTCATAAATGTAGACCTGGAGAGATATCCTCCCAAGGCTTTGTTAGACTCAACTCAGCCATGGATTCAGAAATGAATCACTAGGATAGGATCATAAAATTTGCACATGAATTCTGGATGTGTAACCTTTAAGCCAGGTGATTTGGGAAATTCTTAACTTTGCCAATGATAATAAAAATATGAGAGCTAGCATCTATTATGCAATTATTATGGACTAATAATTAAACATTGTAAACATGCCTAGTCCCCATTAACAACCCAAAGTGGGCATTATCATCCCATTTTACAGGAGAGGAAACTAAGGCTTAACCATATTCAGTGACTTACTCTCATTTTTTGTTATTTGCAAAGTGGATATAACAATAACCTGTTATACATAATGATCAGATGAAATAATATACATGGAAGTTCTTTGTAAACTAAATCACTGTAAATAAATTCAGTAGACATATAGGGATTTGGATAAAGCATGAGATTTAGCTTCAGATGGATGTGGATTTCTATCCCAGTTCTCTCCCCTTAATAGCATTGCAACCTCAAGCAGTTTACTTAGCATCCTTTGACTGTGTTTTTAAAACCATAAAATGGAGATAATACTTCTGTAGGATTGTTGTGGATTATAGATAACTTACTTAAAGAGCAAAGTATAGTACCTGGCACTTCAGTTCAATAAAAGCACCTACTGTCATTTACAGCTGTTTACACCTCTGTAAGATCAGGTGATTCTTGTTACCAAACTTAAGATTAATAGTTATTGAATCTGGAACTAATTTTTTGTCTTTGTTGTTCGTATTATTGGAATTCTATTTTTTCTATACTCCATTCTGAAATCATTAGGGTTGGGCTTTTGTCTTTGTATATACTCTACCTAAAAAGCCTTCTGGTCTATCTCTACAGTTAAACAGAGCCTACTATTTGGTCAATGACTTATCATTAAGAGAGGACTGATGGTGCATCTCTACCTTCATTGTGGCAGGGCCTGAGAAGTCAGTGCACCTTGGCCATAATCCTCATTGCTTTGGCCAGAGTATCAGGAGCTTCAGGATTTACATAGAAATTTGCAGACGCCAAGTCTCAGCTCCATTCTGCTGATTCAAACTATGTCTAATTGTCATTACAAGGGAATCTGAGCCCTTTCCCCATTACCTGCTTTAAAAAATGAAATAAATTTTTAAGTCATTTCAACTAATTGAGGCAAAATACTTCACCAAAAAAATGAAAAAGCTTTAGAAGCCAAAAGGTCAACACTGTAAACTATCCATTGGACAAGCAACTGTCCCCTTATGTTGCTATGGGGTGAGGTCTCACCTTAGCACTCCTGCATGATTATTTAAATATTTTCTAGCATATACATCAAACAAGAAGAACAAGGAGAACGATGTGTACTTACTCCTGCTTAAAGAACCACCATGAGATGCTGTTACTACCAAGTATGACATGACATTTACACAACTCATATGCTCCTTTGGTTCCATTTTATCACCAAATATCTCTATACATACTATAAATGCAACATGTAAAGGATACAAATTCTATGTACAATGTAATCCTTTCCAAGAATTGTGTAATTTATTCAGAAAGACAAGATTCCACACAGATCACAATTCAAAATAGGTATATAATTAAATGATTGCTTGTTTAGTACTAATGAGGTAGAAGTGTTGTTTGAATTTTTATGAACGTGACATCAATGTGGGACAGGATGACTTGAGAAGTCTGTGTGGAGATAATAAAATGTGAGATGGATCTTGAAAGAATGGAAACATTTCAGTAACAAGAAGGACAAAAGTATTCTAGATGGCAGGAATTTTATGTATCCTACAATATCTATATGACTACTTAGTGCTCCAAGTAAGTATTTGTTTGCTCGCTCTCTCTCTTTCTTTTTACTTCCCTCCCACCTTCTCTTATTCTCCTCTCTTTTATCCTCTCTCATAGGACAAGGCCAGTTACTAAGCCAAATAGAACTTTGAAGAGAATCAAAACATTGTTAACTACTGCTTCTAAAGGAGCCTGTCCTGCTCTGAAGGGATACATTGGCCTTCTAGCAGGTATCTACCTTCCTCACAAAGATATTTATAACCAAAGCAGAGGATAGATAGCTACCATACTAGGGGTCAAACTTTCCTGGTCATGTTATTGTATAAAATTACTCATAATGTAGAGTCTCTTAATACTGATTGTTCCTTGTTTCCTGGTGTTGTCAGATAATCTACTAGTTATTGTGCTCTTCTAAGTACTCTGACCACACTTTTAAATGTTCTTACATCAACAGCATGGAAGCCTGTATAGTGACCACTGGCCTCTGCCCTATCTATGTTCCATTCTGGCCTTGGACAATTAGTGGAGTCCACTAAATGCATGCAAGCTAGAACAGCTTGGCTTAAGCACATTGCCTATAACTCTGGCTTCGCTTCTGTGTTGAGAGAACAAACACTCTCCCTTTTTACTATGTTGACTTCTCTAATCCCCAGTTGTGACTGTTTTCTTGGTCATTTACTTTTTACTCAAAACTGTACCCATGGCTTTTCTGCTACCTCCATACTGGCCATTCTTAAGTTTGGGTCTCCATCCCAAACCTCTCTCCTAGTTCCAGATTGTAGAGTGGACTGTTGGCTTGGTGTCTCTACCTTGAAGTTCTACATTCAATTCAACATCAACCTATCAAAATTTATAGTCTTCCCCTCTCCCAAATTTGTTATTCTTTTCGTTAACTTTCTTAATCCATAGTACCACCATCTGCTTGATTATCTGTATTAAAATTTGTTGTGACTATGAGTGACAGCAATCCAAAGGAACAGAGGATTAGATAAAATAGAAGCTTATTTTTCTTGCATGTAAATGAGAATACTTCAGGGCTGAATTGAGTCCACTAAGGACTCAGCCTAGGAGTTTTACATACCACTTCCATTTACAGCCACTGGTCAGAACTTAGTTACTTGGCTGCAAAAAAAAACTCCTGGGAGTGGTATTAAGCCTACTTCTCCTTAAACTTACCCTATGCTCCAGTCAGAAAATATGCACTTCCTGGAAGATATAACATTATTCCCTGTCCCTTACCTTTTCCACGCTGTTCCTTTTGCCTAGAATGTCCTTCTTTCCTTGTCTTGACAAATAAACACCTACTTCCTTGACTAGTCTCCGTGATGACTTCGCCTGCTTTGTAATGTCTCCTGACTCTCTCAGATTAGACTGCATGGCCTCATAGCACCTGCACCAACCTCCATACAAGCACCTTGCCTTGGAATTGAAGGCTTACAATTTTAGAATGTGAGCTCCAAGGCGGTGCCTTACTTATCTTTGAATCCTTAACCTCCATGAATAGTGTCTGGGGTTCAATGGATGTTTACTGAATAAGTGAATAAAAAAATCCAAATACCAAACTCATTAGGACTGTGTGCAAGTTAGACTACCTAGACTTTGAATGAAGGTTTGAGGACCTTTCCTATATATGAAGTGAATAAACAGTATATAAACTCAAAGTTATTTTTTGAAGTTTGAGTCTTTTGAATTGTTTTCTGATACTTAACTGTGCTACAGACAGTTGATACTATTAGATAAGTGATTTCTCAATATGGAGTGTTATTATAACATGCTCAAAATTCAGCATAAGGCATGAAGCATAAAAAAGAATAAATATATAATCCTTACTTTGAAGTCTATTGATAAACATACTGGACAGGAGTCAGACAAGCTCCCTCCTAGTACTGGGTCAGCAACTAGCTTGGACAGGTAAATTAACCTTTCTGGGTTTCAGGTGCCTGCAAATGAGAGATTTAAAAAAGATGATGTCTAAGTTCTCCTTCAGCTCAAACATGTTATAATTATGTAAAGCCATGTTCTCAAAAGAAGGTTGATGTGTTTTCCATTACAGAGCATTGTCTTCCCTCAGTATTTCATTCTGACTTGGGAACATAAACTCTGGATCTCTTAAAAGAAAGATTATGAATGCAGGGGAGTAAATTCCAGGTAAAGATGGTCTTAAAACAGGAGAGCAACAGAGTGGAGGTGGAAAATGAGGTTTGTGACCCAGCCACTCTTTTCTCCCTCTAGCCTCACACTGTCCTATTTATTTTTTAGGGCAAGAGATAAAAGTAGGTTGGAATGGGAGGGGGATGGGCAAAGGGGCATCCTGCAGTTGCAGTTTCTTTTCATGTTTCTCTTAAACCTGGTGACA
This sequence comes from Paguma larvata, assembly GCA_030068075.1. Lineage (NCBI taxonomy): Eukaryota > Metazoa > Chordata > Mammalia > Carnivora > Viverridae > Paguma > Paguma larvata. Next base: position 15,346,785 of record CM057830.1, read on the forward strand.
GGGTATAGGAAAAGCTAATTGAGGTGGGATAACTTCCGATGTGCCCGAGGGTCCTAAATCCTTTCATCTCCCTTTTCCTTATGAACTTTTCAAGTATGCATAATGACAAACACCAAGACTGCAATTCTGACAGGACTGGGCTGAGAATTTCCTGCTAAAAATATGTACTTTCTAGATTCTGGGGCCTAGGGAGTTTGATGAAGGGAGACAGGACTTTGGCTGCCTCTCTCTTTTTCAGATGAAAAGTCACCTGCCTTTGGAATTTCTGTGTTGGAGACTCGACAGACATGAAGGTGGAAATACCTGTGATTGAGAAAGCAAATGGAGAAGTTGATTTCTCCTAGAAGATAAGGGAATTGCACTCTCTGAGGAATGCAGTGTGATGCGGGAGTATCTGAACCAGTACCCAGAAGGTTCTAACGGGATTCTTTCCTTCAATACTTTTTTTAAACCCCGAGGCTCTGTCATACAAGGCTATGTTCTGCTAACTGAGTGGTTAACAAGTAGCTCTGTTCTTATCTCTTAGCAGGCAGGAGTTTTTAGCTGTTCAGCACTTACTCACTCCTTAGTGTCTCTCCAGTATGTTTGGGTTCTTGGTTTTATTTTGTTTTGTTTTGTTTCTGATAGTTTATGTGATAAATGAATGGAGTAGTCTTTGAAAAAGACCTCCCAAGCTTCCAGTTTTCTTATTAAGTTGGGGATCTTGTCCATTGTAAAGAAGAGCCATTAGCTATACCAAATAAGTGGCTATGTCCTTTGTAATGGTCTTTACTGAAGATAATTATCCTTGATCTCTTCACCCCAGACTGGATCAGTGCCACATTGTTTGCAAGGTCTTTCTTTCTCAAGTCTTAATTTCCATGCATGTGGCATTTGGACAAATGCTGCAGTAAGTAGCAGGGCCAGTGGATACATTCACACCCTTCCCAGCACCAGTTCTCTCTGTGGGGCTCCCAAGAAGGATGAGTAATCTTATAAGTAGCTTTTATGTTCACCTGGCTATTTTCCCTCAAAGTTTTTCATTTTGCTTGATTTATGTATTTATTTATTTATTGGATGATTACTAAATTTCACATGGCACAAAATGAAAAAGCTATAAGAATATTCGGTGAAAAGTCTCTCTCTTACTCTTGTCCTGCAGCCTACCTGTTCTCCCTTTTAGATGCAGCTAATGTTATTAGGTTTTCTGAATCCTTCTAAAGATATTCAATACTTATACAAGCAACTATGTATACAAGCTATTTTTATTTCTTTTTTTTTAATGTTTAGTTTTGAGGGAGAGGGAGAGAGAAGAGGGGACAGAGTAACTGAAGCAGGCTCTGTACTGACAGCAGAGAGCCCAATGTGTGGCTTGAACTCATGGACTGTGAGATCATGACCTGAGCCGAAGTCAGATGCCTAACCAACTGAGCCACCCAGGTGCCCTTTTATAAACCCAAATGGTAGCACACTATCCACAGTTGGCTCCTTCCTTGACTGACTTATGTGTTTTAGAGCTTTTTCCATCATCAGTCTATATACACACACCTCATTCTTTTTTTATGGCTCCACAGTATGGCATGACATTGATGTGACATATTTAACCAACTCTGAGGCCATTTTAGCTTTTAGAAATATGTGTACAGAAAACACTGCTACGGGAAATAGTATTATTGCAGTTTCCTCATGCCCCGCTAGGGTAGTTATGTGGCATCTGCCTCCTTCCAGGGGCACTAAGTTCGGTGTTGAACTTCACGATAGCTTGAAGCATGCACAGCCCCTCATCTTTCTGCCATGAGACCCTTAATACCTGGGGATTGTTTTCTTTGCTCCAGTGAGAAAACTGGATATCTGACCTCTCAATCTATATTATTTTATCAGCAATACTACTTTCATATAGTTTCTATTATTATGCTCTTTACTTGTGAAAAATTTGTTTCACCATTTCCAGGCCACTTAAGACTGCAACATGTCACTGGGATGTCATAGCAGATAACTGCAATGTTACCCTATCCCCTAGTGTTATACACATGTGTCATTAGGCAACTCCACTGTACCTAGACACATATTACAGGTTACAGACAAATCACTAGAGCACCCAGATTTGTTCTAGGAGTTGAATAATAACATTCTTTAAATATAACATTCTTTATATTTAAATGTGGTTATTAGTTCCTTTACACAATTCAGCAATATATACGGGGCCCAGACTGAGCTTCCTAGTGTAGGAATCATCTTCCTTATTCATTTTGTTTCCCTCAGGGCATACCACAGTGCCTGGCATCTAGTAAGTATTTACTGTAGGCTAAAGGATTTGGGTATTTGAAAAAAATAACAGAAAAGATAAATCATGTTGAGTTTTACATAAGGTCCTTGTATCTTTTGGGTTTTGATCAGAGAAGCAAAACCATAAGGAATTATGTAAAAAGAAAATATTTATTATAAGAATTTGACCTCCTACAATCAAAGAAGTGGATTAAATAGTTTTTGTGTGGCTGTTGCTTCTGCACCAGGCCCTGGGTTTGAAGTCAGCAAGATAGGCAGTTGGAGAGAAAAGATGGATTCAAGGACAAGCTAGAACTTGTATGAGTCTTTAACTGCCCCCAAGCCTCCAGTTCAGTGGTGAAGTGACATGGAGAATTTGGCACCCTTCATCACAAAGCTAAACATGGATTTGACACAGTAGTCAGAGAAGCTGAAGACATAGTTGGAGCTCTACAGAGCTGACTGCCACCTCAGAAGCTGCATATACTGGCATAGGAGCTGGAGAAGCTGTAGAGGGTCTGGCAGGAACTAGAACAGCTGTGGGTCCAGCTGCTGCCCCATACCAACAGAATGAGCTAGCAGATCAGCAACAGCATGTGGGAATTAAAACAGCACCTGTAATCCTGCACTGTCCTTCCAGGTATAAAAAAAGATGGATGTTGGTTCACTTCCACCATCCAGATCTTACCCAAAATGTCTTCTGTGGCCCATGTTAACCAAAAATTATGCAGAGAAGGTAATTCTAGGATATGTAGTTACAGATTAGCTAAATTGACGGTACAAATATACCATAGATCCATCAGTAGTTTTTACTATCTTCTGATATTACCACAAATCATATTATCTAAAAAGGCATTCACTTACAATAAACTAGCTTCTCAATTTATTTTTATTTTTTTTTAAATTTTTTTAATCTTTATTTATTTTTGAGAGAGTGAGAGAGAGAGCATGAGTTGGGGAGAGGCAGAAAGAGAGGGAGACACAGAATCTGAAGCAGGCTCCAGGCTCTGAGCTGTCAGCACAGGGCCTGATGCGGGGCTCGATCTCATGGACCATGAGATCATGACCTGAGCCGAAGTCGGACGCTTAACCGACTGAGCCACCTAGGCGCCCCTCAATTTAATCTTCAATATCTATGGAGAGGCAATGAAGAATGCTATGTCTTCCTGCTGCTCTCTAAAAATAGTATTTTTCCTCATGGGAAATTCATGATTTTACTGGGAAAACAATAAACACTTACTCTGAAAGAATCTACTTTACAAAAGTGAAAGTATTAATCTCCAGATTATATCATAGAGAGCAGTATAGACAGGAAAAAAGACAATCAGGTTTTTTCAGTAGCTAATTCTTATTAGTTAAGTATTTTCCTCAGCCCACTCAGAGTTAAAACAATGGGCATATGAGCTCTTTTTCTCCTCTTCTTCTTGAATTAATTTTTATTTTATTCTTAAATTTTCTAAAAGCATCAAAACATTCTGATAGTAGATTTCAGAGAATCTATTTATGCTTTAAAGTGGAGATATTTTCGGCCATTCCAAAGTTGCTCAGTTCTACTCAGATGCTATGGGAGATTGCACAACTGGTCCCAATTACTCAATCTTTGTTGTGTGACTTTGCAGTTCCTCTGATTATGGGGACAAAGTGTATTTCCTCACTGCTTAAGTGACTTGCTTTGGCCAATGGCATGTTGGCAGAAACCACAGTGGTCACTTCTGAGCCTGGACCTTGAATCTCTTGCTTGCCTTCCTATAACTCTTCTATTCCATGAAAATTGCTTGTCCCAAGGGGTATAACCCCTCATATTGGTCTCCCAAAAGAGTGAAAATGAAATGGAGCTGATCTAGATAACCTGAAGATCTATTTTAAAAAAAAAAGGAATGCTGTTTGAGGCCCATGAGTTTTTGGGTGGTCTGTTACATAGCATTTAAAAAACTGTTCCTTAATGTTTATTTATTTTTGAGAGAAAGAGACAGACCAAAAGCGGGGGGGTGGGCAGAAAGAGGGAAACACAGAATCTGAAGCAGGCTCCAGGCTCTGAGCTATCAGCATAGACATCAGTGCAGGGCTCGAACCCATGAGCCATGAGATCATGACCTGACTCAACCGACAGAACCACGCAGGCACCCCTGTTACATAGCATTTTTATGGAAATAACTTGTTCTGGTTATCTTTTGCTTTGTAACCCCCACTATTACTATAAAACAAAACAAAATTTAGTGGCTTGCAACAGCAACAACCATTTATTTGCTCATAGATTAGCAATTTGGGTAGGGCTCTGCAGGGAGGATTCATCTCTTCTCCACATGAGGCAGCTTGAATGGGGCTGGAAGATCCACTTCCAAGAGGCTTACTCATATGACTGGCAAGTTAGTTCTGGCTGCTAGCTGCAACTCAATAGAGCCTTTCCACATGTACCTGTCATTGGGTCTCCCGACTTCCTCACACATGGTGGTTACATTCCAAAATTGAGCATCTCAAGAAATAGAAAGTAAAAGCTGGAAGTTTTCAAGGCCTAAATCTAGAAATTAGCCCAAGCTATCAAGTATTCCCAGAGCCTATATTCAATGACAGGGGATTTAGACTTTCCTTCTAGAGAAGTATCAAAGACCTTCAACATTAGTGAGAGCGCAAGGAACAAGAAAAATCACTAACACAAATTCTAACAGCATGCCTAAAGGAACTAGAAGCAGAACAGCTAAGAAACCCCAAGCCCAGGAGAAAGAAAGAAATAACAAAAATAAGGGCAGAAATTAATAATATGGAAACTGAAAACGTAGTGGAACAGATCAATGAAACCAAGAGCTGGTTCTTTGAAAACATAAACAAAATTGATAAATCTCTAGCCAGGCTTCTCAAAAAGAAAAGAGAGAGAACCCAAATAGAGAAAATCATGAACTAAAAGGGAGTGATTACAACCAAAGAAGACATCCAGATGGCCAACAGACACATGAAATGATGCTCATTGTCACTCATCATCAGGGAAATACAATCAAAATCACACTGAGATACCACCTCACACGGGTCAGAGTGGCTAAAATGAACAAATCAGGAAACTATAGATGCTGGCAAGGATGTGGAGAAACGGGCTCCCTCTTACACTGTTGGTGGGAATGCAAACTGCTGCAGCCACTCTGGAAAATGGTGTGGAGTTTCCTCAAAAAAAAAAAAAATGGAAATAGAACTACCCTATGACCCAGCAATAGCACTATTATGAATTTACCCAAGAGATACAGGAGTGTGGATGCATAGGGTCACATGTACCCCAATGTTTATAGCAGCACTTTCAATAATAGCCAAATCATAGAAAGAGACTAAGTGTCCATCAACTGATGAATGGATAAATAAGATGTGGTTTATATATACAATGGAATACTACATGAAAATGAGAAAGAATGAAATCAGGCCATTTGTAGCAACATGGATGGAACTGGAAGGTATTATGTTAAGTGAAATAAGTCAGTCAGACAAAGACAGATACCATATGTTTCCATGCATAGGTGGATTTTGAGAGACTTAGCAGAAGACCATGGGGGAGAGGAAGAGGGAAAAAAGCCACGAAGTGGGAGGGAGGCAGAACATAAGAGACTCTTAAGTACTGAGAACAAACTGAGGGTTGATGGGGTGTGTGGGAGAGGGGAGAATGGGTGACGGGCATGGAGGAGGGCACCTCTTGGGATGAGCACTGGGTGTTATGTGGAAACCAATTTGACAATAAATTATAAAAAAAATAAAAATAAAAATAAAAATAAAAAAAAAACACACCCCACAGAATTCTCGAGCCCCTTCCACCAGGTGAGGACATATCAAGAATTCAGCAGTTTGCAACTTGGAAGAGGGCCTTCACCATGTTCTAAAATTGCCACAATACATAACTGATATAGATGTCTTTAGGCGTAAATCCTCTACCAACAATGGAAAACATATCTTTGAGGGTAAGAAATGAAAAGGAAGAAGTAAGGGAAACAGAAAAGGTATGTGAGAAATATTGCCTGTCTTATACCTTGTTTTCTTAGAAGTTTCCCAGTTTGGAGTCTAGCAACAGAGCAAAAGAAGAGACCAAATTTTAAATGGCCCACTTGACAATTAGAAACATTAAAACAATTTTGGACTCAAGGAGTTACAGTAGGAATTTGAAAAAACAAAATTTGGGCCATTGTGATGTTATGGATAGAAAAAGAACTTTAATCAGATGATCTGACTCTGTCTTTATTCTGCACTGCTTTACTTTGACCTCTGGAACATTACTTAACCTCTGTAGGTCTCAGGCCTTTCATTTGTAAAATGAAGTGAACAGGGTGGTATTTGAGATTTCTTCCTGTTCTGACATTTTATGAATCATTGTCATTTTCTTTATGATTCTGACATCCAGATGATGACCTAAACTTTCTATATTTAACTCCTCAGAATCTATTTTTGCTATATGCCCTCAATAATGAATGGTATTCGTTAATAAAACCAAACCTTACAAGGTCTGAGCAATAATGAGCTTCAGAATAATGATACCTGGACTGAGCAGGGCAGTTACACTCATGGCTGAGCACTTCTCCCTATAACTGAAATAAAATGAAAATATCTATTCTTCCTCCACTTCAACATAGAAAGGGCAGACTAATACCTTCAAAGACAAGTTTACTCAAAAGTAGGGAAACAAAATAGAAATAATTGGGGGTTAATATAGGGTGTAATAATGATTTCAGGAATAGAATTTAGTGATTCATCACTTACTTATAACACCTGGTGCTCATCCCAACAAGTGTCCTCCTTAGCGCCCCTTAGCCCATTCCCCCAACACTCCTCCAGCAACCCTCAATTTGTTCTCTGTATTTAAGAGTCTCTTATGGTTTGTCTCCCTTTCTGTTTTGATCTTATTCTTGATTCCCTTTCCTTATATTCATCTATTTTGTATCTTAAATTCCACATGAGTGAAATCTTATGAATTTGTCTTTCTCTGACTGAATTATTTCACTTAGCACAGTGACCTCCTTTTCCTGTGGTGCTATGGATTAAACCCGATAAGACCTGGGTTCAAATCCCAGTTCTGCCATGTAAATCTTTAACATGGGCAAAATTACCAAAGCATACTAAGCCTTAATTTCTTCATCTCTAAAATGAGGATAATCATACCTGCTATGGAGTGAATGTTTATATCTCCCAAAATTCATATGTTGAAATCCTAACCCCCAAGGTAATGCTATTTGGAGGGAGGGCCTTTTGGAATTGTTTAGGTCATGAGGGCAGAGTTCTCATGAATAGAATTAGTGGTCTTATAAAGGAGACCCCCACAAAGCTCTCTAGACTCTTCCACCATGTGAAGACATAGCAAGAGGTTGATAGTATGCAACTCAAAAGAAGGCCTTCACCAAGATCCGACTATGCTGACTTCTGACCTCTAGAACTGTAGGAAAAAAAAATTCTATTGTTTATAAGCCACCCAGTCTGTGACATTTTGTTATAGAAGCTCAAATTGACTAAGTAATATATATTTCTCACAGCTGTTAATATTAAATTAGATAATATATACAAAGCAACAGGCTCATAGGTTGACTTGGCTTGGGGTCCATGAAAAGCAGACCCAAAATACAGTATTCCAGGGCATGTGGTTTATTGGGGAAGTACAGGGAATATAGACAGGGAAGTAGGGGCAAAAAGGAAGAAAAGGTGATCAATAAAAAGCATGATTTTTAAGACATCTACCAGAGTGGGTAACTAAATCCCACTGGGGCAGTGCTAGGAAGTGGTATAAAACACATGCTTCAGATAACCCTACTCAAGAATCAATGAGGCTGGGTTATTTATGTACCCACTTCTGTCAGTCATTGGTTGAGAGCTGCTTCTGGAATTGAGAATTCTCCAGCACTTATGGCTTGCTGTGAAAAAGTAGAGTGGGGCTCTGGAGAAAGCAGAAATAAAAATATTGGCAGGTGTAAGTTGTCTAGAGCACATTGATATGTAAGGTTCAATGAGCACGGGTAGTTTGTGGATAGCATCTGCTGCAAAAGTACTCACCAAATGTTCATTCCTCATTTTCCTCCAGTTTCTAATTAAAATTGATGGCACCAAGCTCGATTTCCTTTCCTATAGATTCTTAATTTTACTTTCTTATTGGAGAGGCATTTCTGCTTCACAATTTAAAACACAACAGTGACTAACATCAATTCATTGAAGTTGGGTATAAAAGCTGCCATCATGGACTCCTTTCCCCTCTTTCCACTTCCTCAGTCCCAGGGTCATAAGCTAGAGAGAGCTGAAGACTGATATCTATAACTTCCCAAAGAGCACTGTTAATGGAGAGTCCTAAGAAATGTCACTAACTAAGCCCAAGAGTTCCATTTTCAATGCCAAGAACCATGGAGTCCACCATGCTTCTCATATGGTCCACCTTATAGTCCAGATGCAAATCTCTCTACTATTTAATTCTCATTTATTACTTCTTTAGGCATATTTGTCCTGCTTTTCCTTTGCTGCTCTAGTTGTAACTGTTCCTTCCAAATCATTTAGCTGTATCTTTTGGAGTCACCCAGTAGCCTCTAGCTTATCACCTCCTTGCTTTCCTAGAAACTTCATTCTTCTTGTCCTATAATTGGGAACACTGTAGTATTTCATTTCTGAATCTCTCCCCAATATCCTCTAAGCCTGAACCGCATCATCACTGAATTTATCATGAAACCATGCAGATTGGCACCACTATTAATTCCTGGTTTTTCATGTTAAAATATGAAGGGAAATGAATGCAAAATTAAACTATTGGGGTTCTACTAAAATAAAAACATTTTGCATAGTGAAGGAAACCATCAACAAAACGACAACCCACTAAATGGGAGAAGATATTTGCAAATGACATATCCAATATAGGGTTAGTACCCAATACTTACAAATAACTTGTACAACTCCAAAAATACCCAAAGTAATTCAATTTAAAAATGGGCAGAAGATATGAATGGACTTTTCATAAAAGGAGACATACACACAGCCAACAGACACATGAAAAGATGCTCAACATCTGTCATAGATTCTAAGTCTAAAGTTCTCTCTTGGCCAGTGAGAGACGGATGCAGGATTAAAATAGGAGAGAGATGGCTAATGTCTGGGAAAAGACAAGAGCTCTGAATAAGGATCCTTGCCTCATATTTATTAAGATCAGGAGGCTTACAAACGTGATGGGCGTGCACAAAGAGATAAAGAAACTGTGAACATCAGCTTATGGGCACGAGGGAAATGGAGGGTTTTGAGGATATACAGTGTTTGGAGTTTGGGTTAATACAAAATAAAATTCGGGCACTGGGCAGATGGGCAGGCGGTTGATAATGGCAGAAAGGAGGCGCCATGTCTGTGTATCTTAGCTAGCCTAGGGATAAGACAGATAGGGCAAAACCCTTCAAGGTTAATAAGGCAGCTCTTCTTTTGAAAATTAGCTCTGCAATAGGCAGTATTATCTGCAGTTGCACAGCAGCCAAGTGCAGTGGTCGAGCCCTGCTCACCTAATTTGGTCCTTCCTTCCTGTGAAAGCAGCTTTCTGCTATAATATTAAATTGGGGGGCACTTTTGCCCTGCATGTCTAATCTTGCTTAATATACCTTTATATTGGGAGCTTTTGTGCCCATTCCTATTTCTAGGCCTTTGCCCATCCCTCTCTATTTTGGGGGTTCAGCAGCCCCCTATTCTTGGGGTGCCTTTGCAACGACCTATTTTCAGGGTGCCTTTGTACCATCTTATTCTCAGGGTGCCAATCATGTTTACCCAAACTTGGGTGTGACCATATTACGGCTTTTTATTTCTTTATGCTTTGTTAACCCATTGATGTAAGTCTGGAGTATTCCTAAGCCTATCCCCCACAAACATCATTCATCATCAGGAAAACACAAATCAAAACTACAGTGAGATATTACCTTACACCTGACAGAATGGCTAAACTCAAAAACACAAGAAACAAGTGTTGGCGAGTATGTGGAGGAAAGAGAACCCTTGTGCATTGTTGGTGGGAATGCAAATGGTATAGCCACTGTGGAAAACAGTATGGAGGCTTCTCAAAAAATTAAAAAGAGAATTACCATAGGATCCAGTAATTCCACTACTGGGTATTTACCTGATGAGTATGAAAACACTATCAAACAGATATAAGCACCCCTATGTAACTTACAGTATTATTTACAATAGCCAAGATATGGAAGCAATCCAAAGGTCCATTAATAGATGAATGGATAAAGATATGGTATGTACATACAATGGAATATTAATAAGTCATAAAAAATAATTAAATCTTGCCGTTTGCAACAAGGTAGATGGATCTAGAGGGTATAATGCTAAGTGAAATAAGTCAGTCACAGAAAGACAAATATATCATTTCACTCATATGTGGAATTTAAGAAACAAAACAAACAAAGAGAAAAGAGACAAACAAAAAAAACAAACTCTTGTGTATAGAGAACAAACTGATGGTGGGTGGAGGGTGGTTAAAATGGGTGAAGGGGGTTAAAAGTATACTTATCATGATGAGCACTGAGTAATGTATAGAATTGTTGAATCACTGTATTGTACACCTAAAAGTAATATAACACTGTAAGTTTACTATACTGGAAATAAATACATAAATACATAAATAAAATACCAAATAGATCCTTAGCTCAAGCATCCATGTCCATTATTTCCAACATTGTCATACTGCTCATATTCCTGACTCTCTCCTGGGCCATGATTCTCAGCAAATGATTTTGTTTCCTACATCATAGAGAAATCAGAGGCCATTGGTGAAGACTTTCTTATGTGTCCTATCATCAAATCAGTTCTCATCCTTTAATTTTTACTTCCTGTACTTTGGAGGAGGCTAATGCCTTTGTTGTACTGTTGTCTGGATACATCCCTTCCTACCATACCTTCTCAAGAATCTTGCTATCTTAACTCTGCACTCTACCTCCAGCCTTGAAGCTCTCCATTACCAATTAGCTTTTGAACATGCCCAAGTTTAATTAATCCAAACAAGACTAAATAAACAAAATTCATCCTCAACTTCATTGTATAGTAAAGAATTTGGCCTTTTCGAAGAGGATTATGGGCTTTATCCCTGGTTCCTCAGAGGTAATCTTTGAACCGTTGGAATTCCCAAGTGATAAGAGACTCTTTGCTATTCAAGGTGGGTCCCTGGGACCATGTGATTTCAGCCCAATCTCCAGTGAAGGGGAGCTGTAGACAGAGTTCAATTACATGGAAAATCATTCAATCAATTGTATCTACATAAATAAAGTTCCGGTAAAAACTTTAAACACTACAGCTTAGCTGAGCTTTTCAGGTTGGCAATAGTATGTATGCATTTTCACACATCAATACTGGGAGGGTAATTCATCCTGAATACAATGGAAACTTCACATTTTTGGTCCTCTCAAACTCTGCCCAACATGTTTCTTATTTTGATGATTATAATTTATGTCCTTTCCTTGTAATAAACCATAGCCACGAGTATGATAGGTTTCAGTGAGTTCTGTGAGTCTTTCTAGTGAATTATTGAAACTGAGGTTGATTTGGGGAAACTCTCAAACTTACAGTTGGTGTTAGAAGTAAGGATAATCTTTGTCGACTTTTCCCTCTAATTTTGTAGTTAAATCCTAACTGCTTGTAGTTGGGGTCAAAAGTCTTGGACAGACTTGTCCTCATCATTGCAGTTTGCTTTACTCTGGTTATTCATTTTGCTCTTCCAGATACTACTGATGTTTCTTTTCTTTTTTATAGTACAAATTTTAAAAAGTTATCCACAAAGCCCATCTTCATTTCCTTTCCTATTCATTCATAAATGTACTGCAATTGATTTGTGCTCATATGATTCTAATATTACTCCCACATAGCTTACCAATGTCCACTTTGTCACTAAATACAATGGACAGTAACTTTCTCTTTGATATGTCAGGGATATTCAGCAATCTATCCTTGAATCACTCTTATCTCTTGGCTTCTGTGATACCACGTCTCCTGATTTCTTTTTTTTTTTTTTTAAGTTTATTTATTTATTTTGAGAGAGACAGAGACAGCACAAGTTGGGGAGGGGGAGAGAGAAAGGGAAAGAGAGAATCCCAAGTAGGCTCTGCACTGCTAGCACAGAGCCTGACTCGGGGCTCGAACTCACTAAACCGAGAGATCATGACCAGAGCCAAAACCAAGAGTTGAACACTTAACTGACTGAGCCTCCCAGGCACCCCTCTCCTAATTTCTTTCCTACCCTTGGTCACTATTTCTCAGTTTTCTTTTCGGTACATTTTCTTCAACCTGTCCCACACATACTGCTATATTCTAGACTCCCTTGATGATTTCATACTCAGGTGATTCCCAGTCCTAGATCTTAGCCTTAAATCTCTCATTAGCTTCATTCAAATATTGACATAATCTACTTGAATTTAAGTTACACTGTATTCATTGCTCTATTCCCAAAATAAAGCATAGTGCCTGGCATGTAGTACACACTCAGTAAATAATTGTTGAGTGAATGAATAAATGAATAAATGAATTAGTGCTTTATGTCTCACAGGCACCCAAAGCTCAATATGTCCATAACTGAACTCAATAGACCCCTAAATCTACTCTTCTTCTGGAGTTCCCTGCCTCAAATAAATGGTGCTGCCATCCTCTCAGTTGCCTCAGGTAGCTTGGGAGTTATCCTTGACTTTTCTCTCCCATTCACCTCCATATCCCAGCCATCAACGAGCTTTGTCAATTCTTACTTCCTAAAAACCTTTCAAATCCATCCACTTCTTTCTACCTCACAGGCAATACATTAGCCCAGTCACTGTCATCATCACTAGGACTACTCCAGCAACCTCCACATTGTTCTCACCGTCTTAGATCTTGTTTCTCCTACTCATTCTTCACATTGCAGCCAGAGTAATGCTTCCAAATACAATGTTGATTATGCCATTCCCAAACATTTACAAACATTTTTCTATCATCTACAGAAATCCTAAATCCATTAATTACAAGGGACCACCCAGCTACCAACTTGGCCTTATTTTTAATCCTTCTTTTTACCTCCACCCTCAATTTATGTTCCAGTCCCACCGAAGTTATTCAAACCCATTACACTCTCTCCACCTCTCACTCAAGGTCTTTGCATATACTGTTCTCTCTCTGGAACAATCTGTACTCTTCAGGAATAAACGTCTTTATCTTTCTGATGCCACTGACAGACTTTTACTTCCACATCCATCTTTCTCTTTTCCCATCCAGCTTTAGGTGATGAAACTCTCTTTTCATTCAAAGTCAGTGTCTCCACATCTATTATTGATTTTATTTTCTTCTATTTGCTCCAATGTCTTGTTAATTTTTTATTTTTTCTGTCCTATACCTTCAATTTCTCCCTCCTTGATGGCTCTTTCTCTCCTATCTATAAAGAATCTTGGTTTCCTCCCAACTTAAAGAAGTTCTGTCTACATTTACTCACCTTCAATTTACTCCTCACCCTACTGATTGATCATTACTCCTCTGAAATGACTTATGCAAAACCCATCAATGACACCCATGTCCTCAAAACCAATAGACATTCCTCTATTATGTCCCCCTGGACTTCTCTTCTACAGTTAACCTGTTGAGTTCAGATTCCTTGAAACTCTAATTATCTTGTTTTATATGCAGTGATTTTCTCCCAATTAGCATTTAACTTCAATAAATTATCAATTCCTGCCAAATTGACATCCAGCATAATTTCGAGCCTTTCCTTTCCCTTTCCATCCCTCCATACTGCCACTGCCCTGATTTAATCTTTTACCACTTGGACACTACAAGAGCTCTCCAACAGATTTCCTTGCTTCAAGTCTTGACTCATTAAAAATTTATTTATTCTTCCACCACAGTCAGAAATTCTATCTGTCAAAACATTTGACTACATCACTTTTTGTCTAATACCTCAAATATTTCTTCATTTCTTATAAAGCTTAAGCTTCCTAGTATGGCATATAAAAACTACCATGACCTAACCTCTGACTATTTTGCAAGCTTATACTATCTCTTACTTCACACTTTGTCCTTTAATAAAACTTAATGGGGGCACCTGGGTGGCTCAGTTGGTTGAGCTGTCGACTTCGGTTCAGGTCATGATCTCGCGGTCTGTGAGTTCGAGCCCCACATAGGGCTCTGTGCTGATGGCTCAGAAGCCTGCTTCTTCAGATTCTGTTTCTCCTTCTCTCTCTGCACTTTCCCTGCTCATACTCTGTCTCTATGTCTCTCAAAAATAAATAAACATTAAACAAAATTTAAAAAAATAAATAAAACTTAACGGTTTGTAGACACATACACATAATACTTTCAATCCATGCTTTGCACTTCATACCTGTGATAACGCTGCTTCCTTTGTCTACAAAGCCTTCCCAGTTTTATTGTTTAGAAGCCACTTCTCTGAGATACCATAATATCCTGGAAATGTCCCAGGTATTATCATTTATCATTATATTAAAATACCTATTTTAATATTTGTCTGTGTACTGGAATATAAGCTCTTTAAGGACAGGGACTCTATCCTTAGCAGCTAGCATGTGTGTGATGTGAGCTGAGATCCCAGATTCTGGGGAGTTGATTATTGGAAAGCCAGTTCTCTGACAGTTCAGTTAACTTAATCAGTGACTCTTGCAGTTGGCAGGGACCTTTTGGATCATTCAGTTCAGCTTCTCCTCAAAGGAGACCCCTCTATAATAGTTCAGTTATATATGATGGAGCAATTCCAGCCTTGGACAGCTCTTATTTCCATACATATGGTCCCTTCTGGTGAGAGTAGGAATTGATACCACTTTTTAAGGAAGCAATTTAGTAACATATGAATGTTTGTATGTGTTTATATTTTTATATGTTTGTTTAAATTTTTATTCCCTTAAATATTTCTATCTTTATTCCTAGCAATATCTCTTTCAAAAACTGCTTCTCAGAAAATTATCCAAACATATGGGGAAAATTCATTAGATAATAATGTTCATCATGTAAATATAATAGAGAAAAATTATAGATAGACAAAAGTTGGGGAATGATTAGGTACATTATGGTGCATTCATGAAATAGAATTTATGTATTTCTAAGTGAAAATTCAAGATATAAAATATAATCTTAGCTATACAAAAATGTTCAGAAAAATTCTCATTTTATCTTTCAAATTATATATATATATATGTACATATATATATATATATATATATATATATAACTTTTTAATGCTTATTCTTGAGAGAGAGAGAGAGTAACAGAGCATGAGTGGGGAGGAGTAGAGAGAGAGGGAGGCACAGAATCTGAAGCAGTCTTCAGACTCTGAGCTGTCAGCACAGTACCTGGCACGGGGCTCAAACCCAAGAACTGTGAGATCATGATCTGAGCCAAATTTGGATACTCAACTGACTGGGCCACCCAGGTGTCCTTATCTTCCATATGTTCTATAGTAAGCATGGATTATTTTTATTATAAGAAAAGTGGAGGGCTATCAAGATGACGGATTAGCATGCAGTCCCTCAGCTTGTCTTGTACCTGAAACTCCGCTAGATCAGTACCAAACCATTTTGCACACCTAGGAAATTGATCTGAGGATTAATACAACAATCTGCATAACTTGATCCACAGAACTCAGAAGGTACAAGGTGTAGAATGGTGAACTGGCGGAGAGAAAAGTCATGGAGAGCAGGGAGCTTTTGCAGAGAAAGGACAGACAAAGGGGGAGAGTGAGATACATTTGGGGAAGTGCAGGAAAAATACTCTCCCAAAAGTAGCTGGAGACAAAGAGAGAAAAAGAGTGAAAATATTCACAAGGACTGAACAAGAAATCTGTTCCCAAAAACCACTGACGGGAAGAAAATAGAGGGTTTCAATACCACCAGGATTCTATAAACAGTGGAGTACAGAGTCTGAAATTCTAGAGCTCGGTGCCTGGTGGTGCTCTGGTAAGGAAGCAGAGAAAATCCCCAGAAGCATGCAGCAAGGTCTAAGGGGTCTCTGTCCCACACGGGGAGAAACAGTTTCCCTGCTTGGAGAGCATTTGGTAGAGGCCATATGGCTTCCCCATGAGCAAAGGTCCCAGTGGACCCTGGAGAGCAGCCACATTTGCTGGTATTGGAACGAAGACACCAGAGGGCAGTGAAACCTGGTGCCATCTGTGTGTTGTGATTTGCCATAATCTCTGAACCTCTGCCTCTGTGTGACCACACGAACGTTTTCTGGGGCAAACAGGCACCTGGTCACTGTTCAGTGGGATCTTCCCCCTTGAGAGTCGGTGTGGGTCCAAGGAGCAGGGGTCTCTCATGTGTGGGGTTTGAAACACAACCCCATCTGAGATAAAAGTCTGGAGGGAAGTATCTTTTGCCAGCAGACAGCTTGGATACGGACAGGGTAGAGGCAAGGAGTGAACAGAGGCCTGAGACAAGGAACGAGTACTTGATCAGAGGTCAGTGAGAGCACAAAGTTACTGTGCCAGAGACTAGGGAACTAGGTGAAGCCATTTTCACCTCTTCTGCACATGTGCATGTGCACGCGCACACATGCATACCACACGGATCCACCCAGAAAGCGAAGCAATGCCTCCTGGTGGAGAATGGAACCGTTACACCAAGTCCTACCCAGCTGTGGCCTCCAAACACATCCCCTAGAAGACCAGCACAAGTCCTTCCACTTGCTTAGTGAACAGATTATAGAGTGCTTCACAGTATCAGTTCTAAGAAAAATTGGATGCAATTTCATCTGGGTTTCATTCTGTTTGCTGGTTCATTTATTCTTTTTTTTTTTGCTTCTATTTTTGCTTAAATTGTTTTTTTTTCTTTTTTTCCTTTCTTTTCTTTTTCTTGGATACAGAAAGATAAAATTTTCTTTTTATTTTCATTTTTTTAATTCTTAATTTTCAAATTATTTTTTGTTTTTTACTTTATTTAAAAATATTTATTATATTTCATTTGTTTTATTTAATTTTATTCTATTTTATTATATATACTTTTTAATTTTTAAATTTTTAAAACTTTTTTTCTTTTCTTTTCTTTCCCTTTTTTCACTATTCTATCAAGTTTCTGTCAACAATCAGACCAAAAATATGCCTAGTATCTACCTTCCTTAATTTTTTTGTTTTCTCCTTAATATTTTAATTTTAATTTTTAATTTTATTACTTTTTTTCTCCCTTCAAAGTGACAAAATGAAGGAATTCACCACAAAAGAAAGAACAGGAAGAAAAGCAGCCAGGGACTTAATCAACACAGATATAAACAAGATGTCTGAACTATTATTTAGTATCACGATATTAAGAATACTAGCTTCAGCTGAAAAAACATTGGAATCACTTTCTGCAGAGATACAAGAAGTAAAATCTAGTAAGAAAGAAATTAAAAATGTTATAACCAAGATGCAATCTTGAATGGATGCCATGAAACAGCAAGGATGGATGAAACAGAGCAGTGAATCAGCAATATAGAAGATAAAATTATGGATAATAATGAAGTAGAAATAAAAGAGGAAAACAAAGGCAAAAGAGCATGATACAAGACTTAAAGAACTCATTGGCTTATTATAAAGAAATAACATCCAAATTATTGGAATAGCAGAAGATGAAGAGAGGCAGAAGATAAAAAAGGGGAAGAAGGTTTATGTGAGCAAATTATAGGGAAAACTTTCCTACTCTGGGGAAGGACACAGACATCAAAATCTAAGAAGAACAGAGAATTCCTATTAGATTCAGCAAAAACCAACCATCACCAAGGCAAAGCATAGTCAAATTCAAAAAATAAATAGGCAAGGAAAGAATATGAAAGCAGCAAGGAAAAAAAGTCCCAACCTATAAGGGAAGACAGATAAAGTTCACAGCAAAACTATTCATAAATAGTTGGCAGACCAAGAAGGAGTAGCAGGATATATTCCATGTGATTAATCAGAAAAATATGCAGCCAAGAATTTTTATCAAGCAAGTCTGTCTTTCAAAATAGAAGGAAAGATAAAGAGTTTCCCAGACAAACAAAAAAACAAGGGAGTTCATTACCACTAAAGCAGCGCTGCAAAAAATTTTAAGGAGGATTCTTTAAGTAGAGAAACTATGAAACAAAACAAAACAAAACAAAGACCAAAAACAGAAAGACTAGAAAGAACAGAGAACAACACCAACCCTACAGGCAATACAATGACACTAACTCCATATATTTCACTACTCACTCTAAATGGCAATGGACTAAATGCTCCAATAAAAACACATAGGATATCAGAATGCATAAGAAAACACTATCCATCTATATGCTGCTTACAGGAGACCCATTTTAGACCTAATGACACCTGCAGACTGAAAGTAGGGGGATGGAGAAACATCTGTCATGCTAATGGTCGTCAAAAGAAAGCCAGAATAGCCATACTAATATCAGACAACCTAGATTTTAAAATAAAGTCTGTGACAAGAGATGAATGAGGGTATTATGTCATAATTAAGGGATCTATCTACCAAGATCTAAGAGTTGTAAATACTTATGCCCCTAACATGACAGCAACCAAATATATAAATCAATTAATCACAAACATAAAGAAAGTCATTGATAATCATACCACAATAGTAGGAGACTTCAACACCCCACTTCTACCAATGGATATATCGTCTAAAAGGAAAATCAACAAGGAAACAATGGCTTTGAATGACACACTGGAACAGATGGACTTAACAGACATATTCAGGGCATTTCATACTAAAGCAGCAGGATACACATTCTTCTCAAGTGCACATGGAACATCCTCCAGGATAGATCACATACTGGGACACAAATCGGCCCTCAAAAAGTACAAAAAGCTGGAGATCATACCTTGCATATTTTCAGACCACAAATCTATGAAATTCAAAATCAACTACAAGAAAAAAAATGTGGAAAGACCATGAATACTAGGAGATTAAAGAACATCCTATTAAAGAATGAATGGGTTAACCAAGAAATTTAAGAGGAAATTAAAAAGTACATGGAAATCAATGAAAGTGAAAATATGACAGCCCAAAACCTCTGGGATGCAGCAAAGGTGGTCATAAGAGGGTAGTATATATTAATCCAGGCCTTCCTAAAGAAGGAAGAAAGGTCTCAGATACACAACCTAACCTTCCACCCAACAGAGCTGGAAAAATAACAGCAAATAAAGCCCAAAACTAGCAGAAGGAAGATACTAAATATTAGAGCAAAAATCAATGATATCAAAATAAAAAAAAACAAACAGTAGAACAGATCAGTGACACCAGGAGCTGGTTCTTTGAAAGAATTAACAAAATTGATAACTCCTTAGCCGGATGGATCAAAAAGAAAAAGGAAAGGCCCCAAATAAATAAAATCACAAATGAAAGAATAGATCACAACCAACACTGCAGAAATACAAACAGTAATAAGAGAATATTAGGAGAAATTATATGCCAACAAATTGGGCAATATGGAGGAAATGGACAAATTCATATAAACATATAAACTACCAAAACCGAAACAGACATAAATAGAAAATTTGAACAGACCCATAACCAGTAAAGAAACTGAATCCATAATAAAAAGTCTCCAAACAAACAAGAGTCCAGGGCTGGATGGCTTTCCAGGGTAATTCTACCAAACATTTAAAGAAGAGTTAACACCTATTATTTTGAAGCTATTCCAAAAAATAGAAATGGAGTAAAATTTCTAAACTCACTCTACATGACCAGCATTACCTTGGTTCCAAAACCAGGCAAAGATGCCACTAAAAAGGAGAACTACAGACCGGTTTCCCTGAAGCAAAAATTCTCAACAAGACACTAGCCAACCAGAACCAACAATACATTAAAAGAATTATTCACCATGATCACCTGAGATTTATTCCTGGGTTGCAGGGTTGGTTGAATATCCAAAAATCAATCAATGTAATACATCACTTCAATAAAAGAAAGGATAAGAACCACATGATCCTCTCAATAGATGCAGAGAAAGCATTTGACAAAATACAGGATCCTTTCTTGATAAAAAACCCTCAAGAAAGTAGGGATAGAAGGATAATATCTCAAGATCATAAAAACCAAATAGGAAAGATCCACTGCTAATATCATACTCAATGGGGAAAAACTAAGAGCTTTCCCCCTGAGATCAGGAACACGGCGAGGATATCCACTCACACCACTGTTACTCAACATAGTGTTGAAAATCTTAGCCTCAGCAATCAGACAACACAAAAAATAAAAGGCATCCAAATCAGCAAGGAGAAAGTCAAACTTTGACTCTTCACAAACAACATGATATTCCAAGTGGAAAATCCGAAAGACTCTGCCAAAAAACACTAGAACTGATACATGAATTCAGCAGTCACAGGATATAAAATCAATTTTCAGAAATCAGTTGCATTCCTATACACCAATAATGAAGCAGCAGAAAGAGAAATCAAGGAATCAATTCCACTTACAACTGCACCAAAAACCATAAAATACCTTGGAATAAACCTAACCAAAGAGGTGAAAAATCTATAGAAATCTATAGAAAACTTATGAAAGAAATTGAAGAAGACACAAAAAAATGGAAAAACATTTTATGCTCATGGATTGGAAGAACAAATATCGTTAAAATGTCAATACTACCCAAAGCAATCTACATATTCAATGCAATCTCTATCAAAATAACACCAGCATTCTTCACAGAGCTAGAACAAACAATCCAAAAATTTGTATGGAACCAGTAAAGACCCAAATAGACAAAGCTATCCTGAAAAAGAAAAGCACAGCTGGAGGCATCACAATTCTGGACTTCAAGCTGTATTACAAAGCTGTAATCATCAAGACAGTATGGTGCTGACACAAGAACAGACACATAGGTCAATGGAACAGAACAGAGAACACAGAAATGGATCTACAAATGTATGGCTCATGAATCTTTGATCAAGCAGGAAAAAGTACCCAATAGAAAAAAGACAGTCTCTTCAGCAAATTGGGAAAACTGAACAGCAACATGCAGAAAAATGAACCTGGGCCATTTTGTTACACCATCCACAAAAATAAATTCAAAACAGATGAAAGACCTAAATGTAAGACACAAAGCCATCAAAATCCTAGAAGAGAAAACAGGCAACAACCTCTTTGGCCTCGGCCACAGCAACTTCTTACTTGACATTTCTTCAGAGGCAAGGGAAACAAAAGCAAAAATGAACTATTGGGACCTCATCAAAATAAAAAGATTCTGCACAGTGAAGGAAACAATCAGCAAAACTAAAAAGTAACTGACAGAATGGGAGAAGATATTTGCAAAGGACATATAGATAGAGGTTTAGTATCCAAAATCTATAAAGAACTTATCAAACTCAACACTCAAAAAACAAATAATCCAGTGAAGAAATGGGCACATGAACAGTCACTTCTCCAAAGAAGACATCCACATGGCTTACAGACAAATGTAAAGATGTTCAACATCGCTCATCATCAGGAAAATACAAATCAAAACCACAATGAGATACACTCACACCTGTCAGAATGGCTAACATTAACAACTCAGGCAAAAACAGACGTTGATGAAGATGCATAGAAAAGGGTACCCTTGTGAACTACTAGTGGGAATGCAAACTGGTGCAGCCGCTCTGGAAAACAGTATGGAGGTTCCTCAAAAAATTAAAAATAGACCTACCTATGACCCAGAAATTGCACTACTAAGTATCTAAAGGATACAGGAATGCTGTTTTGAAGGGGTACATGCACCCCAATGTTTATAGCAGCCCTGTGATAATAGCCAAGTTATGGAGAGTCTAAATGCCCATTGACAGATGAATGGATAAAGAACATGTAGTATTTATATATGACCCAATACTACTTGGCAACTAAAAAGAATTAAATTTTGCCATTTGCAACAATGTGGATAGAACTAGAGTATATTATGCTAAGAGAAATAAGTCAGTCAGAAAAAGAGAAATATATAATTTCATGTATATGTGAAATTTAAGATACAAAACAAATGAACATAAGGGAAGGGAAACAAAAATAAGATCAAAACAGAGAGGGAGACAAACCATAAGACACTCTTAAATACAGAGAACAAACTGAGGGTTGCCGGAGGAGTGCTGGGTGGAGGGATGAGCTGAATGGGCGAAGAATATTAAGGGCACTTGTTGGGATGACCACTGGGTGTTATAAGTAAGTGATAAATCACTAAATTCTATTTCTGATATCAATATTGTACCATATGTTAACTAACTTGGATTTAAATTTTAAAAAATAACATAAAAAGAAATTAAAAAAAGAAAAATTGGAGGTTTTGTTTTATTTTGCTTTTTAAGTTTTGTTGTTACTGTTTTTTAAGGAACTATTACTGTTCTCCTTGGAAACAAGTCTCTGATCTCTGAATTCTCTGGCTTCTGTTGAATTGCTTCCCTATTGCTACTGTGTATTCACAATTTATCTCCTAAGCACAGCCCAACACACCCAAAGAAGTTCATGTCTTAAGCCCATGTAATAGATATGTGTATTCCTTTTCTTATTCTTGTTTTGTACATGCCCTTGTTACTCTTGTCTCATAGCAGTTGAGAGTGTACCAGCCCCATCTTTTCTTCCACAAATATGCCTATGGTTTTATGCTATCTCTTCCACCTCCCCAGCAGAGTTGTGTAAGTTATAGTCTCTGACTTGAAGGTTTTCATATCCCTGGTAATAAAGTTAGTTATGTATGATAAGTAAAGGACTAAGGGTGTTCCCAAGGTAGGAAAAAAAAAAAGATCGATACTTCCTGGAGATATCAGAAAGGCTTCTATGGATGCAGGATGCCATTGGGACAAGATTTTCTCCCTTAAAATCACAGTTTTATAGTTAATACAGAGCTATTGAGAATTTAAGAGAAAATTTTTCAACCCAACTTCTTAATTTACAAATGAGAACATTAATGGTACTCTGATTTAAAGTGACTTGGTCAAGGGTTCATAATGAATTAGTAACAGATCCTCGACTAGAACTCAGGCCTTATGGCTACCATGACCACGATTTCACGTGTTCTGCAATTCAGTCTACTAAAAACAGGACAGTTGCTTTCTTAAGCTCTTCACAATAAGAACCCTTAACCCAAAGTAAAACAACACAGCAAAACAAAACAAACAGCAATAAAAACAAAGTAGAATCTGCAGGAATGAAAACAAAAATACCCTAATTTCTGTTTTAGGAAAATATTTAGGAACTCTGGGAACTATTTTGACCCTGAGGTTATTCCCAGGAGGCATATTAGAAAAACAAACAAGAGTCTATTACATTTGACTCCAATTATCTGGGTAAAAAAGTTTGAAAACATTGCCTACTTTAAAAAAAAATTTTAATGATTAATTTTTATTTTTGGGAGAGAGACAGAGACAGAGTTTGAGCCAGGGAGGAGAAGAAAGAGAGGGAGACACAGAATCCGAAGCAGGCTCCAGGCTCTGAGACATCAGCACAGAGTTCAACACAGAGCTCAAACTCACGAACTGTGAGATCATGACCTGAGCCAAAGTTGGATGCTCAACCTACTGTGTCACCCGGGTTCCCCTTCCTTTTTTTCTTCAATACTGTTTACTAAAGGAGTTGTCCATTAGCTGTTAGTTGGGAATGCTGATCAGCTCTGGGAAAGGACCCTGCATTCCAGGCTGACCCTGCTCCACCAGGAACAATATGGTGAAAAGAGGTATTAAGCACACATTCCCAACTCTTTGCTACCCTCTGGCAAACAGTGTGTTTACTAAGATTGCTATAGAAGGTATTTATCTAATTAGAGAGCATTTTCCCCCTTTTATTAGTAAGCAATTAGACCACACTTTAGTACATTAAGGAGGTTTTGTAAATCCAACTGCAAGCATATAAATTCTGTAATTGTGTAATTGTATATTGAGCACAAAACCACAGATTTTCTTCTATTTTGGCTTGACCATTTTTAAAGCAATTTAGGGTTTTCTAAGCTAATGCTTATGTGGTGAGTGTTTTTTAAAGCCTAGGCTAATACATATAATTTAGCCATTCTTTGGTCTTAAACCCAAACAAGAAAATGACACAAAATCCACACAAACATATATCAACTATTTTTCTGTTCTTAATCTTGAAGTCTGGAAATACTTCTTTTATTTCACAATGTTTTAAAGTACAATGGTAGCACACTTCATTCTTTAGCATAGAAACCATAGAATTCTTGTAGCCAAATAATTTCAGAAACTCTCATTTAAACATCTGTAGCTCATATATGTGTGATTAAATTTATCTTAATTAAATTGTGTTTTTAAGACAAGAGTGGGAAAGAAAAGATCATATTAATTTGAATTTTTGCTTTGTTAGGTTAAATATGATATTAGGTGGAACTATATTAACATTACCAACATTTGACCATTTTTTATTTATGAAAATAGTAATTTTCTATGGTTGAACTTCTATTAGGTACGTTGTCTCCATTTTTCACAAGAACATAGTAAATACCAAATATGGAAATTATCATTGATTTACACACTTAATAAGTAATTCAACCACTTATAAAAGGTGTCAAAAGAATTTATAAGATACACAGATTAACATTATTACTACCATTTTATTACCAGACGCCTGTGGGACTTTGGACAAAACATTAGGTTTCTGGGACCCTTTGTTTCCTTCTCTGACAAATGAGTAGATTGTACTAAAACTAGAAAAAATTTTAAATTTTCATAAAATGCGTATCACTAATGAAAATTAGGACTGTAAATAACTGTAAATAAAAAGGCTATTATGTTAAGCAAGTTGAGATCTATATCATTATGCAAACCTATCATAGTATTATCAGAGTATTACATTTTTATATGCTGTAAGAAATCTTTCAGTGCCCTGAATTAGAAAATAAAGAACTGATTCACCTATTGAATGAATGAAAATAATTAACAATACTAATTAGAATACCATTTACTGAGTACATGTTATGAGACACTCACTTAAGCACAGTTTAAATATTATTTCATATTAATTCTTACATCACATACTTGAGCAGTGATGTGCAGATAAATTCTTATCAACTATTCCAGGGGATAAAAAAAACCTGATTTGTAGTGTTTGCTAATTTCCATGATGTAAATATTTCCACCTTGGTTGATTTCCAGCTACCAACCTGACTCCACCGAATCTGGTGGGGTCGTAGCAGTGGTGGTAAGGGGTGCCCTAGAAGAGACGTGCGATAGCACACTATTATATAGTATTTTCACCATGCTGATAGAGTAGACAAAAATAATCTCAAGAACACAACAATAATTAAATGTAGTAAGATATTTAGGAAGTGATGAGTTTGGGGTATTTAGTGTTTTTGTTTTAATATAATTTGAAGTGTAAGTTTACATAATTTAATTTTTAATAATGGCTGTGTTTGATAATCAACTCACAAAATTCCTGAACATTTAGCAGTTTTTGTGAACTGAGGGCACCACTGTTTGTGAGGTTGATTTTACTACCCACTTTCACTGAAATTAGGGAACAGTAATATAAAAAGGATTAAATAATTTGCCAAGGTTAGCTATCCATTAGTAAATTCAAATCCCAATTTGCCAGACAATAAGCCTTAATTTCTTAATTCTGAGGAAGCTTATACAATGGCTTTTATAGCATAACTTTGATGTAATCCAAGAAATGTGTTTTTGATTATAAAGGGTAAGTAAGCAGGGCAAAAAGTGAAAGTAGAAAGCAAGATGAGTATTTAAAGAAATGTCTTCTAAGAGGGCCTGTTGAGACAAAAGGTGCAGGTCATGGGTGACAGGTTTCCGTTTTATGACTTTTTTTAAGGTTAGTCAGAAAGAACTAGTAATTGAAAAAAGAGAAGTCAGAACAGTGAGAAAACCAATCTATTCTAAGATATCATGAAGGGGTACTGCAGTGTGAAATTCCTGTGGGAGGGGCTTACCAGTCTGAAATGCTTCAAGGAATGTTGTTTCCTTTACTTGCCTGCACTGTAGTCCCTATAGACTATGACAGATACCACCATACCTTCCTCCAACTATTTCAGCCTATTTTCTTCAGATAAGAGAAGGAAAGCTCTACATTCATATTGATAGCTTTTTGATCCCTAGGTAATTTCCACTATAGCTTATAAAATAATTTAAACAAATTTTGTTGCTATATTATTCCATCTATTCCAAAGTGTTAAGTATTTTGATTAGGCAGTGCTTCACTGGTACCATTGGCTAAGTACTGTGTGCTGAGTACGAATGTGCCAAACTTTCGTACCTTTCATGAAGACTCAGGATTACTCCAACACTTACTTACCAAACACTAAGATCAGTGTCTGGCCATAGTAAGTGCTATACAATCATTAGTTATTAGTCTCATTCTTATTATTATTATTTAGAACTGCTGGATTTCTGGTGAGTTCCAGGTTCAGGTTGTGGGCAGAATTTTCTCAAAATGCTTCCACCCAGATTGTAGGATTCTCTTCATAAGCAATGTATTAACCAGGGGTTGCCAGAATTTGTTCTTTCCTAGGGCTGCTGTGGCTAATGTGTGCAATTGGTCTTTGGTGTACCTAGATTTTTGGTGATAGAAAAGTTTCATTTTCCACTTTTTTTTTAATTTTATAATAGTTTATTTTCAAATTGGTTTACATATAACACCCAGTGTTCATGCCAACATGTGCCCTTTTTAATGCCCATCACCCCTTCTCCCCCCTCCCTCATCCCCCTCACCCTCAGTTTGTTCTTAGTCTTTGAGAGTCTCTTATGTTTCATCTCCCTCCCTCTCTGTGTCTTTTTTTCTTTCCCCTCTTCCCCTCCCCCTGGTTTTTGCTTAGTCTCACCAAGTCCACCTATTCGTGGAAACATATGGTATCTGTCTTTTTCTGACTGACTTATTTCACTTAACATAATACCCTCCAGTTCCATCCATGTTGCTACACATGGCCAGATTTCATTTTTTCTCATTGCCATGTAGTAGTCCATTGTATATAAGTACCATAACTTCTTTATCCACTCGTCAGTTGATGGGCCCTTGGTCTCTTTCCATGTTTTGGCTATTGTCGAAAGTGCTGCTATGAACATTGGGGTACACGTGCTCCTATGCATCAGCATTCCTGTGTCTCTTGGGTAGATTCCTAGCAGTGCTATTACTGGGTCATAGGGTAGCTCTATTTTCATTTTTTTGAGGAATCTCTACACCGTTTTCCAGAGTGGCTGCACCAGTTTGCATTCCCACCAACAGTGTAGGAGGGTGCCTACTTCTCCATATCCTCGCCAGCATCTATAGTTTCCTGATTTGTTCATTTTAGCCACTCTGACTGGTGTGAGGTGGTATCCCAGTGTGGTTTTGATTTGTGTTTCCCTGATGATGAGTGACATTGAGCATGGTTTCATGTGTCTGTTGGCCATCTGAATGTCCTCTTTGGAGAAGTGTCTATTCATATCTTCCGCCCATTTCTTCACTGGGTTGTTTGTTTTTCGGGTGTGGAGTTTGGTAAGTTCTTTATAGATTTTAGATATTAGTCCTTTATCCGATATGTCATTTGCGATGATCTTTTCCCATTCCGTTGGTTGCCTATTCGTTTTGTTGGTTGTTTCTTTTGCTGTGCAGAAGCTTTTTATCTTGATGAGGTCCCAATAGTTCATCTTTGCTTTTAATTCCCTTGCCTTTGGAGACGTTTCGAGTAAGAAATTGGTGCGTCTTAGGTCAAAGAGGCTTTTTCCTGCTTTCTCCTCTAGGATTTTGATGGTTTCCTGTCTCACATTCAGATCTTTTATCCATTTAGAATTTATTTTTGTGAGTGGTGTAAGAAAGTGGTCTAGTTTCATTCTTTTGCATGTTGCTGTCCAATTCTCCCAGCACCATTTGTTAAAGAGGCTGTCTTCTTCCCAATGGATACATTTTCCCGCTTTGTCAAAGATTAGTTGGCCACATACTTGCGGGTCCATTTCTGAGTTTTCTATTCTATTCCATTGGTCTATGTGTCTGTTTTTGTGCCAATACCATACAGTCTTGATGACCACCGCTTTGTAGTAGAGGTTAAAGTCTGGGATTGTGATGCCTCCCGCCTTGGTTTTATTCTTCAGTATTATTTTGGCTATTCGAGGTCTTTTGTGGTTCCATACAAATTTTAGGATTGTTTGCTCTAGCTTTGAGAAGAATGCTGGTGCAATTTTGATTGGGATTGCATTGAATGTGTAGATTGCTTTGGGTAGTATTGCCATTTTAACGATATTTATTCTTCCAATCCATGAGCATGGGATGTTTTTCCATTTCCTTGTGTCTTCCTCAATTTCCTTCATAAGTTTTTTATAGTTTTCAGTGTAGAGGTCTTTCGCATCTTTGGTTAGGTTTATTCCTAAGTATTTTATGGTTTTTGGTGCAATTGTGAAAGGGATTAGCTTCTTTATTTCTCTTTCTGCTGCTTCATTGTTGGTGTATAGAAATGCCACCGATTTCTGTACATTGATTTTGTATCCTGCAACTTTGCTGAAATCATGAATCAGTTCTAGTAGGCTTTTGGTGGATTCCGTCGGGTTTTCCATGTAAAGTATCATGTCATCTGCAAAAAGTGAAAGTTTGACTTCCTCCTTGCCAATCTTGATGCCTTTGATTTTGTTTTGTTGTCTGATTGCTGATGCTAAGACTTCCAACACTATGTTAAATAGCAGTGGCAAGAGTGGACACCCCTGTCGTGTTCCTGATCTCAGGGGGAAGGCTTTCAATTTTTCCCCATTGAGGATGATATTAGCTGTGGACTTTTCATATATGGCTTTTATGATGTTTAAGTATGTTCCTTCTATCCCGACTTTCTCGAGAGTTTTTATTAAGAAAGGATGCTGTATTTTGTCGAATGCTTTTTCTGCATCTATTGACAGGATCATATGGTTCTTATCTTTTCTTTTGTTGATGTGATGTATCACGTTGATTGATTTGCGAATATTGAACCAGCCCTGCAACCCAGGGATGAATCCTACTTATCATGGTGGATAATTCTCTTTATATGCTGTTGGATTCAATTTGCTAGTATCTTGTTGAAAATTTTTGCATCCATATTCATCAGGGATATTGGCCTGTAATTCTCCTTCTTTGCTGGGTCTCTATCTGGTTTGGGAATCAAAGTGATGCTGGCTTCATAGAATGAGTCCGGGAGTTTTCCTTCCGTTTCAATTTTTTGGAACAGCTTGAGGAGGATAGGAATTAACTCTGTTTTAAATGTCTGGTAAAATTTCGCGGGAAAGCCGTCTGGTCCAGGGCTTTAATTTGCTGGGAGGTTTTTAATAACTGATTCTATTTCTTCACTAGTTATGGATCTGTTCAAATTTTCTATTTCTTCCCGTTTGAGTTTTGGTAGCATGTGGCTATTTAGGAAGCTGTCCATTTCTTCCAGATTGCCAAGTTTGGTGGCATATAATTTTTCATAGTATTCTCTGTTGATTGCTTGTATATCTGAGGGATTGGCTGTAATTTCTCCCTTTTCATTCACGATTTTATCTATTTGAGTTCTCTCT
The DNA here is from genome assembly GCA_030068075.1 of Paguma larvata. Classification (NCBI taxonomy): domain Eukaryota; kingdom Metazoa; phylum Chordata; class Mammalia; order Carnivora; family Viverridae; genus Paguma; species Paguma larvata. The sequence continues at coordinate 15,376,387 of CM057830.1, forward strand.
CTTTTCTTTTTGAGAAGCCTGGCTAGAGATTTGTCTATTTTGCTTATTTTTTCAAAGAACCAGCTTTTGGTTTCATTGATCTGTTCCACTACCTTTTCTGTCTCCATATGGTTAATTTGTGCTCTGATCTTTGTTATTTCTCTCTTTCTGCTGGGCTTGGGTTGTTTTATTTGTTCTGCTTCTAGTTCCTTTAGGCGCGCTGTTAGAATTTGTGTTATTGATTTTTCTTGTTTCTTGAGATGGGCCTGGATTGCAATATATTTCCCTCTCAGGACTGCCTTTGCTGCGTCCCAGAGCGTTTGGATTGTTGTATTTTCATTTTCATTTGTTTCCATGTATTTTTTAATTTCTTCTCTGATGGCTTGGTTGACCCAGTCATCTTTTAGTAGGTTATTTCTTAGCCGCCATGTTCTTGGATATTTTCCAGGCTTTCTCCTGTGGTTGATTTCAAGTTTCAAAGCATTGTGGTCTGACAGTGTGCATGGTATGATCTCAATTCTTTTATATTTATTCAGAGCTTCCCTGTGCCCCAGAATGTGGTCTATCTTGGAAAATGTACCGTGTGCAGTTGAGAAGAATGTAAATTCCTTTGCTTCTGGATGAAGGACCCTAAAGATGTCTGTGAGGCCCATCTGTTCTAATGTGTCGTTCAGGGCTATTGTTTCTGCGGAGATTTTCTGTTTTGTGGATCTATCCAATGCTGAGAGTGGAGTGTTGAGATCCCCTACTATTAGGACATTTTTATCGATGAGGTTGCTAATGTTTGTAATTAGTTGTTTTACAAATGTGGGTGCCCCCAAATTCGGTGCGTAGATATTTACAGTTGTTAGCTCTTCCTGCTGGATGGTCCCTGAGACTATTATATAATGCCCTTCTTCATCTCTTATTACATCGTTCATTTTAAAGTCTAATTTGTCTGATATACGTGTGGCTACTCCGGCTTTCTTCTGCCTTCCAGTAGCATGGTAGATAGTTCTCCATCCCCTCACTTTCAATCTGAAGGTGTCTTCAGGTTTAAGATGAGTTTCTTGAAGACAGCAAATAGATGGGTCTTGTTTTTTAATCCATTCTGTTATCCTGTGTCTTTTGATTGGCGCATTTAGTCCATTTACATTCAGTGTTAATATTGAAAAATATGGGCTTACAGTCACTGTATTATCTGTAAGTTTCATGTTTGTAAGGCTGTCCCTGGCAGTTTGTGTTCTTTGCAACCTTGCCTTCATAGAATGCCCCTCAGGATCTCTTGCAGTGCTGGCTTATTTGTGATAAATTCTTTCAGTTTTTGTTTGTTGGGAAAAACCTTGATCTCTCCTTCTATTCTGAATGACAGTAGCCAGATACAGAATTCTTGGTTGCATGTCCTTCTTGCTCATCACATTGAAGATATCCTGCCATTCCTTTCTGGCTTGCCAAGTTTCTGTAGATAAGTCTGCTACTACCCTTATATGTCTCCCTTTGTATGTTAGGGTTCTTTTGTCCCTAGCTGCTTTCAGGATTCTCTCCCTATCTTTGTATTTTGCCAGCTTCACTACGATGTGCCATGCAGAAGGTTTATTCAAGTTACGTCTGAGGGGAGTTCTCTGTGCCTCTTGGATTTCCATGCCTGTTTCCTTCCTCATGTTGGGGAAATTCTCAGCAATGATTTGTTCAAGAACCCCTTCGACTCCTTTCTCTCTCTCTTTTTCCTCTGGAACTCCTATGATACGGATATTGTTTCTTTTGAGTTCATCGCTCAGCTCTCGAATTCTCCTTTCCTGTTCCTGGATCAGCTTCTCTCTCTTTTTATCTGCTTCCTCTTTTTCAATGATTTTGTCTTCTAATGCCCTAACTCTTTCCTCTACCTCTTCAATCCGTGCTGTGGCTGCTTCCAGTTTCCCCTGTATTTCTTCCAATGTCTTCTTTAATTCTTCCTGACCGTTTTTAAGGTCCTTGAACTCTGCTGCGCGGGACCCCTTGCATTCATCTAAGCTTTTTTCAAGGCCAGCAACTAGTTTTAGGATTATCATTCTATATTCATGTTCTGTTATGTTGCTTATATCTGTTTTCATTAATTCTTGAGCTGTCACTGCTTCTTGTAGATTCTTTTGAGGAGAATTCTTCTGTCTCGTCATTTTGGCTGGATGTGTTTTGGGTTGTTTCTTGAAGTTGCCCAGAGAGGAGGTCGGTGGGGGATGGGAGAAACAGGTGACGTAGATTAAGGAGTTCTCCTATTGTGATGAGCACTGGGTGATGTATGGAATTGTTGAATCACTGTATTGGACACCTGAAACTTGTTGCATACTGGCTGCTGTCCCCAGCTGTCAACAGATTGCCCATCCAAAGCTTTCTTTCTCTTTCAGGGAAGACACTGTTAGCACTCTTGTGACTAGATCAGCATCTGCACCAGAAGCTGAAACTCCACTCTCCTCCCTCATTTACCACTTTTGGGGGCCTTTTGTAAATGCAACATTGTCCTACCAAAGAGGTTCAACTCCAGGTGTCTTATGATTTGGGCTTATAATATATCTGGATTGATACTGGGTGATGGTTATTGATGTGAAAATTGTGCTCTTGAAATGCAGCCAATGTATCTTTTCACCTGGGCTGAGGTGAAAGAAATTTCCTCATAATAGCTGGGAAATGATTTATTTCATGGTCAACTTTTGTTTTGCAGTGGTTTCTCAAAGTTATTGAAGGGCCATGTGAACAAATTCATAGTGTATCTCTTAGTGTTGATAGAAAACTGTAAGTTAAATTTATGAGCTTCATTATAACTGATAAATGGAAATGGTCTTTTTGTATAATGGATAGTGAGAATCGTGAGCAGTCTAAGGGAATCCTCCTTCCCAGATTTTCTGTGTGAAGGCTAGATCCTTCAGATTTATCTCATACTTTACTATTAAGTCTTACACTTGATTCCTGTAATTATATTGGATTCATGCTTACTACTGAATTTGTAACAGCCTTATCAGAAATATCAGCTACCTCCATAACTTTATTTCTTTGAACATCTGTAATTTTTTCACCATCAAAGCAGTTATTTCAAGAGACAAAAGGCACTTGTTGGGATGAGCACTGGGTGTTGTATGGAAACCAACTAGACAATAAATTATATTAAAAAATAAACATACTTGATATTAAAAAAACAAAACAAAAAAAGACATCTTTTAAAAGCTAGTAAAAGACTTCAGATTCATTTCCTATAAATTTCTTATTTTACAGTTGAAGAATCAAAAGTCCAGTGAGGTTAAATGCTTTGCCCTAAAACCTAGCACATCAGCATCTTACTAGTTTTGAACTTGCATTTAAAAAATTTTTAAAAAATTTTTTTTAAATAAATGTTTATTTATTTTTGAGACAGAGAGAGACAGAGCATGAGTGGGGGAGGGACAGAGAGAGAGGGAGACACAGAATCTGAAGCAAGCTCCAGGCTCTGATCCAGTCAGCACAGAGCCCGACGCGGGGCTCGAACTCATAGACCACAAGATCATGACCTGAGCTGAAGTCAGATGCTCAACCGACTGAGCCACCCAGGCGCCCCTGCACTTGCATTTTTAAATGAATTATAAGTGTTGTGTGAAATACCATCCATTCATAAAATGAATAAATTTTCTTTAGCAACTTTAACTTCCTGGAAAGAATGTTTCAAAAGGACATAACACAACACCATTGGAATCAATCATGTTGTCTTCATAGCTAATAAAACTTCAAGTGGTTACCACTGAAAACACAAGATGAGTAAGGGTGGGGTGCCTAAGCTGTGCTGCCCAATACAGTAGCCACTAAGTACATGTGGATATTTAAAATTTTAAATTCAGTAAAAGTAAATAAAATTCAAAATTTATGTCCTTGGTCTTACTAGTTACAGTTCAAGTGTTCAATAGCCACTGTAGCTAGTGGCTATAGTATTAGGGAGCATAGAATAGAATATTTCTGTCATCCCAGAAAGTCCTATTCGATAGCACTAGAAGGCAGGTTTGGATTTCCACTGAGCTAATTTTGTTGGGGGATTCCAAAGTGGGATGGTCCTTCCTTCTTGAAGTAGATGTCAATCTTGTCACCAGGTAAATCTCTCAGGAAACAGACAAAGGCATTCTAGAGTGATAATCTACTCAGCTCCTAAACTATACTCCTCCTCCCTGATAAACGAGTGAGATTCCATATCCCATGCTTCTGGCCCATCTCACCCCTACCTGGTTTTGGGAGTGAGGGTGCAGGAAAATCCATGAAGAGGGAAAGAGTGAAGATTTAGCATTTTGGAGGCATATCCCAAACTTCCTGAATCTTGTTTAACTTTTAACTTCTTTACTTTCTTTTTACCAACAATTCCCAAACCGTCCATTCTCAGGAGATAACAGAGGTGTGGCTTCAATAAGGTCCAGCTACTTTCCGCCCCTTCAAAACTAGAGGAAGTATTTAGACACATTCATGGGAAAGAGATGAATGAAGATAGGAAACTCAACCAATCCTTCACCAGGTTTGCAGAGGTCCTCAGCATGCTCAACTCAGTCAGCTCCACTTATTAGCTAACATACAATGGGAAATTACCCAAATAAAAGAGCTGAAAGCTATCAGTAGAAGGGAGAAGGGAAATGGACAAAAGCAGGGAAGGAATGTGTTTTGTTTTGCAGAACCAACACTTCCAGCCAAGGGGGTGGCAACTACGTCATTCACCTGGTAGCCCCTTACCTGAGCCCGTTTGAGGTAGATTAGAGCTGGTGACCTGTGCAGAAGCCACCCTGAATTGTCCTAGTCACCTTTATCTCATTATAATACTCAGATCTCCTCCCATAGGCAGAATTTCCTCCATTTTTTGAACATATAATGTATGCACTAGAATGTTGACATGCTAGGCATGCACAATTGAACTGAAGTGCTTATCCAAGTTCCCTGTCTTGCCCCCGAATATATTGAATAAAAGCCTCCTCTACTAACCTCATGGAGAGACAGTGCTTTGAGAGCTATCTCCCTATTTCTTTACTTTTAAAAAGTAATAAAAAGTTCTTTGCTTTCAACACTTCTTTGCGTTGTGTTCAATTTGATGCACCCCAAGGAGTGAACCTCTTGAGTTTAGTTACACACTGAGCATACAAAGATGGCAAAAATAGCTTTATAGGGACTCTTTCCCAGAGGCCCTTTTCACTTTCAGCTCCCCAAGCCTAATAGCCTGAGACTGGGCCTTACTATCAAGACCCCTCACTGCCATACCTTGGCAGTTCCTTGATCCAAGCCAGACAATGGATCCTTCTTCATCCTAAACTGGAAACACCATAGTAGTTCACAATAAAGAGCTAAATTTATTAACCTTTCCCACATTAAGGGAAAAATGTGTCTTGCCAGAAGAATTTACACCTTCACACCTTTGTCCCTTCCTTCCTCCCACTCCTTGTTTACTCCTCAGTAAAATGAGGGGTTAGAACTAATTGATTTCTAAGTCCTTTCCAAGCTTGAAAGTTGTGAGACCCATTATTTCTGGGGGATGTTCTTGCCTTATCACATAGGAACTCTTGCTCCTGAGATAACTCCTGGCAGTTAAAGTGTCTTCTTACCTCCATTCACATTTTCCCTCAAACTATATTCTTATTTACTCCCTCTTCCTTTTTGTTTAGGTAAATTCCCAAGTCAGCAGAAGAAAAAGCCCCCCGGATACTCTCATGGTTTGGGTTGTTAAAACTGAGATATTGGGGGCACCTAGGTGGCCCAGTTGGTGAAGAGATCGACTTTAGCTCAGGTCATGATCTCGTGGCTCGTGGGTTTGAGCCCCGGTTTGGGCTCTGTGCTGAGAGCTCAGAGCCTGGAGTCTGCTTCAGATTTTGTCTCCCTCTCTCTCTGCCCCTCCTCCACTTGTGTTCTCTCTCTCTCTCTAAAAACCAAAACCAAAACACAAAAACAAAAACCAAAAAACAAAAACAAAAGCAGATCCTGAAAGCACCTGAAGGAAGTAATAAAAGATGGAGAAGTTGTCTCCTTGGTCATCACCACACACAAAGTTAACCATGGGTTTGAACAACATAATTCTTTAGAAACCTCTAGCACAGATTCTCCTTCAGAACAACACTAAAACCTTAAATGTTTTTCTTAGATAATAATAGTAGCTGCCATTTACTGAGCAACTATTATACACCAGGCAAGACTCTATATACACTACCTCATTTACCCCAGTTCTAGTACCATCTCCATTCTGCAATTGCTAAAAAAAGTTCACAGTCCTGGTAATTTACACAGATTCAAACAGCTAATATTCTGGAGCCAGAATTAGAATAAGACTTCATCAATTGCTACAGTCCATCTGTTTTACACTCTGCCATTAAGTTTCAAATTATATTCTAAGAGAGCCTAAATATCCTCTCAAGATGCTCTACACTGTTGAGGGGCTTGGGGATGGGTGGGAGAAAAGGAGAGAGAGAGAGAGAGAGGCCACAAAGTCATGTCTATCCCTATCCAAGTCTTGTCTGTCCCACTAAACCCTCCTGTCCCTTTCCCCGGTTTAACCTCAGAAAACACTCTTTTAAGTGTTTAAAGTACTGGGATTCCACATACAATTTCTTTCTTTTTTTTTATGAATCAGTTTTTAAAAAGTTCAAAAACCATTGTACTAGATAGGGTCCACTTTCTCCAATGTCTTTCTGACACCATCCTAGCAATAGCCTTTGTCTATTTATAATGAAATGACATTTACATGTTAATTTATCCCACAATTGAAGAATGATTAATTTAAAAAATCATTGTACGTCTTTAACTACAGTGTCTTAGTTACAGATCTGGAAATGCCCTGGTAGAAATTGATTATTCATAAGCATGTGAGGCTGATTCATCAGAAATTAAAAAAAGATGTCTGGGACACTGCTTCTTGCAAAAAATGAATTAGGTTTTGACAAGATGATCATTTGATGTGTGATGGACCTTGGCTGAACAAAATATATTCCCTTTCACTTTCTTCCAGAAGGACCATTCTCTCAATCGGAGGTAATGGGATTGACTTTCAAAGAGGGGTTTGTTCACATTTTTTCTCTCATTTTTTAATGACCTAGAGGATTTATAGTCTCATATTTTTTCTATTAGGTATAACTGCCTGGAAGCCTGAACAGAAATAAGTTTCAATTCATTTTTTACTTCTTACAGTATTCTTTTAAAAAGAATGTAAAGACATTCCCAAAAAGATTTGTTTTGCTCGTGGTTTTCCTGGAGGTTTCCCTTTGTGTGTTTGTATGTTCACATAGTCTCATACATAGGCCAAGAGGTATCTGTGTGTACAGGGGTCAACAGGGAGGTAGTATTCTCCAAATATCTTAGACTGTAATACCTTGGAACAAAGAACATTGGAAGCCCCTTGGTGCAAGAGGAAGCTGCCCTTGGGCAATCTATTTGTTCAATCCACTCACCAAATAGCAATCAACAATATTAATCAAGTATCTATTATGAGTAACCAGAGAAGGGATTCAGAAATGTTCAGATAGGGATTGAATAACTGATTGGCAAAAAGATTATAAAACAAAAATCAGAGTTTTAGAAATTAAGAGTCCCTTTTATCTTGTCATTTCATTCTTGTGACTTATAGGTTTCGATCCAGAGTGATAATGAACTATTTAGCTCATGGTTATGGCTGGATGTCTCAGTTTGCTAAGAATGACTCTGGTTCTTGTATGGAGAACAGATCATTGCTTAGAGCAGAAAGTTGCCAAAGGGGTTGAGGGGCACTGTGAGATGTTTGGTCATAAAATGAAAATGAGAAAATACACTCAGGGAGACAAGGATATTATTTTATAATCCCTGGCAGAACTGGCATGCTTATTTATAGTGAAGTGGATATTTTCTTTCTTGGTTATTTCCACTGACCTTTAGGGGAAAGAGAAAAGGAAAATGGTAATGCCCTGGTGAAGAAAGAAAAGTTCATTGGGGAAGGCAAGCCCCAATACCTGGGAGAATCATAAAAGGGATTCCTTTAACAGGCATCCCAGAAGCACTTAAGTCAGTGTGCAGAAAGCTTGTCCAGGCCCAAGGAAGCTGCAAGCAAAGAACCCAGAGAACTAAGAGAACTTGAACATGGAAAAAGATATTCTCTTCTGCAAATTGCACTTTTGTATATGATAAGTTAAATCTGGTTGCAAGAGTGGAGTAATTGGCTCACTGAAGGCTGTGTATTCCCAAGTGTGGGGATAGGAGGTATTCAACACCAAGCAAAGGAGGATACACTCCCAAAATAACCAGGGAAAGCCCTGTCTCTTGTCTCTTTGATTGAGGCTTACTACATAATTGAAATAACATTAGTTACCAATGCCAGTGAATGAGTATACACTAATGAGGTATCCAGTGGGCACAGCACACAAGTTTCTCTCTTTTCATTGTGAACTGTCATACCATCGCATTTGAACCTCAGTACAACCTCATGAAGAAGAGAAAATTAAGGTTCCTAAGGGTACATTAACTTGCTCAAGGTCACACATTTAAAAAACATTTTTTTAATGTTTATTCATTGTGGAGAGAGACAAAGAGAGAGAGCACAAGTGGGGGGTGAGCAAAGAGAGAGGAGGACACAGAATCTGAAGCAGGTTCCAGGCTCTGAGCTGTCAGCACAGAGCCCGATGTGGGGCTCAAACCCATAATCATGAGCCAAAAGTCAGATTCTTAACCGACTGAGCCACCCAGGTGCCCAAACCCAATACTTTTCAAACTTTATCTAAACACCCCTTAAATAGGAAATTGGGAAGATATAGGAAAGTTTATGGTGACAGCTAAATTCATGGTAGAAACAAAAATATGTTACAGGATTTCTTTCCGTTTGCTTTACAATGGTTTTGTTCTAATGTTCTAAGAAAACATTCACTCATTTATCCAGGGGTAAGAAAAATAGATCCTATTGTTCAGTGCTAACTTATTTAAAGTTTTATTTAAAAAAATAAGATCAATAAACACTACTTATAATGAATATTTGACTTTCAGATAATTTTTTGTGACTTAACCCTGGATAGAGAATCAATTTTTCCCCTGAGAAAAGAGAAAAAAAAACCAAACCAGCCAAATTAATCAAGAACTAATAGCAACTTAATTTAATGCATTTTCCATTAGAGTATAAAAAACACTCAAATTTCCCACTTTTAAATTTAAATGCAGAGAACAGAACATTCTTTCATAAGAACAAATAATATTATATACTTCAGTTCCTATGAAAGCTGAACGTTATGAAGTATAAGATGTTGTAAGAAAAATATTTGAAGAAGGGCAGAGCTGTCTAAGAGACACTGTCTCTGACAAGTTGTGAGCAGGCTGTGATTTCTGGGTTATTTAGCTGTATGAGCCTGCGCAAACTATAGAGAATTAGAAACTACAGAAAATAGAGGTTTTCTACTCTGAGATCATCATATTACTGATGAAAAAATGAAGTCTCACCAAGAGTAGATGACTTGCTGATCATCAAACAAATAGTAGAGAATTAGGACTGTTGTGGGCTTCACTCAATTAATTTCTAGGTGCCTCAGCTTCCTAATCTGTAAAATGAAGGAATATGAATAAGAAGTGACCTATCATGGAAGGAACACTTGAAGATTGATATCCTGGATTTGAGCTCCCTTCTCCAATATCCACCCACTGACTTTAGGCAAGTCTATATCTCTTGTTCAGTTTTCTCAAATTCTAAATTTGAAATTACAATTCTGTCCAAACTTTATCACAGAGGTGTTGAGAGAAATTAAGACAATGTATAGGCAAGTACTTTAAAAACAATGAAACATTTCAAGGGAGCAAAGGAATTACAATAATGGTGATAATGATAGTGATGGTAATTAAATCCTTTTGCTCTCAAATTCTAGTTGAAAGGGAGAGCTTGCATTTGGAAGAAGTGGAAAGGGTTATATTGGTAGAATGAGGGCCAAATTAAGAAGACTCATAAATGACAAGTGTGAGTTTAGATGGCTTTTAAAAGATAGAGTGCGATTGGTAGGATTGCCAAATAAAATAAAGAACGTTCAGTTAAATTTGTTTACATTTTTTAATGTATATTTATTTTTGAGAGACAGTGAGCACATGAGCAAGGAATCTGAATTCACACAGAATCCGGAGCAGGCTTGAGGCTCTGAGCTGTCAGCACAGAGCCCAACATGGAGCTCAAACCCACAAACCATGAGATTATGACCTGAGCTGAAGTTGAATGCTTAACCAACTGAGCCACCCAGGCACCTGCCCCTCCCCCATATTTCTACAACAGTTCTGAACCACTGCTTTCATACATCACTTGCTACCCTTCACAGAAATTCCTCAATTGTTAGGGATACCTTATTTAGTAAAAAGATATTGAAGATGCCCAATCAAATTTAAATTTCAGATAAACAACAGATACTTTTTTAGTATAAATATGTCCCAGGCAATATTTGGGACATATTTATACTCACAAATTTTCTCTGGGTTATCTGAAGTTCAAATTTAATTGAACAGGGGTGCCTGCTTCAGATTCTGTGTCTCCCTCTCTTTCTGCCCCTGTCCTACTCATGCTCTCTCTCAAAAATAAATAAACCTTAAAAAATTTAAAAAGAGGTAATATGGAGATCAGGAATGAGTGAAAACAAAGAGACTGTCTTGGTGTGAGTTTCCTTAAACACAGAGACTATGAAAGGAATTTATACAGGAGGCGAGGCTATAGTAGGGTCCTCTCCCTAAGGAAAGAAAAAAAAACCTGGAGGCAGCCTGGCTATAGCTTACTTGACAACATCCCTCACGACCTTGTAACATGAGACCACTTAATCAGACTACATGTTTGTGTGTTACCATACAGGAGACAAAGAGGTAAAAAATATATTAAAAACAACTATGCCACAAGGCATTCGGGGCTCAGTTCTTTGGATACAAACCCAAATGAGGGGTGCTGGCAGCAATAAAGTTGCTTCCTGCAAAGAAAAGTCTGGTGTCATGACTCTCTGTGTGAGAATCCTGCTACAAGGCCAGGAAACTTGGTAAGGAAGAGAGTAAAATGAGAATCACTCTAAGGGTGTATTATAGAAGTCTTTGCTGAAGGCCATGGCAGGGAGCTAGATTCCACTGGTTTCAATGAAAAGCCTATACAATGCCTCCTAGGAGGGAGGCTAGGGCATTTGTCCATTAGCTTCTAGTTCCTACTGATTAAGGGTTGTCCCTGTGGGGTGAAAGGGATCAGAATACAGTACCACAAAATAGGGATAAGGATAGCAAAAGGATTATTTTGAGCTGAAGACAACTGAAAAACAGCAGACACAGAAAAAAGCTCTCTACCCTCCCCCATTTGCCCTAAAACAGGGCATAAATTTCCCTTTGTGAAGGTGTTCCCCTTCCCCTCTCTCAACAGGAGGTGCAGAACTATTCTTAATCACTGCAGATGACTCCAGACTCTTATCATTCCAATGAGGACACCAAAAGGAATTTGTATAATAAACCTTATTAAAGAACTCTTATCTTGCATTAATTTCCCCCATATATTTACCTTCCCACAGTTTACTGCCCTTAAAAACTCAAAATCCTTTTATTTATTTATTTATTTATTTATTTATTTATTTATTTATTTATTTAAAGAGAGAGTGTGCACCTGTGCAAGTAGGGAAGGGGCAGAGAAAGAGGGAGAGAGAAAATCCCAAACAGGCTCCTCACTGTCAGTGCAGAGCCCGATGTAGAGCTTGATCTCATGAACTGTAAGATCATGACCAGAGTTGGATGCTCAACCGACTGAGTCACCCAGGTGCCCCTCAAAACCCTTTTCCTTTGTCACTTCTCTAAATTTATGTCCCTGTGTTAAAATTGTATGTAAGTCTCCAGGTCTCATTGCCTCTTTGAAGTTTTCACTTCCTTCTCTGTAAGACTCCCGTAACATGTAGAAATATTAATATTAAACAAAAATTGTATGTCTTTCCTCTCATAAAATTGTCTTTTGTCCATTTAATTTGCAGGGCCCCAGATACTAAACTAAAAGGGTAGAGAAAAAAGGTTTTTTCACTCCTACACATCTGGGCTGCATACACCCTTGGAATGAACAATTTCCAAAAGCTTCAGAACAATGTTCAAAAGCTTCAGAACAACATAGAGGCAATTAGGTATGGAGAAGTTCAGGGCACCTGAGGTGGGATGCGTTGACAGTAGTCTGATCTTACGCTAACTAACCAGCACAGCTGCAGCTGAAATAAGAAAAGAATAGAGGGAATGTGATGCAGCACATCCAGAACATCTACGAAGAGGCCACTGATGCAGTGCAGAAGTGACAAAGTCTTGGACTAGGATAACTTATTCATTTGTTCCAAAAACACTTACTGAGTACCTAGTGTATGGTAAGTGTTCTAAACAATAGGAATCCAAAGAATCATACAGTTCCTGCTTTCAAAGAATTTTCAGTCTAGTAGGGTAAAAAAGTAAAAATAAATAGAGTAATTAGAATTTAGTGTGCTAAGTATTATCACAGAGGTATATTTAAGTTTTATCAAAATAAGAACAAGTGCCCAGAAAAAGATAGTGAAGAACAGAAATAGATTTTAAAGACTAATCAGTCAAATAAGGTAAATGAGTAACTCTCCCTTGTCTTTTATATCCAGCCTCCAAATGTGAATCCAAGATTTTGAATGAGAGTGACTGAGAAATGATAGAATCAATGGAACTAGAAAGTTAGAAGGACGAGCTTGTTTTACGATCAGTGACAATGAAGTATTTCTAGACTGTATTAAGTTGGAAGTGGTTAGTAGCCGAAAAACATATGTAGGACATCCTTTAAAATGAAGTGCCAATGTCTGATTTAAAGGCCAAGGCTGGAAATCATCTGAGAATTTGGTAGGCTTAGAGGACACTGAGAGCCATGGGCAGGGCATGCTCAATAATTAAAATATTAATGAGAGAATCAAGTCAGTACCAAGGATGGTGCCTCAGAGAACATCTGTGAATAGAGATCAAGAGAAAGAGATGATATAGGGGCTGAGACAGAGTCAGGTATGTGGCAAGCCAAGGTAGAGTTTCAAGAGGGGGATTGGGCAGCAAGGAAGTCATACAATGTTAATTGGTCATTCAGTAAACACCAAACTGATATGATTGCATTGACCATGAATGGACAATAGCTTAGTTGAGACGTATGAATATTTATGGGCAATCAACTCTTAGCCTTTGGAAATGAAGCAGAAGGAAGTTAAATGAAAGCAAATATGACCAAAAAATCAACTCTTAGCCTTTGGAAATGAAGCAGAAGGAAGTTAAATGAAAGCAAAAACACATGACTGCTATCACTAGCATAAGCCATAGCCTACCAGAAGTTAAGGAGGTCCAGTGAGTCTCAGGCACATATTTTTTTTCCAGGCCTGGGACAGGTATCCATTCTTTGAATGACCCCAGGAACCATGTGTGGTGAGCATTTTCCTGCATCATCCTGACCCCCCTTATATGAAAAACTTCTTGCCCCAGCTACTAAGGAACACTAATTGCCGAAAGCTTTCAATTGCCCCCTCAGGGACAGCCTTAACTGTATAGAGTCTCTAGGCTCCTGGTTACAGTCTTCTGAGGGGGCATGCATTCCAATGACTAATGGAAATGGAGGTATAAAGACCTGGCTATCTAAGCCTAACTAGGATCTCTCCATGAAGTCACCCATGACTGTTATTGCCTACTTCACAGCTTTACTTTGCCCAGTTCTGTTTCTTTTCACAAGATACTGCTTAAGAAACTTGCTGTGAAATGAACTCCAACTCAGAATCTGCTTCTATGGGAAACCACCCTGCGGCAATCTAGCTTTTTCAGTTAAGGGCTTGCAAGTAATAGACAACTCCATTTCAACTGATTTAAACAATATGGTTATCTCACGTAACCTGAAGTCCTGAGGTGGGGTTGTTCCAGTTAGTTAATCCAGTAACTCACAACAACTTTCAATCCTTAAAGTTTTTCTCTTTCTGCTCTGTCATTCTCAGTATGGTGGCTATGTACCTCAGGCTAGCATTCCTTACAGTCGCACGATGGCATCACATATGTGTGTAAAAATGCCCTGAAAATAGAAGAAGACTGATACTTCCCAGGTGAATATTTTTTAAGAGCAAGATACTCTTTTTTAGAAGCCCTGTGGCTGACCTCCCCTCAGTCACTGGCAGAACCAGGGCTCACATCTCCCTCCAAAATAATCATCTACAGGGAAATGGGATGACCAGGACTTGCAGAAACCAAAAAAAATTGCTCCTGAATCTTCTGAGGGATGGACACATCCCTGAAAAAAACCAGTGTTACTACATTGCCACATCCTTAGGATGTGTTTATTCAGCATTTTCCCTCCAAGTAACTAATTTTACATAACTTAAAATCTAGGTTAGGTAGCTGGAGGGAAATATTATTTTTATATAAAGCACCTGGATGGGCCTTCTGTGAACCTTCTTCCAAGGACAAGGAAATGACTTTTTTTTTTTTTTTGACCAGGGGTGAGATATGTGGTAGTGTTTTCTAACCATCGGTGAGCTTTCTATGGATTAGATACACATGCAATTTCACCGGGGCTTGAGTTCAGTGAAAAGCAGTAGCACCTGACATGCTGCACCAATTTTAGAGAATTTGAAAGGAAGAGTTAAGAAGCACATCTTCAAATAAGCCAGTCAAAATAAGACAAATACTAAATGATTGTGATTACATGAGATACCTAGAATAGTCAAACTTATAAAGAAGAAATAGAATAGTGGTTGTCAGGGTTTGGGGGATGCAGGGAACAGGAATTTATTGTTTAATGAGTATAGTTTTAGTTTTGGAAGAAGAAAAAAGTTCTGGAGATGCACTATGTTGATGGTTGCACAACCATGTGAATGTACTTAACATCACTGAACCGTATACTTAAAAATGGTTAAAATGGTAAATTTTATCTTATGTGTATTTTACCACAATTTTTAAAAAAGGAGCATATTTCCAGAGAACACCTGTCAGAAGAAAACCCAATAGCTGAGGTCTAGAAAAAATGTGTCTTACTAGAAAAAGCCTTACTCACTGGACCTGCTTTAGCTTATAAATACCTATTGTAAGCATATTTTATTGTGTTATATCTGTAAAAAGGCTTTGAGGATTTTAAATGATTGTGGCTGTTAGCTCATCATGTAGTAAAATTAATTCTAAACAGAGGTTTGATTTAAAATGGAAAACCCGACGGAATCCACCAAAAGCCTACTAGAACTGATCCATGATTTCAGCAAAGTTGCAGGGTACAAAATCAATGTACAGAAATCGGTGGCATTTCTATACACCAACAATGAAGCAGCAGAAAGAGAAATAAAGAAGCTAATCCCTTTCACAATTGCACCAAAAACCATAAAATACTTAGGAATAAACCTAACCAAAGATGTGAAAGACCTCTACACTGAAAACTATAAAAAACTTATGAAGGAAATTGAGGAAGACACAAGGAAATGGAAAAACATCCCATGCTCATGGATTGGAAGAATAAATATCGTTAAAATGGCAATACTACCCAAAGCAATCTACACATTCAATGCAATCCCAATCAAAATTGCACCAGCATTCTTCTCAAAGCTAGAGCAAACAATCCTAAAATTTGTATGGAACCACAAAAGACCTCGAATAGCCAAAATAATACTGAAGAATAAAACCAAGGCGGGAGGCATCACAATCCCAGACTTTAACCTCTACTACAAAGCGGTGGTCATCAAGACTGTATGGTATTGGCACAAAAACAGACACATAGACCAATGGAATAGAATAGAAAACTCAGAAATGGACCCGCAAGTATGTGGCCAACTAATCTTTGACAAAGCGGGAAAATGTATCCATTGGAAAAAAGACAGCCTCTTTAACAAATGGTGCTGGGAGAATTGGACAGCAACATGCAAAAGAATGAAACTAGACCACTTTCTTACACCACTCACAAAAATAAATTCTAAATGGATAAAAGATCTGAATGTGAGACAGGAAACCGTCAAAATCCTAGAGGAGAAAGCAGGAAAAAGCCTCTTTGACCTAAGACGCACCAATTTCTTACTCGACACGTCTCCAAAGGCAAGGGAATTAAAAGCAAAGATGAACTATTGGGACTTCATCAAGATAAAAAGCTTCTGCACAGCAAAAGAAACAACCAACAAAACGAATAGGCAACCAACGGAATGGGAAAAGATCATCGCAAATGACATATCGGATAAAGGACTAATATCTAAAGTCTATAAAGAACTTACCAAACTCCACACCCGAAAAACAAACAACCCAGTGAAGAAATGGGCGGAAGATATGAATAGACACTTCTCCAAAGAGGACATTCAGATGGCAAATAGACACTTGAAACGATGCTCAATGTCACTCATCATCAGGGAAACACAAATCAAAACCACACTGCGATACCACCTCACACCAGTCAGAGTGGCTAAAATGAACAAATCAGGAAACTATAGATGCTGGCGAGGATATGGAGAAGTAGGCACCCTCCTACACTGTTGGTGGGAATGCAAACTGGTGCAGCCACTCTGGAAAACGGTGTGGAGATTCCTCAAAAAAATGAAAATAGAGCTACCCTATGATTCAGTAATAGCACTGCTAGGAATCTACCCAAGAGACACAGGATTGCTGATGCATAGGAGCACGTGTACCCCAATGTTCATAGCAGCACTTTCGACAATAGCCAAAACATGGAAAGAGACCAAGGGCCCATCAACTGACGAGTGGATAAAGAAGTTATGGTACTTATATACAATGGACTACTACGTGGCAGTGAGAAAAAATGAAATCTGGCCATGTGTAGCAACATGGATGGAACTGGAGGGTATTATGTTAAGTGAAATAAGTCAGTCAGAAAAAGACAGATACCATATGTTTCCACGAATAGGTGGACTTGGTGAGACTAAGCAAAAACCAGGGGGAGGGGAAGAGGGGAAAGAAAAAAAAGACACAGAGAGGGAGGGAGATAAAACATAAGAGACTCTCAAAGACTAAGAACAAACTGAGGGTGAGGGGGATGAGGGAGGGGGGAGAGGGGGTGATGGGCATTAAAAAGGGCACATGTTGGGTGTTATATGTAAACCAATTTGAAAATAAACTATTATAAAATTAAAAAAAATAAAAATAAATGTTTAAGTACTTTAATAAGGGAGAATCTTTGTGCTACAAAAAAAATAAAAAATATAAAATGGTTAATTATTCCTAAATAAAGTCCCATTATTTTAATAATGGGCTCCAACCATCCTATTCAGAAGACAAGATGAGTGGCTACTTATTTAAATCTTATTTATGTCCACATTCATGTTATTTTCTGAATTAGGTAAAAAAAATAAACTGTTTTGAGGCAGAAAATGATCAAAATTGGATGAACATACTAATGTATTTTAATAGCTTGACTGGGAATTTCAGAAATCTCATCCCTAACCAAACTATGTCACTATAAATAAATTTCAGTTTATCTCCTGCTCAGAAAAAAATATCCCACAGAAATATTTTTAGTTACTTAAAGCCAAAAAGGGATGTCCATCTATTGATGTAGAGGAATTTTTTTTGCACTACAGAGAGGCTGTGTTAGATAATTTCTAAAGGCTTTTTCAACTCCATGATTCTGTGATATGATGAATCTTTGAAAATGACTCTCAGAAAGGGAGTGACATCAGCAAAATGGCAGTATAGGAATTTCCAGTGCCCATCCCCTCCCAGAAACATCAATTTAAGCAATTACCCACACCCAAAAGTACCTTCACAAAAGCTAAGCATTCCAGGTGAGGGATTAATGCACCTAAGTGAAGCAAAGACAAAAAAGACACATTGAAGAGAGAAGAAGAGATAGATTCCCATTATCCTATCACCCCTCTCCCAAGCCCAGGCAGCCCAGCATAGAAATACCCTCCTATGGGAGAAGAGTATAATAAATACCCAGGTTCAACACAGACCTCAGCACCAAACCAGCCCCCATAGACCCATAGACCAGCTCCTTCAAACTGAGGTTTCCATCTGGCCTCCATGGGTACAGCCTCCAGACTGGCTACTATGAAACCAGTTCTCCTGGATTGGCCCCCAGGGACCAAGATACTGGGCCTACCTCAGTGGTCTCCAAGGCCCGGTTGGCTCCTTTGGACCCAAGATCCAGATCTACCCACACAGATCCAGATCTGAATCTGATCACTGCACACTCAGGTGTCAGGTGAACCAGTGAACCCAGTTTCAGGCCCCTCACCTGCTAACACAGGAACCAGAATGGCACCTGTGTATCCAAGTATCAGGCCTGCTCATCTGCTGACCCAGGTACTAGATCTGCCCACCCAAGAAAGCCAGCAGCAAGCCCACCCACAGACACCGCCAGATGATTCACACAGAATCTCTGAACGGGCTGCCTGGGGAAGGACTTTGCCTGTTGAAGCCAGTGCATAAAAACTGGAAGAGGTGCCTACTTCTTCAAATGTGCAGATATCAATACAAGGTCACAAATTGTTGTGAATAATCAAGGAAATGTGACACCATCAAAGGAAACAAACTCCAATGACTGATCCTAAAGAAATGGAGATCTATGAACTGACAAATAATTCAGAATAATCCTTTTAAAGAAATTCAGTGGACTACAAGAACGCACAGATATACAACCAAATGAAATTGGGAAAACAATGCCTATACAAAATGAGAAGTTCAAAAAAAGAAATAGAAACCATTAAAACAAACCAAACGGAAATCCTAGAGTTGAAGAATATAACGACCCCTATCTTAACATCACTCACAAAAATTAATTTGAAATGGATTAAAACATTAAATGTAAGACCTTAAATTATAAAAGTACTAGAAGAAAACATATAGAAAAAACTTCTTGACATTGGTCTTGGCAATGATTTATTGTACATAACACCAAGAGCATAAGCAAAAAAAGCAAAAATCAACAAATGGGACTATGTCAAAGTAAAAAGCTTCTTTATAGCAAAAGAAGCAATCAACAAAATGATGAGGCAACCTATGGAATGGGAGAAAACATTTGCAAACGATTTGTCTTATAAGGGGTTAATATCTAAAATATATATAAGAAACTCAATGTATGTATTGAGCATACAACTCAATAGCAAAAAACAAATTAAAAAATGGGAAGAAGACTTGAATAGACATTTTTCCAAAGAAGACATACATATGGCCAACAGATACATGGAAATATGCTCAATATCAGTCATCATCAAGGAAATGTCAATCAAAACCACAATGAGATATCGCCTCACACCTGTTAGAATGGTTATCATCAAAAAAGTCAAGGGATAACAAGTGTTGGCAAGGAAGAGGAGAAAAGGGAACCCTTGTACACTCTTGGTAAGAATGCGCATAGGTGCAGCCACTATGGAAAACAGTATGGCAGTTCTTTAAAAAATTGAAAAATAAAACTACCCTATGATCCAGCAATTACACTCCTAGTTATATACTGAAAGGAAATGAAAACACTATGTTGAAGTGATATTTGCTCTTGCATTTCTTGTAATAGCCAAGACATGGAAACAACCAATGTGTCCATTGATGGATGAATGTATAAAAATGTTTTGTATACATATAGAATGGAATATTATTCAGTCATATAAAAGAAGGCAATCATGCCATTTGTGACAACATGGATGGACATTAAGGTTATTGTGCTAAATGAAATAAGTCAGATAGAGAAACACAAATACTGTATGATCTTTTATGTGGAATCTAAAAAATATTAAAAAAAAAACCAAGCTCATTGACAAAGAGATGAGATTTGTGGTTAGCAAAGGTAGGGGGGAGGGAAGGGAGAATTTGGATATAGGTAGTCAAAAGGTAGAAAACTTTCAGTTATAAGTACTACAGATTTAATGTACAACATGGTAACTATAGCAACAGTGCTGTAGGATATATTTGGAAGTTGTTAAGAGAGTTAAACCCAAGAATACTACTCACAAGGAAAACACTCTTTTTTCTCTTTTTTCTATCTATATGAGATAATGGATTTTAACTAAATTTGTTCTGGTAATCATTTCATAATATATGTAAGTCAAATCATTATGTTGTATACCTTAAACTTATACAGTACTATATGTATATTATATCACAGTAAAACGGGAGAAAAAATAGAACTACCATATGACCCAACAACTTCACTTCTGGGTATATATTCAATGGAAGTGAATTCACTAATCTCAAAGAGATACCTGCACCCCTATGTTCATTGTGGCATTATTCATAATACCTAAGACATGGAAAAAAACAAGAAATCCTGCCTTTCACAACAACATAGATTGACCTCGAGGGCATTATGGTAAGTGAAATAATTCATACAAGGAACAACAAATACCGTGTGCTCTCAATTATGTATGGAATCTAAAATAGCTGAACTCTTAGAGAGTAGAATGGTGGTTGTCAGGAGTGGAGGCATGGGGTAAATATTGGAAATGTTGGTCAAATGCTATAAACCTCCAGCTATGATATGAATAAGTTCTGGGGAACTAATGTATAGTTTGGTGACTATAATTAACAATACCGCATTATCTACTTGAATGTTGTTAATAGAGTAGATTTTAAAAGTTATCACTACAAAAAATGGTAATTATGTGAGGTGATAGAGGTAAATCAAATTGTCACATTACAGATCTTAAACTTACATATGTTATATGTCAATAATACCTCAGTAAACCTGGAGGAAAAGAAAAATAAAAAGAAAAGAGAAAGTAAAAATGAGTAATAGGCTGGTAAATATTTTTTTTTAATTTAAAATAGTTTATTTTCAAATTGGTTTACATAAAACACCCAGTGTTCATCCCAACATGTGCCCTTTTTTAATGCCCATCACCCCCTCTCCCCCCCCCATCTCCCTCACCCTCAGTTTGTTCTTAGTCTTTGAGAGTCTCTTATGTTTTATCTCCCTCCCTCTCTGTGTCTTTTTTTTCTTTCCCCTCTTCCCCTCCCCCTGGTTTTTGCTTAGTCTCACCAAGTCCACCTATTCGTGGAAACATATGGTATCTGTCTTTTTCTGACTGACTTATTTCACTTAACATAATACCCTCCAGTTCCATCCATGTTGCTACGCATGGCCAGATTTCATTTTTTCTCATTGCCACATAGTAGTCCATTGTATATATGTACCACATCTTCTTTATCCACTCGTCAGTTGATGGGCACTTAGTTTCTTTCCATGTTTTGGCTATTGTCGAAAGTGCTGCTATGAACATTGGGGTACACGTGCTCCTATGCATCAGCAATCCTGTGTCTCTTGGGTAGATTCCTAGCAGGGCTATTGCTGGATCATAGGGTAGCTCTATTTTCATTTTTTTGAGGAACCTCCACACCGTTTTCCAGAGTGGCTGCACCAGTTTGCATTCCCACCAACAATGTAGGAGGGTGCCTACTTCTCCACATCCTCGCCAGCATCTATAGTTTCCTGATTTGTTCATTTTAGCCACTCTGACTGGTGTGAGGTGGTATCCCAGTGTGGTTTTGATTTGTGTTTCCCTGATGATGAGTGACATTGAGCATCGTTTCAAGTGTCTATTTGCCATCTGAATGTCCTCTTTGGAGAAGTGTCTATTCATATCTTCCGCCCATTTCTTCACTGGGTTGTTTGTTTTTCGGGTGTGGAGTTTGGTAAGTTCTTTATAGACTTTAGATATTAGTCCTTTATCCGATATGTCATTTGCGATGATCTTTTCCCATTCGGTTGGTTGCCTGTTCGTTTTGTTGGTTGTTTCTTTTGCTGTGCAGAAGCTTTTTATCTTGATGAGGTCCCAATAGTTCATCTTTGCTTTTAATTCCCTTGCCTTTGGAGACGTGTCAAGTAAGAAATTGGTGCGTCTTAGGTCAAAGAGGCTTTTTCCTGCTTTTTCCTCTAGGATTTTGACGGTTTCCTGTCTCACATTCAGATCTTTTATCCATTTAGAATTTATTTTTGTGAGTGGTGTAAGAAAGTGGTCTAGTTTCATTCTTTTGCAAGTTGCTGTCCAATTCTCCCAGCACCATTTATTAAAGAGGCTGTCTTTTTTCCATTGAATACATTTTCCCGCTTTATCAAAGATTAGTTGGCCACATACTTGCGGGTCCATTTCTGAGTTTTCTATTCTATTCCATTGGTCTATGTGTCTGTTTTTGTGCCAATACCATACAGTCTTGATGACCACCGCTTTGTAGTAGAGGTTAAAGTCTGGGATTGTGATGCCTCCCGCCTTGGTTTTATTCTTCAGTATTATTTTGGCTATTCGAGGTCTTTTGTGGTTCCATACAAATTTTAGGATTGTTTGCTCTAGCTTTGAGAAGAATGCTGGTGCAATTTTGATTGGGATTGCATTGAATGTGTAGATTGCTTTGGGTAGTATTGCCATTTTAACGATATTTATTCTTCCAATCCATGAGCATGGGATGTTTTTCCATTTCCTTGTGTCTTCCTCAATTTCGTTCATAAGTTTTTTATAGTTTTCAGTGTAGAGGTCTTTCACATATTTGGTTAGGTTTATTCCTAGGTATTTTATGGTTTTTGGTGCAATTGTGAAAGGGATTAGCTTCTTTATTTCTCTTTCTGCTGCTTCATTGTTGGTGTATAGAAATGCCACCGATTTCTGTACATTGATTTTGTATCCTGCAACTTTGCTGAAATCACGGATCAGTTCTAGTAGGCTTTTGGTAGATTCCGTCGGGTTTTCCATGTAAAGTATCATGTCATCTGCAAAAAGTAAAAGTTTGACTTCCTCCTTGCCAATCTTGATGCCTTTTATTTTGTTTTGTTGTCTGATTGCTGATGCTAAGACTTCCAACACTATGTTAAATAGCAGTGGCGAGAGTGGACACCCCTGTCGTGTTCCTTGTCTCAGGGAGAAGGCTTTCAGTTTTACCCCATTGAGGATGATATTAGCTGTGGGCTTTTCATATATGGCTTTTATGATGTTTAAGTATGTTCCTTCTATCCCGACTTTCTCGAGAGTTTTTATTAAGAAAGGGTGCTGTATTTTGTCAAATGCTTTTTCTGCATCTATTGACAGGATCATATGGTTCTTATCTTTTCTTTTGTTGATGTGATGTATCACGTTGATTGATTTGCAAATATTGAACCAGCCCTGCAACCCAGGGATGAATTCTACTTGATCATGGTGGATAATTCTCTTTATGTGTTGTTGGATTCGATTTGCTAGTATCTTATTGAACATTTTTGCATCCATATTCATCAGGGATATTGGCCTGTAATTCTCCTTCTTTGCTGGATCTCTATCTGGTTTGGGAATCAAAGTGATGCTGGCTTCATAGAATGAGTCCGGGAGTTTTCCTTCCGTTTCAATTTTTTGGAACAGCTTGAGGAGGATAGGAATTAATTCTGTTTTAAATGTCTGGTAAAATTCCGCAGGAAAGCCGTCTGGTCCAGGGCTTTTATTTGCTGGGAGATTTTTGATAACTGATTCTATTTCTTCACTAGTTATGGGTCTGTTCAAATTTTCTATTTCTTCCCGTTTGAGTTTTGGTAGCATGTGGCTATTTAGGAAGCTGTCCATTTCTTCCAGATTGCCAAGTTTGGTGGCATATAATTTTTCATAGTATTCTCTGATGATTGTTTGTATCTCTGAGGGATTGGTTGTAATTTCTCCCTTTTCATTCACGATTTTATCTATTTGAGTTCTCTCTCTTTTCTTTTTGAGAAGCCTGGCTAGAGGTTTGTCTATTTTGTTTATTTGTTCAAAGAACCAGCTTTTGGTTTCATTGATCTGTTCCACTAACTTTTCTGTCTCCATATGGTTAATTTGTGCTCTGGTCTTAGTTATTTCTCTCTTTCTGCTGGGCTTGGGTTGTTTTATTTGTTCTGCTTCTAGTTCCTTTAGGTGTGCTGTTAGAATTTGTGTTATTGATTTTTCTTGTTTCTTGAGATGGGCCTGGATTGCAATATATTTCCCTCTCAGGACTGCCTTTGCTGCGTCCCAGAGCGTTTGGATTGTTGTATTTTCATTTTCATTTGTTTCCATGTATTTTTTGATTTCTTCTCTGATGGCTTGGTTGACCCAGTCATCTTTTAGTAGGTCATTTCTTAGCCGCCATGTTCTTGGATATTTTCCAGGCTTTCTCCTGTGGTTGATTTCAAGTTTCAAAGCATTGTGGTCTGACAGTGTACACGGTGTGATCTCAATTCTTTTATATTTATTCAGAGCTTCCCTGTGCCCCAGAATGTGATCTATCTTGGAAAATGTACCGTGTGAAGTTGAGAAGAACATAAATTCCTTTGCTTCTGGATGAAGGACCCTAAACATGTCTGTGAGGCCCATGTGTTCTAATGTGTCATTCAGGGCTATTGTTTCTGTGGAGATTTTCTGATTTGTGGATCTATCCAATGCTGAGAGTGGAGTGTTGAGATCCCCTACTATTAGGACATTTTTATCGATGAGGTTGCTAATGTTTGTAATTAGTTGTTTTACAAATTTGGGTGCCCCCGAATTCGGTGTGTAGATATTTACAATTGTTAGCTCTTCCTGCTGGATGGTCCCTGAGACTATTATATAATGTCCTTCTTCATCTCTTATTACATCGTTCATTTTAAAGTCTAATTTGTCTGATATAAGTGTGGCTACTCCGGCTTTCTTCTGCCTTCCAGTAGCATGGTAGATAGTTTTCCATCCCCTCACTTTCAATCTGAAGGTGTCTTCAGGTTTAAGATGAGTTTCTTGAAGACAGCAAATAGATGGGTCTTGTTTTTTAATCCATTCTGTTATCCTGTGTCTTTTGATTGGCGCATTTAGTCCATTTACATTCAGTGTTAATATTGAAAAATATGGGCTTACAGTCACTGTATTATCTGTAGGTTTCATGATTGTAAGTCTGTCCCTGGCAGTTTGTGTTCTTTGCAGGTTTGCCTTCATAGAATGCCCCTCAGGATCTCTTGCAGTGCTGGCTTATTTGTGATAAATTCTTTCAGTTTTTGTTTGTTGGGAAAAACCTTGATCTCTCCTTCTATTCTGAATGACAGGCTAGCCGGATACAGAATTCTTGGTTGCAGGTCCTTCTTGCTCATCACATTGAAGATATCCTGCCATTCCTTTCTGGCTTGCCAAGTTTCTGTAGATAAGTCTGCTACTACCCTTATAGGTCTCCCTTTGTATGTTAGGGTTCTTTTGTCCCTTGCTGCTTTCAGGATTCTCTCCCTATCTTTGTATTTTGCCAGCTTCACTATGATGTGCCGTGCAGAAGGTCTATTCAAGTTACGTCTGAGGGGAGTTCTCTGTGCCTCTTGGATTTCCATGCCCTTTTCCTTCCTCATGTTGGTGAAGTTCTCAGCAATGATTTGTTCAAGAACTCCTTCGACTCCTTTCTCTCTCTCTTCTTCCTCTGGGACTCCTATGATACGGATATTGTTTCTTTTGAGTTCATCGCTCAGCTCTCGAATTCTCCTTTCCTGTTCCTGGATCAGCTTCTCTCTCTTTTTATCTGCTTCCTCTTTTTCAATGATTTTGTCTTCTAAGGCACTAACTCTTTCCTCTACCTCTTCAATCCGTGCTGTGGCTGCTTCCAGTTTCCCCTGTATTTCTTCTAATTTCCTCTTTAATTCTTCCTGCCCGTTTTTAAGGTCCTTGAACTCTGCCGCGCGGGACCCCTTGCATTCTTCTAAGCTTTTTTCAAGGCCAGCGATTAGTTTTATGATTGTCATTCTATATTCGTGTTCTGTTATGTTGCTTATATCTGTTTTCATTAATTCTTGAGCTGTCACTGCTTCTTGTGGATTCTTTTGAGGAGAATTCTTCCGTCTCGTCATTTTGGCTGGATGTGTTTTGGGTTGTTTCTTGAAGTTGCCCTGGAAAGGAAAACAGACTGACAGACAAACAGAAAACAGAAATACTCAAACGTACTAACCAATGATACAGACAAGCGGTTCACAACAGAAAAAAGAATAACAAATGACACTCTGAGGACAATGTCCCGAAATACCAGCTACACAGTAAGGACAGGGTGTGTACTGTGCTGGTGGCAGAGCGTCTACAGAGAGAATAATGACAGTTCCGGGGGAAAGAAGGAAATGGTCTTTGCCCGGGTAGAGTGACTAAAGAGCTTAATCCAGACTGAGAGAAATCACAATAAGGACGGTTACAAGGAAAAAGGAATGAAGACAGAAATTGCTCGGGTGAGATTATGTGGCCTGGTTATTCCAGAGAGAGAATAAGGGAAGTACAGAAGGAGATGAAAAACATGCCTTTAGAGAGTGGAATAAGATTTTGTTTAAGTCAGCCAGGCCCCTGGATAGTCAGCTCAGGAGTGGGGATCAGAAAGAAGAATAACGGGGAGTGTATATTTTAAAAAGAAATGACCTGGAGTTACTGCAGGCAGCGGTCTGGACTTGGCCTCTGTAGCTCCCGCAGCGAAGTGTCACTCCTGCGCAGATGGGCGTGGTTTAGTGTAGGCGGGAGTTCTCCACTGAGGCAGGGATGGCTCTGGGAGTGACTTCCTGGGGCTGGTGCTTGTGGGCCCGTAAGACAACAATGGCGTCCCTTCCGTCCTTTGTTCCCAGTCCCAGGGCTTCCACTCGCCCCCTTGTTTGTGTCCTTACTCCTCTATGGGCACCGGCGCAGTGCGGTCCACTGGAAGGTGGGCGCCTGCCTGCTTGCCACCCCCCAACCTTCTGCAAATGTGTCAGGGTTAGAGGTGCTCCAAAGGCGACTGAGGGCACCCCCGGCAGCCGGTTGCGCTGAGGGCTCCCCGCTAGCCTGGCCGGGGCGACTTGTGCGCACTCCCCACTCAGGCGACCGCGGTAGCAGCAGTCCCAGCGTTTGATCGCACCCCACAGGGCCCTCCGCGGCGACTAGCGCCTGATCCGGGCTCCGGCGGGCAGCGGCAATGGTCCCCGGTCGCCGGCTCTCCAGGGGATGGTGGCGCGAGTGGCGCACAATCCCTGTTGAGGTGGTCCCAGCGATGCAGCGGTCCCAGCAGTTTTCCCGCTTTCCACCGGGCGCCCCACCGGCGACTAGCGCGCACTCCCCGCTCCGCCAGCAGCCGCGTGTCTGTCCCAGCGGTTTTTCGCTCTCCACGGGCGCAGCAGTGACTAGCGCGCACTCCCCGTTCCCCCGGCAGCAGCCCGCGATCCCGCGGTTGTTCGCTCAGGGGGCCGGAGGCCGCAGCGGTGCCTGGCGCGCACTCCCCGCTCCAGCGATAGCAGCGGCAGAGGTCCCGCTATTGCTCCCTCCTCACGCTGCTGGCGGCTAAGCAACTCTGGGCCGGGCGGGCTGACTGTGCCTCCGTCCGCGGTCCCGCACAAGGAGAGTTCTGCTGGGTTCTGCTGTTAGACTCAGGCTTCTCCTCCTAAGCCCTGTCTTTAGGGGCTGGATGTTGGTGGACTCCCCCTCTCTGTAGCTCTCCTTCCGATGTTGGGGACTTTCCCCGCTGTCCCCGGCTCACCTTCCCCCCAGCTCAGTTTCCCGAGTTCGTTTTGTCCGTTCTCGGTTAGACTCACGGTCTTAGGGCGTTGTCTATGTTTCTTGCGTTCCTTGTAAGCTGCTACACCTTTTCTGCCAGGTTCTTGGAGTTGAGAATATCTCTGTTTCGGTCCCTCTCAATTCAAAAAAACAAGGGAAACTTTGGTCCTCCCTACTCCTCCGCCATCTTCAGTGCCTCCCCAGGCTGGTAAATTTTTAACAAAAGGCCATTGGGAAAAAAAGATATATGAATCATCATGTTCATCAATTCTCATGGTATAAATATTCCCAGTATGGTCAATTTTATGCTACTAACATGATGTCACTGAACAAATAGTGGAAGGAAATATGTGCAAAATTGGCTCTCAAAGCTCTGGCCCTAGCACATTACCAATACATCATCCTATTTGCTTATGGATGGAGCTAACCATCTCTTGGTAATGGGCAAGATTTCTTCTAAGCTAGGTTGCCAAACAGCAGTGTGGGTAGGTTGATGGAACATTTCTATACAATAAAGTGTTATGGTTCAGTTGCTTCTATAACAGGGGATGTTATAGAGTATAGTATTCATACTATATTGATGAGGAAGTCTGTTATGGTAGGTTAAAGATAAATGAAAGGCTGAATAAAGATAGGCCTCAATGACGGAAAAATTTTGTCATCCAACCCAAAAAGTGGAATTTAACAGTCCAATATATTACATTTGCAGCTAACTTGAACAAGATCCATTATCCATGTTGTGGATATAAATCTCCATTTTTTTTCTTTTTTGTTTTTTACTTACAAACAATAATGTAAGATAGTTCATTTTTCTACCTTACATATAGACAGATTTCACTGAAAAAGAAAGCAAATATTCTACTTTTTTTAAAAAAAGAAAATGACTCTCATCAGCACTGAACAAACAGAGATATACATTTGAAGGAAATTTCAACATCACTATGGTTCATACAACAAATCAGTGTTTCCTCACATATTGTATAAATTAAGAGGCCACTATTGTGGGGTCAAATAACCCTCATAAAGTGATCTGTACTACTTATTTCCATTATCCCAATTAAACTCATAAAATCTGATAGTATGACAGAATCTCCTCAGTTAGTATTTTTGGAAGGCAAGAATGAAATAAGTGATTGGGTACTATCACAGGCAATTTCTGTAGCAGTAAAGTGAAACACATTTAGAATACTTGAAACATGATCAATATAGGTTCTATCCCCATCTATATCATTTTAGCACTCAGTGTTCCTGTCAATGGTGTCTTAATTCAAGAACATGGAATTATCTGTCTCAGAATTTCCTCTGGCCACAGGAGCATGACCAGTCCACATAAGGGGCAGGCCAGAAGTGCCAAGGAATTAACAGTCCTGGGAGCAGCAATCCACCAACAATGAATGAAAGTGGTGAATAAATACCTCAGCTTCCTTTCCTCATGTGTTGTCCTTTATACTGTCCTCCAGGGGTCCCCAGCATGTTGAGCCCCTGTTTCCTACAGCAGTAATATTAATGCTCAAAAACATACCTCTATTGTCTTCCTTCCCTTCTCTGTCTCAATTCTTCACCCCTCTACCTGTGCTTCTTGGGATCACTTACCAAATAAACTACGTGCACTGGAATTCTTTTACTAAGATCCGCTTCTAGGGAAACTTAAACTAGGATAATCAGTAAGGGAGAAATGATCTCATATGAGTCCAAGAACTGGCACTGGAATGAGACTCTGTCTCATGGCAGATGGGTTTGGCATTGGGATCTTATGATTATTCACTATGAGCTGCTACTATTACATAAAACATGTTGCTTTTCTTTATGTCTTTTCTCCTCTCCTCCAAACTAATTTTTCACCCTCTATTTTGCAGATTTTTTAACTTTGGAGCTCCTACTTATTCATAAATTTGAGTTACTCACAATGTTGACTCACTCATGACCTATCATGACCCTCCTACTTCTCTCTACTTCATGAATTTTCAGTTTCAGACTTCACTGTTAATCATAGGAGTCTAATTTCATTTTTCAATTCGAGAGAGTGAAAATCTAATATACTCAATCTTTGAGGAGAGCTAGTTACAATAGATTACTGATGAGGAGTTAAGCATCATCCAATCCAGAATACCAGATTATACTTTTTTTTTTCATAGAGTGAAAGAGGCACTGTTGATAATTAAGCCAGGACAACAGGTACAAACCAAGATTGTTCTGGGCAAATTAGGTTGTATGGTCACCTGGGCATATGACACTAATCAATTTATACTGACTTTTCTAAGATTGGTTTCTCAGTGATTGTCAAATTAGTTATGACCTTTATGTGTGTACAGGGGGTGTGTGGAGGGGGGTGACTGGCACATGATCATCCATTAAAGAAACCACTAATTTTCTAAAGGAATAAAAATAAAAATATGGTCATTGTTAAGTTATAGAACATTCGTGCTGTAGGACAATGAGAACTGTTAGGGATTACCAATGATTCTCATACCAAACTTCACCAAAATTATCCATTCTTTGATGTATTATCAGTATACATTCCAAGGCTGAAAATAGCTTGGTCATGAATTCAGCTATGGCCTATTTTGTAAAGATGTAAAGCCATTGGTAAAACATCATTCCTCAACAGAACATTTCAAATAAGTATTGATGAAGTATTGTATTCACTCAGTATTCGGATTTATTAAAATTAATGATATTGGTAGCTATTGATGTCTCAGATGGAAATTACTGGTTGGAATGTAATTGAAATTAAAACATTCAGAACTATATTCACAGGTGTTTCAGATACTATGAATAAGAAGGGAGTTCTTGATATTACAAAGGAAACAAATAGTTTCTGTCAGTATCTCACCTATCTGAAAATTAAAGAGAAGTTTGTCCAACCGTTGTTTTACATCAATGTATTACAAAAGATTTATCTTTCTAGGTTGAACTTGTAAAAATAGTTTCTAAAATTATTTCAGAAAGATTGCAGATAAGGTCTATTTCTTTCTGTGGAGTTTCACATACACAAGGTACCTAAGTTTTTTTTCTACTACAGGATAACAAAAAGATATAAGCTTTCAATATTCTCTGGGTGTGTTGATCAGTGACTAGATGAGAGAATAGTCAGGAGTCCTAGGTTCAAGTTTCATCTCAGCTACTTTTGTCTCTAAATCTGCTTGTTCATCTGAGAAATGAGCAGACTGACCTAAATCAGACTTTCCAACTGGGCCCTGCTGGTCTACAGAGTTCCATGTGTCGCATTCTTATGTGCTTCAGCTACATGAGTCTTCCTTTTGGGTCCCTGTACAAGTCACAGTCACTTCTGCCATAGGACCTTCACATGGGTTATTATCTGCATTTGAAATGCTCTTTCTTCTACATCCCACCTCCAAACACCTTGCTTCATTAATTTCTAGTCATCATTTTGATGAAGTCAAGGGTTGGTTCCTCAGGGAAACTTTGCACAATCCTCATTTTAGGTCAGATTCCTATTATTTATATGTTTATAACCACATTCCATTCCTTATTCACTCAGTTCACTAATTTGTGTGATTATTTTATTAATAAATAAATTATCCACTAGTTCTAACTCTTTAAGAATAAGTTTATCATAGATTGTATTTTCCAAAGATGGTTGCAATAATCTCATCTATCTCACATGGTTTTCTACAATGTGACCTTGTGATTTTCCCATGAAGAAGTGGAATTTAATTCCTATCTCTTTGAATTGGGGCAAGCCTATGACTACTTTGTGAATAGAATACATCAGAAGTGACACTTCATTACTTTATAGGCTAACTCATAAAAGGCAAAACAATTCCCTCCTTGTTCACTTGAATACTCGCACCTTGAACCCTGAAGCACCATGTATGAAGTCCAACTACCCTGAAGCTCCTGTACTGTAAAGAAGCCAAGTATTCCACTTGGCAGTTCTAGTCTTCATATTATTACAGCTGGATCCCAGACATATGAGTAAAAAGTCTTTGATAATTCCTATCTCTAGCCCCATCAGTTTGCCTCTAGCCATTGAGACTTCCTAGCTGAGGTCCCAGACATCAAGAAGCAAAGATAAACTACCCTTCTGGTGCTACTGTCATAATTACTGATCCACAGAATCCATGAGCATAATAAAATGTTTGCTTTAAGCTGCTAAATTTTGAGTGATTTGTTACTCAGCAAGAGGAAATGGAACAGAGGGTCATGCCTGTCTTTCTTACAGAGGTGTCCCAATTGCCAAACACAATTCAGTAATACCCAGTAGGTGCTTAATATATATTTACAGAAAGAATAAATAAATGCCCATGCCTTTAAGTTATTTTCCCAATACCTTACAGAAAGTTCTTTTCTCTCCTCTGTTATGAAGTCATATACAACCTTCAATGCCCAATCATGGAACTTTTAGTCAACAGTTTTAGTGAGTTCCGAATAAAACTCTATATAATATAACATCTCAGGAAAAGCAATGAGACAGAAAACTGTTCGGTTTTTACAAATTTTTCAATTAAGTGTTCCCTCTTCAACTATTGTAATTATTGCTGCATCTTTATTTACTAACCAGTTTTTTTTATCAGCTTATCCATCTCTTTATCCCTATCAAGGACTTAGAGGCTTTAAAATGATATTGGCAAAATCACTATCTTCATGTGCTAAGAGCAATGGGAATTTGACTTTATGTGTTGACTATATCAAAAAGAAATTAAGCTGTGGAAACTGGGAGATCCTTACTACTAATTTATTAAAGGCAAGGACCAGTGAAGATGCAGAAGGGAGCATCTGAGAAAAAGTAGAAACAGACTTGCCATGTGGACAGATAATCTTTTAAGCTGCTAGAAGGTGACACGCTTAAGGAATTATTGGTAGCCTTCCTTGTATATTATTATATTAAAAAAATAATAAAATCTGTCAGTTATGATTACATAGTGATATTGTATGAAAAGAGAATTAAGCCAAAGGAAACTCTAGGACCAGAAAGAGGCAACTCAACTGTGGTTTATTAAAAAAAAAAAAAAAAAAAAAAGCCCATTTTGCAGAAAGAAGAGAGAAAAATTGAACAATAACAGCTTTCCAAGAAGTTGTTTGGAGGAGACGTGCCTAACACTAAGCAAAGGTCTCAGTGAAAATTAGCTGTGTGAATAGCTTTCACCAGTAAGAAAGGTGTGAAATGTGTATTTCTGGGTGCCATGTAATATAATTGTAGAGCTACCATACATGAGGAAACTATTCAAGAAAGTTTAATCTATTATTCATGATCTTAAAGGCAGCTCTAGAAATTAAAGCCCAGTTTTTACTTTGGACTCCTTGTTTTTTCTTTCTAGATTGTACCTCCCTTTCAGATGAGACACAAGAGTGCTGGACTAGTCTGGTAATTCAGCAGCCACACTCAGCATTGATGATCTAATTGTTTGCATGTGAGTTTCAGATATATTTACATATGAAACATATATATGGGCAACTATATACATACATACACTACTCCTTCATTTTGGCAAACTATTCTCAAATATATAAATTCAAAAATACACAGATACCACTAGGGAAATTAACAGTAGGATTTGCATAATATAGAAGGAAGGTAAATATCGAATTCATTTCCAAAGGTGTGTGCGTGTGTGTGTGTGCATGTGTAGGTTGCCATTCCAGTTATTTGCCTGTTTACTCTCAGATCCATTTCCTGCCCTTTTATGCCTTTCTCTGTAGAGAAAGTAACAATGTGTCAAGAAAGGAATATGTGTAAAGGAACCACATATTCCAG
Organism: Paguma larvata; assembly: GCA_030068075.1. Classification (NCBI taxonomy): domain Eukaryota; kingdom Metazoa; phylum Chordata; class Mammalia; order Carnivora; family Viverridae; genus Paguma; species Paguma larvata. Next base: position 15,409,375 of record CM057830.1, read on the forward strand.
ACTCCATTGCTGACTGGGTCCTAAGCATGATAAACCAATTGGAAGCTCTGGTGGAGGACTAGATAGTTTAAGGAAAGGAGAAGGAAGAGAATATCTTCCCCTTTTTCTCTGTTTTGGTCAGTTTCTCTTCCATGGCTCCAGGTCCTAATACATGGCCTTTCCCTCCCCAGTCCCTGCTTCCCCTGGTCAGGCACACCCTGATTAATTTTCCTTGAACTTCTCTGATTCCTGGGCTCTGGTAATACCACCTCCTCTGTTCCTCTTTCGAACCTTAGCTGGGTAGTGGTGGTGTGCTGTCACTAATCTCTGAGTTAGTTACCTGTCTCTTGTCTGGTTTCTTAGATCTTTATCATCTTTATGATAAGCTTCCTGGAGTAAGTTCCTCCTGTTTGAAATATTTAGCATAGTTTCCATCTTTTGACAGCTCTCTGATACAATTCTTGGTGTGGGGTAGTCCCAAACCAGACCCTCAAAATGAGACTCTGTTTGGAGTTAAACACAATTATGACTTCCCTGTGGGTGAAAAATGGGATATCAGTAAGTCGTGATCCTAGCAGACCATGACATAATTCATAACTTGAAGAAAGAAAATTTTTGCTAGTCGTGGTAATATAGTTCAGGCATGTTTATGATGATATAAATTAATATAGATATTTTATGTTAGAAGTTTTAAATGAGCCTTTAGCTTATGCTTCATTAAAATAATTCACAGCTGCTTGCTTTTTTTCTTTTTTAACTCTGCAACCAAATGCTTTAGTTAAGAGATGATGGCATAGTAAGGGACAGATTGTTATTCTATTAAGAATTTTTGAGGCCTGTTTTTAAGGGCTTATCCCTATTCCCACTCTAACAGAAGACCAAGCACTTACATCACAAGCATGAGCTGCAGAAATGCAAGGGAGCAGGAAAAACATGTACTACAAAATCATGAAAGAGTTTGTTCAAAACCTCAAATTTTGAAATCAGAGAGTATTGAGGAAATCTTTTTAGCCCATACATGTTTTTAGAACAGGAATACAGAGTGAATAGAAGATTCACAGTCTACATCCTTTAGAACATCTACTTTTAAGAACTATATCCTATATGTGGTCCTAGAAAGATAAGACAGTTACAAAAAATTCCCTAAATACAAGGCACATTGATCCAATGGATATAATTGTTTGAAATGAAAAAGTTAAATATTTGGAAATCCCTAAAGTTGGCTTTCTTGATCATCTGGGAAAACGACATTCTTTAAATTAGGAATGGGGTGTTCCTATTAATCACTGGGCCTTACAACCATCAAATCTGAGTCATGATAAATGACTTCCCTCTTACTGCAAAATGACTCAAACAACTTAGAGCCCAAGAGATTATTTTGTAAGCTATATTAAATCATTTGGGGCGCCTGGGTGGCTCAATCAGTTGAGCGTCTGACTCTTGATTTCGGCTCAGGTCATGATCTCACGGTTCATGAGTTTGAACCCTGCATTGGACTCTGAAGTGACAGTACAGAGGCTGTTTGGGATTCTCTCTCTGCCTTCCCCCCACTCATGCTTGCTAGCTCTCTCTCTCTCTCTCTCTCAAAATAAATAAATAAATTTAAAAAATTCATTTGGCTATCTTTCTTATTTAAAAATTAGTATCTAAATGGGCCTATAGATAAATACCCTTCCAGAACAGGTAATAACAGCAAGTAGTCCATGAAATTGGAATGTTTGTAAGGTACTTTGGTATTACACAGAAGATTTTGTTGTTACTGTAGCCTCAATTTTTGTGAAACTCTAACTGCCTCTAGTTTTCTTATTCCCCTCTTTGACACTCAGAAATTGACAGGTGTGCTGGGTTGGAAGATTCACATAAAATGTTCCATAAGACCATTTTTACATTATTCCCTAATTTAATTTAATAGAGGCAGAGGATGCCATATAGAATTTTATTTTCTGGGCTGTAATATATATTTATGAGTGCAGGACTTTCCCAGGTCTTAGATGAGAAGAGCAGTAGGAATTCCCTGTTAATCTACTGTCTTCAAGGTTAATTGGAACAGAAAAGTAAAAGGAAACTATCTTAAGGTTTGCCAAAAGGTGAAAAACAATTTTAAAGCTTAAACTTTCATGAAGAGATTTACTAATATGAAAAAGACTAATAGGATGCAGTGTTGCCAGAGATGAAGGGAAAGAGACAACTGCCCTTCCAAACGACAATTTGAGACAGCACATCAATTTTTTGAATTTTGCCTTAAGGAAATGATCATATAGGTATAATAAGTCCAAGGATATTAATCAGAACATTAAATAAAGGAAGTGGAATAAAAACAAAGTTAATAGTTATCAACAGGGCATCAGTCAAGTAAAATATGGTAGTTTATGTCTTAGTTTGGTTTCTCTAAACTGGTAGCCACCAGCCACATATAGCTAATAAAAACTTGATATGTGGTGAGATATACACCCAATGTCATAGACGCAAAATGGAAAAAGAATGTAAAATATCTCATTAATAACTTTTGTTTTGGTTCTCTGTTGAAATGGTAATTTTTATGCATTGGGTTAAATAAAACATTATTGAAATTAATTTCATTTGTTTCTTTTTACTTTTTTAATGTGGCTACTAGAAAAGTTTAAATCATATATATGACTCACATTTGTGGCTAACATAATATTTCTAGGAATTGCACTACCTAGAAGCAAAGCTTGAGAGAAGGATTTATACACAAGTAATTTATTAAGGAAATGATTTTAGGAGAAACTAGTATAAGAGCAGGAAAAGCAAGATAGGGAATCAAAGGAAGCTGAGCCAAGATGTGACCAGATGAAGTCTCAGTCTCAGCCTAATGCTGCAGGGAGCTCTGGAGCATAGATTACATCTCAGTTTGTCCCACTTTGAGGCAAAAGAGGTGGGCTTTCATACCCTCACATCAGTCACTTCAGTCCTTAGCTATGTGGGCACCATGCAGGTCTATAAATACTCAGGCATTTCTGGCTCTCTGTGGCATTGAAGCAGTTCCAGTAGCAAAAGAGACACCCTTCTAAAGATCACGGGTGCAAGTAACTGTAAGCAAAGCATATAGGAACTGGGGGATGGGGACACAGAATAAGTTATAGGGATCTCAGGGGATAAAAGCAGTCCACTGTCAGTATCAGCTACACTTTATACAATGGAATCCTATGCAGTAATATTGTAAACTTAGATTCATAGACATAGAAAACACCAGTAACATAGAGTGGTATATTAAAAGCATGTTAGCAAACATGTATAGTATGATTCTATGTATAAAAAATGTACACATATTCTTCTTTACATAAAAAGATGTTTGGAAGGAACTTCCACCAAAACATTAATATATTTTAAGTCTGAATTGTGATGTTTCGCTGACTGTTATTTTATTCTTTCTTTTTATTTAATTATTTTTTTAAATAACACATATGTTTCATATATTAGAAAAACAATAAAACTACTGAATACATTAATAAACTGCGAGTGATAAGTAAAATCTAAGATTTCAGATATAAGAACATTTGAAATTTTAATGGACTTATGCCTTGGTTATCTATCAAATATTTATACCTGGAATGCATTTGGTGATGTGATCATGGCTGACATTCATCTGGTATATACTTGTATGGCCAAATGGCCAGCATCTATTCTGGTTGGCCAATGTGTGCTATGCTGATCAGTAACTTGATGAAGAGAATCTATAAGACATAAGGGTATACAGTCAAATCAGCCCTGGGTTAACCAGAGGATAAAAGAGGATGCTAGATCAGAGGACCCACGATTCAGTACAATCTAAATAATATAAACAAACATCTTGAGTGATTACAGAACAAAATATAAACATTTTAAATAAAGACAGGAGGGGCAACTGGGTGGCTCAGTCTGTTAAGTTCTTACTTCTGCTTAGGTCTTGAACTCATGGTTTATGGGTTCGAGCCCCACATGGAGCTCTATACTGACAGCTTGGAGTCTGGAGTCTGCCTCAGATTCTGTGTCTCCCTCTCTCTCTGCCCCTCCCCCACTCATGCTATGTCTCTCAAAAATAAATATTTAAAAACTTTTTTTAATAAACAATAAATAAAGATAGGATAAGTAACAGTGCCTTGCAGAGCCATATTGGAGCTTGAGGCAAAAAGAAAAATAAGTAATTCTTTGTTAAAAATGTTTATATTTTGTTAATGATGAATTCTTGCATGAATTCTGATTTTATACGGTATTGCATTAAAATATTTATTTTGACTACTAAGATTTATGGTGCCCCCATAAATTCTGCACCCTAGGTAAGTGCCTCACTCATCTCGTTCACTCACTAGCTTCTCCCTAGTCCAGCCCTGACTTGGTGTCTTATGAAATAATCTTAATCTAACTAATCCTTTGGTACATAAAGCCATCTCCGCATATCACTTTTGAGGTGGAGCAGCCAGAATGACATCTTTCAAACTTTGTTGTAAACTTTCCTTTCACTAATGGTACTCTGACACTGTCTTAATCTAAATTACAAGAAGAAAAGACAAAAATATTTTATTTTTTTATATTTATTTATTTATTTTTGAGAGAGACAGAGTGTGAGCAGAAGAAGGACAGAGAGAGAGGCAGACACGTAATCTGAAGCAAGTTCCAGGCTCTGAGTTGTCAGCACAGAGCCCGATGAGGGGCTTGAACTCATGAACTGCAAGATCATGACCTGAGCCAAAGTTGGACACTTAACCAACTGAGCAACGCAGACACACCAAGATAAAAATAGTTTAAATTTGGAAGTCTCTATAGGCATTTGAACAATGCCATGTATGTTTTGTTATGATGCTGAGATATAAGCATTTCCAGATCTGTTTGGGAACCACTGAGAAAGTAATAAATAATTGGATTGTGGTGAGGATGTGTTAACATTTATATGTACATTAATACAAAGAAAACAAAAGTAAAAATAAAGGGGAAAAATTGTTCATACAGACACAAAAATGATTATTAAAAAGGACACTTATAGGTCAGAATTACAGAGAAATAATCTCCAGCAAAGGATCTCTGGCAGAAATTCCAAATTCATTCTTTACTCTATGGAATCTTGCATGAAGGTGAATGGAAAGATATGTGCAGGATCTTGTTGCAATGCATTTTTATATTATTTGCCATTTTGTTTCCTCCCACATATTTAGGTTTCCTGAGTATGGAGTATGCTGAGAACATGGAAATATTATAAACTGCTGACCTCACTCTCTTTCTCATTTACTCTCCTATATACCTCTTTCATAAAACCCTTCTTCATATAGTTGGCACTATAATAGTAAAAATAGAAAGGTTGAGGCTCAAAGTTGTTTCTTGGTGTAGTTTTCTACTGAAAGCTTTGTATTAAATTGGGTATGCATTCACATGTTTATTCTTATCCCAATGTATTTATGCCACTATGGGGTTTAATTTATCCTCTTAACTTTAAAGAACTGCATATTTTCTAATTACATTTCTGGTGCGGATCCTAAACCTTACAAGAATCCTTGTACTAAAAAAATAGTGAGTTATACTCTTGTTTAGAAATAAAATCTCAAATAGAGCTGATTAGTCATCTGTGAAGCAGTTTAGAATTAATGCTTGATAATTTTCTTAAACAATACTACATAGTTTCTCCACAGGAGAAAATACGATATATGAAATGTTTGGTTACTTTTGGGATACATGTTTTGTATTGTGAAAAGCAAATCTTGAAGAAAATACTTAAGAATTAAGTAGCACTCAAAACCAAAAAATATTATATGCCTATTTAGAAATATCTATGCAAAAAAAAAAAGAAATATCTATGCAACATGAGTGGTAGGTAATGCTTAAGAACAAATAAATGTGATAAAATGTATAGGGTGACTGACTCTTTTACATGATCACCTTGAAATGGACTGAAATGAAAAAGAACTTGTACAGCAGGAAAGGAGCTCTGTAGCAGATGCTGTTGGTGCTCTGACCATATCTCCTAGGCACACACTGTTCCAAAATATGTTGAGGGCATTGGAGGGAAAATAAATACCTCAGTATCCTTGCACTTTGTGGGGTAGAAAAGGGAGTAGACAGCTCTTAGCTTGTTCTCCATTGTCTGCCAGAGTTTCTCAATGGAATTGAACCCCATTTGCTCACAATGACAACATGGTTGATAAAGCTCTCTGCGTTGGCTTCCTTTCCTTCCCTGTTTCAATTCTCTTTTTCCTACCAGGGCTTCCTGGGATCACCTTCCAAACAAACCACCTGCACTTGAACCCTTGATGCAGGGTCTGCTTTTGGGAAGATTTCAAAGGAAGATAATCTCCCTGGAACAAATCAGTGAAGAAATGAATCCAGTAATTATTTCAGAATGATCACTCCATCAACCCCCAAATCCTTGAATTTGATGCCTTTTTTGGTGTCTTTTACAAAAAAATTAAAAAATAGAAATGAGAAATACCTCATTTTATACACTTCCCTCCTCTCTGCCCAAAGTGCATCATGCTTGAAAGCAACGTCTCATGGGCAGAAGTGTACAATCTTGATGTAAAAATATCAGACACATAATAAAAAAAGAATAATTTTGAACTACTGTCCTAAAAGCCTCTACATAATGACAGCTTTTATGGCTCAGTGTTGACAAATAACAAATGCAGGCCAACTGTGTACATCCACAGAATAAACTATTGAACAGCTTCGGGGAGAATGTTTTTTACAAATGAAACAGGCCCAGTTGAACGGAATTTGTTCAAAAGTCATTAGCAACCTTTGGCATTTCATTTGGACTTCCATATGCTTGCCATTGACGCTACATCAATATTTGAACCTCACACTAACAAAACACAGATGCATCAAGGCAGTGGAAAGACAAGATATGAGAACTATCTTCCACTCTACCCAAATAAATCAGCAGGATAATACTTAGGAGCCTACATATATCTGTGTCCTTTTAAAATATACAACAGAGAGACAAATGAGCTCTGTTGCCATAAAGAGCAATGGTCTTTGCATGTCCCAAATTAAATCCTTTGTTCCCATGTTGGAATCTAAATGTCCTGCCCCTTCATGATTGTTTTGTACCATTTGCCACTGGAAAATGGTTTATTATACAGAGGTCAGTCCAGTAGTATTTTAGTTCACACCTGAAAATACCAGACATTCCATATGTGAATGTTCATAGCTATATTCATGATAGCCAAAAAAAGTGTACACAACCCAAATGTCCATTAACAAGTGAATGGATAAACAAATCATGTTATATACATGAAATGAAATATTATACAACAGAAAACAACAACATAGATTAATCTCGAAAACACGCATTAAGTGAAAGGAGCCAGACACAAAAGGGTAGATACTACATGTTCCATTTACATGAAATTCTAGAAAAGGGGAACCTAATCTATAATAGAAAGCCAATAAGTGGTTGCCTGGAGCCAAAAGAGGATTGACTACAAAGGGACATGAGGGAATTTTTGAGGTGATGAAAATTTTCTGTACCTTGATTGTGTGGTAGTTACATGAATATAAAAATATGTCAAAGATGCACACTTAAATTGGTACATTTCTGTATGTAAATTAATCCTCAATAAATTTAATTTATCAAACAAAACTTATCTGCATCTTCCTCTACCAGGACTTTAACTAACAAACCAATTACTATCTTGTGGTTAAGAGACTGAGGACAGTTATATTTTGCCAGGGGTTCAGACAGAATTGAGTATCACCTTGCACTGTAGGAGCCTATATGAGCTTGGAACAAGGAAAAAACAAAAACAAAAACAAAACAAAAAAATGCTGATGCCTAAAGGGCATATCCTAGATGAATTCTAGGAGAGGTAGAAGGCGGATGGGTAGACAGAGAGGAGAAGGAAGGAGTAGAGGAAAACAAAAGCACATTTGACATACTTCAGAATTTTGTCTGCAAACAATACTATTTCTTTATCACCACCCTGATTTGCCATGCTCAAGAGTATCATTTTGGTGGTAGGGGTGTGGCAGTGAGGAGGGGCAAAGGTGTTAATGTATGGGCATGAATCTCTTGGCGATACCTTGAAGTCCAAAATTCAGAGATATGCTTTAGTATGAACCTGACCTAGATCAATGTTTCTCAAACATTAGTGAACATCAGAATCATGTTCAGAGCTAGGAAACATGAAGATGCCTGTTTCCCCACAGAGATCCTGGTGCAACAGGTTTGGAGTGGAGCTGAGATTTCACATTTCTAGCAAGCTTCTGGATGATGTTGATGCTGCTGGTCAAGTGACTACACTGTGAGTAGACTTGATCTAAATCCCTAGAGGGATTCCAAAGCAACAATACAATTGCACACTTAATTATTGCTGAAAATTGTTTTCACGGCTAAGGCATGTAGGTTCAGAAGTTTTGTAGTATAGAGGACTTATTCCAGAAAGCTCTAAATTTCTTCCTTGCTCCAAATTTGGTCAGTTTTCAGTAAGGACTCTTTTAGATTTGTTGATTAGAGACAAATGAGCTTTTAAAATATTTCCTGGTCGCTTACCATTACTTTCTTAGAAAATTCCCAGTGGCATTTGTAGGTGTGTGCAGGGCCCTCTTGTCCTGCAGTTAGGATGTGAGAGCTGATTGTCTGGGCCATTTCAGATAGAAGTTAATGGTTTTGTGATCTCCAGAATATTTAATTAATAAGTTTCACTATACTGGTATTTTTAATGTCAGCATTACCAACATCAGACGGGAGATGTCTGCATTGGGTGTCTGCTTTCAATTAAGATCTTAAATTTATGATAAATGAATACATTTCAATCATGTCAGCCTTGCATTCAGTGTATGCTTGATTGATCAACTATAAAAGATGCCAGGGCTGTTTTGGCACACAATGAGAGACTGAGTCAGATCACGGAAGGAGGCTCACTATTTTTATGGCTCTTTAAATAATTATATTAAACCAGAAAATTTTAGAAAAGGGTAATAAATGAGATTTGTGGTTCTTTGTTCCATATATGTATGTGAACATTTGGAAAATAGGGAGAAAGGTGTTTGTAGATATCACCACCCTAACACAAACCCTAATAGCATTTAGGTATTTTCTTCCAGTTTTTGGACTATGCACAGAATCATTTAGAGGGGTATAATTATATATTGATCCCTGAATTGTTTTCCACCTCATATATCCTAAGCTTTACTTTCTCTGTTTCTATGCAGTCTATTCCAATTATCTACTGCTGCATAGCAAATCACTCTAAAACTTGGTGGCTTAAAACAAGAAGGTTAATTTGGATCAAGCATCTTTGATTTGGACAAGGCTTGGCAGGACAGCTCAACATTGGTTATCTCAGAATTAACATGGGTATTTCAAATGCTGGGGGAGGGAATTATCTAATGACTTGTACTTGCATGTCCCTTGACTCATGATGACTGCTGGATTCATTTGGCCTGTCAGCAGAAACACATGTGACCTTTCCATGTTGCTTGGACTTCTTCAAAACATGGTAGCTGGATTCCTAGGATGAGCTACCCATTAGAGTGAGCCAGGTAGAAGCTGTATCATTTGAAGTTAGCTTCAGAAATCATACAGCATGACATCCATCACTTTTTATTCATTAGAAATGAGTGACTAAGTGCAACCTATATTCAAGGAGAAGGAAATTACACTCCAGAATTTTTATGGAGCATTGAAGAATTTGCAGATATATTTTATAAAATGATGGCATAATATTCTGTCAAGTTAATATACCAAACTTAACCATTTCTTCTATAGTTATGCATTTAGGTTGTTCCCATTCTTAGACTGTGATTAACATGTTTATTTAGCAGGTCTTCTAGAAGTAATTATATATTGCACTATACCAACTAGTTTCTAAAAGAGAATTTGTGTACACTTATGAACACTTTTCATCTTGATTTTTAAAGGTCTAACGAGACCTTAACTAAAGCAATATTTTTTAAGTGCTAGGGCTACCTTAATAGGTAATAATCGTATAAAGAGATGAGATAACAGGCAGATGCTCCTACCTTGTAACTACCAAGAAAGCTGAACATCTCCAAAACTATAAATTCACACTTTAAGTCAAAACATATTCCAATTTAAGATGGACTCTCAAGGTCAATGTTCCAACTTATTTGGCATTTGCAGGTATAGGGGCTAAAAAACTTGTATGTCCCATGAGATGGGGGTCCAAATGTTGACGACAAACACAATGTCTCTTCTAGGGTATACGGAAACACAAGCAAATATTTTTTAGGGTCTCTGTCTATATAAAAAATTTGATTTAAAAATTTTTTGTGACAAAATTCGTGGGCCAAATTGATTTAATAATGAATATTTAGAATCCTGGGTAGAGAAGAGGCATTTACATATTTGTGTATTGTGCAGTCAAAGCACATAAAGATTCTTTTTAGTGTCTATGTACCTATAATTTCTGCTTGTTCAGATCCAGAAACCATATCTTCATGTTCTTTAATGTCAAATGTGCCATTCCTTGATAATTTCCTATCTCCTACCAGAAGAAATGGATAACAAAACTGTTATTATTATAGCACCATGACTCTTCATAACCCATGTATTGAAATAATATAGATATTGTCTCTGTAGTTCCCTAATATCTTGTATTTAATGGTAGTTATATCATTACTCATGATCCTGCATCTCCATTATGCTGCTTGTGAATACTGACTTCCAGTGATTCTCTCAAGTGTTGTTACAGTACTTCATTGATGATGACCATACATTCAAATCTTACACAGAATATGCAGGAAAATATGAACAACAATTCATTTTCTGGTCACAATAAACTTACATTTCAGAATTTTATATAGTAAATGTAGAACAACTTGTATTTCAACCGTGTATTTTCTTGAACCCCTCATTTCATAATTAATGCATTTCTAAAATATGATCTCTCTGTCTTGACTGCATTCCTTCCTACCACACAGTGGCACCAATGGGGAGAATAGGAATCTTTGAGCAGAGTGAGAAGAGCAGCAAGAATATGCATTCTGGGTCTGGTCCAGGAATGGCCCTCCCAGAAAGAAACTGCTGCCTCTGCCAGTGCAGCCACCAGAAAGCATCCTGGAAATTTTCAAGGAAGGTATTCTAAAGCACCGGGTCCCTTATGTGGCCAGGACTTAGGGGACTGGGTCAGGGTTTCAGTTTGTCCAGGTTTAAGGGCAGTTTTGAACACACCTATAGATGACAGAAGGAAGTTCATTGTTACAGATAAATGCCTTAGGGGAGAGTTTGGTAGTGGGTGATACAGTGTAGGATAGAGGGGTAGCCAGCATCAGGTAAGTCTTCAAAGGTGATATGAAAAAAATTAGCAAAATTTTATTATTAGCAAAAAAATTTTTTTTCGTGATGTGTCATAAGGATGTGGACTCTGTGAAGATTCAGACTAGAAAAGACTCATTGGATTTTAGTTCCATAGTTTAAAAACAGCACTACAAGTTCTTCTACAAGGTTTTCTTGTAGTCGGTTTTCAATCTTATTCTCTCTTAACCTAGCAGTAGCATGTGACACAGTTTATTATTGTTTCTACCTCAAACATTTTCTTTACTTTGCTTCCAAGACATCAATATCACTTAGTTTTTCTCCCAACTCTCTGGCTGTTCTTTGTTTCTCTCCTGCTGATTATTCTTTACCTCATGGAACTCTAATCATCAGATTTTCTAGAGCTCAGTCCTTGGACTTTATCTCTCTATATTTATACTCACTGTTTTCATGATCATATCCAGTTTCATAGGTTTAAATACCACTTAAATGCTGCTGATTTTCATATTCATAATATTCATACATCCATTCCAAATGTATTCTCTGAACTTCAGAAATACGTCTCCACTTGGAATGCCTAAGAGATATCCCTAACTAATATGTCCAACACTGAACTCCTCATATTTGATACTCCCAACATGATTTTATTTGATGATGATACCATTATTCCAGTTGCTCAAGAAAAAATTGAGATCATCCATTACTCCTCTTTTTCTCTTAATAACCAGTGTTGTCCTGGGGCTGGCTTGAGCTGATACATAAGAGCCAACTGTGGAAATCTTTGTCAACTCTGTACTTAGTACCTCCAGCACCTATAAGAGACCCTGACACATAAGTATGTGCTCAATAAAAATTGTTCAAATAGATTTTATATAGCAAATATGGGGAAAAGGGTAGGCCAAGTGGGCAATGTTCTGTGCTTTCTAGCCCTCACTGAACCGTTTGGCTCCACATTTTACATATTAGCTCCATTTGTTTTACATACTGGGTTGTTCATATAATTCTACTTGTGAAAAAAAGTTTGTTGCATAAATAATAATAATAATAATAATACAGTTTATCCTTGAATAAAACAGTTTTAATGTGTGAATCCATTCATATGCAGATATTTTTTCCATAAATACAGTACAGTACTGTAAATATATTTTATGTTCCTTACTATTTTCTTAATAATATTTTCTTATCTCTAGCTTATTTTATTAAAAATACAGTATATAGGGAGAAGGGCCCAATGTGGTGGAGAAGTAGGTAGATCCGAAGCTCCCTTGTCTCTCAAACAAAGCAGTGTGGAAGCCAAAGGACTTTGAACTCGGAGAGTCCAGGAGGCAAAGAGACAGAGTCACTTCCAGGGACCCATCAGGACAACCTGATGGGCCATAGGTGAGTAACTGCAAACTGGGAGAGATACAACAGAGAGGAGGGATCCCATTCTGCAGAGAGACAAAGGGAAGAGAAAGAGACACTGGGAAGCACAGGACTATATCTGAACAAGAGAGAAAAACCATGGACCTGGAGGGAGAAAGATCCAATCTCTAACTGAGGGGCTTTCTCTGGACTGGGGCCAGCTGCCCTGATCACACACATGGGGAGGAGGGGAGCCAGCCCTCAGCTCGGTGGCTACATCAGTGGCACAGCCTACAGTGGGAGAAAGCGTTCCCCTCCCTGGAGTGCTGTGAGAGGAGGGTTTGTATCCACCCAAAAGACAAACACTGCCTGTATCCGCCAGCCAGAGACCATATATTTGGCAGTGTGGAGGGGCACTCCCAGAGTACTGGGGCACACAGAGCCGGAGTTTGAATCCCAGCCAAGCGCTGGGAGGGGAGTCCGGTGAGTGGGACAAACCACTTTTTCTGAATCCGGCACAGTGAGGACAGCTTGAACAAAGTGGTTTGGGACACCTGGTCCATGGAGGAGAGACTGGGTGTCTCCGTTTTTCTCCCCATCACCACCAAGGGGGCACTTAAAGGAACTGCACAGCGAGCCCACAGTGGAGGTGGGACCCACCTACACCAAACCACGTCCCTCCGCACCTGGAAATTGCATATCTACTGGAGCAGGCTGATGCTGATGAACCAGACAGCCCCTCCTCCAGACCAGCACTGTTGCATTGTCTGGTTTAATTCTCGGACAATTCTTATTATATAGATATCTTCTTCTCCTTTTCTCCTTCTTATCGCTTCCCTCCTCAAGTCTAGTCACTCTGGTTGTTGGTTTGTTTAAGCAGACATATCTAATCCATTCTCTTGATACATGTTCTACACCTCATTGTTTATTTTCCTTTCTCTCTCTCTGGATTAAACCTTATAGTTTCTCTGGTCAATTTTATTTTCTCTTCTTTTCCCCCACCTCCTTCTTTTTTTCCTTTCTCTCTTCTGGATTAAGCTGTATAGTTTCTCTGTCTGGACAACTTTATTTTCTTTTCTTTTTCCCTGCCTCTTTCTTTTTTTTTTTTTTTTTTAATTTAAAATAGTTTATTTTCCAATTGGTTTACATAAAACACCCAGTGTTCATCCCAACATGTGCCCTTTTTTAATGCCCATCACCCCCTCTCCCCCCCCCCATCTCCCTCACCCTCAGTTTGTTCTTAGTCTTTGAGAGTCTCTTATGTTTTATCTCCCTCCCTCTCTGTGTCTTTTTTTTCTTTCCCCTCTTCCCCTCCCCCTGGTTTTTGCTTAGTCTCACCAAGTCCACCTATTCGTGGAAACATATGGTATCTGTCTTTTTCTGACTGACTTATTTCACTTAACATAATACCCTCCAGTTCCATCCATGTTGCTACGCATGGCCAGATTTCATTTTTTCTCATTGCCACATAGTAGTCCATTGTATATATGTACCACATCTTCTTTATCCACTCGTCAGTTGATGGGCACTTAGTTTCTTTCCATGTTTTGGCTATTGTCGAAAGTGCTGCTATGAACATTGGGGTACACGTGCTCCTATGCATCAGCAATCCTGTGTCTCTTGGGTAGATTCCTAGCAGGGCTATTGCTGGATCATAGGGTAGCTCTATTTTCATTTTTTTGAGGAACCTCCACACCGTTTTCCAGAGTGGCTGCACCAGTTTGCATTCCCACCAACAATGTAGGAGGGTGCCTACTTCTCCACATCCTCGCCAGCATCTATAGTTTCCTGATTTGTTCATTTTAGCCACTCTGACTGGTGTGAGGTGGTATCCCAGTGTGGTTTTGATTTGTGTTTCCCTGATGATGAGTGACATTGAGCATCGTTTCAAGTGTCTATTTGCCATCTGAATGTCCTCTTTGGAGAAGTGTCTATTCATATCTTCCGCCCATTTCTTCACTGGGTTGTTTGTTTTTCGGGTGTGGAGTTTGGTAAGTTCTTTATAGACTTTAGATATTAGTCCTTTATCCGATATGTCATTTGCGATGATCTTTTCCCATTCGGTTGGTTGCCTGTTCGTTTTGTTGGTTGTTTCTTTTGCTGTGCAGAAGCTTTTTATCTTGATGAGGTCCCAATAGTTCATCTTTGCTTTTAATTCCCTTGCCTTTGGAGACGTTTCGAGTAAGAAATTGGTGCGTCTTAGGTCAAAGAGGCTTTTTCCTGCTTTTTCCTCTAGGATTTTGACGGTTTCCTGTCTCACATTCAGATCTTTTATCCATTTAGAATTTATTTTTGTGAGTGGTGTAAGAAAGTGGTCTAGTTTCATTCTTTTGCAAGTTGCTGTCCAATTCTCCCAGCACCATTTATTAAAGAGGCTGTCTTTTTTCCATTGAATACATTTTCCCGCTTTATCAAAGATTAGTTGGCCACATACTTGCGGGTCCATTTCTGAGTTTTCTATTCTATTCCATTGGTCTATGTGTCTGTTTTTGTGCCAATACCATACAGTCTTGATGACCACCGCTTTGTAGTAGAGGTTAAAGTCTGGGATTGTGATGCCTCCCGCCTTGGTTTTATTCTTCAGTATTATTTTGGCTATTCGAGGTCTTTTGTGGTTCCATACAAATTTTAGGATTGTTTGCTCTAGCTTTGAGAAGAATGCTGGTGCAATTTTGATTGGGATTGCATTGAATGTGTAGATTGCTTTGGGTAGTATTGCCATTTTAACGATATTTATTCTTCCAATCCATGAGCATGGGATGTTTTTCCATTTCCTTGTGTCTTTCTCAATTTCCTTCATAAGTTTTTTATAGTTTTCAGTGTAGAGGTCTTTCACATCTTTGGTTAGGTTTATTCCTAAGTATTTTATGGTTTTTGGTGCAATTGTGAAAGGGATTAGCTTCTTTATTTCTCTTTCTGCTGCTTCATTGTTGGTGTATAGAAATGCCACCGATTTCTGTACATTGATTTTGTATCCTGCAACTTTGCTGAAATCACGGATCAGTTCTAGTAGGCTTTTGGTAGATTCCGTCGGGTTTTCCATGTAAAGTATCATGTCATCTGCAAAAAGTGAAAGTTTGACTTCCTCCTTGCCAATCTTGATGCCTTTTATTTTGTTTTGTTGTCTGACTGCTGATGCTAAGACTTCCAGCACTATGTTAAATAGCAGTGGCGAGAGCGGACACCCCTGTCGTGTTCCTGATCTCAGGGGGAAGGCTTTCAATTTTTCCCCATTGAGGATGATGTTAGCTGTGGGCTTTTCATATATGGCTTTTATGATGTTTAAGTATGTTCCTTCTATCCCGACTTTCTCGAGACTTTTTATTAAGAAAGGATGCTGTATTTTGTCAAATGCTTTTTCTGCATCTATTGACAAGATCATATGGTTCTTATCTTTTCTTTTGTTGATGTGATGTATCACGTTGATTGATTTGCGAATATTGAACCAGCCCTGCAACCCAGGGATGAATCCTACTTGATCATGGTGGATAATTCTCTTTATGTGTTGTTGGATTCGATTTGCTAGTATCTTATTGAAAATTTTTGCATCCATATTCATCAGGGATATTGGCCTGTAATTCTCCTTCTTTGCTGGATCTCTATCTGGTTTGGGAATCAAAGTGATGCTGGCTTCATAGAATGAGTCCGGGAGTTTTCCTTCCGTTTCAATTTTTTGGAACAGCTTGAGGAGGATAGGAATTAACTCTGTTTTAAATGTCTGGTAAAATTCCGCAGGAAAGCCGTCTGGTCCAGGGCTTTTATTTGCTGGGAGATTTTTGATAACTGATTCTATTTCTTCACTAGTTATGGGTCTGTTCAATTTTTCTATTTCTTCCCGTTTGGTAGCGTGTGGCTATTTAGGAAGCTGTCCATTTCTTCCAGATTGCCAAGTTTGGTGGCAAATAATTTTTCATAGTATTCTCTGATGATTGTTTGTATCTCTGAGGGATTGGTTGTAATTTCTCCCTTTTCATTCACGATTTTATCTATTTGAGTTCTCTCTCTTTTCTTTTTGAGAAGCCTGGCTAGAGGTTTGTCTATTTTGTTTATTTTTTCAAAGAACCAGCTTTTGGTTTCATTGATCTGTTCCACTACCTTTTCTGTCTCCATATGGTTAATTTGTGCTCTGATCTCAGTTATTTCTCTCTTTCTGCTGGGCTTGGGTTGTTTTATTTGTTCTGCTTCTAGTTCCTTTAGGCGCGCTGTTAGAATTTGTGTTATTGATTTTTCTTGTTTCTTGAGATGGGCCTGGATTGCAATATATTTCCCTCTCAGGACTGCTTTTGCTGCGTCCCAGAGCGTTTGGATTGTTGTATTTTCATTTTCATTTGTTTCCATGTATTTTTTGATTTCTTCTCTGATGGCTTGGTTGACCCAGTCATCTTTTAGTAGGTTATTTCTTAGCCGCCATGTTCTTGGATATTTTCCAGGCTTTCTCCTGTGGTTGATTTCAAGTTTCAAAGCATTGTGGTCTGACAGTGTACACGGTATGATCTCAATTCTTTTATATTTATTCAGAGCTTCCCTGTTCCCCAGAATGTGATCTATCTTGGAAAATGTACCGTGTGCAGTTGAGAAGAACGTAAATTCCTTTGCTTCTGGATGAAGGACCCTAAAGATGTCTGTGAGGCCCATCTGTTCTAATGTGTCGTTCAGGGCTATTGTTTCTGTGGAGATTTTCTGATTTGTGGATCTATCCAATGCTGAGAGTGGAGTGTTGAGATCCCCTACTATTAGGACATTTTTATCGATGAGGTTGCTAATGTTTGTAATTAGTTGTTTTACAAATTTGGGTGCCCCCGAATTCGGTGCGTAGATATTTACAATTGTTAGCTCTTCCTGCTGGATGGTCCCTGAGACTATTATATAATGTCCTTCTTCATCTCTTATTACATCGTTCATTTTAAAGTCTAATTTGTCTGATATAAGTGTGGCTACTCCGGCTTTCTTCTGACTTCCAATAGCATGGGAGATAGTTCTCCATCCCCTCACTTTCAATCTGAAGGTATCTTCAGGTTTAAGATGAGTTTCTTGAAGACAGCAAATAGACGGGTCTTGTTTTTTAATCCATTCTGGTATCCTGTGTCTTTTGATTGGCGCATTTAGTCCATTTACATTCAGTGTTAATATTGAAAAATATGGGCTTACAGTCACTGTATTATCTGTAAGTTTCATGTTTGTAAGGCTGTCCCTGGCAGTTTGTGTTCTTTGCAGGTTTGCCTTCATAGAATGCCCCTCAGGATCTCTTGCAGTGCTGGCTTATTTGTGATAAATTCTTTCAGTTTTTGTTTGTTGGGAAAAACCTTGATCTCTCCTTCTATTCTGAATGACAGGCTAGCCGGATACAGAATTCTTGGTTGCAGGTCCTTCTTGCTCATCACATTGAAGATATCCTGCCTTTCCTTTCTGGCTTGCCAAGTTTCTGTAGATAAGTCTGCTACTACCCTTATAGGTCTCCCTTTGTATGTTAGCGTTCTTTTGTCCCTAGCTGCTTTCAGGATTCTCTCCCTATCTTTGTATTTTGCCAGCTTCACTATGATGTGCCGTGCAGAAGGTCTATTCAAGTTACGTCTGAGGGGAGTTCTCTGTGCCTCTTGGATTTCCATGCCCTTTTCCTTCCTCATGTTGGTGAAGTTCTCAGCAATGATTTGTTCAAGAACCCCTTCGACTCCTTTCTCTCTCTCTTCTTCCTCTGGGACTCCTATGATACGGATATTGTTTCTTTTGAGTTCATCGCTCAGCTCTCGAATTCTCCTTTCCTGTTCCTGGATCAGCTTCTCTCTCTTTTTATCTGCTTCCTCTTTTTCAATGATTTTGTCTTCTAAGGCACTAACTCTTTCCTCTACCTCTTCAATCCGTGCTGTGGCTGCTTCCAGTTTCCCCTGTATTTCTTCTAATTTCCTCTTCAATTCTTCCTGCCCGTTTTTAAGGTCCTTGAACTCTGCCGCGCGGGACCCCTTGCATTCTTCTAAGCTTTTTTCAAGGCCAGCGATTAGTTTTATGATTGTCATTCTATATTCATGTTCTGTTATGTTGCTTATATCTGTTTTCATTAATTCTTGAGCTGTCACTGCTTCTTGTGGATTCTTTTGAGGAGAATTCTTCCGTCTCGTCATTTTGGCTGGATGTGTTTTGGGTTGTTTCTTGAAGTTGCCAGAAACGCGTTTGGAGCCCACGTATTATTCTTTCACTCCCGTGCTTCTTGGTTTTACTCAAGATACTGTGTACAGTTTGAGATTCCGAGGCTTGTCTTCAGCAGCGGTAAGGCCAGACCGTCTCCACATCCGCCTGCCAGAATCTCACAGGTTTATAGAGGCCTTATCGGGGTCCAGCCACGTATACCTTCTAGATGGTCTAAACAACACATCGTGCCCTCAGTGCTGTGCCCTCGAAGAGCGCCCCCGCCGTGGAACTGGTGGGCTCCCTGCCTCTTTCTTTATTTCCCTTTCTCCCTTTCCCACTATATGGATTAAGCCATATAGTTTCTCTGTATGGTTAATTTTATTTTCTCTTCTTTTTACCCACCTCCTTCTTTATTTTCTTACTCTCTCTCTGGATTAAGCTGTATAGTTTCTTTGGTCAATTTTCATTTCTTTTCTTTTCTGTTTCCCCACCTCCTTCTTTATTTTCCTTTCTTCTGAATTAAGCTGTATAGTTTCTCTCTCTGGACAACTTTATTTTCTTTTCTTTTTCCTCTCCTCTTTCTATATTTTCCTTCTCTCTCTCTGGATTAAGCTGTATAGTTTCTCTGTCTGGTCAATTTTTATTTTTTCTTCCCCAATCCGCTTCCCACTGTCATTTGTCTCTTTGTATGGGATAAGGCCTCTTCCATCAGCAACACCACCAACCTGTTGTTTACTTGTAGCTGGTGTTTCTGGTTTTCTGTTTTTGTTTTTGTTTGTTTGCTTGTTTGTGTATTTGCATGCTTTGATTTCTGTTTGTTTGTTTGTTTTCCTTTCCAGGGCTACTTCAAGGAACAAATCAAAGCACACCTGATGGAGGGTCCGAAACATCACTACAAATAGGGAGATAAAATAACCGAAGTCACAACAGAGAGCAAGTAACACTCTCCAAAAAACACCTCCTCTAGGGTCAGGCCCTGGACAGTGTATGACCCTTCTTTAATATAGTAGTGCTCACAGGTACAGGACACATAACAAGCTTTGAAAACACATAAGTGGGGTGCCTGGGTGGCTCAGTTGGTTAAGTGTCCAACTTTGGCTCAGGTCATGATCTCACAGTCTGTGAGTTCAAGCCCTGCATCGGGCTCTGTGCTGACAGCTCAGGGCCTGGAGTCTGTTTCACATTCTGTGTATCCCTCTCTCTCTGCCCCTCCCCTGCTCATGCTTTGTATCTTCTGCTCTCAAAAATAAATAAAACATTAAAAAAATTTTTTAAACACATAAGGGACAGAAAATTAGCCAAAATGATGAAACAGAAGAATTCTCCTCAAAAGAAATTCTAGGAAGAAGTGACAGCTAAATAATTGCTCAAAACATATATAAACAATATAACTGAACAAGAATTTAGAATAATGGTCATAAGATTAATTTCTGGCCTTGAAAAAAGCATAGAAGACAGCAAAGATCAAGGAACTAAAAAATAGTCATGGTAAATTGAAAAATGCTGTAAATGAGGTGCAAAATAAACTAGAGGAGGTAACAGCAAGAAATGAAGAGGCAGAGGGGAGAATAGGTGATATAGAAGATAAAATTACAGAAAAAGATGAAGCTGATAAAAGAGAAATAAAAAAATTCTGGATCACGAGGGGAGAATTAGAGAACTAAGTGATTCAATGAAATGGAACAATATTCTTATCATAGGAGTTCCAGAAGAAGAGACAGAGAAAGGGGTTGAAAGTGTATTTGAACAAATCATAGCTGAGAACTTCCCCAATCTGGGAAAGGAAAAGGACATTGAAATCCAGGAGACAGAGAGAACTCTCTTCAGATGTAACTTGAATCGATCTTCTGCATGACATATCATAGTGAAAAAGGCAAAATACAAAGAAAAAGAGAGAATTCTGAAAACAGCTACTGATAAACAGGTCTTAAATTGCAAGGGTAGATACATAAGGGTAGTAGCAGATCTATCTACTGAAACTTGTCAAGACAGAAAGGAGTGGCAGGAAAATTTCAATATGCTGAACAGGAAAAATATGCAGCCAAAAATCCTTTATCTAGCAAGCCTGTCATTCAGAATAGAAGGAGAGATGAAGGTTTTCCCAAGCAAACAAAAACTGAAGAAATTCATCACCACTAAACCAGACCTACAAGAGATCCTAAGGGGGACTTTGAGTGGAATGTTAGAAAGACCACAAAGTACCAGAGACATGCTACAAGCATAAAACCTACAGATGACACAATGACTCTAAACCCATATCTTTCAATAATAAAACTAAATGTAAATGGACTAAATGCTCTAATCAAAAGAAACAGGGTATCAGAATGGATAAAAAAAACAAGACCCACCTATTTGCTATCTATAAGAGACATATTTTAGACATGAGGACACTTCAGATTGAAAATTAGGGGATGGAAAACTATCTATTATGCTACTGGAAGTCAAAAGAAAGCTATAGAATAGCCATACTTATATCAGACAAACTAGACTTTAGAGTAAAGGCTATAACAAGAGATAAAGAAGGGCATTATATAATTATTATGGGATATATCCATCAAGAAGAGGTAACAACTATAAATGTTTATGTACCAAATTCGAAAGCACAAAAATACATAAAACAATTAATCACAAACATAAGCAAGCTTATTGTTGAGAATGTGGTAATTGCAGGGAACTTCAATACTCCACTTAGAGCAATGGACAGATCATCTAGGCAGAAAATCGCTAAAGAAACAATGGCCCTGAATGATACACTGGACCAGATGTACCTGACAGATATATTTAGAACTTTTCATCCTAAATCAGCAGAACACAGAAGAAAAAATGTTGTTAAATATTGTTAAAATGTCAATACTACCCAAAGCAATCTACATACTCAATGCAATCGCAATCAAAATTGCACCAGCATTCTTCTCAAAGCTAGAGCAAACAATCCTAAAGTTTGTATGGAACCACAAAATATCCTGAATAGCCAAAGCAATACTGAAGAAGAAAACCAAAGCAGGAGGCATCACAATCCCAGACTTTAGTCTCTAGTACAAAGCAATAATCATCAAAACAGTACGGTATTGGCACAAAAACTGACACATAGACCAATGTAATAGAATAGAGAATTCAGAATTGGACCCACAAATGTATGGCCAACTAATCTTTGACAAAGCAGGAAAGAACATTCAATGGAAAAAAGACAGCCTCTTTAACAAATGGTGCTGGCAGAATTGGGCAGCAACATGCAGAAGAATGAAACTAGACCACTTTCTTACGCCATTCACAAGAATAAACTCAAAATGGATGAAGGACCTGAATGTGAGACAGGATACCATCAAAACCCTAGAGGAGAAAGCAGGAAAAAACCTTTTTGATCTTAGTCACAGTAATTTCTTACTCGACACATCTCCAAAGGCAAGGGAATTAAAAGCAAAAATGAACTATTGAGACATCATCAAGATAAAAAGCTTCTGCACAGCAAAGGAAACAATCAGCAAAACTAATAGGCAACAACCGAATGGGAAAAGATAGTTGCAAACGACGTATTGGATAAAGGGCTAGTATCCAAAATCTATAAAGAATTTACCAAACTCAACACGGGAAAGACAAATAATCCAGTGAGGAAATGGACAGGAGATATGAATAGACACTTTTTCAAAGAAGACATCCAGATGGCCAACAGACACATGAAATGATGCTCAATGTCACTCATCATCAGGGAAATACAAACCAAACCACACTGAGATATCACCTCACACCGGTCAGAATGGCTAAAATGAACAAATCAGGAAACTATAGATGCTGGCAAGGATGTGGAGAAACAGGCACCCTCTGACACTGTTGGTGGGAACACAAACTGGTACAGCCACTCTGGAAAATGGTGTGGAGGTTCTCAAAAAATTAGGAATAGAACTACCCTATGAACCAGCAATAGCACTGCCAGGAATTTACCTAAGGGATACAAGAGTGCTGATGCATAGGGGCACACGTACCCCAATGTTTATAGCAGCACTTTCAACAATAGCCAAATCATGGAAAGAGCCTAAGTGTCCATTAAGTGATGAATAAATAAAGAAGTTGTGATTTATATATACAATAGAATACTACATGGCAATGAGAAGGATTGAAATCTTGCCTTTTGTAGCAACGTGGATGGAACTGGAGTGTATTATGTTAAGTGAAATAAGTCAGGCAGAGAAAGACAGATACCATAGGTTTTCACTCATATGTGGATATTGAGAAACTTAACAGAAGACCATCATGGAGGGGAAGGGAAAAAAAAAGTTACAGAGAGGGAGGGAGGCAAAACATAAGAGACTCTTAAATACTGAGAACAAACTGAGGGTTGATGGGGGGTGTCGGAGAGGGGAGAGTGGGTGACAGACATTGAGGAGGGCACTTGTTGGGTTGAGCACTGGGTGTTGTATGGAAACCAATTTGACAATAAATTATATTAAAAATAAATAAATAAAGCATCAAATACAGAACCTAGAAAATGTGATTACTACAAAAATTGTCCAGGAATATATTGAATAAAAATGTTGAAAGTGGACATCATTCTCTTGTTCCTGATATAGAGAGAAAGCATTAGTATTTTTTGTAGATGTTTTTTAACAAGTTAAGAAAGTTCCCTTCTGTTTTTACTTTGCTAAGAATTTTTGCCATGAAAGAGTGTTGGAGTTTGTCATAAACTTTTTCTGCAACAATTAATATGATCATATAATTCTTCTTCTTGAGTTTGCTAATATGGTGAATTACATTGATTTTTTTTTTTGAATGCTGAGTGAGCCTTGACTATCTGGAGTATTTTTTTTTTGTACATTGCTTGATTAGATTTGCTGATGTCTTATTGAGGACTTTTGCATCTAAGTTCAAGAGGGATATTTGTTTATAGTTTTCCTTTTCTTTTTCTCTTTCTCTTTCTTTCCTTATTTTACTGGCATGGTGTTTGTACAGTTTTGATGTAAGGGTAATACTAGCCTTGTAAAATGAGCAGTAAAATGTTGCCTTCTCTATTTAGAATAAACTGTATAAACAAAATGTGCTGGTTATTCTTTAAATGTTTTGAAGAATTTTCTAGTGAAACCAATCTGGGCCTGGAGATATTTTTTTAAAAAAATTAAAGTTATAAATTCAGGAAGAAGAGAAGATGGCAGTGGAGTAGGAGGATCTTGGCTCACCTTGTTCCATAAATACAACTAGATAGCTATCAAATCATCCTAAACACCCCACGAAATCAATTTGGAGACTGGCAGAACAACTCCACAACTAAAGGTAGAGAAGAGGCAACATCAAAGAAGATATGAAATGCAAAAAAGCAATTTAGGAGAGAAACAGATTCTGGCTGCAGAGGGGAGAGAGCCACAGTTGTGGAGAAAGACAAGAGAAAGACTAGCACACAGGAAAGTGTATGTGTAAAGCAAATCCCCATAGTATTTGGCTTGGAAAGTGAGAGGGGTCTAATTTTGTGAGTTCTTGCAACCAGTGGGACTTAAAGCCTGGAGTTTTAAAGGTCATTAGATTTGGCTCATATGAAGCCTAAAGGACATGGGGACTGCTCTTGGAGAGAAGGCAGGGCACACAGTCAGTGGACATAAAGCACAGAAACAGTGACCTGAAGAATGCCTGGGGCACATAGTGGGGAGGTTATTTGTTCATCTTGGAGCATATCCCAGAGAGGGAGCATTCATGGAGAGAACCCTCTGGGAACAAAGGAATTGGTAGGCATCATTTTCTCTCCTCCATCCATCAGCATAAGCATAGGACTACCTGCAGGAATGAGTGCATAGCAGACACTCACTACCTAACTTCCTTATACCAAGAGCCATGCCCCTGAGCTCCAGTGAATGACTCTTCATAATCACGCTTGTCTTACTCCCAGTATGGTGGGCCCCCTGCCCTAAACGATGGGCCCAAATCCTGCCAATACTGTACTTCCCAACCCAGGAGTTTTGCAGAATCTTGATTCTGGCAGTGGTGGTGAACAGGTCTCATTTCATAAGCAGACCAGAGCGCATGTTGCAAAACTCACCACATTCAGTCCAGGGACCAAACACTGCCCACAACAGGTAAAGAGAATCTCCGCAAATGACTGACCTGAAGGATAAAGTATCAGGACACAACAGGAGAGCACACACGGCACACACTGAAGACACTCCCTGAAGCTCCAGGCCTTGAGAAAAGGGAACAATACATAGCAGGGCACTACAGAACCTCTTCTTCAAAAGACTATTATCCCTCAAAACAGGAGCTAAAGCTGATCTTCCTAACACAGAGAAGCAAGCACAGAGACTTAGACAAAATGAGAAAACAGAGAATTGTGTCCCAAATGAAAACATAGGACAAGTCCACAGCCAGAGACCTAAATGATATAGATATAATTAACATGTCTGGTGGAGAATTTAAAGTAATTATCATAAAGATATTACTAGGGCTTGGGAAAAAAGTGGAAGGTATCAGTGAGATCCTTAATACAGAGATAAGGAAGAGCATAGCAGAAATAAAGGGGCTCAATAAACAAAATGAGAAACATCCTTGATGGAAAAAACAGCAAGCTAGAAGAGGCAGAAGAATGAATTAATAACCTAGAACAAAGGAATGGAAAGTAATCAAGCTGAAAAAAGAGATAAAGAAGAATCTCATCAACATGAAAACAGACTTAGGGAATTCAGCAACACCACCAAGCATAATAACAGTAGTATTAGAGGAATCCCAGAAGAAGAAGAGAAAAAGGAGGGCAGAAAATTTATTTGAAGAAATAATAGCTGAAACTTCCCTAATCTGGGGAAGGAAACAGATACCCAGAATGAGGAGGCACAAAGAACCCCCAAGAAAATTAAAAAAAAAAAAGGAGATCCACACCAAGATGTAATGTAATTAAAGTGGCAAAATATATTGATAGAGAAAAAATTTTAAAGCAGCAAGACAAAAGAAGACAATAAATTACAAGGAGACTATCAGGGGATTTTTTAACAAAAACTTTCCAACCCAGAAAGGAAGGGCATGATATATTCAAAGTGCTGAATGGGAAAACTCTGCAGCCAAGAATATTCTATATAGCAAGGCTATCATTCAGGATAAAAAGAGAGATAAAGAGTTTCCAAGACAAACAAAACTAAAGGAGTTCATAACCACTAAACCAGCCAGGAAGAAATATTAAAGGGGACTCTTAGAGTGGAAAGAAAACAACAAAAGGGTCAGTATGGAGGCAGTAAATACAAAATCAGTAAAAATGAATATTTATATAAAAATCAGTCAAGGAATTCGAAAAATAAAAGGATGCAAAATATGATGCCATATACCTAAAACATAGGGAGTAGAGGAGGAAAGAATGGGTTCAAACTTAAATGACCATCAGCTTATTATAGGTTGTTATATGCACAAGAGGTTATATGCAAACTTAATGCTAATCACAAATCAAAAACCACTAACAAATATGCAAAGACAAAGAGAAAGAAATCCAAAGATATCACTAAAGAAAACCAGCAAAGCATAGAAAAAGACAAGAAAGACAAGACAAGGATCAGAGAAAATGTTCAGAAAAAATCACAAAACAAATAATAGAATGGCAATAAATAAATATCTATCAATAATTACTTTGAATACAAATGGACTAAATGCTCCAATCAAAAGACACAGCATGACGGAATGGATAAAAAAAGCAAGACCCATCTATATGCTGCCTACAAGAGACTCATTTTAGACCTAGGACACCTGCAGATTGGAAATGAGGGGATGGAGAAACATTTATAATGCAAATAGAGGCCAAAAGAAAGCCAGAGTAGCAATACTTATATTGAACAAAATAGAATTTAAAACAAAAACTGTAACAAGAGACAAAGAAGGAAACTATATAATAATAAAGGGGAAATTACAACAAGAAGATATAACAATGGTAAATATTTATGCACCCAAGTTGGAAGCATTGAAATACATAAAACAGGTTATAACAAACACAAAGGAAGTAACCGGCAATAATATAATAATACTAGAAGACTTTAACACTCCACTTATATCAACACACAGATCGTCTAAACAGAAAATCAACAAGAAAACAATGCTTTGAATGACACACTGGAACAGGTGGATATAACAGATATATTCAGAACATTGCATCCTAAAACAGCAGAATACACAATCTTTTCAAGCGAGCATGGAACATTCTCCAGAATAGAACGCATATTTAGGTCACAGAACAAGTCACTATGAATTTTAAAAGATCAAGGTCATACCATGTACCTTTTCTGACCACAACACTTTGAAACTAGAAGTCAACCACAAGAAAACACCTGGAAAGAAGACAAATATAGGTAGGTTAAATAACATGCTACTAAACAATGACTGGATCAACCAAGAAATCAAAGGGGAAATTTAAAAGTACATGGAAATAAATGAAAATGTAAACACAATGGTCCAAAACCTTTGGGATACAGCAAAAGGGGTTCTATGAGGGAAGTTTATAGCAATATAGGCCTTCCTCAAGAAGCAACAAAAATCTCAAAGAAACAACCTAACCTTACACCTAAAAGAGTTAGAAAAAGAAGAACAAACAAAACCCAAACCAGTAAAAGGAAGGAAGTAATAAAGATTACAGCAGAAATAAATGATACAGAAACTAAAAAAAAAAAAAAAACAATAGTAGCAATTAAAGAAACAGGAGTTGTTTTTTTAAAAGTAAAAACAATAAAATCCATAAACTTTTAGTCAGATTTACCAAGAAAAAAAGAGAAAGGACTCCAATAAATAAAATCACAAATGAGAAAAGAAATGACAACAAACTTTCCAGAAATACAAACAATTCTAAGAGAATATTACGAAAACCTGTATGTCAACAAACTGGACAACCTAGAAGAAATGGATAAATTCCTGTGAACATATAAACTACCAAAAATGGCACAAGAAGCAAGAGAAAATCTGAACAGACCAATAACCATCAAGGAAATTGAATCAGTAATCAAAAAACTCCCAACAATCAAAAGTCCATGATCACAAGGCTTCATAGATGAAATACATGAAACATTTAAAGAGACTTAATACCTAGTTTCCTCAAGCTATTCCAAATTCAAAATTCATTCTTTGAGGCCAGCATTGCCTTGATACGAAATCCAGATAAAAACACCACACAAAAGAGAACTAAAGGCCAAAATTTCTCATGAACATAGATGCAAAAATCCTTAAAAAAATACTAGCAAACCAAGGGATGTCTGGGTGGCTCAGTTGGTTAAGTGGTCAACTCTTGATTTTGGCTCAGGTCATGATCTCACAGTTTGTGGGTTCGAGCCCTGCATTGGGCACTGTGCTGACAGACAGCCTGCTTAAGATTCTTTCTCTCCCTGCCCCTTGACTGCTCATGCTCTATTTCTCTCAAAATAAATAAATTAACTTAAAAAAATACTAGCAAACCAAATAAAAAATACATTAAAAAATCACTCAGCACGATCAAGTGGAATTTATTCCTGGGATGCAAGGGTGGTTCAATATTAACAAATTAATCAATGCGGTACATCACATCAATAAGAGAAAGGATAAAAACTGAATAATAATTTTAATAGATGCAGAAAAAAACATTTGACAAAGTACAACATCCATTCATGATAAAAATCATCAACAAAGTAGATTTAAAAGGAATATACCTCAGCATAATAAAAGCCATATATGAAAAACTCACAGCTAACATCATCCTTAAAGGGAAGACTGAGAAATTTTCCTCTAAGGTCAGGAAGAAGACAAGGATGTCCACTCTCACCACCTTTATCCAACATAGTACTGGATGTCCTAGCCACAATAATAAGACAACAAAAAGAAATAAAAGGCATCCAAATTAGTAAGAAGCAAAACTTTCACTATTTGCAGATGATATTATACTCTATGTAGAAAACTCAAAAGATTTTACCAAAAAACTGTTAGAACTGATAAATGAAATAAGTAAAGTTGCAGGATACAAAATCAATGTACAGAAATCTGTTGCATTTCTAAACACCAATAATGAAGCAGTGGAAAGAGAAATTAAGAAAATAACCCCATTTATAATTTTACCCAAAATAATAAAATACCTAGAAATAAACTTAACCAAAGAGGTGAAAGACCTGTACTCTAAAAGCTATAAAACACTAATGAAAGAAATTGATGACACAAAGAAAGGGAAAGACACCATGTTCAGGGATTGGAAGAACAAATATTGTTAAAATGTTTTTTCTACTGAAAGCAACCTATACATTTAATGCAATTCCTATGAAAACACCAAAATCATTGTTCACAGAAATGAAACAATCCTAAAATTTGTATGGAACCACAAAAGACCCTAAATAGCAAAACTATCTTGAGAAAGAAAAGCAAAGCTGGAGACATCACAATTCCAGACTTCAAGTTATACTGCAAAGCTGTAGTAATCAAACCAGTATGTTACTGGAACAAAAATAGACATATAGGCCAATAGAACAGAATAGGAAATCCATAAATAATTATTATTGTCAATTAATCTGTGACAAAGAAAGAATATCCAATGGGAAAAAGTCTCTTCAACAGCGCTGTTGGGAAAAATGGACAGCAACATGCCAAACAATGAAACCAGACCACTTTCTTACACTATACACAAAAATAACTCAAAATGAATTAAAGAGCTAAATGTGAGACCTGAAACCATAAAAATCCTAGAAGAGAACACAGGTGGTCACTTATCTGACATTGGACATAGCAAAAATTTTCTAGATATGACTCCTGAGGCAAGGGAAGCAAAAGCAAAAATAAACTACTGGGACTACATCAAAATAAAATGCTTCTGTACAGCCAAGAAAACAATAAAAAAAAACTAAAAGGCAGGGTGCCCAGGTTGCTAAGTCGGTTAAGTGTCCAACTCTTGGTTTTGGTTCAGGTCATGATCTTGCAGTTTCACAAGTTTGAGCCCTGCATCAGGCTCTGTGCTGGCAGTGTGAAGCCTGCTTGGGATTCTCTCTCTCACTCTCTCTTCGCCCCTCCTCCACTTGCACTGTCTCTGTTTCTCTCAAAATTTAATAATTAAAAAAAACTAAAAAGCAACCAACAGAATGTGAGAAGATATTTGCAAATGACATATCCAATAGTGGGTTAGTATCCAAAATATATAAAGAGCTTACACAACTCAACCCTGCAAAAATAAATAATTCAGTTAAAAAATGGGCGGGAGACATGATTAGTCATTTTTCCAAAGAAGACATACAGATGACCAACAGACACATGAAAAGATGTTCATCATCACTCATCATCAGCGAAATGCAAATAAAAAAATTAACTACAATGAGATTTCACCTCACACTGGTCAGAATGGCTAAAATCTACAACACAAGGAACAACAGGTGTTGATGAGGATGTGGAGAAGAAGGAACCTTTGTGCACTGTTAGTGGGAATGCAAACTGGTGCAGCCACTCTGGAAAACAGTATGGAGGTTTCTCAAAAAGTTAAAAATACAACTATCCTATGATCCAGCAATCATACTCCTGGGTATTCACCCAAGGAACATAAAAACACTAATTCAGAGGGATACGTGCATCCCTATGTTTATAGCAGCATTATTTACGACAGCCAAATTATGCAAGCAGCCTAAGTGTCCAACAATAGATGAATGGATAAAGAATATGTGGTGTATATGTACAGTGGGATAGTATTCCAAAATAAAATAGAATTAAATCTTGCCATTTGCAATGACATGGATGGAGCTAGAGAGTATAGTGCTAAGTGAAATAAGTCACAGAAAGACAAACACTATACGATTTCATACATAAATGAAATTTAAGAAACAAAATAAAGGTGGGGGTCCTTGGGTGGCTCAGTCGGTTAAATGTCTGACTTCAGCTCAGGTCATGATCTCATGGTTTGTGAGTCTGAGCCCCGCATCAGGCTCTGTGCTGACAGCTCAGATCCTGGAGGCTGCTTGGGATTCTGGGTCTCCCTCTCTCTCTGCTACTCCCCTGCTTATGCTCTGTCTCTCTTTCTCAAAAATAAATAAATAATTAAAAAATTAATTATGTCAAAAAAAGAAAACAAAGGAGAAAAAACGAGAGAGGGAGACAACCAAGAAACAGACTCTGAACTATAGAGAACAAATTGATGATTACCTGAGGGCATGGGTGATACAAGTAATGGGGATTAAGGAGTGCACTTGTTATGATGAACACTGGGTGATGTATGGAATTGTTGGATTACTATACTGTACACCCAAAACTAACATAACACTGTATGTTAACTAACTGGAATTAAAATACAGACTTTAAAAAATAAAAATAAAATAAAATATCTAGGAGCTGAAAAAATAAAACTATGAATTCAGTTTATTTAATGATTATAGAACTATTCAGATTATTTCATCTTGGTTTATTCTGATAATTCGTAGCATTTTTTTAGTGTTTAATCTATTTTCCCCTAAGTTTTAGAATTTGTTCATGAGCACAAATTTGTTTGTAGTATTCTCTGCTGAGTCAATAGTGATATTAACTATTTCATTCCTGAAATTGGTGATGTTTGTCATCTTTCTTTTTGTCTATCAATCTTCCTGGAGGTTTATCAGTTTTATTGATTTTTTTCCTAAAAACCAGCTTTTTGTCTCATTACTTTTTCACTATTGTTTTCCTGTTTTCAATTTCATGGATTTCTGCCTTATATGACTTACTTTTGCTTGTTTGGTGTTTATGTTATTCTTTTTTTGTAGGTACTTGAGACAAGAAGTTAAATTATTGATTTGAGGCTTTTCTTCTTTTCTGATATGTGCATTTAGTGTTATGAATTTCTCTCTCAGCACTCCTTTAGTTGTGTCCTTCATATTTTGATATGTTGTATATTCATTTGCATTGAGTTCTACGTATTTTTAAAATGTCCTTTGATACTTCCTTTTTGATATATGGATTATTTAGAAGTATGAACTTACTCACACAGCCTTATTTCAAATGAGTGAAGTTGAAGTCCAGCTTCTCCCTGAAACCAGGGAGAAGGGAAGGAAAGTGCTGGTTTACACTTATTTGTTGTTGCAAGGTGAGGACAAAAGCTCAGCTCCCAGCTGGGCCTCACTGAAACTGTCAGTTGGATGTATACAATTCCTCCACTTATGTTTAGCCAGAGTAGGGAAAGTATTGCTAAAATAGTTTACTATTGTTAGGTCACTTTTTCCCCAGTCCTTTGAAAAAATGGAGTAGGCTTTTCTTAGAGCTTTTTTTTTGTCTGCGTCTGTTGATGGGTCTGGGTTGGAAGCTTCCCTATCATGTGAGATATACTCGAAGCAATAAGAAAACCAAAAGAACTTCACCATCATCTTTCCATCAGTCCCAAAATCCATAAGTAGTCTGCCTTCTTCTTTCCACTTTTCAGTGTTTTCCTATGCTTGTTTGTTATGTTATATCCAGGGATTTTTCGGTATAAGAGAGAGGAACTGGGAAGAATGGGGCTATTCCATCTTGACGGGAACCAGAAGTCTATGGTGAGGTGTTTTTTTTTTTGTTTTGTTTTTGTTTTTGTTTTGGTTTTTTTGAGAGAGACAGAGGTAGGGGGAGGGAGAGAAAGCACAAGCGGGAGAGAAGGGGAGAGGGAAAGAGAGAGAATATCAAACAGGCTCCACACTCAGTGTAGAGTCCAACACAAGGCTCAATCCCATGACCCCAAGATCATGATCTGAGCTTAAATGAAGAGCTGGACACTCAACCAATCCACTGAGCTACCCAGGTACCCCTGTGATAAGGTTTTGATACTAAGAAGGGTACTCATGCATGGAAAGTTGGGAGCCACTGTTACAGTATATTTCTTGTCAGAAATTTTCCCATGTATACATTTTTGTGTATTTCTTGACATTTTTTTCTTATATTACATATACTATTTTTAAATGTCCTTTTAATATTATACCAGGCACTTTTCCCATTATATCATAGTCTCCCTGTGAACATAATTTTAATGGTTTACTGAACTATCCTTCTAGAGTTAGTTATATAGATTGTTTCTAGCTTTGAACCATTATAAATCATACTATAATAAACATATATGAGGATAAAGCTTTTCTCTAGTTCAGATTATTTCCTTCTATTCTTATAAATGAAATTACTATGTCCAAGTATAAACATTTTGAAGTCAATTGGCATAAGAGATTGTTTTAATTTTTGGTACATTTTAACATGGGAGGGTACCTTTCTCACTTAAAACCCAGCATTATGTAAAGCCCAATTTAAATGGTCTTTCTGAAATGAGAAAAAAAGTATTTTATATCAACTACATTGGAAAAGCTGATGTGAAATGTAGAAAATTGCCCTAATCCAAGAGAATCATTATTTACTTCAAAAAAAAAAAGTGTAGCTACTTGAGAACCCTAAGGAAATATGCCTTAGAAGTTCTTTGAAGTAATCCAGATCCAGTAACATGTAAAACAATAGCTGGCTGTGTTATTTATGGTGGCTCTTACTGAGGAAACCGAAGCAATGCCTTGTGACACGTGGGTTTGTTAGGACATAGAGATAGTCTGATGCCATTTCTAGTTCCTAGTCCCCAGGACAACCAAGCATCACAGCTATTCAGACATCAACCTGGACAGGATTATCTCTGCCCCCCATTTCTGGGTTCTGTATTGATCTTTTGAAAGGTCTCACTACAGCTTGTTCCTTGGCACTTCAGCAGCTTAACCCTGTCTACCTAGTCATCTTTTATCTTTCTTTCAGACTTACACAATAAAAACCACAAAACATAGCTGGAAGAAAGTAAAGAACAAATAAATAAATGGGAAGACATCCCATGTTCATGGGTTGAAAGACTGAACATTGTTCAAATATCATATTACCCAAAGGACTCTATAGATTCAATGTAATCCCTATCAAAATACCAGTAGCACTTTTTTTTTTGCAGAAATAGAAAAAAATAATTCTAAAATTCATATGGAACTACAAAGAATACCAATTAGTCAAAACTATCTTGAGAAAGAAGAATAAAGCTCGAGGCATCATATATTATGTTTTCAAAACATATTACAAGCTACGGTAATCCAAACAATATGGTACTGGCATAAAGACAGACGTATTGACCAATGGAACAGAATAGAGAGCTGAGAAATAAGCCCATGCATATATGGTGAATTGATCTTCAATAAGAGTACCAAGACTACACAATGGGTAAAAGATAGTCTCTTCAACAAATGGTGTTGGGGAAACTGGATATCCACATGGAAAATAATGAAATTGCACCCTTACCTTATACCATACAAAAATCAACTCAAAAGGGATTAAAGACTTGAACATAAGACCTGTAACTGTAAAACTCCTATATGAAAACATAGGGGAAATCTTCATGAAATTGTTTTTGGTAATTATTTCTTTAATATAACACTAAAATCACAAACGACAAAAGCAAAAATAAACAAATAGGACTAAATAAAAACTGTGCAGGAAAGAAAAAAAAATCAACAGAGTGAAAAGACAATCTATGGAATGGGAAAAGATAATTACAAACAATATATCTGATAAGAGGTCAATATCCCCAAAATATATAGAACTCTTACAAATCAACAGCAAAAAATACCAAATAACCTGATTAAAAATGGCTAAAGGACTTGATTATCCATTTCTCCGAAGAGACATACAAATGGCCAACAAGTATATATTTAGATGCTCAACATTACTAATTATCAGAGAAATGCAAATCAAAATCACAATGAGATATTCCTTCACACCTGTTACAATGGCCATTAAAAAAAACAGAAAAATAAGAAGTACTAGTAAGGATGTGGAGAAATGCACTCTCTTGTACACTACTGGTGGGAAAGAAAAATGGTGCAGCCACTGATGAAAACAGTACGGAGGTACCTCAAAATATTTCAAGTAGAACTACATATGACCCACCAATCCCATTTGTAGGTGTTTATCCAAAAGAATTGAAAGAATATCTTGAAGAGATATTTGCATTCTATGTTCATTGCAGCGTTATTTACAGTAGCCAAGATGTGAAAACAGCTGAAATGTCCATTGACAGATGAATGGATAAATGAAATATGCCAGTCATAGAAGGACAAATATTGCATGATTCCATTTATATGAGGTATCTAAAGTAGTTAAACCTTTAAATGCAAAAAATGGAATGGTGGGTGCCAGGGGCTAGGAGAAGGGGAAAACTAAGGAGTTGCTTGTTGTTAAGTGTGTATAGTTTCAATTAGGCAAGATGAAAAAGTTCTAGAGATCTGCTGTACAACGTGCATATGGTTAGCCATACTGTACTATATACGTTAAAATATATTAAGACGGTTAGATCTCATGTTGTATGTTTCTTACCCCAATAAAAAAATACTAACCTCTCAACACCATAGTGCTAAAACACACACACACACACACACACACACACCCAAAAAAACATAACCCCCCCAAAACCCTTGTTTTTTTGAAGCATTTCATGCAGATATATTGGCTTACCATCTTTTTACATGTAAATATCAAGTGAATTATACAATACTGCTCTTCTGCCACTGAATAAAGTTAGCTCACATTGATTAATCATCTACTGCTGTGTTATTTATAAGCTGTCTTACTCAGTTCTCTAAAGGAATCTTACAAAATCAATATTGCTCATGCGTTCATTGATTCATGTAACAAATATTTTTGTGTAATTGATATTTGTCTATACTGTTTAAGGCACTGGAGATACAGCAGTGTGCAAGACAAGCAAATGACCTGACCTCATGAAACTTAGATTCCAGGGAAGGAGACAGAAAATAAATAAATAGTTACACAAATTTTTATAAGTAGATATAAAAGTATGATGCAATTTAATATAAAGTACTATAATACAATGTAATTCAATATTATGTTAAGTGGTTAAAAGTGTTATGACAAATAACAAAACAAGATGAGTAAATAGAGTCAGGAGCTCTTATAAAGGTCACAGAAGCCCACTGTGAGGAGGTAGTATTTATTTTATTTTATGTTATTTTTAACAACTTATTGTCAAGTTAGCTAACATACAGTGTATACAGTATAGTCTTGGCTTTGGGAGTAGATTCCCGTGATTCATTACTTACATACAACACCCAGTGCTCATCCCAACAAGTACCTTCCTCAATGCCCATCTCCTATTTCCCCGCCCCTCAACCCCCCCACCCCCATCAACCCTCAGTTTGTTCTCTGTATTGAAGTCTCTTATGGTTTGCCTCCCTCTGTTTGTAACTTATGTTTCCTTCCCTTCCCCTATGGTCTTCTGTTAGGTTTCTCAAATTCCACGTATAAGTGAAAACATATGATATCTGTCTTTTTCTGACTGACTTATTTCACTTAGCATAATACCCTCCAGTTCCACCCACATTGTTACAAATGGCAAGATTTCATTCTTTTTCATCACGGAGCAATACTCCATTGTATATATAAACCACATCTTCTTTGTCCATTCATCAGTTGATAGACATTTGGGCTATTTACATAATTTGGCTATTGTTGAGGAGATAGCATTAAATATATGAGTGAAGTGAGAAAATAGCCATAAAATATCTGAGAAAAGAGCACTTCTGGCAAAGAGAACAGCAAAGAAAAGGCCAAGAAGGAGAAGAATGTTTGGTATATTCAAATAATATGGAAGAGGCCAGTGTGGCTGGAAGCTGGAGGACAAGAAATCTCAGAAAAGTGGAGGTTTCAGTTTTCATCTAACCAGTGGCCAAGGTAGTACGTTAGCAGATTGGCCAACTCCAAACATCATGCCTATTCCCTTACTCTTAGTCATTTATTACAATAGTCTGTTACATCTTCATTCAGGACGGAACAAAAGCTATGAAAAACATTTGTTTCCAGAAACATTTTACACAGCTACATGGGCTCCCCATCATCATTTTCCCACACTGCTGGAGGGAAAAGGAACAAACACTTGAAGCACATGTTTTATTACAGCTTTATTTCTATTTTTGTAAAGAGGATTTTATAGTTAGTAATATAACGTATAGCCTCAATTTACACATATAATAATGAAGGAACAGTACCCTTTTTTATTTTGAATTTGCTTCCTTTTTAAAAAAATTCCAGTACAGTTAACATACACTGTTATATTAGTTTCACATTCACAATGTAGTGATTCAACAATTCTATACATTACTCAGGGCTCATCATAAATATCCTCTTAATCCTCTTCACCTATTTTACCCATCCACCTGTGACCTCTCCCTTAGTAAACATCAGTGTATTCTATATAGTTAAGAGTCTGTTTTTTGGTTTGTTTCTTTTTTTTCTTTGTTCCTTTGTTTTGTTTCTTAAATTGTACATGAGAGTGAAATTATATGGTATTTATTTTCTCTGACTAACTTATTTCACATAGCATTATACTCTCTAGATTCATCCATGTTGCTGCACCAGGCAAGATTTCATTCTTTTTATGGTTGAGTAATATTTCATTGTATATATACCACTTCATACATTCATCTATGCATGGACACTTGGGCTGCTTCCATAATTTGGCTCTTGTAAATATTGCTGCAATAAACATAGGGGTGCATATATCTTTTCAAATTGGTGTTTTTATATTCTTTGGGTAAATTCTCAGTAGTGGAATTACTGGGTTCTATGGGAATTATATTTTCAATTTTTGAGGAAACTCCATACTGTTTTCCACAGTAGCTACGCCACTTTGCATTCCCACCAACGGGACACAAGTATTCCCTTTTCTTCATATCCTCGCCAACACTTGCTGATTCTTGTGTTGTTGATTTTAGCAATTATGACAGGTATGAAGTGATATCTCATCGTGATTTTGATTTGCATTTCCCTGATGATTAGTAACGTTGAGCATCTTTTCATTTCTTTGTTGGCCATCTGTATGTCTTCTTTGCAGAAATGTCTGTTCATGTCTTCTGCTAATTTTTTACTTGGATTATTTGATTTCATAGTTGTGAGTTGTATAAGTTCTTTATGTATTTTGGATACTAACCCTTTACTGGGTTTGTCATTTGCAAATATCTGTTACCATTCACTGGGTCAGCTTTTAGTGTTCTTAATAGTTTTTGCTGTGTAAAGCTTTTTATTTTGATGTAATCCCAACAGTTTATTTTTGCTTCTGTTTCCCTTGCCTCAGGACACGTATCTAGAAAAATGTTGCTACAGCCAATATTGGAGAAATTGCTGCCTGTGCTCTCTTCAATGATTTTTATGGTTTTAGGTCATATTTAGGTCCTTAATCCATTTGGAGTTTATTTTTCTGTATGGTGTAAGAAAGTGGGCCAGTTTCATTTTTTGCAGGTAGCTGTCCAGTTTTCACAACACCAATTGTTGAAGAGACTGTCTTTTTCCCATTGTATATTCTTTCCTCCTTTGTTCAAGATTAATTGACCATTTAACTGGGGTTGTTTTTTAAAGTTTATTTATTTTGTGTAGCTGTGTGAGAAAGAGAGCATGAGTACAGGAGGGGCAGAGAGAAAGGGAGAGAGAATCCCAAGCAGGTTCTGAGCTGTCAGTGCAGAGCCTGAAGCGGGGCTTGATCTCATGAATCACCAGATGCTTAACTGAGCTACATAGGCAACCCTTAAGTTTTCTTCCTAATAAAAACCAAGGATATTTTCTATTCTTATTTCTAGTGTCCTCATACTGAATGAAGGATACTCTTTGCCACATCATGAAAAATCCATAATTTTCAATTAAGATTGAAAGCAAAAACTGTCTACAAATTTTAGTTCTTCAAAGAGTTAAGAAAAGTTGACATGCAATATTTACTGGTGTTTTTCTACTACAGTGTTGACGAGAAAGGAAAATATTACTTGAATATTCTGGCTGTCTTATTTGAGACTCATATTTTTCACAAAATTGCCATCTGGAGTGAAGAGTAAAGTTTGTAAGGTACCTTAACCACCTCAAGAAGTGTATTAATAAAAATAGAGCATTTATGTTGATGTAAAAATTATCCATGTACATCATTGCATTTACATAGTAAATATGCTAATCTCTGAATGCAATCTCCACAGTATCTCATGAGAGTACTACTGAAGGCCTTAAGAAATTTAATGGCCCTTTGGGAAACTTAATTTTTAAGGGACAGGTTAGAAAATTAATATTTCTGAACATGGCAGAGGAGTAGGAGGACCCAGTGCTCTCCCATGTCTTTCAAACTAAGAAGGACTGAAACTGAGGGACTCTCAATCTGAGAGATCTGCAGGAAGAGGAGTTGGAGGCTACAGGGAAGAGAACATGAAATCCAGAAAATCCCGGGAGACTGAGTGAGTGTAATCTGGGAGAAAGAAAGAGAGCCGCAGAGGTGCTGAGGAGCAGGGAGCAGACCCTGGGCCCCTTCCACAGAAAGGCAAGGGGAAGATAGAGCAGTGGGGAAAGTAACTCGGAAGGCCGGGGTTGGGGGTGGGGAGGTGAGAGGGAGCTTATCATCCAGTCCCTAAACGCAAGGCTTTTGGAGAGAAGGTCCGTTGTTCATGGCGGAGCTGGCAGAACTCCCTTCACTCTGGAGCCAGCGACGCTGACCCACCCCACAACACGGAGAGTCAGTGACACAATTTACATAGGGAAAACCCGGCATGAAAGGGGTGCGCGACCGCCCAGCAGATCGCACTGCACCTGCAACCCAGGCAGAGTGAAGGCGGAAACAGTGGGGTGATTTGAGACTCTGGGTCCCTGAAGAAGAGACTGAGAGGACACCATTGTGGTTGCACCGGTGCTGAGTCAGAGTCACAATTTAGATAAGGCTCCGCGGTCCGAGCGAGTTAAAGGAACTCAGATGAGCATGGGGCGCGTGACCACCCAGCAAATCACACTTCGCCTGCAACCCGGACAGAGTTGAGGACGGAAACAGAGGAGTGATTTGAGACTCTAGGTCTGTGCAGAGGGGGGTGGGGGAGCGCCATTGTGGTCGGCTTACCAACAAAGCCAAATCCTATGACTCCACCCCCCAGGGGTGGAGGTGGGACCTGCCTATACCAGGTCATGCCCCTCCTCATACAAGAGATGCCTTTCTGCAGGAGTGATAGGCACGGAGACACAAATACTGCAGCACTGCCTGGATTAATTCCAGGTCAATTCTTCTGTTTTAGATATATTCGCCCACTTCTCCTTCCTATCTCTCCCCACCTCTAAACCAGTCACCTGGGGGTTTTGGCTTGCTTAAACAGACATTTAACCCACTCTCTCAATGCATGTTCTACACCTCCCTCTTTAATTTCCTATCTCTCTCTCTGGAACAATCAGGCCACATAGTGCATCTGGGTAACATCTAACTTCATTTCTCATTCCTCTCATTCTTCCTTATTCTAATTTCTCTCTTTCTGGACCAAGTCTTCTAATCTCTCTACCCGGTCAAAGATCAATTTCTCTTCTCCCCACACCTGTCACTACTCTCTCCATATATGCTCTACCATCAGCAAAGCACACAACCTATCCTTAATGTGTAGCTGGTACGTCAGGTAGCATGCCTCCAGAGTGTCGTTTGTTATTCTTTTTTACATTGTGATTTGTTTGCCTGTATTATTGGTCTGTACAGTTGTGAGTTTGTGTTTCCTGTTTGTTGGTCTGACCCTTTCCTTTCCAGGGAAAACTAGGAAATAAACCAATACACACCTAGAGAAAATGACGAAACAGAAATCCCCTCAAAAGAATGTACAGAAAATAGTGACAGTGCAAGAAATGATGAAAACAGACATGAGCAACTTAACAGAACAAGAATATAGAATGATAAACATAAAAATACTCGCTGGGCTTGAAAAAAGCATAGAAGAAAGCAGGGGGATCCTCGAGGCAGAGATCAAGGTCCTAAAAAAACGGTCAGGAGGAATTAAACAATGCTTTAAATGAGGTGCAAAACAAATTAGAGGCAATCACAGCGTGAATTGAAGAGGCAGAAGAGAGAATAGGTGAATTAGAAAATAAAATTATGGAAAAGGAGAAAGCAGAGAAAAAGAGAGACAAACTGATTCAGGAACAGGAAAAGAGAATTCGAGAGCTGAGCGATGCAATCAAATGGAATAATATCTGTATTATAGGAATTCCAGAGGAAGAAGAGAGAGAAAAAGGAGTCAAAGGGGTACTTGAACAAATCATTGCTGAGAACTTACCCAAAATGAAGAAGGAAATGGGCATTGAAATCCAAGAGGCACAGAGAACTCCCCTCAGATGTAACTTGAATAGACCCTCAGCACGACACATCATAGTGAAGCTGGGAAAATACAAAGACAAAGAGAGAATTCTGAAAGTAGCTAGGGATAAATGGGCCTTGACATACAAAGGCAGACACATTAGGGTAGTAGCAGACTTATCTACAGAAACCTGGCAAGTCAGAAAGGAATGGCAGGAAATCTTCAATGTGATGAACAGGAAAAATATGCAGCCAAAAATCCTTTACTTGGCCAGCCTGTCATTCAGAATGGATGGAGAGAGAAAGGTCTTCCCAAAAAAACAAAAACTGAAGGAATGCATCACAAATAAACCAATCTTAAAAGAGATCCTGAGGGGGACTCTATGAAGGAGAGGTCATAATGAACACAGAGTACCAGAGACATCCTTACAAGCATGAAACCTACAGATAACACAGTGACTCTAAACCCATACTTTTCAATATTAACACTGAATGTAAATGGACTAAATCCTCCA
Source organism: Paguma larvata (assembly GCA_030068075.1). Taxonomy (NCBI): domain Eukaryota; kingdom Metazoa; phylum Chordata; class Mammalia; order Carnivora; family Viverridae; genus Paguma; species Paguma larvata. The sequence goes on from CM057830.1 coordinate 15,450,560, forward strand.
ATTAAAAGACACAAGGTAACATAATAGATTAAAAAACAAGACCCATCTATCTGCTGTCTTTAAGAGACCCATTTTAGACCTGAGGACACCTTCAGATTGAAAGTGAGGGGATGGAGAACTTACTCTCATGCTACAGGAAGTCAGAAGAAACTGGAGTAGCCTCACTTATGTTGAACAAACTAGACTTGAAAGTAAAGTATGTAATAAGAGATGAAGAAGGGCATCATATAATAATCACAGGGATTATCCAGGAGGAACTAACAATTAGAAATATCTACATGCCGAATTCTGTGGCACCCAAATTTGTAAAGCAACTAATTACAAATGTAAGCAATCTTACCGATAAAAATGTGCTAATTGCAGGGGACCTTAATACCCCACTGACAGCACTGGACAGATCCACTAAACGGAAAATCACCATAGAAACAATGGCCCTGAATGACACATTGGAACAGATGGGCCTGACAGACATCTTCAGGGCCCTTCATCCAGAAGCAAAGGAATTTACATTCTTCTCAACTGCACATGGTACATTTTCCAAGATAGACCATATTTTGGGGCAAAAGGAAGCGCTGAATAAATATAAAAAAATTGGGATCATACCACGCACACTTTGAGACCACAATGCTTTGAAACTTGAAATCAACCACAGGAAAAAGTCTGGAAAAACCCCCAAAACATAGAGGCTAAAGAACAAACTATTAAAGGCAAATGGCTCAACCAAGAAATCAGAGAAGAAATTGAAAAATACATGGAAACAAATGAAAATGAAAATACAACAATCCAAACGCTTTGGGATGAGGCAAAGGCAGTTCTGAGAGGGAAATATATTGCAATCCAGGTCCATCTCAAGAAACAAGAAAAATCACTAACACAAATTCTAACAGTACGCCTAAAGGAATTAGAAGAGGAACAGCTAAGATACCCCAAACCCAGCAGAAAGAGAGAAATAACAAAGATCAGAGCAGAAATTAATCATACGGAAACAGAAAAAGTAGTGGAATGGATCAATGAAACCAAGAGCTGCTTCTTTGAAAAAAATAACCGAAATTGATAAACCTCTAGCCAGGCTTCTCAAAAAGCAAAGACAGAGGACCCAAATCGATAAAATCACAAACGAAAATGGAGTGATTACAACCAATCACTCATAAATACAAGCAATCATCAGAGAATATTATGAAAATATATATGCTGCCAAATTGGACAACCTGGAAGAAACAGACAAATTCCTAAACAGCCACACGCTACCAAAACTCAAACGGGAAGAAATAGAAAACTTGAACAGAGCCATAACTAGTGAAGAAATTGAATCAGTTATCAAAAATCTCCCAACAAATAAAAGTTCACGATCAGATAGCTTCCCAGGGGAATTTTACCAGATATTTAAAACAGAGTTAATACCTATCCTCCTCAAGTTGTTCCAAAAAAATTGAAACAGAAGAACTCCTGGACTCATTCTATAAAGCCAGCATCACTTTGAATCCCAAACAACATAGAGACCCAGCAAAAAAAAAGAGAACTACATGCCAATTTCCTTGATGAATATAGATGCAAAAATTCTCAACAAGATATTAACAAATAGAATCCAACAGCATACAAAAGGAATTATTCACCAGGATCAAGTAGGATTCATCCCTGGGTTGCAGGGCTGGTTCAATATTCGCAAATCAATCATTGTGATACATCACATTAACAAAAGAAAAGATAAGAACCATATGATTCTGTCAATAGATTCGGAGAAAGCGTCTGACAAAATACAGCATTCTTTCCTAATAAAAACTCTCAAGAAAGTCGATATAGAAGGAATATACTTAGGCATCATAAAAGCCATTTATGAAAAGCCCACAGCTAATATCATCCTCAATGGGGAAAAACTGAGAGTCTTTTCCCTGAGATCAGGAAGACGACAGGGATGTCCACTCTCACCATTGCTATTTAACATAGTATTGGAGGTCCCAGCATCAGCAATCAGACAACAAAGAAAAATAAAAGGCATCAGTATAGGCAAGGAGGAAGTCAAACTTTCACCTTTTGCAGACGACATGATATTTAACATGGAAAACCCAACAGAATCCACCAAAAGCCTACTAGAACTGATACATGAACTTGGCAATGTTGCAGGATACAAAATCAATGTACAGAAACAGGTTGCATTCCTTTACACCAACAATGAAGCAATAGAAAGAGAAATAAAGAAACTGATCCTATTCACAATTGCACCAAAAAACATAAAATACCTAGGAATAAACCTAACCAAAGATGTAAAAGATCTCTATGCTGAAAACTATAAAAAACTTATGAAGGAAATTGAGGAAGACACAAGGAAATGGAAAAGCATCCCATGCTCATGGACTGGAAGAATAAATATTGTTAAAATGGCAATACTACCCAAAGCAATCTACACATTCAACGCAATCCCAAGCAAAATTGCACCAGCATTCTTCTCAAAGCTAGAGCAAACAATCCTAAAATTTGTATGGAACCACAAAAGACCCTGAATAGCCAAAGTAATATTGAAGAAGAAAACCAAAGCTGGAGGCATCACAATCCCAGACTTAAACCTCTACTACAAAGCGGTAATAATCAAGACAGCATGGTATTGGCACAAAAACAGACACATAGACCAATGGAATAGAATAGAGAATGCAGAAATGGACCCAGAAGCATATGGCCAACTAATCTTTGACAAAGCAGAAAAGAGTATCCAATGGAAAAAAGACAGCCTCTTTAACAAATGGTGCTGGGAGAACTGGACAGCAACATGCAGAAGAATGAAGCTAGACCACTTTCTTTCACCACTCACAAAAATAAACTTAAAATGGTTGAAAGACCTGAATGTGAGACAGGAAACCATCAAAATTCTAGGGGAGAAAGCAGGAAGAAATATTTTTGACCTTGAGCCGCAGTAATTTCCTACGTGACATTTCCAAAGGTGAGGGAATTAAAAGCAAAAATGAACTATTGGGATCTCATCAAAATAAAAAGCTTCTGCAAGGCAAAGGAAACAAGCAACAAAACTAATAGACAACCAACGGAATGGAAAAGGATCATTGCAAATGACAATTTGGATAAAGGACTAGTATCTAAAATCTATCAAGAACTTACCAACCTCCACACGGGAAAAACAAATAATCCAGTGAAGAAATGGGTGGAAGATATGAACGGACACTTCTCCAAAGATGACATTCAGATGGCCAACAGACACACGAAATGATGCTCAACGTCACTCATCATCAGGGAAATACAAATCAAAACCATACTGAGATACCATCTCACACCAGTTAGAGTGGCTAAAATGAACAAATCAGGAAACTATAGATGCTGGCGAGGATGTGGAGAAGCAGGCACCCTCCTACACTGCTGGTGGGAATGCAAACTGGTGCAGCCACTCTAGAAAATGGCGTGGAGGTTCCTCAAAAAAATGAAAATAGAGCTACCCTATGACCCAGGAATAGCACTGCTAGGAATCTACCCAAGAGACACAAGAGTGCTGATGCATAGGGGCACGTGTACCCCAATATTCACAGCAGCACTTTCGACAATAGCCAAATCATGGAAAGAGACCAAGTGCCCATCAACTGACGAATGGATAAAGAAGGTGTGGTATATATATACAATGGAATACTACACAGCAATGAGGAAGAATGAAATCTGGCCATTCGTAGCAACATGGATGGAACTGGTGGGTATTATGCCAAGTGAAATAAGTCATTCATAGAAAGACAGATACCGTATGTTTCTACGCATAGGTGGAGTTTGAGAGACTTAGCAGAAAACTATGGGGGAGGGGATGAAGAGAAAGGAAAAAAGTCACAGAGATGGAGGAAGACCAAACATAAGAGACTCTGAAAGACTAAGAACAAACTGAGAGGTGAGGGGGGTGTGAGAGAGGGGAGAGTAGGTGAAGGGCACACAAGAGGGCACTTGTTGGGATGAGCACTGGGTGTTGTATGGAAACCAATTTTACAATAAATTATTTTAAAAAAAGAAAATTAATATTTCTGACCATGTGTACATTTCATTTTAAAAGAAATATTTGAATGGAATTTAGAATCTAAGATAAATAGGGTAAAACTATTAAAAAATACATTTCATATCATGGTGATTCATGCTAAAAACAAAAATTTAAAAAATGTCTGCCCAATAAAGATCAAGACAACTAAAGACTATTACAAATATATAGATTTCCTTAATAGCAACTAGAAATATTTCTATGTGATTTCTTTTTGAAGGAAAAATAAATAGGCTACTCTTAAGGTTTTGCACATTCTATATAAATACCCATCCATCAGTGTCAGTCTGCTGTTTTTACCTTCTTTCTATGAAAGTTATCATTAAAACTCACAAATATGGATCAAGTTACAAGAGAGCTAAAAAAGACAATTTATTGTTTTCAAATTAGAAGTAAAAAAAACACAGAGAAAATTACCCTATAAAAAGGTGCCTATATGACTAGAAAAGAAAAAGACACTCTTCCTGAAAAGGAAATCAGCAAAATTGCATTTTATGCCTTTATATAAAATTTTGACAAGAAAATTTTAATTTTATACAAATATATCATTAACACTAATATAAGAAACTACTTTTACTATAAAAAAGTGAAAATTTTATTGTACTATATTAAGGCTCTTAGTTATTAAAAAAATTGACCTACAAGGTATTAATGCTAAGTGAAATAAGTCATACGGAAAAAGACAACTACCATATGATTTCACTCATATATGGAATTTAAGAAACAAAATAAACAAAGAGAAAAAGAGACAAAGAAACAAAAACAGACTCTTAAATACAGAGAACAAACTAGTGGTTGCCAAAGGGGAGTTGGGTAGGGAGGTGTGTGATATAGAATAAAGGGATTAATAATAAACTTATTGTGATGAGCAGTGAGTAATGTAGAGGATTGTTAAATTATTATATTGTGTACCTGAAACCAATATAGTAATGTATATTAATTATACTTCAACTTTTAGAAAATTAAAATTCAGTTTATTGTGTTAAAATGTATATTACACAAGTCATATGATTAACACATTTTAAACTCTTTCTAACATGCCAAGCATAACATAACCAAAACAGCTATTTTGAAAAAAAATTACTTAGCCTATTTCCCTGGTACAAATGTTTCACTTGCCTAATTTCTTCTGTTACAATATTATTTAAAACAAAATTAAATGCAATAAGTGAATTTATTTTCATTAAGATTATCAATACATTTTTGAAAGCTGTAAACTTTACAAAATGTTTGTTTTAAAGATTGTAAAAATGTTTTACAACCCTAAAAAGGGTTGATCCTCAAAACCACATTTTGAGTGTCAGTTGTGTTCTGCCTATTCTTCATATTAGAAAACTGACAGTTGATGTAGAGAAAAGTAATGAACTGGCAGAGGGAGAATGAAAAATAATTAACTGACAGAGGGGCATGTTTATAATCTCATTTAATCTTAGTCAATTTAGTCATTTCATTACCTTCTCTCTGTTCCTGTCTTGTCTCTGGTTCTCTCTCTCTCTCTCTCTCGTAGCATGACTTTCTAAAAAAAAAAAACACTTAGGCTTTAGAACCAATCAAACCTCAGTTCAAATCCCATCAATTCCATTTCCTTTCAGGGTGTCAGTTTGCTAATCTGTAAGGGGGTAATAATAATACCCATTTTATAACGTTATCTGAAAGTTTTACTTAGCTGAAATAAGGCATATAAATAATATAGCATAGTGTCCATCATGTTTTAGAAAGGAATGTTTAAGAGCAAACCTTCTACAGTGGATGCCAGTGAGAGCAGGTGTAAGACCAGCTAAAACCCAAGGAATGTCTGCATCACTAGACTAAATTATTGTGGTGTGTATCTTCCATTTCCTTCTCAAAATCCCCTCTAGCCACTTCTCCTCTCAGCTCTGTTCCCGAGGGAACAGCTAGAGAACAGCCCTAGAGAACACCTAGAGACCTCTTGGGTTATGGGGTCTTTCTAACATCTGCTATTGTCTTCTCTCATTAGGTGGAACTCATGCTATGTATGACATGAGCACTGAGAAAACAAATTCTAGACTGAGATTCAAGGGACAGCTCCCTAAACCCCACAGAACTGGGCTACCAAGGGAGCTGCTACAGAGTCAGGAATTCACAGCTGTCAGTTCCAAACTCCTATAGCACAGATCACAATCCACAGCAACAGGAATGCCTTACATGCTGTCTCTCTTCCCACTTAACTCAGTTCCCAATTCAAGTTTCACAGAAGAGCATATTACTGGTGGAACACAAATGCCATTCAGAATTCTAGCTGAAAGCGAGTTTTTCAGTCTCTGAAGTACAGAAAGGCACACTAGAAAAATGTTGGAACAGAAGACTAAGCCACTCCTTAGCATCTGCTACAGTATGCTATCAAGCTCAAGCAGTTGGTGATGGCCTCTCTTTGGCATCTGAAAAGACTGGGAGAAGTACAACTGCAGATTGAAGCATATAATTAATGGAAGATACCATAAAATGAAGAAAAGGAGTTGACTGTGAGGCTTGAAAGAAGTCATATGAATATCATCTTCATAAAGATATCAAGGGTAAGGATTTTCATGAATGCAATTATTCTAAACAGTGCAGTTTCTGCCTACATTTCTGATGTTGGAAAGGATCCTATAGCAAAATACCTTAGCACACCTACTAGCAGGAAGACAATTTCAGGACCTGGATATGGACTATGGATAGAATACTCCTTGTGCATGCAGGCAGATCTGGACAGCATAGGAGACAGAAATATTAACTACTTTGTGTGAAGACATCTCCCCCAGTGATGCTGTATGTGACTAGAAAAGCTCTTCCTCTGCTGCTAATACTTTGAAAAATAAAATAAGTACAATTGTTTTTAAAGTTTTACACTTTTTCTTCTCAACTTAGAAAAATAAGCAAGGAATTATTGGAGTTATCCCTGAAAAACAATGGCAAGTAGTAAAGAAAGATAATAATTAAATAAAAGAATGCTCATTAACTCCAATAAAAGTGAACTAGGACTACAGTATGATTATAAAATGAAATGAAACAATGACATATGTGTACACTATTGGGAAAAAACTTTTAAGGGGAAACAGTAGCTTAGCCTAGAATGACATTTCCCAAAGAGGTTTCTGGGATTCCAGTAGTGTTTTTTGATGTGGTAATTTTTTAATGGTCACAAAGTCCTCTCATTGCAATATGCCTGCCCCTTTGCAATGTGACTTTCCCATTCTTTCCACCCAGAGTTTCAGTCTATTTCTCTGACCCCATGAATTTGGGCTGGACTTGGGATTTGCTTTCACTAGCCAAACGTAACAGAAGTGACATTCTCTGAGTTCCAAAGCCTAGGCCTCATGAGGTCATAGAACTTGCACCTTCTCCATCTCAGACACTGCCCTGAGTTCTACCACGTAAGGAAACAACAGTTTAGCCTACTAGAGGATGAGAGTCCACGTGGAGGGTAAGAGGCCAGTACCAGCCACCAGACATATAACCGAAGCCATCTCAGACCTTCCTGTCCAGAAAAATCTCCCAGCAGAGTGCCACTTCAGAAGAGAGTCCAAGTAAGACCAGCAGAAAATCCAATCAACTCATGGAATCATGAAAAAATAACAGATCAATGTCATTTTAAGCCAAAAAAAAAAAAAAAAAAGACTTCCATTACTTTCCCTCTTGCTGATACTTTTAGGATAAGATCCAGGCTCATTAATTTGGTTTCTGAGGTCCACAATGACATGGTTACTTTATAATATAGGCCATGAAAATCTCCACTAAGAGCCTAGATTCTATATATGATCATTGGAAATGCTTGCCTATTTTCCTTAAGGAAGAGCTGGAAAACATGGGAAGCTGTTTAGGCTACTGTCACCATTTTGTATAATTACAAGACTCAACAAAACAGCTGCCAGTGTGCAAAACAGCTGCCAATGTGCAGTCTGGAAAAGGGAGCCTATCACACACAGGCTGTTTTCTGGAGAATTCACAGAGAGATGTGCTGGGATATGCAGGGCAGTTTGCAGTTATATGCACAATCCATTACCAACAGCTGCTGTTGCTAGAATCCCTGTCTGCAATAACACACACACACACACACACACACACACACACACACACACACACACACACACACGGGGTGGGGCACTTTTTATGTTTCCACAGAGAGAGGCTTTTTATTGAAATAATTTTGGATTAAAGATTGTTTTAGAAAATGTTCCCAAAGTAATTTCTTAAAAAAGATCACAAGGTAAAAATTCTACAAATGCCACTCTTCACACTGATAAAACCCTGTTAGCATCCATTTGGACAATTATATTTCCTTTCTCAGATTTTCTTTTCTTAAAATATAAAAGTAAGTCCCACCTGAAAAGTAAGATGAAAAATGCCCCAGAGAATAGCCAAAGACCTCATGGATTGTTGTGTGACACTGCTTTTTTCTGCCATTGGTTTCCTTCTTCTCACACAGTTAAACCCAAATCCAAATGTATGCTTGCTTTAAGCCACTTCTTGCCAATTTGGGGCTATAAGTGGATAGTTTATTGAATGATTTTTGGGATTAATACTAGTAATCAAGATCCATCACAAAACTTGGGGATTATCAAAAGACTGATTCACATGAAAAAAATCTGAGGAATGAAAGAAATGTTTTTCTTCTTTGGAGGTATCTTTATTTATCTCCCCAGCTTTATTTCTAGCCACTCCTTCTTTCCCAAATCACTGAACTTCTAGTCCACCAGCTACAATGTACTTCATTGCTTCTTATATGGTCTTAAAAGAAATACCATGAATAGGACCAGGACAGTTTGTGGCCATACACAAAACCCAAACCTGGTTTAAATCCATCTTGCAAATAAATAAATAAATAAATAAAAATAAATCCATCTTGCCACCTTTTCATACCCCCACATCACTTTCTGAATATGAATGGAAAAAGGTATGGAGATGGGCTCATTTTAGATTTATGATAATGAGCCACACGTGGATCTTCAGTGCTGCCTGACAGTGCTGTTATACTTTCCTACGGTGAAATCATTCTCCCATTATCTAAGATGACTATGTCACACAGTTGCCTCCTGCTTCAAAACTCCAACACCTTTTCTCACTCCTCACTTTTAGCTGACGAGTACACTTCTTGTTTCACTGAAAATTCAATTTTAAAAAGTTGTAACTTCCATATCTTTCACCATTACATCCTCCAAACTCATTGCATCTGCACCCATACACTTTGCCTTCTCTCCAATTACAACAGATAAACTGCCTGGCTCCTCTCTTTATGTATTATCACCCATACCCTTCTTACTACCTCAAGAACAATGCCTCTGTAACTGTTCCTATTTTCTCCTGCAGCATCTATTTTGCTATCATTTTCATCAGCACACAAGCATGCTGTAATAACTCCAATCACTAAAAACCTCCCTTGTTCCAACATTCCTTCAACATTTCATTACTCGCTTTTAATAGCCAAAATCTTTGAAAATGTTGCCTATACAACCTTGTTTCCTTCCAACTGTTCCTTGAATCCACTACAACATGGTTTTTTCATCAACACTCCACTGAAATCTGCCTCTTTAAGACATCTCCACATTTAAATTCAATCCTTAGTTTTCATGTTCCTTGAGCTCTTAGCATAATCTGTCAAAATTGGTCATTCTCTCCCTCTTGAAACACTTTCTTCACTTGGCTTCCAGTAACTGGTTTAGGTTCCCTTGATGGCTGCCTTTTCTGAGTCTCCTTTACTATTTTCTTGTTCCATATGTCTATGTATCATAATGCCCATAAGTCAGCCCTCAATACACCTTCTCCTCTCTATCTACATTCTCTAAATTATTTCATTTTGCTTTAAATATAATTTAATGTCTCCAGCTCCAACCTGCCCTGAATTCCAGACTCCTATCTCTTGCTCACTCTTGGATTTCTATTAAAGACCTAAAAATTAAAATGTCCAAAAATTAACCCTAGATTCACCCCCTTCTTGCTCCTTCTCCCATATTTCCCATCTCAGTAAATGTTTTCCATCTCAAGAAATGGGATTTCTATAGACTAAATGTTTGTATCTGTCCCCCAAATTCATGTATTGAAATTTTAAATATGGTGGTATCAGAAGGTGGGGCCTCTGGGAGGTGATCAAGTGATGAGAGTGGAATCTTCATGAATGAAATCGGTACCCTTATAAAAGAGACCCAGAAAGATCCTTCACTCCTTCTGTCATGTGGCATCAAGAAGACAGCTGCCTATGAAATGAGAAATAGGCCCTCACCATTGTTTGGAATCTGAAAAACAGACACTCAATCTGCCAATGACTTGATCTCAGACTTTCCAGCTTCTAGAACTATGAAAAATAAATTTTTGTTGTTTATAGGTCACCAGTCTAGGGTATTCTGTTATAGCAGCCCAAACAGATGAAGACAGGCACCATTAATCATATATTTGTTCAAGTGATGAAAGTTGTAGATATCTTTTACTCTCTCTTACAAACTACATTTAATTTATTAGCCAATCCTGTAGATTCTATCCTCACTCATCTTACCACTTCCCCCAGTATTCCAGGTCCCAACCACCATGAGCTCTCAGATTCTTGGATAGCTACAGTAGTTTCTGACCTTGTTTTCTATCTTTCACTCTTATCTCTCTATAGTTAAATCTCCTAGAGTGTTTAGAATGACCCTCAAAAAATATAAGTCAGTGTATGTCATTCCTATGTTCAAAAGTTTTCAGTGGTTTCCCATGACATTTAAAATAAAATCTAGTCTTTATTGTGGTCTACAGAGCCCTTCACTTTGTGGTCTCTGGCTATTTCTCTGGCCTCATTTCCTACCACTAGCTCTCTTTTTCACCAAGCTCAAACCACACACTGACCTCCTGTCCTTCCTCTAGCACAGCAAACATGTTCCTACCTCAGGACCTTTGCACTTGACATTCTTTTTTCTCTCAGGAACTATCTTCCCTAATATTTTCACATGACTCACTCTCTCACTTCATTTTGGTCTTTGCTCAAATATCTCCTCCACATAGAGGTCTTCCTCAATCACTCTACCTTAAATGGCATCACCCATATTTCTATTCTAATGCACTCATTAATTTCCTTTTCATAACACCACTAGCATCAATATACATATCCACTAATCAGCTTTATTCTGTTTACTGCTGCATATTCGTATCCAGTGATTTAACCTAGTAAGGCCTCAGTAAATATTGTTGAATTAATTAATCAATAACTTCCTGAACAACCTTGAGAAAGAGGACTGACTGTTCTTATCTTAATAGGGTATTAGTCTATGGAAGAAAGGTGAATGAGAATGTCTATTTTCTTTAAATAGTAGATTCAAGTCATAATGGGAAAGTCTAGGTACCAGCAAAGCTTTATTTACCAGGATATTTGTAAATTAATTAAAATATGTAAACAACAAAATCTAAAATACCGGGGCATTCCCAATTTAAGGAGAAGTTTTTCTGATCCCTACTTGATATAACTATCTGAATGTGCTTGTTGGATGTGCCATTTCAAACTTAGTTCAGAGGACATTAAGTATTCCAAACAGGTTCTGACTGGATTTTAAAACAACGTTTCTTTTTTTTTAGATGAAGGAAAGTTTTACCTAGTACTTGAAAATACAGAAGTTCTCACCAATAAGCCAGAAACCTTTTAAATAAAGATTTGTCATGTTTATTAAGTTAACAGAAGTGTTTAAAGATACTTTTATTCTTCCGAGTAGAGTCACTAGGAGTTCCTCTTCAGTGTGCTGTTTGCTTTGCACCCAGGAATTCTTTTCCCCACCAGACTAATTGAGGGTTTTTCAACTAAACTCCAATATTGGTGCTCCTTCCTCAATTCACAGGGGGAAAAATTAGACTAATAAGTGGGAATTTTTCAATCTTATGATTCTATCAATAAATTTTTCACACACTAACTGCTGGAAAAGATAGCAAATGACCACATTATTAAAGTGGCAGCAAATGCAGACTAGTGGAGTAATTCAGAAACTTTATTCACACATGTGATTGTGGTTATATATTTCAATCACAGGCCAAATTTACTTTGAGTACAACTGCCCCTAGTTCGTATTGAGTTATATATGTCAGATTTTCATGATGTTTCTCAAAGAGCAGTATGATTGTCAGATGTTTCACCATCTGAAACAGATTGACAATCTTCCCTTACAGATAAATAGAGCATGCTTTATATTCTTATTTAAACTTTTTGGTTTTTAAATTGCTTATGACAACCACATTTTATAGATATGGAAACTGAGGGTTTAAAAGCATAGATTATCTGTTTCAAGTCACACAGGTGTAAGGGATAGAGAATCCACTGTGCAAACACATATGGATAAAAATCTATACCAAATTAGCAGCTGCTTTGTGAGACTGGCTTATAGACACCAGTATAATGCCAAAATAGTATTCTCAGTACTCTTTTCCTAAACATAATATTTCAAAAATATAAAAAAGAAAGTAATATAATGAATACCTGTGTATCAACTACCTGGTTTATGAAATAAAATATTATAAAATAATGGAACTTCCTACATATCCCTTTTTCCATTGCCTCTACCCCAAAATTTAGGTTTATTATTCCCATAGATGCCTTTTGATTGGGATTGTATTGAATTCTTAGATTCATTTGGGGACAGTTGGCATATTTGTGATCATTGAGTCTTCTCCATAAACATGGTATTTCTCATCATTTCCTTGAGTTTTCTTTACTCTTGTAATAACAGTTTCTACTTTTTCTCCATTCAGGCTGTATACATCTTTTGTTAGATCTATTAGTGCGTATATTTTAAAACTGCTATTGAAAACGGCACCTTTTAAAAATTATATTTTCTAACTTTTTTACTGATGAAATACAATAGATTGTCACATATTTAACTTTTCTCAACTTTTTAATTTAAATTCCAGTTAGTTAACATACAGTGTAATATTCGTTTCAAGTGTAGAATTTACATTTAGTGATTCAACACTTACATACAAATCCTGGTGCTCATCACACCAAACACACTCCTTAATCCCCATCACCTACTTAACCCATCCTTTCCTTCTGGTAACTATCAGTTTGTTTTCTATAGTTAAGAGTCTGTTTATTGGTTTTAGTTTGTTCTCTATAGTTAAGAGTCTGTTTATTGGTTTTCCTCTCTTTTTCCCCATGTTTGTATGTTTTGATTCTTAAATTCCACATATAAGTTTCACATATTAATCTTATCTTTCGTTAATTTGCTGAATTTTCTTATCAATTCTAATAATTTTCTATAGTTTTTCTTAGATCTTCTCTATAGATGACTGCATATTATATAAATACTGTTAGTTGTATCCCTTGCTTTCCTATTCTAATACATTTTTATTCTATTTTTTTTAATTCTTGTCTATTATACTGGACAGAATTTCTAGTAAATGAAATGAAGTAAAACCAATGGTATCCTTGCCTTGATCCTTCTTTTAAAAATAAGGCTGCCAGCATTAAATATGATGTTTATTATGAGAGTTTTTTTTTATAAACATTCTTTTATTTTTAGAGATTGTGACCACAAAGGGGCAGTGGCAGAGGGAGAAGGAGAGAATCTTATATATATATATATATTTTTAAGGTTTATTTATTTTTGAGAGACAGAGAAAGAGCACGAGCCAAGGAGGGGCAGAGAGACAGGGAGACACAGAACCTTAGGCGAGCTCCAGGCTCTGACTTGCCAGCACAGAGCCTGACATGGGGCTCAAACTCATGAACCATGAGATCATGACCTGAGCCAAAGTTGGACGCTTAACCGACTGAGCCACCCAGGGGCCCTGAGGAGAGAATCTTAACCAGGTTTCACACCCAGCACAGAGCCCGACACAGGGCTTAATCTCACAACTGTAAGATCACGACCTGAGCTGAAATAAGAGTTGGATACTTAACCAACGGAGCCACCCAGGTACCCCTAGATACTCTTAATCAGGTTAAAGAATTCTTTTGTATTGTTAGTTTGTAAGAGATTTCTAAGTCATAAACATATATTGAATTCTGTCAAATAATTCTTCTGCTTCTACTGAGATAAAATACATTTTTGTCCTTTATTTGTTTATTGTATTAAATCACATGAATGAATTTTCCTAACAGTAAGCTAACCTTATGAAACAGGATTTTAAAATGAAACTATTTCAGTCTCAATGTTGGCTGAGGCCCAAAGACAATAAACAACACATTCCAATAGGAGGCGTGAGACAACCATGCTGGTCTTGTAAAGCAGGTAATTTCAAACTGGTTTTGTGACCTTAGCTGACCACCAATCCCCACAACTGAAAGAAGCTGGAGAAGGCAAGAAAAGGTTTGGAAATTAGGAGAGGGACTGAAATAAAGCTGTAGGCATCCTGTGTATCTAAAGCTCTCTCGGTGAAAGGTCTTGGGAGCGGGGCTTACGTTTACCTTAGGCCTAGGGAATGGAGCTTCATTGGAAGCACTTGAAGGTTTGATATGCACCACCCAGATCCCAGGAAACAAAGTATATTGCTTGTCAACCCTGCCTGAGAAATATGAGGGACAGGAAGGTCTCAGAAAGGGCCAAAACAATATTCCATAAGAAAACGAATTGCTTTTTTTATGTTCATTTATTTATTCATTTTGAGAGAGAGAGAGAGAGAGAACATGAGTGGGGAGGGCAGAGAGAGATAAGAGAGAGAACCCCAAGCAGGCTCCACACTGTCAGCATAAGCCCAACATAGGGCTCAATCCCATGAACCATGAGACCATGACCTGAGCCAAAATCAAGAGTCAGATGCTTAACCAACTGAGCGACCCAAGCACCCAGAAAACAAATTGGTTTTAAACATGAGTTAGGTTCAGACAATGTTGATACAGGTTCATGGAAGAATTAATCAAGAAAGAACTTATTCTTCTTCCTCTTCTCACCTATCCCCTCCTCTGGTGCAATTCTAGAGAGATCACAAACCCTCATAAGCAATATGGAAGAAAAGGGTTAGAAGTACTCTATGGAGAAAGTGAGAAGATACTGGCCACATCTCCTTCCGTACTTCTGCTGCCCAGCCCACAGTAGGCCTAAGATGAAATGGAGGAAGATATAAGTTTAAAGAAATATTAAAGCTTTAATTATTACTGATATTTTAATTAAACTGAGACTCTTCTGTGACAAAACATAACCAAAATGCTCAAGCGTCATGGAACTTCCTTAGCTTTGTTTACAACAAAAGAAGATCTAATCCCACAGAGTGGACTTAAAGTGGCAATAGGAGAATCAAAGTTGTTTTCTGATTATACCCCATGAGTCCCACTTATTAAATTTACTAGTTACACTTTCTTTTTAATTCCAGTATAATTAGCATACAGTGTTATATTAGTTTCAGGTGTACGATATTGTGTTTCAATAATTCTATACATTACTCAGTACTCATCACAAGTGCACTTCTTAATCTCCACCACCTATTTCACCTATCACCCTACCCACCTCCCCTCTGGTAACCATCTGTTTGTTCTCTATAGTTAAGCATTTCTTCTTTGGCTTATTTATTTTCTTCTTTGTTCATTTGTTTTGTTCCTTAAATTCCACTTCTGAGTGAAATCATATGGTATTTGTCTTTCTCTAAACTAGTTACACTTTTGTGTTTGAATTAATCCTAACTTGGTTGTATTGCATATTTTAAGACATTAAAATACAAACATACTAAATGAAATGTTATTGGTAATATTTTTATAATTATTGGAATACTATTGATAATATTTTATTTAGGATCTTTTGTTTATGTTAACTAGTGAGATTAGCCAGAAATTTTCCTTTCTTAAAATGCCCATGTCTATTTTTTATTATATTAGCCTCAATAAAATAATTGAGTGTTTCCTCATTTTCTAATGACTGGAGAATATACAAATTAAAATTCTATGTTCCTTGAATATTTGGTAGAATTCATCCATAAAATCAGTTAAAACTAGTGTTTTGTGCTCATGTAGAAGTGAATCTTTGGCAATTGACTCAAATTCTTTAGTGATTATGTTTGTTCAAGTTTTCTGTTCATTCAGTTTAAATGTTATATTTTTCTAGGGAATTACTTGTTTTTTCTGAGTTTTCAAGTTTATGATCACACAAGTTGATTACAGAATCTCTTATCTTTTTAATTTCTGATGTATTTAATTTCTGATGTTTTGTATCATTCTTATTCCTAATATTGTTTAATTGTGCCTAGTATTTTTTCATTTTCAATATTTTATTCAAATAAACTTATAAGAAAGGATATAAAAGATTCCATATACTCTTCACCCAGTCTCCCCAAATGGCAACATCTTGTGTAACTGTGGTACCATATCACAACCAGGAGACTGATATTAATAGAATCTGTTTTACTTAGATCTTATTAGTTTTTCATGCACTCATTTGTGAATATATCTATATAGAGAGATATATTTATATCTATTCAGTTCACTGCAATTTTATCACATGTGTAGATTCATGAATCCACCACCACCAAAGCAAAGATACAGAATAGTTTGATCACTACAAGGATATCTCATTACCTTTAATAACTAACTGTACCCACTTCCCTCCTATACTCTGCCTTAGCCTCTATCAGCTGGCAACCACTAATTTGTTCTCTATTCCTTTGTCCTTTCAAGAATGTTACATAAATGAAACTATATGGTATGTATGTAACATTTTGGTACTGGCTTTTTTCACTCTGAACTTTCTGGAAATCCATCCAATATGTTGTATGTATTAATAGTTCATTCCTTTTTATTGTTGAGTAGTATTCTATCTATGGTAAAGATTCACCACAGTTGGTTTAACCATTCACCTATTGAAGGTCATCAGGGTTTTTTCCAATTTTTGCCTATTCTGAATAAAGTTATTATGAACATTTGTGTACATGGTACATGTACAGGTTTTTGTGTAAAAATAAATTTCATTTCTCTGAATAAATGCCCAAAAGGGCAATTGCTTGGTTGTATGCTATATATGTGTTTAGTTTTTTAAGAAACTGTTTTCCACACTGCCTATACCATTTACACTTCCACTAGCAATATATGACTTATCCAGTTTCTTACAACATATGCCACCCTTCAGTATTGTCACCAATTTATTATTTTAGCCAATCTGATATGATATAATGATATCTCATTGTGGTTTTTTGTTGTTTGTTTAAGTTTGTTTATTTTGAGAGAGACAGAGAGAGTGTGAGTGAGGAAGGGCCAGAGAAAGAGGGAGAAAGTCAAGCAGGCTCTGAGCCGTCGGCATAGAGCCCATGCGGGGCTCAAACTCACAAAACCGTTGAGATCACGACCTGAGCCAAAATCAAGAGTTGGACACTTAACCAACCGACTGAGACACCCAGGCACCCCATGGTTTTAATTTTAATTTCCTAATGGCTAATGAAGGTGAACATCTTTCACATGTTTATTTGCTATCTGTATATCTTCTTTGGTGAAACGTCTGTTCATGTCTTTGGCTAATTTGCTAATTGGATTGTTCTTTACCATTGTGTTTTAACAATTCTTTATATATTCTGGATATTAGTCCTTTTTCAGATGTGTGGTTAGCAAGTACTTTCTCCCACTCTTTAGCTTACCTTTTCATCCTCTTTACATGGTTTTTCACAGATAAGATTTTTTTCTGGTGAGGTTCAATTTATCAGTTTCTCCTTTTTTGGATTATATTTTAGGTGTCCAGTGTAAGAAGCCTTTGCCTAGCCTTAGATTCCAAAGATTTTCTGTTGTATTTCTAAAAACTACTTAGTTTTACAATCTACATTTAAGTCTGTGATCATTTGGAGTTAATTTTTGTGTAATGTGTGAAGTTTGGGTCAAAGCTCTTTTCTGAACCACCTAGCTGCCCCTGTATATCTCACCTTAGGCCATCTAGTTTGGATAACTGTAGCTTTGTAATATGATTTGAAATCATAATGTGTGATGCCTCCACCTTTGTTCTTTCTCAAGATTGTTTTGGCTATTTGGTATCCTTTGTGGTTCCATAAGAATTTTAGGGTTGATTTCTCTATTTTTGTACAAAAATGCCATTGGTCATTTTGTACAGATTGCATTGAATCTTTATATCACTCTGGGTGCTATGGACATTTAACAATATTAAGTTTTCCAATCTATGAACACAAGATATCTTACCATTTATTTGGGTTTTCTTTAATGTCTTTAAAAAATATTTTTGTCATTTTCATTTTAAAGACTTTTCACTCACTTGGTTAAATTTATTGCTAATTTCTCTCTGTCTCTTGCTATGGAAATAGGATTATATTTTTTATTTCCTTTTCAGAGAGTTCATTGTCAGTGTATAGAAATGCAATTGATTTTTGTATGTTGATTTTGTAAACTGCAACATTACTGAATTAGTTTATTACTTGTAAAAGCTTTTTGGTGGTGTTTTTAGGGTTTTCTACATATAAGATCATTGTGAACAGAGATAATTATACTTGTTTTGTTATTATATAAAGTATATAATTATACTTGCTTTTTTCCAATTTGGGCACATTTTATTCATTTTTTAACATCCTTGCTCTGACTAGGATTTTTAATGCTATGTTGAATAGAAGTAGTGATAATGGGCATCTTTGCCTTGCTTCTGATCTTGGAAATCTTTCAGTTTTCCACCAATGAGTATGATATTAGTTGTTGTCTTTTCATATATGGCCTTTATTATGTTGAGGTAATTTCCTTTTCTTCTTGGTTTGTTGAAAGTTTTTATCATGAAACATTACTAATTTGGTCAAATGCTTTCACTTCATCCATTGAGATATGTGGATTTTATCTGTCATTCTGTTAATGTGGGCTATCATATTGATTGATTTTCATATTTTGAACCATCCTTAAATTCAACAGATAAATTCCTCTTAAAGGAATTGAGAAAAAAGCTAATCAGATTTTAATAGATGGGAAGTACATAATGGAGTAAAAGAGAAGTTTGAGTAAAAGTTGCTAAAAGAATAAAACATGCTTAGAAATACCTTTTTCTTAACTCTAAAATTTATTTCTAAGCCCTTTTTTTAATCATTCTCATTATAATGGTTACTTCTTTGTGTCAACTTGGCTAGGTTATAGTACCTAGTTGTTTAATCAAGCACTAATCTAGGTGTTGGTGTAAAGGTATTTTATAGATTCAGTTAACATCTACAACCAGTTGACTTTATTTTTTATCAAAACAAATCAAATTATTTTTTTATATAAATTTTAGTTAACATACAGTGCAATATTGGTTTCATGAGCAGAATTCAGTGATTGATCACTTACATACAACACTAGGGCTCATCACAACAAGTGCCGTCTTTAGTGCCCAACAGCCATCTAGTCCATCTCCTACCCACCTCCCTCTGTCAACCCAGTTTTTTCCCTATCATTAAGAGTCTCTTGTGGTTTGTTTCCCTCTCTTCTCTTCCTCCCTTCTCATATGTTCATCTGCTTTGTTTTTTTTTAATTCACATATGAGTGAAAGCATATGGTACTTGTCTTTCTCTGATTGACTTAGTTCACTTAGCATGATACATTTTAGCTCCATCCACACCATCACGAATGGCAAGATTTCATTCTTTTTGATGACTGAGTAATAATATATATATATTATACACACAGTGGGATATATATAATATATATTACATATTATATATATAATATATATTATATGTATATATAGTACACACACACACACACACACACATGAACACACACACACACACCACATGTTCTTTATACATTCATCATCCAATGGAAATTTGGGCTCTTTCCCAGTTTGGTTATTATTGATAACGCTGCTATAAACATTGAGGTACATGTATCCCTTCAAATCTATATTTTTATATCCTTTGGGTAAATACCTAATATTGCCATTTTGGAATTGTAGAGTAGTTCAATTTTTAGCTTTTTGAGGAACCTCCATACTGTTCTCCAGAGTGGCATTCCCACCAACAGTACAAGAGGGTTCCCCTTTCCCTGCCATTACCCTTTTTTCTGTCATTCTGATAGTTATGACAAGCTATCTCATCGTAGTTTTCATTTGTATTTCCTTGATGATCCGTGATGTTGAGCATCTTTTCATGTGTCTGCTAGCCATCTGGATGTCTTCTTTGGAAAAGTGTCTATTCATGTCCTCTGCCCATTTCTTAACTGGGTTATTTGTTTTTTGGGTGCTGAGTTCTTTATAGATTTTGGATACAATCCCTTTATTAGATATGTCTTTTGCAAATATATTCTCCCATTCCTTAGGCTGCCTTTTTGTTTTGCTGATTGCTTCCTTCACTGTACAAAAGCTTTTTAACTTGAGAAGTCCCAATAATTCATGTTTGCTTTTGTTTTCCTTGTTTCTGGTGACCTGTCTAGTAAGAAGTTCCTATGACCAAAGTCAAAGTGGTTGATGCCTGTGTTCTCCTCTAGGATATTGATGGTTTGCTTTCTCACATTTAGGTATTTCACCCATTTTGAATTTATTTTTGTGTATGGTGTAAGAAAGTGGTCCAGTAGAGCATCCATTCTTGATAGAAACCCTCAACAAAGTAGGGCTAGATGGCATATACTTCAACATTATAAAGGCCATATATGAAAGACCTACAGCTAATATCATCAATGGGGAAAAACCGAGAGCCTTTCCCTTATTGTCAGGAATAAGAAAAGGATGTCCACTCTCCCCATTACTATTTAACATAGGACTAGAAGTCTTACTTCAACAATCAAACAACAAAAAGAAATAAAAAGCATACAAACTGTCAAGGAAGAAAAACTTTCACTGTTTGCCAATGACATGATACTCTATGTAGAAAACCTGAGAGACTCCACCAAAAAAATTGCTAGCACTAATACACGAATTCAACAATGTTGCAGGATATAAAATCAATGTGCAGAAATCAGCTGCATTTCTTTTTTTTAATACGTTTATTTTATTTTTGAGACATAGAGACAGAGCGTGAACAGGAGAAGGGCAGAGAGAGAGGGAGACACAGAATCCGAAGCAGGCTCCAGGCTCTGTGCTATCAGCACCGAGCCCAACACGGGGCTCGAACTCACAGACTGCGAGATCATGACCTGAACTGAAGTAGGCTGCTCAAATGACTGAGCCACCCAGGCGCCCCAAATCAGCTGCATTTCTATGCACCAATAATGAAGCACCAGAAAAAGAAATCGAGGAATTGATCCCATTTGCAATTAGAGCAAAAACAATAAGATACCTAGGCATAAACCTATCTAAAGAAGTAGGTACTTTCTGTACTCTGAAAGCTATAGAACAGTTATGAAAGAAATTGAAGAGGACAAAAAGAAATGGAAAAGCATTCTGTGCTCATGGATCGAAAGAACAAACATTGTTAAAATGTCTATACTACCCAAAACAATCTGCACATTTAATGCAATATCTACCAAAATACCACCAGCACTTTTTGCTGAGCTAGAACAAACAATCCTCAAATTTGTATGGAACCACAAAAGACCCCAAATAGCCAAAGCGACCCTGAAAAAGAAAACCAAAACTGGAGGCATCATGATTCTGGATTTCAAACTATATTATAAAGCTGTAGTCATCTAGACAGTATGGTACTGTCACAAAAACAGATACAGATCAATGGAACAGAATAGAAAACCCAGAAATGGACCCACAACTATATGGGTTCAACATCGAAGGAAAGAATATCTAATGGAAAAAAACAGTATCTTCGAAAAATGGTGTTGAGAAAACTGGACAGCGACAGGCAGAAAAATGAAATTAGTTGGCTTTAATGAAAGGAGATTACCCACGATACCGTGGGTGGGCCTCACCCAATCAGTTGAAGGGCTTAGGAGCGAAAATTGAGGTTTTCTGAAGAAGAAATTCTGTCTCAAGACTGGAGCATCAATCCCTACCTGAGTTTCCAGCTTGCCAGCCTGCCCTATAGATTTCAGACTTGCCAGCCCCCACAATTGCACGAGCCAATCCTTACAAAGAAATCTCAAAAACCCTAATTTTCTCTTCCTCATTTAACAATTCATGCCGTCATCTTTCTATTCTCATAGAACCATCTCTTCTTCATCATCACTGTTAGGAACTTATTTTTTTATATAACTTACCAAGTATTAAAGACTGGCTCAATCTTTCCCAAATCATGTCATCCTCTTGGGTGATACCAGTGTCTTCATGAGTAACCCATCCAACAGCCTATCCTATACATTTCTTGACCCTTCAATTTTAGTGACTTCTGTGCTTCATATACACACATCCATGGTCATAACTTGAACTATTTGTATCCTCACTTCAAGGAATCTGGGTCACCATAGTATCCAACTCCAAAATTTGCAGTATTGTCAGATATGAATAGGATGGAGATATCTGGCACGATTTCAGAGTAAGCATGGGAGGGAGCAGTTGCTAGTTCTCAACTTACATCAAAGAAGTAAATAAGTGTTTATATCTAGAGAGGGAATTCATAACAGGCAACTTGGAGACCCAATGTTTTGGGTGACAGAAAACATTTATTTTATTTTAGTATTATTTTCCATCTAAAAGAGTTACTGACTCTGTCTTCTCATTTCTGAAATTAATTCTTTTCATTAAATATGTTTCCTATTCTTTTTTTCTAGAGGCTTTCCCCTTCATCTGATTGCACATTCCTAAGTGAGACTTCACTTTCTCCTTTCTGAAAGAGTTGCAATTTACATGACATAGTACCCAATTCAACATCATAAAATTACAAATATTACAAAAATTCTACTGAAACTAGGGGAAAGTGTCTTTTTAAAAGTAATAAAATGCAAGTACATCAACCATTCTGGAAATTATGTTGAAATTCATACTTTCTTGTCTATTATAGTTGACAATTAAGAAGAAAAAGAAGAAAATAATTTGTTTGCTAAAAGGATAAGAAGAAGTAATGGAGTTTGGGGCTCATGATAAAACCTAAAGAAGAGGAAAAATAAAGAGATGGCACATTGCTTCGAAATAGGGCCTAGGATAGTGAAGAGTCAAAGGCAACTAGACAAACTCAACCATTTAAGCAGAAACAAATAAAAGTAACTGCTTACCTTTTCCTCTTCATCCCCAGAGAGTTAGAGAACTTCCAAAGGTAACTAACTCCTCCCCTTTCTAAGAACTAAAGGGAACATGTGTTTCTAGAAATTTCAGAATGAGTATTCTTTGTCACCACTTTCAGAAAGCCAAAATCAAAAACACAAGAGACAACAAGAGTTAGTGAGGATGTGGAAAAAAAATTAACTTCCATGTACTGTTGGTTGGAATGCAAACTGGGGAGCAGTCACTGTGGAAAACAGTATGGAGTTCCTCACAAAGTTAAAAATATAACTACCCTCCCTACAAGTCAGTGCTCACAGTACTGGATATTTACTGAAAGAATACAAAAATACTAATTCAAAGAATACATCTACCCTGATGTTTACAGTAGCATTATCTACGACCCAAATTATGGAAATAGCCCGTGTCTACTGATTGATGAGTGGATAAAGAAGATTTTGATGTGTGTGTATGTGTGTGGTGTGTGTGTGTGTATGTGTACACACACACACACAACACACACACGCACAATGGAATATTACTCAGTCATAAAAAGGAAAGAAATCTTGCTATTCACAAAGACATGGACAGACCTAGAGAGTATAATGTTAGGTGAAATAAATTACTTAGAGAAAGACAAATACCATATGATTTCACTCATATGTGAAATTTAAGGAACAAAACAAACATGGGGAAAAAAAGAGAGAGAGGCAAGATGGCGGAGGAGTAGGGAGGACCAAAGTTTCCCTTGTTTTTTTGAATTGAGAGGGACCGAAACAGAGAGATTCTCAACTCCAAGAACCTGGCAGAAAAGGTATAGCAGCTTACAAGGAACACAAGAAACATAGACAACGCCCTAAGACCTCTGTTTTCCTTTCCAGGGCAACTTCAAGAAACAACCCAAAACACATCCAGCCAAAATGACGAGACGGAAGAATTCTCCTCAAAAGAATCTACAAGAAGCAGTGACAGCTCAAGAATTAATGAAAACAGATATAAGCAACATAACAGAACATGAATATAGAATGACAATCATAAAACTAATCGCTGGCCTTGAAAAAAGCTTAGAAGAATGCAAGGGGTCCCGCGCGGCAGAGTTCAAGGACCTTAAAAACGGTCAGGAAGAATTAAAGAAGAAATTAGAAGAAATACAGGGGAAACTGGAAGCAGCCACAGCACGGATTGAAGAGGTAGAGGAAAGAGTTAGTGCATTAGAAGACAAAATCATTGAAAAAGAGGAAGCAGATAAAAAGAGAGAGAAGCTGATCCAGGAACAGGAAAGGAGAATTCGAGAGCTGAGCGATAAACTCAAAAGAAACAATATCCGTATCATAGGAGTCCCAGAGGAAGAAGAGAGAGAGAAAGGAGTCGAAGGGGTTCTTGAACAAATCATTGCTGAGAACTTCACCAACATGAGGAAGGAAAAGGGCATGGAAATCCAAGAGGCACAGAGAACTCCCCTCAGACGTAACTTGAATAGACCTTCTGCACGGCACATCATAGTGAAGCTGGCAAAATACAAAGATAGGGAGAGAATCCTGAAAGCAGCAAGGGACAAAAGAACCCTAACATACAAAGGGAGACATATAAGGGTAGTAGCAGACTTATCTACAGAAACTTGGCAAGCCAGAAAAGAATGGCAGGATATCTTCAATGTGATGAGCAAGAAGGACCTGCAACCAAGAATTCTGTATCCGGCTAGCCTGTCATTCAGAATAGAAGGAGAGATCAAGGTTTTTCCCAACAAACAAAAACTGAAAGAATTTATCACAAATAAGCCAGCACTGCAAGAGATCCTGAGGGGCATTCTATGAAGGCAAACCTGCAAAGAACACAAACTGCCAGGGACAGACTTACAATCATGAAACCTACAGATAATACAGTGACTGTAAGCCCATATTTTTCAATATTAACACTGAATGTAAATGGACTAAATGCGCCAATCAAAAGACACAGGATAACAGAATGGATTAAAAAACAAGACCCATCTATTTGCTGTCTTCAAGAAACTCATCTTAAACCTGAAGACACCTTCAGATTGAAAGTGAGGGGATGGAAAACTATCTACCATGCTTGGAAGGCAGAAGAAAGCCGGAGTAGCCACACTTATATCAGACAAATTAGACTTTAAAATGAACGATGTAATAAGAGATGAAGAAGGGCATTATATAATAGTCTCAGGGACCATCCAGCAGGAAGAGCTAACAATTGTAAATATCTACGCACCGAATGCGGGGGCACCCAAATTTGTAAAACAACTAATTACAAACATTAGCAACCTCATCGATAAAAATGTCCTAATAGTAGGGGATCTCAACACTCCACTCTCAACATTGGATAGATCCACAAATCAGAAAATCTCCACAGAAACAATAGCCCTGAACGACACATTAGAACAGATGGGCCTCACAGACATCTTTAGGGTCCTTCATCCAGAAGCAAAGGAATTTACGTTCTTCTCAACTGCACACGGTACATTTTCCAAGATAGATCACATTCTGGGGCACAGGGAAGCTCTGAATAAATATAAAAGAATTGAGATCATACCGTGTACACTGTCAGACCACAATGCTTTGAAACTTGAAATCAACCACAGGAGAAAGCCTGGAAAATATCCAAGAACATGGCGGCAAAAAATGACCTACTAAAAGATGACTGGGTCAACCAAGCCATCAGAGAAGAAATTAAAAAATACATGGAAACAAATGAAAATGAAAATACAACAATCCAAACGCTCTGGGACGCAGCAAAAGCAGTCCTGAGAGGGAAATATATTGCAATCCAGGCCCATCTCAAGAAACAAGAAAAATCAATAACACAAATTCTAACAGCGCGCCTAAAGGAACTAGAAGCAGAACAAATAAAACAACCCAAGCCCAGCAGAAAGAGAGAAATAACTAAGATCAGAGCACAAATTAACCATATGGAGACAGAAAAAATAGTGGAACAGATCAATGAAACCAAAAGCTGGTTCTTTGAAAAAATAAACAAAATAGACAAACCTCTAGCCAGGCTTCTCAAAAAGAAAAGAGAGAGAACTCAAATAGATAAAATCGTGAATGAAAAGGGAGAAATTACAACCAATCCCTCAGAGATACAAACAATCATCAGAGAATACTATGAAAAATTATATGCCACCAAACTTGGCAATCTGGAAGAAATGGACAGCTTCCTAAATAGCCACACGCTACCAAAACTCAAACGGGAAGAAATAGAAAAATTGAACAGACCCATAACTAGTGAAGAAATAGAATCAGTTATCAAAAATCTCCCAGCAAATAAAAGCCCTGGACCAGACGACTTTCCTGCGGAATTTTACCAGACATTTAAAACAGAGTTAATTCCTATCCTCCTCAAGCTGTTCCAAAAAATTGAAACAGAAGGAAAACTCCCGGACTCATTCTATGAAGCCAGCATCACTTTGATTCCCAAACCAGATAGAGATCCAGCAAAGAAGGAGAATTACAGGACAATATCTCTGATGAATATGGATGCAAAAATCTTCAATAAGATACTAGCAAATCGAATCCAACAACACATAAAGAGAATTATCCACCATGATCAAGTAGGATTCATCCCTGGGTTGCAGGGCTGGTTCAATATTCACAAATCAATCAACGTGATACATCACATCAACAAAAGAAAAGATAAGAACCATATGATCCTGTCAATAGATGCAGAAAAAGCATTTGACAAAATACAGCACCCTTTCTTAATAAAAACTCTCGAGAAAGTCGGGATAGAAGGAACATACTTAAACATCATAAAAGCCATATATGAAAAGCCCACAGCTAATATCATCCTCAATGGGGAAAAACTGAAAGCCTTCCCCCTGAGATCAAGAACACGACAGGGGTGTCCACTCTCGCCACTGCTATTTAACATAGTGTTGGAAGTCTTAGCATCAGCAATCAGACAACAAAACAAAATAAAAGGCATCAAGATTGGCAAGGAGGAAGTCAAACTTTCACTTTTTGCAGATGACATGATACTTTACATGGAAAACCCGACGGAATCTACCAAAAGCCTACTATAACTGATCCGTGATTTCAGCAAAGTTGCAGGATACAAAATCAATGTACAGAAATCGGTGGCATTTCTATACACCAACAATGAAGCAGCAGAAAGAGAAATAAAGAAGCTAATCCCTTTCACAATTGCACCAAAAACCATAAAATACCTAGGAATAAACCTAACCAAAGATGTGAAAGACCTCTACACTGAAAACTATAAAAAACTTATGAAGGAAATTGAGGAAGACACAAGGAAATGGAAAAACATCCCATGCTCATGGATTGGAAGAATAAATATCGTTAAAATGGCAATACTACCCAAAGCAATCTACACATTCAATGCAATCCCAGTCAAAATTGCACCAGCATTCTTCTCAAAGCTAGAGCAAACAATCCTAAAATTTGTATGGAACCACAAAAGACCTCGAATAGCCAAAATAATACTGAAGAATAAAACCAAGGCGGGAGGCATCACAATCCCAGACTTTAACCTCTACTACAAAGCGGTGGTCATCAAGACTGTATGGTATTGGCACAAAAACAGACACATAGACCAATGGAATAGAATAGAAAACTCAGAAATGGACCCGCAAGTATATGGCCAACTAATCTTTGATAAAGCGGGAAAATGTATTCAATGGAAAAAAGACAGCCTCTTTAATAAATGGTGCTGGGAGAATTGGACAGCAACTTGCAAAAGAATGAAACTAGACCACTTTCTTACACCACTCACAAAAATAAATTCTAAATGGATAAAAGATCTGAATGTGAGACAGGAAACCGTCAAAATCCTAGAGGAAAAAGCAGGAAAAAGCCTCTTTGACCTAAGACGCACCAATTTCTTACTTGACACGTCTCCAAAGGCAAGGGAATTAAAAGCAAAGATGAACTATTGGGACCTCATCAAGATAAAAAGCTTCTGCACAGCAAAAGAAACAACCAACAAAACGAATAGGCAACCAACGGAATGGGAAAAGATCATCGCAAATGACATATCGGATAAAGGACTAATATCTAAAGTCTATAAAGAACTTACCAAACTCCACACCCGAAAAACAAACAACCCAGTGAAGAAATGGGCGGAAGATATGAATAGACACTTCTCCAAAGAGGACATTCAGATGGCAAATAGACACTTGAAACGATGCTCAATGTCACTCATCATCAGGGAAACACAAATCAAAACCACACTGGGATACCACCTCACACCAGTCAGAGTGGCTAAAATGAACAAATCAGGAAACTATAGATGCTGGCGAGGATGTGGAGAAGTAGGCACCCTCCTACATTGTTGGTGGGAATGCAAACTGGTGCAGCCACTCTGGAAAACGGTGTGGAGGTTCCTCAAAAAAATGAAAATAGAGCTACCCTATGATCCAGCAATAGCCCTGCTAGGAATCTACCCAAGAGACACAGGATTGCTGATGCATAGGAGCACGTGTACCCCAATGTTCATAGCAGCACTTTCGACAATAGCCAAAACATGGAAAGAAACTAAGTGCCCATCAACTGACGAGTGGATAAAGAAGATGTGGTACATATATACAATGGACTACTATGTGGCAATGAGAAAAAATGAAATCTGGCCATGCGTAGCAACATGGATGGAACTGGAGGGTATTATGTTAA
This sequence comes from Paguma larvata, assembly GCA_030068075.1. Lineage (NCBI taxonomy): Eukaryota > Metazoa > Chordata > Mammalia > Carnivora > Viverridae > Paguma > Paguma larvata. The sequence goes on from CM057830.1 coordinate 15,479,119, forward strand.
GTGAAATAAGTCAGTCAGAAAAAGACAGATACCATATGTTTCCACGAATAGGTGGACTTGGTGAGACTAAGCAAAAACCAGGGGGAGGGGAAGAGGGGAAAGAAAAAAAAAAGACACAGAGAGGGAGGGTGATAAAACATAAGAGACTCTCAAAGACTAAGAAGAAACTGAGGGTGAGGGGGATGAGGGAGGGGGGAGAGGGGGTGACGGGCATTAAAAAGGGCACATGTTGGGATGAAACTGGGTGTTTTATGTAAACCAATTTGAAAATAAACTATTTTAAATTAAAAAAATAAATAAATAAAATAAAATAAAATTAAAAAAAAATAAGAGAGAGAGAGGCAAACCAAGAATGAGACTCTTAAGTACAGAGAATACACTGAAGGTTTTCAGAGAGGAGGTAGGTCGGGGGATGGGTTGAAATAGGTGATAGAGGGTAAGGAGTACACTTGAGATGAGCACTGGGTGGTATATGGGGAAGTGTTGAATCACTATATTTGTATACCTGAACCTAATATAACACTATGTTAACTGTCCTGGGATTAAAATTAAATTAAAAAAATAAAAAAAGTGTATCAAATGGATTATGATTTGTACACCAAGGAACTTAGCTCCTGAAATGGATCTATCATTCCTTAAATGTTCTAACTACACAAAACATTTTGCAAGAATACCATGGATAAAAGAACCACAGCATAGCTCTCTCATAGCTACAGACTAGGACACTGTACATGCCTCCAAAGCTTGTTTGCTTTAAAAGTAGAGTTCAGATGAATTAAGTATACTTGTTAATTTCTCCACCGCTTATGAAATACCAAAATGCTGATTTTAACATGTTAAGCTATCCCTTCTCAGGGTCATTTGGTGGGGGGTGGATAATAATACAGTGTCCCAGGTTCTAAACTTCTAAGCTGCCTTTGATACCCTTCTGTCTTGTAGCTCTCCTCAACAATCCTTTTACTGCTTCTTCCTTTACATCACCTCTTATAATCCTGCCCTTTTTTCTATGTTCACTGGCAGCATCCTGGCTCTGTAACACACTCTCTCAAGCTAGAAATACTGTAATAATACCTTAGAAGTCATATTTCTGCATTTATTCTTTAGTATCCCTTCCAATTTATTATTCCCACGGAACAGAAATTCACATTTCTAGAAGATATTAAGGCAGTCCCATATTCATAAACATTTAATGACTGCCCTTTGGATATAAGGTAAAGTTTAAACAAATTGCAAAACAGCTTCTTGGCTAAGTTCAATAATTTACAGACAGCCTAATATTTTGATTCTCCTTAGCCATACCAGTTATTCTCAAAAGCGAAATAATTCTAATAACATTCTGCCAAAAAACTCTAATTCACAAATAAATAATGGAATTATCTGATTTTCCAACTTTAGGAAATTTAGAGAACTTTTAAAAAGTATCCATTTCAAATCTCTCTTTATCAATCTGGCCCTATCACACTTCAATTTTTTTCACCTGGCATTACCTCAGTATAGTTTAAATGAGCTAACATAGACACACGGCTCAGAACTGTGCCTGGCAAACAGAAACCCTGTGCAAGTAGTTACTGTGATTACTATACAGTTAGTAATGGGAGGCATGGTTTTGATTCTATGTCTGGACTCACTATCTGGGTGATCATGGGTTAATCATTTAATCCTTATGAGCCTTGATTTCTTTCTTTGCAAAATAGAGATAATAATGACTACCACGAAGAATTGTAGAATAAAAGATAATGAAGCCAAAATGCCTAGTATAGGACCTGGTACATAACAAGCACTCCATAAGGGGAAGTTCTTACTAGTATAATTCATTTATCCCTCATCCTTACTTTTCTCTCCTCATTTGAACCCTGTTCACCATTCCTGACAAACCAGACACAGAAGACTGACTCATCCTTCTCTTCTCCCACTGACCATTTACCAGCACAACTCATTTGGCTCATGCATGGCAAGCATATTCCATAATAAGAACTTGAGTCCAAATTTGCCAGATATCAAAATCCTTTTTTCAAACAGCTTTATGGAGACATAATTCACACGCTTCAAATTTATCCATGTGAAGTATGCAAACCAATGGATTTTAACATATTCATAGTTGTCCATCCATCACCACAATTTTTAGAACATTTTAATTACCCCAAAAAGAAATCCTACCTCCCTTAGTAATCCTACCTCCACAAAGCCTATGCAACAACAAACCTACTTTCTGTCTATACAGATTTCCTTATTCTGTATATTTCATATAAGTGAAATCATACAATACATGATCTCCTGTGACTGGATTTTTTATTTAGTATAATGTCTTCAAGGTTTGTCCAAGTTTTGCCATATATTTATATTTCATTTCTATTCATTGCTAAATAATATTCCAGTGTGTGATTATAACATCATATTTTAAATTGTGCTTCTCAGTGCCATGTGCTGCCTCTCAGAACACACTCTCTAGACTCAAAAGCTTCTATGTGAATGTCTACACTAAGTGGATGTTGAGTACATGTGATATATAAAGGTATTCAATTATTACCACCCAGCAACACACATCTTCAGGCAAAATTCATCCACAGCCCACTAGTTTGCTGCCTATTCCAATAGGCATAAAAAGTAGTATAATAATATAATCATTAATTAATTCGAGCATTTATTGAATGCTTCATATCTTAGTTTGAGTTCCCCTAGCTCTTGAGACAAGAATTTGAGTGCCAATGGTTTGTTTCAGATGTGATCCCAGAAAATACAAATGGGGAGTGGGGAATAGAAGTGAACCAGGGAACAGAAGACAGCTAATATAAGATATGTGTTTCGAGGAAGTGGCACTGTCAGCAACTATAGCTTAACTGCACTGAGGAACTCTGGGGGATATGTAGAACATGGACCTTAGAGTTATACCTACCAAAGGGGGAGCAAGCTGGAGTTTTAAGCCATCAACTCCATCAATCAGCCATTAGTTTTTGCCTCCTCCCAGAGAGTGCTAATTCTCTGTTCTTTTGGCCTATCAGGTGCTGTATTGCTGAACAGGCTCTGAAGGCCAAAAGAAATCCCTTAAGCAAAAAGATGCACAGGATACCTGGCATCTGATTTTGGCTCAGTTCATGATCTCACGGTTTGTGGGTTTGTGAGTTCAAGCCCTGCATTGGGCTGTGTGCTGACAGCCTGGATCCTCCTTCAGATTCTGTGTTTCCCTCTCTCTCTACCCCTCCCCTGCTCAGGGTATGCCTGCCTCTCTCTTTCTTTCAAAAATAAATAAACATTAAAAAAAAAGATGCAAAGAGCTTACAGTTGGAGGTCAGGCTTGTGAGCTTGGAAGGGGTAAGGGCTGAGGGGATGTGGGGTATGTGTACACTGTCTGCTGTACTTCCTATCTGGACTGCCATAGAACATGAAACGAGTATAGCAAATATTAATTGAATTTCTCCTATGTGCCAGACAGTGTTCTGGGTCCCGAGGATACAGTTGTGAACAAAAAAGGAAAATCACTGCCCTCTGGTAGTTTATATTCAGGTGAGAGAGAAACAGTAAACAACATAAATAAATTAAAGAATCTATTGGAAAAGGATGATTACTAGAGTGGGTAGTAAGATAAGGAATATGGAGAGTGTCCTCCTAAATAAGGTGGTCACTGGAAGAGACATGTAGCAGAGCTCAAGGGTCCTGTTCTACCCTTTATGTTTCCCCTGAAAGATGCTTAAGGATGATCACCAAGTTTGAAGGTTTTTAAAATCAATTCCAGATCCAACATTCCAGAGGAAGAGCTTTTCTTAGTGCTCAAGGACTCTCAGCAATCTCGCCCACTAAATAAGCTATGAGATGGAAACAGCTAGGAAAACACTAAAAAGGGAAAAGGGAAGCCTATTGTGGTGAAGTCAGAAGGCAAAGTCCCCACTCCCCAATCCCTGCCACCATCCTATGTAGCAAGAAGGGCATCTTCACTGCAGCCTCCCCATGGATACTGCACTCATTTCCAAAGCTTCTCCTGGCACAAGCAGCAGGCACCCAACTGAGAGAAAAAAAGGAGCAGGCACCTCCAAGAAAAGCCTCAGTTAGTGGAGAAATCCTTATCACATTTAGAACCAAAGAGCAAGGCAGCCTCTCTTCCTCTCTCAAGAACTCCTGCCAGCTAAGGTCATGGCAGGTTTCAACTGGTGTGTTTGCTTCTGGCCCTGGAGGACACAGTGTCATGGCTGATATATCTACTGTCCTATAATGTATAAATCTGTACAATGAAACAAACTCCAGAGGGCTCTTGCCTCTAACACCTAATACAAATTCTTTAGCACTCTCTTTTGCCTTCTTTTTTAGTCTCATCGCTTGCTGCCTCCCAAGGGACTGCTGGGTTGGATATGGGAGATGCTGCTGACACACGGAACCGTCAACTTTTGGAATATACTACCTCGGTAAAACCTTCCAAGGTTATCCTACTATCCTCCTCCTGATCTTCTCAAACACTTATGGAGCAAAATTAGCCTCTCCCATACTTTGAAAGATTCTTTATAATAATGTTTAGCATTTAGCTCAATGTGTTGAAATTAATCTTACACTCTCTTATAGCAGCTAGACTGTGAATATTCCATCCATATTATGGCAACCAAAATAGCCTATCCCCTTCCTTCTTACACCAAACTATCACTTACTTCTTTCCTCCACAAGTCCTCTGGCTAACCGCTCTTTATTCTTTTGTACCCTTCACTTCCACCTACCTTGAAAATGTTGGAATCATTACTGCCTTATATTATGGTTCACAAGTGATAATTATTGGTATTCCATCCTTCTTAATTTAGAACCAATTGATAAACAGATATAGGAATGTAATAGGGGTCAAAATATGAGCTTCATTTCTACCAAAACTGCTGTAGGGGCCAATGGTGGGCTGCCCCCAAACGTGGCACTTTGGCAAGCTGATTATTTTAAATAAAAGTTACTTAAGAGACAGCCTATGCAAGGACACTCAGACCCCTCCCTGTCCCCCTGAAAGCAGGAAAGAAATCTCCCATGCGAAAGGTACCACACGTGTACCAGGAGGTAAAGAGACATCCTTATCATTATCAGAGATGGGAAATTTAGAGCCAGGAAGACTGTATAAACAACATTTGTAACTTTATACTAATTTACTAAGCCAGTCAAAATTCTGTTTAGAATTCCTTACTAATTGAAGATCCCAAAGTTTTCCTTGTCCTGTCAATTCCTCACAAATTTATTGTCTGTCCAAAATTATAAAAACTGCCTGCTATGTCATTTTTTAGGTCTCAATTTCATTATTGGTCCTCCATGCCCATGTGATAAAACTTGGGAGTTTTTTCTCCTGTAATCTGTCTCATGTGAATTTAATTCTGAGTCCAGTTGGAATATCTTGAGGGTAGAGAAGAATTTTTCCTTTCCTTCAGTTGGCATAGTCAGCAGGATACTTGACACACTTGCCCTAGACAACGCTGCCACTAAGAGATCCTGGGACATTTGACATACAGCCAACAGAAGGTAAGATTTCCCAGCAGGTCAGATTCCCACCCTGTAATCTCTGCCTGCAGAGTTAGATAGAACAATAGTGGTGAGAGTTTCTCTTTCTCTGAATTTAAATTAGCAGAAGATGTTGTGGAACTAGTTCCTTGGGCTTAGAGACTCTTGGTAAAAATTTGGTAGAGTACTTTTTGTTTTTTGATCCATTCCTCCCAGAGACGGTCTTTGTTTTTCTAGGTCTGTATCTTTTGTGTCATTTGTCATAAAAAGGAATTACCATAGGGCATAATGCAGGTGTAGGCCCTATAAGCCTGCTGTGCAAGCCAGCCTCCAGACCGGTGAGTTCATGGTTCTCACCAGATCAGTGTCTGTTTAGACAAACTTTGCTGTGGGTTAATGCACACATGAGGTAAAGGCTATTGCTAAAGGACATCTTGTAAGCCAAAGCTACAAAACTGGTGGGCCTGAATGAGGCATTTAAAAGCTATTAGAGTGCTTGCCACCTAACTCGAAGAGTCCCATATTAGGATAAGTTGGCCACGGAACAGGTTAAATTGACACTAACTCACCTGCCAACCTCAAGAAAACTTCTGTGCAACAAGGTACACTGTAAAACAACACACACGCCCTAAACCTGAAGCACATCGCTTCTACGTTATTAGTGTGGCTCCAAGAGACCCAAGGCTTAGCCTAAGCTGTTAATGTGCATATAAGAAAAACTGAATGAGGTTTTTCCTTTCATCTTGTTCTGTGTCCTAAGAGCTTAGTTTTATGACTAGTGAGAACATTCTCTCTGATTTCTGCTATTCAGAGGGTACACTTACCAGAGTGTACATTGGTGGCCAAATAGAGTGGGGATCCAAGACACACAGTTATAGACAGCACACTCCTTGTCCAGCCATGCCAACTCTCAGAGGACTAAGTCATAAGAGGCTTCAGCCCATAAGGGGTCTTTGTTGTCTCAACCTTTGTTGCTTGTCAGTGCTGGAAAAATCACATTCCAGTTGCATGTGCCCAGTGTCACAGATGAGCAGATCTGTAAAAGAAGGCATCTCATGATTTCATAGGAGACTGGAGACACTGTATTTACTACACTATCTTTACCACCTGTGCAAAAAAGGTCTACATTTTCTTAGACTAATTTTGGGAATAAACATTTGAATCATGGGGGTTCATCCACACCCTCTCTGGATGCCTCTTATAGTCCTGGTTAAGGTATTAAAAGGCTTATTGGTTTGAGTCACTGTCAATAGGTACTATTCATAAATAGCCGACAATGGCCAGACAATGGAGCCTTTAAATTGGCTATATTCGAAAAACAAATCTTTTATAAAGAACTCTCAATTGTCTTGTTGGAATACTAGCTAGCCTTAGGGACTTCCTTGACAAGATAAAAGAATAAAATTAGACTTAAGACATGGGCAACAGGGTGGCTCAGTCAGCGAAGCATCTTTCTCTTGATTTCGACTCAGGTATGATCTCACAGTTCATGAGATCTAGCCCCATGTTGGGTTCTGCACTGACAGTGCAGAGCCTGCTTGGGATTCTCTCTCTGCCTTCTCTCTTTCTGTCTCTCTGAAGATAAAATAAACTAAAAAATGTGTTTAGACTTAAGACAAATAAATGTCCACATTCAATAAAAATTCCCCTTCTTAAAATCCAGTTCCATCTGCCTGTTTTAATTTCCCTTTCCCTATAAGATTTGCAGAAAGCACTCTAGCCAATCTTAAGGTTCAAAATATCCAGGTTACTCTTATAAACACTGAAATCCAAAAACTGAATTTAGCGAAAACACCTGAGATAAGCAGTATGGCTCTATTTGCTCTCTAATCAGGCTCTGCCAACTTCAGGTATTTCTATGCAATAACTTTCACAGATGTATCCTAGACCCCACTGACACTATAAAGAATTCATATCCCCTGAAGAGCAGCAGATCTTTTCAATTATAAAACCCTTTTTTCTTTACTTTCAAAAGATCTGACCAAATTTAGAGAATAATTGGAAATTAATTGCTATTAACAACCTCAGTCACAGAGACCTTGACTAGCTGCTAAGGGGAGTTCTTCAGCCCAAGATTATATTATAATTATTAGAAAGTTTAGACTGCTGCTGAAAAACTCCCTTCACAGAGGAAACATGATCAAAATTTCTCTTACCCTCTCCTACCTACGAACTGCAAAAGGTCAATATTCAGAGACTAATAGAAGCCAAGGCTGAATTGTGTACCCAGAAAGAAGGCTTTTGTTAAAATCTTTATAGAGATTTTACAAAAGCATAAATCTTCTGATTCCTATTTTAGTTAATAATCTCCCTGACATAAAGAAACAAATTTAATTGAAAACGTGCGTCAGTCCCTTGATATTTAGGCTGTAATCCAGTTTTTTTGGAAATTAAAAACAACTGTCTTTGTCTTACAAGTATCTACAAAACTGGAAATGCAACTCTAAAAACAAGTCAAAGCCCACCCATTTTTATAAATCTTACCTATTTCTCTCAAAATGTTTGTGGATATTATAAAAGATCAAGATATTGGAACAAAATTATCTTATACTTAGAAAAAAAATCCTTTCTTTCTTTCTCTGTTCCTTTAAAGTTACAAATCTTACAATATCTTTGAAGTGTAAACACAGCACTTAGTCCACCTGAGACTAAAGAAAAGAAAGGGGTGGAGGGGGAAATTACAAACTGCTTTTAAAAAATACAAACTGCAGAAAGAGCTGTTAAGCCCAGACTCTAGCAGCTCTCTGATAACAGACAGATAAGTTCCAAATCTCCACCTTAGGGAAAACTCGGATACTTTCTCTGTAACCCCTTCTACCTCCATCTACTCTAGGACCTAAGAACCATTCTTTGAAGGCAAACTTTAGGGAAAAGTTTTTCATCAAAAAAAAAAAAAAAAAGAAAAGAAAAGAAAAAAAAAGATGACCAAGAAGCAGGTATTTGAAAATTGGGCCTATAAAGTACTCTGCACAAATATTAGTAAGAAAAAAGCTATAAGAGTTTGTTTTCCTCTTATTTGTATATTTGTATGTGTGTCCATGTATGCTGTAAATGTGAGATATTTTCTTTACCACTAGATGCTATTGCAAAAATTAATTTGTAAAAAAGCTCTATTTAGTTGATTTGAAGATAAGCACTTGTAAGGACTGGGGATTCTAAAACTCACAGAAAGACAGAAACTAACCCAAGTGTTTTTCAAGTTCATGTGATCTTGGAAGATATTCAGTATTAGAGCTAATTTAAGGTTATTGGTTTTAATTAAAATAGACATGTCCTTAAAGTTATTACGTTAAAATTAAAATTTTTATTCTGCCTGTCGTTATTTAAAGTCAAATAAGTTGATGTTATCTCTGCCACAAATTGTTTAAAATAATAATAATAGCTTGAAAGGATGACTGACTTTGATGTCTCTTGAAGTTTTTATGGGTAATCTAAGTATAATTCTTAAGAATAAACAAATAGATGTAAATAACATTAAAAGTTTTATGACAAACTTTTAAAATAGTTCCTCCAAATCTTTCTGGTAACCTGAAACTTTAAAGTTTGCTAAATTAAATGATAAATTGGGTTGAATTCATTAAATATTTAAGTCATTTCCCAAGAAGATAAAGTTATAAACATTGAGTACTGAGAATTTTGTCTTTTGTCTTTTTACAAAGAAACTAAAGATAAATTTTGGTTTGTTAGCAAAATATGTTTTGTGTTTTAGTGGAAAATTGTACTATGAAGAAACACATGTTTCTAAATTATGAAATGTATTAATAAATTTGCCAGTTTAAAAAATTCTGGCATAATAGACGATTCACAGTTGCTTACTATTTAGTTTGGACACAAATTCGTTTGGACACAAGAAAATTTAAGAATTAACTAAGAACTCTAATAAATGTAATACTAAGTCTACTAGAGATAATAAGAGAAACTACTCTGAATACAAGGAAAGTAAGATATGTGGTTTTGATAAGGAAACATTTTACAAATATAATAGATTTTTATTGGGGCTCCTGGGTGGCTCAGTCAGCTAGGTGTCTGACTCTTGATTTCACCTCAGGGCATGATTTCATGGTTCATGAGTTTGAATCCCTGAGTTCTAACAGTGCAGAGCCTACTTGGGATTCTCTCTTTCCCTCTCGCTCGCTCTCTCTCTATCCTTCCCTGGCTCGTGCGTGTGCATGCTTTCTCTCAAAATAAATAAACTTAAAAAAAATAATAAAAATAGGATCGCCTAGGTGGCTCAGTCGGTTAAGCATCTGGCTTCAGCTCAAGCCATGATCTTGAGGTTTGTGAGTTTGAGCCCTGTGTTGAGCTCTGTGCTGACAGCTCAGAGCCTGGAGTCTGCTTTGGATTCTATGCCTCCCTCTCTCTCTGCTCCTCCCCTGTTTGCTTTCTCTCTCTCTCTCAAAAAATAAATAAACATTAAAAAAAGGAAATAAAAATAAATAAATAAAAGAAATACATGTTTGTTAAGGAAACAAAATTATCCTAAAATGAGGTTGGTTATTTAAAGAGGAAAAACTTAGGATAAAATCTGAGTTAGTTGTAAAACGTTCATTAAAAGAAAAAGAACCTTAAGAAAGGAATTTTTTGTATGGTTGGTAGTGGCTAAGATTAGAATAAATTTATTTAAAATGAGTTTTAATATCAAAAGCACACTGGTGCAAAATTAGAATTTGGTTTTTCTCTGTTAAAAAACAAAGTTTTCTTAGATTCTTGGTCTGCTCTTAACAAGAAATTGTAAACAAAGTTTTACTGTACCTTTAATGTAATCTGCCTAAAAAACAAAAATTCTATGTTTTCTCTATATCGTATCTTTCATTATTCAAGAAAACTGAATCTTCTTAATACTTAAATACCTAAGGTTTGTTCACACCTATATAACCTTCTCTATTTGCCTTTAAAATCTTCTATTGTCACTTTGGTTAAATAGATAAATATTGTTTCATAATGATCCGGGATACAATTTAATCAAATGTTCAAACCTTTTAATACTTTTTTTACATATTTCCTCAGATGAGATTCTAAAATGATATATTTTGACCACAATTTAACTGAAGTGCTCTAGAGACCTCCTGGAACATTTCAAAAATATTGTGAGAAATCAAACTAATTAGGCTTGTTATGTTAAATTACAGGGGAAGAATCGTCAAATAAGTGATGCTAAACACTCTTAAATTATTTTGGGCAGATACGTGTTATTAAAATAAGTGTTCAACCTGGGGGCAGACAGTATGAAAAACGCCTGGGGCACACAGCAGGGAGATTATTCACTATTCTAGGAGTGCTTTCTTGAGAGGCAGCTTTCAGAAAGATATGCTCTGGAAACAAGGGAGCTGGCTAGTACCATTTCCCTCCCCCACTCATCCGCAAAAACGTAGAGCCACCTAAGGGGAGCAGCTCAGCACTGACACTACCTGTTTACTTGCTTACACTGAGCCCCACCCCTTGGCACTCTGGCAGCACTGCCCTTCTCAGTCAAGCTTGCCTCAGTCCCAGCACAGTGAGCCCTTCCCCAAGAAGACCCCCACAAAAAAACCCCATCTACATCACATTTCCTGACCAGAGTTCTTAACGGCCTCAGTTCTGGTGGAGTTGGCGACACCTCTCATTTCAGAAGCAACCAGAGCACACCTAATTAAAACTCGCCACATTCAGGCCAGGAACCTATCACTGCCCACAGCATGCAAGGAGAGCCTCTGCAGACCAATAGACTGAAGGATAGAGCAGCCAAAATACAACAATAGGGCACATGCAGCACATACTGGAGACACTCCATGAAGTGTGAGGCTCTGGCACTACTTGACCTTTTCTTCATAAGGCCCTTACTTGCAGGAGCAGAACACATAACTGGCTTTTCTAACACAAAGAAGAAGGCAGAGACTTAGACAAAATGGTAAGATGGAAGAATTTATCCCAAATGAAAGAACGAGATAAGACCACAGCCAAAGGTCTAAGTGAAACAGATATAAGTAACATGCCTGCTAGAGAATTTAAAGCGACAATCCTAAGGATACTCATGGGGCTTGAGTAAAGAAGACATCAGTGAGATCCTTACCATAGAGCTAAAAGAGTTAAAAAAGAATCAATCAAAAATGAAGAATGCAATAAACGAGATTGGGTTGATGCAATGAATACCAGGCTGGAAGAAGCAGAGGAACAAATTAGTGACCTACAAGGCAAGATACTGGAAAATAGTAAAGCTGAACAAAAGAGAGAAAGAAGCATTGTGTAACAAGATAATAGACTTAGGGAACTCAGTGACTCCATCAAACATAATAACATTCACATTATAGCAGTCCCAGAAGAAGAGAGAGAAAAGGGTGCACTAAATTTATTTCAAGAAATAATAGCATAAAACATCCCTAATCTTCAGAAGGAAACAGATATGCAGATCCAGGTGGCACAGAGAAATCCCATCAAAATAAACAAAAGCAGGCCAATACCAAGACATATTATAATTAAATTGCAAAATATAGTGATAAAGGAAAAATCTTAAAAGCAACAAGAAAAAAGAAGTCCTTAACTTACAAGGATAATCCCTAAGGCTAGCTGGAGATTTCTCAACAGAAACCTGGCAAACCAGAAGGGAGGGGCATGATATATTCAAAGTGCTGAATTGGAAAAATCTGCAGCCAAGTATACTCTATCCAGCAAAGCTATCGTTCAGAATAGAAGGAGAGATAAAGAGTTTCTCAGACAAAAAGGGAAGGAGTTCGTGACCACTAAAACAGTCCTGCAAGAAATACTAAAGTGAACTTTTTGAGAGCAAAGGGAAGATCAAAAGCGACAAAGACAAGAAAGGATCAGAGAAAATCTCCAGAAACAATGACAAAACAAGTAACAAAATGGCAAAAAAAAAAAAAACCCCACATACATCTATCAATAATTACTGTAAATGGACTAAATGCTCCAGTCAAAAGACATAGGGTGTCATAATGGATAAAAAAAAAAGTATATGTTGCCTATAAGAGACATGATCATTTTAGACCTAAAGACACCTGCAGGTTGAAAGTGAGGAGGTGAAGAACCATTTAGCATGCCAAAAGAAAGAGTAGCAATACTTATATGGAACAAACTAGACTTTTTGTTCTTGTACTGTTTTTAGCCTGCTTTGCTATCAGGGTAGTACTGGACTCATGGAATGATTTTGAATGTGTTCCCTTTATTCTATTATTTGTAAGATTTTGATGAAGATTGTCATTAATTCTTTTTTTAAATGTTTGGTAGAATTTACCAATTGATCCATACGGTCTTGGGCTTTTTGTGCTGGGAGATTTTTGCTTCCTTGTTGAACTTTCATTCTTGTTATTATTCTAAGATTTCCTTCTTGGATTTCAAGATTCATGATTCGACCCTGGTAACTTTTGCATTTTTAGGAATTATCTGTATTTTTTTCTAAGTTATCTGATTTGTTACTTTATAATTATTTATAGTAATCTGTTATCACACTATGTATTTCTGTGGCTGTTGTATTTTTTTCTCTACTATTTCTCATTTTGGTTTTTGAGTCTTCTCTCTTTTTTTCTTAGGTAATGTAGTTAAAGCATTTCAATTTTGTTTATTTTCTTGGAAAAACCTGTCAATACTTTCAATGTTGTGTTATTGTTTATTCTCACCTCTTTATTTCTCATTTTTCTTTGTTATTTTCTTCCTCTACCAAATTCAGCTAAGTTTCTTCTATTTCTAGTTCCTTGTGGTGTAATGTTAAGTTGTTTATTTGAAGTTCTTTTTCTTAATACAGGCATTTATAGCATAAATTCCACTCTAACTTCTGCTTTTGCTGCATCTCATAGGTTTTGTAATATTGTGTTTTTCTTTTGTTTTGAGACATATATTTGTTATCTTATTTGGCCCATTGTTTGTGCAGTAGGGTGTTGTTTAATAGTTACATATTAAATATTTAATACTTACATTGTAGATTTTCCAGCTTTGTTTTACTGTTGATCTTCGGTTTTATGCCATTGTGGAAAATATAATTCCTATGATTTTAGTCTTCTTAAATTTGTAATATTTGTTATATCTCTTTTTATGTGACTTAACCAGGGGATTCTTCTGTGTGTACTTGAAAAAATGTGTATTCTATTTTTCCTGGATGGAATGTTTTTTTATGTATCTTTTAGAACCATGTATTCTGAAGTATGCTCCAAGGAAAAAATGTTCTTATTGGAAAAAAATATAACTTTATCTGCAGGTACTCATTAAAAGCAAAAAATATCAGAGGGGAGGTTGGTAAGGGGATGAGTGAAATAGGTGAAGGGGATTAAGAGTACATGTATCATGATGAACACTGTGTACTGATGTATAGAGATGTTGAATTACTATATTGTACACCTGAAATTAATATAACACTGTATGTTAACTACACTGGAATTAAAATAAAAAGTTTAATAAAAATAAAATTAAATTGAATTAAAATGCTCTAAAATTGTATTAAAAAACTCCTAGAAATCTGATGTTCTGATATGTATTATCTGAAAGTGTTGTATATCACCAAAATAACCAACTTTCCTTCTTAATTGCATTGTAATAAACTCTAATCAAATATTTAACTATAGCCATTTTGTTTATTTTTTTAATTTTATTTATTTGTTGAGAGAGAGAGAGAGAGAGAGAGAGAGAGAGAGAGAGAGAATGAGCAAGCAGGAAGCAGCAGAGAAAGGGGGAGGGAGAGAAAGAATCCCAAGCAGTTTCTACAATGCCAGCACAGAGCCAGATGCAAGGCTTGAACCCACAGATCACAAGATCATGACTTGAGCTGAAATCAAGAGTCAGATGCTCAACCAACAGAGCCACCCAGCTGCACCATAGCCATTTTAAAGTCTTTTATCATATACAGACGGTTATCCTTTTACTAGTTGGCTTTAACCAAAGCTTCCTAAAAATGTGTTTCATCTTCAGAGAGATCCATGAAGAAGACTTTTGACACACACAGGTTTCTGATAAACTTAAGATCAGAAAACTGAACTAAGTAAGAATTTCTGGAACTAATGTAAAAACTGAATTCGAGCAGAACAAGAAGTAATAACATGGGACTAAATAAACTGAGAAGGATTATTGTAATTATTATAAAATTTTTGTTTTAAACATTCTTGTTTTTTAACTGATTTGTTTTTTTAGATTTAAGGAAACATTTTCTCTTAAGCTAACTGACTTTCAGCGATTTGATCACGTATACCTTTGTGAACAAATTGAACATTTCTTTTCTCCTTACCTGATCCCCTCAGAATTTAGAAACTCTCAATGAGTGTTCTTACATTTTTCATGGAAACCTATTTCTTTCCATAAGTTCATTAAGAATCTGTTCTCCTTGTAGTAGGACACAATTGGAAACATTGGTTATATTGCCAAGTCTTTGATTGGAATGTCATATTTGAGAGACATGTGTAGACTCAGATATGGCCAGACAGCTTTAAGAAACTGAGGCTGACTATATAGAGCCAATAATGCCCCTTGGAAAAATAACCTGACACTTTGCTTACAAGTTTCTCAGCAATCTTACCAGGTGAATAAAGGTCACTTCCTGGCAGGTGTAAGAATCTCAGGATATTTTGGAGACATTGAGAAGAAATGAATCAACTCAAATCTAAAGGTACTGCAGGATAAGTCTGATGGCAAGTATTCGGTTTGCCTTCTGGCCTCAAGAGGCTATTAAAAATTCAGTCTAGAGATTCCTTATTTAAAAATTCTAGCAAAGCAGATTTAAAAGAACCAATTACTATTCTTGCTGCACTTATGTAAATAGTCATACCGAGTATTTTTTTTCTAACTAGACTTATTTTGCAAACAAATTAGTCTTAATTTGGCTATCTTTGATAAAAATGAGGGTGATTACAGAGAGAAAAATTATGTTCCAATAACACACCTATGTAGATATTCATTCTAATACTGTTAATTATAAACTGTACTAAATCCTGATTTCTTCAAGATTTCTCAAATGCCAGTCTACAACTGTAATTTGTTGTATGTGTTACAAGTAATGTGTTGTTGTTGTTTTTATTTATTCCTATCCTTTTTTCTTGAAATCATTTGGTGACTAAAGCTGCCCTTTTTCCTGAAGCCCTGCAAGCTAAATATATATAACTTGATGTAAAAGTCAGAGAAATCACCACAACATCAAATGTATCAACAGTCTTCATGCTTATTGGTCAATGGGTCACTCAACCATCATCAGAGACATGTGAACTACAAACCCGGAAAATATGTCAGACTGCCACTGCCTGCCCTCACTCTGTCCAAAGATGCTTCCAGTCTAATGTCTAGAAATCTTGACTGGCTGGCCTAAAAACTCAAAAACTGGTTTAGAATTTCAGCCAGTCATTAAACATTATTTTTCTTATGTTTACATAGAAATTCTCTTATTTAATACATAATTACTTGAACCATATGCCTAAATTTAAGAACATACCTATAACATCACCTTTTAAAATGAATTTAACTTAATTGACCTACTGTAAAAACTAAGAGACTGATTCAACAAGATGGAACAATTGACTAGCTCCACTCTTTTTTTTTCTTTTTCTTTTTTCAAATATAATTTATTGTCAAGTTAGCTGACAGTGTATACAGTGTGCTCTTGCTTTTGGGGGTAGATTTCCATGATTCATCACTTACATACCACACCCAGTGCTCATCACAATAAGTGCCCTCCTCAGTGTCCATCACTCATTTTCCCCTCTCCCCTGCCCACCATCAACTCTCAGTTTCTTCTCTGTATTTAAAATAAGACTTTTCTCCATTCCCTTCCCCTCAGTCTTCTGTTAAGTTTCTCAAGTTCCACATATGACTGAAACCATATGATATCTGTCTTTCTCTGCCTGACTTATTTCACTTGGCATAATACCCTCCAGTTCCATCCACATTGTTGCAAATGCCAGGACTTTATTCTTTCTCATTGCCAAGGAGTATTCCATTGTATATATAACCACATATTCTTTATCTATTCATCAGTTGATTGACCTTTGGGGCTACTTCCATACTTTGACTATTGTTGATAGTGGTGCTTTGGGGTACCACTGTCCCTATGAATCAGCATTCTTGTATCCTTTGGACAAATTCCTAGTAATGCTATTGCTAGGTCATGGGGTAGTTTTATTTTTAATTTTTTGAGGAACTTCCACACTGTCTTCCAGAGTGGCCGCACCAGTTTGCATTCTCACCAATAGTGCATGAGGGTTCCCCTTTCTCCACATCCTTGCCAACATCTGTTGGTTCCTGAGTTGTTAATTTTAGCCACTGTGATCGGTGTAAGGTGATATCTCAATGTGGTTTTGATTTGTAGTTCCCTGATAATGAGTGATGCTAAACATCTTTTCATGTGTCTGTTGGCCATCTGGATGTCTTCTTTGGAAAAGTGTTTATTCATGTCTTCTGCCAATTTCTTCACTGGATTATTTGTTTTTGGGGTGTTGCGTTTGGCAAGCTCTTTATAGATTTTGGATACTAATCCTTTATCTGATATGTCATTTGCAAATATCTTCTCCCATTCTGTCAGTTGCCTTTTAGTTTTGTTGAGTGTTTTCTCTGCAGTGCAGAAGCTTTTTATTTTGATGAGGTTCAATAGTTCATTTTTCTACTTATCGACTCTTAACATGTGAAACTTCCAAGGAAGTTTCAATGGAGAGAACTGCAGGCAAGGGCAGGCTGCCCCAAAATGTGCCACTTTGGTATATTTATTATTTTAAGTTTTTTTTTTTTTATTTTGAGAGGGGGGTGTGTGGGAGGGGCAGACAGAGAGAGAAGGAGAAAGAGAATCCCAAGCAGGCTCCATGTTGTCAGCACAGAACCTGATGTGGGGCTTGATCCCACAAACTGCCAGACCATGACCCAAGCAGAAACCAAGAGTCAGATGCTCAACGGAGCCATCCAGGTGCTCTGGTATATTGATTATTTTAAATAAAAGTTACAAAAGAGAAAACCTATGCAAGAATAAGACTCAGATCCTCTTCTATCGCCCTGAAACCAGGAAAGAAATCTCCCATGTGAAAGGTACCACCCCTGTACCAGGAGGTAAAGACACATCCTATCATCAGCGATGGGAAACTTAGAGCTGAGAAGGCTGTATAAACAAGCCTTATTACTTTTTACTAATTTACTACCCAAGTCCAAATTCTGTCTAGAAATCCTTACTAATTGAAGCTTTCAAAATTAAGTTTTCCTTGTCTTGTCTATTTCTCACAGATTTGTTATCTGTCTAAAATTATAAAAACTGCCTGCCTTGTCATTTTTTTTAGGTCTCAATTTCATTACTGGGCCTCCATGTCCGTGTAAGAAAACTGTTTTATTTTCTTCTGTTAATCTTTCTCATGTAAATTTAACTGAGTTCAGTTCAAAGACCTTGAGGGTTGAGAAGAATTTTCCCTTTCTTTCACTGCCTTGGTGAATGTAGCTCAGGTCTGAAGCCAGAATGGCCTTTCTATTTCTTTACCCCAAGTCTTTATCCCAGACCTTGGGACCCAAATAAGGTGAACTGAATCTGCACAGGAGGCCCTTAGGGAGACATTTATGGGAACCTGGCTTCACACCTTGGCAAGCACAGATGGGCCAAGAGAAAAACATCAGTGATCTCTAATCTACCAGTACAATTCTATAAAGAAGAAGCATAGACTCAAGGATGTCATTCCATCACTCAGGTAATTAATTTCTGTCTCCACAGAAAACATTTGAGAGAAGAAAAAGAGAATTGAAAAATTCTCTTCAATTTTCCCAGCGGAGTAGGAGTTATGATTTTATAGGCTGAGGCGGACATGTAAAAAGAGAGACAAAATGATTCCTTCTCAACCATACATTTCCTTACTCATTACTTCCTTTATCCAGAAAACCCACCTTCTTCCCACTTGTTAAAACCTCTTCATCCATCAAGTCTGAGTTCAAGTCCATCTTTTGCCTGAAGCCATCTCAGATCAACTAAGCCTACATGCCTCCTCTCTTAAATACTAAATGTGTGTACACAATTGGTCATTTAGTGGCATGTGGTTTTGTGTTATTTACCCTTTGTTTCATATGTATGAACTGGCTGGTCTCTCAAATGGGATTCTATGCTCCTTTAAGGTTATTAAAATCGTAGAGCATCTAACAATGCTTTGTAAAAAGCAGATATTCAACAGTTAGCTGTAAGAAGTAATGGAATGAAATGGAATTTAATGGAATGAAAATGAATGAGATATGATAGGATGAGATGGGATGACATGAAATTGCATGGAGACTGGGGTGGGAAGCTGGATTAAAACACAAAATTCCTATAAGTCAATCAAGTATGTATTGAACATTTTCTTATGAACATATAATCACATAGTCATTGAAAACCGTGATTTCATGTAGTGCTTTAGGAGCCCAAATATCATGTCTTCACCAGAATTCATTCAAAGGTTGCAGAGCCAGAATGGCCACATCCTTACACCTGGGGAAGGCTTTTTCCTGTACCCTCAGGAAAAAGAACTCTCCATCCTGATGTCAAAGGTGCTCCAGTATTGAGGATCTTCCTCCTGACCTAACGTGCATTTTTTCCACAGAACTCAAGTCATCTCACAAACAACGCCTTATTCTCTAAGGAGTAAGTTTAAAGGTAAATTTTTTATGTCCACTCCCTATTACCCCTGAAACTGATCCCAGTCAAAACTGAGAAATTAAAGAAGTTTTAGCTCTGGGTTGTGTTCATTCCTCCTTCTTCGTTTCTCCCAAAGACTATGTCCATTTTAAGTACCCAATTGATTAGATATTTTTGGCAAACAGATCCTTTCTCAGTATCACTCATATCATCTTACAAAGGCCTAAGTTAGATCTAACAAGAAAGTAAGTGTGCGCTGACTTCACCGAGGTAAATAAGAGCTGCAGAGGCAAATCTAGAACAAGATTCAAAATTTTTTATAAATGCCATCAGCCTCAACCCGACAAAATATACACTTGTACTCTAAGATTATTATACTCACACCATCTCTGTTTTTTAAAATATATATTGTTTTCAGATCAGTATTGTTTTTCAGTTTCTCTCTGTTCTTAAAAAATAAGTACAGTGCAATTCCAAATAGCAAGTGCATAGCTCCAGATGTTTTAAAAGTTCAGAACAAATTTAAGGCTCAAATGCTATACTGCCAACATCAATACATCAGCAAAGGCTAGAACGAGATATAAAATAACAGTAATGAGATACCTCCTAGGTAGACAACTATATTAATGGTCCAGAAAATGTCTGTTCTCTGTCCATATATATATATGGACATAACATATATATGTGTGTGTGTATATATATACACACACAATCAATGTCGAATCTCTTTCCCAATTAGAAATTTGATTTCAGACTCCTTTCAAATTACATGTAAACAAAATATGTTATAAAACACAATCAATATAAGTTAGATTTTTTCAATAAACTACCTAGTGTTGCAACTCTCACTTGTATCACTGTATGTAATAATATCTTGGTAGGAGGAAGTAAAAAAGATTGCTTAGAATCCAATTTTTGTATGCAAAAACAATGTAGGTCTATATTGTATAAGTAATGTGAATTAATAATGGTCCGTGTCCTTCCAGAATCTTTCTCCATTAAGAGAATGGTAGAACTGTTTTACCACCTAACAAGGTTATCTGGATATAGGCAGTGGCTACTTTTCATTGCCATCTGTTGTGCGGCTCTGTTAATGTGATGCAGCTTATTAAATGTCTCTGCTTCACTTCCCACTGCCTTTACCTGCTCATTCAACAGTGCCTACCAAAGCTGATAAAAAAAAAAAAAAGCAGGAGCTACACATACAAGTACATACTCAAACTGCTACAAAGAACTTTTATCATCATGGTTTCCCAGGAGTTCACTGTCCAGTGAGAGCCAGTACTACCAATGTAGATCAAAGAATACCAAATGTATAAATAGTTCAGCAGGAGGAAAACAGCCAGGAAGAGGCTTAGGAATCGTTGTTAACTAAATGTCATGAAATGAGACAGGCTGTAAATTCCTAATGGACCTGCAGAAATTATTTCCCGTTTATAAAGTTTTTGTCAGTCTTTTCCCCAGTTATCCATGTAAACAGTACTACCTCCTCAAGGTAAGCAGTTATTTAAGGCACTGGGCTACAGAAACCAGAGTTTGAAGGAATTCACCTCCTACATTCTCTTGTTCCTCTACACACACAGTCTCCCCAAAAGTGCTGGGGTCTTTTCAACATAAAAAGTCCAGTTGGGGACATCGGTCCAAGCAGAGTTGTAGTGGATATAAAAATGTTTTTTCCTTTGCTATGGCTATGGTTAGAATTTCTCTTTTCCTTACCTTTTATTGTAGGCCAGGTATCAGAAAACTTTTTCTGTAAAGGGCAAGATACTAAAATTTTAGGCTTTTAAGGCCCTAGAAACCTTTGTTGCATATTCTAAGTAATTTTTTTAATTTTTTAAACAACCTGTTAAAAATATAAAAATCATTCCTAGCTCATGAATCTAAATAAAATGAGAATTGCCTCACTGGCCATGGTTTGCCCACTTCTACCTAGATGACTAGCTACCTAGTGTATTATTTTGCTATTGACTCATAATGTTATATAACAAACCACTTCAAAATTCAGTGGTATATAGCAATAAGCATTACTCCTCCTACACATAGGTCTGTAGATCAACTAGAGTTGCTCTGTTAATTTCTCAGCCTGAAATAATACATGTGTATACTAATTTTATTTTACCCATAATTTCTGTTTTTAAAGGAATTTTGATATAAGAAAATATTGCTCTTTCGGAAAAATGCATCCTTATCTATAAAGGAAAGTTACTAAAGTTGAGAGACTTCTCTATTGAAAAAGAAACAACATGCTGGCTGTATTTTATCTATATGTGCCATCTGACTTCCTTTAAGTGATAAAGTAGCTAACATTTATTAGCATATACTATGGGTCAGGGGCAATTTTAGACTTGTAACGATATTAACTTATTTAATCCTGCTAACTTTTATTACCAAATTAAGGCCACTGCCCAAGGTCATACTTCTAGGAAATAGAGGAGTCTGTGAATCACCAGATTATACTGCCTCCCAAGATTTCCTTAAGACCAATGATAATCTTGGCACTTCTGCTGTATAGAATAATAAGACAAGTATAAAAACAGGAGACTATATTCAGATTTAAAGTCTTAAAATTATTTTGTTCATAAAACTAACTCTCCTGGGATGCAAGATAAGTGTTCTTATGAATTAGACTTATCGTGTTCATTACACTCACATCAGTTTATAAAGCCTTTGAACTCTTTGAACAAAAGAATAACTGTATAATCACCAGCCATTTTTGTTATGCCAACCAATGAAGTCTGCCAAAGGCTGATTATTTTAGACATATGCATGTGTTGAACATTGAAACACATCTGGCTTTAGTCATTTGAATGTAAATGGCTTAAGGAAAATTGCTTCTATGTTTTTATGACAGTGTATGTTGGAGTTAATTTTCTTTGAGATATAATAAGCACAGAATAAACTATGTAAAATGCACTAATCTTAAGTATTGCAGCAGGTAATTTTTACTGTGTAAGTACACATTCTCCCCCACCCCCACAACCTTCCTTCTCCTCTTCCTATAACTATCGCCCAGATCAAAATAAAGAATATTTCCAGTACTCTCCAAAGTTCCCTCCTTCTTTTTCCCAGTCTACATACTCATACACATCCACCCTCAGTTAAACAGTATTTGGTCTCCTGTCTTCATCAAGTAGTTTGCCTTATCGTGAATTTGATATAAATAAAATCATATATATGTACTCTTTTGTGTCTGGCTTCTCTCACTCAACATAATATACATCGGGTTCATTCATGTTGTTATGTGCACTAATAGCTTGTTCTTTTTATTGCTGTGTAGTTTTCTACCATATAAATATTCTACCATTTATCCATTCTTCCATTAACATTGCATTTGGCTTGTTTCTAGCTTTGGCTATTATGAATAAAGCTCTTATGAATATTCTTACATGTCTTTTCATGGACATATGCACTATTTTTTCTTGGGTATGCTGAAAAGTGGAATTTTTGGGTTATAGGGTAGTGTTTGTTTACATTTATTAGAGTTTTCCAAGCTGATTATGTGGAATTACATTTTGAAATACCTAAGCAAAAGTGTAACATTGGTTAATGGTAATGGTCTGTTTAATGGTTCATTTGTAAATAAGGTTTTTACATTACACATACATACACAATCATATTAAAGTACAAACTTCTGATGCCAAAAATTTTGAGTTTCAGTGTGATTACTAATTTTAGCAAATATGCTTCGCTTTTCCATCTAATATCTCTTTATCCTCTAATTATGTACCTGATTTGAAATGAACCTCTCAAAAAGTAATTGCAAAACAATCACTTTTCTGAGCCCAAGAGCTAAATTCTACTAGAACTCTTCTGTATGATCCATCACC
Organism: Paguma larvata; assembly: GCA_030068075.1. NCBI lineage: Eukaryota > Metazoa > Chordata > Mammalia > Carnivora > Viverridae > Paguma > Paguma larvata. The sequence continues at coordinate 15,501,934 of CM057830.1, forward strand.
CAGACAGGCACATTTCTGTGCTCTAGAGCCACTAAGGAAATGTAAGAGGAGAGACACTAGGAATTTCTAGGAAGAAGGTATTCCATTTAGCTGGAGAACAAAATTCCCTGCTTTTGCTGAGTTAGACTTGTATATCCCAAACTGAGGAAAATGTTGAAATTCTTTTATTTCCCCCCATTGTTCTTTAGAACAGTCTTTTTCTATTATGGCCTGCTAGATTAGGAGAAATAATAAGTGGACAAAAGTCAGGACCTGACGAAGGAAACTCATGCTAGAGAGGAAGTGAAGGCTATAGGAGACAGAACAGTGAGGAAGACCTGACACAATATAAAAAGTTGTGGCTAAACTTAGTGGTAACGACTACTATCTAAAAATTTAGATTGTCATTCCCTGCTGGTGACCACTTTTACATGTAAGCCACTTGGTTTAGCCTTGGTCCTACTCTTTTTTCATCAGCTTTCTGTGACTGAAGCCCCAGCCCATTTTAGAGTTAAGCCCACATAGATCGCTGTGAGCTACACATGAGTTCATCCTGAGAAAATCACATTCTAGGCTCATTTGAGGACCAGGATTCCTGAGAAACAATGTGGAAGCCTAGATCTATTTTCTCTGTCAGGTTTGGTTTACTAGATAGCTTTAATCCAAGCTCAGTCACTGCTATGAATTCCCCCCTCTCCACTTTATGCTATTTGACACAACTTGCCTAACTAGAATTTGCTCGAAAATCACAGGATGGAGTGATTATGAAGTTGAGAAGCATCAGTTAATCACTCTGAGAAGCTTGGGAAGGCTAAAGATAAAGAATAGAAGAGAGATAACAACAACTAGGAAAACATGCAGACCAGGTCAAGATACATTTCGGAAAAGCAATTAATCAGGAAAGACACCTTAGCTCAGGTCAGGCTGAAGCTTAGTAAAGTAGGGGTCTCATTCAATTAAATTTGTAATAGTGAGAAAGATCCTGGAAATTTTTACACACAACGATATTCCCAAAATGTATTATATAATGACAAAGGATACTAAAATGCCAATGCCAAAAGAAAGCAAGGCATTGAAAAGTACCAATGAAGTGGAAGCAAATGTCAAAGCCAAAGATGATAAATATTCATAGCACAGAACAATGACCAGTCTCTATTGAATGTATTTGTATATACTTCTCCATAAATTATCTAAAAGTAAATGATGAAGCTGAGCTCTCAAGTGAGAAGTAAAGACTAGTTCAAGAGAATAATACTTCCTAGATCCAAACACAAGTTTTTACCAACCAAAGAGAAAAGTTACCTAAAGTAGGTAAATAATTAACTCTAGGAAATAATATAATAGTTCACAGAGTTTATGTATTTGCTGATCGTTCTTTAATTCAAAGGTGAGAAATCTTTATCCTTATCGTATCTTATATGGCTGCATATAAGAATTTTAGGTGAGTGGGTAAGAGGGATGGTCTTTAAAAAAAATGATGCCTAGGCCCCACAGCATACCAAGTAAGTGAAACTGGGGCCGAAGCCTCAACAGATTCCAATCCAAGTATTTGTTTACATATGGTCTGCTTTGTTCCTTAAACAGGTTTGAAGAGCTTCACAATCCTTAAGATAGAATTTAGTCCAATACAAATTTACCTTACTTGGCTTAGTTACTACCACAATTTAGGCTATATATGGCAGGCATTAAAGTTGAGGCTTTGAAGCATTTATTGAACATAATAAGGAATACACAAATGATTTAGATATTCTTGCTCTCATAAAACTCACATTATAATAAAAGGAGAAAAAAGTGCTTAATAATCATAATCTAATAGTAAATACAACATGTAGCCATGGAAGAGATACTCACGAAAGGAAATTCAAAAGATAAAAATATCACATATACTTTCAAGGATCAGAGAAAGCTTCATAAAAGCAGGTGATTATTTTTTTCCATTGAGTGAAAATGTATTGTTTTTAACATAAACCATGCACTCTTACGTTAAGATCAACTAACAAAGACAACTAAACCAGTCAATATTTATATAATGGTTAAAGATATCAAACTATAAACAACAGGGCTAATTTAGCAATTAAGACAAGCTATGAACAATATATTTGACATCTGTATGTATAGTTTGCTACCCACATCAGGGTTCTCTGATATGCGATCAAATTCCCACCTAATTCAAAATAATTTCCTAGATGACCTAAAATGTCCACCTTTACATTCATTCTTTGTTTTAAAAGCAAGGTTTTTAAAATAATGGTCTATGAGAAACTATGTCCCACAAAATGTGGAGAATCCATCCCCAGATCTGACCCACGAGAATATCTAAAGGTAACAAACAGGTGACTTATAATATAAATGTAAAAGGACAGCTAGTTCCTGACAGGCAGAGAGAGAGAGAGAGAGAGAGAGAGAGAGAGAGAGAGAGAGAATTCCAGAATGCAGGAAGAGCATAATCAAAAAGTGAAGACAATAAAGTGTGGGGCATTTTCCAGAAACAGCGAGTAATACATTTTAGCCAGGTAGAAAGAAGGAAAGAATAGACACATGAAAGTAATAAAGATACAGTTAGAAATATAAGATATGATAAAATTATGCAGTACTTCTAAAACTAAGATTAAATATCTGAACTTCATTTTGTAGCACGGAAGGAGATATTTTTTGAGCAAGGGAAGCCAATCTCAAAGGAATTCTTTGGAAAACTAATGTGGACGTTGGTCAATAGAACTGCTTGGAAGAGAAGGAATTTGGTGGTGGGATGAATAGCAAGGAAGAGGCTATTACAAAAACCTGGGTGACTAATAATGCCAAAAATTAGCTTAAGGTCAGTAATCATGAAGGAAGAGCAGTGGATTTGAGAGTAACTATGAAGGTAGATTTCACAAAGCAAGGAAATTGTTTACATCGGTTTAGGATAAGGCTGAGGGAGAGGTCAAAACATGAGCTTATGGTTTTAAATAAAATGAATGATAACATTTATAAGGAGGGAGAATAATAATAACACCATCCAGCATTTTTGAGCACCAACTATATATCAGTCTAAGTGTTTTATATACTCTTATTTAATCCCGTTATATTCTTTTGAGGATCGAATAAACACACAACAAAGAAAAACAGATTCACAAATATAGAGAACAAACTAGTGGTTGTTGGGAGGGGGATAAGCAAAATAGGTAAAGGGGATTAAGAGATACAAATATCCAGTTATAAAATAAATAAGTCACAAGAATGAAAGGTACAGCATATGGAATATAGTCAATAATATTGCAGTAACATTGTGTGGTGACAGATGGTGACTTACTTATTGTGGTGAGCATACTGCAATTTATGTAATCATTGAATCCCTGTGTTGGACACTTGAAACTAATATAATATTGTGTCAAGTAAACTTCAATTAAAATGTAAATAAATCAGGGTACCTGGGCGACTCAGTCAGTTAAGCATCTGACTCTTGATTTCAGCTCAGGTCATGATCTCACAGTTTGTGAGATCGAGTCCCACATCTGTCAATGCAGAGTCCACTTGGGATTCTCTCTCTCTCTCAAAATAAATAAATAGAGAGGGTGACGGGTACTGAGGAGGGCACTTGTTGGGATGAGCACTGGGTGCTGTATGCAAACTAATTGGACAATAAACTGATTAAAAATAGTTTTTAAAAATGTAAATAAATAAATAATTAGTGCAGATAAATTGAAGCGTAGAGAAGTTAAAATTTGCCCCCAAGATCACCTAGCTAGCAAGTGGTGAGAGAGAATGATATAAATGTATGTAACTAGTTTATTAAACACTCTGAACTCAAGAGAGTACAAATAGAAAATGACTTTATTCCATGTTTTGGCTATTGTCGAAAGTGCTGCTATGAACATTGGGGTACACGTGCTCCTATGCATCAGCAATCCTGTGTCTCTTGGGTAGATTCCTAGCAGGGCTATTGCTGGATCATAGGGTAGCTCTATTTTCATTTTTTTGAGGAACCTCCACACTGTTTTCCAGAGTGGCTGCACCAGTTTGCATTCCCACCAACAATGTAGAAGGGTGCCTACTTCTCCACATCCTCGCCAGCATCTATAGTTTCCTGATTTGTTTATTTTAGCCACTCTGACTGAGGGTATTATGTTAAGTGAAATAAGTCAGTCAGAAAAAGACAGATACCATATGCTTCCAGGAATAGGTGGACTTTGTGAGACTAAGCAAAAACCAGGGGGAGGGGAAGAGGGGAAAGAAAAAAAAGACACAGAGAGGGAGGGAGATAAAACATAAGAGACTCTCAAAGACTAAGAACAAACTGAGGGTGAGGGAGATGGGGGGGGAGAGGGGGTGATGGGCATTAAAAAAGGGCACATGTTGGGATGAACACTGGGTGTTTTATGTAAACCAATTTGAAAATAAACTATTTTAAATTAAAAAAAAAAAAAAAGAAAGAAAATGACTTTATTTTTCCTATACACAGACTTAAAGCTTTTGTCCAAGATCTCATTTTCTACCGCTTTTTGACAGGACAGGCCGATTTTAAGTTTTCCAGTCCCTTTCAAATTTAACAAAAATTCTGAATAACTAAATTGCTCTAGAAACTTAAAAGGTATAAATCAACTCTAAGGTAGTATAAATCAGAACTATAATATAATGTCCAAATCAAACTTCCTTTCTTCCTCCGTTTCAGGCCTGATCCATGGTCCCATAGCAAGAATGGGGAATACATGGTACATTCCATTTTTCTCCTTTAGCTTCCTTCTTTTCTGCAAAGCATCATAGATTACTCTAGCCAGTGTCTTGCTTTTGGAAATGACCAAGTGAGAAGCAAACTACAATCTTTTTTATAATATATGCCCTAAAATCTTATGGGACAATACTGAACTCTCCTAAGAAATATCCACATGGGTGCCTGAGTGGCTCAGTTGGTTAAACGCCTGACTCTTGATCTCAGCTCAGGACATGATCTCAGAGTTGTGAGTTCAAGCCCTGCATTGGGCTCCATGATGGGCATGGAGGCTATTTAAAAGAAAAGAAATATCCACAGAAATATACTGGGCTATTATAGGCCTATGAGTTTTGCAGCTCAGTAAGTATTCCATTGGGAGCAAGTTGCCAACCACTGTTGTTGTTGTTGTTGTTGTTGTTGTTGTTGTTGGTTTTTCCTAACAACTCCAATGTATTAAAATAGAGGTCTCTTAAAGAAAACCCTGAGATAAGGATTCAAGGGCAAACAGTTTATTTGGAAGGTGATTCTAGGAAACACAGGGGAGAAGAGAAGTGAGACCAAGAAAGAAAGGAATCCAATATAGGATATGTAATTAAGAAAGTTACATCAGTGTGCAACTGGACTGGGGAAACTCAGGAGCTGATATAAAACATCAGCCTCAAAGTTCTACATGAGATGCAAATAAGTTAAGGTATTTAATACACAAGTGCCAGAGGGTCATTGATTGAGGGCTGTGTCCTCAGTAGGTTCAACTTGCCTTGTGCTGAGGTAGAGGAGCTATCAGCAGCTTTAGAAAAACACATCCAGATGAAGAGTATCAGATATGTATTTGAAAATAAGCCAGAGCACAAGAGAAAGAAAATTCCTGAATATACTTCACAAGGTCAAGAATTCACTAAAATCTTACAAATAGCCTCCTTTATGGAACATCTTTCTTTAGTTAGCTCTCCTCAAGTTGCTAAGCTTTCTTTATGGGTTTGTTGGGGTCATAGGGATGAGGGTCTACCTCTTGTTAAATCCTGAGAGAATGTCTGGTAGTATCTTGGCCCTGATGTTAGAATGGGGGATATTTAATACCTGTTGTCTTCAGTTTGGGAACTTCAGTGGAAATTCAGACAACAGAATATAGAGCCTTTACCATAAAGAAGTAGTAGGACAAACTTGACAGTAGTCCAAAAGAAGAAAGAACCAAAATAAATGTGCAGTAAAGTGGCATTGTTTATAACTGTGAAGAAAAAGAAAAAAGAGAAGAAGAAGAAGAAGAAGAAGAAGAAGAAGAAGAAGAAGAAGAAGAAGAAGAAGAAGGAGAAGAAGAAGAAGAAAAAGAAACAACCTAAATGTCCACCAGTGAAAGAAAGGTTAAAGAAATATTGCGCCTCTACTTTTGGGAATATATCAAGTATGTAATACTTTCAGAAAATGAGTCTGATCTATCTGTATGGAAAGGCTGCTAAGTAAAATGTCAAACATCACATTATGGAATATAGAATAGTTTTAATTTTTGTATCTATGTATGTACATACACATATACCCATGTACACATTTATATTTTGATACACACACACACACACACACGTATATATACACATGAAAATATAAATATACAATCAACCTCTGCCCCCTCTCCGACAATATTTTCCCCTTTCTAAGGAGAATTTTTATTTGTTTGTGTCTCAGATTCTAAGTCTTCGTAGTGCTGCCCAGAGATAATAGGAGGAAATACTAGCTTAGATTAGCATAGAGACTCTCAATTGATTCACATTAAGCAGAGTATGATACTACCTGGGGAAGAAAGAAATAGATAGATGGGCTATAGTTTGCAAGAGAGAGAGATGTCATAGTGACTTGAGGGAGAGAACTGTTTAAAGAAGAATTTTTGGAAATTTTGCTGTTTGTGTATGTGTTGACTGGGCTATTATTTCCAACTTCCCATTCTCTATTCGAGAGGCTTTAGTAAAAGCATACATTGGAGTTCAATGTTTTAGGAAGTTAAATTTGGATTCTTTAAAATATGGTATTGCAGTGAGATCAGATCATGGTAGTAGCAGAAAGGCCTTGTCTCATTTGTAGGATATATATGTTATATATATATTTCATATAATACATATGTTGTATTCTATACTCTATATTATAGTATATATTATATAAGGTTAGGGTTACCACAGTACTTTTTATTTATCACATGTATTTTATATGCATAGAAAACATGTGTAAAAATCATCTAACAAACTGTTGATAGCCAGAAATGGTTTTTTCTGGATAACTAGATAGGGTGGGGATGTTGGATAAGAACTGAACTTTATACTTTTGAATTACAGTTTCATCTATACAATATGAATTTTTCACAAGGTTTTATATTCCTTTCACAATTGAAAAAAAAACAGCAACAAAGAAAGCAGAAAAAGCATGACCTATTCTGAGATCAACTGGTAGAACAGTTGTGTAGCTGGATTCTACGTTCTTGAGATGGGAGAAATGTTTTGAGAGAAGACTAAAAATGGGTAAGGCGGAAAGCAATTGTATACCTTCATCTGCCTCACGAAGGGTTGTGAACTTAACCCTGTTGGTAATAGAGGGCCTTTAGAGGACATTTTACCCTGATATCATTTGATCAGAGCTGTGATTTCAATAGAGGGCAAAATTTCCCTTCACAATGATTTTCTAACAACATTTGGCTTACTACCTTTTCCAATTCTTTACTTCCTTCATTCGTGGTTTATTCTAGGTTTTCTAAGTAACTATCTCATAAGCACATTAACTTGCGGGGGGGAGGGCCTTGAATAAGCTATGTGTAGTAAAACCTGTAAAATGTATATACATGTTAGTTATTTTATTATCATTATCTATTATTATTATCATATCATCTAGCCTCAGCTCATCATGTCTTATGTATTTAAATCATTTTTTTCTGATTTATTTCCAGGTTGTTAATTATGTATTCTTTTCTTTGGTATCTCTTGGTTTAGTCTTTAATTCCAATGAAAGTTGACTGGAAGTGTGGGGATGAATGAAATAGGTGAAGGGGATTAAGAAGTTCAAATTTTCAACTGTAAAATAGATAGCACAGAATGTAAATTATACCATAGAGAATATAGTCAATAATATTATAATAATGTTGTATGGTAACATGGTAACTAGACTTATTGTGGTGATCATTTCGTCATGTATATAAATACTGCATCACCATGTTGTATACCTGAAACTAACATAATATTATATCTCAACTATACTTCAATAAATTTTTTTTCAATTATCCGGAGTTTTAAATAACACATCCACCACCATTTGCTTATTCTTTCAGTATATGCATGCCTTCCCTTTCTACTTCATGTGCTACTATTTATTATTTTTTGTTATCATCTTTTATCAAACAAATGCTCATTTTGTCAGAGGGAGAGGGGATGCACAAATACCAGAAAGTGCCCTCTGATATATGCTATCAGAGGCTTGTGCCAAGAGAAAGAGGGGATTCAGAGGAAGAGCAGATTTGTGGCTAGAAGTGAAATAATTGAAAGGCCTATGTAATTTAATATGTATTTTTCAATCAAGTAAATCTTAACAAGCCTTCCAGGACCTTTCAAAACTCAGTGAAAAGAGAATATTAAGCATTAATAAGTAAATTCCTAACAGATAGCAATAAGTAGCCATGTATCTGAGGCCAGAGGAAGCAAAAGGAGAGGTAGCCCAATCTGTTTTGTTTTTAAACATGATAAACTCCTTTTTTTCTTCAAGAAGAGGAGGCCGTTTTAATAAAAACATTAATCAAACTCCCACCCTTTTAAGAAAAGAAAGATCTACAGAAGCCAACACTTGAGCTACTTAAGAAGAAACTGTTTTCTCCTCTCTTGAAGGGCTTAATGGGAATTCATTTCACCTTCAATTAAATCTGACCTCAATGCTTACTGCAGGCCAGAGGCTTATCCTTGATAATAATTCAGAGAAACAAACAAATTTGCTGGATTTCCCTGTTAAGAAATTTTATTCTCTTGGAGAAATCATAGGTGGAATACTTCCAGAGAAATATAAATGATGGCACTTTGGTCCTCATTTACTGTCCTAGGTATGGTGAAGCTAGAGATTCCTTGCTGCTTTATTCTGTTGGTTGTACAAATGTGCTTTATAAGCCTGTTTGAAAGCTAGCAAAGGTTTTTCAATTCAGATTTGTCTGTCATGAAATTTGTTTATGCTCATATCAACCGCTTTGAAAATCTTTTTAGAATTGTCGCTGTGATATTTTACACATTGCTCATGGATATCCATTTCATCTACAAATGAAATCATCTAGCTTAAGTTTTTAGGGGCACAAAAATTGAGCAAGGAAAAGTTAGTATTTAAAACAAAACAGCAGAAAAAAGGCACTGCTTTGTGACTCATAGGGTTGTGTGTGGCGGGGGGGAGTTTATGGTATTTTCTGGAAGGCTAGAGATTACAAAACAGAAAGTTAAAAACATATATAAGAAAACTTGTAAGACTTCCATTTTGGGCTGTAGGTCAGATTGTATATAGCATGAATTACCCTCTCTACCAAAACACTAAAATGCTAGATAAAATAGAAAGTGCATCATCACTGTTGTGCTCAAATAAAAGTAGAGAATGAAGGGAGCTCTTCCTCCAAAAAGTTAGACAAAACCTGGGGGCAGAAGATATGGACAGGTGGGAAAGGGAGTGCCAAAGCAGCTTTCAACCTTGGGTTTTTGTCAAACCTTACAAATTTTGAGCACCTTCCTTTCACAAATGCATGAGGTGTAGAAGACAGAACCAGTATCATTCCAAACAGAGTTTGCAGTAAATTATCTCACGCATAAAAATGAGGCTACAAAGGACCACACCTATCACATACACAGAATAAGAGTGAATGGAAAAATAAAACACCACCACAGAAGGAGACAGAAAACTTGTTTTTCTTGACCATGCTAATAGAGGACAATAACATGAAATATCTTCTGAGAATTTGCAATCATGAGAAATTTATCATTAGAGTTTACAGTTTAAATTCATACTACTTATATGGTCCAAAACACCTCAAGTGGAATATTAAATTTAACATAGTCCAGGTTTGGTATAACTCCCAGCAGACTGCAGAAACAAATAGAAATTTGTTCTGGAAGACCTTGATTTCAATCCAGACATTGAAGAATTAGCCAAAATAAAGTTCTAAGGAAAATGAATGTCTTAGAGTTAAAAATCACAAAATATATCAGAAATAAACACCATGACTAAGAACAAGAAACAGATGTATAAACTGATGAATGGATAAAGAAGATGTGGTTTATATATAAATGGAATACTACCTGACAATGAGAAAGAATGAAATTTGGCCATTTGCAGCAACGTGGATGGAAGTGGAGGGTATTATGCTAGGTGAAATAAGTCAGTCAGAGAAAGACAGATATCACATGTTTTCACTCATAAGTGAATCTTGAGAAACTTAACAGAAGACCATGGGGGAGGGTAAGGGGGAAAAAAGTTACAGAGAGGGAGGGAGGCAAACCATAAGAGACTCTTAAATACTAAGAACAAACTGAGGGTTGATGGGGGGTGGGGGAGATGGGAAAGTGGGTGATGGCCATTGAGGAGGGCACTTGGGATGAGCACTGGGTGTTATATGGAAACCAATTTTACAATAAATTATATTTTTAAAAAAACTGCAAAAAAAGAGAAAGAAACAGATGCACAAAACTTGAGATACTAGAATTATCTGGTACAGAATAGAAAAACTTATGTTTATAAAAATAAAAGAATACAGAGAAAGCAGGCATGAAAATAGTCACTTAGAACTTCTAGAAGAGAAAAATATAATATGGATTTCTTGTAACTTTTCATTTTAAATAATTATACATTCAAAGGAAGTTGCAAAGGTAGTACAGAGAGGTCCCACATACCCTTCACTCAATTTCACCCAATGGTACATCTTACATTACTCTGGTACAATGTCAAAATCAGGAAAGTGACCTTGGTATAAATTGTGTATATAGTTCTAGGTCATTTTATCAAATTAATAGATTTTGTAACCACCATGGCAATCAAGATACAGAACTATTCCACTACCACAAAGATCTCCCTTTATAACCAATTCCATCCCTTCAACCACCACCGTCCTTAACCCCTGGAAACCACTTAATCTGCTTTCCTTCTCTATAATATTGTCATTTCAAGAATACCATAAAAATGGAATCATACAGTATGTGACCTTTTGAGTTTGGTTTTTTCCACTCAGCATAATGTCTTTAAATTCATCCAAGTTGTTGTGTCCATCAATGTTTCTTCCTTTTTTATTGCTGAGTAGCATTCAATATTATGGATATACAACATTTTGTTAAACCATTCAATGACTGTAGGGCAATTCAAGTAGTTTCCTGCTCTTGACTATTGCAAACAAGCTGCCATGAACAATCATGTACAGGTGTGTGTGTATGTGTGTGTGTGTGTGTGTGTGCGTGTGTGTGTGTGTGTGTGCGTGTAGATAAAGGTTTTCATTTTTTTTAGTGTATATGCACAGCAGTGTGGTTGCTGGGTCTTTTGGAATGAGTATGTTTAGTTTTTTAAGAACCTGCCAAACTGTTTTCCAGAATAGCTATACCTTTTTACATACCCATATTTTCCCACATTCTCGCCAATATTTGGTGTTGTCACTATTTTGTCATGAAAATGAAAAATAAGCATTTATTTTAGGTTCATTGGCAAGCAAATATTATCTTCAATGTGTGTCCAAGTGTGATCAATACCCATGGGAAACAGCACAACAGCAAGATGAAATGGGAAATTCAGATTCTACAGTTAGAAAACCTGAGTTCAAATCCCAGCTCTGTCAATTAGCAGTAAATGAGTAAACTTAATATCATGAATCCACATCTGTTTCTCATCCATAAAATATAAGTTTTCTCTATGCTCAGCACAGGGAGATTTGAATACTTTATCCTACATTTTATAATACTGTTATATGGCAAGAATTATAGTTTCCATTTTACAGGGAGATCTATGACTTCTTTATTTAAACAATAACCTCTCCTTACACTCCACATTTCCTTCCCCCCATTATACTTCTTTATTGTTCTCTACAGCACAACTCACAAGCTGATCTACTATTTATCAACTTGCATGTTTAAATTAAAGTATAATTGAGATACACTGTATTAGTTTCAGGTGTATAACATAATGATTTGACATTTGTATACACTGCAAAATTATCACCACATTAAGTCTATTTACCATCTGTCACCATTCAAATTTAAAACATTTTTTTTTCTTATAATGAGAACCTTTAAAATTTAGTTTATTAGCAGCTTTGAAGTTTTCAATACAATATTACTGACTATAGTCCCCAAGCTGTACATTATATCCTTATGACTTACTTATTTTATAACTGAGTTTGTACCTCTCATTCCCCTTCATCTATTTAACCCACTCCTGAACCTTCCTCCTCTAGCAGGCAACTACCCATCTGTTCTTTGTATCTATAATTTTTGTTCTGTTTGTTTATATGTTTTGTTTTTTAGATTCCAGGAACAAGCAATATCATACAGTATTTTTCTTTCCTCTGTCTTTTTCTTCCTTGTCATTTAGCAAAATGCTCTTGAGGTCTATTTATGCTATTGCAAATGGCAAGATTTCATTCTTTTTTATAGCTTAGTAGTATTCCAGTGTGTGTGTGTGTGTGTGTGTGTGTGTGTGTACATCTTCTTTATTTGTTCAACCATCAAAGGACATTTATGTTGTTTCCATATCTTGGCTATTGTAAATAATGCTGCAATGAACATAGGGGTACATCCTTTCAAATCAGGGTTCTCACTTTCTTCAAATAAATACCCAGAAGTAGAATTTCTGAAACATAAGATAGTTCTATTTTTAATTTTTTGACGAGCATCCATACTATTTTCCACAGTGGATGCACCAGTTTAAGTTCCCACCAACAGTACAAAAGTATTCCATTTTTTCCACATTTGCATCAACATTTATTATCTCTTGTCTTTTTGATAATAGCCTCTCTAACAGGTGTGAGGTGATATCTCATTGTGGTTTTGATTTGCATTTCCCTGATGATTAATGATGTTGAGCTTACCTATTGGCCATCTGTATGTCTTCTTTGGAAAAATGTCTATTCAGATCTTCTGTCCATTTATTAATCAGATTGATTTTGTTGTTATTGAGTTATATGAGTTCTTCATATATTTTAGATATTAACATTTTATCAAATATATGATTTGCCAAGTTTTTCATCCATTCAATAGGTTGCCTTTAATTTCTTTTTATTTTTTAAGAAAGAAGCACAAATGTTCCAAAAGGATGGGAGGACACAAAGACAAGGATGCGGATGAGAAGCTTTAGGTTTAGGAGCAAGTACAGAATCCATTGATGTGCAGAAGTGGGAAAGATTCAGCACCTAATAAGTAACTGCTCTCCTCTGGTCTGGGAACTCCTCTTTCTCCCTCTGGACTGGGAGACCTGCAGTAACCCATCGTAGGCCCAGAGCCTAGACCATAGTGGGCAGGAGGTGCCATGTTTGCCCAGGGCTGCACTTTAGTAGGTTTTCTTTTAATTTGTTGGTGGTTTTCTTCACTACACAGAAGCTTTTTAGTTTGGTGTAGTCCCATTTATTCATTTTTGTTTTTGCTGCCATTACCTCTGGAGTAAGATCCATAAAGATATCACCATGACCAACACTGAGGAACTTACCACCAATGTTTTCTTCTAGAAGTCTTATAGTTTCTGATATTACATTAAGTCTTTAATTCATCTTGAGTTAATTTTTGTGTATTGTATAAGATAGTGGTCCAGTTTCATTCTTTTATATATGGCTGTCCAGTTTTCCTATCACCATTTATTAAAAAGATTGTCCTTTCCCTATTGTATATTCTTGCCTCATTGGTGATAAGTCAATTGACCATATATGCATGGGTTGATTTATGGGCTCTCTATTCTGTTCCATTGATCTATATGTCTGTATTTATGTTAACACCATACTGTTTTAATTACTATAGTTTTATAATATAGTTTGAAATCAGAGAATGTGATGTCTCCAGCTTTGCTCTTCTTTCTCAGGATTGCTTTATCTATTCGGGATCTTTTGCAGTTCCATATAAATTTTAGGATTGTTTCTTCTATCTCTGTGAAAAATGCCATTGGAGTTTTGATAAGGATTGCATTGAATATGTGGATGTCTTTGAGTAATATGGACATTTTAACAGTATTAATTCTTCCAATCAATGAGCATGGCATATCTTTACCTTTATCTGTGTTATACTCTATTTCTTTCATCAGTGTTTAATAGTTTTCAGTGTACAGGTCTTGGCAACTTCTTGGTTGTAGTTATTCCTAGGGATTTTATCCTTTTTGATGCAACTATAAAGGGTATTTATTTCTAATTTATATTTCTGATAGTTCACTGCTAGTGCATAAAAACACAACAGGTTTTTGCATATTGTTTTGTATCCTATAACTTTCTGAATTCACTTTTTAGTTCTAACAGTTTTTTGGTAAAGTCTTTAGGGTTTTCTATATATATTATCCTGTTATCTGCAAACAGTGACAGTTTTACTTCTTCCTATACAATGTGGATGCCTTTTATTTCTTTTTCTAGCCTAACTGTTGTGGCTAGGACTTCCAGTACTATATTCAATAAAAGTGGCAAGAGTGGCCATATTTGTCCCTGACCTTAAGGAAAAAGTTTTCAGCTTTTTACCATTGATCAAAATGTTAACTGTATGGTTGTCATATATGGCCTTTATTACGTGAAGGTATATTCCCTCTATATGCACTTAGTGGAGAGTTTTTATCACAAATGGAAGTTGCGCTTTGTCAAATGCTTTTTCTGCATCTCATTCTTGAAGTGATTGTAGAATTTCATCCTTCATTTTATTAATGTGGTGTATCCTATTCACTGATTTTTGGATGTTGAACCATTCTTTATCACTGCACTAAACCTCACTTGATCATGGCATATGACCCTTTTAAAGTATTATTGAATTCAATTTGGTAATATTTTGTTGATGATTTTTGCATCCATGATTATTAGGAATATTGACCTATAATTTTCTTTTCTGATGGTGTCTTTGTCTGGTTTTGGTATTAAGGCAATGCTGGCCTTGTAAAATGAGCTCAGAAGCATTCCCTCTTCTTTAATTTGTACATGTCTCATAAATAACCCTGAAAATACAGTAGTGGACCACCTATAAGTCATGATAACAGTTCAAATACTCCTAAACTTAAAGTGTCATATTCCCCTCAGGATTACTGAGTCTTCCTTTGACTACCATATCAGTCTATAGTCTGGGATGAATCAGGATCTAAATGCAGAGCCAGATGATTACAACCACAGACACCTGAACTTACTCTCTTGTATGAACCTCTTTTAGAGAAAAGAAATCTGTATTAGGGGCGTGCTCAGAAGGAGAGTAAGGTAGGAAAAAGAGAGAAATATGCTTAATTAAGCCAAGAACAGCGTTAAGAGGCATCAATAATCACACTTCAGGTTTGTGAATGGTACTGTGATTGGTGAGGCAATAAATAATATCTATTCCTGATCTTAAAAAATTATATAATCTAATTAGAAAAATAAGAACTAATCAGTATTATATCAGGGGATTAAAGGATTCCCTATTACATACATAAACTAAAAATAAAGAATATAAGAAAATTCCCAATATAGCATTTGATTATTACCCAGTTCAATATAATTCAGTAATGTCAGAGGAACTCCAAAGATGGAGCATTATTTTTTTATAATTGAAGTATAAATGACATACAATGTTATATTAGTTTCAGGGGTACAATATAGTGATTCAACAATTCTATCCATTACTCATTGCTCTCCACAATAAGTGTAGTCACCACCTATCACCATACAACATCATTACAATATTGTTGATTACATTTCCTATGCTGTACTTTTCATCAAGAATGGAATGATTCTTGTGTGAAGTACTGCAAAGGGTTTTAGAATGGGAGACTTCATGGACTCTTTCAGGTACACAAAAATTATCCAAAGGAAATGCAGGCATAGATAGTTTTGAAGAAATCAATTTTTAGGCCTTCAACTCTCCTGCCTGACAGAGACTGTGCTTGCCATCATTCTGTTTTTCCCTTCCCATTTTTGCTGTTAGACTCATACTTCTTCCCTTTATAAAAAGAAGCCCACTTCTCAACCATCCTGAACCTTTACTACTGACTGCCCTGGGTATGAAAACTTTCTTGGTGCCAAACAAGGGGACAATATGAAATATTGATTTCACTGTTGTCAAGTGCATGGTTCTAATGAGAGGATAACAAATCCTTTGCCAGTAGCAATTTCCAATTCTGTGCTTTCAGCAAAGTTGAAAAAAGTACTTAATGAAGTTGTTGGTTGATAGATCAGGAAAAGGAGTTTTTGATGATAGAGTGTATGTGATTTTGGGCATAGAACTCAGAAGATATTCAAAGAATTCAGTGGCATTGTTATAACTAAAGTCCTTCTTTTCTACTCCTCCACGTATATAAGCTTGATCAATCTTTACATACATAACATGTAAAACTGGAAGATAACTGATACTGACCCTCGTTTCATTCTAGCAATAAGTTGTGGCTATCCTTAAACACATAATTAAATGAAAAAAGACCCATTCTCATCATTAAGAGATACTTTTTCATTGAAACATTATATTTTATGTTTCATGATTATAAAAAAATTTTTAACAGAGGCACCTGGGTGGCTCAGTTAAGTGTCCAACTCTTGGTTTTGGCTCAGGTCATGATCTCTTGGTTTTTGAGTTCGAGCCCCACATCAGGCTCTGCACTGGCAGTGGAGCCTGCTTGGGATTCTCTGTCTGCCTCCCTCTCTCTCTCTCTCTCTCTCTGTCACTCCCCTGCTTGCTCTCTCTCTCTCTCTCTCTCTGTCTCTCAAAATAAATAAATCAGCATTAAAAATTTTTTAACATATTTATAATGTTCTGGTTATCTACTAGTATTTGAAAGTCAGGATGTTTGGGGATTCTCAAACTTTATTATTCATAAAGTTCTCTCCCATTACTGTCACACACATACTTGAAGACTTGAAGACTCTTATTATGGTTGCGTTGTAACTGTTCTTTTAATTTTTTAATGACTAAGGATGGAGATTACTGTTTAAATGCTTCAATGTGTCACAATTAAAACCGTAACCAAAAGCAATGGTTATAAAGGCTCATCATGCTCTGTGGAGCAAGCACGTAGGTTAGCACATGGCACTATGAAGGGTTAGATGTCAGCTAAGGTTTGTAGCCAAGTGAAATATTTTCTTTTGTTGTAATTTAGTTTTCCTTAGTTAGCCAGTTTCCAGTTTATTTTCTCTTATATGTCAGTTTATTCTCAAGCCTATATCAGCTATACTTTCACTTAAAAAAATTATGCTAGGGCACCTGGGAAGTTGAGTGTCTGACTCTTGATTTTGTCTCAGGTCATGATCCCAAGGTCGTGGAATTGAGCCCCACATCAGGCTGCACACTGAGTGTGGAGACTGCTTAAGATTCTATCTTCCTGCTCCACTCCCCTTCTCACACACACACTCTCTCTCTAAAATAAATAAAACTTAGGGGCACCTGGGTGGCTCAGTCAGTTAAATGTCCGACTTTGGTTCAGGTCATGACCTCACAGTTCGTGAGTTTGAGCCCTGCGGTGGGCTCTGTGCTGACAGCTCAGAGGCTGGAGCCTTGTTCGGATTCTATGTCTCCCTCTCTCTCTGCTCCTACCCCGCTCACGCTCTGTCTCTCTCTCTCAAAAAAAAAAAGAACATTAAAAATAATAATAAAATTAAATAAAAATTAAATTAAAATATGCCAAGTCATATCATTTTTTGGCTCACACTAAATAACTTGGGTCCCATGAAGTGCTCTGGAAGATGAATGGAATGACCAGAAGTATCAACAGAAATGTACAGACATGAGGAAGGCAGGTTGGTTACACACAGAGGTACATCTGGACCAGATAGTGATTGTAATTTAGTTAGACACACAGTGGAAAGTGACATGAGATTCAGTCAAGAAATCAAATTTAGATGTAAGGGATCAGATCCTCTGTGTTGGGCACAAGTCTCAGATACTCAGGAGCTATCATATATAGGAAAGGAAACATAATTATGTAAGAGGAGAATCATTCCTTCAAACCAGGGCACACCTCAAATTCTGTGGCTGACAAAGTAGGGTTTAGTAAATAAAATATTGCTATTACAACACAAGATATACTGATGGTATTAAGAAAAATTCAGTCACATTTCCATAAGGATTTATATTTATTTGGTGAAGTCAGAAAAGGGTTCCTCCAAGATGTGACCTTAACATGGGCAGGATAGTAAGGGCTTAATATTTCTCTTTTTAAGAAACGTTTTGCAGTACATTCCTTTAATACCCATAATCCTTTACCATTAATACTGTACTTAGAAGCCTAGTGGGAGGTCATGATTTGAGAAGAAATGGTCAGAGAAAAATTCTTTATGACAAAGATGGTGGAAGCACATTAAGATCTGGGATTTCCAGTAGTCCAATGTTTGGGCAGGCTGTGTAATAATGTAGCCATTCTCCATTCTCCCCAAGTCTTAAGTTAAAGAGTGATATAGGCAAAAACCTTCATTCATAGTTGTTTTGAGGAATCAGGAAAAGGGTCAGGGTTAGCAAAGAGGGAAGAGACCTATCATTGGAAATAAGACACGAGAATATAGAGTTGTGCTGTGCAGTACATTAACTACTAGTCACATGTGGATGTTGAACACTCAAATCATAGCTGCTGCCACATGTTGAAATAATATTTGACCATACTGGGTTTTAAAAGATATAATATTAAAATTAATTTCATTTGTTTCAGTTTGGTATTAATAATGTGGCTATAAGAACATTAAAAATTATATATGTTGCTTTCATTATATTTTTATGGACAGTATTGAACAGAGAATGCAGAGAAATGTAGGTATTCGAGCAAGATATGACTAGGAGAAATGTATGCCTATGTAAGAATTCTTAGACATACTGGCAAATGCCTAGTCTCTCACAACATGGGATGTGAACTCAAGTCACTTTATTTAAGTGTTAAATTGAGACTATCCTCCCAAGATCGAGTAATACAGGACTATACAGTTAAGGGATTACACAAATGAACACTTTAATATACCGATTTATTCATATTTTAATAAATTATAGCATTTAAAATTTACTAATGAAAATTATAAATAATGTCATTATTAAAAAAACTATATATTCTCATGAAATAATATAATGTTGTTCACAAGAAACTGTACTTTGTTCTAAGTATAAAGATGTCAAAGATGTTCCCAGTTCTCTCTTTATAAATAGCAAAATTATCCTCTCATATAATATCTCTGTAAGAGAGAAACGACAAGGGGCAATCAACAAAACAGCTTGATGGGTAGAATTGTCCCTGCCTTTTGCCCTCCCTGCCTGAAGCAAGAGGTACTAGAAAAAACAGCATGGAGGAGGTAGCTCTTAGTTCTATAGAAATTAAAAAATTATATGACTGCTGCTGTGTCCCTTCTTTCTCTCACCTGGATACAGTGGTAAGTAGTGTCTGTTAAAAACAGTGTCATTCTATCTGGGGAAACTCTGAGAAAGAGGTTGTGAAATGATATTCCAATGTATCATCCCCCCAAAATAGCACTGGTTTTTGTATGTAGAGATGAGGAAAAGGGACCAACACTGGAAATCATCTATAATGTAACTCCCCTCAGAAAAGTTAAAAGTTTGGAATAAGGAGGGTCCAAAATGGCAGAGAAGTAGGGGGATCTGTACTACCCGAATCTCTCAAACAAAGAAGGGCTAAAGTCCAAGAACTTTGAACCCCAAGAGAATGGGAGGAAAAGAGGAGTCTACCAGGGAGAAACCAGGAAAACAAGAAGGCCCATAGGGCTACTTCAAGGAATAATTCAAAGCATTCTTGATGGACGGTCTAAATCATCACTATGAGTAGGAAAATAAAACAAACAAAGTCACAACAACAGAGAGCAAGTAACACTCTCCAAAAAACACCTCCCAAAAGGCCAGGTCCTGGACAGTGTATGACCCCCCCTTTAATATAGCAGTGCTTGAAGATGCAGAACACATAACAAGATTTTAAAACTCATAAGGGACAGAAAACTAGCTAAAATGATGAATGGAAACATTCTCCTCAAAAGATATTCTAGGAAGAAGTGACAGCTAAAGAATTGTTCCAAACAGATATAAGGAACATAAATGAATAAGAATTTAAGATAATAGTCATAAACTTAATCGCTGGGCTTGAAAAAACCATAGAAGACAGCAGAGACTCCATTGCTGCAGAGATCGAGGACCTTAAAAATAGTCATGATGAATTTAAAAAGGCTATAAATGAGGTGCAAAACAAAATGGAGGCGGCCACAGCACAGACTGAAGATGCAGAAGAGAGAATCGGTGAATTAGAAGATAAAATTATGGAAAAAGAGGAAACAGAAAAAAAGAGAGATAATCTGATCCAGGAGCACGAAAGGAGAATTTGAGAGCTGAGTGATGCAATCAAATGGAACAACATCTGTATCATAGGAATTCCAGAAGAAGAAGAAGAAGAAGAGAGAGAAAGGAGCTAAAGGGGTACTTGAACAAATCATTGCTGAGAACTTCTCCAACCTGGGGAAGGAAACAGACATTGAAATCCAAGAGGGACAGAGAACTCCCCTCAGACGTAACTTGAATTGATCTTCTGCAGGACACATCATAGTGAAACTGCCAAAATGCGAGGATAAAGAGAGAATTCTGAAAGCAGCTAGGGATAAATGGGCCTTAACATACAAACGTAGACACATAAGGGTGGTAGCAGACCTATCTACTGAAACTTGGCAGGCCAGAAAGGAATGGTAGGAAATCTTCAATGTGATGAACAGGAAAAATATGCAGCCAAGAATCCTTTATCCAGCAAGCCTGTCATTCAGAATGGAAGGAAAGATAAAGGTTTTCCCAAACAAACAAAAACTGAAGGAATTCATCACCACTAAACCAGCCGTACAAGTGATCCTAAGGGGGAGTCTTTGAAGGAAGCGTTGCAAAGAACACAGAGTACCAGAGACATCGCTACAAGCATGAAACCTACAGATAACACAATGACTCTAAGCCCATATCTTTCAATAACACTGAATGTAAATGGACTAAATGCTCCAATCAAAAGACATAGGGTATCAGAATGGATAAAAAAAACAAGACCCATCTATTTGCTGTCTACAAGAGACTAATTTTAGACCTGAGGACACCTTCAGATTGAAAGTGAGGGGATGGAGAACTATCTACCATGCTACTGGAAGTCAAAAGAAAGCTGGAGTAGCCATATTTATATCAGACAAACTAGACTTTAAAGTAAAGGCTGTAACAAGAGATGAAGAAGGGCATTATATAGTAATCACAGGGTCCATCCATCAGGAAGAGCTAACAATTATAAATGTCAACACCCCAAATTCGGGAGCACCCAAATTTGTAAACAATTAATTACAAATATAAGCAATCTTATTGATAAAAATGTGCTAATTGCAGGGGACTTCAGTATTCCACTTACAGCAATGGGTAGATCAACTAGACACAGACTCACGAAAGAAACAAAGGCCCTCAATGATGCACTGGACCAGATAGACTTGACAGATATATTTAGAACTCTATATCTGAAAGCAATGGAATTCAATTTCTTCTCGAGTGCACATGGTACATTACCCAAGATAGACCACATACTGGGTCACAAAGCAGCCCCCAATAAATATAAAAGAATTGAGATCATACAGTGCACATTTTCAGATCACAATGCTATGAAACTTGAAATCAACCAAAGGAAAATGTCTAGAAAATCTCCAAAAGCATGGAGGTTAAAGAACATCCTACTAAAGAACGAATGGGTCAACCACACAATTAGAGAAGAAATTTAAAAATCTATGGAAACAAATGAAAACGAAAATACAACAATCCAAACCCTTTGGGATGCAGCAAAGGCAGTCCTAAAAGGAAAATACATTGCAATCTAGGCCTATCTCAAGAAACAAGAAAAATCCCAAATACAAAATCTAACAGCACACCTAAAGGAAATAGAAGCAGAACAGCAAAGTCACCACAAACCCAGAAGAAGAGAAATAATAAAGATCAGAACAGAAATAAACAATACAGAATCCAAAAAATCAGTAGAACAGATCAATGAAACCAAGAGTTGGTTTTTTGAAAAAAAAAATTGATAAATCTCTAGCTAGGCTTCTCAAAAAGCAAAGACAGAGGACCCAAGTAGATAAAATCACAAGTGAAAATGGATTGATTAAAACCAATCTCTCAGAAATAAAGCAATTATCAGGGAATACTATGAAAAATTATATGCCAACAAACTGGACAACCTGGAAGAAATGGACAAATTCCTTGACATTCACACACTACCAAAACTCAAATGGGAAGAAACAGAAAATTTGAACAGACCCATAACTACTGAAGAAATTGAATCGGTTATCACAAATCTCTCAGAAAATATAAGTCCTGGACCAGACAGCTTCCCCGGGGAATTCTACCAGATAT
This sequence comes from Paguma larvata, assembly GCA_030068075.1. Taxonomy (NCBI): domain Eukaryota; kingdom Metazoa; phylum Chordata; class Mammalia; order Carnivora; family Viverridae; genus Paguma; species Paguma larvata. Next base: position 15,524,104 of record CM057830.1, read on the forward strand.
TTAAAACAGAGTTCAGGGCACCTGGGTGGCTCAGTTGGTTAAGCAGCTGACTTCGGCTCAGGTCATGATCTCACGGTTTGTGAGTTTGAGCCCCGCGTCGGGCTCTGTGCTGACGGCTCGGAGCCTGGAGCCTGCTTCAGATTCTGTATCTCCCTCTCTCTCTGCCCTTCCCCTGCTCATACTCTGTCTCTATGTCTCTCAAAAATAAATAAACATTAAAACAGAGTTAATACCTATCCTTCTCAAGATGTTCCAAAAAATAGAAATGGAAGGAAAACTGGACTCATTCTATAAAGCCAGCATCACTTTGATTCCCAAACCAGAGAGAGACCCAGCAAAAAAAAAAAAAAAAAAAGAGAGAGAGAGAGAGAGAGAGAACTACAGACCAATATCTCTGATGAAATGGATGCAACAATTCTCAACAAGATACTAGCAAATCTAATTCAAAAACATATAAAAAGAATTATTCACCATGATCAAGTGGGATTCATTCCTGGGTTGCAGGGCTGTTTCAATATTCACAAATCAATCAATGCGATAACATCACATTAACGAAAGAAATGATAAGAACCATATGATCCTGTCAATAGATGCAGAAAAAGCATTTCACAAAATACAGCATGCTTTCTTAATCAAAACCCTCGAGAAAGTCGGGATAGAAGGAACATACTTAAACATCATAAAAGCCATTTATGAAAAGCCTGCTGCTAATATCCTCAATGGGGAAAAGCTGAGAGCTTTCCCCCTGAGATCAGGAACACGACAGGGAAATCCACTCTCACCACTGTTATTTAACATAGTGTTGGAGGTCCTAGTATCAGCAATTAGACAACAAAACAAAATAAAAGGCATCAGAATTGGCAAAGATGAAGTCAAAGTTTCACTTTTCACAGACGACATGATCCTCTACATGGAAAACCCAATAGAATTCATGAATTCAGCAAAGTTGCAGGGTACGAAATCAATGTACGGAAATCTGTTGCATTCCTATACACCAACAATGAAGCAGTAGCAAAGGGAAATAAAGAAACTGATCCCATTCACAATTGCACCAAAAATCATAAAATACCTAGGAATAAACCTAACCAAATATGTAAAAGATCTCTATGCTGAAAACTATAAAAAACTTATGAAGGAAATTGAAGAAGACACAAGGAAATGAAAAAGCATCCCATGTTCATGGCATGGAAGAATAAATACTGTTAAAATGTCAATACTACCCAACGCAATCTACATACTCAATGCAATCACAATCAAAATTGTACCAGCATTCTTCTCAAAGCTAGAGCAAACAATCCTAAAATTTGTATGGAACCACAAAAGACCCCAAATAGCCAAAGTAATATTGAAGAAGAAAACCAAAACAGGAGGCATCACAATCCCAGACTTAAGCCTCTACTACAAAGCTGTAATCATCAATACAGTATTGTATTGGCACAAAAACTGACACACAGACCAATGGAATATAATAGAGAACCCAGAATTGGACCCACAAAAGTATGGCCAACCAATCTTTGACAAAGTAGGATGAGTATCCAGTGGAAAAAAGACAGTCTCTTTGGCAAATGGTGCTGGGAGAACTGGGCAACAACATGCAGAAGAATGAAACTAGACCACTTTCTTACACCACACACAAAAATAAACTCAAAATGGATTAAAGACCTGAATGTGAGACAGGAAACTGTCAAAACACTAGAGGAGAAAGCAGGAAAAAACCTCTTTGACCTGAGTCACAGAAATTTCTTACTCCACACATCTCCAAAGGCAAGGGAATCAAAAGCAAAAATGAACTATTGGGACCTCAAGAGGATCAACCAAACTAAAAGGCAACCGATGGAATGGGAGAAGATATTCAAATGACATATCAGATAAAGGGCTAGTATCCAAAATCTATGAAGAACTCCCCTAACTTCACACCCAAAAAACAAATAATCCAGTGAAGAAATGGGCAGAAGATATGAATAGACACTTTTCCAAAGTACCAAAGAAGCCATCCAGATGGTCAATAGACACATGAAATGAGGCTCAACATTACTCATCATCAGGGAAATACAAATCACAACCACACTGAGATATCACCTCACGTCGGTCTGAGTGGCTAAAATGAACAAATCAGGAAGTATAGATGTTGGCAAGGATGTGGATAAAGGGAACCCTCTTGCACTGTTGGTGAGAATGCAAACTGGTGCAGCTCTGGAAAACAATGTGGAGGTTCCTCAAAAAATTAAAAATGCAACTACCCTACGACCCAGAAATAGCAGGGGTAGGAATTTTCCCAAGGGATACAGGGGTGCTGATGTATAGGGGCACATGTACCCCAATGTCTATAGCAGCACTTTCGACAATAGCCAAATCATGGAAAGAGCCTTAAATGTTCATCAACTGATGCATGGATAAAGAAAATGTGGTTTATATATACAATGGAATATTACTTGGCAATGAGAAGGACTGAAATCTGGCCATTTGCAGCAACGTGGATGAAACTAGAGGGTATGAGGCTAAGTGAAATAACTCAGTCAGAGAAAGACAGATATCATATGTTTTCACTCATATGTTGATATTGAGAAACTTAACAGAAGACCATAGGGGAGGGGAAGGGGGAAAAAGTTACAGAGAGGGAGGGAGGCAAACCACAGGAGACTCTTAAATACTGAGAACAAACTGAGGGTTGATGGAGGGTTGGTGAGAGGGGAAAATGGGTGATGGGCATTGAGGAGGGCACTTGTTGGGATGAGTACTGGGTGTTGTATGGAAACCAATTTGACAATAAATTATGTTAAAAAACAGAAAAGTTAAAAGAAATGAATGTGGAATGGTGGGATTTTAAGTATGGTGCAAAAGACCACTCCTATTTGCAATTAATTTATATGAAAACCTATGACTGGATAATGCCTCCAGATTCAGTTTGCCCACCTTCAGTACTTCAGATAAAATCACACTCCCTAGGCTGGAAAAGTTCATACTTACAGAAACATCCAATGTAGATTCTAAGATAACCAACTTGCACTGTTTGGAAATTCTTATATCTAACCTTACAGGAAGTTACTGTGAGAAATAATGTATTTTATTTTTTTTGAGCTGTTAGAATGAAAAATGTGCCTTTCAATAAAAATAAGTTATTGGAAAGTGTGCTCAACACTACAATTAGAGTTCAGAATGCATAGTCCTTGTTTTATTATGGGATTACAACAAAGGTCCTACTAACATCATGCATCTCTCCCACCCTCCTTCCTGTTTGATTTTATTTGACAATCTTTTTTTTTTCTTTTCATCAGCTTCTCTCTCTTACTCTCCCAGGACCAAATAGTCTCTCATAACCCCCAGTCTCCCTGGAATATTTTCCTCTTGTTTGGCAATGAGTAACCATGACACCCATTAACTACCCATTAACTATCTTAAACAGCAATGATGTGTGTGAACTATTTAAATACCACTGGTATTTTTCCATGAAAGTGACTATAGCATCCAGTTTGGGTTGCCTCCCCAGGAGACTTGTCCCCTTCTTCCTTTCAAACACTATAGGACTACATGCCTCCTCCATGTGGTGCTTCAGCACTTCAGAGAAGGCTGGCTCCATCCCTAGCCTTAGTGGGTGACTCTTTAGTTAATCAAGCCAATCACAGTGATTCTACCACCCAACTCATCCCGTCAGTGACTGGACAGTGAGATGTGAAAGGAAATCTTATCTTCTGGTCAGTTGCAGGTGGATACATCCAGGAAATGCTTCTTAATAAGAAATAAGAAACATAAAAGGACTTTCATTTTTCTTACTCTGAACTTAGGTATACAAAAAGGTGATGGTGGAGCTACTTTGGCTATTTTACAACTATGAGGGGAAGTACCATACAGAATACAAAGAACCAGAGCTCATGATAAAATAAATTATTGAACAACTGAAATAATAAACTGTGGGGCATCCTACCTCTGGACATTTAGTTATGTGAAATAATAAACACTCTGTGGCTTAAGTCATTTTGAGATGGGTTTTCGGTTACTTACAGCCAAAATTATTCTAATGGATGTGACAATGTAGTACATAACTTTGAAAACTGATGCTGGTTAAGTAAATTTTATCTGTGTTTATATGCCATAATGATATTAATAGTTCTTGCTTTCTTCCAGTTTACAAATGGCTTTGGAAAAATCTGAGTTTGGGTTTAAAATGGATAATCCAATGAATAAATAAAAATTTAGAGACTTTTAAGGTAGAGAGAACAAATTTCTCTCTTTCTTTCTCTCTCTTTCATCATAAGTTTTATCTCTTATTTTCTCTGCCCAAACTTCTTTTCTATTTCCCCCAAACTACAGGATTTTAAGTCCATTTTCCTAACTGTTTCATCAATCAGAACTCTCTCTTTGGGCAGTGACCTAATTTGCCTAGACCCCTGACAGCTGCACCAAATATAGGCTGACTAACATGAGTAGTTTAGTGGCAGGAGCAGCTGCTGCAGATGCTTTCCAGGAAATCCAACAAAGAGTCAGGGTTGACTATTGGGAAAATTGAAAGCCAAGGTTATATGTAACATCTGAGTTGTATCTATGAAGAAGTTTTTTGTGTTTAAAGTATGCAATTCAGAGGCTACTATTTCATTTAAAAATTATCAAGTGCAAATAGAACTCAAAGGAGATTATTTGAGATTTCTTCATTCTTCTTCAAAATTTGTCCTCAGAGAAACAAGTCACTTGGGCAAGAAAGATTTATAGTTGAGTAATTCCTTAACCTATAGATTTATTTCAATTCAACAAGCGTTAATTGAAAAGTCTAGTTAGAGCTCAGCCCTGTGCTAGGCAGTCACCATGAGCACGGAAGATAAGAAAGAATTATTTTCTGCTCTCAAGATGCTTTAACTTCATCTTGAATCTAAAAATTGCTAAATTCATGTGCAAATAGGGTTTTTTATGAGCAAAAGGGTGCTGACCGGGGAACCAGAGAGTATATCACAAAGGCAGTGGCACTGGAACTATATCAAAGAGGATGAGTAAGATGAGTAGGGAAGAATAGAACCCAGGTAGGTAGATTTGAGTTGTGCAAAGACACTACTGGAATGACAACAGAGCTGCAATTACGTTGTATGGTTTTTATGACTTCATATTTGGAAGTTAGATAAATAATGAAACTCAGTTTTTTCATCTTCCTTTCACTGACTTGCCAGCTGTTAGGATTTCTCCCCTCTTTGGCTATTGTTCAGCTCCTCATTCTGAAAGCTGCAATTTCAGTCTTAATGTCTGCTCTTTGTGTGACAGTTCTTGCATAAAATGCATTCTCAATCTCTTCCATGGTATTTATTCTTGATGTAGGGAACAGATGGCAGAAGCCAAAGTTATTTCTCTTTATGGACCATTCAAGATGTGAGGGACATAGATGTTGTAACATATGACTGTTACAGACCTTTTACACTGTTTTTACTTCAGTCATTTGGTATTTTTTAAGAAATAATAGCTATTTTTCCTTATTTATATTTGAACATAAAAGCAGAAATAACCATCTATTCTGTCTTTTCCTAATCAGCTTTTCTAGATTTCAAACATGATGGTCTGATTTAACTTACAAAAAATTTTTTTAATGTTCATTTATTTTTGAGAGAGAGACAGATTGCAAGCAGGGGAGGGGCAGAGAGAGAGGTAGACAAGAATCTGAAGCAGGCTCTAGGCTCTGAGCTATCAGTGCAGAGCCTGATGCAGGGCTTGAACTCACGAACTGTGAGATCATGACCTAAGCTGAAGTTGGACACTTAACCGACTGGGCCACCCAGGTGCCCTGGTTTAACTTTTTCCTATGGATTTAAAGGGTATATAATATTGTTCTTTGGCATTTTCTCAGTCTCACCCTCACAGATACTGATCTCTTCAACATATAATATACATATGTTAGGTACTACTATTTGGCCTACGAAGTACAAAAATGACTGTAGGGAGAGAAAGGACATTAAATACACCTAATCAATATGATGATGATAAGCATTGGTCTAGATAAGACACAAATTTGGGTTCAAATTTGAGATCCACTACTTGATAGCAGTGTGATCTCGAGTTAAGTCACTGTAACTCTCTATACCTTAATATTTTGATATTTAAAATAGGGATATCAATACTTAGTTCCTAAAATTACTATACAAATTGCTTAAGATATTGTATGTATAGGACTTAACATAATGTCAGGCACTGAATAAATGGTTACTACACTTATAATACACAAGATGCTATGCTCATAATGTGGCCTGGGAAAGTTAAGAAAAGCCTCATAGAAAAGACGTTATGTAAAGACTAGAAGAATAAATAGGGGGCGCCCGGGTGGCTCAGTTGGTTAAGCATCCGACTTCAGCTCAGGTCATGATCTCATGGTTTGTGAGTTTGAGCCCCGCGTCAGGCTCTGTGCTGACAGCTCAGAGCCTGGAGCCTGCTTCGGATTCTGTGTCTCCCCCTCTCTCTGCCCCTCCCAAGCTCATGCTCTGTCTCTCTCTGTCTGTCAATAATAAATAAATGTTAAAAAAAAATTGAAAAAAAGAAAAAAAGAATAAATAGGGCTTCCCAGAGAACAGAGACATGAGTTTTCTCAGCAAAACGAGCAGCATGTGAAAAGGCACGGGAACAAAAAAATGGCTTCAGGCCATTTGGGGAACTAAAAGAATTTTGGGATGACTAAAACCCAAGGTGAATGTAAAAGAATAGGAGTCAGAAGAGGTGAGTAGGTAGATGAGGCCAAAGAAATAGGTGAAGGCCAAAATACAAAAGCTTTTGTATGCCAGTCTAAGATATAACATACGGCTGATCAAGAATAACAAGAGTTTTATTTTTTTTGTTGTTTAATTTTATTTTTTTAAATAGTTTATTGTCAAATTGGTTTCTATACAACACCCAGTGCTGAACTGGAGGATATTATGCTGAGTGAAATAAGTCAGGCAGAGAAAGACAGATGCCATATGTTCCCAAACATAGGTAGGCTTTGGAAGACCTAGCAGAGAACCAGGGAGGAGAGGAAGAGGGGAAGGGGGGAAGAAAATAAAAAAAAAAAATAAAAAAAAATAAAAAGAATAAGAGTTTTAAATAAGAGAATGACACGGTCGTATTTTCATTTGAGGTCAAGGTGGTAAATGTTGAGTGGAGTGTAATAATCAGGGAGGGTGACAGTAGGAACAGAATGGTCATTAGAATCTAGCTGTTGCAATAATCCAGTAAAGAAACTACAAGGCACTAAACTGAGATAGTTTATAGGATCTACAAGAGGAGGAGGGTATGAGTCAGCAAGGTCATCAAAGGTAGAGTCAGCAGGACCTTATAAATTGGCAACAAGAGAGAAACGTCTAGAATATCTCTCATATTTTTAATCTGGAAAACTAGGTGGATTGGGAGTTCATTCACTTACATTGTCATAAGAACTCAGTTTGAACATGTTAAGCTTGAGGGCTCTGGCATACATGCAAGTATAAAGATCAATCTGGAATTCTATAATTCAGAAGAGACAAGTGGACTGAAGTTGTGGATTTTAGTGGTCAAATATAAATTAAATATGACTTAATTATGATGGTGATATGTAATAAAGAGTCTAAGTCCATTTCTTTTTTAAAAAATAATTTAATTTTTATTTATATCCAAGTTAGCATATAGTGCAACAATGATTTCAGGAGTAGATTTCTTAATGCCCCTTACCCGTTTAGCCCATACCCCCTCCCACAACACCTCCAACAACCCTATGTTTGTTCTCTATGTTTAAGAGTCTCTTATGTTTTGTCCCCCTCCCTGTTTTTGTATTATTTTTGCTTCCCTTCCCTTATGTTCATCTGTTTTGTATCTTAAGTCCTCATATGAGTGAAGTCATATGATATCTGTCTTTCTCTGACTAATTTTGCTCAGCAAAACACTCTCGAGTTCCATCCATGTAGTTGCAAATGGCAAGATTTCATTCTTTTTGATTGCCAAGTAGTATTCCATTGTATATATACCACATCTTCTTTATCCATTCATTCCTTGATGGACATTTGGGCTCTTTCCATACTTTGGCTATTGTCAATAGTGCTGCTATAAACATTGGGGTGCCCCTTCAATACAGCATACCTGTATCCCTTGGATAAATACCTAGTAGTGCAATTGCTGGGTCATAGGGTAGTTCTATTTTTAATTTTTTGAGGAACCTCCAAACTGTTCTCCAGAGTGGCTGCACTGGTTTGCATTCCCACCAGCTATGCAAAAGAGATGCTCTTTCTCCACATCCTTGCCAACATCTGTTGTTAATGTTAGCCTTCTGACAGGTGCGAGGTGGTATCTCATTGAGGTTTTGATTTGTATTTCCCTGATGATAAGAGATATTGAGCATCTTTTCATGTGTCCGTTAGCCATCTGGATGTCTTCTTTGGAAATGTTTCTAATCATGTCTTCTGCCCATTTTTTCACTGGATTATTTGTCTTTGGGTGTTGAGTTTAGTAAGTTCTTTATGGATTCTGTATACTAACCCTTTATCTGATATGTCATTTGCAAATATCTTCTCCCATTCTGTTGGTTGCCTTTAATATTTTTTATTTTTTATTTATTTACTTTTTTATTATAATTTATGGTCAAATTGGTTTCCATACAACACCCAGTGCTCACCCCAACAAGTGCCATCCTCAATGCCTGTCACTCACTCTCCCCTCTCCCATATCCCCCATCAATCCCCAGTGTGTTCTTAGTATTTAAGAGTCACTTATGTTTTATGTCCCTCCCTCTCTGTGACTTTTTTTCTTTCCCCTCTTCCACTTCCCCATGGTCTTTTGCTAAGTCTCTCAAAATCCACCTATGCATGAAAACATATGGTATCTGTCTTTCTCTGACTGACTTATTTCACTTAGCATAATCCCCTCCAGTTCCATCCACATTGCTACAAATGGCCAGATTTCAGTACTTCTCATTGCCAAGTAATATTCCATTTTATATATAAACCACATCTTCTTTATCCATTCATCAGTTGATGGACACTTAGTCTCTTTCCATGATTTGGCTATTGTCAAAAGTGCTGCTATAAACATTGGGGTACATGTGCCCCTATGCATCAGTGCTCCTGTATCTCTTGGGTAAATTCCTAGCAGTGCTATTGCCGGGTCATAGGGTAGTTCTATTTCCATTTTTTAGAAGAACCTCCACACCATTTTCCAGAGCAGCTGCACCAGCACGTTGGCTGCCTTTTAGTTTTGCCCATTGTTTCCTTCACTGTGCGGAAGCTTTTTATTTTGATGAGGTACCAATAGTTCATTTTTGCTTTTGGTTCCCTGGTTTCCTGAGACATGTTAAGTAAGTAGCTGCATCCAAGGTCAAAGATGTTTTTGCCTGTCTAAGTCCATTTCTGATGTTTGACTGCTGACAGCTTTCAAATCCTGCCACACCCTCTTCCCCTACATCTGAACAAGTTGGTAAAAGGCCTTGATGCTCCCTACTCTGGTCCCAGGGGGAAATTCAAACTATTCAATCCCAAGCCCATGTAAGGAAACCCTTCAACCCAGCCATCCCCACTACCTTACCACAATAAATCCAAAGTCAGCCATGCTTCCCTGCTCTTTCAAACCATTTTTGGATCTGCTTGGGAGTCCACCTTTCTTTCCCTAGAAAATCTTATTATGTGGATGATAAATCTCTTTCATACACTCTTGGTTTATATGTGGTATCATCAGTTTCAATATCCAAACCAATTCTAGGTGACAGGGGTTCCAATGCAGCTCTCTTGTATGATAACAACAGGGCCAAATTTTGTCCATTATTTAAAGGTCCAAAGTTCTTGTGTCTTTCTCATAATATGTAGCTTTGGGGTACCTAAGTGATTAAGATCATGGCAATGGAATCACCTAGATATGGTATGTATAATGTACAATATGTATATATAAGGTCAAAAGAGAAGTGGTCAAGGCATAGAGAACCTTGGAATAAAACCAGCAATTAAACATCAAGCAGAAGAGAAGCTCATAAAGGAGTCTGAAAAAGACTTGGCTGAAAACTAAAAGAAAGAATTCAAACAAGGAAAGCATGTTCAAAGGGGAATAGAATTCACCAGGATCAAATGTTTAACAGGAATCAAATCAGTTTTGAAAAATGTTACAGGTTTAATATACACCAGGAAATGACTAATAAAAAGAAAGTACTGGCTGATTTACAGAACATCTCCATATGGGAAGGAACAACCTATCCCTTGAAGTTTGGCCATTATTAACATTGATCCATTTTCCTTTTAGAGAATTGGGTAACTTTCACCAAAACAAGCATGTAAGTTGCTCTCAGTTTAACACCCCAGATAAATATGGGTATTTGGCTCTCTTCCTAAAAAAAATGATAAAATAATTGAACAAGTTCTTTAAACCATATTTCACTTAAAGCTCAAAGATAACAAAGGACAAATAAACACAAAGCATTATGAAACCAAAATATCTGGCTCAGAAGATATGGCCTGTTGGTCAAAAATCATAGCTTCTTTCCTGTCCTAAATTAGAATTCCCAGTCTATTCCCAGTACTCTATACAAGCTTAGGATCCACCTAAATATCTTCACTTATAAAATTCTAGAACCAGTAGAACCAGCACAAACTTGTGCCAGTTTTGAGAGTTAAGAGCTGCTATAAGAGTGAAGTTTCATGATCGATGTAAGTCCATGAGCTCCAGTTTCATATTATCTTCGAGTGGTTGCCTAGAATTCTAGGTTGAGGAGGATTCTAATGTCACAGTGGGGTTTGCTGTGATTTCTGATTTTGACTTTTCCATAGTGAATAGAGATTGTTTCTATCATCTACCGAGTAACCATAACTATATCTTGCAGTGCACATTGGCTCATAACTCTACACCTAATAAGCTAATCTGTTTCCCCTCCAGTTTCACAGCTACAGGATCTGTCTATCCTAGTTTTATCCCAAAGCTAGTATGTAGTTTGTGGTTTTAACACAAAGTTCTATTTTATACATTCTTGAACTATGTAAGAAATAGGTAAAATTGTGATGTGGGTTAAAGTGCAAGTTAAAAGTTGTTTGTCTTTCTTGTAATAATATATGGAAATTGTTTAATTTTGCAGGTTAGGATCATTGTCTAAGGAATCAAGTAGACATTTGTTCAAATCCAAGGTTGACCATACAAAAGTCATGTGACCCCAAGTGATATATTTAACTTATTTGAGATTCAGTCTCTACATATATAAAATGATAACTAAAATACCTATCTCAGAGACTTCTAAGTGTGTCTCAGAATGTGTGTGCGTGTGCACATGCACGCGTGCACTTATGTTTAGTGCATCACATAGCAAAGAGAAATACTTTATAAATAACAAATATTAAAACATGAAAAACTTAGGTGAAAATAGCTAACATTTATTAGACCCGTTTTGTGTATCAGGAGTCTAAGGTTTGGAGAAGACAAGCAAAGTTTCTAAAGCTATGTGGTAAACTTCCTAAGGTCATGCAGCTAGTAAGTAGTGGAATTGAGATTCCCAATTGCATCATTTGATTCCAAGGCACAGAGAACTCCCTCCAAAATCAACAAAAATGGGTCAACATCACAACAAATCATAGTGAAACTTGCAAAATACAAAGACAAAGGCAGCTAAGGACAAATAGGCCTTAACCTACAAGGGTAGACACATAAAGGTAGTGGCAGACCTGTCCACTGAAACTTGGCAGGCCAGAAGAGAGTGGCAGGAAATATTCAATGTGCTGAATAGGAAAAATATGAAGCCAAGAATCCTTTATCCAGCAAGGGTGTCATTCAGAAGAGGAGAAGAGATAAAGACTTTCCCAAACAAACAAAAAGTAAAGGAGTTCATGATCACTAAACCAGTCCTGCAAGAAATCCTAAGGGGAACTCTCTGAGTGGAAAGCAGCAAAGACTACAAAGTACCAGAGGCATTAAAAGAAACATGAAATCGACAGATAACACAATGGCACTAAATTTATATCTTTCAATAATCACTCTGAATATAAATAGACTAAATGCCCCAATCGAAAGACATAAGGCATCAGAATGGATAAAAAAAAAACAAAAAACAAGATCCATCTATATTCTGCCTACAAGAGACATATTTTAGACCTGAGGATACCTGCAGATTGAAAGTGAGGGGATGGATAACCATCTTTCATGTTAATGGATGTCAAAAGAAAGTCAGAAAGACCATACTTATATCAGACAAACTAGATTTTAAAACAAAGACTGTAACAAGAGAAGAAGAAGGGCATTATATCAAAATTAAAGGGTCTATCCATCAAGAAGAGCGAACAGTAGTAAATATTCACACCCCTAATGTGGAAGCACACAAATATATAAATCAATTAATCACAAACATAAGCAAACTTACTGATAATAATACCATAATTGTAGGAGACTTTAATACTCCACATACAGCAATGGACAGTTGATCTAGAAAATCAATAAGGAAACAATGGCTCTGAATGACACACTGGAGCAGACGGACTTAAGAGATATATTCAGAACACTTCATCCTAAAGCAACAGAATACACATTCTTCTCCAGTGAACATGGGACATTCTTCAAAAGAGATCATATACTGGGTTACAAAACAGCCCTCAACAGGTACAAAAAGACTGAGATCATACCATGCATATTTTTAGAATACAACACTTTGAAATTTGAAATCATCCACAAGAAAAAATTTGGAAATCCCCCAAATACATGGAAGTTACAGAGCATTCTGCTAAAGAATTAATGGGTTAGCCAGGAGATTAAAGAATAAATTTAAGGGGCACCTGGGTGGCTCAGTCGGTTGAGCGTCCGACTTCGGCTCAGGTCATGATCTCACAGTTTGTGGGTTTGAGCCCTGTGTCGGGCTCTGTGCGGACAGCTCAGAGCCTGGAGCCTGCTTCGGATTCTGTCTCCCTCTCTCTGCTCTTCCCCCGCTCACGCTCTGTCTCTCAAAAATTAAATAAAAATTTAAAAAAAAAGAATAAATTTAAAAATACATGGAAGCAAATGAAAATGAAAACTTGACAGTCCAAACCCTTTGGGATGCAGCAAAGGCAATCCTAAGAGGAAAATACATTGCAATTCAGGTCTATCTCAAGAAGCAAGAAAGGTCCCAAGAACACAAACTAACCTTACACATAATGAAGCTGGAAAAGCAGCAGCAAATAAAACTTAAAGTCAGGTGAAGAAGAGAAATAACAAAGATTAGAGCAGAAGTAAACAGTAGAGAATCAAAAAGAAAGAAAGAAAGAAAGAAAGAAAGAAAGAAAGAAAGAAAGAAAGAAAGAAAGAAAGAAAGAAAGAAAGAAAGAAAGAAAGAAAGAAAGAAAGAAGAAAGAAAGAGAAAGAAAGAAAGAAAGAAAGAAAGAAAGAAAGAAAGAAAGAAAGAAAGAAAGAAAAGAAGAGAAAACAGTGGAACAGATCAATGAAACTAAGATCTGGTTTTTTGAAAGAATAAACAAAATTCATAATCCCATAGCCAGATTTCTCAAAAAGAAGAGAGAGAGGACCCCAACAGATAAAATCACAAATGAAAGAGGAGAGATCACAACCAACACCACAGAAATACAATTATAAGGGAATACTATGAAAAATTATATGCCAAAAAAACTAGACAATCTGGAAGAAATGGAAAAATTCCTAGATAATAACCAGCAAAGAAATTAAATTGGTTATCAAAAATATCCCAATACATAAGAGTCCTGGGCCATATGGCTTTCCACGGGAATTCTACCAGACATTTAAAGCAGAGATAAAACCTATCCTTCTCAAACTCTTCTAAAAAATAGAAACGGAAGGAAAGTTTCCAAACTCGTTCTATGAAGCCAGCATTGCCTTGATTCCAAAAGCAGAGACCCCACAAAAATGAGAATTACAGGCTAATATCCCTGATAAAACTGGATGCAAAAATTCTCAACAAGACACTAGCATATCCAATTCAACAGTACATTAAAAGAATTATTCACCATGATCAAGCGGGATTCATTCCTGGGCTGCATGACTGGTTCAATATTCTCATATCAATCAATGTGATACATCACATTAATAAAAGAAAGGATAAGAACCATGTGATCTTTTTAGTAGATGCAGAAAAAGCATGTGACAAAACACAGCATCCTTTCTTAATAAAAACCGTCAAGAAAGTAGGGATAGAAGGAACATATGAAAGGCCCACAGCTAATATCATCCTCAAGGGGAAAAACTTAGAGCTTTCCCCCTATGATCAGTAACATGACAAGGATGCCCACTCTCACCACTGTTGTTCAACATAGTGTTGGAAGTCCTAGCTTTACTGATCAGACAACAAAGACAAATAAAAGCCATCCGAACTGGCAAGGATTAAGTCAAACTATCACTCTTCACAGATGATAGGATACTCTATATGGAAAGCTCTAAAAACTCCACCAAAAAACTGCTAGAGCTAATACATGAAATCAGCAAAGTCGCAGGATATAAAATCAATATACACAAATCAGTTGCATTTCTATATACCAATAATGAAGCAACAGAAAGAGAAATCAAGTAATCAATCCCACTTACAATTGCACCCAAACCCATAAAATACCTAGGAATCAACCTAACCCAAGAGGTAAACAGTCTATATGCTGAAAACTATAGAAAGCTCATGAAACAAATTGATGACAACACAAAAAAATGGAAAAGCATTCCATGTTCATGGATTGGATGAACAAGTATTGTTAAAATATCGATACTATCCAAAGAAATCTACATTCAGTGCAATTCCTATCAAAATAATACCAGCATTCTTCATGTTAGAATGAATAATCTTAAAATTTGTATGGAACCACGAAATACCCTGAATAAACAAAGCAATCTTGAAAAAGAAAACCAAAGATGGAGGTACAACAATTCTGGACTTTAAGTTGTATTACTAATCTGTAATCATCAAGAAAATTTGTGTTGCCAAAAAAACAGACACATAGATCAATGGAATATAACAAAGAACCCAGAAATGGACCCACAAATATATGGTCAACTAATCTTCAACAGAGCAGAAAAGAGTATCCAATGGAAAATAAAAGACAGTCTCATTGGCAAATGGTGCTGGAAAAACTGGACAACAACATGCATAACAATGAAACTGGGCCATTTTCTTACACCATGCACAAAAATAAATTCAAAATGGACGAAAGATTCAAATGTGAGGTAGGAAATCATCAAAATCCTACAGGAGAAAACAGGCAAAAACCTCTTTGACCTAGGCTGCAGTACTTTCTTACTTAACATGTCTCTAGAGGCAAGGGAAATAAAAGCAAAAAGGAACTATTGGGACATCATGAAGATAAAAAGCTTCTGCACAGCAAAGGAAACAATCAGCAAAACTAAAAGGCAAATGATGGAATGGAAGAAGATATTTGCAAATGACATATCAGATAAAGGGTAGTATCCAACATCTACAAAGAACTTACCAAACTCAACACCCCAAAAACAAATAATCCAGTCAAGAAATGGGCAGAAGACATGAATAGAAACTTTTCCAAAGAAGACATCCAGATGGCTAACAGACACATGAAAAGATGCTCAACATCTCTCATCATCAGAAAAATACAAATCAAAACCTCAATGAGATACCACCTCACACCTGTCAGAATGGCTAAAATTAACAACTAAGCAAACAACAGATGTTGGCAAGGATGCAGAGAACCCTTTTGCACTGCTGGTAGGAATGCAAACTGGTACAGCCACTCTGGAGAACAGTATGGAGGCTCCTCAAGAGATAAAAAATAGAACTATGTTACAACCCAGCAACTGCACTACTAGGTATTTATCTAAAGGATACAAAAATGTTTATTCAAATGGCACAAACACCCCAATGCTTATAGCAGGGCTATCAACAATAGCCAAATTATGGAAAGAGCCCACATGTCCATTCACTGATGAATGGATTAAGATGTGGTATACATATACAATACAGTACTACTTGGTGTTGAAAAAGAATTAAATCTTGCCATTTGCAACAACTTGGATCGAACTGGAAGGTATTATGCTAAGTGAAATCCGTCAGAGAAAGACAGCTATGATATGATTTCATTCATATGTGAAATTTGAGAAACTCAACAGATGAACATAGGGGAAGGGAAGGAAAAACAAGAAAAAAACAAAGAGGGAGGAAAACCATAAGAGACTCTTAAATACAGAGAACAAACTGAAGGTTGCTGTTGGGGGCATGTTTAAATGGGTGACGGGCATCAAGGAGGGCACTTTTTGGGATGAGCACTGGGTATCACATGTAAGAAATGAATCATTGGGTTCTCTTCCTGAAGCCAAGACTACACTATATGCCAACTAACTTGAAAATAAATTTAAAAATAAAAGAAAATAATAGAACATCCCAAACTAGTTAAAGCAAAACAAACAAAAAAGGAATTAAAGAATAAACTGTTTTACGTAACAAATTCAGAGACAGCCTGATCTAGAGGCAGGGCTGACTACAAGGCACAGCTGGAGTCCGTGCTCAAAGGTGTCATCAAGATTTAGTTTCTCTCCATCTCTCTACCTCAGGTCCCCTATTTTATTTTATTCAGTCTCAGACTCCTTGTTGTAGCTATATGAGGGCAGTAATACAGACTCTACAGCTCCTTATGTTCAAGTAAAGCAGGAAAAAAGGAATGTCTTTTCCCCAGAAGCCCTGGGAAAGCCTCAGTGAGATCATGGGACCATCAGTGAACCAATCACTGTGTCCTGGGGAAATGCAATGGATGGACTGACTTTATTTTAGTTCCTTTGGCCTGCTATAACAAAATGTGACAGACTGGGTGGCTTATAATCAAGAGAAATTTATTTCTTGCATTTCTGGAAGATGCAAAGTCCAAGACCAAGAGGCCAGCATGGTTATGGTCTGGTAGGGGCCATCTTCCTGGTTCATAGCTGGTGCTTTCTCAGTGTCTTCACGTGGTGGAAGTGACAAGGGGTGTCTGTGGGGTCTCTTTTTTAAGAACACTAGGGGCACCTGGGTGACTTAGTTGGTTAGGCGTCTGACTTCAGCTCGGGTCGTGATCTCACGGTTCGTGGGTTCAAGCCCCATATCGGGCTCTGTGCTGACAGCTCAGAGCCTTGAGTCTGCTTTGGATTCTGTGTATCCCTCTCTCTCTCTCTGCCCCTCCCCTGCTTGTGCTCGCTCTCTCTCTCTCTCTCTCAAAAATAAATAAGTATTTAAAAAAAAAAAAAGAACACTAACCCCTTTCATGAGGGCTCAAACCTCATGACCTAGGCATCTCCCAAAGACCTCACCTAATACCATTGCATTTGGCATTAGCATTTCAACATATGAATTTTGAGGGGACACAAATACTCTGATTATATCAGGCATAATATTGGCTATATTCTCCACCCTGGAGTTCCATTCAGATTCATGGGCTATAAAGAGGAGACAAGGTAAATCCCCAATACTCTTACAGATAGGATGAGTAGATATCCACCCACCAAAAATTGTACCCTCACTTCTTTATGCTTTCCCATGAGTATCTTTAATGCACCTCTCCTCCTATAAGGAGGTCATGAGGTAAAGAATATTATCGTTAAATTCAACTTCTATTAACAGGTATTCTTTAAGGGAAAAAAAAATGTTCAAGTAGCAGCTCCCAGAATACATATTGTAGGAGTTGGCTAATAAGACTCTTCTGTATTCTTCTGCCACCTGTCATCTTGGGATCTCTCACCATTCATTATCTGGTAGCAGGCTTGCAGTGTACAGATGGAAAAGTCACCCCAGAGGGAAGAGAGCTGTTATACTCTACCCCCCTTCTGGTTCCACTTCTGTGCAATGCTAATTTAATCGGGCACATGATTCACTCACTCACCTTAAACTCAAGCCAGACCTCATTCTATTTTTAATGTTTTAATTTTATTATTCACCCACAAGCGTATCTATCTCAGCTTAGGTATATTTTTAAACATTCAGAAATATAAGCTAAAGGAAAAGGGTTCTCTTGTCACTCCTATTGTGTCCTTCCCAGATCACTCCAAATACTATGTTCTAAGCCATATATAAGATAAATGCTTTGAAAGCATTAAAGGTTACCTTGAAGCCAGTACTGGAGTGAGTGAATAGCATACTGAGTGGAAATCCAAGTGAACCTCCAAAATGGCCCTTTATAGCAATGACATTGGAAACAAGGGCCAAACCAGTGGAGAAATAAGCAGATTCACACAGGGCCAGGTTGGTATGTTTGGGTTACCATTCGGAAACCGAAAGCCTTTGGTTCCATTATCAGATTTGTTATGATCAGTCTCAGAGTTTACAATGGATAATGTAGGTAGAGAAGTGAGAACAAGAGAAATGAAGGTGGCCAAAGCCCAAGAAGTTGCAATCACTACCTTTGTCTAATAGAAATTCCAAAGTAAGAACCTAGGATAGCTTTGAAAAATAAAAGAGAGCTGGCTTGCAGGTATATTTGACTGAGGTTTCACACAACTAATTAAAATGCCTTTAGCCACAATACTGACTGTGGGTGTGTGAGGGGTTATAATGTACTGCTGCTAATTAACCATTAAAACTTGGTCAATAGCTTATGAGTCACGCTATTTCATTTTATAATACCAAATTATATTTGATTCAGTTATAAAGAAATGCTTAGCTGCACCTGTGAAATTCACACTATATAGATAAATGCTTCAATTTGATTTTCAACTTGAAGATAGAGATACAGAAAAAATCTGATAATATTATCTGCTGTCACATATTTGCATGGCAAACTGGGTTCTGGTTATCTTTACAGTATTCTGATTTATGGAAAGAAGAGAAGAAGGGAGGCTGTGAAATATGCAAGATAATAGTCACATCTAGCAGCAAAATTTACATGAGACACCGCCATGTAAACAACATTCTGAAAACATCACTCTTCAAGACTAGTCTCCTGCATGATAAATAGTTCTATGCAGAATCAATAATTACTTGAAGCACTAAAAATTATTTTATACATATTCTAAAATTCCATTACAGCCTGTGAAATATTCAATAATGAAAGTTGTATTTTAATGTGTTTTAGTGTATGTGTTATAAATTAGCTAAGTGAGAAAGTTATTTTAGGAAGAAAAATATAGTGTGGATTTTTAAGTAACTAATAATTTTTAAATGCCTCATTGTAAATTTTCATATCTGATAACAGCAGTGTTTTAGCCTTGCTATCCATTCACAATGAAGATATTAAATTTTCCTTTCTGTGAAGTTTTTAATAGACATGGAAAATACGATTGAAAAGTTTTAGCATTTAAAGGTGCTCTCTATATATCCTCAATATAATGAGAAACATTACTGTACAACATTTTTCCCCATTCGATTAAACCAACAGTTATTGAATGCTTGGTATTTGGAAAGCAAATTACTAGCGGCTGCGGAAGATCCAAGAGCACTTTGGGTGCTTAGAATTTAGTATGAGAAAACAGACAATGCATAAATAACACTTAAAACAAGGCAGTAGTATAACAGAAATGCCATTATTTAAAACTTAAAGCAGAGAAAATAATATTCTTGTATTTAAGTTAAAATAATTTACATGTTTATTTTTCTAGTTGGTCATTACACTGTCAGACATCCCTCTAGACAATGGACAGTATTAATGGCCAACTAGAAAAGTACTCTGGAAGCCCTTAAATGAAAGGTAGTATAGTATGATCCAACGGTTCTAAAATGTGAGTATGTGTCAGAACCAAAAAGGAATTGCTAAAATACAGATTACTGGGCCCCACTCCATCCAGTAGGTCTGGGGTGGGGTCCAATAATGTCTATTTCTAACAAGTTTCCAGGTGATGCTCATGCTGCTGGTCAGGGGTGGGGCACACATAAGAACCACTGGAGACCTCTAGTGTCAGATCACCCAAGTCTGAATCCTGGCTCATTATTTATAGCTGCATGATCTTTGGAGCATGCTCCCATCATCTCATCCAAAAAGTCTGCATAATGAAAACACTGTGGTAGAAACTACTAGTGAATAACCAAACTTTTGTTTTCTTCTTCCTGGGCCTACAGCTAGACAACTGTTCCCAGCATCCCTTGATGTAAGTTAGGTGTGGATCTGTGGATCTGTGACTGAGCTTTAGCCAAGGAATATGAGCAGTGTGGTATGCATCACTTCCAGGCCTGATTCCTAATGACTCCCACACAAGTCCTTCATGCCCTTTCCATCACTTCTGGCTTGTCCCAAATGAGCATGGAAAACTTGGAAGCTACAAGGTGAACATGGCAGAACTATGAGATAGAAGGAGACTAGATCTATGAACTAACACTTGGAAGAGAATGGCCCACCAAACAGCAATACTTTTTGGGGCTTTACATGAGGGAAAATTTGAGCTATTCTTCTGGTATCCCTGACAGCAAGCACGTCATGTGAGGCAGTTACTAAATAAATAATTGATGGACAGATAAAGAAAGATATAAGGAATGGATCAGTCTAATAGCAGACATGATGGGAGGTAGTAAGCTCCACAACAATAGAGATATTTAAATAAGACTAGATGGCTGCCATGAAAAGTTCTATAGAATGTGTTCCTCAATAAGTAGATGGTTAGGTAAGATCACCTCCAATGACCTTTCCAAATATAATATTCTATGATATTATTCCCTAAATTTAAATGACTAGGATGTAACTTTTGAGAGCTATATCTTTCTCCCCAGCTCCATTATGTTCCACTCCTTCTGTTTTCTTCTTTTCCAAATGTTTCATCTTTCCTTGTTAATTAATCAATCAGCATTCACTGAGCATATAAAATATGCCCAGTCCTATCCACAAGGTACTTGGCATCTAGCTGGGGAGGGTGCTTGTGAAACAACAATGCATTTGAAACAATGAATAAACAATATCAAAGAGATCATTAAAAGCTACAATAAGAAGTTGTTGAGGGGTGCCTGGGTTGCTCAGTTCATTAAGCATCTGACTCTTGATTTCGCCTCAGGTCATGATCTCACAGTTCCTGGGTTTGAGCCTCACATCGGGGGACTCTGTGTAGACAGTGCAGAGCCTGCGTGGGATTCTCTTTGGATTCTTTGTCTCCCTTTCTCTCTGCCCCCCCTCTAAAAACAAATAAATAAACATAAAAAAAAGAAGTTGTTGAGGGAGTTGCTTCAAGTATGTTACTACGCATGTTAAAAGCATGTCAGCCACAGACAATTAAAAAGCTCAAACTCTTTTCTGTAGATAAGCTGTGCAAATGTGTGCAAATCATTTAACCTCACTTCTTCCTTCTATAAATTAAAAATAACAATTCTGTCCCATTTACTGAGGAGCAGGATTAAAAAAACCTGATTAACAAATTAGAAAGCATGATCCTTTGCAATGCAGTGCTCTATTTCAGAACCTTACGTTTCAATTCAATTTTATTTGCATTACTTGTTTATTTTCCACATGTAATCAGGATTTTTGTTGTTAGTGATGGTTCACGTACGAGTCCTTCATTTCACGTACCTATAATACCCAGAAAACTCCATTTTTGATTGTGTTGGAAAAGCACAATAGGGCTCTGGTCCTCTACAGCAGGGAATGTAATAGGAGTTCTTCACTATGGACTTATGCCCCTTCAGCAGCCAGTTGTCATCACTGCTGTTGACCTGCCATCTGCTTGAGTTCAGAGTGGAGACAAGAAACTCAAATGTTTCAGCAGGACTTGTTAGGCCAGCTGCTGCTGACCAAACTTGAGATTACATTTCATGGTTATTTCATGTTCTGGTGGATATACTAAATATCCTTTCATATCTAAAGAGATGGCAAAGAAAAGTTACAAAAAGGAACATTTAATGGTTTTCTAAATGAATATAATGTAATAATAATTGAAGTAAAATTACACAAGTTTACCCTGACTAGTTAAACTTCCCTGCCAGCTGTAAATGCTGCCTCCAGCTGCATTCTTTTCATGGGAAAACAGTTCAGTGTTGTACATTTTATCGGATTCATTTTAAAACCATTTCCAAACTGTTTTCCTCTAGTTCTGTTTTGAAGAATTTTGCATCTGTGATATATTTCTTAGATATTTTCCTCTAATTAAACCCTTTGAAAAACAAATGAATGAAAAGCTCTATTTCAGCTTTTCCAAAGTTTGACTCTACTTCAGATGGCCCCTTTGACCTCTGTGAGCTGTTTTTATGAGGGTTTTGTTTTGTCTGATAATTGTCTTTTGTATCCCAAACTGGTTACAATGTTATTAGTACAATAGAGGGTAAGAGAAGAGAATTCAGTATCTTGCTGTTCTGTGTTTTTAATCTAGCTATAGGGTAGAAACTTCCTGACAAATCCTGTAAATCAGTGCTTCCTAGACTCTACTGTGCGTGATTCACCTTAGGATTCTAAAATCCAGATTATAACTTAGGTGTTGTGGGGTAGGGCCTGAGATTCCACATTTCTGACAAGTTCCCTGATAAGCTCATGTCGCTGGCCCAAGGCTTTAAATTTTTAGTCAATATTTTCATCTTATTGCTCAGCCACCATAGCTTCTATGTGTGTCTCAACAGATCTTGGGAAGAGAACCAGTTGAACTAGTTTTTCACAATTCTTTGCAAAGGTAAGAAGATTCGCTTTAAAAATAGCTTTTAAAATTTAATAAAAATAAAAGTGGGGTAAATACCAAGTAGAAAGATCTCCTGTTAAGAATGGGTCAAAGGTATGTAAGATTCAATTAAGGAAAGAAAACAAATCTATTCTGTATGGCATCCAGAAGTAGAGTAAACAGAATATTATTAGAGGTTGTTTTGTAAAGATCTATTCTGTTAGGGTTGGTACAACCTCTAACAGAGGTGAAATCTTCTCCCCAGGATACCAAGAAATATCCACCACTCAAGTCTGGCTTCCTATTGAAATTAGTTTCTTGCTCAAGAGTGTAAACATAAACACAATGGGGCCCTTAATCTCTTTAATCCAAGAAACTGCCTGGCCTCTGTCTCCCAATTTAGGAATCTCTTTCAGCAAATCTACAGATTGCTAAAAATGAAAGTACTTAGTGTTTCCACACTGTTATATCCACACTGAAAGAACAGAAGTACTTTTCTCCAATCTCTGCCAGTGGTGTCATTAGATGCCCATTTTCACAGATATTATCTAGTATTTTAATAACCATCAGTCATTTCACAAGCAAATTTAAGTTTATTAATTATGAAAGTGCATTCCACAAGCAATGGAAGACCTAGTAAAGACTATAACCCCAGAGGGAAAGACAACTATCTAAAAAAAAGTGACCATAATGATAAAAGAGATGTAATAAAGAGTTAATAGAAAATTAAGTTGAGGGCTGTTTTTCTTATTTACCCTTATTTGCAGATACTGCTCATGCCCATCTTTTTTTACCAAATGGCATGTAGAAAAGGAAAATTAGAAGAAGCAAATACTTCTTCCTACCTATGTTTTCTAATTACCTCTATTCTTCCTGCTACTTTTACTCTTTCCTTTTGTTTTAGCATAATTATGCAATCAGGTTCTATATTACTACTAATTTTATAGACCCAATGGCTAGTGCAGTGCTATGACATATAATGGATGCTCAATAAATATTTGCTAAGTGAATGAACGAGCATATTACACATATGGTAATTCATTATTTAAACCTTTTTGAACCTTTTCCTGAATCACTAAGAGAAAGAAAAAATACACATTGGCATTAAACACATATGCACAGTGTAAAATTGGAATGAGTAATCTATTTGGTTTTTATTCAGAGTAAGGGATAAAAATGCATTTATTTTTATTAATTTTCTGAACACTAAGACCAGTGAAATGACTTCTCATACTTAGCAGAGTCTCCTAGATATTTGCCCCAGGACAAGGTTTACAAATCAGAAAGAGTCCTTACTAATTTAAAAATAAAAATCGAATCTCACTTTTCTGACTTTGGAGCTCTTGGTACTTTGAAACCATTACTATTTGTGGTAAAAACTGTGCTGTGCCATCCTGACTTCCCTTGAAAGAAGGGACTGTTGCCCCAGTTGCTGGCAGTGTTCTTGGCAGGCAACCTTCAGCTGTCAGCCCCTTTGTGGTTGCCTCAAGCTGCAAAGAGCAATCTGGCCTAATATCAATCCCCTAACCTGATGACTCACATCAAATGAACAATCAATGCAGAAGTAAAAAGACCTAGCCATCCTGACCCAACTTGGAATAACTCTGAAAGGCCTTCTAGTTTTCAGAGCTCTGTATGGGGTCAGCCACGGCTGTTGTTGGATCTAACTTATACTTCAACCTATCCATCTTCCCAGCCCTTCTCCCTTCCCTTATTGCCCTAAGGACACTCCCTAATAAATATTTTACATGTAAAACTTCATCTCAAAGTCTGCTTCCTGAAGGAGATCAACCTATGAATTTATTATTTCCATGCTATTTTTATACAAAATACAGAAAGTGTTTGTAAGAATTCACTGAGAAGAAATTGCTGTATTTTATGGAGTTTACTCTCTGAAAAGACACTTATTCTAGGTCAGAGCTGTTTGAAAAAAAATCCACATTGTGAAGGTTACTGTTCCCTACTACTTTTTGATTTCATTATTGTATTGATGACACAAGGGACTAGATCAGGAGTTACATTGCCATGGTAATTCCCCTGCAGCGAAAAGAACCTCATTTGAGGTTCTTTCTTTGTACTACATGGTTAGAGTTGGTGCAATGGTTTCTAAATTGAGTCTCCTCCAACTAGGCCATACTGACATGAATGAAACATCTAGAAACATGTGACTTTTGAAGACGAAACTTAGAAATTCTCTCTGGATTGTTAAGTCACCCCATCACCAGTCATTCTGGAGCTCTAACCTGCTTGCTTTGTAGTCGTCCCTCTCAAATTTATTTCTGTATCTGTTTATGTGATGTACTGATAATCTGAGACAGGTAAGGTAAGAAGGTAAGAAGAGGTCTCCATGGTAAGAGTTCTTTCAGTTGTCTCCATGGTGATCCCTGCATAGCTAATAAATCCACAACTTAATTTTATTGCTTATCTTGAAATTACCAAGAGCTTGAGCTTTGGAATATGAGTGGGAGAAGCCATTAGGACTCATATCACAATTTGTAAAGCAGGTAGTACCACGCTTCACTGGAGACTCAGTTTCTTTTTTCCATTTCTTTTTCACCTTCCTTAGGAACCCAAGCTCCTCATATGCTTTGTAGTTTGTTTCCTTCTATTATTTCTTTCTTTATAAACAGGAGACTAAGGTATAAATAAATGATAAAGCAGCATATTACCTTCCTCTGGGAGAATGCTTTTTAAATGTAAACAAGGGGGAGCACCTGGGTGGCTCAGTCAGTTAAGCGCCTGAATCTTGATTTCAGCTCAAGTCATGATCTCACAGTCATGGGATGGAGCCCCACATCCAGCTCTGTGCTGACAGTGCAGAGCCTGCTTGTCATTCTCTCTCTCTCCCTCTCTCTCTCTCTCTGCCCCTCCCCCACTCACTCTCCTCTCTCTCTAAATAAATAAACATTAAAAAAATAAATGTAAACAAGGGAATAATATCTAATTAAGGAATTTTAGAAAGTGAGAAAGCCTGTGAATGGGAGAAAATACCAAGAGGCTGAGGAACAAAGTCTATGCATTGATTACTCTGTGCTCCATTTTCCCCATCTGTAAAAGGGAAGAGTAATATTATCCACCTCTGAGGGTCATTGTGTAGATTAAGTAAGATGTGACATGTAAAATGCTTGGAAAAGTGTTTTATAATACTGTTTTTTACCCATAAGGACAAATTAGGAAACGTTTCCTTCTTCGCCTTTAACCTGAAGGTATTAAATTACCAAAAGTCTGGCCTTTCCCTTTAGGGGGAAGCTGTAAAACCTTGCTATTCAAACAGTGGTCCAAGGACCAGAAGCATCAGCCACATCATAAAGCTTGTTAGAAGTGCAGAATCTCAAGCCCCACTCCAGCCATATTAAAGCAAAATTTATATTTAACAAGATTCCCAGGTGATTCTTAAACACATTAAAATTTGAGAGATCTTGAAGTAGATGCAGTGGTCCCAAATCGGGGCTTTGAAATCAAAGAGACTCAAGCTCCAATTTGCTAGCTATGAGACTGTGGGGAAGTTACTTAATTTCTCTGAGTCTGAGGTCCCTCTTGTGTAAAATGTGGGATAATCACATTTATTTAGTAGGGTTGTTGTGAGGATTACATGTGAAAATATGCAAAGAATTTACTGATGTGCATGCTGGGCAACTACCAAGTGTCTTATGAACTGTGACTATAACTACTCTCAAAACAATCTCTAGTTTTTTGAGACATTTAGTTTCAAGCTCCAAAGGACAAAGAACTTGATTTAACTTAGTGCAGGATTGCTCGTACATTTATATAATTTTTAAAATACAAAAGGAATGTTAGGGATCATCTTAGATAAATAAAAAATGGCTAGGTCTATTTTGTATTTGAAGGCTTGGCTGGTGAAGAAAGTATTTTACTTTGTCTTCTTGAATCTTCCATTGCCTGGCTAGGTAAGATACCATCAGGTTAGACACAAAGGTGATCAGTTGGCCATGACAAGTAGAGGAATACCAGCAGCTTTAGTCAAGCATTTGAGTCTTTTAGACATGATTCTCTCTGCTGCTGAAGGTGACTAGCTTGCTCATATCTATGACCCTAAATTGCAGTGATCCCCAAAACTCTGAAGGCTGGAACTTGAAGTTGTTGAATTTGGATTGGCAAACATAGGTTCTATATTCTTAATTGCATTTCACCTTCATCTCATGTTTAAGAGCAAGGGCTCAAGCACCAAATCCCCAGGGTTAAAATGTCATCATTTGTAAAATAGAGATCATTATAGCTCCTCTCTCTAAAGATGTTTAGGAGAATTGAATGAGATAATTGATATTAGCACAGTATAAGGCTTACAGTGAACACTCATAAATGTAAGCTACTGCTGGAATTATACTTGCTGCAGCTGCTTTCCTTAGAATCCTGTATTTGATACATTTGACTCCAGCCTATTTTCTTGACCTCAACACTGATTTGGGGGCTACACCTTCTCTAACTAGATCTATTGGAATAGTTTGGTTGGAAGAATTAGAGTTAATGTCATGACATACCAAATGGTAACATGAGGTTACTTAGTAGATTTCCATATAAGGGCATTTCCTAGATGACTGAGCATTGAGAGAACTAATTTCAGTGTTGTTGAAATGCTAGTGTAGCCAGGCTCTAAGAAACTGTCAGCCATTTTCAGGCTTTTAATGAGTTCCCCAAAGAGAAGCAGAAGCTACCATCCCAGCAAGTCTTTCTCCATGCCTGAATTCTTCGTTGTTCAGTTGCTGGTGCTCTAGAGACTAACATATTGGTATCCTTTGCTGCAGAATACTGAAACAATAAAATCTGACATATTCTTGATCAATGAGTGCTGGAAATGCAGACTCATTTGGAAATGGAATGGAGTAGATAATGTGAAAACTTGGACTATATATCCATTGGAATTCCTGAAATACAATTCAGTAAGGATTTGAGAGACTTCATCACCTGAAATAATCAATTTAAACTGAGGCAAATGACGAGGTTTTGAATGGGCTTCTATTGCCCGATTGAAATATTACTTTGAGTGTAATTAGTACTAGACATCAAAGGGAACTCATCAAAGGATTTCTGTTTTGGAAAGAAAGCTCCCCCTCCCCACCACTGGCCCCGTTTTCCATATTGCAATTCATTAACATGTCACCATCCCTCCACAAAATAGTCTATATATTCTACCCAACAGGAGAACCAACTGCATCTTGGGGGTAGGGCTGAATCACAAACATGAGAAAAAAGGAGAGAAATGTAAAACATGGACCAAAATTCTGAAGGGCTCATTCAGTCTTGGAGAACCAGCTTTAATAAAGTTTTTAAGTTTTTAAAAGTATTTATAAGTCTAATTTGAATGGCATTTTTTGATGACAAAAATAATGTATGCTCCTTGCTGGAAACAGAAAAGTATTAAGAAAAAAATTTAACTACTCATAAGCAAATCACCTGAAATCAGCATTTTGATATATTTAATTCTGGACAATTTTCTCTGAATGTCAATATTAGTTCTAATTAACAAGGAAATATTACTAGGCAGTCAAAAAGAATGAAATCTTGCCATTTTCAACAACATGGATGGAACTAAGGTGGTGTATACTAAGCAAAATTAGTCAGTCAGAGAAAGACAAATGCCATATGATTTCAGTCACATGAGGAATTTAAGATATGAAACAGATGAACATAATGGAAGGGAAGCAAAAATAATATAAAAACAAGGAGGGGGTCAACATGGCGGAGAAGTAGGGGGATCTATTCTTCTCGTATTTCTCAAACAAAGAAGGAGTGACACCAAAGGACTCTCAACCCCAAGAGTCTGAAAGGAAAGGAGACAGAGACTACAAGGAAGAAAATGGGAAAACCAGGTAGCCCCATAAGTGCCTGAATAAGAACTGGGGGAGATAAAATGGACTGTGGAGGTACAGAGGGGAGGGAGCCCCTTCTGTTGAGAGACAAAGGGAAGAGAAAGAGCAACTGGGGAAGTGTAGGTCTGTATCTGGACAAGAGAAGAATCTCAGACTCGGATGGGAAAGGAGCCTATCATCCAGCTTCTAACTGCAGGGCTTTTGAAGAGAAATCCAGTCTCTAATTGCAGGGCTTATTTGGACTGGGGCTGGCACCTGATTCACATACCTGGGGAGAAGGGGAGTCACTTACGGTTTCGGTTTCGGTGCTATGTCAGGGGTGCAAACTACAGCAGGAGAAACCAGTCATAGCGAGTTTAAAACTCAGGTAAGTGTGTGTTGGGAGCCATTTTGGGCTCACAGGTTGAGACCCCTCCTTGTGTGGAAAAGGTGGTTGAAGCAGTTATGAGCTGGCTGGATATTGGTGTGATTTGTGTAAACGTTAGGCTCCTATTTTGTAAATTCACTCATTCACAAGCAAAGGACAAGAATTAACATAGGCAGCCCTAGGTAACTTCCTGTTCTCTCCCCCTGCCTTAAATTTATATGCTAATTAACTTGAAAACAACTTGCAAGATTGAGGAAATCACTGCTTTACTGATAAAACACATTATTGTTCAAACTATGGTTACCGATGGGATGTCACTCATTGCTTCACTCATTGCTGTAATGTAACTTGCTACTTTTAAATAAAGACACTGAGACTAGCAGGGCGGAGATGCCAGAATTGCCGGGGCTGCCTGCTTGGTCATCAGACTACATCTCTTTCATGGCTCTCTCATTTCCTTTCACCTGACCATCCATCCTTCGGGGACCCCTAGATTTTCTGGAACTGGACCCCGGCAAGTGGCACCCAACATGGGCATGAAGGTAATCCCTTTCTTTCCTAAGCTCCCTCTAAGATAGTCGGGACAGTTAGGACCCCACCTAAAGGTGCTGCAGACCCCCTTATAGAGATAGGCAAGGTGAGGGTGGTGGGTAGTTTCAGAACTTAAAATTTCTGAGATGCTATATGCCATACTGAGTCTAAAGAAAGAGGACTCAGTATAGAAATCAGAACTTAAAATTTTTGAGAAGCAATCATCTGCCTGGTTCCAGAAACCATGCAGTTCTCCTGAGTTGCCACAACTTTCATCCTTTGGAAAATTCCCAGAAATGTAGAACAGGGACCCAAAGTTAATACTTCATTTTCGTAGAGGCTTCTGAGAATTCGGAAAGGTTAGGAGTCCATCGTAGGGTGTCCGGGACCCCCCTGCATAAGATAGGTAGGGCCAGTTGATGGAAACTTTTTAAAGAGCTTTTTGAGAAGTGATAGGCTATACTGAATCAAAAGAAAGACGACTCAGTATAGAAATCAGAATTGAAACTTTTTGAGAAGTAAAAGGGCCATACTGGGTCTAAAGAAAGGACACAGTATAGAAGTCAGAACTTAAACTCTTGAGAAGCATGTGCCATACTGAGAGAGAGAGACTCTTTATTGACATTATTCATAATCTCCTTATTAAGAAGTGGATTAAAGTTTCACCTCAACAGTTTGCTTGCTTTCTACGTTTTGTACAAAAGCAATGACCTTAGTTTAACCATAAACCTAAAAACTTGGAATAAGGTTGGTAAAGAGATGAAGCTCTACTATATGCTTCAGGGGCCACAAAAGGTTCCTGTGAACTCTTTATCTTTATGGAATCTTGTCAGGGGTGCCTTAGATCCCCAGGTGGAGGCTGAAAAGCTAACTAGAGCGCCAAAGAGTATGCCTTCTGAGGAGGATATACCTCCCCTTGTTGCTCCTAATATTAACAATCTCACCATCTCTAAAATGGAAGAATTAAATCAATGGATTGATACAGATATAAATATATAGATATGTATAAATATATATGAATATATATCTATGGATATATGCATAGATATATATGGATACAGATGTATAGAGATATATATGGAAATACATAAACACGTATATGTTTAGACATATATATGGATATCTATCTAATTATCTAACTATCTATGTTAGCCAAAAGAAGGAATGAGACCTTTCCATTTGTAAGGACATGGAACTAGTTAGTATGATACTAAGTGAAAGAAGTCAGTCAGAAAAAGACAGCTACCTTCCCATAATTTCATTCATATGTAGAACCGAAGAAACAAAGAAGCAAAGGGAAAAAGGTGAGAGGTAAAGTAAAACTATTAGGATTCTCTGCCACGAAACTTTTAAGAGATCTCCCATGGGAAACTCCATAGCTCTTTCGCCGCCCTTGACTCCCTATGAAAGTGCTATATCCAACTCTCTCTCTCTCTGGTTAATCTAACTATATGTGAGGGCTGCTCATTCATTCCCTGGATTAATAACTATGATGATTGGAGGTCGTTGACTCTGGCTAGCCTACCTCGGGATAGAGATTTTAAAGAATATTCCCAAACAGCTGCCGGAAACTCCTTATGTTTCGGGGAACTTCCCTGTCCTCTCTGGCCCAACATAGACTGCCTAATTCCACTAGTGGAAAACAAAAGAAAACAAAACAAAGAATTCAAAACAAAAGAAAATAAAATTTGGCGATCTGCTCATCTATCTGAGCTGACGGACTTTAAGACCATGTGAAACTCTTTTCTCTGCCTTCTGTGGCCACTTTAGTCTGCCTTCAAGCCTCTGGCCTGCAGCTTCGCCCATTCTGTCCTCCCTTCCCCCTCCTCTCCACACTGTCATAAGGCAAAAAACGCCTCTTTAAACTTCCTCACTGGTTCCACAGGAGAATATTAACAATGGTAAACTTTAAAGGGGACATAGATAAAATATTATTAAGATAGATATGTCTTTTAAATCATAAAATTTTATTCTACTAAGGTTGAGATGAATGGGATTTCAAAAGTGCACTGGTATAAGGTTGCAATTCTGCTTTTCTCTCCATTCAAAACACAAAGTTTTCTTGGACTACTCTGCTCTTGATAAGATAATGTAAACAAAGCTTTTTTCTTTCTTTTTAACTCAAGCTTTAGGTTTCATCTTTATCAGGTCTGTGATTGCTCATTGAAAACTTCTCAATGTTAAAGGAGTTAGGTTTTGCTAACAACTATATGATGCTATACATTGGCCTTTAGGATCTTTTATTGCCGCCTTGGTCAAATAAATAGAGTTTTAAGATTTGTAATGATCTGTAATCCTATTTAGGATGTGCTTTATAATAACTTCCTGAAGTTTTAACAAACTTCCCAGGATTGAAATAGTAAATGAAACATATTCGGTGTTTAAACAAATTTAAGTTTGTTGAATCTGTCTTTAAAGTTATCAACATTAAATATAAAACTTTATTCTACTAAGGTTTACTGAAATTCAAACAAGCTCATGTTATCTCTGTTCCAGTTTGTTAGCAAAAGGAAGCCTGAAAGTGATGGTTAACTTTGTCTGCCTCATAGTTTTCATGGGTAAATGTTCAGATAGCTTTCAAAGTCCTTAGTAACCCAAAACGTTATAATTTGACTTGTATGAGAAATTGAGATTGAATTCATTGGCTATCTAATGAGATAAGAACCTGAAGCACTAATTACTAAATGTAGGTTTGTGCTTTGGACTTGTTGCAAAAACTAAGGATATTTGGAACTGTTGAAAAACATGCTTTGTGCTTAATAGATTCGTAAGTTTGCTATCTAACAAATTCTAATATAACATAGAGTTCACACTTGGTTACTACTTAGTTTTCACTGGAGACTAAGGTCTCTACCAGTTAAAGTTCTGTGAAGTGTACTTAAGAGTGATGGAAATAAGGAAAACAACTCTGTATGTAAGAAAGTAGGAGATATGAAAGAAAGATATAAGAAATAGAAATATAGTTTTGCTGAAGGTAAAAGAAAGTAATTTTGTCCTAAATGAGACTGATTATTTGGAGAGAAATGGCTTGGGACAAAATTTAAAAGCAAAAAAAAGTTATAAAAAGTTTATCCTCCACATTTGTATTGTTCCTATTGAGCAGAGAAATGGATGCCTATGCCGTATAAAGGATAGATGGATCCACGGGGACTCAGACCCAATGACCTTTGGAAGATGGATGTTACTCATGTTCCATCTTTTGGTAAACTTTGCTATATGCATGATTGCTTCTGTTACAGCTATCGTTAAAGAAGATCAAAAAGGCCTAGGTTATCTAAATTTATAACCAGGGCCGTTGTCTCTATGGCTGCTGATCTCATTACCTGGAAGTCTGACACTCCAATATGGGTTGAACAATGGCTCTTAACTTCTGAAAAATTAGCAGCTGCAGAACAATTGGTGAACCCTCTAGTAGTCCTTGGAACACTCCTATTTTCATCATTAAAGAGAAATCAGGCAAATTGAGGTTATTAGAGGATTTAAGGGCTATTAATGCCACTATGGAGGATATGGGGTCATTACAACCAGGCATTCCCTCACCTGTGGCTATTCCAAAAGATTTTCAAATTGTTGTAATAGATTTACAAGATTGTTTTATCACTATTCCCCTGCATCGGGAAGATTGCCTTAGATTTGCCTTTAGCCTGCCTTCTGAGAACCTTGGGTGGCCTTTTCAGAGGTATCAAAGGAAAGTTTTGCCTCAGGGCATGGAAAAAAGCTCCACCCTATGTCAAAAGGTTTGTGGATCAAGCTTTAAAACCGGTTTGGTTTTGCAGGCTTTTAATTAGGCCTAACAAGAGGCACCTTTAGAATGGTTACATCTGCCCTCTACGCCCAGAAAAAGAGTTATATCCTATCCAGGGCTACTGGCTACTTTACTAACAAAGGGGCACAAATGTAGTAAAGAGTTATTTGGGTGTGACGTGACAAATATTATTATTCCCTATAACAAAGATCAATTGGAATGTCTATTACAAAATATTAAGGATTGGCAGATAGCCCTAGAAGGTTTTAGTGATGAGATTCTTTTTCATCTCCCAGACCCCAGGTTCTTCTCCCACTCCAGGTCTGTCTTTTGCCTTTTACTGGGGCGTATAAACTACTGGATGGAACCTGGAGCTGACCAGGAAGCCATAAAGGACATGGCTATTTCTCAGACCTGAAGACTGGGGAGCTTCTTGCCAGTATGTCTAAGACACTTGAATAATTGCTGTTTGCACTTGCTACACAGTCAGACCACATCACTACATTTCTATGCAAGGGGAGGGTGAGGCAGCGTGGTGGTCATGGCTCTTAGCTAACCTATTCAAAGGTCTTTTCCAGTTGATTAATCTATTTTCATATTTATGAAGGAGTCTTAATGTTCTGCCCCATAAAACTTTCAACCTTGTGGTTGGGAGTGGGGCTGGTTTTGTAGGCCCCAGGGCCTGCTCTATGTATTTGTCAACATGTGATACACCCAGTTGGTTAAATGGTTTATACATGGACTGATTTTCTTCCCTTCCTGCTATGGCTGGAGCTGTGGGAACAGTCTGTCCTTACAGAGTCACAATAAGAAATAACCAAAGATGAAGCTGGTCAAATATTTTCATAACTTGTTTCTGTTGATTTTTTGGTAATATTTTTTCCCAAAACACTTTCAGATTTAAAAATAAATAAAGTCGGTATTACAGGTGGAAAAAAAATAAAAGCTCTAATGAGCTCAAAAAGCAGTTTCTCAAAAAGCATCCTGTTATTTTTCCTAATTTAACTAGGGCCAATCCTCTTCCTAGTCCAGCTGTACTGGTCTTCACAGATGGGTCCTCAAACGGAACAGCTGTCACCATTATAGATGGGAACTCTCATGTACAAAATACTTCGGAAACTTCTGCTCAGAGAGCCGAACTTCTGGCTGTCATCTATGCCTTTGCCCACTTAAATGCTAGGCCTTTCAATTTGTATACTGATTCTTATTACATTTTTCAATTATTTCCCCATGTTGAGACTGCTCCATTGCCAGAACATTATTCCTCTATTTTTGCCTTATTAAAAAACCTTCAGTCTTACATTCATGCCAGGACAATGCCCTTTTTTATCGGATACATTTGGGCCCACAGTAATTTGCCTGATCCTTTAACTGAAGGAAATAACCGAGCTGATATGTTAATTAAGATTGCAATTTTTCTAGCTATAGAAAAGGCCCCAAAGTCTCATAATTTACATCATCAAAATGCAGCAGCTTTGAGGCTTCAATTTAAAATTACTCATGAAGCAGCCTGAAGCATTGTCAGAACTTGTGGGCAATGTCCAATACATGCCCCTGTTTTGGCTTTGGGAGTTAATCCCAGAGGCCTGAGGCCTAATGATCTTTGGCAGATGGATGTAATTCATATCCTTTCCTTCAAAAAACTTTGTTATGTTCATGTTTGCGTTGATATGTTCTCTCATGTCATTATAGCTTCAGCCTGTACTGGTGAGGCCTATAAAGATGTGTCACAACATCTTTTCCACTGCTTTTCTTACTTGGGAATACCAAAGGCTATAAAGACAGACAATGCTCCTATATATACATCTGCTGCCTTTAAAAATCTGATGCAGACTTTTCAGATCGCTCATACCATGGGCATTCCTTATAACCCCCAAGGCCAAGGCATTGTGGAAAGGGCCCATCAAACCTTAAAAACTCAGATTAAAAAATTACAGGAGGGAGAACTTAAGTATAGTTCCCCTCACCATATTCTTACCCATGCTCTGTGATTAATAATTTAAATGTTGATGCAGCAGGACATCCTAACATGTTTTGACATTGGAATCCTCTGCTGGATAAGCCTAAAGCACTGGTTAAATGGAAAGACCTTCTTTCTGGCCAATGGAAGGGGCCAGACATAGTGTTAACCTGGGGGCGAGGGTATGCTTCTGTATTTCCACAGGATGCGGACTCCCCTCTGTGGATTCCTGATAGATTGGTATGGCCTTTGGCCAGCCTCCCCAAGCCACCACCATCTCCTCCGGTTCCTCAAAGGATGACCCAAAGAGAGATGCAGAGACCCTCTCAAAACATCACTCCGATGCCTCCACTGCTCTCTACCGACCAGAGACAGAGGATGAAGCTCTCCAGGACACTGAGCAAGCTTTCTCTGCAGAACAATTGGCCTCGAAGATGTAGATGCACTACTCACTCCAACCAGAGCGCTGCTATTCCTACTTGGGGACAAACAAAGAATCTGACAGATAAGGCAACCACCCTTGTTGAGAGTCAAGGCACCCCCTTTGACCCCTGCAATGTTATTTGTGGCCTTCTGGCTTTACTGGCCCTACACAGCAATTCTAGACTTATGTTTCAAATCCCCCTGTTTTCCAACTTGTTACTTGGCAAAGTGAGCCTATTCCTGTCTTTACTAGCAATCCTGATTTATTGGGGGAAGTTTGAATGCCTTCATAAAACAACAAATTAGCCTTAAGTTTTCTTATGAAGATAAAGCTACCTCCTCATCTATGTGCTTTTCTTCTCTATGTTGTTTCAGCCTGTGTCCAGGCCCCATATGTTCTTTTGTATGTTAGTCTTACTTGTGGGGAAATTAGTGTAAAAACTAATGAGAATCTACATTTTCACATTTCTTATTCCGATTGTGTTTTATCTAATTGCATTAGTGTTAATAACAGTGTTATCCTTCAATAACCTCCTTATTTAATGTTACCTGTTTTGCTTGCATTTTGACTAACTGTATATCCTCACATATTAATGTAAAATTCATAATAATTGTTAAAGAACCCCCTTAGATAATGCTTCCTGTTACACTAGCTCTCCCTTGGTATGATAATGATGGTTTACAAGTCACCCAGGAGATCAGCGATGCTCTCATGTGACCTAAAAGTGGGTTCGTTACTCCTTTGCATTTTAATAAGACTGAACATTCCTGGGATAAAGTATAGAAACACATACTGGGGGTCTGGATAATAATCTTTCTAACTTTGTTCATCACTCTTTTGTTTCCATCATGATCAATATTGGAGTTTCCATTCTAATATTGTTATTCTTCTACTGCTCCCTGTTATCTTTAGAATTTTAAGCTGCAGCATAAAATCTATTTCAACAGAATTTCATACTTTGGCTCTTAAAAATAAAAAAAGGGGAGAAAGATGTTGGAGACCAGAAGATATTGGCCCTGGTGACACTCCCTAAGGAGAAGACTCAGGCCCATAAGGCAGTGGCAGTGCCCTAGACCGGGGTCCTCATCGGTGAATGGGGGTGCCTGGAAGCAAATGCCAGGTTGTAATACGACAAGAACATAATAATGACTGGTCTGACTCTGAAGGAGGGCTGGTTAGCCAGAGACAGGTAAGATTCCTCAGGAGGAACAACCTAAGACAGGCACAGTCGCAGTAAGAGTCACCACGATACCTGGCTATAGGGTCACTGGGCCTCTGTGTTGCTTCGTGATTTATCCCAATATCCTCCTGAAGAAGATGGGTCATAGAAAAATAGGAGTGACTCCAGAGCTTCTTCCTCTATTAAACCAGCATATGCTGCCATACTTTATTAATAGTAATGTTGAGAATCATGGAAATAAAATCTGTAAGAAATCAATAGAGTTTAGAATGCATTTTGATCTATTTAGACTGATGCCAGACCCTCAGGAATGTGATTATTGCTGTGGCTTTCAGGTCAGGACTGTGGTAGGAAATAGAGGCTGGATAATGTTTTAAGAAAATTATGATGTTTTTTATGTGGCCTTTTGACTGTAACCGACGATCTTTGAGTAAAATCTCTGTGCTTTGTACTTGCTCTTTCAACCTATACCACTTACTAGAATGTACCCATTACATACTTTGCATTTAAAAAATAGAAAAGGGGGAGATGTTGGGAGCCATTTTGGGCTCACAGGTTGAGACCCCTCATTGTATGGTAAAGGTGGTTGAAGTAGTTATGAGCTGGCTGGATATTGGTGTGATTTGTGTAAACGTTAGGCTCCCATTATGTAAATTCACTCATTCACAATCAAAGGACAAGCATTGGGAATTCTGTCCTTGCCAGACGGGTTGCACTTCCCCCATTGTAGTTGGAAGAATAGGCGGAATGACTCCTGGCCTGTATATAGATAATTAACATAGGCAGGCCTAGGTAACTTCCTGTTCTCTCCCCCTGCCTTAAATTTATATGCTAATTAACTTGAAAACAACTTGCAAGATTGAGGAAATCACGCTTTACTGATAAAACACATTATTGTTCAAACTATGCTTACTGATAGGATGTCACTCATTGCTTCAGTCATTGCTGTAATGTAACTCACTACTTTTAAATAAAGACACTGAGACTGGCAGGGCGGAGATGCCAGAATTGCCAGGGCTGCCTGCTTGGTCATGAGACTACATCTCTTTCGTGGCTCTCTCATTTCCTTTTGCCTGACTGTCCATCCTTCGGGGACCCCTAGATTTGCCAGAACTGGACCCCAGCAAGCGTGGGACACAGGAGACCACAGAAGGAGAAAGTCGGCTGCCTCTGCAGCCCCAGCACAGTGAGGATGGAGACAAAGGGGTGATTTGGGACACCTGGTCCATGAAGAAGGGACTGGGGGGGTCACCATTTTTCTCCCTACAACCACCAAGGCAGGGCCTCAGAGATCAATCCCATCGGTGAGGCAGGCCCGCCTACACTAAACCATGCCCCACCACCCTCCCTGGATAGCTGCTTATCTACTGGAGCTAGATAGATGCTGTGAAACAAGCACTGCGGCATTGCCTGGATTAACTCTAGGTCAATTCATGTTATTTAGATATATTCTCCCTTTTCTCTTTCTCATCTCTTCCCTCCACTAGGCTAGTTACTCTGGGTATTAGTTTGCTTAAACAGACATATTTAAGCCATTCTCTCCATGCATGTTCTACACCTCCTTCTTTACTTTCCTCTCTTTCTCTCTCTGGAATAATCAGGCCATATAATTCCTCTGGGTAACTATCTTCATTTCTTTTTCCTTGTCTCCTTCCTTATCCTCATTTCTTTCTCTCTGGCTTAAGCCTTTCAGTCCCTCTACCTGGTCAAGGCTCATTTTCTCTTTCTCCCCACAACTATCACTCACTTCTCTCTTTGTAAATGCTCTCCCATCAGCACCATCCACACACTGTTCTTTACTTGTAGCTGGTATTTCTGGTTTTATGCTTTCATATTGTCTTTTGTTTTTTGTTTTCTCTGTTTTGGTCTATTTGCTTGCTTGTTTTATTTGTCGGTGTGTTTGCCTGATTTCATTTCCTGTTTGTTTGTCTGTCTGTTTTCCTTTCCAGGGCTACTCCAAGGAACAAACCAAGGCACACCTGGTGGAAGATAACCAAAGTCACAACAACAGGGAGCAAGTAACACTCTCCAAAAAACAGCTCCCAAAAGGCCAGGTCCTGGACAGTGTATGACCCCCCCTTTAATATAGCAGTGCTTGAAGATGCAGAACACATAACAAGATTTTAAAACTCATAAGGGACAAAAAACTAGCCAAAATGATGAATGGAAACATTCTCCTCAAAAGAAATTCCAGGAAGAAGTGACAGCTAAAGAATTGTTCAAAACAGATACAAGGAACATAACTGAATAAGAATTTAAAATAATAGTCATAAACTTAATCGCTGGGCTTGAAAAAACCATAGAAGACAGCAGAGACTCCATTGCTGTAGAGATCGGGGACCTTAAAAATAGTCACGATGAATTAAAAAATGCTATAAGTGAGGTGCAAAACAAAATGGAGGTGGCCACAGCACAGACTGAAGACGCAGAAGAGAGAATCGATGTATTAGAAGATAAAATTATGGAAAAAGAGGAAGCCGAGAAAAAGAGAGATAATCTGATCCAGGAGTACGAAAGAAGAATTTGAGAGCTGAGTGATGCAATCAAATGGAACAACATCTGTATCATAGGAATTCCAGAAGAAGGAGAGAGAGAAAGGAGCTAAAGGGGTACTTCAACAAATCATTGCTGAGAACTTCTCCAACCTGGGGAAGGAAACAGACATTGAAATCCAAGAGGGACAGAGAACTCCCCTCAGACGTAACTTGAATTGATCTTCTGCACAACACATCATAGTGAAACTGCCAAAATGCGAGGATAAAGAGAGAATTCTGAAAGCAGCTAGGGATAAATGGGCCTTAACATACAAACGTAGACACATAAGGGTGGTAGCAGACCTATCTACTGAAACTTGGCAGGCCAGAAAGGAATGGTAGGAAATCTTCAATGTGATGAACAGGAAAAATATGCAGCCAAGAATCCTTTATCCAGCAAGCCTGTCATTCAGAATGGAAGGAAAGATAAAGGTTTTCCCAAACAAACAAAAACTGAAGGAATTCATCACCACTAAACCAGCCGTACAAGTGATCCTAAGGGGGAGTCTTTGAAGGAAGTGTTGCAAAGAACACAGAGTACCAGAGACATCGCTACAAGCATGAAACCTACAGATAACACAATGACTCTAAGCCCATATCTTTCAATAACACTGAACGTAAATGGACTAAATGCTCCAATCAAAAGACATAGGGTATCAGAATGGATAAAAAAAAAACAAGACCCATCTATTTGCTGTCTACAAGAGACTCATTTTAGACCTGAGGACACCTTCAGATTGAAAGTGAAAGTGAGGGGATGGAGAACTACCTACCATGCTACTGGAAGTCAAAAGAAAGCTGGAGTAGCCATATTTATATCAGACAAACTAGACTTTAAAGTAAAGGCTGTAACAAGAGATGAAGAAGGGCATTATATAGTAATCACAGAGTCCATCCATCAGGAAGAGCTAACAATTATAAATGTCAACACCCCGAATTTGGAAGCACCCAAATTTGTAAACAATTAATTACAAATATAAGCAATCTTATTGATAAAAATGTGCTAATTGCAGGGCACTTCAGTATTCCACTTACAGCAATGGATAGATCAACTAGACAGAGAATCACAAAAGAAACAAAGGCCCTCAGTGATGCACTGGACCAGATGGACATGATAGATATATGTAGAACTTTACATCCGAAAGCAATGGAGAAAGCAGGAAAAAACCTTTTTGACCCGAGCCACAGGAATTTCTTATGCCACACATCTCCAAAGGCAAGGGAATCAAAAGCAAAAATGAATTACTGAGACCTCATCAAGATAAAAAAGCTTTTGCACTGCAAAGGAAATGATCAACAAAACTAAGAGGCAACGGAACTCACTGAACTCCACACCTGAAAAATAAATAATCCAGTGCAGAAATGGGCAGAAGATATGAATAAATACTTTTCCAAAGAAGACATCCAGATGTCCAACAGACACATGCAATGATGCTCAACGTCACTCATCATCAGGGAAATACAAATCACAACCACACTGAGATACCACCTCACACCAGTCAGAGTGGCTAAAATGAACAAATCAGGAAACTATCGATGCTGGCGAGGATGTGGATAAACAGGCACCCTCTTGCACTCTTGGTGGGAATGCAAACTAGTGCAGCTTCTCTGGAAAATGGTGTGGAGGTTCCTCAAAAAATTAAAAATAGAACTACCCTATGACCCAGCAATTGCACTGCTAGGAATTTACCCAAGATATACAGGAGTGCTGATGCCTAGGGGTACATGTACCCCAATGTTTACAGCAGCACTTTCAACATTATCCAAATCATGGAAAGCGCCTAAATGTCCATCAACTGATAAACAGATAAAGAAGATGTGGTTTATATATACAATGGAATACTATATGGTAATGAGAAAGAATGAAATCTGGACATTTATAGCAATGTGGATGGAACTGGATAGTATTATGCTAAGTGAAATAAGTCAGTCAGAGAAAGAAAGATACCATATGTTTTCATTCATAGGTGGATTTTGGGAAACTAAACAGAAGACCATGGAGGAGGAGAAGGAGGAAAAAAGTCACAGGGAGGAAAGGAGGCAGACCATAAGAGACTCTTAAATACAGAGAACTGAGGGTTGATGGAGGGTGGGGAGAGGGGAAAGTAGGTGATGGGCACAGAGGAGGGCATTTGTTAGGATGAGCACTGGGTGTTGTATGGAAACCAATTTGACAATAAATTATATTTAAAAAAATTAATGTCATTAAAGAACTGAAGTAAATACATGATTTGCAAAGATTTCATGTTTTAGATAAGTGTTTTTCCCAAAGATCACATTGCTTTTTATTTGAAGGTACAATAAATGAATTATTAGAAATTCCCTGCTAAAAAACAATAAGGAGGGGTCAAAACATAAGAGACTCTTAAATATAGAGAATAAACCAAGGGTTACTGGAGGGGTTTTGGGTAGGGGGATGGGCTAAATGGGAAAGGGGCAATGGGGAGGACAATTGTTGGGATGAGTACTGGGTGTTACACATAGGGGATGAATCACCGGAATCTACTTCTGAAATCATTATTGTACTATATACTAACTTGGATGTAAATTTAAAAATTAATTAATTATAAAAAGAAGACAACTGATAAAAGTCTACAAATATTTCCACCCAAATTTATTCTTTTAAAATGTGAAAGTGATGTGTAAGTCTGTGCCCATATAAAGAAGTCACATTACAAAAAAGCAGAATCTACACTGGAGAGGAGGAGAAAAAAGCACAGGTTGTCAGGAAGTTACCATTCTCTAAAAGTACCTTATCAGTGATAGTTGGTTTGCAAAAGGGTACCTTCAAGGAACCATTAATCAGAGAATAATGGGGATAACAAAAGGGAATGCTTCTCAGCTTTTTAGCATATTATTAGCAATAGATTCTTGTGATATATATACTACATATATTAATAGTGTGTTGGCCTACATGTTCTCAACAAATATATAGGACGCTGTAATAGACTGTACTAATTGCCCCAATTTTTCATGTATCTTTGTATTCATGCCCTATGACAGTGCCCTCTCACACTGATTCCGGGCCTGGCCATGTGACTTGCTTTGGACAAAGGAATAGTAACAAACTTGATGCATGGAGAGGCTTGAAACAGCATTTGTGTGGTTCTGATTTCATTCTTAGATCCTGTGACTATCAGGAAAACAGGTCCTACCTAGTCTGTTGAAAGATGAGATCACATGGAGCAGAAACAAGTTGTCCTAGACAAAGCCATCTTAAACCTGCCAGCCCCAGCTAACCTGTCTGCCGACTATAGGTGCATGAGCAAGCCCAGTTTAGACCAGATGAGTTTGGCCCAGCTCATGAGAACCTCTTAGTTCACCGTAGACTCATGAGAAATAATAAACGGTGATGTTTTAAGCCACAAAGTTTTGGTTGACTTGTTCCACATGAATAGCTAACTGATACAATAATTAATAAGAGAGTAGGGGCCTAGGATATTAAAGGGCAAAAATGTGGTTACCAAAGGCACTTCCATAGAAAAGTGAAGAAGCAGGGTAGGGTTAAGGTAAAGAACCACCATGAGTACCTATGTAACCTCTCCCCATCCTGATTAAAAATTTCAGTTCAATGGGAAGGGCTTCAGAACCCTCTGTCTTCTTTAGGACAGAAGCACAATCAACATGCGTTCAACAAAAAGCTGATTTTCAGGAACATATTTCTTGACTGTGGGAAGATAAAGGAGGCAACCAATAATTCCTTCAACCTGCAGGTTGCTCTGGTATGGTAGATTTGACCTCTGTATTCGAAGATTTTACAGAAACTTCAGCTGGCACCAAATGAAGTAACACAAGGACCTAGCATGTTTCCACAAACACTTTTGTTACATTCACCCAATGCAAATGGCTGAATTCAGTTATTAAGAACTCTCTGTGATTTGAATTAGGAATGCATTAGAAGTTTCATCTTGTTTTATATTGGTCTGTAAAGGGATATGAGATTTCTGAAGCATCTTTCCTAATGACATTTGCTATAAAGAGCAATGGCTTTGAACCAGAACCAGAAGTTCTGTCAATTGAAAGTGACATTTAAAAAATCACCCATACTCCTAGGCCGCATCTCTAGTGTGGCAGGGGCACTGCTCAGACTCCTCTTCAAAGAAGGACTTGCTGTCTAGCTATTGGAAGTAGGGTTGACAGCCGCCAGCAGTCAGTTCCTTCAGGGTCTGTCTCGGCTGTGGAGAGAACTTTGACTCTAGGTCACATTCTTCCCAGGGCAGTCTGTTTCCCTTGACTGAGCAAGGCAGAAGTATACTAGCCATTTCAGCTCAAGGTGGGGCACTGAAAGGCAATAATTACTCCAGAGCTCTCTGCTGTGCTGGCTAAGGTTTGTCTGACCTACATTGCAGCTGTACTTCTCCTTCTGCGTAATCCCATTTCTTATCCTTTCCCTTCAGAGATATTAATCTCTAACAAACATCTTGCACTCAGAACTCCATTTTAGCACCTGCTTCTGGAAAACCCAACCTAATACATGGAGTATCTCATTCAGTAGGTCTGGGATGAGCAGGGCTCGAGTATGTGCATTTTGAAAAAACTCCTTAGGTAATTCAGATATGCACTTTTCTTTCAAAATTTCTGACTTAGAATGTTTCAGAAACCATGAAGACTGAATACATCTCAGGATTGCTATATAGTCCTAACATATAATTACCTGGGAGAACTT
Organism: Paguma larvata; assembly: GCA_030068075.1. NCBI lineage: Eukaryota > Metazoa > Chordata > Mammalia > Carnivora > Viverridae > Paguma > Paguma larvata. Next base: position 15,567,752 of record CM057830.1, read on the forward strand.
TTCATAGACACAGATTTTTAGATACTGAAAACACTTGATATTATCCAAACTATAGCACTAAAAATAATAGAAATTGTTTAATACATGCAATTTTAGAGCTAAAGATGTATCTAGAAACCCAAATCAGTTATTTTGCAAAAGAGGAAACTGAGTCCTCCTTAGGGAACAATGGTAGCACCAGGGCCAAATCACAAGGCTCTTGGCTTTTGCTCTATCATAGAAAGTCTAAAAAGTTCACTTTCAAATATAAGTTTTAATGTCCTCTATTACTACTTCTCCCATTAACTCTATTAACTTCACTAAAATAAATTAGAGATTTATCTCCTTTCATTTCTCTCTTTCCACTCAGAAGTAAAGATGCTAATAAGCGTAAAATGGTAAAGATGAGCTTCTTCTAGTGACAAAAAGGAAGAGCAACAATAGGACTTAGCATATATATGTAGCTATAAACTACATAAAGTTCTGGGAGGAAAGGGTTCTAGAGAGAGGAAATAGCATGTACAAAGACCCTAAGGCAGGACTGTTTGCCATGTTTGGGGGAAAAAAAAGAGGTTCAGGTGACTCAAGTGAGGTAAAAGAAACAGAAAATTAAAGATGATAAGAGAAAGATTATCAAGCCCTGTACTATAGTTATTTGGGTTTACCTCACTCTCCCACAAGTAACTACTTGCAAGGTCTTTGATAACCACATAGTTTTCTGGAAAGAGATTTCCAGTTTCCAGTAATGGGAGACTGGGTTATTCTTACCTCTCCAGAGGAAACCAATGGAAGGATTGAATGAAGGGTTTTTAAAAACCTCTAAAAAAGCAAAAAGAGCTGACAACAAAAAGAAAATAAATCACGAATTCAGATGGTTAAGTGAACAAGGAAGCCAATTTTACCCCTGGGGAATTGGATATTTCCCTAAAATCAAATGTTTATTCTGACGGTCTCAAAGGAATAGTGGCATAGAGATCAAAGCCCTAGGCTCACAGAATATGGGAAGTCTATTACAAGACTTCCCCCCCACACACACAGAGCTATGACCGCAAAGAGCTGCACCCTCAAGGAAAGGGTACGTGGTGTTTCAGCCTAGAATCATGTCACTTTCATGGTCCAGGTAATTTAAAAACTGAAATTGAATTAAGGTGAACCTAGACTGGTAGTAATTCCAGGAACTTGGTAAAAACAAACGCAAGATCTTTCCAAAGAAAGGTACTTTTCTCCTATGATTTAAGTTACTCTTTCAGATAATTTTCAGGTACAATGACTACCAGATGCTCAAGGGCAACCAGGCACACAAGGGAAAAAGTACCCATGGGCAAAAACCAGCAGAATCAATAAATAGAAATAGACCCCTAACGACATTATATATTAGAATTATCAAATACAGACTACAAACAAACCATGTTTACTATAAAAATTTTCATAGAATATTTGACACAGAAACAACTATGTTTCCATCTTTGTAATCCCCACAACAATTACTATAGTATTTTGTACATAGGAGGCATTAAATGAATGTTTGTGGATTTAACTCAAAAATATCTAGTCTTTTCCACGATATCAACTACCACTTCACATTTTCATTCACTCTTATCCAACAAATGTTATTGCCTATTCATGGTGGTCCATGCACCATTTTCAGCATGAAGAATACAACAGTAAAACAATATGTACACAAGGTACTTGCTCTCAAAAATTCTCACATCTAGTAGGGAAGACATATACATAGTGATCCAAATATAATCTCGTGAGATTAGTACTCCCTCAAAGACTACAACAGGACTAGATAATTATATGTACTCACAAGGCTCCCAAGAGTCTTCCAAGTGCAGCTCCCGAAGGTCCTACTTATTCATCCAGGGATGCAAAACATTTGTGTAATAAGTCTTTGTTAGGGAGAGCTCCCTAAAAGTTTCCAGCAGACTCTTCTATGATCCTTGGGTCACACAACCACACCAGACTCTAACTGGTTACACCAGGCGTAAGGCGTGAAAAAATAGCTCCTAGATCAGGAACAAGACAAGGATGCTCACTCTCATCACTCCCATTCAACATAGTATTAGAAGTCCTAGCCAGGGCAACCAGGCAAGAAAAAGAAACAAAAGGGATCAGAATCAGAAAGGAAGAAGTAAAACTTTCTTTATTTGCAGATGACATGATTTTATATAGAGATAATCATAAAGCTCCACCAAAAACTGTTAGATTTGATCAACGAACTCAGTAAGGTTGCAGGATAAAAAATCATCATTAAAAAGTCAGTAGTATTTCTATACGCTAGCAATGAATTATCTGAAAAAGAATAAATAAAACAATGCCATTTATAATAGCATCAAAAACAATGAAATACAGACTTCCAGGGAAGATGGTGAACTAGGAGGACGCTAAGCCACCTTGTCCCATGTATACAACTAAATAACCAAGAAAACAACTGGAAGACTGGCAGAACAAACTCCCCACAGCTAAATGTAGAAAAGAGGCCACATTAAGAGGGCAGAGATGCACTCAGGAACTAAATGCACCCGTGAGACTCACCATAGGAGGGACACTGTGGCATAGAGAGGGCACAGAGAGGGAAGAGAAACAGATTTTCACATCAGGGAGCTCATATGGGGAAGACAAATCCCCATAACATTTGAATTTGAAAACCAGAGGGGCCTAATTTCACAAATTCTTACAATCAGCAGGGCTTAAAACCTGGAACTTTAAAAATCGGCAAGCTCATGGGAGAGCCAGGAGGGTGAGAGGAAACTAAGTCCCAACTTAAAGAGACAGCACAAAAAACAGACCTGCAGAGATAGAGCATAGAATGGGCAGTTTGAAAACCACCTGAAGTATATGGGAAGGGGGAGATTTGTTTACTAATCACAGAGAGTGTGCTTGAGGGGCAAGGATCCTTGGGAGACTTCTCCAAGAACAAAGGAGCTGGTGGGTGTATTTCTCTCCCCCTCCAAGCCTAGACACACCTGCAGGAACCAATGTTGTGCAACACTCACTACCTAACCTGCTAACTATACCCTGCCCATCCATTTCCTGCCACCATGTCCCTTCCAGCCAGGCCTCAGCTCCAGGTCCCCTCCCAGAGCAAACCTGTGCAAACCTTGCTACCACCTGGCATCCCACGCCTGTGCACTTCTGTTAATAAGCCCTCCTCCCACCCAAAGTGTCTTGGTCTCTGGCACTACAGGTCCCCTCCCGTCAGCACAGACCATGCTTGTACCATGTGCCAAACCCCTGTGTTCTCCTGCAGTTTGGTGCTACTGAACAAACAAAGACTGTAACAAGAGACAAAGAAGGACATATATAATCATAAAGGCAACAATCCAACAAGAAGATGTAACTATTTATGTACTCAACATGGGAGCACTCAAATACATAAAGCAGATATTAACAAATATAGGAAGTAATTGATCGTGACACAATAATAGTAGGTGAATTTTACATCGCACTTAAATCAATGGATAGATATCCAAACAGAAAATCAACAAGGAAACAGTGGCTTTGAATGACGCATTGGACCAGATGGCACTAAAAGATATATTCAGAAAATTCCATCCTAAAAGAGCAGAATATACATTTTTTTTTTCAAGAGCACATGGAACATTCTCCAGAATAGATCACTTGTTAGGCCACAGAACAAGTCTCAATGGATTCAAAGAGACTAAAGTCATATCATGCATCTGTTCAATTCACAATGCTATGAAATTAGAAATCAACCCAAAAAAAATCTGCACAGAACACAAATATATGGAGGTTAAATAACATGCTACTAAACAATGAATGAATCAACCAAGAAATAAAAGAGAAAACCAAAAATACATGGAGACAAATGAAAATGAAAACACAATGGTCTAAAATCTTTGGGATGCAGCAAAAGCTGTCTTAAGAGGGAAGTTTATAGTAATACAAGCCTTATGGCAAGAAGTGAGAAAAAACTCAAAGATAGCCTAAGTTCATGCCTAAGGAGCTAGAAAAAGAGCAAACACAACCCCAAAGCAGCAGAAGGAAGGCAATAAAGACCATGGCAGCAAAAAAATGGAATAGAAACTAAAAAAACCAATAGAACAGATCAATGAAACCAGGAGCTGCTTCATTGAAAAGATAAAATAAAAATTGATAAAGTTTTAGCCACACTCATCAAAAAGAGAGAGAGAGAGAGAGAGAGAGAGAGAGAGAGGGAGCACGCTCAAATAAATAAAATAAAAAATTAAAAAGTTAAAGAGGAGAAATAATAACTGACACCACAGAAATATAAAGGATAGTAAAAGAATATTATGAAAAATTATATGCCAACAAATTTGTGCACTCAACATGGGAGCACCCAAATACATAAAGTTGATATTAACAAATATAAAGGAAGTAATCGATAGTGATACAAGAATATTAGGTGACTTTAACATCCCACTTAAATTAATGGATAGATCATCCAAACAGAAAATGAAAAAGGAAACAGATCAATCAACATGATGTATCACATCAACAAGAGAAAGGATAAAAACTACAGGATCATTTCAATAGATGCAGAAAAACCATTTGACATAGTACAACATCCATTCATGATAAAAACCCTCAACAAAGTAGGTTTAGAGGAAACTTACCTAACCATAATAAAGGCCTCATATTAAAAAACCCATAGCTTACATCATCCTTAATGGGGAAAAACAGAGCTTTTCCCATAAGGTCAGGAACAAGACAAGGATATCCACTCTCACCACTTTTATTCAATATAGCACTGGAAGTCTTAGCCACAGGAAAGAGACAACAAAAAGAAATAAAAGGCATCCAAATTGTTAAGGAAAAAGTACAATCTTCACTATTTGCGGATGACATGATACTATATATAGAAAACCCTAAAGACTCCACCAGAAAATTACTTGAATTGATAAATTAATTCAGAAAGATCGCAGGATACAAAATCAATGTACAGAAATCTGTTGCATTTCTACATACTAATGAAGGAGAAATAGAAATTAAGAAATAATTCCATTTATAATTGAACAAAAAATAATAAAATTCCCAGGAATAAACCAAATATTTCCAAGGTTATTCCAAAGAATAACCAAGGAAGTAAAAGACCTGTACTCTGAAAATATTAAAACACCGATGAGGGGCACCTGGGTGGCTCAGTTGGTTAAGCGGCCAACTTCGGCTCAGGTCATGATCTCACGGTCTGTGGGTTTGAGCCCCGCATCGGGCTCTGTGCTGACGGCTCAGAGCCTGGAGCCTGCCTCAGATTCTGTATCTCCCTCTCTCTCTGCCCTGCTCATACTCTGTCTCTAAGTATCTCAAAAATAAATAAACGTTAAAAAAATTAAAAAAAAAAAACACTGATGAAAGAAACCAAAGACTACATAAACAAATTAGATGATATTCCATGCTCATGATTATAAGAACAAATGGTGTTAAGATGTCCACACTACGCAAATCAATCTACAAATTTAATGCAATCCCTGTCAAAATACCAACAGTATTTTTCACAGAACTAGAACAAATAATCCTAAAATTTGTTTGAAACCACGAAAGACCCTGCATAGCCAAAGCAATCTTGAGAAAGGAAAACAAAGCTGGAGGTATCACGATCTAGATTTCAAGTTATACTACAAAGCTGTAGTAATCAAAACAGCATGTAATTGGCACAAAAACAGACAAATAGATCAATGGAACAGAATAGAGAACCCAAAAATAAACCCACAATTATAAGGTCAATTAATCTTTGAACAAGTAGGAAAGAATATGCAATGGGAAAACTTCTCCTCAGCAAATGGTGTGGGTAAAACTGAACAGCTACATGCAAAAGAATGAAACTGGACCACTTCCTTACACCATACACAAAAATAAACTCAAAATGGATTAAGGACCTAAATGTGAGGCCTGAAACCATATAAATCCTAGAAAAGAGTATAGGCAGTAATTCTTGCCTACATAGGTTGTAGCAACATTTTTCTAGATATGTCTCCTCAGGCAAGGGAAACAAAAGCAAAAATAAACTATTGGGATTACATCAAAATAAGAAGCTTCTGCAAAGCAAAGAAAACTATCAACAAAACTAAAAGACAACCTACTGAAATGAAGAAGATATTTGCAAATGATATCTGTTAAAGGGTTAGTATCCAAAATATATAAAGAGAGAGAGTGAGAACAAGCAGGGAAGGGGCAGAGAGAGAGGGAGAGAGAATTCCAAGCAGGCTCTGTGCTGTCAGCGCAGAACCCAAGGTGAGGCTTGAACTCATGAACCATGAGATCATGACCTGAGCCAAAATCAAGATTTGGATGCTTAACTGACTGAGCCACCCAGATGCCCCTTATTTTATATTTCTAAAAGATTTTATTTTTAAGTATTCTCTACATCCAACATAGGGCTCAAACTCACAACTCTGAGATCAAGAGTCATACTCTCTCCATTGACTCAGCCAGTCAGGAATCCCAAGATTGGGCTCAGTTTGGATCTGAAAAGCAAGATTTATTCTTATAATAACAAAAGCTACCTTTTAAATTTCTGTGTTTGGTGCTTTAAGTGTGTTATTTAATTTTGATAATCACCCTTTGAGGTACCTATGTTTTCTATGACTTGTAGATAAGTCACAGACTCGGAGAGTCTATGTAAGTTGTCTAATAAGAAATAAGCACCAGGGGCACCTGGGTGGCTCAGTCAGTTAAGTGGCCGACTTCAGCTCAGGTCATGATCACTCAGTCTGTGAGTTCGAGCCCCATTTTGGGCTCTGTGCTGACAGCTCAGAACCTGGAGCTTGCTTCTGATTCTTTGTCTCCCACTCTCTCTGTCCTTCCCCTACTTGCTGTCTCTTCAAAACTAATAAACATTATTTTTTTTAAAAAAAGAAGCAAGCACCGAATCTGTATCAACCTGACTCCACTGATTATAATCCCTAAGATTATAGCAGATGTTGTCACATCCCAATCATATCTCTTCAGCACCTGTCAACTACTCCATGCACACCAATAGCATTCTACTGCAAGGACCCATGATTCTCCATCTGCACAAGGCAGACCGGGAGGGGTGGGGATTTAATGTACCAGAGAATAGTCCCCAGCCAGGAGAGATGACGATGAAAGACAGAAACCCCTGTTTCCTTCCCCCTTGGGTAGGACAATTCTGAAGTGCATTCCAGAAGTTCATAATAAGACTCCTCTATCACTCCAGTCCTACTGATACCTCCTGAGATCACTTTTCGAACAAACCACTTGCATTTAACTCCTTGACTGCGAGTATACTTGTGGTGCAACCCAGCCTAAAACCCTTGCCTTCCCTTCCAGCCTTAGTTCAGAACTAATATGAAAAGTTACCTAGTTCAGTCTCCCATTCACTGCAGTTTTATACGATATCAATGACATACAACCATCAGACTCTGCTTATAAACTTCTAGGAAAATAGTGCTGAATATCAGCATGACAATCTATTTTAAATGAGGATAGTGCTAGGTGTGAGCTAGTTCTGAATTTTATTGAGTTGAGCTACTTTTGCATTCTCATTGTAGGTCAGTCCTCTTAGAGGTAGGGCAAGGCTATTTCCTCTTTCACTTGCCAACCTTTTGCATATTTGAAGAGAGCTATCTAGTCCTCCCCAAATCTTCCTTTTTCTATTTTTTCAATGTTCCATTTTCAATTTAAATCTGATTAAGAGAGAACCAAAACTCTGGAAACAACTTTTAAGAGTTATCTGACATAGTCCCCCTTCTTAAAGCAAGGCTAGATCCAAATCATCAAAGACAGATGGTAAAACTATGTAAATCTGTGCTCAGTATAAGTTTTTGCACTTTTTTCCTGGCCACTGTCCAGAATTACGTCCCCCTTTCCCCTACCCGCAGCTCTATTTCCTAAATATAAAGTATAGAAAGAAGGATAATTGGAATTCATCTATGGCATAGCAATTTGCAGCAAAATATTAAAATTCGTTTTTATAGGATTTTCAATTTTAGGGTTTGGCAATGATGAAAAGCACCCAGATCCTAGGGAAAAAAGAATATGATTACTATCTAATTCTATGATCTTTCTAAGAGTAGAAAATGTATTTTTTCCTTTGAAAAAACTGTCCAGATTTGAAGAACTCAAAATTAACATCCAACTACTTCTTTCATAAGTGTTAACATTATCAGCTTTCAAAAAAAATGAACTACTCTCCATCATTATGTACAAATTTACATCATTATGTAAATATCATCTATCTATGTCCTAAGCTTTTTACAACAAATTCATCTTTTATTCATCCTATGGTTGTGTGCTGGGCGTTGTGTGCCATGTCGAAGATAGTCATTTTGGAGAGGAACATCTTAAGAATTTTGCTTTCCTGGCTTTCTATTAAGGTTTTGTAAAATTGTTGGACTTACTTCATGTAACTGCTGCATCCTTTTCATTAACTTTTACAAGTATGTGTCTCTTAGGCTTATTCTAGCATTCCTCTTCTATTTAAATATAGATAAACTGTTAGTTTTTTATTAAACTCAACCTTTACTGGGATTGTGAAGAATGTCACAAAATGTGCTCATTCCTTCTGGGAGATGATGCTCCCTTTCCCTATCATGGACGTTAGGTACCTTCTTACTTTCTCCCTTCTCACCTGTTCTTACTAAATTATCTTCTATGAACCACTTATATCTTAGACATAACAAAAGAAAAAAAGAAACCTTTTTACTTGATGTGAGTTGAAAGGTCTTGTCCACCTACAAACGTATTATAAAAATCAACCCAAAGATAGGCAAGATATTTAGAGGCAGGAGTGTTCTTTTCCCCTGCTCCCAAAATCACCTATGATTAGTCAGACACATACACAGATAGAAGGTCCTGTTTTATAACCTCTATGAACACTAGAAACCTCTAAGGATGTTCACAACACCAGTGCCAGACTGACAACAGCAAGAGTATGGGAATGTTTACAAAATCTAAATCTCTCGGATGCACTATGGAGATTCTGATTCTGTAGTCTGGGTAAAGAATCAAGGGATGGAGAGAAGAAAGAAAAAAGTGAACAAATAATTGTGATAAACTCTAGGTCCAATTTTTAGTAATGATATGTGGGTCAAGCTTATGAAATTTCCTCCTTCAAAGCCTATTCTGCAAGTTCATCTGCTTCCATAAAAGGCTGCACAGAATGCCAGAAGTCTCCTCACTGTAACAAGTATGCCTATTTGAGGGTGGAGAGAGGTAAGGATGAAAGAGAAGTGTGATAATCATCCTGCATCAAAGAAAGCCAAGTACAGTGTTTCCCCAAGTCAGCTATCATTCTAAGTCCAGTGGTTTCATATTTAAAACTAGAATTCATAAAATTAACATAACATTTAATTAAGATCCTGAGCATAGTTTTTAATCTTCATTGTCTCCCAAATGGACATTTGTTGAAGTTTCTCTGGAGCCTCATATCAGATGGATTAGTTATGGTGCTTTTGTTATAGGATTTCCCAGATACTCTTGGAAAATGGAACAATAATTAGAGGATTGCAAAAAGTTTTTCAATGGGGATCAAGGAAACTCTTTGCTGTAAGAGAGCTGAAACTTTAGGCCTAGGGTCTTAAGTCCCTTTCTTCTCCTCAACTCATTCCAGCTCTGCCTGACGGTCCCCACCAGATGTACACAAAGACATCTAACTAGAACCATCTAATTAGAGACATGGCATGATCCAAGGCCTATTTGTGTGTGTGAAACACATGCTATCTTGTCTCTGACCCTGCAGAGAATGTTCCCCTGTACTGATCAAAGGATTAAAATCCCTTTATATTCACAAATGTACTCTGTGGGTAAGCTTCATCATTACCTCCTCCTCTTGGTCCTCCTCTTTTCTTAGTGTTTTCCTTTTCACACTTCTCTTTTTCTCTTCACCCACTTGTGACTCTGTCTTATTTTTCTGACATTCCTACTGCCTAATGCTGTCTCCTTGTTCTTCAAAGATCTCTTATCCCCCACCCCCACAAACATATCTCACATCTTCATATAACTCATTTTTTCCCCTTGGCCTTCCAGACTTTCCAAAAGGAATCATTCTCACAGCTGGGTGCCTGGCTGTTCTCTAATCTCCGGTTTTCCCTATGAACATCTAATACAGGAGACTGTTGTAACAATTTTGTTCTGTGTAATTTAGTCATACTGTATTTTCTTAGAGAAAAGGGCTCAAAACTCCATTATTATAGCTTGTTTCCTTTTTTTCCACTTCTTTGATTAAATCAAAATGCATTTTAGACCTTCTTTTCATTTTCTAATATTACAAACACAGAGGCAAAAAAATAAACTGCAGTTTCCTTCATCCAAAAAGATTTTAGAGCTGATAGCAGGAGAGATTCAGTCCAATTTAAGTTCTATAGAAAGTACAGTGTAGGCTTGTGGTGTTCTATAAATAACAGCCACATTTTCCAAAGCTGTCCATGGTTTATACAGAGGACCCCAATTAAACTCAAAACAGCTAAAAAAATAAACCTGTCAGAGAAAATGCATTTACAGTGTACCAGGGAGGTTAGACTATGGAATAAGTCAAACTCTAATTTCCTTAAAGTCATTAAGTTTCCATGTTTTGGTGAGATCAAGTCCTAAGTAATAAACTCATTTGATTTTACCCACTCATACAAACAAAATTTTTATTTTACAGGTGCTTGGTAGTAATTTTTTTAATTTATTAGTTATTTATTTCTTAATTTACATTCAAGTTAGCATATAGTGCAATAAAGATTTCAGGAGTAGATTCCAGTGATTCATCCCCTATGTATAACACCCAGTGCTCATCCCCACAAGTATTTTCTTTAAGGCCCCTTACCCATTTATCCCATCCCTTCACTCACAACCCCTTCAACAACACTTAGTCTGTTCCCTGTATTTGAGAGTCTCTTATGTACTGTCCCCCTCCTTGTTTTTATAATATTTTTTCTTCTCTTCCCTTATTTTATCTGTTTTGTATCTTAAATTCTTCATACTAGTGAAGTCATATAATATTTGTCTTTCTCTGACTAATTTCACCCATGAAAATACCCTCTAGTTCTATCCATATAGTTGCAAATGGCAAGATTTCATTCTTTTAGACTGCCGAGTAATACTCCCTTGTATGTATGTATATACCACATCTTCTTTATTCATTCATCTGTCGATAGACATTTGGGCTCTTTCCATACTTGGACTATTGTCAATAGCACTGCTATAAACAGTGGAGTGCATGTGCCCCTTCAAGAGAGCACACCTGTACTCCTTGGATAAATACCCAGTAGTGCAACTGCTGGGTTGTAGGGTAGTTCTATTTTTAATTTTTTGAGGAACTTTCATATTGTTTTCCAGAGTGGCTGCACCAGTTTGCATTCCCACCAGCTGTGCAAAAGAGAGCCTGTTTCTCTGCATCCTCGCCAGCATCTGTTGCTAGCTGAGTTATTAACGTCAGACATTCTGACAGGTGTCAGGTGGTGTCTCGTGGTTTTGATTTGTGTTTCCCGGATGAAGAGTGATGTTGAGCATTTTTTCATGTGTCTGTTAGCCACCTGGATGTCTTCTTTGGAGAAGTGTCTATTCATATCTTTTGCCCATTTTATTCACTGGATTATTTGTTTTTGTGTGTGTTGAGTTTGATAAGTTCTTTATCAGATACTAACCCTTTATCTGATATGTCTTTTGCAAATATCTTCTCCCATTCCATCAGTTGCCTTTTAGTTTTGCTGATTGTTTCCTTCGATGTGCAGAAGCTTTTTATTTTGATGAGGTCCCAATAGCTCATTTTTGCTTTTGTTTCCCTGCCTCCAGAGACGTGATGAGTAAGAAGCTGCTGCAGCCAAAGTCAAAGACGTTTTTACCTGCTTTATTCTCTAGGATTTTGGTGACTTCCTGTCTTACATTTAGGTCTTTCTTCCATTTTGAGTTTATTTTTGTGTATAGTGTAAGAAAGTGGTCCAGGTTCATTTTTCTGCATGTCACTGTCCAGTTTTCCCAGCACCATTTGTGGAAGAGACTGTCTTTATTCCATTGGATATTCTTTTCTGTTTTGTCAAAGATTAGTTGGCCATACGTTTGTGGGTTCATTTCTGGGTTCTCTATTCTGTTCCATTGAACTGTCTGTTTTTGTGTCAATACTGTACTGTCTGGATGATTAGAGCTTTGTAATATATCTTGAAGTCCGGGATTGTGATGCCTCCAGCTTTGGTTTTCTTTTTCAAGATTGCTTTGGTATTTGGGGTCTTTTCTGGTTCCATACAAATTTTAAAATTGTTTGTTCTAGCTCTGGACTTGGTAGTAATTTTTTGATGAGAGCATACATTTAGAACAATCACTATAAATAAAATCTCATCACCCAAACCCTGAAAGTAAAAATCTACCCTATTACCTCTTCTTTGATAATTAATACATGAACCTCAACTCCCTATGTAAATCTTTGTTTCTGGGTCTCAAAATATTATATTAGGACTCAGGTAAAAAACAGTGTGCTAAATTTCCAACTCCCAGTACCCTGGTATGTCTAGGTTAGACTTTGGGGAAGAATGTGGGAGACGACAGCAATGTACACAGAGTGACTTTTGACTTTCAGAAGCAAGTTTATATTCTGATTTACTGAAAGTAGGTGGGCACAAATAATGGAGAAGAAATGTGGTAGCAGAAGCTGGCTGACTTCCCAATGAAATCCAGCAAAGGCCAACATTAGCCTTAGTAGACTGGGGTGTTCCTATTTACAGAAATGCCCTGATTTGACATATCGATTCCCAAATTAGTAACCAGTCTTTTGACAACTTTCTCTAGTTCTGGTATAAGGAGTTAAAAAAATTCTTTTGCCTCTCAGCAGAGACCGAGTAAGAAAATTCTGTCTTTTAATTAACAGGACAAGTTCTCTGAATGATGTTCTGTATAACAGAGTACTTGAATCATTCTTTAACTTCTGAGTATGAATCTTAACTAACATTAGGCATTTACACAAGAACTTTATCCTTCCTTCGAAACACAATCGCCTCCACTTCCATTTGCTTTCCTGACTTTATCACCCAAGAATACTGGCAATAAAGAGCTGGAAGTATTAAAATTGAATGGTTTTGTTCCCTAGCATAATGCCACACAGGCTACATCCACTTGCATACCATCTTTTAAACCAACACTGTTCTTTCAGGAAAGGATGCTGACAACCTTCTAAATCTGGTGTTGGATTTGTTTTAAGAGCAGATTTTCCAAAATGACCTCAGAGATGAGGTTGCCAATCCTTCCTACCCATTATTAGTATTTGTGTTCAGAGTCCTGAAAAAAATTTGCCCATTTTGCCAATTAGTTCACACTCATTTGGACACATATCAGACAGGGAGAAAGATGTCTTCTAGTCCACTACATGTGAAGGACCAAAATGCAGTGAAATGCAATAAATTCAAGTTGTGAATATTTTGGAACTTGCTGTGCAAATTATTCCTTAGTATTCATCACAGCAGTTTTCCCCAAAATATTTATTTAGCAAATAGCACAGTGACACCTGGCCCTCTATGTTCATTTACATCATTTTATTAATTTGTTTCATCTAACTGTGCTTATCCCTTTATTTTGGTTCTACTAGACTACTGAGTTTTTCCTGCATTTTATCTAGCTTCCAGACAGTCAGCATTAATCCTTTATCCATTCAATCACCTTATTAGGTTCTGGGATGATATCTCTGCCTTCAACTTCCTTTTGAAACACTTATTACTTTTCTCACTGTTTAAAATTGTGAAAGATTCCTGATAGGCACATTTAGCCTGAGGTAGGTGAATACAGTTCAGTAAAATAAAACAACAGGGTGTAATGGTTCTTTGAAAAAAAAAAGTCCTTTGAAATGAGCTCTCCTAGGAATCTATTAATCCCTCATTCATATCTTTGGAATATTCTATATACAACATAGTGCACTACTGATATAATCTCTGGACTGTTTCATTCTTTAATGAATAAAAACTAAAACTAAAGTTTATTTATTTTTGAGAGAGAGAGAGAGCATGAATGTTTGTGCACAAACAGGGGAGGGGCAGAGAGAGAGGGGGAGAAAGAGAATCCCAAGCAGGCTCCATGTAGACAGCACAGAGTTAATGTGGGGACTCGATCTCACAAACCATGAAATCATGACCTGAGTCAAAATCAAGAATGGGACACTTAACCAACTGAGTCACCGAGGTGCCCCCCAAAAACTAAAACTAAAGAAGGAGAGAGATTATCCTACAGAGGTGATATTTGAGAGCATAGCTAACATCTTAATTTCTAGGCACTGACAAGTTGCCTTGTATATGGGGCAAGTGGTTTTTGTACTTGCCCTGTATATGGGGCAAGTGGTTTTTAACTCATTCATTTATTCATAATGTTACTGAGTCCCAATCTGAGCCAGGTACTGTACTAGGTACTGAGGGACACAATTCTTTAAGATGACCCTTCACTCAGGTACTGTCTGTGGCTAGTGCACAGAGAGACAAGAAAATAATTATAATACCACATGTTGTTAAAAGTTAAGAACAAGCTAAGGACAATGTGCCAGTTTAGAGGTTGAGAAAAGGCCTCCTCAGGACAGAAGAAGTATTAGTAAGGCAGGTAAGAAAGGAAGAATGGTATTCCAGGCAAAGGGAACAGTATTTGCAAAGGCATAGATGCTAAAGGATAAATTGTATGTATGGGAATAAAGGAAGGTCTCCATCCTCCAGGATGCTTAGAATTGCAATTGGTGTCCTTGCCTCAAGTTTCTCAAATAATTTACTTATAATATGGACCAGTGTTAAAATTATGTGTAACAAACTAGCATACAAACTAGTATCAAACAGGCTTTCGACTGTCGGCATATACGGATCACTTTAAGCTTTATATACTTGACTACTCTCAAGCGGTACTTGTTTGTAGATGCATTTGATAGGAATAGACAAGAAGGTTATTTATCTGATAAACCAGGTTCTAATTATTAGCTCAGGGGAGAAAACATAACATTATTTAGAAAAATTATTCACATAAGACAATTGTCTCATATCAGTGGTTCTCAAACTTAAATGTATACCAGAATTCCCTGGAGGCCTTGTTAAACTACAGACTGCCAGGACCCAACCCCAGAGTTTTGTTTCATAAGGTCTGGGTAGGAACTGAAAATTTTCATTTCTAACAAGTTCCCAGGTGATGCAGGCACTTGCAGCCCAAAACTACACTTAGAGAAACACTGGTCTATGGACTTCTTTGAAGACAGACACTTGCTGTCATAGGACTGAAAATATCAAATCACATGAACTGTGTGTTAACCATAAATCAGAGTTTAAAACTCTCAAAATAACAGATTGCACCCAAGACGTTTTCCAACTGAAGCCTAGAGACTTTAAATCTCATTCATTCCCCAGGCCCCCACCTCCTTAGCTTTGTCCTCTGGGCTTCAGAAAGCAATGTGATTTAAATAATTTATTCCCATACTAAAAGCCTTGTTAAAAACAAGGCCTCTCTCTCCTGCACTCTGGTGCTTTCTGAAATATTCTGTTATGTAAGGAACAAATTACTCCCAAATTTAAGCAGATGTCAACGGCTATTACCCTTGTGAAAGCTGCTTGTAAAAGTGTGGAGAGTGATCTTTAATGTTTTCTCTTTCTGGTAAAGGGGAAATCAAGCAAAATAAATGTCAGTATCTGAGGGTCCAGATACTTGCAGTTGAATTTAAATAATAAAATAAAATGTCGATATTTTCAGAGAACATTTGTCTTAAAAAAAAAAGGCTTTCTTCACTTCCCAAAACATATATGGCATTTTGGGTAAATGAGCTTGTGTTAATATATCCACTGAGCATATTCACAGAAACCTTCAAGCAAAACCAAGATTCAGAGTAGCCCAGGTTTTTTAAATGACAAAATGGCTGTCGTTAAACCAAACAGGCTGTGAAGCTTCATTTTCACCCAGAAGAGTCTGTTCCCCACTTGCCTTGTTATGAAACCCTGCTGGCCAAGGAAGCCTGTGGTACAGTGACTCTGCAGTTATTTTAAGTATCCGTGTGGGAGGAATGGGGGATGGGTTGGACACAAGGTTGATAAATTTCCTTACCCATCTCTGGAGGAGAGGAACTCTGGGACCAAGGGTGTCTTATTTACCATGAAAAAGTGTAATTGATTAGATTTGGACTAGGGCAAGGTGGAGGCAGGAGAAAAAGGGGAAAGAGAACACTAAATTGAAAGTATTTATTTCCATATGTCCATAATTTTTGAAGCAAAACCACACAGTAAAACAATAGAATATTTAAAAAAAACATTTTAATGAACATATCACCATTTGTTCATCTTTTTCTGTTTCAATGCTCTTGATAAATTGAGCTGAAATATCTGTATAGCTCTTATCATCTGTGCACAATTGGGGCTGTCAGAGGCATGATCAAGAGCAACCTAAGCCAAGCCAAGTTAGAAGCAACAGATTTCAAGTTGGGAAACATTTCCTTTTTACCTAGAAAACACTTACAGACACTATCTGTGGATCATTTGGGGAGGTGATTTCTCCTAGGAAACTTGCTCACCACACAAGAACTTCCCTTAGTGGACATCTCTCTTCATCTCCAGAACCCTCATACCAGGTCAGGAGCCTTGAGCCTTGAGTTTTTCTCCAAGCATCTCCCAGAATATCAGATTGGAAAGGGCAGGAAGAAACAAAACCAAGTGAAACATCCACTTTCTCAAATGTCAGCGCCCTGACACTGGAATCACATAATTTAAATGTAGCCTCATAAATTTCAGACCCAAGCCATAATACTTAAAGAATACCATAATACTGTAAATGCCATAATACTTAAAGACAATATCTTGGATAACAAAGAAGACATTTGTCAAATGCATAACATCAAAAATAAATGAAACATATACAGATTAGTGTGAGTGTCCATGTTATAGAGTTTGAGAGAAGCTAGCTCCAAATAATGATTTCTGTTTTTTAATATACTGCAAGTTATTCATAACTAATGGCTTTGTATAATAAATTCTATTGCTATGAAACCATAATAACTGTTGTATTTCATAAATTCTAAGGTGCAGTATTTTACACATTTTCATATCTAACAAATCAGGATGCATCATCTTACAGCGAATAGTATATCATGATTTCATTGGCATTTAAAAAATTTAGCAGTTCATAAAACAACAATGCAACTTATATTTAATGGTGTCTTTGCTTTGGTGATATGTGTAATTACCTGTGACAGGGAAAAACTTTAGCATGAAGTATTTCAACTACCAAATCATATTTTGAGTGACTTCCTATGTACAAGGCATTGAGTTTAGATTATGAGAAGGCAAAATTACATAGAACGCATGTCTGATTTCAGAGTTAACAATATACTAAGGGAAAGTCACAAACAACTAAATAAGTGCAAAATTTAGTGCTATGGGAGCACAAAGGAAGGAGAAAGTCATTCTAATTAAGGGATCAGAGAAGGCCCACGGAGGAGGTGATTTTTGATAAGAGTCTTGAAGGAAGGGAAGGCTTCCATCACGCACATTTGATTCAGGTGAATACAGATGCAGAAGGTTGAAGAAGTAGGATCTAGCCCAGAGAAGAGGAGAAGAAAATCTGTACACTATGGAAATTGCTCAAAAAATATCAGACAGTTTGTGGTATCGACTGAGTAAGGAAACCAACTGGCCAGCCCAGTTTGGGCAGGGGTGATAGTAGAATTCAGATTGTTTGGGGCATGTAAGTTTGAGGTATTTATAGGATACTGTAGAGTGGAAAAAATGAATGGGCAAAAATGGAAAAATGAATGTAAGGAGTGGAATAAAGGAGTCAAAACAAAACAATCGAATAGTGTTCACCTAGAATGAGATAAAAGGAATTTCGAGAGTAATTATTCATTAGGATTACATAACTTTTGCAAACATACTTAGGAGTTTTGAAAAGGTGAGTAAATGAATAAGGGAGTTTACCCAGAGCTGGAGATTGCCCAGGCTGGTTGGATGATCGAGAGAGTAGAGAACTTTGGGGTGCTATTGATATCACATACAGATGTACATTTGAAATCTAAGCAAGACAATTTACTTTGACATAAAATTTAGTATATTAAAATTTACATGAGCATCTATGCCGTATTTGACACACAAAATATGTGAAATCCATACTATCATGTTGAAACCAAAACTATTCAATGACAGGTAATGATAACTCACAGAAAGAAGCTGTGGTTTTAAACCAAGAAATAATTAGAAGTGATTAGACTAGTGGCCAGAGGTCTAAATAATTAATTTGGTAATTCATCTTTCCTGTTTTCAGACAGGCCGCACATCAGGTACTAGCCAAAACATACAAATTTAGATATAGATTAAAAATCAGCCGAATAAATACAGAATTCTAATTCCATCAATTATGCCTTTTCTAATTCAACAGAGAAAGGAAGTTTCTCAAACACTGGTCAAGTTGATACATTTGTTCCCTTCTCCTAATTCGGATCTCTAAAGGCACAAACTTCCCAATTATTTCTCAAACTTAATTCTAGTCACAAACCACTTCATAATAAATGTTATTTGTGACAATGTTTTATTTTATTTTTTTAAGTAAACTCTATGCCCAATGTGGGGCCTGAACTCAAGACCCCAAGATTAAGAGTTGCATGCTGTACTGAATGAGCCAGGCAGGCGCCCCTATTTGTGACATTTTAAAGAAATGTTTCTCCAGACAACTGTGGTCTTGAGCTTGGTACTTTATGTTCTTTGAAATGTTCTCTTTTGACTTCCAGGGAAAGTGGTGGAGTAGGAGGACCCTAACCTCACTTCTTGGCATGGGTACAACTAGGTAACACTCACATCAGTGTAAATACCCCAGAAAACGACCCAAAGACTGGCAGAATAAATCCTCCACAGCTGTATGTTGAGAAAAGGCCCCTCAAAGTGGGTAGGCAGGATGGGGTTGTGGTTGAGAGCCAAACAGACCTGTAGGGTGGTCTGTCAGAAGGAGGGACACTGCAGTTGTGGAAAGGGTTAGAGAAACAGATTATCACACTGGGGCGCCCACATGGGAAGGAAAGACACTTCCCCGTAACGTTTGGATTCGAAAACCAGAGAGGTCAAATTTCATAAGTTCTTATAAGCAGCAGACTTAAAACCTGGAACTTTTCAAATCAGTGGGCTCAGCTGTATGAGAGCCAGAAGGGTGAGAGGACACTGAGTCCCTGCCCATAAAGAGCACAACAAACAGCCCACAGAGATACAGTATAGAAACAGCAGTTTGAAAACTGCCTGGGGTATATGGCGGGGGGCAGGGGGGAAACATGTTTGTTTACTAATCGCAGAGTGTGCTTAAGAGGCAGGGATGAGATCCATTTTCTTTTACATCAACTCAATGTATGTCCTGTCTGTAAGGTTCTCCACTTGGGCAGGGCCTCTTTTATGCCTACCTTCCCCTTGAGGTCCCTGGGTCCTGATTCACTGCTTGGATACATCAGCTAAGGTTTGTTCCTGAGGAGGCCAATGACCCAAGATTTTTTTTCTGAAGAAAATGATTGAGTCTGTCGCCTGAGAAAGGGAGGTTATTGAGAGTCAAGTATGTGTGGGACCCTTATATTTGGTATTACAAGTTTCACAGCCCATATTCTAGCAATATTTTGCCCTCTCCACCCCAACCTTGAAGTTTCTAAGACTTTCTTCTACCTCGGCCTCTGGCAGTTGTATTTATGCTCTTAGTGTCCTAGTATCTGTGAAGAGGAGGTGGACCCAGGTTTTGTGGAGCCCTGAAACTTAGATACTTTAGGGACCCTCTTTAAGAAAAGGGTTAAAAAACCACAAATACAAAATTAGGCACATGGTCTAAGAAAAGACCTGTGCAATAGAGGGGCCCTGAAGTTTAAGTTCTTTTTGGTGTATCTTTTAAGCTTATACAACTGGGACGATGGTACTACAGAAAGAATAACAGAAAGAGTGTTAAATTTGGAGTTAGATTTTGAGCCCTTTATCTATTATTTGCCAGCCTAGAACACCTCCATGGTCAGAGAAGCTAGGGGAAATGGAGGACCGCAGCAACCTAGGAGCATAGGGACTCAGGTATCTCCACAAGAACACCATCTTGAGAAGGTTTATTTCAAAATATACTGTGACAATTGATGTGAAGGGACTTAATAAACTGAAGAGTGCTAATAAAAATATGAATTGTGATTTTATTATACTCTAAGAAGTCTGCTTCCAGAGAAATCTCCCTTTTTTTAATGTTTTTTATTTTCGAGAGAGAGACAGAGTGTGAGCAGGAGAGGGGCAGAGAGAGAGAGAGACAGAATTTGAAGTAGGCTCCGGACTCCGAGCGGTCAGCGCAGAGCCTGAGGCGGGGCTCGAACCCACGGACCGCGAGATCATGACCTGAGCTGAAGTCGGACGCTCAGCCAACTGAGCCACCCAGGCGCCCCAGAAGTCTCTCTTTCTAGCTAGACAATATCTCAGAGAAAATAGTGGTAGAAGTCGTGAGCATTGTCCTACCCTCATGGCTAGACCATGATGAGAGTCAGTCACCACTCCTACTTTTTTTTTCTTGACTTGCATCCAGAATGATCTCTATACCAACCAAATTTTAATTAAAAGGAAGTGGAATAGCAAGATATAATTTTTCACCTATAAAATTAGCATATAGGTGGGAGTTTTACAGCTTTCCTGGAAAGCAATTTGAGAAACTGTTAAGAACTTAAAAGATGAACACGGATACCTATTTTAAGGAAATAATTAGGCCAATGAATATTTTGACAGGGTTATTTATCATTCTGAATAATTAGAAACCTAAATGTACAATGTCCAATATTAGGTGAACAAATAAATTATAGTATACTAAAATAATTATAGTGTATTCAGATAATGGGCTAATGTTCACTTAAATAATGCTTTAAAATATTCTTTTAAATGAATAAGTTTATACCATAAGGTTATAAAAAATAATGCTCAGAGAAAAATCTCAAGGTTGAAAGAAAATAGGGTAAAAGGTTAACACTGGTTATCTGTAGGTATTGGTTTTTGAGTAATTGTTAGTTCCTTTTTTATTCTTTTATGTATTTTCCAACCTTTCCACAATAGACACATGTCATTATTATAATAAGGAAAAAATTAATTTAAAAACATGAAAAAACTTGACTGAAAATGGAGATGCCTATTGCTCATAAGAAGCTTGGTTTCATATGGACTTCATTACCTGTATCAGTTAACAAGATTATGACTTTGCTGGTAAGTGCCTGAGATGGGGATTACTAGAATTTTAAAAAGGCCTCTGTCTGAGGGCAGTAGACAGGAACAGCTTAGTTTTATAACATGGTAAAAGAACAGGCAAATGTAGCCTGATTCTACCAGCCCGTCTGCCTTTGAAATCGTGTGTGATTTGTAAAACTGCTCATGCTTGGTTGACAGATCAAGGGGCACCCTGCAGATCCTCACACGGCAAGAAGTTAGATGGTAATTTCAGGCCACAACAGATGGGAACTGAAAGCACAGAAGGTCACTCAAAATATTAGTTGCTTTATCTCTGTAGAGCTATATAGAAAGGGAAGAAGTTACAGACCTGCATAAGATAGTGTATTTGGTTCATTCCAGAATGCTCCTATCAGTAAGTTCAAAGGGCATAACACCAAGGCAGATGTTCAATTAAGGGACTCACAAAAGACCACTGGGACCAAGCACAGAGAATTACAGCCTGGTCAAAAGTTATAGAAAAAAACATTCAATTGAGGGTTTTCATATAAATATAACATCAGAAAAAGCTCTACAAACACAAAATGTATGTTGGAAAAAGCATGTTACATTGTTGTTCTACTTAGCAATTCAGAGCCTTAAATAATTCAGGATAAGATTTAAATGAAAAACATTTAAAAATTGGTACATAGTACTCAAAGTGCTTAAATTTGCTACCGAAAATTTCTTTAGAGATGAATTTTCCTTTTTAGGACTAAGATGGTGCCAGATTTTATAGGCAACAAGAAAGAGTGTTTCAGTCGTGGAGTTAATGTATGAAAAATGTTCCTCAGATCTTAATAAGATGATTGAGTCTATGAATAGGATACTTTTAAATGAGTAAAAAATGATGAAATCATAAGATGTGAATTAAATTTAGAATACATGAAGCCAACTGGGCTTTGAGGATCATGGCTCATATTTTCCCCCCTGCCTTTAGCTGAATTTAATGAAGACCTTTGAAATTTTCATACCTCTATCATTGAAAAGGCCTCTCAAAAAATCCTTCATTATAGAAAGGTTACACCAACATAGTCATATAATTAGATTAACAACTGACAAATAGAATTGAGAGAAAAGAGAAGTAAAAAATAATTTAAAAGTTTGTAGATCCTTCTTTTTAATTTAGGATAAATTTGAAAAAGTTATTAAAGAAAGATAGGTAAGGGTTTTATAAATAAAAATGCTTACTTATTATATTTTTTTAAACTTAACATCTGATGTCTTGACATTTGCTATTTGATCTTCTAAATGGACTTTTCTTTTTTTTAATATAATTTATTGATAAGCTAGCTAACAGACAGTGTATACAGTGCACTCTTGGCTTCTGGAGTAAATTCCCATGATACATTGCTTATATACAACACCCAGTGCTCATCCCAACAAATGCCCTCCTCAATGCCCATTACCCATTTCTAAATGGACTTTTATTAAGCCTTAATGTGATATATATAGAAAATCTGGACTGTGGATATATTTTTAGGACTATACTCCACAAATTTGAAAGTCGGAACTTATAAACTATACAGATCGTTTCCTTGAATAAAGTAATTGTAAAACATTTTTAGACTTGGCCTTGGCTTTTTTGACCACTCAGCATTTGAAGTGCCATTTGTTTTGAGTGTGACACAAATGCAGAAGCTGGACTACATACCTATGCTGTGAAGTTGAGTAAAGAGATGGAGAATTTCTAAATAAATTCCTTCCTTCAAAGTGTCTGTTTAATGTAATAAATGTTTGTTTGGGTGCCTACTATGTGCCAAACACTGGAAGACGATGATGAATAACACAGAGTCTACTCAAGTTGTTCACAGATCATGTTGGCTTGCCTCACCCCCAAACCAGATATACAAGCAAAATGATAGTCTCCTTTGCTAATCATTGCTTTACTTAATTCTCACCTTAATATGCTTCATGACTCAAACCGATGGCCACAGATGATCAGAACACAGATAAACACATGGCCCAGGGTGGGCCAACCAGTCAAATTTTATTCTAAGCATGGGAATTAAGACTCTCAATTAGGGATGGTGGGCACTTGAACAGAAAGAACATGTAAAATTAGAACTAGAGTCAGTATCTTGGTAATTAAGCCTCTAGAATCAAGCCCAAAATTACTGACCTGACATTGCTTCCAAACAAGACATCCTGACTTCTCTAATCATGCTACTCCCATTAACAGCTATGCCCATTTATATCTATGGGGTTTTACTCATTTTTTTCTCCCATCACCTTTTTCTTTCCAAGTAAATCAAAAGTTTTCCATCTTTAAAGAACAACTTCAAGCCCTACTTTTTGACCATTCTGGACAAATTTTTCTCAAAAACTCCAGTAGTAGTGGTAATCATATTTACAGTAACAATGGCAATAATAGCCAGCCTTTATAGAGCATATACGATGTTGAGGCACTGTCTTAAGCTCTTTACACATATTACTTAATTGATGCATTTATTTACTTATTTTACTTATTTATTTTAAGACAGAGAGACCATTGTGGCAGGGCACAGAGAGAGAGAGAGAGAGAGAGAGAGAGAGAGAGATCATCCCAAGCAGGCTCCACATTGCCAGCACAGAGCCTGATGCGGGGCTCAAATGCACAAAACATGAAATCATGACCTGAGCTGAAATGAAGAGTCAGATGCTTAACTGACTGAGCCACCCAGACACTCTTATTACTTAATTTATAATAACCTTGTACAGCTAGTACAATTATTATCACCATATTATTGATGAGGAAACTGAGGCAGAGAAAGTGAAGTAATTGGCCCACTAAAAGATGAGGCAGTACCTAAATGCCACACATTAGATTTCATATATTGTCTCTTTATATACTATCTCCTTTAATCTTTACATGTAACTCTAGTAAATAGGTTTTACTATCTCCATGTTGAAGATGAGAAAACTAAAGCTCATAGAAGTAAAGGACATTATTCAAGGTTGCACTGAGAGTCGGCAGCAATTCAAAATTAAAACCTAGATTGCATACCTACAGTTCCTTGATTCCTAAGCACTAGCCTACTTGTAAGATTCTGAGGATCAGAGACACATGTTAGCCTTTTGGGCATAGTGCCAACAAAAGAATTCAATAAACAGAAACTAAGATTCTCTAAATTTTTTTGTCTAATAAGGGACCTAAAAAGAAATACTAGATAAAGTTAGCCAAAACAATAACTGATTTGTTTGCTTATGATGAAAATGAAAATTATACCTTCCTCTGAAACCATAAAGCTCCTAAAAGTTAATTAGCTTTGTGTTAATATTTTGATGCATCTCTGCACTTGTTAATCTAACTGCAAATTATTATTACATCAGCCATTCTGTCTGTGGCAAAATGAGGAAGGATAGCACAACCCCCAAGGTTGCTTATCCTTGAAAGATTTTTCAGCTTGATATTTTGCCTTTTGTTTCTTGGCTTATTTCAGCCAGGATAGAAAGAGAGGAATGATTATTGTGTGGGTGTTTTTGCCTCATTTCCTTGCAGTAGAATCATATTTCATCCACCTATTGAGGGTTGAGAAACCTCAGCTTAGAAAAGGAGGTAAACACAACCCATTTTCAATAGAAAGAAAACAGATCAAGTTATATCTGACATTGAAAGGGCCCAAGGGAGTCTAGTCTCCACCAATTAGAACAAAATAGAGTCTAGTTCTTTCTGCAGCTATTCTAAAGAAAGGTTTTGGGGTGAAGTTTTCTGAACCTTCTGTTCTGTTGATGAATGATGGGAAGCCATTGTTGATATCAAGGGATTAGTGGAAATGGAAATGAAGCACTGAGTCTCAAGTTTGAAGGGAACTTGGCAGTCATTTGGGTTTAAATATCTTCCACAACTGGTCATTGCCTATACTTAAAATCATTCCAGAGAATGTTTGGATTCCAGAGTTGGTTCATTTCATCTTTGGGTGGCTCGTGTCATATTGGAGTGAAAAATTTTCTCCTCTCCAGTCTCTCCATAGTAATAAAATATTACTCTAAGGTTTACATAACTATATTTTATCATTATATTTATTATTGTTTTATACTTATGTAAAATAATATCACAGTTGTATCTACTAACAAGATATCTGACAAGTACTTCCCACACATAGAAAATACTATGTTCATGGAGCCATGATGAGTAGAGTTCAGAAACATTAGTTATTTTATTATTATTGAGCACTTAGGGGATTTTTGAGGCACAACACCAAGCACATTATACATACTCATGAAATCCTCACAATGATATTATGAAGTAGATGTCATAATCTCTGTAATGCAGATGAGAAAACCAAGACTCAGAAATTCAGTCTTTCTCAGTCATATAGCTAAATAGTCGAGCCAGATTTTTTTAGATCCTAAGTTGGTGCTCAGAAAAAAACACAGTAGTCTGTACCACCTCCCAAATCAAGATATTAGCTCTATACAAACTCTATGTAAACTCTTCTGTTGATTGGAGTTATGTCTATCCACAAAGCTTTACATAGTATTGAACAGATTAATAGCATGTGTATTAAATGCTTGTGTATATATGTCTCATGGTAGCCAAGTACTTAGATAAAATAAAAACCTCACATCACAAAAGCAGATATTTTGCCAATGTTGCTAGAAATCACTAGGGAGGTGTCCTCAGTTCATGCCACATTGGTGGACAAGAATATGTCAGTATTGTATGTCAACTACACATCAATTTAAAAAATAGAAAGTCACAACTTTTATGGCTGTGCTGACCATCTTTTGTTTCAGCTCAAGTATACCCCGAATCACTCTTTTCTACTTTCTCTGTGCTAAGGGGCAGAGAAACATTGATTTGACATGAAGTCAGCCCAATATATCCACCCAGAGTGGCATGTATCCTCAGCCTTACAAACAGAGAATAATATCTAAAGGTAAAAGATAAATATTGCATACAAATTCTAGCACACAAATATACTGTAATTTTTTTGCTAGATTTTGAAACTCTATTAAATATGTAGTGGTTCATTTTGATGTTGCTTCAGGTATTATTCCAGCCACTATTATCATAACCTGGTCTCTACAGGAATCGTGTATTAGTTTCCAATTCCACAAACCTCTAACCTCTGTCTTAAGTCAGTTTTTTAAAATGTGATTACTTATTGTTTTACTGTATTGGACCTCATCTGTAAAGCTTGTTTAATTGTCTGCTGTGATTGTTTGCTTGCAAATACATGTAGCCTACTGAAAAACTTGCAAATTAAGGCAACTTCTTGGCAACAAAATTATTCTCCAAGGATCCTGCACATGCAAAAAGGAAAATTCCACCAATAATATCTTTAGAGCTAAGGATTGAGCACAGTATCCAACAGTAAGATCCATCACCATTGTCTAGACACATCTCACTTTCATGACGAATTCTGGATTAGAAAGTTGCTCCTGAGGGGTGCCTGGGTCGCTCAGTTGTTTAAGCATCCAACTCCTGATTTCAGCTCAGGTCATGATCTGACGGTTCATGAGATTGAGCCCCATGTGGGGCTCTGTGCTGACAGTGCTTGCTCTCTCTCTGTCTCTCTCAAAATAAATAAATAAACATGAAAAGAAAAAGGAAAGTTGCTCTTGAACGACTTCGCACCTATGATAATGGCTATACTAGAAACAATAGAAAATAATGAGTGTGGGAGAGGATGTGGAGAAACTGGAACCCTTGTACTTTTCTGGTGGAAATATAAAATGGTGCAGATGATATGAAAAACAGTTTGGTAGTTCTTCAAAAAGCTAAACATAGAATTCCCATAGGACCCAGCAATTCCACTCCTGTGTATATACTCAAAGGAATTGAAAGCGGGGTCTAAAAAAGATACTTATACACTAATGTTCACTGCAGCATTATCAACAATAGTCAAGAGGTGGAAACAACCAAATATTCATCAACAGATCAATAAAAAAAATGTAGTGTATCCATATAATGAAGTATTATTCAGCCTTAAAAAATGAAGTATTAACACATGTTACAGCATGGATGAACTTCAAAAACATTATGTTAAGTGAAACAAACCAGAAAGAAAAGGATAAATATTGCATGACTTCACTTATATGAGGTATCTAGAAGAGGCAAATTCATAGAGGCAGAAAGTAGATTAAGATTAACAGGAGCTGGGGAAAGGGGAAAATAGGGAGTTACTGCTTAATAATTTCAAAGTTTCTGTTTGGAGTGATAAAAAACTTTTGGAAATAGTGGCAAAGGTTGCACAACACTGTAAATATAATTAATACTATTCAATTATACATTTAGAAATGGTTAAAATTTATGTTATATATATGTTACATATACATTTATCGACAGTTTAAAATATGTAATATACCAAAAACCATTGAATGGGTGAATTATATGTTATGTGAATTATATCTCAATAAAGCTGTTAAAAAAAAGAAAAAAATGCTACTGAATTAGCAATGGTAACTGTGATGATGATGATGAAGATGATAATTCTAATAAAAACAATAACTACCATTTGGCAAGCATCACGCAAGAGCTTTACAGGACTCTACCTCATAATCGTTCCTTAAGTTAAATATAACAATATTGTCTCACTTTTCACATGAGGTGTAGGGAGCTCAGGTAGCTCATACAACTTGCTGAGGGTCAGGAGTTGATAGTGGTGATGCTGGGATTTAAATTCAAGACTGTCTGAATCAAAAATTCCTTCTCAAACTGCCTCATCAGACCCATATACCTTGAAATTTGGAGTATTTGGTAAAATATGTTCCTTTAACTACATTTTTGGGAGGGATAAAAAAGGAGTCCCACTCTTTCACTCTAATAAAAGGAAGGCTAATGCCTTCATGTGGGCATTTCAAGCTCCAGAATGATGCTGATCTTGAGCCACATACATTTCTATGAGACAAAATTTGAGTTGGGATGAAAGATATGGGGATGAATACAGGTATGGAGGCCTAATAGGGACTAATTAGGGAGGAAGAATGTTTTTGAAGTTAGGAACTTGGGTTCTGCTGACAAAGAGACTTGGATTTCAATCATGTGTCTGCCACCTTCTAGCTGTGTAGTTTTGTGCAAGTTACTAAACCTCTTTGAGACTCAGTTATCTCATCTATAAGATGAAACTAATAACTTTACTTCTTTAGTAGGACGTGAGGATTAAGGACAATAATTCCTATAAAGCATTTGGAACAGCAACCGGCAGAAAATTAACACCCAATACATGGCACCTCTTAACATTACAATAGAGGATGGGATGGGAACTTTGGTAAAATGAAGAGGCAGAAACTGTTAGTGAAGTAAGACACAGAAAACAGAAGATGGGATAAAGTCAATATTAAAAGAAAAAAAAACAGGTGTGTTTTTCTTGTAAGTGTTTTGCTCTAAAGAACAGATTTCTCCAGAGATATGCAGGACTAGAAGAATGGTGGGAGGGCAGGCAGGTGGAGAACCTGAGGAGACATGGGGGAGGAGAAAAGGGGCAGAAGCCATAGATGTAAGGGTAACATTGTGTGGACACTTAGGACTTTAGAATAACAGTACAAAATCGTTTTACTCCAGCCTTTACACAATGTGTACAGTGTACATTGAAGGTAATTTTATAACTTTATCTCCCCACTCCAATTTTTTATTTTTAGCAATGAGCTGTAAGTGCATGCCATCCCAAACATTAGAGACATAGCTAAGAGATATCTGAAGGGTTGCAGATATTATTATCATTAATAGTAGAGGGTGCCCAGATTCCAAAAATGATTTAATACTGATTTAGGCCCTCCTCAAGTGGTTCCCATGTCTCCTAGTAATCTAGGGATGAAATGAAGGGGTTTAGTAAGGACACTGGCAAACCCTATCCTTCCTCACTTTTTAAAATTACAAATATAACATTTATATATGGGAATAAAAATTTAAACCATACAAAGGTAAATAAAAAGAAATCTTATAATCTTTCCCCTTCCTACCTTTGTGCCACTCCCAATCATAATTTCCAATTATGTTATGGATTTTGTTATGTTTTTATGTTAACCTTTATGTTGTTTACTTCCTTACTATAAATCAGTGGTTCTCAAATTGCTGTATACATAAAAACTACCTGAAAAGCTTGCTGCCTGCTTAAAAATATTACTGGGCCTCACACTCAAAAGTTCTGGAATATAGCCAAGGAATCTGAATTTATCAAAGCTACACACAGTGGATTTGATTCAGGTAGTTTATGCGATAAACTGTGAAAGAAAGTAAAAATATGATTAAAAGGAAAAGACTGAGAAGATTGAACCATGCAAAATTCCTGGAAATAAGACAGGTACGAGGGGATGAACTTACGGAAAAAAATATAATATTCCCAAGAAATTTCTTTGTCTTTCTCCTTTATGTTACAGAAGATTTATTATTTTATTCCAGTCTTTTTATTCATTTTATAATTTTGGCAATAATATTATGACACTCTATATCTCTCTTATTTGTACTCTGATTACCCTTTTCTTCTAGCAAGTGAATTTTATATTGTATACAGAACCTCTTCTCAAATGTCTCTGAGATAACTCATTAGAATTTTTAAAAATTTCTCTTCTCTGAACTATTTGATTCTACTATAAATGTATTTGTTCTGTTTATTCATTTTTGTGCTGTTGGCTTTTTCCAAATGTAGGATAATCTTTGGTGTCCTTTAATTGTCCTCAAAAGCCACTTCTTTCTTTTTTTAAATTCATGTTAGCTAACATATAGTGTAGTATTGGTTTCAGGAGTAGAATTTAGTGATTCATTACTTACATATAACTTAACCCAGTGCTTGTCCCAGCAAGTGACCTGAATACCCATAACCCACTTAGCCCATCCCCTCACCCAACTCCCCTCCATAAACTCTCATTTTGTTCTCTATGTTTAATAGTCTCTTATGGTTTGCCTCTCTCTATGTTTTTACCTTATTTTATTTTTCTTTCCTTTCCCCTATGTTCATCTGTTTTGTTTCTTAATTTCCACTTATGAGTGAAATATGTTACTTGTCTTTCTCTGATTGACTTATTTCACTTAGCATAATACACTCTAGTTCCATCCACATTGTTGCAAATGTCAAGATTTCATTCTTTTTTATCACTAATATTCCATTATATATAATATATCCATTATATATCTATTATATCCATATATATATATGTATACACCACATCTTCTTTATCCATTCATCAGTCAATGGTCATTTGGACTCTTTCCATAATTAAAATCCACTTATTTGAGTAAGAGAGCTAACTAACAACCTACAGTTGTGATTAACAAATCTTTAAATGGCAGCCCTCACTTCAGGATACAGAAGCAAGGTAGCAGACAGGCAGGCTGGCTGCCAACGGTGTCCACTGACGAATACTCTGGTTTTCCATTTCCCCATCATTTTTGATATGAAGGGTTTCCTTCACTTACTTGCAATCTCAGCTATGACTTGAAGGATGTTTGTAATAGTTTATTCAGATTTTCTGTTATGCTGTGGGAGAGTTTTCAGTTTATTTAATTTAAGAGATTGTCTAGTTCTACTCAAATAGAAATGTTAGGAAGGACCAAAAAATCAGCGAATATGTATTAAAAGATGTAAATATCTTAGACGAATGCCTAGCACACTGTAAGAGCTCATTAAATGTTAGCTATTGCTAATACTGGAGATAGTAGCAACAGAAGTCATAGAAGTAGTGGAAGAAAAATAGAGAGGGGGAAAAGTGACAGCGTTACTCTTGATGCTCCTGAGAGGAAGAACAACAAGAAGGTTTGTCTCAATGGTGTTCTATTTCATATTATTTTCACTAAAGTCTCATTCTCCGCACATGTCTCAGTTTGCATCATTGAACTCGCAGGACACGTATGAATTATTAGCAAATGGTATGAGAACATGTTTGTAGGAAAAGAACAGTTATATTCAAAGAGGCTTTGTGATAAGCTCACTGTGAGGTAGAAATAATTCTTAGATTGCTCAAGTTCCATCAGAAATGAGAGAGGGTCACTGCATATTAAATAAGAATAATTTTGGAAATTTTCTGGGGGAAAGATCAAGGAGATAGGCTCCCTGACTCTCAGAATATCTAAAGAAAGATTTTTGAAATAATGAAAGCATTAAATGGAGACTTACTTAAATATCCACAGTGTGTTGTGAATTAAAAACCCTTTCCTAACAGTTCCCTTTGAAATCTTTAATACAAATTTCATTATTCACTATTCATTTTATATGAATGGAATTTCAATTTGGAGGAGCTCAAAAAGAACTACTAAAGGATGATTATATATCTGAAAGACAATAGCATACCCCTCCTCCTTAGGAGTGGAAGCAACAAGATACTCTATGAGCTGCCCCTCCTGACTAAAAGATAAAGCAGAGGGGTAAGGGCATTCTGGGGAGAAAGAAAAGCATGAGCATATTCTTGGAACTGGAATCAGACCAGTGAAGGTAGATCCCAGGCTACAGGGTGGTAGTTCAGCAAGAGGTATGACCAGAAGTGATGGCAGGGAACAACCACAAAAAACCTTAAGTGCTGTGCCAAGGATGTAGAAGTCTTAAAACAGATGATGGGGATCACTGGATAGTTTTCAAGACCAAAATCTATTCCCATTTAATATTGTGGAAAGATCATTATTGACACAGTTTGGGATAATGCTTTGGAGGGAAGTAAGACCAAAGACAGGCTAGGAAGCTAATGTGGGACTACTGCAGAGCCTCAGCCTAAAGAGAGTAAAAGAAAGAGCAGCTGAGCTGAAGGCGAAGGGAAGAATTTGAGAGATATCTACAGAACAGAAATGGCTAACTTTTGAACAGCAATATATTCATTAGGTAGGCTAAACTGCGGTAAAAAATGGATCTGAATACATATAATGGTTCAAACAACATAAAAGTTTATTTCTTGCTCACATTACTGACCAAGGAAGATGTTCCTTGACAGCTGGAGGCTCTCCTTCATTTGGTGATTCAGGAATCTGGGTTCCCTCCATCTCATAGTTCCACTATCCAGTAGAACTTCATGACACCAAAAGGGAAGAATGAGTGTGAAGGGGGAACACGTTCATTTTAAAAGCTTTGGTCAGGAAATGGCTCACAATACTTCCACACACAGTCTATTCACTAGTACTTAGTACCATGGCCACATCTTACTGTAGTGGAGGCTGGGAAATGTAGAATTACTCCACATCCAAGAAGAAAAAGAAATGGATTATGGAAAACATCTAGAAGTGACAACACAATTCGTAAGCAAAAGAAACAATCTTGAAATAATTCCCAATATTTGGATTAGCTAACTGGATGAATGGTGGTACCATTAAAGATTATAGGTTTGCTTGGAAGTTGGGGTAATGAGTTCAATTTGGAACATGTTGAGTCAGAGATGCCTATAAAATATCTGTGCGGAGATATCCATTATATCTGTCTATGCATATCCTTAAGGATTAGAGACATGCAACATTGGCAATTATGCTAATTTACTAAGTTTTATATAAAGTGTAAATGTGCATGCAACATATACAAGATTTATCTGAATCAAATCTCTGAAAGCTCTTCCATTGAATCCTTTGTTGGTCTATACTCACAGGCACAGATGGGGAAAGCACAACTTAATATTATTCTAAAGCAGGAAGCAAAATGATTTCCCATGAAAGCTAAACAATATGTTCTATTCAGAACTGAATTATTACATGCTGCACAGCCACCCACAATGAAAAGAAAAGAGATTGGGAGCATTGTCCTGGTATGGCTGTGCTTGCTTTCAAATCATGGGGGACAGGCAGAGTTGGGATTTTTTGCTTATTTTTTATAGATCTCCTTTTTAAAATATGCCCCGTGCACCTAAGAAAGGTGAAGAGGAGCTATTAAAGTATCTGATTCTTGAGAGTAGGCTCACTTCATTTCATTTCTGAGTCCCTCAAAGTGAATTGCCTCAACATGAAATCAATTCTCAGGTTCTCTAGGAAGCATATTCTCCCTATCAGTAAGCCACCCATTTAGACGAATGTGAGTGTTCTTAGTACAACTTAGTAAATCACTGGGGTTTCAGTGTCTTTGATGAGTATCTTGTGGTCTGAAAGCGCTTTGTCACCTCCAAGACAGAGGTTTTCACTTGGATGATCCAGGTGATTGGATGAATTAAAATATTTCCATATCTTTTTCTTACCTTTGAGAAAATAATAAAGTGTGTGTGTGTGTGTGTGTGTATATATATATATGTTATTAATAAACCTGGATAATAATGCTGAAGATTTTCTATATGTTTGATGTGTCAAACTTTGTTTCAGTATTACTTATGTAATAACAACACAAGGATGAGGGTGGTGAGGTGGAGGCATTAAATGCCTCACTGGAATCATCCCAAAACAGACAGTTAAATGAGACTACATGTTTCAATATATTCAGTCAGAGTCAGATGGGATATATAATTCATTAATAAATTGCTATAAAACATGCTTAAGAACTGTCCAAAACGTATCATGTGAAATATAGAACAAAGAGGCAAAAAAACCCAACAACTATAAAATAGAAATCCTATGAAAACCTAGATAAAACAAAATATACCCAAGCAGTTGAGACAGGGGGCAGGTGATGGGGAGAGGGAGAGAACATGTGTACAATGCTTTTTGCCCTTGGAAGAAAAAACTCAGGCATCATAATAGTTGGAGTATTAGAAAAGACCTCAGCACAAACTGTCAAAATGATAGAAATGAAAATGCCTCTCTTGCTTTTCTTCACAGAACAAATATTTTTCTACTTGTACCAATGAAAACCCCAGATGCTACACAGTCAGCCAATCTGTGTTTACTTCTCCCTGTTATGCAACCTGTCTTTCCCCTAACTCTCATACTCCACAGGGGAGTCAGAGTTCTACAAACAGCCTAAGATGAAATCATCATTATTATGGGTTTTGCATGCCGAGCTGTGGCTTGGTCCCATAATTCCAAGGACTAAACCCATAGAGACAAAAAAGATTAGCAAAGGCTCTTTGCCACTCTAACTGCAGGAGTCTACTTGGAGGGCTTCTCCACTGACTAACCCCCATGGAAACCCAGTGCCAGATTCTGTATCGCTACAAAACACAAGGTTGCATTACATACTTCTTTATGTGGATGCCAGATGGAGCTGCCAGTAGGGGAAAATGACTAGATCTTGAATCCGTATTTCTTGTATGATTCGAGGGAAACAGGAAAACCCTTCACATTTCAATTGATAACATGCCCTCAGTCCTTGTACTTCTCCCTTATTGGGAGTTCATTGCTTCAATTAATTTCTACCTCAATTAATATTCATCAAGTGTCCACAGCGAGCAAGGCCCAGTTGGGGGTGGGGAACCAAATAAGGACAATCACTCCCTCTGTCCATATTTCTAGTGTGGAATGTATTCATCAATATGGAAATTTCCAGCACCCCCACTGACCTTGAATAACTGGCCTTCATGAACTCTTCAGAAGTAATTATTAAGCCATCTGCCTTATGTAGACATATACGACCCTAGAGGAATTCCAGTGCAAGTACAAGGTGCATCTGTCTGATAGATCTGCCTTTGTCTGTGCCAAGGACCTCTTTATAGAGATCTCTGTAATAACATATTTAGAGGATGTCAACAAAGTACAATCCTAACTATAGAAAAAAATGTACATTTAATTTTTCATTGCAAAAAAGGAAGAGTAATAATGTTGACATTTAGAATGTATTCAGCCAATAGTTTCAGAAGAAACTGATTCCCCATGCCCCCCAAAAAGGCATAAAGAGAACCCAGTGTCTTCCCAATTCTCTATAGAACAAAGCTAAGTTAAAGGATTTCCAAATATGAAGGGATGACAATTATCAAAGTTTCCTTTGTTCTGAAATTTACTGCTTAATATGTCTCAGTGGCAAGCACAGTCAGTGGTAGTCCCACATATACTTTTCAGGATAACACAGCAAACCTGAATTAGTACTAGTATGTTAGTTTTAGAGCTATCTATGAAAATAAACTTTTACCTGTATTTTCTATATTTGAAAACTTACACATTGATAGGTAGACATGAAGATTGCTATACAAGTCCACAATAAGTCTGAGGCATTTTTAAGGCTATTATGCATCATTCTAAATTATTAATTCTGGCTTAAGAGAAGTAACAAAAATTATTCTGTATCTACACGAAATTAATTTTTCTACCTTTCTTACTAATAAAAGCAAAGCTCTCTGGGATCTAGTGTTTTGCTGATACTTTCCAAATGTCCATTGTTTATTCTGCTTGTCCCAAATTGAAGGTAAAAAGTTTGCATTACTAACAGCCCTTCCTCACAGTTAATAGGCATGTCAATTTATCTTAAATAGCACACACTGGAGCTGTGCCCACCTTTGTATAATATTCCAGCCTTCATAGCCTGGTTATAACTAAGTCATTTGCTGATATCTGGGGCTTAGAAAGTCAAATGTCCATTTCTGGTAATTTAACTTGTAGATAAGCATAATACAGTAAAAGGTCAATTATCTGACATACTCATAGCCCATTATGGAGTGATGTCAGTGTGGGTTCCTGCATAAGGAGATGACACACACAAACAGGGTAATTAAGGAGAATCTAAGAGTTGAATCATTTACAAAGGTGTGGGCAGAGTTTAGGAAATACAGAGTTTAGGGATACTGCAATGCCCCCAAGGCTAGCAACATTAGAAACTCTAAGGCCTGAAGAAACAAGGTAAGGGAGCCATTGCTAGAATCTGGGGAGAGTATCTATATCAGTTCAGCTGTGGCCTTCAGTTAAAGGGAAGCAGTAAACTCCTGGTGAACAGACAGAGAGGAAGCCACGGGATAAACACCCACTCCTACTCTTAACCACCTTCCTATTTCATGCAAGAGCCTCCCACTAGCTAAATGGGAAGCAAAAGGGCAAGGGAGCCTAGTGAGGTAGTCTGCAGAGGTCAGCCTCCAGGCAAAGAGTGATACAAGGTTATGGGATAAAAAGGAGCACATGTAAGACATTCAGCCTAGAAGCCTTGCCTCATCGTTGGATGTTTTTGGACTCTGCTCTAATGATAATGCCAAGATCTCTTTATGTCACATTGTGAAAGACAAAAATATAGCATGTACTGTACTATGAATATAAAAATTTAGGTAAACTACATAATAAATAGTATATTGTAAATGCAATAGTCTGTAGTTATGATGTACTAATAAACTGTTATCTGAAAATTCAGCATCTCAGAGCTATACTGGTTCAATAGGTCAAAGGTAATTACCAATAACATGGGAGATGCATGAACTGAAATAATCTGTTGTAGCAGATTGATATGAAGTTTTGAGTCTATACTAACATGCTTTGAGAAACTTAAATATATTTGTGATGTAATCTTTAATATCGTTTAATTTTTCCCAAAGTTTCACTGTATATGTAGTAATTACAACTTGAATTTAATGCAGCGTTCATATCAACACAACTGGTTTAGTCTTGAATACAAAAATTGATAATATAACAAAAATGTTCACTTAACTCTAGATGATGCCGTTACCTGAATAATCAAATAAATACTCCGCTGGAGATTTTTTTCTACATAAATGATTCCAAACACTATCTAGATACATTATTTCTGTTTCATTAATGACTTTTGGACTCAACATATTCAACTGAGTCACAATGTTTGGGTTAATTTACTTTTAAACTTTTGTCTTTCTCTTCCATTTCTTGAGGCATCTCTGGGTGAATAATATTTTGAACAACTCATTCACCATTTGGCTCTTCTACTACTGAAAGGCCTTCATTAGTATCAGTTGATTCCCATTTCCTCTTGTAGAGCTGAATGAGGGGTTTCCATCTATAAAAGCCCAGCCATCCCTTGAAATCATGTTCATTATAATAAATCCTTCAGTGTCCTCTAAAGAGTACTCTTCAAGTACTCCTCAAACAGAGCATTTGGCTGCTAATGTGGTGCTAATGTGGTGCTACCCAGGGAGTCTTTAATGGCTGGCCAGGGAACCAGCCTTCCTGACTGATTCACTCTGCCAATCCACCACTGAAACTTCTCACAGCAATCTGTGTGTGTACTGAAGCAAAGCCCAGATGCTACGTGGCCAGGATTTTGTGGTCCTTCACAGAGTATTTTTCAGCCTTTTTTTGATTACCAACCCTCACCTATGGAGACTTTTTAGATATATTTTTCCAAATAACCTCCCCACACCATGAAATTTTAATACCACAGATTCACTACATATCTGCTTATGTGCTGTATAGCCCCTTGGAGGGCCACAAATGATTATAAATCTCTAATATTTTTTGGCACAACCAAGAACCAATATGTACTTCCTTGAAAGTGACAATCACCTCCATTGATAAGGCATGCCTTACTTGGAGGACTTGGAGGACCTGAAGGACTACTTGGAGACCTTTAAATTACAAGATATTGGTTTACTGGATTTCTACTTTATCTGAAAGTGAAGGATAATGGTGAAGAGATGAAAATAAAAGACTACCATGACTTTGATGTAAGGTCCTAATCAATTAACCAACAAGAGATTTACTGAGTTCTGACTGTGCTGTATAACTATGCAGATATAAAAGATACAGGGTACAGTGTTGTTTTTTTTTTTTAAAGTTCCATTCTTTAAATATCTATGCCCAGGTCATCTTCTGATGTGCCTCATATATTTGCCATGATTTTCAAACGTAATTGAATTAGGACTTCATTCTCTGGAGGCCACTTCTGAAAAATACTTCTCTATATACAGGTATGCTTACAAAGATGCAAAAAAATCTCAAAAATACAATGAAAACTCAGCCTTAGTCATTTTGCTAGAGTTAGGGGAAGGAATGCATGATCGGCTTTCTAAACAGGAGCCTCTAGGTTTGGTGCCAACCCAGGAAAAAGTAATTGCTACACCAGTAATACAATTCCCTTCATTTCCAATTTAGTAATATAAATATTCCTATTAATGCTTGCTCTGTCACCATAGTAACAATGAAGTCTTCCTGGACCTGAATTTAAAATGAGTAACTAATAGCACTTGGGCACAGAGATATGTCCTGGAAAAGTGATTCCCAGACACAGGTCAGTTGACCTCCCACATATGAATCACCTGCAGAGCTTGTCAAAATTACAGATCCACAGGGTATAGCCAGACTTAGTGGAGGAGAAATTCCAGAAGTGAGCCCCAAAGATCAGCAAAGTATTTTTCAAAAGCATTTCAGTTGATTCTAATCCACAGCCAGGTTTGGAAGGCACTGCAGGATAGTCAAAAGCATTCATTTGCTACAGAAACAACAAAAAAAGGCTAAATAGTCCTCTGATTCAGATTTTGCTGGTCACCAAATTTGCGATCTTGGGCTAAGCACTTAGAATTCCCTCAACTTTACCCTCTCCTCTGTATGTTTTCCAGTTCCTCCTTATTCTTAGCTTCTCATCCATAAGTCCTTTCGAATTCAAGTTGTCTCAGGGCCTGTCTTATGCACCGTCTCTTTGTATATCTTTCAGCTTCTGCTGTCATTAATAATTTCCTTGCTCTTTCCTTTTGTTTCTTACTCTGAATACCTGAAGGAAATTAAATTGATTCAACCCACCACCATCATCCCTGATGGACAATGTTCTCATAGGCCACTGGACCACTAGACAGCCTATAGTTTGGCTGCTTTACAGTTGGACACTCTCCCCAGTCCAGTCAGCTGGAGCCTGAGTTATTGGGATCACATGGTACAGAACAAGGTCATCTCAGTGTCTGGAACCACTTAGGGCAGTTTTCCTCAATAAATGTTACGTTTATGGTCATAGTTGCCAAGCGGAGGCATTGCCTACAATGATTCCTTTCTTCTTTAAAATTCTATAATTTTATTAATAAATAATATTCCAGTCAACCATGTGGATGATGAGTGTATACATTTTGATTCAGTGTTATATTCTAAGTAAGTCATCTATTTCTTAAATGTCTTTGAGGAACCATGAGGCACCCATGTTGGTTTTTGATTAAAGTCTGTCCTTGGTATGACAGCCCTGTTTACTTATTCCTTATTAAATAAAAGGTTATTAAGGTGTCATTAATGAATATTTAAAATAATTACATTTACCTGTTTTTCTTTTGCTTCTGAAGAGGGGAATTCCTACACAATTCAAACCTAACTCTTATATATGTGCCATGGATTTCACTTCTTCCTATCGGCTTCAGGACCTGAACTCACCGATTATCCTGTCTTTATCTTCGACTTTTCTTTTCCCCTACCTCCTTTCTCTCAGTTTATATCCATGTACCTTTCACTCCCATTTTCAAAAGAAAACTTTCTTTAGACCAAAATCTCAATACGGATGGTGAGCCCATATTTTCTTCCTCTCTGGATTCTGAAAATGAGTCGTTTGCTCTCATGAAGCTCCTTCCGAATTTTACGGTCGCTCTTTAACCTGCTTCTGCCCCAACCATCCATCTGAAATGATTTTGTCCCAGGTAACCATTGCCTGCCTACTTTCTGAGCCCTCTCGTTATATTTTTTTGCCCTCTTCTTACTTGAAATTTGACACTGCTGATCACTCTTTCCTTCTTAAAACTATCTCTTACCTTGGCTTCCATGACATTATTCTTTTGTGGCTCTCCTCTTAGCTCTCCATTTTTTTAATTTTCTTAAAGTTTATTTATATTTGAGAGAGAGAGAGAGAGAGAGAGCAGGGGGAGGGGCAGAGAGAGAGGGAGACAGAATCTGAGGCAGGCTCCAGGTTCTGAGCTGTCAGAACAGAGCCCAATGAAGGGCTTGAACTCACAAACCAGGAGATCATGACCTGAGACAAAGTTGGACATATAACCAGCTGATCCATGCAGGTACCCCTTAACTCCACTTCTAATGGACCATCTTTATAAACCATTCAAATATGAGTCACTACACTTTGACTACCATCTCTACTCATCTCATAGTCTGACTATTGGTATTTCAACAGATATTTCAAATTGTTTCCTCAAATATTTTTTTTCAACTTATATCTATGTCTTGACAAGAATTTAAAGATTCCTTTTAGGACAATGTAGTTAGGGGCAGCAATTGCTCTTTTTGCTTCCTCTTTTCTCCTAAGCACTTATTCTCATGACAAATGCATCAACCAGATCTAGCACCAACTCGAAGACAGTTCTTTCAATTCATTCTGAGTATAGTGTGTTTTGCCATCTAGGTCCCTCTTCAGGACTGAAGGCCTCATTCCCTCACCTTCTGGTAACGCAGCCAAGAGACTATCCTCAGCTAACAGCCCTCTCCAGAAACTGCCCTTATCTGGAAAAAGCTGCTTCACATAAGGGCATGGGTATTTTCCATGAGCATAATGGGGAAGTATGAAGACATAGCCCCTTTGATGCAGTAGTCCCTGTAGAGTTTGTTGAAGCCTCTTCAGGGACTGTATTGTTTTTAATTTTGTTTACATTTATTTATTTTTTAGAGACAGAGTGAGACAGAGCATGAGCAGCGGAGGGGCAGAGAGAGAAGGAGACACAGAATCCGAAGCAGGCTCTAGGCTCTGAACAAGCATTCAGCACAGAGCCCGATGTGGGGCTCCAACCCACGAACTGCAAAATCATGACCTGAGCTGAAGTCAGACGCTCAATCTTTGGAAATGTATTACCACCCAACTTCTCCCTTTGCCTGGAATGCTTCCTTCCCTGACCCTCCAGGTATTGATCTCTACAGCACCCTCCACTAATAAACTTCCTGCATACTAATCTCTCTCTCAGAGTCTGCCTCACAGGGAGGCCAACCTGCAACCTGTCTAGGTCACCTAGGCAGTCAACCTTATTGTTCACTACGTCAGCTGATCACCACTACATGTATGAATGTACTTTGTATTTCAACATCCCCTATGCTGCCAGGTCTCATAGAAGCCCGCCTCTCACTTGGT
This sequence comes from Paguma larvata, assembly GCA_030068075.1. Classification (NCBI taxonomy): domain Eukaryota; kingdom Metazoa; phylum Chordata; class Mammalia; order Carnivora; family Viverridae; genus Paguma; species Paguma larvata. The sequence goes on from CM057830.1 coordinate 15,608,571, forward strand.
ACCCCACAGTTAAAACTGTGGATAATAAAATTCAGTGCAGGGGGGATAATGCATGCAGAAGAGTCTGAAGTCAAAAAAGAAACTTGAAACTATTCTTATAACTTAATCATGAATAAAACATATCAAAGAGAAAAAAAGACAAAGTGGCATAAATCTCTAAATTAAGTCAAGTTTTAGAAAGGAATATCCCCCTACAGTATCCTGTAACTAGAATAAACACATAATAAATTTTCAAAGACAGTTCCCCATACTAACAAAGCATGAGATGGAAGGGTGCGGACTGAAGAATCAACTTGATTGCTCATTCTGCCTCAAACAGACTTTTACGTGTGTGATACCTACCATTAGATAAATTCAAAAAGCCTAGCCTGGCTCTGACAGCCAGGGGACCTGAGACTTTCCCTTTAAGAGTTAATCCTTAGCCTTACAAAAGATACAGTGTCAAATTTAAAGATGAAGAGATAGACAAATGTTCAAGCAGCTTCCAAATTGCCCTTGTTTGTTTTCTCTCTGCACGGTTTGTGACTCAACCTTATTCACTCTCTAGATACATCTATTTCCCAACTCTCAGCTGTTGCCCTTGATTTCTCAGACCCTGAGGATCCTCCTTATAGCCTAATGTCACTGAAGATTAGTACTCCTATAAAAGACCCTTTTTGACCCAGTTCCCAGAATCTCCCTCAAGAACAGACGTGACTCGCTTTAGGCTGTGCTGTTTGTTTAATGGGTTAAAAAGAAAAAAAATTGTGGATAAGGTTATGCAGAGCACCACTCTACTAATGAAATATATACATGATGAATGTTAACATTCAAAATATTGTTTCAAGCAGTGATATCTATCTTCTCATGTTCATTTACTTGAGTGTTGAAAAAAAAATGACCATCATAAAGCCAAAATCCAAATGTTAAAATGGTTCTTTGATTTGCAGCTGTGACCAGGGTTTGCAGAGTCACTTGGTTCTCTACCCTGCCCCTCAGAGACACTGTTGTCCTCGAGCGATTGTTCAAACTGGACTCTCCTGCACCCTTAAGATTTTTGCCAGCCGTATCCAACAGCTGCTAGTGTTTTCCAGCCATGCCCAACAATGTGGTCCTCTCTAGCAGCTGTGATTCAGAGTGATTTAAAAAAGTTCCCTTTGCCTTCTTAGTTTGTGGTTACTTCAGTTCTTCATTCAGTAGGGGTTTGAATATCTGTTGCCCTACCACTGTATACTAGGACTGGGCTAACACAAGTATTTAATCAATGCACACAGAATGACTGTGTTTTATGGCCCTCTTTTTAATTTATTTGTTTATGCAAATTTTGGTTACCTATTAGTACATAATTTAGTGGTGTAAACCAGCAACAATAATATTACTATTATTATCTCTCATATTTCTGGGGTTGGCTGGGCTCAGCTAGGTACTTCCTGCTCAGAGTTTCTCATTTGGCTACCTGTTAGTTGCTGGACTCATCTCAGTTTCCCTCACTCACATGTCTGGTGGTTCGTGGTGGCAGCTGACGGGGACCTCAGCTAGAATCGTTAGCCAGACCATGAACACACGGCCCCTCCACGTAGCCTGGGCTCCCTCATAGCATAGCAGTCAGGTTCCAAGAGCAAGGATCCCAGAGAGAGAGAGAGAGAGAGAGAGAGAACCAGATGAAAGCTTTCACCCTTTATGACCTTGCCTTGGAAGTAACATGGCATCACTTCTGCTACATTATTTTGATCCATACAGTCATAGAGATCCACCCAGCTTCAGAAGGAGGAAACATAGACTCCACCTCTTAGTGAGGGAGTGGCAAAATACATTGTATGAGGAGAATGGGAGAGATTGTTATGGCCACCATTGAAAAATACAGTCTCTGACAATAAAAACTTTTAAAAATTACATAAATGATACATATTCATTGTAGAATATTTTAAAATACATATAACAATTACTGTTTAACATTAAACAGGACTTATAAGCACCATCAACTTCAGGCTATTGCATACCTATATGAAAACTCTGTTTTCTAATCCCAATGTTATAATACATTGGTGTTCTTGCTGCTTCTAGATACAAAAAGCAGTCTGAGAGATAGTTTGAGTGCTTAAATATTGAGAATTTTGGACAGTTTGATGGTTAATGGAGGGTCAACAAGACAAAACATATAAAGCCAGAAGAGGCTTATAAAACTGTGGGATAGCACTGTGTGCTTATCCCACTTACAGAATACTGTAGTGGACTACTACTTTCTGAAACTTCACTTAATACACATCTTTATTCCACTTTACCTTTCTTACCTTTGATATGTTTACTTTCCTGATGCACTTATAAGAATATTTTCAGAGTTGTTTTTATGCCTTTTCAAAGTGTTCTACATATATTGCCTCCATGTGATCCTCTGCAGTGCCATCAGTCATTTGTAATGCCAAATAGAACAATCAAATTACAACTTTGTGTTGTCATTTAAAATACCCATTTGCACAGCAGTGCCTGAGAAAATAAAAGATGGTAAATCAGTATCATGGCAAATCACACACAAGGCCATTAAAATGGCATCTAAGAATGTGTATTATAAGGGGAAATGTGCATAATATATTAAAGAAAATTTGATACAAAACTGTATGTATATACAGTGTGATGACCTTGACTTCAATTGCATATATATAGGAAAAAATTACAAGAGAATAGTGAAATTGTAGTGATTTCATTTGCTTCTTTACACTATTCTGTATTTTCCAAATTTTCTATAGTGAACATATATTCTATTTTTAACTCAAAAATAAAAGTTTATACATTGTACAGCCAAGGTCAGAAGAAAATAGTAAAGAAAAAACTCTCAATTGTGTACACTATCCATGGTGAGGCTTATATACATCCTTAATTAATCTTATTTTCATTGAACTTGTGGTGCATACAACCATTTAACCAATCCTGAAGAGTAGAGTATCTTCCATTTCATACCTTTTAGAGGTAACTTTTTAGTGGTACAGTTACACCACTTGGAAAGATCTCCCTGAAACACAAAAGAAAATATGAAACGAAGTGATACAAAATATTCTGCTTGTAAAATTATGAATGTAGAAATGTATTACCAGTCCAAACCACTAAGAGTTGAAAATTTACACTTCACTCTGCACTTGTTATATTTATTGTAAATACGAGACAGTGGAATGTCATTCTTTTTGAGATGGCTTAACCTGTTAAATTCATATCCCCATTTCAAATGACTTCTTTGGTGAGAGCAACAATATTACATGCTAAGGTGAATAGAAAACAGGGAGTATATATAAAAATGGAGGAGATGGAAGGATTTTATAATTTATCAATATATGAAGGCTTAATATTAGTTTTTATTTAAAAATAAGTACTAGAGGGTTGAATGCATGCTGGAAATATGTGGTTGACTGAGGCAAAAAAGAGTAAGATGGATACTTGGGCTATAATAATGAATCAACCATTTCGGCCATGAGGCAAAGTGTGGCACATCTAACATCATGTGTGAGTAGAAAACAACTCTTGTGAGCACCTGGAGGACTCAGTCATTAAGCATCTGATTTCAGCTCAGGTCATGATCTCATGGTTCATGAGTTCAAGTCCCACATTGCGTGAGATCGAGCTCCACTTAGGGAAAGCTCAAGCCCTGCTTTGGATGAGCACAAGCACTGGATCGGGTAAGGACGAGCCCTGCATCAGTTGACCATGAGCCCTGCTTTGGGGGAGCTTGAGTCCCACTTTGGGTGAGCTGAGCCCCACTTCAGGTAAACCCCGTTTCTCTCTCCCTCTCTCTCTCCTTCTTTTTCTCTCTTTATCCCTCTCTCTCTGCCCCTCCTAGGATTCTCTCTCTCTCTCAAAAAAAGAAAAGAAAAGAAAAGAGAAAAGAAAAGAAAAACAACTCTTGTGTTTCACTCGTCTTGCATTGGACTCATTTAATATGTCTGCCAAGTATTATAAAGGTATATTTATGTATTTTCCACCAAATAAATGCAAATAATTATAAATTCCAAAGGATATTTTCCAAAGACTTGTGGGGGATATTTTTTCAGTCAACAATGTATGCATTTGCTATAATTCATAGAGAAAGCACCTCGTGGTTTTCCTTGTACTTATCAGACAAGTTTCAAATTCCTTTACAAATGCGTTCCTTCTTTTCCCTCCCCTTTAAATTTCGCTGTTCCCACAAATCCACACTCGATCCTATTCTCCTTTCACTATGGATAATCTTTTTGGGAGGTTCCACCTTCAGCTATGGCCACCAATAACAACGACTGATGATTAACGTCTATGTCATCAGCTCAAATACTTCTGTATTTTAAACCTACAAATCCAACAGCCTCTAGACATCTCATCCAAATGTACCAAAAGAACCTCGAACTCAGTCTAACTGATCTCATAACTTTCACAATCAAACATGCGTAACTCAGCTTCAGGCCTTCACTGTTTCTTGCTCTGATTATAGATAAACACATCTAAACTACTTTCTCCACTTCCACACTTGCCAACTTCCAACTACTCAGTTCAACATTTAGGGAATTGGGAGGGAAGCAATTCTTTGTTTAAAATTCTTCATTGTCTCCCTATTATCTTCAAGATAGTTATTCTAACTCTTTCTAGGTCTCTAGTCTCGCTTCTTACTTCAGTTTCCTACTGAACCACTTGCAATTCCTCGAACACAGATTTGTTTAACCCTTTAGATTACAGGAAACACACTTAATTTAGCTATCAAAGGTATTCAGAATTTATTGCAAAACTTTATAAGTTAATTTAGGAGAAAAGAATCTCACACAAAACCAAGAATAGCTGCCATTCAGGACCCAAAGCATCAAGCCATTTGGCCAACATTTAAGCAGGATTTCTATAGAGCTTGGCATGAAAATAGTCTCCTATATTTTCTTCTAGAAACTGTTTTACCTTTCAGATTCAGACCTACAATGAATCTGGAATTGATTTTTAGTTTTGGTCTGAAATAGGGGCAAAGTTTCATCCACACTTAATTGTGGATATATGGCTATTTGGATATATGGATATCTAATTGATTTAGCACCATTTACTGAAAAGATGGTCCTTTTGCCAGTGTTCTGAATGGCCATCTATGTTTTATATCAAGTATTCATATACATGAACCAATTCTAGATTCTCTATTCTGTTCAAATAATCTATATTCTGGCACTAATACCAAGCTTAGTTAAGGTAGGTAGCTTTAAAATAATGCTTGATATTTTATGAAGCAAGTCCTCTAATTTTATTATTGTACAAAAATGTCTTGGGTATTTCTGGAATTTGAATATTCATGTAATGTCAATTTCAATATAAAAATATTGCAGGGCACCTGCGTGGCTCAGTTGATTAAGTGTCCAACTCTTGGTTCCGGCTCTTGAGCTCACGGTTTCATGAGTTGAGACCCATGTTGGGCTCTGCATTGACAGGGCAAACCCTGTCTGGGATTCTCTCTCTCTGCCCTCCCCCCATTTGTGCTGTCTCTTTCTCTCTCAAAATAAATAATAAATTAGCTTTAAAAAATATTCCAAGATGTTCACTGGAATTGAATTGAATTTTATATCAATTTATCAATTTGGAGATCATTGGCATCTTTGTGTTTTCTTCCAATCTATGAATGGTGTTATGTTCAACCTGTTTATATATTTGTTACTTTATTTATTGAGATAAATTTTCAATAATATTTAAAAATTTTCTGTGAACTGGTCTTGAACTTCATTACTTATGCCTACACACTTAATTCATCTTATGTGACTATAAATTATATTATTTCCATTTTCATTTTAATTATTTATCAAATATTGAAATACAGTTGATTTTTATATGTAGGCTTGTATTTAGAATCTCTGCTAAATTTATCAATTCTAATAATGTGTTCATTTAACTTAATTTTCAAATTCATTAATATAAACTCACTTTTAATGTCTGTAGGGTTTTTGTTGATAACCTCTTTTTCATCCCTACCTACTGGGAATTATTTTTGCCTTTTATTTTTTTATAGAATCCTGCAAGATAGGGTATCAATTTTATTAATCTTTTCACAGAAATAACTATGGTCTCATTAACTTTCTACTACATGTTTGTTTTCTATTTTACTAATTTTTGTTCTGGCCAACATTGATTATTTTCTTCTATTTTCTTTGTTTTTACTTTTCTGTTACTTTTCTGATTGCTTGAAATGGATGTTAGATCACTGATTATAAGACTCTTTTCTTTTAAATATATGCCATTAAGGTAATAAATTTTATCTTGAGCCTGACTTTAGCTGCATCTTACAAATACTGATATCAAATATTTTTATTATCATTCAGTCAAAATATTTCCTAATATCCATTTTGAGTTCTTCTTTAATGTATAACTTATTTAGAAGTACATTGATAAATTTCTTAATGTATCAGTAATGTCCAATAATGTTTTTAATTAACTTTTATCTTAATTCTACAACAGTAAGGCAACATAATCTATGATTTCAATCCTTTAAAATTTACTGAGTCGCTTTATGAACTATTATTGGTCAATACTGGCAAATAGTCCATGAATATATCTCTGAAAATCTTTACTTACTCTATAGTTTGGAGGTACACTACTCAATATACAAAAATTAGGTCCAGTATATTAAGAGTGTTGTTTAAAACTTCTATGTCACAGCTGGCTTTTTAAAAGCTTTACTGCGGTCTAATTAACATACAAAAAATGACATATATATATGTGTACAATGTACAAATAGATAAGTTTTTATATTAATACACATATGATGAACATGGCGGAGGAGTAGGGGGCTCCAGTATTTCGCTTGCCCTTTAAACGGGGACGACTGAAACCATAGTCTCTCTCAACTCCAAGAATCGGGGGGGAAAAGGTGCTACAGCTAACAAGGCAGGAAGGGGAAAACAGACACGGCCCAGCTAAAACGTGAGTTTAATCTGGGTCAGATAAAATGAACTCGAACTCGGGAAGTTGAGCTGAGGGGAGGGTGAGCGTCTTCGGAGATAGCTGGGAAAGTGCCGATCGAACAACATCTGAACGAGAGGGCCAGAGCGGGTGAGACCACTACCATCCAGCCCCTAAATGCAGGGCTTTTGAAGAGAAGTTCAGTGGCAAACAGCAGCACTACCCGCGTACTGCCGGGACTGCGCCAACCCCGTCCCTAGCCGCTGGGAGGCGCACGCCGCGGGAACTGGCAGCTGGGACCCAGGGGGCGCCGCCTGCGGAGCACCTCTAACCCCGGCACAATTATAACGAAATCGGGGGTAGCAGATGGCCGCGTCACCGCGCCACCCTCGCCCAGTGCCTCCGGGACGCGCGCGCTGCTGGGACTGGCAGCAGGGACCCAGGCAGCTCCAGGCGGCGGCGCCTGCGGAGCACCTCTACCCCTGCACAATTATGGTGAAATCGGTGGTAGGAGACGGCCGCGTCACCGTCCAGTGAACCGCACTAGGCCGGCGTCGGCGGTGGAGAGAGAACAAAAATAAAGGGGCAAATAAAGCCTCTAGGACTAGTGGCGAGGGTCTGGAGAGATGCCATTGTTGTCTCACAAGCCTGGAAGTCACCCCAAAAGCCATCCCTGCAGCAGTGGAGGCGGGACCTGCCTACACCAAACCACGCCCCTCCCAACCTATCAGCCCGAGCGACTGATGCCAAGTGGAGATTGCTGCCTGGAGTAACTCCAGTCATTATTTCTGTTTTAAATTTATCCCTCCCTTTCTCATTCCTATCGATCCCCATCCCTGAGCTGGTTATCCAGTGTACTGACTGGCTTAAACATTTTTTTTTTTTAACCCACTCTTTGAGGACATGTCCCACACCCTCTTCTTTACTTCCCTATCCCCTTTTCTGGAATAACCAGGCCACATAAGTTCATCTAGACGACATCGATCTTTATTCCTTTTCCCTTGCACCCGTCCTTATCTGATTCTATCAGTCTGGATTAAACCCTTTAGTCGATCTACCTGGGCAAAGTCCATTTCCTTCTTCTCCCTGCACCTGTCATTATTCTGTCTATATATGCTCTGCCACCAGCACACTACATACCCTGTCCTTAACGTGTAGCTGTTACTTCAGGACATTGCCCTCAGAGAGTCACTTGTTATTCTTTTATCTGTTGTGAACTGCTTGTCTGGACCATTTGTCGGTGCGTTTGAGTATTTCTGTGTTCTGTGTGTCTGTCAGTCTGTTTTCCTTTCCAGGGCAACTTCAAGAAACAATCCAAAACACATCCAGCCAAAATGATGAGACAGAAGAATTCTCCTCAAAAGAATCTACAAGAAGCAGTGACAGCTCAAGAATTAATGAAAACAGATATAAGCAACATAACAGAACATGAATATAGAATGATAATCATAAAACTAATCGCTGGGCTTGAAAAAAGCTTAGATGAATGCAAGGGGTCCCGTGCGGCAGAGTTCAAGGACCTTAAAAACGGTCAGGAAGAATTAAAGAAGACATTGGGAGAAATACAAGGGAAACTGGAAGCAGACACAGCACGGATTGAAGAGGTAGAGGAAAGAGTTAGTGCATTAGAAGACAAAATCATTGAAAAAGAGGAAGCGGATAAAAAGAGAGAGAAGCTGATCCAGGAACAGGAAAGGAGAATTCGAGAGCTGAGCGATGCACTCAAAAGAAACAATATCCGTATCATAGGAGTTCCTGAGGAAGAAGAGAGAGAGAAAGGAGTCGAAGGGGTTCTTGAACAAATCATTGCTGAGAACTTCCCCAACATGAGGAAGGAAACAGGCATGGAAATCCAAGAGGCACAGAAAACTCCCCTCAGACGTAACTTGAATAGACCATCTGCACGGCACATCATAGTGAAGCTGGCAAAATACAAAGATAGGGAGAGAATCCTGAAAGCAGCTAGGGACAAAAGAACCCTAACATACAAAGGCAGACATATAAGGGTAGTAGCAGACTTATCTACAGAAACTTGGCAAGCCAGAAAGGAATGGCAGGATATCTTCAATGTGATGAGCAAGAAGGAGCTGCAACCAAGAATTCTGTATCCGGCTAGCCTGTCATTCGGAATAGAAGGAGAGATCAAGGTTTTTCCCAACAAACAAAAACTGAAAGAATTTATCACAAATAAGCCGGCACTACAAGGGATCCTGAGGGGCACTCTATGAAGGAAAGGTTGCAAAGAACACGGACTGCCAGAGACAGCCTTACAAACATGAAACTTACAGATAATACAGTGACTGTAAGCCTATATTTTTCAATATTAACACTGAATGTAAATGGACTAAATGCGCCAATCAAAAGACACAGGATAACAGAATGGATTAAAAAGCAAGACCCATCTATTTGCTGTCTTCAAGAAACTCATCTTAAACCTGAAGACACCTTCAGATTGAAAGTGAGGGGATGGAGAACTATCTACCATGCTACTGGAAGTCAAAAGAAAGCTGGAGTAGTCACACTTATATCAGACAAATTAGACTTTAAAATGAACGATGTAATAAGAGATGAAGAAGGGCATTATATAATAGTCTCAGGGACCATCCAGCAGGAAGAGCTAACAATTGTAAATATCTACGCACCGAATGCGGGGGCACCCAAATTTGTAAAACAACTAATTACAAACATTAGCAACCTCATCGATAAAAATGTCCTAACAGTAGGGGATCTTAACACTCCACTCTCAGCATTGGATAGATCCACAAATCAGAAAATCTCCGCAGAAACAATAGCCCTGAACGACACATTAGAACAGATGGGCCTCACAGACATCTTTAGGGTCCTTCATCCAGAAGCCAAGGAATTTACATCTTCTCAACTGCACACGGTACATTTTCCAAGATAGACCACATTCTGGGGCACAGGGAAGCTCTGAATAAATATAAAAGAATTGAGATCATACCGTGTACACTGTCAGACCACAATGCTTAGAAACTTGAAATCAACCACAGTAGAAAGCCTGGAAAATATCCATAAACATGGCGACTAAGAAATAACCTACTAAAAGATGAGTGGGTCAACCAATCCATCAGAGAAGAAATTAAAAAATACATGGAAACAAATGAAAATGAAAATACAACAATCCAAACGCTCTGGGATGCAGCAAAGGCAGTCCTGAGAGGGAAATATATTGCAATCCAGGCCCATCTCAAGAAACAAGAAAAATCAATAACACAAATTCTAACAGCACGCCTAAAGGAACTAGAAGCAGAACAACTAAAACAACCCAAGCCCAGCAGAAAGAGAGAAATAACAAAGATCAGAGCACAAATTAATCATATGGAGACAGAAAAGGTAGTGGAACAGATCAATGAAACCAAAAGCTGGTTCTTTGAAAAAATAAACAAAATAGACAAACCTCTAGCCAGGCTTCTCAAAAAGAAAAGAGAGAGAACTCAAATAGATAAAATCGTGAATGAAAAGGGAGAAATTACAACCAATCCCTCAGATATACAAGCAATCACCAGAGAATACTATGAAAAATTATATGCCACCAAACTTGGCAATCTGGAAGAAATGGACAGCTTCCTAAATAGCCACATGCTACCAAAACTCAAACGGGAAGAAATAGAAAATTTGAACAGACCCATAACTAGTGAAGAAATAGAATCCGTTATCAAAAACCTCCCAGCAAATAAAAGCCCTGGACCAGATGGCTTTCCTGGGGAATTTTACCAGACATTTAAAACAGAGTTAATTCCTATCCTCCTCAAGCTGTTCCAAAAAATTGAAATGGAAGGAAAACTCCCGGACTCATTCTATGAAGCCAGCATCACTTTGATTCCCAAACCAGATAGAGACCCAGCAAAGAAAGAGAATTACAGGCCAATATCCCTGATGAATATGGATGCAAAAATTTTCAACAAGATACTAGCAAATCGAATCCAACAGCATATAAAGAGAATTATCCACCATGATAATTAGGATTCATCCCTGGGTTGCAGGGCTGGTTCAATATTCGCAAATCAATCAACGTGATACATCACATCAACAAAAGAAAAGATAAGAACCATATGATCCTGTCAATAGATGCAGAAAAAGCATTTGACAAAATACAGCACCCTTTCTTAATAAAAACTCTTGAGAAAGTCGGGATAGAAGGAACATACTTAAACATCATAAAAGCCATATATGAAAAGCCCACAGCCAATATCATCCTCAATGGGGAAAAACTGAGAGCCTTCCCCCTGAGATCAGGAACATGACAGGGGCGTCCACTCTCACCACTGCTATTTAATATAGTGTTGGAAGTCTTAGCATCAGCAATCAGACAACAAAACAAAATAAAAGGCATCAAGATTGGCAAGGAGGAAGTCAAACTTTCACTTTTTGCAGATGACACGATACTTTATATGGAAAACCCGACAGAATCCACCAAAAGCCTACTAGAACAGATCCATGATTTCAGCAAAGTTGCAGGGTACAAAATCAATGTACAGAAATCAGTGGCATTTCTATACACCAACAATGAAGCAGCAGAAAGAGAAATAAAGAAGCTAATCCCTTTCACAATTGCACCAAAAACCATAAAATACTTAGGAATAAACCTAACCAAAGATGTGAAAGACCTCTACACTGAAAACTATAAAAAACTTATGAAGGAAATTGAGGAAGACACAAGGAAATGGAAAAACATCCCATGCTCATGGATTGGAAGAATAAATATTGTTAAAATGGCAATACTACCCAAAGCAATCTACACATTCAATGCAATCCCAATCAAAATTGCACCAGCATTCTTCCCAAAGCTAGAGCAAACAATCCTAAAATTTGTATGGAACCACAAAAGACCTCGAATAGCCAAAATAATACTGAAGAATAAAACCAAGGCGGGAGGCATCACAATCTCAGACTTTAACCTCTACTACAAAGCGGTAGTCATCAAGACTGTATGGTATTGGCACAAAAACAGACACATAGACCAATGGAATAGAATAGAAAATTCAGAAATGGACCCGCGAGTATATGGCCAACTAATCTTTGACAAAGCGGGAAAATGTATTCAATGGAAAAAAGACAGCCTCTTTAATAAATGGTGCTGGGAGAACTGGACAGCAACATGCTGAAGAATGAAACTAGACCACTTTCTTACACCACTCACAAAAATAAATTCTAAATGGATAAAAGATCTGAATGTGAGACAGGAAACCATCAAAATCCTAGAGGAGAAAGCAGGAAAAAGCCTCTTTGACCTAAGACGCACCAATTTCTTACTCGACACGTCTCCAAAGGCAAGGGAATTAAAAGCAAAGATGAACTACTGGGACCTCATCAAGATAAAAAGCTTCTGCACAGCAAAAGAAACAACCAACAAAACGAATAGGCAACCAACGGAATGGGAAAAGATCATCGCAAATGACATATCGGATAAAGGACTAATATCTAAAATCTATAAAGAACTTACCAAACTCCACACCCGAAAAACAAACAACCCAGTGAAGAAATGGGCGGAAGATATGAATAGACACTTCTCCAAAGAGGACATTCAGATGGCCAACAGACACATGAAACGATGCTCAATGTCACTCATCATCAGGGAAATACAAATCAAAACCACACTGCGATATCACCTCACACCAGTCAGAGTGGCTAAAATTAACAAATCACAGGAAACTATAGATGCTGGCGAGGATGTGGAGAAGTAGGCACCCTCCTACACTGTTGGTGGGAATGCAAACTGGTGCAGCCACTCTGGAAAACGGTGTGGAGATTCCTCAAAAAAATGAAAATAGAGCTACCCTATGACCCAGCAATAGCACTGCTAGGAATCTACTCAAGAGACACAGGAATGCTGATGCATAGGAGCACGTGTACCCCAATGTTCATAGAAGCACTTTCAACAATAGCCAAATCATGGAAAGAGACCAAGTGCCCATCAACTGACGAGTGGATAAAAAAGATGTGGTACATATATACAATGGACTACTACATGGCAATGAGAAAAAATGGAATCTGGCCATGTGTACCAACATGGATGGAACTGGAGGGTATTATGTTAAGTGAAATAAGTCAGTCAGAAAAAGACAGATACCATATGTTTCCACTAATAGGTGGACTTTGTGACACTAAGCAAAAACCAGGGGGAGGGGAAGAAGGGAAAGAAAAAAAATACACAGAGAGGGAGGGAGATAAAACATAAGAGACTCTCAGAGACTAAGAACAAACTGAGCATGAGGGGGATGAGGGAGGGGGGAGAGGGAGTGACGGGCATTAAAAAGGGCACATGTTGGGATGAACACTGGGTGTTATATGTAAACCAATTTGAAAATAAACTATTATAAAATTTTAAAAAATAAAACAAAATAAAATAAAATACACATATGAGAAGCCATCACCACAACCAAAATAATTAAGACATCCATCTGTTTTAGTTTCTTATGGCTGCCATAATAAATTATCACAAACTCAGTGGCTCAAAACAACATGACAGTTCTCTCAGAGTTCTGGAAGCCTTAAATCCAAAATCAAGTTATCAGAAGGGCCACACTCCTTCCAAAGACTTTAGGAAAGAAGCTTTCCTTGCCTGTTGGAGTTTATGGTGTTTCCTGGTGTTCCTAGTCTTGTGGAAGCATAGTTCAATCTATGCCTCCATCTTCACGTGGCCTTCTAGCCTATATGTATCCAACCACCCTCTCCTTGCACTTTTAAGATACCAGTCATTGGATTTAGGGTCCACTCTAAATCTAGGATGACTTCTTCTCACATTCATAATTGCATGTGTTAAAATACCTATTTCCAAAAGATCACATTCATAAGTATCAAGGGTTGGGACTTCTATATCTTTTGGAGGGATGCAATTCAACCAACTACACCATCACACTCACCCAAAAGTTTCCCTATAGCTCTCTGTAATCCCTCCCTATTGCCCCTCCCTGCCCTATCCCCAGCAATTAGTGATCTTCTTTCTGTCATTATATACTATACTAAATTTCTTAGGATTTTACATAAATGGAATCATAAAATATGTACCCTCTTTTGTTCTGTATTCTTTAGCTCAGCATAATTATTTTGATATATTTATTCACAGTGTAAGATATATCAATAATCAATTCCTTTTCATTGCTACGTAGTATTCCGCTGCATGGCTATACCACAATTTATCCATTCACCTATTGACAGACATTTGGGTCCTTTGTAGTTTGGGGAATTACAAATAAAACAGCTATAAAATTTATTCAAAAGCCTTTAGATGGACATATGCTTTCACTTCTCTTGAGTAAATACTGAGGAGTGGAATGAGTGGAAAATACAGTAAGTACATGTTAAATTTTAAACAATGCCTATTTTCCAAATTGTTACCATTTTTTGAATCCTACTAGCAATGTATTACAGTTCCAATTTAATTTCATCCTAGTCAACACTTCGGATGGTCAGTCTTTTTACTCCTAGTTATGAGAATGAATAGATATGCAGTGGTATCTCACTATAGTTTTAATTAGCATTTACCCAATGAATTATGATGTTAACCATCTTCTCATGCACTGATTTACCATTAGTATGCTTTCTTTGGTGAAGAGTCTCCTCAAAATTGTTCATTTTCTAATAGCATTGTTTGCCTTTTATTTTAAGTTTTAAGAGTTCTTTATATATTTTACATACATATCCTTTCTCAGAAATATGTTTGTTAACGTTTTGTGAAAATTGTATCCCAGTCTAGGGGTTATCTTTTCATTTTCTTTACTTTTCAAAAAAGCAAATGCTTTTATTTTTTATGAAGTCCATTTTATCAATTTGCTGCTTTGTGGATTATGCATTTGATATTATATATAGGAAACCTTTATCTAACACAAGATCTTAAAGTTTTTCCTTTATGTGCTTTTAAAAAAAATCATTAGTGGAGCCTAGGTGGCTCAGTTAGTTGGTTAAGCATCCAACTCTTGATTTCAGCTCAGGCCATAATCTCATGATTGGTGAGATTGAATTACACACTGGGCTCTGCCCTGACGGTGCAGAGCCTCTCTCCCTCCCTCTCTCTTCCCCCTCCCACTCACACACACTCTCTCTCTCTCTCTCAAAATAAATACACATTAAAAAATGACTTTTTAGAGCAGTTTTAAGTTCAGAGCAAAATTGAGAAGAAAATACAGCAATTTCCCATACAGAATTTCTCCCTTTATCTGTAGTTTTACTTTCTGAGGTTTAATACCCACAGTCAACCACAGTCCAGAAGCAGGTAATCCTCCTTCAGACATACTGTCAGATCAATAGTACCCTAATGCTATGTCACAATGCCTAAGTCATTCACCTCACTTCATCTCATCATGTAGACCTTTTACCATATCACATCATGACAAGAAGGAGAGTGAGTAGAGTAAAATAAGATATTTTGAGAGAAAGAGAAAGAGAGAGAGACACCATGCTCATATAACTTTTATTACTGTAAAGGCATACCTCGGAGATACTGTAGGATCATTCCAGACCACCAAAATAAAATGAATATCATGTAAAGTGAGTCAAATGAATTTTTGGTTTCCCAGTGCACATAAAAGCTATGTTTACACTATACTGTAATCTACTAAGTGTACAACTGTTATTATGTGTAAAAAAAAAAAACAATGCACATACCTTAACTAAAAATAGTTTATTGCCAAAAAATGCTAACCATCTTCTGAGCTTTCAGTGAGTCACAATCTTTTTGCTGGTGGAGGGTCTTGCCTAGATGCTGATGGCTGCTGACCGATCAGAGTCATGGTTGCTAAAGGTTAGTGTGGCTATAGAAATTTCTTAAGATAAAACTACAATGAAGTTTCCCATATCGATTGACACTTCCTTTCACATACGATTTCACTATAGCATGTAATGTTTGGTGGGATTTTGCCCACGGTAGAACTTCTTTTAAAGTTAGTCAATACTCTCAAACCCTGCCACCGCCTTATCAACTAAATTTATGTAATATTCTAAATCCTTGGTTGATTTCAACAATCTTCACAGTGTCTTTGCCAGGAGTAGATTCCATCTCAAGAAACCACTCTCTCTGCTCGTCCATAAGAAGTAACTAATCATCCATTAAAATTTTATCATGAGATTGTAACAATTCAGTCACATATTCAAGCTCCACTACTAATTTTAGTTCTCTTGCTATTTCTACCACATCTGCAGTTACTCCTCCACGTAAGTCTTGAATCCCTTAAAGTCATCCATGAGGTTTGGAATCATTTTGTTTCAAACTCCTGTTCATGCTGATATTTTGACCTCTTCTCATGAATCATGAATGTACTTAATGACATCTAGAATGTGAATCCTCCCCAGAAGGCTTTTAACTTACTTTGCCCAGATCCATCAGATGGATCACTATCTATGGCAGCTATAGGCTTAAGAAATATGTTTCTTAAATAACAAGACTTGAAAGTAAAAATTCCTCCTTGATCCATGAGCTTTGGGATATATGCTGTGTTATCAGGCATGAAAACAACACTAATCTCACTGTACATCTCCATCAAAGTTTTGGGGTGACCAGGTGCATTGTCAATGAGTACTAATATTTTGAAAGAAATTTACTTTTCTGAGCAGTAGGTCTCAACAGTGAGCTTAAAATAGTCAATAAGCTATGTTGTAAACAAATGTGCTGTCATCTAGGCCTTATTGTTCCATTTGTACAGCACAGTCAGAGTGGATTTAACATAATTCATGAGGGTCCTAGAATTTTCAGGATGGTAAATGAGCATTGGCTTCAATTTAAAGTCACCAGCTACATTAGCCCTTAACATAAGAGTCAGCATGTCCTGTAAAATTTTAAAGCCAGAAACTGACTTCTTCTAAATGACATCTTCTTCCAATAGAAGGCTGTTTCATATACACTGAAAATCTATTGTTTAGTATAGCCACTTTCATTGACTATCTAAGCCAGATGTTGCAGGTAACTTACTGAAGCTTCTCCATCAGCACTTGCTGCTTCATCTTGCTTGCACTTTAATATTATGGAGATGGTTTTTTTCCTTAAATCTCATGAACCAACTTTTGCTAGCTTCAAACTTTTCTTCTGTAGCTTCCTCACCTCTCTCGGCCTTCAGAGAACTGAAGAGAGTTATGGCCTTGCTCTGGATTAGGCTTTGGCTTAAGGGAATGTGGCTGGTTTGACCTTCTATCTAGACCACTAAAACTTTCTCCATATCAGCAATAAGAACTTTTTGCTCATCATTTGTGGATTCACTGGAGTAGGACTTTTAATTTCATTTAATAAGTTTTTCCCTTTATTCACAATTTGTCTAACTGTTTGGCACAAGAGGCTTAGTTTTTGGCCTGTCTTGGTTTTTGACATGCCTTCCTAACTAAGCTTAATTATTTCCAGCTTTTGATTTAAATGAAAGATGTGCGATCTCTCCTTTCACTTGAACACTCAGGGGCCATTGCAGGGTTATTAACCACATTGATTTCAATATTGTTGTGTCTCAGGGAATTGGGAAGCCCAGGAAGAAAGAGAGAGATAGGGGAGTGACTGGTCAGGGGAACAGTCAGAATACATACGACATTTATCAATTAAGTTCCATCTTGTATATGAGCACAGTTCGAGGGGCCCCAAAACAATTCAATAGTAACATCAAGTATTACTGATCACCACAACAAATGTAACACTAACAAAAAGTTTGAAATATTCCAAGAATTACCAAAATGTTGCATACAGACATGAAATGAGCAAATGCTGTTTGAAAAATGGTGCTGATAGACTTGTTTGACACAGGGTTGCCACAAACCTTCAGTGTATAAAAAAACCCAAAAACACAATATCTGTGAAGTACAATAAAACGAAGTATGCCCGCATAAAATAATAGTATTGTATCAAGGATAAATGTCCCCAATTGAATAATTGTTGCTACGTAAAATAATTTCTTATTCCTGGGAGACACATGCCTAAATATTCAGGGGGTTAAGAGACAGTACGTCTATAATTTCCTTGCAAATGATTCAGAAAGTATAACAATTAAAATACAGCTTAATTTATGCTTGCAATATTTCTGTAGTTTTGAAATTTTTCAACATAAAAAATTAAAAATGATAAAGTAAGTATAGGGGCTAATATAGAGAAACTCTTGCATTTGTACATCAGGAGATATGCATAAATTCATAGCAGCAAATGTGCTCTCATACTAACAAAAACTTAAACAATCCAAATGTTCTTCAATAGAAAAATGAATAAACAAAATATGGTACATGTATACAATGGAATACTACAGAGCAGTAAAAATGAATCAGCTACAGTTACACATCACATAGATGAATCTCCAAAGCATAATAATCAGAGAATCAAGGAAGTAGCAAAAGATATCATGCAGTATGATTCCAGTTATTTAAAATTCAAAAGCAGACAAAACTAAACATAACTATCAGGTAAAACTTGTAAGAAAAGCAAGGGTAAAAAGGTCTACCTTTTGAAAAAATTTAGTAGCTTTTTGTAAAATGAATATCTTGCTGCCCTTTACCAGTTTTCCTCTCCCTATTAACTCATTATAGGACTGTGTACAGGAAGCTTTACAAATTATGGTCTCAGAGGAGTTAAGATGGCAGAGAAGTAGGGGGACCCTGGGCTTTCCTTGTCCCTCAAACACAGCTGGATTGAGGTCAGATCACTTGGAACACCCAGGAAATTGATCTGTGGACTGGCAGAAGAATCTCCACAGTTGCAGGTAGACAGCATGGCAGGTGTGAAGTGCATTGAAGTGAACTGGGGGAGAGAAAAATGTTGTTGCTGTGGAGGGGAAGGAACCCTTCCTGTGGAGAAAAGGGAAAGAAAGAAAGAGGGGTTGAAAGAGTGCAGCACTGGGTTCACAAAAGAGGAAAATCTCTCTGGACCACAGACTAGTGAGAGGTACTGAGTGTCACAGGTTTTTTTGCAAACAGTTTGTGGAGCTCAAACTCAGGTTTTGGAAGTGCACGACTTTCTTAGGAGCTTCTTAGGAGCTGTGACCTGTGCTCCTGGGATGAAGGAGGGAGCTGGCACTGGTGTGCAAGCGCGGTGTAGGGATCTCAGGTGCACTGGAAGAGAACATTACCCCTCCTGGAGTACTTTTGGAAGAGGGTTTATTGCCTCCCCAAGGACAAAAGACCCTGTAGGCACCAGCAAAAGGCCCTTCATTGGCAGGAGACAGAGGCGCACACAGAGGGCATATAATTTTGTTGCTGCTTTTAGCAGTGCTGTATGAGAGATTCCACACACTGCACAGGCATAGGACTGTTTTCCTGGGACAAAGGACATCAGACATAGCATGGAGAGGCTCTACTCCAGAGGAGGGGGGCAGGTTCCAGTGGTGCCGAGTCCTTTAAGATTTTGAGTTTTGAATCCCAGGGAGCACCAAAGAAAAAATACAGGAGAGCTGTGGTGCAGGGCCAGCTGACTGACCGCCCTATTATGTAAGGACTACCTGAACAGCAGGGGAGGGGTTCCATTGTCTAGGGATGAGAGATTGGGATGGCACCATTTTCTCCCCAACACCAACAAAGTGGGACTTCTGAGAACAACACAGCAGCCTCCAGTGGAGGCAGGACCCACTTACACCAAATCTTACCCCTCTATGTCTGGCAACTACATATTTACTGGGGTTACTGACTCTGAGCCAGTGCAGCAGGCCTCTTCTCCAGAAGACCAGCACTGGCAGCACTGCACCAAGTGCACTGAAAATCGAGTGCTTCAAAACAACACCTGTACATCTGGTAGAAATAGGACCAGGCTTAATGTTTTTTTCTTTCTTATTTCTTTTTCTTTTGGAATCAAGCTTATAGTTTTTTGTTTGTTTGATAATTTGTTTCATTACCTATTCTCTTATTTTTTTTTGATTAGTCTACTTTTTTCTTTTTCTTTTTCTTTAGAATAAGGCTTATAGATTTTTTGATTGTCTGTTTGGTTTTTTCATTCATTTTCCTTTTCTCTCTTTTGGTGGAGGATCAGGCTTTTTTTTTTTCTTTATTTCAGGCTCATTTAACAATCAAATCAAAGCACACTGGATTAAAGGTCCAAATACTCCATACTCCAAGCAAGGAGAAGTAGAGAACTGACCAGTGGGAAAGAGCAGCCAAAACACAATAACAGAGCACACGCGGCATACACCAGAAACACTCCCTGGAGAGCTAGGCCCTGGACAGTGTATGATCCCTTTCTAATACAGCATTACTCTCAGGTGCAGGAAACATAGCAAGCTTTCAAAACATGCGAAAGACAGAAACTTAGCCAAAATGACAAGATACAGGAATTCTTCCCAAAAGAAAGGTCAAGAAGAAATCACAGCCAGGGACTTTCTCAAAACAGACATAAGTAATATATCTGAACAAGAATTTCGAACGACAGTCATAAGAGTACTAGATGGGCTTGAAAAAGCATGAAGACACCAGAGAAACCCTTACTGCAGAGATCAAAGACCTAAAAACTAGTCAGGCTGAAATTTAAGAAATGCTGTAATTGAGATACAAAACCAACTAGATATAGTCACAAAGATGATTGAAGAAGCAGAGGAGAGAATAGGTGACACAGAAGATAAAATAATGGAAAATAATAAAGCTGGAAAGAAGAGGGAAAGAAAACTATAATATCACAAAGAGGAACAGCAAATAAAGCCTAAAGCCAGCAGAATAAGGGAAAAATAAGATTAGAACAGTAAACAAAAAAAAAAAAAAACAAAACAGTAGAACGGATAGATGAAACCAAGAACTGTTTCTTTGTAAGAATAAAGAAAATTGATAAGCTTCTAACCAGACTTATCAAAAAGAAAAGATAGAAGACCCAAATATATAAAATCATTACTGAGAGAGGAGAGATCACAGCAAACACCACAGAAATACAATCATAAGAGAATACTATGCAAAATTATATGCCAACAAACTGGGCAATCTGTAAGAAATGGAAAAATTTCTAGAAACTAACAAACTACCAAAACAGAAACAGGAAGAAATAGAAAATTTGAACAGACCCATAACCAGCAAAGAAATTGAATCAGTAATCAAAAATTTCCCAAAAAAAAACGAGAGTACAAGGCCAAATTGCTTCCTAGGGGAATGCAACCAGACATCTGAAGAAGAGTTAATACCTATTGTTCTCAAACTATTCTAAAAAATAGAAATAGAAGGCAAACTTCTAAAATCATTCTACAAAGCCATCATTACCTTGATTCCAAAACCAGACACAGATCCCTCTAAAAAGAAGAATTATAGGGGCACCTGGGTGGCTCAGTCGGTTAAGCGTCCGACTTCGGCTCAGGTCATGATCTCACAGTCTGTGAGTTCGAGCCCCGCGTCGGGCTCTGTGCTGATGGCTCGGAGCCTGAGCCTGCTTTGGATTCTGTGTCTGCCTCTCTCTCTCTGCCCTTCCCCTGTTCACGCTCTGTCTCTATGTCTCTCAAAAATAAATAAACGTTAAAAAAATTTAAAAAAAAGAATTATAGAGCAATATCCCTGATGAATATTTATGCAAAACTTCTCAACAAGATACTACTATATCCAATTCAACATTACATCAAAAGAATTATTCACCATGATCAAATGGGATTTATTCCTGAGCTGCAGGGCTGGTTTGATAGAGTCATATGATCCTGTCCATAGATGCAGAGAAAGCATTTGACAAAATACAGCATCCATTCTTGACAAAAACCCCCAACAAAGTAGAGTTAGAGGGAACATACCTCAACATCATAAAGGCCATATACAAAAGACCCACAGCTAATATCATCCTCAATGGAGAAAAACTGAGAACCATTCTCCTGCTGTCAGGAACAAGGCAAGGATGCCCACTCTCACCATTACTATATAACATAATAATTGCTTAGCCTCAACAATCAGACGACAAAAAGAAATGGAGGACTAACAAATTAGCAAGGAAGAAGTCAAACTTTCACTATTTGCAGATGACATGATACTTTATGTAGAAAATCCAAAGGATGCCACCAAAAAATTGGTAGAACACATGAATTCAGCAAAGTTGCAGGAGATAAAATCAATGTGCAAAAATCTGCTGCATGTCTATACACCAATAATGAAGCAGCAGAAAAGGAAATCAAGGAATAGATCCTGTTTATAATTGCACTAAAGGAGGCACCTGCATGGCTCAAGTTGGTTGAGCATCTGACTTTGGCTCAGGTCATGATCTCACAGTTTATGAGTTTGAGCCCCATGTCGGGCTCTGTGCTTACAACTCAGAGCCGGGAGCCTACTTCGGGTCTGTGTCTCCTTCTCTCTCTCTGACCCTCACCCACTCACTCTCTAACCCTCTCTCTCTCAAAAAATAAATAAATGTTAAAAATTTTTCAAAAAATTGCTCCAAAAAGAGTAAGATATCTAGGAATAAGCCTAACTAAAGAGGTAAAAGAGCTCTACTCTGAAAACTATAGAAGACTTATGAAAGAAATTGAAGAGGACACAAAGAAATAGAAAAGAATTCCATCTCATGGATTAGAGGAACAAACTTAGTTAAAATGTCTGTTACCAAAAGCAATATATATTTAATGCAATCCCTATCAAAATATCACCAGAATTCTTAATCCCTATCAAAATAACACCAGTATTTTTGACAGAGCTAGAACAAACAATACTAAAATTTATATGGAACCAGAAAAGACACAGAACAGCCAGAGTAATGTTGAAAAAGAAAACCAAAGCTAGAGGCATCAAAATCCCGTATTTCAAAATGAATTACAAAGCTGTAATCATCAAGAAAGTATGCTACTGGAACAAAAACAGACACATAGATCAATGGAACAGAATAGAAAACTCAGAAATGGACCCACAAATGTATGGCCAACTAATATTTAACGAAGCAGGAAAGAATATCCAATGAAATATTACAGGCTCTTCAGCAAATGGCATTGGGAAAACTGGACAGTAACATGTAGAAAAATGAACCTGGACCATTTTCTTACACCATACACAACAATAAACTCAAAATGGATGTAAGACTTAAATGTAAGACAGGAAACCATCAAAATCCTAGAGAAGAACACAGGTGGCAACCTCTTTGACCTCAGCCACAGCAACTTCTTACTAGACATATTTCTGGAGGCAAGGGAAACAAAAGCAAAAATGAACTATTGGAGCCTCATTGAGATAAAAAGTTTCTGTACAGTGAAGGAAACAATCAACCAAACTAAAAGACAACCATCAGAATTGGAGAAGATATTTGCAAATGGCATATATGATAAAGGGTCAGTTTCCACAATCTCTAAAGAACTTATCAAACTCAACACCCAAAAAGCAAATAATCCAGTGAAGAACTGGGCAGAGGAAATGTATAGACATTTTCCCAAAGAAGACATCCGGATAGCTGATACATGGAAAGATGCTCTCCATCATTTATCATCAGGGAAATACAAATCAAAATCACAAAGAGATACTATCTCACACCTGTCAAAATGGCTAAAATTAACAACACAAGAAACTACAAATGTTGGCAAGGATACAGAGAAAGGAGAACCCTCTTGCACTGCTAGTGGGAATGCAAACTGGTAAAGACAGTCTAGAGAACAGTATGGAGGTTCCTTAAAAAACTAAAAATAGAACTACCTACAATCCAGAAATGGCACTATTAGGTATTTACCCAAAGGATACAAAAATACAGATTTGAAGGGGTACATGCATCCCAATGTTTATGACAGCATTATCAATAATATCCAAAGTAGGGAGAGAGCCCAAATGTCCATCAACAGAGGATTGGATAAAGAAGATGTGGTATATATATACAATGGATTATTATTCAGCCATCGAAAAGAATGAAATCTTGCTATTTGCAATGACATGGATGGAGCTGGAATGTATTATGCTAAGTGAAATAAGTCAATCAAAAAAAGATAAATACCATATGATTTCACTCATTTGTGGAATTTAAGAAGCAAAACAGATGAACATATGGGAAGAGTAGAGGAAGAGAAGAGGGAGAATCAAATCACAAGAGACTCTTAATGATATAGAACAAACTGAGGGGTGATGGAGGGAGGTGGGTGAGAGATGGGCTAGATGGGTGATGGGTATTAAGGAGGGCATTTATTGGGATGATCACTAGTGTGTACGCGAGTGATGAATCACTGAATTCTACTCCTAAAACCAATAGTGCACTATATATTAACTAAAATATAAATTTAAAAAATTAAATTATCATCTCACTACTGCCTATGTTAGCTCAGTTATTTTTTTTTTAATTTGTTTCGTATTTACAGTCATCCTTATGGATGTTATAATTCATGAAAGAGGTGACAGACAGAAAAATCATAAACTATCCAGTTGACATCCCTGCTTTCTATTCTGGATCTATATATATATTCAGTCTCAGCACTGCAAATAGGATATACAAGATGATAATAGCTGTTTGTCCCTAGGTTAATTAATTCTTTTTGCATTTATCTTCTCCATTCAGTGTCATTGGCTTTTCTTCTAGCATTATATAAATTATAATGTGAAGCATCTACCATTCACTGTCAAAACAGCGCCTCCCTTCAGCAAAACAAAACTAGCAGCATGCTTACAACCACAGCTAACATAGTCATTAATAAGCGCCAGGAGAAACACTTTGACCTGGGGAGAGAGACAAACAGACTGGAGGTCAAAATATCCAAAACAATACCACATGAGAAACATTTTTTTAAATATTTATTTACTTTTGAGAGAGAGAGAGAGCACACAAGTTGAGGAGGGGCAGAGAGAGAGGGAGACACAGAATCCAAAATAGACTCCAGACTCTGACCTCTCAGTGCAGAGCCCAACACAGGGCTGGAACTTATGAACCATAAGATCATGTTCTGAAGTTGGACGCTTAACCTACTGAGCCACCCAGGTGTCCCCACATGAGAAACATTTTAAAGAATTTGGCTATTAAGCTCTGGAGAAGGATGTGGAGACAAGACACATTTGATAACTAAATTCAAATATCTAAAGAGGTATCACACATAGAGGCTGGATTTGACTTGTTCTTTATTACCCAAAGGGTCAGAACTTGGGCCAATGGGTAAAAGCTTCAGGGGAAAAGATTGAATCAATGTAAGGGAGAGCCATGCAGTTATGTAACAGCCTCACAGGCAAGTGAATTGAATGTTTCAAGAAGCATTCTAAAAGAGGTTAACCGAGCAATGAGATGGGATTGTGGGGTAAAATGATTGGGTTCTGAGTGTCTGGCTTCTGTGCAGATTCTAGGTATGGGGGAGGATGATGAGCTAGTAGTTAAGAGGCCTGAGTCACTGCCCTTGCTCACCCACTAACTAGCTGTATAACCACCATGTGGGGACTTAACTCTTCCTTTTTTAATGAGGCACGAGTATGAGGAGAAGTTGATAGTAAAGTCACTGTCTTGGTAGAGTCAACAACAACACAATATCAGGTTAGTTTAACACTGATGTCAACCTTATGATAGCAAATCAACATTGAGGTCAACCTAATTTACTAACAATGGGACTCTTACAAAGACCAACAAATTTTAGTGGATTTCTTTTCTGGGGAAACAAGGATGAAAGTATAGTGTACATATCACCACCATGGAATTAAAAATGGATTTAATCAAAGGGAAAGATTGCATGGGAGCTATGCTTGGTGGTCAAAGAGAATCAACTTGCCTTTGAGAGGAATTATCCTCCAAGAGTATCTTTATCTTTGGCTTCTATGTAATATCAGTATATTACCTGGAACTAAATACAACAAACATTTTATTTTTTTGTTTATTGTATTACTAAATAGTATATAATGAGCGAAGTTAATATTGGTCATACATTTCTCACATTCTGAGTCTTTATAAGAGTACAGAGGGGGTGCTTGGGTGGCTCAGTCGGATGGGCATCTGACTCTTGGTTTCAGCTTAGGTCATGATCTCGTGGTTTCATGGGTTCAACCCCTGCATCAGGCTCTATGCTGGCAGCTCAGAGCCTGCTTAGGGTCCTCTCTATCTCCCTCTGCCCCTCTCCCAATAGTGCTGTCTCTGTCTCTCTCAAAATAAATAAATAAAGTTAAAAAATAAAAGTACAGAGGAATAGCTTATGACATCCTTGATATCCCAGGAACCAGGGAAATCAGTTGTGTTTGTATTATTATTGTAAATGCTAAAAAGGAGGGAAAATTATTTTTCGTGGTACTTAGATCCAGGACTATTGACAGGAAAGAAGCCTCATTTCCTGTCATACTGTTTCCATTACAATATTAGGAATATAGTCACCCATACCTATTTTTCAGCTGCTTGGTAGTTTTTAGCAATTGTATTCAGAAGTGTATCAGTTAGGGTTCTCACAGGAAATAGAATTCTACCCAGATGATTCAATGCAGAGATTTTAATAAATGACTGCTTACAGATGTATGAGTAGGGTTAAAGGAAACAACAAGAAAGGTTGAGACATCAAGAGATGAGTCATAGCTGGAAGCTATTACCAACCCTAAGATTGAAAGGGAAAGGGAAGTAAATAGAGTTACAAAAACCAGTAAGAGCTGGAACCATGAAGGAGGAGACACCCAGTGGAAACTGTAGCCATGTAGAGACTCAATCACAGTCATAAGCAAGGCATGAATCAAGGGGGAGCAGGGAAGAGATATCCTAACCCCTCTCTCTCTCTCTCTCTCTCTCTCTCTCTCTCTCTCTCTCTCTTCATGTCCTATAATCTCATGCTGGTGACTCCCTTTAGCTGAACCAAGGAAGCAAACTCAGGAACTCAAAACATGTTCAAAATTGTTTGCTGAATGACTATCTCCTAACTCCTATTTCAGATTTCTTCCCATAGTAGCATATTCTTATGGGGATGTGGTCTAGAAATATTTGGTGATGAGCACCTAATCTGTAAATATGTCTATATGCCACTTGGAGAGAAAAATGATGCATGAGGTCACATTTATTAAAATTTGATCTTTATTCAAAAATTAATTCAGCATCTACTATATGGTGCTGGAGACAGAAATGGTCTCAGACCTCATGGATCTGGTCTACAAATATTAAAATGTCCAGAGACATGCTCAGCAAAAAGAAGAGAGGATACAGACACTACGTACAGATATAAGTTTGACTATATAGACATGTGTATCTAAGGTAAGGATATATGGGTGTATGTGTGTGTGCCTTTAGTGAGTATGTATATACGTATATATGTATATGTGTTATGGATATCCTCCATTTCCCTCCCCCAGTTGCCTTCCAAGATTCACTCTCCACTATTCTCCACCTGCCTTGTATCCTGGAAGACTGACCTATGTAAATTACATCAACAGGTTTCCTCACCCTCTGGCTTCCTGTTAGGTTCAGACAATGGGAAGAGCACCAGCAGAAGATCATAGGGCAGTAAAAGAGAAAGAAATTTATTTCTTTGACTTCTTGTATGGTCACTATGGCTGGCCACATCCTCAACTAAAAATCACTATTTCTATCAGGCGATTCATCTTTCTCTCCAGGTTTCAGTTACTATTCTCTTCCCTTATCCCTTCAGTGGCGATAGCATCTTGTTGTGACCATCTCCTGAAGTACTCCACTAAACCTGTCATTTCCCTGTACTCTGCCCACATCTTGTAAATAGTACCTTTATTAAACTCTTTTCAGATTATCCAATTTGAATGCTATCTGTTTCCAGCAGAGACTCTGACTAGTACAATATGCCCTGACAATTCACAAGGATTAGTAGTGTTCTTGCAGTCTAATACAACATTCTGGGCTTTAAAAAACCATATATTTTGGAAATAGTCTAGGTCTCTTAGACTGTAAGATCTTCAAGAGCAGGGATCATAACAACACATGGTTATAACATTTGCAGGCCTAAATAGCTCCTGCCCCATAGTCGGCACCCAACAATTATTCTGAGGAATTGAATTGAACTAAAATACAATACAGCTATTCCTAGGCTATGATCTTGAATGAACAAGATAAACATTATCTTAATCATGACATAAAAATCACATGATCCTAAAGAATGTGGGAATGTTAACTTGCTGAACATAATATCCATTCTAATGTCTTCTTCATGCAGAAATAAATGGTGTTTAAGGGTATTATACAGCTTGCTGTGTAATTACATTAATCAGAGAGTGCCTCTTCTGTTGGTTCCTTTGCTGTTGCCATGGTAGCAACCACATGTTTGCAAGTAGCGAGCACACATAGAACCCATTCTTAATTACACGTGTAGCACTATATTTCAGAGAACACAATAAATATGGAAGACATAGAGTACGTGGAAAGAAGATATGATGGAAAAAGATTTGTTCTCCAGTTTTTCTATCTCTTGATTATTCCTAAACTCTTTATTAGTATGACTCCCTATTACCCTTTCTCTTCTACTGCAGTAAAAAGGCCTCGGCAGCCACCCACCAAATTATAATCCTCTGCTCCTGAAATGATCCAGAACTGTCTCTGAAAAAAAATGTCAGTAGGAAATTAAGTCCTATCATAACAAAAATAGAGTGGAGTGAGTGTCCACTGACAATTTTCTAAAAAAAGTGACACCACTTTCTATCTTTTTTCATATCCGAGCAAAGCATCAAAAGCCTCCTTTTCTACAGGGCACCTGGATATCTCAGTCAGTTAAGCATCTACTTTGGTTCAGGTCATGATCTCGTGGTCCATGGGCTGGAGCCCCACATTGGGCTTTGTGCTGACAGCACAGACCTTGGAGCCTGCTTCAGATTTTGTGTCTCGATCTCTCTCTGCCCCTCTCCCACTCTCTCTTTCTCGAAAATGAATAAACATTAAAAAAAATTTTTTAGGGGCACCTGGGTGGCTCAGTTGGTTAGGTGGTCGACTTCGGCTCAGGTCATGATCTCACGGTCTGTGAGTTCGAGCCCCGCGTTGGGCTCTGTGCTGATGGCTCATCAGAGACTGGAGCCTGCTTCGGATTCTGTGTCTCCCTCTCTCTCAGCCCTTCCCCTGCTCATGTTCTATCTCTATGTCTCTCAAAAATAAATATACATTAAAAAAATTAAAAAAAAATTTTTAAAGCCTCCCTTTCTAAACAGTCTTTATATCACTAAGAGTTCTTAGTTGTGCTTAAATACCTTGCTTGGCTGGGCAGTTTGGGTAATAACTTTTGCCATTTAGAAGGATATTGCCAAGATCGATTACTGCACATTTAAAAAATAAAACAAAAAGAAAACATCGAGTCTAATAAGAGTTTCTCAATCAAAATTTTTTTATTAAGTCAAGGGTAAATGATACTTTTTCTTTCTCTCCTTCTACTTTTCAGGTATTTCTTAAGGAAGATAACACATTCTTTGGAAGAATAAAAGGTAGTCTTTCCATAGTTCAAATTAAGTCTTTGAAAAGAATAACCATATTCTAATTCAATCTAGTTGAAAAACTTTTATTTATTTTAAATAGTCCCACAGTTTTTTTAGTGCTTAGTCATTTATTTTGGGAAAGAGCAAGAGAACGTGTGTGTGTGTGTGTGTGTGTGTGTGTGTGTGTGTGAGAGAGAGAGAGAGAGAGAGAGAGAGCAGGGAAGGGGCAGAGAGAGAGGGAGAGAGAGAATCCCAAGCAGGCTCTGCACTCTCAGTGCACAGCCTGACATGGGGTTCAATCTCATGAACCATGAGATCATGACCTAAGCCACAATCAAGAGTCAGATGCCTAACCAACTGAGCCACCCAGGCGCCCCAGTCGCACAGTTTACTCACATATTTTAGCATTACTTTTGTCCATCAAAACTTAATCTTATAGTTACAATAAATTATCATTGTGCAACAATGCAATTGTTTTTCCCCCTTTTGGTCTTCATCTCATCACTGTTGGTAATTTGTTCATTTATCCTTTTGATTAGCATTTTGCTAACTACTTATCATGAACTTAACATTTTTCCCGACTCAAAGGATACTAATATGAACAGTCCCAACTCTCCAAAAGCTCATGTATAAAGAATGAAATAGATAGGAAGTCAACTTGCAGGCTAGCTGTTTATGGTCTATGAAAGTCTTAGTGGGAACCACTTAGCTCTGTTCCCTGCACTCATTTGTCATTCAGCAGCTTAGCCTAAGATAGTTTTCATGAAAAGGGTAGAGAAAGAAAAGAACAGCAAGTACATAAGAACTCCTGAGGCCTGAGCTTTAAACTGGCCCACTGTATCCTGTTGGTCAAGGCAAGTTGCAAGTCCAACCTAGATTTAAGGGATAATTATATAGGCTCCACCTCCTGATGAAAGGAGCAGCAAAGTAACAGTGCAAAAGGTGTGGATACAGGAAGGAGTGGACAAATGGAGCCATTTTTGCAATAGTACCAAATGTTGGGTAAGACAACAAATCCAACCTAGCAGGAATCAGAAAAGGCTGAATATAGTCCTTTTTAAAAGTTTATTCATTTATTGAGAGAGACAGAAAAAGGGAGAGAAAGAGAACCAATGGGGGAGGAGTAGAGAGAGAGATGGAGACAGAAGATCTGAAGTAAACTCTGTTTGTCTCTGTTGACAGCAGAGAGCCTGATGCAGGGCTCAAACTCACAAACCATGAGATCATGGCCTGAGCCAAGGTTGGATGCTTAGCCAACTGAGCCACCCAGGCACCCCTAAGGCTGCATATAGTCTTAAAAGATGAGTAAGATTTGCCAAAATAATATGCATTAAAAGACAAATCATTACTTAGATAGTATAAACCAAGGAGTCCAGAACATACAATTAAGGAATATCTTGAGTCAAGTGTTTCCTTGTTACACTTCTCACTTAGCTCTCTAAAAAGTAAAATAAGACCTTTTCTCCCCTGAGCTTTAGCTAAACTAAACTCTGAGCAAAATCAGTTCAAGTCTAAGATTTCCAGAACCACTTCAATACATAAAAATTCTTATCTGTCAACAACTGGAGTACCACAAAATTCTAGAGACTAGCTTACAGTGAATGCCCCATAAGTATTTCTTTGCTGAATTAATTAATTAATTAAAGAATGAATGAAATAACTTTCAAAGGCTTTAAAACTTTATTAGGCCATCCAGGCAGTACCAACAGAGATGCTGCCACAAAAAGGAGCCCAACCTGGGAAGCCTCTTTATCCCCAAAAGTTTGAGATTGACTTTCCTGACCCAACAAAAGAAACTGGACAACCCAACCTTGGGACACTCCATCTTCTCAGGCAGCACCAGCAAAGACCAGTGGGAGTCTCAGTGCTCCTAGATAAATTGAGCAGAACCATAAAAAACTGTAAAAGTTCTGAAAATTAAATTGTCATTGGAACCACAGACCACAAAAGCAGACCAAGATGTGTGCTAAACCTAAACAGGATGAGTGCCTACCAAAATAAAATATTTAAATAGAATTCTAAGTTTCTTAACATAATAACAAGATGTACAGTTAGAGTGTGAAAAATCACCCATAATTCCAAGAAGCGAGAAATCACAACTTAAATGAGAAAAGATAATCACCTAACACCAATACCAGAATGAGTCAGATGTTAGAATTATCAGAGAAGGATGTTAAAGTAGCCATAAAAAAAGGTTTCAACAATCAATTATAATTCTTCTTTTAAAAAATGAAAACTTCAGCAAAGAACCAAAAGTCATAATTAAATGTAAATATGAAACTAATAAATGTAATACTTTTTTTAATTAAAAATTTTTTGGGGGTGGGCTTAATAGTGAAGTTGAATGACATAGAATAAAATCAGTGAACTTAAGCTCACATCAATAGAATTTACCTAATCTGAAAAGCAGAAAAATAGACTGAAAAAGAAAAATGAACAGAACCTCAGAGACCTGTGAGATAATGACAAAAGATTCCAGATTCCTATCATCAGAGTCATAATAAAGGAAAAGAAAAAGAATGGGGCTGAAATAGCATAAGAAAAAACAGTGGCTGACAATTCTCCCAATATGGCAAAAGACACAAAGCTACAGACTTAAGAAATCCAGTAATAGCCAGCTAGGATAAATCCAAAAATATATACACAAAGATACACCACGTTTAAACTTTTAGAAACTAGAGACAGAAAAAAGTTTCTTAAAAACACACCAGGAGAAACAACAAATTACCTATGTAGTACCATCAACTAAAATGATATCTGAAACCATGAAAGTCAGGAAGAAGGGGCAGACATTTTCTACATGCTGAAAGAAAAGAAATGTCTCCTTCAAATTCTATTATCTGGTGAAAGCAGCCTTCGGGAATAAAGGGGAAATAAAAATATTCTTATATTAAGAAAAACTAAAAGGATTTCTCATTAGTAAATCTACCCTTATAAAAAATCCAAAGGAATTGTTTCAAACAAAAAGTAAATCATAGAAGAAGGAATATTAGAGCTTCGGGAAGAAAGAAAAATGGAAAGAACAAAAATATGGGTATATAAAATAGATTACTCTGCATGCATTTTATAAATCATATTCTATAATAAAAACAAAAATTATAATACCATCTGATATTCAAGACAATAATATTAAAAAGTGTAGGAGTAAATGAAATGCTAAATGGAACAATACATGGAAGAATGGTTTCATATTTCACTAGAAGTGATAAAATGTTAATATCAGTAGACATCGCATATATATACTCTAATACCCAGATAAATTGCTATAAAACTAAAAAAAATATACATTTAAAAATGCTAGAAATAAATCAAGATGAAATTCTAAGAAATATTCAAGTAACCAACAGGAAGGCAGGGAAGAGAAGCAAATGAATAAGAACTAGTGAAAACAAATAGAAAAAAACATTAAAATGGAATACTTAAAAATATCAATAATTACCTTAAATGTAAATGCCCTAAATAAACTGACTGAAAGACCAGTAGGTAGAATAGCTAAAAAACATGACCCAACTATATGTTATATACAAGAAAATGACTTCAAATTCAACAAGACAGGTGGATTGAAAGTAAAAAGATGGGAAAAGATACATCATGCAAACAACAAAAACAAGAAGTGGCTTGATACACACCAGATAAAGAAGACTTCAAAGCAAATAAAACTTTTACAAAAGTCAAAGAGGGATACTACATAAAGACAAAGTGATTAATATACCAGGCAGATAAAATGATACTAAATGTGTATATACCAAACAAAAGAGCCTCATTATATATAAAGCAAAACTAATAGAGCTGAAAAGAAAAACAGACAAATCCAAAACTATAGCTGGGTACATTAAAACCTCCCTTTCAACAACAGATAGAACTAGTATAGAAAATAATCAAGGATATAGGAAATCTGCACAACACATTCAATCAACAGGATCTAGTTGACATATATAGAACATTCCATCCAACAACAGCAGAATATTCAATTTTTTCAAGCACCCATGTAACATTCAGCAGATACACTATATCCTGGGCCATAAAACAACCCCCAACAAATTTAAAAGAAGTAAAATCATATAGACTATGTTCTCCCACCATATCAGAATCAAATTAGATAAAAGAAAGACAACAGGAAAATACTAAATATATAGAAATTAAATAATTCTATATATTATTTCTTTGAAAGAATACATGGATCCAAGAAGTCTAAAAATATTTAAAAATGAATAAAAATGAAAATGAAAATACAACACATCAAAATATATAATATGCAGCTAAAGCAGTGCTGTGAGGGGAATTTACAGTATGAAATGCTTATGATAGAAATGAGGAAAAATAGCAAAGTAATTAATATAAGTTCCCATTGCAAGAAACTAGAAAAGGAACAGCACAATAAACCCAATGTATCCCAAAGGAATAAATAGTAAACATAAGAACAGAAAATAATGAAGTTGAAACAAAAAGAGAAAATTGAAGTGCCTGGGTGGCTCAGTCGGTTAAGTATTGGACTCCTGAATTCGGCTCAGGTCATGATCTCGTGGCTCATGGGATTGAGCCTCATGCTGGGCCCTGCCCTGACAGTGCAGAGTCTGCTTGAGATTCTCTATCTTTCTCTCTCTCTCTGCCTCTCTCTGCCTCTCTCTGCCACTCATATGTGCTCTCGCTCTCTCTCTCCCAAAATAAATAAATATTAAAAAAATGAAAATCAATGAAACAGAAAGCTGGTTCTTTGAAAAAAATCAATAAAACTTATAAACCTCTAGGAAGACTTACAAAAAGAAAAAACACAATCATCAATATCAGGAATAAAATAGAGGCTACCACTAGAGATAATGAAGTCATTAGAATAATAAGAAAATAATACTGTTGTATTGTTGTAATGTGCTCCCAAAAAAGATACGTTCAAGTCCTAACACCTAGTATCTCAGAATGAGACGTATTTTGGAAATAGGATCTTTACAGAGTTAATCAACTAAAATGGGGTCATTAGAATGGGCTCTAATCCAATATGAATGATGTCCTTATAAAAAGGACAAATTTGGACACAGAGACAGATACATATAGAGGACAACGTGAAAAGGCACAAAGAAAATGGCATGTAATGATGAAATCAAAGATTGGAAGCATACTACCATAAGCCCAGGAACAACTGGGGCTACGAGAAGCAGAAAGAATCAAGGAAGGATCTCTTTCAGAGGGAGCAAAGGGAGCATGGCCCTGCCCTTATCTTGATTTTGGACTTATAAATTTCTGTTTTTCTAAGTCAACCAGTTTGTATTACTTTATTATAGCAGCCCTAAGAAACTCACACAAATATGAACAACGATATGCTCATAAATGTGACAACTTAGAAGAAAGGAACCAATTCCTACCAAAACTCAATTAAGATGAAAAAGATAATCTAAATTGCTCTATTCAGGAAATTCAATCTATAATTTAAAAGCTCCTGGGGAAACCTGGATAGCTCAGTTGGTTAAGCATGAGATCAACGGCCCACATCAGGCTCTGTGCTGATGGAGCAGAGCCTGCTTGGGATTCTCTATCCCCATCTCTCTCTGCCCCTACCCTGCTCATGCTCTCTCTCTTTCTCTCTCAAAATACATAAACCCTTAAAAAATATAAAATAAAAGTTCCTGCAAAAGAAATCTCCAAGCCTAGATAGATACACAGGAGAATTGTGCAAAACACTGAAAAAGATTTAACATTAATTTTACACAAACTCTTCCACATAACAGGAGGGAATACTTCCCAACTTCTTCTGTGAAACCAGTATCAGTCTTATACCAAAACAAATATAAGATAGTACACAAGAAAGTTACAGAAAAACATCTCTTAAGAACTTATATATAAAATTCTCAACAATACATATTAGCAAATCAAATCCAAATATGTACAAAAAGATTTGTATACCATGACAAAGTAGAATTTGTTCCAGTTACATAAGGATGATTTAACATTTGAAAATCAATGTAATCCACTTTAGTCTGTTTGCAGACTAAAGAAAATAGGCAATATCATATCGATTGATAAAAGAAAAAAGCATTTCACAAAATGCATTTCACAATACTCATTCATGATAAAAAGTCTCAGCAGCTTAAGAATAGAGAGAAATCACCTCAATTTGAAAAAGAGCATCTACCCTGGGACACCTGGTGGCTCAGTCGGTTGGGCATCTGACTTCTACTCAGGTCATGATCTCACACTTTGTGAGTTGGAGCTCCCCGTGTTGGACTCTGTGATAACACCTCTGGGCCTGGAGCCTGCTTCAGATTCTGTGTCTCCCTCTCTCTCTGCCCCTCCCCCAATCATGCTCGCTCACTCTCTCTCTCTCTCTCTCTCTCAAAAATAAATAATAAACATTAAAACAAAATTTTTAAAAGAGCATCTACCCAATAACTACAGTCAACATCACACTTCATGGAGAAAGATTGGGTGCTTTCTCTCTAAGTTTGGTAACAAGGGAAAAAAGTCAATTCTCACCACTCTTACTCAAAATAACTTGAAGTTAGAGTCACTGTAATAAGACTAATAGTAATAATAATAGTAAGTATACAGTTTGGAAAGGAGGAAATAAAACTGTCCCTGTTTGTGGATGACATGATTATCTATGTAGGAGATCCCAAGCAATCACCAAAAGATAAGTGAGTTTGGAAAGGTCACAAAACATAATATTAACACACAAACAACAACTGCATTTTTATATACTAACAGTGAACATACAGAATTAAAAACAAAATTAAAAACTTGATATCATTTACAATCATTCCAAAAAAAAGTAAATACTTCGTTCCACATTTACCAAAAATTTTGTATGCTTAAGATCGCAATATGCTAATGGAAAAAAAATCGAAGATGATCTAAATAAATGGAAAGACTGGGGTGCCTGAGTGGCTCAGTCGGTTAAGGGTCTGGCTCTTGAATTCACCTCAGGTCATGATCTCACGGTTTGTGAGATGGAGCCCTGTGTTGGGCTCCACCACACTGCAATCACACATCCAGCTTGGGATTCTCTCTCTCTCTCTCAAAAATAAATAAACATTAAACAAAAATTTTAAATGTACATAAGGCTTTGAAGTACTACAATCTCAACGTAATAGTAGCAGAAAAATATCTTCAAATACCGTGTCAGAGTAGAAAGAAGGGTGTGAATCAAAAGCCCATAATTTCTCAGCAAAATATCAAAATTTTAAGGAACAGATTATATAGCAGTTTTAAGAGAATTTTTTTCTATTTTTTCCCCAGGATACTTTTATTCATTGATTACAACTTAGAATAAAAAAAGACAAAGAACAAAAGCAGAAAAGACTCAACATCTTTGACTCAAAGGTCAAATCTGCTACTGTCTGTGTGAATTTGGGCAGACCAACTCAATCTGTTTGCATCTCAATTTCCTGGTAAAAATTAAGCATTAGACCAAACTCCAAGATCCCTTCCATCTTGAAAATATTCTATGATCCCATGAAATTTGAAATGTTGATGCAAGTTGATGATGTTTCATCCCATTCCTTCATTAGACTTAATTTAATAAGGTTCTCCATAGTAATTCCAATTGGCAATCCAAGCATTCCCTTCAGCTGTGTAAATGATGCCCCTAACTCCAACATAACTGTTCAGGTTTCCTTACCAAGTCTCTAAGTGCTAATTAACTTTGAAGCAGCTCCCCAATATCCGCTCCATTACAATTCATACTAAACTACTTCTCACTGCTTCAGATTTTTCTCCCTAATTTTTTTTCAGACTCATAGAGTATAATTTTACTGCTTTCTATCCATTTCCTTTAGAGTTGTTTTTCATTCATTCCACTGAATGAAAGAATTTTAAAGTGTAAAGAGACTGGAGGGCATATCGATCATACGGCAGCTTCAAGAGACTTATCTGCTAATGTTTTGGGGGATCTTGCCCAATAGTCTTCTGGGGCTGAGATCTCACCAGTCTCAAGATAAGTTACCCTTGATACACTGCAAACTGTTTTTGTTATGCAACTCTTGCTTTAACAGACCACTCAGTTGGAGAAAATCTAGAGTTAGAAAATTCTCAAGGGTACTGATTTCTTCTTACCACCTAATAACCACTCCCTTCCAAAAACCTGAAGTACCTTACCTCACCAAGTCAGAGCCTATTTTTCAAAGGGCAAACCTGGCTGTTGACCATAATTCAATGTACAGTGTCTCTATTCATGATGTTGTGAGATACCTACTGTGAAACTGTCTGCGCTATTAGTCAGGGTTTCTACATTAATGCTGCTTAATAAACAAAGACTTCTCCCTACCCTTGTTCTACCTCCGATTCTCAGTAGCTTACAACCATATAAATACAAATATTTATTTCTCTTTTACAGGTCTACAGATCAGCTGTTGGTCAAATGGACTTGACTAGGCTTGCCTGGCTTGGCTCCTGGCTATGAGTGATTGCATGTCTATTTTGCATATCTCTTTATTCAGAACCAGCAGCTATTCAACAGTTAATGTATTTTTTTTTCATGATAGAGAATAGGTTTGCAAGAGGGATGGCAAGAACTCTCCATGTTTCTTTAAGGCCAATAGCTGAAAACTGTCATACTCTCAATTCTGCCCACATTTTATTGACTAAAGCAAATCACATGACCAAGCTGAATATTAATGGATTGAGGAAGTATATTCTATACATGAAGAATCCATGGCAAGGACAGGGAGAGAAAGAAGAATTGTAAACAAATAATACCATATATAACCTCTGCTTACTATTATAAAGAGAAAAAAGTAAATTCAACGAGTACTACTCCAATATGTTAAAGGCATTTGTTTTTCATTTTCCTGTTGGAGAATGAGAATTTGGGTTTTGGAAACATGCTCTCAGTTCCAATGATCTTGCCATTCTTTCTCCCTGCCTAGACTCAGAGGACCTAGACTCAACAGCCTGGGTCAACACTCTAGTACTCCCAAGGTATAAGGTGGGAAAGAACCTCTGATTTGAAGATGTAGTAAGAGTTTGGGGCAGGAATGGGGATCAGGTAGTGTAAATAGATGAGTACCACTGAGACTTTTCCTAGCCTTGCAAAATTTTCATTCTCCACCTAATAAATCTAATAAAGCAAGAGCCACAAAAAAAGAAAATTTTGTACTGTATTAGGGTAACTCTTATCTTGAGAATAATGATATCTGAGCCCCAGAAGAATATAATGCAAGATCCCCACAAAGTGCTAGCAGATAAAAAGTCTTGAAGCTGCTGTATGATTGGTAAACACTCCAGTAAAAGAGTCTCTAAACTTTAAAATGAAAGTTAGCTTTTCTGCATTACTAGCTCCATTCCCTTCGATTCTTTCAACTGAGATTCAAAATGATGTAACTTTTTGCAGAGAATACTAGGTCAGAAGTCACACAAATCTTTGGCTGAAGGTCAGAAGTCACACAAATCTTTGGCTGAAGTGTGTGGTGGGCTCCCAACACTCGTCAGGCTCAGAACTGCCACTAAGGAGTATTTTGGAAATTTGAGGGGTGATTTTTAATTTTCACAATGATTTGGGGATGGCACAGGCATTTGGTAAGCCAAGAATGGTGGATCTCTTACAATGAGCAGTACACTAACATATAACGAACAACTATTCTATATGCTGCACGAGTTTCTTTCTTTTTTTATTTTTATTTATTTTGAGAGAGAGAGATAGAGCATGCACATGTCCTCATGCACAGACGCACATGTGCAAGCCAGGGAGGGGCAGAGAGAGAGGGAGAGAGACAATCTGTCAGCCCAGAGCTTGATCCAGGGTTCCATCTCACAACCCTGAGAGCATGACCTGAGCTGAAATCATGAGTCTGCAGTTTAATGGACTAAACCACCCAGGTGACCCTCCACATAAGTTTCCACATAAGTCTTGTAAAAGAATTTATAACTTAGAACCTAACTCCATTTCATAAAAGTGGTTTTTGCAAGGTGTTAATCTGCACTGAATTTTCTAGAAATGCAGACACTGATTAAATTAAAGGAAGATTATATTCGTTTCCTGAGCTTTGTTTGCAACTTTACCAAGAGTTGTTTACCTTCAGGAAACCCATATCTCTGAGGCAATGCTGCATATGTATCTGAGCCATCGACACAACACAACTGTACACTCTGCGGTTGTAGCTGTGGTATTCACTTTGATTATAATAATGGCTCCAAGCAATGGACATCATGTCTTAATGTGCAATCAGGCCTAAATCCATATTGAAACATATTATAAATTACATATTTCTATGTAATGTATTATATCTTATACATTTTTATGTATGTTTATCTTATAAAACATATTGAAACTAAATTATTTACCTTTTATTTCTCCTTTATATTACAATTTGGATATTTTGTTGCTTTTTTAAAACTTATCTATGTAAACAGATTACAGGTGAATCACATTTCAGGGTAATAAAGAGGGTCTATAAAATTATTCATTATAAAAAGATAACAGGTTTTGTTAGGTTTGAGAGCCCCTCTCTATGCTACCCTGCTGTGTGCTTTCCCCTTATCTTGTCCTTAAAAATAATGCATAGTCAGTATCATTTTTTTGCATTTGAATTATTATATTAAATACTATTTTCATGAGATTCACTCACTTTGTTTTGAATATTGGTGGTTTTAAATATTCTTTTTCCTCTATGATATCCCATTGTAAAAGTAAACTATAATTCACTTATCTATACTATTCTTATCCCCCCAGTTTTAGTGATAAATAATTAGCACACATCAGTATATAAGTTTAAGGCAAACAGCATGATGGTTTTTCAGTGTCAATTCTTGATTAACAATTTAGAATTGTAAATTAATGAAACTAAATTTAATGAAGCAATCCAAATAAATGTCTAGTTTATCCTCAGGTTCACAAATTCAAGTGTCAAGAATTTTTTCTCTTAAATACGCTTTTCACAAAATGCTTTTTGACCCCATTCCTTTTCTCCAGGTTTTCCCTTCTTTAAGCCATTATTATCTAATTCATGTTTTTACCCCTAATCATTATGTGTTAAAAGATCTTTCAGAAAAAAAAACAAAAAACAAAAAACAAGCTAATATGTATTTGGACCAATAGAAAACTCATTCCATAATAAGTTGAATGCTTAAAAGAGTCAGATTCTCTGGTTTCTGATTTCATTACTTCTGTTCTTCTGTTCCTAAATGTTACATCTGATTTATTTTCCCTATTTCTGAAAAGGTCCTATTCCTTTCTTACTTAATGTTTAATTTTTGTGATTATTTGGATTAAGATCATTGTTTTGGAAAGAAAGCATCTTTATTCTATCTGATTCATCCTATATGAGTTTCACCCCAAATTATCTTTCTCTACACCAGTCAAATGTATTATATATGATAGGTCAAATGTTAGGTACTGGGTAGGAGGGAGGTAAAAAAATTAATAATCTCCATTTGAGCTTTCAAGGACTTTATCCTCCTGATTACACCAAAGTGCACTCTCTTTTCTTACCAAAAAAAAGAGAGAAGACAACAGTATTTGTACACATAGCAATGTCATTAAAAGCCCACACACTAGCACATCAATTTCTCACACATTTTTTAGTTCTTAGTATCATGGTATGACATTTTTAGAAACTCAGTAGAACCTTAAAATATAAGACTGAAGAGTGTCTGTTAAGTGTACAAATCCAGCACTTTAAAAAATGGAACTATATGCCATGAAAATATTGTTGAATAGAATGAGTGAACTGCTTGCGTGTATTGTTCAAATTGTCATTGCTTTACTTCTCTATTTGCTGTTCAATGATTATATATAAACCCAGGCCAAAGACATAGGTTCAAATAATAATTATTATTGCACAGGGATGGGGGGGTTTCAGTTTTGCAAGAAAATAAATAATGGGTTTATAAAGATTACCCATATATGTCTTTGTCTGGAATTTATGCCTTAGTCCAATTTATAAACAAAAATTCTGCCATCTTAACAGATGGCCCTATGTGTAAAAACCAAAAGAACAGAAAGAATTATTAGAGTATTACTAGCATACGTATATAATGGCATGCTAAGAAAGAAAGAATAGAGAGCAATTATATAAACTCAGAGACTAAGAAAAACATCACTGTACTAAGTATATATTAGAATCATCTGAAGAGATTTAAAAATCTACACCAGTGATTTAAATTAACTAATCTGGGGAGTGGCTTGGGTACTGAGATTTTTTTTTAAAGCTCCCCAGTGATTCCAAGATACAGTCAAAGTTGAGACCTACTACACTAAACAAAATGCATAATTCAGCTCTATTACCAATCATATTCAACTGGATATTTAAGGTAAAGTTGTTTGAAAGGTAGTTTTCTCAAAGCAAAAAGCAATTCTGTCAGTATAATAAAATATTCTTCACAACTGTAGATAATAATATATAGTTTCTCCTGAATATTGATTATAACTCATTTTATCTAAATAATTTTGGTCAAGGAACTATAATGTATAACATATTTCTTTATATCCTCATTTTTTAAAAAATCTGACATAGATATATTTAATTAAATGCAATAAAAACAGGTACTTCAAATTGTCAGTGAGTTGCTAAAGTTCCATTATTATGCTATAACTCTAAGTATGCATAATTCTAACTGCTAAAACTTCTATGGACATATTTTATGCTTAGAGCTTAGGTAAAGTTAGACAGGACGGCAGTAGGTATCATGGCTTTCCTCAAACTATTTAGATTACTGACATAATAATAAAGCAATTTTTTGCTTTTGTCTCATTACCCAAATCTATATCAATTAAAAGATTAGTCAAGTGAATAGCTAAGTAAAATCTTCTTTATACAGGATGTCTAAAACAAAGGCCATTCCAAGTGAGGGAGTGAAATAGTTGTGATGTATGCAATTCTACTTCAGTTCACTCTATATTGACTCACTGAAAACTACCTCCCTGTAAATCTATGCTACTTATAATCTGAATGGTCTGAAACGAGCAGCATAGGCATTGCTTAAGAGTATGTTAGAAATGCAGACTGTCAGGCTTCTCCCAGACAGAGACTCAGAATTCGCTTCAATGGGGTCCCCAAATGATGCACACTAAGGTTTACATGACCACTTTGGATGATTTGTATTCACATGAAACTTTGTATGAGCAACTTGCCAAATTTTGTAAATTTATCAAGTTACCAAAAGCATGTTTTAAGGAACAGTGTTGAATTTACCTAATTAATATATTCAATACCTATATTCTTCTTAGCAGCATTTTAAGTAATGTTCAGTTGGTCAAAAGCTAAGGGGTCATTGAATAGCATAGTCTTCTATGAACCTATTCTTTTAAACAATGTACTTATAAGGAAGATAACTATGAATAAAATGAGGTAATTTAAAATTTTTCTCAAATGTAAATATATCAATAAAGGATAAATTCATAAGGGTATTCATTTAATGTATATTCTTAGTCTTTGAAAACAAATCATATTTTTTGGAAAATTGCTAAATTTGGAAAATTGCTGGAAAATTGGCCATTTGGTGAAATGGTCATTTGACAAATAAAGCTTTAGGCTAAATGGTATTTGGGTAAATTGATTTTCAGTGATTGGCCTGCTCCCAGTGGGTAATAGTCAGCATGGCAAATCTATAAGTATTTGGACTATACTTAATCTTTTTTTTTTACTGTGGTTTTAAAACCACATGAGTAAGCTGATTAATATTCAGGCAATATTAAGTAGGATTAAGAGCAGATGTGGGTTTGAGTACTCCATCCACTCCCTGTATGATCTTGATTAAATTATTTAACTATCTAAGACTATGTCTCCCTAGTCCACAGGACTGCTGTGTAATTAATAATAATACAGAAGCGGGGCGCCTGGGTGGCTCAGTCGGTTAAGCGGCCGATTTCGGCTCAGGTCATGATCTCACGGTCTGTGAGTTCGAGCCCCGCATCTGGCTCTGTGCTGACAGCTCAGAGCCTGGAGTCTACTTTGGATTCTGTGTCTCCCTCTCTCTCTTCCCTTCTCCTGCTCACACTCTGTCTCTATGTCTCAAAAATAAATAAACGTTAAAAAATTAAAAAATAGTAATAATAATACAGAAGCTCCTAGTGTGTAATATTCTCAAGTTTTTATTTAAATTCCAGTTAGCATACAGAGTAATATTAGTTTCAGTATGGAATTTAGTGATTCATCACTTACATAAACACCCAGTGCTCATCACAAAAAAGTGCCCTCCATAATATCCATCACCTATTTAACCCATTCCTCCAACACCTCTGCTCCAGTAAAACTCAGTTTATTTTCTATATTTTAAGTACGTTTCCTGGTTTAC
This sequence comes from Paguma larvata, assembly GCA_030068075.1. Lineage (NCBI taxonomy): Eukaryota > Metazoa > Chordata > Mammalia > Carnivora > Viverridae > Paguma > Paguma larvata. Next base: position 15,651,843 of record CM057830.1, read on the forward strand.
CTCTTGTTTTTTATTACCCTATGTTCATCTGTTTTATTTCTTAAATTTCACATATGAAATCATATGGTATGTTTTATTTTTTAAAGTCTACACATTATTTATTCTTTCTATTATCAAATGCCCATTTTATTCTACATTTGTTTTAGATGCTCTTAGGTAGCATTAAAATATAAATAAACATTACTTTTCTGGGAAATTTCAACATACCATTGAATATCTGGAGTTGACCTTAAAATTCAATAACATACTTGAACTTCTAGTAACAAATGGTATTTGTCTTCCTCTGACTGATGTATTTCACTTATCATAATACTCTCTAGCTCCATCCACGTCATTGCAAATGACAAGATTTAATTGTTTTATGCCTGAGTACTATTCCATACATACCACCCCTCTTCTTTATCAATTCATCACTTGATGGACATTTGGGCTCTCTCCATAGTTTGGCTAGGATTGATAATGCTGCTATAAACACTGGGGTGCATGTAACCCTTCGAATCTGTATTTTTGTATCCTTTGGGTAAATACCTAATAGTGCAATTGCTGGATCATAGGGTAGTTCTATTTTTAACGTTGTGAGGAACCTCTATACTGTTGTCCACAGTGGCTGCACCAGTATGGATTCCCAACATCTGTTTTTTCCTGTGTTGTTGACTTTAGTCATTATAACTGGTGTGATGTGATATCTCATTGTAGTTTTGATGTGTATCTCTCTAATGATGAGTGACGTTGAAAATCTTTTCATGTATCTGTTAGCCATCTGGATGTCTTCTTTGGAAAAAAATTCTATTCATGTCTCCTTGCCCAATTATTAACTGGATTATTTGAAGTTCTTTACATATTTTGAATACTCACCCTTTACCGGGTATGGCATTTACAAATATCTTCTCCCATTCCATACGTTGCCTCTTAGTTTTGTTGTTTCCTTCCTTGTGCAGAAGCTTTTTATTTATAGTAAGTCTCAATAGTTTATTTTTGCTTTTGTTTTCTTTGCCTCAGAAGACATATCTAGAAAGAAATGGCTAGAGCCAATGTCAAAGAAGTTACTGCCTGTGTTCTCCACTAGCATTTTTATGGTTTCAGGTCTCACATTTGGGTATTTCATACATTTTGAATTTATTTTTGTGTATGGTGTAAGAAAGTGGTCAGGTTTCATTATGTTGCATGTTGCTGTCCGGTTTTCCCAACACCATTTGTTGAAGAGACTGTCTTTTTCTCACTGGATATTCTTTCCTGTTTTGTCAAAGATTAACTGACCATACAATTGTGAGTTTTTCTCAGTTTTCTATCCTGTTCCATTGATCTATGTGTCTGTTTTTGTGCCAGTACCATACTGTCTTGATCACTATAGTTTTGTAATATAACTTGAAATCCAGAATTCTGATGCCTCCACCTTTGCTTTTCTTTTTCAAGGTTGCTTTGGCAATTCAAGGTCTTTTGTGGTTTCATACAAATTCTAGGACTGTTTGTTCCACCTCTGTGAAAAATGATGGTGTGGGGAATAAGCTTAGGAATTCCCTGAGCCTGCACTGATGGGTTAACAAGGCATAAAGAATTAGAAAGCCATTGGATGAACACACCCAAGTTTGGGTAAACAAGATTAGGTAAATAAGATTAGGTAAGCTGGGCAAAGGGCCTCAGTATAGGACAAATGGGGCAAAGGCCCCCAGTATAGGACAAAGGTATAGGACAATAGCAGAAAGCTGCTTCCATAGGAAGGAAGAATCATATTAAGTAAACAGGTAAATAGGGCTATAGACCACAGTGGGATGAAGCTGCCCAGAGCGGAGCTAATTAGCAAAAGAAAGATGCCTTGTTGACTGTGAGGTAGCATGCTCTGTCTTTCTTGTGCCCTAGGCCAGTTTAGGTAAACAAAGGTGGGGCCTCATGTTTGTGATAAACAACCTTCTACCCAGTACCAGAATCTTGTTTTGTATTGACCCAAACCCCTAACACTGCATATCTCAAAAACCCCCTTTTCTAACCACATCCATGAGTTAATGTTCCCAGTTTCATTGTCTCTCTAAACATGCCCATCATGCTTCTAAGCCTTCTGATCCTAATAAAAACTAGCAAAAAACCTTACTTGGGCCTCTTGTCTACTCCCGGACATTAGCCTCTCTTGCATTTTTAAACCTGCATCCTGCTCTCTTGCTGGACAAGAGAGAACTCCAGATCCAGAGTCTATGACAGATGGGTGTTCATCTTATGGCTTTTTGTTGGGAGCCATTTTGGGCTCACAGGTTGAGACCCCTCCCTGTGTGGATAAGGTTGAAGCAAAAGCTCGCCAGCCAAACTGGCGCCTAATCTTATAACTACTCTCCTTGGCATAAGGAATGTAATGCTCTTTTGTTTTACCACATTTAGATAAAAGGGAAGGACCTGGAGCAGGATGCTTTGATGGATTGCATCTGAATGAGAGTAGCCTGACCACCTTAAAGTTGCATCTTGGGGATGGGTTGCATAGATTGATAGCAGTTATGAGCTGGCTGAATATTGGTGTGATTTGTGTAAATGTTAGGCTCCTATTATGTAAATTCACTCGTTTCACGGGCAAGGGACAAGCATTGGGAATTCTGTCCTTGCCAGATGGGTTGGATCTCCCCCATTGTAGTTGGAAGAATAGGTAATGACTCCTGGCCTGTTTATAAATAATTAACATAGGCAGGTCTAGATAAGTTCCTGCTCTCTCCCCCAGCCTTAAATTTATATGCTAACTAACTTGAAAACAACTTGCAAGATTGAGGAAATCGCCACTTTACCGATATAACACATTATTGTTCAAACTATGCTTACTGATGGGCTGTCACTCATTGTTGTAATGTAACTCGCTACCTTTAAAATAAAGACACTGAGACAGGCAGGGCAGAGACGCCTGAAATGCCAGAATTGCCAGGGCTGCCTGCTTGGTCATCAGACTCCATCTTTCTCGTGGCTCTCTCACCTCATTTCACCTAACCGTTCGTCCTTCGTGGACCCCTAGATTCGCCGGAACAAGGACCGACCCCGGCAGCTTTTTAATTCTTTATTATGCCTTGTTAACTCATCAGTGCAGGCTCAGGGAATTCTTAAGTTTATTCCTCACATGATGGTAGTATTTTGATAGGGATGGCATTAAAAGTGTAGATTGCTTTGAGTAGAGTAGACATTTTAACAGTACTTGTTCTTCAAATCCATGAGTATAGGATGTTTTTCCATTTCTTTGTGTTATCTTTAATTTCTTTCAACAGTGTTTTATAGTTTTCAGAGGACAGATTGTCAACCGCTTTAGCTAGGTTTATTCCTAAGCATCTTAAGTTTTTTGATGCAATTGTGAATAAGATTGATTCTTTGATTTCTCTTTCTGCTGCTTCATTATTAATGTATAGAAATGCAACAGATTTCTGTACATGGATTTTGTATCCTGTAACTTTACTAAATTCGTGTATCAGTTCTAGGAATTTTTTGGTGGAGTCTTTTGAGTTTTCTATACAGAATACCATGTCATCTGTGATTAACGACAGTTTGACTTCTTCCTTGCCAATTTGGATGCCTTTAATTTCTTTTTGAAATTGCTAAGGCTATGACTTCCAGTACTATGTTAAATAACAGTGGTGAGAATGGACATCCTTGTCTTGTCGCTGACTATAGAGGAAAAATCTGTAGCCTTTATGATCCTGAGGTATGTTTCTTGTATCCCTACTTTATTCAGGGCTTTTTTTTTTATCATGAATGAATATTATACTTTGTCAAATGCTTCAGCTGCATCTATTGAAAGGATCATATGGTTCTTACCCATTTATTAATGTGATGTATTACATTGATTGATTTGCAAATATTGAAACACAGCTTGCAGCCCAGGATTAAGTCCCACTGCATTGTGGTGAATGGTTCTTTTAATGTGCTGTTGGATTCAATTTGCTAGTATTTTGTTGAGAATTTTTGCACTCATATTCATCAAAGATATGGGCCTGTAGTTCTTACTGGAGTCTTTCTGGTTTTGTAATCAGGATAATGTTGGCCTCATAGAATGGATCTGGAAGTTTTCCTCCCATTTCTATTTTTTGGAATAGTTTCAGAAGAATAGGTATTAACTCTTCTTTAAATGTTTGGTAGAATTCAGCTGTGAATCCATCTGTCCCTGGACTTTTGTTCGTTGGGAGATTTTTGAGTATTGATTCAGTTTCTTTGCTGGTTATCAGTCTGTTCAAGTTTTCTATTTCTTTCTTTTTCAATTTTGGTATTTTATATGTTTCTAGGAACATTACCTAGGTGTAATGTTAGGTTGTTTATTTGAGATTATTTTTGCCCCTTGAGATAGGCTTGTACTGCTATATACTTCCCTCTTATGACCGCCTTTGCTGCATCCCAAAGGTTTTGTTTTTAGTGTTTGTTTTTGAGAGAAAGAGAGACAGACAGAGTGTAAGCAAGAGAGGGACAGAGAAAGAGGGATATATGGAATCTGAAGCAGGCTCCAGGCTCCGAACTGTCAGCACAGAGCCTGACATGGGGCTTGAACTCACAAACTGCGAGATCATTACCTGAGCCGAAGTTGGGCACTTAACCAACTCAGCCACTCAGTCCCCCCATCGCAAAGGTTTTAGATTGCTGTGTTTTCATTTACATTTATTTCCATGCATTTTTAAATTTCTTATTTGAATTCCTGATTTCCATTCATTCCTTAGTAGCATGTTTAACTCCATATATATACTAACCTGATACTAAAGCAGGATAAAAACAATACGAGAAGAAAAGACGAGTTGGTCCAATGTAAGTATTGCTACTCTGACTTTTTTTTTTTGACATCTATTTGCATGACAAATGTTCCTTCATCCTCTTGCTTTCAACCTGAGGTGTTTTTAGGTCTAAAATGAGTCTCTTGGAGGCAGCTTATAGATGGGTCTTGTCTATTTACCCATTCTGACACCCTGTGTCTTTTGATTGGAGCATTTAGTCCATTTCCATTCAAAGTAATTATTGATAGATATGTACTTACCACCATTTCATTACTTGTTTTGTTGTTGTTTCTGGAGATTTTCTCTGAGCCTTTTTTCTGTCACTATTAGTCTCTCCTTTGCACTCAAAGGGTCCTCTTTAATATTTCTTGCAGGGCTGGTTTAGTGGTCATGAACTCCTTTTGTTTTTGTTTGTCTGGGAAATTCTCGTTTTTATTTACTTTTTATTTTTTTAACGTTTTATTTATTTTTGAGAGACATAGAGACAGAGTATGAGCAGGGGCAGAGAGAGAGAGGGAGATATAGAATCTGAAGCAGGCTCCAGGCTCTGAGCCGTCAGCACAGAGCCTGACGCGGGGCTTGAACTCACAGACCGTGAGATCATGACCCGAGCCGAAGTCGGCCGCTTAACCAACTGAGCCACCCAGATGCCCCTGTCTGGGAAATTCTTTATCTCTCCTTCCACTCTTGGCTGCAGAGTTTTCCCATTCAGTACCTTTACTATATCATATCACAACCTTCTGGCTTGCCAAGTTTCTGTGGAGGGATTCACAGCTAGCCTACAGGTCTTCCCTTGTAAGTTAGGGACTTCTTTGTCTTGCTGCTTTTACAACTTTTTCTTTATCATTATATTTCGCAAATTTAATTACAATATGTCTTGGAGTTGGCCTGCTTTTGTTGATTTTGATGAGAGGTCTCTGTGCCTCCTGTATCTGGATGTCTGTTTCCTTCCCCAGATTAGGGAAGTTTTGTGCTATTATCTACTCAAATAAACTTTCTGAACCCTTGTCTCTCTCTTCTTCTGGGACTTCTATGATATGAATGTTATTACATTTGATGGAATCACTGAGTTCCCTAAGTTGATTCTCATAATCTGTAGTTCTTTCTCTCTTTTGTTAAGCTTCATTGTTTTCCATTATTTTCTATCTATTTCACTTATTCATTCCTTGCTTCTTCCATCATTGTGGTCATTACATCCAGATGATTTTGAATATCAGTTATTGTATTTTACATTTCTGACTTTTGTCTCTGCAGTAAGGGTCTCCCTGATGTCTTTGATGCTTTTCTCAAGGCCACAGAGTATCCTTGTTGCTTTAAATTCTCCATGAGGTATATTATTTATATTTGTTTCTATTAGATCTCTGACCATGACCTTTTCTTGTTCTTTCTCTTAGGATGAATTACTCCATCTTGGCCTTTTGTCCAGGTCTCTGTCTTCTTCTTCATGTTAGAGAAGCCTGTTATGTTTCTTTTTCTTGAGAGTAATGGTTTTATGAAGAAGAAGTCATACGGTGTCCAGGGCCTGGAGCTTCAGGGAGTGTCTCTGGTATGTGTTGCATGCACTCTGCTACTGTGTTTTGGCTGTGTTATTACTCAGGTTATTCTTCTGCAGAGGCTCTCCTTGCCTGCAGTGGGCAGTGTATGGATCTTAGCAAGAGTGTGGTGAATTTTAACTAGGCATGGTCAGTCTGGGTCTTAAAGGAGACATACTGGTACTTCCACTAGAACCGAAGCCTTGCAGAACTCCATAGTTTGTAGACATGGTGCTTGTGGGGGTTTCTGCTGGCCTGGGGAAGAGGCCCATGGCGCTGGTCCTTAGGCACACTTGCCTGAGAAAAGCAGTATCAGCAGAGTGCAGGGGGACAGGACTTGCTGTAAGCAGATTAGGCAGCCAGTGTTGGTGCTGTGCTATTTAGTGAAGTTGATTTATGCTGAGGAGCAAGGGAGGGAAATGTGCCAGCCAGCTCCTTTGTCCCCGGAGAAGAAACTCCATGTTTGCTGCTGTCAGGGAAGCACTCCCAGAAGAGTGAATAATTTCCTCTTGCCTGACCCAGGCATTTTTGAGATTGCTGTTTTCACACTGTCTGTCTCCAGGTTGCTTGCCTGCCTGGAGCAGCACAGTGCACTTTGGTCTGTATCCCAGCCAAGCCTGTTGACTTTTAAAATCTCCAAACTTTAAGGACCTGGTGTGGCAGAGACATGCACTGGTCTTCTGGGGTAAGGTCTCGTTGTACTGGGACTGATGCAGGTTTGACTGAGAAGAGCAGTAGCCCCAGAGCATAGGGGCAGGGGATTTGGGGAAAAGCAGGCTAAACAGCCAGTGTCTGGTTTAGCCGCCCTCAGAAGGTGTCTCTGAGCCTATGCTGAGGAGTGGGGGAGGGAAATGGTGCCTGCTGGCTCTTTTGTCTGCAGGGAGGCTTCTCTGTAAATGCCACCTCTCACAGATTCAAGAAGAGTGAGCAGTCTCTGTCCGTGTACCATAGGTTATTCTCAGATTGTTCAGTCATTCCCAGGGTTGCTTGCCTGCCTTCTCTCCAAGAGTAGGGCAGTGCTCTCAGGGCTCTACCCCAGCCAAGCCTGCAAAACTCTAAAACTCCAGTCTGTGAGCTCTGCAGGTTGTAATAATTCATGAAAATCAGCCCTTCTAATTTTCCCAGTCAATGGCTTTAGGGAAGTGATCTCTTTGTGCATATCCCTGTGCACTCTACTCTCACCTGTCTCCACAAACAGGTCTCCTTACCCTCCACAGCATACACAATCTGTTCCTCCCCCAAACCACATCTCTGCATTTCCTATCTTCTGCAATGCGGCCTCTTCTCTCCCTCTAGTTGTGCAGTTTGTTCTGTCAGTCCTCACATCAATTTCTTGGATATTCAGAATGATTTGATAGTTATCTAGCTGTGTTTGAGGGACAAGGCAAGCCTAGGGTCCTTCTACTATGCCACCACCTTAGCATCCTCATGTGTATTATTAATAATAATACATAAGTCTCATATTAATCACCAATTCTTGTTTTAATCATTCTATCATCAAGATATTTTGTTTTCATATAAAGAAAATAAAATGAGCAAAAGTCACACTATTATTCTTCATTTCCCAAAATGGAAAAATGCTTGAATATCTACTTCCCCAGAAAAAAACTACTGGCAAAGATGTTTGATGACCTGGGTCTTTTATCTTGTTTTTAATTTATTTGGCTTGTATTGATCCCTGCTCCAGATGCAACATCTCTTTTCAAAGAGACTGTCAGTCATTCTAGAATGCAGAAAACAGTGCTCTTTACTTTTAGAACCCTCAGTACCCGCTAACAGAATCTTCTACAGAATCTTAGCGAACAGAAGAATGGGGCCAAAAGGGATAAACAGTTTGAGGCTAATAATGTGACTAAAGTATGATTGGAGTACAAAAAATTCTCAGAAAATTTCCATGGCTAACTCAAATGAGATAATTTACCACCTCCCATGCATCTTAATAAAGAAGAATTCAAGTATGTAAGACAATTTAAGTTATCCATAACAATATACACTATAACCAATTCATTACCTGTGTTTTCTTAGATGGGAAAAAAGTGAAATGAGGTTTCCCATCATGTGGAAATAAAATTGTTACCCACCTTCAGAGAGCAAATGACATGTTAAGATCAGCTCTGGTATTAGTTTTGAACTAAAAGTAAATTATGTAGGCTCAGTGAACTGACTGATATCCTGTGTACATATAATGCTTTTTATAATATCCTACATCAAAGGCAGAGGAGTAAATTACCAAGTCACGTTCACTCTTTGCTGGGTACTTTACACAAATTATATCATTTGCTATGGCCCTGTCAGGTAGATGTTATGTCACTGATAAGAAATTAACATCGAGGTTAAATGACTTGCCCAAGAACACACAACTGGAAAATGCAAATCTGAGCTTAAAAGCCAGGTCTCTCTCCCTTTCAAGTTCATGCTCTTTGTAATGCTCTCTGTAGCTCTCAGCCTCTAAAGTATATTGGAGGAAGCCCATAGGAGTCATTACAAGTTTTGGGCCATCACCAACTAACACTGTGATCAAGAAAATTATTTTACCTCTATTCCCTCATCCATAATATTATGAGTTAGATTATAAGATCTTTAAGACCTTCTGCTACTTCTAAAAGAATATTATTTTATGTGACCTGGTACACAGAACACATGCTTTGCTCATTTATTTAATCATTCATTCATTTAAATATTCAATATATTTAAAAATGCATTCAACAGTTGTATTTATTAAATATTCACATTGTTTTCCTAAATTGTTTCCATACAGATACCATTTGTGCTGGAAGGATATTTTTTCCTTTTTTCAAATCTCTATATTTGGCTTTATTGGTTTTTTCATTTTTCATTTTATTCTTTAAATTTCCTTTTTAGTTAACATACAGTGCAATATTGGTTTCAGAAGTAGAATTCAATGATTAGTCACTCATATACAACACCCAGAGTTCATCACAAGTGCCTCCTTAATATCCGTCACCATCTAGCTCATCTTCCACCCACCTCCCTCCATCAACCCACAGTTTGTTCTCTATTGATAAGTCTCTCGTGGTTTGTTTCCCTCTCTTTTCTTCCACCCATCATTTGTTCATCTGTTTAGTTTCTTAAAGTCCATGAATGAATGAAATCATAAGGTATTTGTCTTTCTCTGACTGACTTATTTTACTTAGTATATGCATTCTAGCTCCATCCATGTCATTGCAAATGGCAAATTTTCATTCTTTTTTATGGCTGAGTAATATTCCATTGTATGATACCACACCTTCTTTATCCATTCATGAGTTGAATGATGAATGATGTTGAGCATTTTTTCATGTGTCTGTTAGCCATCTGGATGTCTTCTTTGGAAAAGTGTCTATTCATGTCCTCTGCCCATTTCTTAACTGTGTTGTTTGCTTTTAGGTGTTGAGTTTGATAAGTTCTTTATAGATTTTGGATATGAACCCATTATCAGATATATAGTTTGCAAATATCTGCTCCCATTCCATAGGTTTCCTTTTAATTTTGTTTATTGTTTCTTTTGCTGTGCAGAAGCTTTTTATCTTGATGAAGTCCCAATAGTTCATATTTACTTTTATTTCCCTTGCCTTCAGCAACTCCTACTGAGGCTAAAGAGCTTGCTGCCTGTGTTCTCCTCAAGGATTTTGATGACTTCCTGTTTCACATTTAGGTATTTCATCCATTTTGAATTTACTTTTGTGTATGGTGTAAAAAAGTGGCCTAGTTTCATTCTTCTGCATGTCTTTGTCCCATTTTCTCAACACTTTTTGTTGAAGAGACTATATTTTTCCCATTGGATACTCTTTTCCTGCTTTGTTGAAGATGATTTGACTATATAATTGTGTGTCCATTTCTGTTTTTTTTCTGTTCCATTGATCTATGTGTCTGTTTTTGTGTCAGTGCCATACTGTCTTGATGATTACAGCTTTGTAATATACCTTGAAATCTGGAATCATGACGTGTCCAGTTTTGTCTTTCTTTTTCAGGATTGCTTTGGCTATTAAGAGTCTTTCATGGTTCCATACAAATTTTAGGACTACTTGTCCTAGCTTTGCAAAAATGCTAGGTGGTATTTTGATAGGGATTGTACTAAATCTGTAAATTGCTTTGGGAAGTATAAACATTTTAACAATGTTTCTTCTTTTAGTCCATGAACATGGAATGCTTTTCCATTATGTTATGTCCTCTTCAATTACTTTCATAAGTTCTCTATAGTTTTCAGAGTAGAGATCTCAAAGAATATTTTGTAAATGTTTAAAAAAATTCCAACATAGATGGAGTCTGCTCTAACTTAATCTCTAGCTATCAAATACACAAATAGCTATTTATGGGAAGCTGGGTTGCTTCCTAATCCTATGGTACTAAAGAAGCTGAAAGTTCTTCTCAGAATAATAATAGTAATGATAATAACAACTACCATTTATTTGAGGTTCCTTTGGTGGAAGATGCTTTGTATTCATCATGTCATTTTAATGGCTTATACATCAAATTCTTTTTGTAATATTTTATGGATATTGATTCAGCACAGGAATTTGGTAAAGGTAATAAGATACAGAAGGTAGGAAGTTTTACAGTCTCAAAATGTGCAGCAGATTCTGTCTTGTTCAGTGCCAAATCAAGGCAGAAGTATTAGCTGTATTATGAAGACAAATGATGTCTATTTGGCAATGCTTTATGTCCATTGACACTTCTCTTCTAATTCAACCGTAAAATTTTCATGCATTTAATAGTAAAATTTACTTAATCCCTGTTTAGCTGAACCCCCAAAACCATAGCCTTGAGTAAATTCATTTCTACAAAACACACAGCCTTGGAATGGAGTGAACAGAGTCACTCTTGTATTATGTCAAAATATCTTAAGCTTGAAGCTGCCACCACATTCCCTTGATGAAATAGCAATCAGCCAGTTACTGCTAAACAGGAAAAGAATTAGTTGCATGCAAAACCAACATAGCATTAAACACTGTATATGGTAGAACTGATAGGTTTGGTATTCATTGAGTCGGCAAGATGAGGTGCATACCTTGGTTAACAAATTTCAGGTTTTCAGAGTAATGATTAGAGTTGACTGAATATAACAAAAATGGACACTCTGGTTGTAAACCTAAAGGTAGCTGTAAAGATTTTTCTTTTATTCCCTTTGGAAAAAATAATTCATAAAAAGAATGACACCATGTAGAAAAGTTTCTTTTAAGAAAAACATTTATTTCTTTTCAATAGAAAACTTCCTATAGTGTGCACTTGTAGAATTTGAATATATTTCCTTTGTGTTTATATTAATACCTAAACAAAGCAGGCAAGACCTTGTCCTGCCTCTCCAAACCATTGCTCCCACCAACCTAATGAAGGGCTTGAAATTTCACTAATTCTCCCTTTGAGTTAAAAAATGTTATCTTCCATGGACTGCCAGTTTAACATAACTTTAAAAGGTTAAAATATTAAATCAGAAACAGTCTTTACTCCATAAGCCCATATGAGTTAATGAGTTAAATTGTTACAGTAAGACATAGAACATAGATCAACTAATTTTGACAAGAAAAGGGCAATCAAAATATATGAGACCAAGTCCAAGGGCTGCAAGTTAGAACAGTATAATTTAATGGAGACACGCTGGCAAACAAGGAAAAGCACGAATACCTATATTTCCACCGGCAAAAGAGAGGTATGAAAAAGGACAAAGAAGGAAGATAGATGTGAACCTTGCCTATATTTCAATTTTGCCTTAGAGAAGTACTGGTAATTTTGTTTGGATGTATCCATATTGCTATATTCTGATTTGCATATTTTTAAAAATGTAAACTTTCTTATGTAAAATGATGGCCCTCCTAATTTTTCAGGATGATATGCAGATGAATAACCAATACTGATTTTACAAAATGGTTATGAAAGTACCTGGGGAGCTGAGGGTCCAGAAGAGAGATGGCATGTAAAATGGTACAGCTGCTTTTTAGGAAGAATAGATGAAGACAACCATTGGCAGTAGAAATCTATTTTCTCTTGTCTTTCAATGGCACAAACGTGAATGCCTTTAGCTCTTGAGCAAGGCTTTGGGGCTCTCTATAAGTAGTTTTTAGTGGTGCACCGCTGGGAACAATGAAAGAGACATCAGATTCAGTTCTTTTTCTTGAAAAGTTGTTCCCACAGAGGACTTTGATATGTCATTACAGATACTCAGGGCATTTCAATTGATTATAGCTATTTTTAACTTCTCTAAAGGGCCTTGTTTGATTTTTACAGAAAGGTTTACATTCTGTGCTTAGTTTTGAGTAGCTTTCTATTATAGGTGCAATATAAAGTGACCTGTTTTAGCCATGGTTGCTTTTACCAGGGAACTCTGGCCAAATGCAAGAAAGTAAGTGCTGGTAAAAAGTATGTATGGTGGAAAAAAGTATGAAGGGTGGAAAGCAATGGACAGTCAGAAATGTACCAAGATTAGGAGTAACTATTCTCAAAAACAAAATATCCACAAGGTTATGAAAATGTGAGTTTTGCATAATATCTCGTATATTTTAGATCAAGTAAACAACTGTTAAATCATTAATTTAAAAGGCACCTACTTAAAGTGAGTGATGACCCAAAATCTCAAAAGTTCACAGTGCAGAACCTGTGGCCTCCAGAACAAATGGTCCTCCACAGTGACTACCTATCTTTTGCTTTTCTTTCTAAAAATGTGGGGTTTATCTGGTGAACATGAACTAAGGGTAGAGAGTTTGTGAAATATATGGAATTGATAGCTCTATATTCTTTATGTTAATTGTTTTTCAATCTTATTGAACTAAGAATGTCAGTAAGGGTGTTTGGCCACTTCTTTGTCCCATGTAGATTTAAAATCAGTATTTGCCAGTATGAGGGTTACTGCCCTAGAAAGCTTGTGAGAAGGGCATTCTGGGCACACTTAGTACCATATGCCAAGGATAAAATGTTTTAATTTAGATACCTTAAATCTTTCTGGAGCAAGACAGGGAATGAAGGAAAGGAAGGAAAGAATAAAAAAGAAAAGAGATGAAAGGAGGTTGGCTCACAGGAAGGTTATGGTATTACAGTTTAACCATTTTACCTATTTTTCAATATGGTAATTTTAGCAGGAAAGAGGAAGTTAAACAGAAGAGAATATCTCCAGTGAAAGAGCGTCCTTAAAGCAAAAAGGAAAGTAGTTTTCTACTCTCTAATATTAAAAATAACTGCCCAGTCTTCCATTTGCAGTTGACTCATGTCTTAGATCAGGGTCCTAGAAGCAGAGCTTGAGGTAGCAATTCTTGTGTAAGTGATTTACTGAGAGACTACTCTCAAAAGGATCTTGTAAAAGAATAAAGGAACCAAGATAGAGCAGAGGAGCAGAGAGCAAAGGGAAGATGTGTCAGGAGGAGACTAGCTTCAGCTTGATCTCCTGGAGAGTTCCAAAGTTTGATTTTCACATCAAGACATGATGGCCAGGTTTTGGTACCTCAGTTTCAGTCAGCCATTGCCTGCAGAATATCTCATGCCCCACAGTAAGGGGCACTGTTCTCCCACGCAAACCAGTTCCCCTCTCTCAAGGTCAGTGTTTCCAGAGGAGGGTGTACCTGTGAGCCTTTAGCATCTGACATTCACGGCAGCTAGCAAATGGATGTATTGGTTCAGTAAACAGGATGTGAATGAGGCAACATCTACTACAAGCCCTTTAACTAATGCCAGAAAGTTAGATAGCACTAAGATTTTACAGCAATACAAACAACCTTATCACAGGAATCCTTTTGAACTAGTGCTGTTACCTAGTTTCCAGGGCTCTTAATTGAGTCCTTATATGGAAAACTTTATGACAAGTTTCTAGGAGCTATTATATAATATGGCATTTTCTTATTAGTCGTACCTCTGCAGCTCATGCTTTGGAAGAGGTTTCTTTTTTAAATTTTTATACAAGTTTCTTTTTTTCTTTCTTTTATTTTTTGTTTTATCTTATGTCTATGTTTTAGTTAGCTAATATTCCACAGGTATAATATTAAAAGTTATGGGGCACTTGGGTGGCTCGGTCAGTTGGGCATCTGACTTCAGCTCAGATCATGATCTCAGTTTGCGGGTTTGAGCCCTGCATCAGGCTCTGTGGTGATAGCTCAAAGCCTGAAGCCTGCTTCAGATTCTGTGTCTTCCTCTCTTCCCCTTCTCTGCTCGCACTGTCTCTTTCTCTCCCTCAAAAATAAATATTAAAAATTATAATATAGTTTTGAACCATTCTCCATAAGCCCTAATAGGAAAACTCAATAAGGATATGAAATTATACTTTGAGATCCCTTTTAAACTGAAATATAATAACAAAAGATTGTTTTGTTTTGTTTTCAATCTAATAGACTTTATTCTTGAAAAAGGGTTACGTATTTACTATCCCTGGTTTGTATCATTTCTGGAAAGCCTTTTAACAAGATGTTGAACCTAAGATTGTGACTTGATTTCTCTTCCTTAGCCCCTATACTGTCAATTCTGAGTCTTTCAATGAGAGATATATTTCCCCCATTCATTCTTCCCAATGGGCAGCTGTCACTAATCTCATTCTTTTTCTACATTTGCTTTTTCTTATTTACCATATAAAATTTGAATAAGAAAATTTTACATATTACTGTGAGGAAGGCATGACTAAGACTACCTTAATATATTGAGCTGATCCTCCTTCTCAATTCCTAATAGTCTCAGATACTTGTTGTTATGCTCTACTTAATCTTTAATATATTTTAATTTAAAAAAACACTGATAGTACATTTTGGTCTGAAGTGATCCCTCTCCTGAAATGTCAGGTGCTAACTGTAATTCTGTCTTTAAAACAAAACCTCTGGATCTTTAATAATAAAAATGAGAACTAGCTGCCATTCTACTCCAAATCAGCTAGCCTAGAGAAAGAGGCCTTTTCATAAAAGTGTTGTGGTAGGCAAACTTCTAAGATGATCTCAAATTATCCCTGCCTCCTCCATACTCTTGTGTAATCCTTTCCCTCTTGAGAGTGAGCAGGATCTAGTAACTGGCTACTAATGAAAAGAATATAACAAAAGCAACAGTATATCACTTCTCATATCAGGTTTCATAAAGATTCTGGCTTCTGTCTAGCTTTCCTTTTCTCATTCTCTTACTTGTTTTCAGAGAAGTCTTCTGCAATGTTGTGAAACACTCTATTGAGAAGATCATGCGACAAGGAACAAAGGGAGACCCCTGGCCATCTATCAGTGATGAACTAAATCATCAGTCCAATGGCCAGTAAGAAACTGAATCTGAGATTCTTGGAAAGATGGCAGAATAGGAGGACCCTAAGCTCACCTCAATCCACAGATACAACTAGAAAACTTTCACATCACTGTAAATAACCCAGAAAATGACCCGAATACTGGCAGAACAAACTCCCCAACTAAATAAAGAGAAGAAGATGCATTTAAGAGGACAGGAAGGGTGGAGACACAGTCAGGAGCCAGATGGACCTGTGGGGACTGTCCACAGGAGGAAGGGACACACCAGGATAGACAGGGGAGAAAAATAGACTGTCACACTGGGGAGCCTGCACAGGGAAGATGAATCCCCATAACACTTGGCTTTGTAAACCAGGAAGTCAAATTTCCTGAATTCTTACAACAATGGGACTTAAAACTTAGAATTTTAAAAATTAGTAGGCTTGGCTCTGGGAAAGCTGGAGGGTGAGAGGAAACAGCCCCACCCTTACATAGACAGCACAATGAAGAGCCCACATAGACGGGGCATAGAAGCAGCAGTTTGAAAAATGCCTGGAGCATTGAGGAGGGAGAGTTTATCCATCTCAGAGCATGTTCTGGAGGGAAAGAGATCATTAGGGGACTGCTCCAGGATCAAAGGGGCTAGCAGGCACCATTTCCCCAGCATAAATACATGGGGCCACTTGCAGAAACCAGTGGAGCAACTATACTCTCCCTGGGTGCTTTGGTAGATCCTGCCAGAGTCCTGGTTATAAAGGTCCCTTTCCCCAGAGGACCTGCACACAAACTTTGCAAACATTGTGCATCCCACCCCTATGCACCTTTTAAATCATCCTTCTCTAAATAGGCTCTTGGCTGGAGCACATCCAAAGGGGTACCACAAGCTGGGCAGTGTGCAATCAGCCTCAACAGTGGCCAGAACCACGCCAGAGAGGCTCCTGCCCTGGAAACAGGGAAAGATAACCACACACAAAATAGTCAAACTGTGGCCCCAGCAGTGGGCTGAGGGCAGATAGCTGTCTGCCTACAAGACACACCTACCAATGAAAACTTATCAGGGAACAACACAGGGAAAACACACTACAGTTTGGTGCTACTGCAACTTGCACATGCCTGGTCTGACTCAACTCAAGCCCAAGGCAGCCCCAGAATGACCCACTAACAACACAGGGGCCAAACACTGCCCACAGCAGGCAAAGATAGCCAATGCAAATGACTGAACTGAAAGAAAAAGCAGCTTAGCCACAACAGAAGGGTGTACAAAATATACATAGAAAACACCTGTGAAGTGCCAAGTTCCAGTGCACTGGGGAGCACTACAGAACCTCTTCTTCATGAAGCCACTACATTCAAGAGTAGGAGATGTAGGTGACTTTCCTAATACAGAGAAAAAGAGAGAGAGTTAGACAAAATGAGGAAACAGTGGAATATGTCCCAAAAGAAAGGGGACAAAATCACAAGATACCTAAGTGAAATGGACATAAATCATATGCCTGGTAAAGAATTTAATGATCATAAAGATACTCACTGAAAATAGTGGAAAACCTCAGTGAGACCCTTAATAAAGAGATAGAAAAGAACAACAAGAGATAAAGAACACAATAAATGAAATTAAAAATACACTGGATGGAATAAATAGTAGACTAGAGGAAGCAGAAGAATGGATCAGCAACCAGAGGACAGAGTAATGGAAACTAATCAAGCTGATCAAGTGAGAGAAAAAAAAAACAACTGCCAAATGAGAATAGACTCAGTGAACTTAGTGCCACTGTTAAGTGAAAAAACATTTGTATTATAGGGATGCAAGAAGGAGAAGAAAGAGAAAAGGGGGCAGAGAAATTATTTGAAGAAGTAATATTTGAAAAGTTCCCTAATCTGGGGAAGGAAACAGAAATCCAGATAGAGAAGTCATAGAGAATTGCCAACAAAATCAACCCAAGGAAGTCCATACCATGACACATAGTAATTAAAATGCCAAAAAGTAGTAATAAAAGAGTGAATTTTAGGGGCGCCTGGGTGGCTCAGTTGGTTGAGCAGCTGACTTCGGCTCAGGTCATGATCTCATGGTCTGTGAGTTCGAGCCCCGCGTCGGGCTCTGTGCTGACGGCTCGGGGCCTGGAGCCTGCTTCGGATTCTGTGTCTCCCTCTCTCTGCCCTTCCCCTGCTCATACTCTGTCTCTATGTCTCTCAAAAAAGAAAAAGAGTGAATTTTAAAAAGTAAAAGAAAACAGTTACATATAAGGAAAACCCCATAAGCTATTAGCTGATTTTTCTGCAGAAATTTTACAGGTTAGAAGGGAGTAGCATTATATATTCAAAGTACTGAAAAAAAAAAATCTTCAGCAAAGAATACTCTATCCAGCAAGGTTATCATTTAGAATAGAAAAAGAAATAAAGAGTTTCCCAGAAAAACAAAAGTTAAAGGAAATCATCACCACTAAACCAGCACTATAAGAAATTTAAAAGGGGAATCTTTGAGTGGAAAAGAAATACCATAATTAAGAGTAACAAAAGTAGGAAGCACAAAAGCAATAAAAATAAGCATATCTGCAAAAATCAGTCAAGGGATTCATAAAATAAAAGGATATAAAGGCCTCTCCAATGTAAATTTAGGCAGTTATAGGGGAGGCAGAGAGCTATTCCTGCATCTGCTGGGTTTTTAATGCTTTTAACTCAAAATAATCTATATGCCAAAGTGACACATTTTGGGGTGTCTCATCCTGTACCCCTTCACTTACATACATGCTCAGGTTCCTTCCTCTGACTTTCTTTATACTCCTGGTTCCCCTAAATCTTCATAGCAAAGCCAAAAGTTTTTGAGCTCCTTTCCTGCAGCTGCAGAAGCACCATTTCCAACTCAGTTCTGCTAGCTCACTGTCTACACGGTCTCTCTCATCTTGGACCCATCTACACAGAGAAGCCAGGGTACGGGAAAGACCATAAGAACCCCAAAGGCAGGCAACAAACCAGAGCCTTCAAAGAGTTTGTTCATTTTGCATTGACATTTCTTGCCATAGTTGGCAGCAGGATATCAAAGCAACTCAACTTAGATTACCTAGGGTTCCTCTGGAATTCAGCACTTACTCAGTACCAGTATGGGCCCTTTCTGCCCCTCTGACTTCTCAGCACCTCACAGGTGTATCTGCTATGATAGCACCTATAGCTATTGTCATAGACAGTGTTTATTCACCTCCCAAAGAAGAAAATATTTCAGATTGCTGAACTCTGGTTTTTCACACTGCAGATGACATGACCCTCTTGGAACAGACCCAGGAACTCCTTTACTCTGAATCAAAGACATAGTGTCTTATTGTTTTGTTGTTTTAAGTTGTGGTTAAAAAGAGATATCACCTGCAATTTAATAATAATAATGATAATAATATAATAGGATGTATAGTATGATACCATATAACTAAGCATGGGAGGAGGAGTAAATACTGCCTTCAGATGTAAGCAACCATTAACTTCATATAGACTGCTATATGCACAAGAGGTTATATACAAACTGAATGGAAACCACAAATCAAAAACCAGTAACAGATATGAAAAACTAAAGAGAAAGGAATTCAAGCATATTACTAAAGAAAGCCAACTAGGGGCGCCTGGGTGGCTCAGTCAGTTAACCATCTGACTTGGGCTTGGGTCATGATCTCACAGTTCATGGGTTCGAGCCCCATGTCGGGCTCTGTGCTGACAGCTTGTAGCCTGAAGCCTGCCTCAGAATCTGTCTCCCCCTCTCACTGTCTCTCCCTCGCTCGCTCTCTCTTTCTCTCAAAAATAAATAAACATTTAAAAAATTAAAAAAAAAAAGCCAACTAATCATGAGAGAAGATAGCAAGGGAAGAAAGGAACAGAGAATACTACAAAAACAACCATTTAAAAACTGCAATAAATACATACCTATCAATAATTACTTTGCATGTAAATGGACTAAATGGTCCAATCAGAAGACATCGGTGACCGAATGAATAAAACAATAATACCCATCTATGTGCTGCCTACGAGAGATTCATTTTAGACCTAAAAACATGCAGATTGAGAGTGAAGGGATGGAGAAGGATTTATCAGGCAAACGGAAGTGAAAAGAAAGTCAGGATAGCATTACTTATATTCAACAAAATAGATTTTAAATAAAGATTGTAATACGAGATAAAGACAGACACTATGTAATCACAAAGAGAAAAATCCAACAGGTAGATATAATAATTTATTTATATACCCAACATGAGAGCACCCAAATACATAAAGCAGATATTAACAAATATAAAGGAAATCATCGATAGTGATGTAATAATAGTAGGTAACTTTAACATCCCACTTAAATCAAAGGATAGATAACCCAAACAGAAAATCAACAAGGAAACAGTGGCTTTGAATGACACACTGAACCAGATGGCACTAACAGATATATTCAGAATATTCCATCCTAAAGCAGCAGAATATACATCCCTTTCAATTGTACATGGAACATGCTCCAGAACAGATCACTGGCTAGGCCACAGAACAAGTCTCAACTGATTCAAAAAGACCGAAGTCATACCATGCATTTTTTCTGACCACAACGGTGTGAAATGAGAAATCAACCAAGAGAAAAAAATCTGGAAAGAAACCAAGTATATAGAGGTTAAATAACATGCTACTAAACAATGAATGAGTCACCCAAGATATCAAAGGGGAAATCACAAAATACATGGAGACAAATAAAAATGAAAACATTGGTCCAAGATCTCTGGGATACAGCAAAAGCTATTCTACAGGGTATGTTTATAGCAATACACGCCCTCTTCAAAAACAAGAACAATCTCAAATAAACAACCTAAATTTACACATAAAGGAGCTAGAAAAAGAAGGACAAATAAAATTACAAACTGGCAAAAGGAAGGAAATAATAAAGATTACAGCAGAAATAAAATAGAAAATAAAAAAAGATAGAACAGATCAATGAAGCTGAGAACTGGTTCACTGAAAAGATCAACAAAATTGATAAACCTTTAGCCGGACTCATAAAAAAAGGAGACAGATGACTCAAATAAAGAAAATCACAAATGAAAGAGGAGAAATAACAACTGACACCCCAGAAATACAAAGGATTGTAAGAGAATATATTGAAAAATCATATGTCAACATATTGGACAACATAGAAAAAATGGATAAATTCCTAGAATCATATAAATTCCCAAAACTGAATCAGGAAAACATAGAAAATTTGAACAGAATAATTACCAGCAATGAAATTGAATTGGTCATCAAAATGCTCCTAATGAACACAAGTATAGGCTTAACAGGTGAATTCTACCAAACATTTAAAGCTGAGTTAATATCTATTCTTCTCAAACTATTTCAAAAAAAAAATAGAAGAAGGAAAACTTCCAAATCCATTCTACAAGACCAGCATTAATCTGATACCAAAACCAGAAAAGACGCAAAAAAAGAGAACTACAGGCTAATATCTCTGATTAACATAGATGCAGAAAATCCTCAACAGAATACAATGTTAGCAGATGGAATTCAAAAATACATTAAAATAATTGCTAACTATGATCAAATGGGGTTTATTCCCTGAGTGGAAAGGGGGTTTAATATTTGCAAATCAATCCATATGATACATCATATCAACAAGAGAAAGGCTAAAAATCATAGGATCATTTCAGTAGATGCAAGAAAAGTATTTGACTAAGTACAACATCCATCCATAATAAAAACCCTCAACAAAGTAGATTTAAAGGGAACCTACCTCAGTGTAATAAAGGCCTTAGATGAAAACCCTCAGCTAACATCATACTCAATGAGGAAAAATTTAGAGACTTTTCCCTAAGGTGAGGAATAAGACAAGTATGTCCACTCTCACCACTTTTATTCAACATAGTATTGGAAGTTCTAGCCATAGCAATCAGACAACAAAAAGAAATAAAAGGCATCCAAATTGGCAAGGCAGAAGTAAAACTTTCACTATTTGCAGAAAACATGATAGTATATATGGAAAACCCAAAAGACTTCACCAAAAAACTACTAGAACTGATGAATGAATTCAGAAAGGTCACAGGATATGACCTTTGTTACATTTCTATTTCTATTACTGTTACATTTCTATACACTACTAAGGAAGTAGCAGAAGAGAAATTAAGAAAACAATCTTATTTAGAATTGCACCAAATAATAATAAAATACCTAGGAATAAACTTAACTAAGGAGGTGAAATATTTGTACTCTGAAAACTCTAAGACATTGATAAAAGAAATCGAATATGACACAAACAAATGGAAAGACATTCCATGATCAAGGACTGGAAGAACAAATATTGTTAAAATGTCTATATTACCCAAAGTAACTTACATATTTAATGTAATTCCTATCAAAACACCAGCAGCATTTTTCATAGAACTAGAACAAATAATCTTAAAATTTGTATGGAACCACAAAAGACCCCAAATAGCCAAAGCAATCTTGAAATAGGAAAACAAAGCTGGAAGTATCACAATTCCAGACTTCAAGTTATACTACAAAGCTGTAGTAATCAAAACTGATGTTACTGGCACAAAAATCGACACACAGATCAACAGAACAGAATAGAGAGCCTAAAAATAAACCCACCATTATATAGTCAATTCATCACAGACAAAGCAGAGATAAAGACAGACTCTTTAACAATGGTGTTGTGAAAAATGGACAGCGAAATGCAAAAGAATGAAACTGGACCACTTTCTCATATCGTACACAAAAATACACTCAAAATGGTTTAAAAACCCAACTCTGAGACCTAAAACCATAAAAATCCTAGCAGAGAGCAAAGGCAGTAATTTCTCTGACAATGGCCATAACAACATTTTTCTAGATATGCCTCCGGAGAGGAGGAAAACAAAAGGAAAAAAACAAAATCAGAAAACAATTGGGACTATCTTAAAATAAAAATCTTTTGCATAATGAAGGAAACAATCAACAAACAAAAAGACAATCCACTGAATGGGAGAAGATATTTGCAAATGACATACCCAATAATAGGTTAATATCCAATATATATAAAGAACTTGTATGAGCACGTGGGTGGCCCAGTTAGTTAAGTGTCCCACTTTGGCCCAGGGCATGATCTCATGATTGCTGAGTTCAAGTCGCACATTGGGCTGTCTGCTGTCAGCACAGAGCCTGCTTTGGATTCTCTGTCCCTCTCTCTTCCCCTTCCCCACTCATTGTCTCTCTCTTTCTCTCTTAATCTCTCTGTCTCACAGAATAAATAAATGAAGTTAAAAAAATAACTTACAGAAGTCAACACCCAAAAAAAACCAAATAATCCAATTAAAAGTAGGTGGAAGATATGAACAGAGAATTCTCCAAAATAGACATACAGATGACCGACACAGGAAAAGATGCTCAACATCACTAATTATCAGGGAAATACAAACCAAAACCATAAGGAACTATCACCTCACACCTGTCAGAATGGCTGAAGTAAAAAACACAAGAATCATTGAATGCTGGCAAGGATGTGGAGAAAAAGTAACCCTGGTGAACTGCTGGTGGGAAAGATAGTATGGAGGTCCCTCAAAAAATTAAAAATACAACTACCATAGGATCCAGTAATTCCACTACTAGGTATTTGCTGAAAGAATATGAAAACACTAATTCAAAAAGACATATGTTCCTAAAACCAATATTGTACTGTAGGTTAACTAAAATTCAAATAAAAAAGATAAATGCACCCCTACGTTTATTGTAGCATTACTTACCTTAGACAACAATGGAAGCAACGCAAGTGTCCATGCACAGATGAATGTATAATATATACATGTAGAGAGAGAGAGGGAGAGGGAGAGGGAGAGAGAGAGAATGGAATATTACACAGCCATAAAATAGAATGAAATCTTGCCGTTTGCAAGAACATGAATGGACCTAGAGGATATAATGCTAAGTGAAACAAGTCAGTCAGAGAACGACAAATACCATATGATTTCATGCATATGCGGAATTGGAGAAACAAAACAAACAGGAAAATAGAGAAAAACTAAAACATAGACTCTTAACTATAAAGAACAAACAGATCGTTACCAGAGGGGAAATAGGAAAATAGGGATGGGTGAAATAGGTGAAGGGGATTAAGAGTACACTTCCTTGATGAGCACTGAGTAATATATAGAATTACTGAATCACTATTTTGTACACTTGAAACTAATTTAAGACTGTATGTTAGCTATATTGTTATTAAAATAAAATAAAAAATAACTAAAGTAAAATATAAAGAAGTACAAGGAAAAACAGAACTGAATTTTATCAACAACTACTTTGGCGTGCTTGGAAACATGTACCCAGCCCCAGATAAGCCTTAACATAAATATAGTCCCTGCTAACACCCGGATTGCAGCCTGTGAGAGACCCTGAGAAAAAAACCCAGCTAGGTCGTGTCCAGATTCCTGACTCACAGAAATTATGAGATAATAAATGATGTTATCTTAAGTCATAAATTTGTTGGAGTAATTTGTTATGGAGCAATAGATATTAATATAGAAGGCTTCAATAATTTTTTTCTGTTGTAAATTTCTCCCAAATCCTTCCTTTTATCCTAAAATGAAGCAAATAGGTACTTCACAGGTATTTTTGGCAGGTGGTGACATAAATGTTGGCAGTGATTGACTATCTGGATTTAAATTACCATGACTATTTTCATAGGGATTACAGGAGTTTTATGTAAATGTATGAAAAAAGAACCTAAATTTGATATAGAACACTCCCAAAATATGAATTGAGAGCTCTTTTGCCTAAAATACAGATAAAAGCAGTGTTCTTTTATGGGATCTTAAATTTTAGTGACTTTTATATTTTTACAAACTTATGAGTATCAGTGATGATATATTCATTTTTTTTCTCAAAGAAATCCTGATGAAGCCTTACCATTGTCACAATGGTAAAAAATAATAAAAATAAAATATTGCTGAAAAAGAAAAGAAACAAAAAGGAATCTAAGAGGCTAGAAGGCAGAGTAGTAAGTGGAATATTTGCAAGTCTTGCAAGTCTTACATACCAACTATCTTAGTGTCTATCACCATGTAGCAAATACATGAGACCTTGTGATATTTTAAAAATTCTTTTTGAGGGACTTCTAAATGCATGATTCATGGAAGTTAGCTTGATCCTTAATAATGAGAACAGTTTTTTTAATTACTTTGGAATTTCTGTAATCCTGGTTTCAGCCATTCAAGAGACAGATGTGGATGTAACCAACAATATCCTCAGAACTCAGACCTAGCTTCTGGATTATTTATTCCCCTTCCTACACAGCCATTCCAAAATTAAACAAAAGAAAATGCCTACCCTATAAGAAAAAGATTCCAAAATTTAAAGTACTCTTACATAGACTCTCTCTTCCTGGTTCCTTAAGCAATGTTTTTACTGGCTTTAAAAGGCATATATCTGGGGCACCTGTGTGGCTCAGTTTGTTAAGAGTCCAACTTCAGCTCAGGTCATGATCTTGCCGTTTCAGAGTTCAAGCCCCACATTGGGCTCTGTACTACAGCTTAGAGCCTGGAGCCTGTTTCAAATTCTGTATCTCTCTCTCTCTCTCTCTCTCTCTCTCCCCCCCACTCGCTCTCTGTATCTTTCTCCCCCACTCTCTCTCTGTATCTTTCTCAAAAATAAACATTAAAAAAATAAAAAAATAAAAAATAAAAGGCATATACCTTTTCTAGGGACTTTCAAATGGCAAGAAATAGGTTTTATTTGGTAACATTACTATTAGTTATTTGAGACAAAATGTTCTACAATAAAATGAAATAACAAAATAGACAGGCATTCTAGTACCATGTTAGAAATTTTCTACACATAGAGTGGTTACATTTTGTTGAAGACTATTATGTCTAGGCACTGAAATAAGATGAGTAAGATATTTGAATAGATAGCTACAATGTTAAGCATGTGTGCACAGATATGTACAAGTAGTTATACAACACGGAAGAGGAAGTCTTATTAAATGAGAAATAATTATCCAAGTAAATATGTGTGTCTGTTGGTTGGGGGTTCGGGGGTGGGTGGGTTGAGAGAATTCCAGAAACAGTTGATTGCATAAGCTTTAAGTTTCAAAAGCAGGAAACTATATGGTATGCTCCAGGAATCTACACCAGACCAAAAAACAAAAATTCCCTAGCAACCCTGGCAAATAATTTTCACTCATTACCAAAGAAAAACTAAAATATTGTACCAAAAGCTTCCCTTTATAGGCCCATACATCCATTAAAGTTGATTATTTATGTTGAAATTCATTATATGAAAAAATATACATAAATTCATGTAATTCAGAGGGTTTGAGAATTTTCAACAACGTTTTTTAATTATATCTATAAAGTATTGAATTAGAAAACACCTTCACAATTAATAGATTAATATCTAGACCAGATCAACCCTATTTGAATCTTCCAATCATGAATAAGGAGTGCTTAGAGGCCCAAACCATGTAAACATCAGCCACTGAAGAATACTTCTTCAGCAAAGAATCTTTTTTATTTCTGGGTGTGCTATAGCATTTTCCTTATTCCACCTCAAATATGGCCACTCTACTCCAAGTATATTTTTCTAAGGCAAATTAAATTTAAAAGATATTTCCTTAGCTGTTTAATTATTTCTTTGCACAATTTATCATCTATATCACAGCCTTTCAACTTTTAGGTCATACTTCGTAATGTTGTGTTGGGGACAGGCTCTCCTTGGCCCTGTATTTGGCACAGACAATAATTTTATGCCAAGAAATGGAAGACAGCAGTGAAAGACATAAATGAAATATAATTAAAATCCACAACATTGAGTGTTTGTTTATAGTAATCTCCTTGATTATTTATTTACTTTTGTCACTGCCCAAAAATATTATTTGTAGCCAATTTAAAGAATGGTTGAGCACATTTTTTATTATTCATTAACTTTCTAATAACTCATTTTTCTGCTGTGGAAAGATTTCATCATTAGTTTAAAATCTTTTAACAATAGATAGAAACTATGCAGTATTTCAAATGCACTTTCATTAAAAGTACTGTTGTAATTTAGAGATTTTAGTGCTTCTCCAAATTTTTAATAAGAGGTCCATGTATACTTAATGACTCATGGTTAATTTAATTACTAGCATATTTCACGGACTGAAAAAAAAACAACAGTACTGATTCTCTCATAAAACTCACAATATTTATTTCCCTTTAAATTGAAGGTGTCAAATGAATATTGCTGATCTATCCATTAATCTATGATGCTTAAGTTTGTAGATAACAAACATTGCTAGCCTTGTATTTATTTTCCTTTTTGACTTTCAAGAAATTTGGAATTGAATTTATGAAAGCACTGGATCTTACCAGGCTGGAAGCAAGGTAATAATAAAGGTAATGTATTTTAAGTGGGATATTTATTTCCCATCTGGGATTTAATACTAAAACTACCAATGAAATACTACTACAAAGTATAGTTATATTTAATAAAGTACTACTCTTAGATTTAATTTCTAATTATAAGCTCATTACTATAGGTAGATGAGAATCATTTTGATAAAGAGTGTAATTTTATTCCTTTTTCTATTTGAGTTTTTAAGAAAGAAGACTTAAGAATTTACTAGAATTCAAGGCAAAAATATTAACAAAATAAGAATGCTTTCTATCATATTTAATTGCCCACTATGTGATTATGTAAATGACAGATTACATAGACCAAATATACCTTGGAACTAATTATGTCCTAAAGAAATTAAAAATGTGGCAACAGTCTGAAATCTGTACTTTGATATCAATAACTCATGATACGATAAGTAGTTATACACATGGAAAAAATAAATTTAGATCTCTGAGCAAAACATATTAGACATAAAAACCGCCCCCATGAAGAGTAAATATTTAAATAAGAAAAAAAATTAACTTTTAGAAAAAATTGGGGGATATATCATAACCTTGGGGTAAGGAATAACTCCTTAAACAACTAAGGAAAAGTAATAAACCATAAAGGAAAAGATAATAAATTTTATTACATCAAAATGAAAGAGTTTTTGCAAATCAAAACCACAATGAGACATCACTTCATACCTCTAAGGATGTCTAGTATCAAAAACACAAAAAATAACAAATGTTGGTGTGGATGTGGAGAAAAGGGGACCCTGGTACACTGTTGTTGGGAATATAAATTGGTACAGCCATTATGGAAAATAGTATGAAGGTTTCTCAAAAAATTAAAAATAGAACTACTATACATTCTAGAAATTCCACTTCTAAGTAAGGAATTAAAATCCGGATTTCAAAGAGATACCTGTACTTCCATGTTCACTGCAGCATTATTTCAAGAGCCAAAATATGGAAACAACCTCAATGTCCATCAAAATAAAACTGGATAAGGAAATTGTGGTATGTACATACATTGGAATGGTATTCATCCTTTAAAAAGAAGAAAAGTCCTGCCATTTACAACAACAAGGATAAACCAGAAGTACATTATACAGACAAAGAAAACTAAACACTATCAAATTATATGTGAATTTAAAGGATCTAAAGTCACAGAAGCAAAGAGTAGAATGTTGGGGTGCCAGGCTCTCGAGTAGCAGTAAATGGGGAGATGATCATCAAAGGAGACCATCAAAGGGCAACAAAGTTTCAGTTATGCAAGACAAACAAGTTCATGAGGGGCCAAGATGGTGAAGTGGCATAGAAGTTCTCTGATTCTCTCATCCCTGAAATGCAATTAGATCAGCAACAAACCATTTTGCACACCTAGAAAACTGATCTGAGGATTAACACAACAATCTACATAACTTGAGTCACAGAACTGGGCAGGTACACGGAAGAGAGAGATGAACTGGGGGAGAGAGAAGCTGCGGAGGGTAGGGAACTGTTTTTGTTTGCAGAGAGAGAACAGATGGGGGGAGAGTACAGAAAAAGTACTCCCCGCTGGAAGCAGCTGGGGAGAAAGAGAAAGAGTGGAAGCACTCACAAGGGTCTGAATGAGAAAGGGAGAAAAGAAGAAAGGAGAGGGTTTTAGTACCATTAAGACTCTATAAACAGGGAAGCACAGAGTCGGAAATTCCACCGCTGGAAAAACTAGAAAGGACAAGAAAACATCACCAGAAACTCCAACTCTACAGGCAACACAATGGAAATAAATTCATATTTTTCATACTCACTCTAAATGTCAATGGACTAAATGCTTCAATCAAAAGACACAGGGTAACAGAATGGATAAGAAAACAAGATCCATTTATGTGCTGTTTACAAGAGACCCATTTTAGACCTAAAGACACCTTCAGATGGAAAATAAGGTGATGGAGAACCACCTAACACGGCAATGGTCACCATTAAAAAGCTGTAATAGCCATACTTATATTAGACAATCTAGATTTTAAAATAGACAGTAACAAGAGATTAAGAAAGGCATAATATCATAATTAAGGAGTCTATCCTCCAAGAAGATCTAACAATTGTAAACATTCATGCGCCCAATGTGGTGGAAACCAAATATATAAATCAATTAATCACAAACATAAACTCATTGACAATAATACCTTAAGAGTAGTGAAATTCAACAATCCACTTACAGCAATGGACAGATCATAGAAGCAGAAAATCAACAATGAAATAATCGCTTTGAATGACACACTGGACTGGATAGACTTAACAGATTTTTTCGGAATACTGAATCCTAAAGCAGAGGAATACATATTCTTCTCAAGTGTCAATGTAACATTCCCAATAATAGATCACATACTGGGACACAAATCAGCCCTTAACAAGTACAAAATGTTCAATATCATACCATGCATATTTTCAAAATGCAACAGTATGAAACTCGAAGACAATCACAAGAAAAAATTTGGAAAGACAATAAATATAGGAGATTAAAGAACATCCTACTGAATAATGAAATCATTAACCAAGAAGTTAAAGAAGAGATTAAAAAGTACATGGAAACCAATGAAAATCATAACATCCAAGCCCAAAATCTCTGGGATGCAGGAAAGGTGGTCATAAGAAGGAAATATATAGCAATCCAGGGCTTCCTAAAAAAGGAAGACAAGTTTCAGATACACGAACTAACCTTCCACCTTACAAAGCTGGAAAAATAAACAGCAAATAAATCCCCAAACCTGCAGAAGATGGGAAATAAAGATTGGAGCAGAAATCAATGCTATCAAATACAGAAAAACAGAAGAACAGACCAATGAAACCAGGAACTGGTTCTTGTAAAGAATTAACAAAATTTATAATACCTAGCCAGTTTGACAAAAAGAAAAGAGAAAGAACCCAAATAAATAAAATCACAAATGAAAGAGGAGAGATCTCAACCAACACTGGAGGAATACAAATAATAATAAGACAATATTATAAACAATTATAAGTCAAAAAAATTGGGCAATCAGGAAGAAATGGACAATTTCCCAGAAATGTATAAACTATCAAAACTGAAACAAGAAGAAACAGAAAATTTGAACAGACCCATAGCCAGTAAATAAATTGAATTAGTAATCAAAAATCTACCAAAAAACAGGAGTTCAGGTCCAGATGGCTTTCCAGGGGAATTCTATCAAACATTTAAAGAAGAGTTAACACGTATTCTTTTGAAGCTGTGCCAAAAATTAGAAATGGAAGGAAAACTTCCAAACTCATTCTATGACGCCAGCATTATCTTGATTCCAAAACCAAAGATTCCACTAAAAAAGAGAACTACAGATCAATTTCCTTGATAAAAATGGATGCAAAATTTCTCAACAAGATACTGGTCAACCAGATCCAACAATACATTTAAAAAATTATTCAACAATGATCAACTGGGATTTATACCAGGGCTGCAGGGCTGGTTCAATATCTGCAAATCAAACAATGTGATACATCACATTAATAAAAGAAAGGACAAGAACCACATGATTCTCTCAACAGAGGCAGTGAAAGCATTTGACAAAATACAACATTCTGGGGGTGCCAGAGTGGCTCTGTCAGTTAAGTCTCCAACTTTGGCTCAGGTCAAGATCTTGTGATACATGGTTTCGAGCCTTGTATCAGGATCTGTGCTGACAGCTCAGAGCCTAGAGCCTGCTTCAGATTCTGTGTCTCCCTCTCTCTCTGCCCTTCCCCTTGTCATGCTCTGACTCTCTCTCTCTCAAAAAAAACAAAAAAAAACAAAAACAAAAAAAAAAACCCACTAAACAAAAATTAAAAAAAAATACAGGATCCTTTCTTGAGAAAAACCCTCAAGAAAGTAGGGATACAAAGATCATACCTCAAGATCATAAAATCCATATACAAAAGACCCACAACTAATATTATCCTTAATTGGAGAAAAACTGAGAGCTTTCCCCCCTAAAGTCAGGAACACGACAGGGATGACCACTAACACTATTATTGGAAGTCCTAGCTTCAGCAGTCACACAACACAAAGAAATAAAAGGCAAGGAGGAGGTCAAACTTTCACTGTTCGCAGATGACATGATACCTCTATATGGAAAACTTAAAAGATTCCACCAAAAAAACTGCTAGAACTGACCCATGAATTCAGCAAAATCACAGGATATAAAATCGGTGCACAGAAACTGGTTGCATTTCTATACACCAATAATAAAGCAGCAGAAAGAGAAATCAAGGAATCAATCCCATTTACAATTGCACCAAAAACCATAAAATACTTAAGAATAAACCTAACCAAAGAGGTGAAAAAACCTATACACTGAAAACTACAGAATGCTTATGAAAGACATTGAAGAAGATGCAAAAAATTGGAAAAGTATTCCATGCTCATGGATTGGAAGAACAAATATTGTTAAAATGTTGATATTATCCAAGGCCATCTACATATTCAATGTAATCCCTATCAAAGTAACACCAGCATTCATCACAGAGATAGAACAAACAATCCTAAAATTTGTATGGAACCACCAAAGACCCCAAATAGCCAAAGCAATCTTGAAAAAGAAAACTAAAGCTGAACGCATCACAATTCCAGATTTCATGATGTATTACAAAGCTGTAATCATCAAGACAATATGGTACTGGCACAAAAACAGACAGTTCAATGGAAGAGAATGGAGAACCCAGAAATGGACTCACAAACGTATGGCCAATTAATCTTTGACAAAGCAGGGAAGACTATCCAAAGAAATAAAGATAGTCTTTTCAGCAAATGGTGCTGGAAAACTGGACAGCGACATGGAGAAGAATGAATCTGGACCACTTCCTTACATCATGTGCAGAAATAAACTCAAAATGGATAAAAGACCAAAATGTGAGACAGGAAGCCATCAAAATCCTACAGGAGAAAAAAACCTCTTTGACCTCGGCTGCAGCACCTTCTTACTTGATATGTCTCCATAGGCAAGGGAAACGAAAGCAAAAATGAACCACTAGGACCTCATAAAGATAAAAAGCTTCTGCACTGTAAAGGAAACAATCAGCAAAACTAAAAGGCAACCAATGTAATGGGAGAAGATATTTCCAAATGACATATCAGATAAAGGTTTAGTATCCAAAATCTATAAAGAACTTATCAAACTCAACACCCAAGAAACAAATAATCCAGTGAAGAAATGAGCAAAAGACATGAATGGACACTTCTCCAAAGAAGACATCCAGATGGCTAACAGACAAATGAAAAATGTTCAACATCACTCATTATCAGGGAAATACAAATCAAAACCACAATGAGATACCACCTCACACCTGTCAGAATGGCTAAAATTAACAACTCAGGAAACAACAGATGTTGGTAAGGATGCGGAGAAAGAGGAACCCTTTTGCATTGCTGGTGAGAATGCAAACTGGTGCAGCCGTTCTGGAGAAAAGTATGGAGATTACTCAAAAAATTAAAAATAGAACTACCTTACAACCTAGCAATGGCACTACTAGGTATTTATCCAAAGGGGCACATGCACTCCAATGTTTATAGGAGTGCTATTGACAATAGCCAAAGAATGGAAAGAGCCCAAATATCTATTGACAAATGAGTGAATAAAGAAGATGTAGTATATATATACATACAATGGAGTCTTACTCGGCAATCAAAAAGGGTGAAATCTTGCTGTTTGCAAATACGTGGATGGAACCAGAGTGTATTATGCTAAGCAAAATTAGTCAGAGAAAGACAAATATCATTATGACTTCACTCATATTTGGATTTAAGATACAAAACAGATGAACATAAGGGAAGGGAAACAATAATAATATAAAAATAGGGATGGGGACAAAACATAAGAGACTATTAAATATAGAAAACAAACTCAGTTTTGCTGAAGGGGTTGTGGGTGGGGGGATGGACCAAATGGGCAAAGGGCATTAAGGAAGACACTTGCTGGGTTGAGCACTGAGTGTATATGCAGGGGATGATTTAATGGATTCTACTCCTGAAATCATTATTGTACTATATGCTAAGTAACTTGGATGTAAATTTAAAATAAATAATTAATTAATTGATAAAGTATCTCCCCCCAAAATAAATAAATAAATATATAAGTTCCAGAGATCTACTATAATGCATAGTGCTTATACCTATCAATACTATATTGGATGCTTAAAATTCAACATAAAAAGTAGATCTTTTGTTAAGTGTTCTTCACATACACACAAATATAACAATAAGAAAAATAATAAATGGGTAGGGGGAAACTTTGGAGGAAGATAAATATATTTAAGGCCTTGATAGTGACAATGGTTTCACAAGTCTACAATCTCATAGAATTGCATACATTAAATAAGCACAGTTCTTTATATGTCAATCATATCTCAAATTGGATAAAATAATTAACTACAAAAATACATATGTATATATATATGTATATATACACACACAAATAAAGAACCCTTAAATATCAATAATCCAGGGGCGCCTGGGTGGCTCAGTCGGTTAAGTGTCTGACTTCGGCTCAGGTCATGATCTCACAGTCTGTGAGTTTGAGCCCCGTGTCAGGCTCTGTGCTGACAGCTCAGAGCCTGGAGCCTGCTTCAGATTCTGTATCTCCCTTTTTCTCTACCCCTCACCCACTCATGCTTTGTCTCTCCTACTCTCAAAAATAAATAAAAACATAAAAAAATCCTTAAAAAATATCAATAATCCAATAGAAAACAGGCAAACATTGTCAACAGACATTTAACCAGAAGAAAATATGTGAAAAACAGGACTTCGTCAATTAAATGCAAATGTAAGCCAGAATGATAAACTATTTCAGATTCAACATTGGAAAAAATGAAATTTATGATATACCAGGGTTTGCAAGATAAATGGAGAAAAGACAGTTTTTATACTCTAATAGTAGAAATGTAAATTACTGTGACCACTCTGAAAAATAACTTGGCCTTATCTGCTGAACTAGAAGATATGCATACCCTATAATTCAACAATTCTACTCATACATATATTCAACAAAGAAACTGTTATAAACGTGTATAAAGAAACATACAAAGCTCTTAATATTATAATAGATAATTCAAGTGTTTTACAGTAAAATTAACAAACTGAAGTATACTCATACAATGGAATGAACCACTACCAACTATATGAATCTGGGTAAATCTAAAAAAAATGTCACTGAATGAAGAAAAAGCAAGATGTAAAAGGATACACAGTAAACTATTATTCATTCAAAGTTCCCAAACCGCAAAAGTATATGTATATATTTTTAAAGATTTCATATATGTATGGTAAAACTACAATGAAAATTAGAATAAAAAACTCACAATTCTTGGTAGTGGTTACTTCTAGGGTGCTAGGGTGAAGAGCGACTATTTTCAGAAAATGGCACTAGGCTCCAAAGTACTACTAACGATGTTTCATAAATTGGGAAGTCAGTATACTGCTATTCACTTTTAAATAATTCTTTAGGACTTATATATACATGGTATATATTCTTTTATTATTTTAATACATTATGAAAAAAGTATATTTAAAAACTCTATGGAATTATTTAGAAACGAATTTAATAAGGACTGTGCAGGATCTATATAACAAAACTATAAAACTTCAGAGGGGCATAAGAAGGACTCATTAGAGTGACATTTTTTCCTAGGTAAAAATGTTAATTCTGACCTTAAAAACCTAAGTGTTTTATAAAACATAATCTCAAATTCCAAACAATTATAAAGAACATATAAAAAAATAAACTTATAAAAAGAACCAGGAATTTTCTAATTTTAAGAATAATTATAAAATACATAAGGATGCACTTATCCTGTCAAAATGTCAAATTTAATATATACCTTGGTAATTAAAATAGTGTGCTACTGATTAGGAATAGACCAAGAGAAAAATTGAAGAAATTTGTTAGGACTAATATCTATAAGAATTTTGCACGTAAAAATGGTGGAATTTTAAGCCTGTAGGGAAAACATCAATTGTCAAAAAATGGAGTTGGAACAAGTTTGCCAAGTAGAAAAGAAAAATGCATGTTGAAAGCAGTCCTTAAACTGAAATAAACTTAAATAAACTATTTTAATGTAAAATATAAAAATATTAGAAGAAACTATATACGAATTTTCTGATCTTGAGGTGATACTAATATGACACAGAAGCCAGAAATAATTTTTAAAAATTCTGATTGTGTGACTACACAAAAGTGTGACCACAGGTTTAAAAGAGAAATAAGGAACAGAGCAAAATATTTGTAACATGTATTTTTTTAAAAACTACCTTGGCAAAAAAAAGTAAGAAAATAGGAATGATAGCTAGTAATAACTGAGTAAAAGACAAGAACAGGTAGTTTGTCAGAGAAATGGATAATAAAATCACATCAGTCATCAACAAACTAAAACTTTTCTTTCATTTACCAGATTACCAAAAGTAAAACGTGTAATAATACCCAGTAATGGCAAGGTTATGGAGAATCAGGCACTCTCAGACACTGATGTTAGAAATGTAAATCAGTACATGTGTTTGGGCAGTAATTCAGAATTTTCTATTAAACTGTGAAATATGTACTGTTCGTGAGTAATTCCACTTTTAGAAATTTACTCTATAAAACTCATGTGCAATTGCACAAAAAATATGTAGAATACATATTGCAGCACTGTTGTGAAAGTGGTGATATAATCAACCTACATGTCTTTTAACAGAAAGAGGTAAATAAGTTATCAAACATCCATATAATGAAGTACTGTGCCACCATAAAAAAGAATGAAGTATAGTTACATGTACTGATATGGAAAACTGTCCAAGATACATTATAAATTGTACCTATATATACATTATATGCACCTATAAACGCTATATGATATACACATGCATACATATATGAAGTCAAGTTGTTCACATATGCAAGAGCTACTTTGCCTCCACTGAGGGAATACAGAGAAAATCTCAGGGAAACAAGTCAGAAACAAACAAACCACTGAGAAAAATCTCACCTCCAGACTTCTGATTATATGAAATAATAAACATCTGTTTTTTTTAAAGTTTATTTATTTTTGAGACAGAGAGAGGCAGAGCATGAGTGGGGGAGGAGCAGAGAGTTCGAGCCCCGCGTCGGGCTCCGTGCTGACAGCCCAGAGCCTGGAGCCTGCTTCACATTCTGTGTCTTCCTCTCTCTCTCTGCCTCTCCCCTGTTCATGTTCTGTCTCTCTCAAAATAAAAGAATATCAAAAAAAATTTTTTTAAAGTAACTAATGGGACATTTTGGTATTACATACACATGGTCTTTTGAAAGAAAGGAGGTTCACTCTGTACGAATGGAAAATGAATTCTACTTGCATTTTTCATTGTTTCTTTTCATGGGAATAAGACTAAATTAATACAAATCTCTTATATTCAGACATCAGGGAACACTATATTATAAATATAAGTTTTAAAACATGAACAGTTACTACTTCTAAAATACATGTAAAAATTACTTGTATTATTTTTTGAAAGGGATAAAAACTTTGGAAAGTATTTTTCCTTTGAAATTCATTTTGCTTAATACCACATATCAGATTTTATTTATATTAGTGATACTTTTAAATCTATATGTCCTAGCTTGAGTTCCCAAAAAAAGGAATCTGACACAAGGGCTTACATGCAGATGATTTATTTTGAGGGAATGGATATGCTGAAATAGAGAAGGAAAGAAAGCCAATCAAAGAGTGCTTTATTGAGCTATGTAATGATGTTGGTAACTGGGGCTCAAGTTCACTGGGAACCCTGCCAGGAAACATGTAGAATGCACTGCAGGTTTGCATCCCTAAGGCCTTTCTGAGGCTTCACTTCCTTCAACTGCAAAGTGAAATTTGTTCTTTCCATGAATCCTAAAATCACATACAGCTCGGAAATTTGTATTTATGTATAAACATAAATACTGCTTTGATTGACCAAAAACAATACAGCAAAATTCATTTTGTAAGAATGAGTAACTTTATTCATGTATTTTGAAATATATGCCAAACTCCTAGAATACTGTTGCATATAATAATGCACAATGGGAAATGCGGTCAAAAACAAAACAAAACCTTTAACTTACCAGGTTTTTTTTTCTATTATAAAGAATCTACTATGCCCAGACAGTGCTAGAAAATAAGCCCAAATGACTGAAGTAAGAGCTAACAATAGTTGATCCTTTAGTTGAGGATGTTTGGGATATTTTCACTCTGCCAATAAATATTTCATTATATTTTAAACATAAATTGATTCAGTCATAAAAACTATGTGGAATCAAAAGAAAATCAAGGAAATAGAAACTGCTACATCTAAAATATGAGTGTGTCAGAGTGATTCCAAAGAACAGAATTTGAAAGAAGCTTTATCACAACTAGCATTAAAGTATTTGGAAGTGTTTATCACAGTTGTTTACAACTGCTTTATTTTTACGTATATATGTCATACCGTTGTTTATTTCAATCCAATGTTACATGTTTATGTTAACTTACTTTAATACTTACCACTCTAAATGGGTATTTATTATAATTATATAGGTTAGAGTAATAGTATAATGCCTTCTAGGGTGCCTGTATGGATCGATCAGTTAAGTGTCTGACTCTTGATTTCAGTTCAGGTCATAATCTCTCGTTTCGTGAGACTGAACCCTGTGTGGAGCTCTGAGTTGACACCATGAAACCTGCTTGGGATTCTCTCTCTCCCTCTCTCTGCCCCTCCCCCACTCACATGCACTCGCTCTAACTCTCTCAAAATAAATATATAAACATTTAAAAAATAGTATACTCTAGCTTTGAGAAGAAATCTGGTGCAATTTTGATTGGTATTGCATTGAATGTGTAGATTGCTTTGGGTAGTATTGCCATTTTAACGACATTTATTCTTCCAATCCATGAGCATGGGATGTTTTTCCATTTCCTTATGTCTTCCTCAAATTCCTTCATAAGTTTTTTATAGTTTTCAGTGTAGAGGTCTTTCACATCTTTGGTTAGGTTTATTCCTAAGTATTTTATGGGTTTTGGTGCAATTGTGAAAGGGATTAGCTTCTTTATTTCTCTTTCTGCTGCTTCATTGTTGGTGTATAGAAATACCACTGATTTCTGTACACTGATTTTGTACCCTGCAACTTTGCTGAAATCATGGATCAGTTCTAGTAGGCTTTTGGTGGATTCTGTCGGGTTTTCCATGTAAAGTATCATGTCATCTGCAAAAAGTGAAAGTTTGACTTCCTCCTTGCCAATCTTGATGCCTTTGATTTTGTTTTGTTGTCTGATTGCTGATGCTAAGACTTCCAACATTATGTTAAATAGGAGTGATAGAGTGGACACCCCTG
This sequence comes from Paguma larvata, assembly GCA_030068075.1. Lineage (NCBI taxonomy): Eukaryota > Metazoa > Chordata > Mammalia > Carnivora > Viverridae > Paguma > Paguma larvata. The sequence continues at coordinate 15,689,911 of CM057830.1, forward strand.
TCGTGTTCCTGATCTCAGGGGGAAGGCTCTCAGTTTTTCCCTATTGAGGATGATATTAGCTGTGGGCTTTTCATAAATGGCTTTTATGATGTTCAAGTATGTTCCTCCTATCCCGACTTTCTCGAGGGTTTTTATTAGGAAAAGGTGCTGTATTTTGTCAAATGCTTTTTCTGCATCTATTGACAGGATCATATGGTTCTCATCTTTTCTTCTGTTAATGAGATGTATCACGTTGATTGATTTGCGAACATTGAACCAGCCCTACAACCCAGGGATGAATCCTACTTGATCATGGTGAATAATTCTTTTTACCTGCTGTTGGATTCGATTTGTTAGTATCTTGCTGAGAATTTCTGCATCCATATTCATCAGATATATTGGCCTGTAATTCTCTTTTTTTGCTGGGTCACTATCTGGTTTGGGAATCAAAGTGATGCTGGCTTCATAGAATGAGTCCAGGAGTTTTCCTTCCGTTTCAATTTTTTGGAACAGCTTGAGGAGGAACAGAATTAACTCTGTTTTAAATGTCTGGTAAAATTCTGCAGGGAAGCCATCTGGTCCAGGGCTTTATTTGCTGGGAGGTTTTTGATAACTGATTCTTTTTCTTCACTAGTTATGGCTCTGTTCAATATTTCTATTTCTTCCCGTTTGAGTTTTGGTAGAGTGTGGCTATTTATGGAACCACAAAAGACTCCAAATAGCCAAAGTAATACTAACGAATAAAACCAAGGCGGGAGGCATCACAATCTCAGACTTTAACCTCTACTACAAAGCAGTAGTCATCAAGACTGTTTGATATTGGCATAAAAACAGACACATAAACCAATGGAATAGAATAGAAAACACAAAAATGGACCTGCAAGTATATGGCCAACTAACCTTTGACAAAGCAGGAAAATGTATCCAATGGAAAAAAGACAGCCTCTTTAATAAATGGTGCTGGGAGAACTGGACAGCAACATGCAAAAGAATGAAACTAGACCGCTTTCTTACACCACTCACAAAAATAAACTCTAAGTGGACAAAAGATCTGAATGTGAGACAGGAAACCATCAAAATCCTAGAGGAGAAAGCAGGAAAAAGCCTCTTTGACCTAAGACGCACCAATTTCTTACTCTACACATCTCCAAAAGCAAGGGAATTAAAAGCAAAGATGAACTACTGGGACCTCATCAAGATAAAAAGCTTCTGCACGGCAAAAGAAACAACCAACAAAACTGAGAGGCAACCAACGGAATGGGAAAAGATCATCGCGAATGACATATCGGATAAAGGACTAATATCTAAAATCTATAAAGAACTTACCAAACTCCACACCCGAAAAACGAATAATCCAGTGAAGAAATGGGTGGAAGATATGAAAGACACTTCTCCAAAGAAGACATCCAAATGGCAAACAGACACATGAAACGAGGCTCAATGTCACTCATTATCAGGGAAATACAAATCAAAACCACCCTGAGATACCACCTCACACCAGTCAGAGTGGCTAAAATGAACAAATCAGGGAACTATAGATGCTGGAGAGGATGTGGAGAAACAGGTACCCTCTTGCACTGTTGGTGGGAATGCAAACTGGTGCAGCCACTCTGGAGAACGGTGTGGAGGTTCCTCAAAAAAATGAAAATAGATTTACCCTATGACCTAGCAATAGCACTGTTAGGAATCTACCCAAGAGATACTGGACTGCTGATGCATAGAGGCACGTGTACTCCGATGTTCACTCCAGCACTTTCGACAATAGCCAAATCATGGAAAGAGACTAAGTGTCCATCAACTGATGATTGGATAAAGAAGATGTGATATATATATATACAATGGAATGCTATGCAGCAATGAGAAAGAATGAAATCTGGCCATGTGTGGCAACATGGATGGAACTGGAGGATATTATGCTAAGTGAAATAAGTCAGTCAGAGAAAGACAGATACCATATGTTCCCACACATAGGTAGGCTTTGGGAGACCTAACAGAAAACCACGGGGGAGGGGAAGAGGGGAAGGAGGGGGGAAAAAAAGCCACAGAGAGGAAGGAAGACATAACATGGGAGACTCTCAAAGACTAAGAACAAACTGAGGGGAGAGGGGGGTGTGGGTGGGGGGAGAGTGGGTGATGGGCACGGAGGAGGGCACTTGTTGGGATTATCACGGGGTGTTTTATGGAAACCAAATTGACGATAAATTATTTAAAAAAATTAAATTAAATTTAAAAAATAGTATAATGTCTTCTAATTTATTAATTCAATTCCTTATATGAAAATGATAAAGTTTTTTATTAATATTTTTATGAAAATTCCTTTTCTTAAGAAACAAAACAGTTGATATACTTTCCCTACATTTTTGGCAATTACCTTTATATTTGTAATTAACAATGACTTGAGGGAACCTTTACGAAGATTTTAATTTTATATTTGAATAATGAAAGAAATGTACAATGCATAATATAATTTCTTTGGTCAGAATTTATCATATTACCTGATGGCTCTGACTTGGTGTTAATATGTCTATTAAGATTCAAACACCATGTTTTATATTTTTGATATTTTAATTTTCTCTGATAACATTAACTCCTCCTATATTTTAATTATTGAAAGAAAATCTATTAAATAATCTCTGTAAAACTACTCAAGAAGATCTGATGTACTCTCTGTATATGTACAGTGTAACTATTCTACTTATCACCAATCATAATTGATTATTTCCCAAGTCACCTTTGAATTTAGGTAAGGCCTAAGTAGCATGGACAAAAAAGCATTTTATTCTAATATCAATAGTCTTTGCACTGTTTGTGATTTGTTAATATTGCATGAAATTCTCTAATGGTAAGAGAACGTATACTGGTGTGTAGATACATTTGAAGATGGGCATAAATCTTCTCTTAAACAATGAAATGAATCAAAGATTTATGTAATCACTATGGTGTGTCTCACAACATTTTGCCCCTGTTAAAGTCTGTTCCCAGTGCTAATCTTTCCTAATCCATAAGGTAACTCATAGTACTCTGTGTTTTTCTGTGCTGTTCAAAGGGTCTCATAACTGAACTCCTAACAAAACTCAAGTATGGCAAAATTATTTTCATTTTTCTGTAGATCTGTGTTTTGGAGAAGTGACACCTAGGAAATTTTGAAAAACAGCACAAACGTGAAACAAGAGTTTGCATTTCATTAAGAACTCGGGATTTTATATAAATTGTTTCTGACAAATGTTTGGCAGATGAACATTTATATGTATGTAATGTTTAGAAAGACTCATGAAAGGAAAACAGCTGAGCTAGAAACCTCCTAGTCTCTAAACCACTGGAGAAACAGAAGTGTTTAGACTTTTAGCAGCTCACTTTATAGCTTTATACAGATCTACACTTATACAGTCTAGTGTCTGAAAACATGGAGACCCTCCCAGAAGTTTCTCTTTTTATCATGTAAGTTTTTCAACCAGAATAAATCCATTTATGCAATTCTCTAATTTTCAAATCTCTTCCCTACCACAAACCATCCTGAATTATCCAATAAACAAATTGGACACCAATACAAGAGCAACATCCAAAAATCCTTTATGAAAAAATGTGATATTTGATATGTGGACACTCTCCCCCCTACATTAAAGTGGAATTGGCAAAAAATTTTAAAAAGTAAAACAGAATTGGCGGTTACAACTCAGATGGAATTCCTTTCTTTAGTATTAACATCATTTCTTTTTACTTATTTATGAGGATAGGGCACCATAGTCTTCCTTGTTTAGAACTTCTAATTGTTGTCTTCATTTTTAATGTTTTATTATAGATATTTTCAAACATATACCAAAGTAGAGACTCTAGTATAATGAACCTATTGCCCAGCTTCAATCTATAACTGTTGATTATTATTTCATGTGTATTTCTACTCACTCTCGCTCCCCACCCACAATTACTCTGCAGAAAATTTCACATATTATATCATTACATTTATGAGTATTTAACCAAGCATCTCTAAAATGGACTTCTTGAAAAGCTCAAATCTTCCAAAAAATTATAAAAATAACACAATGAATACCTATATTTCTTTTACCAAGATTACAACTGCTAATATTTTGCCAGATTTGCTTTATCCTTTTCTATATAATACATAAATATATGTGTAAACATATTCCTATTATTCCTGATGAGTCATGTAAGAGTAAATTCAAACTGCAAATATCATGAATCTTTACCCTGAAAGAATTCGGCATGTATCTCTTGAGAAGAGGGATACTTCCTTACACAATTATATGACAGTGATCAAAATCAGGAAACATAACATTGAGATAATACTTGGTCCATATTCAAATTTCTCCAATTTTCCCAATAATAACTTCTATAGCAAATATTTTCCATCTTTGATCTAATTCAAGATTGTATTAGGTATCATATCCCTTTAAACTCCTTTAATGTGAAATAATTCCTTATCTTTTTGAATTTTTTTGTGACATTGATGTTTCTGAAAAGTATAGATCGGTTGTTCTGGGAATGTTCCTCAATTGTCTTACTATAGCCCTGACATCAACCATCTTCACCTCTATTCTCTAGGCCTTTGACTTCTTTAGGGTTTGTAGATGCCATAGAGACAGTTACAGGTGTCTTCAGTACAAATTTCTCTTAAATGTAGATAAATGAAATGTGTTTGGATTTGTAGGGAAGCAGAAAGGCAATGTGGAGACACAGGAAATAGGAGTGGACACTGTTAAGAATAAGCTCAAAATCATTAAGATTCAAACACTTAATGTTTTCATTATAAGCTTTTCAATTGCTTCTTTCTGTTACTATTTTTAGAACTTCAGTTGCTCCAAAAAGAACATTTTAATAAGCAAGCATGTGTATCTGATGAGATTTGGTGAACAGCTGAGACCAATGCTTATAATACACTAGTTTGCTTTCTACTTGCCCTAGGCTGTCTTGGCCTTTAAATCCATCCTCCCACTGCAGTGAGAGGAATCTATTTAAAAACACGCTATGACTATGCCATTCCACTGCTGAAAAACACAAGTGAGATAAAGTTCAAGTTACATGGTATGGCATGGCATGGCACAAAAAGTCTTTCATGACCCGATATATCCTAGTAAACTTTCAGTTTCTCATATTTCTTTCTGAGCTTCCCAAAACATAATATGATGTATATGTCCAAAGACATGAAACACTATGCCAGAGAGAGAAGTATACTGCAGTTTCCTAGAGCTTCAAATTTACACAGTAGTAAGCAATTGTGGCAGACTGTATTTTCCAAAGATGGATGCCAAAACAGATCTTATCCTACACACTCTTCTTAAATGTGAAAGTTGACAATCCTCCCATCAAGAGATAGGCTCTAAGTTACTTCCTCATGAAATAAAATGACTGTGTGTGCACGTGTGTGTGTGTGTGTGTGTGTGTGTGTGGCAATATCTGCATCAATGTCAACAACAGCATTAAAATAACTTCATCTTTTAAAACTGTCATACCTATAAACTTAGTAAATCCAATCATAATTCTAGATCACTAGTTTTCAATGTGGGAGGCACATACCCCAAGGAATTTGCAAAGCTATTCACGAAAATATGAGGAAAAATATTAGAACTTGGAAATTCCTTTTACATATTTATTGTTATACATCTTTATATTTAAATGTTAAAAAAAAGGATAAACTATACTATCAGATATTGTAGCCGTTAGATGCACATACTTATTGAACAATTTAAATGTGGCTTGTCTGAATTAAGATGCTGAAATTTTATGGGGAAGGAGCCAAGATACTGGAACAGTGTGGAAGTTTCTTTTGTGTTATGCATCCATAAAATACAGCCAGATCAACACTGAACCATTCTACACACCTAGAAAACTGATTTGAGGATTAACACAACAATCTGTACAACCTGAACCACAGAACTGAGTAGGTAAGTAGCCCAGAGAGGTGAACTGGGAGAGAGAAGCCACGGAGGGCAGGGAACTGTTTTTGCTTCTGGAGAGGGGAGAGAACAGAGATGGGGAAAAAGTACGGGAAACGCATCCCCCCAAAAAAAGCAGCCTACGAGAAAGTGGAAAAGTGGAAACAGCCACAGGGACTGAACTAAAAAGAGATAAAGGAGAAAGGAGAGTTTAAATTCCATTAAGACTCTATAAAGAGGTGGAGCGCAGAGTCTGAAACTTGGCAGCTCGATACCCGGTGGTGCTCTGGTGAGAAGGGCAAATCCCCAGGAGCAAAGTGATGTCCAGGGGTCCTCAGGCCACACGGGAGAGGCGGTTCTCCTGCTGGGAGGACATTTGGTTGAGGCTATGTGGCCCCCCACAGGGCAAAGTCCCCAGTGGACCCTAGACAACAACTATATTCACTGGTGCTGAAACAAGGTTTTTAAGGGTGAAGTCTGGTGCCAGATGTGTGTTGCGATTTTCCATAATCCCTGAAACGCTGCTGCTACACGATCACGTGAACTATTTCTGGGGCAGACTGGCACCCAGCTACAGTCTCTGGGCATGGGCAGTAGTACGGTCCTGCAAATGTTCCTGAATGTGGACGGCACCATTGCTTGGTGAGACTCTCCCACAGAGGGGCAGACAGGTCAAGGCTGCAGTTTCTCAAAATTAAGGGGTAGGGAAAAACAGCTGCATCTGAGATAAAACTCAGGAGGGAGGTGCCACCTGGCAACCTGACGGCTTGGTCACGGACAGTGTAATAGTTGGGAGTGGACAGAAACCAGAGACAAAGAATGGGTGGGTGGTTGCTGATCGGGGAGAACAGAGTTCTGATACTAGAGAAGCTATGGAAGGCAGGGATACTAGAGACTGGGTAGCTGGGCGACGCCATTTTCACCCCTTCCACACATGTGCATACACACCTACAAGCGCCACAACAATCCACCCCCAATAAGCTAAGCAGTGCCGTCTAGTGGAGAATGGAGCCACTACACTAAGCCACGCCCAACTGGGACAACTTCACTCTTCAGGAACACCACAAGTCTCTTCACCAGCTTAGTTTATGGACTATAAAGTGCATCACAGAGTGACTTTTAGGGGAAAAGGATATAATTTCAATCATATTTCAGTCTGTATGCTGATCCATCTATTTTCTTCTCTTTTTTTTTTCGTTTCTTTTTCTTGAATACAGAAAGAGGAAAAAATTAATTTTATTTTTGATTTTTATTAAAACTAATTTTTTTAATTTTTCTAATATATTTTTTACTTTTGTGTAAATTTTTGAAATTCTATTACTTCCATCATTTTCTTTAATTCTATTTCACTTTACTCATTTTTTCAAATTTTCAAATGTTTTCATTTTTTTTCTTTTTCCCCTTTTCCCTCTAATCTATCAAGCCCCTTTCAACATCCAGACCAAAACATACCTAGGATATAGCATCATTTATTTGATTTTTGTGTGTGAGTGTGTGTTGTATTTAATTTTTTAATTTTACTTTGTTTACCTCATTAATTCCCTTTCTTCTTTGAAAATGATGAAATGAAGGAATTCACCCCAAAAGAAAGAGCAGGAAGAAATGACAGTCAGGGACTTAACCAACACACATATAAGCAAGATGTCTGAAACATAATTTAGAATCAAGATAATAAGAATACTAGCTGGGGTCAAAAATAGATTAGAATCATTTTCTGCGGAGATAAAAGAAGTAAAAGCTAGTCAGAATAAAATAAAAAATGCTATAACTGAGCTACAATCTCAAACGGATGCCACAGCAGCATGGAGGGATGAGGCAGAGCAGGGAATCAGTGATATAGAGGAGAAAACTGAAACAGGAAGAAACAGAAAATTTGAACAGACCCATAACCAGTAAAGAAGTTGAATTAGTAATCAAAAATCTACCAAAAAAAAAAAAAAAAAAACCAACAGTCCAGGCCCAGATGGCTTTCCAGGGGAATTCTATCAAACATTTAAAGAAGAATTAACACCTATCCTTTTGAAGCTGTGCCAAAAAATAGAAATGGAAGGAAAACTTCCACACTCATTCTATGAGGCCAGCATTACCTTGATTCCAAGACCAAAGACCCCCACCAAATAGGAGAACTATAGATCAATTTCCCTGATGAACACAGATGTAAAAATTCTCAACAAGATACTAGAAAACTGGATGCAACAATACATTAAAAGAATTATTCACCACAATCATGTGGGATTGATTCCTGGAATGCAGGGCTGGTTCAATATTCACAAATCAATCAATGTGATACATCGCATTAATACGAGAAAGGATAAGAACCACATAATCCTCTCAATAGATGTTGAAAAAGCATTTGAGAAAACACAGCATCCTTTCTTGATAAAATCCCTCAAGAAATTAGGGATAGAAGGATGATACCTCAACATCATAAAGTCCGTATGCCGCAGACCCACAGCTAATATCATCCTCAATGGGGAAAACCTGAGAGCTTCCCCCCTAAGGTCAGGAACGTGACAAGGATGTCCACACTCACTACTGTTATTCAACATAGTGCTGGAAATCCTAGGCTCAGCAATCGCACAACACAAAGAAATAAAAGGCATCCAAATAAGCAAGGAGGAAGGCAAACGCTTATTCACTGTTCACAGACGACATGATATTCTGTGTAGAAAACTCCAAGACTCCACCAAAAACTTGCTAGAAGTGATCCATGAATTCAGCAAAATTGCAGGATATAAAATCAATGTACAGAAACTGGTTGAATTTCTATACATCAATAATAAAGCGGCAGAAAGAGAAATCAAGGAATCGATTCCATTTACAATTGCACCAAAAATCATAAAATAACTAGGAATAAACTTAACCAAGGAGGCAAAAAATCTATACACTGAAAACCATAGAAAGCTTATGAAAGAAACTGAAGACACAAGAAAACGGAAGAACATTTCATGCTCCTGGATTGGAAGAACAAATACTGTTAAAATATCTATACTATCCAAAGCTATCTACATATTCAATGCAATTCCTATCAAAATAACACCAACATTAACAACTCAGAAAACAACAAATGTTGAAGTGGATGCAGAGAAAGAGGAATCCTTTTGCACTGCTGGTAGGAATGCAAACTGGTACAGCCACTCTGGAAAATGGTATGGAGGTTCCTAAAAAATTAAAAGTGGAACTATCCTATGACTCAGAAATTACACTACTAGGCATTTATCCAAAGGATACAGGAGTCCTGAATCAAAGAGGCACATGCACCCCAATGTTTGTAGCAGCACTACTGACAACAGCCAAAGTATGGAAAGATCCCAAATGTCCATCAACTGATGAATGGATAAAAAAGATGTGGTATACATACACAATGGAATATTACTTGGCGGCCAAAAAGAATCAAATTTAGGGGAGACTGGGTGGCTCAGTCAGTTAAGCATCAGACTCTTGGATTTCGGCTCAGGTCATGATTTCATAGTTCATGAGTTTGAGCCCTGCATCAGGCTCCAGGCTGGCAGTGTGGAGCCTGCTTGGGATTCTCTCTCTCCCCATTCTGTTGCTCCCCAGCTCTCTCTTCCTCTCTCTCTAAGTAAACAATTTAAAAAATGTAAAAAAAATGAAACCTTGCCATTTGCAACTATGTGGATGGAACTAGAGTGTATTATAGTATATGAAATAAGTCAGAGAAAGACAAATATTGTATGAGTTCACTCCTATGTGGAATTTAAGACATAAAACAGATGAACATAAAGGAAGAGAAGCAAAAATAATATAAAAACATAGAAGGAGTCAAACCACAAGAGACTCTTACATACAGAAAATAAACTGAGGATTGCTTGTGGGGTGTGGGGTAGAAGAAAGGGTTAAAGGGGTGAGGGGCATTAAGGAAGATATTTGTTAGGATGAGCACTGGGTATTATATGTAAGTGATGAGTCACTAAATTCTATTCCTGAAATTATTATTACACTATATGTTAACTAACTTCGATTTAAATTTTAAAAAGTGATGCTCAGACAGTTAAAAAAACATAATAATATTTGTATCATAGGAGTATCAGAAGATGAAGAAGAGATAGACAAAGGGGCAGAAGTTTTGCATTAGCAAATTATAGCTGAAAATTCCCTAATATGCAGAAGGACACTAACATAAAAATCCAAGAAGCACAGAGAATTCCCATTAAATTCAACAAAGGCCAGGCTTCACCAAGACATATCATAGTCAAATTCACAAAATAGACAGACAAGGAAAGAATCCCAAAAGCAGCAGGGGAAAAAATTCCTTAACCTACAAGGAAAGAAAGATCAGGTTTGCAGCAGATCTGTCCACAGAAACTTGGCAGTCCAGAAAGGAGTGGCAAGATCTATTCAACATGCTGAATGGGAAAAATATGCAGCTAAGAATACTTCATCCAGCAAGGCTGTCATTCACAACAGAAGGAGAGATAAACAGTTTTCCAGAAAAACAAAAACTAAAGAAATTTGTGACCACTAAATCAGCCCTGCAAGAAATTTTAAGAGGGAATCTTTTAGTGGAGGAAAAAAACCCAAAAGCAATAAAGACTAGTAAGGACCAGAGAAGATCACCAGAAACACCAACTCTACAGGTAACGAAATGTCACTAAGTTCATAGCTTTCAATAATCACTTTGAATGTAAATGGACTAAGTGCTCCAATAAAAATACATAAAGTAACAGAATGGATAAAAAAAATAAGATCCATATTACATGCTGCCTACAAGAGACTCATTTTACACCTAAAGACACCTGCAGATTGAAACTAAGGGGATAGAGAGCCATCTATCAAGCTAAAGGTAGTCAAAAGAAAGCCGGAATGCCCATGCTTACATCAGATAAACTAGATTTTAAAACAAAGACCATAACAAGAGATAAAGAAGTACATTATATCATAATTAAGGGGTCTACCCATCAAGAAGATCTAACACTTGTAAATATTTATGCCCCCAAATTGAAACCACTCAAATATATAAATCAATTAATCACAGACATAAATAAACTCATTAACAATAATACAATAATATCAGGGGACATTAACACCCCAGTTACAGCAATGGACAGATTATCTAAGCAGAAAATGAACAAGGAATCAATGTCTTTGAAAGACACATTGGACCAGATGGACTTAACAGATATATTCAGGACATTTCATCCTAAAACAACAGAATACACATTCTTTCTCAAGTGCACATGGAACATTCTCCAGAAAAGATGACATACTGGGTCACAAATCAGCCCTCAATGAGTACAAAAAGATAGAGACCATACCGTGCATATTTTCAGATCACAGCACTATGAAATTTGTAGTCAACCACAAGAAAAAAATTTGGAAAGCCTCCAAATACATGGAGGTTAAAGAACATCCTACTAAAGAATGAATGGGTTAACCAGGAATTAAAGAAGAAATCAGAAAGTAGATGGAAGCAAATGAAAATGAAAACATGAGAGTCCAAACTCTTTGGTATATAGAAAAGGTCAAACTAAGAGGAAAGTATACTGCAATTCAGGCCTATCTCAAGAAGCAAGAAAGGTCCCAAATATACGACCTAACCTTATACCTAAAGTAGCTAGAAAAGGAGCAGCAAATAAAGCTTAAAGCCAGCAGAAGGGAAAAAATAAAGATTAGAGCAGAAATAAATGATAAAAAGACAAAAAAAAAAAAAAAACCAGAACAGATCAATGAAATTAAAAGCTGTTTCTTTGAAAGAATTAATAAAATTGATAAACTCCTAGCCAGACTAAATGAAATGAAAAGAGAAAGGAACAAAATAGATAAAATCATGAATGAAAGAGATCACAATCAATAGCACAGAAATACAAACTATTATAAGAGAATACTATGAAAATTTATACGCCAATAAACTGGGTAATCTGGAAGAAATGGACAAATTCCTAGAAACTCACAAACTACTGGGGAACCAGAGTGGCTCAGTCAGTTAAGCTCCCGACTCTAGATTTTGGGTCAGGTCATGATATCACAGTTCATGAAAGCAATCCCCGCATTGGGCAATGTGCTGAAAGCATGAAACCTGCTTGGGATTCTCTCTCTTCCTATCTGCTCCTCTGCTGCTCATGCGCTCTCTCTCTCTCTCTCTCTCTCTCTCTCTCTCTCTCTCTCTCTGTCTCTCTCTCCCCCTCTCCCCCTCTCTCTCAAAATGAATAAATAAACATTAAAAAAATAAACTTAAAAACTAACAAAACAGGTAGAAATGTAGAATTTGAAGAGACCCATAACCAGCAAAGAAAATGAGTCAGTAATCAAAAATCTCTTAATAAAGAGCACTGGGCCAGATGTCTTCCTAGGGGAATTCTACAAGACACTTAAAGAAGAATTAATACTTATCTTTTCAAACTGTTTCAAAAATAGAAATAAAAGGAAAACTTCCAAACTCCTTCTATGAAGCCAGCATTACCTTGATTTGAAAACAAGACAAAGACTCCACAAAAAGGAGAATTACAGGCCAATATTCCTGATGAACATGGATGCCAAAATTCTCAACAAGATACTACCAAATGAATTCAATAGTACATCAAAAAAATTATTCACCTTGATCAAGTGGGCTGGGTTCTTCCTGGGCTGCAGGCCTGGTTCAATATTTGCAAATCAATCAACATGATATGCCACATTAATAAAAGAAAGAATAAGAACCATATGAACCTTTCAATAGATGCAGAAAAATCATTTGACAAAAAACAATATCCAAAAAAAAATATCCATTCCTGATGAAAAAAAAAAACCTCAATGAAGTTGGGATAAATGGAACATACCTCAACATCATAAAAGCCATTACTAAAGACTCACAACTAATATCATCCTCAATGAGAAAATCTGAGAGCCATTCCCCTATGGACGGGAACAAGGCACGGATGCCCACTCTCACATTATTTATCATAGTACTAGAAGTCTTATCCTCAGCTATCAGACAACAATAACAAAAATAAAATAAAATAAAATAAAGGACAAATATATCAGCAAGGAAGAAGTCAAACTTTCACTGTCTGCAAATGACATGAGAGTCTATGTAGAAAAGCCAAAAGACTCCACCAAAAAAATTGCTAGAACTAATACATATATTCAGCAAGGTCACAGGATATAAAATCGACGTGCAGAATCTGTTGCATTTCGATACACTAATAAAAATCAGCGAAAAAAAATCAAGGAATAAATTCCATTTGCAATTGCACTAAAAACAATACAATACATAGGAATAAACATAACCAAAGAAATAAAACACCTATACTATGAAAACTATAGAATACTTTATCAAAGAAATGGAATAGAACAGAAAGAAATAAAAAATCATTCTGTGCTCATGGTTGGAAGAAGAAACATTGTTAAAATGTCTATAGTACCCAAAGCAATCTATATATTTAATGCAATCCCTATTTAAATGTCACCAGCATTTTTCACAGAGCTAGAACGAACAATCCTAAAACTGTTATGGAATCATCAAAGACCACCGAATAGCCAAAGGTATCCTGAAAAAGAAAAACAAAATCAGAGGTATCATGATTACAGATTTTAAGCTATATTATAAAGCTGTAATCATCAAGACAGTATGGCACCAGCACAAAAAAAGGACACATATATCAATGGAACAGAATATAAATCCCAAGAATGGACCCACAACTATGTGGTCAACTCATCTTCAACAAAGCAGAAAAAAGAATATCCAACAGGAACAGGAAAAAAAAAGTCTCTTCAACAAATGGTGTGGGGAAAACTGGATAGCGACATGCAGAAGAATGAACCTAGACCACTTTCTTACACCATACACAAAAATAAATTCAAAATGGATGAAAGACCTACATGTGAGACAGGAAACCATCAAAATCCTAAAGAACACAAGAAGTAACCTTTTTGATCTCGGCAGGAGCAACTTCTTACAAGACGCATCACCAAAGGCAAGGGAAGCAAAAGTAAACATGGACTATTGAATCTTAATCAAGATAAAAAGCTTCTGCACAGCTAAGGAAACAATCAACAAAACTAAAAGGTAGCCTACAGAATGGAAGAAGTTATTTGCAAATGACATATTGGATAAAGGGTTTGTAACCAAAATCTATAATTTATCAAACTCAACATCCAAAAAACAAAAACCTAGTTAAGAAATGGGCAAAAGATATGAATAAACACTTATCCAAAGAAGACATCCAGATGGCTAACAGACACATGAAAAGATGCTCAACATCATTCATCATCAGGGAAATACATATCAAAATCATGATGAGATACCACTTCATGCCTGTCAGAATGGCTAACATTAACTCAGGAAATAACATGTTTTGGCAAGGATGCCAAGAAAGGGAAACCCTCTTGCATTGTTGGTGGGAATGCAAACTGGTGCAGCCAGTCTGGAGAACAGTATGGAGATTGCTCAAAAAAACAAAAAATAGAACTATCCTATGATCCCGAAATGGCACTATTAGGCATTTACTCAAAAATACAGATTCAAAGGGGTACATGCACTCCTATGTTCATAGCAGCATTATCAACACTAGTCAAACTATGGAGAGAGCTCAAATGTCAATCAACTGATGAATAGATAAAGACGGTGTGGAATCTATATACAATGGAATATTATTCAGCCATTAAAGAGAATGAATTCTTGCCATTTGCAATGACATGGATGGAGCTAGAATGTATTATGCTAAATGAAATAAGTGTATCAGAGAAAGATAAATACTGTATGATTTCACTCATATGTGGAATTTAAGAAAAAAAATAGATGAACCGTATGGGTGGGGATGGGGCAGGGAGAGAAGAGTTGGAAACAAACCACAAGTGACTGTTAATGGTAGAGAACAAACTAAGGGTTGATGGAGGGAGGTGGGTCGGAGATGGACTAGATGGGTGATGGAAAGATGTTGTGATGAGCGCAGGGTGTTGTATGCAAGTGATGATTCACTGAATTCTACTCCTGAAACCAATATTGCACTGTATGGTAACTAAAAAATTTAAAAACTGGTGATCTAGAAAGCCAATTGGGAAATCCATTTTAAATAATGTAGGATGCAAGGTACCAAAAGAAAAGAAACATCCATCTCTATCCTTTTCCCTTTCCTCCTCACAAATCCCCGCTAAAATTCATTATTCTAAAAATCAATACTCACCTCCTAGAAGGGCCCAATCTGCACTACTTTCTATGCTATAGTTTTCTCCATGTACCTTAATGGCAAAGCTGCTAGCATAGGTCTTTCTCACTAACCAGCTATCTCATACAAAAGTTGCTCTCTCAAGCAACCTGAGGTCAGAAACTAGCTACTTATTTACAGGGCTCAACGCAAAAGGAATGTAGGTCTCCTTATTCAAAAGTTAAACATTTCGAGAAAACAAAAGCACAGCATTAAACTAAGTCTAAGGCCTTTCTTAGCCCTTGGCCCTGTGCATCTACACAGGTCAGATGCCCATGAAGCTCACTCTGACTCAGGTCATGTACCTTCTCAGAGTTTCCAGGTGTTCTTAGTTCTTTCATACACCCTAGATAATCACTGTGAGGTGCTGAGAATTCTCCATCCTAATTTAGCAGGATGATTATAGGTCTTTATAAATATAGTTCCTTAAGTAAAGACTCTGCTCTTTGATTAAGCTATGAAAACCATATGTTTTCTTATGTCTTCTCTCGATTCTCTCAGATGATCTCTGAATGAAGCATTCCTGGACACAGAGAAAGAGGAAGCTTTTACTGTCTTCAGAAGAAATATATCTCATTCCTTTAGCATTCTTGGCAGTTGTTTGATTAAATTTGAAGTAGAATGTTTTCCATATTGATTAAGAGACAATGTTTTGTTGATTGTTATTTTTCACAAAATATAAGGCCTAAGTGACCTAAGGAATGTTAAAAGAAATATGGAGGGCTGTCATTGTCACTATTTCAATAAGATATAAGAAATATTAACAAATTTACATGTTTTATTATTGTGTGATATTTCTATCCAATTTAAAATATCATTATTATGCCATAGAGCTGTTTAAGGATGATAAAATGAAGGTACTAACATTTCTCTTGAATTAAAAAAATTCAGTTTTTATTAGCGGAATACAAAGAATTGGTTCTAATTAACTTTGCACAAATAAATCAGAGTGATGATTTCACCACAATATATATTGATAACTTTTCTTCATAAACTGACCTGCAAGAAAGTATGCCTTCTGAAAGTAGAGGAAGGTGAAAACTATGTATCTTATTGTGGAACAGAATGGCAGCCAGTAAAGGGGAGTAGGTGTGGATAATGGAGGTGTGAACAAAGAAAAATGGAGTGATTCAAAGATACAATAAGAGGGCAACATTTCTTTAAACCGAGAGCTGCCATAAATACCATGACCTAATTTCACTCCAAAGAGAGAAAGTTTACTTTTAAATAACTTATGCCCCATGCCATGCTTGCTTTCATTTGAAACTTAATTGAGTATGAACTGAATACAAACTAAAACGTAATTTAGTTTAAAATTTATTTTTGAGACAGAGAGAGACAGAGCATGAGTGGGGGAGGGGCAGAGAGAGAGGGAGACACAGAATCCGAAGCAGGCTCCAGGCTCTGAGCTGTCAGAGCTCTGTCAGCACAGAGCCCGACGCGGGGCTCAAACTCACGGACTGCGAGATCATGACCTGAGCCAAAGTCAGACGCTCAACCGACTGAGCCACCCAGGCGCCCCTAAAATGTAAACTTCTAAGTCAACGTAAAAAGGTGTAATATCAATACTTGAAAAACAATAAAATACAGTATTATGCAATTTTCATGAAGCTATCTTACATTTTTGTAATTAAGAATCTGTAGAGTTAACACAATATTTATTTTTCTTCATTTTTTAAAAATTTAAATTTAATATAGTTAACATACAGTGTAGTCTTGGTTTCAGGAGTAGAACCCAGTGATTCATCTCTTACATATGACACTCAGTGCTTATCCCCAAAAGTGCCCTCCTTAATGCCCGTCACCCACTTAACCTATCTCCCCACCGACATCCCCTCCAGCAACCCTCAGTTTGTTCTCTGTATTTGAGTCTCTTATGGTTTGCCTCCCTCTGTGTTTTCATCTTATTTTTCCTTCCCTTCCCCTACTTTCATTTGTTGTGTTTCTTAAATTCCACATATGAATGATATCATATATGTCTTTCTCTGACTCAGTTAGTTATTCCACTTAGCATAATACCCTCCAGTTCAAGTTCCACCCACGTGGTTGCAAATGACAAGATTTCATTCTTTTTGATCACTGAGTAGTATTCCATTGATACATGTGCCACATCTTCTTCATTCATCAGTTGATGGACATTTGGGCTCTTTCCATAATTTGGCTATTGTCGATAACACTACTATAAACATCGGGGTGTATGTGCTTCTTCAAATCAGCACTCCTGTACCCTTTGGATAAATACCTAGTAGTGCAATCGCTGGGTCATAGGGTAACTCCATTTTTAATTTTTTGAGGAACCTCCATGGTGTTTTCCAGAGTGGCTGCACCAGTTTGCATTCCCACCAACAGTGCAAGAGGGTTCCCCTTTCTCAGCATCTTTGCAGACATCTGTTCTTTTCTGAGTTAATTTTTGCCATTCTTACAGGTGTGAGGTGGTATCTCATTGTGGTTTTGATTTGTATTTCCCTGATGATGAGTGATGTTGAACATTTTTTCATATGTCTGTTAGCTATCTGGAAGTTTTCTTTGGAAAACTATCTATTCATGCCTTTTGCTCATTTCTTCACTGGATTATTTGTTTTTTGAGGGTTGAGCTTGATAAATTGTTTAGATATTTTGGATATTAACACTTATATGTCAGTTGCAAATATCTTCTCCCATTCCATCAGTTGCCTCTTAGTTTGGTTGATTGTTTCCTTCATTGTGCAGAAGCTTTTTATCTTGATGAGGTCCCAATAGTTCATTTTCACTTTTGTTTCCCTTGCCTCTGGAGACATGTCAAGTAAGAAGTTGCTGCAGCCAAGGTCAAAAAAGTTTATGCCTGTTTTCTCCTGTAGGATTTTGATGGTTTCCTGTCTCACATTTAAATCTTTCACTCATTTTGAATTTATTTTTGTGTATGGTGTAAGAAAGTGGTCCAGGTTCAGGCTTCTGTATGTTGCTGTCCAGTTTTCCCCACACCCCCACACCATTTGCTGAAAAGACTATCTTTTTTCTATTGGATACTCTTTCCTACTTGGTCAAAGATTCATGTGCCATATGTTTATGGGTCCATTTCTGGGTTTCCTTGACCTATGTGTCTGTTTTTGTGCCAATACCATACTGTCTTGATGATTACAGTTTTGTAATACAGCTTAAGGTCCAGGATTGTGAGGTCTCCAACTTTGGTTTTCTTTTTCAACATTACTTCAGCTATTTGGGGTCTTTTCTATTTCTATACAAAATTTAATAGTCTGTTCTAGTTCTGTGAAGAATGCTGGTGGTATTCAATGTCAACACAAAATTTCTAATATTATGTGTAGTCAATTACAATACCAAAAGAATAGAATTTACTTTTCTAATGACATGTTACCTAGCACTACAGTCATTGTCAAAATTTATTTGCTTTGGTAAGTATCCTTCTCCCCAGACATATATAAAATAAAGTAGTAGAGATAATTTAAATTATATTATAAGGTAAATAGAGTAAATGCCCAACTGAAATGTGCCCTTACTTTTAGTAACCACTGACTGAATGTCCATTAAGAGGAAAAAATTTGTTTATCTCTAAACAATAATCACAGTGTTTGCTCTGCTAACTCACCAACTAAGGACATTCAAATGAAAAAATAAATATTAAAAAAGCTTTAAAATCATTAAGTCATTGTATAACTGTGTTATATTTATATATCTTATAAGCTAAAGATTGCTTTAGTTCTGGGGTTCATCTGGAGTCTCCTCTCAGGCAATTGCTACCTTCTTGTAGTTTAAGGATTATTTTTCAACTATGCTATAGCTGTCTTCCAAATGCTACCATAGCATGTTTCCTCACACTGTGGATAAGCACGTGGTGAGTATGATCTCAGGCATAACACAAAGCAATTAAGTTTTATGTTATATCTTGATCAACATGACTGTTACTTATAGAAAGCATTATAAATAAGACTCATCTGCATATGCTGCCTAAGTAGACAATCCGACCTACTCACTACAGTTGAACTTTCAAGCTAATATGAATAAGTAGAAGAAGAATGGGTCTTAGCAGGCTGTATTTTCTTTGGATAGATGACTGATTTTTCACATGGTGGTTGATTCCTCTGTGACACATGGAAGACAGGAGGTGAAGGTGAATGATAAAAGTCACTTTGTTTAAAGTAGCAAACATAGCTGTGATGTGATTTTCATAATAGTCAATCATATTTATCCATAAAAATGTGGACAATGACAAAGTCGATTCTAAAGTGAAACACTTCTCATTGAATATCTAAGGAAAAAGGGAAAAAAAACGTTCTTCCTGAAGATCAATCCAGCATTTTCAGTGGTTATTTAGTCTTCATTCCTATAAATGGATCACAAATCATCTTACTTTAGTTAAGCATTATAAATGTGGTAAACATGTTTTAGGGGGGAAATCGACTTATCCAAAAGCATTCTATCACAATAGTATAGCTATAGTGAAATAATACAGTAATGTGGGCCTGATTCAATTACAGCACCCAAAGAATTGGTGCCTGCTACTTATTAAGCATTAGAAAAAAATATGTATACTATACGGTCTCTAATTTTATTCTAAATACTCAGCTCTATTCTGAGTTCTGATATAATTTTTCATTCCAAAGTCCAGTTTTAAGGGACAATTTTTTTTAGTTTTTTTAAACAATTTATTGTCAAATTGGTTTCCATACAACACCCAGTGCTCATCCCAACAAGTGCCCTCCTCTGTGACCTTCACCCACTCTCCCCCCTCTCACACCCCCCTCTCTCCTCAGTTTGTTCTTAGTCTTTGAGAGTCTCTTATGTTATGTCTTCCTCCCTCTCTGTGGCTTTTTTTTCCTTCCCCTCTACCCCTCCCCCCTGGTTTTCTGTTAAGTCTCACAAAGTCCACATATGCATGGAAACATATGGCATCTGTCTTTCTTTGTCTGACTTATTTCACTCAGCATAATACCCTCCAGTTCCATCCATGTTGCCACACATGGCCAGATTTCATTCTTCCTCATTGCTGCGTAGTGTTCCATTGTGTATATGCATATGCATATATATATATATATGTGTGTGTGTATATACCACATCTTCTTTATCCAATCATCAGTTGATGGACACTTAGTCTCTTTCCATAATTTGGCTACTGTCGAAAGTGCTATGAACATTGGGGCACACGTGCACCTATGCATCAGCAGTCCTGTATCTCTTGGGTAGATTCCTAACAGTGCTATTGCTGGGTCACAGGGTAGTTCTATTTTCATTTTTTAAAAGACAAAGATCATAGTCTTCATATTAGTACTTGGTTCATATCATAAAATCACAAAATACTAATATGGAAAATACCACAATGATTTTATTTATTTTATGTATAAGGACACTAAGGTCTAAAGAGTTAAAATGACTAATAGAGCAGAGAAGAGCCTAAACCTGGGACTCTGAGATCCTAGTATATTTGTTTTTTTAATATGAATTAGGTTGTTTTATTACTTTTGAAAAAATGTTATTAAACTTTTCTTTCCAGGATTTTGGTCAAATCAGATAGATACTTGATTAAATCCTAAATTCTGGATTATTTCCCTATCAGTTTCTCTCCACCTTACACACTAGCACTATTGTAACAACAACAAGAAGCTAAGTAATAAAATATTTGATATCCAAATATCACCCTCTTTCTTCCTTGAAATTGCCCTATAACCCATTTCAATTTAGATTTCCTAAAATTATTATCTCTGGGGCCTCATCTGAGAAGAGGTAAAAGAAGAAAGGCCTGGTTAAAGAACAATGGAGACCTACAAGTGCACAAAGGCACTCTCAGTCCTCTCAACAGATTACCTTCCAGAGAAAAAGCCATGAAATGTTGCAGTTTCTCGTATGGTTTATATCAGAGCTATACAGTACATCTATTTAGACCATTTGGCTATGTAGTTATTGTAAGTAGACTACAGGGGTTCACTGGCAACTGTAAATGCCACAATATACCATAGAGCCTCTTCTGGGTACTGCTTCTTAGCTCATATATCATTTCTACTCCATCATTCTCTTTCCAACAATTAACATTTAACAAGTATTTTTAAACATCATTTGTGTATCAGGAATTGTGCTAGCACTGAAGATATATGGATAAATAAGATAAACCAGGTATCATCTCCATGCAGGTGACCTCCTAATCTGGCATGAGAAGAAACAAGCAAAGCTAACAAATGGTTGTGACAAAACAGATGTAAGTAAAATTAAAAAGTAACATGATAGTGCCTGAATAACTTCCAAGAGGTGGCTTAAGTTAAATAAAAGGGTTAAGGGAAATCTTTCTAAAAAGGTAATATTTGAGCTAATCCCTAAAAGGTTAGGAAGTTGTGTGGCTGGCTTGTAGAAAGTGCAGTACTGTGACATGAAATGGAAGGAGACAGAGGCAGGGCTGATCATGTAAAGCTTTAAAGGATGTTGAAAGAGGTTTCGATTTTATTAGTGCAATAGAAAGCCACTGACAGGGTTATGCAAGGATCGACCTTTTTATAATCTCAAAATATAATACTGGATGAGACTGTAGTGATTATTTTGTTTAAATATTTTATTACAGAGATAAGGACAGTAAAGCCTACAGAGTTACAGTGACTAATAGAGTAAGTCAACAGCAGAGCAGAGCCTAAACTTAGGTGTCTAAGCTCTAGAAAAAGGAAAAAGGTAAATGTCAGGAAAAATAAAGAGAATATTTTTTAATCATTATATAAAAGTAACAAAAAACCAAAGGATAAATATCATTTAGGTAATTTCTTCTCAATGAAGAAAATGTTCAGGCAAAGTAATAGCCAAAAAGCTCAATTTCAAGGTCCAAAAAACTGTAGCACCTTTTCTGACAAAGGCAACATGGGACATTTCTGTTTTTAGATCATCATCCTCAAAATGTAAAAATATACAGTCCAAACATATCCTAGTTTCTCCCAGTAACCCATTATTATTATAATTAATAAACTTTGTGCTACCTACATACATTTTCAGCCATTATCATCTCTTAATGATACCACTTCCAAAGTTTGCTACCTATGATATATAACGCAAGAGTGATAATAAATAAAATTCTGAAAGATTTTTAATTGCTTTTTTAAAAATTTTTTTAATGATATTTATTTTTGAAAGAGAGAGAGACACAAAGTGTGAGTGAGGTAGAGAGAGAGGGAGACAAAGAATCTGAAGCACACTCCAGGCTCTGAGCTGTCAGCACAGAGCCTGAAGGGGGACTCGAACACACAAACTCTGAGCCGAAGTCGGATGCTTAACCTACCAAGCCATCCAGGGACCCCTTTAATTTCTTAAAGTCAATTTTCTCAAACATGTTTTCAAATACTACAATAAATTGATAACAATAACAATTAGCAGTTAATATTTGTTGAACATTATCACTAAGTGCTGAAGAAAATGTAATTTTTAAATGATTGATTGTTTCACAAATTCTAAAGGAAACAAAGTTTAATTTGTAGAAATTTGTTTATTTATAAATTTATTTTTCTTTATGCTTTCAGCATGTTAGATAATCATATTCATTAGTTATTTCTCACATGATACTTTCAACTACTTTAACATCTTACACATACTTTATTTACTTTTTTTTTTGGTGTGAACCCTTTAAATTCAATTACAATTAACATACATTGTTATATTATCTTCAAGTGTACAATATAATGATTCTCAGTTTTATACACTTCTCTGTGCTTATTCATATTCAGATAAGTAACCTTCTGGGGCACCTGGGTGTCTCAGTCACTTGGGTGTCAGACTCTTCATTTTGGCTCAGGTCATGATCTCATGATTCATGGGATTGAGCCCTGTGTCAGGATCAGTGCTGGCAACACAGAACCTGCTTGGGATTCTCTCTCTCTCCCGCTGTCCCCTCTCCCCAACTTGTTCTCTTTTACTCTCAAAATAAATAAATATTTTTTAAAAAATAAATGGGAATATTTACACTTCACACATTTGATAATAAAGTTTATGCCATTAGGACAATGAACCATTCATGTCATGCTTATAGGGTCTGTCTTTACCTTATTTATATACATTCTGCAGGCTCTGCAATCAATTCATAACCAATTAAGATGGTAATTATTGCAACTGCTTGTTGTTTAGTAAGAAACCAAAAGTAAGTACAATGCTGATTATAGAAGAAAAAGCAATTCTGTGACACCTTAAATACCAATTAAAGCAGTAAAGTGACTATTAAATCATTATGAAATATATGCTATAAACTTAAAAACAAGTATTTTAACCATTGGCCCTATTAATGGCAATTCTGGGAAATTATCGCACAGATATAATTATACACATATATAAAGATAAATGATGATGGATTTTCAATGCAGAATATTTATATAAAGAAAACAATTATAAAAATTCAAATAACCTTCAATATAAAGGGATAGTTAAATAAGTAATGGTACATATACAAAGTAGACTATTGTGCATTTTAAAAAGAGACTGAAAATGTCCAAGACATACTGTTTTTGAGTACAAAATGGTATGACTACACAGACACACACACACACACACACACACACACACTAAAATTTTCATAGAAAAATATTAAAAGTGTTTCTTACTAGATAATAGGATTATAGGTGATACTGACTTTCTACTATTTAGATTCCTGGTATTTTTGAGGGCTTACTTTTCCCCATAGTCTAGTATATATTGCTTTTTTAATCAGAAGTAGTTAAAGGTAAAAATACAAAGTAACTAAGTAAGAGTTACTATATCTTTTTCCTTAAGTAAACTCTAAGCTCAACCAGGGGCTTGAACTCACAACCCCAGGATCAAGAGTCATATGTCTACTGAATGAGCCAGCCAGGTTCCCCTAGAGTTACTACATCTTAACAATAAAATATAAGAGTGTATGTGTTGAAGGTTAACTTTGGAATGTGTGGATAAAAATCCTATCTACTTAATAAAAAGTATAGATAAAAGAATTAAAAGATAGAATTGAGGAAATCTCAACATAGTGAATAAGAGACTCACCTTAAAGCATGTGATAATGAAACTTCAGAATACTAGGGATCAAGCATGATTTCAAAAGCTTCTGGAGAGTATATATACCACACACATAAAAGATTGGAAATTAGAATGCCAACGCACTAGAAAATATACTTAAACTAGAAAGTAGAAGAACACATTGCCTTCGAAATTCTGAAGAAAAATTATTTCTGGCTTAAAATTCTATACATAGCCAATCTAATGCGACAGTTGTAAAAAGACACTTTCAGACAGATAAGAACTAAAAATATATACGTTTCGTGTCCCCTTTTTCCAAAAACTACTGAAGGATCTACACCACCAAAAGAGAAGAGAAAGAAACCAAAAAAGAAGACATAGGCTCTAGCGGAAAAAAATGAAATCATGCTTCACCGGAGAGGTATGAAGGAAATTCCCAGGATGATGGTAAAAAGAAGTTTCAAGAGAGGACTAGGCAGCAAACCTAGAAAGTAACCAATCAGGAATAAAGAGGACAGTGGGTTTCAAGAAGGGATCTCCAAAGGAGAAAAAAAAAAAAAAAAAAGAAGCTGATGGTTATCTAAAGCATTTGAATGAAGAAAAAAGATTAACAGGTCTGTTAATTCTTTTTTATTTATACCAAACTGACTTTAAAATTTTGCCTGACAGATTTGAGGGTGATCTCGCTGTAACATATACCACCCCACTGATCACCAAGGGTGATTCAACTGATCTGGCTGCCTAGGCTAGACAGGTGTCCCCTTCCTCTTTTACTATTTCATGAGTGTCCCTCTCAAAGCTGTCTACTCAAAGAGGATGACCTTTCCTGATAGAGGACAACCATTCTTCAGTCAAAAGTCACTGCATCCCCCTAATTGAACATCCAAACAATCTCTCAAGTCCATTTGTAAAAGAACATAAAAAGGTAGTGAAGCCTCTAAGACTTCAGATATGAGCAAATGAGACGCTGCATATAGTGGTCTCTCTTTAGAGAAAAAAAAGTGCCTATTAGGGGAATTACCTTGTCAACCAAGTAGAATTTACTTTCCTGTCAAATGTATTTTCTTCAAATGTTTTATTCTATGGTGAAAGATCTGGGTATTGAACATGAAAAGTACTTTGTCCTTAGAGTTATCCTCTGCTTTGCTGGTTTGAAACACTGAGTCCTTCACTGTCAGAGCTAAGGCTCTGTCTGTGGTGCTGCTAATTCATTCTTACCACTGAAAATTCAAAAGTGGGTATTTCGCCTTGCCTTTTCAACTGAATGATGATCATGCTCATTGTTTTCAAGTGTGTTTTTGTATGTGTTTTGAGAAGAGAGGTGGGATGCCTGATAAACAGCTCTTACTCCATCTAGTATCTATAAAAACTGCCCTTCAATTTTTAACTTTAAGAATTTAAGTTTAAAATATAAATATGCATGCCTGGGTGGCTCAATTGGTTGAGCGTCTGAGTCTTGATTTTGGCGCAGGTCATGATCTCATGGTTCATCAGACTGAGCCCCATGTGGAGCTCCACACTGAGTATGGAGCCTACTTGGGATTCTCTCTCTCTCTCAAATTAAAGAAATATAAAGAACAGTTATTTCTCAGAACAGTTAAATATCATTATTATAATTTTATTATGACAGACACTTTATTTTCATCCTAAAGCTACATGAATGAATGGAGTTTTTAGAGTAGTCAGATGGAAGACTAGTTACCCCAATCAGCACCTTAACTAAAAAAGAACATCTTTTTAAGTGCACTGGTGAGCTGATACAAAAGAATTCTGTAAAAGTAAAACAATGAAACCTAGGATTCAAGTTAATGTCAAAGTCAACCTCATCCTGGGAGTTTCTACTGGATCCTAGACACTATATGCTTTTGTGTTATTAGCTGCATTGACATGGAAGGGGGACAGGAAATAAAGCCAAGACGTTGAACATGTGAAGTGTAAGAAACCCCTCATAAAGATGGGGCCCAAAGGTGGAAGAGTAAATGGGTAAGAAAATCAAATCAAAATTAAACTACATGTAGAAGGGACAGAAAAAAAAAAAAAAAAAAAAAACACTTGCTAATCTTGACCATAATACTGGGTGGAGTGGAAAAAAATCTCCCCTGAAAACTCATTCTTATATAACCATAAACTGGTTACCTCAAAAACTTGTAGTCTAAATTCAAATTACTAGCTTGGCCAAAAAGTACCTTGAGCAAAGAATGTAATTTGAAGTGATTCAGAGATCCTCACTAAAGATGGCAGATGGCAGAGTATGAGGATCCTGAGCTCACCTCATCCCACAGATACAGCAAGGCTACAACTATTTATAGAGTAACTCTAAGAATGACCTAAAGACAACCAGAACAGCTCTTCCACACCTAATGATATAAAGAAAAAACACATCAAGAAGGGTAAGAGGCAAAGATAAGTGGTCTGATTGGGACTCATTCCCCAGCACAATGACCCACAGGTGGGAGAAATATCACAGAGGGCAAGGTTCTCCCTGAGGAGTAAGGGATTCAAACTCCAAATCAGGCAGCTTCTGATTCGGTGACCTGCACTGGGAAGATAAGCCCCCATAATGTCTAGCTTTGAAAATAAGTGGGGCTTAACTCCAGGAGAGCCAAAGAGTTAGCTATAGGAAACCAAGACTCTGCTCTTAACAGATCCATGAACACTGACTCAATCCAAGACCAGCACACAGCAGCAGTTTGAAAGGCATCTGAGTTGGGGCACTTAGGAGGCTCAATCAGTTAAGTATCTGACTTGTGGTTTTGGCTCAGATTATGATGTCACAGTTTTGTGAGTTCAATCCCTGCATCAGGCTCTACACTGACAGCATGCAGCCTGCTTGGGGTTCTGTCTTCATCCCTCTCTCTCTGTCCCTCCCCCTACTTTGTCTTTCTTGAAACAAACAAACTTTGAAACGCATCTAGGCCATACTTAAAGGACATTTATTGACTAATTTTGTGGCAAGTGCTGGAGGGGTAGGAATCTGTAGGAACTTTCTGTGGGAATGGAAGCACTGGCAGGTGCCATTTTTCTTGCCCCCTTCTGCCTAATTGTATGGACTCTGGAAGGCACCAGATCTGACCCTTTCCATCTACCATAGCACCCAATTTTCCCATCATGGCATTCCCCTGCTGACCACAACACCCAACACATCTGCCCTGGCAGGCATCCCTTCAAAGCAGCTCCCATCTCACCATACCTGGAGGGCAGTTTTGGCTGGGACTACCCACTCCCACAAAGTCATTGCTATATCACCACACCCTGTGAGTAGCCTTGACTAGAAACAGTACCTCTCCAAAGTGGTTCCTGGGGAAGTAGGGTGAGGGAGAGCCCACCCACTAGGATACATGCATTAGTGGCAACCAGACCTCACAGCCAGCCATACTGGGTGCTAGACCCACTAACAAGTAAGCCTGCAGCAGCCATGGACAGGGTTTTCAGCCAGCCGCACCAGGGGGCCAGACCCACTGAGCAGCATACCTACACCAGTTGCATTCCACCATAAGAGGGGGGCACACACAGCCCACACAGAGAATACCCTTCTAGGGCCTGGTTCTAGTGACATGGGGGATGGTGCTTCTAAAGCACACAGGATACATTCTAAATAAAACCATTATTTCAAGACCAGGAGATGAAGATTATCAAGTCAATACATAGAAACAGAGAGTCAGGCTAAATGAGAGGACAGAAGAATATCTCTAAATGAAAGACCAAGACAAAACCTCAGGAAAAAAACAACTAAACTAAATGAAGATAAGCAATCTACCTGATAAAGAGTTCAAAATAATGGTCATAAAGATGCTCATAAAATTGAGAAGAATGGACAAACAGAGTAAGAAATTCAACAAAGATAGAATATATAAAAATGAAACAAAGTAGAAAAATACAATGACTGAAATGAAAAATACCCTAGATGGAATCAAAAGCAAATTAGAGGATACAAAAGAATGGATCGGTGATCTAGAAGACAGAATAGTAGAAATCATCCAAGCTGAACAGCAAAAAGAAAAAAATAATTTAAAAAATGAGGAGAGTTTAAGGGACCACTAAGACAAAATGAAATGTACTAACATTCTTATTACAGGGATCCCATGAGAAAAGAGAGAGAAAGGGGCAGAAAACTTATTTGAATAATGGCTAAAAACTTCCCTAACCTGAGGAAAGAAACAGATATACAGGTCCAGAAAGCACAGAGAGCCCCACATAAAGTGAACTCAAAAAGGTAAACACCAACATTTAATAATTAAAATGTCAAACATGAAAAATAAAGAATCTTAAAAGTAGCAAGAGAAAATGACTACCTACGTACAAGGGAATACATGTAGTATTATAAGCTGACTTTTCAACAGAAATACTATAAGCCAGAAGGGAAATCCATGATATATTCAAAGTGCTAAATAAAAAACTACAGGGGTGCCTGGTTGGCTCAGTCCGTTGAGCGTCCAACTTCGGCTCAGGTCATGATCTTGCAGTCTGTGAGTTTGAGCCCACGTCAGGCTCTGTGCTGACAGCTCAGAGCCTGGAGCCTGTTTCACATTCTGTGTCTCCCTCTCTCTCTGCCCTTCCCCCACTCATGCTCTGTCTCTCTCTGTCTCAAAAACAAATAAACATTTAAAAAATAAAAAAAAAAAACTACAACCATGAATACTCTACCAAACAAAATGACTATTGAGAATTTAAGGAGAGATAACGAGTTTCCCAGACAAACAAAAGTTAAGGGAATTAATCACTATTAAACTGACCTGAGAAGAAATGTTAAAGGGATATCTTTAAGTAGAAAACAAAAGGCCATAAAGAGAAATAAGATTGTGATGAAAGAAGCAAATCTCACTATTAAAAGCAAAGACAGAGTCAAGATGGTAGATCAACCACTTATAAAGTTAAAATAAAGATTAAAAGAAAAAAAGCAGTAAAATCAACTGTATCTATAATAATTAGTTAAGGAATACACAGAATAAAAAGTTGCAAAATATGTAATTAAATACAGAAAACATGGAGGGGTATTAAAAATGTAGTGTCGGGGCACCTGGGTGGTTCAGTTGGTCAAGCATCTGACTTCGGCTCAGGTCATGATCTTGCGGTTTGTGAGTTCGAGCCCCGCATCGGGCTCCATGCAGACAGCTTGGAGCCTAGAGCCTGCTTCAGATTCTGTGTCTCCTTCTCTCTCTGTGCCTCCCCCGCTTGCACTCTGTCTCCTTCTCTCTCTCTCAAAAATAAATATACATTTAAAAAAAAATTTTTTAAATATAGGGTGTCCAGTATGTGTTTGAATGTAAATGACCCTCAGTTTAACCTAGACTCCTATACAATCTTGAAAAAACAAAACAAGACAAAAAAAAAAAACTGGAGGCATCATGACCCCAGATTTCAAGATAAACTACAAAGCTGTAGTAACCAAAACAGTGTGGTTCTGGCATAAAAACAGACATATAGATTAACAGAACAGAATACAGAGCCCAGAAGTAAGCCCACCATTATAGGGTTAATTTTAGACAAAACAGGAAAGAATTATGCAATGGGATAAAGGTAGTCTCTTTAACACATGGTTTTGGGAAAACAGGTCAGCCACATACAGAAGAATGAAGTTGGACCATTTTTTTAATGTTTATATTTGAGAGAGAGAGAGAGAGAGAAACAGAGTGAGAACAGGGGAGGGGCCAAGAGAAAGGGAGACACAGAATCTGAGGCAGGCTCCAAGCTCTGAGCTGTCAGCACAAGGCCCGAGGTGCGGCTGGAACTCACAAACCGTGAGATCATGATCTGAGCTGAAGTCAGATATTTAACTGACTAAGCCACCCGGAGGTCCCAAAGCTGGACCATTTTTCCACACCATACACAAAAATGAATTCAAAATGGATTAAAGACTTAAATGTGAGATCTGAAATCATAAAAACCCTAGAAGATAGCATAGGCATTAATTTCTCTGACATCAGCCAAAGCAACATTTTTCTAGATATATCTGTGGAGGCAAGGGAAATAAAAGCAAAAATAAACTATTGGAAATATGCTATAATTAAAAGCTTCTAAAAATAAATTGATTGATTAATAAAAAGCTTATGATGAATGAAAAACTCAATTAATCAATATAAAGCTTATGCACAGCAAAGGAAACAATCAACAAAATGAAAAAATAACCTACTAAATGGGAGAAGATATTTGAAAATGACATATCCAATAAAGGATTAGTATCCAAAATACATAAAGAATTTATATAACTTAATATCCAATCAAATAATCCAATTTAAAAATAGGTAGAAGGCATGAACAAACATTTCTCCAAAGAAGAAATCCAGATGGCCAATAATCACATAACAAGATGCTCAACATCACTCATCATCAGGGAAATACATATCGAAACCATGGTATATCACCTCACGCCTGTCAGAATGGCTAAAATCAACAACACGAAAAACAACAAGTGCTGGTGAGGATAAGGAGAAAAAGGAATCCCTGTGCACTGTTGGTAGGAATGCGAGTTGGTGCAGCCACTGTGGAAACCAGTATGGAGGTTCCTAAAAGATATAAAAATAGAACTACTCTATGATCCAGTAATTGCACTAATGGTTACTTACACAAAATATACAACACTAATTCAAAAGGTTACATGCACCCCTATGTTTATTGCAGCATTATTTACAATAGCGAAGATACGAAGGCAATTCAAGTGTTCATGGATAGACAAATGGATAAAGATGTGGCATATATATAATGTAATATTACTCATCCATAAAAAGAATGAAATTTTGCTATTTGCAACAACACAAATGGACCTAGAGGATATAATGCTAAGTGAAATAAGTCAGTCAGAAAGACAAATGCCATATGATTTAACTCAGGTGGAATTCAAGAAAGAAATCAAATGAGCAATGGGAAAAAGAGATAAACCAAGAAACAGATCTTAATTATAGAAAACAAACTGATGGTTACCAGAAGGGAAGTGGGTAGGGGGATGAATGAAATAGGTGAAGAGGATTAAGAGTTCACTTATCATGATGAACATTGAGTAATGTTTAGAATAGCTAAATTACTATATTTTACACCTAAAACTAATATAACACCGTATGTTAACTATATCAGAATTAAAATTAAAAATAAAACAATAAATAACATACAATAGAGTACTATATACATAAGGTGTTATAAATGGATGTCATGGTAACTATAAGCCAAAAACTTTTGAGATACAAAATGAATGAATGAATGAAAGAAAGAAAAGAAAAGAAAAGAAAAGAAATCCACACATAACACCAAAGAATATCATCAAGTTATTATCATTTGATAGAAATGTAAATGAAAAGAAAGATAAAAGTAGTAGTAGTTCTATCAGACAAAGCAATCTTTAAAACAAAGTTTGTAACAAAAGACAAAGGCATTATACAATGATAAAGGAATTAATCCAATAAGAGAATATGACAATTGTAAACATCTATGGACAGAATACAGGAGTACTTAAATATATGAAGAAAATATTAGCAGATATAAAGGAAGAAATTGAAAGTAATACAATAGTAGAGGACTTTAACACCCCACTTACATCAATGGATAGGTCACACACGTGTGAAACAAATAAGGAAACAGTACCCTTAAATGAAACATTAGACCAGATAGACTTAACATATATATACACAACATTCCATCCAGAAACAGCAGAATACACATTCTTTTCAATTGAACAGGTAACATACCTGTCTTGTCCAGGATAGATCACATGTTAGGCCATAAAACAAGTCTCAATAAATTAAAGAAAACTGAAATCATTATCAAGCATCTTTTCAAACTACAATGAGATGAAACTAAAAATCAATTATAAGAAAATAAACTGGAAAAATACAAACGCAGGGAGGCTAAACAATATGTTGCTAAACAACACAATGCATTAGGGCACCTGGGTGGCTCAGGTGATTAAGCGTCTGACTCTTAATTTTGGCTCAGGTCATGATCTCATGGGTCATGAGTTCAAGCCCCTGGACCCTGCTATTGATTCTCTGTCTCCCTCTCTCTGTGTCCCTCCCCTACTCTCTCTCCCTCTCTCCTAACATAAATAAATAGTTTTTAAAAATCCATAAAAAAATAAAAAATAAATTTAGAAAATACCTTGAGAAAAATGAAAATAGTGACACAATATTTCAATGTCTAGGAGAAGCAGTAAAAGCAGTTCTAGGAAGGAAGTTTACAACAACACAGGCCTATCTAAAAAAGCAAAACAAAACAAAACAAAAAAACTCAAATAATCTAATCTTATACCTATAGGGGCTAGAAAAAGAAAAACAAAGCCAAATTAGTAAAAGGAAAGAAATAATAATTATTACAGCAGAAATAAATGAAAGAGAGACTACAAAGCAATAGAAAAGATCAAGGAAACTAAGAGATTTTTCTTTGAAAAAGTAATAAATGAAATTGATAAACTTTTTAGCCAGATTCAGTCAGAAAATAAGAGAGAAGACTCGAATAAATAAAATTAAAAATGAAGTAGAATATTTACAACTGACACTACTGAAATACAAAGTATCATAGTGACTACTATAAACAATTATATATACTAATAGACTTGACAGCCTAGAAGAAAAGAATAAATACCTAGAAACATACAATCTTCCAAAACTGAATCAGGAAGAAATAGAAAATCTGAACAAATCTATTTGTAGTAATGAAAATGAATGAGTAATCAAAAACCTTCTTCAGTAAACAAAAGTACAAAGCCAGACAGCTTCACTGGTGAATTCCATCAAACATTCAAAAAAAATTAATAACTATCCTTCTCAAACTCTTCTGAAACACTAAAGAAGAGGTAATGATTCAAAGCTCATTTTGAATCATTTGGCCAGCATTATCCTGATACCAAAACCAGACAAGGACACAAGAAAAAAAAAATGCAGGCCAATATCCCTGATGAACATGGATGCAAAATTCGTCAACAAAATACTAGTAAATGGAATTTACCAATACATTAAAAGGACTGCAGGGGATAATCAGGTGGGATTTATTCCAGGAATTCAAGAATGTTTCGACATCCAAAAATTGAACGATGCTATATAGCACATGAACAAAATAAAGGACAAAAATCTTATGATGATTTCAACAGATGCAAAAAAAGCATCTGACAAAAAGTCAACATCCATTTATGATAAAAACTCTCAACAAAGTGGGTCTAGGGATAATATACCTCAACATAAAAAAAGACCATATATGACAAATCCACAGCTAACACCATAATTAAACTGAAAAACTTTCCATATTTTTCTCCAACATCAGGAACAAGATAAGGATGCCAACTCTTGCCAATTTTATTCAACATAGTACTGGAAGTCTTTGCCACAGGAAAAGAAAAGAAAAGAAAAGAAAGAAAAACGAGAAAAAGAAAAGGCATCCAAATTGGCAAGAAAGAAGTAAAACTGTCAGTATTCCCAGATGACGTGATACTATGTATAGAAAACCCCAAAGGCTCTATCAAAAAACTGTTAGAATAAATGAAGTCAGTAAAGGTACAGAATTAACATACAGAAATCTGATGTATTTCTACGCACTAATGAACTATCAGAAAGAAAAATTAAGAAAACAATCCCATTTAGAACTGGATCAAAAAGAATAAAATACCTAGGAATAAATTTATCCACGGAATTGAAAGACCTGTATTCTAAAAACTATAAGATATTGATGAAAGAAACTGAAGATGACACAAATAAATGGAAAGATACACCATGCTCACACACTGGAACAATACTGTGAAAATGTCCATAATACTGAAAGTAATCTACATATTCAATGCAATACATATTACAATTCCAAAGTCATTTTTCGCATAACCAGAAAAAATAATACTAAAATTTGTAAGGAACCTACAGAAGACTGAATACCCAAATCTTGAGAAAGAAGAACAAAGCTAGATTTCAAACTACACAAAGCTACAGTAAATGAAAAAGTATGGTATTGGCACAAAAATAAATATATAGATCAATGGAACAAGAAAGAGAGTCCAGCAATAAATCCACAGGTATATGTTTAATTAATCTACAGGAAAGGAGGTAAGAATATAAAATGAGGAATTCACAGTCTCTTCAATAAATGGTGCTGGAAAAAGTGGACAACTACATGCAAAAAAATGAAACTGGACTGCTTGCTTACACCATATATAATAATTAACTGAAGGTGGATTAAAGACATAAATTAAGTTCTGAAACCATAAATCTACTAAAAGAAAACAGAGGTACTAAACTCTTGGACTTTGGTCTTAACAACATTGTTTAAAAATATGTTTCCTCAGATGAGAAAAACAAAAGAAAAATTTTTAAAAATGGGTCCATAACAAACAAAAAACTTTTGCACAGTGAAGGAAACCATCAATAAAACAAAAAGGCAACCTACTGAATGGGAGAAGATATTTGCAAATCGTGTATTCAATAAAGGGTGAATATCTAAAATGTAAATAATCCATAAAATGAAATACCAAAAAAACCCAATCTGATTAAAATATGGGCAGAGGATCTGAATAGACATTTTTTCAAAGAAGACATACAGATGGCCAACAGACACATGAAAAGATGCTCAACATCACTATCATCAAGAAAATGGAAATCAAACCCACAATGAGATACCATCTCACACCCGTCAGAATGGCTATTATCAAGAAAGACAAGAAATAACAAGTGTTGGTGTGTGTGTGGAGAAAAGGGGACCCTCGTGCACTGTTGGTGAGAATATAAATTGGTGCAGTCCCTATGGAAAACTGTATGGATGTTCCTCAAAAATTAAAACTAGAACTACCATATGACCCTGCAATTCCACTACTGGGTATCTATTTGATGAAAATGAAAACACTAATTCAAAAAGATATATGTACCCCTGTGCTCATTGTAGCATTATTCGCAATAACCAAGATATGGAGACAATAAAGTGTCCATCAGTGGATGTACTGTTGAAGAAGATGTGGTATATGTATACAATGGAATACTACTTGGCTACAAAAAAAAGAATGAAACCTTGCCATTTGTGACAACATAGAAGGATCTTGAGGGTATTATTAAGCTAAGTGAAGTAAGTAAGACAGAGAAAGACAAATACCACAGGATTTCATTTATATGTGGAATTAAAAAACAAAACAAAACAGTGGTTTCTTGGGGAGGGGGTGGGGCTTGTGGGGAATGAAATGGGTGAAGGGGTTCAAGTGCAAACTTCCAGTTATACAATAAATAAGTCATGGGGATGTTGTGTATAGCTTGGGGAATATAATCAATAATATTATATTAACTTTTATATGGTGATGGATGGCAAATAGACTTATAGTGGTGATCATTTCACAATGTGTATAAATGTCAAATCACTATGTTGTATACTTAAAACTAATATAATATTGCATGTCAACTGTGCATCAATAAACTACCCCTCCTCAAAAAAACCCAAAGTGGTTCAAGGTTGTTGTAGCCCACAAGTAAATAGTAAAACTTCAGTATGAGAAGGCAACACCAATCTAGGCTCAAGGAATTTTTTTTGAGAAAGGGGGAGAGAGTGTGCATACAAGCCAGGGAGAGGGGCAGAGGGAAAGAGAAAGAGAAAACCTTAAGCAGGCTTCAAGCTCAGCATGAAGCCTGACATGAGGCCTGATCCCACTACCCTGGGATCATGACCTAAACAGATATCAAGTCAGACATTCAATCAACTGAGCCACTCAGGTACCCCCAGGCTCAGGAATTTCTGACAGATAAAAAGATTCAAGGATAAATCCCACTGTCATTTTCATCAATTCCTAAGCACAAATTTTTACTTTATATCTCTGTATTTGGAGTGAATCTCATAATAGAGTTAGTTATTTTATAATTGCTGTCAACCAGGCAGCAGTGGGATGTAGCTATGAATGCCTATTCATGCATAAACACCATAATGGACACCAGCAAATTTTACAGAAAGAGATTAAAAACTTGGAGAAAGTCCTGGAGACAAAAGTGAAGCACTCTTTTAACTCCTCCAAACCAAATGGTCATGTGGAGGAAACTTTTAGAATAAGAGTGCTTCTCAACATTCAAAAAGTGAGAATCAAGGATAGTTCTTCATGAATTACTGGGCCTCTAAGGTACTGGGAATGCTGTAATACTTGCACGGGTCAGATGATCCATGACTTATAAAGGTTCAACTTATAATTTATTGACTTTACAGTGGTGTGAAAGTACTACTCATTCAGTAGAAAATGTACTTTGAATTTTAAATTTTGATATTTTTCTGGGTTACTGATACATGGTACAGTATCAGGTGATACATTCTATCTCATGATGCTGGGCAGTAAAACCTTGGTTTGTGAGCATAATTAGTTCCAGAAACGTGCTTGTAATCCAAAGCACATGTATATCATAGTGAATTTCCCCATAAGAAATAATGGAAAACTCAGACGATTTGTCCCACAACACCAAAATAGTCATATAAAAATGATTATAATACTGTAGTATATTACAAAATAATAAAATACAAAATATAAAGAAATATAAACAAATTAACCTGCATTTACCTTTTTTTTAATGTTTATTTTTATTTTTGAGAGAGAGACAGAGTGTGAGTGAGGGAGAGACAGAAAGAGAGGGAGACACAGAATCCGAAGCCAGCTCCAGGCTCCGAGCTGTCAGCAACAGAGCCTGACGTAGGGCTCAAACCCTCAAACCACAAGATCATGACCTGAGCCAAAGTTGAACACTTAACCAACTGAGCCACCCAGGTGCTCCAATCTGCACTTACCTTTAAAAACCTGTGAGGCTGGTATGAGGGAGACAAGAGAAAGGAGAGTTATTGTGTAGGACAACTTTCACTTTTACTAATAGAATCACTGCTATATATTGGCTCAATGGAATCTTTTTCTTTTCCTGCAACTTTAACAAGGAACCTATCCAATGACACTTGTTTTTGCCTCCTTTTGAGGATTTTGCGGAAATGTGACATTGCATTGATGATCACCCACAATCCTGCAGAGAGAGAAGAGAGAGAGAGAGAGAGAGAGAGAGAGAGAGAGAGAGAGAGAGAGAGAGAAAGAAGAACGACTGGCTCCGTTGTGATTAAGTGATGGTCAGCGAAATGTACTACTCATAGTGCAAAACATCACTCGTTTATCAAATT
Organism: Paguma larvata; assembly: GCA_030068075.1. Taxonomy (NCBI): domain Eukaryota; kingdom Metazoa; phylum Chordata; class Mammalia; order Carnivora; family Viverridae; genus Paguma; species Paguma larvata. Next base: position 15,726,947 of record CM057830.1, read on the forward strand.
AAAATTTATTAGAAATGTTTGCTTGTCTTGCAGAACACTTGCAGAACAAGCTACTCGCAATTACGTTCAACCACTCTACACCCATACAACCATTCTATTTTTCCCTTTCTGCAAAGCATTTGATAAATTACATAAGATATTCAACAATTTATTATAATACATGCTTTTTGTTAGATGATTTTGCTCAAATCTAAGCTACTATAAGTGTTCTGAGCATGTTGAAGGCAGGCTAGGCTAAGCTACTATGTTCAGCAGGTTAGGTGTAATAAATGCATTTTCAACTTAGGATATTTTGAACTTATGATGGGCTTAACCCCATTGCAAGTCAAAGAAGATACGTACTTTGTGAGATTCACCCCTGTTGTGTATAGCAGTACTGATTAATTCTCTTTGCTATACAGTACGTCAGTTACATATGTACCAAAATTTACCTGTCCTTTCTACTGTTGATGGATATTTGAAGAAAAATAACCCATTCATACTTAAGGGGGGCAAAGGCATTTGAAAAATACAGCCTCCTATCTTTTTTAATGTTCCCGTCACTGAGATAATTTCACAGAGATGCTTTAAATGTAACTATTGTATACAGAAAAAAGAAGCAGCAAACTTTTGAGCTCTTCTGGAAGCCACCTAGAGTATACTTTAAGTTCATTGTTTAAAGAATGATTCAGCTCACTAGTAATAGATTAAACAAAATCTAAGATAAGGTGAAGGAAAATCTGCAAAATCTTCAGAGTGCCATTCTTTCATTATTGAATTGATAAATGGCTTTCCAAGTTTAATGTTCATTAAGTTTTGGAAGTAAATTCTCTCTGCACCAACTTCTTAAATCTTTACCAAAAAAATGCTCAAATCTGGAGACGAATCCACAAGAAAGATGGTAACTCTAAAGAAGTAAAAGTGAACAGAAAACTTAGTGCATCTCCACAGAAAAAAAGAATGCTTCACTTATTAAAGAATATTGTTCTTTTGCTTTATAAAAACATGCTAAGGCCAGAGGAATCCGTAGTATTTTTGAAAAGTAAAATTGACGTCTGATTATCTTAAGTCATGCTAGTATAGAACATATTGTGTAACTTTTGTATATCTCAGTTTAGTGTTTATTTTTTCTTTCTGCTCCCTATATGGTTGAGTACAAAAAATTGAACTATAAATCATAAAGATATTTTTCTAATGAAAGGCATTAATATTCTTGAAAAAATCATTATATTCTCATATTACTGACTTTTGATAGAAATGTGACAGTTTGATTTGATGGAAGTAGGCAAATGAGTATGAAGATAATACTAGAAAAGTAATTTGAAATCAAATAGGAAGAGACTTGCTGTACAAAGGAATTTGAACTTGACATTGGTTGACAGTGGTTACCATTGGAGTTAGGAGTAGGTTTACAAAGTTAAGATGATTAAAGTTGTGGATTTACAAGGATAACATGGCTGCAGTGTATAGGGAATTTATGGGAGAGGTAGGGGATGAAGAGAATGGAAGAAGTATGGAAAAAGGGTAGGCTGCAAGGCTTCATTACCTAAAATGTATGGTAATAAGGACCTTAAATAGGATAACAGCAGTGGGAATAGAGACAAGGAAAGAGACGACAATTATATATGCAGACTTCTATTATCATTACATATACCATGAGTGGGGAAATTACTCTCTTAAATTATTTGATCTCCTCAAACACGCTGGACATCGTTTTGTCTAAGTTCTCCTAATGTTAACTGAATAAATCTTTCCTATAATGGCAAAAATATATGTTCACTAACATTAAACAGATGAGTAAGATTATTCTTTTGTCTCTGAGAAGCTAGAAGTCTAATAGAAGGAATGTTCTATATGCAATTGAGTAACAAAAAAGAGATGGGAAAAGATGGTGTAACAAAATGTTTTTTCTTTCTGAGGCATATCTTTAAAATTCCATGATGTATTTTTACACTTGTATGCTCATACATGAATTTCTATAGAAGGAAACAAGTAACAAATAATGGGTATTATCCCTAAGGAAGGAAACTGGGTGGCTGGTGAAGTGTTAGAGAGAGTTGCTTTTTAACATATGCTTTCTAATACTATTTAAATTTTGTACCATCTGAATATCTTTAAATTTTTTTTTAATTTTTAAAAAGGTTTTATTTTTAAGTAATCTCTATACCCAATGTGAGACTTAAACTCATAACCCCGATATCGAGAGTCACATGCTTTACTCACTGAGCCAGCCAGGTGCCCCTAAGATATTTTTTTTTAAATATATGATTTTCCAAATTCTTTCTTGTAGAAAATTATGAATACTTGGAAAAACGTAACACATTCTATAAATGAGAAGTAGTTATTAAGACAAGTGGTAAAGATACATAGTTGATTTAGAGGACAGGTAAGAGAGAAATATATTACACTCGGATATACTAGCATAGATGTTTGGACTTGAGTGTCAATTAGGGATTTAAATGCTGATTTTTTTCACATAAAAGGTAGGGGAGCTGTTGGTTACCAAAATTAAACTTTATTCCATTTCCTAAAAATGCCCTTTTAAAAAGTGATTTCTTAAAAATCTTATTATGCATAGCATATATAGAAGAGAAGTATGATCTTTTAAAAATCTACTAGTTTAAACAAATTTTAATTCCAACATAGTGGGCATACAGTGTTATATAAGTTTCAGGTATACAATACAGTGATTCAACAATTCCATACATCACCCTGTGCCCATCACAACAAGTATGCTCCTTAATCCCCTGAATTACTAAAATTCCCCTGAATTCCCCTGAAAATACTACTGAATTCACCTATTTCACCCATCCCCCACCTTTCTCCCCTCTGGCAGCCACCATTTTGTTCTCTAAAATTAATCTGTTTCTTGGTTTGTCTCTCTCTCTTTTTACTTTGCTCATTTTGTTTCTTAAATTCCACATATGAGTGAAATCATATGATATATGTCTTTCTCTGATTGGCTTATTTTGCTTAGCATTACACTCTATATCCATCGATGTCATTGCAAATGGCAAGAATCATTACACTTTATGGCTGAATAATATTCCAGTGCATATGTATTACCACTTCTATATCCATTCATCTATTGATAGACACTTGGTTTGTTTTCATAATTTGGCTACTGTAAATAATGCTGCTATAAACATAGGGGTGCATGTATCCCTCTGAATCAGTATTTTTGTATTCTTTCGGTGAATACCTAGCAGTGAGACTGCTGGATCATAGGGTACTTCTATTTTTAACATTTTTACGAACTTCCATGCTGTTTTCTACAGTGGCTGCACTAACCCCCATTCCCACCAAAAGTGCACAGGATTCCTTTTTCCTCCATATCCTCGCCAACACTTGTTTCCTGTGTTTTGATTTTAGCCATTCTGAAAGGTGTGAGGTGATGGCTAATTTTGGTTTTGATTTGTATTTCTATGATGATAAGTTAAGTTGAGAACCTTTTCATGTGATTGTTAGCCATCTGGATGTCTTCTTTGGAGAAACGTCTGTTCACATTTCTGACTATTTTTTAACCAGATTATTTGATTGTTTGGGTGTTAAGTTGTATAACTTCTTTATGCATTTTGGATACTAAACCTTTATTAGATATGTCATTTGCAAATATCTTCTCCCTTTGGTAGATTGTCTTTTAGTTTTGTTGATAATTTTCTTCACTATGCTGCAGCTTCTTATTTCGATGTAGTACCAATAGTTTATTTTTGCTTTTGTTTCCTTGCCTAAGGAGACATATCTAGAAAAATGGTGTTATGGTCAGTGTCAAGGACATTACTGCCTCTGCTGTCTTCTAGGATTTTTATGGTTTCAGGTCTCACATTTCAGTCTTTAATTCATTTTGAGTTTATGTGCATGTATGGTGTGAGAAAGTGATTCAGTTTCATTCTTTGACATGTAGCTGTGCAGTTTTCCAAACACCATTTGTTGAAGAGACTCTTTTTCTCATTGGAAGTTCTTTTCTGCTTTGTGTAAGATTAACTGACCATATAATAGTGGGTTTTTTTCTGAGTTTTCTATTCTGTTCTATGGATATAGGTGTTTTGTTTTGTTTTTTTTTTTTTGTGCCAGGACCATACTGTTTTGTTTATTACAGCTTTGTAATATAACCTAAAGTCTGGAATTGTGATATCTCCAAGTTTACTATTCTTTTTTAAAATTTCTTTGACTATTAGGGGTCTTTTGTAGTCCCATGTAATTTTTAGGATTGTTTGTTCTAGTTCTGTGAAAAATTCTATTGGTATTTTGATAGATTTTGCAATAAATCTGTAGATTGCTCTGGGTAGTATAGATATTTTAATATTTGTTCTTCCAGTCTATGAGCATGCAATGTCTTTCCATTTCTTTGTGACATCTTCAATTTCTTTCATCAATGTTTTATAGTTTTCAGAGTACAGGGCTTTCACCTCTTTGGATAAGTTTATTTCTAGGTATCTTATTATTTTGGGGGCAGTTTTAAATGGGATTGTTGTCTTAATTTCTTTTCTGCTTCATTATTAGTGTATAGAAATGCAACAGATTTCTGCATATTAATTTTGTATCCTGCAACTTTACTGAATTCATTTATCAGCTCTAATAGTTTTTTGGTAGAGTCTTTCAGGTTTTGTATATATAGTATCATGTCATCCACAAATAGTGAAAGTTTTACTTTTTTTAAAACAATTTCGATGCCTTTTATTTCATTTTGTTGTCTGATTTCTGCGGCTAAGACATCCAGTACTATGTTAAATAAAATACTATGGAGAGAGTAAAATACTGATATTTTTGAGATTAACTTTTTTTTTTAAAACAAAGTCCAAGTTGTTTGCATGATGTTATTTTAAAAATCGCATAGTAAATCAAATTGCCTGTTTGATGAAGACAGATTTCTTGACTTTGAATAAATGATATTGTTTAAATAAATAACTTTTAATAGAAAATGATCTGATATACAATAATTTTGTTTTCTTCAAATTAAAACAGAGGAATAGAAAATGAAAAGATTATGCAATCATTCTGCAAATTTATTGGCAAAATGAATGAACTGTGTTTTGGTTGTTCTACAGAGACAACTTGACCTAATTGAAAGTGAAATGTGATGCCTGCTGACAGAGCTGAATAATTATCTTTTAGAAAAACAGAGTGGAATAATTATCCATCTTCTGTGTTTCTTCACATAGAATTTATGATGACTGTTTCAACCCTGGGAAATAATTCATGCCCCATGAAAGTCCAAAGCAGAGACTCATATTAGTAGTTTAATTCAGGGATTTTATTAGTAAAACAAGCACTTCTTTACCACTACAATCACTGATGAATCTGGAACTTTCGTTCATCTAGAAAGATGATATTACTGCCTTACTATCTGTAAGACACACACTCTAAGGTCAGTTTCGGTTTTTGGTTATTTGTTTTCACTTTTGGCTTATGCTTTCATTTTAAGTTTTTTTGTTTTTGTTTTTGTTTTTTTTGTTTTCCCAGTGGCTGTTTAAAATTTTTCTTACATATGCACAATCCCTGGCTGTTTTCCTTCTGAACGATGGATTGATTTATTATGATGAGTCTGTAGCCAGAAACAAATTGATGCTAAAGAGGTATATAAAAAAATCCATCAACTCTGCCTCCTTACCCTATAGCCAAAATAAGACACTCTTCCCGATTATTAGCTCATTTCTCTTTAGTACTCAGGAAAGTAGTGAGTTTCTTTGAGAATTAATCTTGTTTATCTTTGTATTCTCAGTTCCTAGATTATGCACTCAATAAATGTTGGTTTGTATAGTGGAACACCTAAGCTTCACAACAATGCTATTAACAATTGGACAATATCAGTTATTTGACCAGGCTGCTAAACCAAGCTCATGGAAAAATAAAGAAGTTTAAAATAGTTTCTTAATTGAATTCTCATCTTTGTTATCATTTGGAATGGCAGTTTTTCTCAAGCTTAATTTCAAAACCAGTATATAATGCTTTATACTCTAATGTCTAAGAAATGAGACCTATCACATAATAATTAAAGTTGTTAAGGTGGCAATTATGTTGATGAGTTCAGCTTCACATAAGTAAAACCAACAACCACTCATTCAATTCATTTGATAAACATTTATTGAATAGCAGGTTATGTACCAAATGTTATAGATACAAAGATGAACGAGAGATAAACCCAAGTTTTAAAACACTACACAATCTAGTTGATCAAAGAGATTCCTATAATAAAAGTGTTATACAACAGGGTATTAGGGGACAGCAGAGGGAGGGCACTTATTCTAGTCCAGAGGGTTTAGGGAAGGTCTAAGTCTAAGAGAATGAGTGGGAAGTAGTCAGACAGAAACGACGGTTAAAACGAAAACTGAAAAAACACAAAGTACATGGTGTGTATGAGGAAATATAAACATTTATATTTTATAAATTTCACAGAGGCAGTGAAGAAAGGAAAGACAAAACATGGCAGAAAAGGCAAGCAGTAGCAGATGTAGAGAACAAAGGCAAAAGGAAGTGTAGAAACAAATTAAATTTCCTTACAACTTGCACCTCATTAACAAGTACTTAAGACAGGCAGAGTGACCTTCCTCCAGGAACTCAATTGCCTCAATGTTAATACTAATATTTTGCTAGACGCGAAAGGCAATCTTAGCTTGACATTAGCCACATCTCCAGGATCCTGTAAGTCTTAACATATAAAAACCCCTTTTGAAATCTCCTTTATCTCATACCCCTCAAAATATATATTAGTAATCAACTTCCAAACATATGGCCCATGATAGACATCTGAAGGGTCTCACGAATACTGTTTTACTAGACAGTAGTAAATAATCTTAACAGTAGCTAGCCCCTCAAAGTCCTGAAAATCATGCTCCCAAATTCCTTAGAGATTTATGCTATTTCCTAAACCCTTCCCAACTTATAAGTATATAATCAGTCACTCTTCACAACCCCAGTGCAGTTATTTCTGCCCACAGGTCCTGTCTCTGTGCTTTAATGAAACCATTTTTGTTTTTGCACTGAAGATGTCTCAAGAATTCTTTCTTCACGGTTTGCTCCCAGATCCCAACATTTCACATCAGTAGCTAGATAGCAGAGGAATGAATTTTCCATATTATGGAAAGTGGAAGTAAAGGGAACCCTCAAAAAATTTAAGCAAAGCAATGCCAGAGTTAGGTTTGTATTTTAGATAGATCATTTGAATTAGGATGAGGATGGAATTGAAAAGTATACTACTGAAGATAGGGAAAGCAGTATTACAATAATATAGGGAAAATACTGTGAGGGTTTAAATTTGGGGAAAAAAAGAGAATGAGTTGCAGAAATATTTAACGGGGTTTGGTGATTGATAGAATGTGAGCTGTGAGGGAGACTCCCAGGTTTCTAAGTGGAGCAAATAAGTGACTGTACTACTTGCAAAGGAGTTACAGATGAAAAAAGGGGAGACGGTCTGAGAAAAGGATAAAAGTATATATACATATACGTGGAGAATTTGAGACAATGCTAGGGCATCTGATTGGAGCTGTATATCAGAAAGTTAGATATAAAAGTATCCTTCCATAATCTTTTGGCAGTTGAAATCATGAAAGTAGAGTTGAAGGGTGAACAGAGACAGTGTTAAGAGAAATAGTATCACGAAAGATAACAAGGGAAGAATTTCAAGAAGGAACTTACCAATATGTCAAACACAAAGAGGTCCAAATGGATAGGAACTGAAAATGCTCGATAATATTTGATAATTAGCAGGTTTTCTAGAACATAATGAAAGAATTTTCAGTAGGGATAAAGATAGAAAGCTGAATGCATTAGCTTCATTGAAAAATAATGGGGGAAGAACTAGAGTTGAGTTTAGATTTTTTTAGAAAAAAATTAGATTTTTGAGAAAATAAAGAGATAATGGTAGCTCCGTTTGTTCTTTTATGAATTGTACTTTTTTGTGCTTTTATTTTTTTATAATTTATTGTCAAATTGGTTTCGATACAACACTCAGTGCTCATCCCAACAAGTGCCCTCCTCAGAGCCCATCACCCACTCTCCCCTCTCCCATACTCCCCATCGACCCTCAGTTTGTTCTTAGTATTTAAGAGTCTTTTTTGTTTTGTCTCCCTCCCTCTTTGTGGCTTTCCCTCCACTCTTTCCTTTACCCACGGTCTTCTGCTAAGTCTCTCAAAATCCACCTATGTTTGAAAGCATATGGTATGCCTTTCTCTGATTGATTTATTTCACTTACCGTAATACCCTCCAGTTCCATCCACGTTGCCACACATGGCCAGATTTCATTCTTTCTCATTGCCACGTAGTATTTCATTGTATATATAAACCACATCTTCTTTATCCATTCGTCAGTTGATGGACACTTAGTCTCTTTCCATGATTTGGCTATTGTTGGAAAGTGCTGCTATAAACACTGGGGTACACGTGCCCCTATGCATCAGCACTCCTGTATCTCTTGGGTAAATTCCTAGCAGTGCTATTTCTGGGTCATAGGGTAGTTCTATTTTCATTTTCCTGTGGAACCTCCACACCATTTTCCAGAGCGGATGCACCAGTTTGCATATGAATTGTACTTTTGATGTTATATCTAAGAACTCTGCCTAATCTAAAGTCACAGATTTTTTTCTTATATTTTCTTCTAGAAACTGTATAGCTCTAACTTTTACCTTTAAGTTTATGGTACAATTTGAATTCATTTTTCCATTAAGCGTGAGATTTAAGTCAAGATCTATATTTTTATATATAGATGTCCAATTGTTCCAAAACCATTTGTTGAAAGAATTATCCATCCTCAATTGAATGCTTTTCCACCTGTCAAAAATCAGTTGGTTGTACCTGTGAGGGTCGAATTCTGAACTCTGTTCAGTTCCATTGATTTATGTTTCTTTTTACCAATATCATACTAACTTGATTGGCTTATAAAAGCTATCTTACTAAAAGTAAGTCTTGAAATCAGGTAGTGGTGAGTGTTCCAACATTGTTTTTATTTTGAAACTGTTTTTGGCTATTTTAGTTACTTTGCCTTTCAATATAAATTTTAGAGTCAACCTGTTGATGCCTGCAAAATAAATGCTGATATTTTCATGGGGATTTTGTTGAATCTACAGATCAGCTGGGAAAGAAATGACAACACTACCAAGTCTTCCAATCAATGAACATGTTGTATGTCTACATTTATTTAGGTGCGATATTGTGGTTTATAATAAGGAAAATATATTTGGTCTTAATTCCCCAATTTAGACACAGAGCTGCTAGAACCCTTGGAATTCCCTAAGAATTGAGAGTACTTATGGTGTCTTTTGTTATGTTAATGAGGTAACTTTGGGAAAGTCTCTAGACCGACTAAAGATAGGGGCTAGTCAGCAGAGGAAACAACCAAGTGATTACAGAGTTGAAACTTTCTGTCCCATCTACCACTGGGAGGGGCAAGGGGATGCAGATTGAGCTCAATCGCCATGGGCATTGATTTAATCAATTGTCCACATGTAATGAAGCCTCCTTAAAAACCCAAAAGGCCAGAATTAAAGAGCTTCTAGGTTGGTGATGTGTGGAGATTTGAGAAGACCGGCTTGCTCAGAGAGGGCACGAAAGTTCCACGTCCTGTCCCTATAACCTGCCCTATATATCTATTCCATCTGGCTATTTCTGAATTATATCCTTTTTATAATAAAGTTGTAATTTGGTAAGTAAAATGTGTCCCTGAGTTGTGAGGTATTCTAGCAAATTAATTAAACCTATGGAAGAGGTTGTCAGAACCTAAGATCTACAACCAAGTGGTTAGCATCACAGGTAACCTGTACTTGCAACTGGCATCTGAAGTGGGAGACCAGTCTTACAAAACAGAACTCTTGATCTGTGGGATCTTATGCTATCTCTGGGTAGTAGTGTCAGAACTGAATTGATATGGAACACCAGCTGGTGTCCTGAAAATCTCTTGATGGTATAAAGAAAAACTCCTGTCCGCACATTGGAACTCAGTACAGAACCCAATTATAAGGTGTCCTTGATTTCTTTCATCAGACTTAGTTTTCACCATGTAGATTTTACATATATTCTGTTAGAGTTAAACATAAGTATTTCAATATTATGGTACTGTGTATTCAATCTTGTACTCTAATTGTTCATTGCTAATATATAAAACAACATATCATTGGATCATAGTGTAAGCTTTGTTTCTTTTCAGGCTGGAGGTCTTCTTCTTTTTCTAGACTTACTGTATTGGGTAGGACTTCTAGTATGCTGTTGAATAAGAGTAAGGAGAACAAATGCCTTTGACCTGTTTGTTCTTTGCCTTATGGAGAAAGATTACTCTTTCATCAGTTAGTATGCTGACTGGGAATAACACCCTAAAATAAATGAAGTTGACTTTTACTCCCCATCTGCTGAGATTTTTTTTATTATTAATAGATATTAAATTTTGTCAAATACTTTTTGCGGATTACTGAAATGATATGTTACTTTTCTTCTATAGTCTGTTAATATAGTCAATTACATAGATTTTTTCCAGCTTTATTGAGATATAATTAACATATAACATTGGTAAGGTATACAACATGATTTTAAAAATGTATGTACTAAAAAATGATTACCACAATAAGGTTAGTTAATACATCCATTATCTTACATAATAACCATTTTGTTGAGTCAGTTGGTTACGCATCTAAATTGATTTTGGTTCAGGTCATGATCCCAGGGTTATGGGATTGAGGCCCAGATCGGGATCCTGGCTGATTGGGGAGGCTTCTTAAGATTTTCTCTCTCTCTCTCAACCTCTACCCCTCTCCCCACTAACTCTCTCTCTTTCTAAAACAAACAAACAAACAAATAAATAAATAAATAAATACATAAATAAAAACAATTACCATCTTGTGTTGTGGTGGTAGTGGTAAGAACATTTAAGATTTACTCTAACTTATTTATGTCTTTGCTCATATTGTTTGTATCCATACTTCTGACTTTCAATGTTTATTTATTTATTTTGAGACAGAGACAGAGACAGAGAGACAGAGATCGCTAGCAGGGGAGTGACAGAGAGAGGGGGAAAGACAGAATCCCAACCAGGCTCCACACTGTAAGCGCAGAACCTGATGCAGGGGTCAATCCCATGAACAATGAGATAATGACCTGAGCCTAAACGGAGAGCTGGAGCTCAACCGACTGAGCCACACAGGTGCTCACATACTTCTGACTTTAAAGAATGAGCGAGGTTTTTTTTTTTTTTTTTTGAGTGTTTTACACATTCTAGATATTAGTCCTTTGTCAGATAAGTGCTTTGCAGATACATTCTCAGAGTCTCTACCTTTATCTTTTCATTCTCTTCATACTGTCTTTCACAGATCAGAAGTTTTTAAGATTCATGAAGTCCAGTTTATCAATTTTACCTTTTATGTACCATACTTTTAGTATCAAGTCCAAGAATTCTGTACTTAACCCTGAATCCCAAAGATTTTCTCTTTAGTTTTTTCTTTAAAAAACACATTGGGAGGAGTTAAGATGTCAGAAGTAGGGGGATGGGGATTTCCCTCGTCCCTCAAACACAGCTGTATTGAGGTCAGATCAGTTGAAACACCCAGGAAATCAATTTGCAGAGTAGCAGAAGGATCTCCACAGGTGGAGAGAAACAGCTTGGTGGGATCAAGGTGCTTGTATATGAATTGGGGGAGATAAAATGGCATAGGCATGGCAGGGAGGGAACCCCTTCTGTGAAGAGACAAAAGGGACAGAGAGGCTGTAGAACTGCAGTATTGTGTTAGTACAAGAGAAAAACCTCTCTGGATCAGGGACTGGGAATAAGAAATACAGAGAGTTCCAGTTTCTAGTTTGCAAACAGCTTGAGGAACTGAAGATCAGAGTTTTCAACAGTAGGTGACTTCTCCAGACCAAAGCCACAGTGTGCATACCTGAAGGGAAAGAGTTGGCCCTGGGGTGTGGTAGCAATCGAAGGGGTACAATGGGAGAGAACAGTCCCCTTCCTCAAATACTGTGGAAAGAGAGTTTATTTCCTCCCTAAAGACAAAAGACCCTGGAGGCACCAAAGGCCTTTTATCGGCAAGTCTGAGTGGTGGGTCCATGTGGTGCAGGGCCCTTTAAGACTTCGGTTTTGAATCCCAGCCTAGCCCCTGGAAGGTTCAGGAGAACTGTGGAGCAGGGCAAGCTGACCATCCTTGCTATTCTGTGAGGACTGCCTGAACAGCATGGTCAGAGACACCTGGCCAGGGAAGGAGAGATTAGGGTGTTGCCATTTTTCTCCCCATAACCAACATGGTAGAGCTTCAGGGAGCAGCACAGCTGCCCCCAGGGAAGGCAGGACCTGCTTACACCAAACCCTGATCCTCCATGCCTGGCAATGGCTTATCTACTGGAGGAAGACTGACCCAGTGCAGCTGGGCTCTTCTCCAGGCCAGCACAGCCACCAGTCTCCCAACAGACAACTATCTTGTGTTTTATATGTTAATCTGTTTGTTCGACTTTTTCTTTTCTTTTGTTCTCTTCTCTTCCCTTTTATTTTTCTTTCTACCCTTTTCTTTTTTCTTTTGGAAAAAGGCTCATAGTTTATGATTTGATTTTTGGTCATTTCTCATTTTATATATATGTATACACACACACACACATATATTTTTCTTTGTTCAATCAAGCATTTTTACTCTATTCTTTTTACACCTTTTCTCTATCTTCTTCTTCTTTATTTTCCTTTCTCTCTCTCTGGATTAAGCCTTATAGTTTTGTTTTGTTTTGTTTTTTGATTCTCTGCTTGTTCTTTTCTTCACCCCTTTCATTTTTCTCTTTGTATGGGATCAGGCTCTCCCCCCGCCCTTTCCTTTTTTCCAGGGTTACTTCAACGTACAAATCAAAGCACACTGGGTGAAAGGTGCAAACACTCCAAAACTACAAGAAGGAGAAGCTCTACAGAGGACTGACCATTGGACAGAACAGCCAAAATGCAAGAACCAAATGCACACAACATACACCAGAAATACTTCCTGCAGTGCCAGGCCCTAGAGAGTCTATGATAACTTTTTAATATAGTGGTACTCTCAGGTGCAGGACACATAACAAGCTTTTAAAATGCTAAAGACAGAAACTTAGCCAATATGACAAAATGGAGGAATTCTCCCAAGAAGAACCTCTAAGAAGAAATCACAGCCAGAGAATTACTTGAAACAGATATAAACAATATATCTGAACAAGAATTTACAATAACAGTCATAAGACTAATAGTGGGGCTTGAAAAAAAGCATAGAAGACAGCAGAGAATCTATTGCTCCAAAGATCAAAGACTTAAGAAATAGTTGCGATGAATTAAGAAATGCTATAAATGCAAAATAAACTAAATACAGTGACAGCAAGGATGAAAGAAGCAGAAGAGAGAATAGGTAAAATAAAAGATAAAACTATGGAATATGGTGAAGCTGAAATAAAGAAGGAAAGGAAATTACTAGACCATGAGTGATTCTATCAAACAAAACAATATCTGTATCCTAGAAGTCCCAGAAGAAGAAGAGGGAAAGGTTTATTTGAACAAGTTATAGATGAGAACTTCCCTAATCTGGGGAAGGAAACAGGTATCCAAGTCGAAGAGCAAAGAGAACCCCCTTCAAAATTAACAAAAACAGGTCAACGCCATGACATATCATAGTGAAACTGGCAGAATGCAAAGATAAAGAGACAATTCTGAAGGCAGCTAAGAATGAACTGGAGTTAAACTACAGGGGCAGACACATACACGTAGTAGCAGACCTGTCCACCGAAACTTGGCAGGCCAGAAAAGACCGGCAGGAAATATTCAATGTGCTGAACAGGAAAATTATCAGCCAAGAATCCTTTATCTAGCAAGGCTGTCATTCAGAATAGAAGGAGAGAGAAAGGCTTTCCCAGACAATCAAAAACTAAAGGAGTTCATGACCACTAAACCAGCCCTGCAAGAGATCCTAAGGGGGACTCTGTGAGTGGAATGCTTCAAAGACTACAAAGGACCAGAGACATCACCACAAACATGAAACCTACAGATAATAAATCACACTAACTCCATATCTTTCAATAATCACTCTGAATGGTAATGGGCTAAATGCCCCAATAAAAAGACATAGGGTATCAGAATGGATAAAAAAACAAGATCCATCTATATACTGCCTACAAGAGATTCATTTTATACTTAAAGACATCTACATATTGAAACTAAGGGGATGCAGGGCGCCTGGGTGGCTCAGTCGGTTAGGCGTCCGACTTCGGCTCAGGTCATGATCTCACGGTCTGTGGGTTCAAGCCCTGCGTCAGGCTCTGTGCCTACGGCTCAGAGCCTGGAGCCTGCTTCATATTCTGTATCTCCCTCTCTTTCTGCCCTTCCCCTGCTCATGCTCTGTCTCTATGTCTCTCAAAAATAAATAAACATTAAAAAAATTTTTTTAAATAAAAATAAAAAAAGAAAAAAAAAGAAAGAAAAAAGAAACTAAGGGGATGAGAACCATCTATCATGCTACTGGATGTCAAAAGAAAGCCTGAGTACCCATACTTATATGAGACGAACCGGTTAAAAACAAAAGACTGTAACAAGAGATGAAGAAGGGCATTACATCAAAATTAAGGGTATATCCATCAAGAAGAGCCAACTGTAAATATTTATGCCCCAACATAGATGAACCTAAATATATAAATCAATTAATCATAAACATAAACAAATGTATACATAATAATACTATGATTATAGGGAACCTTAATATTCCACTTACAGCAATGTAAGTAATCATCCAGGCAGAAAAACAAATAAGGGAACAATGGCTCCGAATGACGCATTGGATCAGATGGACTTAACCGATATATTCATAACTTTTTATCCTAAAGCAGCAGAATACACATTCTTCTAGAGTGCACAAGGAACATGTTCCAAAATAGATCACATACTGGGTCACAAAACAGCCCTCAAAAAGTATAAAAAGATTGAGATCATACCATGCATATTTTTATATGCTATGAAACTTGAAATGAACCACAAGAAAAAAAATTGGAAAGACCATGAATACTTGGAGATTAAAAAACATCCTATTTAAGAATGAATGGGTCAACCAGGCAATTAAAGAAGAAATTAAAAATATATGGAAGCAAATGAAAATGAAAACACAGTGGTCCAAATCCCTTGAATGCAGCAAAGGCAGTCCTAAGAGGAAAATACATTGCAATCGAGGTCTATCTCGAGAAGCAAGAAAAGTCCCAAATATACAACCTAACTTTATACCTAATGGGGCTAGAAAGACAGCAGCAAAGAAAGCCCAAAGCCAGAAGAAGAAGAGAAAAAATAAAGATTAGAGCAGAAAAAAAACCAAACAATACAGAATAAAAAAAAAAAAACAGTACAGATCAAGGAATCTGAGAGCAGTTTTTTTTTGAAAGAATACACAAAATTGATAAACCCCTAGTCAGACTTCTCAAAAAGGTAAGAGAGAAGACCCAAATAGATAAAATCATAAATGAAAGAGAAACAATCAAAACCAACACTGTAGAAATACAAACAATTATTAGGGGGTGCCTGAGTGGCTCAGTCAGTTGAGCATCCAACTTTGGCTCAGGTCACGATCTCGCGTTGTGGGTTTGAGCCCTGTATCAGATCTGTGCTGACAGCCCAAAGCCTGGAGCCTGCTTCTGATTCTGTGTCTCCCTCTCTGTCTGCCTGACATGGGGCTCGAACCTAATAACTATGAGATCATGACCCAAGCCATGGTTTTTTGCTAGGTCTCTCAAAATCCACCTATGCATGGAAACATATGGTATCTGTCTTTCTCTGACTGACTTATTTCTCTCAGCATAATACCCTCCAGTTCCTTCCATGTTGCCACACATGGCCAGATTTCATTCTTTCTCATTGCCACGTAGTATTCCATTGTATATATATACCACAGTTTCTTTATCCATTCGTCAGTTGATGGACACTTAGTCTCTTTCCATGATTTGGCTATTGTCAAAAGTGCTGCTATAAACATCGGGGTACACGTGCCCCTATGCATCATCACTCCTTTATCTCTTGGGTAGATTCCTAACAGTGCTATTGCTGGGTCATAGGGTAGTTATATTTCCATTTTTTTGAGGAACCTCCATTCCATTCTCCAGAGTGGCTGCACTAGTTTGCATTCCCACCAACAGTGCAAGAGGGTGCCTGTTTCTCCACATCCTCGCCAGCATCTATAGTTTCCTGATTTGTTCATTTTAGCCACTCTGACCGGCGTGAGGTGGTATCTCAGTGTGGTTTTGATTTGTATTTCCCTGATGATGAGTGACTCAAATGTTACACTTTTAATATTGTTTTCTGCAAGATAGTATACAGAAATGAGATTGATTATTTTTGTTGTTCTTCTATCCTGTGAACTTGCTAAACTTACTTATTAGCCCTAGGAAATGTTTCACAGGTTCCTTGGGATTACCTTTTATTTCTTGATTTTCTGCCATCAAATCTGTTCATTTCTGATAAAGAGGTGTTATCCAATTATAATAATGGATTTATCTATTTATTCTTGAAGTTTTATCAGTTTATGCTTCACATATTTTGATACTCTATTGTTAGGTCCATACATATTACAGATCATTGTACCTTCTTGGAAAATTGACCCCTTTATAACTATGTAATGCCCCTCTTTATCCCTGATAACTTTACTTACTCTGACCTTTACTCTTTAGTTATTTTCTTTTGATTAGTTTTAGCATCATATATCTATATTAACATTTTTAAAGATTTTATTTAAGCCCAATGTGGGGCTTCAATTTACAACCCTGAGATTAAGAGCACCACGCTCTACCAAATGAGCCAGCAAGGTACCCCTCACTAACCACTAATCTATATGCCTTGTCATATGTATATATTTTTGAATTAAAGTATAATTGATACATAATATTGTATTAGTTTCAGATGTACAACACAGTGATTTAACATTTGTATACATTGTGAAATGATCACCACTATAAGTCTATTTGCCATCTGTCACCATATAAAAGTTAATAATATAATATTATTGATTTTATTCCCCAAGCTATACACAACATCCCCATGACTTATTTATTGTATAACTGGAAGTTTGCACTTGAACCCCTTCACCCATTTCATCCCCCACAAGCCCCACCCCTTCCCCAAGAAACCACTGCTCTCTGTATCTATGAGTCTATGCTTTGTTTTGTTTTTTAATTCCACATATAAGTGAAATCATCTGGTATTTATCTTTCTCTGTCTGACTTACTTCACTTAGCATAATACCTTCAAGATCCATCCATGTTGTCACAAATGGCAAGATTTCATTCTTTTTTATGGCCAAGTAGTATTCCTTTGTGTACATATACCATATCTTCTTCAACAGTACATCCATTGATGAACACTTTATTGTCTCCATACCTTAGTTATTGCGAATAATGCTACAATGAGCATAGGGGTACATATATCTTTTTGAATTAGTGTTTTCATTTTCATCAAATAGATACCCAGTAGCGGAATTGCAGGATCATATGGTAGTTCTAGTTTTAATTTTTGAGGAACCTCCATACAGTTTTCCATACAGGCTGCACCAATTTACATTCCTACCAACAGTGCACGAGGGTCCCCTTTTGTCCATACACTCACCAACACTTGTTATTTCTTGTCTTTTTTGATAATAGCCATTCTGACAGGTGTGAGATGGTATCTCATTGTGGTTTTGATTTGCATTTTCATTATGATTAGTGATGTTGAGCATCTTTTCATGTGTCTGTTGACCATCTGTATGTCTTCTTTGAAAAAATGTCTATTCAGATCCTCTGCCCATATTTTAATCAGATTGGGTTTTTTTGGTATTTCATTTTATGGGTTATTGACATTTTGGATATTCACCCTTTACTGAATACATGATTTGCAAATATCTTCTCCCATTCAGTAGGTTGCCTTTTTGTTTTGTTGATGGTTTCCTTCACTGCACAAAAGCTTTTTAGTTTGATGTAGTCTCATTTTTTTAAATTTTGCTTTAGTTTCCTTTGCCTTTAAAGTCAGATCCAAAAAAATCTCTAAGACTTAGGTCAAGGAGCTTACTGCCTATGTTTTCTTTTAGGATGTTCATGGTTTCAGGTATCACATTCAAGTCTTTAATCTTTTTTAATTTTTATATGTGGTATAAGACGTGGTGCAGTTTCATTCTTTGCATGTTGCTGTCCAGTTTTCTCAGAATTATTTATTAAAGAAACTGTCCTTTTTTTGTTGCATATTCTCTCCTCCTTTGTTGAATATATTATATATATGTGGATTTATTTCTGAGCTCTCTGTTTTGATTTATTGATCTATGTGTCTGTTTTTGGGCCACTACCATAATGTTTTGATTATTATAGCTTTATAGTATAGTTTGAAATCAGGGAGTATGATACTTTTTACTTTGTTCTTCTTTCTCAAGATTATTTTGTCTATTCTGGTCCTTTTATGGTTCTATATAACTTTTAGAATTATTATTCATCTGTGAAAAATGACATTGGATTTGTGATAAGGATTGCACTGAAAATGTAGATTTCTTTGTATAGTATGGACATCTTAATATTAAGTCAATCTACAAGCATAAAATATCATTACATTTTTCTTCAATTTCTTTCACCAATGTCTTACAGTTCTGTGTACAAGCCTTGCTTGGTTAAATTTATTCCTAGGTATTCTGTTCTTTTTGATGAGACTGTAAATGGGATTATTTTTTATTTTCCTCGTAGTTTGTTATTAGTTTATAGAAATGCAAAAGATTTCTGTGTATTAATTTTATATCCTGCAACTTTAATTAATTAATTCATTAGTTTTTAACAGTCTTTTGGTGGTCTTTTCAGTTTTATGTATATAGTATCATGTCATCTGCAAATAGCGACAATTATACTTCTTTCTTTCCAATTTGATTCCCTTTTATTTTATTTATTTCTTGCCTAAGTGCTGTGGCTATGACTTCCAATACTATGTTGAATAAAAGTGGAGAGAGTGGACATCCTTGTCTTATTCCTTATCTTAGATGAAAAGCTTACACCTTTTCACCATTGAACGTGATAATAGCTTTGAGTTTGTCACATATGGCCTTTGTTATGTTAAATACATTTGTTCTTATACCCACTTTGTTGAGAGTTTTTATCAGATGTTGATTCTGTCAAATGATTTTTAATTTCAATTGAGGTGGTCATATGATTTTTATCTTTCAGTTTATTATGTTATGTCATGTTGATTGATTTGCAGATGTTTAGTCATTCCTGTACCCCTGAAATAAATCCCATTTGGTCATGATGTATGATGCTTTTAATGTATAGTTGAATTTGGTTTGTTAATATTTTGTTGATCTTTCTTTCTTTCGTTCTTTCGTTCTTTCTTTCGTTCTTTCTTTCTTTCTTTCCTGTCCTTCTCTGGTTTTGTTATCTGGATAATGCTAGCTCTATAAAATTGGCTGATATATTTATATTTAAAGTGGGGTTTTTTTGTAGACAACATACTCTGTTCTTGTTTTTTTTTATTCTCTGAGACAATCTTTGTCCTTTAGTTGGTACAATTATACCATTGACATTAAAGTGATATATATAGTGGGAGTAATATCTAGTATATTCATTGTTTTCTATTTGTTGCCCTTATTCTTTGTTTCTATTTTTGTCTTCCATTATTTTTCTGCCTTTGGTAGTTTAGTTGGGTCTTATTATTTTATCCACTTTGACAGTCTCAGCCTTTAAGTTTTAGTGGTTAAAATACACATTTACAGTTAATCCCAGTACACTCTCAAATAACACTATACACTTCTCAGGTAGTGTGGGTGTCTCATAGTATAGTATTACCAATTCCTCCCTCTTATATTCCTTATAACATTGTGATCATTCATTTCACTTATCCATAAGCTATAATCACTCCATATATTCAGTTTTGTAAATTTCTATTGATTCATGTTCAAGCTCAGTAACTTCTTGGCTATGTTCAGTCTACTAATGAATCCACCAAAGGTATTCTTCATTTTTGTGTTTCTAGAATTCCCATTTGATTCTTTCTTAGTTCCCATCCATCTAATTACATTATCTATTTGTTCTTGCAGGTACCCACTTTTCTATTACGGCCCTTACGATATTAACACTTTTCTATCTTAAATTCTCATTTTGATCATCCCAAAATCTCTGTCATATCTGGGTCTGGTTTTGATGCTTGATTCCTCAGAATAATTTTTTGGTTTGTTTTTGGTTTTGTTTCATATTGCCTTTTTGCATGCTTTGGTGTTTTGTCCTTATTTTTGATGAAACCCAGGCATGATGTGCCTGTGAACAGGCCTTTAGTGTGAGGTTTCATGGTTATCTGACAAGGAGTTAGGCTGTGTTTATTGTGTGCTGTAACTGTAAGTCTGGGAAACTAAGATTTCCTATCACTTCCTTGTGTTTGTCTTCTCTATTGTCTTTGCATTTCCCTAGAAATTCCCTCTTATATACAGCCTGAGCCTTGTAGTTCCTTTAAGCTGTAATCCTCTATTACTATAGAAGAGCCATGTTGATATTGTGGAAAGATGTGGGGGGAAGGAAAAGCATTATATATGTCTATAAATAGATCTTCATCTTTTCCTTGGCCTTTGTCCCTGGGGTGTAACCTTCATGAGAGTTCCTCAGCTTTTTCCCCTTCTTTAAGTGAAACATGAAGTCTTGGGGGGGGGGGTGGCATCGGGCTGGAGATGCGTATTTCCCTTCTTCCACACTGGTTAGGCTCTGATAAAATCCACGTGGGTTAGGATCTGGTAAAATAGTTTCTCTTAAGACTGAGTGTTAGAACAGAATGTTCTAGGCATATTTCAAAATAATTACTTTTCCCCTCCTCTTGCCAAAAGCAAGAGAGGATTTTTCTCCAATCTTTACCCTGCGAACCTGGTGGGGTTCCTGGAAATACAACTCACAGAAGTATGGGCGCCTCCCTAAGGATGAGTCCCTAAGAGTTTTTACCTCTCAAAGTAGTCCATTCTTAGTCTCAGGCAATTTGTCAGTTACCCTTTATGTGTTCCTACCAGACTCCAACTGCAGCTTCTGATCCTGGTAAGCTCTGATTCTCTGTATTCTTTTGTCTCTCTAGTTTGAGGGTTAATTATTTGCCCTGTGACTTCAATCCTCTGATAGTTATAAGATGCATTGTTCATTTCCAGTCTCTTTAGTATTTTTATTCTAAGGATAGGAATGACAAATTCAAAGGTCTGTAAGTGTTGGACCTGAAACTGGAAGTGGATTGTGGGAATTTTTTTTAGCTATACTGCCGATCTTTTTTAATTTAAGTATATAAACAACTTACATTTAATTATTGATATGCTATAGCTTAGGTTGGCCATTTTATTATTTGTTTTCTGTTTTACATTCATCTTCTCTTTTCTTACTTCCTAGAGGGGTATTTGAACATTTTTAAGGGTTCTTTCCTGATAAATTTATTGTGTTTTTGAATACATTTCTTTGTATAGTTTTCTTAGCAGTTGCTCTAGGTATTATAATACACATATGTAACATCACAATGAGCTTGTTTCAATATTTTACCCCTTTGAGTTAAGTATAGAAACATGACTTCCATTTAAGTCCCTTTACCCTCACCACTTTAAAAATATATTAGTTTGAAGTATGTCCTGTACATATGCTAAGCATCACAGCAGCTGGTGTCATAATTTTTGCTTCATCCTTCAAATATGATTTAAGAAACTCATGAGAAGTAGGATAATCTGTTATTTAACCCCTATTTTTACAAATGCAATTTCTTTTCTGAAGTCCAAAGCCACCTTCTTTTATCATTGCCTTTCTGATTAGAGAAGTTACTTTAACCATTCCCTTAATGGGAGTTTTGTTAGCAAGTATTTATCTTACTTTTCCATTGTTCCAGAATGTTTTAATTGTCCCTTCATTTCTGAAGGATGTTTTTGTCAGATACAAGCCTTGCTCTTGACAATAATTTTTAATTCATTGCTTGAAAGTTGTGCCACTTACTCCTGATCTCCATAATTTCATATTAGAAATCTGCTGAAATACGAATCACTGTTCCCTTTTAATGAAACATTTGTCTCTTGCTGTTTTCAAGATTTTTTTTCTTTGTCTTTAGTATTCAGAAGATTAATTATGATGTGTCATGGCATGAACTTCTTTAGGTTTATTTTATTTGGAGTTTGCTCAGCTTCTTGAACCTGTAGGTTTATTTCTTTTGCCAAAGTTGGATCATTTTCAGCCATTATTCCTTGGAATAATATTTCAGTCCAACTCTTTTTTTTTAGTTTATTTATTTGAGAGAGAGAGAAAAAGCATGCACAAATGAGTTGGGGAGAGGCAGAGAAAGAGGGAGAGAGCAAGAATCCCAGGCAGGCTCTGTGCTATCAGTGTGGAGCCCAATGCAGGGCTCCATCCCACGACCCTGGAATCATGACCTGAGCCAAAATCAAGAGTCAGACACTTAACTGACTGACCCACCGAGGCATCCCAGATCCTCTCCTTTTGGAAGTCTGATGATACAAATTTTGTCTTTTGCTATTGTCCCACAGATTCCTGAGACTCTTCAACTTTTTTTCTATTTTCTCTCTGACATTCTGATTGGGTAAAGTCTACTGACTTGTAGCACACTTATTCTGTCTGTTTTCCTTACTACTGACCCACTGAGTTATACATTTTGATTACTGTATTTTTAGTTCTATCATTTCTATTCTTTTGTTACAGCATCTTTTTCTTTGGTGAGATTGTTTCAATTTTTTAAGAGAACTCGTAATTGCTTGTTAACACATTTTTGTGATGCCTGCTTTTTAAAATTTTATCAGATAATTTCACCATCTGATTCCTTTTGATGAGACTGATATATATCTGTTTATTGTTTTTTTTCTAGTTTATATTTGATTTTCCTGGTTCTTAAGGTGGTGAATGATTTTATTAGATCCTCAACATGTTGAAAATTGTATTATGAGACTATGACCCCTATTTAACCTTTATTTTATAAGGCAGTCCACCTATTGAGGTATAGCTCCCACACCTGGTGGAGTGTATGTTATGCTTTCTGCTGGGTCCTGCCAACTCCACCCTGACAAAAGTGGGTGCTGACTCACACTGCTTCATTGCAGATAAGTGGGGTGGAATGTCAGCACCTCCTTCAGTCCTGTTGACATATTTTCAGTGAAAGTAGGATACTGGCAAGTGGGTGAAGAGGCTCAACTTTCTACTGGGCCCCTTTGACATTGTTAGTGAGAGAAGAGTAGTGCTGTCTAACCTTGCTTAGCACTGAACCATTCAATCTCAGTGCTACTGGGTGAATTTGAAAGTTCAATTCTACACTGGCTTTACTGACATAAGAGGTAGGTGGAAAGTTCCGTGCCTACTAGCCCTGACTTGTACCACCATATTCAGTCTCATTGGTCCCAAACAGGGTAGAGGCTCAGCTTTCCACTGAGTTCTGTGATGTGGAGGAGGGGGTAAACCCTAGTAGTGACAAGCCCTACAGTCTACCACCTCATTAAGCCTCAGGGCTGCTAAGTATGACTAGAAGATCAGCTCACCTCTGAACCACAGTGAAACTACTCTGTTGGGGGAATGTGAGTATTGCATGCTCTACCAGGTAGTAGATGGAAGATTCTCTCCCTACTAACCCCCACCAATAAAACGCTGGTAGGGGAATTAGAGCACCACCTGCTTCCACCAGGCAGGGGATAAAAGATCGACTGCCTAAGTGGGCCAATCATTATTGTCTCTACAAGAAAACCAGGTAACTGCTGCCTGTTTCAAATCCCCACTCAGCTTGCTGACACCACCTAGTGGAGAAATCAGAGTGCCACTTGCACCAAGTGGAATACCACTGAAACCACGGGGGAACAAGTGCACTTTTTCTCTTACTGTTTGTCTGATATAGAGGGGGTATTGCCAAAAAGGTCTTCTTAGGCCATCCTTTTTCTGGCCCTTTGGCCAGAGCATAAGAAATGCCTTTTCTTAAAAGATTTTTTGTTTTGTTTTGTTTTGTTTGTTTGTTTGTCTTTGCCTGTTTGGGGAGGCAACAAGGAAACCAAGGGAACTCACCACTGTGTCTTTCCTTAAGTCACAATGTACCTAGGCTGTTACCCTTCTACTTTCTATCCTTCAGTGTCTCTGTGATTGTACTATGTCCAGCTTTTTTAGGTTTAAGAGGGAAGACCTGGAAAGAATGAAGCTACTTTTATCTTGCTGGAACAAGAAGTCTCCCAAAAAATTATTTTAAGAAGACAATGTTTTCTGTTTGTACCTTACTAGAATTTTTTTTAAATAGGGATTCAATATTTAATTATACCAAATTCTTTTCCTCTATATATTTGGAGGTTTATATGTGTTTTGACCTTTGATATACTAATTAGCGTTAGGATGGATATTTACAAAAACTGGGCATGATGACATGAATTTTTTTTCTTTTTTTTATAAATTTTTTAACGTTTTATTTATTTTTGAGAGACAGAGAGTGAGCAGGGGAAGGGCAGAGAGAGAGAGAGGCAGACGCAGAATCTGAAGCAGGCTCCAGGCTCTGAGCCATCAGCACAGAGCCCGACGCGGGGCTCAAACTCACAGACCATGAGATCATGACCTGAGCTGAAGTCTGCCGCTTAACGGACTGAGCCATCCAGGCGCCCCATGAATTTTTTTCTATGAAGGAGATAAGATGGTGTATTGACCACCAATTTCTAAAATCTAAAAATGAATTTTAAGATTCACTACTTTTGTAGAGAACCTGATATAAGTACTAAAGGCTTTAATATTTGATGTTTTTATGATAAACAACTGATGGATAGAAGGTGCTAAAGAATCTAGTGAAGCTAGAGTCTACCAGTGAAGCTGGAGGCCTCGCAAACAGAAGTATGTACAAGTTTACTGGGAGCCATTTTAATGCCTATATGTGCAATATATTAGTATGAGAGCACCTGCTCAGTCAAGTGTCTCCAAATATTTTGTTTCAGTTAACATCAGCATGCTGTTATTTCATATCTCATCTGACAACTGCTTAAAGCTTTCTTTATTTCACAATGTTTCAGAAATATATAAAAATTATGTTAGAGGCAATGCTCAACCTTTAATTGGTTCCTATCAAAAGTCCATCCTAATTTCCTATATGTGCAAAATTATAAAATAGAATTTCCTTATTGGATATAAGTTACATACCACAAACAGATCGATATTGATCAGCTAGATACATAGAATAAAATTAAAACACAAATATATAACTTTAAAATCATGTATTAAGTAACTAAAATTAAATGCAATGTATAAAACCTTGAAGAATAATATTTCCTCTCAGGGATATTTCAGAAACAAAAAGAAATGGAATATACCACCACATCCTAATATGGATAAACCACAAAAACATTACACTGAATAAAAGAGAATACAGAAAAAATGCATACTCTATAATTTCATGTATATGAAATTCTTGATGGACAAAACTAATTTATGATGATAGAAATCAATCATGGTTATTCTGAGGGACATTCACTGAGAGAGGCATAAGGCAACTTTTGATGGTTAGGAGAATGTTCTGGGTCTTAATGATAGTATAGGTTATATAAATTTATGCATTTCTCAAAACTGAACAGTACACACATAGTATTTAATGTATTTAATTGTACTTCAATAAAAAGAAAAGTCAAGATCTATATATAAGACTGAAAGATTTAGAAAGTGTACTGGCTTCATAAGTTTTCTCCTACTCCAGATAAAATAAAAGCCTTATAGATGTAGGGCAAAGCAGAAAGGAAAATGTGAAGAGCAAAAACAAGACAGCCAGGTGCAGCAGAGGACTGTGTCCTTGCCTCTAAGTGCTAAAAAGAGTCCTGCCTTAAGTATAAGTATTTGAGAGAATATAAAGAATCCTGGGTAGGGAAGCCTGGGTGGTTCAGTTGGTTAAGCGTCTGATTCTTGATTTCAGCTTAGGTTGTGATCTCACAGTTATGAAGCCCTGCTTCCAGCTCTGTGCTGACAGCACAGAGCCTGCTTGGGATTCTTTCTCTCTCTCTCTCTCTGCCTCTCCCCCACTCGCACATCCGCTTGCTCTCTCTCCTTGCTCTTTCATATATTGTTTTAGCTTCCTCCCAGCTTTGCATCTATCTTGGAGAGCATGATAAGGCGAATCTTGTGAATTTCCTTAAGAAAAATAATGAGGGATGCCTGGGTGGCTCAGTCGGTTGAGCGTCTGACTTCGGCTCAGGTCACGATCTCGTAGTTCACGAGTTCGAGCCCTGCATCAGGCTCTGTGCTGACAGCTTGGAGCTTGCTTTGGATTCTGTGTCCCCCTCTTTCTCTGCCCCTCCCCAGCTCATACTCTTGTCTCTTTCTGTCTCAAAAAATAAATTAAACATTAAAAAAAATAAAAAGTAAAAAGAAAAATAACAAGAGTGACCAATTTAACCTGCCCATGACCAAATAAAACTTTCTGAGACATAATTTTTCTGTCACTAGATAAAATTTTCTGGGCATTTCATTTAGAGGTTATATTTAGTTATATAAAAAGTAAAGCTTCTCTACAGAAAAGTTACAAAAGTAGTACAAACTCCCTCATATCTTTTATCCATCAACTTGCTTCCCCTATCATTAACATTTTATATAACCATAGTTTGATTATCACAAACAGAAAATCAACATTGGTACAGTATTATTAACTATAGACTTTATTCAAAATTCACCAAGTTTTCCACTAACGTCTTTTTCTGTTCCAGGATCCTATCCAGGATCCCACATTGCTATCACAACTGAGTTTGCAGCCTGAGAAATATATACCCATTAGATAACTACAGACATTCTTCATTTCTCTAACACCTTTAAGCTGAACTGAAAATTTTGGTCAACTATCATGAACATTTTCACTGATTATATGTGTACAATTACCTCAAGTCTTTATATGATAAATATCTTGGAAGGAACAGTTTGCAGGGTGATTTCTTCTGTTTCAATGAGCCCCTACATTTGCTTTGATTGTACAAACAACTTTCTAGGAGGCTTGTCTTCTACTTCAATGATTCTTATTTGTTCTGGAAAACTCATTTTTTTAAATTGTTTTAAACATTTATTTTTTTTATTTTTGAGAGACAGAGAGAGACCGAGCAAAGGTGGGGGAGAGGCAGAAAGAGAGAGGGAGGCAGAGAATCCTAAGTGAGCTCCAGGCTCTGAGCTGTCAGCACAGGGTCTGACACAGGGCCTGAACCCATGAACCATGAGATCATGACCTGAGCCGAAGTCAGACGCTTAACTGACTGAGCCACCGAGGTGCCCCATGTTCTGTAAAAATCTTTTATGTATCTTTAGGTAGTTACAAATTTTTCTTGAATGACGATGCTATGACAGCAAGCTTTTCTTCTGAAATAGTCAAACCTTTTGCTCATAATGCTGATGTGTCCGTACATTAACTCAGTTATCTTGAACAGCAAAATATTTTGGCTACAGTGTTGCTGCCTGGATTTGAGGCATGCAAATTCACTGCATTTAATCACAGATCTATGCAACCAAAAGTGTCTCTACCTGATAACAGCCCATCCCAATTCAAATTATCACTGATGATATTGGTCTTCCTCTGAAATTACTTGCTGGTAGAGCTTAGCTGCTATCTATATCTGAGGAAGTCATTAGATATTGGTGAATAGGGAAACATAGGCTTTGATTACTCATTTGGGAAAAGAAAGGTCATTAAAGCAGAACATCAAAGTCAAATTGTCGTAAATTTTTTGTTTGAGAATATTTTTCTTATCAGTTTATGGGAAAAGTTTAACATAAAAGTTCCACGTACCTTAAGTTTTTGATTTTCTCTACCAATCTTGATAGATTTCTTCAAAAGCCTTCGCTGTAGGATAGTATGCAAGGTGATGAAGGGTAGCAAAATATGCTACCTCAAAATATGCTTCTTGGTATATTATTTTAACCCAAAGGTGATTAAAGAGGAAAATGCGGGGAAAGGTTTTCTCTGAACTCTTAATATCTGCCTATAAAGATAAATCCTCCAAAAGGAACTCAATTGTCCAATCCCCTCCCCAGAAGTTTTATCAACCAGACAGGACTGACTCTTATCACAGAAGAAAAACTAGAAGTCAACACCACACCCACACAAACTTTGTCACAAATGATCATACCTCTCAACTATTCTCTTAAGGGCCTACCTTTACTAAAAATCGTTTAGTCTCCCCTAAGAGGCCTATAATCTGCATCCGCTTTCCCCATTAAGATAGTATTTAGTCCTGAAACCTAAAGCTACCTGTTTTATTAATTTGTCTTTGGTTATAGGGGTCTCAGCTAAAAACTCAGAAGGGTATAGGGAAAATTATTTTTCCACCCCTACAGTGATAATGGCTGCTATATTAAATCTGCAGAAACCAACTTGTAAGAAGCACAACTAAAGTGTTACCAGATGATTTAATTTTTTAGTTCAAAGTGAATGCAAAATGCAACTATATAAATGGCAGGTATCAGTTGGAGTCATCTTTGTCAAACGGATACAAGAAATCTTTGTATGAATATTTGCTTTAGTTTGCTTATTCTGTGATTTATCAAAACAGATAAATTAATGTTAAAACATTTTCCATTTTTATATGGCTGCTGAACCAAACTTTGGTAAGATTCCATTAGAGCCCAAGTATCTTTTTAATACTAAAAATCAGGTACATTGCATGTTAACAGAATACTTTTGATTACACTAAACAGTTTTTGAAAGAGACTTAATGCCTTGCTATTTTTCACATATTTGTTTTAATAAACAAAGAAAAATTGGGTAATCAATACAATATTAAAAAGCCATGATGAAAAAGAAACACACTGCATATCAGAAAACAATATCCCTTTTCCCAAAACGAGATCACAATGGTACCTCATATAATTTCTGAATAGTAGTTTTTAAACTAAATATTGAATTTGGTTAATTCCATCATCTTTGTAATATATCTTTCCCGACTGACTACAACATCATCTTCCTGTTCAGGAATATATTTTGTATGAGGTCAGTCTTTCTTTTTCCATGAGATTATGCATACCAGAAATTGTGCCATTAAGGAAGTGAAGTTCTACATTTTCTAAGCATGGCACAATATTTTTCTGAGAAAATTACATACAATAATTCTATGACTTCTGTCTCTTCATGCCATATGAGGATTCTGACAATGCTGTGTAGGAACTACAGGTACCTAGGTTGAAAGGGGGAAACTTGAACCACAGTTTACTTTCAACCAGGCTGCAGAAAGTGTATTTACATATATGGAGAACAAAGGCAAGGTATACCCTTTTAAGACAATTTTGTTTTATACTGGTGCACATTTGAATATGTCAACAGTGAATTGGTACTTAAGTAATTCAAACATTTTCCTTTCCACTCCCTTCCTTTCTCTTCAAATGTTTACTCATAATCCTGACAAAAGAAATAGTTTACAGGAGGTAATCTTTTATTTACCTTTCTATACCCAAACAGGAAAAAAAAATTCATAATAACTGAATAATTTATATGTCTCATTTTAAGCAAACATAAATTTACTTGATTATTTTGTGCTCTACATTAAACTTCTATAGAGTACTATCTTAAGCCAAACATGTAGATTTAAGATACCTTAAACTTCTACAGAGTAATATCTTAAACCAAACATGTAGATTTAACGTAAAATAACATAGGAACTTATATGGAAACATTAGTAAAATGCAGATAAACATATTCCTTTAAAAAACATAACCAGGGGCGCCTGGGTGGCTCAGTCGGTTAAGCGTCCGACTTCGGCTCAGGTCATGATCTCGCAGTTCGTGGGTTCGAGCCCCGCATCGGGCTCTGTGCTGACAGCTCAGAGCCTGGAGCCTGCTTCAGATTCTGTGTCTCCCTCTCTCTCTGCCCTTCCCCTGCTAACGCTCTGCTCTGTCTCTCTCTCTCAAAAATGAATAAACATTAAAAAAAATTTTTAAAAACATAACCAAAGAACTATAATGAATTAGTGTTAAGTCTTGTTATCTTTGGGATGCTGATGTAACTCAAAACATTTTGGGAACTTTTAAAACATTGCCTTCAGTAATTTTATGTGGCATGCTTTTAAAAATGTCCATTTTATAGCCATTCTTTATTTTTTTTTCCTTAACCAAAAATAGTATTATCTAAGTGCAGCATCGACTTTACTGGGCAGACATGGCTTCACATGAATTTTGACTATTAAAGTTATCCTTAAAGAAAAAAAAAAAAGGTTGCCAAGACTGTGCTATGAATTCTAAACAACCTGAAAAATACTAGCTTATATTTGTATAGTTTATAGTGATTTTGAATATATTTTCTCATTTGAGCCTTATGACAATTCTGAGAGATGGGAATCCCCATTTTGCAGATTAAAATACTGAAGTGTAGAGGAGTTATAAGATTTGCCCAATGTTGCAGACCATTGAACTTGAAGTTTAGACAGGAGGTCCAACTCTTCTCATTCCTAATTTAGCTCTCTTTCTAAGTATATCATATTGTTTTGCAATTCTACATATCCTGGAAAGCCTATGATTTTTCTCATAATTTTATATGAAATTTATTCTAATATAAGTTATAATAACATAATTATGCAGCTGCTCTATGAGATAATTTTGATGAGAACATATACTTCAATAAAAATTAACATTTGCTACTGAAAACATCCTTAACTTTGCCTTTGAATTCACACATTCAGATTAATACCTAAGCAGATGTAAACCCTCAAATCATCATTTTCAAATTTCTGGATGTCTGGTACTGTAAGAGTCACTGTATTAGAACAACCAATCCTCGATACCAATTTAAAATCTGGACACATTCAAAGAAAAGTAAATTATAGTTCACTCTTTCTCTTAATGGCCATAATCTACCATGAAATAAACCAAAAAATAAGATTGCTTTTGTAGAATATGCAAGTAGCCGCATACCAATGGAAAAAGGCTTCATAATTATGCCATCATATAGGACTTTGACTAAAAGTTATTTGCTTGGGAAACAAGAAAGTGCTGTCAGAATCTCATTATTAATTGATTCCAGTTTCTTCTATCACATTCTAAATCCCATGAAAATTGAGTGAACTTATAATTATATGACATGGGAAAAAGTTTACCTCCTATAACTAAAAAGATGCACTGCTTCAGTCAAGCTTAGAAATAATATATTGTTCTAAAAATAAGGTTTCTGACTTAGAAAGACATATGGTGAATCTTCATGAAGTCAGGGAGAGAGGAGGAGTTGTCATAAATGTGTTCCATTAGAATTGCCAGGGGGACAGACTGTACTTTCCTACTCACAAATTGTCCTTTTTTAATGTGGTTGTCCCTATATTTTCTTATTACATGCACAATTCCTTTACTTTTCCCTGTGAATATGTGAAAAGCTTTCTATTCTGAATTCCCAGAATTTATTTTCTATTTACTTATTAAAACTTAAAAGGTTGTATACTCATTGCTTATAAAAATGGAATTTTAAAAAACATGCTGGAAAGGAGATAACAATTCAATCCCTGGGGGTGGAGAGTGACTGATTTTAAAAGGCTCCAAAGAGGAAGTTACATTTCAATAAGGTCTCCATGGGTAAGAAGTGTATTTGAAGAAAAGGTAAGAGAAGCAAGACTATTTTTTGATGTGGCTAAAACAAAGTGTTCTAGGAAATGACCAGAAAAACTAAATTGGCTGTAAACTACTTTGACCACCATGCATGGAATTTCAGTCTTTATGCGCTAGTCAGTCACAGTAGACACTTCTGGTTTTATTCAAAATATTTTTTAAATGCTTGCTACAGTAATACATGCACAAGATTTAATTATCAAGTAGTACAGAAGGATTTAAATGAGAAAACAATAGTCCTTTGCCCTACTCTCCTGTACTCCCATTTTAACTCATTTAAACTGATTGTTACTATTAATAGATTTGCTAATTTAGGACATTATCTTCAGACTTTCTGCCAGGGCAGAGCAGGAATTAACTAATTTATACCATACCTATACAGCTCATGCATTCCCCCCAATATGATTATTTTCAGCTCCTCTATTGCTTACTATTGTAACTTTAAACAGTATATTTACATGTTTATTTTCTTTTCCATCAACTATATAAAATATCCCATCACTCTTTCCCATGTAAGATGAATATGCCAGCACTTCTACTTTTCTCCTTTAATTTTCTTCTCTCCTTAAAGTCTACTTTATCTGACATTAATATAGCCACTCCTGCTTTTTTTAATTAACATTTGTTGAATACATCTTTTTCCATCCTTTTACTTTTCAACCTGCCTGTATTGTTATATTTGGAGTTTCTGGTAGACAGCATATAGTTGGGTTATGTTTTTTAAATCACTCCACATATCTTTTAATTGATATACTTAGACCATTTATATTTAAGGTAATTATTATGTTGGAACTTAAGTTTGTTATTTTATTTTTTGTTTTCTCTGATTTTCATTTGTTTTCTTTTTCCTCTGGGTTACTTGAATATTTTTTAGAAATTCATTTTATCAGTAGTGTTTTTAAGTGTATATCTTGTACAACTTTTTAGTGGTTGCTCTACATATTATATATACATAACCTATTACAGCATACTATATTATCATTTTACCACTTAAACTGAAGCTTAAAAACCTTACCTCTCTTTGTATGACTTCATTCTCTTCCATTTATACTATAATAATCATATATATATATATATATATATATATATCCTCTACATACATTGAGAACTATATTAGACAGTGCTGTAATTTTTGCTTTAACCATCAGCCATTATTTAGAAAACAGGAGGAGAAGGAAAGTTAATATTATATTGTATTTACCCAAATTTTTGCTTACCATGTTCTTTCTTCCTTCTGGATGTTCCTTCTTCTATCATTTCCTCTCTGTTCTCTGTTTAGAGAACTTCCTTTAGTCATTCTTTTAGGGTAGACCTGCTAGCAAAATTTCTTCATAGTCTTTCATTTGAAGATGTGTTGATTTATCCTTCTTCTTAGAGGATATTTTTGCTGGATATAGAATTCTGAATTCTGGGTTGATGGCTCTTTCAGGACATGAAAAATGTACCATTTCTTTCTGGACTCTACAGTTTCCCCCCCCTTTTTTTTGCCTTTTCTAAATAGTTTTTTATTGTAATAAAATAGACATAACAAAATTTACCATTTAACCATTTTTAAGTGTAAAATTCAGGGGCATTAAATACATTCACAGTGTTGTACAACTATCACCATTATCCCTTTGTAAAACTTATCCATTAGAAAATCAACGCCCCATACTCCCCTTCCCCAGCACTGACTAACCACCATTCTACTTTCTGTCTCTATAAATTTACCTATTCTAGGTACTTCATACAGATGGAATCATAAAGGTAGTCCTTTTTGTGTCTGGCTTATTTCACTTAGCATAGTGTTTTCAAGGTTCATCCAAGTTACAGCTTGTGTCAGAACTCCAATCCCTTTTGTAAATATTTTCTTTACAAATGAAAAAATTAATTTTTTAAATGTTTATTTATATTTGAGAGAGAAAGAGAGAGAGAGAGAGAGAGAGAGAGAGAGAGAGAGAGAGAGACAGTACAAGCAGCAGAGAGTCAGAGAGAGAGGGAGACAAAATCGGAGGCTCCAGGCTCTGGGCTGTCAGCACAGAGCCCGACGTGGGGCTCAAACTTAAAAACTGTGAGATCATGACCTGAGCTGAAGTCAGACACTTAACCAACTGAGTCACCCAGGCGCTCCTAAAATATTTTTTAAATTTTTATTTTTTAGAAAGGGAGGGAGAGAGAGAGAGAGGAGGGGAGAGGGGGAAAGGGAGAGAGGCAGAATCTGAAGCAGGCTCCATGCTCAGCACAGAGCTCGATGCAGGGCTCAATCCTACGACCTCAGGATCAATCCCACAACCTGGGGATCAAGACCTGAGCTGAAATCAAGAGTCAGACACTTAAACAATTAAGTCACCCAGGCATGCCAGAACTCCAATCCTTTTCAAGGCTGAATAACATTCCATTGTATATACATGCATATGTATGCCATATTGTGTTTATATATTCATCTGTTGATGAACATTTGGGTAGTTTCTACATTTTAACTATTGTGACTAATTTTGCTATGAACATTAGTATACAAGTATCTGATTGAGTCTCTGCTTTCAATTCGTTTGGGTATGTACCTAGAAGCGGAATTGCTAAATCATATGATAATTCTATTTATAGTAGTTTGAGGAAATGTCAAACCATTTTCCACAGTGGCTGCACCATTTTGTATTCCCATCAACAACGCACACGAGTTTTAATTTCTCTACATCTTCACCAATTCATTTTTTTTTCATAAGAGCTCACCTAATGAGTGTAAAGTGGTATCTCATTGTGGTTTTCATGTATATTTCCTTAATAATTAATGATGCTGAGCATTTGCTCATTTTTTTAGATGGGTTATTTTTTTGTTTGTTTTCAACTTGTTAGAGTTCTTTTTTATATTCTGGATATTTCATTTTTTTATTTTTAAAGATTTTATTTTTAAGATTTTATAATTCAAGATTTTATTTTTTAATCTCCAAACCCAACATGGGGATTGAACTCCCAGCTCCGAGATCAAGAGCTGCATATTGTACCAACTGAGCCAGGTAGGTGCCCCTGGATATTAATTTCTGATCAGATATATAATTTGTAAACATTTTTTCCCGTTCTGTGGGTTGTCTTCTCACTTTTTTAATAATGTCCTTTAATGCACAAAAGTTGTTAATTTAACTATTTTTTTTTCTTTCATTGCCTATGCTTTTTTTGTCAGATGTAAAAAATCACTGCCAAATACAATGTCATGGACAGTGTTTTCTTCTAAGATTCTTACAGTTTTAGCTTTTACATTTATGTCTTTGATCTATGTATTTTGTGTTAGTTTTTATATATGGTATAAGGATCCATATTCATTTTCTTGCATGTGAATTTCTGGGGTTTTTGTTATTGTTGCTGCTGTTTTTTTTATGTTTCTGTGGGGGAACAAAAATTTGGAGCTTCCAGGTAGCCATTTGGCTGACATCCTTCTGGACCCTATGGTTTCTGATAAGAAATCAGCTATTAAATTATTTTTCCCCTCTGGGTAAGGTACTGCTTCTGTCTGGCTGATTTTTTTCTTTGCTTTTAGTTTTCAGGAATTTGACCATGGCATGTCTTGGTGTGGATTTGTTTGGTTATCCTGTTGGAGTTCATTCAGCCTCGTGAATTTATAGGTTTATGTCTTTTGTTATATTTGGAAAGTTTTTAGCCATTATTTCTTTGAGTCCTTTTTCAACCCTGCCTTCTTTCCCCTCTCCTACAGGACTTTGATGACATGAATTTTGGATGTATTATTTTTGTACCACAGGTCCCTGGGGCTCTATTATTTTTTTTTAAATCTATTTCCTCTTGGTTGTTCAGACTTGGTAATTTTTTTTAATGTTTATTTTTGAGAGAGAAAGTACATATGCACATGCACAAGCAGGGGAAGTTCGGGGTGGGGTGGGGAGGGGACAGAGGATCCCAGGTGGGTTCTGTGCTGACAGCCCAGAATCTGACGTAGGACTTGAACTCTTGAACTTGAGATTATGACTTGAGTTGAAGTAGGACGCTTAATGAACTGAGCCACCCAGGCGCTCCCAGATTTGGTAATTTCTATTATTTCAGTTATTATATTTTTGAATTCTTAAATTTCATTTGTTTCCTCTTTATGCCTTCTATTTATTTATGACATTTTCTTATATTTTCTCATATGTGTCAAGTGTGTTGTATTCATTCATTGAAGTATTTTTAGGATGCCTGCTTTAAAATCTTCATCAGATAATTCTAATACTTCTGTCATCTCGCTATTGGTTCTATTGTCTTTTTACATTCAGTTTGTTATCGTCCTGGTTCTTCTTAGTATGAAAAGTGAATTTCACTTGAAATCTGAACATTTTGTGTATTATGTTATGAGTCTCTGGATCTTATATAAACCTTCTCTTTTAGTTGTGACACTGCTCCAACAGAGGAAGCTGAGGTGCTGGCTTCTTTCTGCCAGGACCAGTAAAAGTCCAGGTTCCCTATCCAATCTTCATTGACACCTTAGAGTAGGGTTTCTCATTACTGCTGGGCCGTCGTTGAAGTGCTAACTTTTCTACAGGCTTCTACTAATACCTTCCAGGCTGAGAAGGCTAGGAGCTATTTTACTATTTAAGTTCACCATTTGGTCTCTGTTGATATCATGAATTGGGAGGTATTCTCATTACTACTCGGCAGTGATCAAAGTCTCAACTGTCCACAAGGACTTCTCTGACACCACTCCAGCAGGAAAGGGAAAACTCTGTTACTGCTGGTTGGAGGTAGCGATTCAGGCGCCATCAACAATGGTAAAAGGGGGAATGATGATTACTGCCTGGCAAGGATGAGTGTCCCAGTTCCCACCTGGCCTTCTCTGACACCACCATTGGCAGGGTTATTGGAGTGCTGTGCTACATCCTAGCAAAGTAGAAATGTAGGCTCCCTACTTTGCCTTCACTGGCATAGGTGGGGTAGAGTCACAGTTTTTTTCTGTGGTATTTGGCTGGAACAGAGTGGTTATTATCTCAATGTTTTCTACCTTGCTAGGCTGCCCCTTTTCTGATCACTTAGCTAGAGAGCAGGCTCGTCTTGAGATTTTTTGTTTGCTTGTTTGCACCTTCCATGTTTCCAGGGTGCTGCGTTATTCAGCTCTGTGATATATGAGCAAAAATCTAAAAACCCAGAGAAATCACCAGCACATCATTCCTTGGGTCTGAGTTCCCTTGCTGGTTTGCTTTCTTCTCTCTTTTTTTTAAAGTCTTATGTTTGTTTTATATATAATGTTCAGGGTTTTTAGTTGTATTTAGTGGGAAACAGGTAAAGTTACCGCTACTTGATCCTTCTGGAAAAATAGGTCCCCCTCCTCCTTAATTTACAAATATAAATCAGATCATGTTTCTGACCTGCTTACTAGTCTTAAAGTCTT
The DNA here is from genome assembly GCA_030068075.1 of Paguma larvata. Lineage (NCBI taxonomy): Eukaryota > Metazoa > Chordata > Mammalia > Carnivora > Viverridae > Paguma > Paguma larvata. Next base: position 15,763,737 of record CM057830.1, read on the forward strand.
TTTGGTACACTTCAAGCTAGTTACCACACACTCACAGGATCCTGTTTTCTCCAACCCCATCCTATTTCTCTAGCCTCTTTTATGCCTTTGTCCATTCACTATGTTTCAGCCACATCAAAATCTTTTCTGTTCCTCAATCACCTCAAATTCTTTATTGCCACCAGGACTTCACACATGATTTTACTTCTCCCTTGAATGAGCTATTTCTGATCTTTGCCTGCTTGTATTTTTATATCTCAAGACTGTGCCTAAGAGTCACCTAGTCAGAAAAGTCTTCTCTGATCACCTTACGGAGTTTCCTCTCTCCCTCACCCCAATAATTCTCTATCGCTACACCTTGTACATTTCATATTAGTACTTTTCATGATTTGCATTTTGTTTGTTTACTTGTATATTGTATATTTCTCACTATGTTACAACTATGTTGTAACTCTTTAGAGTCATGAGCCATATCCATTATATTCACTAGTTTATCCACAGTACCTAGCCTATTATACAATGTACAGATTACACTGTCATCTAATACTTATGTATGTCTCTGTCATTTTGCTTGCTACATTATATCAAAAATATATACTGGTATGCTTTGGTTTATAGGATTTGAGGACAGCAACCATAGTTTACTCATTTTTGTAATAGTGTTTAGCACAAATATATACAGAATAGATGTTCTTGATGAAAAATCAATAAATGGTAGCTTGCATTGTCCTACAAAGTATTTGAAACAGTGAGGAGAAACTAAAGAAATCAAAGTATTTTTATTAATTAGATCACCAAAATCACTAAATTTCCTTTCAAAATCCAGAAAATGTCAAAAGTAGTGACAAACTTACATGTCTCTCTCTCTTTCAGGATACAGTTTCTGGTCAGTGAAAATAAGTCATTTGTTCCACTTGGTATGAGCATCCATAATATGCCAATTTTCCTAGAAGTAAATAAGATCCATTTCAGGAAAAGAAAGACAAAAATCTATGGGGAAAGAAAGCAATTTTCCTTTCCCCTCCCCATCTTTATGCCTCTGTAGTCTGTCAATTATTAGCCAAGGATTAAACAATTTGTCTCCTACCTTAAGTACCTTTTACGTTTAAAAAATATGATCTATAGGGATGTACCAGTTAACTTATAAACGGGAACTCTGAACTTATCCAGCACCAATTTTGCCAGTTCACATTTTCCACTAGCAAATAAGACACATAAATGTTCAGAGGAAAATGGACTTAACATCTTGAATATGAAGGAATTCCCTAAAATCTAGGTGTTTTATAAAAAATAATGTCAAAGCTCAGAGGAAGGTGTTTAGATCAGGGCTTTGTTTTTATCCTGCAACAGTAATACAGTGTTTTTTAAATTAATTACGAGGTTAACTCAGGGAGTACAAATAATTAGGGAAAATGCGGTCTTTTCCAATTTGAAATCAAGTTGCTGCTGCTCCTGCTGCTGCTGCTGCTGCTGCTTCCTTACTAGGCCAGGGCTGGACTGCCCTACTTTATTCAGGCAGAGGTTCAGCAGGGCTCACTCTTTTGGGGAGTATTTATGGACTTCCTAGATCAGATCTGTGCCAAATGGTTAAGCAGTACCTGAGCAGCAGAATGGTGGCAGCTGCTAGGTTGGCTTATCACACTTCCATAGATTCACCAGGTAAGGTTGTTTTGAACTTTCACATGGATTTAGAAAATGTATTATTTACACAGACAGCAATGCAAGATCAGCACGTCTCAACTCCACATGTCCCTAGTCTTCGGATGATATCAAACCAGAGAGGCCAGAGGATACAAGTGATGCATTGCTCTGTCACCAAGGAGCCAACTCTAACCTACAGCTGAACTCTTCAGTATGAAGCTATACCTGAAGCTGATGACTTACTGGAACCAGGGTGGCAAATGAGAAATGGACTTGGGATAGCTCTTCTTAAGTCTCTGTTGCCACGTTCCAGGGACGATCACAGCGCATTTTGCCAAGACATGTGTCTTACTGAGGTTGAGTCTTGCCTACATCGCCTATGTAGAGATGTGCAAGATCACCAGAATGCTATGGCAAACCTGTTCTACAGTCTGATGGGGAGAGGAATTTAAAGCTAACCTAGTTTAAAAGGTGCTATCATTCTATAAGTGGCAAAAATACAATCAGATAATAGTAGGTATCATCATTAGTGTCTGGGATCTCATCAGAAAAGAGTAATGCAAGTGGTGGTGGTAAATTGAAGAACCATTAGCATTCATTGTGGAGCCATCTGAATAAGATACACACATAGGCAACTATGAGGAAGAAGAAAAATTGACTCAAGAAAAAGTTAATGCCCTATATACCAAGCCTCGCCATTCTGACATCTAGTTCTTCCGCAGATTTTAATAAGGCAATGAAGAATATCCAAACTCTCAAAACCACCAGATTCTTCTCAGTTCTTACTGCAACAACATCGCTTTTGCACTTCCCATGACTTTCCATCCTTTCTACCTGAAATTATTTTCTCACTGGGCTATCATGACACTGCATTCTCTTGGTTCTTCTCATAATTTACTTATTTTCTTTTTCTTCTCTGGGATTCCTCCATGGATATCACACACTCTTCCTGTTTCATTCATATTCTTGTTTTAGTAGTGACTCTCAAATCTTTATATTCAGCCCAAACTGAGTTTCACATTCGTATAGGTGAATGCAGAAAATGCCCACTGGAAATCCCTTCTTGGCTGTCCACAGGAATCTCATGTTTAGAATGTCCAGTACAGATCTAATATCTCAGATTACTTCTAGCCTCCCAAATCTGCTGCTTCTATTTTAAGTGGAGAAGGAATAATTTATTCAGTCACCCAGGCTAGAATCCTGGGAATCATTCTTGATACTGCTCTTTTCCTAACTTCTCATTTCCTTTTTTTTTAAATTTTTTTTAAACATTTATTTATTTTTGAGACATTGAGACAGAGCGTGAACAGGAGAAGGGCAGAGAGAGAGGGAGACACAGAATCAGAAGCAGGCTCCAGGCTCTGAGCCGGCAGCACAGAGCCCGACGCGGGGCTCGAACTCACAGACCGCAAGATCATGACCTGAGCCGAAGTTGGCCGCTTAACCAACTGAGCCACCCAGGCGCCCCACTAACTTCTCATTTCTAATCAGTCACCAACTTCTGAATATTTATTAAATCCATCCCTTTCTCTCCGTCCCCAACTCTACTATTCTATTTCTGACCCAAGACATCTATTCACTGGTCTATTTCCACAACCTCCACATTGACCCACCCCAGTACTGTCTCTTTCAAATGTATGTTCTCCATAGCTGCCAGTCAATATAAAACATAAGTATATAAATATGAGCACTTCATTGCTTAAAATTCTTAAATGGGTCTATCTTTTTAGGTTATATTTTAGTTTGACTTTATTCCCATGATCTGGCTGGTGTCCACCCCTCCCAGGCTATCTACTGTCACTGCTTTGCTTTTCAAAATTAGCCTTCCAGGTATCTCTATATAGTGCTCTGTAACTTTGCTCATACTGTCCTGCCTATAAGGTCTTTTCTGCATCATTGTTTGGCTGTCATCCTTTAAAACCTTCAATAGTTATTAACTCCTCTATAAAGTCTTCCCCCCAGGAGTTAGGTACTCCTCCGCACACAGTACTGGGCACATCCATCATTGCACTTATCACATGATCCTGTTAAATTAACTGTGAATGTTTCTGTCCCCCTACCAGTCTATGAGCATATTGGGTTACCTTTGCATCCACAAAATCAAACTAATTTTTCTGATCAAAAGACTTGGGCCAGCACATTGGTAGTGTTTAAAAATTGTTTGTTGAATACTTTTATATGCTCTTAATTAATGACTGCAAAGTACACCAGAAAATTCCCTGATGGGCTAGGGCTTCATGTGTTTAAAAAAAAATGGCACAAAAACAGATACATAGACCGATGGAACAGAATAGAAAACTCAGAAATAGACCCGCAAGCATATGGCCAACTAATCTTTGACAAAGCAGGAAAGAATATCCAATGGCAAAAAGACAGCCTCTTTAATAAATGGTGCTGGGAGAACTGGACAGCAACATGCTGAAGAATGAAACTAGACCACTGCCTTACACCACTCACAAAATTAAACTCTAAATGGATGAAGGACCTGAATGTGAGACAGGAAACCATCAAAATCCTAGAGGAGAAAGCAGGAAAAAACCTCTTTGACCTGAGCCACACCAATTTCTTACTCGACACATCTCCAAAGGCAAGGGAATTAAAAGCAAAAATGAACTATTGGGACCTCATCAAGATAAAAAGCTTCTGCATGGCAAAGGAAACAACCAACAAAAACGAATAGGCAACCAACAGAATGGGAAAAGATCATCGCAAATGACATATCGGATAAAGGACTAGTATCTAAAATCTATAAAGAACTTACCAAATTCCACACCCGAAAAACGAATAATCCAGTGAAGAAATGGGCGCAAGATATGAATAGACACTTCTCCAAAGAAGATATCCAAATGGCATACAGACACAAGAAACAATGCTCAAAGTCACTCATAATCAGGGAAATACAAATCAAAACCACACTGAGATACCACCTCACACCAGTCAGAGTGGCTAAAATGAACAAATCAGGAAACTATAGATGCTGGCGAGGATGTGGAGAAATGGGCACCCTCTTGCACTGTTGGTAGGAATGCAAACTAGTGCAGCCGCCCTGGAGAACTGTGTGGAGGTTCCTCAAAAAAATGAAAATAGAACTACCCTATGACCCAGCAATAGCACTGCTAGGAATCTACCCAAGAGACACAGGAGTGCTGATGCATAGGGGCACGTGTACCCCGATGTTTATAGCAGCACTTGACAATAGCCAAATCATGAAAAGAGACTAAGTGTCCATCAGCCGATGAATGGATAAAGAAGATGTGGTATATATATATATATATATATATATATATATATATATACACACAACGGAATACTACGTGGCAATAAGAAAGAATGAATCTGGCCATGTGAGAAAGACATACCATATGTTTCCATGCAAAGGTGGACTTTGCGAGACTTAACAGAAAACTAGGGGGGAGGGGAAGAGGGGAAAGAAAAAAGCCACAGAGTGGGAGGGAAACAAAACATAAGAGACTCTTAAATACTAAGAACAAACCGAGAGTTGAGGCAGTATGGGAGGGGGGGAGAGTGGTTCACAGGCAATGAATAGGACATGGGTTGGGATGAGCACTGGGTGTTGTATAGAAATCAATTTGACAATAAAAAAAAATTAAAAACAAAACAAAACAAAAAGACAAAACAACAACGACAACAACAAAAACCTAGGTTTCCTAATCTAGGTGGGCTCTGGGATTTTTATTAGACTATGATTAGTACAGCAGGGAATACCTGGAAGGAGTCTTAAAAAAACCCTATTGGGATAACCTGAACTCAAGCCATTTTCTCCTTATCCAGAGATGATTGCTGTGAACCTTGGTCTGCAAAGGACACAGCTTCAATTAATAGTTTACCCTAGTGGCAGAACAGCAAAGAAAAAATTCTACTAATTTAATTATAGTATCTGGGTGCTTCTCCCTGATAGTCTAAAGGGAAGTTTGTCCCAGAGCAGCAAGTTTATGGCCCCATTTACATTTCAAGGTCTCTTCCTACTTCATTCTCTGACTATTGGAGGCATGGGCAGATTGTTATCTCGTGGTCAGTGATATCAAAGGCTAGTTATTAGTTATTCACAGTTGTTAATTAAATTGCACTGCAAGAAAATGAAAACATTGTTTGAGAAATTGTGCTAAGCCTTCTCTAAAGCAAGTTTCATAAACTGTTCTTGAGAATAACTTGTATTTTATTTTATCACTACCAGTCTTACCAGAAGTACTTAGCTAATTTTTCTGATCAAGGTATCGAACTTGTGCCAGCATAGAACACCTGCTTTTGAAATTATAGTAAAGGTCTGGGCAAAACTATGTGGAAAAAAAGGGATCCTATCCCTTCCTGTATTTTAGGACATGGACTGCCCTCATAGATGTTCTGTGTTATCACTTCTCACTCATCATTCAAAACTGAAAGATATAAGAGAAAAAAATTATGATAAAATATTACTCATTAAAAAAGAAATTTAAAAATTAAACAGACGGCTATAGCAAAAACACAGTCTAAGCACACTGGAAAAATAATCAGAAAGGACTCTACAACACATTTTGTCTAAATGTTAAATAACTAAAAACATTAAAATATGTCCCACATATCAAGTCTGAGGTCTAATGCAGAGATAGCTTCATAGTAAAATAAATAGGAAATGATGATTAAGGCCCCATAAGATAACCTAGGTTGGAATGTATGGAGGTTAGAGATATTCAGCTTGCAGTTTCAGAAGAAACATTTACATTATTTACTTTTGTCTACAGTCCCAAAGAGACAATGTCTTGAAGGTCTGTCCAGTGGAAGACTTCTTCCCTATTGACCCAAACCCTAAGAGTCACATCCCATTAAGCACCTAGATTCCAGTCTGAGGACCTTTGTAAATTCCATATCTGAAGTACTTAGATTTATTATATATACTATAAAATCTTAACTGAAAATATTTTGGTCAAGAGATTTTAATTCTTTGTTGAAATTTAGAAGGAGAAGAATAAAAAGGCAAAACTAGAACAACTGATTAAAAGATTATTTAAAATGATTTGTTTTGATATGGTTGCAAACATCCCATAAGTTTTATGTCTCCAATTAATTTAATTAACTTAGTATTTACCCTCCGTCTGCTTCTAAAAAGAATCCAAGTTTGTTTCCAAAGAATCAGTTTGACTTTTATATCTACACTGTTGAAGTGTGTGTGATATCATATCATTTAGTACATTATGTTGTGATGTGTATTTTTTGACAATATAGTTTTTCCCTTAATCTTTGGGATTGTATTGTGTCTTAAGAGAAGGCACAGTTAGGCTACGGAAGTTTGTACGTAATCACATTGTATTATACTTACAAACATGGGGCCACGCATTAACATTTTAAATAACAGGCAAAAGAATATAAAACCTGGTTTATTTGAAAAGTTGTAGAAAGAGAAGTGCAGGAAAGATTTAGCTGAGTCATTTGGAGTTAAGAATAAAAGGGTGAAGACAAGGATGATTTAATCCTTTTTCTTCTCTCCAAATTAAGGATATTTGAGTGAAAAGCCAGTTAGGCTCTGAACTAATTCAATGAAATAATTAATGCCTATTATATTGTCAAAATCAAAGGCATTTTTTTAATTTTTTGTATGTTTTGTAGGAGAAGTCTCAAGGAGGAGAACTTAGAACAAATACCTAAGGCTTTGGTGAACTCTTTTAGATAGTATAACTCCATACCAACATTTTGGTTCATTCTTAGTTCCTAGAATTATTTTAGTTATTTCGGGTAATTAGACTAAACAAATTCCTTCCTGTAATATAAACAGGAAAGTACGTACAACTTAATTCTGATGTCAGGTCTTCCTTAAAATCCTCTCTCCTTAGAATCTTCTTTGGCACCAATCTTTTCATGCAATACATATCTTTTTTATTTTACTGCATCCTGGTCTTCGGCATTTGTTTTGATATTTCATTCATTATGCAAACAATAGCTCACTCTAAACTTACTTGCAATATACAGGCTGGTTGCTTGTTAAGCAAGCCCAGTCAGAACATGCAGTTTGAAGTTTCAGTCAAATTTGGTCACTTCCTACATTCTCACAGTTGCTGGTCAGGAACACTTACGGTGACTGACAAACTCCTTTGTAGTTAACTTTCTGATGAGATATATTCAGTTAACATTCAATAGACCTTCCCCTTCCAAAGTACTGTTCCATTTTATGATACTGATACAAATCTTCTTACTAGTTTTAAAAACTCATATTCTGGGGCGCCTGGGTGACTCAGTTAAGTGTCCAACTTCAGGTCAGGTCATGATCTCACAATCTGCTGTCAGTACAGAGCCCGCTTTGGATCCTTGTCTCCCTCTTTCTCTGCCCCTCCCCCGCTTCTCCCTCCTTCTCTCTCTCTCTCTCTCTCTCTCTGTCTGTCAAAAATAAATAAACATTTTAAAAAATTTTAAGAGCTCATATTCTGGAATCACCTTAACTTGATATTACAATCATGTATCACGACCTCAAACAAATTACTTACCCTCTTTAAGCCTTATTCATTAATTTTTTCAAAATTTATTGAACAATGTATAATAAAAGGCTCTGAGAACAGGATGTGAATGTGATAGCCAAGATTTTCTCATCTGTAAAATGTGACTAATGACAGAGCTGTTTTGAGGATAAAATGTATGTAACATACTTAGCGCACTGCTCAATAAATGTTCATTGTTATTATTAGCAGTATTACTTTGGTGAAATTACTTTTAACATCTCCCTATGACTGTAACCTCTGATTCACAATGGATTTGCACACATTCCACTTCTGACATAAAGCTACTCCATAAATTACTGATGCTAAAAATGATCTTTTCTGGAGAACACTGAGGCAATGTTCTGAGACTCAATTGGAACATAAGTACTCCAAAATTATCTTTACACCTGATTAGCTAAGAAAAAATTGTAAATCACAACTATTGTCTGGATTGTGAATGGAAGGTGCTATATCTGTATCCTCTAAATCTAGACTTGTCTAGATAATCTTCTAAATTTCTTCCCATATACTTTTAAGTTTGGATTATTAGAAAAATAAACAAGTGTACAGACAGGCCATCTTAAGTTTTACTTGGTTTACATCATCAGCCTGAAAACATCAAAGTATTTTAACTACCGTGGTTTCAGTTCCTTTTGTGTATGTGTGTGCGTGGGGATGTCAACTCAAGTCAGTTGAGAAAAGTGGCAGTTCTGCAGCTCAAGCGTTAGAACTAGAGAAAATGGGTTACTGCAGGAAATGGCAAAAAATAGTCATAAAAATAAAATGAATTTCTCTTTTACTCAACGGGGCATTCTTAAGAATGACAAAGGGAAAACATCTATAATGGTGGTAGGGAGTTTGCATCTATACTTTCTAGGATTATTTGTCATTTTAAAGTGTAGTCTCATTTAGACAAACTGTGTTTTACTAAGGGTTCATAGTAGCCTCCAAACATTTCCGAAGAATATGAGTTTTGAAGGGTCATGTTTACAATTTGTCACTCATTTAAACACCAGTGTTACCCTTTGGTTCTTACATAAGATTATCTGAAAACAAAAGGATATCCTCTAAAATAGGTACTGAGCGCTCTCGGCTCTCAAGGAGTTGGCCGAAAACCCGACACAGCGCCCTTCAAAAGGCACGTGGGGCCGAACCTGTCTCGTTATCACCACGACCAGCAGTTGCAGGTTTCAGGCTCCACGCTTGACTTCCCAGGTCCGCGGCACCACCAGTGGTGGTCCGACAGCACTGGCCCTCCTGCCTCGTCATTGCTGCGTTTCTGGCTGGCGGAGCCGGTCCCCGTCCGCGGCATTCCATGCCTCGGTCTCCGCAAGCGTGCGCGAGGCTCGGGAATCACCTCGGAAGCCCACTCAGCAGTGGGGAGGGCGAGAGCGAGGAAAGCCCGGGCTGTCGTTGTAACCCCCACGCTCGGCGGTGTCCCCCTCCCCTCAGCAGCGCGGCCACAGGTACCTCCTCAGCCGCCTCAGCATTCAGCGCTCAACTGGTGGGCGGCCCGTCCCGAAGCCGCCACGTCCGCTCAGAATCCCCTCCGAGCCGCCAGCACCTGACTGACTGACTGACCCTGGGCTGGGACTCGCGCGGACAACGCTGCGCACGCGCTTCTAGCGCGCCTCTGTCCCGGGGCGGCTCGTGGGGCGGGAACACGAAGCTGCTAGCCGCCCGCACCTGCCTGACTGACAGACCCCGGGCTCGGGCCTCGTGCTGGAGCGCGCACGCGCACGCGCCTCGCGCGCTTGCCGTCGGCCCCGGGGGCGGGACCGCGCGGCAGCGAGCAGGCGGGGGGCTCGTGGCGCGCGCGCCCCGCACCAGAGGGCTGCGGAGAGATATTTTGGGTGGCAGAAGGCCCCTCGTCATTTCCGCTGGGCAGCTTGTGGTGCCCGGGGCTTCACTCCCGCGCGCTAGGCGAGCGGGCAAGTTGGTTGCGGACGTGCGGCTGGTCCTTTCCTCAGCGCCTCGATCCTAGGCGTGCAAGCCATGAACTGAAGCCCTGGAGGGACGGAGAACCGAGCAGAGTTGGGGAGCAGCAGCCGCCTCTGCGGGGACCGAGCAGAGAGTCTGCACTGAGCCGCGACCCCGGAGCGTTTCTTTCCCCGTCGCTGCTCCAACCGCTGCTGTCGGCCGTTTGCTAAGAGACATTGCAGCCGCGAGACCCGACACACAAAAGCCGTCTTCTAGCCACCCGCCCAGCAGACAACAGCCAGCAAAGGACCCCACCTGAGGGCGGCTTGGGCTGCTGAGTTCGTTTTGTGTCTGATCTCTGCGCCCTGTGAGGTAGCGACCCCGTGCCTATGGCTCTGATCATGGAACCCGTGAGCAAATGGTCTCCGAGTCAAGTAGTGGACTGGATGAAAGGTAATGCCGGTTCTGCGGAGGGCGAGGCGATCCTGGCGCGCGGGGTCCCAGCGTGCCAGAGGGATGGGGCGCCGACCCCAGCCCGAGCCCGCCATCGGGGCTTCCCCTGGCTGATTGTGATGCGCTGGGGGGACGGCGGGGGTCTTCCTGGCAGGAGAGGGCTCGGGATCTCGATCTCCTATTGTCTTCAGTGGTGGCTTCCCAGCCACAGAGGGGCGCGGAGAGCGCCGGGCTTAGCGGCGCTACCCGATAGGTTAGAAGGCGGGCGGCGGAATCCCGGTGCTCTATCCCGCTTCCCGCTCCCCACGTCGCCCTTAGGCCGGGAGGACGTGGCCACCCTAGTCTCTCCCCTCAGGGAGGAGCCCCCAGGGACCAGCTCCTCTGCTCCTTCCTTCCCGGGCCCCTTTGTTCCTGGGAAACCTAACGCCCCCTCAGCGGCTGCCCCAGCCAGGTGCCTTTTCCAGCGCCAACTCTCCCTGCAACTTTTAAGCCCATATAATGGGGTCAGGACGCGGCTGCCTGGGTTTGGATCCGGGGACCTCCCCAAGGTTGAGCTGAGGATGCTAGGGGATGCGCTACTTTGAGGGAGAGGAAAACGTGCTTTCCCCTGGGACAGCATCCGCGCTGGAATCTGTGGGCTCCCTCCTGCGCAAACCCCTGCCCGCCCTCCCCATACCCCCGCGTCCTTTGCCACCGCCTCCTCTTCTGACCCTTTGAGGCTGTAGACCTCATGGCTTTCTTATTGGGGGTTCGACGCCAGGTGTAAAGTGACGCGCACTCAAGTGCCCCCTCATTTCTTCCATCTTGAAGGCTCACCTCTTTTTTTCCCTGGCAGTTTCTAATAACCAGTTGTAGACACTCGCCCTTCTAGTCGCAAACGTGGGCTTTTTATTTAGTCCCTGGGCTTTCCTGCCTCACTACCTCCCTCTGTTGTCTGAGTTAAGGGGCTTGTGGAGGATCCCCCCCACCCCAGTGACTACTGCCTTCCCTCATCACCCAGATTCCTAAAATTTGGGGAATGCTGACAGGGATGGATGGATGGGATGACAGGGCTGAAATAGATTTTCGACCACACTTAGATGTTAGAGCTTTGCTCGTCGTTATTGCCAGGCACAATCTCTAGTCAGGGACTAAGGGCTTATCATTTGTGAAATGCACGCTGCGAAGATGAGGGAGCCCCTTCTGAGGGCTCGCTTAGCCAGCTGACTTTCTAAGCTCCAGGTACTTTAGAACTAAAGGTGGGGTGACGAAGTGATTAAGAATGACAGAGACAAAGTCAATTTTTTTCTTCCTTTTACCAACCTTCTCAGTCTCTTGCTTGTTCTTATGGATTTTACTTTATACATTTGCTTTCTTTTTATTCCCTTACTTGCCCCCTTTATTCCTTATTTAATTAGTTTTTTTCTTTTCTAATATGTGAAAAGTGCTTCGTAACTGCAAAGCACACTTGAGAGTGTATTGAATTAAGTGGAATTAATTATCGACTGCCCCCCTGTGTGCGGTACATTGTGCTAAGGTGCCATGGGTGCCATGACTAAGACAAAGTCCTGCAGTGGCTCATCTTTCTGTTTCTTCTCTTCATATTTGCTATTGAAATTCTGCTTTCCTAGATTCACACCAACCCCCACTCCCTTTGGATTGTCAGAGACAAACATCTGTCTTCTCTCTTTTTCACTCATGGAATAAAGAGCCAGGCTATACGCAAGAAGCAAGAATGCCTAATTAAAACATTTTGTTTTCAATTTGCCTAAAAGGTTACTTTAGTTGGAGTCTATACCGAAATACTCAAGGAAAAGCTATCTTGGCTCCATGGGAGTCTGATTACCTTCAGAGACTACCTCTCACAAATTCCCATGATGCTCGTAGTGAGTGATGCATACTCCATCTTCTTCACCTCCACCCTCCCAGTATAATCTTGCAGTTCTTCTTTCTCTACAGTTTAGGCCCACTGAAGCAAGTAGAACATATGATATACATATTCTGACACACGTTATTAGTTTTCCAGTACACTAGTCCTTTAAAGACCTCTCCAGCCCTTTAAAAATCTCTCCAGCCTAAAATGCAGCATCTTTGAAGTTGGGCTACCATCGTTAGCTATGATTTTAAATGATAGTCATATGTAAATTAAATAACCTATTTTCATACCTGTTGGCGATGCATTTTAGAGCTATTTGAAAAGATCAAGCAAGTAACCAAGATAGAATTTGTGTATTTTTGTACACATTAGACTGGAAGAGAAGAACTAATGTCATTATCTGTATATTTCAAGTCCTAAACTGCTTACTGCTGAAATTTCTATAATCTTCATATAAATTCGATTTGAGATATAATCAGAAAATAAGATCTTAAAGAATAGTTGGATGAAATGAACATTTCCTCAAGTTGTAATTACACTGTTGCCTTAATTAATTTTTTCTCCATACTCTTTTCCCCAAATAAACTTCATAAAACACATTAAAAATATTTTCCCCCTTTTCTCAGATGCAGTACTGTTTAAAAGTCAACTAATTTAGGCTGTAGCTTTGGAATGGCTAAACTTCATTTGATGTTGTATAAGGTATTGTGTTACAAAGACAGTAACAGAATGAACAGGACTTTGGAACAACTGCAACATTGTAGGAGTTCTTCAAAGCATGCTTCTAATGTGACAGTTTCATCATCCTTAGCATTTAAAATATATAGCATATGCTTTCAGCTAGTCACAATAATAAATAGTTCTCTTTTTAGTAAGGTACCTGGTTTATGCTCTTTCTAGGGTTTTTTTTCTCTTCACTATTCAGAAAAGGAGCCATTAAACATATAAAAATAACATGGCCATGTATTTATGTTTCTAGACAATTTATACAAATGGCATAGAAACTCAGTGTAGACAGAAATGAAGGGGAAAAATGGGCTGATGAAATTATTAAGCTTTCATAGCATATATTCAAGATTATTCATGAAGGACCGTTTCTACATTGCAATTCATTTTGATCTTTTTTATTCAAATATATTTGAGGAAGACAAATATTAATTATATGTTATATATATACTATATATAATTTATATATTAATTATTAGTAAAGATATAAAGAAACACTTGCATTTTTTTTGCTCACCCCTATCTCCACTATTTGTAAAATCCAATACTCACTGTATTTTCTTCTGACAATAAAAATTTGATGTGACACAGTGTCAATGTTAGTTTCTGTAAGTATATGAACTCCTCATACGTCAGTAAAATAAGCAGTTACATTCCAGAAATCTTGAGAGTATTTCAGGGCATTTGGAAATAAATAACCTCAAAATTAATTTTTAAAATTAATTTTATAATAGTATATTTTGAGAAAATCAAATATTCATCATTTAACATTGGAAACAGCCCTTTTTTCAATAGGAATTTGCATTCAGTCCTCTTGTAGTTTTGACAAAATTGTAAAACGTAAACCTCTGTAAAGGCCAAGCCTTTATTAGAGAAAGCTAGAGGTTAAAAAGTAGGCCAATAACGGTTTCTAATTTTTGCTCAGTGTATTACTCTAAAATACATCATATCTCAGCTCTTATCTATTCACTTGCAGGGCCTGTAGAAATACTTCATATCTACAGTTGTGTGAATTTACTTTTTTGCTTTTTTTCATTATTAATTTTCCTTGTCCGTGTCACACCCAGTAATTCAGTTTTCTTCTTCTCACACTTTTTCCAACTTTGAAACTCCTTCAGAATATCCTTATGACTAAGATATTTTCTATGAATAGCTCTCCTCATGACATTTTTTTCTAGTAATCTTTAATCCCTTTCCTGATCAAATAAAATGCATTATTGTTTATAGAGTCAATCAACAGGCCCTGCTTTGTTGGTCTTCTCTTATGGTTTCTGTGACTTAACTCTTTCTACTCTTGTAATATGATTCCTAAAATTTTAAATTTTAAGATAGCCTTTTCACAAACCATCCCACAATTAACTGCTCTGCTCTTTCCTGTTTACTATAAACCATTTTCTTTAAAAACCATTCCCTGACTTCTACTTTCTGTCCTGATGACTCAGCCATCTTGAGGATAGAAAATGAAATACATTATTTTAGGTATAACAAACAAAGATAATAAAATCAACACTTTGCATACAACCCTACAAAAGAGGAAAATGCAGTGATGAAGTAAGGTGTATTTATTACTATAAAAGTTAAATCTACAAGGACATTGTATCTGATAAGATAAAGAAATGTCAACAGGCACAATGCTCTTTAGTATCCACCCCCTTCCATAAGACCTAGAGCTGAGGTTGAAATTTATTTTTATTTGATAAAGAAAAATGTCAAATTTTTGAGTTAAACTGTCTTGAGAGACAGATAGGAAAAAAACATTTTTGACAGGAACTTGATAAGTTCATACTGTGCATATACTGCATATGTAAGAAAAAATACGCTAAACTCAAATGATCAAACTGGTTCTATTGCTTAGTTTTGAAAAACTAGTTTTTTTCTCAATTGCAGGATGACTGCATAGTCACCAACAATCACCTGCTTTGGGATTTGACATTTTTTGAAACTGAATACTTGTCATTTCACATAAAAAAGAAATTTACCTTTTCTGTATGTAGAGTTTAGTTCACAAGGAACATATTTTATTTATCTGTCTTTAACATTTGTTCCTTAAGGTAGCACTCATGATTTAGTGAAGATTAGGAAAAAAAGAATACATTTATGTAGCTGTATTCTGATGCTTAGAGATTATTTACTCAGTACTCGTGCATGGAAGGGGCTTTAATGGATTGTTTTTTAAATAAATTATTCTCTACTTTGGCTAAATTAGTCTGTTGTAAGGGACGGCAGTGACATTGACAAACCTAAGCCAAGACAGAGACATATGCCAACTAGAACATTTGCTAAATTTAAAAAAAATGTTTGCATTATGTATGCAAGCACCAGTGGAAAGACAAGATGATGCTTTTAGTAGATCAGAGGAATCCATGGGAAAGATGGGGTTTTAGCAACTTTTTACACAATTTATGTAACTAATTTATATTCTAAGATGGATGTAGTCTATATGGAGAGGCACAGCAAGAGACTCTAGAGTTGAGATGAGGTTATTAACCAGAAGAGTTGTGTCTAGGTTTGTCTGGTTGAAGGAGAGAAGTGGGCAGTAGAGGGAAAGTGAGGGAGGAGCCATGAGTAGGTGGCACAAAAGTACAAGAACAAATCTGCATTTCACAAAGACAATAAAACTCTCATCATGTCCTGAGTTTAAATAAATACCACATTATAAAACTTTGGCTGCCAAAAATAAGCCCACAAAGAATGTGTATTGAATTAGTACGGCTGTTTCAAATCTGTTTCTCAGGAATAATTTCGAAATAATGTTAAAGTGAGTTATTTTGAAAATTAATTACATCATTAACATTATGTTGTTGATATTTAGTATTTTACTCATACAAATTCTGATATGAAAAATGAAGATAGACTTTTAAATATTGATATTGTTCTTAAAGCAATGATAAATTATCTTTTTCATGTATAACAGAGTGATCTCAGATTAGGACTTAAATTTGTTCTTAATAACTTTTAGCTTTCTATGTGACTTCATTACAGCACCTCAACACATAGGTTTATTGTGAAAGATGAAGGAAGCTTTTATGAAGCTTTTATGAAGTGTACTAGAAGAATAGATCATATGTAGTAATTTAAGAGAGGGAAAGGAGAATAAGTAATTTGAAAAAAATACATAGTCTAAACCTTTTTATTTTTTTAAAATGATACCCACTTTTTAAAATATTTTATTTATTGTTGAGAGAGAGAGAGAGATGCAAGCCAGCAAAGGGCCGAGAGAGAGAGAGAGAGAGAGAGAGAGAGAGAGAGACAGAGAGACAGAGGATCTGAGGCAGACTCTGTGCTGACAGCAGCGAGCCCGATATGGGGCTCGAAGTTACGAACTGTGAGATCATGATCTGAGCTGAAGTCGGACGCTCAACTGAGCCACCCAGGCACCCCAAAAGCTTTTTATTTTTTAAGACTTTGCCATAGTTTAGTGTCAGGCTAAAGAAAAGCAAATAAAGTCTTCACTACAGGATCTTTGTGTTGAATAACATTGATTGAGTGAATTCACAGTTTCCATGCGTAGGATAGCTTTGTGTTCACCAAAATGGAACATTTCTGTTGTTTTGGGAGATAAATGATCAAAAGAAGACAAAGAGTTTATTTTTGCTAAGTGTTTTAATACATCATTTTTATATTAAAACAGAGATATTATATTCATGGT
This sequence comes from Paguma larvata, assembly GCA_030068075.1. Classification (NCBI taxonomy): domain Eukaryota; kingdom Metazoa; phylum Chordata; class Mammalia; order Carnivora; family Viverridae; genus Paguma; species Paguma larvata. The sequence goes on from CM057830.1 coordinate 15,780,424, forward strand.
GTAGAAAGCAAAATTGGCATGATTTTAAAGATGGGACTAGAGGCTTAACAGGAATTTAAGCTTGCAGCAAGCTGTTTCAAACCACATTTCCCAGACCTTCTAGGGTTATGAGTACACTTCGTTCAGCAGTTATGGATACATCAGTGGCAAAATTTGAGAAGCGCTGGTTCGGGTTTAGGAAAGGTAAAATTAATGTACTCCCTCTTTTTCTCCTATTGCAAGGGACCAAATATTATCTTTACAGTCAAGGTCATGTTAATTATAGCATCTTACTTTTTTGTCTGTTTATTTGTGTTTTTGTTTTTGTTTTTGATCCATAACCCTGAAGTCAGAATAAACTTCTTAGGAATGTTTCTCATCTGATCCTATCCTCTCACTTCTCACCCCCATCAGCTTAAAAAATTTAATGGCTTCTTGCTGTTTTCAGGATAAAGATCAAAGTCCTTAATATGGCATATAAGACCATTGAAAGTTGGCTGTTGCCTTTGAAGTAAGCCTTATTCATCCACTAGTTATACTGGCCTTTCAATTTTGTTTGCCTACCACTGAGCCTTTGCACTTAATACAGTTTCTCTTGCCTCTTTTCTTCATCCATTTAAATCCTACTCATCCATCAGATTTCAAGCCTCCTCTCCTATGCCACAGAAAAGCTTTCTCCATTGCCTAAGTCACATCAAATCCTCAATCATGTGCTCTCCTGGTACCATTTGTATCTTTATCCTATATGCCAGTTTTATTTTTATATTAATTTCTATGGTTATTTGTCGAGGGCAGGGGCGTCGTCTTATTTGTGTAACAATTCATAAGAAAGTATCTGGTGAAAAGTAGGCACTCAGGAAATATTTGTTGAGTGAAGGAATACATAAATATTCACAAACTACTGTTCTGTCAGCAGATCTGCTTTCCTAAATGACAATGCATGTGAAGTCCCTTATAATGCTCTAATGAATACTTCACTGCCAAGTTATATATTGAGTGCCAGAATAGAGTAGAAGAAGGGTTGCTTTAATTCATAGTTGTATCATTCTAGTCAATTCATAGTTTAAATTCATTATGACCTAAATCATAGGTTAGGTTCGTTTTGTTAAGAAATGTTAATAATTTCAATGAATCTATAACACTTGTGTTTAAGCTAAAATATTATTTGCTGATGTCACTTAAATGGACAACACAATAGGTAAACATGGCTTAAAAAATTAAAACATAACCCTTAAGAAGTTATTTTTTATGCAAATTTTCTAATTGTTTCTTCATTTTGGTGTTTTTGAAAGAACTTTATGTATTTTAGAATGCATGGTAGAGTGAAATTGATAAAAGCTTCAGTTTCTCTTAGGAAAGGAAAAAACTCATGTAAAAAATTAAAATGTATTTTTTTCTTGTGAGAAGAAATGTATTTTATTTGTTAATTTGGAGAATAAAATAGAAAAATTGCTTTTTAATTTAATAAGAACCATTATCTTTATTAAATTTAATGTTAAATTTATATTTTTATTAATAGGAATAAAACTAAGACATTTAAAAATGCCTCTTAAATCAGCATTTCTTATATAATTTTCTATCCCTCCTTCTGATTTTGATAAATGAATTTTAATTTTTAAGGTAAATATCAATTTGGGCTTATTTTTGAAGAACACTTGTTGAGAACCTATGTAGAAAGTTATTGTGAAGTGCAACTTTTTTAATATATGTGCCTCATTTGGATTTTTTGCTAATTACATGTTACTGGATAATCAAGTAGCAAGTAATAGATTTTCCTAATAAAGCAAGCTCCTCCCCACAAATTTACAATGGTTACAGTATAAATCAGAATAAATGAAAACATTTTTAATTTTTTAAACGTTTACTTTTCAGAAACAGAGAGGAAAGGAGAGAGAGCACAAGTAGGGGAGGGATAGAGAGAGGGGGAGATAGAGGATCCCAAGTGGGCTCTGCATTGACAGCAGAAAGCCCAATGTGGAGCTCAAAGTCACAGTGAGATCATGACCTGAGCTAAAGTTGGACACTTAACCAACTGAGCTGCCCAGGCACTACAGAATAAGTAAAAATTTTAAGACTTTAACATAGCTTTTTGCTTATCTGTTAACTCTTAAGAAACAACACCTTCAGACTTAACCTTTCTAGTTAGTACTATAAAACACTGTATTCCAATTGTGCCCCGATTTAAATTACAAATAATGTACGATACTCTAAATACAAATAAATTGCAGATACAAATTACAATATGATAGATTTTTTTTAACTTTATAGATATATTTAATTTCTTATTTGATTTTGGTTTAAATTACCATCATTAATTTCTAATAGAAGTTTTCATTAATCTTACTCTTCAATTCCAGGAAAGAAAGAGTTGTGGGTATTTGCATAAATTTATTGAATTTTAAAATTTACTAAGTATGATAACTGCTATATTAGTTTTCTGTGTTCATCTATTGGATATTTTGTCACAACATAAAATTGTTTTAAAAACTATTAAATAAACCAAATTCAAAATGGCATTAATGTATCATAGTTTGCCAAGATGAAAAGGTTTTTATATCCACTACTTTTTATCCGAAGAACACAAAAATACTTCTTTGAAAAGATATATGCGCCCCAGTGTTTATTGCAGCATTATTTACAATAGCCAAGATATGGAAGCAACCTAAGTGTCCATCAATAGATGAATGAATAAAGATGTGATAAACACACACACACACACACACACACACACACACACACACACACAGGAATATTACTCAGCCATAAAAAAGAATGATATCTTGCCATTTATTATAATGTGAATGGACCCAGAGGATATTATGCTAAGTGGAATAAATCAGAGAAAGACAAATATCATATGAATTCACTTAAATATTCAATCTTGAAAACAAAAGAACAAACAAAAAACACAAACAGGCTCATAAATACAGAGAACAAACTGGTAATTATCGGAGGGGAGCAGTGGGAGATGAGCAAAATAGGTAAAAGGGATTAAGAGGTACAAACTTCCAGTTATAAAAGAAGTCGTGGAGATGAAACATACAACATAAGGCATAAAGTCAATAATACTGTAATAACATAGTATGGTGACAAACAGGGACTATACTTATAGTGGTGAGGATTACATAATGTACAGAATTGTTGAATCACTACGTTGTATACCTGAAACTAATATAGCATGTCAATAATAAAATTTTTTTTAAAAACATAAAAGTATCACATAACTAATATCAAGTATAACATACTTAATCTCTTTTATATTTACTTGTCATTAAGGTTCTTAGAAATTAGTCTCATTAGGTGGGTTAGAAAGTCTTCTAATAAGGTGATAGATGAGAAGAAACCACAATGTTAGTTGCTTTTAAAGTGTTTCCCAGTATCCTTTTTTTGTTTGTTTGGATTTTTTATTTTGTGTCAGCTACATCTGCTATTTTTAAAATGGGCTTGAAACATGTTTTCTCAAAAAATATCTACAACGAATCAATTGAAGACTGGCGTTGATCCTGGATTTTACTTTTTTCAACTTTACCAAAAGATTATGAAAGAATCTATTTTCCAGCAAGTCATTAGATTTATAATGTGATTTATATTTTTTAAGTTTACCCAAGATTATGAAAGAATCTATTTTCCTGCAAGTCCTTAGATTTGTAATGTGATTTATTTTTTTAAGTTAAAGAGAGTATCTTTTATTTTACTGTTTATTTATTTTATTTTTAAGAGAGAGGGCGGGGGGACACACAACCTGAAGCACGCTCTGGGCTCTGAGCTGTCAGTTAAGAACCCGACACAGGGCTCGAACCCATGAACCGTGAGATTATCATCTGAACCAAAGGTGACTGCTTAACTGACAGAGCCACCCAGGTGCCCCTATAATGTGATTTATTAAGAAAAACCTTTAAAATATTGGCCTTAAGTAATTACACTGAATGGTTAATTTCAATATTAGCTGAATTTTTATTATAATTTTAGTATGTTGTGTACTATATATACTATTTTAGTATGTTATATGCTATATACACTATAAATTTAGTATGCTATATACTATATATACTATAAATTTAGTATGTTTCATGTATGTATATCTACATATAAGTTAATTTCATATACTTTTTTTTGCCCTCAACCATCTACATTATTTTAAAAATGTTTGATAGTCCTGGGAAGTTGTAAATTTTTTTTCCTTGGCTGAGCAAAAAATTCTTATTTTGATTTCATGTAATTCATTTATATATTACCTTTCAAAACAAACAAATGAGCTGTTAAAAACATATAAAAGAGAAAGTGTTATAGAGTTTTTGTTAATGGTCCTCAAAACAGATATGTAGTCCAGTTGCTGGTTTTCCTTCCCACTTGCCAAAACCTATGTGGATGCTGAGTTCAATGTGGTAAAGATCCAAAGTGCATGGCAGGGCTTAGCTGCTCCTTCCCAGTTTCCCTCTATAGTAGACTCCATGGTGAGTCTTGAGGCAGTCTCTGTTGACATAACTGTTGTATTAAATCAGTGGCACAGGTTTTCTTATCTAAAAGACTGTTACTTTCCTTCTAGCTATCAGATTCAAGGCTTTCAGTTTGATGTTGAATTGTCTGTCATACACAGAGAAGCTAGATCTATGAAATATTTAGGAGTAGATAATTTTTCTTTCTAGTCTGTCTCTAAACATAATGCTTTAAGTATATTTATGGTAAAAACATGTTAATTTAGATCTCATTTATTTGGGATTTGTGATAATTGCACTAGGTTCTTATTGAAGTTTACTCTTTATATGTGAAGGAAGGGTTTGCTGTTCAATCCAGTAATGCATACAAGATTGGAAAGAATTTGTGTGACCCTGGAGGATACATTGTTTTCAAACACTGTACTTTGCCAGGAGCCATTTCCATACTAGAAATCTTCTAACTAGAAGTGAGCTGTGTTTTTAGTTAGAATTTCTGCATACCTAAAGTCATGATTTTTAATTTTTTTGAAATATTTTTGAAAACATTCAATGATACAGCTTGGTTCTTCCCCTCATCCTCCAAAGTTAGGAAGCTCTCATGTCTATTTTTAGTAGTAATCCTTAAAATAAGGAACCATTATTGACACCTTTTTACAGGTAAGGTGCAGAGAAGTTAAGCAGCTCAGCAGGGATTGTGCAACTGTTCAGTGATGGAATGAGGTTGGACATCAACTTTTTTTCCCCTGTTGGACTGGATTTACACTTTAGTAGGTGAAGAACACAATTCAGGTTTGTACATGATTATCTTCAGACTCGACTTTTATTTTTTTAAGTTTTTGTTTAAATTCCAGTTAGTTGGGGTGCCTGAGTAGCTTAGTCGAGTAAGCATCCAACTCTTGATTTTGGTTCAGGTCATGATCTTGTGGTTCATGAGAATGAGCCCCACATGGGGCTCTGCACTGACAGTATAAAGCCTGCTTGGGATTCTCTCCCTCTCTCTCTGTCCCTCCCCTCCTCTCTCTCTCTCTCTCCCTCTCTCTCTCTCTCTCTCTCTCTCTCTCTCAAAATAAATAAATAAGTAAATAAATAAATAAAATTCCAGTTAGTTAACATGCAGTGTAATATTAGTTTCAGGTGTACAATATAGTGATTCAACACTTCCATACCAGACTTGATTTCTAAAAAAGTTTCTTAAATTTTCCACCCTGTAAAAATTGGTGCCATCTAGTATATACTAAAGAGCACTTTGGAATCAGATGCCTGGGTGAGTTATATCCAGACTCTCTTACTTCCTAGCTGTGTGATTTTTTGAGGGAGCATTTGAATGCCAGGTTTTCTCATTTTTGTTAAATAGGAGTAATAATATTACCTACCTCATAGGGTTTGTGGTATACTTAAAATAATGCCTGGTACATAGTAAGTTCATGGTAAATGCTGTTTTCATTTGTTTGTTTGTTTGTTTACATTCTGTTGGTAATCTTCAGAGGCACAACTAATAGTATATAGTATTTATTGACTACTTACTATATACCATTTACTGCGCTAGATGCTTTCTCTGCCTTATCTTGTCCCTATCCTAGCCCTGAAAGGTTGGAATTATCCCTGTTTTCAAATGAAGACCCTTTTGCTTAGAAACATTGAATGACTTGGTCTATATACTCAATTACTTAATGCACAGGTGTTCAATAAATATTTTAAAGAATGAATAAATAGTAAGTAGAAGAAACAGAATTTGAATTTAAATAGTTTTCTAACTGGTTCCAAAACATATAATATTTCCACCTACCAGTGGTATGTATGAAATGAAAGGAATCCTGGGAATACTTTCAAAGATGTGCATGTCTTCTTCATCAGACCTACCTTCTGTAGTGTGTGGTAAGATGGACTATGGTTCTTGGGTCCTTTTGGCCTCTAGAGGAGGTAGGGTGTGTGTGTGTGTGTGTGTGTGTGTGTGTGTGTGTGTGTTGAAGTATTTCTACTTTGAATAGGACTTTAGCCAGTGACAAAGATGACACATATAAATACAGTCTTGGTGACATTTTCCTAATTTGATGTAAACCTCAGGAGTTTGATTCTCACCCCTGCTGAGTCTAGACCTAGGCAAAAGATCTACTTGAGACCACTGCTACTACCAACCCAGTGCTGGATGCTGTATTCTATATTGCACTGTTATGTTATAATATGTTAACTAATTAAAATTTAAATTAAAAAAGAAAAGGATTGTTAATAAAAATACATGGTACCTGATAATAGATGTTCATAAACAGCTTTACATTATACTAGAAGTAATGGCTTCTGTTATATTCTTTTGTTCAGCTTTAGCAATTGCTATCTGTATTTCATTAGTGTCTCTTTGTATAGCAGACTTTATTCAGTACATTCTTATAGCTTTGAAACCCTTACCTACCTATTAGATGGTAGTTCCCCCCCCCCAAATTATTTTGTTTTATTTGGAAACTCTTTATCATCAACCAAATTGTAATATGATAGGCTAGCATAGTGAATGGCAAATTAATCATAATCAGTCAAAAACTATTGTGAAGTCAATGCAAAATATGGAGTGGTCAAGTTGAGGTAGAGATGTTTGATCAGTTGAGTATTTATAAGATGGTAATGAAAGGTAAAATTCCATCTACCATCTACTAAATATCATTTTTATATTTAAAAATGATACAAAGGGTAAACAAAACAGATGAACATATGGGAAGGTAAAATAGGGAAGCAAACCATGAGACTCAACCGTAGAGAACAAACTGAGGGTTGATGGAGGGGAGGTAGGCAGGGAATGGGCTAAACAGTGATGGGCATTAAGGAGGGTACTTGTGATGAGTAGTGGATATTATATGTAAGTGACGAATCATTAAATTATACTTCTGAAACCAATATTACACTATATGTTAACTAGAATTGAAATAAAAATTTTGATAAAGAAAATAAATAAAATTATACACATGGTTTTGCATGTGTGTATATTTTAGCGTGTATTTAGGAACATAAAGTTGGATTTGTTCAGAGTAAAAACACAAAGATGATATTTCTTATTTATTTCTCTTTGTTTTTCTTTAATGGAATTGAGGTGAGTTTGCTTTAGACTGGAAGTATTAAAATAAGGGAAAACAACTTAAAGGATTTTTTTTATGTTTTTATTTATTTTTGAGAGCAGGAGAGACAAAGCATGAGTGGGGGAGGGTCAGAGAGAGAGGGAGATACAGACTCTGAAGCAGGCTCCAGGCTGTCAGCACAGAGTCCAACGTGGGGCTCGAACTCACAGACTGTGAGATCATAACCTGAGCCGAAGTCGAACACTCAACCGACTGAGCCACCCAGGCACCCCTAAAATAAGGGAAAACAACTTAAATTGTTCTTTGCTTGTGGAGAGAATGATTTACTCTCTCACTATGAAAGTTACCACAGTACCCAGGACAATAGGCCCCCCCCCCAAAAAAAAAAAGAACTCTGGTAATTACCAGATATTTTCAAGTTGCCTTAGTATTATTGTCCATTGGGTATGTAAAGCACCTTTTCTCTTCTAAAATGTTATCTTTTAAAATCCATATGAATTAAAATTAATTTTGTCTGGGGATGTTTGAGAATTTTATTACTTACCTTGAAATAATTATTGACATCCCATGTTAATAAGCAGTCTGGTAGAAATAGACTTTTAAATATGGTAACACCATGAATCTCCATCTGCATTAATTTTAAGATGTTTCTCATTTAATATTTAAAGGAAATGGTTTCTAATTTGGGAATTTTCTTTCAAATGAAGCTGCTTTGCCACCTTATTCTTATACTTGTGACCAATACACACAGAAATTAAATATAGCAGAATAATAGCTATGGGTCTAATAACCTGTTCTCCTTACTCACACACCAGTAATGAAATCACAAAAAATTAAGGCTGGTATGTATTTCTCAAAAGTAAGGACTTAAAAATATGTACATCACACCTACTCACCCCTGCAACACAATGATCACACCAAAATTTATTTCTTTGTATCATTAAATATATCTAGTGGTTCAAATTTCTAGTTTCAGCAACGTTATAAACATTTTTACAGTTTTTTTTCTTAAATCAGGAAGCAAATAAAGCTCACACATTGTAGTCTACCTTATTTTTTCCCTACATCATTTCTTTAGGACCCAGTACTCTCTGTATGTACCTTACATAATGTCTCCTGAAGTAAAACTCATAAATAATATAGCCTAACTATTAGTATAATTTTAAAAATTCACTGTAATGACCATATTGTAATATAAAGGAAAAATAATTTGTAAAAATAAAATAGATTTCTATATATAAGTGCTCAATATAACTATACTAAGAGAAACTAATTGATATATTTCCCTACTTATAATAAGCATTTCTGGATTTAAGAGAAGTAGTAATTTCAGAAGTCATTCCATATAAGTACAAGAAAATGGAAGAGCTGCTGAAATGATAGACACTGGGCTAAAAATGATTATTAGGAGAAATAGTAGAAGCGAGACTCATTTGATATGTCATCCTAATAATTCCCATTGAGTATTTAAAAGTCATGTGGGAAGGAACCACAGGTTTTGGGAAGGATGGCAGACTGGGGTTGGAACAGAATACTTAAGGTGAGCCTGGAGCATCTTGCAGTGCTAGAAAGTAAGGAAGTGCTCAAAAACACAATGATGAGAGTATTACAAAGACTTGGGAGCCATTCTGAAAGAGGTCCCAGGGCGCCTGGGTGGCTCAGTCGGTTAAGCGTCCGACTTCAGCTCAGGTCATGATCTCACGGTTTGTGAGTTCGAGCCCCACGTCAGGCTCTATGCTGACAGCTCAGAGCCTGGAGCCTGCTTCAGATTCTGTGTCTCCCTCTCTCTCTCTGCTCCTCCCCTGCTCATGCTCTGTCTCTCTCAGAAATAAATAAGCATAAAGAAAATGATACATGAAAGAGGTCCCGCTGGTTAAAATGTAACAATTTGAGCAATAAAACTAGTATTGGATTATAACTCAATATATAAAACAAATACCCATGAATCCATACTGATGTAAATAAATGCCTGAATATATAAAGAAATGAGGGAAAAGAGAAAAGTCTCCCCTACAGAGAATTCCTTGGACAGAAGAGTATATTTTTTCTAAACTTGTTAACAAAGCCTGATTCCCAATATTCCTTCTAATTGTAGTTTCTGAGTTTTGCAAACACTATCTAGGAATGATAAAAAAAAAAAAGGCATGAAAATTTTAGAGCAAACAAATGTAGGTTATAATAATGGATTTTAAGCTGAATATGTAAATGCGAGTCTACATATGTGCACATGTTTACTTAGTGCATATATTTGCCTGGGGCAGATATACTGAAATCGAATATAGCTAACTGACCTTTTGTCACTGCTTTTCTGTAAATAAGTCAACATTTTTCTTTTTGTCTTTTTGACCCTTGTATGGGGTCATGTAGTGTGTTGGTGGCTGGGCTTGGGTGGTAGGTTTGAGGGTGGTTGTAACTTAAGGCCTCCTTTGGTCACATCTCTAAGAAATATATTTCAAAATAGAACTACTTTAAAATCTATTTCTTTATTTTTGAGAGAGAGAGAGAGAGCGAGCCGAGTGGGGTAGGGACAGAGAGAGAGAGAAGAAAAGAGAGTCCCAAGCAGGCTCTGAGATCTCAGTGCAAAGCCCATTGTGGTGCTCCATCCCATGAACTGTGAGATCATGACCTAAGCTGAAATAAAGAGTCGGACACTTAACTGATTGAGCCACCCAAGCGCCCCTCAAAAAAGAACTACTTTAATACTTGCACTTTATTCCTGTACCTTTTTAATTAAGATCTTCCATGGTTTTTAGTTTACTAGTGTGAACATTCTAAAAGGAACAAGCTCTGGTAATAAGTAGATAAAACTGTGACCAGGAATTTAATGCATTAACCTGATAACTTTTCTTGCCACAATAATATTGAAATGTTATAATTATCACAGTTTCAACTTACTTGATTCTTTGTTATTAATCTACATCTTTAAAAGTGTGAAGTTCTGCCGATGTTGATGTGAACGTATTAGAATTGTCTTCCTGGCTTGCTACTAAATGTCTTCTTTTTCTGACTTTATGCTCTGTGAGTACCAGCCAAGATAAGGCTTAATGTGTTCTCTGTGAAATGATTGCGTTTTGTACAGAGTTGTGTTTCTTAAGCTACATGCACAGGAATGAAGGAGAGTTTGTTTTGTTTGTCTGCTTTGTTTTAGTAAGTTAAGAATGCTTTGCGTGGAAAAAAAAATCTTCAAAAAAAAAAAAACACAGCCTGTGTAGTTTATATACTAAATATGAAGGGTGTGACGCTATCTTTGAATATGTGACTGGAAAGGATGTTTTAACTTTCCAAGATTCTCCAGTATCTATCCCAGGATAGAATCTGTATCAGGATAGGTGAGCAACATTTGTATTGAAGTTATTTTCACAACCTTTCAATGATACTTTTCATAACAAAATGTATAGATTTAGGACGACTACCTATTTCGATAATATAGTCTTATAATAATTAAAATCAATGTTAGAAGCAAATTGTGTCATTTGCATGACTTAAGAAATACAGATGGCTTAGAAGTAGACTTTCAGAGTGCAGATGGACATGAGTTCTTCAGTGAAATTAATTAAGAATAATCATTGTATAGTAACCACTGTCTTGTAGGCTGCTATGAATTTAGTATTATACTTTCCCAAATAAAAATGCCAGATGATGCTTTTCAGGGCTGCTGAAAACCTCTTTATCACCTGCACCCATACCAAAGGACTGTGCCCCTTGCCTACAATCCTCTCTTCATCTATATTTCATATACATGGGTAAAAAAAGATTTAAGAGACAAGTATCCAGCAGGAAACACTGTATGTAGAAGACAATACAAATTGTCTGTAGTATTGAGTTGGAATTCAAAGTCTCTCCAGTTGTAACCCAGCCTCAGTTCTGTCCTGTATTTGCCTTATGTGTTTTATTAATTTCTCTCAAACCCTCAATTTCCTTATTTAAAAATGGGGATAAGGAAAATGTGCTTCATAGGGAATTGTGAAGAATAGTCAGTCAAGATGCAGTCCACATAGAAATGGAGTTAACATTTTCATACTGGCAAGTAATAGTTTATTAATTACTGAACAAGATTTTAAAATGACCTTTATGGAAAGTTTATTTTAAGAATTATATTTAAATTTAGAAATAAATTACTGGATATAGCTCACATATGTTTGCTTTAATACATGGCATAACAAAGAAGATTATACTGATTCAAAAATGTATGTGGGGTGTGGATTTCAGGTAGTTAGTTCTCTAACAGCTTAATTGGAGCATTTCTAACCAGACCAGTTTTTTCTTGAGTCAAATGGTCACTTAAGTAGTTCAGCCTAATTCTTGGAATGGTATATCTCACTCTTCCAGTGAGGGAAGACAATTTAAAGGCCTTACGGCCATTCCTACCTAAGTCTGAACCGGTGTAAGCCTCATCTCAGTAGTAGGTTCTGCATATCATAGTTCCTCATATTTCTCAGCATTATTTAATCAGAAGGTTCACAGTCATTGAAATTTCATTTCACTGACTTTGTCTGAAGATTGGAATATAAGAGTTTTGTTATCACAGGCATATACATGGTAATCAGTATTATTAAACACTGACTTGTGCAATGAAAATGACAGGCACTTCTGAGCACTAGAGCCCCATTTTAAGTGATAAGAATACATTGACTTTTCATAGGAGAAACAGTCAATTGTAAGAAACAAATGAACCAATTCATTTGAGCTTGGATCACTAAAAACTAGAGAGAATCACTGGCAAAACAATGCCATTTCTCATTCATGTGTCACAAGTGGTATTTGGATTGAGGACAATTGAAAATCATTAAGACATCAAATTGGTTCCCATGTTCTATAGAATGGTTATTGGAAAATGTACTTTCCCAAAGCTAGTATGCTGGCTTTTTTTTTTTTTAATTACCAGTAGTTTTTTTCTCCTTACCATTTACATTTTGGCTTGCATTTGTGTTTTTCTTCAAAAAATGCTCTATATATCCAGTATCGGTGCCCTTTGTGTAAATGATGTCAATTCACACATAAAATTTGATTTAAAAGAATTTCTAAACTACAGAAATTAAGAGTCTCCTTTTAATCACAATAACAGTATAACAGTATTTGACTTTAAAGCTTTTGAGAAGTATCTTTCACTATGATTTTATAGTTATTGCTTCTTCTTCCATCCTTTTGATATTGATATGTTTCTGAATGACGGGTCAACAATGTGCCAGATTTTTTTCTTTCATTCAAACTTTGAAGATCATTTGGATTTTTTTAGTTGGCCCTGAGATATCTATAGCTTACTTTTAAAAACCATGTAAGTTTTTAAGTAAATGAGTGCCTTAAAAAATGATATCATGAGACAGCTCTGCTTCTATCAGAGTTACCTAGGGAAAATAATTTGAATTTCTGGTTTTCTTTACTATGAAAGAAAGTTGGGCGATATGTTCTTCTTTAAAACTCTTAAGTTTCTGTGATTCTAAATTTTTAATTCATTCTCATATTTGTTTTAGAAGCAATGAATGATGAGCCGTCTTAGTTTTTTATATCCATTTTAATCACCCCTAAAGATACTTGTACTTTCTGAACTTTTAGAAGGTATAATTTTATTTTATGCTGTAAACTCAGTACCAGGCACAAAATTATATGTGCTTTACATAAAGACTTGATATGTAACAAAAGCAGAATGTGTACTTTTGATGTTTCAGGTGGACTTGAATCCCCCAAGTTTAGGCCATCAGTGTCAGATTACCTTTACAAATTTTGGTGGGCAAATTCCTAAAATACTAAGTTACAAATATCTCTCCTTTTTCCTTCTTCTTCCCTTTTTCTATAATTTTTCACTATCAAAAACTATAGCTGTTGCAAATTAGTAAGCAGGCCATTGAACAAATACCTTCTAAGACCTGTATAAGTCTTTCTTTGCCTACGCCTGGTAATATTTTTTAAAAATTTTCACTTGGCTCTAAAGTTCTACTATATAAAAATAAAATATGAATTATAAATGCACTCACAAGACCAAGGAAAACATAGAGTGGTAAATGTAAGTTAAAGAGAATCTGTGAAAAAACCAGTACATTTTTTTGATGTTCGTTTTTAAATCATACTTGTAGGGTGCCTGGGTGGCTCAGCCAGTTGAGAAGCCAACATTGGCTCAGGTCATGATCTCATGGCTCATGAGTTTGAGCCTCACATTGGGCTCTGCACTGACAGCACAGACCCTGCTTGGGATTCTCTCTCCTTCTTTCTCTGCCCCTCCCCTGCTCATGTTCTCTCTCTCTTACAATAAATAAACTTCAAAAAAAAATCATACTTGTAAAATCATGGTTTGTGTAATGCAGTAGTGCTTTCAGTTAATTTTAGACATGTGCAAATGCAGATTTGTATTATGGATGTAGAATACATATTTCTTTTAAACTCTTAGCAAAATTTACAGCTTTTTGTATAGACCTTTAAACATATATGGTTTTAATTATACTTGATAGGCAAATTTGAAACACAAACTTAAATTGCAGCTCTTGTGTGTTATTGAAACATATCATTAGTTAACACAGTTTATAACATTTTTTATAAAAGAACACGCTTAGTTTCTCTACACACTGATGGCTCTTGTTTTCTGTGAGATGAACTGATAGAAAGTGAAAACAAGAAAGAACTTTTAGAAATCTCTTGGTCCTGTGTAGTCGTCATACTACATGTAAAGCAAGTGAGCTCAGAGAGATTAAAGGACTTGTCTAAATTCACATATATTTCTAGTAGCAAAATTAATATGACAAAGAATTCAATGTATGAAAGCTCAGGAATAGTGTACTGCATAGATCTTTTCACTGTTTATAAGGACATTCCTGTTCAGAACAAAAGAGATGAGTTTTTTTGATGACTGGTGTCAAAGCTAGAGAATGTCGTGATTAACACATACAACATGTCTACTTCACAGAATAATCCTCCCATTAAGAATGTTTGATTTAGATTTCATTTTATTTTAATCAAATGTAAGATTTTGAGAATGCCAAACCCCATTTACAGGGAGTTAAAATGCTATGAACTCCTGAAAAAACTTCTCCTTATGGTCTTCTAAATCTTGTTTTCTGAGGCTTTGTAGGATTGGTAGTTTAGTCCAGTGCAACAGAATTAAACCCAAATCTGAACATACAGTAGATTCTACGGTCTGTTTACAGCTGAATAAGTGGTTTGTTCTATTGAATAACGTATTGTGATTCACTGATTTTAATAATTAGATATTTTAATTATGAATAATATACATGTACCTAAAATTCTCAGTGTGGAATGATTTTTGAGCTTCTGTTCTTTAAGTGTCTATATTACTGATGTAACCTTATTCACACTACTGGGTTAATATATTAGAATAACTTGGTCCTTACCAAGTACAAATAGCTATCCTTGATGTATCAAAATATATATATACATATATATATGTTTGAAAGATCAAAACCATTGAATTATTTTAATATTTGTTCATAGAGCTTGGTTACTGTGGTATCTTCCTTTGAACTAGTTTAAATATTACTTTCTTCCTCTATATAATAGATATTACATAATTGATGCTGTTCTTATCTCTTTCCAACATCCCTATGTTTCAGAGTTAAAACGTTAACAATTTGAATCTCTGATTTCAGCGAATATTTATTTATTTAAAATCTAGAGTGGGGGCTTCTGGGTGGCTCACTCAGTTAAGCTTTTGACTTCGACTCAGATCATGATCTTGGGGTTCATGAATTCAAGCCCCACATCCGGCTCTGCGCTGACAACTCAGAGCCTGGAGCCTGCTTTGGATTCTGTGTCTCCATCTCTCTCTGTTTCTGTCTCTCAAAAATAAGTAAACGTTAAAATTTTTTTTAAATATTTTTAAAAAATAAAATAAAATCTAGAATACAGCAGTGTGACATAAGCATTTATCAGTGATTTGATATGATATGTAAATTACATGACCATAGTGAGATTTTTGATAATTATTTTTTAATAAATATATGGATCTCAAATAGGGAGAAGTGACTAAATAAAAGTATTTAACAAAAAGGAAGGAAACATGTTAATGGATTTTTAAAAAAACAGTTTAATGGATTTTTCCAGGTTTAATATGTATGCAGGTCTTTCATTGTTTTTGCGCTGTCAAGATAAAAATGGAAAGTACTTTTCTTTTCACTACTGAAATATCATTGTATGTTTTCTATTGTAAATTTCTCTTTTTTTAGTGTAAATTTCTTTCTAGTGGCATTTACTATTCTTCAAGAATTACTTTCTTTTACATGTTATTTTTTAGGTATTTTTCAAGATTTGTCTCCTTTAAGAAAGGCAAATTATGTAACTTAATCACTTGAGAATGAACTGTAGCATTATGTATTTTTCTGATAGCTGCTGTCATAGATGGAGTAATAACACTTTTCTTGCCACTCTAAGAAGTGTGGCCACCTCAGGACAAGCACTGAGTCATACTTCTGGGACCAGTAGGAAAAGTTTGCCTCATTGGCAACCACCTGGACTTTTCATGTTCCATGACAAATAGCAAACTGGCACATGGTATAACTGAAAAGTTTCTCAAATGTCTGATTCTCAGGAAAAAAAAATAATGTTAAGGAGTATGGAAACCGAAGCCTATACCTTACTTTGAACCAGTAGATTTGAATTCTTACCTTAGGTATTTTTGTTGCAAAAATTTGTAATTGTGTTTTAACTTAGCTAAATTTATATTATAGCTTGATATGGTAAAACTTAAAGCACCTTGTACAGTAAGGAGCTAAACAATCGAGTCTTGTTTTTATATTTTTTAACATGTTAGCCAGTCTTATTTTTTTAATTTTTCATTTTCTATTTTTTACCAGTAGTTAATAACCAAGACAACACTCAACTGTGACTCTTAATATATTTTCATATTTTATGTCTAGGCTGTTAATATAGCCTAGATAATTGCTGGACTTCTAAAGTATTTATGCAAGTATGAAGAATAGTAACACAATATTAGAAAACTTAGTTGACTGCCCTGATAAATGCCAATAAAATTTTGAATCACAGAAACTGTCCACCTCTACCTACTCAAACAACCTTAAAGCACAAAAGCTATTTTAGAGTATTGTACTAATATGATTGTCAATATCAGTACGATTAAAATAAGCACCTTATAAGAGCAAAACCTTTAAAGGAATGGCTTCTTTTTTTAATAATTTATTTATTTTTTAATTTACATCCAAGTTAGTTAGCACATAGTATGACAATGATTTCAGGAGTAGATTCCTTAATGCCCCTTCCCCATTTAGCCCATCCCCCTTCCCACAACCCCTCCAGTAACCCTCTGTTTGTTCTCCATATTTAAGACTCTCTTATATTTTGTTCCCTCGTCTATTTTTGTATTATTTTTGCTTCCCTGTCCTTATGTTCATCTGTTTTGTATCTTTAAGTCCTCATATGAGTGAGGTCATATGATATTTGTCTTTCTCTGACTAATTTTACTTAGCATAATACCCTCTAGTTCGTTCACATAGTTGCAAATGGCAAGATTTCATTCTTTTTGATGCCGAGTAATACTCCATTGATATATATACCATATCTTCTGTATCCATGTATCCATCAATGGACATTTGGGCTCTTTCCATACTTTGACTATTGTTGATAGCGCTGCTATAAACATTGGAGTGCATGTGCCCCTTCGAAACAGCACACCTGTATCCCTTGGATAAATACCTAGTAGTGCAATTGCTGGGTCGTAGGGTAGTTCTATTTTTAATTTTTTGAGGAACCTCCATACTGTTTTCCAGAGCGGCTGCACCAGTTTGCATTCCCACCAGCAGTGCAAAAGAGACGTCTTTCTCTCCATTCTCACCAACATCTGTTGTTGCCTCAGTTGTTAATGTAAGCCAGGAATGGCTTCTTTTTGAAGGTGTATCCTCAAGTTATACCTTATATTTTTCTTCATGAAAGTTAATTATATATCCTTCAAATGAAAGAAAATTTGTTTTAGAGACATTTTCCCCTCTATCTTTACAGTTCTTGAAACACATACTTTGCTAATTATAACAGAGCTATTTCTATATGTTTGGGTAATATTTATATTTATGTGTGGATTGTTTAGTTTTTCATAGTAAGATATAATGTGTTGCTATATAATTAAGTATTTTAAAAAAATGTTTTTAATGTTTATTTATGAGAGAGACAGAGTACCAGCAGGGGAGGAGCAGAGAGAGAGGGAGTGACAGAATCTGAATCAGGCTCCAGGGTCTGAGGTGTCAGCACAGAGCCGTAAGCGGGGCTTGAGCTCAGAAACTGTGAGATCATGACCTGAGCCGAGCCGAAGGTGAATGCTCCACTGCCTGAGCCACCCAGGCACCCCCATAATTAGGTATTTTTAAAAGTTGCCCTCCGCATTGCAGCCTACAAAACCTTTTGACATTTTGATAGGGGCACCTGACTGTCTCAGTCAGTGGAGCATGCAACTCTTAATCTCAGGATTGTGAGTTTGAACCTCAGTTTGGGTGTAGAGTTTACTTTAAAAAAAAAGGGATAGTGCAGTTATTCTTTTCTTCAGGTGATCAGAATGTGCCTATTCTAATTCTGAACTTTGTGAGTTTTTATATTGTTTAATCACATTAATTTGAACTCCTGTCAGGCTGGAACACCATGACGGTTGTATAACTAATCACCTCTAGTTATCTACTTGAATAGTCATTCTTTTACAGAAACAATTCTGGTAGTCACTACATTTTAGTGGGGTAAATATGGGCTTAGAAGACAAATACACTTGGATGTCAGGCCAGCTATACCTAGCTTTAAATTTCAGCTTTGCTGCTTACTTGTCATATGGATTTGGACACATTATAACCTCTTGAGTTTCAGTTTTCTCCTTTTTTTAAAAAAGATTTATTTATTTATTTATTTATTTGAGAGAGAGCAGGAACAGGGGAGGGGGAACGGAGAGAGAAAGAGAGGGAGGATCCTAAGCAGGCTCTGTGCTGACAGTGCAGGCTCTGACACGGCAGATGTGGGGCTTGATCCCATGAACCACAAGATCATGATTTCATTATGTGGCTCATGCCTTGATATATTGGATAACCCTGTTCTAACTATTTAAAAAGCCATATTTCTGAAATGGAGAACTCCACATATTTTCATTTGGCTATAGGAAATATTTTGTTCAGACTTACCAACATCTGATTTTTAGAAGACTTTAGGAATAGCATCTAGCATATCTGTGTAATAAATGCTCGTCAAATGAACAAAGGAATTAACGAAATCAACTCAGCTATTAACCCAATCTAAGATAACGACTACTCTTAAACATAAGCTTCATATGTAAATTTAGGGACAAGGCCAGGAATATTTTTTTCTTCTTTTCCTCCCTTTTTAAGATCTAAGAAAGGAACATCTGGGTGGCTCTGGAAGTTGAGTGTCTGACTTTGGCTCAGGTCATGATCTCACCATTAGTGGGTTTGAGCCCTGTGTCGGACTCTGTGCTGACAGCTCAGAGCCTGGAGCCTGCTTCAGATTCTGTCTCCCTCTCTCTGCTCCTCCCCCGCTCATGTTTTCTCTGTCTCTCAAAAATAAATAAATGTTAAAAAAAATCTAAGAAAGATACATTTTTTTTTATTTCAAGAACACAGATTTCCCCTTTATATGTTTGTATAGGTTAAACATTTTATTGAAAGCTTTTTTTCTATGAACTTAAAGTTCAAAGTTTGTTGCCTGAATGAAAAACCAGCTTAAAATATATAAAGAAAACATAATTTTTATTTTTTAAGTTTTATTTAAGTAATCTGTACACCCAACATGAGGCTTGAACTCCTGAATCGTGAGATCATGAACTGAACTGAAGTTGGACACTTAACCAACTGAGCTACCCATGCACCCCAGAAAACATCATTTTTAAATGAATACATTTTCTTAATTAATTTTGGGGCAGATACCTAAATTTGGAAAATTCATTATGAAAAGAAAGAGTAGGTGAAAGAAACATTTTAAAACTAATATATATTTTATCATTCCGTTCTTCCTTAGTTCTTTACAAGTGTTTTGCAATAGTACAAGTATGCAAATAAATTTTTAAATCTTTTAGTTCTGCTTTTTAAGAACATCCTGGAATTGAAATATACAACTGTACCTGTTCAAGCTTGTTCATTTTGGGCAAGATGTATCTTTTCTGAGCAGTGATTTGTTAAGTTAGGAACTCCATTACAAGCCTAGATGTTATCAATACTAATAGTATTAGAATGAATAAGTTTAGAAAACTGTTAAATGATCAGGAAAAAGTCAGAAGACTGGACAGTCCACTAAACGGTCAGTCTTAGAATAGCTGAAATTTGTAAAAGTAGATCGTAACCTTTTGAGGTTCTATGTGTATGGTCAGAAACATACGGTTTTAAAACTGGAAATGATGTATGTTCCTGTTTATTGATACTTATTTAACTGTAAACATTTAACCAAAATGGTGATGGCATGAGCTCTTAAGATCTGGCTCAGAGATAATTCATTTTGACTTACTTGTGGGTTCAGGAAGTATGTTACGGTTAGAAATATGTATTTGGGGGCGCCTGGGTGGCTCAGTTGGTTAAGCGGCCGACTTCGGCTCAGGTCATGATCTCACGGTCTGTGAGTTCTAGCCCCGTGTCGGCAGGCTCTGTGCTGACGGCTCAGAGCCTGGAGCCTGCTTCAGATTCTGTATCTCCCTCTCTCTCTGCCCTTCCCCTGCTCATACTCTGTCTCTATGTCTCTCAAAAATAAATAAACGTTAAAAAAATTAAAGAAAAAAAGAAATATGTATTTGGTCTTCCTTCATTTTAGTACCTAGAGCTCCTAAAACCCTTGTAATTTCCTATGTCAGGAGAGTGTTAAAGGTGTCTTGTTATGTTAATGAGCTGACTCAGTCCACACCTAAGGATGGGGGCTGGTTGTCAGTGGAGCCAACCATGTGATTGGAGGGTTGGAACTTTCAGACCCACCCCCCAACTTCTGGGAACGGGAGAGGGTTTGAGATGGAGTTCAACCAACAGTGGCCAGTGTTTTAATCAACTCTGCCTATTAATGAAGCCTCTGAAAAGACACGGTTTGGAGAACTCTTTTGGGGTTTTAAATGCGTAGAGATTTGGGGAAAGTGACCAGCTCAGAGAAAAAAAGGAAGCTCCATGCCCTTTTCCCATACTCTGTTCCATCTGGCTTTTCCTGAGTTGTAATAAAGCAGTAATCTGGTAAGTAAAATGTTTCCACAGTTCTGTGAACCACTCTAGAAAATTAATCAAACCCAAGGATGATGGAGGTCATGGGAATCTCCAATTTATAGACAGTTGATCAGAAGTTTTTATAGACAGTTGATCGGAAGTAGAGGTAACAACCTGAATTTGGGATTAGCATCCTGATTTGGAGGGAATTTTTGGAACATCCAATTTGTAACTGCTCAGCCAGAAGCACAGGTAACAACAAACTGAGTTTGTGGTTAGCCTCTGAAGTAGAGAGTGGTCTTGTGAGACTAAGCCCTTTGCATGTGGAATCTGATGCTCTCTCTGACACATTCTGGGTAGTGTCAGAATTGAATTGAATTCTCTGACACCCTGCTACATTTGAAGAAGTACTTTTTTACTCTGATAACAGAAAAGGGCAAAAACATGACTGCTGCATTCAGTTGTGTAGCTTTTTACTATACTGTATATGATTGTGCAGGTTGTGCACTGCACAACCTACACAGCTTGGGTGTCTTTGGCTAAGTAAAGGAAACTTCATAAAATTATTGGTTTTGTTTATCCAGCAAAATTGAGAAAATAAGAGTAAATCATTTATATTTTAGAATCATTTTGCATATGTTCATACTTAAATTAGTTAAATGCTATGCCGAAGGCTGTATTTGAATTTTGATGATTAACAGATTTAATACTTTTAAAGGAAACAATGTTGGTATAATTTTCCATTTTTAATCTAGCAACTAATCTGAAATTTTAGTAGAAAATGAACATATAGATTATACTGTAACATTTTACAAATAAAAATACATTTTTTGGTGTCCCAGAACATGAAAATTGTTGACAATTAGTTAGCTCTTAAATAATAGAAGATTGTGCTAATATAGTAGACAGCAAAATTTTCATATTTTTTTAACAATTTAATTTTTTGTACTTAGTTTATGTTTATGTCTATGTTTAGGGCATAATTCTTTATTTCTTTTTTTTTAATGTTTATTTTTAAGAGAGACAGAGTATGAGCAAGGAAGGGGCAGAGAGAGAGAGAGACACAGAATCCAAAGCAGGCTCTGAGCTGTCAGCACAGAGCCCAATGTGGGGCTCGAACCCACGAACCGTGTGATCATGACCTGAGCCGAAGTCGGGCACTTAACCAACTGAACCACACAGGCACTCCTAGGACATAATTCTTAAATTAATCTGTTGAATCCTTAAGCTCATGATTGAGTATATCAATCATGAAACCTATAAACCCCTCAAAGCTATAAAGAAAAATAAGAGTTAGGAAGCCACTGAAAAAGAAAAACTATAAGGGGGTTAGTTTTACCAGACATTAAAACATTATAAACCTCTTATAATAAAAACAGCATGGTGATGCCACACAAAGAAAAAAATATACCAGTGGAATAGAATGGGAAACCTAAACTAGACCCCCACACATACAGAAGTGTACTATATGTTAAAGGTAAAATTAGATTCATACCTCATACCATACACAATAGTAACTTCCAAATGAATTAAGAATCTAAATGTAAAAAATGAAACCACAAAATACTAGAAAAAATTAAGATTTTACCTCAGTCTACATTTTTAATGAAAATTTCCATTCATTAGAAAAATTTTCTTTTAAAATTGGATGTTTTCCCCCTCATTTTGCAGATGTCATCTCTGGCAGGTAACAGACATAGTGGAAATCTGTTCTCCTTCACTATTCTAAATCTTATAACCCAGTACATGTATTTTATTTTTTTAAACATCACTACGTAACTACATAACTACATCACTACATAACTACATCACTACATCACAGTACATAACTGTGAATTCATACTGATACTAATTTAAAATTAGACTCACTCCCAATGACCAGTATAGGTTTGTATACATTAGCAATTATACCCTCAGTTGTTTTTTTTACATGAACTTTGGTGTCAGTTTTTCTAACAACATAAAAAGCAAAGGCAACTCAGAACTCAGGTTCCATGATGGTGAGACAGGGAAATGCATGTTAAATTCTGTGACTATGGCTAATGAGTGTAAAGTTGAATTATAGAGAGAAAAGAGTTAACTGGTGATTGTTCAGTACATAGGTTTTAGAAGGAGAAAATCTTAGATAAAATTTACTCGAAATCTGTGTTGAATTTTAAAATAAAGCAAAAGAGATATTCATTATGCAAATATGTATTAAGTGCCTTCTGTGAGCTAAGTTCTGCTCTAGAAATACAAAATGGTTTATGTAGTCCCATAGCTGGTCTTATTAAGTATTTAAAATTAAATGTAGAATCATATCATAAGTAAGGGTCATTATATTGACTCCAGTATATGACTTCCAATTCTTTCTTTATACAGCTGCTCTATTTTACTTAAAACCACATGCTACTTGGCATATTAAACTGTGGTACATTTTAACTGTCTCCAGAAAAGAGCATTATGTAACATACTATTCCACGTAGGGTCTTTCTTTTTTTTTTAACACCTTATTTTTTTGAGTACTCTCTCCACCCACTCTGGGGCTGGAACTCACAATCCTTAGATTAAGAGTCACAGTGCCCAAGTGGCTCAGTCGGTTAAGCGTCCGACTTCGGCTCGGGTCATGATCTTACGGTCAGTGGGTTCAAGCCCCGCGTCGGGCTCTGTGTTGACAGCTCAGAGCCTGGAGCTTGCTTCAGATTCTGTGTCTCCCTCTCTCTCTGCCCCTCCCCTGCTCATGCTCTTGCTCTCAAAAATAAATAAAACATTGAAAAAAAAATTTTTTTAAAAAAAAAAGAGTCACTTGCTCCACCAACTGAGCCAACCAGGTACGGTCCTTCTTGGTAGCTTCTATATTCATAAATAGAAACATACAGCAACATGTACATAAAGTCAACTAGATTGCGTGATTAGCTTAGTTAAATAATCAGTGCATTTAATCACTAACCTTTCACAGAGTCTGCTTTGAAAGAAAAGAAAATAGACTGATTCTGGGATCCAAATGCAACATGCAGCACAGTTCTGAAAGAAACAGTGACTCACTAAAGCTTAGTTTCTTAAAGGAGTAAAGGGAAAGAGGGAAGATGAGAATTTTGTCCGAAGCTAGGGCTCATGTGTGTAGTTGAAAAAGTTCCTTAAGTATCTTTTATCAGAAAAATAGTAAATTTTAACGTAGCTGTATCTGTTGTTATTTTCCCCTTTTTACGACAACTTGGTGTTGTACCTTGCTTAGGAAGACCTTTTCTATTCCACTAATTTTAAATCTTTTTCTAGATTTTGTTCCACTACATTCATTTTTTTGAACCTTAATGTAGCTTTTCAATATGAAAAAAAATTTAAAAGTACAATACATAAAGTAGGGGGTCTGGCTTTATATTTTCACCAAATGGATAGCCCTTTGTTCTAACACAACTTATTGGATAGGATAGTCTCTCTTTTCCTCCCATTTATTTTAATTGCCAACTCTATAAAAAATTAAAATGATAAACTTCAATCATGTAAACTAAAATTCACATGGATAGGTCTGTTTATGGGTTCTCCTTTTGTTTCGTTTATCTGTTTTCTTTCAGTGCAATTAATGTTGCTTTATAGAACATTAGCTGTCTGAATAGCAAGCCTCCCCCAACACCATATTTTGGTTAATTTGGGGAAAATTCATATCCCATTCACTATTGAATCTTCACATCCAGGAATGTATGTGTCCTCTATTTGCTTGGATTCTCTTTTATAGGCCTCAGTGAAATTTGATAGCTTTTTAAAAAATTAATGTCTCCTGCAGCACCTGGAAGGCTCTGTCGGTTAAGTGTCCACTTTAGCTCAGGTCATCATCTCACAGTTCAAGCCTCATATCAGGCTCTCTGCTCTCAGTACAGAGCCTGCTTCCAGTCCTCTGTCCTCCTTCAACACTTCCCCTCCCTCGCCTGTTCTCTCTCTCTCTCAAAATAAATAAATAAACTTAGAAAATGTCTTTTACATTTCTTTTTAAGCTTATTCTTAGGTAGCTTGTTATCTTTATTTCTATTGTCAATGGAATTTTTTTCATTACATTTTTTAGTTGGTTTTGCTGTCGGTTAGGAAAGTATACTGGTCTTATATTGGATCACTTTAATAAACTTGTTGATTAGTCTAATAGTTTTCCTGTTGATTTTCTTCAATTTTCTAAGTAGACAGTTGTATATATAAAATTGATTTTCTTGAATTTTCTAAGTAGTTGATAGTTTTTTTTTCATACTATCTGTAATTCTCCTTTTTCTTTCCTTTTTGTGTTGGCTAGGGTCACTTTTCAGTGTTGATTATTCTTGTCCTTAGAATACTTTTTGAGGTTCACTTTTATATCGATCATATGATTCTGAATTGTTCTAATTGTGCCTCTGCATTTGTCAAGATCTGCTTAATTGATGTGTTAAATGTAAATTTATAAATAAGTTTTCTAATTAAAAAGTATCCCATATATAAATCCTAACAATTGGTTTAGAAATGTTTAAGGAAATGATCATTAATGATCTCTGACACTTAAGGAATTTGCTTCCTGTCTTCTGGGAAGCAAATTTATGTTGAGAATGATGTATACATATTTTCACTTAATTTATCAAGTAACTGGCTTTCAGATTTTATGATAAAAACATAATTTTAGCTGCAAAACATTTAATTCTATTTTGAGTTGATTTCAGTTTGTATGTATTGATGATGCCATTTACATTTACATTATTGAACCATTAAGGCCACTAACTATGTGCCCCTGGTATTATGTAGGAAGTTTCTGAAAACTGTTTTTTGTATTCCTCTGGAAATTCATAAAGCAAGCCTCTGAGAGTAAAGGGCAGAGTTGAGACCATTGGACCACTCTATTCTTTTGTTTCAAAGCAAGAAGAAGAGATAGGAGTAGAAGAGTCAGTGTTATGTCTTTTTCAGTTTATAGAAATAGTGATTTGAAGTACAAGCTTGCAGTCTTCTTGAGGTCTTCTAAATATGTGAGGAATATTAATGTTATTGCTAATGTAAAAACTGCTTTTAAAAAAGGAAAGTGAGGGCCACCTGGGTGGCTCAGTTGGTTAAGCATCCGACTTCCGCTCAGATCATAGTCTCACTGTTGGTGAGTTCGAGCCTAGCATTGGGCTCTGTCCTGACAGCTCAAAGTCTGGAACCTGCTTCAGGTTCTGTGTCTCCCTCTCTCTCTGTCCCTCCCCTGCTTGTGCTCTGTGTCTCTGTTTCTCAAAAATAAATAAACATTAAAAAAATTTTAATAAAAATAAAAAAGTGTTATCTGTATTATCCTCTATTTTTTTCCTCAATAATCACACTGTGTAAGAACCATAAATTGAAAAGTGTCATTGCTTCTTGTATTCCTCATCCCTAACCCTTTTTGATTTTGCAGCTTTACTAGGTCATAGTCATAGAGTAACACTACTCTTTTTCCATTTGATGTACTCTGCTGAAACTTTTAGTTGTGGAACATGGTTTAGAACTTTATTATTTCTAAAATAAAAGATATTTTGAAACAAATGTAAAACTGTAGTTAACATTGTACTCTTAAAAAACATTGAAATGTCCAATAAAGAAATAAATCTTATTTCAGAAGAAATGCCTCTAATTTAGCACCAATATTTAGGCATTATTATCTGCCTAAGTTTGAACTAAACTATTCCAAGGCTGAAATACACTGTACATGTTGGAGAAAAGATGTCACAGTAAAGCATTAGGGTAGTTGTGACAGACTCACAATGAGTCATATTTTGCTACAGAGAGGGCCAATTTCTCCAGATTAGTTCTATTCTCTTTACTATGGTAGGCTTTTATCATTTTTAGTTTCTTTTTTTCACCATTGCTGTGTTCTTGCACACAATTGCTGTGGTCACCAACTATATGCCCCTCCGATTCAAGCAGAAATAATTTTGGTTGGTTTTCCTCCTTTTTGACAAAGTTCAAGATGCCATGAAAAGTAATGAAATCAACTCTTTTTCTATATAATACTTTGCTGAGATGACATGACTCAGTTTTGAATAGAAACTCAAGGTTCCATTTTGAATTCTTTATCTTTTTTTAGGCTTATAGCTCTGGGAGGTCAGGATCAGCATGCTTTGTTCATAGCTAGAGGTGTCTAAAATTTTCACAGGAATTTAAAGTTGTCTTTATCATTATTGAATGAATCACACTCTTCCTAAATGACTTTTAATCTCTGATGCTGTAACTAAAGAGAACATGTTTCCTAGGAGGCTGGTGACAATAAAAAGTAATTGTAGATTTTCTTGCATTGTTATATATTTTAGCCTGTTTCATATTTTATTTATTCAAATGTGAAATTCTTACTCACTCTAGGTTCCTTCAAAAAATTTTTCATTTCTGGAAAAATACCTTCAATTCAGTAGCTGGCTATTAAAAGTTATTAATAGCAAACTATTGCTTTTGGGAAAGGAACAGTTTTGATTCAACCGTAAAATTAAAATAGACATTATTAATCTTACACACTTACAAATATCTACCATTATTTTTATATCTTTCACTTGGGTTATTTGTAGTGCTTATTAGAGTTTTACTTTTTTTTTTATAACATTTGCAAGAGGAAATAGCTCTTAGTTTGTGGCTACTCTGGATGACTCTTGGTAAGTGCTTAGCTCCTTTCACAGGTTGATCTACAGCTGTCGGGAATATAAGCCTGTGTTGCAGTCAATGGTAGTATATTTATATTCATGCAAATCATGAATCCCTCAGGATATTTCCGTTGAAATTCACCAATGGAGAGACTTGAGTCTGAATTGAAATACAAGCTTGATGAAAGATTGTTTGCACAGCTGCTTTCAGGCATACACCAGAGGCTTATTGGAGGACAAGTGAACGTGCTCTTGTTGGTCCTAGCTCAGAAGTTTTGGGGTACACTTTGCATAATATGAAGTCATTACATATGTTAGGTTTTTGCCCTTGCTCGAACCTCCCCAACCCCCACACTCCTTTTTTCTTTCTTTCTTGGTCTCCTTTCCCTGGAAGAGCTAATTATTTATGCTTTGTGTCTTATGGAGGTAATTTTTTAAAAAAACTGTCTTCTCATACATTTCATGTTAGACAGTTTTTAAATTCTGAGAACTGAGTGAGATAATGTCCATGTATTTCTTCTTATAAAGTGCTATCTATGAAGCTAGGCTTTTGAACATTAAATTT
The DNA here is from genome assembly GCA_030068075.1 of Paguma larvata. NCBI lineage: Eukaryota > Metazoa > Chordata > Mammalia > Carnivora > Viverridae > Paguma > Paguma larvata. The sequence continues at coordinate 15,808,153 of CM057830.1, forward strand.
AATGAGGAGAATCACAAGGACATTAAACTCTATTAACTGTTGGATTGCCAACAATATGGATCTAGCATTAAATTATGACTTGGAACTTTGCAAATGTCATCTAAAAGTTAATTCTTAAATTCCTGGCAAGCTCGTGCAGTCTGCTAAGAAGCAGATGTTATGGAGGTTAATTTGTGATTAGAGAAACAATGTTGTCTCTTCAGTAAGGAGTGAGTGCAAGACTTTTTTTTTAAGTGCACTTGTCAGTTGACTTGACACAGTTTTAGTCAAGGCCCTGGAGTCCTCCCTTGCCCATTTTCTTTCTGATTCATATGCATGTCTTCAGAAATTTCTTCTCCTTTCTACTTTTCCAGTACTTCTGATTCTGACCCACGTGAAGGAATTTGACATCTGGAGGGAACACAGAGAAAGCAATGCCTGCTGATACCCTTTTCCAGTTTGGCAACAGGAGAAACCCTGCTTCCTAACAGATCGTGATTGCAGTAGAATGCTATCATAATGAAGGAGGATTTTACTGAGCAGAGAGGAATTATGAGCAATATTAGAAGACTGTCACATTTTAGGAGCTCTTTGAGAAATGCTTAATGATAAGGAACATGAGTTTGTATCGTTTGTGATTTCTTTTCCTTTATTTTTGAAGTACTTCCACTGCACAGTTTTTTCTAATTGATAACAGTTGTTATGGTTGAAACTAATTGTGCTCTTTTAGGCTGATGAATTTCTCCATGGACTTCACCTTTTGGAAAATTAGGAAGTTTTCTAAATACATATCCTTAAAGCTTGCAATTAAGGATTTATTTAAATAAGTATAGTTATAATTGGTTTGGAATAGCCTTTTTTCTTTCCACTTAGTTAAAATAATATGCCTAGCTTATGGTTTGAGAAATTTGTTTTCCTGTGGTTTATAAATTTATGATGAATATTTGTTGTTCTTTGGGAATCCCTATAATTGTGTTTCCAAACTGAGACTATTAAGGCCATAAAAAACATGGCTAGATATTTAGCAACATAAACCTACTTGTGTCTATGTGTATTATCAGTCATCATAAGTGTTCTGTTTCATCATGACCTCATCAGTTGTAGGAAAAAAATCAAGTTTCTTTTTGTTTCTGACAAGCATTGCTCTCCGGTAATGCCCATTGTTACTTGGGAGCTTGTTGGAAATACAAAATCTCATTCCCCGTGCCAGACCAACTGGATCAGAATCTACATTTTAATCAGATCCTCAGAAATTTTGTGTGCAAATAAAATTTGGGAAGCAGTGGAAAGCTGACATTGTTTTGAATTATAATTACTAGAATCATTTTGAAAAGGTCTTAGGAATGTTAGGAGAAAAGTCAGCACCTCCATATAGCCTATATTCCTAGGTCAAGTAAAATTTACATCATAGGCTAATAAACATCATTTGGCTTTTAACGTAACTATATGTTATTACATATTGATTCTGATACATGAAGAAAAATGAATATAAAATTCAATGTCACCACTTGTGTTTTTATTAGACAACCTAGAAATGGCTGTGGAATAAATGTAGGATTCCTTTTATCTTGAAAATAAATCCTTATGAAAACGTTTTAACTTTGTGTTAGAAGGCCAAAATTCATGACTTTATTTTAATTTTAAGATTAAGTAAAACAGAGTGATACAAAAACATTAGGTGGAAAATACATGTTGACTGAAAATTAAATTGGGCCTAATATTTTAGAACCGGTTTTAGGAGACATAAAGATTTTAAAATACCAAAGGTTTCTTTTTTGCTTGATCCTGTGAAATTATTGGTTAATAATGACGACATTGATTTATGGTGGGAAAGTGTGTGTGTGTATGTGTGTGTGTGTGTGTGTGTGTGTGTGTGTGTGTGTGTGTGTGTGTGACAGGAGGCTCCAAACAATGCATACAAAATGCTGAAAAAGATTTGTCTTGTATTAAGAAACAGTCATAGGATATGTGTTGAGATTAGGTTTAATATTGGATAGCAGCACCCTTTGTTTCTACAGTTACTTTAATGCTAGAGTTTTCTTTTGTGGAAGGTATTTCAGTCAGAATTCATGAGTTGCATATGTCTGAGTTAAAATGATCTAGTGGAATTTCTAAAAGTGGTTTTAGCTGTTGCTGTACTATTTTTCTAAAATTACTATTTTAAAAGATGTTTCAGCCTTTTTATCACATTGTTTTAATTTACAAAAAAAATTTTAAGTTTACTTATTTATTTTGAGAGAGAGAGAGAGAGCACAAGCAGGGCAGAGACAGAGAGACAGGGAGAGAGAGAATTCCAAGTAGATAGTGTGGAGCCCAATGTGGAGCTCGAACCCACAAACCTCAAGATCATGACCTGAAACGAAACCAAGAGTCAGACACTTAACCAACTGAGACACCCATGTGCCCTATCTTCTTATCACATTTTTCTGTTGATTTTGATTTGTTATTAAGGAGACTGTGGATTTACTTCAAAATAACATATGGAATAGGTTCTACTTGTAGGTCTTTTCCTTACCTTCTTTTACCAAGAAGAGAGTTAGAGTGGTATAGATTGTCACAGAGGAATAACATGGCCAAAGAAAGGACATGTTTGAGAAAGCTTTATGCTTCAGCTCACATAGCCGAAATATCAGACAAAGTGAAGGTGCGTGCTGAGCAGGAAGTTGAGTTCTTGCCAAGGATGATCCTTTCTTTCTTTCTTTCTTTCTTGCTTGCTTGCTTGCTTTCTTTCTTTCTTTCTTTCTTTCTTTCTTTCTTTCTTTCTTTCTTTCTTTCATTTACTTATTATTTATAATTCATTGTCAAGTTAGGTAACATACACTGTATACAGTGTGTTCTTGGCTTCAGGACTACATTCCCATGATACCTCACTTACATACAACACCCAGTGTTCATCCCAACAAGTGCCCTCCTCAATGCCCATCACACAATTTCCCCTCTTCCCCACCTCCCCATCAACCCTCACTTTGTTCTCTGTATTTAAGAATCTCGTATGGTTTGCCAACCTGTTTGAAAGTATTTTTCCTCTTCCTTTCCCCCATGATCTTCTGTTAAGTTTCTCAAGTTTCATAGATGAGTGAAAACATATAGTATCTGTCTTTCTCTGATTTCACTTAGCATAATATCCTCCAGTTCCATCCACATTGTTGCAAGTGGCAAGATTTCATTTGTTCTCATTGCTTAGTAGTATTCCATTGTATATATAAACCACATCTTCTTTATCCATTCATCAGTTGATGGACATTTGCACTCTTTTCATAATTTGGCTATTGTTGATAGTGTTGCTATGAACATTGGGGTACATGTGCCCCTATGCATCAGCACTCCTGTATCCTTTGAAAAAATTCCTTGTAGTGCTATTACTGGGTCACAGGGTAATTTTATTTTTAATTTTTTGAGGAACCTCCACACTTTTCCAGAGCTGCTACACCAATTTGCATTCCTACCAACAGTGCAAGAGGGTTCCCACTTCTCCACATTCTTGCCAACATCTGGTGTTTCCTAAGTTGTTAATTTTAGCCATTCTGACCGGTGTGAGGTGGTACCTCAGTGTGGTTTTGAGTTGTATTTCCCTGATGATGAGCAACGTTGAACATCTTTTCATATGTCTGTTGGCCATCTGGGTGTCTTCTTTCGAAAAGTGTTTATTTATGTCTTCTGCCCATTTCTTCACTGGCTTTTTTATCTTTTGGGTGTTGAGTTTGGTAAGTTCTTTATAGATTTTGGATACTAACCCTTTATCCAATATGTCATTTGAAATCATCTTCTCCCTTTCCCTCAGTTGCCTTTTAGTTTTGTTGATTGTTTCCTTTGCATTGCAGAAGCATTTTATCTTGATGAGGTCCCAATAATTCATTTTTGCTTTTACTTCCCTTCCCACCAGAAACACGTCAAGCAAGAAGTTGCTGCGGCTGAGGTCAAAGAAGTTGTTGCCTGTTTTCTCCTCCAGGGTTTTGTTGGTTTTCTCTCTCACATTTAGGTCTCAGATCCATTTTGAGTTTATTTTTGTGTATGGTATAAAAAAAAAGTGGACCGGGTTCATTCTTCTGCATGTTGCTGTTCAATTCTCCCAGCACCATTTGCTGAAGAGACTGTCTTTTTTTCCACTGATAACTCTTTCTTGGTTTGTCAAATACTAGTTGGACGTACATTTGTGGGTCCAATTCTGAGTTCTCTATTCTATTCCATTGGTCTATGTGTCTGTTTTTGTGCCAATACCATAGTGTCTTGATGATTACAGCTTTGTAGTAGAGGCTAAAGTCCGTCATTGTGATACCTCTAGCTTTGGGTTTCTTTTTCAACATAACTTTGCTATTTGGGGTATTTGGTGGTTCCATACAAATTTTAGGATTGTTTGTTCTAGCTCTGTGAAGAATGCCAGTGCAATTTTGATTGAGATTGTGTTGAGTGTGTAGATTGCTTTGGGTAGTATTGACATTTTAACAATATTTGTTCTTCCAATCTATAAACATGGAATATTTTTCCACTTCTTTGTGTTTTCTTCAGTTTCTTTCATAAGGTTTCTATAGTTTTCAGCATATAGATCTTTTACATCTTTGGTTAGGTTTATTCCTAGGTATTTTATGGTTCTTGGTGCAATTGTAAATGGGATCGATTTCTCGATTATCTGTTGCTTCATTATCGGTGTATAAATATGCAACCAATATCTGTACATTGATTTTGTATCCTGAGACTGCTGAATTCATGTATCAGTTCTAACAGCTTTTGGGGGGAGTCTTTCAGGTTTTCTATGTAGAATGTCATGTCATCTGCGAAAAGTGAAAGTTTGGCTTCTTTTTTCCCAATTTGGATGCTTTTTATTTCATTTTGTTGTGTGATTACTGAAGCTAGGACTTTCAACACTATGTTAAACAACAGTAGTGAGAGTGAACATCCCTGTCATTTTCCTAATGTCAGGGGAAAAGCTCTTAGTTTTTTCCCATTGAGGATGATTTTAGCTGTGAGCTTTTCATATATGGCTTTTATGATGTTAAGGTAAGTTCCTTCTCTCCAGACTTTCTTGAGGGTTTTATTAAGAAAGAATGCTGTATTTTGTCAAATGCTTTTTCTGCATCTGTTTACAGGATCATATGGTTCTTATTCTTCTATTAATGTGATGTATCACATTGATTGATTTGTGAATATTGAATCCCCCCTGCAGTCCAGGAATAAATCCCACTTGATCATGGTGAATAATTCTTTTAATGTACTGTTGAATTCGATTTGCTAGTGTCTTGTTGAGAATTTTTGCATCCATGTTCATCGGGGATATTGGCCTGTAATTCTCCTTTTTGGTGGGGTCTCTGTCTGGTTTTGGAATGAAAGTAATGCTGGCTTCATAGAATGGGTCCGGAAGCTTTCCTTCTGCTTCTATTTTTTGGAACATCTTGAAAAGGATAGGTATTAACTCTGCTTTGAATATGCTTTGAATTCCCCTGGAAAGCCTTCTGGCCCAGGACTCTCATTTCTTGAGAGATTTTTGATAACTGATTCAATTTCTTTGCTGGTTATGGGTCTGTTCAAATTTTTGATTTCTTCACATTTGAGTTTGGGTAGTGTGTGCTATTTGGTCATTTCTTCCAGGTTGTCCAGTTTGTTGGGATATTATTTCAAGTAGTATTCTCTAATAACTATTTGTATCCCTGTGTTGTTGGTTGTGATTTCTCCTCTTTCATTTGTGATTTTATCTATATGGATCCTCTCTCTTTTCTTTTTGAGAAGTCTGGCTAGGGGTATATCAATTTTGTTTCTTCTTTCAAAAAACCAACTCTTAGATTCATTGATCTCTTCTATTTTTTTTAATTCTATATTGTTTATTTCTGCTCTAATCTTTATTATTTCTCTTCTTCTGCTGGCTTTGGGTTCTCATTTCTGTACTGATTCTAGTTCATTCAGGTGTGTGGTTAGGTTTTGTATTTGGGATTTTTCTTGTTTCTTGAGATAGTCCTGGATTGCAATGTATTTTCCTCTTAGGACTGCCTTTGCTGCATCCCAAAGGGTTTGGGCTGTTGTGTTTTCATTTTCATTTGCTTCCATATATTTTTTAATTTTTTTAATTCCCTGGTGGACCCCTACTTTCTTTAGTAGGATACTCTTTTACCTCCATGCATTTGGAGGCTTCCCAAATTTTTCTTGTGGTTGAGGTCATGTTTCATAGAGTTATGATCTGAAAATATGTGTGGTACGATCTCATTTGCTTTATATTTATTGTGAGCTCTTTTGTGACCCAGTATGTTATCTGTCTTGGAGAATGTTCCATGTGCACTCGAGGAAAATGTGTATTCTGCTGCTTTTGGATGAAAAGTTCTGAATATATCTGTCAAGTCCATCTGGTCCAGTATATCGTTCAAGGCCATTGTTTCTTTAATAATTTTCTGGGTAGATGATCTGTCCATTGTTTTAAGTGGAGTATTAAAGTCCCCTGCAATTACCGTATTCTTATAAGTAAGATGTTTTGAGCAATTGATTTATGTGTTTGGTGGTACCAAATTGGGGTCATAAATATTTACAATTGTTAGCTCTTCTTGATGGATAGACCCCATAATTATGATATAGTGCCCTTCTTCATCTCTCGTTACAGCATTTAGTTCAAAATCTAGTTTGTCTAATATAATTATGTCTCCTTTTGACTTCCAGTAATATGATAGATGGTTCTCTATCCCCTCACTTTCAATCCGTAGGTGTCTTCAGGTCTAAAATGAGTTTCTTGTAGATAGCATATAGATACATCTCGTTGGTTTTTTTTTATCCGTTCTGATACATATGTCTTTTGATTGGAGCATTTAGCGCATTTGCATTCAGAGTAATTATTGAAAGATATGGAGTTAGTGTCATTGTGTTATCTGTAGGTTTCATACTTATGGTCCTGCCTCTGGTCCTTTGTAGTCTTTGAAGCATTCCACTCACAGAGTCCCCCTTAGGGTCTCTTGCAGGGCTGGTTTAGTGGTCATGAACTCCTTAATTTTTTGTTTGTCTGGGAAAGCCTTTATCTTTCTATTCTGAATGATAGCTTTACTGGATAAAGAATTCTGGGCTGCATATTTTTCTTTTTCAACACATTGAATATGTCCTGCCCTTCCCTTTTGGACTGCCCAGTTTCAGTGGGCAGGTCTGCTACTACCCTTATATGTCTACCCTTGTAGGTTAAGGTCCATTTGTCCCTAGCTGCCATCAAAATTCTCTCTTTTTCTTTGTATTTGGCAGTTTCAGCATGATATGCTGTGGTGAAGATCTATTCTTCTTGAATCTGAAGGGAGTTCTCTGTGCCCCCTGGGTTTGGATGTCTGCTTCCTTTCCCAGATGAGAGAAGTTCTCAGCTATAATTTGTTCAAGTAAACCTTCTGCCCCTTTTTCTCTCTCTTCTTCTGGAACTCCTGTGATACAGATATTATTACATTTCATAAATGACTTAGTTCTGTAATTCTCCCCTCATAGTCTAGTATTTTCTTTTTTTTTAATGATTTATTGTCAAACTGGTTTCCATACAACACCCAGTGCTCATCCCAACAAGTGCCCTCCTCTGTGCCCATCACCCAGTCTCCCCCCTCCCACCCCTCCTCGATCCGGCACGAGGAGAGTTCTGCTGAGAGTTCTGCTGTTAACCACCGAACTTCTCTTCAAAAGCCCTGCACTTAGGAACTGGATGGTGGTGATCTCATCCTCTCTGTCCCTCTCGTTCGGATGTGGCCTGTTCTGCACTTTCCCAGCTATCTCTGAAGATGGCTCTCCCTCACCTCAGCTCCGTATCCCAGTTCATTTTATCCATGTCAGATTAAACTCATGGTTCCTGGGGCATTTTCTGGGTTTCACTTTCTGCTCCTTGTAGACTGCAACCCCTTTCCTCCCTGATTCTTGGGGTTGAGAGTCCTTTGATTTCAGACCTTCTTAGTTTGAAAGACAAGGGGAATACTGGGTCCCCCTACTCCTCCGCCATGTTGGCCTCCTCCTCGTCTAGTATTTTCTTATCTCTTTTCTCAGCTTCATCATTTTCCATAATTTTATCTTCTATTTCACTTATTCTCCCCTCTGCTTCCTTCATCCTTGCTGTCACTGCATCTAGTTTATTTTGCACCTCGTTTACAGCATTTCTTAATTCGTTATGACTATTTCTTATTTTCTTGAACTCTGCAGAAATAGGTTCTCTGCTATCTTCTATGTTTGTTTCAAGCCCAGCTATTAATATTATGACTATTATTCTAAATTCTTGACCAGATATATTGTTTATATCTCTTTTGAGCAATTTTCTAGCTGTCATTTCTTCCTGGAATTTCTTTTGAGGAGAATTCTTCCATTTCACCATTTTAGCTAGTTTTCTGTCCTTTTCGTGTTTTAATAGCTTGTTAAATGTTCTGCACCTGTAAGCACTACTATGTTATAAAGGGGTCATATACTGTCCAGTGCCTGGCTCTTCAGGAGGTGTTTTTGGAGTGTGTTGTATGCTCTTTTGTGACTCTGGTTGCTTTATCTCCCTACTCATAGTTATGGTTTGGACCTTCCACCATGTGTGCTTTGATTTGTTTGTTGGAGTATCCCTGGAAAAAATTTAAAAAGGGGGTGGTGGTGGTGGTGGAAGAAGCCTTATCCCATACAAAGAGAGAAATGACATGAGTAGGAAAAAAGAAAAGAAAAAAATTAACAAGGCAGAGAATCAGAGAAACTATATGGCTTAATTGTGAGAGTGAGGAAAATAAAGAAGGAGATAAAGAAGAGGTGTAAAAAGAATAGATTAAAAATGTCTGCTTAACCAAACCAACAACCAGGATATAGAAGGGAAGAAATAAGAGGAAGAAAAAGAAGAAAAAAAATTATATTTATACACACCCACACACACACGTATATATATGTATATGCACACATAGTAAGAATTGTCCAAGAATCAAGAATCAAATAAGAAAATGCAAAACCTCTTGACCAATATCTGATGTTACCTTGGAACTGGTGGCTGCGCTGGTCTGGAGGAGGGGCCGTCTAGTTTGGTCAGTGTCAATCTTGCTCTGATAGATACCCAGTTAACCAGGCACAGAGGGGCGTGGTTTAATGTAGGTGGGTCCCGCCTCCACTGTGAGCCTGCTGCCCATTCTCTGAAGCCTCACCTTGTTGGTCATGGGGAGAAAAATGGCAACATCCCAGTCCCTCCTTCCAGACTGGGTGTCCCAAACCACTCTGTTCAGGCCATCCTCACAGTGCCGTGCAGGCACAAGCGGGATGGGTTGTTCCTTTCCACAATCTCCTGCACCTCACAGGTCTTGGCTGGGATTCAAACCCTGATGTCTTAAAGGATCCTACTCCACACACCCCAGATCCAGGGTAAAGCCACTCCACCCAGCTGCCAGAGAACCTCTGGCTGGTGGGCACCTGTAGGGTTTTTGTCTTTGAAGCGGCTATATACCTTCTTCCCACAGTACTTAAGGGAAGAGACTGCTCTCTCCGACCTTGCCTCTCAGCTCGCTACCAAGCTGAGGCTGGCTCTCCCTGCCCCCTAGGTGCATGTACAGGGCAGCAGGCCCCAGTCTAGAGAAAGACCCACAATCCTGGATCATGTTAGAAATTGGTTCTTTCTCCATTTTTTCTGTCTTCTGTTCCGTGCTTTTTCTCTTGTCCAAATAGACTCTTATACTTCCATAGCCTCTCTTTCTCTTCCTATTATCTCTCTACAGAAGGGGATCCCTCCCGTTTGGGCTTATGCTGCCCCTTTATCTTTCCTAGTTTGCAGTCATGTACCTATGGCCCTGTTGTCCCCATGGACCCCTGGAGATGTTTCTGTGACTCTGTAGCCTGGAGTCCTGGAATTCCAAGTCTTCTGGCCTCAATGCTGCTGTGTTTGAGTGATGAGGGAACTTCGGGTCCCCCTAAGTCTCTGTCATACTGACTCCTCTTCCAAGGATGATCCTTTCTATGGCAAAAATCAAACTGGCCACAAGTCATTGTTCTACACATCAGAACCAGAGAGCTTTTTAGAACCCAAGTCTGAACACAACCTTTAGTCATCCTGGCTTTCTTTCAGTGTCTCACACTCCATCTTGTCTACTACCCCTGTGTCTTTGCTGTTTCCAGAGCCGGATGCTCTTCCCTCCCTCTTTGCCTTATTGACTCCCACTTTTCCAGATCTCAGTTCTTGCCGTACTTCTCCCAGAAAACCTACTGTTGATCTATCCTATTTGGTCAAATCCTCCCATAACCGGCTTTTGGAACAGTATGCACGGGCACCTTTCCTTCCCTTCAGTTTACCTGTTATGGTTACTTGTGTAATTCTTTACTAATTGTGCTTTTTTCCCAGTAAACTACTGGCTCATTGAAGGAAGAGATTACATCTGTTTCTGCTCGCCATTTTATTCATACTCCCTAGAATAATGCTTACCTCATAACTAGGCATTTGATAGATATTTGTTGAATGAGTGAATGGAAGTTGGTATCAGGAATTGGAAAAACAGTGATGTAGATATCTTGGATAGGGGACAGGAAGGGAGGGAATCTGTAGCTCAGCAAGCTAGCTGGTAAGACCTAAGTCACATATAGGTGTGTACTATGGTGGAAGTATAAGGAATGGACAGTTACCGATTTAGGAAAAAATCAAGGGGCACCCAGCTGGTTCAGTTGGTGGAGCATGTGACTTGATCTCAGAGTCATGAGTTCAAGCCCCACATTATGTGTGGAGTCCACTTAAAACTTTTTTAAAAATTTAAAAATCTCAAGAAATTAAGAGTACTAAGGGATGACAGGGACTGAAATAAGCCAAAATTAGATGTGTCTCCATAAGAAAGGTTGAATCAGCAAGTTTTACTCTTTTCAATTATATGTCTCAAGGGTTGTCCCCATCATCCAACTCTACCTCCCCCATCACCCCCCATGAGAGATAACTCCCTTCTTCACATGGGCATATCCTCCTTGGAGGAAGGGACTCTGTCCTAGCATTCAGACAAAAATGACTGATTAATCCTTTGTGCTACTATACTTTCACAATTTTTCTGGATGGCATTTGGATACAAAATTTCTTTTTCTTTCCCTCTTGGTATATGTGATGATCAATTTTTTTATAAATTTTAAAATTCATACCTTGCTGAAAAGTTTTTGGCATGTCTTAACATTCAACAATGTTGTTTAGACATTAAATGAGAACAGTAAAAGAAATGGCAGCTTTATTAATAAGTCCCACCGTGATTAGGCAAAGTATTATTTCTTTTTAAGTAGTTCTGCGCCCAACATGGGTCTTGAACTCATGACCCCAAGATCAAGAGTTGCATGCTCTACAAACTGAGCCAGATAGGGACTCTTAGGAAAATTAATTTTTCATGATGAATTAGCTTGTGTGAAATGTCATATTCATAAGTTCTGTACAAGATTCTTTTTTAGTACCATGTGAGATGTACTGAATTTATTAAATCAGTAATTTGCCTTTGATGATTTCTTTGTAGTCAGTAAAAAGGAAAGTTGTATTTCTGTCAGAGAAATTTGATTACACTTGAACATAACATTTACAATCATATATAAAATAGTAATTTACCCTTGTGATGTTCATATACCCAAATACTACCCCAGATGCCTACGTCTAAGTAACATTTGAATGTAGCAAATTTATACTGTTAACTTGTACTTTTCTCATTGTGGTAAAAATGTATAATTTACTATTTTTACCATTAAATTTTTAATTGTACAGATAACATTATACTTATCAATAATTTTTTAATGTACAATTTAATGATGTTTAAGTGCTTTCACATTGTTGTAGTGCCATCACGATCATCCATCCACAGAACATTCTTCATCTTCCAAAACTGAAACTCTTACTCATTAAATACTAACTCCCCATTCCCCCGGCAACCACCATTCTGCTTTCTGTCGTTGTGAATTCCAGGTACCTCATGTAAGTGGAATCATACAATATTTTCCTTTTTGTTGTTAGTTTATTTTACTTAGCATAATGACTTCACAGTTTGTCTGTTATAGCATATGTCAGAATTTCCTAATTTTTAAAGACTGAATAATATTTCATTACACGTATCCATACACACACACACACACACACACACACACACACACAGAGTATGTTGTTTGTCCATTGGTCTGTCTGCGGACACTTGGGGTGCTTCCTTTTATCTTTTGTGAACCATGTTGCTGTGAACACTGGTGTACAGTTATCTTTTCAAGACCTTGCTTTTATTTGTTTCGTATATATATCCAGAAGTGAAATTGCTGGATCATATGGTCATTCTGTTTTAAATTTTTTGTTTTGAGTAAATACCATACTGTTTTTCAGAGTGGCTGCACCATTTTATATTCCCACTAACACTGTACAAGTGTTACAGTCTAGTCACATCTTTGCAAATACTTATAATTTTCTGGATTTGTGTGTGTGTGTGTGTGTGTGTGTGTGTGTGTGTGTGTGTGTGTTGTCGTTGTTGTTATTGTTTAGATAGTAGCCATCCTAATGGGTGTGAGGTGGTATCTCATTGTGATTTTGACTTGTATTTCCCTAATGATTAGTGACTTTAAGCATCTTTTCATGTGCTTATTTGTCATCTGTGGCTTCTTTGGAGAAATATCTATTTAATATTTTTGCCATTTTTAGTTGAGTCGCTTGTTTTCATTGCTATTGAAATGAAATTACAGGAATTCTTTATATTTTCTCAATATTAATACCTTATCAAATTAATGATTTGCAAATATTTTCTCCTATTCTGTGGGTTGCCTTTTTTTCTGTTTATAGTGTCCTTAGCTGGATAAAAGTTTTTACTTTTAATAAAATCCATTTTATCTATTTTTTGTTACCCATGACTTGTACTTTCTATTTTTTAATTTAAAAAAATTTTTCAATGTTTATTTGTTTAGAGAGAGACAGAGTGCAAGTGAGGGAAGGACAGGGAGAGGAAGACACAGAAGCATGCTTAGGTTCTGAGGTGTCAGCACAGATCCTGATGCAGGGCTCGAACTCACAAACTGTGGGATTATGACCTGAGCTGACATCAGGCGCTTAACCAACTGAGCCATGCAGGAGCTCCTAACTTGTACTTTTTAAATTCAAAATCTATAAACTTGCCTTTCAAGATAAGAAGTATGACAATAAGATTCTTTCATTTTATTTTATTATTTTTTTAAGTAGCCTTCACACTCACTATGGGGCTTGAACTGTTGACCCTGAAATCAAAAGTTACATGCTCCACTGACCAGGCCAGCTGGGCACACCAGGAATATTTCATTTTAAATTGTCATTATATTAAGTAAACATATAATATGTATCCTTAAAACATATTAAGCACCTTTTGTTGAATTACCAATTTTCCTAAGATGATTCAAATAAAATTTGCCTATTTCTTACTGCTATAAAAGAGAAACCCTGCTAGCTATTTTCTCCATAGAATTAGAACCTCTGTTGATAAATTGTAACCTCTTTAAAGCCAATAAACTATAAATATTTATGATGATAACAATTGTTATTTAGCATACAATTATTGGAAAAAATATTTCGACATTGCTGTAAGAAGTCCAGTTGGGGGTACCTGGGTGGCTCAGTTATTAAGCATCAGGTTGTAATCTCATGGTCCTGAGATTGAGCTCTGCTCTAAGTGTGGAGCCTACTTAAGATTCTCTCTCTGCACCTCTCCCCTGCTTGTGTGCATTCTCTCTCTCTCTCTCTCTGAGAAACAGAACAAAAAAAGTAATCTAATGGGAACATGTATTTATTGAAATTTTTATTGAAGGCAGTGTTCATTATATCACACAAGAATTTCTTCTCAATAAATCTTTTTTTTGTTTGTTTCAGTATCAAGAATGGATGAGTTTCTCTGTGAAACTGGCTTTTATCTAATGAACGCTATTAACTCTGTACCTACTGCTGTTTTCCTCTTTATCAGCCTCTAGATAATTCACAACCAGTGTTCTAGCACTTTCCACACTTTAGCAAGTGTAATATTCTTCATTGGTATGAATTTCTTCTATTACCATTATTTCTGGCTTCCATTTCATAACTAAATATATTTTCCTTTAACTATATTTTTCTCATCTACTTTTAATTTGTGTTACCTTGCTGAATTGTGCGTGGGCGTTAGTGTATAATAACATACTTAAATCCATTTTGATGCAAAGCGTAATTTAAATAAATGTTTTTTAAAACATTGTATTTAAAGTTGTAAATGGAAAATGAAAAAAAATATTTTTGGCATAACATTTTTTGGTATGGTAGAGATGGTCAGTTTAGGAACAATCCTTTTGAGGATTGGAAACAACCCTTTTCACCCTTCACCAACTTCCTCTAATTTAGTGTAGGCTTTAAGGGCAGAGATTCGGAGTCAGAAGGGCTTGGGTTTAGACCCTGCCTTACTATTTATTAAGCTGTGGGATCCTGGATATGGTCTCTAAATCTGTAAAATCAAGATAACAATATGTAATTCATAAGATTTTTTTTCTAAAGATTAAATGAGAATATTAAGTGCTTAAAACAGTGCTTGGCACATGGTGAGCACAAAAAATAAATGAAAGGTATTATTGTTAATTAGCATCAATCTTCCATTTAGAAATAATGGAAGATTATTGTCAGTTTAGCATTTTTTAAAAGAAATTAGGACAGAGTAAATGAGACCAGGCCCAGAAGAAAATTGTCCTTCTTTTCTTTATTATATTTGGTTTTATTGGGAACCCTCATCAAAAGAAATCATATACTATTTGGGGGCACCTGGGTGGCTCAGTTGGTTAAGCGGCCGACTTCAGCTCAGGTCATGATCTCACCGTCTGTGAGTTCGAGCCCCACGTCGGGCTCTGTGCTGACGGCTCATTAGAGCCTGGAGCCTGCTTCAGATTCTGTGTCTCCCACTCTCTCTGCTCTTCCCCTGCTCACGCTCTGTCTCTTTGTCTCTCAAAAATAAATAAACGTTTAAAAAAAATTAAAAAAAAAAAGAAATCATATACTATTTGTTATAGAGCTTATAGAAGGAGGGTGATCTGCGTTGAAGAACATGGGAAGATGGGAAGAGGAGTTCTCAAGTCAGCATGTATTGCATCGTTTTCAGTGACATCTAAACACTGTAGTGTTTCTCCTTTCGTTCATCTGAATGTAGCTTCATATCAAATGTCAACTGGGTATTGTGCACTGTGTTCAATTCATTGGCGTATAGTAGCATGGTGGTCAGTCCTTGGTAGTTTTTTTGTTTTGTTTTTTGCCTTTATTTTTATAAAATCCAAGTTAGTTAACATATAGTGTAGTAATGGTTTTAGGAGTAGATTTTAGTGATTCTTGACTTACATATAACAACACCTAGTGTTCATGCCAACAAGTGCCTTCCTTAATGCTCATCAACATTTAGCCCATCCCCCCACCCACTTTTCTCCAGCAACCCTCAGTTTGTTCTCTGTATTTCGTTTGTTCTCTGTAAGAGTCTCTTATGGTTTGCCCCCTCTGTATTTTTATCTTATTTTTCCTTCCCTTCCCCTATGCTCATATGTTGTGTTTCTTAAATTTCACATATAAGTGAAATTATATGGTATTTTTCTTTCTCAGACTTATTGCACTTAGCATAATATATTCTAATTCCATCCATGTTGTTGCAAATGGAAAGATTTGATTCTTTTTGATCACTGAGTAATATTCCATTATATATGTATATATATACACACCACATCTTCCTTATCCATTTATTAGCAATGGTCATTGGAGCTCTTTCCATAGTTTGGCTAGTGTTGATAGTGCTGCTATAAACATTGGGGTGCGTGTGCCCCTTCAAGTCAGCAGTTTTGTATCCTTTGGATCACTACCTAGTCGTGCAATTGCTGGGTGATAGGGTAGCTCTATTTTCAATTTTTTTAGGAAACTCCGTACTGTTTTCCAGAGTGGCTGCTCCAGTTTGGATTCCCACCAGCAGTGCAAAAGTGTTCCCCTTTCACCACATCCTCACCAATATCTGTTGTTTCCAGAGTTGTTAATTTTAGCCTTGCTGACAGGTGTGAGGTGGTATATCCTTGTGGTTTTGATTTGTATTTCCCTGATGATGAGTGATGTTGAGCATCTTTTCATGTGTCTGTTAGCCACATGGATGTTTTCTTTGGAAAAGTATCTGTTCATATATTTTGGCAATGTCTTCACTGAATTATGTGTTTTTTGGGTGTTGAGTTTGATACGTTCTTTATTGATCTGATATACTAACCCTTTGTCCCATAGTGTCATTTGCAAATGTCTTCTCCCATTCCATTGATTGCCTCTTAGTTCTGTTGATGGTTTCCTTTGCTGTCCAGAAGGTTTTTATCTTGATGAGGTCCCAATAGTTCCTTTTTGCTTTTATTTCTCTTGCCTCTGGAGACATGTCTAGTAAGAAGCTGCTGTAGCTGATGTCAAAGAGGTTGTTGCCTGTTTTTTCCTGTAGGATTTTCATAGTTTCCTGTTTCACATCATTAGGTCTTTCATCCATTTTGAATTTATTTTTGTGTATGGTTAAAAAAATGGTCCACTTTCATTCTCCTGCATGTCGCTGTCCAGTTCTCCCAGCACCATTTGCTGATGAGACTGTCTTTTTTCCATTGGATACTCTTTCCTGCTTTGTCACTGATTAGTTGGCCATATGTTTCTGGGTCCATTTCTGAGTTCTCTATTCTGTTCCATTCATCTATGTTTCTGTTTTGTGTCAATACCATACTGTCTTGATGATTACAGCTTTGTGATACAGCTTGACGTTCCAAAGTGTAATGCCTCCAGCTTTTGTTTTTTTCAACATTACTTTGGCTATTTAGGATCTTTTCTGGCTCCATACAAATTTTAGAATTGTTTGTTTCAGCTCTGTGAAAAATACTCATGTTTTTTTGATAGGCATTGCACTGAATGTGTAGATTGCTTTGAGTAGTATCGACATTTTAACAACATTTTTCTTCTAAGCCATGAGCATGTAATATTTTTACATTTCTTTGTGTCTTGTTTAGTTTCTTTCATAAGCTTTCTTTTTTTTTAATTTTTTTTTAATGTTTATTTATCTTTGAGAGAGAGAGACAGACAGAGCATGAGCAGAGGAGGGCCACAGACAGAGAGGGAGACACAGAATCCGAAACAGGCTCCAGGCTCTGAGCTGTCAGCTCGGGACTCGGGAACGGTGAGATCATGACTTGAGCCGAAGTCGTACGCTCAACCGACTGAGCCACCCAGGCGCCCCTCATAAGCTTTCTGTAGTTTTCAGCATGCAGACCTTTTACTTCTTTGGTTATATTCCTAGGAATTTTGTGGATTTCGGTGCAATTGTAAATGGGATCTATTACTCGATTTCACTTTCTGCTGCTTCATTATTAGTTTATGAAAATGCAACCGATTTCTGTATGTTAATTTTATATTCTGAGACTTTTCTGAATTCATGTATCAGTTCTAGCAGTTTTTTGGTGGAGTTTCTGGTTTTCCACATAGAGTATCATGTCGTCTGCAAAGAGTGAAAGTTACCCTTCTTTCTTGTCAATTCGGATGCCTTTTATTTATTTATTTATTTATTTATTTATTTGTTGTCTGATTGCTGAGGCTAGGAATTCCATCATTATTTGTAACAAAAATGGTGACAGTGGACATCCCTGTTGTGTTCCTGACCTTAAGGAGAATGCTATCCGTTTTTCCCCATTGAGGATGATATTAGCGGTCCGCCTTTCACATATGGCCTATATGAACTTGGGTATGTTCCTTCTATCCCAACTTTCTTGAGAGTTTTTATCAAGAAAGGCTGTATTTTGTCAAATGCTTTTTTAGCATCTATTTTATCGTCTATATCACTGATTTGCTACTTTGCTTTGTCCACTTTTGCTGTCATGGCATTCATTCAAGATTGCATCTCAGTTATGGCATTTTTTATCTTGGACTGACTAGATTGTAGCTCTTTTATCTATGCAGAAAGGGATTCTCTGGTGTCTTCTCTGCTTTTTTCACCCACAGCTTGTATCCTTATAATCATCGTTTTAAATTCTAGTTCCAATGTCTTAATTATATCTGTGTTGATTAAATTCCTGGCCATCATTTCTTACTGTTCTTTATTTTGGGGTGAATTCCTCCATCTTTTCATTTTGGAGGAAGAAAAAGATTAATAAAATAAAATATTAAAATTGAAAAATTAAAAACAAAACAAAATAACCAAATAAAGGAAGCCAGATCCTAGGTGCGTTTCAGTCTGCTTGTTGAGAGACGCTTGATAGAATAGAGAAAAAAGAGAAAGGAAAGAAAAAAAGGTTAAAAAGTGTTTTTAATAAAGAATTTTAAATAATAAAATAGAATAAAAAATGAAAACAAATAAAAAAGAATTTTCTCTCTCTGTATTCAAGAAAGAGAAAGAAAAGAAAGAAAAAGAAAAAAACAACCTAGCAAAAACAAAAGCAAAGAAAATGAACAAATAAATGAACCAGCAAGCAGAATGAAACCCAAATGAAGTTACATCCATATTCCCCTCGAACTGAAACTTTGAAGCGCTCTATAGTCCACTAATAAGCAGGTGGAAGGGATTTGTGCCATCTTCTGGGGGACGTACTTGGAGGTCATAAGTGGTCAGGGCTTGGTATAGCAGCTCCATTGTCCACTTGGTGGCGCTGCTTAGCTTACTGGATGTGATTTGTGTGTAGGGGCGCATGTGCACACTACAAACGAAAATGGCTTCACTCCGCTCCCAATTCTTTGGCACAGGAAGGAACCCTGCACCTTCACAGACCTGTGATCAAGCACCCCTCATTTGTCTCAGGCTCTCATCCACTCCCTGCCTCTACCCTGGCCTTGTCCAAGCTGTCTGCCTTCCAGGTGGCACCTCACTCCACGGTGTTGTCTCAGATGGTACTATGTTTCAAACCCCACCCTTCAGAGACCCCCACAGCTGGGAAAGGGTCTCACCAAGTAATGGCCCGGTGTCAACTTGTCCCAGAAAACATTTGTACGATCACGCAGTGGCAGAGGCCCGGAGTTTATGGCAAATCACAACACAGAACCAGCACCAGGTTTTGTTGCCCTTTGGCATCATTGTTCCAATGTCAGTAAACGTGGCTGCTCTCCGGGGTCCACAGGGCTTTTGCCCACATGGAGGCCCTATCGTCTCTACCAAATGCACTCTAATCAGGGGATCTGCTTCTCCTCATGTGGTACACAGACCCCTCATACCTCACTGCCTGCTCTTGAAGATTCACCCTGTTTCTTTACCAGAGCACCACCAGACACTGAGCTCTGAACCTTCAGACTCTGCTCTCCACTGTTTGTAGAATCCTGGTGGTATTGAAACCCTCTCCTTTCTCCTCGTCAATGGTTGTGGGAAGTAGATATTTTGTCCAGTCCCCTGCAAGTGTTTTCACTCTTTCTCTCCAGCTACTTTTGGGGGAGGGGGAAGCTTCTTTTCTTGTGCAATTCTGATGTGTTGCATTCTCCCCCTTCCTCTTTCTTTTCTCTGTCCTCTCTCTGCAAAAATGACTCCCTACCCTCTGCATCTTTTCTCTCCCCCAATTCACCTTTCCACACCACATACCTGCCAAGTTCTCTGGCTCCAATTATGTAGATTGTTGCATTAATCCTCACTCAGATCTATTACTTAGTGTTCAAAATGGTTGATGCTAATCTAGTTGTGTTTCAGGGAAAAAACAAGCTCAGGGTCCCCGTACTACTCTGCCATCTTAATACCTCAGTCCTTGGTAATATTAAGTATTTTTTTTTTCGTGTAAGTCTGGAAGATTATGATTTTACTAGCCACTGCCCTGTGTTATCCCTTCTGTTTTGATAACTGTATGTTTCAATCAAGCTAAATTTACTCTTTTTTGCAAGCATATAAATCCCCTTTATTGTTAAGATGTATTTTTTTTAGTCTTGAAAAAGTCTGATATAGTCAAAACAGGTTTGACTTCAGAATCCTCTGGGACTAGATTTTCATCCTTGCTCTGCAAGTCAATTACTTACTGTGTAGATTTAGGGAGCTACTTAATCTCACAAAAGTTTTGTTCCTTCATGTCTAAAATTGTTACAACAATAGTCCCTTTGACACAACATGGCACATCCCTATCCTCTCTATTTCTGTCATTATAATACTCTCTAGTTAAAGACACTGATAATCTCCTAATTGTCAAATTCAGAGTAGGCTTGAATTCTAATAATCTGACCTATAAGATTTTTTTGTTTGTTTTGTTTTTACCATTGTCCTTTACTGCCAGTAAAGGACATTGAAACATTTTCTTCCATTGGCTTCCATGACACCTCTTTTCTTCATTTCTTTTTTTCATTCCTCTCTAGCTGCACTTTCTTAGTTTTCTTTATACGTTTCTCTGTAAAAAGTGTTTCCATTTTAGAGTTTTTTCTGGTTCGATTCTAAATCCTCTTTTCACTCTACTCGTTTTCCCTCAGTAATTTAGTCTCAGTAATACTCAGGGCTTCCATTTTCTACCTGTATGCCCATGACTTTTAAATATATTTCTCCAGAGCAGACCTTTATTTTTGACTGACTCCTCAACACTGATACCTGCCTATCTCAAAAGAACTGTAATCCCAAATGTCCAGAAGAGAGCCAGCTATCCTCAACTACTTCTGTGGTGTTTCCATTGTCTGTGAATAATGTCACCATTAATCCATTTCTGTAATTCAGAAATGTAGGTGTCAACTTCCTTCCCATGGTCTCCCCTCTATCACATCCAATCCAGCACCAATTCCTGCATGATTTATCTTCTTTACAGTCTTCTCTTCCTTTCCTACCATCATCCTTGGACAAACTACCACTATTTGATAATTAGATTATTTCAAATGTCACCCAACCTAGCGTGCCCAGATGGCTCAGTCAGTTAAGCCTCTGACTTCAGCTCAGGTCATGATCTTACAGTTTGTGAGTTCACACCCTGTATTGGGTTCTGAGCTGACAGTGTGGAGCCTGCTTGGGATTCTCTCTCTCCCTCTCTTTATTGCCCCTCCCCTGCTCATGTTCTCACTTTCTAAGTAAATAAATAAACATTTTTAAAAATGTAAAATAAAAAAAAAATGTCACCCAACTTGTCTCTCTGGGAAGCCTCCAGTTCATTTACTATACTACAGCTGGAGTAATGTTCACAAAACACTTTTAGTACTGTCTCTTTCAAATCCTTCAGTACCTTCTCATTGTTTTAGGGTCACAGTTAGGATTCTGAACATGGGCTACAAGACCCTGCATCATCTTACCCCTGGCCCATCTCTCTAACCCCATCCTGCTTCATTCTCTTATCTCTGCATTTCATCCACAGAAACTTCTTTCAGTTTTTCATATGTATGGTGTTCCTTTTTGTAGCACAGAATCTTTGCATATATTTCTTTTGCCTGCATTTTCCACTCCTCCTCTTTTAACCATTTTTAAGCTTATGATCATAATATAGTCATCAATTTCTCAAGTAAGCCTTCCCTTCTTTACTTGCCACCTCAGTATATGGTTATGTCTCCTTTTTTGTTTCTCACAGCACAGTGTATTTTTTTCCTTCATGACAATTATCATGGCTTGTATTTATACATCTATTTTGTCAATTAGATAATTAATGTTTAATGGTCATATTCAGTATTATATCAACTCCATAAAGTCAATGGCCATGTTAGTTTTTGTTCGGCATTTAATTATACCAGTGCCTAGCATATAGTAATTACCTCTGTAATATTAATTAAATTAAGGGATGACTGGATATGTATCAAATGCTTGCTCTACCTGTTGCTATATGAAGGAGTCAGTGATGCCATCTTTCAGGGTTCTATATTCTGTTAGGGATAATATGATACTAATACAAACATTATAACAAAACAGCATGAGTAACAAATACCATAAGTATAAAATCTGTAGATATAAAGAAAAGAGATCCATCTGATTCAGTGATCAAGACCTGGCATGATTTCAACAACTAAGTATGTAGAATATGTAAATATTATTCTGGGTAATAGAAATAATCATATTAAGGAAACAGTCAAGTTGTTCACTTTGGCTGCAGCATAGGATATATGAATGTGTGAGAGATAATGTTAGAAAATTAGTTTGGGGTCTGAACTTGGAGGTTCTTGAATGTTAGAATGAAAAATGTAAGGCTTAGTTGCCCTTAAGCTTCCTTAAACAAACAAACAAATAAAATGATTATCTATTAAGTTGTAAAATGAAAGACATCACTAATCTCTAGATTTGCAACTAATTCCTGATGCTTGGTCTACCTGTCTTTTTTATTAAAGTCATTTTTCTGTTAATAAAATATTCTTAGCAAAGACTGTGAAGACTTGCAAACTCTGCATCAAATAGTTTCAGTGTTAGTTAGAACTGTCTCTGTAGTGGACTATTTTTTTTTTTTTAATTTTATTTTAGAGCACAAGCTGGGGAGAGAGGCAGAGGGGAGGGAGAGAGAGAGAGAGAGAGGGAGAGAGAGAATTGCAAGTAGGCTGCCTGCACATTTAGCATGGAGCCAGACCTAGGTAGGGCTCAATCCCACAACTATGGGATCATGGCCTGAGCCGAAATCAAGAGTCGGATTCTCAACCAGTGGAGACACTCAGACGTCCCTGAAATGGACTATCAATTGAGGGAGAAAGTGTGATCTTTGAAAAATATTCTATGTAAATTCTTAGGTATCTAATAGCTTTAAGCCTCCCCTTAAAAGCAGTCAGTCTTTGTTTACTGAACATGTCATTAAAATAATTTTAGATTTTGTTTTTAAAATTAAAATATGGAAGTTCAGAATAGTTGTATAGGATTTAGAGTTTATTTAATGTTTACTTAAAAAGCATTTAAAAGTTTGTTTGTAAACTGTTCTGAAAATCACTTTGAGAAAAACTACTTGTCCACCTCCTTTACCACGTTCTGGATATACAACTTTAAAAATTACAAAATCATAAAACCATTCAGACGTTGTTTGTGTGATGCACATTTTAAGGTTGCTATCTCAGATTACCATATATCAGTATTTTAAAATTGAGCAGTTTTAAGCAGCTTGATAGTATGTCCATGGGTTATTTTGTCCTTTTCAGTTGGCCTTCATGTTGTGCATCATTGGATATATTTTAAGTACTTTTTTGTGAATATTCTGATTTGATATGTCATAAAAAACCTTAATTTTTATGTAGTCAAATGTATCTCTGTTTTTTCTTCACTATTTCTAGCTCTGTTTTGATACAGAACCTGGATTTCTTTTAGTACCTTTTTTATTGTGTAACATTGCATCTTTAGTCTATCTGTTAGGTGGTTGGCAATGTCTCCTGATTTCAGTGCTGATAAAGTTTTCTTCTTTACTTTTGCTTTCTGTTGGTCAGGAGGGAAATTTTCAACCAGATATTTCTTTGAAATTCATTTTGAAGTTGCCTGGCATTAAAAATCTACTCTGGTTTAAAATGAAGAACCAGAAATAGATTGCAAGGAGGCTGAATTATTTTTGCAAAATGTAACAATTTCATATTGTTACCCAGTCATAACTTTTTTCAGTCTGTATCTTAAAGACAGCATTAAATTGTTAGAGAAAAAAATTAGGCCAGAGAAGATTAGAAATGGCGACGATCAGCATAGTGAGACTTGGCCTTCTAAGACGTCTTCCAGAGACTACAGGCAGTGATTGGTTTTCTAATGCATCGGTCTGCATACTCTGCATCATATATAGCTTCTCAGAGAGAATTCTGTTTATAGCTTTCAGCTCTGCCAGAGAGCAGAGCAAAGGACTCTTTTTAAAGGTAGTTAAATGCATTAATGTACACTGCCCCAGTCTTAGTAAGTGCTTAATAAATAGTTGCTGAATACAATGCTGGAAACATTGTACCCTGATCGGGGTCTTTTATATCAAACACCATGATAAAATGCCAGAAGGAAAATTTTTTTAACTAAATTTTGAGTTTAATAGTTTTTTTCTAAATGTTTTGTAGCTTCTAATTCATTTGTAATTAATTTTTTTATTTACAGAGTAAAATTGAGTTTTTTGGTGTTATGGTTATATGAGTTTCAACGTATTTGTAGAATTATATAACCAGCACCATAGTGAGGATACAAAACAATTTCATCACCCCCCAAAAACTCCCTTCTGCTGCTTTATAGTCTTAGCCTTTTCACATTCCCAATCCCTGGCAACTACTGATCTCTTTTCTGTCCTTTTTCAGTATGTAGTATAAATGAAATCATTAAGTAACTTCTTTCAGATTTTCTATTTTCACTCAGCATAATACCCTTGAGATGCCCCGAAGTGTATATCAGTTTTTTATTCCTGGTTAATATTTCAGGGTATGGTTGCCCCACAGTTTTGTTATTCTTATTCATGTTGTTTCTCACTTGTTAAAACAGTTATTGTCTTTTTTGTTGGAATTTAGAATTGTCTGGCGGCATAGGTGCTTTTGAAGAAAAATTTTCCTAATTTTTTGGTTGAACAAAATATAAACTGGGGTATAATTAAAAGAACATCAAGGAGTAAATATACTTCTGCTTACTAAGTAAGAGTGATGGGCAGTTCATCTCTGAATTAAATAAAGAATTTCTAAGGCTATGTATCATCCCAGAACTATATGGTAATTGTTAAACAGATTTTTAACTTCATAGGTTCTAAAGCAAAATCTTATTTTTCTAGAATACTTCAAGATTTGGTATATTAAATATTCTGGGTATCTTTTAAGTAGCTTGTGTATTACATACCTAGGTTAGCCAGTTTTCCAGTAATTAGAATACATTAAAGTCATTTAGTGCCAACATGCTGTTGAATATAATTTCATCCTTTTCAGTGGTTTAGGAAGTATCACAAGATCTTATTTTTTTAATTTTTTAATGTTTTTTAGTTTATTTTTGAGAGAGAGAGAGAGGGAGGGAGAGAGTACGAGTGGGAGAAGTGTAGAGAGAGAGCGGGAAACACAGAATCTGAAGCAAGTTCCAGACTCTGAACTGTCAGCACAGAGCCTGTCTTGGGGCTCGAACTCATGAATCACGAGATCATGACGTGAGCCAAAGTCAGAGCTTGACCAGCCTAACTACCCAGGTACCCTGAGGAAGTACCACAAGATCTTCAATGGGAATTATCTTTTGTTAGATCAGTTATCATTATATACTATCCTGTGCATAGAAGAAAAACATGTTTATATGAGCTTTCTGACTGTTTATAAAGTAGAAAATGCTTTTATTGTCTTGTAGTATTTGTTGCAATTAATACATGAATGCTAAGTGATAATGACATCCAAGACTCCTCCCCTTAAAAAAGCCTTAAAAATTAAAAAAAGATTTTTGAATTTTAACCTTTTGGCAGGAAGAGTCCTTGACATTTTTGAATTGGGAAATGGCTTGATCAAAGAGTGTTTTTAGAGATATGACAGAGATAGACTGCATAGACTAGTGCCAGGGGGAGCAGGTGGGCATCAGGGCAAGCTGTGCAGCATGAGTAAGCTGGTGACATTGAGATCAGAAATGAAAGAACAGAATAAGAGCTATTTTGAATGAAGAAATTATGTTTCTCAGTAACTGACAAGTTAAGAGATTAAATTGAGGAATCATCTAAGATGGTCTGAGCCTGGAAAAATGGTTGTAGAAATAGAGAAATAAATTGCTTACAGAGAACGAGATTGTAAATGAGGCAATTGAGACTGGTATGATTTTGGTCATCGATGATCTTGGGAAAAAAAGCAGTGTCAAGTGAAATAAGGGGACTAAAAACTAGATTAAAACTAGGTAGATTTTCTGCCTCGAATTATCATTCATTTGAGTAAGCAAAAGGAAATCGAACTGATATGTGTTTGTTTTAATCTCCTAACCTTATTTTGTAGAAGGGACAGAATCCTCACAAATCTTCATATGTTGATCTTTATTCTTCACAGTAAACAGTGGCAACAGAACTCTAACAAATGAATTTACATTTTTATTTTTTGCTGTAAATATCAGAGAGCCTTCTGTTTATAAATAAGAGCACATATATTATGTATAAAACGGTGTATAAAGTAAAATTTCCTGGAAGTAGGGATAGAGTCATCCTCTTAATACCATTTTAAATGGGTTTTTAAGATTTTGAACATTAAATATAATAATTTGTACCTTCGGTATCTACTTCCACAGTATGGTGAATTAATTTATTTTACTCCATCTTTTGGAATATCATTGATATACTGGAAATGTGTACATCCTTAGGACATCTCTCAAATGTCATCATTTTGTAAATGTTTCATTATTTTGGAACATGTTTCTAGATCCATGATTATGTTCATTCCTCTTCCCTAAAGATGGTGGAAAGCAGTGTAATCCATTGAAAAAGTCAGAGAGGCATGTCATAATAATGATTTCAAGCATTCTTTTTAATGTTTCCGGGTGTGGTTTTATACACTGTAATGCATGTAGTTTAATGTTTCAGTTGATGCAAATGCACAGTTTTCTTCATGAAACACTTGTGTGATATAGAGTATGGATTAAAATTTATTTTCTATTTGTTTTCTTAAGAATAATAGGAATTTTAAAAATAAATAAATAAAATAAAATATTTTCAGCCAAAAAAAAAAGAATAATAGGAATTTTTAAGTAGAGGTTATAAATTTTAGTCATAATTAATTAGAAAATATGTCAACACGAAAGGGTAAAGTTTGGTGGAAAGTAAGTAAATAATTCATGCAACATTAGAGCTTTAAAAAAAAGGGTAGATAATATTTTTAAAATTTGGTATATATTTGTTCTCATTTTATCTAGTCATTAAATGTTAGAGTGTTGAAAACTAGTCATATAATCACTAAGGAATTTCTCATTCTTGAAAATGGGACAGCTCTACTTTATATAAAATTGTGTACGAGTGAGTGAGGTGGTTTAATTATTGCATGTATGCTGTGTAGATTCTGGAATCATGAAGTTCAGGCCTTTAGCCTAATATTATAATGTATTCATTTTTGCGATTTTTGGAGATGGCTTTTTAGGCCAAGTTTTCTGCATATACAGATTCGAGATGTTGATCTTGGCCTTTTGGTCAAAATAACCCTAAAATTATATCATTAATTATTTATAATTCAAGTAAGAAAAATGCACATAAAAGTACCTTATGGTTTATAAATATGCATATTATCACAAAGTGAGATTATTATAATTGTATTATAATATCCTAGCTGTTTATTTGTCATATATTTTACATTTTAGATATAGGAGCCAAAATACTATATACCTTGATAGTTAAATTAGGTACCAGTTAATGAGATGTAGCATAAGCCTTTCTCCCTTATTTCTACCATGCCACATATTATGTGATTTGATCTGTAACCTTAATAATGATACTGTTGGCATTGGTGCTCTAGGAGATCTTTTATCATTCCTTTAGGTAGAAGAATCAAGAAAAATCAACTCAATAACATTTTGTCTCATATTATTCTGCAATGTATCAAGACATGAGTGCCTCAAAGGCCACTCATATGCCAAATGTTCTTTCTCTCCACTCTTATTTTTAGATTTAGCTCTTATTTAAAATGTTCCCGATTTTCTCCAACCAGGTGATATAGTGTAAAATTAAATGTTTGATTTGTTTGTTTTAAACTTATTGAGCCCTACTCCGTGTTAGTCACTGTGTTCAGTCCTGGGTTTTCATTCAGAAGACACAGTGCCCAAATTCAAGGAATTTCCAGGCTATCTATTTGGCACACAGAGATGAGAACGAAATTTAATACAATGTCTACATTATTGTAATGGAGGTCTTTAGAGTAGGAGATTGGGAAGTGTGGAGTCTGTATAGGAAGGCAAGGTCCAGATCAGGAAGGGCCTTGAACACTATCTAAAAGAGTTCAAATTTTATTCTATCATAAATATGAGAAAACTGAAAAGTTTTGAGATAAAAAAATGACATAAAAATTTTTAGAGGCGCCCGAGTGGCTTAATTGCTTAAGGGTCTGACTCTTGGTTTTAGCTCAGCTCACATTTTGTGAGTTCGAGCCCTGCTGTTAGTGCAGAGCCTCCTTGGTATACTCTCTCTCTCCCTCTTTGTGTGTCCTCCCTGCTCACACTTGCGCTCTCTCTCTCTCTCTCTCTCTCTCTCTCTCTCTCTCTCTCTCTGTAAATAAATTAAATAAACTTAAAAAATTGTTTAAAGAGTTTTTATGTTGAGGAAGATGAATTGGAGGTGATAGTGACTCACAGCAGAAAAGCCATAAGACTGCTTTACTCTAGATGTGAGATATTTATGGCCTGATTTAAGATCAAGACCTGTTAGTTTTTGCTAGTTGCCTCATTTTCTTAGTATATCTTACTTAAAAAATCTAGAGAGAAGTAATCTTGTTAGTCCAGTTCATCATTTGTTCATATTTGTGTCATATGTATGAAATTCATAGACGATTGAAGCTGACCCAATCTGTAGCCAAGCTAATCACCTGTGAAGTGCCCTGAGTAATCCTGAAAAATGTATCCACTTGGATTCCGCTTTTGAATTTGGGTGAAATCCAAATGTTAGTGGATTACGGAATATGTTTCAGGTGGGGGGAGGGGAAGGTAAGTAGCCTGGCTTTGTAGGGAATAACAAACTAGTGAAGAACACAGGATCAAAGAAATCAAGGAAAGGTTTTTGTTTTGTTTTATGATGGCAGAAGTTCAAATATAGGAGTCAGTGACTAGAAAATGGTTGAAATAGAAAGAGTGTTTAATTTTTTAATTGTTGAAGTAATGTTAGTATGGCAGAAGATGGGATTCCAGAGCACAGGAAGATCAATAAGTCTTATATAGGAAGAAGGATACCTCTCCTTCTGCAGTGGATTTAAAGAAGAAAGGGGGGAGTGAGGTTCAGATAAGTTTAGAAGTGGGCAGAACCTGCTTGTTAGCACAGTTTATGAAATAAGCAACGGAGAGAGCTGCTTGAGAAGTGAGGTAAAGATTTCCAATAATTACTGAGTAAAATTCAAATAGGAGCCTAAGAAATATAAATCAGAACCACACTGAGATACCACCTCACACCAGTTGGAGTGGCTAAAATGAACAAATCAGGAAACTATAGATGCTGGTGAGGATGTGGAGAAACAGGCACCCTCTTGCACTGTTGGTGGGAATGCAAACTGGTACAGCCACTCTGGAGAACTGTGTGGAGGTTTCTCAAAAAAATGAAAGTAGAACTACCCTATGACCCAGCAATAGCACTGTTAGGAATCTACCCAAGAGATACAGGAGTGCTGATGCATAGGGGCACGTGTACCCCGATGTTCATAGCAGCACTTTCAACAATAGCCAAATCAGGGAAAGAGACTAAGTGTCCATCAACTGCTGAATGGATAAAGAAGCTGTGGTATATACATACAATGGGATACTACAAAAAGCGACAATGAGAAAGAATGAAATCTGGCCATGTGCGGCAACATGGATGGAACTGGAGAGTATTATGCTGAGAGAAATAAGTCAGTCAGAGAAAGACAGATACCATATGTTTCCACACATAGGTGGACTTTGCAAAACTTAACAGAAAACCAGGGGGGAGGGGAAGAGGTGAAAGAAAAAAGACATGATGGGCACTGAGCAGGGCACGGGTTGGGATGAGCACTGGGTATTCTTGTATGGAAACCAATCTGACAATAAAAAATATTTAAAAAAATAGGAGCCTAACAACTAGGGATATGATAAAGTGGTTTTTTTTTTCCTCCTGCAACTCAGAGGTAGGTTGGAAAAAAGTGGATTAGTCCAGAGTTGAAATGGAGCTAACTTGTGACTTGGTAGGACTTAATGCTTATTTTATTTTTTCTATTTGTTTGGTTAAACTGTTTGTTTCATTCTGGTCTTCCATATTTTTTCTTTTGCAGGTCTTGATGATTGTTTGCAGCAGTATATTAAGAACTTCGAGAGGGAGAAGATCAGTGGAGACCAGCTGCTGCGCATTACACATCAGGAACTAGAAGATCTGGGGGTCAGCCGCATTGGCCATCAGGAATTGATCTTGGAAGCAGTTGACCTTCTATGTGCACTGGTAAGGACATTAACCGGTGAAAAGTGAAGCTTGTTTTATTTCCTTTAATTTTTTTCCTTTTTATTTTTTTGTTTCTTTCCTTCTTTTTATTCTCTATTTAAAAATACTTTAATTTTTAAAAAGTTTGTAAGTTTCCTGATTCTCAACTGACTAGAAGAAGTATTTTCCTCCTTCATTAAATTTGATATATAGTGCCAAATTACAAATTAAAGAGACTTATAACTCAACTGGTAACATTACATTTAGTTACTTCAAAAACATGTTAGAGCTCACCAAGAAAGTGTTCACAGCATCATTTCGGATATACAATTGAATACAGTTATAAAGTCCATTCCCTTCTGAAAGTTTTGATTTAGTACCACAAATATTAAGAAATCCTATTAGAAAAATCATCATTAAAATAATCAAATTATTTGAATGTTCTAAATGAATACATCCAATAAAAATTAAATATTGTACATTATATGGTTTCTTTTGTCAACTTACAAGAGAAATCAGTGTCAAAATAATCCTTCAAGAGTCTGATAGGGGCACCTGGGTGGCTCAGTCAGTTGAGCATCCGACTTCAGTTCAGGTCATGATCTCGCGGTCCATCAGTTCAAGCCCCACGTCGGGCTCTGTGCTGACAGCTCGGAGCCTGGAGCCTGCTTCGAATTCTGTGTCTCCCTCTCTCTCTGCCCCTCCCCCACTCATGCTGTCTCTCTCTGTCTCAAAAGTAAACATTAAAAAAAATTAAAGAAAAGAAGAGTCTGATAACACATTATATATTCGGAAAGGAACATATATATATATTTTTTCCATGTTGGGTAAAATGACACCGGATTGGTTTCAATTCTTGCAGATATTTGCAAAGGGGCTAGAGCTACAGTGAGGAAAAAAACCATGAGTCTCTAATTAAAATTTGGCTTAGTCAGTTACTGACATTTGTGGGCAAGTAATTTCATCCTGACCTTAGTGTTTTTATTTAAAATGGTGATAACAGCTGCCTCTTGGAAGTGTTGTGAAAAGCAAATGAGATGGCATTTATACAGTGCCTAATTCAGTGCCTGGCACACAGTACACATTCAATAAGTAGTTAACTATTAAGATGATAATTAACAAGAAATGAGTAGATAATTCTTTACAATGCAAGTGTCAGTTAATACTGTCAGGACTTGTGTGTCAGATATAAGTTCCTGGCCTCTTGAAGAGCCTATAGGGGCAGAGAGTAACACACAAATAATCATAATACTGTAGTATAATTACCAAAATAAAAGTATAAGCTAAGTATTATGGGGGCACAGAAAAGAAAATAGCTAGCTTTGACTATAATAGACGGGTTCATATTGCAAAAGAGGTGATGTTCAAGCATCCTAGAGGAAGATGAGCATGTGTTTGGAAGAACAAGAGAGGGAAGGGCATTCCATGTAGATAAAACAACACATACACAGGTATACACAATAAAGAGCATGCCTGGTGGGTTTGAACTGTGGGTAACTATTTGAGAGGACAAAAATACATGGGAAACATTGGCAGAAGATTAGGCTATAAAATATAGAATAGGCCCAGACTATAAAGTACCTAAACATCATGGTAAGAGATTTGTACTTTCTATTGTGGATATTGGAGAACCATGTAGGAATAATCAAATACTTATTTTAAAAAGGTAACTGATGGTAGTGAAAAGGATGGGTTGGAGTGGGCATAATCTGAAGACCGGGCAAACAGTTTGGAAATGTTTAAAATAATCTACTTAGGCTACCAGTAGGGCTTGAACTAAGGATGTGGAATAGGAATAGAGAAGATGTGGTGACTATGAGGGGTGAGATAAAGGGACTTGAGAAAGATTCCAGTTTTCTAGCTGCAGAGATAGAGTAGATGATTTTGCAATAACCAAGATGGGCAGTAGTAGCAAGAATAGATTTGGGGCACCTGGGTGGCTCAGTTGGTTGAGCGGCCGACTTCAGCTCAGGTCACGATCTCACGGTCTGTGAGTTCAAGACCCACGTCCGGCTCTGTGCTGATGGCTCAGAGCCTGGAGCCTGCTTCGGATTCTGTGCCTGCCTCTCTCTCTGCTCACACTCTGTCTCTCTATCTCT
Source organism: Paguma larvata (assembly GCA_030068075.1). Classification (NCBI taxonomy): domain Eukaryota; kingdom Metazoa; phylum Chordata; class Mammalia; order Carnivora; family Viverridae; genus Paguma; species Paguma larvata. The sequence continues at coordinate 15,840,018 of CM057830.1, forward strand.
CAAAAATAAATAAACGTTAAGAAAAATTTTTAAAAAAGAATAGATTTAGCTGGGAATATAAATTGAGTTTTAGATTTGTTGAATTTGAGACCTCTCTGAGTTATCCAGAAAGAAATACTCATCACACAGTTGAACATATAAATTTGGAGGTCATGAAGACTTAGGAGTCTCCAGGATATAAGGATTGAATCTGTAGAGAAAGAGCAGATCACCCAAGGAGTGCCTGTAGAATATAATGAACAAAGGACTCAATTCCACATAAGCAGGAGAGGCTTATGGAGTGGTCAGAGAAGTGGGAAGATAACTTCAAAAGAATTGTCACAAAAGCAATGGGGAGAGTATCTTTCATTAAGGAACATCAATAATATCAAACTTCACTAACAGCCATTAGAATAAGCAAGGAAAAACCAGATAGAAGGGTGTCTAGCTGGCTCAGTTGGTAGAGCATGTGACTCTTGATCCTCAGGGTCATGAGTTCAAGCCCCATATTGGGTGTGGAGCCAACTTAAAAAACAACAACAACAACAACAAAAAAAAAAACCTGACTGAAAACAGTTTCTAAAATTTTTTTTTAACGTTTGTTTATTTTTGAGACATAGAGACAGAGCATGAGCAGAAGGTCAGAGAGAGAGGGAGACACAGAATCCGAAGCAGGCTCCAGGCTCTGAGCTGTCAGCACAGAGCCGGACGCGGGGCTTGAACTCGGAAACAGTGAGATCATGACCCGAGCCTAAGTCGGACACTTAACCGGCTGAGCCACCCAGGCGCCCCTGAAAACAGTTTCTAAAGAAGATTACAATCTGAAACCAGATTGACTGAATATTACCTCCCACTTAGCCATCTCAGTCTTAACCTTAATTTTCATTTCCTTAAAAAGACATTCTGATTATTCCCTCACCATTGACTGTTCTAAAATTAACCACTTACTATTAGTCTCTTAATCCTCATTTCATTTTGTAATTCCATATTTATATGTGTATTTGTCAGTTTAATATCTGTTTTTTCTGTCAGACTATAAGTTATGTGGGAAAGGTATGCCTATTAAACACCTCGTGTGTAGCACAGATCCCTGGCAATAGTGAATACTGAATATTTTTTGAAAATGGCATTGTAAGAGTCTAGAGACATTTTTCACATGATAGTTTGGGGATCTTCTTATTTTCCTGTGCTGATATCAGAGAAATCAGTTTAGACTAGAGCATGAACTTGCACTCTATCCCTTATCAGAATCAGATCACAGAAATCATGCTGGATATAAGAGAGTACTCAGGGTAAGGTAAGAATCCTCCATGGTTTTGCATACTGGTCTCCAAATATGAGTCAGTGTAGCCATGAAGGTGCAATAGAAGTGTCTTGGACATGGGCATACCATCTAGCAGTCTTCTATTTGCCACATCTTTTATAATAGTAAATAATTGAGTGTGTCAGAGTTCAGGGTGTTATGTCTCATAAGCAGGACTCCACAGATGAACCACTCATGTCCTGGACTTCGCACTGTCAGTTTGAAGAAGGAAATAAGATAGATGATTACAGTGCTATCCACAAATAGTCCGAACCTACAGGCTTTGGAGTTTGGCCCATTAACAATGTCTGCTGACCTAAACGTACTTAGAAAGATGGCATCAGACATATACGTCTAGACCATTTCAGTGTTCCCACCATGGAGCTGTGGTAAATCTCTTCATATGCTGAGTTTTAATTCCTCCACAGTTCTGGGTTTAAGCACTGCAGTGTTGCATCATTTTCTTGGGGAAAAAACCCATTAAATTGATTCTTTCTGTCTTTATTCAGCAATAAATTGGTCACATTCCCCAAGGAGGTCAAATATCAAACTCCCCTTCTACCACTTTCTAATGACTATATATCAGCAGGTTAGAAGTACAGATACCTTTCAGTTTATGCAAATGGATATTTTCCAGTGAATATAAAGTAAATTTCTAAGCAATGAATTCTGATTGACTTCTACATACCATTATAAAATTAGGAGATGAGATTCCTCATCAGCAAGCTGAGTTGACTAGGCCAGGAGGTGTGCTGTTGGGCATGGGGTATTGTGTAATCTCTTTGAAACTTTAATGTCTCTACTGGCTTTCTACTTTTTCCTTACATCTACTGGTTTTATTTCTTCTTTTGACAATTATATATTTATGCTCAAACAGTGATACCATGGGAATTATATAGATAAAAAAGGTACAGTCAATGGTCCTAAGATATATACATTCCAGTAAAGAAGACAATAGTCATTATAAGATAATACAGATTTTTTAAAACTCCCAGGAGAGTGCAGAAGGAAATGATGAATCCAGGGATCCAGGAAATCTAGGTGGGGTTTACATTGGAACCTGCAAGATGAGTAGATGTTTGCAAGACAAAAAGTTGGGGAAAAGTTGTCTAGGCAGAAGAAATATCATGTTAAGACAGAAATATGAAAGAGTATGAAGTTTTTAGAGAAAAATGAGAATTTTGATTTGTTTGGTGCAGAGTGGGAACTGATAGGAAGAAAGTCAACTTACATTTTGTGTCACATTATAATTTTTCACCTAGATGGTTTTTTTGGTTCTTCAGTATGCTTTCTGCCCAGTGCTTACATGTAGAAGATACTAAATTAATGTTATCTTACTGAATGAAGTTATCTGCCATTTTCCAGAGAACAGTAATTTTTTCTTTTGCCTCTGACTCTGAAATTTCTGTTTCTAATAAAAGGAAGACACAAAAAAATCACCAAATTTCTTTATTTCTTTCATGCTATATAATATTTTCATCTGTCCTATTTTAAAGTTAGTCCTGATGGGGAATAAATGTTGTGGCAGTTGATGAAAATCAAAAGTTTCTTTAGTAACTTGTTCATTCATGCAACAGGTATTTATTTAAACACCAGCTATATTTTTTGTACCATGTTATTCTATAAAGATCTAAGCTGTTCATGATTTGGAGGTATATTAACTCTTTCCTGCTATTATGCTATCATTTAGTATGCTTCAATAGAGAGCATGGTATATATATTAACTAGAATATTAAGCATAAATAAAATATGTAGTTTAATGTATAGCCCCTAATTTATGCTCTGACAATACACCCTATTATTGGGAAGTATAAATGGATCATTTATGACAGGATAAGAACAGTTTTCATTTCATTCTTCATGTACTTTTCATATAATAGGTATTTTGCATGAAAATTTAGATGTCTGCAATTGCTGGGATTTGTTTCTTTGCAACATAATTGCTTGGTTCATTCATTTCAAAATAATTCATTTCTAAAAAATATTCATTAAAGCAGTCCTTTTACAACTCACTCATATTTATAAAGCAAAGTATTATAAAACCTAAACACCTGCTATGTGATGCAGTCAAATTAAGAGCTCTGAATAAAATAGCATTGACACTGTCAAATATGTGGTGCCAATACGGAATATTTTGTTAAGTGTTTAGAGAATTTGCCACTAGTGAGGATATAGCCAACTTGATCTTCTAAACTGTTAAGTGTATCCTTCATTTCTTTCTTTCCCGTGCTTTTACATGCATATAATTAAAACAGAAGAACAGTATGAATAGAATGGCTATGTTAAATCAGTGTAGCCACAGTTGATTCCTGGCAGACTACAAATAAACAAATAGGTAACATATAGGGCAAAGAAAATAGCTAACTACATTTCAGGGCTAAGCTTTTGTTTTCTTGATGTAGTCCTTTTCTATATAAGTAATAAAACCTAATTTCCCCCATGCATATCCAGTAAAAAGCAAGTAAGTAATGAATAAATCTGCACTTTTTAAAAGTTGAGAGAATAGGCAGGAGAGGAAGATGGTGACAGAGTAGGAGGACCCTAGCCTTGTCTCATCCTAAGAACACAACTAGATAACTATTAAATCATCCTAAATACCCCAGAAATGGACCTGAAGATGTACAGGACAAATTCTACAACTAAAGGGAGAGAAGACTATATCAAAGAATGTAGAAAGTGTGGAGATGTGTTTTAGGTGAGAAACAAATGGCAATTCTGTAGAGGGTATGGAGTCATGGTCACAGAGAAGGGCTAGAGAGAGAGAAGCACATGGGAGCACACAAGGAAAACATTTTCCCAAAGACATTGGCTTAGAAAATGAGAGGGACTGAATTGCATGACTTCTTGCAAACAACAGGGCTTAAAGCCTGGAGTTTTAAAGGTCAGCAGGCTTGGCTGTGATAGGGCCTGGAGAGCACTCTACTGCTCCCAAAGAGAAGGCAGGCAAACAACCCAGGGGTGGATAGTGTGGAAACAATGATCTGAGGAACACCTGGGATAGAAAGGGGAGAAAGTATTCACTCAGAGTGCATCCCTGAGAGGCAACTTTCATAGAGGCAGCTTTCACAGAGTTGTCTCCCTGGAAACAAAGGAGCTGGCTGGTACCATTTCCCTTGCCATCTCTCAGTATAAACAGAACACTTGTGGGAAGTATAGCAGAATGAACGTTGGCTGCCTAACTTGCTTACACCAAGCCCTACCCCCATGCATTCTGGTGGGACTGCCCTTCTCAGTCAAGCTTGCCTCAGTCCCTACACAGTGGGCCCCTGCCCCAGAAGACAAGGACAAACCCCTTCCCACATGGTTTCTCCCAACCAGAGTCCCACTGGGCCTCAGTTCTGGTGGAGCTGGTGTCAGGTCTCATTTCACAAGTAGACCAGAGCACACATAGTTAAAACTTGTCACATTCAGGCCAGGGACCAAACACTGCCCACAGTAGGCAAGAAGAGCCTATGCAGATGACTGGCCTAAGGATAGAGCAGCTAAAACACAACAGCAGAGTACATACACCACACACCAGATATTCCTGAAGCACTAAGATGTGGGCACTACATGACCTCTTCTTCATAAGGCCATTACTTTCAAGAGCAGGAGACATACTGCCTTTTCTAACACAGAAAAAGACAGAGACTGAGACAAAATGCTAAGATGGAGGAATGAATCCCCCAAAAAAGAATAAGATAAGGCCACTGCCAGATATCTAAGTGAAACCAATAAAAGTAACATGCTTTTCGGAGAATTTAAAGTAATAATCCTAAGGCTACCCACTGGGCTTGAGAATAGATACCCTTACCAAAAAGATAAAAGAGTGAAAACAGAATAAGAGATGAAGAATGCAGTAAACAAGATTGGAAAGAGACCTGATGAAATGAACAGCAGGCTGGAAGAAGCAGAGGAATGAATTAGTGACCTAGACCATGAATAATAGGAAGGAATGAAACCGAACAAAAGAGAGAAGGATTATACAACACAAGAATATATTTAGGGAATCAGTGACTTCATCAATAATAACATTCATATTATAGGAGTCCTAGAAGAAGAAGAGAGAAAAAGGGGCATAAAATTTACTTGAAGAAATAATAGCTAAAAACTTCCCTAATCTGGGTAAGGAAATGGACATCCAGATCCAGGAGGCACAGAGAACTCTCATCAAAAACAACAAAAGCAGGCCAACACCAAGATGTATTATAATTAAATTGCAAAATATAGTGCTAAATAAAAAAATCTTAAAAATAGCAAGATGATAGAAGTCCCTAACTTACAAGGAAAGACCCACAAGGGTACTGGAGATTTCTCAACAGAAACTTGGGAAGCCAGAAGGCAATGGCAGGATGTATTCAAACTGCTGAATGGAAAAATTCTGCAGCCAAGAATACTGTATCCGGCAAAGCTATCAGAGTAGAAAGAAAAATGAAGAGTTTCTCAGACAAACAATAACTAAAGGCGTTTGTGACCACTAAACCAGCCCTGCAAGAGATTTTAGAGTGGACTCTGGGTGAAAAGGAGAGACTAAAATTGACAAAGACAAGAAAGGATCAGAGAAAATCTCCAGAAACAATGACAAAACAAGTAATAAAATGGCACTAGATATGTATCTATCAATTATTACTTTAAATGTAAGTGAAATGCTCCAATCAAAAGACATAAAGTGTCAAAATGGATAAAAAAAAAAACAAGACCCCACTATATGCTGCCTACAAGAGACATCTTAGACCTAAAGACACTTGTAGATTGACAGTGAGGGAGTGGAGAACCATTTATCATGCAAATGGATCTCAAAGCCAGAGTAGCAATACTTCTATTGAACAAACTAGACTTTAAAACAAAGACTATAAAAAGAGACAAAGGCACTATATAATCATCAAGGAGACAATCCAATAAAAAGATATAACAATGTGAGTATTTATGCATCCAAATGGTACCACCTACATATATAAAACAATTAATAACAACCCTAAAGGAACTAGTAGATAATAACACAATAATACTAGGTGACGTTAGCAGCCCATTTATTTCAATGGACAGATCTCTAAACAGAAAAACTAGGAAACAGTGGCTTTGAATGACACACTGGACTAGATGGACTTAACAGATATATTCAGAGCATTCCATCCTAAACCAGCAGAATATACATTCATTTTAATTGCATATGGAACATTCTCAAGAATAGATCACATATAAGATCACAAAATGGATCTCAACAATTACAAAGAGATTGAAATCATACCATGCAACTGTTCTGACCACAACATTGTGAAACTAAAATTCCACTACAAAAAAAATTTGGAAAGACCACAAATACATGCAGGTTAAACCACATGCTATCAAACAGCAAATGGGTCAACCAGAAAACCAAATAAGAAAGTTAAAAATACATGGAAACAAATGAAAATTAAAGCAAAACAGTCCAACAAAGCAGTCCTAAAAGTGAAGTATATAGCAATACAAGCCTACCTCAAGAGGCACAAAAAATCTCAAAGAAACAATCTAGCCTTACACCTAAAGAAGCTAGAAAGAGAACAAAAAATGAAGCCAAAGCCAGTATAAGGAAAGCAACCATACAGAATAGAACCAAAATAAATGACATAGAAACTAAAACAACAACAGATCAATGAAACCAGGAGCTGGTTCTCTGAAAAACATCAATAAAATTTATAAACCTCTAGCCAGATTTATCAAAAAGAAAAAAGACCCAAATAAAATCACATATGAGAGGAGAAATAACCAACACCACAGAAATACAAACAATTATAAGAGAATATGATGACAAACTATATGCCAACAAATTGGTTAACCTGGAACAAATGGATAAATTCCTAGAAACATATAAACTACCAAAACTGAAACAGGAAGAAATAGAAAACTTGAACAGACTGATAACCAGCAAAGAAACTGTATCAGTAATCAAGAAACTCCTAACAAACAAAAGTCCAGGGCCAGATGCTTTACAGGTGAATTATACCAAACACTTAAAGAATAGCTAATACCTATTCTTCTCAAACTATTCCAAAAACTAGAAAAGAAGGAAAACTTCCAAATTCATTCTATGAGGCCAGCATTACCCTTCTACCAAAACCAAAGACTCCACTAAAAAAAGAAACCTACAGGCCAATATCTTTCATGAACATAGTTGCAAAAATTCTCAATAAAATGCTAGCAAACAGAATCCAACAGTACATTTAAAAAACTCATTCACCATGGTCAAGTGAAATTTATTCTTGGGTTGCTAGAGGGTTCAATATTTGCAAATCAATCAACGTGATACAACACATTAATAGAAGAAACGATAAGAACCGTGTGATCATTTCAATAGTTGCAGAAAAAGCATTCGACAAGGACAACATCCATTCAAGGTAAAAACTCTCAACAAAGTAGGTTTAGAGGGAACATACCTCAACATAATAAAGGCCATATTTGAAAAACCCACAGCTGACCTCATCCTCAGTACAGAAAAACTGAGAGCCTTCCCTGTACATTCAGGAATAAGACAGGGATGTCCACTCTCATCACTGTTATTTAACATAATACTAGAAGTCCTAGCCACAGCAATCACACAACATAAAGAAATAAAAGGCATCCAAATCAGCAAGGAAGTAGTCACACTTGCACTCTTTGCTGATGACATGGTACTCTATATAGAAAACAGAAAAGACATTACCAAAAACCTTTTAGAACTGATCAATAAATTCAATAGTTGCAGGACACAAAATCAACATACAAAAATCTATTGCATGTCTATACACCAATAATGAAGCAGCAGAAGGAGAAATTAAGGACTCAATCCCATTTACAATTGCACCAAAACCAGTAAGGTACCTACAAATAAACCTAACCAACGAGGTGAAAGACCTGTACTCTGAAAACTAAAAAATACTGATGAAAGAAATTGAAGATGATACAAAAAAATGGAAAGATGTTCTATGATCATGGATTAGAAGAACAAATATTGTTAAAATATCTATAATACTCAAAACAGTCTACACATTTAATTCAATCTATCAAAATACCATCAACATTTTTCACAGAATTGGAACAAACAATCCTAAAATTTGTATGGAACCACAACAGACCTCCAAATAGCCATGGGAACCTTGAAAAAGAAAAGCAAAGCTGGAGGTATCAGAATTCCAGACTTCAATTTATTTTACAGAGCTGTAATGATCAAAACAGTATGAACAATATGGTACTGGCACAGAAACAAACACATAGATCAGTGGAATAGAAAACCCAGAAATAAACCCACAACTGTATGACCAACTGATCTTTGACAAAGCAGAAAAGAATATCCAGTGGGAAAAAGTCTCTTCAACCAATGGTGCTGAGAAAATTGGACAGCAATGCAAAAGAATGAAACTGGTCCGCTTTCTTATACCATATACAAAAATAAATTCAAAATGGATCACACACCTAAATGCTAGATCTGAAACCATAAAAACCATCAAGGAGAACATAGAGAGTTACCTCTCTGACATCAGCTGTAGCAACTTTCTAGAAATGTTTCCTGAGGCAAGGGAAACAAAAGTAAAAATAAAACATTTGAATTTCATCAAGACAAAAAGCTATTGCATAGCAATGATTGTATAATCAACAAACCTAAAGGGCAACTTACAGAATGAGGAGATAATTGCAAATGACACATCTGATAAAGCGTTGGTATCCATAATATATAAAGAACTTCTAAAACCGCACACCCCAAAAATGAATAATTCGATCAAAACATGGGCAGAAGACATGAATAGATATTTTTCCAAAGAAAATATACAGTTGAGCAAGAATTACATGAAAAGTTGCTCAACATTACTTATCATCAGGGAAATACAAATCAAAACTACAATGACATATCACTGCACACCTGTCAGGATGGCTAAAACCAACAACAAAGGAAACAACAGTTGTTGGCAAGGACGTAGAGAAAGGAGATCAACTTTTCACACTGTTGGTGGGAATGCAAACTGTTGCAGCCACTCAGGAAAACAATATGGAGGTTCCTCAAAAAGTTAAAAATAGAACTACCCTATGATCCAGCAATTGCATTACTAGGTATTTACCCAAAGAATACAAAAATACTAATTCAAAGGGATACATGTACCCCAATGTTTATATCATATTAATGTTTATATCAATGTTTGTATTATATTATATTATCTATAATAGCCAAATTATGGAAGGAGCCCAAGTGTCTATTGACTGATGAATGGATAAAGAAGTGGTATATAGATACAATGGAATATTACACAGCCATAAAAAAGAATGAAATCTGGCCATTTCACAATAACATGGATGGCTCTAGAGAGTATTAGGCTAAGCAAAATAAGTGAGAAAAAGAAAAATATCATATGATTTCACCATATGTGGTATTTAAGAAACAAAACAAACAAGCAAAGAGAAAAAAATAAGAGAGACAAATCAAGAAGCAGAGAACAAACTGCTGGTTACCAGAGCAGGGAGTGGGTGAAATAGGTGGTGGGGATTAAGGAGTGCACTTGTGATGAGTACCGGCTGTTGTATGGAAGTGTTGAATTACTATATTGTACCCCTGAAACTATTATTACACTGTATATTACCTAACTGGAATTTAAATAAAAACTTTTAAAAATAAAATTTGAGTCAGTACTTATTGTGTGCATCATACCTATGACCAAAAGCAAAGGGGTGCCTCATTCACTTGTCACTTATTGATATGGTAGGCAAGGGAGCCTGATTTACTGGTAACTTAGTGAGTCATAGCAAACCATCTGCTTTCATGAAAGAGATGGGAAGAAGATCTGTGTGTTGTCAGTAATTAATTTTGAGCTACTTAGAATTGAGAAGTATGATGATAAAAATTAACTTTTGATCAACTATTCTGATCCTTTTGTTGAAATAGTACCACACAGACACTGTTTTATACAGATGAGCTTCTAACCTGCTTTTATAGTCTTAAGGAATTTCTTAAAAAGGCTTTCAATTATTGATTTAACTAGTTTTATTTGTTAAACTAGAATAAATGTTAAGAATTTCCCTCTCCATCCTCTACTACATATCTTTCGTCTCTTTTTGCCTACAGCATCCCTCTGTCTTCCTCATTTTTCACTGCTGGTGCACATAGGATAATTTTTTTTTTAAGTAGGCTCCTTATCCAGTGCAGAGCCCAGTGTGGGGCTTGAACTCAGAACCCTGAGATCAAGAATTGGATGCTCAACTGACTGAGCCACCCAGGTGCCCTGTAGGATATTTATTTATTAGGTTTCAGTTAAGGAGTTCTCTCAGGGTATCCTTCCGGGTTTTGTCCAGAAGAATTTTTATTCTCTAATTCTTGAGTTGCGTTTAAAAAAATTATTTTAGTATTATCTTAAATTTTGAAGGCTTCAAAGTATTTTTACTTTGCCTTCAGATTTTTATTTATAACATCTGTATTTTCCTTTTTAAATTATTCTGACCTTTTCTAAAAGCTACTTGAAATGCTAGTATTATATATAAAAAGATAAATTGATATTTTATAGGCGCTAATGGCTAAAGAGTGAATATTACATTACGATTTGACTGATTAGGTTAATCCCTAGTGAACAGTTATTATCATTTGAGCTTCTCTAAAAAATTATTATAATGTGTTTATAAACCAATAATTCTTCATGAAAAATTATTAATACACAAAAATGAAAAATGAAAATACTTCTGTACTTCAAGGAAAATGCTTTAATACAGGGGAAAACTTCTGAAAATACTTTCAGGTCGGTACTTCAGAAGTATCTTTTAAATTTAGTTCATATAGTCTCCAAAGGGCAGCTGGGAATGAGCTTTGGAGGGGACCAGCAGGTGTCCCTCAACTCGGAGGAGGCCTTTTTCTTCCTTCAACAAGTGAGCAACATGCATATTCAGATGTGATTAAAGATCTTTACAAGGGGAGATTATTTGTGATTATCCCTGTAGGCTCTAAATCCAATCACAAGTGTCCTAATGAAGGAGAGGCAGAGAAATTTGGCACACACAGAAGAGATGGCCCTGTGAGCTCAGGAGCAGAGACAGGAGTTATAATGGCCACAAATCAAGGAATGTCAACAGCAACAAGATGCTGTTAGAGGCAAGGATTAGAGCCTCAGGAAGAAGCATGGACCTGCCAACACTGTGACTTCAACCAGTGATAGTGATTTTAGATTTCTGATCTCCAAAGTACTAGAAAATAAATTTCTGTTGTTTTAAGCCAAATAAGTAAATAAATAAGTTGATATAATTATAAGTTCTTATCTAGTTGCAAGACAGTATCCTTAATAAACTTATAAAAAGATTTCTTAATACACTGAATAAAATGTCCCAAATGTTTCACAGATTATCCATGCTCAGATGCAGGAGAATCTGAATAGAATGTTGTTTTATTTGTGCAAACAAAACCTTTTGACTTGAGAAAATATTGCAATTCAAATTTAGTAGTGAATATTTAACATACTGTTTTTTAAAAAACAAGCCGATGATTCCAAAAGGAATGTTCTTAAATTCTTAGCAAAGAACATTCAGACTTTTATCACTATTATGGTATTTAATGTTTAAGTGTCCAAACACTGCTCTGATCCCTCTTTTTTTCTCCTCCAAGTTTCTTTTCTTAAATTGATTGCTTTAGATATGCTTCATTCTTGACTTGAGCTAATGTAATCATGAAAAAAATAAAAATAAGTTTAGTTTCATAACTGGTATTATAAAAAGGAGAAAGTTTTTTGGTTTCACTGAGGAATCATTTTTTTCTGGTACCATATTGTAGAAGAAAATTTTTATGTGAGTCATAGAGAGGACACAGAAGAAAGCTATAATGCATATGATTTACTTCCTCTTTTTCATTTTATAGTTGGGTTGTGCTTTCTTTAGTCACTTTGGGACAGCAGAATTTTTAATAGCATCTACATTCATGATTTGCATATGCTAATAGAATAGATACTAAAAGATAATTATTGATAAAAATGAACTTCACAAGTAAATGGACTTGAGTTTGGGTTAAAAGAAAAACATTTATGTGTCCTAATGATCTTTCTTTCTTGCATGTCTTAATTCCAAGATATAATGCCCTCATCTTTTCATGTTCTTATTAGCACTTAGCACAATTTATTGTAATTCGTTTATCTGACATTTCCCCAGATCCTCACTTAACTGTGGGTTCTGCCAGCCAGGAATACTATCTTAGCTATTTGTGATTCTTAATACTAATTTTGTTACCTGTACATACTAATGTACTCAGTAAATATTTTAGTGAATGAATACAATACTGACTTTAAGTATATTTATTTTCTCTTTTTTTATAATTCAGAATTATGGCTTGGAAACAGAAAATCTAAAAACCCTTTCTCACAAGTTGAATGCATCTGCCAAAAATCTACAGAATTTTATAACAGGGAGGAGAAGGAGTGGCCATTATGATGGGAGAACCAGCCGAAAATTGCCAAATGACTTTCTGACTTCAGTTGTGGATCTGATAGGAGCAGCCAAGAGTCTGCTTGCCTGGTTGGACAGGTAAAATCTTCCACATGTTTCATAATTAATCCTCCTCAGATATTAGCTTGAATTATTTCATGTGTTCTTGTGGATTGGACAAGTAGAGGAATATCAAGTTACAGATGTCTAATTATGATTCACCACAATATAATGGTATCATCAAATAGATATTGTTTGTAAATTTTTATATCTAAGTAGCCAATTAATAATTAGTCCCTGACACTTTCAGAATACCTTAACTGCTTTATAAGCAAAGTCATTTTCGCCTGTCATAACAAGATTTATAGAACTGTTTTGTCTCCTAATTTTCTTTATTCTTTGAATTAATTGGTCATATTTAAGAAGTGACCGTTATGATTCTGTTTGCTGTTTTAAATGGATAATTAGACACTGACACTTTATAGATTGCATTCCATGTCTCCTTACCCTTGCTTTATTCATTATTATTACCCACATTGCACAATCTTGGATATCATAAACATAGTTTTAGATTTTTTTTCCAGTTAGTTTTTATTTGTCTTCAAACACATAAAATAACAAAAGTTTTCATGACATAAAATGAAAAATGATTAAAATTGAATATGTGGTTGAACATTGTAATGGTAAAAAAAAATTACAAAAAAAATTAAGCTCTTTATTTTCATTTTTAGAATTTTTTTGTAAGAGATACATACTCTGTTATAATGTTTAAATAACCAAATTTTAAAATACATTTTCTCTCTCATAAGAAACTCTGATAATATACAATTTTACCAGAATTCTTTCTTGAGTAAATGTCAGTAGGATATATATTATTTATAACTTTTTGGCTTTTTAAAAATATGAGGCCTTATATTATAAATAATGTATTTGTAGTTTTAAACTAAAAGTTAAGATATTTAACGTTATTCTATATTATCTAAATATATATATATATATTAATAATAACAGCATGATAATACTAATTCTAGATCTTAATACTAAGCTCTGTGTTATTAGTGTTTTGATAATTAATTGGTGGACAGCATATTTCTTTTGCATTATGACATCATTAAAATTTAATTCTCATCATTGTCTAAACTACATTTATCAATTGTTTAAATTAGTTACACTTTAAATACATAAATTCTACAAGTTTCTTAATGATCAGTAGGTAAAATATATTTAACATATGGCTTCGTCCTAAAGTAATGTAGTATACTGGTTTCAGAAGGCTTCTCACTAATTAAAGCTTAAAGAACACATACTCAAATTTTGTTATATCCTCTTAAACTATCATCTGCTCTATAATTGTGAATTGGTTCAGTCTCAATATTTGTATTCAATAAAGTTCATCATATATAAATTTTTACACTGGTACTTGTGAAATATATTAATAAAAAGAATAATTAAAGGATATTTTTACTTTTTTGTGGCAGATATGGCTGTTTATAAAAATATACAAAGAGCTTCTAGAACACTATGGTAGTTTCTCACATTTTATCATATTACATAATTTTTTATGGTAACATTATTTTTATCATGTAAGAAGATGCTTTTAGTAAATGCCAGTTCACCTACAAACATATATGAGTACACACACACATACAAAAATACATACAAACACATGCATAACAATCCATGAAGTCAATCAATAGTGTTTTGTGTTTGTTTCATAGAAAGAGAAAACATGATAAAAAGCCTGAAGGAAATAATTAAAATCATCCATTTGGCTTTCATTGCTGCAAAGGTTTTCACAATGCTTATTTTATATTCCATCATACCACAATGATTGATTAAATCAAAGCCTATTTAACATTTCGACCATAAAAATGAAATATGTATGTGGAAGGAAAAAAAAGAAAACTTTGTGATAACTTTAAAATCATCTGCTGAGACTGTGAATTGAAAAAAGAAACTGAACTTTATATTTTGAAGATCTTTCACAGAGAAGTTCAGCTCCAGGCTGGCTTGCCTATTAATGATGATTAAGTTTTAAAGAAGAAAGAAGGAGAAAACATTTTTTGTTATGCTAAGGCATTCTGAGTTATGCTGAAGGCCTTGGGAACCTGTTGAGGGTGATTCATTGTGTTTAGACCTGTGGATTTTGATGAATACTAGGGCCGTAGTTTTAGGAAAAAATAAAGAAGAGTAAGGATGGAAGAAGGAAAACCAACTTAAGAGGCTATTTTATGAATTAATCTTGCTGCTGCTACTGTTGATGATTCTGATGCTAATACCTGCAGCCACACTCATTTAGTCAAAGCAACCCTAGGAGGGTTGTCTTCATTTTATAGATAGGACAACTAGCACTTATAGAGGTTAAATTCAAAACCGAATGGCATGTAAGTGGTGGAACCATGATTCAGTCCAGACATCTGACTACAGAGGTGATCCTGCTATTTACTGAGGTTTTTAACTAGAGGAACAACAGTGAGGATGGAATAATATTAGAGATATTTATGCAGATAAATAAGAGTCCAGGACAGGTAAGATTTAGAGACTATGGGAGGCATCTAGGTATCTGACTTTGCTGGCCCAGTGGATAGTAATGCCATTATCAAAATAGAAGGAACAGGTTATGGTGGAAGATGAATGTTGGATTGAGTGTCAGGCATGATAAATTGTGCAAAAGGTCTTTAGAGTATTGCTGCTCAGAAAAGATGTATGATCAATAGAGATTTGGGAATAGTTAAAATACAGGTGATAAAGTCATGGATACATTAATATGGTGCTTTAAGGAGAGTTTTAGAGGTAGGAGAGAATTAGGTGAGCGTGATGTGATGGAAGCAAAGGAAGTAGAGAGGGTTTTTTTTAATTTTTTGTGGTTTTTTTTGAGATTTCAGTTTTGGGTTTTTTCCCAACTTTATTGAGCTATAATTGACATATAACTGTGTAAGTTTAAGGGTACAACATGGTGATTTGATACACATATATATTGTGAAACGGTTACCGCAGTAAGGTTAGTTAATACATCCATCACCTTTTTTGTGTGAGTGGTGAGAACATTTAAGATGGGAGTAAAGAGTTTTATGGGGAAAAGGAAGTGGTCAGTAAGATCAAATGCTGCTAAGTGATTAGGTAGGGTAAGGACTGAAAGTGTGTAGTGGACTAGGGAATCAGGATATATGTGCTGTCCAGTTTAGTGATCTTATTTAGAAGTCATGAAAACTGGAATGTATGAGTTGTTTATGAGTTAAAAGTAAGTGAGAACTCCTCTAGGGGGTGCCTGGGTGGCCCAGTAGGTTAAGCCTCCAACTTCAGCTCAGGTCATGATCTTGAGATTCGTGACTTTGAGCCCCATGTTGGGCTCTGTGCTAACAGCTCAGAACCTGGAGCCTGCTTTGAATTCTGTGTCCCTCTCTCTCTACCCCTTGCCCATTCACATTCCGTCTCTCTCTCTCTCTCTCTCTCTCTCTCTCTCTCTTTCTTTCAAAAATAAACATTAAAATTTTTTTTAAAAAGTGAGAACTCCTCTTTGAAGAAATTTTTCTGTGAGATGGTTTGTAGTTTGGAATAGTTTTGTGCAATATTAACCTCCCCTTTTCATAAATTCATAATCTTTTAGTGGTGATAGGAAAGAGGAAAGGTAAATGATGAATGGTTACTTCTAAATTGGGAGCTTCACTTTGCTTCCTTCTCTACCATGGATTGTATAAATATCTTAACTCTTCCTTGGCTAAATTTCAGAAGGTCCTGAAATCAATTTAAATGTAATAAGACTTTATCTGTAACCATGCCAGGTGAAGTGTTTAGGCTGTTTGTTTTCCTGACAAGTAACCCACACTTTTATCAGACATTATTAGTGGGTGTGTATTTAAGTTATATTTTCATTCCTTTCAAAGAAAAAATGTTTTCTAGGTAGCAACATGAACACAAGACAACACTTCACATGTCCTCTTGTTTCTTTGTGTCCTACAAGCTACATAGGAAACAAAACACATAATCATTGCTAGAATAACCACAAGAGCAGTGTTCTACATTATGATTATTTTGAATCCCAGCCAAAATGCATCATGAAATAGTGCAGAGGAGCAGAAGGCTGAGGGAGAGTTGAGTTTCAGCTCTTCCACTAGTCCCGGATAATCTTGAACATTAACTTCTGTTTTTATTTCCTTTTTAGAATAGGATGAAGTTCTCTTTTAAGCAGTAATATTCTATAATTCACTGACCTTGTTCACCAAAGTCTATGAGCAATATATCCAACTTATTTCCTTTAAATAATATCAAAGAATGAACACTAACAACATTTGTTAGTTACTTGTAGAATCATGATTTAATTCCCTGCCTCTTCTCTCAATAAATTTAGTTAATATTTTTAAGTTCTAGAACAAAACTAATCTCTTTATGCTTTCCTTATAAAAGGTAAGACTGTGCCTTGTTTATTTTTGTTTGCTTTTAAGAACTTAAACTTAGGTACTTAATTATAAAAGTTCCATAGAAATGATGACCAAAAATTCTTAATATTTTGATATGTTGGTGTAGATTTATTTTAATTTAAATAAACAGTGATATATATTTTTTCATTACATTTTTTATTGCATTTGGGGAGAACTTGCATGCACAGAAATATGATATGGTTTTATTACGATTGTTATTTTATGTCACTTGAAGGTGGAAAAAGGAAAAGAAAGAATAGGTGAAAATCTTTAATTTAGTTGTAGATACTGAACTAGATGGTTTATATGTAGCAACTCATCGAATTCTCATAAACCCGGTATCATTATCCTCTTTTTACACATGAAACAGTAAGTAATTTGCCTAAAGTCATTCATGTAGCATGAAAATTAAAATTTGAATCTATTTTTGTCTGATACCAAAGTGCTTCTTGTTTCTCATTTGTCATTTTCCTTTGTCATGCTACATCTCTTTTGGAATGTTGACTAATTCTCAAAAACTTTGAGAAAGTTATTCTCAGGAATGCTGCGTATATAAACATGTATTTTCATTTTGGTATTTCTCTTCAAGTGCTGAACAAGAGTGCCCCTTTTCTTTTTTGGCCTGGATACTTAAAAATCACTGTGTAGAATTTTTATGTGTAGAAAGCTTAGTTCATGTTCTAGTTTGAAGGCCTCAGTGAGATATATTTTAATATGTTGAAAACCTTTTGAATGTTTAAGACTTAAAAGTTACAGAAAAAAGTTTGCAATTCACAAGAACTTCAATTTCAGTGGAGTTTCATTCAAATAAAATTTGTTTTTAAAAAGCAGCTCGTTACATTTATTTTTTAAAATTTTTCTTTAATGTTTATTTTCGAGAGAGTGGGAGAGAGAGAGAGAGACAGAGCACAAGTGGGGGAGGGGCAGAGAGAGAGAGGGAAACACAGAATCTTAAGCAGGCTCCAGGCTCTATGCTGACAGCTCACAGCCCAATGCGGGGCTCGAACTCCGGAACCATGAGATCATGACCTGAGCCAAAGTTGGATGCTTAACCTACTGAACTACCCAGGTGCCCTGAGAACACTCTTTTAGGGAGAAAAATACCTGAAAAGGATGTCTTAGCTTAAGCTGCCATTAAAAAATACTTGTCAATTATATGTCAGTTATAGCTCAATAAAGTTGGAAAAAAGACCAATACTGAAATCTAAAGGAAAAAAAAATAGAGAAATTTCTTAAACCATATAAAATCTAAGTGTGACAAAATTGCTTTTTTTCTTCCCATTTTAAATATTAACTTGAGGGGTGCCTGGGTGGTTCGGTTGGTTGAGCGTCCGACTTTGGCTCAGGTCGCGATCTCACAGGTCTGTGAGTTCGAACCCCGGGTCGGGCTCTGTGCTGACAGCTCAGAGCCTGGAGCCTGCTTCCGATTCTGTGTCTCCCTCTCTCTCTCTGACCCTCCCCCACTCATGCTTTGTCTCTCCTGCTCTCAAAAAATAAAATAAAAACATAAAAAAAATTTTTTTTTTAAATAAAAAATAAATATTAACTTAAATGAAGCAGCAGACTTTCCCAAAGGAAGAGCTTCAGAGATGAATCACATTTGGTAGCTTTACTGTTTATTTTCAGTACATGGTTTACTTTTCTATTTTTAACCTAAATCTTGCTGTTCTTCACACCTCATCCTTCCTACTGTTTTATATGGCTTTGCCAAGTCAATCTATACTTGCAAGTTTATGGATCACTCTGTGTATCACAATGTACATAATTGTGTACATCATAATGTGACATCATTAACAGTGTTCTAAGTATTATTTATAGAAAAAACTTATTTTGCTATTTATAGTGAAAGTTTGTTATTTTCTCCCATTTTTAGAATTAATACATAATTATAATGTTTCTAAAATACCTTTAAAGACCATTCTGTTTTGAGGAGGTCAATGAAATACTTTTTATATATTGAAAACTGCCGGGGTCCTTGTTCCAGCGAATCTAGGGGTCCACGAAGGATGGACAGTCAGGCGAAATGAAGTGAGAGAGCCACGAGTGAGATGGAATCTGATGACCAAGCAGGCAGCCCTGGCAATTCTGGCATCTCTGCTTTGCTGGTCTCAGTGTCTTTATTTTTAAAGGTAGCGAGTGACATTACATCAGTGACAAGGCATTCTTTACAACATACATTGTTGTCACAAGACCTATGTAGTCATCTATAGGTTTATGGTATAAGGGAGTGTGGGGATGAGAATTACAAAAGGATTTGTGAAATGTTAACCTCAGGGAGGTGCTCAATATTTGCTGCTGATAAACAGTGCTTCTAACTTTTGGGCGAGGCTAACCTTTGGGGAAGGTCCTAAGTCTCTTTACAATCTTTCCCATCAGTGTGTTAATTCTGAGAGAAGCTTTATGGAGATGTGCCTTGAGGTTTTATGGTGGGGCTGAGAGGAGTGATACCTGCAGGGAAAAATCTAATTTGGTTCAAGGAATCTTGGGGCCTACGCCTCAATTTGTGTAACCTATCCCCAAGAGGCAACCTTGAGGTTACTTCTGGCCAGGTTACTCTCATACAGATTTTATCCATCAAGACATCACACTCCCTTTTCCATGTGCTATAAAACCAAGGAGCATTATATCCCTTAGGCCAACGAAAGCAGTTCAAGAAATCCAGGCCTGAAAGATTATTTAGAAGGAGGTAAAACTAGGCGCCAGTTTGGCTGGTGGGAGCTTTGCTTCAACCTTTCCCAAGCAGGGAGGGGTCTCAACCTGTGAACCCAAAACGGCTCCCAACAGAAAACCTTTTAAACATTTAAAGCATAAAAGTCTGTTGATAAGGAAAAAATATTTTCTTCGAACTCTTTTGCCTTATCTAAAAAAGTGGTTGAACTGATTTCTTTCATGATGGGAAATTATAGGACAAAAATTAATTCTATACCGAGAAAAAATTTATAAAAACCAAACTACCTCAAGCCCTACCACATACTGTGGCCCATTGTTTGGTCTTCTTTCCTCTCCTGTGCTCACTGCTTTCACTTGGTAATTCTTGTTCCAGAGAGAAGCACTAATGTTAGCACTGCTGCTGTTCATGGACTGCCCCTCAGGCTCAGCATTGCCAGCCTGAGAAATAGTAAGGCATTCCAGATGTCCTTTTTAACTTCTTAGCTTTTTAACTTTCCTTATTGGCTTCTAATTTGTTTAGCATTTCTAAACCATTAATAACTTCTCCATAAATGTAATACTTTTATTTGAAAAGAACATACAAAGAATACTTTGCTTTACTTTTAAGTTCTAAATAGGATAGTTCCTGTATTGGCCATTTATTAATGAGCCAACAATTTCTTTTTAATTTTCCAACCTCAAGAAGCTTTCCTGCCATGAATTTAATTTCCTTTACTTGGAGTCACTATGTTCTTTTTTTAAGTAGCCTGAGCTCTAGCTTGGGTTTTTGGTTTTTTTTTCCCCAGACTTAAGAATAAATTTCTCTTTTTTTAACGTTTTGTTTATGAACTGATCATGCTCATTTACTCTACAAAGATCTATTTCTTTATCTTAGATAATCTTTAAGTCATGATGGAGTAATCATCTTTGGTAACTCACAAAGACTGGAACCCTGTCTGTCATTCTTCATTTATTAATGCATGTGTATGGCCAGAATCATCATACCAAACATTAATATCTTCATGTTAAGAATAGTTCTTTAGTATGGTTGTACATGATTTGCCTTTATATTAAAAACTTTAGGGGAATTCACTAGAAGAGACTATCAGTGTTTACTTTGGTTTGTGTTTAGAGTTTTTCTCCCAGATTTCTTGACATTTAATCTTGAGCAAAAACCTTGTGTTATGTGAAATATGAGTAGTCAGTAAAGTGGAAAACACCTCCGAATTCAGTTTGCTACAGGCATTCAGTCATCAAATAGATTCTTCTTTTTATATATTTTGAAGATCAAATTTATGGGAAAAATCATGCTGTATTTCATCTTATCACTTTTGAATGAAGATTTGAAATTTTATTGACAGACTTTGACCTTTTCAAACCTAGGAACCCAAAATCTTTCTACTCATGCCAGAAGGATTTTGAATTATTAATTAAAATGCCAATTTTTATGCTTCAGTGAAGTAAAAATGGCCTTTAGGTATTTTTTAATGATTTTGTCTTGAAAGTGTTTATATTTTACATCTTTTTAAAAATTGGTTTTAATGAGGCCTAATTTACATTCTGTAAAATTCAGCCATTTAAGGTGTACAGTTTAATGAGTTGTAATAAATTTAGATACACCTATACAATATCTCTACAATCCATTTTAGAAAGCTAACATGAAAATAGATTTTTTAAAGCTGATTCCTCACAAAGAGGTTAATTTTTTAAAACTGAGAACATAGATTAATCAATTACATATATTTTTTCCAGGTAAATTCTTAATGTCTCTTTCTGTTTTAGTAAATTATGAGGAAAAATATCCTGATTTTTGGAATATAGATTAGTGGGAGACAGCCCAAAATAGGCTGTGCTATATAGAATCTTTTAGAAAACAATATGTTAAAACCACTGGCAAAAGAAAGGGTCATTTACAAATAGTATTGGGACACTGGGTAAAGCCTTTGGAAAATAACGATTTTTTACTAAAAAATTTTAAGTATATAATTTATTAAACTGAAAAACAAATCCATAAGAAAATTATAGAAAATATAGACAAAAAATGATTGCTAGATGTAGAAAGACTTAAGTGTTTTAAATATGGAATAAAATACAAATGAACATACTAATTGACTTCTACATAAAACTGAAAAATGTGTCAAAGTATAAGACATATGGCAAACTGGGAAAAATAAATACTTGCAACAAACATATGAGAGAAGCAGAGTATTAACGTGTACTATGTGAATATTATATTCATATTTTTAATATCAAAAT
Organism: Paguma larvata; assembly: GCA_030068075.1. Taxonomy (NCBI): domain Eukaryota; kingdom Metazoa; phylum Chordata; class Mammalia; order Carnivora; family Viverridae; genus Paguma; species Paguma larvata. Next base: position 15,861,999 of record CM057830.1, read on the forward strand.
GTAATAGATGAGCATATAGACATTTTAAAAAAGAGAAAACAAATTGCTGATAAGATGTATGTACCAAACAACAGAGTTTCAGAATACATGAAATAAAAATTGATAGATAAAACAAGAAAAAGGCAAATCCACAGTTATAATCAGATACTTCCTATCCACTATCTCAATATTAATAAAACTATCAGACATAAAGTCAGTAAGGATTCGAAGAACAAATATCACCACCAAACAACATTATATAATTGACATCTTTAGAGTATTTCATCCAACAAGAGCAGAATACAAATTATTTCTACGTGCCCATTGGAGTATTCAGCAAGATAGATAATATTTGCCTCATAAAGCATACTTCGACACATTTAAAAGAATTAAAATCCAGTTAGAGTGTATGCTGTAACTATAATGGAATCAAACTAGAAATCAAACTACATACTTCTAAGTAATCCATGAATAAAAGAGGAAGTCTCAAGGGAAGTAAAAAATATGTTAAACAATGAGAAGAGTAGAAATCAAAATTTTTGTGGCACAGAGATAAAGCAGTGCTAAAAGTGATTGCATAGAACTGAATGCTTATATCATTCAACTAAGTTTCCATCTTAACAGAATAGGAAAATAATTGCTAGTCAATGTACACAAATTTTCAGTTAAGCAAGATGAAAACATCCTAGAGGTCTTTTATAAAATATTACAACTGTAGTTAACCTGTGGTTTTTATTGTACTTGTAGTTAACAGTATTTTCTTTACACTTAAGATTTTGTAAAGAGGGTAAATCTTGTGTTAAGTATTCTTACAAAAAAATAAAATAGAAAAATAAGAAAAAATAAGCCTAAAGCAAGCAGAAGAGGATGAGTAATAATGACAAAAGATAAAAAATCAATGAAACTGAAAACAGAAACACAATGGAGAAGTCAATCAAAATAAAAGGATCATAAAGGAATACTACAAATAATTTTTATACATAAATTCGACAACTTAGATGAAATTGACCATTTACAATTCCTTGAAAAACACAAACTATCAAAACTTACCTAAGATCAGATCGATACTCTGAATAATCCTGTAAGTATTAAAGAAATTGAATTGTACTTGGAAACCTTTTGTGGTGGGGTATAAAAGATCCAGGCCCAGATGATTTCCCTGGCGAAATTCTACTATGTATTTAAAGAGGGAAAAAAACACCAATTCTACACAGTCTGTTCCAGAAAATAGATGAATAGATAATCTTTCCATCTCAGATTATGAGATGATCCTGATCCTGATCCCAGTACTTGATGAAGACAGTAAAAAAAAAAAAGATAAGAAAACTACAGACCAATATCTCTCATGAACTTACATGTTAACTTGTTAATTTGCCTGTTAAAATCCTCCACAAAATATTGGTAAACCAAATCCAACCCATATATAAATAAAATTTTACACAATGTCTAGGTGGTGTTTATTCCAGGCATACAAGGCTGCTTTAACTCTTAAAAATAAATCAATAAAGGCACACTTCATTAGCTCAGGTAAGCTTCTGACTCTTGGTTTTGGCTCAGGTCATGATCCAAGTGTCCTGGGTTAGAGTCCTGCATTAAAGCCTACATAAGATTCTCTCTCCTTCTCTACCTCCCTCGCTCATACTCTCTCCAAAAATAGGTAGATAGATGGATAGATAGATAGATAGATAGATAGATAGATAGATAGATAGATTTTAAATATATCAGTGTAATCCACCACATCTGTAGGTTAAAGAATGAAAATCATCTGATCATAACCATTTATATAAAAAGAGCATTTGATAGTAACATACCCATTCTAAGTACTGTAGCAACAGATTGATAATACCTGAAGTTGATATAAAGCATATATAAAAAGCAACAGCTAAACTTCTATTTCCATTATGAAACTGAATGGTTTTCTCCTAAGACTGAAAATAGAGTAATGCTATCTGCTCTCACCCCTCCTATTTAATAATCTGTTGGAAGTCACATCCAGTGCAGTAGGCAAGAAAAGAAATAAAATGCCTCGAGAATGGAATGTAAAAAATAAAACTTCCCCTATTTGCTATCCCCATGTAGAAAATCCCAAGCTATCTACAAAACATATTAGAACTAGTAAATAAATAGCAAGTTTGTGGCATACAAAGCCCGCACACAAAAATTAATTGTATTTCTATATACTAACAATGAATAACTGGAAACCAAAATTAAAAATGTACAGTTTATAGTTGCTCCAAAAGTAATGAGTTGCCTACATATAAATATAGCAAAATATCTATGGGATCAGTATGTGAAAACTATAAAACACTGATGTGGAAAATCAAATGACATAAATGAGACACATACTGTATACTGTGTTCATGGATTGGAAGACTCAGTAAAAATGTCAAATCTCAAGTCTCCCTACATATATAATGAAATTCATATACAAATTCCCACAGGGTTTTGTTTTTTTATAACCATAAACCATAGGATTATAAATTTATATTAAAAAGTGAAGAAATTAGAATAGTTCATCAATTTTGAAAAATAAATTACTCAATTTTAAGTATTATATAACTATGGTAATCAAAACTGGTATTGGTGGCAGGATCAACACTAGATTTTTGACTGTGGAGAATGGATAGCCTTTCAACAAATGGTTTTGGAGCACTTGGATAGGCATTGGAGAGAAAGTGAAACTCGAGCCAGATCTTACACATAATATGAAAGTTGACACTAAAATGAATCACAGATCTAAAGGTAAAACATGTAACTATAAAACTTTCATTAGAAAATATGACTTTGGGTCAGGTGAAGATTTTCTCAGATATAGCTCTAAAGGTGTAATCCAGAAAAATTATCAAGTTTGACCTCAAATTAAAAACCTGGTTTGCTAAAGTTCCTGTTAAGAGGATGGAAAGACAAGCTATGGCTCAATCTAGGGACTGAGAAGAAATATTACAGGTCACCTATTCAACACAGAATTCACATACAAAATGTGTTAGGAACTCTAAACTCAATAGGAAGAATACCAAAAATCCAAACAGAAAATTGGCAAAGGGCTTAAGGAGACATTTCACTAAAGAGTGACTATATATATATATATGTATATATATAGCAATATAGTATCCCATATATATATGCAGATATGCACATGAAGATGTTCAGCATCATAACCAATTAGGAAACCAGGAAATACAGATAACTATCAGATATAGATAATATAGAGCATAAATATAGAAAAAGCACCTGGGGGGGATTAAAGACCTGAATGTAAGACTTAAAACCATAAAAATCCTAGAAAAGAGCACATGCAGTAATTTCTGTGACATTGGCCATATTCTTTCTAGATATGCCCCCTGAGGCAAGGGAAACAAAAGCAAAAATAAACTTGGAACGGCATCAAAATAAAAAGCTTCTGCACAGTGAAGGAAACAACAAAAGTAAAAGGCAATCTACTGAATGGGAGAAGGTATTTGCAAATGACATATCCAATAAAAGGTTAGTATCCAAAATATGTAAAGAACTTATAAAACTCAACACCCAAAAAACAACCAATTAAAAAAATGGGCAAAAGACATGCACAGACATTTTTCCAAAGAAGATATCCAGATGGCCAACAATCACAAGAAAAGATGCTCATCATCACTTACCATCAAGGTAATGCAAATCAAAATTACAGTGAGACATCACCTCACATCTGTCAGAATGGCTAAAATCAACAACAGAAGAAACAAAAGGTGTTGAGGATGTGGGGAAAAAAGGAACACTCATGCACCTTTGGCGGGAATGCAAAGTGGTGCAGCAACTGTGGAAAACAGTATAAAGGTTTCTCAAAAAATTAAAAATACAATTACCAAATGATCCAGTAATTCCACTACTGGATATTTACACAAAGAATATGAAAACACTAATTCAAAAAGATAGAGGCAACCCTGTGTTTATTGCAGCAGTATTTACAATAGCTAAAATATGGAAGCAACCCAAGTGTTCATGGATAGATAAATGGATAAAGAAGTGGTATACATAAACAATGGGATACTATTCTGCCATTAAAAAGAATGAAATTTTGCCATTTGCAACAACATGAATAGACCTACAGGATATAATCCTAAGTGAAATAAGTCAATCAGAGAAAGACAAATACCATACGATTTCATTTGTATGAAATTTAAGACTCAAAACAAATAAGCAAAGGAGAAATTAAGACAATGCAAGAAACAGACTTTTTAAAAAAATATTTAATGTTTATTTTTGAGAGAGAAAGAGAGAGACAGAGCATGAGTGGGGCAGGGGGAGGAGCATAGAGAGAGAGGAAGATACAGAATCTGAAGCACACTCCAGGCTCTGAGCTGTCAGCCCAAAGCCTCATATGGGGCTTGAACTCACAGACTATAAAATCATGATCTGAGACTAAGTCAGTCACTTAACTGACTGAGCCACCCAGGTGCCCCAACAGACTCTTAACTATAGAGAACAAATTGATGGTTACCAAAGGGGAGGTGGGTAGAGGGATTAAGGAGTGCACTTGTCATGATGAGTGAGTGATTAAAATAAAAACAAAAAAATGTCTTGAGAAAATAATTATATAGCTAATAGAATGGCCAACATCAAAAATACATGAATGAAAAATAGGCTTAAAAATAACCAATAAAGAACATCTCTTATAGGGACCCATGTGAGAGTGGGAGGTGCTTGAGTTGTAGGGTTTCCTAGAAGAAACAAATTATTTGTAACAAGGAAGTGGTTCCATATAAGCCTTCCTAGTAAATTGCCTGAAGAAATATCAAATAGAAGGAGGTCTAAAGCACTAAGGATGCAATAAATTTTCACTTCCATACAGTCTTTTATATTACTGATTTATTTTCTTTTCATTAAACTGGGCCTCCTAAATCCTGTAAGCTTTGGCCTTACAAAACCTGATTGTCATTCACAGATGAGAGAGGTTAAGAGGTAATGGAAAGTCATTGTGAATTCACTTGGTGGCAAAACACTTACTTGGAAGGACTGCTGGTGTTTGTTCGTAACAGTCTTGTAAATATAAACCTTGTATCAGAATATATTTATTACTTATGTACCAAGTTGTTTTAAAAAGGCTGTGAAGTGTCATAAATGATTGGTTTAGTACAAGGTAAAACCTAGGTAAGTCCATAGCAGCATATTAGTTTTTAACTGTGTGAGGTGTGAGCTCAGACTTCCTTGGTTTGAATGCCAGTTCTACAACTTACTAGTTGTCACCCTTTTTATATCTCAGCCTTCTCATCTGTAAAATGGGAATAATAATAGTGCCTATTAAAATAACTTAGTACATGTAAAGCATTTAGAACAGTAACTGGTCCATAAGTCTTCAGTAAGTGTTAGCTATCAGTATTAGCTCTGAATTGTAAATATTTCAAGAAGATACTGTATTGAAAATCTTAATTTGAAAGTAAACTAAAATGTTGTCTTTGCCTAAAGTACGCCTTTATTTGTTGTTTTATTGTAGAGGTAGTATAGAGTCCTTCTACGTACCAAAGAACCAATAGATATTAAGAACTAAAAAAAGAGAAATTTGATGGAAAGCAAACATTATGTTTCTTGAATTTAATACTCTTCTAAGCCATTTCCTCATTTTTTTTTCTTAAATATGTCCTGAATATTTTTTTTCACTATGTAAACTTCAGAACAACTCATTTCCTATTATTCAAGATCTTAACTTTAGGCAATTGCATTTTGGGAGTTTTCAAAATCTGTTCCTATTAATCACTATTTTTTCCTTTTCCCTTTATAGGTCACCATTCGCTGCTGTCACAGACTATTCAGTTACAAGGAATAATGTCATACAGCTCTGCTTGGAATTAACAACAATTGTGCAACAGGTATTAGCTGGCAATCTTTCCTTCTCTTAATTTATTATCTATTTCATATTCAAACAATGAGTAGTATTCCTTTTTACCAAGAATTTGTAAGATACTGGTTTGGGATTTTCTAACTCAAATGGTTCTAAATACACCAAATATGTGGTTTGGGAAACTATTCATATAGCCCAATACACAAGTATTTTGTTTACCAGAAGATATAAAAATATAAAAGTATACTGAACTTCTAGAGAAATCATTATAAGATCATAAGTCTGGTAGTCTCACATTTTAGTGGGGAGGACTGTACTGCCCTTCACAAAATTAAATTGCCCCATTTAAATAACAGTCTAAGACTTTCGCTCTAAGACACTGTTCTTTATTAGTACAGTTATTAGTTTCATTTATATATTGCACATAAGAAAAAATATAATAGCTTTTAAGAGTGATCTGTTTATGTGACCTGATTTTGTTTTTACTTTGAATATTATTCAAACCAGGGATCCCCAAATCAAATGCCTTCAGGAGTACTGCAACTAATATAAATCAAGCCTGGAGTAAGATATGGAGAAATGGTAGAGTGGTGAATTGACTAGTACATATTTTATAAAATTTAATTAAATCTAATAATAAAACACATCTGAGAAGTCTAAGGCTCGCAACCACAATGCTGTGTAAGCCCTGATGACAGTCTCTTACTGCCACTGATTTTTCAGGTGCCGGTATTTGTTAACCTATCCAATGTTTGAGAAACAAAGCAGACAATAAAATAAGATGATACAGGAGATTTTTGGGGAAACTGATGATTTAATTTTTTTCTTCTACTCCCTGCCTTTTATTACCAAGGATAATTATAGGAAGGAGGGTAACTTTGTGACTTTTAATTGTGAACACATCAGACGTTCATCTATATTATATCATGGCATTGAGAAAGTCAACAACTCTTTGTTACTCAGAGACATGCATGGAGAGAGTGAATATTTTTATGAGCTCTGAAATACCCTAACGGTTTCACTGCATGTCTTTATATTTGATATCAGTAAATTTAATTTCTGAATTTCCAAGATCTCAACTGGATGATGGGGAGAAGAGTGGCATTTTCAGACAAGGTTCAGCAAACGTTTTGTCAAAGATCAAATATTAAGTATTTAAGCTTTTGTAGGCTGTTTAGTGTAGGCAGTAAGGATCTGTTGAAGCTATTCAACACTTCTATTTTAATGCAAAAGCAGCCTTAGAATGTATAAATGAATGGGTGTGGCTATGTGCCTGTGAAACTTGTTTTGCAAAAAAGAAGTCACAGATTGAATTTGCCCCTTGGGCCATCTTTTGCTGACCTTTGTTCTAGGGCAGTATTAGTCCAGTGGGGTCTGCAGACCACCAGCATTATGATCACATGAAAAGTTGTTAGAAATTCAGATTCTTGGGATACACCCCAAATGTACTGTGGGGAGGGCCTAGGAATCTGCATGTTTACTAGTTTTTCACGTAATTTTGGTTCTCCTACACTGTTCTAGAGCCAGGGGTAAAAAAAGCAATAATATAATCTGTGGGTTGTTTTTCTTACAGCTCTTTGTTATCCATGACATTTCTTAAAAATGTGTTTTTTGGAGCACCTGGGTGGCTCAGCTGATAAAGCGTCCAACTTTGGCTCAGGTCATGACCTCACAGGTTGTGAGTTCGAGCCCCGCATTGGGCTATGTGCTGACAGCTCAGAACCTGGAGCCTGCTTCCAATTCTGTGTCCCTCCTGGCTCTACCCCTCCCCACTCATGCTCTGTCTGTCTGTCTTTCTCCCTCAAGAATAAATAAAACATTTTTAAAAATGTGTTTTTTAAAACTCTTTTTTTTTTAATTTTTTTTAACATTTTTATTTTATTTTTGAAAGACATAGAGACAGAGCATGAGCAAGTGAGGGGCAGAGAGAGAGGGAGACACAGAATCCGAAGCAGGCTCCAGACTCTGAGCCATCAGCACAGAGCCCGGCACGGGGCTTGAACTCACAGACCGTGAGATCATGACCTGAGTTGAAGTCGGCCACTTAACCGACTTAGCCACCCAGGCACCCTAAAACTCTTTCTTTTAAAGGCATTAAAGTTAACCAAAGATTTGAGATATGAATAACAGAGTATTAGTTTCTTCCTTTTACTATGAGAGAGATTTACAGAGACATATTACACAGTATTTTTAGAGTAATTTTTCATAGCCTTTTAATATAGATAGTGCTTATTAGCAATCTATATTAAACAATCATAGTAATACAAGAATTATTAACTGCTACATGATAAGATCTTTGATAACTGTATTATATGCGTTATTTAAGCTTTTTATTTATACATGAGACACAAAACAATGGACATATGGTGAAATTAAATGTGAAAATTAAAAGTTAATTTTTCCAACTTTTTATACATGAGAAACTCCTATTTATTGTCAATTCTATGAGAATGCAATCCATCTGATATCATCTTGCAAAGTAACTTCATTTCCAAGTATAATTATGACAGAAAGTGGGTGTTTTTCAGTTCTTGTGTCTCTTGTCTCTTACAAACATCTGGACCAGGATAGCCTATTTAAAAGTTTACTTTTGAGTAATTGGCCAACTTTCTGTTGCCTTATAAACCGAGACTGTAAATTTAAGTGGTAAATATGATGTTTTCCTGAAAATCTTGAAGAAGAGTACTCAGGTATACTTATTTTCCCTTAATTAATGCATGGTGTTTTCCCATATCAAAAGAGGATCAACAAAAAAATTACCTTTATTTTAAGTATAGAGTGAGATCATAAATGGAGAATTTTCTATGTTTAGAACTCACAGGTTCCAGAACATACCTCTGTCATTCTAACCTTCAGATGTTACATTGAGAAGAATGGCTGAAATGATTTTCAGTGAAAAGATTTCCTGTAGAGAAACTGTCCAGTGCTGGAAGTGTGATTTCTGTCAGATATGACTAATTCCCACCCATTCTGCTATTTTAAGAACCTACCATCTAAATAACAAGTGATTCAACTTTGTTCCAGAATGTATGAATACCTACTATTGACAACTACTTCACAATAAACATATGCCATTCTGATACTGCCCTCAGAGGCTTATTTGTGCTGTCAGCACAACCTATAACAGGTGCACTGTGTGGCTCAACATTCTCCTTAGGAATTTAATTTAGGTCACTCATGGGTTTAAGTTTTGCTGTTTACAGGTCAGGAAACATTAGGTAGAGCAGAGAGACATGCTGTCAGAAGTTGAAGTTGATGTGCATTCTGTCTTGACCAAATACAGAATTATTGAAAACACTCCAAATAATTGAAAAACTCCAAATATAGTCAGATGTAGAAGGACCTTCTGTACTTTCCACCCACTGTACATTCTGGTTTAAAGAGGATGCCTTGCCGTTCTTAGGACATTTTGCTCCAACATTACCTGTTTTGACTTTTTTTAAGTTCAGTAGCTCTTAACATTTGTCACAGCTCCTTCTACCTCACTCTCATTTTCCTCACTCTCCTGTTCCGCTCATCACCTTCACGATGCTTCTGAACAAAAATCTCTATACGTAGGTAGTTTTGGTTCTTGCCTTGCCCACTCCTTACCAACTTGTACCTGACCAGATAACTTAATTCATCTACTTTAACTAGGTCTTTTCTGTTATATCTTAAGGGAAATGTTAAGATACTAATTTCTCTTAATACAATACATCTTCATGACATCCTGATGTAATTAACTTACGAGTATAGAATCAATCACTTTCAGATTAGTCATCCCAAAGCCCAGCTTTAATTTTGTCACTTTTAACAATTTTCCTCTAATTTCCAAATTGATTACAAACTCTTTTCTTTGGAATTCAAGTGCATTCCAAGTATGGTCCTAACATAATTTCAGTTTTACCTTCCAGTGCTCCCATATATCTTTTTTTTTAATGTTTATTTATTTTTGTGAGAGATAGAGAGACAGAGTATGAGCAGAGGAGGGTCAGAGAGAGAGAGAGGGAGAAACAGAATCAGAAGCTGCCTCCAGGCTCTGAGCTGTCAGCACAGAGCCTGAAGCGGCGATCGAACTTAACAAACCACGAGATCATGACCTGAGCCGAAGTCAGACGCTTAACCGACTGAGTCACCCAGGCGCCCCCCATATATCTTAATTATAGTCTAGTTCATGTGGATGACTTACTGTTGGTAAAATAGATTTTGGAGTCTCATCTTTTTATGGTGTGAGGTCTCCTCAGAACATGCCCACATATATCTTTTTCTCAGCCTAGAAAAATCATATTCTATTCTTTAAGGCCACTAGGAAATGCCTCATTCATGAAATTTTTATTATATCCCACAACTCTTTGTACCTTCTTCCTATTTGACCATTTATTTTTAATGTAACTATTGATATGGTTGGGATCATAATTTCCATAATTGCCTTGCTCTTTGTCTTCTGTTTCCCATATGTTTATTCTTTCTCTTTTCTGTACACATTGTTATTAATATTTTTTATGACTCCATTTTGTCCTGCTGACTTATTAGCTATAATTCTTTGCTGGATGGGCAGATGTAGAAATCCCTTAAACTTACTACTTTACAAAGCATTTCACATCTAACCTATGAAAGTTATATTCTATGAATAATAATTATATGACTTCCATTAGATTTTGAACTTCTTAAAAGACAAGAATGGTGTCTTGCTGATTTTCATATATAGTAGGTGCTCATTACAAACTTTTTAAAATAAATTGACCTGAGACCCTATTAGCTCATGCTCATTTGTACTCTTCCAAGAAAAATTTGGAATTAGATGCTTGAATTGTTACTCATTTTATTTCATCCCCTGTGGAAAGCTGTCGTTCTTTCTCTGCTAGTTATGTAAAGAACCCCAGAGAGGAGTGCCTGGGTGGCTTAGTCAGTTAAGCTAAGCGTCTGACTCTTGATTTCAGCTCAGGTCATGATCTCACTGTTCCTGAGATCTAGCCCTGCATCCGGCTCTGTGCACTGATAGTGCAGAACCTGCTTGGAATTCTCTCTCTCCCTCTCTCTCTCTCTGCCCCTCCCCTGCTTGTGCTCTCTCTCTCTCCCTCTCAAAATAAATAAGCTTAGGGGCATCTGGGTGGCTCAGTTGGTTAAGCATCTGACTTCAGCTCAGGTCATGATCTTGGAGTTCATGAGTTCAAGGCCTGCATCGGGTTCTGTGCTGATGGCTCAGAGCCTGGAGCCTGCATCGGATTCTGTGTCTCCCTCTCTTTGCCCCTCCCCTGCTCTCTCTCTGTCTCTCTCAAAAATAAAATAAACCTTAAAAAATTAAAAATAAATAAATAAGCTTAAAAATATTTTTAAAAAAGAATCCCAGAGATATCCAGAGATACCCATCACTTTACATCTTAGTTTATTCATTGAGTTAAATTAAGAGTATTGATCCTCATAACCACTTTTCAATGTAGAATGAAAGCGAACAAGACTTCTGAAACACTATGCAAATATAGAATACTAACAAAACATATCTTTTAGAGGAAACAGCTATAAATATGATATATTAGCATTTATAAATCATCTCTTAAAATAATCTATTATTTTTCTACTGTTAGGTGATGTCATACCTTAGGTACCAAGTTTTTCTGGGCTCTAGTCTGTTATTACCTTTCATAGCAATAGGAATGAGGTTGATAGATAAAATAATGAAATAAAATAGCTAAATGTTTATTTCCTAATAATGAAACTATAAGTGATTTTATTCCCTTTAGACTCTACTTTTCTGTATTTTCCAGATTTTCAAAATTGAATTCAAGTTGTCAGAAGAACAAAAAATATAGTAATACTACTTTGTTTGATAAAAGAGCACAACATAGACAAATACTTATATTTTAAATGACATAGTTTACAGTCAGGGTCTCATTCAGCTATTGTATACACACTAATCACTGCATTGACTTGTAATTGTATGCAGTATCTGAAGACAGGAATTAAACTTAAGCTACCAGTAAAAGAGGCCAATTTGAATAAGCAAAGTGTAGATTTAAAAAAAATATCTAGGGCATGCATTTATTACCAGGCTTTCAAGAAATCTCATCTGAACAGTTATGATGATAGTTATGCTTTGAAATATGCTGTACTTCAAATTATTTTTCACTCAACTTTAATTATTTTTATTCCCATTGCAACAAGAGGACATGATCAATATCTAAAAATAAAGCATCACAAATAGCTTTTTTCCCCTTCTTAACACAAAGGAGTGGTACTATGAAGTAAGTAGAAGGTGCTTCTTGGTATTGGCTACTTATATTTAAAGTGGTGCTAGCATTAGAGGTGAAAAAAATATAAAACTCTTTTAACAAGCTCTGTTTGGAAGAATTTATTTAATCCATCATATCTATTTTATTTATTTATAGTTGTGATGGGGTAGGTTATATTTAAAGTCTTTTAAAGATATCTCTCTCCCAATAATTTCCTTTTCACATAAGATTGGTTGTAATAACACATTTGAGAAAAAGGGGAAAATAGTTTTAAAATCTTAAATGGAAAGAATTCTCAAAGAACCAAAGCCTCATTTAGAGCACTGTCAGCAACTGAATCAGAAAAATGAGACAGGTACCAACACACTTCTTGCCAGTACTAAAATAATTGCCATAATGCCAGCCCTAATGGGTAGCAGCTTGACCTAAAATTATTCTACTGTACCAGTTTTATATTTTCTACCTCAAACACAAAAATGATTAGATTGTCACTAGTTAAGAAATTGACACAAAAATATCAGTTTGTAAAGTGAAGGCTTGGTGGAATACAGAATACTTGGAGCAAGGGACAGAGGGTAGGGATAGTGAGTATTGGGAGAGTTTAGGAGTAGGCCTATTGCTTCATGAGCCTTTCACCTTGGATAAACCCTGTACATTTGCTTGTGCCATCTATAAACAAATAATTCTATTGTGAGTATTAGATATATTAAATTAGATGTATTAAAAATGGTTCAAAATATGAAATGCAAAACAAAAGTAATATTTATAAAATGGGACAAACCATGTACATTTGCTTGTGCCATCTATAAACAGTTCTATCGTGAGTATTAGATGTATTAAATTAGATGTATTAAAAATGGCTCAAAAATGTGAAATTCAAAACAAAAGTAGTATTTATAAAATAGGTAAGAAATAGAGACTTGATAAAAGGAATTTGTTTTAAGTAATGAATATACACAGATTTTTTTTTCCTCCGTTTAGTGTTCGTTTTCTTCAGCTGTGGTGATACTCAGTGAAATCTGAACTATATGCTGAGTGAAAATTTTCAACATGAAGTGAAAAAGTTTAGATCAGATTTTAAAATGATAATATACCAGAGTAAAAACTTCCCTTTAAAATTCAAGTTCTGGTAATATACTTTTACCTGAAATGTCTCCTGTAAATTGTGTATATTAAAATGTCTTGCTGTTTTCTTCTGGGGTTGCTCATATTTTTCAACGGTTTTAGATCCATTTTCCCTGTCCTTAAACATCATTGGTTTTTGAATAGTATTTGAAATGTTACTTTAGCTTACCATTGCCAGCTGAAAGTTCGGTAAAAAAGAGAAAAGATCAGTAGTCTTTCACATGAGATTGTTTAAATTAACTTCTGAAAAGAAAAGAAATGCAGAGAAAAAGGAAATTTTAGAAACTGTTCATGAAACATCCTATTTTAAGTACATAATTGTTGCCTACTGCTCAGTCCACATTTTCCTTCCCCACTCTCTAAAATTTGAAGAAATAGCATGTACTGTTCAAAAAATCTTAACTGAGAAAATCATCACCAAGAACTGAAAGTTCATTTAGATATTGAAATAGTTTTTATGGTTTTTGCTTCCATTCATTCCACTGATGTTGTATGCCATAAGTATAAAGGTTTATATGTAGTACATCCTGTAGTATAATTTTTTCCTACATTTTTTAAAAAGTAATATCTGCTTCATAGAAAAATTTGGAATAATGAAAAGTATTGCTTTTAATACTTCCACCCAAAGAAAATCGCTGTTATTTTCCTTTTTTTTTCAGCCTTTTTTCATGCATAAACACATATATTGAATATGGTTTTTTTCATTTAGTATTATGCCATAATTTTTAAATTTTATTGCATTGTTCATATTAGGACTTTTAAAAATATTCCAGTATGATTAACTTACAGCATTACATTATTTTCAGATGTACAATACAGCCATTGACCAATTGTATACAGTGTTCAGTGCTTTTCATGCTAAGTGTACTTCCAATCCCCATTACCTGTCTCACCCATCCCCCCCACCTATCACCTCCCCTCTGGTAATCACCAGTTTGTCCTGTGTTTAAGAGTGTTTATCTCCCATTTTTTGTTGTTCATTTTGTTTCTTAAATTTCACATATGAGTAAAATAATAGGGTATTTGTTTTTCTTTGACTGATTTATTTCATTTAGCATTATACCCTCTAGATCTGTCCATATTGTTGCAAATGGCAAAATTTCATTCTTTTTTATGGCTTAGCAATATTCCATTGCTTGTATGCGCACACACACACACACACACACACACATACACCACCTCCGTATCCATTCATCTATCAGTGGACACTTGGGTTGCTTCCATATCTTGGCTATTATAAATAATGTTGAAACAAACATAGGGACTTAGGGGCACATATATCTTTTTGAATTCATGTTTTCATATTATTTAGAGCTTTGTTTTTTAAAAAAAGTATATAAAATGACACTATTCATTAATTTTTAAAATACAGAAAACCAGGGCGCCTGGGTGGCTCAGTTAGTTGGTAAAGCATCTGACTTCGGCTCAGGTCATGATCTCATGGCTTGTGAGTTCAGGCCCTATGTTGGGCTCTGTGCTGACACCTCAGAGCCTGGAAACTGCTTCCGATTCTGTGTCCCTCTCTCGCTCTGTCTCTCTCTCAAAAATAAATAAAACATTAAAAAAAATTTAAAAATACAGAAAACCATAAAGAAGAATAGTGATTTAATATTTCTATACATGATGAAATAAGCCCCATAGTAAGTCTAGTTGCCATCTGTCACTGTGCAAAGTTGTTACAATATTATTGACTATATTTCCTACAGTATACATTATATCCCCATGACTTACTTATTTTATAACTGGAAGTTTGTACCTTAATCTCCTTTACTTATGTTGCTTGTCTTCTTCCTAACTTTTCCCTAAAAAAAACTAACGGTTTGTTTCCTATATCTGTGAGTCTGTTTCTGTTTTGTTTGTTTGATTGCTTTTTTAGTTTTTACTTTAAGTTTGTTTGTTTGTTTAGAAAGAGGGAGAGAGAGAGAGAGAGAGAGAGAGAGAGAGAGAGAGAGAAAGCATATACATGTGTGGAAGGGGCACAGAGAGGGAGAGACAGAATCCCAAATAGGCTTGGTGCTCTCAGCGTAGAGCTCGAAATGGGACTTGAACCCATGAACCATGAGGTCATGACCCTAGCCGATACTGAGTTGGATGCTCAACTGACTGAGCCACCCAGGCTCCCTGTTTGTTTTCTTTTTTAGATTCTACATATAAGAGAAATCATATAGTATTTATCTTTTTCTCTCTGACATATTTCACTTAACATAATTCCCTCTAGGTCTATCCATGTTGTTGCAAATGGCAAAATTTCATTCTTTTTTTATGACTGAATAATATTCCATTGTATATATACAACATCTTTATCCACTCATCCATCAGTAGACGCTTAGTTTGCTTTCTTATCTTAGCTATTGTAAATAATGCTACAGTGAACATAGGGGTGCATGTATCTCTTTGAAATGATGTTACCATTTTCTTTGGATAAATACCCAGAAGTACAATTTCTGGGTCATATGGTAGTTCTATTTTTAATTTTTTGAGGAACTTGCATAGAGTTTTCCATAGTGGCTGTACCAATTTACATTCCTTCCAAAAGTGTATGAGTATTCCCTTTTCTTCACATACTCACCAATACTCGTTACTTTTTGTCTTCATAAAAATAGCCAACTTGACCAGTGTTATTTTATTTTTAAATCTTTATTGAAGAAAATGGAAAAAATATTCTTCAAAGATCAATATTGAAAGTGTTTATTTTTTTAATGTTTATTTATCTTGAGAGAGAGCTCGGGAAGGGCAGAGAGAACAAGAGAGAGAATCCCAAGCAGGCTCCATAGTGTCAGTGCAGGGCCCAATGCTCAATCTCAGGAACTGTGAATCATTACCTGAGCTGAAATCAAGAGTTAGATGCTTAACCAACTGAACCACCCAGGTGCCCTGCAATTGCTTATTTTTGATGGACAATTCCCTCTAAATTATGTATGTTTGTTTTCTAATCATTTTTCTTACCTGTTTTTTAATGTTTATTTATTTTGAGAGAAAGTGCACACATGCGAGCATGGTAGGAGCAGAAAGAGAGGGAAAGAGAGAATCCCAAGTAGGCTCTGCTCAGCATGAAGCCCAGTGTGGGGCTCAGTCTAACAATGCTGAAATCATGAACTGAGCCAAAATCAAGAGTTGGACACTTACCCAACTGAGCTACCCAGGCACTCCTTTATATTCCTTTAAATACAAATCAATAAAAATAAATTATTTATGAACTATTTTCTAAATATATGTTTTTAAATAAAAATTTTCTAAAGATTCTCTCTCTTCTGCTCCTTTCCTCTGCTCATGCTCTCTCTCTCTTTCAAAAAAAATACACACACACACACATACACACAAATAAGCATTTTTTAACAAATTTTTAACATTTACTTTTGGGAAAATGAAAGCAGGGGAGGGGCAGAGAGAGGGAGATAGAGGATCCGAAACAGGCTCTGCACTGACAGTCTGACAGCAGCGAGACCAATGTGGGGCTTGAACTTACAAACCACAAGATCATTACCTGAGCCAAAGTTGGATGCTCAACTGACTGAGCCACCCAGGTACCCTTGTATAAATAAGCATATTGAGTGTATTGCCCTTTTTAAAATGTGTTCCTGCTGTTTAATCCAACCTGTTTTATCTTAATCAGGTTGTTATTTACTCAAGGTAAATGCTTGAGAGAAAAGAAGGGCTTTTCTAAGATTTATTGAATTGGTTTTTGTGGTTTAAATTCTTAGAGCATATTATTTGCAAATACTGAAAAATAAAAATAGAAAATAAAGATTGCAGAATTTTGTAAAAACAAATAGCCTAGAAGTGATTTTTTCTTTGGAGAGGCGGGGAGTGGGGAGGGTCAGAGGGAGAGACAGAATCTTAAGTAGGCTCCATACCCAGCACAGACCCTGATGTGAGGCTCCAACTCAACCTCCATGAGATCATGACCTGAGCCAAAACCAAGAGTTGGACACTTAACCAGCAGAGCCACTCAGGCACCCCAGTAGCCTAGACGTGATTTTTAAAATTTCATTAAGAAGAAGTGCTTGGTTGGCTCATTAGGTTAAGCATCCGACTCTTTGTTACAGCTCAGGTCATGATCTCAAGGTCTATGAGATCAAGCCCAAAGTCAGGCTCTGCGCTGGCAGTGCAGAGCCTATTTGGGATTCTCTCTCCCCTCTCTCCATGCCCCTCCTACGTGCTTACTTTCTCTCTCTCTCTTTCAAAATAAATAAACATTTGGGGTGCCTGGGTCAGTCAGTTGAGCATCTGACTCTTGATTTTGGCTCAGTTCATGATCTCACACTCATGGGATCAAGCCCTGCATGGGGCTCTATGCTGATAGTGCAGAACCTGCTTGAGATTCTTTCTTCCTCTCTCTGCCCCTTCCCCGCTCATGCTTTTTCTCTCTCAAAATAAATAAATAAAATATTTAAAAACCTAAACATTAAAAAATAATAAAATTTCATTATAGATTTTTTTAATGTTTATTTATTTTTTATGCAAGGAAATTTGGCCTGTAAGTTTTCTGACAATAGCTATTATATTTTCTTCCTTACATTTTATCTTTGTGAATAGTACTTCCTTTACCTTTACCTTCTTGGTGGACATTTTATATCATTTACTCTTACATTTTATGGCAAAATAGGGTAGTGGGCTTTCATCATCCTGGCTCTGCTTTTTGACACACTATATGAACTTGGACAAATTGCTTCACATCTCTGATACTCTTTATTTGTAAAAGTACATCACACCTTGTTGGATCATTTTAGGGTTGTGGTGAATTAATGGAAGATCTAGCCCATAATGTGGCTGTAGTGGGAGCTTAATAAATAGCCATTTTACTTATATGCAAAAAGGCATTTGGAAGCTCTAAACTCAGCTAGTTTTTGCTCTGCAGATATTTAAAGGACTGGTGCTCTGCTTACTTTTGGTATTGAGTAGCAGTGAAGACAGACCTATTTCTAGAAGGAGTGCTTTTTTAAAAAGGACTTTGCTTTAATTTAGGATGTTCTTTATATTTTAATGCAAATTGATTATTGTGCTTCATATTCTGGAAGATATTTTGATGTAAAACAGGAATGAATTTTGATCACCTGTGAACCTGCCATCTCTGTCCAACATATTCCAATTACCTAGAGTTGAAAATGGAGAATTCAAAACATGTAAAGTTAAAATGCCAGTGCGTCATACTCATTCCTACAGAATATGTATTGTAAAAGGGATGTTAAGATTCAGGTAGTAAATAGAGGTAAAGTTCTAAAGTTGGGAGCATAAATTATACTGGGGTAGGCACAGTGTATGTTCTTTGGTTCGTGTAGTCAGTATTAAAACCTATAAAAGCCTAACTAGGAGAGTCTCTCATTCATCTCAGATACAACTTTAAATAATATGTTTGCTATATTAGGGTTAGTGTTTAAGCCTTCCGGATTGAGACATTCTAGGTGACCTGAAAATTGGACTGGGGCTTTTGAGATTAAAACTGGGACGTTTCAGACCAAAAACCAGGACAGGTTTTATATGTAAATTTTAAACAATATGTATTATATTACTTAGCATACTTGTTGATGGAAACATGAAAGGTGATTCTGTTTTACCACTATTGCTATGTATTGTACATGGAAACATGTAGAAATATGGGTTAGGTGATTTTTAACCCCTACAGGTGATAAAATAAACTTCAGAAGAGAGTCCTGGTATGTTACCACTTGTATTGTACTGCAATTATTCTCTTTAAAGAATAAAGCCAAAACTAATACCAATCCATTTAAGAAAAGATTTTCTGTGGGAGACTTGGCAAAGGCAGGTTCTGCCTCACGCATCTCTGTATCTCCAGTGCTTGGCAAATAAATGATTGTTGAAAGCATAAAAGGACTCATTTTCCCCTCAAAATTTCACCAAAAAAGGGCTACAGATTTTTGATTTAGCTGCTGTAACTCACTGTAATATTGATGAAGATCTAAAGAGAGCTAAACAGAAAAAAGAAATGATCCTTCAAAGTTGATGAAATCCAGGTATATTGTAATTATTACAAATACACAATTAGTCCTTTACTTTTTAAGGCTGCTTGTTCCTATTTCTTCTCCTATTAATTCTTACAACTCCAGGGAGATGAGTGGGGTGAGAGGGAACAGTGGTGACAGTATCAGTCTTCTCCATGAAACAGGTAATGCCCTAGTGAATTGGAGGGGGGAGAGGTGAGAAGAGAGGTTTCTGTGGAGAAGACCAGAGCCTAGGAGGAGAAAGCTGGTGTTGGAGCTAGAAAAAGGTACCATTACTGTCTAGTCTGCCCACCCTCGACAAATAAACCCATGTGTGTATTTCTGAGTATCATTAAGAATGCTTTTTTAGCTTAAAACTTCCAATTTTGACTTCATACCAAATCTGGAAACCCGAGCCATAAAGGAATATAGAATATAATGCTATGAGACTATGTAATGCCAGAGTGGGAGTTATAAAAGTACCTAAGCTGGAAAAATCAAAAGTTTCAATTAGATACCTTTATTGGTTCTGGTTCTGTGACTATTTTATGTATCTTGCTCCAAATCAGGTGCCATACCCAAACTTTTTTAATGCCTTTTTATCTATATTTGGGCTATTTAGCAGTTACTAATACTATAACTGTTAATTTTTGTTTTAATGTCTCACTGTTTTCTATAGCCCTCCTCACCCTACTAAATATCTCACTAGGCTTTCTGTTTCTTCACATTTAAACTTTATACACAAATATTTTCCTGTTCTCTCTCCCCACAAGGATTCTGAACTGCCTTTTAGAATTGAAATGTATACTGCCCTGGGCTCTTCTGTTCATCTTTGTATCCCCTCCCTCAAACCATATCATCTAAACACTATTCCTTATGACATTTAAAAATTATTAGCAAGAACAAAGTGTGTATCTAAAATTTAATGGGCAGGGAATAGTAACATTGGTATTCTGAGGTTGGCCACGTGCTTTTATAATATATTACCAGATTTTTTCCTTACAATGATCCTGTGAAGTAGGTAGACCAGAAGTCATTATCTCAATTCTGAATAAGTGAATAAATGGAATTTCAGATGAGGAGAGTGACATAAGTGGCATGACCAGGACTTAGATCCATGCTTTGACATTGTAATACTTTCTACTCATTGCTCTTCAAGTTGGCTTTACCTTAGAATGAAGTTAGGAGCCTTTTGGGGCGCCTGGATGGCTTAGTTGGTTGAGAGTGTAGCTTCAGCTCGGGTCACAATTTTGCAGTTCTTGAGTTCAGACCCCATGTCGGGCTCTGTGCTGACAGCTCAGAGCCTGGAGCCTGCTTTGGATTCTGTGTCTCCTTCCCTCTCACCCTTCCCCTATTTGTGCTCTGTCTCTCTTTGTCTCAAAAATAGACATTTATAAAAAAAAAGAATGAAGTCAGGAGCCTTTTAAACGTACTGATATTTGTGCCCTATAAGACTTATTAAATTAGACTCTTGAGGGTGGGGCTTGGGATCAGGAGTTTTTAAATGATGACTCCATTGATTCTAACATGGAGCCAAAGTTGATAACCACTGTACTCATACTTAACTTGTTTATTATGAGATGAGTATGAGGTGAGAAGAAAATGTATGTGTTCAAGAACAGTGTTTTCTCAAAAGCAGATCCATGCACTATGATTCCCCTGGGGAAGCTTGTTTAGATGCAGATTGCTCAGATTCCACCATAGGTTGAATGACTGAGAACTATGGATCAGCAGGTTCAACTCTCTATAGGTGATATCAGCCAAGAGGCCACACACCTTTACAAAGGAAGATAATTAAAGTTTTGAATTTGCAACTCTAGTTATCAGTTGTTCATAGTCAATCTGTGCCATAAATGCTCATCCAAAAAGATTAAACATGTTCTTTAAAACATCAAATGTAAAATATTAATGAAAATGGTCATTGGACCTTTGTAATAAGAGGAGAATTGGTGTTAGAAATTAATGAGCTGAGAACTAGGGTTAATAAAATAAGGAGGAATAATACTAACATTTTAGCATGTTATGAATCATTATGCTTTATGTGGATTATGTCATCGAATCATTACAAACATTTTCATATTTGTAAAAGGTTAAAGCATACCAAAAAATATACAGCTACTAGTTGTAGGCACTGATTTTTTTAAAGCATTTGTCTCTGCTGACAAAGTAGTTTGTTTTTTTTTTTTTCAAAGTGGTTTTTAATAACTCAGTCCCCTAGGTTGAGTCAGAATGACCAGCAACATCAGATGGATAATTCAGATGAAATTAGGCCTTAACACAAGTGAAATAATGGATTGAAATTGTAACTGGCAGTGGCAGATTGAAGAACTAATCAGAATTAAGTAATTAGGACAAGTGAACATGCATTAAGACTTATAAAATGAGGCAAAAATTATATATAAATACAAGATGGTAAAAGACTAGATTTGCATATAGGTGACAGAATGTTATCTGAGGCTGACTGGTGAATTACATTGTGTGAGGAGTGACGTAGCACCTCTGAAAAGTAGCACATTTCCTAAAATGAGGTACAGCATGTAAAATTTATGGAATTCGGGTGGGTGTGGGGACGGCCAGACGTCTGCCAGGCTCAGTCTAGAGCATGAGACTCTTGATCTCAGGGTTATGAGTTCAAGCCCGACATTGATCATAGAGCTTACATAAAAAAATTCATAGAATAGTTATTGCATTAAACTCTTCATTGGTTAGGTCTTCATTTGCATGTGTGTTCTATTTTTGTCCCTTGGATTTAGTGCAAGATTGTATCAGTCAAGTTAAGCTAGATTATGCTGCAATAATCAACAACCTGGAAATATTTGTGCCTTTAGTATCATTCATGTCCAGTGCTCATGCTCCATGTCCATCCTGGGTTTCTATAGCTCTAGTCCAAATCCTGTTCACTTGAAGGCCCAGAGTAGCCTCTTCTTGAACACTGCTGGTCATCACAGCAGCAATGAAAGAGAGCATGGTGAACTATGCTCTAGTTTTTAATGTTTCTGCATGCAAATGGGACACACCACTTTTGCTTACATTTCATTGGACAAAGTAAGTCATATAGCCATGACTGACTTCAGTGGCTCCAGGAAGTTTATTTTTTTCTTTAAAAAAAAAAAGAGACTGTGTATTTAGAATTCATAATATAAATCTGGCATAGCAATGAGTCTATAAAGAATTCCAGGATAACATTATACTAGAATTTTAAGGAGAGTAATCTTGTTTATGTGAACATAAGGAAAGCATAATAAAATTAAATTATGTGAAAAAATTTTTAGAGATCAAAAAAAATATCTTAGTAAAGGTTGAGTTTGAAGAATTTCTTCTCTCTCCTCATTGGTGTATTTATATGCATTGGTGTGTCTCTTAGTATTTTAAGTGTAATCTACTGCATTATTGGTGGGAGGGGGAGGACCTTTTGAAGTTTTCCAAAGCATAAAATTCTGTTTATAATCACTGAGTGTTACTACCAGGAAACCCTAAATGGATACTGAATATTTACGATAATGACTTTTGAGGATGTACAAAATTAAGCCTAGATGTGGGCTGGTACTGTTGCTTGCACAATTTAGTATTTATTAGGATTTAAATATCTTATTAACATCAGTGTTCTAAAAATATTTATTAAGTGCCTGGGTATGTTATTTTTCAGATGTTGTATATAATGAAAAGAAATGCTTCCATTTTGTGGAAGAAAATGCAATGTAAATAGATAAAAAGGACAAAGGTATATAGGCTAAAGAATTTTTAAAACTAATACTTGGAATTTGTTTCAAATATACCATAATTTCCATTTATTTTCTGGCAGCCAAGTGGATAATCTTGACCTGATGAATTAACATTTAATTTATATATTCATTTATAATGGGTCATGGTATTTATCTTTTCTTGAACTCCTTAGTTGAATTTGTCACGGGGGAAAAATTGTCTCTCCTCTCTTAGACCCTATAGACTTTCTTTCCCTTGTGATTTATTAGATGGTCATTACAGTAAGTAACTTAAACATCTGGAATCTATTGAAACTTTTTATTACAAGGAAATTTTAGCTTTTTGTATGAATGTAAAATTTATTACAAAGAAATGTTAGCTTATTGTATGAATATAAAATTGTTTATATCTTTTACATATATGAATCTGTATGCAGAGAAAGTCCAATTATTTTTGTTGAAAATATCTGCTGAGATCATGCAGATTAAAGTATAAAACTAAACTCATATTTAAAATTATTTTAAAACAAATTCAGTCTATTTTGGTAGAAAATGAGAGTGTAAAGAAACTAAATGTACTGTGCTAGTTTGGAAATTAGAAATTCTTTTTTTTTTAAATGGCCTTAAAGATTTCATTTGTGTATCTAATCTATAGAGCCAATGTGAAATGTGTATTATGAGATGTGAAAATAGAGAATCAGTGGAATAAAATATTTATAACTGATAAATTCGGACTATCTTTCTAGAGTGTACAGAGCACCTTGAGAAATTATAGAGACAGTTCATTTCCTGACAGTTTAATGGGAGAGACAAAGACTAACAAATAAATAACTGGTGGAAACATAAAAAGTGTGCAGTCAGTAGTTATCAGATAGGCCTTTCAAAAATATTTGGGTCTTGACTCAAGACATGCAGAATAAACAAACTTAGCTCATGGTAGGGATTAGCTCACTACCTTTTCAGGTTGTCAAAACAAAGCAATTAAAGTTACAGGGATCACAGTCTCACCCTAATGAGTTTTCTGGTCATTTATACCTTGACTGCACATTTTTAATTTTTATCCCTTTTGACACTTGAATCTTGATAATCCTCAGTGGTTTTCAGATTTGTTAGAGAGCCATTTGGATGCTGAAAAAACAGCCTTACTTCTGCCTGCATCCCCAAGTCCCTGAATGCTAAAAGATTAGTTTCTATACCCCTTCAACTATTGGGATAGTAGTATTTCATTGTCAAGTGAAAGACTAGAATAATTAAAACCAGATGGGGCTTCATTTTAGATGACCTCTTGGGGAAGAACTGGAGCAGAATTTTGAAGAGCAGTATGGTGTAAGGTGCAGAAAAATATGGCTATGTTCACTGACAGAAAGACTATAGACGACTTCTAAAGTCATACCCACTCACATTCTCCTCCCATCCCTTGCTTATTGCTCTTTTTATGTTACAACTTGATACCTAATTTGACCTAATGAAAATCTTAGTCAATTCTTTTCAAAATGGGCCACTTTAAAGTTTCAGTAGATACCATCCTTCATGAATTCTCCTCTTCTCATTCCAAAACAATAGCAAGAAGACTGTTCCAACAAGTTAGTGGTCATTAAGCCAGTCAAAATGGTGAAGGGGGTGCCAAGGAGGTAATTGTGGGGTGATTATACTTCTGCCTGCCTTGTTTGCCAAGGACATTTATAGCTCCAAAATTAGAATTAAATAGTAGCATTTTGAATACACGTTTCAGATGACCAATGACTGTCTATGCACTGGCTATTCTTCTTTTCACTCAAGATAGTCTGCTTTTGGTCTTTGATGAATCAAAATTTAGTTTGGACTTGTGTCTTCCATCCATTGCAAATCTTTTATCCCTGACACTGTTTCTCTATGCCTACCAAAGCTAGGTGATGACGACTATGAATTCCTTTCAGTAGCTCTTTTCTGTATATCATCCTACAAAGAGAATTGCTTTCATTGTAGTATGCTGCTACTGTAGATATCACAATAGACTGGAATCTGCTCTTGCAAAATGGAAAAGAAAGCAAAGCATCTGGTCAATAACTGGGAACTAAATTTCTTCATGTTTTTCTTTTCAGATGTTGCTTTTTATTGTTATTTGATTGAAATTCTTGTTAAATGGCTTCCCATTTTGTAACTGTTGGATGGACCATAGTATATTTCTCTAGACCTGATATTCTGACTAACATGGTGACCACTAACTGCATGTGGCAATTGAAATATAACTTTAGATTATTTAAAACTAAGTAAAATTACAAATCCACTTTCTCCTTTGCACATTTTAATTGTTCAATAGCCACATATGCCTAAAAACTAATGAATTTTAGGCAACACATACATAGAACATAATTATGATAATTCTATTATCACTGTAAGTTTTAATAAATATGTCTCTGTAACACCACTTTCTCCATTTACTTCTGGCCATGCAACTAACCCTTCCTTACTGCTCCTAAATACAAGTTGTCTGAGCAGTCTTCAGCTATCTTCTCAGCATACATTTTCTTTTTTAATGCATTTGTTGTTGTTTTCTTATACGTTTAACTATCACTTCAGTGTAAATACTCCCAGATCTGGCTCTATTTTAGATCCAATTAAGCTTTTTCAGTTGCAATACTGGACAACTTGGTATAAAATGTCCTTTTAGCCACTTCTAATTCCACGTGCCCCAAATATAATTATTTTATTCTCCTTAAATTCTCTCCCACCATCTCTACTCAGCCATTCATCCTTTTGCTCAGGTTTGAACTCCTGAAGTAATGTTTAACTTTCCTCTCTACATTATTCTTTTTGTATAATGTGTCAGTCACCCAATTCTCATTCCTAGCTACATGTATGACATCCACCTCTCCTCATCTCCCCTTCCAACATCATAACCTCAGTTCAAACTTCGGTTATATATTATATTTTCTATTGAAAGAGCATTCCAACTGATCTTGCTGCCTCTGTTTTTTTTTTCCCTTCCAAATCCACAATTTCTTTCCCATTGTTTTCAGAAAACATATATTTGATCACATACTTCTCATGCTCAGACATCTTTGAGCACTTCCTCGTATCAGAGTAAAGTACACACTCTCCATCTTTTCCCATATTTAGGAAGATACACAGCTTTGCAGAGATTTCCTTATCTGAGATATGACACAGAAGTTTGCTCCAAGGGAAAGGAAAAAGAACTATTAGAAAAGGAACAAGACGAGATGGCTATTAGAGTTGTTAGCTAGACCAGAGAGTTTGGACTCCAGTTCTCCACCTCCTTCCCCAATACACTCACTCAGCATTTTAACATTGCTCTTTAACACCAGCCATGGCATTATGTAAGCTACCCTGACTTCAACCCCTCCCAAAATAAAGTCAAAAGAAATTATCAGTTGATCAAGTTAAGTGCAATCCTGGTGGAATGGGACTTCAAAATAGATTATTACAGAAAAATAAAAATTTTATTCCCTTCAAAACAAAATTTCCCCAGGTTAGCATTGGTAACTCTCCACAATATGACCTCATGTTATTTTCTAGGTTTTCTTTCCTGTTGCATTCATTCCACATATCTTATGCTCTAGCCCAATGTGCTTACTTCTCATCATGCCTTTGTTCATCTTATTTGCACAAAATGAAATGGTCTTTTCCTGTGAACCCCTAATAAATTTCCAGATTTAAAAGCTATTTAAAGTCAGTAAAATATCTCCTCCAGAAAGTCATTCCAGAGTTAACAAGTTAGAATTTATTTCCTGTTTTATGGGATCTTCTGTTAGCATTTGTCATGTATCTTATATTATTATTTGAATGTTTTCTCTGCTAAATAATTAAGTGATGATGGCCAAGGACCAAGTTTAATTTATCTTCGATCACATAGTAGTGCCTTATAGTGAATTGCATTTGGAAGATGTGCAAAAAGAAACCCTTTTTTGGTGAATGTAATTGTGACTTGAGTAAATGAATGAGTGAATGAATAAAAGTAACAGTAACTCATGAATTAGTTACTTAAGCATATCGACATTTTGCATCAAAGACATTTTGATAGCTTAACAATAGAATATGTGAAGTATTTGGTGTGATGGTACCATTATTAAAGTTTTGCATAGATGAATCATTTAAGTACTACATGTAAGCAAAACAATATTCTTAAATTATTTGTACAAGTATACTATAACATACCAAAAAGAGACATATGAAAATTTATGGCATTTATAGTTCTAAAGCTCCATGAAATATAGTTGTATACAGCATTTGAGACATATACTATTTCCCTTCACTCTCTTGCTTTGTGTATTCAATATTAATACTGTGAACAGTTCCTCTAATACACAGTTGATGAGAAATATTACTTTAATGAACATCTTGACCCCAGGATGTTTAAAACTTGTTGACAAAGTATGGAGCATTAATGGTAACATACAGGATAGAAGTGTGTCTGTGTATTCTGCCCAGTATGGCAATTGCATCACTGTTTCATAAAAACTATAACTGATTATGACCCTGTGTGGGGACATAGCTTATCTGTGTGAGACAGTTTCTTTGCATACTTAAACTTTTCAAAAAGTGATCAAAACTGAATAAACACTCATTTTTATGAATATTGTCTTGTTAGGAATTTGATGCATTTAAATGTGCATCACATGGTTTGTAGAAGCATTATATAGAAAAGGATAAATAAGAAATTGTGAGTGTCATTTTGCATGCATAGTAAAAGATGGCATGAGCTACTGAAGAGAATTCCTGGGAGTATATAGTGCCATAGCTCTAAATCCAATTTTAAAAATCTAAATTTAATCCTAACCTAAAATTAAGTAGTACATCACAGTTGTACCTTTCCTTAGGATGAATAGGTTCTTAAAAATGTGGATTTCTCCATATTCAGTGCTATTTTCTTTTTAAAACTTGAAGTATGATCTTTTGGGAAAATATTTGGCCCTAAGTCTTAATAAAACCATACTTGAGAAGCAGATATTTTAAGTTCACATCTTGATGGAAATAAAATAACTTCTTAATAAAATTAATCCCCTAAGGTACCTGGGGGTATTTAAATACTTAGCATGATAAAATGAAATCCTTAACATGATAGCTTAACTAAATAAAACACAGTCAGTGTTTAGTTTTAGTCATTAAAACATACTTTTTTTGTATTGTTCTTTTTTTTTTTTTTATGCTGTATCCCAGCCTTTGTGAAAGCCTTTGGCTTTCAATGATAAACAGACCAATCTGGCTGAAAGAAGGTAGAGATATAAACAAGTAGAAGAAGTTATTCAGAGGAATAAGTGATTAAAGAAAGAAATAAGTTTAACAGGAGAAAAATAAGAGAAACCAACCAATAAATTAGGGGAATGTGTAACAAAAGCACAAAGCTCTGAGGAATTGAAAACTAGAGTGAGCCAGCAGATACTATTTTTAAATCAGTCTACTGTCTTATGGATTTTATGTATTTGATCATTTTTGGTTTGGCATTCTTCTGTCACAGGGTTTCCCATAAAATAGATTATTTTTCAAAATGCCATCTTTATCAAAATCATGTTGGGGCCCCCTACTCCAAATCTACTCTATCTGTATATGTGGGGTGGAACCTGGGAATATGCATTTTAACCCACTTTCCAAGTGACTCTTACATGTATACAGAACTAAAATCTGAAAATTACTTCAGTAGTTTAACAGTGTTTGAGTGTAGTTTTATTGCTTTTGCAGTAATGCCTTTATTTTATTTGCCTGAAAACCTACATTTTACAAAGTCCAATTAAAAGCTGTCTTTACTAAATCTTAAGACAGAGTTAGTTGTTTTCTCCTCTGCTCCCCCAGCCCTATGATCCTGCCTTTATTATAGTAATTGCGAGTGTCCCAAATATGTTAGTCCACATTGAAGCTTTAATAGATTCACATGTGTGAATATGCTACAAATGTAACACACACATCCTCTGAAAATTTAATTATTTCAATTTCTTTTATAGTCCTTTAGTTTTGTTTATTTCAAATAGTTCTTAATTTTAATATTTGTGACAGTTTTTTAGACTGATGTAAAACCTTGGCTACCAGTCACCTAATGAGACTTTGTCTTTTGGGGTTATGTCAGAATTATCCAGTATGGATCAGTACTTCATTCTTTGAAAAATCTTGAAGCTTGGATTATAGATGTATCTCTTTTAGTCACTGAGGAGCAGCAGCTGATGAAAGTTTCTACAAAGTTTGAAATTTGACTTGAGCAATGTATAGCACAACATAGTGGTCACTTTGCATTTTAATGAGAAACATATCAGTATTTTAAAATTTTAGATAATTGACTTTTCACATGTTGATTTGTATATTTTTGTGGCATTTATACTTATAAACTTATTGAAACAAACTTCATGAAGACTTTGGGATTCTACATATTTTAACTTACTTTTGTGAATGCCTGTCTTCGTAAACTGTGGTTTTCTAAGTCAGCAGACATGTTTTATTCATCTCTGTATCCTGAAGACAGTTGATTAATATTTGCTGAATCAAGAAGAAAAGTACATCTATTATGCATTGTCCAATTTGTTTAATATATTCAGTATTACTGAACTATTAGTAAATGTATTTGGATGTACTTGATACATTTAATGTTTCTTTATTTTTGAGAGAGAGACAAAAAGAGCAAGTGGGAGAGGGGCAGAGAGAGGGAGACACAATCTGAAGCAGGCTCCAGGATCTGAGCTGTCAGCACAGAGCCTGATCAGAGTTCGAACTCACAAATTGCAAGATCATGACCTGAGCCAAAGTCAGATGCTTAACCAACTCTTGATTTTGGCTCAGGCATGTTTTCATGGTTAACGAGATTGAGCCCTGCATCAGGCTCTATACTGACAACACCTAGCCTGCTTGGGATTCTCTGTCTCCCTCTCTCTCTGCCCCTCCCTTACTCATGCACTCTCTCTCTCTCTCTCTCTCTCTCTCTCTCTCTCTCTCTCTCCCTCAAAATAAAATTTAAAAAGGACTTTGTAGCGCTAATAAATAATTTTTAATTTAGTATCAAATGTATTAACACATATAAATAAGACTAATATTTAGTTTGCTGTTTCCATCCATTGCAGCTATTATTTTTGTAGATTCCCAAATTGCTCCATCTTTGGCCAGTGAGAATCTCTTCACGTTGACTTCTGAGTCCTACTGACACAAACAATCCTTGTAGAGTTCGATAGCTTCTTTCTATGTGTGTCATAGTATAATCCAACCTCATCTCGTACATTCATATCCCAGATCTGGAATCCACCATTTTCCTTTACCAAAGGCCCAAGAAATGGTATTTGAATATCACTAATTGTGAGGAGTTTATTTATTACTCAGTTATGTCTTTTCAGTGGGCCGAACTAAGAAATACATAGACATGTGTGTACATAATGCATCAAGATACTCTAGGTTCTACTTACCTTCTTTTTTTTGTAATTTTTTTTAACATTTATTTATTTTTGAGAGACAGAGCATGAGTGGGGGAGGAGCAGAGAAAGAGGGAGACACAGAATCCAAAGCAGGCTCCAGGCTCCGAGCTGTCAGCACGGAGCCCGACGCAGGGCTCAAACTCACGAACTGTGAGATAATGACCTGGGCCGAAGTTGGACGCTTAACCGACTGAGCCACCTAGGCGCCCCTCTACTTAACTTCTTAATATATATAGTTGCTTTGCTTCATGCTAAAATGACTTAGGGCACCAAAAATGATAGAACGATAGTAGTATCACATAATTGTTCAATTGCTTCATCCAATGAAACTCAGTAATTTCAGCAAAAACAATAACAGACTAACAATAACTAACCAACAATATGATTACTGATGATAGTATAAGATTTCGTTTAATAGTTCTTTTTGTTATCTCATACTAGGGATGTACAAGTAAAGTATTATATTTTTAAGAACTTGAAATAGTTATTCTCTCTGTGATTATTCCTGTGTGATCACTAGCAAGATACATCTTTAGATGATATTTACTTTTTTCCTTGAGGAGAATCCCTTTGAAGTTTGAACATTTAATCATATTCTCTGATTCTGGAAAGGTAGGTAAATAATCAACCTTGTATCCATTATAGCTGAAGCAAGTGGTGGAGGCAGCTTGGGGAAACTGGGCAACTTTCCAGCTTTTCCCAAATCATCTCTTACCAATGTCTAAAATTAATTCTATAAATTTGGACTCTTCCAAATTCTGATGTAAGAACAGTGCACTTTCCCAATATAAATGCTTTAGCTATACCTTGCCTCCTCTGTACACATAATTCATACTTAATTTATAAAGACATAGATATGGCTGTATTTGTAATAAACTTCTTCTTTGGCACAGAAGCACTGCAGGATGGCAAGGCCCAATCCTTAAGTATTCCTTTTAGTTTATGAAATGAATCAGACCTAAATTTAACCTTAAAACTTTTACCCCTGATAAGAATATGTACTACTTCTGACAAGGTTTTGTGGTGAAATGGCAGTATCCAAAACTATGTTCAACAGGATTCCTTTTTGTTAAAATTAAATTCAGAGAAAGAAATGAAATGGGCTATCGTTCCTTAAAATATGCATTACTATGAAACACGGATATTTTTTCAAAATTAGATAGCCAAATAAAAATTAGTTAACTTTCTATTTTAAAGTAAAGGTAATTAGTTTACATTTTTAAAATAGAGACACAGAACAACAGTAATTCATAATTAAAATTTATTTATCACTATATGCCAGATACTGTGCTAAGCCATTCATCCATTTCCTCATTTAATCCTCACAACACCCTTATTATGTTACTAGTAAGGTTATGCCCATTTCATAAATTTCTTCAGGAGACTAAGGCATAGAAACATGAAGTTTCTAAGCAAAGATCACTTTGCTATATGTTTGCTCATTTTAAGTCTAGCAATTGCAGGTAAAAAAACAATGGTGATTTTTAAAAATTTTTTTTTACCATTTGAAGGATTCAAATTTATATAAGAACTCTGAACTTGATATGTGCCAATTTTATAATATAAAATATATTTAATAACTGGCAATAATTGAAAATAGAAAAGCATTTTTAAGATTAAGGTATGACTATAGAAATAAAAGTGTTTTTCCTAATGTTCCAATGTATAATAAATTAGTATTTGAAAGGTTGGAAATATTTCAATAAAATATATTTGTCAAATGTAAAAGTTTAGATGGAAAATAGTTACAATATTTTTTCTAATACATATTATTCTTAATTGTGTGTAAAATTAGAAAATGTAGTTAAGCAAATATAAAAATATCTCAGTGACTGACCATCAGAGCTAACTACTGTGAATATTTTGGTATATACGTTTCCAGATTTTTTTCATATTCTTTTGCTGGTTTTGCTTGAATTCTAAAGATTTTTTCAAATTGTAGTATATTTCCTAAGAAAGTATTTTAAAAGGAATGCTTGATTTTTTTTTGAAAACTAATGTATATGTTTCTTTTTTTTTAAAGGATTGTACTGTGTATGAAACAGAGAATAAAATTCTTCATGTGGTAAGTTTACTTGGGTTTATTTTCACCTTCATTAGAAAATATTTATTTGTTTAACTAGTAATTAAATAAAAAGCTATAGCTTATAAAAAATGAGCCCTGTATATTTTATAGGAAAAGTACAAAAGAACATAAAAAGTATAAAAGTATAAAATAACAGGTTATATTAGTTCGAATCATTCTTTTGTATCCTAATAGGAAAATATGGAATAATAAGATAAAAAATTTTGAGATCATAGTATGTAGCAAGGTTGGGATATAATGAAGAACCTAGAAAAAAGAGAATTTGAAATCAGAATTTTTTACCATTCATTTGTGACAAAAAGATAGCAGAAAAAAGTATTTGGTTGTGTAATGGGGTAAACAACGTATCATCATTTGGATGAAATACTTAATAAAATAATCAGTCTGCCTTTGATCAGATTCTATACTCCCCAAACAACCTTCCAAATTTTAATTTGACAATATTTGTTGAATCAATTAATCACTTTACAGATATTTTATTTTATCACTAGAAATGGAGTGTGAGTACTCTATACTTTTATAGAAAGGTCTATCCTTTTTTGTTAATGAACAGTATGCGGCTTTTCTTTGTAAATCCCTATCTTGGTTGATGCTTATCCATCCTGATAAATTCTTCACCTCTGTTAGAAATGAGTGACAACATAAGTAACATTAAAGAAATTTAGAAATGAATGCTATATCTTTACTTTGGCAATTTTTCATTCAAGCTAGTGAGAATTTAAAGATCCTATTTGATGATGATTGAGATTGTGGATGACATTAACCAAGCAGTTCAGCTCAGAAAGCACTTGTATTTTCTTTCCTTCTTTCTTTCTCTTTCTTTCTCTTTCTTTCTTTCTTTCTTTCTTTCTTTCTTTCTTTCTTTCTTTCTTTCTTTCTTCTTCTTCCTTCCTTCCTTCCTTCCTTCCTTCCTTCCTTCCTTTCTTTCTTTCTTTCTTTTTATAGTTCTTCTATCCTTCTGTGTTTTTTTGGTTAACATTGTTTTAAGTTTGTATGTAAATTCCAATTAGTTAACATACAGTGTAGTATTAATTTCAGGTGTACAAAATAGTGATTCAACACTTCCATATATCACCCGCTGCTCATCACAAGTGCACTTCTTAATCCCTATCACCCATTTCACCCATCCCCCCCACCTCTCCCCTCTGGTAACCATCAGTTTGCTCTGTGTAGTTAAGACTCTGTTTCATGGTTTGCCTCTCTCTCTCTTTGTTTTCCCCTTGGCTGTTTGTTGGGTTTCTTAAATTCCATTTACGAGTGAAATTACCTGGTATTTATCTCTTTCCGCTTCTCCCTTCCTGGCCTTTTAATGTAAAGATGGGCTAGCATTTAGTAGAAGGTTTTATACTTGTGTGCTACTTTTCTCACATTAAGAATTCTTTAAAAAAAATAAAATAGTATACTATACCACTTGGTATATAGGATGCTAAAATACTTTCTTGAAAACAAAATACTCAAAAAGTATCTTTCTTTCCAGATTTCCTGTAATAGGAACTCATGTTAAGTCTAAAGGACTGTCTGAACCCTAATTCTTTTTGAAAAAATTTTAATGTTTGTTTATTTTTGAGAGAGAGAGAGAAACAGAGTGTAAGTGAAAGAAGGGCAGAGAGAAAGAGAGAGGGAGACACAGAATCTGAAGCAGGCTCCAGGCTCTAAGCTGTCAGCACAGAGCCGCACACAGGGTTCCAACTTATGAACCATGAGATCATGACCTGAGCCACCCAGGCATCCCTGAATCCTAATTCTAACAGTTTATATCTCAGTGACCTTAGTCAAGTAGTTTAACTTTCTTTGATATTTTTAAGGTAAATTTTAACCATTATAAATATTTATTGCTTATTTACACATAACATTATATTAGTTTCAGATATATAACATAATGATTTGATATTTGTAGGTGACTTTGTTCCTAATATGTAAAATGAGAATATTAATATCTTCTAAGTACAATTGTTTATAATCTCATTACCTTCCTTCCAGTATTTATTTATGTTTTTTTATTTTCCCTTTTCCTTTTTTATGTGCACCAGAAAATAAAAAGCCCGAGTTTTGATATAAATTGTTTAGAATCAAACTGTGACTGATTCTGAATGTTCTCCTTGTTTCTATGAAATTTGACTCAGAGTGCTCATACAAACGCGTAAAGATTACAGTAACTTAAGATATGCACTAGAACATCAACTGTCTCTGTCCAGACCCAATCCCTATATCTGTATTTTGTCTGTAGGGGAGGGGAGGCATTTATAAAGAAGAAGGAGAATTTACCATTTATGGAAACCTGTTCTACCTTATGAGTTCCATAGGCAATACAACTATCAGAGTATTCTTCAGCAGCTGGACAAACTGAGATAGTTCAGGAAAGTTGTGAGGTGTGTCTTTTCCTGAAATAGATCTTTATTTAGGGATGAGTAAAGAAAAAGAATGGGAAAGAGAAGGGAAGTATCCCTCATATGTCAGAAGAAAATCTTTTTCCATGAAGTAAGTTTATTAAGAACATCTATTTAATGTTCTCAGTAAGAATCTAAAGAATACTGTTTACATTAAAATAGAATACCGTATATAAAGAAAGTAAGGCCACTATAAACCGAGCACAAAATTAGAAAAAAACCATACACTCCTTAAAACTGAGAACATGGAAATAGAAATTAAACCATACTGAAAGCAATAAAAAGCATACTGCTTATTGCAGAAAATTGAAACAGTATGACACAAAATAAACTTTTTTAACACTCAAATTATTAGTAAATTAATAAAAAGAAAATGAGAGAAGATAATGGCTATAGAGGATAGATTATGGCTAGCCCACCTTCAACTAATAATTAGTTTATAAAGAAGACAATAGGAAATAATTAAGGATATAATAGAATAATTTAAGAAAACAAATTGGGAAAATTGAATTTCTCAACAAAGTCACAAAGTGAATTAGAAAGATCATGATTTCAAGATATTTTCTGTTAATATATTAAAGTTTTTATGTCAAGAAACAACTACATTTAAGCAGTGGGAAGAGATACATGAGAAGTTTTCACTTCAAAGAAATATAAATTATATTGTATTCAGATGTCTACTCTGAAATCATAACTTCCAGAAGACAATGAAACAAAATCCATAATTTTTTTTTCTGTTTCTTATTTTTCATTTAAATCCAAGATAGTTAACATATAGTATAATAATGGTTTCAGAGTGGAATTTAGTGATTCATCAGTTACATAAAGCACCTAGTGCTCACCCTAACAAATGCCCTCTTTAATGCCTATCACCCATTTAGCCCATCCCCCCATCCAACTCCCCTCCAGCAACCCTCAGTTTGTTCTCTGTATTTAAGAGTCTCTTATGGTTTGCCTCCCTCTCTATATCTTAATTTTTCTTCCCTTCCCCTATGCTCATGTTTTGTTTCTTAAATTCTATATATGAGTGAAATCATAAGAATTTATCTTTCTCTGACCAGCTTATTTCATTTAGCATAATATATTCTAGTTACATTCATATTATTGCAAATGCCAAGATTTCATTGTTTTTCATCACCAAGTATTATTGCATTGTGTGTGTGTGTATTTTCTGATTGAAAATCCATAAGAAGAGTAGTGTCCCATAATGTTTATACCTAAATTATCACTTATTTGTGAGAGCAACAAAAAGATATTTCTAGATCAGCAAGATCACTAAAGTACCGTATTGAAAAATAGATTTGAGTAAGTTTACTAAATAAATGAAGCTAAAGTTTCAAATTCTAGAATAGGAATCTTGTGGTAGCAAAGGTCTGGAGATGAAGAACAAAACCAGATGCCATGGTGTCTTAGTCCATTCCCGCTGCTGTAACAAAAATACCTTAGACTAGGGAGCTTAAACAACACCTCTTTCTTACATTTCTGCAGGCCGGGAAGTCCAAGATAAGGGCACCTGCAGATTCGATGTGTAGTAAGAGCCTGTTTCCTGATTTATAGAGGGTCTTCACATTGATGGAAGGGGTGAGGGAGCCCTCTGGGGTCTCTTATAAGGACACTAATCCAATTTAAGAGGGCTCTGCCCTTATCACCTAGTCACCTCTCAAAAAGGCTCCACTCCCAACAACCATCACAGTGGGAATTAGGTTTCAACATAAGAATTTAGAGAGAAGTGCAAATATTGGATCTGTCACAGATAGTGAAGAATAAAATAATATATGAGCTCAGTTTTTTAAATGAGGGTTGTTAAATAAATCAAATAAATAAATATTGGATAAATCGGAAAGATAATGCAAATGTCATTGGATTTATATATTTCTTAAAGAGACAAGCTTTGCATCCCTAAATTAAATCACAAAGACTACCATTACTTTCCAGCGGCAGTTTTCCTAAGAAAACAAGGAATCCCTGTAACACAGTAATGAAATACAAATTTTCACCTATCAATTCATAAACACAAATATATACATCCACAAAAATACAGACTAAAAATACTCAAATGCTGACAAAAATATAATGAAATTAGAATGGACATACCTTATTGCTAGGCATGCATACTCATTAAACCTTTTTAAGTTTTAGGCAATTTCAAGGCTTAAAACATTAACGCTAATATTTTTGTAGTATTTACAGTATGATGCAGATAGTATTTCAAGTGCTGCATAGATAAACTAATCATTTGGTCCTCATAACAACCTGGAGAGATAAGTATTAATACTATCATGGCCATTTGACAGATGAGGAAACTGAAGCTTTCTAGAAAGGCTAGTTGACTTTCCCAAAGTGACACAGATGTAAAGTATTTAAGATAGGATTTAATTCAGGCAGTCTGGCTCCAGAGTCTATATTCCTAAACTATCTTGGGAATCTGGTCTAAAAATAAATTATAGAACACAACAATAACTAGTTAGCATTATGTATAATAATGTTGCATTATATATAATAGTGAAAAACAGAAAATAATAGGGTGATGCTTCAGTAAATTATGGTGCAAGTATAGGATGAATAAATATTTACTATTCATAGTTACCATTTGAAATTATATCTGATTATATAATTTAGGAATAAATGATATTTATAAATATACATAA
The DNA here is from genome assembly GCA_030068075.1 of Paguma larvata. Classification (NCBI taxonomy): domain Eukaryota; kingdom Metazoa; phylum Chordata; class Mammalia; order Carnivora; family Viverridae; genus Paguma; species Paguma larvata. The sequence goes on from CM057830.1 coordinate 15,899,270, forward strand.
AATATGTTCCAATGTTAAAGGAAAGAATCTAAATGATAATGTTAAGTAAAAACCAGATTAAAAACATTAAAAACCTAACAAATCATCACTGTTGAAAATTTGAAAACATTCTATATTAATATTTATTGTGTTTGCTTGATAAGATAACAGCTAATTTTTTTTTAATTTCAAATATCTTCCCAATTTTCTTCAATTAGTTTTATAAGGAAACAACAACTTGGGTTTCCTTGGAATTTGTCATTAAGTATAATGGTGGAACTATCAGCACAGTGCAGCCATAAAGGACAGAAAGGAAATGCAGATCATCAGTGCACTATGTATTTGAGTGATTGTTGTCTAATGATAAGCAGTAAGGTATTTCCCCTCTATTGATCTGGTATTTCCCTCTCAGTTAGACCTTGGCCCTGATTACACAATCTCTGATAGGTTGGAGCCCATCTGTTTTTGCTCTTTACAGATGCTCGTTTTATACACTGTAAATCAGTTACAAGGAATCTGGAGTTCTCTTGAGTTCCGTACCCTACTTTCTCCTCACTCCCACCTTTCACTATAGTCTTTGAATGTGGAGAGAGGAGCACTCCTGAGAACCTATTTCAGACCTTGTGCTTCAGCAGACTTAAACTGTGCTTGTCATAGCCCTGCTGCTCTCATTGATGAACCTAGAACACGTGCCAACTTTGATAAAATCATGAAAATCTCAGACCAGGCAAAATCATTAAGTCACATTGTTTAAATCAGATTATACTGAGCTCAAATATACCTTTTACATTTACCAGCAGTGTGGTGTTAAGTATGGCACTTGCTTTGTACTGGCATTTTACCCCCATTGCTTTCATAAAAATAATGAGAAGAGTGAATACAGTGAATGCCTATTTTATTATGTTATTTTTAAGATGATCTTTTTGTTATACAGTACTTTACAGTTTATTGGAAGGAAATTCTCATGAATACTCTCTTCTCTCTTTTCTCTTTTCCCTCCAAGCTCTTTTTTTTCTTTACTAATTTAGTTTTGATCATGAATTAGACTTATTTTGTCATGTTAACTATTTGTTTTATTTCATAAACATTCTGTGTAATTTTTTCTATATTTGCATCTGTGAGTTCTTTACTCCTAAACTCCATCTGGGCTGAGAGTATTGTGCCTTATCTGATACCTAGTCTTGAAATAGCTAAAACTACACAGAAGCAACAGATCCAAGGGAAGAACACAGAGGAGAAAATAAAGAGCTCATTTGAGACATTGCCCCACCATCTATGTCACATCATTTTTGTAAGCAGAGCTTTCTTCCAGTTGCGTCAAACCTTGAGGATATAGGTACTAGGGCAGCAGCATGCCTCATAATAAAATAAAAATGATCATATTAATATTTTATTTTTAGAGCTTTCTTGAAAATAGTGGCACTCAAATGACATCAAAAAATAATTTTACATTGGTCTTCAGAAGGTCCCTAATGCTTTGAAAAGGCAGCTTTGGCAATTATAGCTAGACTCTTCTCTTAAAGCTGTGGTTTGGAGCCATTGCAAATGGAGAACTTCTTTTTTTTTTTTTTTTTTTTTGGATGGTTGACATTTTGGTTATAAGTGTAGCATTTGGATATGCAAATTTTGGGCCGTCTCATTAAAACATGAATTCTAATACTTTTATAGATGAAAAGAATTAAGATACTTCTTTGTTTTCACATTTAATGTGACCCTTCTGTCTTGGCCATCTTCACTGTCTTTTTGTGGTCACCCTGAAGATACATGCTAACACTATTACTGAAATAGGCATTGATTTCTTACATGTTGTATTAGACTATCTTCAAGTTTTGACATTTTGGTGGTTAATTGCCTTATAAATTATTTTAACGGTAACTTCACAATCTATGTCTTAAGGAGGAAAGAAGAAATCAGATAGAATATGATGGAGGTAAAAAAAATCTTTGTCTTTTCTGAGACAAAAAGAAAATATGTGTATACACTAAAGGGAATGTAGCCATGCATAACAAATTAAGATAATCTGTTTTTAATATGTCTTATTATGATCTGCATAGACAGTATGTACATCAGTATATTTATATGGGTGTTCTTGCTAACATTACATTTGCTGATCACATTATGCATTATAAAATGCTTATACAGAATGACTCTGAGTGTGCAATCCTTGTTCTCAAAGAATATTTGTTTTTGTTGAGGAGTCATGTGAGACAATAGTAATGTAGTAGAAAGAGTACCAATTTGAGAGTTAAGAGATTTGGTGCTTGACCTCATTCTGGCACTTAATAGCTGTGAACAAACTAAATTAGCCTTTCTCATTCTTGGGGTATTGGAGTAAGGTCTAAATGCCATAATTCTTTGATGATAATTCACAAAATCAGTAGAAAACAGTATGGTCACATGAAGTGATAAATTGAAGGGGTGTTTTCACCTGAGAGCATTCTTTATGTGATCAAAGATACTATGGATGTTTTTGACACTATGGATTTTTTTTAACTACAGATACAGTCACTGTAAACATAAAGATTTCTTCAACAAGGCAATGGAATCAGTCTGGAGACAGAAATCAAACTATAACTTAAACAACAGAAGTTTAATCTAAATAATTATTAAGAAAGTGTAATCTAAATAATTATAGAAAAGTACCTATACAGATGTAAAGAAACTGTAAAGCATTCCCTTAGGATGAGGGGAGTGGTGTATACACTGAAGGACAGCTTATAGGCAGACACCCTCCCACCAGGCTGAGGTGGGTCAGAACTCATTGGAGCCAGAGGGTTGCAACTTCACTGGGTTGCCTAAGCCAGAGTTGGTCCACAGTTACCAGGTCCTGGAAACAACTTTCCAGGATATAGGCAACTTATGCTGGTGGGAGGGCTCATAGAAAGAGTGGAGTGCTGGTGTGGGTATGAGGCTTAGGGGGCCCCAGGATGGTCGTCACTGAGCCCAGGCTGAGACTTTGAGTTCACTGAGGGACTGCATGATCATGGCACCACTGGGTGTTGTCACTCATATCAATCACTGATGGTCCATGCAGCAGGAACAAGCCAAGTGAAAATGGAGCACAAAGGAACCTGAAAGAGAAGCGTCCTTCCCCTTGTCATATTTCTTTAGCTCCCTCTACTGATAAAACTTAACATAGTGCTTGCTGTAAAGCAGAAATTCTTGAAGAGTCCCAGCCGTTATCACAGAGCAAACACTGAAGGGTGAATTTGGAGCTTAGAGCCAGTAAATTCATAATTGATTGTGTGCAATCAGTTCTTTCCTCCCAAAAAAACCACATATGGCAATTTTGAATTTCTCAACTGTAAGTGAAGACATTACCCCTAGGTCTCTGCTATTTTTCTGTATTTGCCCATAAATACACACACACACACACACGCGCGTGCGCGCACACACACATACACACACACACGCACACACCCCTACGGTGCCTGGATTTTCCAGAAGTTCATTTAATTATAATGAACTGCTTCAGTCTTGCTGTTTGACTCTAAAGTCAAAGGGCATCCTCTTCCTAATAACCCACATCTTAGTTGAGCCACTGGTATGCCCAGACCCTTGTTAACTTTGAGCCTGGAAATTTTCACCCTGATGAATGCTGTCTCAACTACCTGGGGGCCCACTGCAAGCCTGTCTGGCCCTATTTCTTGCCCCTGAGAGAGCAGGCAAATATGATGGAGATTTTCCTAGATTAAATACTGGTTTCCAGCTGACTGTTTCCCTGTCAGAAACCAGAGGAGAGTAGAGCCTCTTGTCTCAAATTTAATTCATACCAGGAAGCTTGAGGGATGCAGTTGGAAGTAAGTTGGAAGTGTCATGGGTCCACTTCTTGCTCATCACGGAAGGTACACATTTGGGACTGATGTTCTTTCACTGTTTGGTACTGACCTCATCATTAATAGCCTGATCATTCATAGATGATGGTTGTTTTAAAGTATTATTGCCTCTTTTCCATTATCAGGAACACAAGGGCAGCATGCTTAATGTCAGTGATGTTAAGAACAAAGTCAAATAGATTACCTGAAACACCAGGTTGTGAAATCCTTGAATATAATAGTTGGCATTTGAATCATTAGCAGATACTCAGGTTTGTTGAATGAATGAACGGCTTTATGAAGAGTAGTGGGTGTTTCTTTTCATTTTGTTAGTTGTTTTGTTGTGTTTTTCTCCCAACCATCAGAAGTTGAAACCTAAAGGAATTGCAGAGCTTTCTAGGCCTTGTTGGAACAAAATTCATATTACCTTTATTTATTTGCTCCTACAGTTGTGTTCTGAAGCTAGTTGAAACTCTTAATCTTCACTGTATATAGATATAATGTTTACATTGGGTTAAAATTGAAATTTTAGTCTATTATATTAGTTTTTAGGTTTAAAAAATTGTCTCTCCTTCAGTTCTCTTTACTCATATGAGCAAGAAATTCTTACTGGATTGGGGAATATTTATATAGAACAATGCTCTTGAATACCAATTTAAATTCTGTTTGTGGATTTTACTCTTTCAAAGTTACCTATGATTCTTTATTCTTTGCATCTTATTAGGGAGCCATCATAATTAGAAGTACAAAATTGTTAGCTCAACAGAGATGTAGAAAGTACTAAAATAATAAGGACACTATATTTCTGAATGAGGCTTATATCATTTAGAGTTCTCACTATTTCATATTAGAATAAATGTATACTAAACCTCTCTTGTTCACAAAATACAATGCGGATGTCATCCTAAATTGTCACAGGATTACATGATTTATAATACTGAATTATACTAGTATACAAACCAAACAAAATAAAAACATGCACCATCTTCTAGACTATTTTAATCAAAATATCATTTATATTAATAACTTTTCGTGTGTATACACTGTCAAAATAAAACTTTTGTTTGGGTGCCTGGGCAGCTGAGTCAGTTCAGCATCCGACTCTTGATTCTATCTCAGGTCATGATCTCATGATTCCTGAAATCAAGCCCTGTGTTGGGCTCTGTGCTGACAGTGCAGAGCCTGCTTGTGATTCTCTCTCTCTGTCTCTCTCCCTCTCTCTCTCTGCTCCTCCCCTGCTCATGCTCTATGTCTCAAAATAAATAAAATAAACTTTATAAAAAAATAAAACTTCTGTTTCTGTTTTCCATTTTATTGATAATAAACCTGAATCATTTAAGCTATTCTTAAATCATAGCTTTTACATCTTTCTTGCCATCTTAAAATGTATATGCATCTGTTTGTTGCTTCCTCATTTTATCTTGGTTTTATATTCTTGTCCCTTGTATATATGTATATACCTGAAAAGTAGAAATATCCTTTTGTAAAGTCTTTATTTTTTGGAGGGAGGTGTGGCAAAATCTCTTATTAAGCTTATGAGCCTGAAGTTCTTTCTTAATTGAAATGAATTTCTGATTTTTTAACCTAAAGATAATTCCATTCATTTCCTCCAATACACTAAGAATAACTGACCCCAGTACTTCACTTATCTAGAAAAACATAAATAAAAATACTTTAAGTAGCTCAATCATATCTGAGTATGCTCTGATGCTAACTAATAGAGGAAAGACTTCTTTCCTTTCCCTTAATTTTGACTATTGTTTGTACTTAGAGTACTTTCTGTGTTCCCTTTTTAAAATATAATCACTGAAACCTCACATATTAATCTAAAAATATTTGATAAATTCAGCGATAATGAAATGATGCTGTTATTAGTTAATATATTAATGTGAGGGTGCTGTTTTTTGAATCTCCACAGTGACTAAAATGTTGCTTTCACAACTATTTTAAAACCATTAATTTTATACTAAACCTGCTGTGCTCAGGTGGTTTTTCCCTTTTGAACTTTTAGATTTGGGTGAACCAGATATATGCGTGTGTGTGTGTGTGTGTGTGTGTGTGTGTGTGTGTGTGTGTGTATGGAGATGTATATAAAATATAGTATGTATGTAGAACAGAATATGAAAACTTTACATTTCATTCTGAGAATATGCTGTATTATATTAATTCATAGTTGAAATTAATATGAACAATTGGAGAGAAAAAAGTCACAGTACCATTAATTCTAGCCCATGACCCTCTTTGGCTTTAAAAGGGTTTTAAAAGGTTCTTAAGTCCTAGCTAGCCCTGTCAACTGCTATTCAGTCACTATTTTTATGTCACCATCATGGGTAGCTTATAACAGCATCCAGAGGGTCAGTTATAATACTCATTGCCATCTTATGTTTCACTTTAGCTTTATTAAAGGCATATTATTTACTAGGCTTTAGTTTTAGATTGAAATTTTATTTCTGTTTTTAGAACTAAAGATAAATATTTGGTATGAATATTGCAGAAATACCAGAAGAATACCCTTAATACAAGTGGTTACCAAGTCCTCTTCTGGCTAGAATAGAGTTATTCTTATGCAAATATGGCTTCACGTTTTCGCAGAGGGCTGTGTCTTTCGCACTCTCAGATCTACTACTCTTTCCCTAAGTGGCATTCTAAATTGCAAGATTGTTTGTAGGATTGCCTTATATTTCTTTATACTATGTAGTTTAAACACACTGTATAACATCCATTTAATACAGACATAGGATTTAAGCAATACAAAAAGAAATTGATCAAAAACAAGTTCCATTGCAAGGATTGAAATAAGAGATGGTAAGCATAATGATTAAGAATTCAAGTCCTTTTTCTGCCAAGGCATTGACTCTTGATCTGTTTATTTAGTCTTGCTTTCTCCTCTGCTATGCTGACTATAATAATATCTACTTCAGGAAGTTGTTATAAGGATAAATGAGATAATGAATATGAAATATAATCGACCCTTGAACAATGCACCAAACTGCTATGCAGTTAAAAATCCACCTATAACTTCTGACTCCGCAAAACCTTAACTACTAAATAGCTTACTGTTGACCAGAAGCCTTACCTATAAGATAAATAAATAGTTGATTATCACATATTTTGTATGTTTTATGTATTTATAGTATATTCTTATAATAAAGTAAGCTAGAGAAAAGAACATGTCATCTTGGAAATCCTAAGGAAGAGAGAATACATTTACAGGACTGTACTATAAAAATTCTGTGTATAAGGTGACCCACACAGTTCAAATCCATGTTGTTCAAAGGTCATCTATTTAGCATTGTGCCAGATATGCTATAGGTGCTCTATAATATTGATGTTCACTTATAATGATAAAAGATATCTTTTTCTTTTTATCTTATAATTTTCTTTTTCTAGGAATTAGGTAGCAGTAGATAATACTGTGTTTTAAAATGATAACAACAGTCTACAAACGCATTATCCATGCAGAGAACTTATTTTACCTTGCCCTTTATTCTGAGTATTGTATCCCAAGTTTGTGATTCAACAAGGAGCAATTGCTCAACAAACATGAAAATGATGATTGCTTATTGTTAGTGTTTAATACAATTATCAAAAATTTAATAAACACTTTTATGGAAGCTCAAAAAAATAAAATGGTAACAACATAATATCTCATGATTTTGCTGAAGGAGCAAATTTGCTTTTTACAAGAATGTGTCAAATAACTTCCCTGGAACTTTGCCTAGTACTTTTAATGTGGTTTCCTGCAGCGGCTTGATGTATGATGCAGTAATGAGTGTAGAATTAGCATATAAAGCCAGGCTGTTTTATACCCCTTCTAATTGGCTTATTAACTCAAGTGCCAAATACTACAATATAAAGGTTCTAGTACATTATCTCTAAAACAGGCAGCAAGGTTCTAGTGGAGTTTCTTTTCTAAGTCTTTCTATTATATTTTTTCAAGATCTTTAATCTGTTAAATCCTGATGACTTTTCTGGTAAAGTCAGTGTTTTACTCATCTTTTGTATTCCAGCAGACCTTGCACATAGCAAGTATTTGGCAAACAAAATTACTCAAGAAGAGGAATCTGAGAAAATGATTTGCAACTTAATACGGTGGATTTAATTGGTATTTTCTTTTTTGTAAACATGTCTACAGTCTAGTATTTCTGCCTTTCCTTCCTTCTTCTACCCCACTTCTAAGTGCTTCCAATGCCTGAATTGGAGAGCTACTATTGCTCATTACCAGTGTGTTGTATAAGGCCCTGAATGTTGTCATGCACACATGTTGAGCCATTTAAATATGTGCATTACTTTTCTATTTATTTATGCATTGGACTTTTAAAATAATTCAATTTGTAGAAACTACAAAGGTTTCTTTTTAGTGTACTGATTTAGTAGTGATTTAGATTATATCTCCTTTAGATTATCATGCAATCCAAGTATCCTGTTTAGAAATGCTTAAGAGTTGACAATATTATCACCCCCTTGAGATAAAGAGAAAATAAGAATGAAAATGTAACCACACATGGGAGGAAAGGAATAACTAAAAGATTTAAATCTGTCCAAAAGTGTTTTCTTTGCTTTCAAACATCAGCAATTTGAAATGCAGCCACTTTTTTATGTTAAGTGCTGTCATTCTGTCTTTTCCCCCGGCTTCTGATGAATATTTTCAAGAGGAATTAAAACACACACACACCCACACATACACACACACACACACACACACACACACACACACACACACAACTGGAGTTCCAGGATGTGCTACAAACATGTGAGATCTAGTGCAAAATGAAAATGTCAAGTCCCTTGTTCAAGAACAATGGGGAATTCCAAGACCTCAAAGAGCAGAGCATAATACTAAGTACAGGCCCCTGTGCAATTGCACAGGCCAAATGCTCACATCAGGCCCTGTAGAATTCCCAGTTTCTGAGAAGTGGTCTTCCTCTTGGCACTTAGCAGCTTTTCAGGGTAAATACCTTCATTGTATCTGAACATTGAGATTTGAACATCAGAGCAAGTAAAGAGATACGAACTCTCCTATCATGGTCATGCAGTGTGATCACTGGTCACTGTAAAATGGTCAACAAGGCCATGTAATGAAGAATAATGAGATAATTCATCCCGTGAGTTAAGATTAAGCCTTCTGAGGGTAGAGAAAGCAACAGGGGAAAAATAAGCGTTTATTTAGTGTCTTATTTGGATTGGAGTCATATTAGGCTCTTTCTTTACACCTTAACCTGATTTGTCACGTAGAGCAATTTTTATCACCCCTTTTTCTACATGAGGAAATTGAGCCTCAAGGATATAAAATAACTTGCTCACAGTTACACAGCAAATAACTGGCAGTGTGATGATTGCCCACATCTGTCTTCATATCAAGCCCATGTTCTTTCCATGGGTATTGGTATCTTGCCGGCTAATGTCTCTCTTTGGAGACTGATAGCTGCAATAAAAGTGCAGCCTTGAGAAGCAGATGCAAAAAGGAATGCAATTACAAGGGAAACTTAGTTTGGCAGTTTGTTTGGTGTGAGGAAGCTGAACCCAGCACAGACTGAGAGCCACGGGCCATGTACAGACTGCAGCAAATAAAAAGAGAGTCATTATTATCTGGACCAGGCAGAGGGAACTGTCTCCCTTACAGTTGAGTAATGCACTGGTCACAGAACAAATGTAATATGTTGGAAATCAACAGAAAATGACACCTTGATTGCTGCAAAATAATAGCTCTTCCTACAACAAAGGTAAAATAATAATAATAAACAAAATGATGGACACCTGGTTTCAGTAAGCACAGTGGGAGTCTGAAGCATCTAAGGGCCAGCATATTTGAGGATAGTATACTCCAAGCATCATTCATTCACTTATGTTCCACTTTCTTCATGATTTTACCATGTCTAACTCTCACATATTTAAATCTGTTCTATAGCAGCATGAATAGATTTATCCTAACCTAAAGTATTAGCTCTCTGTCCTCAGTCAAGCCACTCTACTAAGGGCTAAGGCTCCTTTGCTCTTCAATTTTTTCAGCTCGTATCTGAGTACCTTATATGTTGTAAGATCTCTCTACTTGATGTTGGCGGGGATGGGGGAGGGGGAAGAAGAGAAGTCAGAGATGAGTAGGTCATGGTTCCTGCCTCAAGAAGACTTCAGAATGAAATTATGCAATTTTAGACTTCATAGAATGCCGAGAAGCCAGTATTGAAGAAGTGGCGAACTTGGCCTGGAAGATGTAGGAAATTTATAGAAAGGTAACCTTGAGTAGTAAAGTATAGACAAGTAAGTAGGAGGAGTTCACTGAGCAGATATGGAACATTCATCTTCTTGGTCGTTTACTGGATTGTTTTTAAACTTTTCTGATCATAATGATTGGTGGTTTTGAAATTACTGAGTTCAGTTACATCCAAAGGTTGCTATCAAGAAGTTCTCTGGTTGTTAAGATTGTTTAGAAACAATCATTTGATTTTAGGTCTGATGTATCAAACAATAGAAACAAAACAAAGCCATAACTCTGTTGTATTTTGATCTTTAGTTCTTGTATCTTTAATTTAGAATATAGGTGTGTTGTGTGTGTATTATGTTTTTTTCACCTGAATACCTATTTTATGCAGATTTTATAGAAAAATATGTCAACTACTTCTGTTTCCTTTATTTTTCCTGTAAGAAAGTTATAACAAAAAGCAATTTGCATGTTACATACAACATGTGTTTATCCTAATTTTTTTTCAGTGTAAAACTCTTTCTGGAGTCTGTGACCACATCATATCCCTGTCATCAGATCCTCTGGTTTCACAGTCTGCACACCTGGAAGTGATTCAGCTGGCAAACATCAAACCAAGTGAAGGGCTGGTAAGAGCTACCACATTTATTAAAGCCACCATCCATCACTGGACAGCTAATTATGTGGGAAAATCCAAATATGGGAATCCATAAATTTTAACACACTTTTAATATTTTGTTTTTTTTTCTAGAGGTAAATTAAAGTAGTGGGAGTTAGTTGTGATAAGAAGTTTTATGAAGATAAATGAAAATTAAAAGGAATTTAAAATGGTTATTTCTAAATTATCCTGTGATAAATTAGCTTTTATTACATTCTCACACACTATACTAAAGTTCCTTAGGTTTAAAGGAAGTTTAAGAGTTTTATACTAAAAACCATAGTGTTACCTACCCTTGCAAGTAGATATTTTGTTTATTCTGTTTTAATAGGACTCTTTTTCCTTAGGTTGTATAAGCTAAACAAACCCGATATTCTTTATAACTCACATTCGTTTTTTCTTATATGGGTGAATAAGCAGGTGAATTTTGCCAAAATTAGGCTGACATCTAGAGATGTATTTTTTTATTATGTAATAATAAAGATAATTATCTTCTATATTTTATTCACTTGATTAAAAATTGTATTGGTTCTAAATTTAACCCAAAGGGAGCTTTTTCTTTAATAGTTCTCTAGAAAGAAAACATATAAAATTAATATTAATGAGAGAGACAAAAAATAAGAAACTGACTGGAGAACATCTTACCCACTATTCAACTGTAAATTATTAGTTTGGTGTTCCAGTGTTTTTCCTTTTTCCTGCAGATGAATTTTCCTATGATATAATTATTGATATTTTAGAAAATAAAAATCTTGGAAATAATATAATTCAAATAATATATTCTTAAAGATCTCTAAGCAAGTTTAACTTTTTATGTGGTTTTTCTTTATTGCATAACAGTGATTTTTAACTGTGAAGCCATCTATTTGATAGAGTGACATTTCTCCTAGTATTTGGCTCATTACTTTTTGATAACTATAGTTTCTCATGCTTTTGTAGCTTTTATCAGTGTTTTCTTAGGAAGATGGAAATCAGTATATCAGACATAGCCAGCAAGTATACCATCACCATAACCTATAATATCTAATTTTAATTAGTTTAAGAGCTTATTTTTAATATTTATAAACTTATTTGAAGTAATATTTATGATTGTAAAGTCTTACTGTTTCTTTTGGCTATCTTTACACTGTCCAGTTTCATTTAAAGCATCTTTCAACCTATAGTATTAAAGATTTTCCTTTCTATATTTCCCTTTTTAGTAGTTTTATTTTTTTTATTTTTTTAACGTTAATTTATTTTTGAGAGACATAGAGACAGAGCGTGAGCAGGGGAGGGGCAGAGAGAGAGGGAGACACAGAATTGGAAGCAGGCTCCAGGCTCTGAGACATCAGCACAGAGCCCGATGCAGGGCTCGAACTCACAGACCGCAAGATCATGACCTGAGCTGAAGTCGGACACCCAACCGACTGAGCCACCCAGGCGCCCCAGTAGTTGTATTTTTTTAAGTTTATTTATTTATTTTGAAAGAGAAAGAGAGCAGGGAAGGGAGAGAGAGAGAGAATTCCAATCAGGCTCTTCACTGTTAGCACAGAGCCCGATGTAGAGTTCAAACTCACAAGCCCTGAGATCATGACTTGAGCCAAAATCAAGAGTTGGACGCTTAACCAACTGAGCCACCCAGGCACCCCGTTTTTCAGTAGGATGCTCTCTCAGCATGATTTGTGGAGTGGGAAATTAGGAATTAGTATATATCATTTTAGACTAGGAGTCAGGACACCTAGTTACAAATCACTTACATAAAATATAGCCCTGAATGTGATCTTGAGGAGGTGGTGGAGTAAATTTAAGCTCCTTGGCCTTGCTATTTTCATGCATAGAATGTTGGGGGAAGGAGGGGAGGGTGGACTAGATCATCTTTAAATCTTCCTCTATCTCTATGAGCCTACAGTTCTGACAGTATTTGGAGAAAAGAGCGTGATTTTCCCCCCACTAATTTCCACTGAAATTATGGGGGGAAAGTAATCTTCTGAAGTGAGTCAACACAGTGCTAATTAATGGGCGTTACGAAATCTTATTTATTTTTTTAATTTTTAAAAAATTTTTGAACATGGGAGTACAGTTTCGACAATAGCCAAATCATGGAAAGAGACCAACTGTCCATCAACTGACGAATGGATAAAGAAGATGTGGTACATATATACAATGGAATACTACATGGCAATGAGAAAAAATGAAATCTGGCCATGTGTAGCAACATGGATGAAACTGGAGGGTGTTGTGTTAAGTGAAATAAGTCAGTCAGAAAAAGACAGATACTGTATGTTTCCACGCATAGGTGGATTTTGAGAGACTTAGCAAAAACCATGGGGGAGGGGAAGAGGGGAAAAGAAAAAAAGACACAGAGAGGGAGGGAGACAAAACATAAGAGACTCTTAAAGACTAAGAACAAACTGAGAGTGAGGGGGGTGTGGGAGGGGGGAGAGTGAGTGACGGGCATTGAAGAAGGCACTTGTTGGGATGAACACTGGGTGTTATATGGAAACCAATTTGAAAATAAATTATTTATATTAAAAAGAATTTTTAATGTTTATTCCTGAGAGAGAGAGTGAGTGTGTGAGCAGGGGAGGGAGGGTCAGAGAGAGAGGGAGACACAGAATCCGAAGCAGACTCCAGGCTCTGAGCTGTCAGCACAGAGCCCAAAGCAGGGCTTGAACTCACGAACCATGAGATCATGACCTGAACCGAAGTCGGATGCTTAACGGATTGAGCCACCCAGGTGTCCCAAAATCTTGATTTGTTTTAATGGAAGGCATAGACCTGAACAGGTCTTTTATTTTTTAAATTTGAAAGAGGTAGATATGGATCTGCACTTTGGAAAAGTCATAAACTTAAAGTGCTAACAACCAGATTTAATTAGTCTGACAAAGAGTTAGAAGAAAAAGAAAAGACGTGAGTGCTTAAACATTTGCCAAGTATTTTCTCACAACTCTGTAGAGTAGGTACTTTCTTATTTTCCAAATGAGAAAATGAAATCAGATCTTCACCAGTTTGCCCTGCATTGCATAGGTAATATAGGCAGGGTTTAAGTCCAGGTAAATCTCAATAAAGTACATGTTAACAAAGCTTGTTCCATTATCCTACATTTAAAGTTGGAATTGCTAAAGGGAAGTGTGAGAGACTTAGGAGGGTGACTTTATTTTTTTTTAAGTTTATTTATTTATTTTGAGAGCCAGGTGGTAGGGTGAGGGGAGTGCCAGTGGGGGAGGGACAGAGAGGGGAAAGGGGAGACACATACCCTAAGATCATGACCTGAGCTGAAATCAAGAGTCAGAGTCGGATGCTTAACCAACTGAGACACCCAGATGCCCTTAGAAGGGTGACATTAAAACTGGAACCACCTAGAGAAATCATTATTAAAGGACAATTGACAGAGCTTCATTGGGAAAATATTTCTAAAGGAGGAAAAGAAAAACCAAAAATGTTGAATATTAGTAAAAAGTTAAGTAAAAACTACTTCTTGTAATTCATAGTAAAGAGATGCCTAAACAGAAATTTTATATGATTTATTCAAGGTATCATTTTAAAAATCATTCATTGGGGCACCTGGGTGTCTTAGTAGGTTGGGCATCCGACTTCAGCTCAGGTCATGATCTTGCAGTTCGTCGGTTCAAGCATGTCGGTTTCTGTGCTGATAGCTCAGAGCCTGGAGCCCAGCCCACTTTGGATTCTGTGTCTCCCTCTCTCTCTCTTTGCCCCTCCCTTGCTCATGCTGTCTCTCTCTCAAAACTAAATAAATGTAAATTTTTTTTAATTTTTAAAAATCATTCACCATTAAGCAAGTTTAGGTAGTCACATTTGAAATAAATAGATTTAAGAATTTTGGTAACACTTAGCATGTACTTAAGCCATAAGAAATGTCCAAATGGTAAATGAAGGAAAGAAATTGAAAGAGGTGGGAAAATACCAGGACTTAAGGCAGTTTAATTAGCTTAAAACATCTGCAGAAGGTCCTCTGCCAGTTTCAAAACTACATCTTTCATAGGCAAAACGTACCTGCTTGGTTCTTCCACTGATAAACTGGATAAATTGTTCACCAGCTTTCTACCTAATTAGTCAAATCCCCTAGGATTTCTTAGTTTTGAGAGTCCTAAACATTATAAGGAATGATGGGAAACGTACTTAATTATGATTAAAACATGAAACTAGCTTCTAAAATGTTTTTAAACAACAATAGTTAGCAGAAAATTAAAGGAGGGAAAATGAGAGCTATTGGGACATATTGACACTAGATCAGAACCAAGAGATGAGTTGAATAGAGAGGAAGGGGCTTGGGGGGCATCCTTAAGGAAACCTCTTGGCCTCAGAGTGTCCTTTTGCTATTAGATGCTTGGATTATCCTCAAATCCATTGACTTGACTATGAGGTTGCTTTGGCTCCCATTGGTTGACATTTGGAGACCTAGTGAAGCAAATGTCACTTTGGCAAGCTAAGCAGGAGAGAGGGAACTGTTCAACTCAGCTCCAGAATTAATTAATCGTTTTTAAAAAAAAGAAGAAGAAAGAAGGAAGAATGAAAGTTTTGATGAAATGGAAGACCAGATTTGTCTCTGTTCCAGAAATACAGCCATTTGAATTACATGTCCTCATGCTGTTTGACCCTTTCTGAGAGGTGAACAAGTGATCAGATGTATTTCTATGGACTCTTCATTACTTGGAAGATGATTAATTTGAAACTCATCCAAGCAACTTGCTTCTTTTACTTTCTTTGGGCTCCTGACTTTTTTGGCTACTTTTCTTATTAATACTACCAAAAGGAGATAAAAATGATGAAGTAGTTTTGATTATTAAAAGCAGTTACAACAAATGGTGTATTAAGGTTTGAAATGAAAATATTGCATAAAACAATATCTTCATTCTGTGTGGCGGTTTTAAAATGTGCTCTATTTCTATCAGATTGCTTCTATGAAATTGCTAGAATTAAACTCTGTATATATAGCTAGATCTATTTTATTTAAGCATTTTAAAAATGTTTCGGGAGCCACCTGGGTGGCCCAGTCAGTTAAGCCTCCAGCTTCAGCTCAGGTCATGATCTCTTGATTCATGAGTTTGAGCCCCGCATTGGGCTCTCTGCTGTCAGCGTGGAGCCTCTTCAGATCATCTGTACCCCTCTCTCTCTGCCCCTCTCCTACTTGTATGCATTCCTTCTCTCTCAAAAATAAACATTAAAAAATGAAAAAATGAAAAAACATATATTTTTCTGAAAAAATTAACTTTAATATAAATCATATAACATTTAGTTATATATAATGATGAAGTCTTCTTCCTATAAATAACATATCCCTGCTCTAGCTTATAATTGCCAGTTTTGAAGTTCCTAGTTTGTGTAATAATTGCACAAAATTTTATTTCCAGAGGCACAACTAGAATATGTCCATGAGTTTTTATTATTATCTCCATGACTGTACTCCCTTTTCTAAACATTTATCTTAGAATATTAGACTTTTTCTATGACTTAACCATTAATGAAACTATTTAGAACTCTTGTCAGACACCTTAATTTATAATCAGTAATGCGCAATGTTGAAAGTGTAGAGAGGAACATAGTCAACTTCTGCTTACCATTTTCAGAAGAGATAGATGAATAAAGTAAGTTGGTAAAATATCAAACCCAGTTACTCTTTATAACCATATTGCACATAGTACAGATGTGATAAAGAGGTCTTAAGTCTTAAGAAAACATGTTAAATAGTCAATGGTTGACTTTAATATCTACAATTGCCAAATACTATGTTATAATAAGAAAAGTGAAGGTACGCAACTCTCCTGTTAATAAATCAATAAATCAGGAACCTAGTGATTGAGAATGTCGTCTGGAGTCGGACTGCCTAAGCTTGAAACCTGGCTTCACTACGTTGGACAGACTCCCCAGCATCTCTGTACCTCAGTTTCCTTATCTCTACAACAGAAATAATGATAGTTTATACCACATAGACTATTGTGAAATAAATAGAAAACACTAAAACAGTCCCTGGCACATGCTAACAAGTAGATACTCACGATGATGGTGATAGAGAATAAGTGTTAACTGTTTTATGTCCAAGTAATATATATTGTTTCTTTCACTAACTTTTCCCACTTTATTCTCTCACAATCCTTCTATGTAAAAAACTAAAATAAATTTTAGTGTTTAGCTCTTATAAATATACTTTAGATCCTTTATTAATCTGATATAATTTTGTTAATTCCTGGAGAAAAATGATGGCAAGGATCTTGTCCTCTTTTAAGTTCTGTAATTGCATCATTAGATTTCCCTTCCCATAAATAATGGGATAAATATTAAATTAAAAACTCAGTGTGATACCCTTGTCACCAATATAAAGTTGAATATTACCATATGGTCATAGACCACAACTACTAGCCAATTCCTTAGTTAATTTCTATTTGCACTTCAAGGTCAGTTATTTATTTTAGATGAAGTAATGAACTTTCATTTAAGAAACTAGAGTTCACAGGTAAATATATACCTTTTAAGTTATATTCATTTTGTTTCACATTAGTGATCCAGGCTCAGCCATTTTTGGAACAGATATCAACATTTTATTTATCTGTCAGTGCAGAGCCCAATATAGGGCTCAATCTCACAAATTGTGAGATCATGACCTGAGCCAAAATCAATAGTCAGATGCCTAACCAACTGAGCTACCCAGGCACCCCAAACCTACCCAGTTTTTAATAGTACTATCCCATGAACTTTTTTGCTTGTTTTTATTTCTTATTTTCAATTAAAATACATGTGCATTCAAGTCATCTAAATATATAATTAACCTAAAGGTATGAGAAATTAACCTCATAGTAACTGTCTACATAAGTGCTAAATTAAGTGCTTTTCTGAAATGATATTGTTGGTTATTGTTAAGTCCATTGTATTTTAGACTTCATGTTCATTAAAATTCATATTTTTTAATTTTTGAAGTCAATATTTTGAAATGCAAAGCACTTGTTTAAGTAAAACTGTAGGTAATTATTTTTCCAAAGAGAAAAGTAACAGAATCTTCCTTAGAGAGGAAAAAAGGCTATTCACTGAATCATCTTTTTTTATTTGCTTAAATAAAAATATTTTAATATTTAATTTTGTTTTAAGTTTATTTATTTATTTTGAGAGAGAGAGCAGGGGAGAAGCAGAGAGAGAGAGGGAGAGAATCCCAAGCAGGCTCTGCACCATCAGCGATGGAGCTGGACATGGGGCTCAAACCCACAAAGCATGAGATCATGACCCAAGCTAAAACCAAGAGGTGGGCGTTTAACCTACTGAGCCACCCAGGTGCCTCTATTTATAATGTGAATATTTTCTTGTGATATTTTTTTCCTTCAAATTCTATCACTATCCATAATTTAAAGTTTTTGTTTGCTCTTACAGTTTACACAATTTCAAGATATCTAGATAATCTTTAAAATGTAATAGAGCATTATATTTAAAAGAAAAATATTTCGAGAGAGAGAGAGAGTGAGAGAGAGCATGTATGAGTGAGGGAGGGACAGAAAGAGAGGAGAGAGAGAATTCTAAGCAGGCTCCACACAGGGCTTGATCCCAACCATGAGACCATGACCCAAGCCGAAATCTAGAGTTCGACACTTAACTGATTGAGCTACCCAGGCACCCCTAAAATGGCCTTATTTAAATGGAAAATGGAAGAGTGCCTGGGTGGCTCAGTCGCGTTAGCGTCTGACTTCAGCTCATGGTCTCGTGGTTCATGAGTTCAAGCCCCACATTGGGCCATTGGGCTCTGTGCTGACAGCTTAGATTCTGTGCCTCCCTCTCTCTTTTCCCCCCCAACTCATACTCTGTCTCTCTCTCTCTCTCAAACTCTCAAAAAAAAACATTAAAAAATGTTTTTAAATGGAAAATGGAATCTCACCCTCTTTATTAAGAAGAGGACTTGCCACACATTACCTTTTAATTATCGATATAGAAGTGATTGGATATAATTGTTAAAACTTCATGAATAAAAATAAAGGCAGGAAATACAGGAATCCACAAAAGAGCTGGAGAAGAAGGTTTACATTAACAGTATTCTATTACTCATCTGTCTCTATTTAGTTGTACTTGAAGTGGCTCTGTAGAAACCTACTTTTTATTGTGTAATGTGTTTCAAGTACAATAAGTTAATAACCGACATTTGAATTTCCCATTATAACTTTTATTTTGCCACAGAACAGATAGTAAGAATCTTTGGGGGAGTGAGGTGTGTTCTTTCTTCAGGATATTGAATTACCATGCTACATTTTATAAGTTTCACAGGCAATTTACTTATCAAGTATTTACTTGATTAAGTTGAGTACAGGCTTCTTCAGGCAAACTTTGGAAACCAGAACGTTCAGTTAGGAATTTTTTACTAGTTTAAAGACATCATTATTGAATAGGAATTCATGGAGCATGTAGCAATTTTGGTAGGGTAAGTTTTTTTTTTTAATTAGGTTATAATATACTTGAATATTCCAAAATTCCAGTCACTTCACTTCCTTTTCTGATGTTTTCTTTTTCTTAGGGTATGTATATTAAATCAACATATGATGGGCTCCATGTAATTACTGGAACTACAGAAAATGTAAGTATTGTAACATTTCAGATTTCGGTGTGTGTGTGTTTCTTCTTTATTCTTAAACAACTTACTTATCGCATATAATTGACTTCTGAGGACATGAACAGATTAGGAGGAAAAAACTAAAAACGACACATCGAGTTAGTAAGTGCTGGTTTGGGGAGAATTTCAGTCATTTCATTTAGTTTAGAATAACTGGTTACTTAGAGTAAATCAGATGTTTTCTCTTCACAACCAGATATTTGCCTTTGTTAAGTATTTTCTGGTTTATGATAAGTTATTGTGACATCTAAGAGAATCCACATCCATCTGTCAAATAGTTTAGTTATACTAAGAAATTTATATAAGAAAGAAACATCAGATAATTCAGGCTTTCTGAATGCTGCATTATAATTCAGCTTAATTCAATGGAGAGACAGCATGGTACAGCTTACCAGTTTTCACAGTGAGATCCCTCGCTGGATCAGTAGCATCACCTTCGCTTGGCAACTTGTTAGAGATACAAATTCTCACACCCCACCCTAGACTACTGAATCAGAAATTCTGGAGACCACCCCATTTCTTATTAAGAGAGTATGTTTTAACAGGTGATTCTGAGACATGCTCAAATTTGAGAACCTCTGCAAGCCATGGGTCAGAGTCCCTAGACCTAAGTTCTACAATTAGTTCTGCATCTTAATGGCAGTGTAATTTTTGGCAAGTCACCTACCCTATCATTGCTTTAGTTTCTTCATCTGTAAATTGGAAATATTATCTGCACTGCATACCTCACTGGATTGATATGAAAATCAAATAAGCAAATAAATGTGTAAGACTATGCTATAAAGAGCTACAGAAGTGTGAAATGATTGTGTTGAGCCTGAACACTATCAGTACAATAGATTTGAATAGTGTAATAAATCATTATTCCCATATTTGTTTGTCCCAGATTTCCGTCTTACTCTTAAGTAGGTGCTGAGCTATGAATTGTTTTTCTTTTAGATTCTGACTAATTGCATATTTATGCTGTGTTCCTTCAAAGACTGAAGCAGAGTTAGTTAATCTCAAATTATTTATAGATCTCAATATCTTACCAGCATATTCTTTTTTTAAAAAAATCAATATTCTCTCCATCTAATTCACTTTTTACTTTAATCACTAATTGTTTTTTTCTACTCGCTTCTCCTGGTTCCTTGAGAGTATTGATACACATTATATACACTGCAATCAGATTCCTGTACTGGTTTTAAATTTGGTATTAAATAGAGTTATATGGGATCAGAAATATCAGTTATATGCATATTGTCAACCATTTAAAATTTTTAAATGCAGTGAGATACTGTAAACTATACTTCTGTCACTGATTGATCATTCTCATTTATTTGTACATTCCTCTGATCCTCATTTATTCATTTGTTCTTGTAACAAACTTTTGCTTCATGTCTGCTTTGTTCCAGGCAGGGGACTAGGTATTGAAAAGAATTTTTAAACTAACCTAGCTTGCTGTTCCTAAGGGATGCGACTAGGGGTTTATGTGTGTAAACAGTTAGTGAAATTTGCATAGACAGACAAAGGAAAGAATCATAAATGCTGCCAAGTTAAACCAGAGAAGAAATCATAGAAATGTTGATTTAGAACTATATCTTGAAGAAATTGATAGGAATTCATCTCTGTATTGTCTGAAATCTATAAAAAAGTTAAACACTATATACAGATCATATTAATTCCTCATAATATTTGATAAACGGTGAGTGATTACAGGAAGATTGATTTTGTGAGTGTTTCAGATATGAACCATATATTAATGACTCATCATTTAATTCTTTTTTCTTGAAAATATCTCCTAATTTTTGGTACCCTTAGTCATTTATCATTAGGAGATCTGTGTTGAGTCTTAGTTAAGAGCTCCTCACTAAAGTGGTTAATTTACTTTGCTTTGCTCTGCTCTAGTTTCTTAATTTTTCTCATAGTTAAAATGAAAAGCTTGGACAAAATGATCTCTATTTAACACTGAAAATCTATAATTTATACTATTCCCTTTTTTACCTGTGAACGAAATTGGTTCAATTTCTTTCAATTTTATGTGCCAACTATCATTTTCTTTTACACCATGACTGGAGCCATTGGCTTGATGTTTTTCTTCTGTACTCTACTTTAAAAAGATCAGGTGTGAGCCAGATAGCACAGAAACTGATTATAGTTACAGCTCTGTTGTAATGATTTATAATCTTTTCAGAATTATTGCCTGGTACTTGTCTGATTTGGTAATAAGCCTACCTCCTAAAGGTGCTATGAAAAAAATACATTTTTTTCTTGTTATACCATTCTAAGGGTTGAGTTAATATCCTAGATGAACTACCCACTTAAGAGTATACTTGTATTATTACTTGAGTAACTGGATTTCTCTAAGATATCATCTTCCCTTGAATTCTGGCCTATGACAGGTAATTCTTTTGTGAATTTCAAAATTTGTTGAGTTGAGGTTAATATATTTCAAGACTTCTTTGTTTTGAAATAATTGGAGATTGGAAATGAATAAGCATAAACTGGAAATCACTTTTAAAGTAAATTTTAACTTTCAATTATTAGTTATCTATAGAATATAAACAATTTATTAAACACTTAGAGTCATTTGTAGTAGTTTAAGTTTTTGAAAAAGATAATTGAAGTCTTGATCTAATTTAATGATGTGAACTTACTGTAGTATTTCCAGGGAAAGGAAATAACTGATAAAATTTGTGTTTTTTATCATTTCCATTATGTTAAATTTAGTCACCTGCAGATCGGTGCAAGAAAATCCATGCTGGTGATGAAGTGATTCAAGTTAACCATCAGACTGTGGTATGTATAATTACCTTATGAGTCATTGGGAGGAACTAATATAAATATTTGCTAAAGCTTTAAAAGAATACCAATTGAAATGAAACACCTATTTGTGTACAAAATTATTGGATAGCCTTTCTTAAGATAGCTGAATGAATATTCTTATTTGATAGACGGTAAAGCATAGTTTTTTAGAAAAAAACATGGTTTTAATATAAGGCTTAGAAATATTAGTGTTGGCTGAGGTTAGATAGGCATTTCTACATGGACAGGTATGATATACTGTTATATACCCCATGAACTGAGATAATAATTTTGAGATAGAAATTAAAGTGATAATGCATACAAATTCAACATTTTCTTGATACAACTCTTAAGTTTTACTTTACAAACTATTGAATTACCTAGTAGGTATGTTTTCTAACAGCATACATGCATTCATCTACTTTAACATTGATTTGTTCACTGAAGTGTCTGGTAGATTGGTTTATTTTAAATGTCATTTTTTTAAATTTTAACATTAATAACTAAATTGACTCTGAATTTCCCAGAAGAAGACTACAGTTTTTGTTTTAAAACTGTGGCACTTAACTAAATAAGTTCCTAAAATTTTCTTGCTCTGTGAACCTCATGAATTCCTCTCTAGGCTAAGATCTTGACAGCAGCATTTTTGTGTCAATGGTAGACTTTCAAGGGACATTTTTCTTAACGTTAGGTTTAGAAAATGAACATCATGTGATTTTTCACTTTGGTTTGTTTTCTGTTTCAGTTGATTTACGTACTTCTTTTATATCTGCCAAAATTGTTTTGTATTGTTTAAATCAAATGAAGTTAAAATAACAATTATTAATATAATAAACTTCATTTGGAAAAAGATGTGTTTTTGTGGTAAATATTCTACTTATAGCTCACTAATCCTTTAGAATGAATAATTATTTCCTATTGTACCTTTTAACTAAATTTGTTTTTGCCTATTCTAGTTATAGAAGAAACTTTTAAAAGGAAAGGCTATATTTTGGGGATAAGAAGACTGGCATGAAAAACTCCAATCTTTCTCACTGATTCTAATGTCAAGGCAGAAGCCATTTCATTTTTGGCTTTGAGTGAACTGAGAACTTTGTGATATTGTGGACAGACTCCTGAACACTGAAAATCAAACTTATGCTTCTTCAATGAATTCACTAAGTGAATAACAGTTATACAAGTTTAAAAAATTAAACGTATAGGTGTAAGATTAATACTAATTAATGCAGAATTTTGGTAATCAGCAAAGTCTTTCCACACTATGACAATTGTGATAATGAGAAAGTTGTCATTACTAGAAACTATACAAAATGGTCATCCTAACTAAAGTTTCTTGTCCCCTCGGCTGAGGATTTGGGCAGTGGGAAAAAGCAGCTACTTCAGTAGACAGGCAACTTCTCCCTCTTATAATGTTCATGCTGCCTCCATTCTTGCAATGTGACCTTAAGAAACATGACATCTGTTCAATAATTGGACCAGTAACAAGTTGGTCTATCCTTAGAGGGTAGAAATTAGTCTCTAATGAAAAATAAAATTGTTTAAAGGATACTCTTTGTGGAGCAAAGATTCTGATGTTTACAAATGCATATGGAAGTCTTTAAAGGACTACAAGTGAACTAATAAAATCTATATGGATTGATAAATACTGTGAAAATATGTAAATACATCTTTGCATCACAGGAATATTCTAAAATATTGAAATGACACAGAATGATGGTTGGGAGAACTTGTTTCCAGTTTTTGCTCTGAAATTGACTTATGGCTTCAAGTGAATCATAGTAACTATTTAAGCATCAGCTTACCCTTTCATAATAATAATAATAACCATTGCCAACACTTACTGAGTTCTTAAGGTGTGCCAAGCATCATGTTAAGTACTTCACATATTTTATGTCACTTACTACTTAAAATAATTATACGAAGAAGGTGTTTGTGGAAATTGAGACTCAGAATGTTTAACTCACCCTCAACTCAAAGCTCTCTGACTCCAAGGCCTTCACTTTTATTATACTCTCTCCCCAAACTCAAATTATAAAATTATCAAACAAAAGGAGAAGAATTCTAAGGATCATGTAAGTAAAACTCAGGATTCAGTGAGAGATTAAGCAGGGGCCAAGGGTAAGAGCAATTTAATTTTTGGTACTTCTTCCTTTCTTTCATATAGATATGTAAACACCTGTCACAATGCCAGGTACACATTAAGAGCTCAATAAAAATTAACTTTCCACCCTCCCTTCCTCCCTTTTACTTACAACAGCTATTGAGCCAATTGGAGTCCCTTTTCTTGGCAAACTGCTACTAGAGCCTACAAATTGATTTTGAATAATCACAGAGACATTCCCAGACAGGAGAATATGTTGAATTCCCTGAAAGTAGCCTTCCTTAATAATGTGATCAATTACCAGATTTTCTTCTCTGCATTCAAATGAGGCATTTTTATGTAAGAATGGTGCATTTTATTAAATGCAGTGTAGTCTGCCCTCGCTTGCTGTTGCCTCCTTTGTGGTCTATACAGTGCTTTTAACTTTTTGCTAGACAATATACTGTGGTAATGAAATGGAAATTATCTGGGTTTTGTTACTATAAAAGGTTTGGTAGGTAGATAAATTCATTGAAACAGGTATAAATTATTTATAGTCTACAAATACCCCTATCCCCAGAGATATTCAGGGTTGGTTATGATATAATTACATTAAGGTATGACCTAAAACATTGGAAGTCCTTATTTAATATTATTTTTTAATCCAGTGATTAATCGACCAATGTAGTGAGATATTGCCAATATTATTCCAAACCAATTTAGACCTAGTAATGAAGAGTAATATTCAGTCTTCTATTTTGAATGTTATTAGCTCAGTTAGTATTTTTCTGTAATTCTAAAATTATCTACTGCTAAAGGTAGTAATCTACAATATAAAATCTGACGACTTTTCTTATTTTAAAACACATAGAAAAGAAATTTGAAATTTTTCCCTAAGGATCTGAGAAAGTTGAATAACTCACAAATGAATGCAAATACTAATTTTTGAAATTGCTAGTATGGTATATCTTCAAGATGTCCAATTAGGTGTACGTGTTTTCTAGTTTGCTCTTTTTTTTTAAGTATATTTTCTTATTTAAAATGAAACTGGAAGTTTTATGTCCTTTTTCGTATTGCTATATTCTTTATTATAAATGGCTTTTAAGCTTTTCAAATCAACATACTTCTGTGGCTGAGAAACTGTGGCTGCCAGGTAGGAAGAAGAAAAAATCATGAACATCCAAGCAAAGCAGACTGAGTCCTATTGCATGTCTTCCCCGCCAGTGAAGATCCAACTCCTCAAAGCTGCTGGAATCTCCCAAGATTTTTTCCACTTCATCTGCCACTACATCCCTCTCTCTGGGAGATACCTCGGCATAGTTTGAACCAGCAACTCTGCCCTCATGATGCACTTTTAACACGTTTTTTTAGCTGATGAGATTATTTATAGTTATTAAATCTATTTGGGCATATTCCTAATGAATCTGTTAAATTTTATGTTAATACTGTTTTTGGTGTGTAAGTGTTTTAAAGATTCTATCCATACTAAAAACAAGTATTTTCTTCTTAGGAATATCATTAAAAGGAGTGGGGTATGTGGTGGTTGAATCTAGCATTTGGAAAATTTCCTTTTATTTTGTGTAAATATTTAAACATATTCACTATTATTTTGAAAGGTCTTCTGGAACCTGGTGACTACATTCTGGCAAGAAATGGTTTAATATATGTGGCTATAAAGGCTACTGGAATGGAAAATAACTAGATTGGGATAGTAAAAAAGATAGACTGCAGTAAATAGCCGGGATGTTGGACATTGATTAGTGAGAAATGGAAGATGAATTCTATGAGCTAGTGGTCTTTGTTACTCCCTAAATAGTAAATATTGCTCCACAAGACTTGCAGATGGTGGCAGTGGGGTCTGGGGGAAGGAGAACATATTAAAGAACTGTTGAGTCATCTGGAAAGGTCATTCTAACTTCATTTATATAATTCTCAAAGGTGTCTCCTTTATTCCCTCCTCTAGTCTCTCCTTTTTGACTCTGTCCTCACCTTTTGTTCCTTCGACCCCATAACAACAGGAGAGTATTGTTTTAAAGGGAAGCCAGTGTATTCAGAATGGATGCAGAATGTGGTGACCCATTAAAGCCAAGCTTCCCCTTCCCCTTCGTCTCACTCTACCACCAGCCCCTGGACTTCCACAAGAAGGAGGGGCTTAGTCAGGGAAATCAATACCATGGTATTGACTAACACCAGATGTGCTTTCTTTCTCTCTCTCACTCTTTTTTTTTAAATTTATTAAATTGTTGTCTTTATTTTTTTAAGGTTTTTTTCCTAATTCCATTTTCTTCTCTTTTCCTTTGCTATCCCCATCACTTCTCACTTGACTGTTTCTCCTCCATTCTTCACCTTGTTCATTTTTTTTATTCTTGGCTATTTTCTTCTGTTCTTCCTTCTTAGATGAGAAAATATTTACCTTATAATTCCTTATGCCCAATATATTGAAAACTGAGATCTCAAATGGCAATATTTCTGGTGCACCTCACATCTTATTGCTGTAAACACAAGATGTTGCTGGAATACAGAGATAGAATACATTAGCATGGTGTTTCACATATTGCTAAATGAATGACTATGATAATACCATAAAATAACTCTGTTAGGATTTTAAGAAATTGGTATTCTAAAGCAAGAAGTGAGTGTTCTCTTTTGTAAGGGAAAAAAATCATGAAGAGTCATTTACCAAAAATTAAAGGAAACAGTGCATCATAGATTTTAGTTACTCATAGTAATATTTTACTTCATATTTTCCTTATTTAGTAGGTAGTTCATGAGGTTATTAGGTTTTTTTTCTTCTTTTTGGCATTAAACACTGTAGATTCGATAAGAATGTGTGGAAACTGGTTTTGAAGTTCCACATATTGATCTAAGCTATATAATATATTTTATTTTGTCTAGAGAAATCAATTCATTATTTTATTATCCAATATAATATTTTATGAGTTTTCTATTACCAACTGAAATTTGTTATATTAAGTCTTTATATACAGAAGATAATTTGTATGATGCCTTAATAATGGTAACTTCCTATTAACCAATTTATTTTTTCTGCAGATTTCTACATCCTGACTTATTTTTTCTTAGCTTCACCAGGAAAACATAACTGCTTTTGAAAATGGTTACTCCAATTTATTTTTATTAGTAGTATACATCTTTTGGTATCAACATACAGTTAATATGATCTCGTTATTTCACATGCAATTTTAAGAGATTTTTTTATAAGTGATTATTTTGTATGTTTCAAATGTATCTATTGGCTGATGTTCTTACCTACTAGGCTTACTAAGTGTGCAAATTCACTTGCAAATCAGTATCAATAACTGCAGCTCTTTTCCTACCCCTAGCAAAAAGGCAAAAGTCAGCCAGTCACAATTTCCTGATTCACTGTCTGTCTGTAACAAAGGTGGGCAATTAGTAAATAACATTTAATTTTCTGATAAAGATAAAAATTATCACATGAAAGGGAAACACATTAGAGCATCACAAAATAGGAAATTCAAGAGATAATGATAATAATCTTAAATTCTTTTTTATGTTACTTAGCCCTAGGATTCAAATATAGCTTTCATCCAGTAAATTAATATTGTGGTCAGCCTAGTGGCTGAAATTTTAGGTAAAGTAACCACTGATTACTTTTACATTTCTCTCATCTTACTTACCTAAAATGCTGGGCAATAAAGAATTTTTTTAAATTGGAACAAATGGCTGAGAGAGTTCACTATGGCCCCATTTGGAGCTGACATTGAGTTACCTTTTTCGTCTGGGTTATTGGGTTTGTGACAAAATGATTTCTAAAGATAACTGTAGCAGTGAACGTATATATAATCATTATGGAAGTTTTTAAACTAAATTTTTCATTAATAAAGATTTAGAATGCTGTTTATTTAGCTATATATATGCATATATATGCATGCTTTGGTTTTGTTTTGATACATATAGATATCTATTGCACTATTTGCCTATATTTTCAAGTAAACATGTCTTTGTTAAATGTCTGACAGTAAATGATATTATAAACATTCATAGCAAAGGTTGTACCTTTTTAAGCATGTTATTTTTTGAATAGGAGGGGTTTGGTTACTTTTAATTATTTTTTCCATTTGGATTTCTAAATTAAATTTAAGCATGATCTTTCATAAGTACAGATGTTTTCTTTATTCCTTCTCAGAATTCTTATAAGTAGGAGCTATAGATTTTAGATAACAGTGTTTTGTTTCATCCCTTACTTTTCTTGACTAAGACTCTTTACTTTAAAATGCATATTTCCAACATCTTTACGAGAAGAACAGAAATGAAATATAGGAAGGAATGGCTGAAATGTAATAATTTCTTAATATGTAAACACAAAATTGTTTAAAATTTAACTCATGTAAATATCTTTTAAAATTTTAGTTAAAAACCTATATTATTATGGGTCTTTTAAAATACATTATTGATTTTGGAGGGAATGAGGTTCTGTGGTATTATTCACCCCCACAGTGAATATGATTTGTCTTCCTCCTCCATCTTTCCCTAGCAGAGGCTTTCAAATTCACTCACTTTTATGTTTTGGAATGAAATAAAAATAACATTGGCTTTGATTCACTTTTCTATAGCATATATAAATGTAAAACATTAATCCCCCAAAATTAACCTTTGGCCTTCAGAGACCACAATATTACCAAATACCATATGGAAATGGAAGAGGGGAAAGAGAGCTGTATGCTCAAGATGCTAAACTGTACCCACAGTTTTTAAATAAGACTGACATAGAAGCAAAGAAACCAGTACAGAAAAGCTGCAGTTAGTATACGTGATAGCTAACAGGAAATTATGCAAGTAACAGGATATGTAAATCTCTCACTTTTGGTGAAAACTATGTGGGTGATTTATAAAACTTAAAGGAAAAAAGTTACTCTTTTCTTCCTCCTGCAAGTTTCCCCATGACCCAACCAAGAAGTTCTGATGTAGCTCTCAGAACATGTTGGTTATGGAGAAAAAGGCTCCAGGAAGGTGGTGTGCAATAGGTAAAAGTATTAGTTTATTGTAGTCCTCAAGTTGACTTTCTGTCTTGGACTACTTGTTCATTCTGTAGCAGTGAGAAATCGTGTTCTCTGTGGTTTCTCTTTAAATATAGTACACACATATATACATTGTATATATGACTATCTGTGAAATTCACATGAAAATATTAAGTACTAAAACGTACATGTAAATCAAATTGTGAGCAACTCAACATGGTCCAAGTTTTACAGTAAAATTAAGTCACGTAAAAAACAAATGCCTTGACATCATCTTATTTCACTGGATAAGTGACTTGTAAAGTTAAGGAGGGTATGAGATGAAGTGTGGTTCAATGAATAAATATGTATAATTGTGGAGTGTTTCTCCTAATAAAAATCAAACTTTTAATTCCCATATTCCTTCTTTTCAAATGCTTGTTCCTTTTATCTTCTCTCAAGATTACCTTTCCTAAACTAATGTTTGTAAAAATAACAATACTAGGTTTTATTTAAAGTTACTTCAGTAACTTTTTAGTAATTCAAAGGAATAGAATATTATAATAAATATCTCAACAACAAAAGATATTTGGTAAAGACAGAGTGTCATTAGTCGCGATGTGATGGATTGTGTACTGAATTAAGTCTCTTCAGTGCTTTTAAAAAGAGCAGGATATTTGGGTATAGCATGGCTCATGTCCTCAGACATTCATATAGGCACACCTCAAATCTCTTCGAAATATCCTTTGTGAAGAGGTATAATCTACACATTACAACTTGTGAGTAAGAGTGTGTGTACACAGGAGCATGTGTAAATGTTAATGGATCTTTTACTTTGTCTTGTGAAGGATAATAACTTTAAAAATAGTTTAAGAAATGTCCTATCTCCCTGTCTAGGTATAGAGATGCTTTCTTGTAATTCCAAATACAGTTGTGACAAAGGTAAAGAAGTTCTGGGTTGATAGGCCTAAATTCTTACCTTTATGCTTATTTTAACTCTGGCTTCTTGGGACTATAGCATAGAGATTTCTTTTCATGTGTTGGTCAAATAACTCACCAGGTGTTTGGGAATCAGATAGGCTAGGGCATGTACTAAAGGGATCAGAGACTACTTCTTCCCTCTATGTACCAGGAGGAAAGGAAACCACTCATCTCTTCAGCACCAACCCCAAAGACTCTTATGCACCTAATCTGGGCAACCCATTGTCCAAGGACCTGCCACTTATGTTGCCCTTCACCCAAGGAACCCCTGGTGTCTGCTAAAGCCTGATCAAAGCAATTACAAGCCCCATCTACAAGAAAGTAGAACCTCTGGCTTTTAACACTTGGGATACCTTAAAGACTTTCTTGGGAAATTTTGATCCTGTTTGTGTTGTGTATAAAATACATTTCAGTGTGCAAGTTGGGGATTACATCTAAACTAGTAAGTGATATGACTTGCCATTGCTTAGAGACACTGGCTTGTGCTCCCTTGGACAGTCAGGAAGATAATATTAGTAGTTCAACGTGTGAAAAATATACTGTCTATAACTGATAATAATACATAATTTGTATAAGATGCATATGGTGGTTTTTAAAAGATTCATTCCAGCACATGAACTTAATATGAATGAAATATTCTAATGTTGAGAAAGAGAAACTTGGACTACTTACAACCACTCTAAAAGATTATACTGATTTTTTAAAAAAAATCCTTCTTAAAAGTTTCTATCATGTGTGTGATAAAGCAGAGTCTTTCTGTGACAAATAGGTACTTTATCCACTGTTGTATTTCTTGTCATAATCACATCTCTGTGACTTTAGGTCTGGATTATCCAAGATGCAAATACTATTCTTTTCAGATGTTCATTTATAAAAAAGTTTATTTGGTAATTTGGGGTAAAGAATGTCTATTATAACTTAAGTATCATCAAGTATATTCATTTAGAGAAAAATTTGATACATTTTGGTTTTACATGCAGAACTAAACTCCCATTGGAGTTTCAAGGAACCTTATTGCCTCTGAAACACTTACATTCTCCTGTCACTATATCATCACTAGTCAAGGGTTTAACATATATTAAGTGTCTGCCATTGGTAAAGCACCTTATTGATTGCATGTGTATCCAGACAAATAAGACTCCATTTTTATTCTCAAGAAAAGAAAGCCCTCAAAATCCAGTTTTGTGAGGGTAGGTGGAGAGGAGGAGGATGAGAAAAATATATAATTCTAATAAGAGGCAATGTGTGAAAAAAATGCCACTAGAGAAATAGTGTGCTATGATATTTATGTGAGGAAAATTTGGTTCTAAATGTTAAGAGGCTTTATGATGGATATTGCATTTATTATGAGCCATTATGGATAGGTAAGATTTTATAGGTGGGAGAAAAATTACAAGCAGAAGGAAGAGTGTTTTTGCAACAACCTGGCTGACGAAAGCAGTGTTTGAGGAGAGTGTGTATTTAAATCCATCACCTCCTCCACCCATATAGAACTGAAAGTTGCTCAAACAAGTGATACCTTTTATCTCACACATTTATTCACTCCCTCAGACTCTACATCCTCTTCACCTGTTGAACTCCTAAGAAATTCAGCTTATGCTAATAGGAAGCCTTTCCTAAACGCTCAAGGATGGGTTAGATGCCCTCCCCCTTATGAGGGGATCCCATTGCACCCTCTATTCACCCTATATTGAGATTCTTCTCTTCCTTTGTTGTAAATGTTTGTTCACCTGCTTCTCTCTCCCCGTGCTCATTATGCTCTTTATCGAGGCTCAGGCTGATGTACGAACCATTGCATGCATTCTGCGTAGAAGGTATATGATAAATAAACTGACAACAATTTGTTATAATTAATCTTAAAAACATTAAGCACCTAAAATATTCTGGACATGGGCAAGTTACTGCCTTCAAGAGGCTCATTGTGTAGTACAGCAGTTCTCAAAATGTGGCTCCCAGACCAGTACCATCAGCACCACTTAGGAACTTGTTTAAAAAATGCAATTCTAGGATTCCACTTCAGACCTACTGGATCAAAAACTGAGGGTTGAAATACAGCAATCTGTTTTAACAAGCTTTCCAGATGATTCTAAACACATGATGAAGTCTGAGAACCACATGAAGCTATGGCCATATTGACAAAGGAGCTATTTGAGGAATTGATTCTTCAGCTGGTCCTTCAGAGAAGGGAAGAACACTTTTTCACTGTATCAATATTTTGGAGCTGCAAAAGTATAGAGGCAGAAAAAACAGGACTCTATTTTAAGTCTAGCAGTCAGGCAAAGCAAGCCAGAACTAAGGCAAAAGAAGAGACATTAGTTGCTATGATCTATTCTTGAGAATACGTGGATTAAAAAGAGGGGAAGTGGGTCGTAGGTAACTCCATACTCTGGATTTGAGAGGATGATGAGGAACTTTTTGTTGATGTTGAATTAGGGCAGGGAGGTACTGAGTTTGATTTTCAAAATGTTGCATTCTTGAGCTTGGGATATTTAGGGAATGGGGCATGCTTGCTCTCTCATAATACTTTGTGCTTTTGAATCAGACTGACTTGAATACGAATCCAGGCTTTGCCACTTAACCTTATTTGTAATAGTGGCTGAGAAAACTTAATCTCTTAATCTCTTTTGCTTCAGTTTCTTCACATGTGAAATGGATTTAATAGTTCACCTTATAGAGCTGTTAAGAATGAAAATATAAATAAAAGCGATGTAATATAGATATGAAGAATATAGCATAGTGAATTATTGTTGCATGATTATTCAGTAGCTGTTAGTATGGATGAACTGAACTCTTGCAAGTATGTCACTAGAGTTCTTCGAGAAAGCAGAGATGATTAGATTTGAGAGTCATATACACAGAGTTGTTAATGGAAGCTCTGGGATGAGAAGAGATCCTCGTAAGAAGACAGCATGCAGTGTTAGCGGTCTAACACTTAGCCTAGGGTAAACACCTACATTTATTGGTTGTGAGGACGAAGAAAAGATGGAGAACAAGCAATCAGAGAATATACCATGACCTAATCTGTTGTTTCATCTATTTCCATTTTCCTACCCATTCTGCGCATTAGAGTTGCAATGTATCATGGCTTTGGAAATCTATTGTAATCATTTAGCCTCTGAAAGAATATTGAAACATCTATGATAGTGTTGAGCTCACTATTTCAGAAGTCAGTTGATTCTGTTTTGGATGTCTTTAATTATTAGAATGTTTTTCTTCATATGTATCCTTAACCCATTATCTCTTAAAATTTTGTACCTTATTTAATTCCTTTCCATATTAGTGGATTAGTCTCTTGTGTTAGCTACCACTAGGGTCTCTTCTTCCTTCTTCAAAGCTTCCTCTATCTCCTTGTACAGAAAGGCTTTCATTGCAGCCAATGTAAAGAATACAATCATTTTTTAAAATTACTTTTATATCTATACATGGTTTCTTGGGTCTGTCACAAAATATTTTAAAACTATAGCCAGAAACAAATGAGAAAAATGGAAAGCTAGTCTTGAAAAATGAATATTTTACTTATTTTCACATGTGTATACCATCACCTTTTGCTCCCAACATGGGGGATCCCAAATTTCTTGAAGTGGTATCTCACATACTTGCCTCTTTTTATCATACCATCTATAATCTGTCAACCATAAATATCTCAATTACAGTTAAAGAGAAATAAATTAATTTCAAAAAATAACTACACTTTATTATATGGCTAAAGATATGTTAGGATATCACAGAACCAAACCTGGGAATCATTTTCCTCAGAACTTTAGCACCATATTATATTTGCCCTTCAGTAGAACATGGTGCAACTCAATAAATGGGTACAATTGTTAAGAATTGTATGTAGTAGACCAGATAGAGACTAATGAAGAAATGAACCAAATTAGAGAGTTTGAGATAGGACTAAGGAAAAGGACTATTTGAATGAGAGATGAAAGATCTAGTTGCTGTTTAGGAGTGTACAAGCATTGGATGGGACTGGTACAGCTATAGCCTACCTATGTTATTGAGAAAAATGTCACACGTAGGTTGTAAATTACTCAGCCAGCTTCATTCCCATTAACTTAACACTTAAGTATCTACTGAAATAATTTATTGAATCAAAAATCAACAGATAATATAATTCTTGACTTATTAAGCACTGCTGGGTAATAACTTTTTTGCTAATCATCTGAAAGTATAATTAACAGCAGACGTGATTACCCCATCACCAGCTAATATTTTTTTAAATAGTGTTGTCTTTCTACTTCTATACTTTTTGTGGAAATTGTCCTCCATAACAAACAGTCATCATTAAGTAATTCATAAGATTCATTATTTTCTAACTGGAATATTCATGGACTAAGTCCATTTATTTTGTTTATAATAATAACTTGTGTTTATTGCTAAAAGTTCAGGAAATAAAAGAATAAAGAAGAAAACATATGTTGTAGTCCTTCCATTTAACATAACCACTGTTAATGGTGTTTTATATACCTTTACATTTTCTATATTTATATAAAATTTTTTATAAAAGTAGAGTTGAGTTACATTTGCTATTTTGGAAGTTTTTTTCCACACAACAATTTTTATATCCCTTACTAATGGACATGTACATAATGTACAATTTTTGGTTGGTTTTAACAGTACTGTGACACATATGTTGCACATTTATCTCTGCTTTTATCCAAATCATTTCCTTATGGTAGTGGAAGTAGAATTGGGAAGCCAAAGATACATACTTTATATGACTTTTCATGGTATTTGTTTACTTTTGTTTAAAATATTGCTAATCTTATGTCAGTGAGAATGGGAAGGCTGATTAAAAAATAGAAAATTTGTCTTGTACGTAAGTGATGAATCACCGAATTCTACACCTGAAACTAATACCACTCTGTATGTTAACTAACTGGAATTTAAATAAAAAGTTGGAATAAACTGAAAAAAATAGTAAAATTATGTACTTTTCTGCCATTAAATAACATTCAGCTATAAAATTATACTCTAACAAAATTATTACTTTCCCATCAAAAGCAATTCCAATTTCTCATGGAAAAACAATTCTATTTTGGATAAGTGCATATTCAAAAAGAGCATAGAAAAAATATAAAAGAACAGAATGAATCAAATTGCAGTGACCATTATACAGAGAAACACCATCTAGCCTTAGAAATTTTCAACTAGTCACCATGATCATATCAGAATAAAATAGAAAGAAATTGATGGATAGAAATGTGTAATTCGTGGGGCACCCGACTTTGGTTCAGGCCATGATCTCACAGTTCATGGGTTCGAGCCTCACATCGGGCTCTGTGCTGACAGCTCAGAGCCTGGAGCCTGCTTCAGATTCTGTGTCTCCCTCGCTCTCTGCCCCTCCCCTGCTTGTGCTCTATCTCTCTCTCAAAAATAAATAAACATTAAAAATAATTAAAAAGAAATGTGTAATTCATTATTGAGAATACATATGCTGAAAGAAAAATATGGCCGTCATATTGATTGCTTTAGTATAGTTAGTAATTATTTGAAAAAATAAATGATAAAATGTGATTATTATTAATAAGTTGCTCATAAACTCTTTGTATAAAGAGTATGTTTTCTCCCTCCAAACTCTGAACTCAAAAACCTGCTCACATATTTTTTTGGCAAGCAAAATGAACACTTGGATTGAAATTCACTTTGACTCTTGGCTTATGGAAATGGCTCTAGAGACACTACTTAGCTATGAGAGGAATCAGATTCAATGTAATATACCTTTGGGCACATAATAATCCTCACTTATATGTAATGAGAGACATTTGACCAGTTTCATTACTTTAGTTATCTGCGTAAGTGTGATTTTTTAACTGGCAGCCTCTTATTCATGTTAGGCAAGTATCATAATGATCATTTTGATTCATATCTGAGATCCCTGAGTTTTTAAGCATTGTAACATCTCATTTCTTTTCTGTCCTTTTTCTCTTCACCATCACTCCATTCAGCTGCAAAGGAGGTTATAATTTAAATGAATGGCCACTCATTAGATAAACCAGAGTCACCCATTATCCTATAGTGGCTGCCATCCAGAGTACCTCTTCATCATAGTCTCAGAATCTGTGATTCTTTTGGTGGAAGTGCTTATTCTTTCAGCTTGATCATTATCTTCCCAGCAAAAAAAACATGATGAATAATGGACAAAGGCACCTATCCCCTTGCACTTGGGTACCTAGGAAAAACTACAGTACTGTTCTGACAATTTGCTAAATCCTGTTTGTAATCCAGGATAAATTTTGTTCCAATGTATTTATATAACATCCTGGAAATTTCTAATCCATTAAAGTTGGGATAAAAGATTCTCTCTTTTAAGTGTGAAGTTTGTATGTTTGTTTTTTCAATCTTGGAATAATAGCTATTTTTAATATGTTTCTTTAAAGCATAGTTAGAGGATTTCAGTTACCTGATAACTGCATAACTAGTCCATCTTGAAGCAAACTAACAAATTATTTTATGTTTAAAAGCTTAAAATGATGACGACTAAAGTAATTTAACACAGATAACAGTTGAGCCAGGTTTCAGGACATTTATCAATACTTCAGTTTAATTATACATTATGTTTTGAGGTGATATTCAAATAGAATGGCTTCATTAAATTCAGCACATTATATTTTAAGTTTTTAGAGTTGTTTGGAACACATTTCCAATAGCTGCAACATGGGAGTAGTATTACATTGTCATTTTTTATTCTATCCTTATAGCGTGGGAAAAGGTTAAATTTACTGATGCTGTCTTCCATGCATCAGAATGTTGCCTTGGTTTGTCACTACCAGCTAATGGTAGTATAAAGTCAGTCTAATTTAGAGACACTTGTACCATATATCTCTAAAAGATGGTGATGAGAAAGCATGTGGTATAGCTTGCAAGCTCAAGACATTGCCAAGTCTTTGTGGAATTTTAAATTGTACTTGTGAGGAGAGCTTGGATCTAGACCTTGCACAGCATTAATAATGACATAATTTCTTTAAACTCTAAATTACTCCATTGGTAGAATACCGTTTTAGTCTCTCCTTTGGCATGGTAAATGTCCATTATGTTATCTCATTGTAAATAACATGGACTCTAATGCAATAACATGGTTGGTTAACCAATTCAGAGATAAAATTTCTCTTTTGAGTATATATCTCCTGAAAATTGATAGGATGGTACACCAATTATGTGATTTTCTTTCTTTTTTTAACTAATCTTATTAAAGGGGGAGAACATTAAATCTTTGAATACTGTACCTCAATTTTATTGTAATGATTTTGCTGGTTACCAGGTGGGGTGGCAGTTGAAAAATTTGGTGAATGCACTACGAGAGGACCCGAGTGGTGTTATCTTAACTTTGAAAAAGCGACCTCAGAGCATGCTTACCTCAGCACCAGCTTTACTGAAAAATATGAGATGGAAGCCCCTTGCTCTGCAGGTAATGAAGCTTAATCATAAGTCATACACCATCATTTTAGCCATAGATTATCTCCGTAATGCTTCTTTATTGTGCCTCATCTCAGCAGCATATGGATTAATCTTGTATGCTTTTGAAAATTTGTTTGTGAAATTATCTCTTCACAGCTTATCCTAATAGGTTTAATTGTGATGAACTCTGTAAGTTACTCTAACCAAAACCCAAATGATAAAGAACTCTGCCTTCATTTGTAAACATTTAAAGCATAATTACAAAAGAACACAAGTTATTTCAACCCAAAATGTGGATAGAGATGAAACTGAGAGATTTCATTTGGAAATGTAATCTTCGATTTAAAGGTTACGCTCATACACTTTGAAGAAACTAGATGTCAGTTTGTAGAATTCTTTTAAATCAGGTCATAAGATAGTAAGAGGTATTTCTAAACAGTAGGTAAAGTTTTATATAGTAATTAAAATGTACCTACTACTTTCCTTCTGACTAAACTTTTTTTTTCCTTTCCCACCCTGTAGGGTGGCAAAATAGGGAAATTATTGCTTTAGAATTTCTGCATTTTTCTTCAGCATGAAACCTGATATAGGTTTCAGCATGAAACCTGATGAAACCTGAAACTCTAATATATTACTCTGGATATTGGTAAATGATATTCATTAAGAAGCAGAGTATCTAGGAAGCTATAAAAATATGATTCTAATTAATGAAAGACAAGGAAATAATACATTTCCTTCTATTTCAGTCAATATAGTCTTTAAACACATCACAAAAGAAATTGTCTTTGACAAAACCTGCATTTTTAAAATAGGAAACTATTACCTTTCTTACAAGTCTAATTTTTTAAAAATTTAATTTCCCGTTGAACTAGAACATTGCCAATTGTTCAGATTAAAAAGAAAAGCAATATATGTGCCATTGTTATCACTGCTTTGTAAATTGTTCCTAAGTTCTGTATTAGTACCTTATACTATTCTTAGGTTTTTTTCCCCTAAAATCCTAAATTCTCCGTTACACATGAATGGCCTTATAGATTATAATGATTTCTCATTATTTAAAACTTTACTACTTATTGGCCTCGAAGTTGCAGTATATTTAAATAACATAAAATGTTCTTAACATTA
The DNA here is from genome assembly GCA_030068075.1 of Paguma larvata. Lineage (NCBI taxonomy): Eukaryota > Metazoa > Chordata > Mammalia > Carnivora > Viverridae > Paguma > Paguma larvata. The sequence goes on from CM057830.1 coordinate 15,937,849, forward strand.
AACATTAAAATGTTCTAACATTAAGGTGTTTAAATTTTTAATGTTAATCTTTCATTTTTCAAATGAATATATGTACACTGTATTAATATGCCCAAATACATTTGACTTGCAGTATATGTCTATTATCAAATATTTTTAATGTCATTAAAGTTCAGAGTTTAATGTTTTTTGACTCATTAAGTCATAGATTAGCAGATCAGACTTTACCATCACATCATTTTATTTTCTTGCTGTATTATAAGTTGCTTTGTTGTTCCACTCTATAGTTTTTCTATTGACATGTCTTCCTCAAAGATCCTGAGAAGTGGGAACACTGAAGAAGAGTCCCACAATTTCAGCCATTAGGTTTTTTTTCTCTGTATATGTGTAGTTAAAAGTTAACAACTTCTCTCTAATCTCTTCTATTTCACCTTGAACACCAAAAAGACACTGTTTTCTTGTTGATCCATGGACACTTTGAGGGAATATCTCTAGGAAATAGATTGATAATTTGGTCCCTTTTTAGATTCTTTTTCACAAACACAAGCTGGAGAGTTAAGGTAATGACATAGTCACTTTTAAATAAAATGCTGAAATAATCAAAAGTCCAACATTTCTTTTTTTGCCACACATTTGATGTGTATATTCAATGCCGGAGAACAAAGACTTTAATTTTTTAAATTATCTCACATCATTTTAAAATTATAATAGGTTATTAGCACACTCTTTCTAAGTCCATTCCTAATTGCCAAGAAAATGCCTCACTAGATCACTAATTATATTTATTCTTCATTGCCTGTTCAGTTACTCTAAGTATAAATTTACTGTTTCATATTGCTGAAATCAGAAAAAAGAAAATCAGCATTTCCATAAGTGCTTATATGTATCAACATTTTTGTAAATTTGTTATTTCAGCTGAACTTAGTTCAACTGAAATGTATTGTCAAAGCTCAACTCCTTATAGATAAACAATACTGTTGGGAATGTGGGGGGACTTGCTTTCAGTTTCTTTACAAATTACCTCAGTGGTTGACCTTTTACAGAGCAAAAGGAAGAGTATTAGTTTTAAATACTTCCTAGTAGTGGTAAAACAAGATCTTGGTGTTAAGAGCAATAGATAAGTCCTCTAACATACTATACCACCACCACCAAATATCTCTGAAATTTTGAAGACCCGAAATTGTACCAATACAGAGTTGTTTCTTGATCGTATGGCTTTGACGTACTCTAAAATACTAAGACACTGGAAGCATAATGGGAACAATCTGGTCAGAATTTTTAGAATTTGAATAACCAAATATGGACAAAATCTGATGGTACCAGAATCTGTAGATTAAAAGTAGACTGCCTCCAGAGGAGAAAAAGTCAAAGAAATCATGATATAAGAAGGTCTTACAGGCAGTTTGGGATTCCTTTATGACATTGCCTGAGGCCACATATTTTTTCCTAGTGGCTAAGAAAGGACCTCAGAGGTGAAACATAGTGCTTAATGTAGGAATAACCCTCTATGCAGACATAAGTACTAGTCTTACTGTATTCTTGCTTCTGCTATGTATACAAATATGTTGGCCCTAAAATGCCCATTAACTCATTTAAATATAGAATTGGACCTTAGGTTATTTCTTTTTTTCATAGAGTATACTAACATTCTACTAAGAATTATTTAAATATTACCAAAAAAGTAATTTATGTAATCTATTTAATTTGATATGTCTATCTCAACTTTTTCTTCTCTACCAGGCTCAATTTATCTACTAGAATTTTCAAATAAAATATGGCAAAGTTTATGTAGTGTAGAGATAGACACTAATACGTGCACCTTAGATAAGAACAACTTTATTCTAACCTAAGCAATAATTATTTTTTAAACTAACAAGGAAATAATTTGTACCTACACAAAATTTAGCCTTATTGACCCTAAGGTAGAAGATTGTTATGGAATACTGCATTTTAATGAAAGAAGTTTTATTTCTAAAAATATTTTGAAAGGATAGTAACTTCTATTAATAATCAACTACAATGACGAATTTAGATTTGGATTTTCTTTGGAAAATTATTCTTGAAATTATAGCCAAATAAACAAAAGCATACAACTAAACTTCATGCTCACAGAGCAATTTCATTAGTACATTTCATGAAATTTGGCAGCTCTTTTTTAAAATTTCTGATTTCTCAAACATTTTCCAATGGAATTGAAAGACTTAAAGATACCTTAGTCAAATACTACAAACAGATTTAATCTGGAGTTGAATTCTATTGTCATCTGCACCCATTTATAAATAGTAGAGATGTTTTACCTGAGACAGAATCTTTTATTCTATGAGAGCAAACAAGGGATTCCCTGCTTTCCAATAACTGTTTTTGAAAACGTGTTCTTAGTAGCAATTGTACTCACGTTCTGGATTTTGGTAAGCTTGGTGATTACTTATGGTCAAGTTCTTCCAATTTAATGAAAAAAAAAATTCCCGGGGAACTCTGGATAAATCTCAAGGTATATTTTTGGTGTTTGTGGTTTTAAGTCAGTGTGCATAGGTCACAAGCATGTGTGAGTGGTGTCATTTTCTTCTTAAAAGAGATGCATGGGAGAATTAGCTGGATACTAGTAAGAATGTTGATTGAAATCATCACTGAGAATCAGCCATTTTTAAAAACATTAAAGAACCCAGCTTTTTTGGTAGGAATGCATCTCAAATGATTGCTATAATCAGTGTTGGAATTCAACATACTGATATAGTTTTCATTAAACACATTTTTATAAGAAATAACATCAAGCCGTATCATTAGAATTATGTTCCTAAACTGCATTCTGATCCATAAATCTTATATATCTATCTGATAGTTTCTTGTGTGGTTTTGTGCTTTTCATTTAAAATTTTATTGCTTAGCATTACCTTGATGCCATTTTTACAGGATATTTAACTTTGATCAGAAAAGAAAAGGAAAGCAAATAGTCATAACATTTGATTTTGTCTATCGACTGCCTGTCTACCTGAAGAACACTAATTGATTGTGTTACTTTTCAAATACGTACAGATACGAATGGTTAAACTCATCCTGTAAAAACCAAAACATAAGAAATAATAAAATTTGTTTTAATATCAAAGCTATGGTCAGGGTGACTGAAAAACCCATTACTAACAAAATTTATGCTTCTGAGAGTTTTGTTTTAAAAGCATGTTTTGAAAAGGAAGATAACCAATATTAGGTATGACACTAGAGAAGAAAATAAATCTTAACTAAAAATGTAATTGTGCTGACTGAGAGGCAGAAACAATTATATGTTTTACATGCTCAAATTAGTAAATAGCTGCAAGCAATTGTCACATCATATTTTTGTTCAGCAGTGTTTAAGCAAATTAATTAAACTATCTAAATCATATTTGTGTTTTTCAGCCAAATGCTTTCAAATATTACACTGACTACAAATGATCACCCAAATGCAAAAAATTAATCTTCATTTTCTTTATTCTTTTTATTCTTTAATTAATATTCTAAAAATGATGTTTACTATAATTTGAAAGAAATTGGAAGTCCAGTTTTAATGTTGCAGTATTAACTATGCCAATAAGACAAGACAGCACAAGAGTAAATACAGTCATAGTAGTCTCAGTACAATGTGCAAAATTTGATGACTCAGTAGATAAAGCCATTCTGTAGTGTGACTCTGAAGTCTATATTTCTTGTATATCATGTAACTACATATTTTTATGCATATATATCTGTATTTTTAAACCTATACAGATATGGTTTCCTGATCAAATTAATGATCAGAAAAAAATGTTTTCTTGGTGGTCTTATAGGAAAGGAAATATTACATGCTTATAAAAGAAGGCTCAAATCTTTTGTATTTATGAATTTAGATCCTAGGGAAAAAAACTGTGAAAAAACAGAGTGGGAGAATTTTAAATACATGCGTTTCCTTTGCTTAGATTTTCTTCAAATAATTTACTGTTTAAAAAATCTTTCCCAGGGAAAAGTATGCCCCAAATTTTCCAGATTAGATCTGACATTTTTTATATGATCAAGAAACTTATAAATTGTATGCATTGTCTTGCCTCTCAAAATCCAGCATACATTTTCACTGGAGCATTTGTTTAGATGATTAAGAACAGAGTTGCTAACATAAAACAATATTCTGGTACTTGTGTTGGTAATTACAATAAAAATATGTTTGAACTGAGTAAGGACTTGTGTGAATGTTCTGTGCTAGAATAATGGAGTATTGTGATCCATCTGAGTCTGTGCTTATTCCCAAGAATGAATAAAATAAATGGCCAGGTTTTATACTTGATGTAATCATGCATATTTCAGTGGGTATGTTCCCCCTGTAAGGTAAAGCAAGCTCTTTGTGATCTTTGCAGTAGTGAATTTTAGACGTAACTACATGACGTGTAACACTCTGTTTTAATCTTTAATACTGAGGCTGTCTTTGTGTCACTGGTGTCATTCAAAAGTTTCCATAGCTCTGTGAAAGCCAGGTCACTTCCTAGACAGAGGGACAAGTAAATTACGATAAGCTTGCCACAAGTTGTTAAAATGAAAACTGTTTCAAGTAAAACCTCAATGTAAAATGTAGTTTAAGTATGGAAGTTCTTTTCTCATAATCTTCAATGCCATAGGGGTTTCAGAGGTATACCTTCCAGATGTGCTCTGTTACCTTAGGGATGTTAGAAATGGGGACACAAGGAAAAGACCTGAGCCATCACAGGATTTATATTAAGATTTCAGTGGTCCCTTACAAAGGCTGAAAACTTTATTTTATAATAATCACAATCTTTCGTATGCTGTTTAAACTGGATGAGTAGGATATTATTACTAAAGTCATCACACATGATTCAGAGGAAGATTTGTGCAGTACCATATTGTAGGATACAATTGGAAAGAATTTATGTAGTTAAAACTGACAATATGAAAAAGTATATGTATTGTTTTACCTAGTAGATTTCTAGTAGTAGTCCTGTTGATGTAGCAAATTATCATTAATTGACTTAAGGTTATCAATGTATATTTAAAGAGATGCATATGATCATTTTATTTAGAATCTGGATATTTTAATAAATGCATGCTCGTGCCCCCGAATATCTATCAGAGTTGTTTTAGCAGAGTAATGACATATATGCAAACACCTCTTCCCTTCTGGAGTCTCAGTGGATCTGTGAAAGGAGAGCTTTATGTCAGTAGGACCATTTACATATGAAAAGTAAATATTCTGACAATGTCCTTCCAGGAAATAAACCTGTTTGCATAGAATCCAAAATGGATCCATATCATACTTGATTGCATACTCTAGCCGGTCAAGATATACAGAAGCTTCATGCTTACTTGAGTAACAAGATGCAGTCTTAAAATAACCTTATATTTAAATTATGATAATTCTTAATTCTCCTTCCATATTTTGCCATTATAGAGAAAGTAGCAAAGTAACAAAAAGGTGAAATAAAAAATACTACCCTTTATTTCTACTTTTTGCCTTCAATTGGAAATTCTTCATAGTGCAGTGGTAACTGCTCTTCTTTTACTATGTTACGAACAAATTATTGAAAGGAAATGTTGTCAAGATAGGAGAAGCTATCTTTCTGCATTTTTATGCTAACATATTTGGATATTTTTCCTGAAACTAAGAAATATGTCTATTAAAATTTGAATTGGATGCTGAGAGAACTCCTGTTTTGATCTGACAGAAGCCGTATTTGTCACTTTTTGGGTATTTCCACACACTTATCAGTAGTGGTTGTAATTTTGATGCCACTTGTGACAACTAGGAATTTCTTGCTGGTGATTTCAGCTAATAGCCTCATTTATTCTGCACTTGATTTAGTCAAATTGCCTCTTTCTAATGCTCTTTAATGCCTTTTTTCATTCTTTTAGTCATTTAATTTTGTATTCTTTCAGTTCTTGTTCAAAGGTAGAAAACTTTTTAAAAGACTATAATTTTAAATTATCAGAAAGTCTTCCTCTTGGGTTAAGTAGCTATTGCCGTTTTGCTATGAACCTTCTACTTTACCATACTTCATTTTTTCATTGCTAAATATGTGTTTTTTAAAATAAGATTCTCAAAAGCAACGTTTACTTTTTAATGTGGATTAGCTTGACAAAAGTAATACAATGAATACACAAAAATATGCCAAATATATTTAATCTTTACTGTCTGTTTCATTTGGTACAAAGCATACTGATTATCCAGATGATATCTGCATGATAAACCACTTGAAATGTTTTCTGTGTTTTATCAGTTAATACAATAACTAGCCAGTTGAGTTGAATAATAGGATTGACTAATTTCCATTTTCTTTGAAAGAATAAGTTGTTTTTTTCAACCAATTCAATTCATTGAACCAGCTGGCACAGCCAAACCTGTTATCTGCTTAAACTTATTTATTTAGGAGTCTTTCTTCTGTGTATTTACTAATTTAGCTAATCATGCTAACTGACGATATTAATAGCCACTCCTTCCTGAAAATAGAAACATAGAGGAAATAGCAATTTGAAGGAAGCTGACAAGGGTAATATTTAAGTTTACTAGAAGGGGAAAGGCACAAGTACCCTAAATAATCCTGGTAATAATCCAGGTAGAACCCTAGTAGTAGTCTAGGCAGAATAAAATATTCTGTTGATATTTACCTCACACTTCATGGCTACTTAAAATATACTTGTAACCACTGACTATTGTTTCTCCTTTGTTCCTTCCATTTTTTCTTTCTTCCTCTTTGTTTGGGGAAGGCAGAGATAGGTACTATCCAAGAAAGATTATCTTTATTTCTACAGATGGTAAAATAAAAGGAGAGAGAGAAGTCTTCAGAATAGAAATAGTGTCCCTAAAACAAAAGAAAAAGAATGAAGATTTGTTAGATTATTTTTTAATTGTGTATGTTTTTAGGAGTTGTTTTTAATTTCACTTGCAGTATTAGAATATTTTAAAATAAAAGATACTAGAGCACTTAAAAAGCATACTGAATATACATTTTTCCCTCACAGTACATCTGTTAGACAGTTTTGGAAAGTAATGTACTGCATATTGGATTTTTTCTTTATATTTCTATAATGATGAAATTTAGTCAGACTTTTATTATGTCATCTGTATTTAGTACCAAGATGTCCTGATGGAAAGCAATTATAAATAGTCATATCACAGTGACTATATATATAGTATGTCTAAAGACTTGATCTAAAGAACCTATCATTCATTAAAAGATCCGTTGTAAAGGTATCACTAGAGACAATACAGTTCTCAATTTCCTCAGGCTTCATGGTGTTCATCCATACACATGACTCTTCATTACCTATATAATCTCATAATTTCCCACTGCCAAGATTTTTGTTCCTAAAAGACACATATAATTTAAGTGGACACTATTTCAAAATCAGGATAAACATAAGTCTACTGCATACTTTCATAGTATTTCAAACTTCCTTAACATGTAAAGTTTCTGACTTTTTTTTTACATCGTAGAAGATAGAATATTGTAGAGTCCCAAAATAAATTATCAATTGTTTTTCCCTTCTCTCTCTCTTTCTTTAATTTCTATTTCACATAGATTAAAACTTAACCGTCATTTTGGCAGGATGTGTGATTTCAACCTATTAAGGTGAGCTGTGTAATAAGGAAGGTCAAAAACTGTGAACTGAGTCATAAACTATGTAGCCTTCCCCAGTGGCCTACATTGTACATTGTATTCATGCTTGGTTTTTTGAACATTTTGCTTATCTGTACAAAAGCATTGTCACAATATAAAATAGTTGTAATATGCCATTTTTGTCCAGCAATACATGTTAAAGTAATAGAACTGCGGACCTATATAGATTTGCTAAAAGTGTTTTCATATTGGCTAAAATGGCAATATCTTGTCATGTGAAGATATAGTTCATTTTGTGATCATTACTTTTGTGTTTGCAATTGCACTAAAATTCTTATTTTTAATGTTATTGTATATGTAGCTAATCAGTAAGATGTATAAGATAAACATGAAAATTTGTGAATTTTAGTCTCACTTTAAAATCATTTTTAGAACCACAAGATCATTTCCAAATGCTGTGAAGCTTAGAATTGGAGTGCTTTAAAGTTAACACATCCTGATGTATCACTTTCTTTAGTATACATGCTATCTTAATTTTTAAAAGTATTTAATACTTAAACAGGCATGAAAATGCAATCTATAGATGTGTATCTAAACATTATTTAAACAGTGATAAATGTGTGTGCCTCTGAAAGGTGAACCGATTGTGTTCCACTAATCACCATACTTTTGAAGATGTACCATAAATGACCTTGAGAGGACAGTTCATTGTGTTTATATTTAAAAAACAAAATATGAAAAAAGAAAGTATTTTCTCATATTGGCCTTTCATCCTCCATTTTTGTAACCTTTTCTGAGAATCTGTGACATTTTGCTAAGTGAAGAGTATGGTGTATCTTTTTGGGAAAAAGAAATGAAATATCTTTCTTGTATATCAATCAGGATGTGAGTGAGCTAATTCTTTTGAAAGTTCCTCTTTATTATCTTTCTTTCAAAGGTGGGATTCCAACAAAGCAAATTTAATTTAAATAAGTTTCTGACTGTGAAACAAATCTTACCATTATGAAACACTGCATGGTGCTTTTGCTTTATAAATAGCTTTTATGTGGTTATGCCGTAAAATAAGGTGAGTTGAGAACTAAGCGAAGCCTCTAAAATAATAAATTATTTGTTTTTGGAGATTCGAAGGAATATCGATGTGCTAAATAACATGATTCTTGATTTCAGCCAAGTTCAGAAACTTTGCAGAAATAGATAATTTTAAAATGATAACTATATGTCGTTGTTGTTGTTGTTGTTTTTGTGTGTTGTTTGTGTGTGTATGTATTTTCTTTTTCATTTTAACCAGCCTCTTATACCTAGAAGTCCCACAAGCAGCGTTGCCACGCCTTCCAGCACCATCAGTACACCAACCAAAAGAGACAGTTCTGCTCTCCAGGATCTCTACATCCCCCCTCCTCCTGCAGAACCATATATTCCCAGGTACAATACTAATCATCATGTTGTTGTGGACAGCTTCTATCCAGAGACTAACCTAACCCTGTGTAAACTGTGAAGTAAATTCTCAGGGAACCGCTTGAATATTTTCTTAGATAGGAAATCTGAACACATTCTGGAAAATCATTGCATTGTAGAGAATGTACTTTGGTTAATAATAATAGTGATAACAACTGTTAACCACTATGCATTAAATATCTTGTAAACATCTCATATAATAGAAAAGAGTAGGAAAGTAATGTTAAATAACAATTAGGATTCTTTTAATAAGTAAGGAACAAGTGAAGGTCTTTGATTAAGAAGCCCCAGGAAATCTCAAGTTACTTTGAAGCATTTCATATGTTTTTTTTTTTTTTTCTAAAAGAGAAAGATACAGGTAACTTTTATGCCATCTTAAATGTATGCAATGAGGGAACTTTTGGTGGGGGGAGATAGATGATGAGAAGTGAGAATATTGTTTCCCCTAATACTTCTGTATCTACAGTTTCTACTTGATCAGTTCATTAATGTTTCTGTCAGGAAGTAGAGACAATTTGCAAGAGAAAGAGTTGCCTTTGAAGTCTATTTTCTAGATTTCTTGAGGCTATTGTCTCCATTTCATTTCCAGATTTCTATTTGAAATTCCGGGCAGGAGCAAAAGAATACAACTTTGCCATAATGCATTATGTCCAAAAGCATTCTGATACCCAGCCTCGTGGAATACAAAAATTATGGAAAGGGGCCCACACTAAATGGGGATAATTAGTACCAATCACAAAGAATTAGGTTCCATTTTTAAATTAGTTGTGCAGTCATTCAAAACCAGTAAATTAAGGTCTCTTATTTTCAAGCCACACTTATTATTAAATTTCTTCAGTATATAAAAGAACTGAAATTCATTGTTTTAATTTTCATCATTCTTTAGTGCACCTAATGTTTTATTCTCTTAGATATGATGGCACTGACATTTTATGATCTAAATGCTGTATGACAACATGATATGTCTGCAAATACTATATTGCTTGGTAATAAAATTGTAATTCATTTTATAAACATTTTAGTTTTTAATTTTGAGAATTAAATCTAGCTGTGGGAACATGGTTCATGAGAAGATATAAGTTACTGAGCTGGCATTTCGCAAATCTTTCTAGTATATAGTTTGCAGTCCTATGTTAAATTTACAATCAGATGTATAGATCCATCTGATATCCTAGTCAAACGCAAGTTGCATTTTAACTCTATTGAGATGGTGTCAGACTTCTGAATACTCTTGCATGAAGAGAAATAAAAATATGTGCTTTGAATAGTGACTCTTTTGGTTTGTTTTCATTTTCATTGGAAAGATTTATATTTCAATGCAAATAATTATTTAAGAGACTTTATTCCAAGGGCTACGTGTACAGATAAACATCAGAAAACTACTTTTTATCAAATCTCTGCAGTGTTTTAATGTTCTTTCCTTTTCTCTTTAGTAGGGAGGAACTTATTATAGAGAAAATATTGCCCAGACAGAAAATGTTTAAAATACACTTCAGAAGACACAATAATAAAATAATTGAGTTCTGTCCTCTGAGTGTGGTGGAGTTATGATTACAGCAATGTATTGAAACCTATAAAAGCTTGAACATGCTATTTAAAAATATGAAAGAATATAAGAAGTTCAAGTATCAACATGGTGGTATTTTTTATGTCAGTATCGCTTCATACTTTTCAGGAAAATTAATAATTAGAGTGTATTATCTCACTTTAATTGATTCTTAGTCTAGTGTATGATTTAATAGAATATTCTAACTATATTTTGAGTCAAATTATTAGTTATCCAAGTCACACAATAGTTTGATATAGCACAGTCAGAACAATGCATGCATCAGAGTCCCTTTGTAGCCCAGACTTGTATAAATTATCTGCATTTTCTGGGTTGTCTTGAAGTTATGGCCATAAAACTGTTGCAGTTGTCATTCTTTTCATAGATACAGCCCCAGCACTTTTGTTCCATTTTAATATTTTGATGTTCAGTGTGGTTCACCTAATGTAACTCATCTGAACATTTCTTTCTTCATATACTAAAAAGTTTTATTTACTTAGGATAGGCATTCCAGTGTTAATTTGAATTGTAAATAATAAAAGCTTTCTCATCTTAAGACCCAAAAATACTTAAAAATGGTAGGGCTAGCTGTCCAGTTACATAGAATTTTTTTCATGTGATTACCATTCTTTGAACACATTTATTCCAACAGAAGTACCTTTTTCTCTGAAAGACACTCATGTATGTGGAGTAAGTGAAATTTCATCAGTTTTTTATTATATGTCTTGTGACCGTATTTAGTTTCATTATCATAGTATATACTGCATTTACATAATTAACCAAATTTCTTTTTCTATAATGAAAATCAAGAATTTGCAGGTCTTTGCACAACTCTGAAATGTAAGCACTAATTTCTCTCATTAATTCTACTCTGAGCCATTAAATGTAAAGAAAGTCCACTAAAGCAGTGTTCTGGCTTTTCATCCATTTCCTTAAATCCTTTTCAGAGTAAAAGTGTAGATGTATTACATACATAACATTAAGAAAAGTTTTTCTCTAATGTGTACAGCAGAACGAATTAATACATTGAGTTATTCAGGGACTCGCGATGTAAGTACATACACACAAGCACACATACAGAGAGAGAACACACAAATAGGCACATACTTATATACACAATGCATGTGTCACTTCATTCTACTGCAAAAATTGGTTTTGGTTTGTACATTTCTTAATTCAACTTTATTTGCATTTGTTTCATATAGACATGCTTAATATATCTTTTTTGTTGGTATGAGGCCCTCCTTTCATATCATTATAGAGTAAGTAATATCAGCCCTTCCAATTTTCTGCCACAGGGATATCCATGTAAATAGAGCATGGTGAGTTAACTAGGGCTGAATCACCTCCTGATCTCAGTTGCATTAACATTCACGTCATAGGCCTGATAGAAATGTCTGCCCATTTATAGATAGGCAAAACTTTACTCCAGTGCCACAAGTTCGTTAGGGCTGTTTTCAAGCTAATGGCAGTGTCAATAAAATTCTGTCTGCATTTTTTTTAATATGCTTACTTAATGTTGCCTAAGAACTAGCTATCCAATTACAACTTAGCAATAAGCAATACTTTTGTTTTAAAAAATAAAAGAGTGAATTAGCGATGTAAATGGCAATCTCAACTTCTGATGAGTTAAATACATAAGACAACTTGGTGATTCAGTCAGTCTTGAGAATAATATTATTTTTCTACTTTTGATATATTTCAAATACCAGGAATGTAGTTCTCATTTGGAGAGACCTAATCTAGACATTTTCATATACCTACAGAAGTGTACTGTAACATACTATGAAAGTAGAGAAGTATAGTTTTCTTGTTGAACCATAACTCGTATTTTGGAGTTGACATTAGATTTATAAGCTCATCACCATTTTATAAGACATAGTGTAAATTAAAATTTTGTTCTCTTAATCTGTCTAGTTGTAATTTACTTTATTCTGTAGATTTGAGATTTCAGTCTTGGTACTTAACATAAAATTAAATTTTTATCAGATTTTATAGCATTCACAGCACTGTTTAGGGTAGAACTGGAAACAATTAAGAAGTAGTAGGAAATAAAATTAATGATCTTCAAGAGAAGAAAACACTGCATTTATATTCATAGCTGTGTTCTAGAAGAGGCTTTTCTAACAAAGACTTCATAGCTAGTCACTGAAACATTATAAAATAAACAAGGTTCAATTTAGCCCGTCTAGTGGAGTATTTCTACCAAAATACCACTCATAAGGGGCCCAGTTGCCTGGACTGTGTAATACTGTATGTAACAGTTTTAGGGATCCTATAAATTATTAGATTTTTCTTTTTTAGAATCCTATAGAAAAAAAATCACCTTTCCATCATCTTAAATTCAATATTTTATCAGGTTTCTCTACTCTCTCTCCACAAGAAATGTTGCTGATGTGTAATGAAATTTTGATCTATCCATTTAGAATTAGTTCTGTGAATGTATATTTTTACTATTAAATGAGATGCATAGAGTTCAAATACTGAAAGTAATTCTATCCAGTAAAGTTTATTTTAAATTAATACTAAGCTGTTTGAAATTCTTACAGTATCAGTTTATATAGTGTTAATTTGCTTCTTAAGGCTGCAAAAATCGTTACAGAAATCATAACGTGTTCTTAAACACGTCTATGTTTTTAAGCAGTGCAAATATTACTATGAACTGATTAAATTGGCAGAAGAAAGCTATATTATTAGCAATATTAACCTTATACCTACTGTCTTGAGCTCTGAAAGCAATTTATGTGCTAAGATGATTTCCTTTATATGACATAGTACAGTGAAAATGGACTAGAGCAGGAGTTTGAAGATCCCATGGCCCATGTCTAGCGTTGTGCTTTATTAGCTGTGTGACCTTTAGGCAAGTCATTTAACCTCTCTGATCCTCAGCATTTATTGTCTTGCAATATAGGAATAGTTAAAAACTGCCCTATAAACCTCAAAGAAAGTTTGGAAAGATTAGAATATATATAGTATGGGAAGGATATTATTACTATTTTAGACCCTCTTTGCCATTTTACCACCCTAACACTTCCCTACATTCTTCTCCTTTGCTTTGCCCTATTTTTAGGGATGAAAAAGGAAACCTTCCTTGTGAAGACCTCAGAGGACATATGGTTGGCAAGCCAGTGCATAAGGGATCTGAATCACCAAATTCATTTCTGGATCAGGAATATCGAAAGAGGTTTAATATTGTTGAGGAAGATACTGTCTTGTATTGCTATGAATATGAAAAAGGAAGATCAAGTAGTCAAGGAAGACGAGAAAGCACCCCGACTTATGGTAAGAGTTCTTTTCTTACATTGACATAAGAACATATGTCTCTCATGAGAACCTCTATTTCTCTTCATAGACTTTTGGGTTATGAAAATTACTTGATTTACTTGATAGCTTTTGAATCCTTATGATTGATCTGTGTCTGTGATGTGCTTCTAATGGAATCTCAACAATACAAAGCATGACATTAAACATTATTCTAAATTTTCCAAAGATAGGTAACAGCAATAAATGACATTTTAGCCCTTAATGACTTATGTAAACCCTTCTGAATCACATGTAATTTATGTCATGTCAGTTTTTGCCAAATTAGAATAATTCAAGGATTTATTTTTTTAAATGAATGCTTCCTACTAATATGACTTATATAATAGCTTGCTATGTGTTCTGCACCTGCGAGAACTACTATATTAAAAAGAGGTCATACACTGACCAGGGCCTGGCCCTTCAGGAAGTGTTTTTGGAGTGTGTTGCGTGCTCTCTGTTGCTGTGACTCTGGTTGCTTTATCTCCCTATTTGCAGTGGTGGTTGGGGACCTTCCAGCAGGTGTGCTTTGATTTGTTCGTATCCCTGGAAAAAATTTTAACGTGACTTGCATAAAATAAACTCCTGTTCTTCAGGGATTAAAAAATCTTTAGATACACTTTCTGGAGAAAATCATACCTCAAGTTTTGTGTTTTTTAAGAAGTTAGAAAATTTGAATGAAGTGGATTCTAACTAGGAAACACACACTGTTATTTAAATCAGAGATGACCTTACAGTTACCACATACCTAGGATTTTTTCTTGACTTCTGTTTATCCTTGCATGACCAAGAAAGGAACCCAGTCACAAATGCTTTCACTTGATACATTGTATCTGAAAGATTTACAGATAAGGTTGCCTAAAGTTGAAGTAGTAAAGGTATGATCCTATTGCAAGAATGAATGGACTTATTTAGACCTCTGTGCTCTTCGTTTCTAGTTTTCAAACTAATCATTTTTAGTGAGGAGCATAGAGAAGGGGAAAGTTAGGATCCTTGCTCATTAATACAGATAATCAATGGGAGCTTAGCAGAAGGAAAGTTTTTTTAACTTTTTTTCCACCTGCCCTCCTTACATGTCCACCATGACCATATGCCTCCCTCCTGTGGTCCCAAATGATTAGCCATCATGTACCTTACTACACATGCCTTATTTCCTTATTCCTTAGAACTCTTTGGTAATAATTATATATGAGAAGTTTTGCCCAAAATGGTCCCAAAGAATAGGAAGCATACTTACCTTACCTTGTGTTATTCTCGGTACATGTTCTTTTTTATCATAATAATAAGTAATGATTTTTGTTTACCATAGCTCCTTAATTATACTACTCTGTGGTAATTTTTTTAAACTGTCATAATTGGAAGGTATTTGCACCTTTGCTTTCCTCCATTATACCATAAACCTCCACAGTAGAGAGCAGTGTAGAGGCCTGCCATCTTTGTTATCCCTACCCCTGCTTTATCACGTAAGATATTTATTTTTATTCATTCATTCCACAAGTACTTATTGACTACCTATTATTGGATAAGCAGTAATGTATATCAACTCTTTTTTTTCTCTCTTAGAATTCTCTGGCTATTTTCTACTTCTGTTGATGTATGATTAGAATGTTTAAAGGGGATATTATAGTCACCAGACAAAGCTGGTGAACATGAAATATAATCTGAACCTTTAGTAGAGATACTTACAGATATGTTTCAGTGAAGATCATCTAGCACAGCCTGTATGTTGTTCCAGATAACTAGCACTTTAATTTATTAAAATCTCGTTAAAATCAGATTGCAAATAATAAATTCTACCTGTCACACACATGAATTTGTGCCCTTAATTTTCCCAAATATTAATTATTTCTTAACTCATTCAGTTAATATTTGTCATGTACATAAAGTCATCCACTCACTGGGGATTCAGAAAGGAATAAAACATAAATTTTCCCTGGAAGGCATTCATAAACTAGAGGAAAGAAACAAATAAAAAGATGTGTTGGAATCACTTTAGGAGAGTAGGAAAATGTGAAAAAAGTAATGCCTGTAGCTCAGGAGCTAAAGCTCCAGAGTCTTCCCAGAAAGTCACATAAATAAAAGTGACACTTAGGTTGAATTTTAAATGATGAATAGTCATTCTCTATGGTTTCTAAATGTTAGTTATACCCACCAAATACCTGGCACCTTCTCCAACATAGGTCTGACATCTGATGGTTCATATAAATCTCTCAGCCCAGGCCCTGAGGTTTCCAATACAGATTACTCCACAGTTTTATAAGCAATTATCAATGACTTCTTTATTTAACCTATAAGGTGGTCCCATTGCATAGACTTCCAAGTGTGACAGTATTTCCTTAGATTTAGAAAATAATGATAATAAAAATACGTGATTCTGCTAAAGTATATTGCAAAAAAACATAGAGTACAAAAAAGTTCATATTTCATATTTTCTGGAAATGACCATAATTTCACGTTAACACTTGGGTAATACCTTAAAATGTAATGAATAAGTCCTTTAGGCTTACAGTGTTCAACTTAGTTCTTAGTCCCAAATACCCTTATCTTGAAGTATGTGACTTTAGCCACCTTTCTTTCTTATTGTCTCCCCAAATTACCTGTTTATCCAAGCAGGTGTAGAGTTAAGATCATAAGAGTTGGGGCGCCTGGGTGGCTCAGTCGGTTGAGCGGCCGACTTCGGCTCAGGTCATGATCTCGCTGTCTGTGAGTTCGGGCCCCACGTCGGGCTGTGTGCTGATGGCTCAGAGCCTGGAGCCTGCTTCGGATTCTGTGTCTCCCTCTCTCTCTCTGCCCTTCCCCTGCTCACGCGCTGTCTCTGTGTCTCTCGAAAATAAATAAGTGTTAAAAAATTTAAAAAAAAAAGATCATAAGAGTATAGATAGGATTTCAAGAAGCAAAGAAGAAACATAATTTAGTTATTATTATATGCTTTTGGCTAAATTGTGTATACTTGTCATATTCTCTTAGTACATTCCTATTTTAAAGTTAGATATATAAGGGCACCTGGGTGGCTCAGGTTAAGGGTCTGAGTCTTAATTTTGGCTCAGGTCATGATCTCATGGTTCCTGAATTTGGGCCCCACCTCAGGCTCTGCTCTCTCTCTCTCTATCTCTCTCTCTCTCTTTCAAAATAAATAAACTTTAAGAAAAAATAAATAAAAATAGATATATAAGACAAAAATATTTAAGGAAACTCTGTTATTGGACACAGTGACAAAGAAAAGTAGTAAAGAAAAATGCCTGAAAATACTCAAATTATGGATTTTAAAATACATTTTTAACCAAGATTCTCATTTTATATCATTGATCTACTAGTCTTGCTAAGAGTGAGTTAAAAAAAAGAATAATTATTTACCCTAAGCTATCAGACAAGTATAATATGGATAGACAGTAGATAGCCCTTCTAGAAATTAAGTAAATAATATTTATATATACCAGGCACTGTTCTAGACATTTAAAAGGCATTGACCCATTTAATCCTTACAATAACCCAGTGAGGTAGTTGCTAATAGAATCCTTATTTTACTGATGGGTTAAGTAACTTACCCAACTAGTAAGTGGAAGAGCGTGGATTAAGTACCCATGGATATTTGTGGACTCTCTCAGTGATACTAGCTAATTAAATGTGATGAAAGTAAACTGCTAAATTATAGAGAAATAATTTCCACAAGTTGCGTTATTCCTTCCAAATTCGAGCATTTGATTTCAGGCAAGCAGAAGTAGGTCTGATTTTGTATGTTCTTGTATATGCTGTTCCATATTTAGTGGCACTAGAGCAAATATGTTTTTACAAAGACATGGCCATGATGGACCTTAGGAAAAGGTAGCTAGATCGAGGGGTAAAATTAGTAACAATGTGTTAGGTCCTTTTTAAATCATAGAACATAAAATAGGTTTTACTTTGCTGAAAAGATAGATGAGAATAATTTCTGGAAACAGAGACAGTAGGGGAAGCAGCCTAGATAAGTGGTTATTAGCATTAGCTGTTATCATCAGCCCTACTTGGTAATTCTGTCTTTGATCTAATTACTCTATTGTGAGCTCGGGGATGTTGGTCTCAATTTTCTCCTTTGTTAAATTAAGATGATAATACCTGCCACATAGACTTTTTCTGAGAATTTAATAACAATGCATTGTAAGTTGCAGAGAAAGTGACTAGCATGTGCTAGGTATTTATTTTCATTGTTGTCACTGTTGCATAGAAGCTTTAGTGTTGTGAAGAGAATAGATATTAAGTATTCTTGCCCCAAAGAAAAAGAGTAACTATGTAAAGTGATAGATGTGTTAAAATAGCTTGATTGTGGTAATCATTTCAAAATTCTATGTATATCAAATCATCATGTTGTATACCTTAAATATATACTATTTTTATTTGTCAATTATACCTCAGTAAAGGTGGAGAAAAAACAAAAATAACTTAAAGATCTCAACAAATAAATAATAATAATATCAGGCATTTTAAATTATTTGAAGAATAAGATGGGGTGAATAAACAGTTCAACTTAAAAAAGAAACTTTAATGTGAAAATTAAAAGAGGGGAAAAGAGGACAGCATTAAATCACTTTAACTGTTTGGTGTCACCTGCTCATGCTTCAAAGGCAAAGGTTCAAATTCGATGAGATCACTTGGCAATTTTTCAGAATGGTAATGTTCCCCATCAGCTTTCCCTTTCGCTTTTTAAGACTCTTTGCCCTTACTATTCCATCACACCACATTCCTATGCATAAAAACCTGCTAAAAGGTAGACATAGTTGGCTGAGTCCCTTTGTGGCTGTGGGTGGTCATATTTTATAAGAATAGGAGGAAAACATGTTTTTTTTACAATAATATCACATAATAGTATTGGCTTGAAGGAATCCAGACCTTTTGTGACTTGTTCAGAGTCCAGGACCTCACAAAAAACAAATGAATGAGTGCAAAGCTGTTATTTTAGAAATGCTCCTCATAAATGTTATTTGTACACATTGTGCATTGAGGAATATCAATTTCTGTAACATACCTGCACATTTTCCACTCAAGCAGTTGAGATAAGAGAAAACTACCTACCATGACCCACTTATCCACATGAATAGCAAATGGTTTGAAATGACTTACAATGGCATTGTGAAGGACCTATGGGCAATAACACTATAAACTATTTTATCAGTACGAAGAAAAGACATTATTTGTAGGCTCCAGGGTCTTTTATCATACTTCAACATCATCTTTCTCTTTGTCGTACAACATCATTCTAACTTTTGGTCACTTAAATTTTAATTAATAGCACTATTTAAAACATTTCTTGGGGCGCCTGGGTGGCTCAGTCATTTGAGTGTCTGACTCTTGATTTCAGCTCAGGTCATGATCTCACTGTCCTGAAATCGAGCCCTGCGAGCATAGAGCCTGCTTGGGATTCTCTCTCCCCTGCTCTCTCTGCCCTTCCCCTGTTTGTACACACATGCTGACACACTCTCTCTCTCTTTCTCAAAACTAAATAAACATTAAAAAATGATAAAATAAATAAAACATTTCTTAAAGGATCATGTATATACAATACATTCATACTTCTTTATTTCTTAATATAAGCCTGCTGTTTCCTGTGATTCTCAAATGTAAATTGTCTTTCTAATCAGATAAAAGTTCAGCTGTCATTCATCAGCTATGCTAGAAAGAAAAGCAATTGAGATTCTCACCACAGGAAATGTTTGTTTTCAAGTAACATGTACCGCTTCCAAGGCAAAACTAACCATAGAAATAGAAATTAGTGAATCAAAAATGTAGAAAATGAGACGTATACTCTACTCATAGGATTTCTTATTCCTTTGGACTTAATACATTTCATAAAGACTGCATGTTGATTAGCTTCACAAAATAATTTCCAATATCAAGTTGATGGTGATAAGGGACCATGTATTACCTAGAAAAGTAGTTCAGCAGTATTTTGAGAGAAATAGAAAATTGTCTGTTCCTAATGTAAAAATCAGAGTAACCTGCAAGGGAAGACACTCTTCTTTAATTTGTGTAATTTTACTGATAGAAATAGCAGAGCATGAGTTTTGATGTCAGATACATCTGAATTTGGTGTCACAGATTGGCCCTTCAATAACTGATAGACCAAGAACTTGAGTCTTAGTTTCACTATGTTTTTTCCTTTTCTGTAAAATGGGATAGCAACACTACCTATGGTATTTTTATGAGGATTAAATGAGATAACATATGTCTAGTACTTAGTACTATTCTTGCCACATGGAAAATGCTCAAGAAATAGTATCTAAATGCCATAATATATTACTCCTGCTCATAAATAAAAATATCCCAAAGATTGTCAAGTGCCTGTGGATCAATAAAGGGATTTAATAAAGGACAAAAGAGCTAGAAGTATTTCCTTAGTTTGGTCCCTCTAGCTACCCAATAACCAGCCCCTTAAATCGTAGCAATTAAAAGAAATATGAATATGGGTGCCTGGGTGGCTCAGTTGGTTAAACATCCGACTCTTGATTTCAGCCTAGGTCATGATCTCACAGTTGGTGAGATTCAGCCCTGCGTCAGGCTTTGTGCTGACAGCGTGGAGCCTGCTTGGGATTCTCTCTCTCCCTTCTCTCTGCCTCTCCCCCGTTTATGTGCTCTCTCTCTCTCCCCCCTCCCTCTCTCTCTCTCTCCCTCTCCCTCTCCCTCTCTCTGCCCTCTGTCAAATAAAACAAACATTTAAAACAATTTTAAAATAAGTATGAATAGAGTTTGTCTGTTTCTTTTGATTTGGTTTTGAAAAGCAGATAGAAGAGCATTCAAATATGTAATAACACTAAAAACTGCCCTGATCCAAGTCTTTTAAGTTCCATTATGGAAACCGCTAGCTCATACTCTGGGCAGAAGTGCCTAAATATAACCTTACAGGATCAGAATTCTGAAAACACTTCTGACCCCACACCTTTTTTAAAATTTAAGATTAATTGCTAGGGGGAAAAAAGGAAACCAAAATAATATGTAAAATAATTAAAATAGTTGGAGACTCTCAAAAAAAGGAAACCAGTCAAGAAAAAAAAAGCCTGAACCAATTCAAGTGCTAAGTAATGGATAAAATAGTAAGATTAAGAAAAAGGAACTCTTGGGGCGCCTGGGTGGCTCAGTTGGTTAAGCAGCCGACTTCGGCTCAGGTCATGATCTCACCGTCTGTGAGTTCGAGTCTGCTTCAGATTCTGTATCTCCCTCTCTCTCTGCCCTTCCCCTGCTCATACTCTGTCTCTATGTCTCTCAAAAATTAATAAATGTTAAAAAAAAAAGAAAGAAAAAGGAACTCTTAACCAAGTTCCAGAATATCGATATGTGGATAGATTGGAAAGATTAGCAAACCAAGTAGAGAAAGCTTATGCAAAAACTATCAGAGGAAGAAAGTAACTCTTCAAATGAAGTAATCAACAAATAGATATGATGGTGAAATAGTGCTTCCCTTAAAGACAAAATGAGAAACCAAGAATAGGTATCACTTAACTCCGTGATTTTCAATTGGGTAAGCATTGCCCTCCAGGGGACATTTGGTAATTTGGGGGTCATTTGTAGTTGTCATAACTGGGGGTGGAAATGCTACTGGCATCTAGTTGGTAGAGGCCCAGGAGGCTAGTACACATCCTACAAAGAACAATAAAGAATGATCCAGGGGCGCCTGGATGGCTCAGTCGGTTGGGCGGCTGACTTCGGCTCAGGTCATGATTTTGCCGTCTGTGAGTTCGAGCCCCGCGTCGGGCTCTGTGCTGACAGCTCAGAGCCTGGAGCCTGCTTCAGATTCTTTCTCCCTCTCTCTCTGCCCTCCTCCTGATCACGCTCTGTCTCTATGTCTCAAAAATAAATAAAAGTTAAAAAAAATTAAAATTAAAGAGTGATCCAGTCCACGATGTTAACAGTGATGCTCTTAAGAAACTCTTAGTAAAAAGAGAAAAAGGAAAAGAAACCCTTAGCTAACTTAAGAATCAACTGCAGACAAATTTAATACAGAAGCAGGTATATATGACTAGAAAATCAGAGAGCCCTTGTATGACACAGGGCCAATTGCCTTTTTTTTTTTTAATTCAAAATCAGTGAAATTTTTGCCCTGAAATATAGACCTACAATTATTCACAATTAGCATATTATCTGGGCAGAAGTAGTATAATATTGTGAGTGTCTAGGATGACCTACCCCGCTGTACAATAGAAAACCTAATCATGACATTCCTGGAGCAGGAGGGGACCCATTGTCCCTAGTTGAAATCAGAATGCATTTTCCTCTATAGGGAAAAAAAATGTAATAAATGACTGCAAGGTAAAATTTAAATAGAGTGGTTAGTGTTAGCTTTCACATCACAATGTGGCTTAAAGATCCATCATTTTCCCAAATATGTTCAGATCTCTAATTCTGAAAGAGGATGTTTCTTAGAGAAAGAGGTTATCTGGTTAAATATGACTGAGAAACTCTGAATATTTTGTCTCCTTCTTGGCAACTAATAAGTCTACATTCGCATACTAAAGGCTTTGAAGGTCTTGAATTTGGATTAGCTTATTGTTTCCCAAATGTATTTGTACGTTGAACCTTTTTTGGTTTTGGTCACAAAATACTCATTAACCTCCCAGTGGAACTAATGTTTAATAGAGTATATTTTGGAAAATGCTGAAATAGTCTTTTGTAGCTCCTCTTAAAGGACCCATATACCGGGGCACATGAGTGGCTCAGGCACTTAGGCGTCTCATGTTTTGTTAGGCTCAGGTCATGATCTCCCCATTTGTGGGTTTGAGCCCTGCATCGGGCTTTGTGCTGACAGCTCAGAACCTGGAGCCTGCCTCAGATTCTGTGTCTCCCTCTGTCTCTGTCCCACCCCTGCTTATGTTCTGTCTCTTTTTCTCTCTCTCAAAAATAAACACTAAAAAAAATTTTTTAAGACCCATACACCAATGATAAAAATCTCTTTGTGTTTTAAGTTCCAAACAGCTGACTTAATAAGATATGCATTTGGAAGAGCCTCTATTCTTCATTTGAAGTCTACCCCAGCAGACAGATTGTTGAATGTCATCTTCATTTTTATCTTGCAGAAAAGCCATTTTCTAGAGTAAATCTTATTTGTGATAGAAGTCCAAACTCAAGTAATAAATACTAACTGAAAAGATCAGTGCGTGGTGTTCTATACTCCAGGCTCCTTGTAGAATTACTGGTATCACTGCAAAACAATTTACCAGAAATCATAGAGGAAAGAGATCCTCAGGGGGGTAGAAAATGTCAGCTGTTAAATTGAATCTTCTTAAAGAAGAGATGACTAAAAATTGTACATTGATCACCTTAATGACTAGAGACATTAGAGCAAATATTTAAGACAATATACAACCATTTAAAAGTATATGTATGGTAACCTAGCATTGTTTTATAAGTCTGTCTAACCTTATAAGTTGACACATCATGTTACAGCAATCTATTTTCCATCTTTGTTAAGGTGATGGACAGAAAATAGGAAGTTACATCCATAGTTTATGTTCTTACCCTCCATTAGCTCTTCCCATAGCTTTTAAGAATTTTTTACAAGACTTGCAAACTGGCAGAGAAGACACCTAAACAAAAGCAGTAATCGTACATGTCATTAAATTATTTTTGAAGAAAAATGAATTGGATTTTTGTGTAATGCAGTGGTCTTGAAATCATCACCAAAGCAATCTCATGTAGTGAAAAGAGCACTGACAGGACGTTAAAAGTATACTGAGTCGGTTAAGCGCCTGACGTTGGCTCAGGTAGTGATCTCAGAGCACCATATCCAGCTCTGTGCTGACAGCTTAGAGCCTGGAGCCTGCTTTGGATTCTGTATCTCCCTCTCTCTCTGTCCCTCTCCTGTGTCTCCCTCTCTCTCTGCCCTTCCTCTGCTTGCATTCTATCTCTTTCTCTCTCTCAAAAATAATAAATAAAAAAAAAATTTTAAGCATATTAGTGGGCTGACTCCAACACAGACTTCCAGTGAAATCTGGAGATAATAACTTTGGTGTGTCTTAAGATTTTCATCTCTCCCTTTCTTGTTAGTTTCACTGAGTAATGTAATCCCAAAAAGAAATATGTATATGAAAGGAATTATAAAGTTATTACAAAATGTCATTCTGTTTATTTCAAAAGAGAGTCTTCATTTGATGAGTCTTAATCACTGTCTTTATCACTCTTCATGAAAACAGTTGACTCTCTTCCATATGTTGATAAAGATTTTCAAGATACTGCTTTACTAAGATTTTTTTAAGTACAGTGACTAATATTACACTGTATGTTAACTAACTGGAATTTAAATAGAAACTTGAAGCTACAAAAATAAATAAATAGAATGCTTTTTAATTTGTAGTTGTTTAACTTGAAAATGGAATGTTTTAAACCAAATAATATTTTCATACTCATGTCATCTTTCTTGTCCACTACCATATTAATTCTGAGCACATCACAGAGTGAGAATAGTTTAGCATAGCTAATTTTTTCACCCACCAGAGCCTTCAGAGGAAGACGCAGAATTCTTTTGCCACTTAAACTATATTTAAACCATCTGAATCCTTCCTAGTCCTTACATACGCCTCCACTGTAAAAGAATTGATTCTATGCACAGTGGCAAACATTTCAACTTAGAAAAACCTGTCTTTCCAAACTCCAATGTGTATTGCACAGTTGCTCTCTTGGTAGAATGTTTACAAAAGGTAATTTGGTTCAAAATATAATTAGTCTTGAAATCAAGTGTTAAAAGTTCCATATAATTTTTGATACAGTTCAAAATTTTCTCCTTCAATAACTTTTATGTTAATCCCTGTTTAAAGTCTAGATCACTTTTAGAAAGCAATAGGAAAATTTACAAATAAGATGTAGCTTATTCTTTGAAATGAGATTTTAATTGTTTTTGTCCTCCATTAATGAAACTGAAAAGACTTCAAGTTAATAATAATTGGGTTTGTATTTGATTTATATTGTTATAACGCTTTAAAAGCAATACTTAAATATTCATCACGTTGCAATGTTTACAATCCAACATTTTCCCAAGCTCTTTTATCTAAAAATGAAATTTTAAATATATGGCCCTAAAGATCAAAGTCCCTGTTTTTACTTATTTTATTAGATCCAGATATATTGCCTTTATTCTTAAAAAATTACTGACTTTCCATTCAACTCCTTTTTATTCCTCTTTAAATGTGTGATTGTCTACCTTAAATTACCTCGGGATGTTTTCATAGAAATGCAGGCAACCATCTGAAAGTAATTTTTCTGTCTGGTATGTGGGGAGTTTGATGGGTGTATGTGGCATGCTTGTAGCTTAACATTCCTTACTATACTCATTTTCATCAAAATATTGGCTAAAATATTCAGAACAGATGTGTGTATGTATGTATATAGTTTTTCTCCTTAGACTCTAGAGAAAGCTTTTTTTGTGAGCGTTAAAGGGTATGTCAGACTTAAGGAAAAAATTCTCTTTAGTCTTTTTTTCCAACTCTTTGGTAACGTAAGAGAGAAGATTGCTTCTCAGGTGCTGTTTATCACCCTGAAATTTAATGATATTAGTATATTTGAAGAGAGAATTAAAAAGGTAGAGGATTAATACAATTGAAAAAGGCAGCAATTCAGTAGTATTTCAACAGACATCATGGGTAGCCTAAAATGGGAATGTTTCTACATATCCGGAGGCAGGACTTCACTAGTCTTAATATGTTAAAAGTAAAGGAAGTTGGTCAGGTTGACAGCCCTCGTTAGAAGAAAGCAAGGGAGGGAGGAACAGTAAGGGAAGGAAAAATGACAGGGAGGGGAATGGAAAGTTGACAGGAAGGGAGGAGAAGGAAACTATGAAAATAAAAATCGATGGTATAGCTACCACTGTTTTCAGTCCAGTGTGTGTGGAATGTCCCGTTTCCTTTTTAGCAAGTTATCAGTCAGTAAATATTGAACAGTTACTATGTTTAAGGCACTATGCTGTGAGCTGGAGATACCATAGTAAACAATAGAGAAATTTTCCTTATGAAATTTACATTCTAGAAGAGGGGCAGAATTCAAGCAACTAATTTAGTAAATACTTATTTGACTATAAATGGCACACTATGAAGAAAAACTACAACAGAAAATGAGAACAAGGGAAACAGAACCAAGAGTAAGGTCAAGGAGAGTATCCCTGAAGAAATAACATTTTTGCTTAGCCCTCAGGGCTGTGTGTGTGAATTTAGCAAGAGAAGAGGAGAGGAACATCACAGGAGGACAGAGTCCTGTGTGCCATATGAAGACAATTTTACAAGGGAGTAATCCTCTGTGTCAAATGCTACAGATAGATCAGAAAAGTCAAGGGTCCTAAGAATTGTCTACTGCATTTAGCAACATGAAGGTGCTAGTGACCTTGACAGTAGCAGTTTTGGTATAGTTTGGTGGGGGGGGGGGGGGGCAAGAGCCTAATCAGGGTAGGTTCAAGAAAGAGAGAGAAGGGAATTCCCCATAAAAGTGAGATCCTACACTATTTGTCTTTATGTGTCTGGCTTACTTCACTTAGCATAATGTCCTTTGGATTCATTCCTGTTATCACAGATTTAAGATTTCCATCTTTTTATGGCCAAATAATACTCTGTCGTATACATATACCACATTTTCTTTATCCATTCATCCATTAATGGGCACTTAGATTGTTTCCATATCTTAGCTATTATAAATAATGCTACAATGAATGTGGAAGTTCAGATATTTCATCAAGATACTAATTTCATTTTCTTTGGGTATATTCCCACAAGTAGGGTTGCTGTATCACATGATAATTCTGTTTTTTTGAGGAACCTCAATACTGTTTTCCATTTTATACTTGAAATTTGAGAGTAGTCCTTACGTATTCTCACCACACACATCCTACACATACAAATGGTAACCATGTGAGGTGAAGGATATGTTACCTGGATTGTGGTCATCATTTCACATTGTATATGTATATTAAATCATCACGTTGCACACCTTAAAAAATCATTCTGTACAGACTTAGTATATAACATTTTTATTTGTCAATCATACGTCAATAAAGCTATGGAAACAAAAAAGGAGAGTAATTAGAGACTGAGAATATAAACAAGGCTTTTAAGAAGAGTTTCTATAAAGGGGAGCAGAGAAATGAGGCAGTAGAATGGTAGTTTGCGGGCGAAGAGAGGTTGCCTTTTTGTTTTTTAAAGACTGGAGAAATTACAGCAGGTTTGTTTGCTAATTGGAATCATTGGGTAGAAAAATTGATGCTGCAGGAGAAATAAACAGCATTGCTCAAGAGATACCTCTGAGTATGTAAGAGGGACTAGGATCCAGTGAACAGCTCAGTAATTTGGGATATCCATAATATCTAGCATCTTTCCATTCAAGCATTCAAAAAAAACTTTATTTAATACCTGCTCTGGGTCAAAGTATTTGCCATAACACTCATAACAAAGATACCTAAGACCTAGTTTTTGCAAAAGAGTAGAAAAACCTCTGACAGATATAATACAGTATAATAATATATAATAATACATATCTCCCAAAAGCACTAGGAAAGAGCCCAGCAGAGTGAGCAATTAGCTCCGCCAAAGGGCATTGTGGCATTTGCAACAACACCAAATATGCTTTATTATCTAAGGAAGAAGTTAGTTTATTCTCAAGCAATTCTGTACAGTAGTATTAAAAGAAAGCAATTTCATTTTAAAACAAGTACTTTAGATCATTATAAAGTACTCCATCATTGCCTGTATTCTTAAAATTATATTTAGTGTTCTATTTGGGTTTAATTGCAGCTAAATATGGTTCATAATAAAAATAACTGCTTACCATCAATTTCAGAATAAAATTCACACAAAACCCAAAAATAATGATCTTTCAATCTACTACATTTATTAGAATACAGATACACAGTACATAATTCCCGCCTCTCTGGAAATCCAAGTTAGAAAGTTCCAGAGGTGCAACAGATACGAAAGCCAAGTAACAAAATAGTTTAACTGTGAGACACTAGCACAGAGATATCACAAGGCTTATGATAGGGCGTTAAATGTATTCTAGAACTAATAAATGTTTTATGTTTGGAGGAATAAAAAAATTACTCTATGAGGAAGTGGTCAGCAAAATTTTTAAACGGGCTGTTATCTTTTTTTTACTATATTCTTGGCTAAAATTATTAATTTTCATCATGAATTAGTAAATATAAGTGCCACTACCTAAAGAGATATCTTCAAATTTTTCAGATTATTTTTCAGAGATTTATTATTAATTTATGTACAGTTATATAAAGAATGAGTCAAATGTGTTTAATAAGCCTTTAGAAGCCATACAAACATAAAAATACTTTACATATATTAATAATAGTGGACATTTGATATAAAAGATTTTTTTAATGTTTATTTGAGAGAGAAAGAAAAAGTGGGAGCAGGGGAGAAACAGAGAGAGAAAGAGATGTGAAATCCGAAGCAGACTCCAGGCTCTGAGTGATCAGCACAGAGCCTGATGTGGGGCTCGAACTCATGAACCACAAGGTCATGACCTGAGCTGAAGTCACATGCTTAACCGACTAAGCCACCCAGGCGCCCCACTGTACGATTGATTTAAACGTAACAGTAATCCTTATAGTACCCCGCCTTTTTTTTTAACCAGTGGTACGACAGCAACAAGCTGTAAAGTTCTGTTTCCATTTGAACTTTGCCGTCTTGTGAAATTAAAATACTGCTAGACACATGCAGTCGCAAGCATTTCTAAGCTGAAATCAAAGATCTCTGTATTTGGAATTAGAAATAATTTAAGCCATTGTCTCTTTTTCAATTTGACAAGGACTGCTGTTTATATAAGAATGTTACCTCATTCTGCTATTAAGTCTGTTTCGATACTGCAGAACATTAAAAAATTATAAAAGGAGCAATGCTTACAAGAATATGATTTCTTGATTATTAAATAATACTTTTAAAATGGTTGTTTTTATTTAATTCAATACTTTTTTCTCAATTTTATGTTAGCAATATACAGTATACTTCTATTTTAAAATCACCAAAAAGTGTTTAATCTTCTGCAAATTTTTTCCTGTGGTTAATAATAATATGACCAGACATGTCAAAGGTTTAATTACATACCTCAATGACTTAGCTCTTTGAGAATCTCAAAGATGACCCAAAATACAACAAATGCAGTTATATATTTCATATTCTGTGTGTGAAGTATGTTTCTTCTTGTTTCTGTGCATACATATTTGACTTCAAACAATCAACCAATTCTTTGAAAAGTATCAAACTACTTTAAAATAAGATATAGAGCAAGTAAAACAACCGCTTATTTATTGGATTATTCACTTTCTGAAAGATTTTCTTGGTGACATGTAGAAACAATGTTAGACCTGTTAATTGCTTTAGTTTCAGTGCACATGCTGAAATTGAGTTTATTTTAAAAACCAAATTATGAAGAAAATAAGTTGTAGTTTTGAAAACACAGAATTCAGAACATTGAAAATCTGGAGGACTGAGTCTACCAAGCAGTTGAATAGACCTGACAAAAGGAGACCTTTCCTAAAACCTTTACATCATGCCAGAACAGAACATATTGACCTGCATCAGCTCTCCCTAAGCTTTCCCTTTGTAAAAGTTCAGAGATCTACTCCATGAGAATTTTGGAATTTTAGGTGATAGTTTATAAAGTCATTTGCATACTTTGAAAGGAAGCCATTAATAAAACACTACATTTTTTGGCTCATTAATAATTTTATCATATCTAGTTCATCTTTAGACTTTCTAGGAGCTTAGCAAAATATACTAGGTAAACTCTATCATTGTATATAATATACATCCATAAGGTTACATTTTCTGTAGGAACAGAATTAGAAGTCTCCTAATGGAATTTTTTTTTTAAATACATGGACTGATCATAGTAATTGATCATGAAATTTAGCTGGGCAAGAGAGAAATGAAGAGGATATACAGTGACCAAGAGGTGTTGGAAGGTGAGAAGATCAGTAAATTAAGGAGGAGGATATTTGGACTTGGAGTGCAGTAGGGATGCACTAGAAATACAGAAGGTGGTAGTTGGAAAGTGGGATACTTGAAGGGATTACAGCCTTTGGAGATGACAGGATTAAGCATATGACCAACAGGAATGGGTGAAGGAGAGAACCTCGGGAAACTCAGTGACCAGAGTATTGAAGGGTAAATATTGAAGTCCCCAAGAATTATGGCACGAGTGGTACTTAAGTGCCTGTGTTTCTTTTTTTTTTTCTGTCATTTTATTTTATTTTATTTTTGAATAATTTATTGTCAGTTTGGTTTCCATGCAACACCCCGTGATAATCCCAACAAGTGCCCTCCTCCATGCCCATCACCCACTCTCCCCCCTCCCACAGCCCCCTCTCCCTTCAGTTTGTTCTTAGTCTTTGAGAGTCTCCCATGCTATGTCTTCCTTCCTCTTTGTGGCTTTTATTTTTCCCTTCCTTCCCATCTTCCCCTCCCCCCTGGTTTTCTGTTAGGTCTCCCAAAGCCTACCTATGCGTGGGAACATATGGCATCTGTCTCTGCCTGACTTATTTCACTTAGCATAATATCCTCCAGTTCCATCCATGTTGCCACACATGGCCAGATTTCATTCTTTCTCATTGCTGCATAGTATTCCATTGTATATATATACCACATCTTCTTTATCCATTCGTCAGTTGATGGACACTTAGTCTCTTTCCATGATTTGGCTATTGTCGAAAGTGCTGCTATGAACATCGGGGTACACGTGCCCCTATGCATCAGCAGTCCTGTATCTCTTGGGTAGATTCCTAACAGCGCTATTGCTGGGTCATAGGGTAAATCTATTTTCATTTTTAAGGGCCTCTGTTTCAACCCTGGCACTACATACTTCCCGACTCTGTGTCCCTGGGCCACACAGAGTTATGTAACATAACCTGTCTCAGTTTCTTCATCTGGTAAAATGAGGGTAAGGATAATATATTTCTCATAAGAATGAGGATTAAACAATTTAATACTTACAAAACCACGTTAGATAGTATTGATACATGAGTTAGTACTATTGTCATGATCATCATAATCATTGTTATGATCCAATCCTGTGTGAGTCTTTGCTTTTCATTTAAAGTTTATTTAGCAATTATTGTATGCCAGACATTGTGCTAGATATCCTTTCTAAACTTCTGTATGATTTTCTTTGGCTCTTTTGTGCTTCAGGAATTTCAAGTTGATCAAAAATAATACACTGAAGCCTCACCAAAAAATTATCCTTGAAGTCTGTGCCCTGAGTTCTACTTGCTTAAAGTAAAATGCTATTTAGTAATAATATAGACCTAGAGGGAAACAGAATGGGCCAAAGCAGTGATTACTTGGATCTGGAAACTAGACTTGTTCACAATAGGAAAAGAGATGCTTCGGGACAAAGCCAGCTATAGGCCATAAAAGGGACTCTAGCCATATTGCTGAAGCATGGTGGTATATCCAAAATGTATTTTGCCAGGAGTTAGGAGGCAGTGAAGATGGGAAGTCAGCATTGTAGTGTTCCAACATGAAACAGTGGGTTAATGTCATTGCAGGCAGGTTAAATACAAGGGACTACTATCTTGGAGATTGGCTATCAAGATGTAGACACTTGGGCATTGGAGAACAAAACAGAAGATGAAGTAAAATCCCTAAAATAATGATACTCTTTGTAAAGGACCATATACTTAAAGTCTAGTTGCTCCTCCTAAGAAAGTGAACCTAGGCTATTTTTAATTATTTATAAAAAGATGCCTTAAGATTACATTATCATCTGGCCAATTGCCACAGGCAGTTTCACCTTCTGGCTCAAAACACACATTTTTCATCTCCACAAATGCCAACCATAACGTTGCATATGAGTGAGTGTGTTTTGCAGACTGTAGCTAAAATTCAGTGTTAAGTTTGAGAGGACATGGGGAAGAAAAACAATGTGATGTGAATTTTGTTCTCTGTGTTTAGGCAAGCTACGACCTATATCTATGCCAGTGGAATATAATTGGGTGGGGGACTATGAAGATCCAAATAAGATGAAGAGAGATAGTAGAAGAGGTAAGTGTTCTAGAATTTCAGTGTAGGCTGGGTTGTTGGAACAAAAAGCAAATTTAAATGTTCTTTAAATAGGATGTTATGGCTTCAGTGGAAAATTTCATTGTCATTGACTTTATGATATACCCAAACCAACTCAGACCAGCATTTGACTTTCTTGATATGTTATTAAATAGATATCTTCTCTGAATGTCTCTTAAGGGATTCAGGATAGATAAGTACAGTGTTAAAAAACAAATATCTGATTGTTATTTGGAAGTTATTATTTGGAAAACAAGGTCAGAAGTGTGAAACTGCATAAAAGAGTTAAGTTCAGTGAATAGGAAGAGTTCGTAATCAGTCTCCATTGGTCCACAACGCAACCTCCTTACTTTTGTATTAGAAAAATCTTAAAATGATCATTGACATACACAAGTAAAGCTACTGGAAACTGGGCCAGTGACTCTAATGAAAACCATAAAGAAATGGAAAAAAAAATGCTTTGCTTTTTTTTCTCTTCTGTTTGCTGTTCAGGGTTATCTTCTTACTTGGGGGTGGGCTACACTTGAAGTATCTACCAAAAGTAAGTTTTTATGTTCACTTATCCTGCTATTGAGGTGAGCCATAAAGAGAGCCACTGAAAATCTCACTACTAAGTGGGATTCGACCAATTGAGGATATGGTGGGCTACTTCTGCTTTCTGAAATAGAGAGCCATAAAGTTGTAGATAAAAAATAAAACAAAGAAAAAAACTATTCATAGAACTTCAGCTCACTAAGCTTCCTTCATAAATATTGACCCATTTGCCTGTTATTTCTAGCCATTGTACAGAATTTATCACACAGGGATAACCAAGCATGAATATTTGCTTTATTAGTCTACTTTACACTGGTTCCACGGAGTGAGCATTTCAGAAAATGTTGGTGAAGACAGGAACATTGACAGATTCCTTTACATCTTTGTATTCATTCCATTTTCCAAACTTTAGTTTCTAACTTCATTTGTTTTATAGAATTAATCAAGAAAAAAATAAAAAGAGAAACACTTATCATATGCCATTTCAGTCCCACTGATTTAGGACTTCACAGGATAGTGATATTTTGGGGGGGAACTGCCTTGTGAAGTTCTAAGTGCTGGCTATCAGTGTAAGCACAGATTTTATGAACTGAGTTTCCTGATGATTCTTGGTTCAAAATGTGGGATTTAACTTGTCCAAGAATGCTACCTAGTCTGTTGGAGGTCAGTGTTTGTCATAGATTTTAGCAGAATCCCCCTGGGGGAACTTGTTAAAAATTTTATGAGCCGCACACCCAGAACGTCTGTTTCAAGTTTCACAGTGAATCTCATATAGTTGGTTCAGAGATAAAACCTGGAGTAATCTATAGACTATTTCTTATTGCCCTGCGATCCCAAATAATTAAGGTTCTCTATATTTTCAATACATAGGTATTTTATAAATTATTTGAGTTACATTTCTGAAATGAAATCTAATAACACAATTAGGAGAGAATGGTAAATTTGGAATATTTGCATATTTATATTGGTGTATTTATCTTTTTTTATATAGAAAACTCTCTACTCCGATATATGAGTAATGAAAAAATTGCTCAAGAAGAATACATGTTTCAGAGAAACAGCAAAAAAGACACAGGGAAGAAGTCTAAAAAGAAGAGTGATAAGAGTAATAGTCCGACTCACTATTCATTGCTACCTAGTTTGCAAATGGATGCCCTGAGACAAGACATCATGGGCACGCCTGTGCCAGAGACCACACTATACCACGTAAGTAAAATTTCAAAGACTCTATGCTACAGCTCTTATTGGGAGCCTGGTAAATGACTCTTTGGGGTAAATTCCAGATATTTTATCTTTATCCTGTTGCCAGATTTTGACAAAAGATCCTAAGTTTAGAAAATTTTTAAAAAACCTTGATGGCTTGATTTGTTCTTCAGTTCTTCTGTTCAGTGAGCTCATATGTTGTACTAGGTTTGATTTTTTAATGAAATAATATGCTCAAATTGATGGAGAATAATTAGTTGATTAATCACCTATAATAATAAAGAGTAAATAGATAGCTATAAAATTCAACATTAAAGATAGGATTTTTAATATATTCATGATTTCATTTGAAAATGAGCATCTCTTACCTACCAGACTTGGAGCATGGTGCTTGAGGTAAAACTGAGAACACATAGATAGCACAGTATTATATGGAGAGAAAGAAACACCGACAGTTTCAATGTAAATTGATTGTTGTAATGAGTAGGTACAAGAAGAGTAGGAGGAACATGGGAGGGGGACAGCCTTAGTTCTTTGGGGAAGTGAGAAAAGGTTTAGAATGGGGAGTGTTGGCGTAGGAGTGAAAGATAAGTAGCAGTATTATGGGGAGAAGGTACATGGAGGTGCACCACACATGTGTGAGAATTTGATATGTTCCAGGGACTTCATGATGCTCAGAATTACCAGCTCACTAAAAACAAAGGGAAAGCACATGAGGAGGAGGCAGTAGATGGGCCTAGAGAGGTAGGCAGGGCTTAGATCAGGAATTTCAAAATAAAGTACTTAGGCTCTTTCTTGCAGTGAAAAGAAAAAAAAAAAAACTATTGAAGAATTTTGAGCTGGGGACTGAAATGATGAGACTGGCTTATTGGATCCCTCTGTCGCATAGCAATGATGAAGAGGTAGGGGGCCAAAGCCGAAGCCATTATGCCCAAGCTAGCTGGACGATGAGAAAGTAGGACAGTAGCAGAATGGAGGGGGAGAATCTTGTTAGCCAGAACATTCAATTAACAAAATCAACCCATCGTATGCCATTTTCATTAAAAGGGAATTTTGTTGTGCCAGTGTAACTCTAGCTTCTTACTAAGAGCCCTTGAAAAACATGGATTCCAAGTTTTTAAGTAATTTCAACAACTCTGCTTGGTGATCAGAGTATCAAAAAATTTTAATCTGTCACATGGTAGAAGGTGTACCATCTAGGTATACAAGGTGTGAAGATTTAATAATTTATACTTGAATTACTTTTCTGAGCAAATCTTTTAAATCATCTGCTTACTTATGCTATAGCTCTCTCAATAATAACTAGAGTGTAGAAAAATATTTTCATTTATTTGGGTTGAAGTAGGAGAGCAGTTCACACTCCTAGGTACTCATTCTCTACCCTCTCCAAGACTCTTCCCTTCTAAGAGAATAGTACCTGTCTCAAAACCTGCTCCCCTAAGTGACTGACAAATCAAATGATTACATTTGTCACAAACATCCGTAGTCAGTCTGAATCTTAGCTTTATGAAAGGGACCACTTTTTCTCTCACTAGTCAGAAATGTTGTCTGAATACCAAGCTTCCTCTAGAATCTAGTGCTCCAGTCAAAAGCCCAAACCTGAGAGACAGCTGGTCTATTCAAGAAGGAAGTTGGTAGTGGCTGGAAAAGGAAGAAGAGGCCACTTCACCCAGAGCGTGTAAGCTATTGAAGAGTTTGGATTTATCCTAAGAGGAGCAGTAAGCCATTGAAGGCGCATTTAAACACTCAGCCTGTGCCATCCTGTCATGCACATCTGGACAGGAGTATACTGTGTGAGGGAGGAAAATAGATCAATCTTGTGGATTATGAGTTATTAACTTATGGAAGATAGTAAAAAAGTGAATCAAACTGGTAATCAGGAATATCCTGAGTATTGAGTATTGTAGAGGAGTATGAACTGCTACCACTTTTCTGAAGGGTATTATTTAGTTACATGGTATCAAGAACCAGGTCTAGTAACTTCACTTCTAGAAAGAAATCAGTCTACTTTTGCCTCCTACTTTTATTATATGACCTGAGTCTGTAAGAAGGTATTTCTAAGATAGGTGATATTTATCGCAACTAACTTTTGACAGAGGGACAGCATGTAAGGAATATTGTTAATTATGGCGGAGGTAGGGGGAGAGCAGGGGAGTCCCACCATATAACCCACTAATCCCAGAGTAGAAGGCTCGACACTTTCTAACTCTATTCTTTGTTTTAAAAGACAGATACCATATGTTTCATGAATAGGTGGACTTTGTGAGACCAAGCAAAAACCAGGGAGAGGGGAAGAGGGGAAAGGAAAAAAGACACAGAGAGGGAGGGAGATAAAACATAAGAGACTCTCAAAGACTAAGAACAAACTCAGGGTAAGGGGGATGAGGGAGGGGGGAGAGGGGGTGATAGGCATTAAAAAGGGCACATGTTGGGATGAACACTGGGTGTTATATGTAAACCAATTTGAAAATAAACTATTATAAAATTAAAAAAAAAGAAGCTAAATAATTGCTAGCCCCAAAGTGTATGCCCAACCAATGTCCAAATGCCTATAACCAATGTTTAAAGGAGAAAACATTTATTAGTGAGGTTTTCACTAAGCTCTGAGTTCCCTTGAGGACAGTTATCAGCAGAACTTCCACATTTGTTATGTCTTTCAAACCTAATAACAACCGCATTTGCAAATGACAAAACTGAAACTCAGAAGGATTAAGTGATTTACCCAAAACTGTGTTGCAAAAAGTGTGAGTGTATGGACTGGAACCCAGATCACCTCCTCCAGTGATCTTTGCACACTCTACCCTGCTTCTCTGTGCATGGTAGGACTCCTTACGCAAATGAATTCATGCTTTAACAACTAATTGCATGAATTTTTGAAAAGTTTAAGAAACATGTGCCTTCATATGTTGATCTTGATAACATTTTCAGTACCTGGATTGATTTGTACCCAGATTTCTCTTTTGGTCTGTGTTACTATTTTTTATTAAGTTCAGAAAAAAACATATAGAGCCGCTGCTGTTATAAAGCACAAGTAGTTATTTGGCATGATCTATTGCTGAGACTGTGGAGGATTGTAGTTAAAATTGTCTGGACCTTGGAGGCAAAACAACATACACTTAAATGATTGCTTTTTATATTTTGCAGGAATGCTTGGGATTTTTTTTATGTTTATACACACCTATTTAAAAATTTCCCTTACATTAAATTGTCCTAAACATAAGATCAATATCAATATTTCATCACCTTCATGATGAACCCCTGATCTTCATTCTTACCAGTTATTCCTTTGGATAGCACAGCCATTTTGAATGGAATGGGGCTGAAGTGGAAGCAGACTATGAAAGCTGAGTACTGAGTTTCATAGACTGCTATCTCTGTTGTAATATAGTAACCGCCTGTGCTCTGGGTTCAAATTTAGAGAAAATTTAGTTGAATTTAATGACAGGATTATATCAACATTAAATACCCTTTAAACAGTTTACCAAAAGAATGTAGTGTGTGTGTGTGTGTGTGTGTGTGTGTGTGTGTGTGTGTGTGTGTGTGTGTGTGTGTGGCAGAGAGGGAAGACAGGGTTCCCTCTAAGCAGAACTAAATTATAACTCCCAGTGCTCTGTTTTGGAAGGCAGCCCAATAAAAATACACAAAGCAAGGCAATTACAGTTTGGTTTTACTGTTTGACTCATTGTGCTTAGCAATTATAGCAGAAATGGTTATTTAATAATAGAGAAGATTGAGAAGTATATGGTATTGTAAAATATACAGGCTTTTATTAATTCCATATATTTGTTATTCCAGTTTATATATTTTTCTTAAACTTACTTAAAAGGAAGTCACTTACTATGCTCTACCCACCCTGATCATCCACCTTTTTGACATGCTGTGCCCTATACTGAAACTGTTTTTACCCCTTCTTTTCCCCCTGACTGACTTCTGTCTGAACATGAAATTACAGAGAGGCTTTGCATGATCACTACCACCCTAAACTAAATCAGCTTCTCCTATTATAATCACTTAGAATTCTCTATATTTTCTTCAAAACCTTTTTTATCATTTGTAAGTGTATACCTACATATGTGATCGTCTGCCTAGTATCTTTCTCTCTTGTACATAGTAGGAAGGGCATGTCCATGTGCATGACAAAAAAGGATAGTTTTTTCCATTTTGTTTAGCATTATATTTTCAACACCTAATATAGGTATAGTCACTTAAAAATTTTCGGTGAGCATGTGATGAATAAATGAATGAATAAGTAAGTAAATGTGACAGTAACTTCATTGCCGGTCTCAGGATGTGTCCGTTGTTGTCCTCAGCCTGCCAACAGCTACCTCCATGTCCTAGGCCAGCCCTGCCCAGCACAAATAGGCCTTCAGTTGAAATGTACGCATAGTGGGAATTTCCAGGAACTTATTACCATAGGCTCGGTGTCCCACGTGCCAGGGGAGAGCTCTAGGACTCTGAATATCCTCTGTCCTGTTTATCTAGTCTACATTACTAAATTCTGCTTTGGTTCTTGCTTCCTTCTCATTACTACCATCTCATTTTGGAGGTCGCAATATACCTGCCAGCCAAGCGTATTACAGTATTTTTCAAAAGCGTATAACTTTATTTTACCTACTCACTGATTCTCCGTCTGAAAATGTGGGAGTTGTTAGCTACTGAAACCCTCATCTGACCTTGAGAGCACAAGAAGAAAAGGCAGACAGCAGTGTGTGTGTGTGTGTGTGTGTGTGTGTGTGTGTGTGTGTGAGAGAGAGAGAGAGAGACAGACAGACAGACAGACAGAGAGACAGACAGAGAGACCGAAGGAGCAGGAGAGGGGGGCAGACAGAAATTCAAATGTAATGTTAAAAGCCTTTAGATAAAGAATGATTAGATTAAGGTCTTTTTTTTCCTTAATAAGATATACATACGACAACTTGCTCTCACATTAAAGCTGCTGAACTAAATCCATAAACAAAATATTTATTTTAAATCTACATGCTGACATGCCAGAACAAGTAAAATTTGATTATGGATCCAGGCAACATGCAGGTATACTTTCATAAACTGATTAATGTGATTTTAGATGGCTTATTTAAAACAGATTTAGAGTGGGTGTTCAAAAATCTGGATAAGCTTTTCATAACATTCCAACATTTATGTGGTTTGTCTTAGTTATTTAGGATACAACAGCAAACATTCAGTTGTTGTTTTACCTCTGATAAATACTTGTATCCATCTTCTTCAACTTGTGAAGGTATTTTTGGTGGAACTCCTGGAGGTAGGAGGTGGAGAACTGTTAAAAGACTTTTTTTTAACTTAACAAGTAGACGAACATTATAAAACAGACATTATTCTAAGAATTTATAAATCTTAACTCATTTAATCTTCATAACAGCCCTATGAGAAAGGTGCTGGTGTTATCCCCATTTTTCAGATTAGGAAACTGAGGCACACGGATTAAGTAAATACCAAGTTGTGGAGCTGGAATTTGAACATTAGCACTGTGCCTCTTACCATGCTATATTGACCCTCAAAAAAAAAAAAAAATAACATAATTTAGCAGAAACTCTACAGCAATTCTATTAGTGTCAACCATGTGTAAAGCTCAGTCTAAATACTGTGGAATATATATTAACTAATAATAAGATTGCAACTGCTGCTATTAATACAGGCTAACATTTATTCATTGCTTGCTTAGTTCCTATCCTAAGAATTTATACACATTATCTCATTGAATCCTCATATTGACCTTGTGGAGTTGCTACTATTTTTATATCTATTTTGTAGAACCGAAACACAGAGTTTACCTTACTTATAGTTGCACAGCTAGAAAGTTGCAGACATGAGATGTGAGTTCAAGCAGTCTGATTCCAAATTTCACATTTTTGGGTGAATGAAATACTTACTACTCGTAAGTATTTTACCATTTTTTAGAGAAGACAGAGCTATTATTACCAGAATGATGCACACTATGCTATATTGTTAAGATATAAAGATTTAAAATTAAATTTATGTGTATTCATAAAGGTTGGTTTGTCTAATCGCTACTTGACTTGGCTGCATGTTTCAGGATCAATGAAACTAAAATAAAACTAAATTTTAGTGGCTAAAAAGCCATCTCCGACCTAACGGTTGTTTATAACAACCACTTTCTCTGTGTTTTGACTTTAGTCACTTGGACAGCAGCCATAGTACAGTATTATATGATATTTTCTTCACCAGGGTGCATTCAGACATGTTAGATATCCATTATAAACATTATTGTATTCCCATTTGTACATATTTGACTCCCTATGGATGGCTTGATTATTTCTAGAGTTTTAATGTCATATTAAGAGTAGTTTTAGCAAAGCACTGCATAGGAACAACCTGGACTTTGAAAATAGGACTTTCCTATTGGGCCATTTTATCAGAGCAGTGATTCTCCAAGTATAGGCAATTCTTGGCAAAGGCCTCCTACTGGCTGAGGCTTGATGCAGTGATTCTTATGGGCAAGTAACACATAATTTCACAGACTTTCATTTTCACCTGTGACTAGATATTGCTTCCTAGTAACCTACTGCATGATTTTAAAAGGTTACAAATTGAATAAGCTTAAATAATGCATTAATAGAGTTTACTGAATATTCTAATTCACTGTTTCTCCAAGAAGCCTGTTATCCGTGCAACTGAGGGTGCAGTTAAGCTATTATTGCACAGGACAAACAAATATAGACGGTTCAGGCTCCCATCTTTTTCAGGAGGATGCTATATTGATACGTCATTAGGATTTGTTTTAAGTTATCTGTAGTTTTTGGTTGCTGTTTCTTTTTCACTATAAACTATCATTAGACTTCATCGCTTTTGGTTTTAGTTTGTTTTAGGTTGCTTGCTTTATCTTCTAGCATGTGATTCACATTGCATTTTCTAAAAATGATACTATGAATCATCCATACCACGAGGTACTTATACAGTCATAAAGTGGGGACAAATGGATCATGGGGTCTGTTGGGCTGTCTTAGGGGGCCACAGTCAAATCCCATTAAGACCCACTACTTTAGATGGAAGCGAGTCTTTTCAATTTCATGTTTGAACAAATGTAGATTTCTTTCTGCTAGTTCCTGGTTAGATAATGGCTGCCAGGGAGCAAAACACCAAGTCTGGCTTAATTAGTGAGGCATCATGCAAAACAGGACACAAAAAAATGAATTAGGAATTATTCAATTGAAATTAATTAAATTTGAATCTTATTACAAATTCCTTGTTGCCTTTGGAAAAATAAAACCTAAATTCTCATGAGAGGTCTCTGACTTGGTTGTTAAAGGTCAATATTTGGAGACATACTTGCCTTGATCAGAGGGGTTACAGAAGCCCCATTCTCTCATGTTGTAGACCTATGTCTTCCAGCTTTCTAGCCTCAGAAAAATGTCCTTAGGTTTTCTTGGCAGTAGGCCTTTTTTGCTCCCATAATCATCTCACCCACATTACTATACCACCACAACTCCTTTAATCAAGCATCTCAAGTTTAATAAAATGCCAAGTAAAATCCTTTTACCCCTAGAACTCTTTAAAGCCTCTTCTGTTTGAGGGACATAATCTATATCAAATTATTTTCTTTACCCAGCTCCTAAAATCTATTACCCCCTTGATGGTTTTAGCATCCTCTAATTCCATAACACTATAGGCCTAATGATTTGCTGTGTATACACAAATCTCATCCAAAGATTCCTCTCAATAGACTACTTGTCTGCGTCTCTTGGCCCATACTTGATATGAGAATGAAGTTTAAGGCACAGTTGACTACTGTTCCTTTCTAGTTTCTTGAAGGTAACTTTTTGAAAAATAATGTTAAATTGTTTGCAGCCTTCATGGACTCTTCATTGGCTTTTGGCTCAGGCAGCAACTGGCAGTGGGCCAAAGTTCACAGACTCAACCTAGAATCTCAGTTGTAAATGATATTGCTAAATCTGTTTTTTAACATCTCTGCAAATATCAGACCTTAAAAGACAAGAACAAGATCCTAATAGACCTGAACCCAAAACCATCTGGAATGTTGAGAAATACATCAGTGTTCAGTTCCTTTTCTCGATGTGCAAATAATTTTCAGTTAACTAGATGCAAACTTTCCTTCTATAAGAAAGAGTAGGTTAAGTTATCTTCTCATCTTTCATTTTATTATCATACATTTGGAGTAGCCTGAAGAGATAGTGGTTCTTACATCTCACCTACTCCGGGTAAAAGAAGAGAATTGTCTTTTCTGAGATTCAGACGCCCAAGAATAATGTTGTACTTACAGAAAATGAGCTTGAAGTCAGCTGTATGAATCTAGAACACATTTCTGAACCTCAGTTTCTCATCAGTAAAAAGAGGATAATACTTACCTAACATGACTATTTCATGATTAAATCATATGTTGCATATTAAGTTTTTTCCACCACGCTGGGTACATAGTAACTATTTTAATGCCATATGGAAAAGAAATTAATCCATATACATTGGAAGGGAATTTACTTCCTGTCGAG
This sequence comes from Paguma larvata, assembly GCA_030068075.1. Lineage (NCBI taxonomy): Eukaryota > Metazoa > Chordata > Mammalia > Carnivora > Viverridae > Paguma > Paguma larvata. Next base: position 15,979,931 of record CM057830.1, read on the forward strand.
CAAATCAGAAAACTTTCCAGGACTAAAACATATGTTCTCTATGGGCATTAATGAGTGTAGCAGTTAGGGTTCAATCAGGGAAGAAGCACTAACTGACATGGAATAAAGGACTAGATCTTACTCATTTGAGGAGCTGGTTAAGATGCCTCATTACAGCCAGTGACCATGAAAAAAATCTGGATGTGAAGCCAGGGAGAGCAAGATAAACTAGAACCCATGAGCACAAACTTGAACCTTGCCTCCAACTTCAACAACAAAGCTGATGCCTTCCATCAGGGAGATTTACAGGCTCCCAGTCCAGGACTTCCAGGAGCTGAAGTTGTGGGCTCAGCTGCTGACTCATGCATATGAACAAGCAGCAGAACAGTGACAATGTATGTGAGCCACAGCAGTGACTGACATCCTGCAACAACCTTCCAAGCATAAGGGCGCTGCCTCACTTGTGTACTCCGAAATTTGTTTGCAGCCAATCGGAACTAGAACCTTATAGAGAAGGGAATTCTGAAACACATAGTTCCAGCTTTGCTAAAGTGACACAAGAGGAAGTCAGCACACTGAGGTTTCCTTTTCTGTGGCCACTGTAGGTGCCTACCAGGTAAAATCTGCTTTGAAAATCCTCAAAAAAATGAAAATAGAGCTACCCTATGATCCAGCAATAGCACTGCTAGGAATCTACCCAAGAGACACAGGAATGCTGATGCATAGGAGCACGTGTACCCCAATGTTCATAGCAGCACTTTCAACAATAGCCAAATCATGGAAAGAGACCAAGTGCCCATCAACTGATGAATGGATAAAGAAGTTATGGTACTTATATACAATGGACTACTACGTGGCAATGAGAAAAAATGAAATCTGGCCATGTGTAGCAACATGGATGGAACTGGAGGGTATTATGTTAAGTGAAATAAGTCAGTCAGAAACAGACAGATACCATATGTTTCCACGAATAGGTGGACTTTGTGAGACTAAGCAAAAACCAGGGGGAGGGGAAGAGGGGAAAGGAAAAAAAGACACAGAGAGGGAGGGAGATAAAACATAAGAGACTCTCAAAGACTAAGAAAAAACTGAGGGTGAGGGGGATGAGGGAGGGGGGAGAGGAGGTGATAGGCATTAAAAAGGGCACATGTTGGGATGAACACTGGGTGTTATATGTAAACCAATTTGAAAATAAACTATTATAAAATTAAAAAAAAATTCTCTAGTGACAGTCTGTATGAACATCAGTGGTAAAGTGAAAAATTCTAAATTATCGTAAATCTGGAGTGAACTCAAGGTACAGCCCACCTCTCTGAAAGTATCATCCCTACAGCCCACTGACTTAATCTTCCAAAGCATATACCAGAAAATATAACTTCGAGTTGTCATTTACCTATCTTCAATCAAGAGATTGACTAATAGAAGTAATAATTAGGATAACATGTCTAGTTTACCTAAACGGGTTTGTACTTAATACAGTGTGTTCAGCAATTCCTTACAGAATCTCCTTGCCTACTCTGAGGAGGAATACCACAAGGCTGATACCTGGACCACCTTACCTTAGACACTTGGTGAATCTCCTTCACATAGTTGCGTTTTAGCACCCTGTCCTCATTTTGTAATCAGATGACTGCCCTAAGAAACAGCCCTATGAAATCCATTTCTTTGTTTGCTATAAAAACATTTTCAAGGATATTGTGTTTTCTACTCCTTTGTGTCCTCCCCCATATATGTTTTTATAATTGGCTAAAAGCATTGACTCCCTGTGATAACAATGTATGATAAATATCTGATACAGTATCTGGCACTGCAATACTGCACAAATATTCTTAGTATCTTTCCTTCAACTATACTCCCAAAATGTCCTCACCAGTGGGCTGAGAGCAAGCCAAACCTAATCTAGGTGCATTTAAGGCAACCAGTCTGGAGAAGTGGCAGCAAACATCAGGCCCTGTAGAAATCTAATTTTTCATATCTGAGCTTGCATAAATTGCTTTCTTTCTCTTACTCGGTTTTCTCATTTATAAGATGAGTGTTGCACTGCAGAGAGGACTCTGGAAAATGCCATCTAAATTGATACCATAATGATGATTTGATTCCTGCTGCAAACACAGAATTAAAAAAATTCCCATCAAGTCCTTCTTTCCCTTCTGTTAGATAAAAACAGTTTTCTTTATTAGTCTCAAAATTGTTTACTATGAGATGGCTCAGTAGGGAAGAGAAGGAAGAGTATGATTTACCTTTCTCAATTATTTTATTATACGGTGACTTATAAAACTTTCTAAATTTAATTTTTATTTTTACTCAGTATTCTCTTTGATTTTCTGTTAAGAAAATAAAATCTCCAGATCAAGGAAACTGCAGCAAAAGTAGCAGATGTAGAAACATTTGAAGTGGTTGTCTTGGAGAATTTGTCTAGTCTATAGAAGCAAAAATCTCAGAATAAGAGCTCTATAAAAACACACTCTTAGCCATAAAGGTATTTAGATAAAAGCTAACATTCTTGGACTCAATTATACTGATATGACAAAAATTTCATCTTGAGAAAATCTGTACAATATATCAGAGCAACAAAGCTAAAAATAAAGGTATCCAGAAAAAGATGGCTAGTTTCATATTCTTCTAAGCCAGTAAGTCAATAGCCAGGAAGTTTTTTCAATAATTATGATTCAGTAATATCATTGCTGACATCATTATCATGCCATGTACAGTAACTTCATTTGAGATTCTTAGGCTTTGTGCATTCTTAATAGAGGTGATTATTTTTATATTATTTATTTCTCTTTTACATATAATTTATTTCCTTGTCACTAAGTAGTCTTCAGGAGGAAAATCTGGTTCTTTCTGTTTTTTCTGATCATAAACATTTCTTGGTCACAAAAGAGGGGCAAACCTACCCTGATTTCTCTGACACCCAGATGTTGACAGTTTGTCAAATAGAAGTGTCAGGAGCAAGAACTGCCCTAGTTCTGCTTTTTACCTGTTTAGACTGTCTGCCTCCATCTCGTGCAAAATCTGTGTTCATTATACACATTAATCAAGCACCCCAAAATAGCTGTATCTAATATGACTGGTGGTAATTTATTTCCATACATAGTGGGGCTTCAGCGTAAACTTAAGTGCCTTTCACTGAATAATCTAGCATTAAGTGTTAAGACTGACACTGATTATGGGTATACATGATTCCTAAAACATCAGTAATTGGATGTACATTAGTGAGTAAGGAAAAATGGCTATTTTCCCTTCATTTTTAAGTCAGAATCATGTACAGTTAGCGATCTGTGAGATATTCTAAGAGAATTTGGTCCAAATCCCCGATGTTGCTGATGAAGAATTAGAGGTCAAGAATAGTTCAGTGACTTGACTGTAATCACAGAGCTGAAATATGGGCTAGAATATGAAGAACTAGAAGTCAGGTCTCCTGATTCCTACCACAGTGTTGCTTCAGTGATACAAAGCATCCCATTCTTGCTGAAGTATAAACTTTCCAAGTATGTCACTCCAGCTGGTGTGTTAAGAATAAACTTAAGGGGCTGAGGTAAGTGTAGGCACAGAGAATCAAGATAGGATCTGATTGATTCTGGTGAGAGATGATAGTGGCTTAGCCCTGGGCTCTGAAGTTGAAGGGCTGAGAACAGGCTGGACTCTGGATATGTTTTGAAGAGAGTGGACAGAATGTGCTGACACATTGCATATGAGATACCATAATGCATAGCCTCGGTGTTCTGCACACATAGGTGGCTAGTAACTGTTTGATTTCATGCTTTCAACAGATAATTGTATGTCAGGTCCCGTGCTAGGAGCTGAGTATAGCATGGTGAGCTCAAGCAGATGGTTTCTGCCTTCATAGAAACTAATGCAGTAGTTAAAAACTACATCTTGAGAAAGTGAACCAAGTAATTTTAAGGCATTGCATAATAATCAGCAGTGTATCAGGTGAAAAATTGCATAACACAATGAATCAGCTCCAAGAGATTTCTCCTGTGTAAAGAATTAGTGGAGAGGCAGGCTTGCCTTATTTGGATCACTGATTTCCTCATCAGTATTGACATAGGGTTTTTTAATTGCTCTGAGTTCAATTAACACTGTTAATGGGTTTGAATAAAATGTGATTGCAGTCCCATCCTTGTCTAACTTGGCTGAGCCTTATTACCTTTCTGTACCTTAGCTTCTATCTCATATGTAAAATTAAAATGTTAACATGAGCCTTCCTCTCATGAAAATATTATGATTAATGGTTGCCAGAAAAAAGAAAAAAAGAAAAACCCTACAAATCTTTATTTTAATCCACAGAGCAATATAACTTGCTAATTAAAATTGACAAAAGCATGAAAATTAGAAATTGATAAAATATTTCCAGTTTGAATTATCTCCATTAATTTAGAGGTGTTACCCTTAATACCTTTATGTTTTGTAGAATGCTTTCTTTCACACAGCAGTGTACTTATATCACATGTCATGAGAGGTTTCCTTAAGTGAAAGTCATCCTGTCAGACGCAGTTTTTTTTTTAACTCTTACATTGTTACTATGACTCCAGAATACTTACTTGGGAGGCAGTGTTGCACAGAGTGGTTAGGAGAACAGGTTTGGGGATTGACGGACCTGGGTTTGAATTTTAACTACCACTATCTCTGTGGTCCTGAGCTAGTTGTTTACACATTCTGTGTCTGAATTTTCTCTTCTTTAAAATGGGGTTAATGATAACAACTGTAGACATTTATTGTAAGGATTAAGATCAGTAACTGATGTAGAGTCCCTAATACTATGCCTGACACAGAAGCCCTCAGTAAATGATAATTATTGTGATCCAAGAATGACAGTTTCTATTTCCCAAGGGTGGTGATTCTTGATACCCTTCTTAGCTACTCACCATTAATCACTCTTCTTCCCACCTTACCACCCCATAGGAAAAGCGGAATCACCTTCTGGGATCCTGTATAAGATTTATTCACTTCCTCCCTTCACAATCTGATGTGCACTGTATTCTTTTGATGAAATATTGATTCTGCCCAACCTAATGAATTTGACCTCTAGATTCCCCTTACCAATTACTGCTTTTTTATTCTTTTTTGGCTGCTAATTTATTAGCATGCTTAATGTTTTTAAAAACAGTCTCATTTTTTAGTGCGTGTGCAATCATTTTCAGTCAATATAAGTCAGGTTGACTTTATTGACAGAACCCAGAACAACCTCACCCCACTGTACTCAGAGACCTCCTAAGTGAGCAGTGTCTCTTCCCCTTCACGCTCATTTCACAGTTTCCCTCTCAAGCACCAGAATGCAGGACTACCACGAACAGGAAACGTGTTCAATTCTATGCTGTTATTTCTTGTAAGTGGAAGATTTCTTAATTTAATATTTAGTCCCATTAGCATCTCACCCCACTTCCTTATATTTCAGCCTTTTTTCTGCCAATGGGCACTAATGAGAAAGTAAGACAAAACACTTTGTGAAATATTTAAATCTCAAAGGCTTTTGTTATTTAAAAATTAAATAGGTGAAAGCAGCTCTCATTTATCCCAAGTGTTTCAAATTGCTAAGCACCTTCTTTTCTTATGTATAAGAAAATAAGCTATTGGTTTGACTAGTCACTGAAGAAAGGTTCGAACTTTGCAGAAAATTACAGTAAGAGGAAGTTGCTATATTGCAACAAGAGAGTATTTTGATTGCAAATTTTTCCGTAAGTGTGGCAATTTGCAACTTGAGAAGAATTTAATAGTAGCTGAGCTTTCAAAATGTAATACAGAAACTGTCATTTTCTTCCACAATTAAAATAAGTGCTTCTGAAAGTTTCAGGATAAGAATGACCCAAATTACCCTCCCCCACATTTCCTCATCCAAAAGAGGGGGGAATGGAGTTTGAACAGAACATCTGTGGACAAAATGAAAGATAAATGGTCTTTTCAGGCAAATGTCTGAAAAAGGGATCTTTTATAGCCAAACAGAATACTATTGCATGCATCGCCATGGTTAAGTAGAGGATCAACAATACTTCCATAATGGCCTTTTATTTTAGCACATTCTATTTTTATGGGTAGAATTATGATTTCAACACATCCATTCATAATTCATCATATAATTATTTGCATATATATCTTTTGACACAGATTTAATGTCCTTTTGCCAGCCACATCTTGAATTCAAATTTAAACTGTTAAGTGCAGTAAGACTGTCTCGGTGCAAGCAATGCTAAAGGAGAGTGGATAAAAAGGAATATTTCTTATCTACCAATAGAAACAGCTTACAAAAGAATAGACCTGTACATGGATTACTGGAGAAAGGATACGTAGCTTGTTTATTTTCCCTGCTGAAGGACTTCTTCAGGTTAAAACAATCACTTTAAGACTTTAATTAAGACTACATGGGGACAGGATGGGGCAATTGACTGACTCAGTCAATTGAGCGTCTAACTTGAGCTCACATGATGATGTTGTGGTACATGAAGTTCAAGCCCCACATCGGCTTGGCTGATGTCAGCGCGGAGCCTGCTTCAGATTCTCTGTCCCTCTCTCTCTGTCCCTCCCCTGCTCATGCTCTCTCAAAAATAAATAAACCTTAAGAAAAAAAAAAAAAAAAGACTACATCCAGGGCACCTGGGTGGCTTAGTCGGTTAAGTATCCAACTCTGAATTTCCACCCAGGTTATGACTCACAGGTTCATGAGTTCGAGCCCCGCATTGGGCTCTGCACTGGCAGTCCAGAGCCTGCTTGGGGTTCTCTCTCTCTTTCGCTCCCCTTCTCGTGCTCTTGTCTCTCTTTCTCTCTCAAAATAAATAAATAAACTTTAAAAAAAAAAAAAGACTACATCCTTGCTCTTTACCTATGGTTTGCTCAGCTTCCATGCACTCAACCAGTATTTGTTGAGTACTTCCTTTGCACTAGGCCCTGTCCTAGGCAGAAGATAAAACAGTGCATAAAATAGAATTCCTCTTTCATGCCATTTATATTTGGAGGGAATACTGGGTAATAAAGAAGAAATATAAAAATAATTTTTAAGTTTATTCATTTATTTTTTTAAATTTTTTTTAACATTTTAATTTATTATTGAGAGACAGAGCACGAGCAGGGGAGGGGCAGAGCGATGGGGAGACAAAGAATCTGAAGGAGGCTCCAGGCTCTGAGCTGTCAGCACAGAGCCCGACGGGGGGCTGGAACTCACAGACTGTGAGATCATGACCCGAGCCGAAGTCAGACGCTTAACCGACTGAGCCACCCAGGCGCCCCAAGTTTATTCATTTATTTTGAGAGAGAGAGTGAGAAGGTGAGCACGGGAGGGGCAGAGAGAGAGGGAGAGAGAGAATCCCAAGCAAGCTCCACATTGTCAGTGCAGAGCCTGGTGCAGGGCTCAAACTCCTGAAGCACTGCGGGATCATGATCTGAGTGGAAATCAGGAGTCAGTCGGTTAAGCCACCCAGGCACCCCTAAGTACTTTAATAATGCGTAGTGCTAAGGAGAAAAATAAAGCAAGGAAGGAACACAGGATGTACTGAGAGCAATGAGAATAACAATTTTAGATAGGGAAGCCTAGGAAGAATTTACTAAAAAGGAAGCTTTTGAGTAATGATCTGAAGAAGATGAGGGAATAAGCCACAATAACATCCGGGCAAAGAACATCTCAGACAAAGGGAACAGAGTAAAGGCCCTCAGATGGGATTCTACTGGGCATGCTCTAGGTACAGCAAGTGTGGCTGGAGTAAAGTTAGCAAGAGTAGGGCAGGAGGCAAAGGGGCCAGGCCATACAGGCCCTTCAAAGTCTTTGCAAAGATTTTGGCATTTGTTCAGAATGAGATGAGAAGCCATTTGAGAGTTTTCTGTAGAGGAATGACATGACTCAAATCATATTTTAACAGAATCACTCTGGCTTTTTTGTTAAAAATAGAGAGGGTAAAAGCAGAGGCAGAGAGAGCAGTGAGGAGCTATTTCAGTAATCCAGGTAAGGGATGATGGTGGCTTAGAACAGAATGCTACTGGTAGAGGTAGTAAGAAGTCATATTGTAAACATATACTTAAGACAGAGTTGATATAGCCATCGTAGGGGTAGGGGGTATGGAATTGCTATTTACTAAGGTATAGAAGACTAAGAGAGGAGCAAATTGGTTGACAGGTAGTGGATATCATAAACTCCGTTTTGTGTATATTAAATCTATTGAGGTAGGACACCTGCAGCTCAGCCAAGAAGTCCCAGCTAATGATATGAAGTCATAAATTACTAAAGATCAGAGTTTGTAGACATTCTTAGGGAGAAAGTTCAAAGAACTTTCACCCAGATGCTCAATACAATAAACAGAAAGTATTAGTGAGGTCATTAAAAAGACTTTATTTAATGATAATTTAGGAAATAAGATAAAAATACATTTTTAAGGCAGATAATCTTCACATATGCTTACAAAAGAAATCTATTTTTGGTGGTCAATAAGCATTAATGAGTTTATGCTTTAAATACACACACACTTTCTCACATACTCACCCTACTCCAAACATAAAAGGATATGACCACGGTCAAAAACAAGATCTAGTCTCCAAGGACCAGAAAAAAGAACAAAATTGCTCAGTGATAAATGGAAACTAAGGCACATACTCAATAGCCTCTGAGTCCCGAAAGAGGTAGAGATGGCTGGGAGTCTACCATAATGGGTATCAGAGAACAAATGAACTACAACTATTTCGGGAAATGGAATTGACTCACTGAGTGAAAACAACTGGGAAAGCAAGCAGAGCTTCCTCACCCATGAGTAAGAAGGTTGAATAAAAAAACAGCCACTGACCAGAGCTATGACTTATACATGGGTGATACTTTCCTAACTAAATACAAATTATGGAAAATCCACAAAAGCCCTTAAAATAAATTTTGGCATAATAACAAGATGATTAAGAACAGTGGATATTTGGGGCACCTGGGTGGCTCAGTCAGTTAACCATCTGACTTCAGCTCAGGACATGATCTTGTGGTTCATGAGTTTAAGCCCCGCGTCAGGCTCTCTGCCATTGGCATGGAGCCTGCTTCAGATCCTATGTCCACCTCTCACTCTGCCCCTCCTCTGCTCATTCTCTCTCTCTCAAAATAAATAAAGTTAAAAAAAAAAAGAACAGTGGATATTCAGATGTGTCGAGTAGGAATTTGGTGCGTCTTAGGTCAAAGAGGCTTTTTCCTGCTTTCTCCTCTAGGATTTTGATGGTTTCCTGTCTCACATTCAGATCCTTTATCCATTTAGAGTTTATTTTTGTGAGTGGTGTAAGGAAGTGGTCTAGTTTCATTCTTTTGCATGTTGCAATCTAGTTCTCCCAGCACCATTTATTAAATAGGCTATCTTTTTTCCATTGGGTCCTCTTTCCTGCTTTGTCAAAGATTAGTTGGCCATATACTTAGAACAGTGGATATTCAAAAGAGCCAATACCGGGGCACCTGGGTGGCTGAGCCGGTTAAGCGTCCAACTTTGGCTCAAGGCATGATCTCGCAGTCCATGAGTTAGAGCTCCAAGTGGGGCTGTGTGCTGACAGCTCAGAGCCTGGAGCCTGTTTCAGATTTTGTGTCTCCCCCTCTCTCCCTGCCCCTCCCCCACTCATACTCTGTCTCTCAAAAATGAATAAGTGTTAAAAAAATTTTTTTAAAAAGAGCCAATACCAACTAGACATCCTGGGTGTATAAAATATAGTCTGTGAAATAAACACTCTATAAATAGGATAAACTTTGGGCTATATACAATAAGAGAGAGAATTGGGAAATTAGAAGACATCAGAATGAATTTACCTAAAAAGCATTGCAGAAATATGAAAGGATAAAAAATATGAAAGGTACATGGATGATAAATTGAGAGGTGTCAACATATGTCTTCAGGAAAAAAGAGACTGGTAAAGAAGACCATTTGAAGACATAAGACTTGAGAATTTTGAGAATTAAAGAAATAGTACCTTCAAATACAATACAATGAATGTGAAATAGGATTAATTAAAAGAAATTATAACACAGACACTTCATAGTATAATTGCAGAATATCAGGGATAAAGAGAAAAATATTTTAAAAGCTACCGAGAGACTAAAGACAAATTGTAACAAATGAGAGAGTAGCTACAGATGTCTTAGGAGTAGCAATAAATGCCAAAAGAAATCAAAGTAATATATTCAAAGTGCTGAGGGAAAATTAATTTCAATCCAGGATTCTATGCCCAGCTAAGCTATTATTCAAAAGTGAAGGATTTTTGTATTTTCAAACATAAAAATCTAGAAGAGTTTGGTACTCACAGTCTGTTTTGAAAGAACTTCTAAAGGATATACTTAAGCATGAACCTGGAAAAAGGATGATCTGAGCCTAATAAGAAAAATACAAAAATAAAATATAATTTTCATTGTCAGAAGAAAAGCATTCATCATCACAAAAGCAAAGATTCCTGGCCTCTCTCTCTCTCTCTCTTTTTTTTTTTAGTCATAACACCTTATATAATCTGCTGTGTTAGATGTTATAGTCATGTATCTGTTCTTAATGCCATGCTTATGTTAAAATTTTCATTATGTCATTAGTAACTGAGAAAAAATGATACCAGTGAAATATTTGTCACTCAGAATGAATACTTCCATCAGTTTTACTAGAAAAGACTACACAGGATTATAAATTTGCACCTCAGGAGTGCTTAATCACACTTGCTGATGATATGAGAAAACCTTCACCTTTAGGAACTTAATTATGTGTATGAACAATGAACAGCTTTTAATATAAGTTTGTAAAGACTTTTTTGATTATGAGGCTGTTTCAGGAGTCCCCAAGATCACACACATGTTAAGTTATTCACTAGAAAGACTCATGAGGGTCAGCATGTAGTTCTGCCCACAGCTAAGATTTACAGCAGTGACACAGCAAGGATGTATAGTCAGAGCAGTAAGGAAAAAAGACACCTATGAAACCTGGAGAAATCTATGTGCAGGGATCCTGTGCTCTCTCCTTGTGACATATCACGCAGAGTGCACTCTCACCCAAGCAGCAAAAATGCAGTCACGTGTATAGTGTCTCTGCCCAGAGAAGCACATTAAAGACTCAGCACTGAGGGATTATATTGGATTGGTCATGTAGAAATCCTCTGTCTAGCAACTACAAAAATTCTAGATTCCTGAAAGGAAAACAGGTGTTTAGTCCATAGGTGGGCAAAGCAGTCTTATTGCTTAGTGAATCTCATGTCATTTTAGGGAACTGTTTACCAGCCAAGTTCCCAGATGCCAGCTGAGGGTCAACCTTGCAAGCAGGCTCTTCTAAGATAACAGCCTCAAGCCTGCTGTATTAACTCTTTTCTTCAGAGACCTGTTCCCTTAGCTGTAGTTTTCATTGTTTTTCTTATGACTTTCAAAAGCATATACAGTTGACCCTTGAACAATACAAGTTCACTTATATATGAACCGCATGGGTCCACTTATATATGGATTTTTTTCAGGAAATAGGAAGAAGTTTTAGAGATTTGTGACAATTTGAAAAAAAACTCACGGGCAAACCACATTGCCTAGAAATACTAGAAAAAAATAAGAAAAGGTTAGGTATTATTGTAAGAATACAATATATAATACATATAACATATACAATCTATGTGTTATTTGACTGTTCGCATTACTGGCGAGACCTCTGGTCAAGAGTAGGCTATTAGTTAAGTTTTGGGGGAGTCAACAGTTATAGGGTTGGTGCCCTAACCCCCACATCGTTCAAGGGTATACTGTACTTCAATTAATTTTTTTATTTTAGAAAATGCCATGTCATTTGAGCAAATAATAAAATCTCTCTTAAGATAATTTCATTGTTATATATAATATATACAAAAGACATCTATGGCTTTGTTTCTTTGAATGTTGGATAAATCTATATCGTGTGCCTAGGTGTTCTTGGGTTTCAACAATATATACACTGATTATACTCTGTAATCACAATCAGTATGAAAATATATTTATGGGGAAAGAAAAGATAATCGTATTAAAAAGAAAACCTGGAGAGCATAAAATATGTTTTTGTGTAGATTTTAATATAGACCTCCAGGATCTAAGGAATAGCAGGCAAAAGGCATAGGAGGTACATTATATAACTCGATTCTTTTGAGCTGTCTTTTGTCTATGTAGCTTCCTAAAAACAAACCACCCCCATCTTTGTCATTTTAAAAAATAATCAGCAGTAAGATTATAATGACTTCTTGTAGAAACACAAAAGGGAAATAACCAATCAGTAATTTTACAGCCAAACAATTTAGGGAAAATCACTATATGTAAATTACCTATACTTAAGCACACTAGCCTGAGTTGTTATTTGAGTTATTATTTTGGAGCAAAGTGCACTCAGAAAAAATCAACACAGCATAATTAGTTTTATCTTTTATGTTTTCCCTCCAAAATTGATTATGAATTTCCATAGACCTGTATCCTGCAAAGTTTTGTGAACACACACGTGCATACACACATACATGTTTCTATTGCTTTGACACTTGGGTGATTATTTCTGGGTTACGCTGTACATCAGCAAATTATATGCTACTTACCTTTAGGACTGATATCCACCAATAATACCATATTCATGAGAATTAAGTAAACCATACACAAAACAAGAAAATTGCTATTATAGTAGAATGTTATTTTATGGACAAAGATACCAAACAAGAAAGTATGCCACAGAATACAAATGTATAAAACCAAGACCAGCGAATTTTATGTAAACAAAATCCAGTTACCACTTACAGGCAAACCTTTGTAAAGAAAAAGAAGACTCTGGTACCTAAAATTCATTTTGAAGGAGTATCTGTGAAGTGAAATTACACATGCTGTCTCCTTACTCTGATAGCTAGCTGATCATATGAACACAATTAACCTTATTATACTAGTGAACAACAATGTGGCTTGGTAGACTATCTGACCGGAACCAGTGATTTGTAGTCATTGAAAGCTAGACCAGTCAATGCAGCTATGGGTTTTTCTATTAAGACATTAAACTTTTCTGGTAGTTAGCATGGAGTAGACAGGCAGGTTTAACTGAGATGGTTATTTACCTAGGCAAGTATGATGGAGAGAACATGGCTCAAGGGAATGATTATAATGGTACCTCATGATAACCGAGTGAGAAAAAAAATAATAAAGACACAAAAAGACGGATGCCTCAATGAAAATTTGCTAAAAATTACTGGGTTGGAACTATTGAGCTACATAAAATATAGGTAATAGAAGCAGTGGTTGGAGTCTGCTTAAGATAACAAACATGGTCAGGGGGATGAGTACCTGAGGAGAGGAAAAGTGAAGATCGTTGGAGATGAGGGACTGAGGAGCCAGGGTACTGACATCACTTACATAAAGATTAGTTACCAGTAATAGTGACAGAAGTAGGTGTGAAAAGAAAATATTGATTCAAGTGCTGCAATATTTAGCAACTGAGGAGGAGTGCCTAGGAGGATCAGTAGGTGCTGGTGACTTATGGAAGAGAATGAACTTCAAAGTAACAAGTGACAGTCACATTTGCCTGACTACTTCATAAGACTTTCCGAGAATCAAATGAGATCTTGCCTGAGGAAGCTCAATAAACCCCTTAAAAAGGGGTAAAATGTAGTACTGTGTTTATACAAGAGCCCTGAGTTTCACCACTGCTTTGTGCCCTGATTTCTCTGCCTGCAAAAGAAAGGCAATGATAATAACCTGTCCTGCTTCACGTGAGATTAGAAAGTTAATTGCCATGATACATATGAATTTATTTTGAGTCTTTCAAAACAGAAAGTGCTGTCTCTGACCTGGGTTCAGAGTCATTGTTCATCTCTTGAGAGTTCTTAGCAGCATGCTGGCACTGTGGATGGCATCCTGAGTATCAAATAACATTCTTCCCTATCTTGGATTTCAGACATTTCAGCAGTCCTCTCTGCAGCACAAATCAAAGAAGAAAAACAAAGGTAAGGAAGGGAAGTGAAATGAAATATATAGCTGCTTAGTTTGCACCTTGATAATTACCAGCATACTTCACCCATCCTCTCTTGCCTGAGTCCATTGAGGTTTGCAAGAGCACAGCCCCCAGCAATAGCTCCCAAGACCAGCTTCTCCTTCAATTGTGATGCTAGGGGTACCTTTTACAATAAATGGTCTCAACAGGGTTTGACACCAGATTACACACTTCTGATTACATTGCATGTCACGTACTTAGGGTGGGGGGGGTATTAAAGATTTCTATAGTTTTCTATTCTGATACAACACAAAAATAAGAATTTTTAAGGTTGTTAAGTACCCAGACTTATTTTTATGAACTATAGATTGATCTTCTACCTTCACACTTGTATAAAATTAAAAGAGCACGTTTGCCTACTATTATCTTTAGGTCCTCTAGCTGGCAAGAGCAAAAGACGAATTTCTTGCAAAGATCTTGGACGAGGTGACTGTGAAGGTTGGCTTTGGAAAAAGAAAGATGCCAAGAGTTATTTTTCACAGAAATGGAAGAAATATTGGTTTGTCCTTAAGGATGCGTCCCTATATTGGTATATTAATGAGGAGGTAAGTAAGACAGAACACGTTTTGTTTTCTGATCTATTTTCTATCTTTAACCCAAACAATCACCTTTTTGAGACTTAGATCTTAAAATCACATAACCACCTTAATGCTAATTCAGGAGAGTTCTGCTAGTTATTTCTTATCTGCCTTCTTAAAATGATTGTATTTGAGAGTTCTGGGAAGATAGTTGTCTCAATTATTCTAATGTGGCAACATATCTGAAACAGATAAAATTCTGTGTATCTAGATTAAAATATCAAACTAATTCCAGCAATAGCTTAACTAAAAGGATTATGCATGGAAATTTGAAATAGATTTTTAAATGTCTAGCTTTTGTTCAAAGTTTTCAATTTTTTTCTGTTTGTTTTTTGGGGAGAAGTCCTCTAGTAAATTAAGTAAATTAATATCACATGAATTTATTTGTTTTTCTTAAAGAGTACATCTAGAAGACTAGTTTTGAAAATCTGCAAGTATTCATTTCATGTGGCCCACTTGAGGGGCAGGGGTGTGGAGTATATATAATATATTTAAATTGTTCTTATGATTTCCTGTTTCATATGCAGTAAACAGATCTTTATCCAGAGTAGTTATATCATAACCTACCACCTATCACAACAGATGCAAAAGAGTATACTTTATTCATTGATATTTTCATTCTTTTGCCATATCCATCTATCAGTTCACCTTATTAAGTTTTCTTAACAATAATTTCTATTGTTAACTTGTTTTCTCAAAAATGTACATAGTTTAATATAGTGTGCTGACTAAATAGTCTTACAAGAATACTATTAAGGTATTCATCAATTTGTATTTGAATATTAATTTTTGAAATATAATTTAACAACATAATTATGCTTATGATTATAACATAAAATATGTAGAGGAGTTATGTTTATTATGGTTTAGAGAATAGAATTAACTGTCCTGAATTACTATGCATCAATTTCCTCATCTGCAAAAAGGGAGAGTAATAATAGAGCCTAGCTCACTGGGCTATCATATGAATGAAATGACTCAATTCATGTAAAGCCCACTTATAACAATGCCTGACATACACCCAATACTCACTAAACATATGCTATTAGTAATATTTTTCAAATTGACCTCTAATTTCATTTGTAAAATCTTAAGTTAATCTTTTGCCGTTTAATACAAATGCCTTTATTATATAAAAGGATTTGGTTATTCTCTGCACGTTTGATATTATTTGTGCCAGTCACACAATTACCTAAAAAATCTTCTATTTCACTAAGTCTATCTTATTTTAGATATAGAAAACAATTTTACCAGCATTTTCATTTAACATATATCTATTACTTTTTATATGCCAATCAAGTAGTATCCAAATATAGCCTTTGTTTCCCTTTAAGGTCACTTTTAGATTTCTCTGCTGTATACTATATTATATTCTTTCAAAGTTTAAGTGATTAAAAACTGGGGCCCTTTTTTATTGAACAGTTGCTAAGTTTCAATCAGAGTTGTTACTGTGTTAGCCTTGTGAGAAGTGAGCGAATAATTCCAGAGTATACACTGTAAGAATAACGTAGTGTGATTTTTTTAGGAAAACCCTTCATCACATCATTATGGAAAGATAATATCTATCCCCGAAATATTTTAAATTGTTCAAAATATAGAATTTGTAGGTTAAAGACATCAAGGTTGACATAACAGGAATCAAAGTTGAAAGAGATTTGAGACTACTGTGTTTATTTACCAAGATTGGAAGAAAAAAATACTCACATATTGAAAAATATTGAAAAAGTTATAATACTCCCTTTTTTATAACACAACATTCCAGTCACTATCAGTAATATCATGTTTTATTACGTTTTACATTTATACATACATGCACAAGAAAAGAATTGAGAATCTGTATTTTTTTCTTTGAGTTTAGCAGATGGGGGTGTAATCTCACTTGAACTTGTTATATAAGGAGCCACTAACTGATACAACATATATCAAGAAGTTTGGGAGAGTAAAAGTCTGAGGAGCTTGGTCATGAGCATGAAAGGACAATGAAAGGATTTAGCCAAGGGTAGTGTTAGCCTAATTGGAATAATTTGTATCTAACATAAGAGTTTGGATAATTCTCCTATCTTGTTTTTCCATCCCACGTTAGAGAGAGGAAGATTGTATGGATTTCGTTCAATTTTCCAAGCGGAAAATGATCTTTTTATATATAGCATGTATACCAAGTTAGATATTTGAAGATCAAATTAACTTATTTCATTTATAAAATCCGGAATATACAACATATTTAATTTGGGTTTGATAAAAGATTTATTTGGAGGCAGAAAAGGAATTGGATTAGTAAACATCCATATATTTTGCATCTAAACGTTAAAAATGACAGAAAATTATAAATGGTGAATGGGGACTGAAGTTATTTTTTATGTTATAAAAGCATATATACATTCTGGTGAGAAAATTACTTATAAAACATGTTTCACTTTGAGAATTTAAAGAATTTTCTATCTTCATTGTAATATAAAAAGGATTTTTCTAGTACATCTGTACTATTCTAAATGTTCAAAATATATCTTCAATTTAATAGAATATAACAAATGAGAGTGGAAGTCTAATCTCTAGGATGTCAAATTTAAGAAATTAAAAGTGAAAAGATTTATTAGTTTAGATTTTTAAGGTGTAGTTCTATAGTATTATCAGCTTCAAACCTTTGTATATAACACCCTAAACAAGAGTGTTGCCTCTTTAGGATGAAAAAGCAGAAGGATTCATCAGTCTGCCTGAATTTAAAATTGACAGAGCTAGTGAATGCCGCAAGAAATAGTAAGTTGATTTTATTTGGGGAGAGGGAGAAAACGGAAGGGTGTTTGGGTTTTTTTGTGTTTTTTTTTTTAATTTCTAGCTTTTAAATCATAGGTCACTTGTCTAATGCTTTAAAATTGAGGTAAAAATAAAGCAGTTTTGTGGGCAGAAAATTGAATTTTTTACTGATTTCTGTCATCATGGCAGAAGCATCATTATATGTGAACTCAGGTTAGATGTTGAAGTAATTTTATCTATAAAAATTATTTGGTTCTAACTTATTTTCCAATTTGAAATAAAATAAAGGTACTTTGTTTCCTTTTGCAGTGCATTCAAAGCCTGTCATCCTAAAATCAAAAGCTTTTATTTTGCTGCTGAGCATCTTGATGATATGAACAGGTAAAGTGTTACTTAAATTTCAAAGTACTTACAAAGTCAGTTAAGCTTAGAATTCTAAGTTTTCAGCATTAATGCTTAGAGAATAATGTCACTGTGGTAGATCAGTTTAAAGTAAAATGGACTCAAGCATAGCTGCATGTAGCCATACCTAATTTCAGAGAACAGCATTTTAAAAGTCAAAATAAACTTGTTGAGTATCAGGTTTTCCAAAAACGTGCCTGAATCCATACATAGACCAAAAATTCCACTGAAAAAAAAAAAGATTTTTTTTTTAAGTCCATTTCAAGTTATGTCTTCAAACTTGTTCCCAGGTGGGGGGAAAAAAAGATACTCAACAAAAAACCTGACTCTTCCAAGTGCTGAGTATTTATGATAGAACATCCATCTCAATTATTCAGTCCTAAGGAAAGTTAGTATTTCTTTCTGTCACCTTTCCTCTATCACTGGACAAGATTATACAGCCAAGTGATTAGATGGCTACATGGTTGGGGCACCTGAGTGTCTCAGTCAGTTAAACATCTAACTCTTGATTTCAGCTCAGGTAATGCATGATCTCATGATTTGTAAGTTCAAGCTCAGTGTCGGGCTCCACACCAACAGCACAGAGCCTACTTGGGATTCTCTCTCTCTCTTTCAAAATAAATAAATAAACTTTAGATGGATGGCTACATGGTTATTTGGAGGTGTGGGGGGAAATATATATATATATATATATGTATATATATATGCTACAATAATAACAACAAATATATATATATGTATATATAACAACAAATATATATATATATTTCCATCATCTACAACATTCTGCTTCAGATTTCCCACTTTAGCGTTATGGATTTGATTCTTCCTTTTCCTTCTTTTCTGCTCTCTCTTTTCTAGATTTATAGAAATTAGATTTAAAATTCAGATGTTTCCTTTTGACAGGTCTTTAGCAGACAGTACATATTACATATATATAACTTGCCAACAGTTAGGGAGAGGCAGCATAGCATAGTGATTAAGAGCATAGACTTTGAAACCAGACTATCCAAATCCCAGCTCTCACACTTACTAGCTGTGTGACCTTGGATATAGAACTGGACCTCTTTATGCCAGGTATTGACCCCTTGAAAAATGGACATAATAACAATCTCCACCCAAAGGACATTTGTGAGGAGCAAATGAGCTCACATAAAGGGCTAAGAACAGTCCCTGCTCAATCGTAAGTGCTATGTAAGTGTTCGCTAGCAATGTATATCCCTTTTATATATTTTGGGCTTTTACCCCATTTACCTTTCTTTATGTGTCTCAAAATAATTAATATCCAGATATTTTTAAGCACAAAATT
Source organism: Paguma larvata (assembly GCA_030068075.1). Lineage (NCBI taxonomy): Eukaryota > Metazoa > Chordata > Mammalia > Carnivora > Viverridae > Paguma > Paguma larvata. The sequence goes on from CM057830.1 coordinate 15,998,887, forward strand.
GAGCAACTTCATAGATGTGCTGGAGCATACTAAATGAACGCTTAATATCTTTCTATAAATGATCTTGGTGTTTTGACACTTGGGAGTATAGGCATGGTTTGTCCAAAGCAAAGATATGAATACAAGGAAATGGCAAACAAAAGTGTTGCGAACACTTAATAAAATGTTTTGTTATTAATAAGGGAACTGAGTGAGTCTTTTTTGTAATTCTCATAATCTTCTTTTGATGTACATTATTACCATTCTTGAAATTTCACACTAGGCAATTGGAATTTGGAGAACTTTTTCTCTTTAATTTGTTCTCAAAATGAAAATGTTTATTCACATGCTCATGGTGTAGGGCGAGGTTGATACTCTATTTTTTCTTTTAATAATTTTATAATTCTACTGTTCTAGTTATTCACTATATATTTTATAACATGTTGAGCACAATGCCTTTGGGATGAATATGAAGGGTTTACACCATGACCAAACAGAAAATAAGTGGTAAAAATGAGCATTATCCTATTTTACAAGATGGATACACTAGAACACAACCACCTCTATCTAAGAATTAACATAACTTAATTATTCATGAAACATGCTAATCAGGGTCTTTTCTTAGGCATAAAAAATACCTTTTTATGAACTATGAAACTATGCCTGGTCTCTATCCCCTGCCTTGTGTTAGCAATAACTTCAAAAATGTGTCATGTAGAAGAAGTTAAAGCAAACCCATGTGTTTCATTTTGTTGTTTTTTCTAAGCAATGAGTCAAAGTAAAAAAGAATCTGATCAAATATGTCATCTCCGCATCATACATTTAAGAGTGCTGTTTTATGTAAGCCTTGCTGTGGAACACTATAAACCTCAGAATTAAGTTGTCCTGATACTCATTTTTTTTAAGTATAATGGACTTTTCTTTTTATTTTTCTTTTTTTTATAATCATATCCCAATGTCTACTTTTAATAGGCAAGTTCTTAAAAATGACTTGTTAATAAGTGGGAGGAACCTCAGTGCTGTAAATTAAACAGAAAATTAGTGGTGGGAGGGATCCTCTCCAAAGATTTTGTTCAGGAACATGATTGTTACACAACAGCAAGATAATCTGAGTGTTGGTTCCTTCTATATATAATCTTTAAAAGGAATGTACTTAAGGCTTCAGAGATTTTATATTTATGATATTATAATTATGCTAATTTCTTAATTCCAAAGCACTATCATATGTATTTTAAAAATATAGTACAAGTTTTGACAAGACCTATAAAGTAAATTTAATTTTCTTATATAAAAATCTGTGTGTATAGATACGCACACTATACATATACCCTAATTTACATGTACCTATATATACATACATATACATATACCCAAATATATATATGTACATATACCCAGATATATACATATATATGTGTATATATATATATATATACACACATGTGAAATATTAAAATCTCATCTTCTATTTTTTGACCAACTTTAAATTTGATTGTGAGATAATTTGCAGAAACACTTTTGAGGCCTCCACCACCATCCATCTGTTTCCTCCTCAGAAATGAGCATTGAAACATGAAAAAAATTTTTGCCAGTCTTTTTGAAATCTGTGGGAAGAAAACAAAATATCATGTTTCACAAGTATTATGAGACTTATTTACTGAATTCATTTGGCCTATATATTCCTTATCATGTCAGCATTTATGTCTTTATAATTGTGAGGATTCACCCATTTCTATTTGGTAATTACTTTTTAGACATTTCTCCCATAGTTCTTACTCATTTTTTTTCCTCTCAATACATTATTCTTTGTTAGTTATTGATAGCTTTATGGGAAAGCTCAATATCCCCTTACCTATATTGTCTTATTTTAAAGCATCAGTGACAGGGTAAAGTGCTGAGTGTGGACCTCATATCAAAGCCCTTCCCCATCACTAAATGCAATGCTTATATCCCTATCCACCTTTTCTTAAATTAACCACCTCCCATCCCTAGCACCTTGACTTTCTAATTTTTTACCTTGCTATTTTTGTAAATGGCACTTGACACTACTTGACATATGTTTATTTGTATCCCTGTTTATTATCTGCTGCCTTTGCTAAGATGTAGTCTCCTGTGAAGGCAGACACTTGTTTTGTTTCTTTCTATCCTTGGTGCTTAGAATAACAGTACCTTGCAGACATAGATTCTTAATAAATATTTCTTGACTCAGTTAATGCATATATATCTGCTGTTTATAATGGCCTATAAATACCAAATTATACTGCAGCAAGCATATAGGTAAACCTCTTCTAGCTGAGGCCTTGAAGACAAGTTTACCCAAGACGGCATCAACAATTGTGTAGTGTTCAGCCTTTTGTGCCTATATACACTGGCCTGAGTTTATCCACATACTTTCTGAAGAGTTTTTATCATGAACAGAATTTTTCTTCCTAAAAGTAGTCTAATTTTTCAATTGTCTTATGACATTTAGCAATTCTGGAACTCACTGAAGGCGGGAATTATGTCTTATTCATTTTTGTGCCCCCAAAAGATAGCTCATTGTTCAGCATATAGCAGGCACTTAGTAAATTTGTTGAGCTGAAAAATCAAAGAAGCCTTTTTTTTTAGTTTCCTAATTCATCTCATAAAGACCTCATTGTTCTTTAAACCTCTGACAAAATGAAATTCCAGTGATATTTTTTAGAATAGTCAATATGAGGAGTGCTCATCATTAAGTATCTGACTTCAGCTCAGGTCATGATCTCACAGTTGGCGAGTTCAAGTCCCACATTGGGTGAGTTCGAGCCTCACTTCGGGTGAGCATGATCCCCACTTCACGTGAGCTCATTTCCCGCTTTGGGTGAGCTCCAGCCCTGCTTAGGGTCAAAAAAATAAAAAACCTAAACACAAAAAACACAAGCCCCGTGCGAGCCCCACTTCTCTCTCTCTCTGCCCCTTGCTCACTTGCTCTCTCTCTCTCTCTCTCTCTCTCTCTCTCTGAAAAAAGAGGGGGACACTTGGGTGGCTCAGTCAGTTAAGCATCAGACTCTTGATCTTCGCTCAGGTCATGATCTCACAGTTCCTGGGATCGAGCCCCACATCCAAGAGCCTGCTTGGAATTCTCTATCCCTCTCTTTCTGCCCTTCTCCCCTGCCCACACTTTCTTTCTCTCTAAAAATAAATAAATAAACATTAAAAAAAAGAATAGTTAATATGAGGTACTGCCTTAAAATCCAATAATATATGTTCCGCTAGTGCTATTATCATCATTTTCACCCCAAAAGGGCCAGTCACATCTTTTCCCAAGGGTGCGAAGATTTGTCTAGTAGTACAGATTCAACCCCATTCTCACTACAAATGACCTATAGACCAAATTTCAATACTGACCTTTTTACTAATCATTAGAGTCATTTTTTAAAGGTTACTCGTCATGAAGTTGACTTATTAACTTATAATTTGTAATTTTCTGGAGTGGGTGTACACTATGCTACTGAATTTATTTGATCAATCTTTATTTTATTTCCTTTCTGTTCCACTCCCTTCTTCACTTCCCCCAAATGCTTGAGGTGTTAATTACATTGTAGGTTTTCTCAAAATAAAGTTGGGCTTTAGGTGACTTATTCTTAAAATTAAAGTTTAAATTTCCATGGATGTGATTTTGTCAATTAGAGACACAATTTTCCTCCCTTTTCAAGATATTCTATTTGTTGTACAGTTAATACTACTGGACATAAATGATGAAATATATGAGTCACTGCAAAAAACATCATCTTCCGTTCGACACAAAAGATTAGCTCTTGGGAGAAAAAGTTCTCAAACATAATTTTTCTTAAAAATATATCTTGATAAGATTATTCCACTGTTTAATGATATTAACTATACTCTTGATTCCAAATTTGAGGTAGTTTAGAAGAGGGATTTTTCCTTAATTTCTGATTTGAAAAAGTATGTATGGATCATAACTCAGAATAGACTAATGGGAAATTGTCAGGTTAATTTTAGAAATAGCAGCACTCCTGAGAGAAGAAAGATCTAAGATTTATTTTTAAGTTACTATTGTTCATGGAAATAAGTTTTCAGGATCTAAATAGAGGTTAAAATTGTATTTGCTCATTTTGTGTTTAGAAAACCTAATACCCTTGTATTTAGAGACAAATTTCTAAAGTACTCCCAAGATGTGTTTCTCCCTGGAACATTAAACTTAAATGACTTACATCAAAACTAGTATTTCATAGTGAAATTTATTTTGACAGGCAAGGTCCATAACTTTTTTCTCATCAGTATATATTATATATTATTAAGTATCCATAAAAAAAGCATTTGTTCTGAAGAAGCAAACAGCAGAAATATTTAAAGTGCTTCTAAACTTGGAGCAACAGAATTGATAGGACTCTGATCATCTTAAAACCCTCTATATTACAGATATTAACAGGTTTGCCTAAGACTTTCCTATTGAAATAACATCTTTAGTGTGGCAACAATTTATACTACAGCAAATTATACAGCTCATTGAACACTCAATATCTCAAGAGTAGCAAAGAACACATCTTTCATGTAGAATTATCTCATATATTCTTAAACATTTTAAAATAAACATTTTTATTAAGTTTTTAATTTTAATTCCAGTATAGTTAACATACAGAGTTACTTTTGGGTATACGATATAGTGATTCAACAATTCTGTATATTATTCAGCAGGCATCACCACAAGTGCCCTCCTTAATCGCCATCACCTATTTCACCCATCCCCCGACCAACCTCCCCTCTGGTAACCATCAATTTGTTCTCTACAGTTACCTGGTTTGTCTTTTTCCCCCCTCCGTTCCTTTTGTTTCTTCAATCTCATACAGGAGTGAAATTATTTGGTATTTGTCTTTCTCTGACTGACATACTTCATTTAGCATAATATACTTTAGCTCCACCCATGTCATTGCAAATAGCAAGATTTCATTCCTTTTTATGGCTGAATGATATTCCATTGTTTATATACCACATCTTCTTTATACTTAAATATTTTTTCAAAGTAAAATATATGAAACTCAATTGCAATGTTACTGATTTTAATATTTATTTTTTCAGGTGGCTTAACAGAATCAATATGCTGACTGCAGGATATGCAGAACGAGAGAGGATTAAGCAAGAACAAGGTAAAGGAATATATTTTTTACAGTTGTGGGGTTTTTGTTTTGTTTTATTTTTTTGTTATCCTATACAGTGATTCACTACTATCAGTTAGTGAAGATGCATGTAATAGGCTGTGGTTATTTTTCTTCTGGACACTTCTTTGAATCCAAGCCATAGCATCTTAAAGGTAAGGTTTAATAAGTTAAACAGATAGGGAATAAATTCTCAAATTTTTGGAGCAGCTGATATGGAGTTTGTTGCTGTCTCTCTCAGTCTGTTTCCAATGGAGGACAAAAACCTTACAATTTTAAAAATCTATAATTGGTCCTAAATATTGACCAGAGTCCAGGTCCTTGTCGGTGAGGTGTTTTGTTTTTTTTCTGTTTAGTGGTTTCATGGATATTTAAGTGGACTTTTATGCAAATAGTTCAGATGAATGATTCCTCCTTCCATAAATTATCTCAATTGGTTATGTTCTTCAGTTCTGTTACTCTGTAATTCTGTGATCTTAAGAAATTTGCCTCAGTATTGACCTCGGATTTACAAAACACGGTGTCATTATGCAGAATTAAAATGTTAATGAAAGCTGCAGTCACCATTCTGAAGTTGCTTTACATTTCCAAAAAGTGTTTTTTGTACATCCCCTGGAAGTATCAACAGTGTTTGGAAATCTTTTGAGACTTCCTAAAACTAAAAGAATTCCACAGATTGATATACATATAAACTTATTTCTAGTTGTATCTCCACTGGGCATAACCTATTTGTTTATGTGAGGATTCTAAAAACCTTCCATTCCCTCTCAGGGTAAAACCTCAGCCAAAACTTTTCTAAACATCTAAAAGCTAAAGGTTAGAGAGATCTAAAGTGGATATCCAGATCCTAAAATCAATCTGTCAGCAAATGTTTAGGGCAGGGGTTGGCAAACTTTCTGTGAAAAGCCAAATAGTTAATATTTTAGCCTCTGCAGGCCCATAAGATTTCTGTCTAACTACTCAACTTTGCTGTTATAGTGTGAAAGCAGCTGTACACACATGAAGAGTGTGGCTGGGCCCTAATAAAGCTTTATTTATGGACTATGAGATGAAATTTCATATCATTTTTTACATTTCAAAAAATTATTCTTCCTTTGATTTTTTTTAACCACTTAAAAATGTAAAATCTGTTCTTGATCCACATGCCATATAAAAATAGGCAGAGAGCCTCATTTGGCCTGCAAGCCACAGTTTACCAACCCCTGGTTTACAGCCATGGGTGAGGGAATGGGGATGAGTAGAGCAGTGAAGGGTGAGAATCTAGGGCAGGAAGATTTCAAAGAAATAGCAAAACATGGTTCCTGCCAATAGGAATATATCATCTAGTTGAGGATCTCAACGATACACACTTGAGGGGCACCTGGGTGGCTCAGTCAGTTGAGCGTCCAACTCTTGATTTTGGCTTAAGTCGTGTTCTCATGTTCGTGGGTTCACATCTGACGTCAAGCTCTGTGCTCACACTTCAGAGCCTGCTTGGGATTCTCTCTCTCCCTCTCTGCCCCTCCCCCACTCAAGCACTCATGTGCACACACACTCTCTCTCAAAATAAATGGGTAAATATTTAAAAAAAAGATACACACTCAAAATTGCTTAAGAAAAATTGAAGAGCAGGAGAAGAAAATTAAAGAACAACATAGAATCAATGAACAACAGAAAGTCATTAGAAAAATACTAATGGTTGCACAATGTGCAACTGATTTTTAAAAAATTTGCTAAGTGAATGCAAAATTAAAAAAAAAAAAAGCCTGGGAAAGAGGCAGAATTAATGAGGAAATAACTTGCTAAAGAAAGTGATCAGTGAGGCTGATGTAAAGTCAGCAGTAGAGAGAAAAAGGAGATATTTTATTCAGTATGAAGTGTTCCTGTGTAAGGCCTTCAACTCATGCTGATTAACTTAAGGTGAAATAGGCACCTGTCTTGCCTGAAATTGCACTGAATTCTAATAGAAAAGATCATCTTAATATAATACAGAAAATGAAATGTAAGAAAATACAAATCAAGTTCTGTGGAAATTAAGCTGGAGAGATTCCTTCCAGGAAGGGAATGCTTTATTTTGACTCCATTATTTGAACTCATTCTCACAGGATGAGAAGGATGTAGATAGGAAGTAACAAAAAGGGGCGCCTGGGTAGCTTAGTTGGTTAAGCGTCTGCCTTCGGCTCAGGTCATGATCTCATAGTTCGTAGGTTCAACCCCTGCATCAAACCATGAACTCTGCTTTCAGCAGAGCCTGGAACCTGCTTTGGATTCTGTGTGTCCCTCTCTCTCTGCCCTTCCCCTGCTCATGCTCTGTCTCTTTCTGTCTCTCAAAAATAATAACTAAACATTAAAAAAAGGAAGTAACAAAATAAAACATACCTGGGAGTGGAAGAGCATGGATACTTCCACAAATAACGTGGAAGCAATCTCCATCAAATCGGGGTGCACAGGCAAATTCCAGCCAGGACTATGGGGTGTCAGGCCAGTTATGAAGCTACATTTGTTCATTGTTAAAAGTTTATTTGAGTTTATTTAAACTTTTCATGCTTTAACTTAATTTATAGGCCTAAAATTGTGTTAAGATTACTAAAAAAATTTTAGCCTTCCTTTTCACATTTTTTAAAGGCATAAAACTGTCTTTTATAGATGCATACAGGTTTGTTTCTGATTTTTTTAAGATGCAAAAATTAAAAGTATAGGCAGTATACTGATAGGAAAATGAATCTTTGAAAAAATTCTCAGGCTTAACTTTCTTATCACTTTGAAGTTTAGCATGGTCTTGATTTCAGTGAATTTTCTTTGTATGTGGTATTAAATAGTCAAATATCATTATGGATTAAGGAACTGGTAAGTTATACTGTGCATGCAGGTTCCAATAAGTATTCAGTGCATGGATTCATGCTGCCCTGGTCTGGCATGTGAGTATATATTTTAGTGCCTTCTGGAGCAGTAGACCTTCATTGACAGAAGCTAATAGTTAACAAGTCATGTCTCTCTTGCTAACACAATGTATCCAGAATCTCTGAACAATTTGATTTTCCACATAGAGTGTATGTTTCTCAGGCACTCTAACATAGGTCAGAAACATACTAGACTTCCTGCCTTCTGCATAATTAGGTCTCATAGTATTCTATATAGAAAACAACTGGATGCCTGTGTCTACTCCACACTTCTGTCTAATTATTTGACATCTTCTGAGTACTGTTCTCAGTACTGAAGTTAAACTTCATACAAAATAGAGCTGGTTGAGGGTTGGGAGTATTTCACAAACATGCAAAGGAGTAACTACTAAACACTGTTTTTATTTAAATACCCATTGCAGCTTGGAAGTGACTCTTTCATTGAATTAAATAAAAGTTTAACGAATTGGTATCTTTAGCTGCAGAGCTGTAAAGGATGTGGGCTTCTCTTTCATTATTTGTTGTTGTACTTAGAGAAAACAGGGTTATACTAAATTATGTGAAGATCACAATTTGGCTAATTGCCTGTTAATCATTTTTTTATATTTTTCCACCTTCCAGACAGACATTCATTACATATTATTTTCAATCACACAATGTCTTCCTAAAGCTTTAATCACATAAAAATTAATGAAATATATTGTATTTTTTGGTAGTTCTAGATGAAAAAGTCATTTTTCTCAAATTATCTTTTTTTATCAACATGAGAAGAAAGTGAAAATCTTCCTGTTCTACTGATGGCACTGTTTATTCATGATTAGTTACTTATAAAATTGAATATCACTGCAAAAGACATTGAAAGTATCCATTTATTTTGTGCTAAATAGAAATCTAAGAAAAATAAATTAATTTGTTCATAAAATGAAAAATCAAACTCATCTCAGCCTCTTGAGCAAACAATGTGCTTGTAATTTTCCACACAAACCCAAAAAAAGCCTGACTGAATTTTCTATGTAGGTTCTTCTCTGTCTTTGCTCTCTCAAAGACATACAACTTATGAGAGTGAGAAATGAAGTTAATTTACAAAGGGGAATTTCAGTCTTTTCTTCAGCAGCCCAAGAAAACTATAGATTCATGGTACTTTTTAGTAAACCAAAAGTTACATCAAGTGGTGGACTAGAATTCTTCCTAATTTAGCTGAGGGAGGAAAGAAGACAGAGAGAATCTCCCCATCTGTCACTTGTAGTGATAGCTGTCGAGATCTTGATAAAATGGTGATCATCTCCTTCTCAGCATTCTGATAAGGACCGCCTGAGGTGCTAATTCCTTGAGACTCCCAAGGTATCAGTACAGAGGTCAAGGAGAAATTCAACACAGGTGCCACAGTTTCAGGAAATAGCGGGAAGGGTAAGAGCAAAGTGATCTTGGCAAACCCCTGCTTGGAGTTGAGATGGAGTGGTGCTTAGTCCCTTTACCTCCAGCAATGACTTCCTTATACTATTTCAAGCTCCCACAAAACTACTTAACCCAGATCGAGAGCTTCAGAATTCACTTTTTCCTTACTGGAACTAGCTACAAGAAAAAATACTAACATCCAAGAAGATAAACACAAGGCATTTATCTCTCTGCGATTTGGGTCAGACTGTCCTAGCATGCTACCTATAAATCTGCCCAAGAAAATCAGAGGTCCTAATATTGAGTGCTTTCAAGGTGCAAAGCACTTGAATATATATTACCTTATTTAGTACCCTCTACACACATACATACAACTCTGAAAGTCAGTTATTATTAGCCTCCTTTTACAGATGACAAAACAGACTCAGGTTTAGTAACCATCACAAGAGCACAGAGATGGTAAATGGTACAGCCAAGAATTGAACCTCCATCTGCCCAAGTATATAGTTCATGCTGTTCCCGCCATTGTTTGTTGGGTACATCTCTGGGTGACTACATCAATTCATATTTGAGAGGAAGCTTAGTATACTAGCTGTCACCAGCATGATCCATTATAAATACCAGAAACAAATTTAGATTAAGTAGTTATTGCTTATCTTTTAGTCAAAGGGAATAATTAAAATAGAAATAGCATTTTCAAAGTTTTTGTATTTTGAGGGCTGATTATAATGATCTCCATTGCTAAAGAATTTCTTTTCATGATAGCCAGAGTTACAGAAGAGCAGGAGGAGAAGGGCTTAAAGCATCATGAATATATGTCATATTAAACTCTCCCGGTGTGTCATTCAAAAGAGTCCCAGCAATATCCCTCCAAGGTAGGGCAAGGCTATTTCTTAGTTCAAAACCAAGATCTACTACTTTCTATTCAGCATATAGTAAGTACTCAATAAATGTTAGCTATACTTATTCATAAGCACCACAAGGAAAATATATATAAATATTACAGTATATGAATTCCTGGGTGGGGAGGGGCTCCTATAAAAATATGTGCCATGGTTTTTTCACCTAAATCTGGTTATCATTTAAGCCTAATGATGGTTCTTTTGTGATTTAGATTTTCATAAGAATAAAAATGGGTAATATTTACAGGTTTCTCCTCGTAAATCTTATAAAGAATTAACCCAGAGTTAAGGGTGGTTGCGTTATTAGTGGAACAGGTTCTGACTATTGGCCTTTGTGGTGTATTTTACTTACTCAACTAATTTATCTCTCAGAGTTTTTTCCCTTCCCTCTTGCCTGAGCTCTGCCAAGTCTAGCGGCTTACATTTTCTACCCTTTTAAGTAGTTCTAGAAGTTTGGAACTTGCAGCCCACATCAGCAAATTTGCCCTTTTGCATTTGGCAAGAATCAAGGTTTGCCATGTGTTTCCAAGTAGAGGTGGGAGTATCGTGTTATAGAGATTCATGTCAGCATGACTCTGGAAACAGTGATTGTTAGATAACCAGTGAATTGGAGCCAGAAAGAGAACATTATTTTTGGAACTCTTTATATCTGTAGAGATCTATAGCTATATATATACTGCTTTTCTTTGAGTGTTCATTTTTAGGGTAAAATGATACACCTTTAAGAGGCATCATGTGTTATCTTTCATTAATTCAAGCATCAGAATAACTTGGCCTGGAATCTAAAGCACCCTAAACCTGTCTTTTTCTTAACTCCTTAAAATTATAGCTATGTATAATTGCTTGCTTTAAAGGTTGGAATTAAGTGATTGTACTCTTCCTTCTTCCTGAACACCCAGCTGAAAATAAAAGTTTGTGGGCCTGGAGTACTGGATGCTGTAGAGCACGGTGTAGGAGTGGAATTTAAATATCTTTGTGTTAGCTGTTAGTGTGTGTTCCTGAAAATATGGCTAGAAACATTTAATAAAATGTTGTTGTATCTGTATGTGTGAATTTACAGATTACTGGAGTGAGAGTGACAAGGAAGAAGCAGATACTCCATCAACACCCAAACAGGACAGCCCTCCGCCTCCTTACGACACATACCCACGACCTCCCTCTGTAAGTTGCCGACAGGAATGGACATTATTTAGCATCAGATTCTTTGACCCAAAATATCCCCATGTAGTGAATTGCATGTCAGATCTCAGGTTCCCTAAGGGGAAAGAAAATAGGGAGTCTAAAAGCAATAAGGCGAAAAAAAAGTTACTATGCAAAGACTGTTTAATCAGGAGAAATAGTCACCACAGATTCTATGCATAATCAATATCTGCCCAGGTTTATTTTAAAAAATCTTGTTTGTGTCAGAGTACCCTTCATGGAAATATCAGCAACAAAAATAAGTTTTCTTAGGAAAATATATATAACTGGACTTTATGTATTTCACACTAATAAAGTTCATTCCTATATCCTTCAGAAACGACTCATAAAATTAATATTATATCCATATTAAACATGTTTTGACAGATAGCTCTTCAGATGGTCATGGAGTCTGGTTTAATGTATGTGTTTATATGGTGCTCCAGACTTCTTAAACCTGTGTAAATGATTCTGTGTTTAGCCTGTATTTTAATCTTTTAATGGGGTGAACAACTGTCCTGGTTTGCTTCAGACTATCCCACTTTATGCCTGTGGCCCATCACAACTACTAAGGACATTTCAGTAGTGTCCCAGTTTCGACTATACATTGCATGGTTACAGCATAGCAGGAGTTAATTCTGCCTATCTTGGGACTGAGTCTTCTACATAGGAAACGGAAGCTGAACTTAGGTGACAACAGCAGCCAAGCTAATTACACCTCCATATTACTCTAGAGGATTTTAAATAAGAAAGACGCTACACAAGATGTTGATAAAATTCTAGGCCATTTCTCAACCTTGGCTGTGCATAAGAATCACTTCTGTAACATTTTAGAAATGCAGATGTTCAGACCCTATCCAGACACTGAATCAGAATATCTGGGATTACAAACAGCTCTCTAGACTAGACTGTGGGCCTTTTGAGAACAGCGACCCTGCCATATTCATCTACATATCTCCATGGCTTAGCATAGCCCTGGCACTTATTTATTAAGTGCTTAATAAATATTTCTGAAATAAATAAGTAAATATTTCTGAAATAAATGTACAGGTGCTTTTGGCTAATAACTAAACGGGAAGCTGCATTTTTAATAACAATGTTTGATGACAATGTCTGTTACCTAAGAACTGTTCCTAATGTGTATATACGTTTCTTTAATAAGAGTCTCATGCTCTACCGACTGAGCTAGCCGGGCAGTTACATTTCTTTAATAAATGCTAAGTGCAACAGAATGCAAGGATGAGCTATAGAAATGAAATCATGAAGTCAGTGACAAGATACAATTTATATCATATTTTCCCTCTTTGCCTAAAACATCAAGGCCTGAATAATTCCTTTTAAATATTTATAAAAGAGGAAGAAAGGGAAACTGCACCTTCAGGGAACAGCTCTTTAATCATAGCAACTTGTGAATTTCAAGAAGGAAGCTATTTACATTGTTATTAACATGTGGAAAGATAAACTGCCCCCAGAAGATGCCACTTAACTTCTCCTTTACCCAGAGGGACAGCATGTGCTTTTACCTCAGCCAGGCTTGTCCTGGCCACCACCTCAGCCCCATTTGCCTTGATCACATTTGACAAATCCAACTCCTCCTGCCAGAAAGGAGCCCAGGCTGATCTGTTAGCCCCGATAGCTAGAGTACGCCTTGTCCCCAGTAGGGGCACCTGCAAGTCTTTTACAGCATTTACTTGATGCCAGTCCTTTTTCTCAGTTGTGCTTTGTACTGTAATATATATTCCCAAACTTTAAATTCCAGGAATAGAAATATTCCATTTTTATTTTGTGTTTATGTACCCTGAGGTGCCCATGCTCAAGGCATCCCCATTAGAGTATAATCTCATCCTGCCTGTATGTTTAACTGTACAAAGCGCCACAAATTGAAAAGACCAGAAGAAAGCTTTTCCTTGGGGCCCATAGGAGGATCCATTCACCTGTGAAGAAGAGAAAGGGTTCTGTCTAATTATAGGCACCTTGTTTTCACATCCAAAAGTTTCTCTCCTTGCTCTCATCCCCAGACTCCACAAAATCCAGAAATATGAATTTGGCAGCAATTATTCAGGGTTTCAAATTCAGAGATTTTTAAAACTTCAGATTTTTTTAGCCACTGAATATTCATTATATAAGCCCTCAAGTTTTCTTGTGCTTCACTGTTGTAAAACTTTGCATATTAATATGTCAGACTTTTCATGAGAGTTTGGTATAGCCGTATTTCAACACTCCACATCTCAGTGTCTTAAAATATCATCTGGGCCTAACTTTTAGATGTCTGTAAACTTGACTAGTCATTAACTTGACTGGTAAATGTTAGCTGGTAGAAATCTAATGTGTTCCTTGGCGACATAAGTAGTCTGTTATTTTCTGTGGAGACTGATCAGAGGCTCTTTTCTACAGATGAGTTGTGCCAGTCCTTACGTGGAAGCAAAACACAGCCGGCTCTCTTCCACAGAGACCTCTCAGTCACAGTCCTCCCATGAGGAATTTCGCCAGGAAGTGACTGGGAGCAGTGTGGTGTCCCCCATTCGCAAGACAGCCAGTCAGCGCCGCTCCTGGCAGGATTTAATTGAGACGCCCCTGACAAGCTCAGGATTACACTATCTTCAGACTCTGCCCCTGGAGGATTCTGTCTTCTCTGACTCCGCGGCCATCTCTCCAGAGCACAGGCGGCAGTCCACCCTTCCAACTCAGAAGTGCCACCTACAGGATCACTATGGGCCATACCCCTTGGCCGAGAGTGAGAGGATGCAAGTGTTAAATGGAAATGGGGGCAAACCTCGAAGTTTTACTCTGCCTCGAGATAGCGGGTTCAACCACTGCTGTCTGAACGCGACCGTTAGTGCCTGTGACCCACAGGATGACGTGCAGCCCACAGAGGTGGAGGAAGAGGAGGAGGAGGAGGAGGAGGAAGGGGAGGCAGCAGGGGAAAACATAGGAGACAAAAGTAAGTATGTTGGAGATGCTTAGCCTGTGTACACAGAGTCCTAACCTTTTCAAACTTCTTATTTGGAGAAAATAGAATTTTGTTTCCCTTTTTTCTTAAAATAATAGTCTTGCTGCACAGGAAGTTAGGTATCTCTTGCTGTTTTACTTTCAGAAATTGAGTTACGTAGGGGAAAAAAAGGTGGATAATGAAGCCTATATTCCAGCACATCCAAAGCTAGAGCAAATGGTTTTCTCCAATTACCCATTTTCCTTGTAAGGTTAATGATAGTCATTTCTTTTTCTCCTTCCTCTTAACCACTTTCTTCTCCCTTGCATACATCATCCCTTTGGTCCATAGTCATTGCCCCCTGAGTTTGGGTTAAGAAACTAAAAGCTTCAAGCACAGTATTAGCAGAACCTTGGTTGAATAAGTAAGTGAACACACAAACACACACATATGCACACATACATATACAACTTCCCTTTTTACTAGTAAAAGATATAAAGGAAAAATTCCAAAGAGTTTTTCCAAGAAGAAATATCAAATAACATTTCTGTCAACTTCAAATGGCCAAAATTGTTTCTAGAAACCAGTTTGCCAAAAGCTTTTCTTTATTTTCTTGGTATATATGTTAATTGTAAAATTCAATTTATGTGAATCAACTCTTAAGAGAGACAAAGTCAATTAAGTAATCCTCTGACTTGGCATTAAGAATATGTTTACTAATTCTCAAGTTCTTTATCCAACATGCCTTACCAAGCATCTGTTTATAATAAATGTGACACACCATTCCAGAAACCCAGGCTAGTTTAAGGGAAAGGCTAGAACTCAGTTAAAAAATCTAGGTTTGGCTGTAAGTCCTGAATGTAAAATTCCCCCCCCAAAAAAAAATATAATTTCAAAGAAGTAGTATAAAGCTGTTTGCGTGTCTTTATTCAAAATGAAGTTTGGGCCAGTTAGTGCAGATGACCCAAGCCAATGTTGTTGAAACCACAGTTGCTGGTTTGTTCCCCCTAAGCCATTAGACTTCCCTTTTTAAAGGATATAAGCAGACTGTATCCATCCACCCATTTTGTGAGTGTATGAAACTTTGATTATGGAATATATTATTGTAAGTTCTTCACAACTAGAAAAACAACTCAAAGCTCACAGAGGACCAGCAGGTCAGGATCCTCATGGCCATGTTAAGCTTGGCTCATTTAAAATAAGAGTCACTTTGGAGATTATTAGCAAGAAAATACAGTAGAATTCCTTTTATGGTCTTCATTGCCTTATTTAATGGGAATTATATCTTCTACCATGAAAATATGAGTTGCTGGTAATAAAATTCATATGTTAAAGCTGTTTCTATGTGAAGTGTGTGTTGGCCATACTCTCCATAAGGAGCATTACAAAAGGTTTACTGTTGGTGCAGGAAAAGATAATTACCATCTATTACCTGACAAGCCCTCCCAACATTCACATTTATCAGAGATTATGGAAGAGTCTGGTGGAAGAAATATCTAGGAGCCATGTAAGGCGTCTGTAGGACTTATGGCAAGCATGATAATACATTTTTAATGTTATGATGATTACCAAAATCAGGACACTGTTTTCTAAAATTTAACTAAAGATGACTTAGAAACTTCATTTTGACTGTCATCTACATGCTGCACAACTGCTATAACTAAGTATATGAGGTTTGTTCAGTATTCTCAAACATATTGGGGAAAGTACTTCATCTCTGCCATTTTAAAATAAATTGTGTTGAAATTTGCATAGCCCTCTGAAATCGAGAATTCTGTTCAAAAAACGTATCATCATAGCCACAGGTAGAAGTCATCGACGCTGTCTTTTTTGCTTAAGCCAGTTACTTCCCACTTCTTCCTGGCCATCGCGGGAGGGAGTCCTAGAAAGGAGAAGGCGCGTCCTAGGGCCTGAAAGGAAAACCCAGACCCACAGAACATCTGTAGTTAGATGGCTTTCAAGTTTGTTCTTCTAGTGTCTCTTTGCTGTTTCGTTAATTGAATTTATTTTTAACCATACGCATGCACTCCTAAATTGGTGGGGTTTTCCTTCAGGTTCCCAAATGGGTCAAGTGGGCAATTATTGGATACTTTCCATCTCTTTCAGGGGCTCTTTTTTTGTGGAATAACTGTGATAAGGCAGAACAATCCTAGGAAGTGTGTCCATAAATCTAGTATTGCACATTTTGTCTTTACAGTTGAATATTTGGGGACATTTCATGCTATTTCAGTCAGATCTGCTTCACTAAAGGTGGCCATGCACTATCTTTCAGGGCTCCATTTCTTTCTGGACATTTTTCCCCAAATCTTTCATTTGATGTGTCTGTGTTCTTCAAACCATTCTCAGCAGAGCACTCCATTTCATGGTTGTCTACTGGAAGATGCTTTTTATTTAATAGCATGTCTGTTCGCCTTCCTAATGATGGCTTTTATGCGTTACTGTTTTTAATATTTAGGAGTGTGCGATTTGATAAACACTTCATTTGAGAAACATCAGCTTTAAAATCAGTGTTTTCAAAAGAATCTTTAAGGTCTAGTTAAGGGGTGTCGTGTTCATGGCTGCCCTGGTTGGCCATTAGGAGCAAGTATTCCAGACTTCTTATTCAGATCAAGCTGCTGGGTGTTATGTCAACAGAGCAAAAATTATATGCACGAAAGAAGCTGTGGCCATCCCACCAGTCTCAGACTTAGGGCACGCCCTCCAGCGTGGAGCATTCTCTATGCTTCCCACAGGTTGGCAGGCAACTGTGCTTGTTACAGTCAGAGTCCAGCAGGGGTGTGTTACTAACTGTCCTGCTCGAGGCCAGCATTTGCTTTGACCTACTAAAGTGAATTTTCACTGATTTAGTACAGACCTGCAGAGGACATAAGTTTTGTGTCTTTACCCACACACATTTTTTTCTCAGCTTACCAAGACATTAAAACTAGAAAGTGTCAGGCAAGTGGGCAGAAGGAGTAATGAAAGAAAATGTGAAAATGTAGCCTATCTTCTGCTTTAAGGATGAAGAATTATGTCATCACCCAAACACATTTCTTATCATTTATGTTTACCTTAACTTTATATAATGTGATATATACTATGTAGTGCTTACAAGTTCCAAAGCACTCTAAAAAAGCAAGATGTACCTAAATCAGTGACCTAGATGTTTTTGCTTTTTTTTCAATTTCCCTGCTTATGAGGTATAAATGTAGCCTTCTTTTGAGCACTCTTCAATCTGTGTTTTCTCATGGTTGGACTGCTTTTTCTCTTATTTTGAAATTCAGTTATTTAACTGAATCATACTATCAGTTTTCACAGGCTAAACTCATTTTGGTGTAAAATGGATGGTATTAAAAGTACACAGATGAGACCTGTCTTGTCTTCCTTTGACTTAAAAGTCAGCTTGCATATTAATTATCCTGACCTACTTCACTGGCATTTGGGAGAAGACAAGTAATTTCCTATTATCCCAATTAGCAGTTTCGAAGCTTACTGAGATGTGGGCCTTATAATACCTCAGTTAAATTAAATTATAAATTATGTCAGCCTGTGCAACTTCCGAGGAGTATAAATCATTTAAGTGTGGGACAAAATATAAAGATATACTTCATTCTGAAATCGTCTTCCATAACACTAAAATACTGTTTTGGTAATGCAGCTTGAAGTCTACTTGGGATAGATCTCTTTCCTTTGCCATACTAGGCCATTTAGATGAGGTTTTCTAAAGCTTTATCCTTTAATCCTACTGATTTCCCTCTTGGCAGTTATAAGAATATTCTTTACTAGCTATACATTCTTAGTGCCTCCATGTACTCAATGAAGTTATAATGTGCTCTTTTTCACTGTCTTAGAGATAACTCACCAGTATTCTCACTTAATTTACACAGTTGTTAGCTTGTTCTTAGAAATCTAAAGCAAAACCTACAGCAGTGCGGGGTTGGGGGGGGCTTGCAGGGGTGGAGGTAGAGTGTGGATAGAAGCTTGTAGCTACAATGCACATCAGGTTATCTGACCAAGATATTTACTGATGCTCTCAAAATGAAATTTGGTGAGAAATGTATTTTAAAGTTATTTTTTTTAATCTAACCTCCTTTGAATAGCATTGGTAAATTAAGAGCTGTGCAAAATATGCAGCTCAATGGCCTAATATCTTAAATTATCTAGGCAGAGAGGATAGATAATGACTACCAATATAGTGCAGAAGAAGATAGATTAATCCTCTTCAATCGTTTTAAGGGTCCTAGAGTAATTTCCTGAAGAGTTTCTAAAAGCTATGAATTTTATTTTTCAAGAACATCCAGGTACGAATTATGTGGGCAAGGGGAAGATATTCCTAGAATATGAAGTTGTGTTAAAGGATAAAAGGAATCAAGTCGAAAATTAAGAAAAGTGTTGCAAGCACTTTTTACTGTTTTATTGATTGTCAAGGTAAATTATGCACAAAGAATTTAGAAGGGCATAATCATCAATAAAACCTTAAATTATAGTTCAGGCCTAAAGAAAACAGATAGAAAAGATATATAAGCAATGTGAATAAAAAGATATGCATTAAAGTCAGAGAAAAAAATAGCAGAGAACCTTAAATTTGTCACTTTTGTGAAGTTTAAGGCCATTATTCTTGACTGGTTATGTAACAAGTATATACAGAGAACACAGAAAAATCTACAAAGTAGTAAACAAATGTTCTCTTAATACCATATTTTCTGATTTTGAAGAAAGACTGTTATGGAGACATAAAATCCTAACGATTAGATAGAAAGTAGAGTCTATCTATAATGCTGATACTGATTATAGGTTGGGTTTGTAATCACACCTCCCTCAGTTTTGGCTTAAATGATGAGGAAAAATTATTACCTTAACTTACAGGAAGTTCAGAGGTGGGTTTTTCCGGGAGTGAATTTAGTGGCTCTGCAATGTCAGGACTCTCAGTTAACTTTTCTGTAATGCCAATAACTCTAAGCATCTCTTCTTATAAGACAGCATCCAGAGAGCCAAAGACCAATATCCAGAGAACCCTATCTTTAGTCCTTTCCGTAAGAACAAGGAAAGCTTTTCCTAGATCCTTCCAGCAGACTTAGCTCCGTATCATTGGCCAATATTGCATCATATGCCCAAATAGCAAGTAAAATGATTATGAATAGTTGAGACTAACTTTGACTTAAGATCATAAAGAAAAAAATGTACCAAACTGCTTGTCATTACTATCCACATGAGCCTCTCCACTATTATGTATGTTATATCCTTAAATATATTTGTTCAAGCAGTGTGGCACTCTTCTGTATATATATATATGCAAACATATACCAATATCACATCACATCATTTATGTCTTGGCACTAACGAAATGTTAGATCTATAAAAGAAGATAAATATTATGTAACCCTTGGGGTGCCTGGGTGGCTCAGTAAGTTAAGCATCTCTTTTTTAAAAAGTCTTTAATATTTATTTATTCTTGAGAGAGAGAGAGAGAGAGTGAGAGAGAGAGTATGAGCAGGATACGGGCAGAGATAGAGGGAGACACAGACTCCCAAGCAGGCTCCAGGCTCTGAGATGTCAGCACAGAGCCCGTTGTGGGGCTCAAATTCACGAACTGTGAGATCATGACCTGAGTCAAAGTCAGACGCTTAACTGACTGAACCACCCAGGTACCCCTTAAGTGTTTGACTCTTGATTTCAACTGAGGTCATGATCTCTTGATTCATGAAATCAAGTCCCTGCATCAGGCCCAGAATCCCTGGGATTCTCTCTCTTCCTCTCTCTCTGCCCCTCTCCTACTCATGCTCACTCTCTCACGCTCACTCTCTCTCAAAATAAATAAATAAACATAAATAAATAAGTAAATAAATAAATAATTAAATAAATATTATGTAGTCCTGAAAATATAGCAAGTTAGATATAATTATTGTTGACATTTGAAATGAAGAAGCGTATTTTCCTGTAAACACTAAGTGATTGGAACTTAGAATGTATTCTCTGGAGATATTTCTCCTCAGTTTAAATCCTCATTTTGTCACTCTACCACTTGAAAGTGATATGATTGATGAAGCTATTTAACATCTCTGGTCCTCAATGTCTTCATTGTTACATCAGGTGGTAACAGTACCTGAAGTCAGAGAAGGATCAAATGAGGTAATACCAGAAAGCACTTAGTTTCCATATCTGACACACCTTAAGTCTTCCAGTAAGTTTTTTATAACTATGTAATTTATGTGGATGTTATGCATATTTGAATTTAGGCAATGAGGGCATTTATAATACTCAAATAGGGAATTAATGCTGGCAAACCTCAATAAATAACATTTACCTAACTACATGCCCTAACTTTGTTCAGTTCCAGGTATTGAGTTGAATCATGTGAATTGCTGCTTTTGTGGATCAAGATGATGAAATATCAGCAATTTTGTACATTTCAACATAATATATAAACTGTATCCTAGGAGCTAAAATAGAAATGTCCCTCACTTTACATTCTCATCACTCACTCACTACTCCTTTTCTTTTTGACTTTGGACATTTCAGAACTTAAAAGAAGCCTTCCTTGTATTCCAAATAGCGACAGCCTTATATATGTTTACTGAAATATGTATTTATAGACCTTGCCAATCAGGTCTCAGTTGAAATATTTTCCCCTCAGAGTCCTACCCCGACAACCCAGTCTGACCCAGATACCCCTTCACTACCATAGCCACCACCATTTATTCTCTGCTATGTTACCCCATTTTATATTCTTCACAGCTTTATCACTGTGAGTACGATTATCAAATATTGTTCACTAATTGGTTTTCCATCTCTGCCCAGCAGAATATAAGTTTGTGAAGAGCAGGGATTTTACTCCTGTTTCGTACACCTAGTGCCTAAAACGATATATGGCCACGGTAGGCTAGACTTTATTGGATGAGTGAATGAAAAGGTCAATGTCTAAATAATAATTAACCCCTTTTGTCACCAATGCCTTTCCATTTTGTTATATAATAGTTAAAGCTAAAGTTAATATTCTATCCATCATGTGACATAAAACAGGAATAAAACCATTGCAAAATTCATTTGGGGTATTTTGTAAAGAGAAGGACAGGACTGCATGTTCAGCATACCATTTCATGCTGGACACCACAAAGCTGGGATGCAAATAATGAGAATTACTGCTCTTTCTAGTCACCTTCTCTCCTATTGAAACCATACTCTTCCCATTTCAAATATGAAAGCCATGAGAATATGACATGAGAGATAACTAGTTCATTGTTGGAAACCAGATCTTCCAGCACCCCTAGGCAGTTGTTTTTCCTACCAAAATCTGCTGTTTATGGAAAGAAGGCTGGCTCCCTTGGTAGATGAAGCCACCTAGCTTCATCCTGATTCATTTGTAAAATGTGTTGAAATTGCAACTTGTACTTGAGTGAATAACCAATAGCCCTGCATTGGGCAGGAAAATAATCTCAGGAATGTTAATAAGTAATAAAGCCAGATTTAAATGATGGAAGAATGAATTCTATATGCTACAAAGTCACACCAGCAGAAGATGTGGCCAGATAAGAGTTAAAGTTCACATAAAAGGATGACAACCCCTCCCCAGTATAGGTAGGACAAGTTATGATTTACACTTGGTTTTACCAAGAGAGATGATTAGGTTCAGCCACTGTTTTACTTGCTACGATTTTCACACATCAGAAAAGCAAACCACGTTTCTTCAGGTAATTATTAGTGTATTGTCAGTTTCTCAGTGGAATAATTCTAGTTTATTTCACGAGAATGTGTCCTAAGTTCAGTCTCCTTTTATCTTGATCACTCTTGCCAGAGAAAGCTGAAGATCATAAATGCTTCCCTTTTTTCCCTCCACATGTGGTCACCAAGTACTGGAAGATGGTAGATTAATACATAACATGATTGGTCCATAAAACATAGCTTGGAAGTTTTTAAATTTCCCCATTTTTTTAGTGTTTTAATTGAAAGGTAATAACTTGCTTATTGCTAAATAAATAAAACAATGGTAAAAGCAAAAAGCATCTCTCTCTCCTTATTCTACAGAGGTAATTTCTGTTCAAAATTAAGGTTTTAAAAATTAATTCTCATTTGAATTTGTTTTCTTCATGTATCTTTTTCTTGTCACTCAGTGTGAATAGATAGGTAAGGTATGGTTTAGTTGGTTTTAAGTTAGTTTTTCCTCAGAAAATTTTTTGATATGACCATAGTTTATAATATATGCAACAGTCTTGTGAGATAACTTACCACCTGATAACCCAGCCCCAACCCCAGCATATATCACCCTAGAAAATGCAGCAGTTACTTGTTGACCTTTTCAAAAACAATAAGAGGAGAAATGTGAGAAGAAAGAAATGACAGTGTCTGTACATGCACACTTACACCCTCTTATACACATACCCACACTCATTTATCAGAAGCTCCTTGCCTACCTGCCTCATGCCTTAGTGCCATGTGACTTTTGCCCAGCCTTCTTTATGAACATCTTCCAATAATGTCATCCTATCCCAAAGCTCTGTGCTGAAAGCCAAGCTAGAGCCAGCTGGCTAAAAGTCATAGGGAGTCTAGCCTCTAAAAGCTAGAATGTAGAGCTCAGAGATTGGCTTCAGAACCACTGTGTCTGATGGTCAGAGTTTACCTGTAGCTTTTGGCTTTAAATTACAAAACGCTAACCCTTCTACTAAACTATCTTCCTTATTTTTTCCAGTGTTCTCACGAGCTGTATTCTTCTGGCCTTTCTTATGTTAGGACATAGGCTCATCTTAGTTGGGCTATAATAGCTCAATCTATTATATTCTAAAACTTTCCCTTGAATGGAAGAATACACTTACTATGTCATTCATAAGGAAAAAATGCCTATTACTGTATATATTAAATGCAAAAGTGACAGTTGATCATAAAAAAGTATTTTAATATTTAAACCTCATACTTGAGAATTCCTAAAAGGTTCTTACCTGAGGAATGTAATATGACAATTTTATATGCATGTGTTTCTATTACAAGCTCAAAGTATGCCAATAAAAATCAACTTTCTGAGTTATTTCACAGAATTTCTGAAAAATTATAGAAAATTGAAAGTAAGAATGATAGTTATTAAACTCATGGATTCAGTTCAGAGCTACAAATTCTTTAGCTTTCTTAGCCATGGATTCCCTAACATTTCAATATCTAGATTTAGCTTACTAAAATGTAAACTAAACCTTTATACTGTACTTTTAGTTTGCTGTATCAATATATAGTCTAATTAGTTCTCGGCATGTATTCATTTATTCGTATTCATTTATTTGACAGACACTTTTATTGTTTATTTACTACATACCATATACTGTTGTAAGAGTCTGTCTTCCATAGCTCTCCCATAGTCTACTTACAACAAAAATTTATAAATTCTCTTAGAGAAATAAGAAAGATCTTCCTTTCTGATAACATGGAACAGAACAAAGAATTTAAAGTATGCAGCATCATTGTTATCTGGTATCAGTCATTTTCCCAAGAAACCAATTGAATAATATTACAAAAATGATTCTTTGAGAGATGGCACATCATATTCTGTGTTCGTTTTAAGTACTTATCACTTATGCAAAATTGATAAAACTGATTACAGTAGATAAAACTGAGATCACTTTTAGAGCTATTTCTGCTTTGGCTCATTCTTTAAACATTATGGTTGGGGGAAAATACATTCTGGTTACTCAGCTACTAATGATCGATTTGTACTATCATCAAAGCCATATTAATCTGTGGTCAGTATTATACTATACTGACCTTAATACTATACTGGCATAGTACTATTCTGACCATAAATTAATATTTCTTTGATAATTGAGAAGATGCTTTCTAATTTTGCAGCACAACTAACATGGAATTTAATCATCAGAAAAATCTACTAATATTAGAGTGCCAAATACAGAAAATTATGCTGTACTATTATTGTCTATTTTAGGGAAATATGAACCTTAACATTTTAAATAGTTTTTCACTTTCTTCCACATTTATAATCCCTAATTTTCCATGATTTTGAATCCGATATTTTTACTGTGCTATTTCTTGTTTGGTAAATCATTCATAGAATATATTGACTTGATGCCTAAGATCTATTCAATGACCTCCAAGTTTTCTCACCCATGACTTTAATGGCTTCTTCAGCTATAATTTTTTCCTTAAATTATTGTCGTGGTTGTTCTTGCTGTAATTTAGAGTCTATTCTAACATTATAAAATGGGTATTTTAAAGCAGTCATTCACTTTAGGAGTCTCAGTGAGAGAAAATAGCCCACAACTTGGTATCACTGAACTTAAACTTCATACTTTTTCCTTGATCATCTCTGCTGTTTTCTCCTTGTTTTTTAACAATGCCAACACACAGGGGTTTTTTTTCATGCCTTTTCTAAAAAGAACAGGGAGGAGAGCAGCTTGGAATCAGTGTGGCTTTAATACAACCCTCTGCCAACTCTGACAGTAAGTCCCACCCCTCACTTTGTACTCTATTGTCTTACACTGCATGTAGTTGCTGGGCAGCCATCTCTTAATTTAGCGTCCTGGGTTCTAAGACCGTTTATTAACCTAATTAGAAGGATTTTTGCCCCAGCCCTGGAGGTAGGAAAGATGTTTACCTTTCCTAAAATAATTCTATACATGTGCTAAATATCTTTGCTGAACAATTAAGTGAAAAGTTAGGCTTAACTTGCAATGCTTCTTTAAATGTGTAACACCTTTCGTAGGTTGTTGTTGTTTTCTTTCTTTTTTTTTTTTTTTTTTTTGGTATGCATTACAGTGAATAGTATCCCTCTGGTTAATACTATAAAACCCATTTTAAATGCTCTATACTAAGGTAAAGAATTAATTTAACAGAGTTTTTTTTTTTTTACTGGAATAGGAATATAATATGTGACATGCTGTATGTAAATATGCATAATAATTAGCCATCTCACCATAGAACTTAGAGTTTTAAATATTAATTTTCCCACCTAATATAGAAATACTCTTTATACACTTGAAAAATTATTATTGAGACTCTGCTTGAATATTTTAGGCACTCAGAGCCTACTGCCCCCAGTCAGGGCAATTCATGTTTAATAGCTCTAGTTAAAACGTCTCCCTTGTATTGATATGAAAGATGACTTCCTGTAAGTTTTCCTCTCATGGATCTTGACATTGCAGTTTAGAAAACTATAGAGCAAGTATTTGAATGGCTGATAAGTGGAAGAGGGCTAAGATAGTCTTTGAAGTTTCAGAGGACATATTAGGTAGAAGCTACATGGGGGCTTTTCGATTGATATGAGGGGAAAATTTTCCAATGGTTGCATTTGCCCATGAATGGAATAACTAGTCTTGTCAGTTTAGTGGATTCCCCATTACTCATCGTTTAAGAAGGGGCTGAGTAACCAGCTACCACCAGTCAGGGCTTCCCAAGCTAGGTGGACACTTGAACATGATGGCTTCTTCCATCTCTAAAGTTTTATGGTTCTCCTCAACGTAATGGCCTTGCTTTTGCTCTCATTCTAGTGCTGTGTACATTGTACATGTCCAAAACTGTACAGTGAAATTTTGTTATCTAATGTAATTTATGTGTCTCATCTCTGAACCAAATGCATATAATCTCCTTAACTTTATGACACGAGTCCTAGATAACTCACTGTCCTGATTACCTTCATCTGTATGCCTTGTTTCCTTTTAGTGTCCCCATGCCAAGTGTATGGGAACTAGTACAGTACTATTCAAAAGAATATCATGCAATATTTCATCATATGCAAGACATGCTGCCCTTGGCCTTCCTCTTATCTCCCAAACTAGAGATACTGTCCAGAAAGAAAAAGGCAGCTTAAAAAGCTTCATTTTTATTGAATTTATGTTGGTCCTTCAGTGGAAATCAAGAAATGAAATTCCTCCCAATCACACTCTGTTCTAAAACTTTTCCATGTGTCTATAACAGATTTATCATTTTGTTCTCTATAAAACCCATGCTGAGTTTTGTTTGCTTGGATAAGAGACCTCTCTTTAAGCCTTAAGTCTTGAGGGATTCTGACAGTGGCCCTAAGATAATCTCCAAAAAATTTGTTCAGTTCCTAAAATCATTCTGCTGGTTCTTAGTCATCCCTTACCTCGAGAAACACTTCTTTTTAAATTTTCCAGTTTGAAGACTTTTCTCCATGCAGAAAAAGCCTAAAATACTTTTGAAGCTGTATGTTTTTACTTTCTTACTTTATTTTTTTTTAAAGAAGCTCTGTCTTCAGTTTTTTCACAAGCCTCAACTGATCATTTGCCTTCCTGACACTCTTTTTACAAGGAATCAGATTATTTTCTGCTTGTTCATTTCTAGTGGCCTCTTCTTCCATCTTTTATAGAAATTCTCCTTCAACTAAAGCTTAGAAAAACATCCTTGTAACTACCTTGACTGCAGCTGTGTCTCCTTTCCCTCTCTTATAGGGACAGTTTACATTTGTAGTACTGGAATTTCACTTTTTTTAAACTAGTGACCATCGAAAACTAGTATCTGTCTGTCTGAAGTTTTAAAATAATATTTCTTACCATCTAGGATCCGTATTTGACTGTGTGTTTTCTCTCTTCACCACAAGAAAACCCAAAATGATATGGCTTCTTCAAGTCCCCTTCACATCTAGAGTGCTGCTTAGTTCTTCCCTGTGGTTCAGTGTTAGATCCCAAATAGATATTACTCATGTCTTTATTTTTTTGATTCATGAAATTATCAGAATTTAATGCATGCAATTAATTACATTTATTAATCTCATTTTATTTGTAATCTTGTACTTAGTATATTGGTGACAAGCAAAAAATATTAGAGTTTAAATTATATCATTTTATATTTTTTCATCTTTGGAAGGTTTCATAGATACTGATCCACCAGCTTTTATTCTACAAATAAGGGAGAAAGTAGATATAAAAATCAGGTGACTTCATTATAACATTTTGCAAGATTTTTAATCATTTGTTCTTATATCCCTCAATCGCTACCAGAATGTGTCAAGATGGAGTGTTAAAACCATACAGACCCTGGCCATCTACAAAAGTCAGTAAGAGTAAGGAAAGAAGAATAGAGATTTCTACTAACTTACTGTTTTAGACCAGTGTCCTATCCCTGTCAGCCACAGTTCTTGGTCAACTGCATTCAGTGTTTCCTAAGGATTATCATTTCTATACTGTAACCCAATTCACATCCCCTATAAGTTATAGCGTCAAATTAAAGAAACAAGTTGCATTCACACCTCTTCATCTTAAGCCCTCTTTATAAAATAATAATGTCTTGGTGGTAAAACACTATACTATCAGTTTCTGCTCTAAAAAGCCTATGGGGTAACATTTGAATATTTTTGTTTATTAGATTATTTGCTATAATATTTCCAGTGCTAGATAGTTGCTGCCTATATATAAAGGACAAGACGATTTCTTGAAGGTGATCTCTTTTATTACAGTTTTTAGAGAATACATGGTAAGATTTTATAATGTATGATTTAATGAAAAGTAATGTTGGATTCCACTGTCCATGTTCCTTGAGATTTTCACAAAGACCAGTAATATACCTCTCCCAAATGAATAATTAATATAGCTCATGGTAAAAATAGATTTGGCCCTTCAGAAACTACATGCCTATAGTTCATTGAGCCTGCGTGTATTAAACAAGGTTTATAGCATGTACCTCATTGTTATGGAACCAAGACTAAACACATACTGAATAAAACTATTTGGGGGATTTATAGTTTACAAAATACTGTATACTGTTGGAAGAAGAAAGACATAGGTGTCCAAAAATTGATTTCTGATCAACTATAATGTGGACAATGGAATAACTATTCTTCTATAATTCCAGCCATAATTTAGCAATTCCCCCTATTAATTTGAGCAGTGAGTTTATAAGTCATTTTCAGGTTTTTAGAGTTTTTTTTAAATAAAGTTTTATTTTTCACATGTGTATTTATTTTGAGAGAGAGAGAGAGAGAAAGAGAATGCAAGCAGGGGAGAGGCAGAAAGAGGGATCCAAAGCAGGCTCTGTGGTGGCAACAGAGAGCCCAATACGGGTCTTGAACCCAGGAGCCATGAGATCATGACCTGAACTGAAGTCCGTTGCTTAATCAACTGAGCCACCCTGGCACCCCAGGTTTTTAAAGTTTAATAAATACACCCCCGCAGTGATAATGAGACAGCCAAATAACACGAATGACCCACTGTTTAAACATCAGTAATATTTCCGCTGGTGACATCATATCACGATCTTCAATTTGTGAAATGTGTAAGGAAGTTTTATGCATTACTGATATTCAGAAATATCTTTTTACTATATTGAGATGATTAACATCAAACCAGGAGTTTTAAGCCAGTTAAACTATTTTCGCAAAATGCAAAGCTATTCTATTTCATTCTGTGTCTTAAGTTTAAAAAAAAAAGAAAAGAAAAAAAAGGAAAAAAGACATAATGCAGTTTGTTTTGCTTGACAGTCATCAAAAGCCTAATAAACAGGACTTGGTTAATATCCCAAAGGTGAATCATAAAAGCAGTCATAAGCCAGTTGTTTTTAACACATCATATATCTGACCAATGAGTAAAAACTCAACAACTCTTTATTATATTTGTAGTTAAGCTTCACAGAGTTAAAATAATGAGTATTGTGCCTATAAAGTTATAATTCTTATGGCTAAAGAATGGGAGAAATCTGGAATCCTTTTTTGATATGAAAAGGAATAGGTTGCCCTTGAGTTTGCAATCTTGACTTGTTCCATTGGTTTCCAGGTTAAGTACAATCATGATGTATTAATTTATTTACCTAACCAAGCTTTTATTCTACCCATTGCTCAATTTCTAAAATCAGAGGTTATTTGTATCTGACATACTTGGACACAGCTCATAATTCAGGTAGTTATTGCTGAATTAAATGAAAGTGTGAATGTTATAAGCCATTAGGTGTGAGAAACTATGTTATATTGTCTCTAATAAGTGACTGAATCTTTAGAAAAGCCTCTTAAATGATCCAGTGATACAAGAAATCAGATTTTTTTAGTGATTGGAGAATGGTTATTTAAAATTAAGATGATCTTAGTCCAACTTTCAAAGATTTTGAAAATAAAAATATGTTATATTCTAAAAATTAAAAAGGAATGAACAAATGGATAAATCACTCAAATCTTTGGGTAAATTCTGGCTACTCTTTTTCTGTTAAATTCTCAATATTTTATGGAAACACTGAGATGAATAGATGTGTAATATGGCATTTTAAAATAGTAACTAATGGTTATGTCATAATAGTATCTATTTTACCTGATCCATGTGGTATAGAAACCTAGTCATTCAAAAAATTCTTCTTAAAGACTAAATTTTAGACACGGCAATAAACCTTTATCAGGCACTTTGGCTACAAGCCCTTCTAACATCTCTTCAGTGTAGCAAAGTGATAAGATTTTTTTTTTTGCAGTAGTTCCTTCTGCTGCAGTCAAATGCTCTGCCACTGAGCTATACCCCCAGCAGTAGTTCCTTCTAATCAGCCTCTGTCAACAGAGGTTCTTTAGAGAGTGTAGTTGTAGCTATATTTATAATTAAAAATCATCCTCAGTAAGATTCTGACTCACCTCATCTACTTCGAGTATGAATGACATGTGAAAAACTTGACAATCTAGGTCATTCAAAGAAAACACCCTTTAGCAGTGGTTAGATTATCACTTCATATAAGATCTAGATCATTCTTTCTTGACATAATAGTGCCATAAATAGAATTCTTTGATCTCAGTGACCTATCTTCCTAAGGTTCTCCCCTCTGCCACATAGTTCACATCAAAGACTTGGTGTAGATCTTCTTACTAGAATTGAAAATCTAGTGAGGTAAAGCTTCTTACCAAGTTGTTCGATACAACTCTTTATTCAGTGCTTAGCTTACATTTCATATTCTTAGACATTAAATTAAAATGTATTTTAGTGATTTAATTCAATTCAAGTGATATTTATGGAGCAGCTGCAACGTTTCAAGTACCCACTCTGCTAAGTGCTGAAAAAACAAACATTTTTTTGAAATCACATAATCAATAAGTTTGTCATCTAATGGAAGAGAAAAACACCCAGACATAACGGTATCACATATTAAGTTTTTTAAAAGGTAAACATGTTAAGTTCCACAAAAGCCCTTAAGAAATCTTGATTATTTCTACCTTGTGAAATCAGACAAGGCTTCAGGAGGATATAACATTTGGGCTGGATGAGTAAAATTTAACCAAGAGGGAAAAAAAGAGAGGAGTGCATTCTATGTGGTAAAAGAGTAGCACCAACAAGAGCATAAATGGAAAAAAAGAATACTTTATTTTTTAAGTTCATTTATTTTGAGAGAGATAAAGACCGTACACAGGGGAAGGGCAGAAAGAGAGGAAGAGGGGGGAGAAAGACTAATTTTGAGAATATGTTTCTCAAAAAAACATGATGGAGAGCCTATGGAGATCTCATTAGGAAGACGACAAAATCAAATGTCAGTTTCAGCAAGGTCACTCTGATGGCATTGTGGAAGATGTATTGGTGAGGGAGAATGCAAGTGATAGGGAGACCAATTAGAAAATTATTTCACAAGTTCAGATGAAAGAGGCAAATGTGGAGGCAAAAAGGTATCTGCTCATGGAAGATCAACAGGTAGAGAGTAAGGCCTAAAGACTCTTGAAGTTTGGAGCACCCTTAATGGGGAATTGGAAATTGAGCTCACGAAGCACTAACATGAGGTCTGCCAAGTAGTCCTGAAGGACCAAAAGTCAGAAATCAAATTTAGAATGGTGCCAGTCAGCATGGATATACAGTTTTCTCTAGCATTGCTTAATGGCCAGGCAGGAATAAGAAAGCAGATGGTTGATTTTGGAGAAGTGTATGTGTAGAACATTTTCAAGAGGGTGAAGAAATTGAAGGGTCTAGTCAGAATGGTACAGATTGGATAAGAAAGTGAATTCAGGAGAGGGCTGTGTTCTTGAGATCAAAGATTAGACATAATAGAAAAGATAGAAGGAAAGGAAACTGGAATCAAGAAAAACCGTAATACTTCAGAGGTGACATGGTTCACCATGATGACAAGTTGAAATATGTGGTGTTTTAGGATTTTACAGCAAGAACCAACAAAGAGGGCACTTAATTCAAAACAGTCTTCAGTATCTCACTTTTATGTTTGCATCTTGAAGAAAAAAATACTTAGAAATCTTTGCCACATTAGTATTTAAAGTAAGCTATCTAATTGCAAGAGGGAATACCCATTGATATAGGAAACAAATCCCATTTATATTAATATGATTCATTATGTATTTCAGTTGTTAAGTGAAATATATTCAATGAACATAACTTCTATTATAAGGAAGTGAAAATTGAAGATGTTTTAACTTTGCTACCACAGCTTTAAAATACATCTTCAATTAACCTGGTTCATTCAGGTTTACAGCATTATTAACTGATCAGTCTTTGAATAAAATATTTTTAAACATGTTATCAAGGGCATTCTGAATGGAATAACTGAATTATGTGTATTTGTCCTCTACTTTCAATGGTGTCTCAGGAAAACTCTTTTTTTTTCCTTCCTGTGAACTATATTTGTCTGTTGAATGAAAGACATTTTAGGGATTTTTCTTTTCTATAAAGGTATGCTACATAGTCTGGACTTGAAATGCAATCTCCGAAGCTGGGCTTGCCCGTAAATCTGAATCTTTTGTTCTTTTCCCATGTAGAGAAAGAAGATATCTTTCCACATGGAAAAAACACTAAGATAAAATTGCCTTCCCTGAGGTAAAGCCACTACATTTATAGTGTGGTACATTTTGTTTAAATCTCGTATGTTTATTGAACAGTAATCTATCTAAATAATAGCTAACTGTTTTAAATGAGAGCTAACTAGTGGCTGATGTCCTTGCACAATATAACTCATTTAATCGTCACAACAACCCTAAATACTGTCATTGTCCTCATCTTCTAGATGAGGAAACAGTTTAAAGAACATGATCCAGGACTCCCATCTAGTTAATAGTAGATCTGAGATTCAGACTAAGACATCCTGACAGCAGAGTGAAGTTTCTCAACCACTTATTGCCTCCTCAGATTTATCACTTTAATTCAGGTTAAAATTTAGCAAAATGTTTTAGGTTAGATCTATATAAAAGAAACTACAATTTTTACATTTTATTACAGCAGGTCAGAATCATTATTAGTATGTTCCATCAAGTGAAGCAAAAACCTGATCACCACTGTACCTTTTATTACTAAAAATTGTAATTAGTGTACTTTCCATTTTTAACTTATGAGTATCCAAAAGTCATGTGCCATGACATCTGTAAACTGTGAAACAACTTGAGTTGAGTCAAAATTTGAGTCAACTTGTGTTGAGCCACTTGAGTCAAAACTCTGTTTTCATATTTTAAAGTTTGACAGGACTCCTTTTACAGCTAATTTGTGCCAAGTTAATATTGGGATATTAGAAAAAAGTTACTACTTGTGAAAAATTAAGTCTTGAGAACAATTTGAAAAGTATTTCATGTGGTAGCCAAAGTTTTTATCGCACTTTTTCCTTCCAAGTTCCTCTTTATCCATCTTCCTTGAAACAATCCAAATATTTCTGCCTTTTCTTAATCAGCCAAAGGATCTTTTTATTTATTTTTTAATCTTTTGGTGGAGATAGGGAGTGGAAGTAAAGCCATAGACTCAGGAGTACAGTCAGGAGATGCCACTGATTTTCCCATTTCCTCTTCATCTTGGCATCTGCCAAGTCTGAGGTTTCGTGAGTTATTTGGTCTTCTCTCATGATAAAACATTTCTTCCTATTACCGTTTACAGATCCAGAAAGCCAGTCAAGGAACTATTAACACATGCAACATTGACACTTTCATCTGTTTCCAACTTCTAATTTCTCACTTGTCCTATGCAGTAGGTAGTATGAAATTACCAAATTACCAAATTTGAAAATTACCAAAGTGAACTCTAGTGAAATTCTCACAGTTTCTACATTTTCTTTTAAAATATTATATGTAGAAGAACTTTACAAAGTGAAAAGCAAACCAGAAATGTGTTAGTATCACAGCCCTTGTTATTACTAAGCTAACAAACTAAATTGATTTGCCTTCAGAATGTTTACATCAAATTGAAGAAGAGTAAAAGTTGTTCAGGGCTATTTCTTAGGATTTTTTAAAAAGGAGTTCTAATTAGATTATATGACTTTTATAAAAACAACAATGTCTCTATTAAACTCCTAGCTGCTATTTAAGAAAACCAAATTCAGAAAGTAATGAATAAATTATTACTTTGAACCCAGAACTAGCTTTTGATTTGACATTTCATTAGTAACTAATGTGGGTATCTGTAAACTCACCTTCCTTAGGAGATTGCCATGGCAACCCTGAGGTATAGTACCAGTACACTGAAGCTTCTGGCTTTGTCATTGCTAAATACAGAAGCTGCATTTGATTTCAGCTTGTCTGTTTCTATGGGGAGCAATGTACCACAGTTCTTTACACTTCCCAAGCTTACTTTTTCATTACCATGGAGACCAGATCTGCCCACACAACTAAGATCTGAAACCATTCCTAGTATGGCTAAAACTAAGGCCTTGGGAACCAAGGCTTTCTATAATTAAAGTGCATTATTTTGTTAAAGAAGAGTTCCTGCTTCTGCCTTTGAAGTATATTGATTTCCCACAAAGAGAAAACAGGCCTTCTAGTCCTGTGCTGAAGGTTTACAATAAGGAGAAAGAAAATGTCATCATGACATTTTCCTTGGTCACTTTCTGGTTTTGTGTTTATTTATGGTGTATATTCTGCATAGTCAATTACTAGAGAGTAATGTTTCATTTCAAATTTTGTGACAGTTTTACCTAATAGTAAAACACACTTAATGTATATTTTTATGGTGGTCTTAAAATGTTGCTTTTAATTTTAGTGTGGGGTTGTGCAAATTTGTTTCTAAATTCAGTGTTGGTGTCTTTTAAATTAGTTTTTCACTTGCCCACAATAAAATCTGTGTGAGAAGTTATTCTAGATATTTGATCCTAAGTATACATGGATTTAACAAGAAAGGATTGGTGTCATTTATCACTCTAAATCCAGTATAGCACGTCCAGATACAGCTGATGCATTATTTCTGGAAGATCATATACACCAGTACAACTGTATTCTACTGTATTCTTTTCTTCAATTTTTTCAGTTTTGTCTTATTGTGGTAGTAATGCGGTCCTGTGTGTGTGTATGTGTGTGTGTTATATACACACCAGTATCACAAAAAGAGCCAAAGTTCTACAGAGTTTTTTTGATGATCATATTTGTTAAGGAAATACCAATTACACCATAGCTGCTCCATGCTCCCCCACCCCCCCCCCCAGTGGCACCAGTCAAAAGAGATGGTAAGCGAGTCTTAAGCGGATCATGAGAATTCCAAATTCACCCCTTGATTTGCACATCCTTACAAATTCTTACCTTTTGTTTGATTTTTTCTTTTACCCTAGAGAAGGTAGCATGGGTCCTTGTTTTCATGTAAATACAGTAAATAGGAATTTTTTTTAAAGCATGGCTTCAGTGAAACATGGAATTGTCCTTAATTTTTTCAGGATATTATGAATAAGCTAACACCACAAAGTTGCTATGAATTCATTAATTTATGAATGGAAAACAAATTTATTAGTATAATTGGATTTTTGTTTTGTTCACTAGCAGGAAGTTAGCAATTCATTGCTATATTTGAATACAAATTAAGTCGTATGATACAGAGAACCTTCTGATATTTCAAACATTCGAATTTTGCAAAATAAGCTACCATCCTAATGAAGTCCCTGTATGATTCTAGTTTTCTGTAATTACACTGATGAGTGTAAAATTCAGCATGAGATGCTAAATGTTAAACACAGATATAGCTGGAAACCTTTTTCAGTAGCTATAAAGTCATTCGTGTTTGTCCATAAGAACACTGAGAGTCAGCATATCTCTAACTCTTTATTAAAACTTACTTTCTTTAAAAGGACCATGCTATACAATTTTATCAGGAGGGAAAAAATGAAATTCCTTTATAATAGGGAATTTTCAAAGTTGTTTTTTTTCTTATTTCTAAGAAACATGAGTTGATAGTCATTTTTACCAAAATACTGTTTCTTCTTATCATGTATGCAATACATTTTGAGTACTTAAATGTCATAAATTTGAATATTGTAATATGCAGAAGACTTTAACAATGGGGATTTATGATAATAGTTGATATAATTACTATAGAATGAAAAATAAGAGAGAATATGAAAATATTATTGATTAAAGTGGGAAATTAGATTTGTAACAGATTTGAGGTAAAGAAAAATAGGAATTTTGATAATTAACTGTTAAGATACAATTTTTTAAATGTTTTTAATGTTTATTTTTGAGAGAGCTGGGTGAGGGGCAGAGAGCGAGGGATACACAGAATCTGAAGCCGGCTCCAGACTCAGCTGTCAGCACAGAGCCCGATGAGGGGCTCGAACCTACAAGCCGAGCCGTGAGATCATGACCTGAACTGAAGTCGGACACTTAACTGTCTGAGCCACCCAGGCACCCCAATATACAATTTTAGGTTCTCATATACGTCCCCTGAATTTTCTCTTTGACCTTTCATGGCACTCCTGTTGCTGGGAAAAGTCTTTTTGGTCGTCCTTATTGCTACAAAATTTAGTTGGAAGTGCCCCTAGAGCAGTTCCTCCTTGCCAGTGTTGTTTAATGAAGAAATGATCCCGAGTATCAGGTTGTTATGCCAAGAAGGTCAGTAACAAGGCATTTTGAAGCTACTGAAGAGGGAAAGTGAATATTTCAAATGTTGTAATATTGTAAGCTCACCCAGAAAAAGTAAGCAGAAGTTCATTTCCAGCTTCTAACAATCATAAGCAATGTTACAGCATGACGGAGATAGGGTCTTTAAATTTTTAACATAAGAATTACTCCTTTTTTTGCTCTACTCTAAAAACCTGCGCACACACACACACCCACAACTCTACACATGCTTTGATATATTCTTGTTGAAAATAATTTATTTTTTAATGTTTATTTATATTTGAGAGAGAGAGATTGTGCGCACAGGAGCAGAAGAGGGACAGAGTGGGGTGGACAGAAAACCTGATGTGGGCTCAAACACATGAACTGTGAGATCATGACCTGAGCCAAAGTCAGAAGCTTAACCAACTGAGCCACCCAAGTTCCCCCCCTGCTCAAAATTATTATTTCACTCACCTTGACAGATAAATACCTCTTTTTCCCCTCACTTAGTCTCAAGGGATATCATGATACTGGAATTGATATTGAATGATATTTTTAAAAAAAGTAACCCCACCGATATCAAGATGACAGTACTTTGGGGCACCTGAGTGACTCAGTCACTTGAGCATCCCGCTCTTGATTTCAGCTCAGGTCATGACCCCAGAATGGTGGGATGGAGCCCCATATCAGACTCCGCGCTGAGTATGGAGCATGATTGGGATTCTCTCTCTTTCTTCCTCTCCTCCTCTCCCCCACTCACATTCTCTCTCTCTCAAAGATAAAATAAAAATAAAATAAAATAATTATTTTAAACATGGCAGTACTTTGAGGATAGTATATGAGTTTAGTGAATAGGGTGGACTCTATAAAGCAAAACTTCACAAAGATCTTTGTTACTACTAATTTAAAAATATGTGTATTCATTTATTTTGGATCACATCTTCAAGAATAAAGCTCTGCCATTGATTGCCTACTTACTAAAGAAGCTTAGGCAATAGCACAATTTGCACACCATCAAAATTTATCTATCACAAGTCATATTTGCTGATCAGAAACTTGGTAGAAGTCATAGAGCAAAGTCCTTTGTTTACTTTGATTAGATTCTGATGGAGTGAACATGCTAAATGTGTCTTTATAACCCCCACTTCCCAGGTACAGATACCCTTACCTTTTATTCCAAAATATCCAATTTGGAACATTCAAGTCAAATGTGATGGGCAAATAGGTTGGGTCACAGAAGTATAATCAGTGTTCTAAAGACATTTTTATTATCTAGTCATATAAGTGGTTCAGGTTTAAATAAGATTGGAACTGCTTTTTAGAGTGCTTATCGGGTAGCAAAGAGAATATCCTAAAAGGGTTATAGTACCATAGAAAAACCCACCGAAAGAAATAGGCAAGAAACCAATTGAGATGTAGTTGGCCTCAGTTTGCCTTTTCATTTCAGCATACCAGATATAGTAACAGATGAAATGTTACGTTAGTATCATTGACCTGTTCACCCCATTGGCAATTCTTATCACTGAGTTATTTCATTCCAGTTATAATCCAGAGTGAATATGATCTATTTAATTATATCCTTTTACTATAATCATGTAAGGTGGTAGTAGAGGTTGAAAATTGTTATAAATTGGAGCGCCTGCCTGGCTGAGTGAGAAGAGCATGCAACTCTCCATCTCTGGGTCCTGAGTTCAAGCCCCACATTGGATGTAGAGATTGCTTAAATAAATAAACCTTAAAAAATTATCAAGTTAAAAATATTTGGTATAAAAAATGTCTATTTCCTATAGTGGGTTAATTCTCAGACTTCAATTATGTTACCTCTGTAGTTATTTCATCTGGAAATGAGAATTTTAGACATTATTCTAAAATAAATAATTATGAATCATAAAATAGGTTGCAATAGCAACCTATTCTGCAAATAAACTGCTGTAAAGAAAAATTTGCTAGAAATGGATGTCTTTTCATTAAGGTTATCTCATTGGAGTTTAATATGATTTTTAAAGAATAATCTCAAAATAATTTTATCTATGAAATATTTTAAAATATGGGTGAATTAGTATAGAATGGTTGAAGAATGATCTAAATGTTCTATAGAGTAGGAAAAAACTTTTCCTCCATCCTGTTAGATTTTTTGCCTCGGGCCTGTAAATTAAACTGACTAATGACAGATTAACAGAAGAAAATATGAATTTTATTCTGTGTTAGCATTTTAATTTTTATCTGCACAGAGGCCTTCAAAGAAGAGAAGTGAAGACAAGACCTAAAGCGGTAGTTAGACCTGGAAGCTTATATGACATTTTAACAAAGGACAGTAAATTGTAGAGAAGTGAGAAGATAAAGGAAATGAATTTGAGCTTCTGGGGCCATAAATTGTGGAAAAGTGAATATATGGGGAGAAATACTGGAAGTTAAAGGTTATTTTAGTAAGGTGTGTTTGTGCAAACCCATCTTAATGTCATTTTTTTTCTCCAATGATAAGGATGTTCTGGTATGGAAGAGGAGAGGAAGAACACCTTCACAAAGGAAAGTTTATTTCTGGCTTTTAGACAGATCAGGGAACAGTCAAAGGTCTTTCTGTGTTTACTCCTTCTTAGTTACCTTCAGCTCAAAATAATCTTTATGCCAAAGTGGCATATTTTTGGTTGGCATTTTATGATCCCCTTCAGTTTTGAGGTCTGTTATAAGCATCAGAATTCAGCATATACATATATACAGTTATGTTTTCATTATCTTCTTTAAATGTACTCTAAATTTCAATTATTTTTATTTTCTATATATTCCAACCATATTTATCAATTAAAATTAATATATCCATACAATATTATTAGTATAATTATATATATTACAATTGCATATAATATACATTATTAGGGCAATTGTATAATTATAGTTATATAAATGAGTCTGCATACATGTATGTGTGTATATATATTTGTACTTAATGAAGTAGAACTTTATTGATAATTCTTAACTACAAAATTTTAAGACAAATGGAGAAAGGGTCATACAATACACCATGAATTTTTGAAATCAGACTCTCATCTTTGTTTATTTATCCCTAACATTTGATATAATATACATACCCATAGGCATCCATTAAATCCTCATTGAATAATGCATGTCTATAAAAATGAACTCCACCCATTTTCTATTTTGAGGTCTGATTGGTGATATTTAGGATGACAATATAATGTGGCAAAATTCCAGAGTACATTCTTCTGAACTATCTATAGACACTTCACTGAAAATAAACTGATGCCAAACTAAATTAACATATTAGGTACTTCTGTGACTATTAAATATAAAAGACCTTTTCAATTGTTGCTAATATATATTTCATTTAAAGGGCACTTTAGATACGCCTCTATTTCAGATAGTGGTTTTTAATGCAGGTAGAAAAAGCTAGAATTGGTGGTATACTCATAATAACTATTGAAGCCCTAAATGCACTCTAATGTCATAGTATAGAAATAGGTACATTATAATGAGATACTACTTTCATAAGGAAATACTCTGTCTCCGATGAATTATGCGCAGAGAGAACTGTGATTTGGCAATTTAGAGGAACATTCTAATTATATGGAAACAGTATTTCCTTATCTGTTTGCCTGTGGCTATGTTTACCAGATATTTTATTTTACCTGGAATTGCTATTTAAAGATTTCCATAAGTACTTTAAGTATAAGAACAAACTATGTTACTTTACTATTTATCACTTTATTTAAAAAAGAATACTTTGTTGTGAAAATTTTACTTCTCAGTCATAAAGTAAAAATAAAGACTTTCCAATTCCTTTCCCCTATGGTATTAAATAAAAAATAAGCAAAGAAATGTTTAAAAATCTGATATCCTGTCTTTTTGAACTTAAACCTTTACAAGAAAATAGGCCCTCAAAATTTGGACAGATACTACTTATTCAAGCCACAATGAATAAGTCTTTTGGTCCGAACATTCTGAACCAATTCTTTCCAATACTGACACTGAGAAAAGTATCACTGGTTATCAGTTCACGGTGTTAGATATTCCTGTTTTTCAAAAAGAAAAACCTAAATCTGAACACATTTTAAAAGGTGAGGTTCCAGATAATAATGTTAAACAAGGTTTTTTTAAAGCACACAAACTGGTTCTTCTCTTCGGAAAACTCCAGTATTGTTTGGATGTCTGCTCTTGGTAATCTTCTAGTTATCTACTAGAAGCTTAAGACCAGTCCAGTAGTCTGTGGCTTTGCCCTTAAATTTCCCCTCAATCTCAATGATAATGGAGTAGACAGAACCAAATTTTTCCTTAGAACCCAGAAGTAGGAAGCTTTGAAAGTACTCTCCCAGTTTAAGCACTTCTTATTTCGATTTTCTCATATTTTCTTCTCTTTCGTTCATTAAGGAAAAGATTTTTGTCACTTATTTTGAATTCAAACTTAATCATTCTTTCGCAAATGTTTGTGCCTATATCCTCACCCTATAATCTAATTCTCAGGCATTTGATTGAGGTATCATCAGCTATTCCTAGCAGGTACACTATTAGAAGCCTGATTACATTTCTGAAACTTATGTTTCTAGAATCTCTATTTCTGCTTATTATTTGAATGATCCTTAGGAGATTTTTAAATTGATGAAACAAAAAGGAAAGAAAATATCCTCCTCAATAATTGCTACATAGATAAAATCTGTGAAGAGCTTTGCATAGGAAGTGTGTCCAGACTAGAATAAGTCATCTTATACATGACTCAACATGGTATCTCATCTGGGTTCACCTTTCAGATCTCTCAAAGGGTTTAGTATCAGGAAAACAGGATCTGTTTCTTTTTATGCAGCTGGGCTAGTAGCCTCACAATTGAAGGTTTCCGTGATGAGTGGGAGTTCAATAAATATTTGTTAAGTAATATATCAAAAAGAAACATTACTGATTTTCTTGAGTCAGCACAGATGCAGGTACGTTGCTGTTGTTTCAAAGTGTAATTGCTTAAAAGCTTGCTAAATAGTGAAGTTTATTTTAAAAGCAGGAAGTAGGGAGTATTTTTTTTAACGTTTATTCATTTTTTGAGAGAGAGAGAGAGAGAGAGAGAGAGACAGAGACAGAGACAGAGCGCGAGCAGGGGAGGGGCAGAAAGA
Source organism: Paguma larvata (assembly GCA_030068075.1). Lineage (NCBI taxonomy): Eukaryota > Metazoa > Chordata > Mammalia > Carnivora > Viverridae > Paguma > Paguma larvata. Next base: position 16,040,060 of record CM057830.1, read on the forward strand.
GAGGGAGACACAGAATCTGAAGCAGGCTCCAGGCTCTGGGTTCTCAGTACAGAGCCCGATGCAGGGCTCAAACCCACAGACTGCGAGATCAGGACCTGAGCTGAAGTTAGATGATTAACTGAGCCACCCAAGAGCCCTGGGAATATTTTTATAGTTAGGATACTGGGAAAGGAAGGAAGGAAGAGAGGGAGGGAGGGAGGGAGGAAGGAAGGAAGGAAGGAAGGAAGGAAGGAAGGAAGGAAGGAAGGAAGGAAGGACCATGTAATTTATGGTGTTTTTTTTTTTTTTACAAGAGCATGTAATTTCCACCTGTTCTTAAAAAAAATAAGAATAAAACTAGTCTCACTATAGTAAATCAGTTTTAACTGGTTTGGATGTTTTGACTATTTGGGAATAAATGAAGTTGTCAGCTGCAAAGAAAGGTGGAAATATGGAGAGAGAAAGCCCCAAGAAAGTACGAAGGGAGAGAAAAGAAAATACTGTTGAGAACCAGAAAGGACTAGAAAAAGTTAAAGTATGAGATTTACAGAAGTCCAAGATAGGCTTGGACTATCGCTGTTTGTGGAACAGTATCATTGTGAAGCAGATTGGTTTTGTATTTTAGAGATTTCATGTAGATTAGCTATGTATTAGTCCATCATAACTGACCTACCTGACTGCTATTGCTACTCATACTGGAGATTCAGAATGCACAGATGTACAGTTACTTCAATGGGCTGGAGTCTGGAAGTATCTTTATAGTTGTTCTGTTTGCCTCAAAAATTAAAAGAAACTAATTGACACTCCATTAAAATAAAGTTTTAAAGAATTTATACACGCCGTTTTCCAAATCTTCCTGTATTCTCTGTAGACCAAAATATTCGCATCCAGTTCCTCAGCAAAAACCTTAAAATCGTTTGAGCTTTGATATGCGATGTTATACTTGTAGAACTTCTGACTTACAGACTACTTATATATGCGGTACAAAATTGCCATCACTCCAACCAGCCCTACCCACGGTATAGCCCACCCCACTGTGCCTGCCCTGAAGCAGGAGGTCACAAACTGCAGTGGGTACAAGAATCACCAGGGTTGCTTGGTTAAAACACAGATTCCTGAGTTCCATAGTTCCATACTCAGAAATTCTGATACAGTAGATTAGGGGTAGGGCTGAGAAATCTGTGTTTAACAAGCAAATCTCCACCCCTGAGATTTCGTAGACATTGGTCCTGACCACTGTTAGTTGAATAAACCCCTCGCTCTATGGAGTTATTTTTTATGCTAATATATACAGTCTGGGAACTAGCTGTTGCCATTTGTTTTTTGTTTTGTTTTGATTTCTTTTACTTTAGACAGAGAATGAGGGAGAAGGTGGACAGAAGGAAAGAGAAAGAGAACGAATCCCAAGCAGGCTCCATGATCAATGCCAAGTCCAACATGGGGACTTCAGCTCATGATGCTGGGATCATGACTTGAGTCAAACTCAAGAGTTGGACACTCAACCCACTGAGTCACCAGGCGCTCCAGTAACCATTTGAAGTAGCCATCCTTCCCCCACCATCCTGCACTAGGGCAAGGTGCTCCCCTGAGAAGGCATTTCCAGTGTCTTAGAGTAGAATTCAGCAATGCTATAGAAACAATGTCACAAATGTAACCAAATGTGACTTAATTATCAGGGTTCTGGTTCAGGTTTAGTATGAAATAAATTTAACTATTAGTTAAGTGCTCAAGGAAATCGAACCTTTCATGTCACATTGTTTCTGAGAGGAAAAGAAGGATGTGTTCAAAACAACGATTTAGAAAGTGTTTGAATTGCATAGACAAATTAAGAACCAGTTTAAATTTGGAAACGACCTTGTGCCCAAGATTAGATTGCCTCTGATTTTGCTGTTTGAAATTCCATGACCTGATATAATAAAGTGAAACAAGTCAAAGCTAGTTTTCCAGCACTGTAATTTTCTGAAAATTGCAGTATTGCCTTTTCTTTCATTTGACCTAATATGATTACTTAGTTCCATGTCCCTTTTCTGCAAAAGAAGGATGTGATATGATAAACAAAAATTAGTTCTTCCAGGGTCCCTGGGTGGCTCAGTCATTAAGCATCTGACTCTTGATCTCAGCTGAGGTCTTGACCTCAGGGTGGTGAGTTCGGGCTCCATGCTGGGTGTGAAGCCTACTTAAAAAAAAATAGTTGTGCGGATTTCTGAACTACACTGCATCCTATTATCTAGATACTATGCTATGGGCAACATGCACCCTTCCCATTTTCTAAGGGAGGTGGTAATGAACAACATGCTTTCTCTGTTCCCTCTCCCTCTCCTTTGTTCCTTCTTGATATAACTCAAAAAAGGATGCTATAGGGTGCTGGAGAATAAATATCTGCCTCTGGCTGGAAAGAAAAAAGTTTTGCTGATTTGTGCCCGATGACAATATTTGGACTCCCCAAAACCCAAAATAAAATCAACTAAAAGAGACTACAGTTTATTTTATCCTGATTGTTCTTAGTTTCCCAGGTCACTCAGAAATTTTGGACTTTTGTTGTTTCTTAATTCCTTGACATGTGGCTTATGCTCAGGTATAAAGTTACCACTTCATCATGTTTACCCTGTTAGAGCTTTTCATTTCTCTCCGCTTTGTATTGGTCAGCATGTGGCCTCCTCATCGGAGCCATACTAGCTGGGTTCTTCTGTCTCACTGATAAACACATGGTAGTATACATATTAGGGTAGTTAGGTAGAAGGCAGACCAGAAAATTTTTCCTCATGCCTCTTGATTGAGTGAATTCAAGGAAAGATCTCATATAGAAATACAGTTGAATTTTCTTGAAAGACTGATCATTTTACACATGTATGGAGAATATTTTTATTCTAAACTTTTCTGATTACAATTATAGATGTGCATATACAAGTATAGAAGTGGGAAAAGATGTATCTGCACTGAGTATTATTTTGTATACATAAGATTGGCATTTCCAAACAACCAAGCTTAAAAACAAAAATTGTCCCATTTATGGCCAAGTAGACTTGCATGCCAACAGAAAGACATGATAGTATTAAAACCATATGCAATTCTAGCCATTTTTTTCTCTTTTCTCTTCATGGGTATTGCATGATGGTATTTCTAATACAAATACTAATGTGCTTTGGAAATAATAATGGCACTCGCAGGTCTTTCATCATATTGTATCACTGCTTTATCATATTAGGCTAATACACTGCGAGAGTTGGTAGAACCTCTCCATGCCAAAATCGGATCCACTTCTGTTGGCACTCAACCCATTGGACTCACAGATTGATAAGCTAATGTTTAGAGAATTTAGATCGGAGAGAGTCGGCACGGCGCAGACTCAACATCAACCTCTTGCAAGCAACTAAAATGGCCTCGTCCTTGCTGTTTATAACAGAAAAATGACTTTTAAAAAAGCTTAGATCATCAAGTGTTTTGGATTGGGGGCCTCCCTAAAGGGATATTAAGAGGGGCAGGCCACTCTTGAGAAGAATGCAAGCTTCCTACACTGGGACTAGCATAAGATCAAAGCCCATCAAGATGGAGCACAGTGACAGAAAACTGCCGTTTCTATGGGAGAACAGAAGGGGAAGGGTACTGACTGGGGAAGGGCTGTGTGTCGTGTCACCTCAGTTGTGTTCTCCTGACACCAGGAAAGGAGAGGGATCGGCTCCGATAACTAGACAACCCTGGCTATTTAATGGACTCTTTGGTGGCCTCTTTAAGATAAAGCGAGGAAGCAAATTCTGTGTATTAAGTGTATTTTGCATTTTTAAAACTTGACGTGCTGTATTGTACTAAATTAAGTGTAATCTATTAAGGCAAGGTATACACAACCTGCTCTGAAATTTACTATGTTTATTCTATTATAAAGTGTATTCAGGTGCAACCCAGAGACTGCTTTCGGTGACACTAATGAAGAAAATTCCTCATGCCAGGCTTTATTAGATTTCTCAGCTAAAATCCTAACTTTCTCCTTATTTCTTGGCACTTGTATACAAATGGTGTTGCCTCATAGGACAGGCATGAGCTATTCTTTTTCTGTAAAATTTTCCGAATCTATAGGCTGTGGTTCTCACTTTTGAAAAAGTATTTTGTCTGGATGTCTTTCAAACTAGCTTCAGATATTATTATTTAATACTATGTAACTGGGTCCCCTATGGCTCAATATTGCTTATTTTTCTTCTGTAGTAGATGTGAAATTTCCTTAATTTAGTTGGATTAAGACACTCTGTAATAATTTCAATGCTAATTAATGGATATTTCATACTGTGCAATGAACAAATAATTTAACATTGTATTTGGAAATGTTTTCTTTTCTTCCTGTTGCCGCAGTGTGTGGTATTGCATAATGTGAATACCTGTAAAAATATAAATTACTCAAAAATAAAAATATGACCAATTGGTATCAAATCTTTTTAGATAGCTAAATAATTTGCTAAGTATGCTTGATAGTAAATATCTTTCCAAAGAGGAGTAACCTATGCTTCTTTCTCACAAATGGAATTTGTGTTGTGAATAAAATCACATTGATCTGCCTTACAATTGCCTCTGTGCTCTAACCATTTTAATGTGTTTTTTAAGCATATATAAAAATGATGGTTATGGTATGTAGAAATCCATTGAAAAGCTTTTTGTTGGCATCTAATATTAGTGGGATTATCCTGGGTCATTCTCTCTGTTTAAGTCATGGTAAATTCTTATGGTAAGAAGAATTTTAGTTTTTTCTCATTAAGGAATATGGTGACTCCACATTAATTTTTAAATATAATCATCTCTTAGCTTTGGTTTCAAACTGTCCCCTTTATGAATTCCCACCTGAGAGCAAGGTACTTTGACCTCCATGTTTCTACTAGTTAAATTTTCTATATTCTATGGGCAAATCTAGAATCTGTCATTTATGTTTGTGATTGTCCTTCAAAGAACCTTCCCTTTGGATCAATAAATCAATGCCAAGGACACCAAGATTTTGCCATCTGTACTATTCATCATAAAAACTATGTAATGCCCTGAAAATTTGACCACTGTCTTATTTGTGGCAGTAAACCACACAATTTGGCAGAAATTACATACTTAGAGAATGAAGTGCAGAATGAACTTCAGTTCTGTCTATTTTGTCACATCTTTTTGGAAGTAAGCTTTCCTGTTGTGCAGAAGGGACTGACTGATGCTAATATGGGCTATACTTAATTTTGATGAAGCACAAGGTCATTCTTACAGGGATGGGCTTCGCATGTTCTTTAAAAAGATTCACTCGACCTGTTCTTTTAAAAGAAAGATTTTGTTTCTCACTTGAAATCATTTTTTTTCATCATTGAAATTATTGTTATTTTGCCTAAAAGAATATAAATTACTTCTAATTATGAAAAGGTGGTTGGGTACAGAGCAGCAAGTAAAAACTAGCTTTCAAAGTCTTCTGCTTTTTTTTCTGAGGTAACAAACTGCCCTCCCTCCAGTTTTCAATGCTGGGCATAGCTAGTGTACTTATATAAAAGCATGAATTAAAAGATCTAATATTTAATTATAAGACAATTGAAATTACAGTGTAAACTCCTGAATACATAATCATCTTTAGCATAAAACCTAGAAGCCTACATTGAACCCATTAAATGTTTAATTGTCACCTACATATAAATAAGTTGTTTATTATGGCGTGGTAGTAAATTAGTATTCACAGAAAATATTCCCAAGTCTCAACGCAAATGTTAATTGCCCTTCATGACAAGAATAGTGCTCCACATACGTGACGCCCTCAGCCTGGAAGCCTCAGAGCCCTCTGCGGCTGTACAAGAATGAATGCCTCTCACATCTGACTGGTGACTAATGCTGCTATGTCCAGCCTTCTCTCCCACTTGTGACTTAGCTTTTCCCAGCTTTCTGCATTACCCCGCTGTGTTGTGGAAGGAACAACTGTTTCCACGAGGACATCAGTGTCCAATTTTAAAAGAGCATGGTTCCCTTCCAAAACATGTACCAGAACTGATTATCTGTTGTTGGCTTGGTTCTTCAAGAACCCAGTTGGTATATGCATTTCGTTTTGTTTTATTTTTATTTTCTACTCTCCTACGACATTGTCATTGCAGGGTCAGGGAAACGGGAAGGACACCAGAATGAAATTTTAGGTCTCCAAGTCTGTATTCTGCTCTCCTTAACGTTCACCAAAGAAACATGAAGGAAATTATACAATAGACTGTCAGAAAAATTACAGTCACCTGATAGGGAGCCTCTTTGAAGTACTTCATGTGTAAAGTAGAGAAAACCATCACTCACTTTAAACGTTGGGTGCAAAAGGCACCGTACCAGGTAGAAGAATGGGGAATGCAAATGAGAGGAAGGTGTATACTGCTCCAGTAAAGTTACAGACTCAGTCTCTGAAGGAGAGTACCTACAGGGCCATTAAGGTACAGGAAGAAAAAACAATGGAATTTCTCCTCAGGTTTTATAATTCGTCGTTTCGAATTTATTTTCTGTGTCTTTTTTTATAACATGCATATCTACTAATATACAGTAATACATATATGTAAGTTATCAAAAATAGAAGTGTTTTAACTGGTAAAGATGCACAATCAAAAAAGTTTGGAAACCACTGAGCATGAATGTAGGGAAATACGTCGACCAAAGACCTTTTAGTGTTTGAGAAATGCATTGTCATCTGCTAATAAGCCATTTGCAAGAAAGTTCCAACAACGTATTATTTTGTTTTAGCTAATATTTTTCCTTGAAATTTTCTTTATCGCCACCTGGAAGTCATGTGCAACCTGAGGCCACTGGACAGTGAGCTGTTGTGATACCACATTCCTAGAGTCACCATATTTCATATTATAGTTAGAGTATAAATGAGACAATAGGGGGTCTTCTTTCAACCCTGCCAAATAGGACACAGCCAGAAATGACCCACCCAACACAGAATACAAGTTAATCCATCAGTAACTTCATTGTGATCCTCAAATCTATCAGTCAATGAAATTTTATATCGGAAAGAAAAATTTATATGTTTACTTTGCTTTTAATAAAAGTGGAAGAGTATGTCATCTGACACAGGATCAATTTGCATATTATAAAATAACCATAAATAAAATTTGGGAGAGAATTTATTCCTGCCATAGACCCAGAATTCTTGAGTAAATTGGATACAAACTGAAATTCCATTGTAGCAGCTGATACACTTCCTCATTAGGAATTGCAGAAGGTTTCTATGCGCATCCTGTGGTTTTGCATGTCGTCTTCTGCACTCTGCCGACTTTCAGAAAACATTCTGTCAAATTGCAAAAGAGCTGGTTTTCCACCAGTGCTCCAAATGGCTGAACTGGTACATTGAAGGGAAGTTCATTGGGAAGCAGAACTCAACAGCTTCTTGCCTAATCTTCCAAAGCAAGCCTCTTCTAGAAGAAGAAAAGCCAAAGCTGAAAAAAGAGAAACCAGAAGAGAAGTAAGGAGACGAAGAAGAGGGCAAAATGAGAAGAAAATAAAGGTGCTTTGATATTTTCAGCTGCAACAGTAGCTCCAATTGACTTAATTGCTATTCATCTGAGAAAAAAAAAATCAAGGAAACCAATTGAAAATTATAAAAGAAAATAAAGGTCTGTTTTTGTCTTGAATGTTGAGTTCTGTGTTGTTTTGACTGTTGAGCACAGTGAATCAGATTTATAATATGACTTAGCTCCTCACCCCCGTCCTTTGACAATAAAAGGACTCTTTGTCAAGTCTTAAAATGTTAAGTAATTGGTGGCATTTTGTGGTAGCCTGGCATCTCAATCCCTCATCCTTTCTCATCCCACTGCTGTGTCTTGTGGTGTTGCATATGTGTATAATGTGTATGGATTGGGGGGAGGGGAGCCTTACTTATCTCTAATAGGAGCCACACTATTCCATTAATATACTTGAAAATGTTTCTGTGTTCCGTCTCATTGTGATTCCTTGTTCAAATGTGCTGCCCAGAGATAAATCTATACTCAATTCTTCTTAACAGCTGTCAAACCAGATCTTTGCAGAATTATTTTGTCCTCCGGTTGAATGCTTTTTCCCCCTTAACAGCGAGAAGGGGGAAAAAAGCTTTCCATTTTTATTTATTTAATAGCTGTGTTCGTCACTTTTTAATATGAAATCTTTACTTACCCTTCTTAAAGTGAAACCACATTGAAATTTTACCCAAAAAATCAGTTCCCTGGCCTAGTAGTCCACAAACTTTAAGAACTGGGGAGAAAGAAACTGGGTAAGAATGTTTTTAAACAAAATATATACCCCCTACAGTATTAGGTACTATGGAAGGTTATCGTAAAATAAAAATTTACTATATAAAATGTAAAAATACTTCTGCCTCCCTTAAATCCTGAAACTATCATCTGAATCCCTTTTTTTATTCATATTCTTTCAAGAACTGAAAAACTAATAATACAGTTGGCCACCTGATACATTAACTACTGTAATTCACATCAGTCAGGCATTCCATTCCCCCTCACTCCGGCTCTACAATATTACATCTGGCTTTAGATGCAGTCTTACCCTGAGGCAAAAAGAATGAGGACTACAAACTAATTCCTTGGGGTCCTTTCCTGGCCTGTGATTTTATGAAATGGAATTATACTGTTCAAATGTATCCTTGTTTTTACAACTCCCATTTAGTTACTCTGAATGACCTTATGATTTTGTGCCTTCCTGGCTCCAAACCATTCTCAGTCAAAATTCTCTTTATTACTTTGATCTTGCTCTTAACCCACAAAGCAATCCTCTTTTTTGCAGTCCTCCACTTACCCATCCCTCGAAATCCCCTAGGTGTTACAGACATTCAAGGAAGAGCCAACAGAGAATTAAAAAAGCTGTTGTTTAAAGGGATTTTGTATTTTCATAGTTCTAACGTAAATACATGATTAGGAAGTTAAAAATTCATTATAGAGGAATTAATGATAGCATGTGCTGATGCTAACAAGGAACTTTCTAATGGAAAGACTCAGTAACCATATCTACCATTAGTTGCTAACCTCAGCAGCAGCGCCAAAATTTGAGTATGAAACTGTAATAAAGCTATTTTTTAACCCTAAAAGTGATCCTTTCAAGTTAACGTACTGTGTTTATGGATTTTGGGGGCACTTTAGGTATACTCTCAAACATTGTTTTTAGAATGCTCCTTTTTAAGGAATCCTCACAATTTCATCAACGCCTACTGTTAAATACACAGTCGAAATGAACACTGGCAAAATTGGCAGTAGAGAATTCTTGTTAAAATCATGGATTTTTGAGCCAGACTGTCAGTTGCAATTCTGGCTCCACCATTTATTTACACTTACTAAGTATGTCCTTGAGCAAGGTTCTTCCCTGCTATAAAATGAAAGAGATCATGAATGTTAATCATTTACCCTTCTGCCCAGCACATATAAGTGTTAACTACTATTGTTATCAATTAGCAATTAGGGAGTCTCTTTTTTTTAACTATGTCAGCAAGCCTAAAATATTCACATGGACCATGGTAGAATGAACAACATTCCATATTTACTCCTTGAGCCAATATAATTAGTAACCCTCAAATAGGACTCTTTGGCTCTCCATTAAAGGAAATGTGATATAGCCCTAATCCTATCTACCACTCAAAGCAAAATCCAAGTTTATCTTTATCATTGTTGAGAAAGATATGACATCAATATTCAGGCAATTAAAGAAGAAGATGGGAGTTTGATTTATCCAAATAGATCTAAGTTCCTTTCCTGAACCAGTCTCTAATTTTTTTTCTCAAAAATATTTTTTTTCTCAAAAATATTTAATTGGAGTATTTTCTTCCCAGATCTTACAAATGCTAAGTAGCTTCTCTTAGTATGTGCCAGATTCTTCCTTACATTTGCATATAAACATATTCTCATACTTCATCTTAATTAAAGCAATTATTTTAAATGATAATTTATGATAATTTACTGTATTTACAATGTGGCAGGCATTACTATGGCAGTCACATGAAACCTAATAATCTTCTATGGTACACTATTAGAAGATTTTTATAATCAAATATACTCATTCCAGTGAATGCCATTCCATCTTACGCAGTCTGGAAAAAATGTAAAAAACAGGTCATTCAGTATTGCTAAACTAGGAGAGTTCTATTAATCAGCACTTCTATGCTTCTCAGTATAATAAGGGATATTCATTAATGTGTTAAAATATTAAATTATGTGCAGGATTGTTTCTGTGTTGTGTACCTTTTGTACTCTATCTTTGAACTTAATGGACTCAATATGTATGGTGATTTGCTATTAAGAGAATATTTTGTTAATCAAACATCTTATTATTTGACAATTCTAAAAATTTTACCTAGTATAACTAGCAGCTGTGGGCTTTTTTTTTTTAATGTAATAGAGTGTTTTCCCAATCATTCATTATCCTGTTTTCTCAAATGGTTTGGATTTTTGAGTAGATTTTTGGAGTATCCGATAACTGTTCATTACACCAGATTCATTTTTCTCTTTTTTTGGACATTGCAGGTGAAAGTAGGGAAGAAAAGTTAGGAGATTCATTGCAAGATTTATACAGGGCATTGGAGCAAGCCAGTCTGTCACCGCTGGGAGAACATCGCATTTCAACCAAGATGGAATACAAGCTATCATTTATCAAGAGATGTAATGACCCTGTGATGAATGAAAAACTACACAGGCTGAGAATTCTCAAAAGCACTTTAAAGGTAAGATATGAAATGGAAGGAGAAATTCCTTTCAAGAGATTCATTCTTGAACCCAGTGGATTACCAGTTACTCTAAATGAAGAAATACAAAATGGGGAGGTGGAGTGGACGGGCAAGTAAACAGGAAGAACCTGAAAGCTGACCTGTTCCTATAGGGTAGTAAGTGCATTGGTAAAGAGGAAATAACCTTAACTTTTCATTATCATCTCAAAGCAATGGCTAAATGTTATGTGACTTAGTTCTCAGAGAAAACAGAACGTAATTAAAATTTTTTTCAAAAATGTGAGGCTGGTATTATTCCTCAGTCTTTAATTTTCCTAAGATAAATATGCCATGTAGTTATTAATATAGTTATTAAAAGAACACAGCATGCATGCAGAATACAATAGTGGGTGCTAGAAGGCTTTGAGATATTTTGTGCCTATCTCCTGCAACACATTTGGAGTGAAGCCACAGTGATTCATGTTCCATGTAGAAATTTTATAATTGTTCTGTTTATGCTATCAGTTCCCAGCTCACAAGTTACTTTCTTATTCTGCATTTCTATAAGTGCTTACATTATCTCCAGTCTCTTTATTATGCCACCCCCAGAGTGGGGAGGAGGTAGTGGAGAGAGAGGAGCAGAGAGGCAGGAAGTTGAAGGAGGCAGAAAACAGAGCCCCCTCACTGTGAGTGTATATGAGGGGACAGGGCCTGCTGTACAAAAACTCTCCCTAAGCAGGCCTCACGTCCTTGAAAAATCAAAAACAGAAAAGAACTACCATACAGGGTATGTGGCACAGTAATCTCAGGAAACAAAAGGTCAGAGGGCTCCTTTGGGAAATATTTAAGATCCATAGTATACTGCTGAGGTTTTGTCATTTTGAAGCATTGAAGAGTATGAAAGAAACAAAATAGAAAATGCATGATGTGAAAAAGTTTCCAGAAGCAAGTAGTCAAGTTTTCAGAGTAAATCACCTGTCAGGTGGTATTCATGCAAACACCACTGCAAATCCGTGGGACAACTTTATGGTCTTTTGGTAACTAAGAGCAGAATTTTAAGAAGAGCTATAACATTAATAAGAATAATTCTGCTAACCAGCCCGATTCCACACATAACCCCACCCTCCCACCTTACAGAGCATGCCACCCCATTCAGATCCAAACTGTCTAGTTGTGAAAGCAGACAGGCATTTTGAAGCAGGTCAGGCTCACATATTTTAATTTTTTTTTCAATTTTTTTTTCTTGAGAAAGAGAGAGAGAGAGAGAGGGTGAGGGGAGGGGCAGAGAGAGAGGGAGGCACAGAAGTGAAGTAGGCTCCAGGCTCTGAGCTGCCAGTACAGAGCCCGACACGGGGCTTGAACCCACGAACTGTGAGATCATGACCTAAGCCAAAGTCCGGCGCCCAAACGACTGAGCCACCCAGGCACCCCGGGCTCACATATTTTAAAGACCTGCTTCTGTCTTTCTCTCTAAGCCCCTCACCCCTGTCTTTTACACTCTGGATTCCCTAAAAGCATTTACTTCTGGTAGCAAAGAATTTGAGCTCCTGCCAGTGTTCAGTTCATTGAGTATTGGTGAATCACTAAGTATGCGATACCGTGCTCCACTCTCTGGGGTAAAGACGATGAAAAGTCACTGTAAAGAAATGCCCCTCATTGATAAAACCATACTAGAAAGTCCTATACCTTTCAATGTGGAAAATTCAGAGAATGGAAATTTTCCATTAGGGAAGGATAACTACCCAAGCCACCTTGGATGTATGTAATAGACTCCTCGCCAAGCACAGGACGACTCCCAACATCCTCAGCTGCAGCATCGCTGTCCCTACCTAGAACCAGAACAACTGCTTAGGAACCTTGCTATCTTTCCTTCCCGGCTCTCCCTTCCCACTTCCTGAAGAACATTCCCTAGACTTCCCTGCCTCTTCCTTGAGCCCTTAAAGGACAGGCCTTACAGGGTGCCTGGGGGACTTACGGGGAGCCTGGCAGGTGCCCGGGTGGCTCAGTTGGTTGAGCTTCTGACTTCCGCTTAGGTCATGACCTCATGGTTTCTGGGTTACAGCCCCTGGTCTGGCTTTGCGCTGACACTGTGGAGTCTGCTTTGGATTTTCTGTCCTCTTCTCTCTCTGTCCCTACCCCCCTCAGGCTCTCTTTCTCTCTCTAAAATAAGTAAACATTTGGGGGCACCTGGGTGGTTCAGTCGGTTAAGCGTCCGAGTTCAGCTCAGGCCATGATCTCTTGGATTGTGGGTTCGAGCCCCGCGTTGGGCTCTGTGCTGACAGCTCAGAGCCTGGAGCCTGCTTTAGAGACTGTGTGTGTGTGTCACTCTCTCTGTCCCTCTCATGCTCTGTCTCTCAAAAGAAAACAAACATTAAAATTTTTTTTAAATAATAAAATAGATAAATGTTTTCCACTATATGCCAAACAACTTGGATGTAAAATTTAAAAATAAATAAAATTTAAAATAGAAATTAGAAAAACATAAATAAAAAATGAACATCTTATTTTATTTAAATTGTTTAATGTTTATTTTTGAGAGAGAGAGAGAGGGAGGGAGGGAGGGAGGGAGGGGCAGAGAGAGAGGGAGACAGAATCTGAAGCAGGCTCCAGGCTCTGAGTTGTCAGCACAGAGCCCGATGCAAGGTTCTAACTTACCAACAGCAAGATCATGATCTGAGCCGAAGTCCAACGCTTTAACCAACTGAGCCACCCAGGTGCCCCAATAAATAAACACTTTAAAATATTTTTTTTAATGTTTATTTTTGAGAGACATAGAGACATAGCGTGAGCAGGGGAAGGGCAGAGAGAGAGGGAGATACAGAATCCGAACCAGGCTCCAGGCTCTGAGCTGTCAGCACAGAGCCCGACGCGGGGCTCGAACTCACAGACCTGTGAGATCATGACCTGAGTTGAAGTCGGACGCCTAACCAACTGAGCCACCCAGGCGCCCCTAAAATATTTTTTTAAAAAGACAAGCCTCAGCTTCTCAGACTGTCTCACTTCCTTATCTTCCACCAACCCCTCCCACCTGGAAGACTCACTTCTCCCACAGGTGATAGCTGTGCTGTATTGAGTTCCCCCATAATGAAGCTCATTCTTCAGCTGAGAGGGGACCCCAGCTGAGAAAGGAGGGCTACTTTGCATTGCAGACCCCCAGCATTACAGGAAAGTAGCGATGACGTTCATACAACAAGAATTATGTATTTTTAGTGACAGAAGGGCCATGCTCTCATGCAAGGATGCGGAGCTAACCATCTAGCAGGAGAGACAGAACAGTGCAAGAGTAACTCAAGACAGAATGTGGGAAGTCCACTCAGTGGCACTGGTAAAGTGTCAGGAGGACATAAATGAGCGAGAAAACCTTTTTTTCCCCCATTGTTAAAGGAAAACTTTAAGAAATAAGAGGGCATTTTAACCGGCTCTTAAGGAAAGAGGAAGGTTTCCATAGGCAGAGACAGGAAACAAGACTGGCCAAGATTAAAAATTAACCACACACAGTGCGAAATACATGCATACCTTGGGTGTAAAAAAAAGTACACTAGGACTTTAGTCTAAGTAGCTGGGTTTGAGCATACCAGAACTGTTTCCTATGGGCTTCTTGCATATTAACTTTTTATTTTAAACTTGAACAAAAGTCTATACCCAACTTAACTGTTGAATCCTTTTGCTTTTCAGGCCAGAGAAGGGGAAGTAGCCATTATTGATAAAGTCCTAGACAATCCAGACTTGACATCTAAAGAATTCCAACAATGGAAGCAGATGTACCTCGATCTTTTCTTGGATATCTGTCAAAACACCACCTCAAATGACCCATTAAGTATTTCTTCTGAAGTAGATGTAATCACTTCCTCTCTCACACACACTCACTCATACATTGAAACGCATGTGTAAGTGTATTCTGCCCTCTGACCATTTGGTACCTTCTGGTACTTTGAACAAGTCTATGAGGTAGTTTTATATCAGTGTGTGGAACATTTGACAAGCTATACTTTAGTGTTACCAAACTACATGAAACAAACCATATATGGTCATAATACCACTGTCTTTAATGAGCATTTGTATATTTTATATGCAATTAGTGCTCAGCTTATGTTTACCATGTGCAAAATCAACTGTCTTCAATGACTTAAAATTAACTTTTGCAAACAACTCTGAAGACAGGTGGTCTTCAAGTAGTAAAACCACAAAAAGGCAGTTTTCTATATAAGGTCATCTTTTCTCCCTTTAAGTTAATTTTATATAAACGAGACTTCAAAAGTAAATCACATTTTTTCAGGTGCAGACATCCTTGTGGGTGGGAAAGAATTTAAACCTTTTTTATATTTATTAAAATGTTCTAAGAATTTTCTTAAACATTGCACAAAGTTTAATGCTGTAGTTTTATTTTTGTGAAATGTAGATGTGCATACAAGAATTAAGCAAAATAGAAGAGCATCAACATAAGAAAAGTTCAGGTATCTAATATTCGTCTTAATAGTCTATTAACTTGTGAAAGCTGGTTAATGGAAATACTATTCCAAATCTATGGGGACACTTAATGGTGTATCAGGGCAAAGCTTTGTAAGATGTTTTTGTAACTAAGACCAAAACTGAAGATAGAGCTGCTTTATTTTCTTGGTTTAAATCTTCCTTTATTTTTGTAGTGATGAAATGCTGATTGTGTACAGAGGAATTTGAGAGTGGATTTTTTAAAAACACAGCTAATTCACCCAGAAAGGCAGCTAAGATAGATAGATATATAGATACACATATCTATATATAAATAATTTCAGCCCAAACTCATGTTTTCAAACTCCAGCTCCTAAAAAACAAGGTTTAAACTGAAATGACTCAACTTTCCAGTTATTTTTCCAATTTTCCCCCTAGTCCATTAATTAAACTTACATAATTATACTTCAGGCAGGGAAGTAAAATATGTTTAGTTACAGGCTGGTGTGTGTTCGAATATAGAAACAATGTTGAAAAATAAAAATGTGCCTCTCTCCTGAGGAGCAAGAGGATGATGATTCATTCAGAGATGTATTACAATGAATTACATGAGAGAAAGAATTTATAGAGGTTTTTCCTAGCTTCATGAATTGTTCTGTAGAATGGATGAAGTCTATGAAAAAGTCCTCTTCATATATTTCCATTTATAAGCATCTCATTTTTGAAAGTGATCACAGCATGATAATGACTGTGCTGCTTTTTAGTGTCTGGCTGCATAACGTACAAGTCACAATTTGCTGTTTTTTTAGGAGGAGGAAGGGACCCTCCTTTACTATTCTATATCCTAAATCTACTTCTAATCAGCTTTATACTGTTGCCTGTACAGCTCAGTGAATGTACTTTCATCTCTAAGAGTTCAGATATATGCCAGTGATTATTTTTTGCTGTAGAGGAGGAAGTAAAAACTCCACAGCAGGGATCATTTTCTTTGCTTTTGAAACCAACATTGAATCACTATCGTTTTGCAGACTTTGCACACTGTACAGGAGAGTGGCCTTTCTACAGCACATTTTCAGTAATCCTATATTTAGTCAAAATGGATGAGAAATCATGTATTAATGTTTGTATGGAATTTTGGGTCTAGTGTAATATTTTTATCATTTAAAAAACTATTTGTAAAAACATTTATTTACTGCATGGATATTGACGTACATTAAATTTGTGGAATTTTGTATATGTGAAAAACAAAAAAACAAAAACCTCTTGTCCTAAAATGAAGTGTGCTTGTTACAGGTGTTTAGATTTGTTGGTGTTTACTAGACCAAATGTGTACATTCACTTAAAAATATCAGTACCTGATGGATGTGTCATGGATACAGAGGCAAGGTTGTACCCTGTAAACAATGAGCAGTTGATGGAAAGACTAGCTGTGTTGCTACTAAGCAGCTTTTACCTTTGTAAAGTCAGCTCTGTTGTTTTAAATGGTAAAAATTAAACTAATGAATTTTAAAAGACTCGTGACTAGCTTAGCATGAAAGAGACCTTTTAACACTATATTTATCTGTACATTTTATTGCATTAGTTTCAAATCTAGGAGAGAGGCAGCACTGTAAACTGAAGTGAAATAAATTTAGTTCTTAATGAATCTTTATAAAGCACCTACTTTATTCATGCAGAGTTCCTCACCACATTTCTTTGAGACCTAATCACCGAGCCATCGTCCCCCTACCCCCTTCCCTAGTTATGAGTTCTAACTTTGCCACTCTGGTGATATAAGCCAGAAGCAGCAGCTGTTCAGTGTATGCAAGTATGTTTTCCGAGACCCTGCAAAATCAAGCTGGTTTCCCACTTAGCCGCTGGAAACTTGAAAATTTCACCTATTCCTCTTTCCTTTCTCTGTTGGTTCTTGGGAAGTTGGGGAGGGAGAGAACCACCAAAAATAAAGTTATTGGGTTTTTTTTTGTTTTCTGTTTTTTTTTTTGTTTTTTTTTTTTGTTTTTTTTTACAAATATAACCTATGGCATGTCTGCAGAATGAACATTTAAAGATGAAAGAAATAGGTTTGGGTTTTGCTAGATGTGCCACTTAACCACAAGAGCCTGATTATTATGGCTAAGGACTGCTGAAATAAAACTTAAAACCAATGACATGCCTAAAGCCAAGGCAAAAGCAGGCTAGGATAAGGATGAGGGACAGAAAAACTTAACCGAGTATACTTTCTCCAAAAACAAGTGCTTTCTTAGAGATTTTTTTCTCTCTCAGTTCTACATTTATATTAAACCATCAGAGCAGAACTATAAACATGGTTCTCGATCATAAAATCAGCTCTCCTTACAATGATTTCATGCTATTTAATGAAGGCACTTTCCCTTCACTACTTAGATAATGCCATCTTTTCGGACTATTTATTACAGCTTTTATAGCTAACAATTTTCTGGGTTTTGTATATAATTTCCTGTGGTACATTTTTGGCCTTGTTTGGCATAAAAGTAATCAGCTTAGTACCTAGGGAAACACTTTAACTATAAGAAGAAACAGGGTCATATATTTATCTTCCTAGACTTCCAGCTCACTGAAGTCGATTCACAGTCCTTCTGTTTTGACCCTCCTGTCTCCCATTCTCAGCTTAAGAGGAAATGTTCCTCTTGGGCCAAGCCCTTGTTTGCATCCTTAAACTTCAGAAGCCGCCCTGCTCCCAGAGTCCTATTCTTAGGAAAAGCCCACGTGTTACTCTGTAAGCCTGCTCAAGCGCAACTTTTTCTCCTCAGTCGCCCCGGAGTCTGCACTAACCCATTAAGCCTAGCACTAAATCTGGCGCCTCTCCAAGCCCTCCCTCCCTCTCCTCATCCCCACCCTCAGCTAGCTGCAGCACTGCACACTGGAGGCCGTTCCAGGCCCAGGGTAGCACGCAGCCAATGTCCTCCCAGCGGTCCAAGTCGAGGTCGTAGCCCACCACGTTGCGGGTAGACACCTGCCGAGAATCCCGCCACTTGAGGCCGCCCAGCAGCAACGCCGTCTCCTCCACCACCGCCAGCCCATAGCAGAAGCGATCATAGGGTAGCGGCCGCAGCCGAGTCCACTGGTCCGTGCCGGGGTCGTAGCGTTCGATCTCAGAGAAGGGCTCATAGCGCCCCAGAAAGGCGAACACCGCGCCGCGCAGCACAGCCATGTGGTGCCCGAAGCGGGCAGTGCTCATGGGCGCCCTCTTGCTCCACGCTTGCTCGCCAGGGCCCAAGGCGTACAAGTCCCGGAGGCTGCTCGCGCCACCCTCGCCTCTCCCCGCCTTACCCCCAGAGATGTACACGACGCCGCGGTCCCCGACGGCCCCTGCATGGCCGTGCAACGCCCGCGGGAGCGCCCCAGCCGCCGTCCAGCGGTCCCGGCGCAGGTCGTACATCTCTACCGACGCTAGCGCCTTGCCGTCAGCGCCCAGACCCCCGACGGCCAGGAGCCCCTCGCCCACCACGCCGCACCAGAAGTGAGCCCGTGCTTCTAGCATAGCAGGCACCGCCGTCCAAGCGTGGAAGCGCGGGTCGTAACGGTGCACTTGGGCCGTGACGGCCCATTGGCCGTCTGCCAGCGGCGAGGAGGCGCCATCAGAAGGGCTCTCCCCGCCCAGGACGAACAGGAAATTGCCTGTGGTGCACACGCTGTGCCCCAGTAGCGGTGCAGGCAGCCGCGTGAGACTCCCCCAGCGGTGGTTGTACACGTCGAAGGCCACCACGTCCTGAGTGAGCTCCCAATCCTCCTCCTCCTCTTCCAACTGCCCATCTTCCTCCTCCTCCTCCTCCTCTTCCTCCTCGGGCACCGCCTCGGCGCCCCTGCCCCTGGCTACTCCCCGTGGGGCCGGGACCTCCTCGGTCACTGCCTCCCGAGCCCTGCGCCCTCCGACCAACAAGATACGGGTTTGGGGACTCCGGACGCTGGTCTGCTCGCCCTGCACGAGCGGCTGGCGTGAGGGCGCCGTGTGGTAGTTGAGGGCCTGGATGATGAGGCCCTTAACCCGGGCGGGCAGCACGAGGCCAGAGCCCGAGTACACGCGCCGCAGCACGTCCGCAGGTACTAGGCCGAAGCGAACGTGCTCAAGCAGCGAGGCGCAGTGGGCCAGGCGTTCGGCCTCAGGCTCCTGTCGCAACCAGGCCAACGCCAGACCCAGCAGCCAGGTCTCAGGCACCCGCGCCACGTCGGGGGCACCCAACACAGCCTTCAGCGACGTGGGGTTCAGCTCCAGCAGCCCCGCGGGGCCCGCGCCCCGTACCAGCAGCTCCCGCAGGTGGCGCAAGATGCAGCGCTCAGCCTCTACTAATGTGTGCGCCAGGCCGAAGCGCGCCGCCACATTGGCGGCGAAGCAGCAGTTCTCTGGAGCCAGCTGGCGCTCCAGGTAGCGGCCGCAGAGCCCCAGTGCTTCGGTGACTTGCAGATAGCTGGCGGCTTCGAGCGTGTCCTCCACCGTGTCCATGGAGAGCGGGAGCCAGGCGGTGTAGATGAAGTCCAGCAGGCGCTGCAGGCCAGCCGCCGACGGCACGTGCAGGTGGATCACGCGAGCCCTGGATTCCCGCGTGTGGCTCTTGAACAGGGCCCTGAAGTAGTCGCTGGAACACGCGAGAAGCGACCTATGGGCCGGGAACTCGCTGCCCTCCGCCTCCAGCGTCACGTCGCACAGGAAGCCCTCCGCGCGCAGAGCCTGGTAGCCGGTGAGCAGTGCGCCGCCATGAGCTTTACAGTACGATAGAAAGTAACTCATGATGTCCAGGGCGGGAAGCGGCCTGGCCGGGGCTGGGGCCCGCCGGACACGGCCAGAGGCATCTCGGGGCACTGCGCCCCTAGGTCCCCCACGTGAGCCGCAGAGCCCCTAGTAGGGACCCATTTTTGCCTGCTCAGCTTAAAGCCCAGGGCTCCTTCATCCAGGCCTGCAAATATCCCTGTATCCCTCTCAGAGCAAACCCGGTGGGGGAATGGTTTCCAGAAGCTCCTAGTAGCGGAGAGCACGGAGTTTGGAGTCTTCCGGAGGGTGCAGAGTTTGGTTCCGGCGTCTGCCGAGGCTGCCAGAGCGTTGCCCAAAGCCCCCTCCCCGGCCCAGTTTGGGGAGCCCACACCTGCGCGCCAGGGGCCGCAGTGGCCACGCACCATCACCTGGAAGGGCGGAGCTGCGGGTGGACTGACTCTGGGTAAGGGGGTGCTGGATCTCCGACGGCGCAGATGCGTGGATGTGGCCCGCCAAGGGCGTCCCGGGAGTGCGGGACCAGGGCTCTGGCCTCCCGGGGGTGGACGAGGAGGACGGATTCTGCGGGCACCCGCGAGGGCCAGGGACAACTGGGTACCGGGCGGAGAGGGGGGTGAGCTTGTTCCGCGCGGAGGATCAAATCAAAGCCTGGGGGATTAAGGAGGAGGGGCGCAGGTCAGCGCGGCGCGTCGGAGGCATGATTGGGCGCCGTACATAACATGCCGGTAGCTCACAGCGACAGGAATAGCGCTCGGCCTCGGGCTCCTCGGCGCGCCCCGCCCCGCGTCCCGGCTGCTGGCCGCGAACCCAGGGCCGGGGCACTGGAGGAAGCGGCCTGGGCCTGGGATTTGACTCAGGTGACCCGACGAGCCGCCGGTCACTAGGGGGTCTCGGGAACTCGACTACGGTTGCGGGAGGCGCCCACTGGAGGGGCACTGGTCTCCGGGGACTCGGTACCTAGTGGTGTCTGGGGAGAGGCGGCCGGCTGGGTTGGAGGAGAGTCGACCCCCTGGTGCCCTTGCGCCTGGAAAAGAAGCCCCTGGCTCGAAACTTTCAGCTTTGGGAAGGCCCTAATTAATCTGGCGGGGGCGGAGATTAAGCGGTGATTTTGCGCGCTGACGCCCAGGAGGCCGCTGCGCTCAGAGCTACTAGTGGGAACCACGCCCGGGGGAATCTGGGGCTCCTGGCCAGCGGCGCTCCGTAACACGCCCCTCACCTGGACTCACCCTTTCAGGATGCTGTGCCTACTCTGCGCCCTTCCCGAGACCCCCCGCGTCTCCCGGTATGGCTGTGTCACATTCCGCGCTGCCCAATTTGCTCCTACCCCCGCTCCCTGACCCCAGCTGAGTTCTCTCTTCCTGTTCTTGGACCCTACCCAACCCATCCCTTGGCAAAGTGGACAAGGAAATTGTAGGTGATTTGGATTTTCTGCCTTTGAATGACCACTTCCTTTTAGAAAATAATTCATTCCAGTGTCTCTCCCTGATTTTCCAGACTCTGATCTAATTACTGCCTGCTACATCTTCAGTGCTGTGACAAGATAATGGGCAATAAGGAAGGTCGCAAAGTTCCATAGAGGCAAGAGTTTCTTAGGGCCCCTTTTCATGAAGTTATTTATAAGAAGCACCCGGCACAGAAATGGTGATTACAACCACCCAATTTTGAGACATTAGGAAAGCATTACTCCAACTCCTCCATCCTCCTCTTAAATAACTAAATGATTAATATAACTGTTCTTTCTTGCCAATTTGGAGCTTCTGTGTTTTGCTTTCATCTAGAATTGATTTTTCTGTTTTCTAATGCAACCCCTCTGGCAATCTGTTTTAAGTGAACCTTTTGAGAGCCTCTGAAATAACTTGCATTTCTGACAGTTGGGACTGTGTTTCATAAAAAAGAAAAAAAATTGAAGGAAGGATTAAAATGTATCATTTTCTGCCTCCTATGCCATTGTACTTACAAGGTCTCCAATTAGAATTCTTGAGGTGCATAAAAATATTATCAAAATGATCCTGCTGTCTTTGTCAGAGATGGAACTGCATTATGACTTAAACTAGCCAAATTATAAAATGCAGGCAGAGGCTCAAGTTAAGGCCTTGCTTAAACTCTAGAAGCTAAAAATACTCCAATTTGAATTCCTAATGTTAAAACTACAGATGGATTTAGGCGGGGTACTGGTTGGTTTTTTTTTTTTAAGTACTAAAATTTCTTAATTTAAAAATAAAATACCAGTTTGGTGCAGTGTGCACAAATGTGAATGGTGAAATTAAATGGACTTAATAGAAATTTGCTAGAAGGGATATTGTAGATCATTTAACCAAACTCTCTCCTTTTCCTCTGCAATTTCTTCTTTTTCTTTTCAAACAAATGTAGCAAATGAGCCCCAGAGAGACTACAGTTTGTCTGGGTGACTTGGATATTGAGTTACAGAGTCTGGACGGGAATCCAGGGCTCTCTCCCCACTATATTATGTGACCTCTTGTATGATAAAAATAAAGTAGTGCAACACACAGATTACTTAAATCAAATTTCAGAGTAGTAAAGTTTAAAGACAATTTTTTAAACACGTTTTTTACCCCAGAATCGATCACGTATTGTCAGATCTGTCCATCATCATGCATTAGATTGAATCCAAAATGTCACACTTACTTGAGAATAAAGATACTGTGGAAGACTTTCATCAAAACATCAATTGTACACAATAAGCATGTGTTCACTGCCGGCCCTCTATGCCACCTTCATGTGTTTTGCCATTGAGGATATAAATGAATTATGTTAATTGAAGAAATTTTCATATTGTGTGTGTTTCCAAGGTTTTGTCTAGAAAATTTAACTATTCATCCATCCAAGAACATTTTTGTTCTTTGAGTAACATTTGCAGAAAGGATCAAAATTTTAATTTTTGTGCAATGTAAGTATGCTCAGTTACATTTCAGTGTGCTTTTTTTAGTTGTGAAAAATGTGTATCTTAAGTTGTGTCCCCTAGAAGCGGGCTCTGCAACACAACCTGAATGTGTGGTGATGAGCTCATGTGATAGGATATGATCATCATGTTGAAAATGATCTGCTATGAATGGCCTTCCCCCTTTGAACTATAAGCTCCTTGGGGGCAAGGACTATTTGTTAGTCTTTTTATCTCTAGCCCCTGTCACAGTGTTTGGCATAATTAATGCTGGGTTGAACAGATCCAGGTACCTTGTGGTACCATCAGTGGGAGGAACAAAGGGCTATTAAGAGGAACTTGACAAGGACAATTAGTTCCTTCTCTCTGGCTCTCTTTCTTTCCTTCACACAGCTAGGGTTGAAGACATATCCTGGTCAGGCTGTGAGCTAACAACCCTAAGAATCAAATGGGTAACCGTGGGTGGCACCTGACTGGACCCGACTCTTCAGAAAAGGCCAGACCACCTCATCCAGCCCCCCACTGCAAGCCACCGCAGCCCTGCAGCCTGACTGCTTTACCCAGATCAGTCCCACATGGCTCTTGGCGTCTAGTCAGATGTGCTGCTGCTACTCCTCCCTGGAGGAGGGGCCCCACGTGCTCCAGCAGCTCCTCTGGATAGTTTACATGGCTGGGCTTCCACTGAAGGCCCAGCTATGCACTCCAACGTGCCTGGTGGGATCCTGCAATTTGTTCTGAACCCTTCACACCTTGTCAAAACTGTGACCTGCTGTCAGCATTCCCTTCCATACACCTGCACCTCCTGTGAGAGAATCTAGAACTGCAGTCCTCCATGCACACACCTGACTTCCCATGTCCAGGTGGCAATGCTGTCAGCCATGGGGCTCCACTTGGCCTGAATCAGTCCTGTCTAGCTCAACCTACATTTCATAGTCCTTGTTTCTAAAAAAAAATGTATGTTTAAAAAAGTCAACAACTGCAGATATCCTCGTATAACAGACACAGCATTTCTTTGCAAATGTAATGTGCTTTCTTTGGTAACAGATTTATTGAGATATGATCCGCATACCATATAACTCACTAATTTAAAGTGTACAGTTCAGTGGTTCTTAGCATATTTACAGTTATGCAACCAACACTGGAGTCTAATTTGGGGACATTTTCATCCCCTCATACAGAAACCCTGTGCCCTTTCTGCTGGTGGGAATGTAAACTGGTGCAACCACTCTGGAAAACAGTGTGGAGGTTCCTCAAAAAATTAAAAATAGAGCTACTCTACAACCTAGCAATTGCACTATGAGGTATTTATCCAGAGGACACAGGAGTGCTGATTCGAAGGGGCACATGCACCCCAATGTTTAGAGCAGCACCATCTGCAGTAGCCCAAGTATGGAAAGAGCCCAAATGTCCATCGACAGATGAATAAAGAATATGTGGTATATATACACAATAGAGTATTACTAGGCAATCAAAAACAATGAAATTTTGTCCTTTGCAGTTATGTGGATGGAGCTAGAGTGTATTAGGCTGAGGGAAATTAGTCAAAGACCAGTATCATATGACTTCACTCATATGTGGAATTTAAGATACAGAACAGATGAACATAAGGGAAAGGAAGCAAAACATGATATAAAAAGAGGGAGGGGGACAAAACGTAAGAGACTCTTTTTTTTTTTTTTAATGTTTTTATTTATTTTTGAGAGAGAGACAGAGCACCAGCAGGGAAGGGGCAGAGAGAGAGAGGGAGACACAGAATCCAAAGCAGGCTCCAGGCTCTGAGCCGTCAGCACAGAGCCCGAGGCAGGGTCAAACTCACAGACTGTGAGATCATGACCTGAGCCGAAGTCAGACGCTCAACGGACTGAGCCACCCAGTCCCTCCACCCCTGTGCTCTTTAAACTATCACTTCTCTATACCATTAGCCCCCGCCCCAGCCCTAGGAAACCACTTATCTACTTTCTATCTCTAGATATTTCATATAAATGCAGTCATACAATACCTGGTCTTTTGTGACCCATTTCTTTGACTTACCATGTTTTCAAGGTTCATGCATTGTAGTGCACTTTTGAGGAAGAAAACAATTATGTATAGTAATAACATTGGGAACCTTTTCTCAAAACCACACTCTAAAATGTGCTTGTTTGATATTTAGGGTACTGTTTTTGGCAGGTTAACTCTTTATCATCTATCTTCAGTTCTCCTTTCAGTCCCAATATGCTTCCTTCTAAAGCATGGCTTCTGGCAGCCTCCATAGAGAGCCTCTTATTAGAAATAAGCACATTTAAGTTAGCTATTTGTGAAAACATGATCAGAAACAATGAAGACATACAGTAGAGAAAACACTCCCGCATCAGCTTTCCCCTGTTCCAAAACCACTTTTTGTGCATGGGAAATGTATTGTATCTGTGTGACATGCAGTTCAAGCAGAAGAATTTCAAGGGGCGATGTGTGTGTGTGTGTGTGTGTGTGCGCGCGTGTGTGTGTTTTCTTTTTTTTATTTTTATAATAGTTTATTTTCAAATTGGTTTACATATAACACCCAGTGTTCATCCCAACATGTGCCCTCTTTAATGCCCGTCACCCCGTGTGTGTTTTAATCACATGTGATTTTGGTATTCTGACCCAGCTGACAGTTTAAGAAGCAGCCTGGCAGTGGGGAAGGACTGGGCTTTGGGGTCAGACAGACCTGGACTTCATTTCCAGATCTGCCCCATGTGACTTTAAGTAAATGACTTAAATTCTATGAGTGTCATATTATTGTTTTTAAAAGGAGGATAATGATAATGACTACTCACTGGACTGTTAAAATTAAATTATATATATATAAAATCACTGCTCATGATGTAAGTACACACAATAGATATGAATTTTTCCTTCTTTTTTCTTCCTTGACTAAAGCTTTGTGAAAACTCATAATACCCGAGCCTAAGCACACAGGGAGTGTAATAGAGTAGTGTTCTCAGTGATCTTCCTGCAGTAGCACCTAGAAAATTCTCAGCCCTGCCTCAAACCTACTGCATCAGAAGCGCCACTAGTGGGGGACCCAGCAATCTGCTTCTCCAAGTCTTTCTTCAAAAAGTGTGAGAAGCACTGTAATCAAGCATTGTTAATTTCTGCTACATCCTGATTTCACCATGCTCAGCAACAACTTGTTCTGGGTATGATGTCAACATTTTCCAAAGAAGAGAGGAGGAACTAGCTCCGAAAGGTCAGAGGTCAGAGACCAAGATGGGAAAAATTAGTGGCCTCTGCCCCATGTCATATGACCAGTCACATTAACAAAAATAGATTGTGGACTTATTTGCCTTTCATACCCTTACATGATGATGATAGTAACAGCAGATCACTGAAGCAAGAGATGATGACTTGGTAAGCAATACATTTTCTCAAACACTTGAGTGAATACTCAAATCAGAAACCCTGAGTTCCCATCTGGAGCCACACCTTGAGAGTCCTCAGATGAATCAGGTAATGTCCAAAGAGGCCAACCAGAAGGATGGGAGGGTCTGGAAACATTCTTTCTCTCCTACAGGGATCAGGTGAAGGAGGTGAAGATTTTAGGCTAAAACAAAAGAATCCTTCAGGGGTTAAATGATCTCTATTGTCAACTTTCTGAAAGGCAGGAGGGGTATTTTGAGAGACTTAACAGAAAACCATGGGGGAGGGGAAGAGGAGTGGAAAAAAAGCCACAGAGAGGGAGGGAGACAAAACATAAGAGACTCTTAAATACTAACAACAAACTGAGGGGTAAGGGGGGTATGAGAGGGGGGAGAGTGGGTGATGGGCAGTGAGGAGGGCACTTGCTGGGATGAGCACTGGATGTTGTATGGAAACCAGTTTGACAATAAATTGTTAAATAAATAAATAAATAAATAGATCAAAAAAAAAAAAAATGAAAGGCAGGAGGGACAGACAAAGGTGGTCTTGTGGCTACAGAGCGTAGACCTAGGACCAGTAAGTAGAAGTTACAAAGAGAAATTTGGCCACAGCATAAATGAGAACCTTCTAGTAATTTAGAACTTCGAAAGAAAATGTAGAAGTAGAACATACCAGGCCATTAGAAGTGTTACCTGAGCCTTGGAGAAGATAGAAAACTTGTCCAAAGGGATGCAGCAGACCTTGTCAGAGCCCCACCCATGCACACCCATCCCAGTCGCTTTTACTCCCCAACAGCCAACACCTGGGTCCCTTTGTGAGCAGACGCACCCCCCCCCACCCTGGGCCACTGCACCTGAACAGAAGCAAAAGTACTAGAAAATTTACACCTCCTAAGGGCCACCCTTGGCAGGTCCCTTTCCAAGGATCTGTTTCCACACTGTTTCCAGAGATCTCGAATGGGATTGAGCCAAAGCCACCTTCCATGGGACCCTACTTGGTGACTTCCTTCCCTTCTCAGTCTGCCTACCTATTTTTTCCAGGAATACTTCCTAATAAATGACTTTCACAGGAGTCCTCATGTCAGAACGAACCCCTGCCTCTGGGAAACCCAATGCAAGATATGTAAGTGGGAAATTTCTTAGAAGGTGGCAGCACATATTATATCCACAAAGGGCCATCTGTCATCCACTTGCAGCCATGTACAGAACACGACAGATGTGCTGTGTGGATAGATCTGTGTGTCCAGTGGCACAGCAGGCCTGGGAGTCAGGACAGCCTGATGCTGGGGCTGGGCACCTCCACCTCTGCCCACGTGGGCTTTCAGGGCTCTTGTGGGGAACTGAGTGGACTCCAGGGTCCTTTCAAAGGACCTAGAACACCACACTTCAGAGCCACTGGCCCCTTAAGTCTTATCTGCAGGTGCCATCTAAATGTGAGCTTTACCTGACGTCTTGATTTGGTTCTTCGGTATCATGCCCCCCCTCTCAGGCTGGCTGCTGCCCACGTGCCTCACCACCTCCAGCTTTCATCTGCATCACACGGGCCTTAAAGCTATGCCCAGCTTTTTCCCACGTTCTTCCATGTTCGTGCATGTGGCTTGCCACACTTGGCTGCCGCTGAGCTTTGCAACTGACTTGGTTTCCAAAGGGGCAGTTGATGACTCTGGTAACTTTCTCAGTAAGAGAGATATGAACCGTCCTTGGTTCTGACCATGTGGTTGGAGA
Source organism: Paguma larvata (assembly GCA_030068075.1). Taxonomy (NCBI): domain Eukaryota; kingdom Metazoa; phylum Chordata; class Mammalia; order Carnivora; family Viverridae; genus Paguma; species Paguma larvata. The sequence continues at coordinate 16,067,842 of CM057830.1, forward strand.
CCATCGGAATCTCAGAACTCGTTAAAATGCAGGCTTCTGGGTTACACCCCACACCAACTGGATCACAGTCCCCAGGCATGGAGCAAGGGGGTCAGCCTTGTAATAAGCTTCCCAGGTGTTTCTCATGCACTCTGAGGCAGCGCTACTCACAGTGTGGTCAGCTAAGCTGCAGCACAGCCTCACCTGGAAACCTGTTAAAGATGCACATTCTCAGGCCTGGTCCCAGAAACTCTGGGGGTGGAGTTCAGCCATCTGTGTTTTATCAAGACCTCCAGGGCTTTCCAGTGCACGCTAAGGTCTGAGAAGCATTGCTCTCAATCATTCAGAGATATTGGGGCACCTGAGTGTCTCAGTCAGTTAAGCATCCGACTCTTGATTTCGGCTCAGATCATGATCTCACAGTCATGAGATTGAGCCCCACATTGGGCTCCTTAAGCCTGCTTAAGATTCTCTCCTTTCCTCTCCCTCTCCCTCTCCCTCTCCCTCTCCCTCTGCCCCTGCCCCTCCCTTGCTTGTGTGCTCTTTCTCTCTCTCAAAAAATAAAAACAAACTTTAAAAATAGAAAACATTTAAAAAATATCTATTATGTTCCAGACATGCTAGGCACTGATGGCACAATGATGAGAGAATGAGTCAGAAGTCCTGCCCTAGAAAAACTTAAGCCTTAATAGATTCCCTGTCATGTTGGTGCTTCAATATGTCTTTTAGATTGCCAAGAAAATTCAGCCTTCTTTGTCCCTTTCACTAGGTCTTGGCTGCTCCTACTTCATTTGGCCACGAGCTATCTTAGTAGGAGAATCCAGTGCCAGCTCCCAAATGACTGTTCCTGAGGTGCAGACTGGGGCTGGCTGAGGGGTTTCCCAGGAGAGAATGGAACATACTGTGTCAACATATCGCACCCTGCACCAGGTCCACAATCAGCCCACAATGAAATGGGTTGGCTCTTAGCATCTGAACCCAGAAAGCCAGCTGTCAACCACTTACAGATGTGTACAGACACCCAAGCCCATGACTTTTGATGGTTGGACCTTCTTCAGAAAGATGAAACAACATTCTTTTTTTGTTTGTTTTTTAATATTTTTATTTTTGAGAGAGCGCATATGGGGTAGGGGTGGAGAAAGGGGGACAGAGGATTCCAAGTAGCCTCTGTGCTGACCGCAGCGAGCCTGATATGGGGCTTGAATTCATAAACTGCGAAATCATGACCTGAGCCAAAGTCGGATGCTCAACCGACTGAGCCACCCAGGTGCCCCTAAACAACATTCTGACATTAACATCAGGGTCTCTTATGCATCTTTCAAAATGGCTGCATAGTTCGGGGTGCCTAGGTGGCCCAGTTGGTTAAGCGTCCAACTTTGGTTCAGGTCATGATTGCAGGGCTTGTGAGTTCAAGCCCTACATCGGGCTCTGTGTTGACAGCTCAGAGCCTGGAGCCTGATTCAGATTCTGTCTCCTTCTGTCTCTGCCCCTCTGTTCTCTCTCGCTCTCTCTCTCTGTCTTTCAAAAATAAATAAGTGTTAAAAAAGTTTTTTAAATGACTGCATAGTACAAACCAAGTCCTACAATGGAAAGTGGCTCAGATATGTCATTTGAGCACAACCAGAAATAAAATTGTGGAATACCTTTGGGGCGTTAGTAAGTTTCTCTAATCGCCTATGCCTGTTTAAGGAGTTGCAAAGCTTGGGACATCAGATGCTTTTTTGTTAACTAATACTCCTCTATATTGTACTCTTTCCTGAACTTCCCCTGTATCTGACACATGGCCAACATGTCAGCTGTGCCAATTACTTCTGCTATTTTCAGAACCTTTTTCTAATGATGCTGGTCAGTGACTAATACGGAAAAATTCTGCACAAGATCTTGCCAACAGGAGGGAGCTTACAGGATAGTTTGCTCTCAACTGCTTATAATCTGCTTAAAGGTATTCATAATCTTAACAGTTCAAAATCTTGTGACATTCGTCCATTTGTTAAGAAAAATTCAGGTGGTGCCTAGGTGACTTAGTTGGTTAAGCATCTGACTTTGGCTCAGATCATGATCTTGCAGTTCACAGGTTTGAGCCCCCTGTAGGGCTCTGTGCTGACAGCTCAAGGCCCGGAACCTGCTGATTTTGTGCCTCCTTCTCTGTCTGCCCCTGCCCTGCTCATTCTCTGTCCCTCCCTCCCTCCCTCCCTCCCTCTCTTTCTCTCTCTCTCTCTCAAAAGTAAATAAAAACATTTTTTAAATGTTCAAAAAAGAAAAATTCTGCAAAAGTATCTACTAAGAATTACCTACACAATCATGGGCATTAAACAGTAAACAAGTGACTGTTCTCTGAGCAATGTTCACTTCTGTCACTCAGGCAATTCCAAGCAGGAGACATTTCCCACTAGAGCAATCAGATCTTCCCTGCCCTCTCACCCTAGAAAGAGCGTATTACCATCAGAATTATGAGGGCAAAGGGCAAGAGCAGTGTTTCCAGAGCCTGCCCACTGTAGAAGGTCCACGCATCGCCGTATGCAACAAACTTAACCCTGGTCTCAACCTCCTTCAATATAGTTTAGTAAAAATGGTGCCAGCCCTCTCCCTGCAGATGGCAGAAAAACCCAGTATTGCCCCAGTAACTCTGAAGAAACTCCAGGGATTTACATCTCTCCTAGTAACTGCTCCACTTCCTGCTTCTGCTGATGCCTCTGCATCATTCATATTTTGTCTCTTGGGGTTATTCCCTATTGTCTAGTCTGTGCTCACCCACCCATGAAACATGGTCACTAAGACTTTATTCTCCCCCTTGATTTCTCATACAACCTATGGGAGACTAAAAGAACTTTTACTTAAGACTCAAGTATGACAGGCACACAGAAACAGCAAAGCATAGAGTAACAGATAAAATCCATACCTATTCCAGTTTTTAAAATTGCCCACCTGTCAGTTCATCCTCTCCAGGGGCCTTTATGCTATATAGGGCCTTGTCTCCTTCCCTTCCCCTCTTCTGCACTGCCCCCGCCACACTCCTGTCTCCCAGACTGGTTTTAGAAATCTAAAATACGTGTCATTTCATTGTTGAGAACACTTCAGCTTTCTATTTTCTTTGGGCATTTTTGCCTGGCCAGACCTGACTATGGTGTATGCCTCTGTGTGTGTGTGTGTGTGTTAAAGTACACATAATGCAAAATTTACCATTTTAACCTTTTTTAGGTATACAGTTCATTCACATTGTGAATGGCAACTATTCATTAAGTACATTCACATTGTTGTGCAACTATCACCACTGTCCATCTCCAGAACTTTTTCATCATGTCAAACAATCTCTGTATACATTAAACACTAACTCCCCAATTGCCCTTCCCCCTAGTCCCTTCCAACCACTATTCAGTCTACTTTCCATCTCTACAAGTGTGACTATTCCAGGAACCTCATTTAAGCAGAGTCACATAATATTTGGACTTTTATGTCAGCCTTTCTTAGGATAATGTCATCAAGGTTCATCAATGTTGTAGAGTGTGTCTGAATTCCCTTCCTTTGTATGGATGAATAATTTTTTACTGTATGTATATAGCATGTTTTGTTTGTTCATCTGTTGATGGACATTTGGGTTGTTTCCCCCTTTTGGCTATTGCGAATAATGCTGCTGTGAACACAGGTGTACAAATATCTCTCACAGTCTCTGCTTTTAATTCTTTTGTGTATATATCCAGAAGAGGGATTGCTGGATCATATGGTAATTCTGCTTAATTTTTGAGGAACTGCCATACTGTTTTCCACAGCGACTATACCATTTTACATTTCCACCAGCAATACACGAGAGTTTCAGTTTCTCCACATGCTTACCAACACTCGTTGATGTTGTTGTTGTTTTCTAGCAGCCATCCTAATGTGTGTGAGGTGGTATCTCGTCGCAGTTTTGATTTGCATTTTTCTAATGATAGTGATGTTGAGCATCTTTTCACATGCTTATTGGGCCTCTGCATATCTTCTTTGGAGAGATGTCTTTTCAAGTCCTTTGTCTATTTTTGAATTGGATTGTTTGGGTTTTCGTTGTTAAATTGTAGGGGCTATTTATATTTTCTAGATATTAATCCCTCATCAGATAAGTGATTAACAAATATTCCCTTCCATTCTGTGGGTTGCTTTTTCACTCTGTTAACAGTATCCTTTGATGCATACAAGTTTTCAATTTTGATGAAGTCCAATTTATTTTTTCTTCTGTTGCTTGTGCTTTTGGTATCATATCCAAGAAATCATTGCCAAATCTAAATTCATTAAGACTTTCCCCTATGTTTTCTTCTAAGAGTTTTATAGTTTTAACTCTTACATTTAGGTCATTCTGATCTATTTTGAGTCAATTTTTATATATAAGGTAAGAGTCCAAATTCATTATTTTGCATGTGAATATCCAGCTTTCTCAGAAGCATGTGTTGGAAATACTGTCTATTCTCCATTGGATGGTTTTGGCACCCTTGTCAAAAATCATTCAACCATATGTATATTCAAGGGCGTATTTCTAGGCTCTCTATTCTATTCCAATTGTCTATATGTCTATTTTATGTTTTTATTACTGTAGCATTGTAGTAAGTTTTAGAGTCAAGAATTGCAAGTCCTCCCAACTTTATTGTTTTTCAAGATTATTCTGGCTATTTGGGGTCCCTTGAAATTCTACGTGAATAATAGGATGGAGTTTTCTGTGTCTACAAGAAACATCATTGGGATTTTAGTAGGGATTGCACTGAATCTGTAGATGGCTTTGGGTAGTATAGCAATTTTAACAACATTAAGTCTTCTAATCCGTGAACACAGTATATCTTTCCATATACTTGTGTTTTCTTTAAATTCCTTTTGGCAGTCAGTGTTTTGTAGTTTTCAGTGTACATGTGTTTCTCCATCTTGGTTAAGTTAGTTCCTAAGTATTTTATTCTATATGAGGCTGTTGTAAATGAAAATACTTTTTTGACATCCTTTTTTGGACTGTGTGTTGTTAGTGTATAGAAAAGCAACTGATTTGGGCCTGTTAGTTTTGTATTCTATAACTTTGCTGGATGCATTTATTGGTTCTGCGTGTGTGTGTGTGTGTGTGTGTGTGTCTATGTGTGTGTAATCTTTGGGATTTCCACACATAAGATCATGTCATCTTTGAACAGAGATAATTGTCCTTTATTTTCTTTTTCTTGCCTAATTGTTCTGGCTAGAACATCCAACTTCATGTTGAATAAAAGTGAATGCAGGACTCCCTGTTTTGTTCCATGACTATGTCTTTGGTCTCCTCTTTCATATTCAAAGAAACCTTTAAGGCATTTTTGTACACGTCCCTGACTGACAGAACCTGCACTGTGCAGAAGAGATGTGACAGTCTGGCAGAAAGTAAACCCCAGGAAAAACTGGAAATGGTCTAAACTTTGAATATGCTCCCTGTGCCTAGGAGTGATTTTGTAGGAAGTGTTCCAGAAAAAATTACTAAAGCAGAGGTGAAGAGCGCCTGGGAATGGAAGGAGACCAAACAAGGATGCAGCAGCCAGCAAATCCCTCAGAGGATAACTTGGGCTTGGTCCTGAGGGATCCCTGGGACAATAGAGTTCATACCTCAAAATTGTCCCTATTGGGAGCACAGGGACTGGAGTGTTGATACTCCTGGATATCAGTCATTGGTCAAGGGCCAAGTACTCTTGGGGACACTTCCAGCTCTTTCTTTGCACAGGCAAAGCAAGGGCCAGCAGCCAAAGACTGTCTTCCAGCAAAGAGATGCAGTCACTACTCTTGGGAACGAAGGCACCCTCTCCTCCCCCAACCCCCGCCACCAGAAAATGGTGAAGGAAGCCAAGTGATATGCATGGAGCACTGACTGCATCTACTATGCCCACGTTAAACCAATAGGTCAATGTCATCTACTTATATAGAGAGAGGCTCTGAGAACCCAGCATTCCCACTTCAGGAGAGCCCTGGATGGGTGGTATATCCATAGTCCCAGCAATACCAACTATTGATGACATCATGAGGATCAGACACATCTTACCCAGATAATGCTTGATGTCAAATACTGGGAAGACTGGTTGCCCATTAAGCAGTGAACAGATTTGTCCTCAGGGGCTGCATGGCTAAGCATTGATGACCCAAAGACACTGCTTTATGCCCAAAGATCAGTAAAGTGACACATCGCAGGCCCAAATTGACAGGTGTTGTGAGGGAGGTTGGAACACACTCACTTTTGCTCTTTCTCTGTCCACCTACTAGAGCAGCGGTCCACCAGCATCTCCCATCCCCACCCTTCAGGAGGACATTGTAGACCAATGTTACTGAAGGATGGCAAACTCTTGGCACACTCCTCTCCAAATAAGACTTCCAAGGGTAACTGCATAAATCTGCCCTTCTCCTTTTGTCTCATCCCAATCTTTCCCTGTTTCCTTCATTGATATTTCTTATTCCTCTGAGTCTAGCAACCAGCTGTGACTCCATGGGCAACTCACCCCTCTGTGCTTTTTTACCTACAAAAAGATATAACATTTAATATAATGTTAAAAGGGTGCTCTAGAGCCATTGTGCCCAGGTTTAAATCCTGGCTCTACCATTCTCAAGTCATTTAATATGAGACAATTTATGTGGCTTCCCAGTTTCAGCTTTCTCATTCTGGAAGTGTGGAAGTACACAAAACAGGGGTAAAGAGTGTGTTAATTCATAGCAGCACTTGGTACATTATAAATAATAAACATAGATACTCTCCATAAATACATTAGGGAAATACACATAGCCCTAGAAAAATGACTTTCATTCAGGAGTTTTCATATATATTGTTCATTTAACCTCAGTGCAAATATACAAACATCTTACCAAAAAGTATAGAGCAACTCTTTTTATTTATTTTTTTTCTAATTTATTGTCAAATTGGTTTCCAGACAACACCCAGTGCTCATCCCAACAAGTGCCCTCTTCTGTGCCCATCGCTCACTCTCCCCCCTCCCACACCCCCCTCTCCCCTAAGCTTGTTCTTAGTCTTTGAAAGTCTCTTATATTATGTCTTCCTCCCTCTCTGTGGCTTTTTTTTGTTCCTCTCTTCCCCTCCCCCCCCCCGTTTTCAGTTAAGTCTCACAAAGCCTACCTATGCGTGGAAACATATGGCATCTGTCTTTCTCTGCCTGACTTATTTCACTCAGCATAATACCCTCCAGTTCCATCCATGTTGCCACACATGGCCAGATTTCATTCTTGAACTATGGTATTTAATAGCCATGATTGATAGTACAATATATTAACTTACTAAGCAACCATCCATTAGTAATTTATGCTCTGTAGGAAATAAAAATCATTAAATGGGAGGGATCAATAGGTTCATGTCCTATAATGAGATTTTGCCCAGGATCCCTCCATAACACTCACTCCAAAGCTTACATAGGCACAGAGTGAGACCTGGAACCCAGATTTCCAGAGCTCCCTAGAATAGGATTCTGCAATGTGATGGAAAGTGCTGCAACACAAAAACAGCAGCACATGAGGTTGTCCTTGTAGTCACATTCTCAGATCAAAATAAACAGCAAAAGGGATTTCAAAAAATATTTCTTTCAGCTGCAAGCCTCAAAGGAATGAGCTTGTATGGCATAGATGTTTAATAGACAGTAAATAAACATTGAATGGTTTCACAAATTGACGTTGTATACAGAGTACATCATATAAGCCTGTGACCATTAATTGGAGGGTACACCCCAAGCCATGGTGGCCTGGTAATGACACTGCATCAGTGTTCGGTTTAAGGGTTATGCAGATCAGCCATCTACCTGTGCTTAAGGAGATGGAGCCACATGTCTTAAAACTGACTCATTGTGTAATAATATAAATATTGTTAGCATTTTTCTAACATACACACATTTTCCCCTTAAATAAACTATGTTGTTAATTTTCCCCATCTCCGTTCAAATATATAGAAATTTCAAATTTTTTACCAAAACAAAGGAAGCAAAAGTGCCTGAAGTCCTTCCATTCAGTAACAACCACTGCTGTCATTGGGGGTTATTACTGAATGGAACATACTATATTCATGTAGACTTAGGACAAATAACTTTGCACGAGTAAGATCACACCATGTGCTATTTCGAGGCCAACTTTTTCACTTAATTATATGTTGTAGGGATATTCTCAAGCAAATATATATGGGCCTACATACCCTTTCTGATGTTTGTGTAGTATTGTTTATATGAATGTAGCAGTTTAACAAATTCTCTTCTAATAGATATTTAGATTACTTCCTTGTTTTCATTCTTATAAACTAAGCTGTAGGGAACATCCTTAGACAAAACTCTTGAATTGCTGTGTGATTAGTTCCTTGAGATAAAGTTCATAAATGTAATTCCTAGATTAGAAAGAATGCATTTTTTAAAATATAATTTATTGTCAGGTTGGCTAACATACAGTGTATACAGTGTGATAATTTTTTCTGGGGTAGATTCCCGTGATTCATCGTTTACATACAACACCCAGTGCTTATTCCAACAAGCACCCTTCTCAATGCCTATCACCCATTTTCCCTTCTCCCCCACCTCCCCCATTAACCTTCAGTTTGTTCTCTGTATTTAAGAGTCTCTTATGGTTTGCCTCCCTCCCTCTCTGTTTGTAACTATTTTTTCCCCTTCCCTTCCCCCGAGGTCTTCTGTTAAGTTTCTCAAGTTCCACATAGGAGTGAAAACATACGATATCTGTCTTTCTCTAACTGACTTATTTCACTTAGCATAATACCCTCCAGTTCCACCCACGTTGCTGCAAATAGGAGGATTTCTAAAGAATGGATTTTTTAAAGGGAGGCATATATATAAGTACTTGCGTATGCAAATATAAGTCTGGAAGGTATGAGCCAGAATACTGTCAGTAATTATAACTGTGTGAACTAGGTAATTTTGTTCTCATCTATGTATTTAATTTTATAGGGCTATGGATATTTTTTCTCCTCTGTTTTTAATATCCATAGAGCTATCAGTTAAAACCTAAGTAAGGCTATAGAGAAATACTTGGGATAATCAAAGGAATATAGATGAAAGGGTAAGAGATGAAGAAAATTAAAAAGAAGTGAATATATATGGAAGACGTAATGATGATATGATGATCCAATATAAGGATAATTGATGTTCTCAAAATAGAGAAGGTAATGAGAGAAGGTATGCTCATCAGTATTATCTAAGAAAATATCCCTGAAATAAAGAAATAGATGAACTTGCTGATTGAAAGGTAACATTTCATTCTAGTGAAATGTGATGCAAAACATTCAACAGTAAGACATATTTTCTTTTTAAACTTTTCAACTTTGAAATTAAAAAAAAAATTCAAGTGTCCAGGAAGACAATGAAAATAGCTACAAGGGGGAAATAATAATCAGGGTACCTTACACTTATTCATCCCCACTACCCAATAATTCTATATCTCGGAACTTAGTCTAAGGAAGTATTTAGATGAGTTTCATGATCTATAGGGTGCCTGGGTGGCTCAGTCAGTTAAGCATCCACCTTCGCCTAAAGTCAGGATCTCATGGTTCGTGAGTTGGAGTCCCGTGTCAGGCTCTATGCTAACACTTTGGAGCCTGGGGCCTGCTTGGGATGCTGTGTCTCCCTCTCTCTCTGTCCTTCCCCGCTTGCACTCTGTCTCCCTTTTTCTCAAAAATAAATAAACATTTAAAATAAAATCAAGATCTACATACAAGGATATTTAATATATATTATTTATAAACACTTTTTCAAATATGTGAAATTCAAGAAAAATTTAAATGCTAGAATACTAAGCAACCTTTAAGATTATTTTTTTAAAGACTACTTAATGACATGGGGAAATGTCTGTATTATATGATTGTCAAGTGAAAGAATCATGTTACAAAAGAGTAATCACAATATTATTCTAACTAAATCTATGCACATGTGGAGGAAAAAAAGCCTAGAAGGATGTACATGAAAATGAGAAGAGTAGCTATATCTAGCGGAGTATTATAGGGATATTTTTTCTCTTTGTACTTTTCTACATTTACCAAGTTGTCAACAGTGTTAAGTACTGCTTTTATATTGGGGAGAAAATGATAAATTTTATTTAAAATATAATCAATTATACCAAAGAATCTTGACAAGATGTCACTGCTAACAAATAAGAAAGATTTAAATGTAGAGTTAGAAGATTTGGGGCCAGCTTCTCTGACTAGACTTTTGGAAAACTTAGCCAATCCTATTTGTGAGTAATTAGCCTGGGGTTGTGTTGATAAAAGAAATAAAGCTTTGAAACTTCAAGTCCTGAGCCTGCTCATGGTGATCATTAACCAGCTTTACTTGGATTATGAATCAGATGAAATGTCAACCGGGCTATAAATTTAAGCAGGCCACATTAGATAGGAACATAGAGCATCTTTGTACACTTGGATAAGGACCATTTGCTTCATGGTATGGATAAATGTTTCTGTATAATGAGACTCTGAAAAAAATCTTGTATCTGTTGTCAGAGCACACATCACTAGTGATACATGGTGTACATTAAAAAAAATAGCATTTATTGAGGGACAATGTATAAAAGAGGAATAGAAAGCATGTGTGGTCCTCCCAAAGTGGCATTATCCCACTGCTTACCATGGCCAGCATTCCGATAGAGAGGGCCCTCCTCTCCCTGTGGTGCCCTACACACTGTAGTTCCAGGATCAGGAACTGTGTAACATCGTGAAAGTTTCCTAGGTGCACTAGTGGCCTTGGTAGAAAAAGGGAAACCTCCAGACCCAGTAGCCCGTAGCAGTGTGTCCTTTCCTTGAGCTCACTAGACCTGCTGAGCCAGATTGTCCCTCAACTCCCATTAGTAGGGAGGAAATCAGGCCCCAGAGAGCCATCCAGATGAGTCTTACATCACTGCTGTTTGGTCCATTTAGAGCTAAGACCAAGTTCCTCAAAACTACTAGATACCTGAATTGCCACAACAAATTTCCTCCACCAAATAGGAAATAAGAGCTATTCCTCTATTTGGAAACTTGTCATCCATCACGTGGAAACTCAAGATTTCCCACAAGGCCTTCCCCAAATGATAGCCTGTCAAAGTCCTCCCTTCCATTCACAGCTGGAAATGGTTTTATTGTCCTCTGGTCTCCAGTTGAAGGTTCTTCCAGTTTCAACATTCTGGTTGGATGACACCAGTGATGGCTTCCGAGACTCGCTACAGCTCATTGGTGGCCTCTCCTGGCGATATTTTAAATTTCAAAACAATTTTAGTCATTTAGTCAGTCCTTGGTCTTTTATGAATCTGCTGTTTATTTGAGTCTTGGGAATTTCTTCCATAGTGAAGCAACATGTTAAACTGGAAGTATGAAAAAGGGGCTCTTTCTCACCATTGTTATGCCCTAAAATCTATTGAAGACAAAAGCCCTCCCTCAGCTCTTAGTGACCTTCCAAAAATAGTGCAGAGTTGGGTTTTTTCTTCTTACAAGAATTCCTTTTATGATAAGCTTAACATTTCTGCAAAGAAAATGTTACAATACCAGAAACTTGTAAGTTGACATTTACTTAGTTTTTACAAGAGGAATATTTAAAATTTACACAAGGCTTACATCTGAACATCTTCAAGTTTTGTAGGTATAAATCTCAAAGGGTAACTCTAAAACAAAACTTAAGGCCACTGCATTTGCACAGGTAAGCAGAAACGTGTCCACATGACTGTTTCTAAGTCAATATGCTCAAATCCTTGGAACTTTCCTGAGTTATGGCCCCAGGTAGCCACCTGCTTGCTAGGGGAAGCATACTGAGTGAGCTATGTACTCAGAGTGATTCAACCTTGAGAAGCAACATGTGTGAGCAGTTATTTATATCCCCATCCCATAAAACGTACCCATAGACTCCGTCTGGAGTTTTGCATGAATAGTTTAAAGGAGGCTGCACTATGGACTCATTCCCAGCCTTTCATTATGAGGGTCATTTTGCAAAGTAAACAGCATTTTACAACCCCTCAGTTAATAGTGGTCCAGCTCTTCACAGTTGTCCTTTGGGAGAAGAAGAGACCAAAAGCTCCCCTGTTCTGGGCAACAAACAAAACTGTTTTTGAAAAATCTAAAAACAGAACAAGAAAGTATAAAGGAGAAAATTGTTCACATTTACACATCCAGAATAAAATGTTAATATCTTGGCATGTTTGCTTCCAGAGTTTCCTCCACTTTTACCACCCGCTGCAACCTTCCTTCTCTCTTTGTCTTTTTTTTCTTTTTTTTTCAAGAGAAACTAGCCTTCTTTTTTCAACACAATACATGCTTATTTTGAGTTTGACAGCCCCCCACAAAACACCATCCAGAAGCAGTTGTCACTGATACTTAAGAAGGTTCCAGGTAACTACCTAGCCTCATGCACAAAGATGGATAAGTAGATAGATACAGAGACTTTTAAGAGAATGCTGTTATTTAAAATAAGAATAAAATAGTTAAATGCTATTTTAATTTCTTTCTTATTTTTTTCTTTTTGTTGAAGAAAAACTAGCCTTCTTTTGTCAACACAATCTATACTTAGCTTGAATTCAAAGAGTTTAGGAAAGCAGACTCCATTGTATAATGGCATATGCACACAAATCATTAGGTAGTCGATGTTATAAATGTTTGAAGGTTTTAACATTTCCGTCATTGGTCCATGGTTCCAGAGAGCTTTAAGAGTGTTCCATTGATATTTGAGAAAATTGATTGCGGCTTTTGGATGGGCTGTGAATACATTGTTCTTGCCGTTTAAAATAATACAATATAAGCTTCCTTTATCTGAACATTTGCTATCCCACATATCTTCAGGAATGGATTAGATGCAGATAGCAAGGGAGGTCTGCATTCACAAAATTAATGTAGAGAGATTGAGAGGCATCCACCAAAAATTCCTTCACAGCGTTAAAGAGCCTGTCTGGTTGAAAAACTACCCCTTTCTTGCCTCGTTTATAACTGCCTCATGACAGAACACGTACATGAGCCAAAGGGGAAAAATCATGGGATGGTGTATGAGATACTTGGAGAAATACGTGAAGATTTTTTAGGATTATAAGAAAAAAGAGTTCAAGGAAACACGAAGGGAAAACTCAAGTCTGTATGGAATAGCAGCTCAGATTCTCACTCCAAAAAAATAACAATACAGAGAGAATGACAGTCTGCAACTAGAAATGATGTGAACCAGATTCTTCAAATAACCTATTTTTTCAGGTCACCATCAGCCATAGCCAGTCAAGGATAGGTCTAAAGAAAAATCTCGTCCTGGTGGAGCACCACTTGGCATCGTTCCAAGTGAAGACTCCGTTAACCAAGTCTGTACTCAAGCCTTGACATTTCTCACAACATCATGAAGCAGTCCACTGATTATGTAAAGGTCAAAAGGAGTCAAACAGCCTAGAGTGATCCAAGAGGAGAATTTCTTGTGGAGATAGGTGATCCATAAAATCAGCTTTACCCTTCTCTTTCAAATATATACATAGGTCAAAACACACACATTTTCCTTAACTGTGAGAAAATCTCTGTAAGAATAACTTACAAAGGCCTATCCAGTACAGGTAAATTACATCTGGCCTGAAATACTCACAAAAGGACCGCAGGCATGTAACACCAAACAGAGGCATACAAAGAATTTCAGCAAGAATAATGCTTTTGACTAGACATTTATAAACCATGGTCAGGGCATTTATTCAATGACCACATTTGTAAGCCTAAATGATTTCAGAATTCACTCAACATGTATTGAGTTACCAGAGGGAACCAGTGGTAACTTTAAAGTGAAAATTATACTGTTCAGCAAACCTTGATTGCATTGATAGCTGTTAAGGAATGAGGTAATATGATGCAATACTTGTAATACTCATTGTTTTATCTATGCATGAAAAGTTTGCCTGTTCTAGGAATGCTGAAAGTGGGCTGAGGTTAGTCCTGTCATAACAGTTCAAGCCATATGTTTTGATATTGACAGATTGCTATATTTTCACTAGATATATACAATGGAGGCACTTGATTCTGCGAAATTAAGATGTGAAACTATATATTTATAAAGCAGCTTCTCATTTCTTGATAAAGTATGCAATCACCATTTTGTTCTCTTTAAATAAAACCAACTCTATTCATAGGAACAGAATTTTTCTGTCTGCAGACTTATCCCTCAAATTATTTACTTTATTTAGAATATCTTTTATTTTGGGGGTGCCTGGGTAGCTGAGTCAGTTAAGCGTCCAACTTTCATTCAGGTCGTGATCTTATAGTTCGTGGGTTCAAGCCCCACATTGGGATCTCTGCTGTCAGCACACATCTGCTTCAGCTCCTCGGTCCCCCTCTCTTCCTGCCCCTCCCCCACTCACACAAGTGCTCTGTCTCCAAAAAAAAAATGAATAAAACATTTTAAGAAAAGAATATGTTCTATTTTTTTTTCTTTTGGAAACAGGTACATCTCTTTCAAGTCCTTTTAAACTTTACATCTTAAAACCTTCCCACGCTAAAGTTAACTCTCTTGGTCTTGTTGAAAAATACTTACTGAGCTCTCCCCATGTGGTGGACACTGAGTTGTTCTCCAAGATAGGCCAAAAAGTCCCAAGATTGGCTAGATCAGAGGGAGACAGATAATTTAGCAAGCAAGAACCACACGATGTAATAGTCCCCAGATCTAAGCAGCATAGGGTCTCTGGAAGCCCTTGCAAAAAGCACTTATCTCTATAAAGTCCAAGATTTTTTCTGATGTCCCAGAGTGTTACTAGTATCCATTATTATTCTTTTTTTGAGAGAGAGAAAAAGAGAGAGAGCATGCGCAAGCAAGCGCAAGCAAGCTCAAGCAGGGGAAAGGGGTAGAGGGCGAGAGAGAGAGAAGAGAGAATCTTAAGCAGTCTCCACACTCAGCGCTGAGCCTGATACAGAGCTTGATCCCACAACCCTGGGATCATGACCTGAGCCGAAATCAAGAGTCAGATGCTCAACTGACTGAACCACCCAGGAACCCCATTAGTATCCATTCTAAAGACAAGACACCAAATATGCAAGATTCTGAGGTCAAGGAATTTTCACAGGTTAGGGAAAGCCACCTTAGGGCTTACCAAGGGGAATTAGTTCAGATCCATCCTATCCCTCAAGTCTGCATAATTCCACCAAGAGTGGAACATGTTGAAGGTCTTTTGGGTTAGTGCAGTGTTCCAAAAAAAGAGGCTAGTCTCTCTTCTCTGTGTTAGTTGAGGCAAAGAGAATCACTCATACACAAGTGTTGGCAGGAAAGGTCAACTGATGTTTCATCTCTGGTTGGATACTGGCTTAGCCATTGGACTTGTCATTCAGTCCCTGGTTTCCTTGAACAATGGCAAAGAGAACAGGCAAAAGGTGACAGGGCTAAGAAAGGAGGTGGCAACCTACTTGCTTGCCTACCCACTATTTCAGCTGGGGAGGATTTGGGAGCTTCTTGTGGATTGAGTGAACACCTTGGAAGGTATCTAGGCTTAAGCAGTGTTGCTGGTCTCTTCCATCAAAGGGATGTGCTGCAGAAAGAGGCCAAAGAGTAGACCATCTTTGTTGTGGTGAGTGGTGGGAATCAAAGTGGTCCAGGTAAATGCTGGTCTCCCAGGACAGGAAAGAATGCAGTGGGGAAGACTTACACAGGTTTTCTGAAGGAGCCATATATGTGCTCCATGAGACTCAAGCAGCAAGGAGCCTGCTGAAACAGGTGTCTGTTGTGTTAGTGTTGGTCAGAGGAGGGGAGAAAACCAAAGAAGAGTAATGTCAACTTAATCAGTAAAGAAATGGACATTAGCTCTTTTCTTTTGCCTTTCCTCTGCCCTAACACATGCAGAAGTTAGTTGGTATATCAGGGAGGAAGGGAATGTATGTAAAGAGACCATGCATCATCCCCCCACTTCAAGCCTGACCTAAGGGTAGAAGAATCAGGTGAATTTTCAATTGACCTTGAGATTGAAAGTTGAGGGTGAAGAGGACTGAGTATTTGAACTGAATGGGAATTGTTCCAATAAGCAAAAGTGACTCATCAAGGTGTTTTTAAGCACCTGCTACCTGGTGGAGAAGGGGAAGGTAGTAATCGGACAAAAATCAAGCACACATACTGAGTCCTCAACAAACCAGTTCCATCTGTTTAGAGGCCAAAGGAAGGCTTCTCAGTAGAAGTGGTGCCTTGTGATAAACATTAGTGCTACTTATGAATAATTCTGCTTTTCGTCATTCTTGGCACCTGGAAAGATTTTATGTTTCTGTCCCCTTGATGTTAGGCAGGGCCTTGGCTTTGTGACTGTTCTGTCAGTGGGTTGTTAATGCAAGTGACATGTGTTGCTTCTAGGCCAGAGAAATCACTGGTTGATGTGAGACCCAGCTCTTCTTTGCCCCTGCTGTGGTGAGTGTGGAAGTCTATGCTGATATGGGGGTGAAGTCCTCAGTCAGTCTGAGGAGGAAAGCTGCCCTGGAGAGGGAGCTAGGCCTGCAAAGGACCTTGTATGAGAGAAAAACAAACACTTGTTGTCTTAAGCAACTGAGATTGAGAGTTTCTTACTGGCATGAGATAGCCTATCCTGGCCAATACACAAGTTAACTGAGACCTAAAGGACAAAAAGTAGTCAGCCATTGGAAGGAGGACGTGGGCAAAGTGTTGCCAGTGTGGGAGTAGTATGTGTGAAGTCTAGGAAGGGAAAAAAATAATGGCACATTCTGTGACCTAAAGGAAGTACAGAAAGCTAACTGATGGTGGGATGAGTAGTTTGGAGAGATGAGGTGCCAGGAACCAGATTGTCAGGCATATATAAGAGTTTGTGCAATTTTCAGATCATAATTTCTGTAAGGACCAGGCTATAATTTATCTTCTCCAATTAACCCACTGTGAAGTTAAGTGTGGGATAGCAGGCAGCAAATGCTATACAAGGCTTTGCTCTCAGATTGAATCCTTTCAGTTCTTTCATAGATGAAATTTTACTCCCCTTACTAATTTTCTTTAGGGCTCAGGAAGGATATCAGATATTCACAAACTGGACATTAATTTGAAAAATAAAGTGATTGGCCTACATAGAGACTTTTTTTTAAAGTTTATGTATTATTTATCTTGAGAGAGAGAGAGTGCGAGCAGGGGAGGGGCAGAGAGAAAGGGAGAGAGAGAGAATCCCAAGCAGGCTCCGCACTGTCAGCAGTGTAGGGCTCAAACTCAAACTGTTAGATCACGACCTGAGCCAAAATCAAGAGTCAGGTGCTTAACCAGCTGAGCCACCCAGGCACCTGAGGCCTACTTAAAGACTTTATGAACATTTATCAAATGAATAAAAGGACAAATAAATAGAAGGCTGTTTAATATAGCCACTAAACCGAATGCATCTCTTGGTTTCACAAATACAAGTGGGGAAATCCCCATTATTTTGATTTTGATTAATGCCTACAATAGTGTGCTTATTACAGCTTGGCCTACATGCTATATACATGCTCCAGTAATTCATGCAGTTTATAAAAGAATAATAAATTATATTATATCAATGTACCCCATAATTTTGCATAATTCTATTGAGTCATGCTTCACCTCACTAGAGTTGATATTCATAGTTTCATCAAATTCCATACACTGTTGATCTTCATAGCTTGGTTTGTGAAATTGCCTCATCTTCTAAACAGATATTAATGAGCAATCTTTATCCCATGACCTTGGAAGTACTGCTCAAACCCACAAAAGTTAAAAGTAGAGAATTGGCCTTTTAAGTACCGTAAGCACCAGGTGCAGGGGGAAAAACATTAGGCCCACAGTTGAGAAATTTTATATACATTTAAAACTAAAAACTGGAAAGAAGAAAATATCAAAAGAGTGATTATTATAAAAAGTTCTACTATGCAAGTTATTTATGGTGCTTTTTCTAAAACTCCTGACCCTGGAATCAATTTGTAAATCAGTTGGAAACCAAACCAATTTTATCCTGAATGCAACCCATATATTCTCATTCAGAGCCAGCTGGGACTTTTCCATTGTTCTGCAGTCATCTTCCCATGGATTTCTCATCTGGGTGTGGAAAAGGGAAGAAGGGAATTGTTCCTTCTCATTTGCTTCCCCCTCATGACAGATTTTTAAGAGACACTTATTATCTCCATGGTTCAAACCAGTTATTTATGCATACCAATCCGTTGTGCTTTTTTTTTTCCTTTTTAAAAAATTATTATCAGTTGATGGGCACTTGGTCTCTTTCCATGTGAGGGAGGGGGGAGAGGGTGTGGCGGGCATTAAAAAGGGCATATGTTGGGATGAACACTGGGTGTTATATGTAAACCAATTTGAAAATAAACTATTATAAAATTAAAAAAATTATTATCAAAGAATTTAAATTATATACCAGACAGAATCGTCGAATGAACACCCACATACCCAACCATCTTAGCTTCACTCATTACTAACTCATGACTGATCTTGTCTCATCTATATACCCATTCAGATCTTCTCTCCCATAAAATTTTGAACTCTACTTTGCTTATAAATATTTCAGAAAGATAAGATCTTATCTTTGGATAAGAAATCACTATTCTTCATCCCAATTCTCTCAGATGGTCACAGAAGAAAGTTGCCTAGGGGAGCTGTTTAGAGTCCACTCTTTTCAGGCTTCCCCAAGGCATATATCTTGTTATCTCATCTCAGGAACTCTACTCTTACTGGCAGGCAGGAAAAATGATAGTCCACATGCATCGTTCAGCCAGCCTCAGCCCTCTTCAGATCCACGGCAGAATCATCAGAGACCCAAATGCTTTTCATAAACTGGAAGTTTTTGCTTATTTCTTTCCCTAAGTATATTTCTGTAATTGATTTCTGGTTTAATCCACTTTGGTCTGAGAGCTTACTTTATACAATTTCAGTCTTTGACTTACTGAGACTCATTTATGCTCCAGAATGTTGGTCTCTTTTGGTAATGTTTCATGATATTTCTGCAAGCATTCTACAAATGTCAATTAGATCATGTGGGTTGATAGTGTATTTAAATTTTTTATGTCTCTACTGATATTTTCCTACTTGTTCTAGCAATTAACAAGAGAAGTTTAAATTTGTGCAAATAAGATTGTTGATCTGTGTATACTTTTAGTTCTGTCAAGTTTTTCTTTTTATATTTTGGAACTATATTATTAGAAGTACATTCATATTTAGGGTCACTGTGCCTTCCTGTTGAGCTGACTCTTTTATCATTATGGGTCATCTTCTTAAGTAATATTTCTTTCCCTAAAGTATACTTCAGCATTAATATAGTTGGTGAGTTTTCTTTCCAGTATATCTTTCCCATCCTTTTGTTTTTATTTTTTCTGTGCCCTGATATTTAATTTGTCTTTGTCTTGTCGTTGAAGTGCTTAGTCCATTTACATGTAATGTAATTATGATATAGTTCAGTTTAAGTCTGCCAAGTTGCCTCTATTCCCAACCTCTCTCATTGCTTCAGAACTTGGCAAAAGGCCTGTTGGAGAAAACTGTTTAGATACTTGGGGCTCCTTCTGATTTCAGTCAGTTGTGCCAGCGCACACAACTGTTAGAAGCCTCCCTGGTTTCTTTTTACCCCTATAATGTCTCTCTGTATATGATAAGCCTGTTCCTCAGTTCTTACCCACATTTGGTAAATGCACCCCAGAGGGGATGGCAGTTGCATTTCTCTGCCCACTTAGGAATGGTTCTTCCCTCTTTGGAATTTTATTTAATGAAAAAAAAAATGAAACAGAGAATAAGTGAAATCTGAGGCCGTCTAAAATAGTTCAAAATTAAACAGATCCTGTATCCATTGTCACAAATTATTTAACATCTTGCCACATTTGATTAATCTTTTTCCAGAACAGTCAAGTAAGTTGAAGATATCATAATATGTTACTTCTAAATGCTTCAGCATTCATCTACTAAATACATTCCTACTAAATACATTGTGCATACCCACAATACCATTCATTGTCACACTGAAGAAATGTAATATTGCTACTATAATATTATCTAGTATATATTTCATAGTCTAACTTCTCCATTTATCTCCAAAATATTATTTGTACTTTTTTTTTCTGAGTGTGTGTGTGTGTGTGTGCATGCACAAGCTGGGGAGGGGTAGAGAGAGAGGGAGAGAGAGAATCTTAAGTAGGCTCCATACCCAGTAAGGAGCCTGATGCGGGACTCTACTCACAACAATGAGATCATGACCTGAACTGAAATCAAGGGTCAGACACTTAACTGACTGAGCCACCCAGGTACCCCATTTGTATTTTTTTAATAGAAAAAATTATATATGGCTGTTATGCCTGTGGCTGTTGTGGATTTTTTTTAGTCTCCTTTAATCCAGAACAATCTCTCCATGTTTATCTTTCATGACTACTGACATTTTGGATTTGTCTAATTATTTCCTCACTTGTAGGTTTAGATAGTGTTTTTGGCAAGAATACTACATAAGTGATACTGTGTCCTTCCCACTGCATCATATCAGGAGGAACATGGTATCAGTTTGTCCCATTACTGGAGGGGCTAGATTTGATTATTTGTTTAAGGTGGGATCTACCACATCTCTCAACTGTAAAGATATCTTTTGTCCCTTTGAAATTAATCAGTAATCTGTTAGGTGATATTTTCAGATTACATGAATATCTTGTTATCCAACAGCATCTCACTCATCCACTGATGATATTCATGAATCAATAACTACATTGTTGATTATGAAATGGAGATTTTTGAATTCTATCATTTCTTCTATATGTCTAAGCTGACATTCTCTTATAAAGAAGAGCTATTCCTTCTCCTACCTTTTATATATTGTATTACCGTGGAATCATTGATTTCCTTGTTATAATCCATTACTATCATTAGTCTTTGTGGTTCTCAAATTATCCCAAATTTGGCCTTATAGCCAATGCCTGTGCCTTTTGATGTATCCCCACTGTTCCTTGATCACTTCCTTGCTTTCTGCATCACAGGATGCTCCAGGCTCACCTTGTGCTTTCCCTGCCCCATGCCTGAAATCAGCCCTTTCTCCAAGGAGAATAGTGGTCTTCATGAGGTGTCCAGCAGTCAGTGATACATAGGATGTCCAAATGCAATGGCAGTTCTAATGGTATTTATGTATAGTTTCGGTACTGGGATGTGATTTGTGCATCTTTCTTGGCTGCATAGCCTCCTAAGCCTTATTTTCTGGCCCTGCTGAGGATGTTATGAGCCACTTGATACCATTTTATCATTCCTTGTTCATTTAAATGAGCCAGAGTGTCTGTTGCTTACAGCCAAGAACCTTGATTGATACAAGCACCAAATGATTCACATAATAAGACTGAATCCCCTCTTCTCTGGGTGGCACTAGATAATCCAGAGCCTGTGAAAAAGTATGATGTGATAATGGCTCATAAGAGTAGATTGGATAAAAATGAATTTAATAGCACTTTTCAGTTCCATAGCACTTTAAGCATCATCCTTAATGCCCTTGGCATGTTTGAGAGCTGTATTATTTTCCTCATTTGAAAGATGGGAATTTGAAGTAAACGTTGTAAGAACGTGTATTAAAACTGAACTGTTTGAAGATAAAAGGTGTGCTGAAAACTCAAGTAAAAAAATAGAAAAATATACCCAAATATGGGTTTTTTTGGTAGTCACTTCAAGAAGCCACATCAACAAAAGCATCTAAATGCTACTGTCTAAAGCTAAGATCTTTTAGTTTTCCCTGACTGGCCATTTATCTGCAAAGAATTTTATATTGAATTCATGGAGATATACCAGCAATCATTAAAAGGAACTGTATTGAGAACATAGTAAGAGCCTGGAATAAAAAGAAATGGGATGTAAATTACTGAGACAGGACATGAATTTTAAATGGTGGTTGTTTTTCACAGCCAGTCGAATTAAAAATCTGATCTACATTAACTTTACTCTCTCTTTGTAAATCCCCTGTAACTACTCTTTACATTCTCATGTGCTTTTTCTTGGCTCAGTGATTTCCATGATTGTGAACTGCCTGGAGGAAGCATGTAGTAGTATATACTATTCCAGGTGTATTAGTTATTGCTTGCTGTGTAACAAATTACCCCATGTCTTAGTGGCTTAAAACAACACATGTTTATGAACTCACAGTTTCTGTGGGTCAGTAATCTAGGGATGGCTTAGTTAGATCCTTTGCTTTATGGTCTTTGATGAGGCTGCGATCAAGGTATTCGCCGAGGGTCCTCAGTCTCATCCGAATGTTCAGCCTCTTTACAAGCTCACTCTATAGTTATTAGCAACATTCTGTTATCTGCTGAGGCCGCTCTCAGCTTCTCCCACATGACCACTTACTTCATCAAAACATATAAATTGAGAAATCAGTAGACAGAGTCTGTTGCAAGACAGAAGTCACAATCATTTGTAACCTAATCATGGAAGAGACATCCTATCACCTTTGCCATATGTTTTTGGTTAGAAGAAAGTAACAGGTCTCATCCTCACTAATGGGGAGAGGATTGCACAAAGGAGTGAATACCAGGAGGGCAGGATCATTGGGGTCCATCTTAGAAAGCAGACTACCATACCAAGGACACTGTTCTGAATGGAGTGTTGGGGCAGCCCTTCAAAAATGGGCTATTCCCAGTGAGATGGAAAATAAGTTTGGGCTTACTGTGATCCATGGTATCCCTGAACCATTCTTCCCTGACTTTCTAAAACATAAGCTCTTTGGGGAAACTTTGATTGCTGAACATTCTTGTTGTTTATTTTTGAGCATAGATATTTCTTAAAACATACATTCTAATAAGTTAATCATCATTTAACAAAGACTTTAGTTTAGGGACTAAATTTTATTCAGCCCAAGACCATATGTACAGGAAGGCAGGGGAGGGATAGAGGGGTGCCCTGTATTTTTGCTGCATGTAAATATAAAATACTCATCAGTGTAAAAATATATTTATTCATCCTCCTGGGATTCCTTCCCACTATCCCATGTCCCCTGCTGTGCTTTCTATTTACATATTTTCCTGTTACCTTGCACTTACCTATAATTTCCCCTGATGAAGGGCTTTGTACCTCATCGTGAATCTCCTTTGTTAAGCAAATTGGTTGCTTTTACTCTCTGAAATATTCCACACACTTTTCCTAAGCTGTATTTTTTTTTCTTATGATCCTATTTTTCCTTAAAAAGATAAGCCCCACAGCTGTAATGGAAGGTGCCAGAAGGAAAGGAGGCTGGGACCTCCAGAATCTGGAAGGATGCTTTATCTGGTTGGTTGAGAAATGTAAGATATAGGGGGAAAATGGCAGGGAAATAAGTTCCCCCTCATCCTAAGGAAATTGTCCCTACTCAACCGCCAGCCTATGAGGGGCTAGTGGTAGTGTTGCTGAGGTGGCTGATACTGGTGACTTCAGTGACACACCAAAGATGTAGGAAGCACAGGACTTGGAGTGGGAGCACCAGGAACATCGGAAACCCCACAAAGGAGGAGTTCCGGAAGGGTCACGTGCAGGACTTCCCACCTATTCAGCCATAACAGGGTAGGATGTGAAGGCTCTAAACTGCCAGTGAGAAAAGAATAATATACCTGCTTTTGTACCATGAGTGAAACCATCAGCAAAATGACAAGGGCCTACTGAATGGGAGAAGATACTTGCAAGCAATGTGTCCAATAAGGGATCGATATCCAAAATATATAAAGAATTCATACAACTCAATAACGAAAAACCCCTAAATACTTTTTTTTAAATGGGCAAAGGACCCGAATAGATATTTTTCCAAAGAAATCACAGAGATGGTCAACAGACACATTAAAAGATGCTCAACATCACTAATCACCAGGTAAATGCAAATCAAACCAAAGATGAGATATCACCTCACACCTATCAGAATGGCTTTTATCAAAATGAAAAAAAATAACAAGTGTTGGCGAGGGTCTAGAGAAAAGGGAACCCTTGTGCACTGTTGGTAGGAATGTAAATTGGTGCAGCCACCATGGAAAACAGTGTGGAGGTTTCTCAAAAAATTAAAAATAGAATTCCATACAATCCAGTAATACCACTACTGGGTATGTGTCCAAAGGAAATGAAAACACTTTTTTGAAGAGATATGTGCACCTCTATGTTTGTTGCAGCATTATTTACAATAGCTAAGACATGGAAGCAACCTAAGCGTCCATCAAAAGATGAACAGATACAGAAGATGTGGTACATATATACAATGGAATATTACTCAGCCATAAAAAAAGAATGAGATCTTGCCATTGGTGACAACATTGATGGACCTAGAGAGTACAATGCTGAGTGAAATAAGTCAAAGAAAGACATACCATATGATTTCACTTACATGTAGAATCTAAAAAACAAAACAAATGAACAAACAAAACAGATCCAGACTCAGATAAAGAGAAAAAACTGGCAGTTGCAAGAGGGGAAGGTGGTGGCAAGACTGATGAAATAGGTGAAGGGGATTAAAAGGTACAAACTTCCAGTTATAAAATAAGTCAAGGGGATGTAATGTACAGCACATACTCAGTAGTATTGGAATAACTTTGTGTGCTAATAGTAACTAGTAACTTTTGATGTGATCATTTTGTGTTGTATAAAAATTTCGAGTCAATGTATTTTACACCTGAAACTAATATACACTTGACCCTTGAACAACCCGGGTTTCAACTGTATGGGTCCACTTCTATACAGATCTTTTTGATAAATATAGGATAGTATTGTAAATGTATTGTCTCTTCCTTATTATTTTCTTAATAATATTTTCTTTTCTCTAGCTTACTTTGTCATAAAAATACAGTGTATAATACATATAACATAAAAATATGCATTAATCAACTGTTAATGTTGTCAGTAAGACTTCCAGTCAACAGTAGGCTGTTAGTAGTTAGGATTTGGGGAGTGAAAAGTTATATGCAGATTTTCAGCTGCACAAGGATCAGCACCCCTGCATTGTTCAAGGGTCAACTGTATATTGTATACCAATTATAATTCAGTTTAAAAATGTTTTTAAGGGACACCTGGGTGGCTCAGTTGGTTAAGCTTCTGATCTCAGCTCAGGTCTTGATCTCAGGGTTGTGAGTTCAAGCCCCACGTTGGGCTCCATGCTGGGCATGAAGCCTACTTAAAATAAATGTTGTTTTTTTTTTTTTTTAAAGAATAAAATGTCCGAACACTGGAAAGTGGGGAAAGAGAGGTGCGAGGTGGTGTGAAAATATGAGCATCCTCATTGTTCATAGCAGGAAGTCTAAAATTGGAACAGGTAGTTAAAAATTTCCAACTTCAAAGAGATGAAGAAGGACATTATATAATAATCACAGGGACCATCCAGCAGGAAGAGCTAACAATTATAAATATCTACGTGCCGAATTTGGGGACACCCAAATTTGTAAAACAACTAATTACAAACATAAGCAACCTTATCGATAAAAATGTCCTAATATTAGGGGACGTTAACATTCCACCTCAGCATTGGATAGACCCACAAAGCAGAAAATCACCACAGAAACAATGGCCCTGAATGACACATTAGAACAGATGGGCCTAACTGACATCTTCAGGGTCCTTCATCCAGAAGCAAAGGAATTTACATTCTTCTCAACTGCACACGGTACATTTTCCAAGATAGACCTCATTCTGGGGCACGGGGAAGCTCTGAATACATATAAAAGAATTGAGATCATACCATGCACACTGTCAGACCACAATGCTTTGAAACTTGAAATCGACCACAGGAAAAAGTCTGGAAAATACCCAAAAACATGGAGGCTAAGGAACAACCTACTAAAAGACGAGTGGGTCAACCAAGCAATCAGAGAAGAAATTAAAAATTACATGAAAACAAATGAAAACGAAAATACAACAATCCAAACGCTCTGGGATGTGGCAAAGGCAGTCCTGAGAGGGAAATATATTGCAATCCAGGCTCACCTCAAGAAACAAGAAAAATCAATAACACAAATTCTAACAGCACGCCTAAAGGAACTAGAAGCAGAACAACTAAGACAACCCGAACCCAGCAGAAAGAGAGAAATAACAAAGATCAGGGCACAAATTAATCATATGGAAACAGAAAAAGTAGTGGAACAGATCAATGAAACCAAGAGCTGGTTCTTTGAAAAAATAAACAAATAGACAAACCTCTAGCCAGGCTTCTCAAAAGAAGAGAGAGAGAACCCAAATAGAAAAAATCACAAATGAAAAGGGAGTAATTACAACCAATCCCTCAGAAATACAAGCAATTGTCAGAGAATACTATGAAAAATTATATGCCACCAAACTCAGCAACTTGGAAGAAATGGACGAATTCCTAAATAGACACACGCTACCAAAACTCAAACGGGAAGAAATAGAACACATCTCCAAAGGCAAGAGAATTAAAAGTAAAAATGAACTACTGGGACCTCATCAAGATAAAAAGCTTCTGCACAGCAAAAGAAACAACCAACAAAACTGAGAGGCAACCAACGAATTGGAAAGGATAATCGCAAATGACATATCGGATAAAGGACTAGTATCTAAAATCTATAAAGAACTTACCAAACTCCACACCCAAAAAACGAAAAATCCAGTGAAGAAATGGGCGGAAGATATGAATAGACACTTCTCCAAAGAAGATATCCAAATGACATACAGACACATGAAACAATGCTCAATGTCACTCATCATCAGGGAAATCCAAATAAAAACCACACTGAGATATCACCTCACACCAGCCAGAGTGGCTAAAATGAACAAATCGGGAAACTATAGATGCTGGCAAGGATGTGGAGAAATAGGCACTCTCTTGCATTGTTGGTGGGAATGCAAACTGGTGCAACCACTCTGGGGAACTGTGTGGAAGTTAATCAAAAAAAATGAAAATAGAACTACCCTGTGACCCAGCAATAGCACTGTTGGGAATCTACCCAAGAGATACAGGACTGCTGATGCATAGGGGCACATGTACCCCTATGTTCATAGCAGCACTTTCGACAATAGCCAAATCATGGAAAGAGACTAAGTGTCCATCAACTGATGAATGGATAAAGAAGACGTGGTATATATATACAATGGAATACTGCACAGCAATGAGAAAGAATGAAATCTGGCCATATGTGGCAACATGGATGGAACTGGAGGGTATTCTGCTGAGTGAAATAATTCAGGCTGAGAAAAACAGATGCCATATGTTTCCACGCATAGGTAGGTTCTGTGAGACCTAACAGAAAACCAGGGGGGAGGGGAAGAGGGGAAGGAAAAAAAAAAGCCACAGAGAGGGAGGAAGACATAACATAAGAGACTCTCAAAGACTCAAAACAAACTGAGGGGAGACGGCTCATAGCCTGAGGACTGAGGGAGGAGAGTGGGTGATGGGCACAGAGGAGGACACTTGTTGGGATAAGCACTGGGTGTTGTCTGGAAACCAATTTGACAATAAATTATTGAAAAAAAAATTTACAACTTCAGGGGCGCCTGGGTGGCTCAGTTGGTTAAGCATCTGACTTCAGCTCAAGTCATGATCTCATGGTTCATGAGTTCGAGCCTCTCATTGGGCTCTGTGCTGACAGCTCAGAGCCTGGAACCTGCTTCAGATTCTGTGTTTCTTTCTCTCTCTGCGCCTCCCCCTACTCACACTCCATCTCTCACTCTCTCTCAAAAATAAATAAACCTTAAAAAAATTCCAGCTTCAACCACTTAATATTTTAGAATCTTCTTTCTTAAACTCAGAAATCTCTTAGATAATATCTGGTAGGGAAGAGATATTGATTAGGAATTCTTTAGTTTTACTTCAGTTTCTTTTTTTCTGTGATATTCAAGTAAAATTAAAGGTAACATTTTAATTAAAATTACATTTAACTATTTCATTCTTATTTTAATTAAGAAATAGTATCCTCTTAAAAACCTCCCTGTCTGTGTCTGTATATGTACTTCTGTATCTTTTTGCATGAGCCTAGGCACTTATCTGGAACCTTCTTAATATCAGTGATCATTGATTTCGAATGGTGTTTTGTGGGAACTCTCAACTTCCCTAACTTTGTACTTTTCTAAACTTTTCAAATTCTTTAAAATAAGCATGTATTGGGGCACCTGGGTGGCTCAGTCGGTTAAGCATCCGACTTCAGCTCAGGTCATGATCTCATGATCCGTGAGTCTGGGCCTCATGTCAAGCTCTGTGCTGATGGCTCATAGCCTGAGGACTGCTTCTCTCTCTCTGCCCTTCCTCTCTGTCCCTCCTCCACTCATGCTCTGTCTCTGTCTCTCAAAAATAAACAAAAATTTAAAAAAATAAAATAAATGGCAAATAAATAAAATAAGCATGTATTGTGTTGGCAAAAGAAGGCTAGTTTTTCTTTAAAAAAAAAAAAGGAAAAATAAGGACATAAAGAGAGAAGGAAGGAAGAGACAGAAGAGAGAGGAGGAAATTCTGGAAGAAAACATGCCAAGATATTAGCTGTTCATTCTGAATGTGTAAATGTGGACAATTTTTATTTTCTCTGTTACACTTTCTTTTTGTTTTACATTTTCTCATAATTGACATGCAGTATTACTGTTGACCTTGAACAATGTGAGCATTAGGGCACCAACCCCTTGCACAGTTGAAAATCCTCATATAGCGTTTGGCTCCCCAAAAACCTTACTAATAGCCTCCTTTTGATTGAAATGCTTACCAATCACAAACAGTTGAGTATCGCATATTTTGTATACGTATATATTATATGCTGTATTCTAACAAAAAAGCAAGCTAGAGAAAAGATGTATTTTCTGTTTGATTTTCAAACAAAACAGAGGAAGAGAAAAACTGGAACAGACTCACATTTTTTCAACTTTTGGTGTGTGTCAGAATCATCTGGGGAGTTTCTGAGGCATGGAATCGTGGGACCCAGAATTTCAGATTCAGGAGACTGAGTTGGGACCTAAGAATTAGCATTTCTAGTTAGATTCCTGGTGATACTGATGCAGCCTGCATGTAGAATCTATATGAATTTCATCCTTCTGCCACATTCAGTGAACATTAGTGAAATATAGATAACCATGGTGGAAATAATATCTTTAAGATGCTTTAAATAATGAATGAAAATTACACTTAGAAAAATGAAATGATAGGGCAATTTTCTAATAATGGTTATTGGCCAATGGAAGAGTTGCCTCAGCAGAGTCTGGTGCCCAGAGGAAGGAGATGGAAGCTTCAGTCAGGCTGGCATTTGGGGTGAGTAAAAGAGTAAGTGGAGCCGTAGAGGCCTCGCATCCTAGAAGTCCCAAATACAGGGAACTGAGGGACAGCTTTTTCTGGCATGGCACTTCTGGCACTCCAGAAGTGGGTGTGGCTCTGAGCCATAGTCTGAAGCTGTAAATGTAACAACGTGAAGGGAACAAAAGTTCTCCAAGTGGTCCTCTGTTCATATTCTCCTTGCTTAAGGTTATGTAGCTCTGGACAGCATAAGACAGGGCCTCTCACTGCATTTTTGGAGCACGGTGCTTAGTTTGCTATCATGCACACGCTCACTGCAGCATCGGTTTTGTGAATGTGAGCTGTAATTTCTTAAGATTCAGCATTTGGATCCTCTTTTTCCCTTTCCTCTGATTGCTGATGAACATGAAGCTGAATGAATACTATTTTGTGAGAAAAAATTTTTCATTTAATAGCTGGGGACACTGACCCTCTGGATGTTGATGCTACACATTTAAACAACATGTATCAGGCTGTGGCGGAGATAGGACTGCAACATAGTCTACACCCTCTTACCTGGCCTCACTTGCAACGTTAAACAGGCTTTCTGGCGTTTGCTTACTGATTTGCAATTGCAAGTTTTTGATTCAGACGATGAATCTGGAATGAACATTTTTATAAGTCATTTTAGTGAGTAGTTGGATAGTGAGAGTTCAGATACTGAGGGTTACCTGGGTGAATCAAACCTTTACATGTGGCAGGCATAGGCCTGGGTGCTGGGTATATAGTAATCAACACAATAAATATGGTACTGCCCTCATTGCCTTATAGCTGGTGAGAGAGAGTGAGACAATAAAGCAGCAAAGGAATAAAATGTATACCCCTGCAAAGTGTGATAAAGACCGAGAGGAAAATAACAGGATGCTATTAGAGATAATAATGTAGGGATGGGGAAGGGGGCGGGGAGCCCTTCTGAGAAGGTAATATTTTATTTTTGTTTTTGTTTTTATGGAACATTTTGTTTTGAGTTTTCTATGGAAATGTTTGAAGTGCAAAAAAGTACCAAGAAGAAAATAACAGCCACCCACATTTCTACCATCCAGAAATAACCTCATAGCACTTCAGCATTGTTACTTGCAATTAAAGCTTATGAAAGATCTCGTTTGCTGTTGGTGGGGAGAGCAGCAGATTCAGTGGAGAACTTGGGGCAGCCTGGCTCTAGCTCCTGACTGTGGCTAAGGAGAAAGGGGCTTGGGGATGACTGAGTAAGTGGAAGAGGGAGAGGGAAGCAAATAGGATGGACCGCACGTGTTTGGTGTAATCAAATGGGCGATAATGATGTCATGAAGGAGCCAGGAACAGGGTGTGTGAAATAGGTTGGAGGTGGGGAAAGGAGACCAGGAATGCAGTAATTTTGAAGATTCACTTGAAACAACTAAATGGAGCTGTCAAATAGGCCACTGGAGAAAAGGTTCTGGGGCACAGAAGAGAGAGGACATTTATTAGAAATGGTGTATACAGGTGCTATTTAAAGCAGAGGGGTAGAAGAGATCACGTGGGAAGAAAGTTTAGAGAGGAAAGAAACAGGGTCAGGACTGAACCTCAAGAAAACCCAACATGAAAATGGAGGAGAGAAATAGCAACTGGGCTAAAAGAATGAAATGACTAGCCATGAAGGTAGGAGGAAAATCTGATGAGTCATATAGTAGGTAGAACAGTGGTCCCAAAACATCCATGTCTCAACCCCTGCAGTCTGTGAAGCTTTACCTCAAATGACCAAAGGGACTTTGCAGATGGAATTAAGGTTCTGGACCTTAGATGGGAGCACATCCTGGATTTCCAGCATCATCACACAGGTCCTTGAAGTGGAAGAGGAAGATGATGGTGGAGGAAGAGGCTAGGACCATCACAGTGTAGAGAGACTTGATCCACCATTGCTGGCTTGGAAGATGGAGGAAAGGGCCATGAGCCAAGGTACTCAGGCAGCTTCTTAGAAGCTGCCAGCTGCCCTCAGCTGCCAGCCCATGAGGACATGACACCCTTAGTTCTACAGCCACGGGGAACTGAATTTTGCATCCAGCCTCAGTGAGCTCCAAGCAGATTCTTTCCCAGAGCTTCTGGAAAGGAACCCAGCCAACACCTCTGTTTTAGCCTGGTGGAACCTGTGCCAGACTCCTGACCTCCAAAACTGTAAGATAATACATGGTGTTGTTTTAAGCCTCTAAGTTTGTGGTAAGTTGTTACAGCATTTAGTGCTCAAACAATACTAGCTATTATTATTATCCTCCCTGAGACTGTCTTACTGTTTAACTCATGAAAGTAGTGACTGTCTTTCAGTGGGTGTGGTAATGTGAGAATTGTTTATCTCATTTGTGGCCTGGGGGAGCCCCTACAAAGTTCACCAAACTATCCAGAGGGCATTGGTGGCAGTGGCTGGTGAGTCTCCCAGTAAGTCAGTCTGTCTTAATTGGTTGCTCAGCTCCCAGCCAGTGGCACAGGGATGCCACGTGCACACTGCACAAGGTATGCTGCTGTCTCACTCCCTCAGTTCTATTCAGGCCGTCTGTAGTTTGCCATCAGAGTCCCTACCCCGCGCCCCCGCTAATGCCGCCTCCTCAGAGAAGGAGAGAGGAGTTGCATACAGAGTAACACAAGTGTTGAGACACTTTGTGCTCCCTGCCTAAATGTCAGGCTTTGACAACTGTGCCTTCCCTATTGTTCTCCCACGTGGGTTATGTCATATTTTCTGACAGCTGAAATCCGCTCATCTGCTACAGCCACCCAGGGATAGCCTGCAGCCCGCCGTCTTAGAGCAGTACTTCTCAACCCTGCTGCACATTAAAAGCAGCTGGGAAGTTTTTTGTAAATACTGATATTTGGGTCTCATTCTCTCTCTCTCTCTATTTTTAATGTTTATTTAGTTTTGAGAGAGAGAGACAGTGTGCACCTAAATGGGGGAGGGGCAGAGAGAGGAGGACAGAGGATCCGATGTGTGCTCCGTGCTGACAGCAGTGAGATCATGACCTGAGCCAAAGTCAGACGTTCAACCAACTGAGTCACGCATTGGGCCCCATTCTAAATAAATGAACCAGGACCTCTGGGTATGGGGCCTGGGCATGGGTACTTTTTGAAAGCTCTCTGGGTGATTCCAGAGCGAAGTACTGTTGGACAAGCACTGCTGTGCAGCATCTTCCTTTCACTGCTGAGAGAGAAAGGCACTCCTTACACTCAGGCATCTGTTCAAGTCTGAGGCCTGCAGAGCTGATGGTCAGAGTACCCACAGTGCAGAGATCGTCAATGGAGGCCGGGAAGAGACATTCAAAGACAAACATCTCCAAGTCAGGGTGCAGGACTCAGCTATCTTGACTGGTGGTACTGTGCTGTGGCTCATCTGGGAGGCTGGAAGGGGCTAAAGCTTTGGAGACAAAGAAATCACTCTTTGTTTCATAAACTTTATTCAGGATGCTCATTTTTTTTGGCTAAGGCATAAAAGTTCCATCGATTCTAGTTTCATAATGTGGCAGAGAAAATGCTCTCCATAGGTCTTAGTCAACTTGGGCTGCTGTAACAAAATACCACAGACTGGATGGCTTGAACAACAGGCATTTATTTCTCATAGTTCTGGAGGTTGGGGAGTCCAAGATCTATGTGCCAACCAATTTAGTCCCTGGTGAGAACTCTCTTCCAAACTTACAGATGGCTGGGTTTTTGCCGTGTCCTCACTGACCAAGAGAGTAAGCTCTGGGGCTTCCTCTCCATCTGTGAGTGCTAATTCCATCATGGCGGCTCTACCCTCATGACCTCATCTCAACCTATTTACCTCCCCAAAGCTTCCCTTCCTAATACCATCACAGTGGGTCTTAAGGGCTTGAACACATGAACTTTGAGGGAACACACTCAGTCTATAGCACCATATTTCCATACAATTTCTTGACAGTCTATAAAGTAAAATGATCAGTGTCCTGTAGATACCTCTAGCAACCCAAGTAATCAGAGCTTAATAAAAGTGGTAGGAAGCTGCATCTTTAGAATCCTTGGCTAAGACTGACAGAGGATTGCTGTGGTAGGCAGAATGACCCACCCCTTCCAAAGATATTAATGCCCTCATCTCTGGAAGCCATGACCATGTCACCTTACCTGGAAAAAGGGGCTTTACAAGTGTAGTTGGGGCTACAGGTCTTAAAATAGATTATCCTGGGTTATCGAGGCCATTCCAATCTCATCGCATAAATCCTTAAAAGCAGAGAACCTTCTCTGGCTGGTGGCAGAAAAGACACTGCAAGAGGGGAAGTAGGAGAAACTCGAAGCAAGAGAGACACTCTGTGCCCCATCAGCACAATGAAAATGGAAGAGGCAACATGATAAGGATGTGACGGCCTGCAAGAGCTGAGAGAGGTTTTCAGGTGACAGCCAGCAAGGACATGGGGACCTCGATACTCTAACTCAAGGAACTGAATTCCGTCAACAGCAGATTCTTCTCCAGAACTTCCAAAAAAGAACTCAGGCTCCCTGGTCCTTTGGCCTCAGCCTTGACACCTAGAACAGAGGAAGCAGGGGAGCCTACTCAGATTTCTGACCTACAGAACTATAAGATGGTAAATTCGTATGGTTTCAAACTGCTAATTTGTGATGATTCTTTAAAAGCAACAACAGGGGTGCCTGGGTGGCTCAGTCGGTTGAGCGTCCGACTTCGGCTCAGGCCATGATCTCGCGGTCCGTGAGTTCGAGCCCCACATCGGGCTCTGTGCTGACAGCTCAGAGCCTGGAGCCTGCTTCGGATTCTGTGTCTCCCTCTCTCTCTCTGCCCCTCCCCCACTCATGCTCTGTCTCTCTCTGTCTCAAAAATAAATAAACATTAAAAATTTAAAAAAAAATAAAAAAAATAAAAGCAACAACAGAAACCTAATGTAACTGCAAGACCCATTTTGAACTATTGCCCTGCCAATAAACAACCTCAGTGATTGTGCAGCACAAACTGCAAACCAAGAGATGTGAAACCAGGCAAGCTTTGGTGGTTAATTTACCCCTGGAACATTTAGCCTGACTGTTGACCTGCGAAAGATGAGTTGTGATGATGATAACTTGGATGAGGTTCCTCTGTACAAAGTCCTCAGAGCACAGTAAAGGGAAATGCTGATGGGTGTCAGAAATTATTATTATGCCCGGCCAGGCCTCTTGTGAAAATACGATGCAGAGGTATGATGATTGCAAAAAAATGTTCAAAATAAAATGCATGATTTGGAAAAGAGGTTTAAGTATCATCAAGACAATTTTTCTTGGTCATTTCCCATGGATGTTACGTTAAGCAGCCAAACATACCCGCAGCCTTTATGTTCTTCTCAATTTCCCAGCAACAGATTTCTAGCTCCTAGCCAAGGGTGTCATTAGGAAATGCCTGCATTTTAAAATCATAGCATGATCCTTTAAAAGGCTTCCTTCTGGGCATATTTTATTAACTCCAACAACAGAAACCAACTCTACTTACCTTAAGCAGAAAATTAATTTATTGCAGTAATTTATTGAATAGCTCACAGAATTAACAGGAAGGTTAGAGAACTGGCTCTGAAAATGGGCCGGAAACAAAGGAAGTCAGGGATTTGGATCCACCACTAAAATCATATCATGGCAAGAGTAAATTAAAGAAACCACCTCTGAGCCACCGATGCTGTTACCCCTGAGTCTGTCACCTCTGGATGCTGGCGACTGTGGCTGTAGCTGCTAAGAATTCCAAACTGTTCCCTCTTTCTGCTTCCAGATCTGAAATCCCAAGTGGAAGGATTTAATTTTTCTCAGCTTAGATAATAGGCAAAAATAAAACTTCCCAGCTACCAAGGTCAGTACAAACATGTATTTTAGTTTCCTCAGTAGGAGGCAAGACGGTTCTTCCCTCTAAGATTTAGACTATATGCCATTCCTCACCCATAAGAAAGGGGCAAGGTGGAGACTCATCTACGCGTGTCTAAAATACACACACACACACACACACACACACACACTCCCCCTTCAAATAATGCAACCTACTCTATTCCCAAAGAATTTGTCAGTATTTCCTTGGTTCTTCTTCTGTCCCCCTTCCCAGGGTATCCGAGGGATATCTATTTCCGTCATAATTCCTTGCGAACCACCAGCCCACTCTATGTGCAGTATCAGAGCAAAGGAAGGGGAAAGAAAGGCCAATCGCTTAAAATGTGTAAATATATACATGGCACAGTGAGGAAGAGAATCTGGAAGAGGTTCTGGTCCTTGTTTCTGTACCTGATCATGAGGTATTTATGACTTCCCTCCTCCAATTACTCATTCATGTTCCCATTACCCTCATCCCCACTATAGCTGATTGCAGCAGTACGTGGTAAACATTTAACAATCAGCTCTCCATTATAAATTGTACTGATAGAAAGGATGTTTAGCACGGTAATAAATAAAATAATAAAATACACAACACTCTATTGCAAATCCCATATTTCCAGTTGATTGTCAAAGCTTAGGTTTTTTGGAATGTCTCCCTGGGGTTCTTTTGCCAACCTGTGGTTGCAGTTCAACCGTGATTAGACAAAACCAGACTACAAATAAAGGCATGATTACTACTCTGGTTCGGCCAAGAAGTTGCTCAAGTCATTAATAGGTGTAGTTCTGACATGAATATTGGCTGATAATTCTGTTTGCATTAACAAGGAAGATGGCAGGGAAAAAATAAAGATATGTGACAGAATTGTATTTGTTTATCAGTGATGTGAGCAACTGCTTTACTGAATCAAGTAAGTTTTGAAATATTAGAAGACTGTTTTCTCAGATTTTTGTGATATGATATATATCAATCATCTGGGATTTTAAATTCTGTCTCTAAGAGTTAAAAATATTTTTTAGATTGGGGCACCTGGGTGGCTCAGTTGGTTGAGTGTCTGACTTCTGCTCTGGTCATGATTTCATGGTTCGTTAGTTCTAGCCCCGCATCGGGCTTTGTGCTGACAGCCCAGAGCCTGGAGCCTGCTTCTGATTCTGTGTCTCCCTCACTCTCTGCCCCTCCCCCACTCACACTCTGTCTGTCTCAAAAATAAACAAACATAAAAATCTTTAAAAAAATATTTTTAGATTAAGTTATTCATTATTTGTACACAGTTGATCAAAATGACATAAATATAAATACTGATAATCATAAAACAAAACAAATTTTAATGGAAATTGTATTTCTCAGTAATATGGAAGGGGATGATGTTTAGAAACTAGTTCATGTATCTGTGGATGAATATGAATGAGGCAGGGCTCGGCAGCAATTGAACAGTTTATTTCTGTTTTTTCATTGTTAAAGATGTAAGTCCTGAGAAGTCTTGCTCACATAAATAAGTATATAGGAATGGAGCAATTTTGCCCCTCAATTTCTTTTTTTTTTTTTGTTATAATAGTTTATTTTCAAATTGGTTTACATATAACACCCAGTGTTCATCCCAACATGTGCCCTTTTTAATGCCCATCACCCCCTCTCCCCCCTCCCTCATCCCCCTTACCCTCAGTTTTTTCTTAGTCTTTGAGAGTCTCTTATGTTTTATCTCCCTCCCTCTCTGTGTCTTTTTTTTCTTTCCCCTCTTCCCCTCCCCCTGGTTTTTGCTTAGTTTCACAAAGTCCACCTATTCGTGGAAACATATGGTATCTGTCTTTTTCTGACTGACTTATTTCACTTAACATAATACCCTCCAGTTCCATCCATGTTGCTACACATGGCCAGATTTCATTTTTTCTCATTGCCACGTAGTAGTCCATTGTATATAAGTACCATAACTTCTTTATCCATTTGTCAGTTGATGGGCACTTGGTCTCTTTCCATGATTTGGCTATTGTCGAAAGTGCTGCTATGAACATTGGGGTACACGTGCTCCTATGCATCAGCATTCCTGTGTCTCTTGGGTAGATTCCTAGCAGGGCTATTGCTGGGTCATAGGGTAGCTCTATTTTCATTTTTTTGAGGAACCTCCACACCGTTTTCCAGAGTGGCTGCACCAGTTTGCATTCCCACCAACAGTGTAGGAGGGTGCCTACTTCTCCACATCCTCGCCAGCATCTATAGTTTCCTGATTTGTTCATTTTAGCCACTCTGACTGGTGTGAGGTGGTATCTCAGTGTAGTTTTGATTTGTGTTTCCCTGATGATGAGTGACATTGAGCATCGTTTCATGTGTCTGTTGGCCATCTGAATGTCCCCTTTGGAGAAGTGTCTATTCATATCTTCCGCCCATTTCTTCACTGGGTTGTTTGTTTTTCGGGTTTGGAGTTTGGTAAGTTCTTTATAAATTTTAGATATTAATCCTTTATCCGATATGTCATTTGCGATGATCTTTTCCCATTCCGTTGGTTGCCTATTCGTTTTGTTGGTTGTTTCTTTTGCCGTGCAGAAGCTTTTTATCTTGATGAGGTCCCAATAGTTCATCTTTGCTTTTAATTCTCTTGCCTTTGGAGACGTGTCGAGTAAGAAATTTGTGCATCTTAGGTCAAAGAGGCTTTTTCCTGTTTTCTCCTCTAGGATTTTGACGGTTTCCTGTCTCACATTCAGATCTTTTATCCATTTAGAATTTATTTTTGTGAGTGGTGTAAGGAAGTGGTCTAGTTTCATTCTTTTGCATGTTGCTGTCCAATTCTCCCAGCACCATTTGTTAAAAAGGCTGTCTTTTTTCCATTGGATACATTTTCCCGCTTTGTCAAAGATTAGTTGGCCATATACTTGCGGGTCCATTTCTGAGTTTTCTATTCTATTCCATTGGTCTATGTGTCTGTTTTTGTGCCAATACCATACAGTCTTGATGACCACCGCTTTGTAGTAGAGGTTAAAGTCTGGGATTGTGATGCCTCCCGCCTTGGTTTTATTCTTCAGTATTATTTTGGCTATTCGAGGTCTTTTGTGGTTCCATACAAATTTTAGGATTGTTTGCTCTAGCTTTGAGAAGAATGCTGGTGCAATTTTGATTGGGATTGCATTGAATGTGTAGATTGCTTTGGGTAGTATTGCCATTTTGACGATATTTATTCTTCCAATCCATGAGCATGGGATGTTTTTCCATTTCCTTGTGTCTTCCTCAATGTCCTTCATAAGTTTTTTATAGTTTTCAGTGTAGAGGTCTTTCACATCTTTGGTTAGGTTTATTCCTAAGTATTTTATGGTTTTTGGTGCAATTGTGAAAGGGATTAGCTTCTTTATTTCTCTTTCTGCTGCTTCATTGTTGGTGTATAGAAATGCCACCAATTTCTGTACATTGATTTTGTATCCTGCAACTTTGCTGAAATCACGGATCAGTTCTAGTAGGCTTTTGGTGGATTCTGTCGGGTTTTCCATGTAAAGTATCATGTCATCTGCAAAAAGTGAAAGTTTGACTTCCTCCTTGCCAATCTTGATGCCTTTGATTTTGTTTTGTTGTCTGATTGCTGATGCTAAGACTTCCAGCACTATGTTGAATAGCAGTGGCGAGAGCGGACACCCCTGTCGTGTTCCTGATCTCAGGGGGAAGGCTTTCAATTTTTCCCCATTGAGGATGATATTAGCTGTGGGCTTTTCATATATGGCTTTTATGATGTTTAAGTATGTTCCTTCTATCCCGACTTTCTCGAGAGTTTTTATTAAGAAAGGGTGCTGTATTTTGTCAAATGCTTTTTCTGCATCTATTGACAGGATCATATGGTTCTTATCTTTTCTTTTGTTGATGTGATGTATCACGTTGATTGATTTGCGAATATTGAACCAGCCTTGCAACCCAGGGATGAATCCTACTTGATCATGGTGGATAATTCTCTTTATATGCTGTTGGATTCAATTTGCTAGTATCTTGTTGAGAATTTTTGCATCCATATTCATCAGGGATATTGGCCTGTAATTTTCTTTCTTTGCTGGGTCTCTATCTGGTTTGGGAATCAAAGTGATGCTGGCTTCATAGAATGAGTCCGGGAGTTTTCCTTCCGTTTCAATTTTTTGGAACAGCTTGAGGAGGATAGGAATTAACTCTGTTTTAAATGTCTGGTAAAATTCCGCAGGAAAGCCATCTGGTCCAGGGCTTTTATTTGCTGGGAGGTTTTTAATAACGGATTCTATTTCTTCACTAGTTATGGGTCTGTTCAAATTTTCTATTTCTTCCCGTTTGAGTTTTGGTAGTGTGTGGCTATTTAGGAAGCTGTCCATTTCTTCCAGATTGCC
This sequence comes from Paguma larvata, assembly GCA_030068075.1. NCBI lineage: Eukaryota > Metazoa > Chordata > Mammalia > Carnivora > Viverridae > Paguma > Paguma larvata. The sequence goes on from CM057830.1 coordinate 16,106,995, forward strand.
AAGTTTGGTGGCATATAATTTTTCATAGTATTCTCTGATGATTGCTTGTATCTCTGAGGGATTGGTTGTAATTTCTCCCTTTTCATTCACGATTTTATTTATTTGAGTTCTCTCTCTTTTCTTTTTGAGAAGCCTGGCTAGAGGTTTGTCTATTTTGTTTATTTTTTCAAAGAACCAGCTTTTGGTTTCATTGATCTGTTCCACTACCTTTTCTGTCTCCGTATGGTTAATTTGAGCTCTGATCTTTGTTATTTCTCTCTTTCTGCTGGGCTTGGGTTGTTTTAGTTGATCTGCTTCTAGTTCCTTTAGGCGTGCTGTTAGAATTTGTGTTATTGATTTTTCTTGTTTCTTGAGATGGGCCTGGATTGCAATATATTTCCCTCTCAGGACTGCCTTTGCTGCATCCCAGAGCGTTTGGATTGTTGTATTTTCATTTTCATTTGTTTCCATGTATTTTTTAATTTCTTCTCTGATGGCTTGGTTGACCCAGTCATCTTTTAGTAGGTTATTTCTTAGCCGCCATGTTCTTGTATATTTTCCAGGCTTTCTCCTGTGGTTGATTTCAAGTTTCAAAGCATTGTGGTCTGACACTGTACACGGTATGATCTCAATTCTTTTATATTTATTCAGAGCTTCCCTGTGCCCCAGAATGTGGTCTATCTTGGAAAATGTACCGTGTGCAGATGAGAAGAACGTAAATTCCTTTGCTTCTGGATGAAGGACCCTAAAGATGTCTGTGAGGCCCATCTGTCCTAATGTGTCATTCAGGGCTATTGTTTCTGTGGAGATTTTCTGTTTTGTTGATCTATCCAATGCTGAGAGTGGAGTGTTGAGATCCCCTACTATTAGGACATTTTTATCGATGAGGTTGCTAATGTTTGTAATTAGTTGTTTTACAAATTTGGGTGCCCCTGAATTCGGTGCGTAGATATTTACAATTGTTAGCTCTTCCTGCTGGATGGTCCCTGAGACTATTATATAATGTCCTTCCTCATCTCTTATTACATCGTTCATTTTAAAGTCTAATTTGTCTGATATAAGTGTGGCTACTCCGGCTTTCTTCTGCCTTCCAGTAGCATGGTAGATAGTTCTCCATCCCCTCACTTTCAATCTGAAGGTGTCTTCAGGTTTAAGATGAGTTTCTTGAAGACAGCAAATAGATGGGTCTTGTTTTTTAATCCATTCTGTTATCCTGTGTCTTTTGATTGGCGCATTTAGTCCATTTACATTCAGTGTTAATATTGAAAAATATGGGCTTACAGTCACTGTATTATCTGTAAGTTTCATGTTTGTAAGGCTGTCTCTGGTAGTTTGTGTTCTTTGCCTCCTTGTTTTCATAGAATGCCCCTCAGGATCTCTTGCAGTGCTGGCTTATTTGTGATAAATTCTTTCAGTTTTTGTTTGTTGGGAAAAACCTTGATCTCTCCTTCTATTCTGAATGACAGGCTAGCCGGATACAGAATTCTTGGTTGCATGTCCTTCTTGCTCATCACATTGAAGATATCCTGCCATTCCTTTCTGGCTTGCCAAGTTTCCGTAGATAAGTCTGCTACTACCCTTATAGGTCTCCCTTTGTATGTTAGGGTTCTTTTGTCCCTAGCTGCTTTCAGGATTCTCTCCCTATCTTTGTATTTTGCCAGCTTCACTATGATGTGCCGTGCAGAAGGTCTATTCAAGTTACGTCTGAGGGGAGTTCTCTGTGCCTCTTGGATTTCCATGCCCGTTTCCTTTCTCATGTTGAGGAAGTTCTCAGCAATGATTTGTTCCAGAACCCCTTCGACTCCTTTCTCTCTCTCTTCTTCCTCTGGAACTCCTATGATACGGATATTGTTTCTTTTGACTGCATCGCTCAGCTCTCGAATTCTCCTTTCCTGTTCCTGGATCAGCTTCTCTCTCTTTTTATCTGCTTCCTCTTTTTCAATGATTTTGTCTTCTAATGCACTAACTCTTTCCTCTACCTCTTCAATCCGTGCTGTGGCTGCTTCCAGTTTGCCCTGTATTTCTTCCAATGTCTTCTTTAATTCTTCCTGACCGTTTTTAAGGTCTTTGAACTTTGCCTCGTGGGACCCCTTGCATTCATCTAAGCTTTTTTCAAGGCCAGCAATTAGTTTTATCATTAACATTCTATATTCAAGTTCTGTTATGTTGCTTATATCTGTTTTCATTAATTCTTGAGCTGTCACTGCTTCTTGTAGACTCTTTTGAGGAGAATTCTTCCGTCTCGTCATTTTGGCTGGATGTGTTATGGGTTGTTTCTTGAAGTTGCCCTGGAAAGGAAAACTGACAGACACACAGAACACAGAAATACTCAAACGTACCGACAAATGGTCCAGACAAGCAGTTCGCAACAGAAAAAAATAACAAGTGACTCTCTGAGGGCAATGTCCTGAAGTAACAGCTACACGTTAAGGACAGGGTATGTAGTGTGCTGGTGGCAGAGCATATATAGACAGAATAATGACTGGTGCAGGGAGAAGAAGGAAATGGACTTTGCCCAGGTAGAGCGACTAAAGGGTTTAATCCAGACTGATAGAAATCAGAATAAGGACAGGTGCGAGGGAAAAGGAATAAAGATCGATGTCGTCTAGATGAACTTATACGGCCTGGTTATTCCAGAAAAAGGGCTAGGGAAGTAAAGAAGAGGTTGTAGGACATGTCCTCGAAGAGTGGGTTAAAAAACAAAACAAAAACAAAAAACAAAAAACAAAAAACAAAACAAAAAAACCCAAACAAACAAACAAACAAAAAACAAAAAAACAAAAAACAAAAAGAACGAAAAAAATGATTAAGCCAGTCAGTACCCTGGATGACCAGCTCAGGGATGGGGATCGGTAGGAATGAGAAAGGGAGGGATAAATTTAAAAAGAAGAAATGACTGGCGTTACTCCAGGCAGCAATCTCCACTTGGATCAGTGGCTCCTGCTGATAGTTTGGGAGGGGCGTGGTTTAGTGTAGGCGGGTCCGGCCTCCACTGCTGCAGGGATGGCTTCTGGGGTGACTTCCTGGCTTGTGAGACAACAATGGCGTCTCTCCAGACCCGCGCCACCAGTCCTGGAGGCTTTATTTGCCCCTTTATTTCTGTTCTCTCTCCACCGCCCACGCCAGCCTAGTGTGGTTTACTGGAGCCGCGCCTGGGGCTGCCTGGGTGCCTGCTGCCTATCCCGGCAGGGTGCGTGCCGGAGGCGCTGGGCGAGGGTGGCGCGGTGGCGCGGCCGTCTGCTACCCCCCGATTTGGCTGTAACTGTGCGGGGGTTAGAGGTGCTCCACAGGAGCCGCCGCCTGTGTCCCCCCTGCCTGTCCCGGCAGCGCGCGCGCCCCGGAGGCGCTGGGCGTGGGTGGCATGGTGGTGCGGCCGTCTGCCACCCCCCGATTTCGTTATAATTGTGCCGGGGTTAGAGGTGCTCCGCAGGCAGCGCCGCCTGCGTCCCTGCTGCCAGTCCCTCCCGCGCGCGTCCCAGTGGCTCAGGACGGGGTTGGTGCGGTCCCAGCAGCGCGCGGGGATTGCTGCTGTTTGCCACTGAACTTCTCTTCAAAAGCCCTGCATTTAGGGGCTGGATGGTAGCAGTCTCACCCGCTCTGGCCCTCTCGTTCAGATGTTGTTCGATCGGCACTTTCCCAGCTATCTCCGAAGACGCTCACCCTCCCCTCAGCTCAACTTCCCGAGTTCGAGTTCGTTTTATCCGACCCAGATTAAACTCACAGTTCAGTTGGGCCGTGTCTGTGTTCGCCTTAGTTTCTTGTCAGCTCTAGCACCTTTTCCCCCCGATTTTTGGAGTTGAGAGAGAGACAATGGTTTCAGTCGTCCCCCTTTAAAGGGCAAGCGAAATACTGGAGCCCCCTACTCCTCCGCCATGTTGCCTCGCTTGAGTTTATTTTTATGTATGGTGTAAGAAAGTGGTCCAGGTACATGCTTTTGCATGTTGTTGTCCAGTTTTCCCAGCACGATTTGCTGAAGACACTGTCTTCTTTTCATTGGATATTCTTTCCTGCTTGGTCAAAGATTAGTTGTCCATACATTTGTTAGTCCATTTTTGGGTTCTCTATACTGTTCCATTGATCTGTTTTTGTGCCAGTACCATACTGTCTTGATTATTACTGTTTTGCAATACAGCTTGAAGTCCGGAATTGTAATGTATATTGCCACGTGCTTTAATTATATTTTCATTCAGGGGCACCTGGGTGGCTCAGTTGGTTAAGCATCCAACTTCAGCTCAGGTCATGATCTCGTGGTTTGTGAGTTCGAGTCCCGAGTAGAGCTCTGTGCTGAAAGCTCAGAGCCTGGAGCCTCCTTCTGATCTGTGTCTCCCTCTCTCTGCCCCTCCTCTGCTCATGCGCTCTCTCTCTCTCTCTCTCTCTCTCTCTCTCTCTCTCTCTCTCTCAAATAAATAAACATTAAAACATTTTTTTAATTATATTTTCATCCAAAGCTTGGAACGACAGCTTTAGCTTAAATCATTCAAGGTTTGGAAAATGTCTTCCGTTTCATCTATATAAAAGAGCCCATTTGTATGTCAAACCAGTTCATCAAATCCATTTATGCCTCTGTCTTTTTCCATGTGGCATCTCATCCTGACTTCAGCTTCTCGCAGTGTGGTGGTCTCAAGGTAGTTGGTCTTCTTACACGGAGACTGTCTTCCAAGAGGTGGAAAGCCAGAAGTGCCAGGCCAGTTAAGGGTTACACATAAGACTGGTACGGTATCACTTCCGCCGTGTTGTATTGATCACAGCAGCCTCAGACCCCACCCAGATTCAAGAGGGTGGAGGAATAGATCCTACCTCTCATTGAGGAAGTATCAAGGCCACATTTCAGAAGACTATTGGATGGGAGATACTGTATTCAACCTTGGAAAGAACAGTCTGCCACAACCTGTTTCTGAGAATATATTTCATCCATGCTTAGGAACTGAGGAAACAACCTGGGGATGGATTCCTATAGGCATTACCATGAGGTGGACTCCTCTCCAACATCCATTTATTTTCTGACTATTCTGACTAATGGGCCACAGTAACTTTCAGGGCCCTCAGGAATTAAGACTGTCTTAGAACCAGTGTCCAATAATCCTACAGACATGTATGCATTTCCCTTTTCCCAGTGCACATTTACTATGGTAAACAATAGAATTTCTCTGATGAGAGCCAAAAGAAATGTCCAAGAGGATCTGGAGAGGTCTCTGCAGGTCCCTCGCTTCATTCAAGGAGCTCTGTTCTGGGAGTTGAGTGGCTCAAGTTTTTGAATTGGGTGAGAGGGGGCGCCTGGGTGGCTCAGTTGGGTAAGTGTCCGACTCTTGATTTCGACTCAGGTCATGATCTAAGGGTTCATGAGTTCAAACCCCATGTCAGGCTCTGGGCTGACAGTGCAGAACCTGCTTGGGATTCTCTCTCCTCTCTCCCTGCCCCTCTCCTGTGCGCGCTCTCTCTCTCTCGCTCTCTCTCTCTCTCTCTCTCTCTCTCTCTCTCAAAATAAATAAACGAACATTTAAAAAAAGAATTGGTTGAGAGGCCTCAACCAGATATTTTTAGTTTTTGTCACATGCCTAACTCTTTATCTGGTTTTGTTGTTGTTTTAAAAGTCGAATAGGGCCTTAGTAGACTACCCGAGATCTTCAGACCTGGCAATCCCATGATCAATCCTTTACCGCCAAAGATCCCCGTGGCTCAGAATCTTCTGACTTCCACTCTGGTAACCATGACCATCGTGTTTCTGGTGGTGAAGTAGTGTCTCCTGGCCTTTGTCACTCTGAGGTATTTCTAACACAGTGATATCAGGAAGCCCATTTCTACATTATCATCTCCTGTCAGTAATTCTGGCCTACAAAGAAGAAGCTCTACCATCACGAATTTTTTCTTAAAACCATGGGAGGGAGTTCTTCTGGGGGTTCTCAAGTGACATCATTAGTGGAAACACATAAATGACTCAGTGCAAACATTACTGTGTCTGTAAGTCCTTAGAATCCTTGCACATGAATTTCTTGGACCTGTCTCATTTAAGGTGAGCCACAACTGACTCCAGGTTTCAGTCAGGCAGCCAAGTAAACTCTTAGAAATATTTTCAGCCTCTCAATCTAGGCTACTAGATCCAGAATCTCTGGGAAGTGGACCCATGTTGATCAATTCAGCCCAATATAAAGTTACGCTTTTCCATTTTTGGTCTAATACCCTCATTTCTACATTTTCCCCAGATTTTTGTTGATCATAAGTGACCATCCTGGAATTATTTTGGTGTATAAGCTTTCTTGTTCTGGAGTGACTTGATGATTGGCCACCAGAACATGCTTGTCTGACTCTAGTGGTGGGAGGCATAGAGAGTAAGAATTGGCTTTCTATTGAATTGCTTCCTTTAGGAAGTTAGGAACAGATACCACATAGTAATTTGGGGGAAAGATTAAAGGATTACTAACTAGTAGCAGGAGATTAGGTACTAAATACTATGGACAACTGTAAAGAATACAGGAATAGTGGATATAGGGAGCAGCCACTGCGTCTAGGCTAAGGCAGAACACCTAAGTAAGGAACAAATATGAAAGAGGCCTCATCCATCAAGACTGAGATTCAGACGTTGGTAGAAAGAGTAAGACAGTAGTCCTGGGATGCGGATGAGTTTGCTGTGGCGCCACAGAATAGCTCTGGCAAACTGGAAACCAACTCCTGGAGCATTAGTGAAACTCACCAGGAAGCTCCCTGTTGAGATGCTGGTGACACTTGCCGGGAAACCGCCAGTGGGGACGCACAGACACTTGCTGGATGGCAAGCCTTCCTGCGTGTCTTGCACCTCACTGGCTGCCACATGCTGAAGATGCAAGGGAAAGCACACCAGCATCAGGAGGAGAGGCCCCTCTCCTCTGCTGCGCCCTTATAGTTCGTGTCTACTGCCAACACTTAACATCATGCAAGAAGGCAAAGGAGAAATGTTTCCCGGGTCTGACTCTGGTAGGCAATGAGTGGATAAATGGGTAACTGGCATAGGAATGACGTCACCAAATGAAGGACTGCCCCCAACAATCCCTTGACGTTAACTGGACCTACAACCAGTAATCCTGCCATCTTTTCATTTGTATTTTCCCTTCTGGTCCTCATTGCCCTTTTCTTTTTTCAGCTTTATTTCTTTGGTCAACCATTTCCTTTCCCTACCCTGGTTAAACCCAACTCTATGAAAGATGGAAGTAAAAATAAAAACAGCCACCATTTGTGAGGAATGAACAGGAAGTAATGTCCTCTGGAGAAAGGCAGGTTTTCCTTACAACATGCCTCTGAGTTTATTCAGAGAAGAGATTGAAGACAGAGTAGGTTTTGATGATTACCAACTAGGGGGTGCAGAGGGCACTTTAAAGGAGATAGAGAGAGCTGGGAGGTGGAAACTGAATGGGGATGTACAGAGCCCCGTGGGACTCCAGCAGAGAATAGGAGGGTGACATGTTAGTCTGGGCTTCTTGTAATGAAGGAAGGGAATTTAGGACACAATGAGACTAGTCCTGGTGGTCTTTAGGAGGCTGATGGTGAAGGGGCAAGTATGAGGGGAAGGTGGGAGAGACAAGAGCCTACAGCTGCTTGCCTCTTCTCTCCTGCCAGAAGGAAAATGATCCCACCTCTTGGGCGAGAGCTTCACTTGTGTTGCTGCCAGTGGAGATGTGGCCATTCAAGGAGGAATGAGTCTTCAGTGAAGACATTATTCCAAGTGACCATACATGTTTAATGTGCTGGTTTTCCAGTGGCTGCCACAGTCCTACCCCCTTTGACACTGCCTTTAGAGCCAACTAGGACAAATAACTCATTCCCGATAGTTTCTTTTTCTCTAAGGCTATTCGTTACAACTCGTGCCTAGATAGAAATTTCTGTATGAGTCAAGGTTTATGATTGCACATAGTAGATGCTGACCCATCACTGGAAGGATAATCGGATAATTCATATATTCATTGGGAGTGCTAGAGAAACAGGATTGGAAGGAGAATAAGAGAGAAAAGGGTGAGTATGTCACCAAATCATGCCATAGAAAAATTTGGTTAGGATACCAGTGTACCTTACTGAGCCTTGCCTCAGGCACTGCCGCCATCAGACTGGGCAGGCCACTTCCATTGATCTGGAATGAATTCTAAATAAATTCTGAACTGTCCACTGCTCCTTTTGCCATACTCAAATGGCCTGCCTACCTTAATGCATGTGCCCAAGCTCTGGCTCTCTGTGGAGGCAAGTATCTGTGCTTTCTGTACAGGCAGCTAGGGAAAGATACAGAATGACAGAACCTCTGAATGTTAATAAATGAGCACACTGACTGGTCAAACAGGAAAATCTACTCCAGCAAATAACTCCCAGGTTCCCATATTCATCTCGATGGAAGAATCGTCATTATGCTATGCAAAATAAGGTTCACCGTGAGTAACAAAAACGTCAAAGTACAAGTAAATGGTTCTGTTTCCTTCCCTCAGAAATGTAGGCAGTCCAAGAGGAGTGTGGTGGCTCTGTGGGCACCTGTCCACACAGCTGCCAGCACCTGGCCCAGGACAGCTGCTCCCACTCCCACTGTTACATCTGCATCTCAGCTATAACGAGGGAGGAGCAGAGAAGAAAGAAGTAGCTGACCTCTCCCTTCAGGAATACTTAGCAGGAATTATAAACACTGCTTTTGCTTAATGACCCTTAGCCAGAATTTCATCCCGGGGCTCCTGTGAGCTGCAAAAGGGGTAGCTGGGCAGGTGAAGTTCAGAGGTTTTATTGCTGAGGAAGAGGGGAAGAATGAATCTTGAGGCCAGCCGCCACTCTTGGCCAGTCTCAAGGCATTTTTAGATTAGACAGCCATGAAACTGCCCTCTGCCTCTTCTGGACGCCCATCGCCCCCAACTCACCATGGCATGGAAGCCACTCGGTGGAAAGGACTTGCTTGCCACCCTTCAACCTCAAGACTTCTCCAGACCTCATGTGATCTGCTCAGCCGTATTTCCACCACCAGTGCTTTCACTTCCTATTCCTCCTGGATGCTGTTACCTCATTTGCCATTTTCACCGCAGAGCCTAGCAGCACACCAGATCATCAATACCGATTATGCATTATGTTCAAGTCGTCTTTCTCTCTCAAGCTCTTTTTATTACTTTATTCAAGGGTGCTTTCTTACTGAACTGACACTTAAGCCCCAAGTCGTTTACAATTTTGCAATGACACATAAACAAGAATGACAAAAAGGCAAGGGTGCTTTGGGGCCATGGGGTTTAACCATGAGGATATTTTATTGCAGCTTTCAAAACATTCTAGGAGATGAAACTGCTTTTACAGAAAAGAGAAATCTGGGTCTAATTAACTATTTTTCTAGGGACACATCTATCTATTTTAAAAATAAAAACAAGCCTTCACCATTATAGTAATCTTGTGTGTTGATTGTATATGGAAAGCAAATGACATTAATTATGTAGTAATTATCTATATTTATATAGATATACTTACTTACATATGTATTTATATAGATATATGCCTTCCTGGCTTTATCTCTAGATCATTATGATGAAAATGTAGTTTGAAAAATATGCAGGAGAGAGGATGGGGATGGTTGTGAAATTAATTGAGGTAAGATTTCCTATAGAATAGAATTTCTATTTTTAAAATTATTTCCATCATTAATACTGTTTCAAAGTGATTACCCTTGTAGGAAAAAAAAGAGAGAGAGAGAGAGAGAAAAGGATACCTATCCATGTGTTTGACCCTTCACTCATCTGTAGTGGGAAAATAGCAGGAATGATTCACTTTCTGAATTAAAGTAATGTGTATTTAGCCAGTCACATCTTCAGTAGAAAATGTGTTTGTGATCTTCAATAATATTTTTTTATATTTTTTTCCATTTGTACATAGAAGTCGTAACAGGCCCTGTGCCTCACTTCTTGGCTTATACATTTCAGCACACATGACTCAGCTTCCAGCCTGCCAATCACTGCACTCCTTTGTGGGGGGACTTTCCCTGACCTGCAGAGTGCACTTTGCCTGCTGGTGTGACAGGCAGCCCTCAATTAATAATGGATGGGGGTTGGTGCATAAATGCCCCAGCTCCCTCGTTTGAACAGGAGCGACTCTTCTCTTCAGACTTCCAGAGCTTCCCCTGTAGAATTTGGCTTCAGTTACCCGTAGTTATAACTGCCTTCCCAGTCTCCCACTTGAGCTGCCTTCCTGGCCTTATCTTACCTCCCCAGACCAATACTGGTGTCCCCTTCCATGTCCAAACAAGTTACCTTCACTTGAATACTTGTCTCAAAGTCTTCTACAGAAAGAAACAAAGACAGAGCAAACAAACAAAAAAAAATGCTTATTGATGTGCTTACTACCCTGAACATTTGCCTAAATCATAACTTCTGATTTAGATAAAGGAATCTGGATTATGGGGAATTTAAATTAAATCCAAATGATTGGATCATGACTTAAATCACTAGTTATATAGATTCATCATAAATCATTGTTGGTAATTTCTCCCTGTAATTTAGCTTTCCATATGCTCATCAGATACAGCCCTCAATAGCACCTTCAAACAGAGTCTTTACAACTCTTCTTTGAAACTGTCTGGATGAATACCATACAGTGTTTTCTTTCCTCCAGTAGTGCCTGGCTCTGCACTGTATTGAGGCTCACTGCCTATTGACTTGGCTGTAGTTTTCGTTTTGAAAACACACACATTGTTGTAAGTGATCGTTACCCTAATAGAGCAGCCAGGATTTTAGTGCAGATCGATCTGAGTTCAGAGACCACACTCCTGTGTGCAGAGCTGTGGAGCTGGTCCCGAAAAGCAGAAGGGAGTGCTGCTCGGAGCTGCTCTGTGGGCTGTGGCTGTGTTAATCTCACTGGAGGAAGGAGAGCAAATAAGGGATTAAGAAAGGGCCAGTGCCTGAGTCACCCCAGGGCAGTTCCAGGTCACATGTACATCAAGACTATGTGACATTTAGATGTCTCAGGTCACCTCAAGCCAGATTATCTTTTAGTCCTTGCTTGGCTCCCCACACACACTTGGAAACTCTCATGCATCCTCCTTGCCCTTCAGAAAAAAAATAGATGATGAGTGTTCGATTGTGCATGAAACAGTTAGGCTTCCCCGGCTCAGCCAGACCTCTGGGAAGCCACGGAATCTTCTTCAGTGACCTGACTACCAGACTCTGGAAGCAAACGCTCTCTCTGTCTCTCATTTCCTTTTTCTCATTCTCTGTCTCTCCCTCCTTGCCTCCTACACACCTTTCTCTTTACTACTTCTTAAGCAGCAAAAAAGCTTGAAGTTTAAAAGCACATCCTTTGACATGTCTTTGGGTAAAGTCATGTGATGCCAGGCTGCCCCCTCAGACATTATTTGCAGCTCCCGGCTCTCCCACCCACCCACTTTGCATCTGGGTCTCTGTAGAGTTCTTAGTACATCAGTTACCAGGCTGAATGGGTCAGGTCTCCCAAGGAAGAGTCAGTTGTCCTAGAAATCTGATTCCCAGAACCACAGCAAGTGATTTCAGCTTATTTACTGGGATCAAAAGTTGGCAAATAACCATGATGTCTGAGGACGAGAGACTGTTACATAATCATCCTTAGGCAGAGACAATGAGGTCACATGTTGGCCCGTCTAATCACTGATCAGGGACATGTTTGATTGCAGATAATGTGCTTGCTGGCCCACAACTTAATTACTGAGTGTCTGAATCAACGAAGCTTTCAGATGTAGGTCTTGCCTAATGGTGCATCTGTTAGAGATCATTGCCTTTGCTCGGCCTCTAAACAAAAGGTCTGGGGGATACAATGGATCATTGCCAGTGCTGTTCTCGATGACCTCTCATTGAAAAACATGCCAGTTCCCACAGTTTATTTTCCAGCCAGCAATAGGCATTATTGTTTATATCCAGGGCCAAATGGAAGGAATGACTCCGAGGTGGCAGATATTGGTAAAGCCTCTGGTGGAAGCGCTCTCTCCGAGGAAATTAATGCCACAGTCATTTCAGTATATCTGCAGCCAGAGTCCAGTTGTCCAGATGGGAAGGTTCCAGAGCAGAGAGAGGAGGGAGTTACTTTCCAAGTCAGTAAAGAAAATATGTTGGGAAAAGTCTAGGGAAATAAGCAATAATAGGGCCAAAATGTTGACTCTGTGGGTTGGTGTCCTAGCAGTTGACCAGGATCTAACTACAGAGTTTGGAGACCAGTGGGTCTCATTAAGGGACATCTCTCCTGGCTCTTTCCTCCTTCCAAATTCCCCACTTCATGTGTGTGTGGTTTACCTGGATTCCAAATGGAGCCCCCCCCGCCTTCCCCTCCTTGGCCATCATTATCATAACCACAATGCCCGGCAATGACTTCAAGATCTGGAAAAAGTTAAGTTTGGGGTGGGGGGCTTTTGGTGTTTTTTGTTTGTTTGCAATTTAAGGAGTCTTGGTCTACGCACAATTATGTAATTGCTAGGCCCATTTCCTTGCCTGCAAATGTAAATAAATACAGCATACCATGTTAAAGAAATTATAATAAAGTTGGATTCACTCAGATTTTAGAATGCTGAGCAAACACCTAATTTCCAATACTGACCAGAAATATCCATGCCCTCATGGATGTTGAGCCCCCTAGGAGTTGAGATATTTCCTTTGGCTTCTTCAAATGTTTATCACCTCCCACTGAATGCAAGACAGCTCAGCTCAGGGTGGGTGAGGAGGGTGAGGATTGCCCAAGCCCAGGAATCTTTCTCTGTGTGGTCAGAGCCGGAAGCACAGTATAAAATAAAACCAAAACAAAAAACAAAAAAACAAAAAGACCCCGGGTCACCTGGGTAGTTCAGTTGGTTAAGCGTCCAACTTCGGCTCAGGTCATGACCTCATGGTGGGTTCGAGCCCTGTGTTGGTCTCCGTGCTGATGGCTCGGACCCTGGAGCCTGCTGCTTCGGATTCTGTGTCTCTCTCCCACTCCCCCACTCATGCTCTGTCTCTCTCTCTCCCTCAAAAATAAATAAAAACATTAAAAAAATTTTTAGGGGCGCCTGGGTGGCTCAGGCGGTTGATCGTCTGACTTCGGCTCAGGTCATGATCTCATGGTCTGTGAATTTGAGCCCTGCATTGGGCTCTGTGCTGACAGCTCAGAGCCTGGAGCCTGCCTAGGATTCTGTGTCTCCCCCTCTCTCTCTGCCCTTCCCCTGCTCATGCTCTGTCTCTCTCTGTCTCAAAAATAAATAAACATTAAAAAAAATTTTAAAAACTCCTATAAGTACAAAACCTCCCCCCCTTTTTATAATTTTTTAATGTTTATTTATTTCTGAGAGACAGAGCACAAGCGGGGGAGGGGCAGAGAGAGAGGGAGATACAGAATCCGAAGCAGGCTCCAGGCTCTGAGCTGTCAGCAGAGTCTGACGTGGGGCTGGAACTCACAAGAGATGAGATCATGACCTGAGCCAAAGTCAGACACTTAACCGACTGAGCCACCCAGGCACCCCTTTTTTCCATTCGACTAAAGCCTGCCATGAGCCGTAAGACAGCGTGGCTTGTGTGAGTGCATGGAATGAACTGTATGTTTCAGGATGCTTCTGAACAAATTCCTCCAGGACCCCGTCTTGTCTAGTACACCATAGATGTGTGAGCAATATTAAAAAGCAGGAATAGTTTCCAGAGAAGCCTAGGATTCTCATTTTGTACATCTAGAGACCGTAAGCAACCCATAGTGGGGTAAAGTCCTGCCTGCACACCCACTTCCACCCCCGGCACCATTGCTCTGGCCAACTCAGGATCACATTTGCAAATTAGATTTTAGAATGCAGACCTGCTTTTGCTTTGCAGCTCATCTGCAGGCATCTGAAGCCCAAGAAGAAAGCCCCTTTACCCTGTGGAATCCACGTCTTGAATATATCCTCATTGAACCAGGGAAAGAGCTAGTCATAAAAAAGAGCCTTGTTATCTGATGGTGCATTCTCTCCTAGTCAAGGGTGAAACTGAATTATTTTGCACAGAAGTCAAATGTTATGGGAGTGATTTTTCTCCTTTAATAAACAAGCATTGGGTTGAAGGATATGAGGCCAAGTGCATCCCAGAATCTGAAAATGATTGCTTAACTGAGGTTGTTTTTCTTTTTTGAAGAACACCTTTAGGTGTTGTTACCACTGTAATCTTATTTTACAGCTGAATCTCGTCTTTTATAATCAGTGTATATATTTTTTTGACAGTGTGATTTGCCTTCAGTGCAGAATCTAAGCAGATTTGGTCATTTGCTTTGAGAAAAAAAAATGAAGTCAGTGCATAAACTTGAAGGGTTTTGTTCACCTAGCAACATTCTGGTAGGTCATGTTCTCCCCAAGTGGTTGTTCTGTGCAGGGCTTGTTGACTGAATACACAGTCTTGTCTGAATGGGATAATATATCCTCTCCTTTAGAAAATTTCATTAATGGTATGTGAGGCAAGGAACTGGCTGTGGACCACACTGATGCCTACATTCAGAGTCATGTTGAAATCCCAAAGGAACATCAATTACCAGGTTAAATGCAGTTTCTGTTTCAAGTAGATTACAAAGCACTGGGATAATGCCACACGCCTTCAAGGGGAACCAGTTGTAATTGATCAACCTGTGGTCCTTGAATCCAGATGAGCCCTCTTCTCATTCCTCATGAACCTTCCCATGTCTTATCTCAAAGCAGGGAGCCCTGATTCTAGGTCAGCCCTAGAATGTCAGAGTGGTAGCTTCATGGGAGGGTACATGCAGATTAGTAGTGTTCTTATCAAAAATGAGAGGCTTTTTATAAATCCTATCACTGTTCTAGTTAGAAATAAGGGATTCATTTGAGTCATTATCATCCCCCATGCCCTGGGCCTAACTTTTAAAATTCTACTACTGTCATTCATCTACCTAGGAAGTACTTCAACCTTGGAAGGAAAGCTAATTACCTTCCAATCTGTGCTCTTAAAATATAAAGATGCTAAAAAATGAGTGGTTGAGAGGATTTTGGAGAGGTTTGCTTGTCCCATATGGCTTCTGTTCCTCCAAAGGAGATGCTTTTCAAGTGTCTCACAGGGGCCTGAACCCCGTGGGGCCTTCTCTTTCATTCACTCAAGTGCAGTATCAGAAAATCCCATATGGGGATGGAGCAGGGAGAGGGGATGTGAGAGAGGGTTTCTAGCAAGGTGATCTTCTGGGAGAATGTGCACTCCGCTCCTTCCAGCACTTAACCTAATAGAGCCTGCCACAGACAGTAGGCAGCCAGGCAGTGTGGGCGGGGTGACCGAGTCATGCTGGGGCATCCCCACCTGTCAGCAGAACACCTGACATTTGTACCATGTAGAGTGCTGGCACTGAAAACACTATTGTACCTTATGCTTTACTTTAATTGCTCAAACTGAGGTCATTTCTAGTTTTGTTCTCTCTCTCTCTTCTAATGAACCTTCAACTACTTGTACCTTGTTTCTTCCTTGTGGAAAATTTGCATATAATTGGTTGTTTACAAACAAGTAAGATAAATAAGGCTGTTGCAACATGCTATATGAGTTTTTAAAGAGCCATTTAGCATGAGGCTTGTGAATATTTTTTAAATAATTTCATTGAAAATAAATGCTGTCTTTTCTCATATGTGCTGTCCAATGAGTGATAGAATGTGGAACTTGCTGAGTCCCAAATACAGTGAATTTGAGCGTTAACAAAATAAAACACATAGTAAATTAAGTCCCAAATCCATTGAATTTGATGCCTCTGGTCTGTATTATGCTATGCATTTGACTTGGGAGATTGCAGGAAAATATGAAGACAATTTTTATAACATTCAACCAGAATGTAATTTTGAAGTGAACATGGAACATTTATATATAAACAAAGGGAACGTTGAGGTTAAAAAAGAAAAAACCCTACCAAACTACCCTACTTAGGAAGGACTGGAATTGCCTAAGGCAACACAATGCCATATTATTTAGGACCTGTTCTGCTAACAGAGGATTAAGCTGGCAGGTTTTGTTCAGACCGATGCATCTGTATTAGACTTAGATCACCAGGCTAAGCCACAGCCCAGAGAGATATCTGGGACCCACAACCAGATGGGTGGCCTTTCAGAAAAACCCAAACTCATTCAGGCCCTCCTGAATCTACAGCCAGTCACGTGTGTGTGCACAATAGTCCTGCTTTTCGAAACTGATCTCTACGAAACAGAAAAGCTGAAGACTAATTTTGCTTGGGATGTTTAGAAGAACATCTCATTTTCTTTTTTTTTTAATGGGAGGCACTGGAGCAAGGAAAAATTCATGGTGCTGGGGTCTCTGCATACCAGGTAGGTGACATACTTGCCTTTAAAACATTATGGTCTCCAGAACCCGTTTCCTCAAATCTTCACATTGTGAGGTTGCCCTGGCATCTGGGAAGATCCAAAAACTCTGAAGGGACATGAGTGACTCTTTTTGGTTTATGATGGTGTTGACCACTGATTAAGTTTCATAGGGACTCTCTATCTTAGCAGCAAGAGACATGTTTCATCTTTCTTTGGACAACTAAGGTATGATCTGCCTCTCTCTTTTGTTCTGATCCATCAGCTTTATTTTTGTTGTGCCTTTTAATGAACTCTGTCCCATCTGAACAAAGGAATTTCCGAGCCTCTATGGAAGTAAAATGCATTCACCATGAAGGTCATCCTTGGAGTAGGAATATAACTGATGCCCAGTTCCTAAGGCAATATTTAACTTCATTTGCAATGACCAATCAGCCATAGTTTTACCCATAGTACCTGGTTACTCAGAAGGAGAACCCCCCCCAGTTAAGCAATGTGGAATTTGGTTGGCTCTTATATCTCATTTCTCTCCATGTGGCAGAATATGTAGCTCTGAAAATATGAAAATTAATTTAGTCTAGATTCACATTTTACATTTACTCAAATATTTGGACTCATAAAAAGTTTATTGATATAATTGAGGACGTGAAGAACTAAAATACATTCCAAAAACTGACCAAAATAGTGTGTGAAGTAGTTTAGAGAACTTCCCATGGAAATCATTGTTATGCATTTTGCCCTATCCCTCTCCATAATATCTTGTTCCTCCTCAAAACCACACCCTCCAGTTGGTGAATTCTTGAGCTGATTTGCTCTGCAAGGTGCCAAACACGAAGATAAAGTAAGAAGTGCAGCCAACGAGAAGGAAGAGATATAAATGTACAAACAAAACATTTCTGCTAGAGTCTTAGCATTCAGGAGGTTCATAATCTTCATACAAATATATAAAATCTTTTCATGAGCTATTTTCATTTGAATCCATTCTCTTTCTATTCAATTCTTCACATCAAACCTGCAAAAGAAAAACCAAAGGAAGCATTAGTTTTGTTTTCATGAGTTATATTTAGGGATAGCTTGAAAATCAATATGATAGGCTCAAGTCAAGATTGAAGACTTTATTTTCACTTGGAAACTTCATCTCTTGATTCCATGAATGTAAAATGAACAATGAGTATTAGGTGTAACCATCAACTTTGGCTCTAGTGATTTAAGTAATTCCAAACTAAATTAGGATGGCTTCCTTCTGAAATGATTAGAATATAATGCTTACCTTACATTTATGACTTGAAGACCTTTGGTCCCTGTGGTAAATTTGCAATCATGGCTCCAATTTTCCACCCCTCCCTACATCCATCCCCATTGCCATGTAACTTTTTTGTTTCCTACTATCGTGGTGGGGGGTATAATTCCTCATGTCTGAGTCTGGCCATGAGTCTTTATTCAGTCAACAGAATGAGGCAGAACGGTCTGCCAGTTATGACCCTGGGCCTCAAGAAGTATCACATGTTTTTGTTAACTCTCTTGCATGTCTGCCATTGGTCTGCCTACTTATCCCAGGGAAAGGATAACATGTGCAGCTGAGCCACCCCAGCTAATGTGCCGCAACCAAGCCCCATCTAGCACAGAGCCCCCAGCTAATAGAGATGCATAAGTGAGCCCAACCTAAATGAGCCACAAACATATGATCCAGTATAATGAATGATTTTGTTCTAACCCATTAGATTTGGTGCATGGTGAGTGTTTGTGCAGCAATAGATAATGTATATGGTGCCATTTCTTTTAAAATCTCTTGTAATGCAGAGATCATTGGACATTATTTACACATTTATTTTTCATTATTCCTGGGTGTCATTCCTTGTACTTTCATGTGAATGGGCTGAATCTTTTTTTAACAAATGGGATGCTCACATCTTTTTTTTTATATTGTCAGTGGCTGGAGAAAGAAAACTCCACAAACAAGGCTCCACCACTGCTGTGACAGACACTATGGCTTGGCACCCTCTCTCTCTCTCTCTTTCTTTTTTAATATTTAAAAATGTTTTATTTTTTAGAGAGCGTATGTGAGCAGGGGAAGGGAAGAGAGAGGGGGGGACAGAGGATCTGAAGCAGGCTCTGCGCTGACAGCAGAGAGCCCAATACTGGGCTCAAACTCACAAATTATGAGATCATGACCTGAGTCAAAGACGGAAGCTCAAACAACTGAGCCACCCAGGCATCCTGGGTTGTCTCTCTCCATATCCATTCTCAACTACCTTCACCTTTGTTTTTCTCTACTACAAAGGCTGATAGGCAAATACTCTACCCCCTAGTCTCTCTTAAAACTAGAGAGCTGTGGGACCCAGTCATGGCCAGTGAGCCTTGAGGAGAATTCTGTAGCAGAGGTCTTCTTTTTTCTTTTCAAATTTTTATTTAAATTCTAGTTAGCTAACATACAGTGCAAAATTGGTTTCAGGAGTACAGTGCAATGATTCATCACTTACATGCAACACCCAGTACTCATCCCAAGAAGTGCCCTCCTTAGTATGCATCACCCATGTAATCCATCCCCCTCCCCCCCACAACCTCTCTCCATCAACCCTCAGTTTGTTCTCTATCATTAAGAGTCTCTTATGGTTTGTTTCCTTCTCTCTGTCTTTTTCCCCCTCCCATATGTTCATCTGTTTTGTTTCTTAAATTCTACATATGAGTGAAATCATATGGTATTTGCCTTACTCTGACTAATTTTGCTTAGCATAATACTCTCTAGCTCTATCCATGTTGTTGCAAATGGCAAGATTTCATTCTTTTGATGGCCGAGTAATATTTCATTATATATAATGGAATATTATATATATATAATTATATATTGGAATATTATATATATACACCACTATATATATATGTGTGTATATATATATATGTGTGTGTGTGTGTATATATATATATATATATATACCACATCTTTTTTTTTTAATTTTTTTTCAATGTTTTTTATTTAATTTTGAGAGCAGGAGAGACAAAGCATGAGCAGGGGAGGGGCAGAGAGAGAGGGAGACCCAGAATCTGAAGCAGGCTCCAGGCTCTGAGCTGTCAGCACAGAGCCCGACGCGGGGCTCGAACCCACAGACCATGAGATCATGACCCGAGCGAAGTCGGACGCTTAACTGACTGAGCCACTCAGGCGCCCCATACCACATCTTCTTGATCCGGACGTTTGGGCTTTCTCCACAGTTCGGCTATCGTTGATAAGGCTGCTATAAACATCAGGGTACATGTACTCTTTGAATCTGTAGTTTTGTATCCTTTGGATAAAATACCTAGTAGTGCAATTGCTGGATTGTAGAGTAGTTCTATTTTAACTTTTTGAGGAACCTCCATACTGTTCTCCAGAGTGGCTGCACCAGTTTGCATTCCCACCAACAGTGCCAAGAGGGTTCCCCTTTCTCCTGTAGCAGAGGTCTTTTAGAAAGCTTTGCTTTTGGGGCGCCTGGGTGGATCAGTCAGTTAAGCTACCGACTTCGGCTCAGGTCATGACCTCACAGTCTGTGGGTTTGAGCCCCGCGTTGGGCTCTGTGCTGACAGCTCGGAGCCTGGAGCCTGCTTCGACTTCTCTGTCTCCCTCTCTGTCTCTGCCCCTTCCCTGCTCATGCTCTGTCTCTCTCGGTCTGTCAATAATAAATAAATGTTAAAAAAATATTAAAAAAAAGAAAGCTTTGCTTTCTTGTGTTTTTTCTTATAGCCCATCATGTCATTTGATGCTTATAGCATTGCCATGACGCACTATCTGTTTACATGGGCACCCCTTGTCCTATTGTGCTTCATTTTATTGTGCTTTGCAGATACCGTAGTGTTGACAAATCGAAGGTTTGTGGCAACTCCATGTCGAAAAGATCTATCGGCTCCATTTTTCCAGCAGCATTTGCTCACTTCATGTCCTTGTCATACTTTGGTAATTCAGGCTTTATCATTATTATATTTGTTATGGTGATCTGTGACCAATGGCCTTTGATGTTACTATTGTAATTGTTTGGGGGGGCCACATACTGTGCCCATGTAGGATGGCAAACTTAATGTTGGGTGTGTTTTGATTGCTGCACTGACCAGTCGTTCCCCCATCTCTCTCCTTGGGCCTCCCTATTCCCTGAGACATGGCAACATTGAAATTCAGCCAGTTAATGACTGTACAGTGGCCTCTAACTGTTAAAGTGAAGAGAAGAGTCATGTGATGCAGCCGGCTTCACTGTTGTCTTACTTTAAGAAAGCCACCCCACAGCCACCCCAGCCTTCGGCAGCCCCCGCTCTGATCTGTCAGCAGCCCTCAACATGGAGGCAAGACTCTCCACCAGCAAATAGATGATGACTTGCTGAAAGCTCAGATGACGGTTAGCAGTTTTTTAGTAATAATGTATTTTATTTAAAGCATGTACATCATTTTTTTAGACATAATGTTACTGCTCACTTAATGGACTACAGAATAGTGTAAACGTGACTTTTATAAGCACTGGGAAACCAAAAAATGCATTTCAATCGCTTTATTGCAGTGGTCTGGAACCAAAGCCACAGTGTCTCCAAGGTATGCCTATAGTCATTGTCGAGATGAAATACAGAGAGATCAGAAGTCAAAAGTACCTCTAAGTCTGATAGCCAGTGAATAGAAAAGGATTTGAACTCAGCTGTTTTGACTCCAGAGCTTTTTCCACTCCACTAACAGGGAAGGTTTGGATATTTTTCAAACCAGAGGGAAAGATGGGGAAAGATGAATAATTATAAAATGGAAAACATTATCAACAGCAGTTGGAATAGGCTCTCATACTTCTTTAGCATTTTTTTTTTTAGAAACTCCCGTTTTCTGTCCAAGCCAGTCACCAAGAGGAAGCAAGATACCAACCCCTTCCCAGCCCAGGAGTTTTGGCTGAAATACATTTTGTTGGCCAGCAAAACTCCCAGCCTCATCCGGGCCCTCCAGCCAATCTGTATTTGACCACTGTCCCTTACATGCCCCTCACTCTGAGTTTGCTGGACACTCACTGCTTCTGTAACATGAGAAGAGCCCTCAAGCCTTGCCCTCTGTGTTTATAACTTTTGACTAAAGTCCTTCCCCGTGACTCTCCACATAACACACTGCACTGTAATTATCTGTTATATGCACCCTCTCTCCTCTCATGCCATTCCCACACAGCTGTCCTGCCACTAGGCTATGACCTTCAGGAGTGTACGAACGAATGTCCTATTCATTTTTACATCCTGCTGCCTATCACGGCCCCTGGCACAGAGCAGGGCCTGCAGACTGACGAGTGGGACCACCAGGGAAGTGAGAACAGGAAGAAAACTGGAGTCGGAGTTACAGCCAAAGCCACATTCTTCAATGTGAGGCAGCAGGAAGGAGCGAGGGGTGACACAGGAAACCAGGAGTGTTGATTTGATGTGCTACATCCCCATGGTGCTGTCACATCTGCCCTTGGCCCCAAAGTGGTATGCCCAAGCCATGTGACTGCTGTGGTGACCGTGCTGGGTGACATATGGCCACTCTGGCTAAATGAGAGGCCCATGACAATCTGCCCTCGAAGCCGAGACATTCCTCCGGCTTCTCTGAGCAGCATGGGAGGGAGGGGTGATGAGTCATAACAAATTGTCACTGAAGCATGTTCTATGAGGTGTGATTTCTCTCCAAGAAATGTCCAGACTGTGAAGTGCCATCTGCAACCCAGAAATGGGAACCATTTCTGTAACAGGCTCGATATAGACTTTGACCACCACATACATGTCCCAGGTGCCTGAAATTATGGCTGTACTTCTCAGTATAGGGTGAGCCATTTGCAATGATCCTTCAGTCACTGTTTGAAAGCCCTAAGGCACAACTCATGACTGGATTCAGCTGGTGGACCTCTGACTTTGGGACAGTTTTGGAAACACAGGGAAACGTTGACCCCGTTTTCCCAGATCATTTTGGCCCTGTAAGATGGACATATAATTTAGAAAAACAAATGTCTGGAGTCCTTTATACAACACTATTCCCAGGTGAACCTTGCTCTTCCCCTTCACTTAGTGTGCTTGCCAGCCATGGGAAGCATGGGAAACCTGGTGGAAGAAGGGCCCCTGTTCCCAAATCATGAGCCTATGCTTTATATGGGGGTTCGGAGAAGGAGCTGATGGGGGGATGGTGTCCTTTCTGACCTCCTACTGTGTGCCACTTTACACAGTTACTTCATTTATTCTACAGTGTGAACTTGCTTCTTTCTTGTAGAACGAGTCAGGCAGGAGTCAGCAGATGGAGCAGAGGGGTCATGGCAGCTGTCCTTCTGCAGATAATCCTGTCTTCCCCTGCCCCCCAGCTTTCTCTCTCCATCCCAGATCTCAGTGGGACTCCAAGAGGACCCAGCAACCCTGGACACAGGACATTGCTGATAGCAAAGGTCACATATGGTGTTTCCAGCACCACAAAGCCTCCAAAGGTCCAGAGTCTCCATCCTTGGCCTTGTGGGCCTCAGTGTGTTCTTGGGATACTGGTCAGTTACTGGAATATAAGAATGCAGGAATTCAGAGACTTGGGGTCAGGGCTCAATTTTAGAAATGGGAACAATGGGTAAAGATCCAGAGCTAAAATTGCCCATGCTGCAAAGCACACTTGTTTGTCGGGTTGTTGGAATGCAAGCGTGTTGGGCAGTATCCCGGGCCACATTGCTTTGCCACCTAGACAACAGCTGTCAGCTATTCTCCTGTGTCCTGTTCTCCTATAAGGGACACTTAGGAGAACGATGGGGAGTATGAGGCACTCTGCTAAATAGTCACTCTCCAGGTATCCCACATTCCTTTTGTACCCAAATCAAAAAAACACTTCTGGTTTACATTTGGGAAAGACACATCTTGGCTGGTAAAGGGGTGCTACACCAAATACCTCCCTTGTGTCACCTTAGGTATGGGCCGAGGAGCATGTGATGTTTACGCCTTGCCATGACCCATTTATAGCTGTGTTAGTCATAGTGGCTGTGGCCCCTCATACATCATTTATGAAATGGAGTCCACTCAACACTTGTCTGCATTTAGTCCTTTAACCAGACACTCAGGGACTGTGCAATGATTACTTCCTCCTGCGTGGTGCTAAATCATAGAGCCATAAATTCAGTGACACTCAAAAGTAATCAAGAGAAAGGTGTACCTCATGTTCTGTCTAGTTCTATATGCAGGGGGCAGCCATGCACCCAGAGCAAACTAGCTGAAGCTTTGGAATTGGTCAGAGGGCATTAGTAGGGCCCTCTAGAGTTAATGAAGGACATTCACACACACTGTCCCATGTAAATGACCACACAGGGAGCAGGCGGTACAAGCTACAACCATGGCTCCTATAGAACCTCCCACACCAGGGTCAGGGAAACAATACGAAGTCCACAGCCTGGAATTGCACTCGGGTGAACTCCAAACCCACAATTCTCTTGTATCCCAAACAGCCACTCATAAAGTAAAAGAAACAAAACTCTAAGTAAAAACTTTGAAAACTTTTTTCTTAAACCATGAAACATCTAGCCAAATTGGCTTTTGTGCATCATGAAGCCTTTGGTGGATAGAGTTAAAATTGAAATCTTTCTACCAATAACTTATAGAAGCAGGAAAGATGAGAAAAAGCACAAAGAGCAGGGCATTTTTGTTTTAATTCTGCACTTAAAATCCTGAATCAAATAGTGTTCTGTGCTCAACATAGAAAGTTTGAGTAAGGAAAAGGCAAATTGCATGTCCAGATCAAATCTCATTAAAACAAGTTCAGAAGGTTTTTTTAATCCTATTGTTTTGAGAATTTGTTGTACTAGATAATCAAGCCAGAGTTCAGGGCCAGCAGCTGAGACAACATTGAATTTATTTGGGGAGGTCTTAACAGAGAAAAGGGCATCATCCAAGACTGGTCACCACTGGCAGCTCCTGGTTTTGTGGGTCAGTTTCTCTCCATCTAACAGAGCACAGACCTCCCTATTTCAAAAGGGGCCACTGGCTCCACTGGAGGTAGGCTGACCCCAGACTTCCCACACAAAGCAGAATTCATGAACACCAAAGGTAGACAAAGTGATAAAACAAAATGGAGTAAACTATTGTCTCATCCAGGAGATTCTCAGTTTTGCCCAAACTCTGAGGGCGAAACCCTTCTGTGTTGTTTAGGTGTAAGCATTCAAGGCCTATAGACAATGGTACTTATATCAGAAGTATCCAGCATCTTCTTAGAAACATCTGGCAACAGTCTGTGGCAGTCACAGGTTCTGGAACATCCAAATGGTAAACCAATATCTTGACATAAAGTTAACAGAGTCTATAAAATAAATATAGGCCTCTCTGTGTCTCTCCCATAAGGCATCCTGGAAAAGACATTGCCATCAAAATCACCTTAAAGCTGACTGACTTTGTTTTTACAGTAACATCGATGGTACCAAGTGGTCCAAAGACTCAGTATTCAAATAAAAATCTGGCTTTTGATGTACCATCAGGCAAAGATAGAACTACAAAGCCTTAAAACTATTTTCAAAGATGAACAGTACTAGAATTTTACTATTGCTTCTCATTTTAGAAATTAGAAAGTTAAAATCCAGAGGGATTGACTCACTTGTCCGAGGTCACACAACTAGTCAGTGCCCAGTCCAGGATTTAAAACCTGTCTGGAGCTCTTTCCCCTGTGCTAACTTCTTTTTCAAATCTTGTATAAAATGGGCACAAGTAATCTGTACATATTGACAGTATCAGTGTCACCTTGCGTGTCTGTATCAATAATTTGAATTAAACATTCTTGTACTTGTTCTAATGGACACCAAAATTTAACTTAAAAATATTCTTGCCTTCTCAGAATTTAGCAGGATTTCTTTCTAATTTTTTGTAGAGTAAATACACAAATCTTAAGTGAACAGCTTGATGAATTTTTTAATTTATGTATATAGCATGTATGGCTTTTATTTTTACATAGCTTTATTTTTTTAATTTAAATTCAAGTTAATAACATATAGTATATATAGCTTTTAAATACTACTGTATATGCCAGCATATCTTCAAGCATTGGTTTGTTGGTTGGTTTTAGGAGCAGTAGTTCCAAGACACAATAAAGTTTCACTTTTGAAAGAAAAGAGGGGAGAAAAATAAAAAGAAACTTTTTATTTTATGGAGAAATACAGGGTTAAACAAAGGTAAACCGTTTTCTAAGTTTTATGGCTCCTCAGAGCTTTATTTTTTTAATTTTTTAATGTTTATTTATCTTCGAGAGAGAGAGAGAGAGAGAGAGAGAGAGAGCATGAGTGGAGGAGGGGCAGAGAGACACACAGAATCCGAAGCAGGCTCCAGGCTCTGAGCTGTCAGCACAGAGTCCGATGCGGGGCTGGAACTCACAAACTATGAGATCATAACCTGAGCCAAAGTCGGATGCTTAACCAACTGGGCCACCCAGGTACCCCTAGGGCTCCTCAGAGCTTTAAAATAATTTTTTAACGTTTTTATTTTTATTATTTTTTTGAGAGATATAGAGACAGAGCATGAGCAAAGGAAGGGCAGAGAGAGAGGGAGACACAGAACCTGAAGCAGGCTCCAGGCTCTGAGCTGTCAGCACAGAGCCCGACGTGGGCTCGAACTCATGAACTATGAGATCATGACCTGAGCTGAAGTCGGCCACTTAACCGACTGACCCACCCAGGCGCCCCGTCAGAGCTTTAAATATACAGATGAATATTGCGTGTTTTGGGTTGTGGGGATGACACCATGTAGCATTTTCAAAATTTATTACTGAAGCATTTTTCCAGTTTTCTACTATTTGTATAATTTTTTCATTAGTCATTCATTATATAACAAATAGTGTCTGTAGTATTTCATCAGGTGGATTCACCAAAGTTTAATCATAATCCTGTTAATGGACATTTGGGTTTTTAATCAATTTTGCTAAAACAAATGAATACAACTTTTTCCACATGAACATCTTCATTAGAATGCTTTTCATCAGGCCCAACTGGGTTGGGGGAGATTGAAATTCACAGTGGCTGTAACTTTCTCCATTTACTAAGCCCCAACCCTCACTGTGTAGGCTAGAGGGGTGCCCGCTTTACAGAAGATGGTCAGTATCTATTGAGGGAATGAAGTGCCTGTTTCATGATCATTTTCCCATTCATCTTTGTGAATATTAGAAGAGGAAAATTGGTAACCCTTATTTCATTGAGCATCCCTTTGATTACTAGTCAGGCTGCACATTTTCTCATGCTTCTCTAATTATACATCCACTTTTGTGAACTGTGAGTTCATTTCCTTTATCTATTTATCTATTAAGGTGTTAATGTTTTGCTTTCCAATTTTCATGGGCTCTTTATATAATTGCACATTTCATGCAAAACAATTTTCCTGATAGAGTTTGCTGTTTAATGCTTGGATTTTTTTCAAGCACAGATTTTTTTTTAAATTAGCAAGAGTTTGAGACATGATTCTGATGGCTCTTCTTTTTTTAATTAAAGGAGATTTTTAAGCTTTTTATTTGAGTATCGTTGACATACAATGTTATGTTAGCCTCAGGTGTATGACATGGGATTTGATAAGTTTACGCATTATGCTGTGTTCACTGCAAGTATACCTACCATCTGTCACTATACAACACCATTACAATATCACTGACTACATGGCTTTTACTTCTTTAAAAAGCTACCTGGAGAAGCTTAAGCCAATGCCTTCATTTTTCCTCCAAATCATTCCAACCATGATTTAAGTTAGTTATAGCCAAATCCTACATTTTTAATGTTTATTTTTGAGAGAGAGAGAGAGCGCGCAAGCAGGGCAGAGTCAGAGAGAGAGAGCGAGATACAGAATCCGAAGCAGGCTCCAGGCTCTGAGCTGTCAGCACAGAGCCCAATATGAGACTCGAACCCATGAACTGCAAGATCATGACCTGAGTTGAAGTCAGATGCTTAACGGACTGAGCCAACCGGACACCCCAAATCGACCTTTTAAAGCCATCATCAGAGGACCTTGATTTTATCAGCTGAAAAGTGATAAGAAGTCAAAAAAGAAGGATGTTCATGTGACGGAAAAAAGCATCACTCTGGAGATGTGAGGTCTTGTTTACAGGCTTTTGGAAATTACTCCCAAAGTTGTAGGGCAGGTTGTTCTTAAACTATCCACAACAAGAAACATAAACTTGGCTGCATATTAGAATCACCTGGAGAGTTTTAAAAAATCCCAAGGCCTAGGCTGTCCCAGACCAATGACTTCAGAGTTTCTGGGGGTGAGATCAGTATTTTCTTTCTTTCTTTTTTTTTTTTAATGTTTATTTATTTTTGGGAGAAAGAACACAAGCAGGGGAGGGGCAGAGAGAGAGAGGGAAACACAGAATCTGAAATAGGCTCCAGGCTCTGAGCTGTCAGCACAGAGCCTGACGCGGGGCTTGAACTCGGGAACAGGGAGATCATGAACTGAGCCGAAGTCAGATGCTTAACTGACTGAGCCACCCAGGCGCCCCAAGATCAGTATTTTCTAAAGTTCCCCACGGCTTCTCCTGTGCAGGTAGGGTTGACAGCCGCTGGCCTAGAAGGGCTTCTCAGACTTTAATGCCCATAGGAAGTACCTTGGGATCTTGTTAAACTGCTGATTGTGCCTGAGGAGGTCTAGGGTGGGGCCTAGATTGCACATTTCTAGCGACCTTCCAAGAGATGCTATTACATTTGGTCTGTGGACCACACTTTGAGAATCAAGGGTCTAGAGGAGTCGTTGTCAGTGTGTGGGGTGGTGTTTTGCTCCTCCCCCCATGGACATTTGGCAATATGTAGAGACATTTTTGGTTATTACAACCAGGAGGAGGAGGTGCCACTGGCATCTGGTGGGTAGAGGAGAGGCCAGGGATGCTCTAAGCATCCTACAGGGCCTGGGACAGCCCCCACCCCAAAGAGTTATCCAGCCCAAATGTGAATATTGCTGAGGCTGAGAAATGCTTCTGTGAAAGAAAATGATCCCAAACCTGAGCTGGGACAGCTCTGTGCTCTATTGTGATGAATGGTTCATTCTGGGGCATTCGTGATAAAACATATGAATGATTTTCTTATCAACTTTAATGAGATTAAGGGCCCCTTCTGGGAAATTAGATTTACCTGCCTCACTAAATTAGCCTTGTAGCAGACTTTAATGACCACACCTACCTGGTCTAACAATGTTACCTAACCATATTTTTTTACTAATCCAAGTGTTTGAACTCACCTTTTGAAGCCTCTTTAAGCAAGTTTGGTTTTGTTTGTTTTATTGAAGCATAGCTGACACCCACTGTTACATTAGTTTCAGGTGTACAACATAGTGATTCAGCAAGTCTGTATGATATGCTGTGCTCACAAGTATAGCTACTGTCTGTCATCATGCATTGCTATTACAGTACCATTGACTGTGTTAAAAGCAACTTTGAAATAAAGTTTTCACGTGTACTTGCAATCAGTTCACCAGAGAAATTGCTTTAACACCGTTTGCCTTGCCAGCCTCCAAACTGGTTCCCACATGGGACCCTATTATATATGTTCAGCTAATGTTTACTGAGGGCCTACTGTGGAGACATTTTAATACAGACTCTGCCTTCAGATCCCAGTTTTCCTGCTTCCCAGCTGCGTCACTTTGGGCAAGTGTTCTTTTGAAATACACGAAACTAATAGTATGAAGCTTGTAGGGTTGTTGGGAAGCATAACTTAATAAAGCATTTAGCAGAGTGCCTCCCATATAGTTTAAAAAAAAAAAAAAGAGCTTACAAGTCCCATAAAAAGCTTTTAAGTCAACACATCCCTTCCTCCCCCTCTGCCTTCCAAGCAAGATTCAGTCTTTGTCATCTTGGCTTGAAGCTCTTTGTGTCACTTTCAATGGAGGTATAAATGGGCTGGAGTGGAAAACTGAAAGGAGTGAACTGACTCGAAATTATAGGAAAAAAAGAAGGGCTGGGGCAGCCAGTGGATAGTTGAGTTTTAGGTAAATAATGAGATATTTGGGGTAAGAGGTCTCCAGAGTGAAGGAATCCTGGGCTGATAATGAATTAAGAGACTTTTAGGGTAGTTTTACTATATGTTTTACAATGTAAATCTTTCTTAGATGAAGATTTACTTTCATTTTTGAGGCCATTTTTGGCAATGAATTTAGGTTTCTTTTGGATGTGGCTTGGTACTTAAATGGTCTTAAAGGTAGAAACTAAAATGCCTGGCTTGAATTTGGTTACGTCATATGCCAAAAAACGTATTAGGCACTGTGGGCACAGTAGGGGACAGGTAACAAGTTACCCCCTTCAAGGTTACTGAACATCTAGAACGAAAGACAATAAAGTAAATGATAGCTGCTGTGGGTGCTGCTGTGGGTGCTATCCCGTGAAGAGGCCATGGAAAGGCTTTCCAGAAAGTGTATTAAAACTGAGATTGAATGAGGGGTGGGAGTTAACGAGCTAATGGGTAAGGGAGGAGAGAAGGACTTGAAAAGAATATTCTGAGCATGTGTAAAGGCCTCATATCAGTATGGCACTTCCATGGACTGGGAGAAGCTCACTAGGGTTAGAGAAGGAATGTCCTGAGGGGACAGAAATGCAAGATAGGGAAAAATTGGTGAATGTGAGCCAGTTAATGCAGGCTCCAGGGATAAAGGGGAGCCACTGAAGGATGTTCACCAAGGCAGTGACATTATCACTTGTGTGTGTGTGTGTGTGTGTGTGTGTGTGTGTGTGTGTGTGTGTTTTGAAAGGTCTGTTGACTGCAGGACTCTGGCAACTACAAACAAGTGAGAAAAAGCTTTGAGAAGTGAAGTGCACAGGTCACTTTGACACCTGTGGGCCATTAATGCTCCAATTGTTCAGTGAGGTCACCTGTGTGACAGCAACAAGAATGGTGGATGAATGGAGTTTGCAGACCTTCTTTCAGGGTGAAGCGAGGGGTCACACATATCAGAACCTCCTACCACTTGTCCAAGGGCTCTTGCCTGAGGATTGAGAAAGGAGGTCCTTCACCATCAGCAAAGGCCCAAGGGCTCCTCAGTGAAATACTTCAGCTCCAGATATCAGACTTTCATCAAGGGCTTAGGAAAATTCCCATGGACCACACAAGCATTTCTTGAAGAACTAAATACGAATCAAATCGCAAGTGATCACAGACTGCTGGGCGGACAGTGGGAACTCATACTGAGCTCTCACTTGTCAGTTCACAGTATTTTGTGGGCTAGGAAGAAGCTGAGCTTAAATAGAGCAGAAATGGACAGTCTCTCCAATCTCATGGCTTAATTTATTGAATAGGGGAAATAAACCTTGGGAGGAGACAGATCCGGTTCTAACAATTTAACCATTAATACAGCCCTGCTATAAATGGAACTCACGAGAGAAGGGAGTGTGGCAGAGGGCAAAGGAGTGGGCCCCATTAGACAAAATAGGTCAGGCAGGGAGAAAGCCGTCATGTCTCCTGACTAGTTACATTGATCAGAAATGACAGGCCTTGTCTGTTTTTAACTGATTGAAAAGGGATAGAGAATAAGGAAGAGGTTTATTTCTTCTCATTGCCTTTCTTAGGAGATGATTGTTTCAAAGAGGATCCTGAATAGAAAAGAACTGATAATATTGATCAGTTCTGAGTTTTGTGCTTAAAAATCTATGTGCATGTGTGTGTGTGTTCAGAAACATAAGTTTTTACAGAAAAAACAAATCTGTGATTCTCCTAGGGAGTCCTTGTGGCCAGATGACTTTTATCTGGAATTAGTGAAATCCAAACTCCTAAGGAGGGTGGCCTTGCCATTGGTTTGATTTTTGGTGATACTCTGCTTTTTTTCTTATTTCTTGTTTCCTTCTTTCTTGTTTTCACCCTCAGAAATCAAAAGAAAGAGCAGGAAAACCATCACAATATGGGAACAAGCCAAAGAGAGAGAAGAGCGAGCAAAAAGGTAAAATTTATCCCTCAAACACTGGATTCTCTTCTGGGTTTGTCTTCCCTTAGAGGTTCTGCTTTTTCCTCCCTCCTTCTGGAGCACTTCCTCCCTAATGACTCAAGGAAGTGAAGAAAAACCTTTCCTGAGTGCTCAGAGTATGTACTCTGCTTATACACTGTCTGGTTTCTGAAGGCTTCCTCTGTTAAAAAACATCAGGGAAACTGGCTTCACATTTGGAAATAATCTTTCTAATCTTCCCAAAGATAAACAACATTTGGTGTTTTAAATAAATACAAGAAAGTGTGGGTGGTGAGGATCACTGGGGTTGAAAGAAAAACAAATACTGAAATGTTAAGGCTATGTGACTTTGGGCAAACCTCACTTCTCTGGACCTCAGTGTTCTCACTGTTTGTTTTTTTTTTAAGGTGCTATTGTAGGCATCCTCCCAGATGGCCCCCAATGAGTCTAGCCTCCTGGTATTCACACCCTTGTATAGTCCCCTTCAATACCAAATAGGCTGACTTGGGTAATCAATAGCACATTACAGAAATGACAGAATGTGACTTCTAAGGGTAGCTCATAAAAGCTACCACATGTTGTACTTTTGCTCCCTCTTGGATCACTTGCTGTGGGAGAAGCCAATCACCATGTTGTCAGGGCACCCAAGCAGCCCAGTGGTGAGGTCCACATGGGAAGGCACCAAGGCCTCCTGATAACAGTCATCACCCACTAACTAGTGGCATGAGTGCACTGTCTTGAAAGTGGATATTTCAGCTGTAGTCAAGGCTTTAAATGACTCTAGTCCCCAGCTGACATCTTGACTGCAACTGCACGAGGGACCCTAGGCCAGGAGCATCTAGCTCAGTCACTTCTGAATTCCTGACCCACAGAAACTCTGAGATCATATTTATTATTGTTTTAAGCTTTCGGGTTTGGGGTAATTTGTTACACAGCAACAGATAAGATGTTTGTTCAACAGCCAAATTATGGAAAGAGCCCAAATGTCCATCAACTGATGAATGGATAAAGAAGATGAGATATATAGATATAATGGAATATTACTCGGCTATAAAAAAGGAATGAAATCTTGCCATTTGCAATGATGTGGATGGAACTAGAGAGTATTATGCTAAGTGAAAAAAGCCATAAAAAACAAATACAATATGGTTTCACTCATATGTGGAATTTAAGAAACAAGACAAACAAACATAGGGGGGAAAAAAGAGATGCAAACCAAGAAACAGTCTCTTAATTATAGAGAACAAACTGATGGTTACCAGAGGGGAGATGAGTGGAGGGATGGGTGAACTAGGTGATGGCGATTAAGGAGGGCACTTGTGGTGATGAGCATTGGATGTTGTATATGAGTGTTGAATCACTAAATTCTACACCCAAAACTAAAATTACACTGTATGTTAACTAACTGGAATTTAAATAAAAACTTTAAAATATATATATACATACATACACATAAACATATATACATATACATACATATGTGTGTATATATATATATACACACACACATATGTGTATATATATATGTAGTACAGTTTCTGTAAGCCAAGCCCAGCTCTTGTATTTTATGTGTCAATGAATAGGTGTTATTGGTAGGAATCATGAAAAAAGATGGTATTTATGTCAAAAACCAGATCCTTAGCCACAGGGTAGGAACATATTGCTTGGGGCATTTCTGAAACGTTGGATAGCCAGACATTAGAGACCTGACATCTTGAGAACTCATGGATTCAGCCTTGCGGGAGCAGGCCAATATAGCTGACTGATCTTGAACCAAAGCTTATAGTGCAGCAGTTCAGCACTCGGCAATTATTACTTTGCATATCATACTAAAAATATAACCCACTTATATTATGTTTATACCCAGAGACAGAACTAGTTAAAAGAAATTCCAAAGGAATGGGACTTAATTGGACTCTCAATGAGTCACACCAAAGGGTGCAACTGGGATTATTTGGAGGGGACAGCAGCCCCAGCAGTTTTTAGAGTGAGATGGATTGGGATAGAGGTTAAAAGTTGCTGAGTTCATGGTTAAACCTAAGTCACTCTCCAGGGTAGGGGACATTTCTGGAAAACACGGAGTATAGAAGAGGACCTACTGAGCTGGGTTGGACTAAGTGGCACTGATAATCCCTTGACCTATTAGAATATGACTTTACATATTTCTGGCTAAACACACATCACAACACTGACAAGGCACAGCACACTCACTAGTGGGGACCTGAGTGTTTTCAGCCCCGCCTAAAGCCCAATATGGCTATTGTTCTATACCCTTGTGGCATTCTGGATAACAATATCTCTTTCCCATGTCATATCCCAAACAGAGGCTGTGGCTCACCATTGGACTACCCTATGAATAACTGTTTATGCTAGATGGATTTCCAATAATGCTTTATTTCCCACATTTAGGGACTTTCATCCCAGCAACCTTGACATTCAACCAAAGAAATACTTTTCTAAGCAAGAAACATTTCAGTTTGGTTTGTCCTGGGAGGAACTGAGAAACATTCTCTAACTCAGTCCTTCTGACCCAAGCTGCTTGTTAGACTACCTTAGAATCTTGCGAAGCATATTTGACCTTCAAAGAATTAATTGGTCAGAGGTGTAGCTCAGGCAAGTCCTGGTGATCCTAGTATGCAGTCCACACCTAGGACCACAGGTCTAGCTGTATCCAGCAATTCACTGCTGCCTGACTCCAAGACTATGATAACTAGAATAAAAACAAAGTGATTCCCACCCAAAACCCAAGACTGGACAATTCAGTTGTTCAGAAACTGACATCAGTTCTTATGTCATAATATTTGGGAAAAGCTATACAACTGCCAATCAATCAGCCAAGTAGCTGTGATCCTGGTCCTCTCTTGTATTGGACTTGAAAAATGTTCAAATTTAGAAGCTCTTTTGTGTTTTCCTTCCAATCCCTAGACATCCATAACAGTATGCTTGAATAAAGAGTATCAAATCTGGCTTTTTCGTCTCTGCATATATTTGAAACCTGGCAAGACCTTCCTGAGAAATATTTCTACAGAGACTGGAAAAATTATTTTTCTTCTTTCTTCCCAATCATTGAATCTAGAGATCTCTTTATAGTATTTCTTACAACTGCATGCGAATCTAGAATTAGCTCAAAAAGTTTGAAAAGAAAACCATGTGGTAAGCTGGATTTGGCCTATGGGCCCTAGTTTGCCAACCCTTGAATTGTAACAGTGTCAGAACTTAATAAACAATTACAGAAACTAAAGTTGAATCAATGGGGTTAAGTGACTGGCAGGTAAGTTGATGCCACTGGCAGAATTCCTCATGCGGTATATTAGGAATGTCCTCCTTAAGTTACACAGCACATTTCACCTCCATGGAGCTTATCCTATCTGCCACATGGAAGGTCAGCATGGGGTAATGGGTTAAGAGTCAGACAGCCTGGACACCTGGATGGCTCAGTTGGTTAAGCCTCTGACTTCGGCTCAAGTCATTATCTCACTGTTTGTGGGTTCAAGCCCCACGTTGGGCTCTGTGCTAACAGCTCTCAGATTCGGTGTGTGTGTCTCTCTGCCACTCCCCTGCTCACACACTCTCTCTCAAAAATAAATTAAAAAAAAAACATTTAAAAAAAAAGAGTCAGCCTGGATTTGACTCCTGGATGCCCCATTGTCTAGTTGTGCCACCTTGGGGGAAGTCACATAACCTGTCTGTGCCTCAGGTTTGTCACATGTAAAATGGAGCTCTTATGTATACTAACTCACATAAGAATCACAAAGTAAAATACATGGCACAGTGCCTGACCCTCGGAAGCACTATTCTAAGCATGAATAATTGTTGCTTCACTGATGCTTTGTGTATCTGAATTTCAGCAAGACACTTTGACTGAGTTGCTCACTGTAGGTTTGGATACTACCTATAAAACTGTGGACCAAATGATGGGTTAGTTAATGAATTTCGAATGTCCAGACCTAAACAATCTAGATCGATGGCTCTAGGTCAGTGGTTCACAAAGTGTGGTCTGCAAACCAGCAGCTGCAACCCATGGGAACTTGTCAGAAATGCAGATTCTCGTGCCCACCCTAGACCTACTGAATCAGAAACACTGGGGGTAGGGCCTAGCCGTCTAAGTTTAGGGAAGCCCTCCACCTGATGCCGATGCCTAAGAAAGTTTGAGAACCACTGCTGTAGGCCAATCTGAATGGTTTCCATTGCCACAGCCCGCAGGATGCTGTCCTTGGTGCTGCCTTGTCCCTACTCTGCTCAGGATCTCAGTTCAAGATAGGGACAAGCTTGGTTCTTCAGTTGGCACATGGGACATGCAAAGCCAGCCTGGAGGAATAGCTGCACTCTGACTGCTAGAATGTGGACCAGAACTGATGTCAGTCGGCTGGTCGTGCCAGCAAGACTTCACAAAGTTGTTTTGATTTTTAATAAAGATAGTTTTATTTTTACCTAACACAAGTTTCTAACTCAAGTTTCTTGGCATTCTAACTCCTACATGTTCAGTGAAGTTGCCAGTGGATGTGGGTATTCAGTCACTATGTTCCTAGTAAGCACTGTGGCCAGGGCTGCAAGACGGTGGCAGGTTGACCCTGGGTACAGGAGCAAAGTCGCACCTACCACCTCTTGGCACGTCATAATTTGATCACCTCATGAGAAAGGGTGCCGCCCAGGAGGGAAAATGGAGTCTGAAGTCAGTTGTGAAAGAATAGTAGTGAGATGGTGAGGACGTTCAGGGGTCATACTAATGCAGTTGCATTTGCCATCTGTGCTGGTCTCCAAACACTGTCTCCGCTATTTTGTCTTATCTGGGCCATAAGCTCTTCTACCCCTGTACAGGGAGTCCCTGCCAGCCAGGGGCTCTGAAACCAGCTGGGTTGGTGATGTGGCCCACTCCTGGCAGTGGAAGCAGGTCTATAATTGGCCCATAATTGAATTGGATTTGGCTCAGAATGACTCCCAGGCTCTCTCCCCTGATAGATAACCAGCAGTAAACTTTGTCTATGATTCTACAGGGAATCCAGGATGCCATTTCTTGGCTCTTGGTGACAATGGAGAGCTTTCCAGGAGAGTTTATTTACAGGGTGATGATTTGGGGGTTTCTTAAAGGTAGGTCTTCCCCGGGGGCATTTGTTTGCCACCCGGTCTTCCTGAAATGAAGACATTTCAACCCGATATTCAAGTCTGAGATCCTATGTGTATGTGTGTGTGTGTGTGTGTGTGTGTGTTGTATGTTTATATGTATATAAAGGATACAATTTGGGGCGCCTGGCTGGCTCAGTCAGTAGAGCATGCGACTCTTGAGTTCAGGGTCGTGAGTTCAAGCCCAACACTGGGCATGCAGCCTACTTAAATACAATAAAGGATTACAATATAATTTTCTAAAATTAGGCAGCAAGAAAACAGTAAATAGAGATGAAAGTTGAGATGGTACATTTCCTTTGAGATATAGCCATAGATAGAAGTGGTAGATTAATCCTCGCCTTCTTTTTGTGTCAGTAAGAAAAATCCTCCTAGTATAAACAGAGCCATTACCTGTTCAGTTATGGCCCATGCACGGGTCTTTGGTACCTGCTGGTGATCCTACTTTTCTGACTAAAAGAGATCACACCCATTTTCTACCGATGCACTTAGCTAGGCTTAATTTAATAATTAGTCTTAAAATGAACTTTCTCTGGAAGGAGATGGTGATACATTCCACAATCTTCTATGCTGTGTGAAGTTGGAAGTCACATAAGAATGAACTGCAAATTTGGGACACCTGGGTGGCTCAGTCAGCTAAGTGTCTAACTGTTGAGTTTGGTTTAAGTCATGACTTCATGGTTCATGAATTCAAACCCCACCTCAGGCTCTGTGCTGAGAGTGCGGAGCTTGCTTGGGATTCTCTCTCTCTGCCCCACCCCTGCGCATGCTCTCTCTCTCTCAAAATAACTAAATAAACTAAAAAAAAGAGAGAGAGAGAGAATGAACTGCAAATTCAATGCCCTCCCTGTCTCATGGAACTATCGTGAGCCTCAAAAGAGAACATAGCAGTAATTTGGAATTCTTAAAACCAGGTGCAAGGGCTTGTTAAGATTGCTACTATTAGCCTCTCATTAAAAGATGTGATTTAGTTTTTGCCATAAAACTCCAAATAAGCCTCTGTCTCCTCTTGCCTGGCTCGCCATACCCCCTTAAGTGACCATTCACAGTGTCTAAGCTGCCATGTTATTTGGCAACTGTGTTTATTAATGACTGCCTATCTGTTTCACCCTTATTGCAAAGTAAACGTTACTTGATGATCAAGGTAAGTAACATTAGAAAGAGGGAGAATACTTCTGGAGAGTAATAATAGGTGTAAACTGGATGTGAATGGGGCATGAGCCAGGACAGGATGTCATAGAGAAGACACCTCTGGATATTCAGATTGACATGGATCTTGTTTTAGTTTCTAGACCAGACTCCAATAGTACATAATCTGTGCACAGAAGATTACTAGAAAGATGAGATGCCTCTTTTTGCCATCAAGCCCATTTGAAATGCTCAGTAAAATGGTGTCTCAAATGCTTTGTTTTGCTTTTCCTTGATAGTAGTGTGGCAGCTTGACCTTCCAAATATTTCTTAAACTGATTGCCTTCAGAGAAAAGTCTGAAATTACAAACCGGATGTATCTGCCACTTAAAAACGGTCAGGGTGGAAATCCCTTGAAGTCTCCAAAACAAAATGAAAGCGCTCAAATGAAATGTTTGTAATGTTGCTGTCGAGACAAGGACGGGCTCTGGAAACTGGAGCTGCTGCCGGTTTTGAAAAATAGGACCGCAGTGCCTCCTCCAGGAGAATGAGCATACTTACAGCTTAGAAATCAGCTCATGAACTGGCTCAAGCTCAAATGATGCAAGGTGGGTGGCGACTGAGAAAGAGATCTTCTAGTATGCTTACAAGTGCTGCAGTGAGCTCATATTAGTCACAAACAGTTAAAGGGGTTTCATTTTCAGTGAGTATTTTTATATTCCCTGGGCAAAAGATGCAGAGCTACTCTTTAGAGATTATTTCATTTAAAAACCAACCGACCGACCCCTGTCTTTGGTAGAAAAGGGCAGAGAATGGAGGGTATAAGCAAGACGTGGAGACAACAAAGGTAATGAATACTTTCTGGATGCTGGTTCATGCCAGGTTCTCCATCTGAGTCAACTCAGTGTCTTTATGGATCCTTCTCAAGATAGGTATTACCATTCCTACTTATAGATGTGGCTCAGAGTGACCAGGAACTTGCCCAAGGTCACAGAATTACTGCGATATGGGAGGAAGTGGAGCACAGGGCGCCTACTCTAGCACAGCCAGTGCCTTCAATTAAGTTCCTTTTGATGCTAACATGCTATCATCAGTAATAATAGCTACCACTGTGCTGAGGATTGTATACACACTATGGAGGTCAGTGTTCTTCAGTCTCGACATTAATGACATTTCCTGTGAGGAGCTGTTCTATGCACTGTGACATGTTCAGTGGCATCCCTGGTCTCTACCCACTAGGTGCCAACAGTATCTCCCCTGAGGTGTGACAACAAAAAATTCCCCCAAACATTGTTATAGATCCCTTAGGGTAGGGAGCGAAATCGTCCCTCTAAGCTAGGTACTTTTCTCATTTTTCAGAAAAAGAAACAGAGCAATTATGTCAAATCACAGGCCAAGGGAATAGCAAAGCCAGGGAATGAACCTAAACCTGAATCATCTCTAAAGTGTACACCCTTCTACCTTCTTTCAGTGGAATATCTGTTTTCCAGCATCCTGTCTAGAATCTTCATCGCTTATATTCAAAGGCTGTGTCTTGTCTCTTCCTTCTTGCTGCAGCCATTATGTGCTAATGTCTCCTCTCACTTCCTCACCCTTGACTGGGAGTGTCTGGAGGGGCACCTTCCTATATCGCCTACCTCTAATATAGCGGCAGGCCTGTAGTAGGTGTGCGGATGTTCGCTTACTCACTGAGTAAGTTATTCCAGTGTTTTAATCCTTCCCATTCAAATCTAGTTCATGCTATTACCTTGTGTTATAAAGAAAGAGGTTCATTCAGCTGAATCAAATTCCAAGTAGCTCATGTACAAAACGATTAGAAGATGAAAAATAATGGAGTCTGAATAAATGGATGTGTGAACGCTCAGAATTTAAGAAACCTGTTTGGTAAGTTCGCAGGAATTAATCACTGCTTCTGAACCTCAAGGGTAGCCGTGATTCCTTTCATCTGTGTCCAAAATTGGGGGCGAAGCAAGAGCGAGGCAGCGCAATGTGTGTATTACTTGTTAAGGATTAGGCCATGCCTCCTACGTGTCAGAGCAGGTCTTCTGGGGTGGGAGGAAGTACCACTGTCCTTTATACAGAAGGCATCTGCTGACTTTTGGGCAAGAGGACACGCTTGCTTTCTGCTGTCTTTCCAGCAGTCGAGATGAATTGTTCTGAGCAGCCTTTCTGCCACCTGCCTGGACGAAAGCAACTCCAATCGGTTGACTGCTTAATAGAAATCTCCCTCAGTGAGAAGCCAGTTGACCGACCCTGCCTGGGATTAAAGCAGCCTGCACCTCGCCATCTGCATAAAGCCCTAAACCAGAGGGTGTGGAATGATCGATTCACAGGCAGGGAGCGGTGGCAAGGGACTGTGAGTTCAATGTGCAAGTCTTGATTTGCTCCTCGTGATTCCTTCTCCTTCTCAAATGCCACAATGTGTGGAGGGAGTTAAAACGAGCAGTGTTGTCACGACGCAGCCAAGCCCGATTAGACAGCCTGAAATTCACTTCCCCCAGTTTTCTGTGTGGGCTGCACACAGCATGAGAGGGAACGAGAGAAAAGACTTCACGAGTAGGAGCCGGCTGCCTCATGAAGACACAGAGAAGCCTGCCAAGCCCTCTCTCATCCTCACAGCAAAGGCGGACTCTGCAGAGGCCTGGTGCTCCTTCCTCTGCTGCAGCTTTGTCAGCACTGAGCCCTGTTCGAGTCGTCCCCAGCCGCTGTCGCTGCCGGTCCATCAGCTTCTTTCCTTCCTTCCTTTCCCTTCCTTTGACTTTCTCTCAGTTCTTTTCTCTTTTATGCTTTCTCTGATATTAACCCTTCCTCTTTTTCAAGACCTTTAAAAAGAGCAAATTATTTGTACTTCATGCAGTGTTCTGCCCATTCAACTGAACCCAGCTAGCCACTGATTCGTATTGGAATTTACAACACTGATATCCTCAGCGCCTGGCATGTGCTTGACACTTAATGAATGCACACATGAAGGAAGGAATGAATTAGCAAATGAATGAATGAATGAATGAATGAATGAATGAATGAATAAACCAACATGTCAGAATTATAGTGTCACCTCTTTGTGAAGGTGACAGTTTCTGCAGTCTAAATCTTTAACCTTCGCTTGTGTTACTCCAAACTAACACAGTGAAAAGATTTGCAAAGCCTGGAAGACAGGACTAAGAACATTTTAAAACAATGTAGTGGGTGATAGTGATTAGAAGGAGTGGCTGTGGAGTATGGCAGATGACAGTTTACATCTCATCTCTGTGACTTATAAGCAGGGTAACCTTGGTCAAGTTTGTAAAGTCTCTTAGCCTTCTTTCCCCCATAAGGAAATGGACATGATAGTTTATACCCCTTGTAGTCAACATGAGGAGTGAATGAAATATGTGAAGCATAAGACATGGCATTGGGCATCTCCTGAACACATGCTAAAATGGTGGTGTTAACAAGGGCAATACAAATGATGACATTGATGTTGGTCTTGATGATTGCTAACACTTGACAGTAATATTTTAAAAGACTTGATGAAATGCTAAGATAGCCTACTGCTTTCTGATACATTTAAGATGAAAACCTACAAAAAGTAGTTTTATTTAAGACCCAATATTATAACTCAGGAATATTCCATATATACCATATACCATAAATATATTTAGTTTACTAGCTGACAAAATAATCCTATTTAAGAGGGTTTTATTCCTAAGTCTTTGATTAATGTAAAGAGATTATAAATATTGGACAATTATTTTCATTAACGTTTTAATTACTGTAAAATATAATGCACTGATTGTTTGGAAATGTAAGTTTGCAAAAAGTTGGTCCTGGCATCAATCTTTTAACAAGGTAAATCAGCACTAGTAACATTTGGTACTAGATAATTCTTCGTTTTGTTGGGGGGGGGGCTGTCCTGGACATTGTGGGACATGTCCTAGCATCCCTGGGGTCTTCCCACTAGATGACAGTACCAGCCCATACCTCCCCCGAGTTGTGACGACTCAAGCTGTCTGCAGAGCCTGCCGCCCAGCACCAGTCCCCAAACTACTGAGACAGGGTAACAAGTTCCATTGTGTTGCAGACAGGGCAAGTGGTGCCAGTTGTAACCGTCCTTTAGCCCATGGAAATGTACATGCCCATGTCCAAGGTTCTACATATCTGGGTCCTGAGTCACCTCCACCTTCTACCAAGCTGTTTGGAGCATTTGTGCTTCTCTGGTCTCAGGTTTACTCCCTCAACTCTCTCGCCAGTTCCAACTCCCTCCCACCAGCTCACCCGCTAGGCCCTCCAGATCTCTGTTTTAATAGAAACCATCCAGATAGCTTCTGTGTGTTTGCCGTGGAGAGGCTCTTAAAGCAACTGCCACAATCAACTCAAAGCCTCCTTACTTTCACCCTCAAGAGCACTTTACACCCACACGAGTTGTACCAGGGCCTAGAACAATAGCTCTGCCTGTCAGGAAAACAAATGAATAAAACCTTGAGGCAGTTCAGAACCATGGCAAAACTCATCTTTATCCTAACCAAGTGGAGAGAAAAAAAAAAGAGCATCACAAATCAAAAGACATATGGCTTCACTACAGAGTGAAAAATCTCAGGATAAAGCCATTTGCTTCAAAGAAAGTGAATAGAGCTTCTGTAACTGAGTTGAAGCAGGGAACATTTGAAAACTAAAGACAAAAATTTCCATCAGAACACAGAGAAGATATTTGGAGAAGTCTTTTTTCTTTTTTTAAAATTTAGTTCTCTGGAAAACAATAAACCAAACCTTTGTCTTCTGGAAAAGGGAAAAGGCCATGAAATCATGATAAGCCAAACAGTGTGAGAAATAAATCATCTTAATTTTGAAGGCCACAAAGCAACATAAAAAATACTCTTATGAGAAAATGTAGAGTGGAAAAAGTAAAAGGAGAACCAGTTGTATTGTATTGTATCCAATATGTAAACTCAGAGGAAAAGACTGGAAGGGCAGCTATCAAAATGAGTATTAATGCTAAAATGGTGATGTTATGAGTGATTATTTTTTATTTCTCACCTTCTATTTTGTTGTTATGGTATCTATAAAAAATGATTTTTAACACTTATTATTACATCTTACCATTTGAAAGGAAGGAT
Source organism: Paguma larvata (assembly GCA_030068075.1). Classification (NCBI taxonomy): domain Eukaryota; kingdom Metazoa; phylum Chordata; class Mammalia; order Carnivora; family Viverridae; genus Paguma; species Paguma larvata. The sequence goes on from CM057830.1 coordinate 16,149,400, forward strand.
ATTTCCATTAACATATCAACTTAATCATTTGCCATGATTGGTATCAATTAAGTTTAAGATAGTAAAGGGCATGATTCCCAAGTATGGAGCTGCTAATATTGACTTGATTGGTTGCTAATTGATCTGAGATCTTTAATGTAGGTGTTTACAACTATAAATTTCCCTCTAAGCACTGCTTTTCCTGCATCGCTCAAGTTTGGTATATTGTATTTTTGTTTTTCTCAAAGTATTTCCTTATTTCCCTTGTGATTTCTTCTTTAATTCATTGGTTATTCAGGCATGTTTATTTAAGTTCCACAACTTATGAATTTCCCAAACTTCTTCTGTTACTGATTTCTAATTTCATCCCATTGTGGTCTGAGAACATACTTTGCATGATTTCAGTCCTTTTAAACTTATCGAGACTTGCTTTATGGCCTGTCCTGTGGCCTGTCCTAGACAGTGTGCACTGGAGAAGAATGTGTACTTTTCTGTTGTTGGGTGGAGTGTTCTATAGATGTCAATTAGATCTAGTTGGTTTATAGTATCATTCAAGTCTTCTATGTCTTCTGTAGACTGAATATTTATGCCTTCCCCCCCAATTCATATGGTGAAATGTAATCCCAATATGATGCCATTTGGAGGTAGGGCCTTTGGGAAGTGAGTAGGCCATGAGGGCAGTGGAGCCCTCTTGAATGATATTAATGTCTTTATAAAAAAAGACCCCAGAGAGCTCCCTGATCCCTTCCACTGTGTAACGATACAGTGAGAAAATGGACATCTATAAACCAGGAAGAAGGGGCTCACCAGACAATGAATCTGTCAGCATCTCAATCTTAGACTTCCCTGCCTCCAGAGCTCTGAAAAATCTCTGTTTATAAACCCCCAGTCTATAGTATTCTGTTATATCAGCCCCATAAGACTAAAACAATTTCCTTGTTAATTTTCTGGTTATTTCTTCTATCCATTGACAAAAGTACGGTCTTGGTCTCCTGTTATTATTGTTGAATAATCCATTTGTCCCTTCAATTCTGTCAGATTTTGTGTCATGTATTTTGGGGGTCTGGTGTTAAGTGCTAAATGTACTTTTCATCAAATGTCTGGGTACATCAATTTACCCTCCTGCCAACACTCTCAAAATTAGCCCTTGAATCAGCAGGAAAAACGGTGATGCATAATATTTAACATTTAAGAGTAATGAACACCTTATGTTCTCTTATAGCAGAAATGGCATCTCTCTGGATGACTGGTTGGTAAATATGTCTTATCTGGACCTAGAAGGCCTTAGAAAAATAAAGCCAAATAACCCTTGATAATTAAATGATTTTCTTCTGGTTTTACATGTTTTTCTCCCCATTTAAAGACTATGAACCAAAAATGATGTCTTCCCTCATTTTTCAGTTTCCCAGATGAATAAAGTTATAATCAATGAATTAAAGTCAAATTTCTGAGCCCTTTAGTGATCATGGTCAACAATGTTACTTTCAGACCTTGCAAGAAAAGCTAGTCTTACTTTTAAGTAGTAATCTCCCTGAGAATACAAGGACTTGGGAAGTTTACAAGAATGCATTTCTAGGGACCCCCAGACTTGCTGTCAGAGCACCTGTGACATTCTACAGACATGCCTTGTGTGCTCATGATGTATCAGGTGCCCCCTTGCCTTTAAGAAGCTATAAACAAGAAACCCAACACATCACTTTGGTAATTATTGTGACAGCAGAAACAGAAGATGCCAGGGGTGGGACAGAGTGCTGGAAGAAGGCACACCTCCTCTATTGGGCATCATAATGGTTCTTTTCAAATCCACAAAATCCAGAAGCAAGGGTGGTTGGCTGATGTGGGGTATGGGATTGAGGCTAAGTTGAGATCATGGGGCTATGTATGGCTGCACAGGAAATACAGATCATTTGAACTCACCCTCACTGCCCTACTGCAGTGTGTCTCAGAGTACAGTCCAGTGCCCACTGGTTGCCCTCCGAAGTCTTCCTGATGCAAAAGTGCAAGTGCTTTCCTCAGTCCTTAATGGCAAATGGGGATTTGCCATAGATTTTGGTCCATAGATTTTCACTTTTTATGCATGGCCAAAAGCTATTAAGTGGGTTATTAAGAATCACTAAAATATTGCCTCTTTCTGAAACCCTGGTTTAGTACATAATCATAAAGTCTGGCTGCCACGCAACATTTGGCCATGCTGCGCTGTCCAACACAGAGAGGAAGAATTCCTGCAACTTCTTCAGAACGACAATTTCTTTCTAGTGCTTCATCAGTCCCTGGACTTTCAATTGCTGCCCTTTATGCTCGTTAACATAATTGTAAACTTAAGAGTTTACCTTTTTTAATCATTTTTCTTTGATATTTATTTTGTTCCTCTCTAATTCTTTGTTATCACTGAGTTCTTTTATTGCTGGAAAAAGAGAAGAGATGGTATGGGCTGGTTGTGGGATCTTGTTTTGCTCTGCTCCAGAAGTTTAAGGATGTTGCCCTAGAGGAACCCTTTGCTCTCACTAGACTCATCTGTTAATAGTGTTCTGGGCATTCCATATGTCCGGAGGCTAATTCTGAGCCTCCGTTAAACGATTCCATTTGCACCACCTCCTTCAAATTGTCCCTGATGCAAAATCATCATGAGTTTCCCCTCTCATAAATTACAACATTGGTTATCTTTACTGCCTACTTAGGGGGTCATATACAGCTGTTGGATATCTTGAATCACTGAGCTGTTGCCTGATTCTTGACTTGCCTTTTACCTTTTAGAGTATTTTATCGTTCCACCAAGACTGAAGTTTCCTGAGAGGAGGGACCAAGGTTGCTATCTATATATCTTAGCACAGAATTAAGAAAATGGCCATGGTACAGAGATTCTTTACTGGGCATCTGTGGTCTGATCTGAGGATTGAGAGGGAGCAGAAATGGACACAGAGTGTTGGACACCAGTGCTAATCCACTTTCCAGGTTCTCCTGATCCCTGTCCATGAAGTCTGAGGTGGCATCTGCTGCAGCTACAAGCAAACAAGCTGATGGTGGCCTCTGACTGTGGACACGGGGGATTCCTGATCAAGCAGCAAACAGCAGGCATGGGAGTGTTGGAGGGCTCTTGGTTTTCAGACATTGCTGCTGGTCCTGTCTCTTAATTTGGCTCCTGGACTTACTTAAGTTACCATCTGGCCACCTTAACTCACAGCCGGGAGAATCCTGAGAGGTACGCGACTGAACACCCTACCCTGCCCTGTGCCCCGTGACTGTACCAGCCTGGATCGGGGTCCCAATTTGGGACACTCCTGTGTCTCTTGGTCCTGACTCAGTACATGCTGTCCCTGTGTTGCCTGGCTCTGGTTCCTGATTGGGTCCAGGCCCTAAGTCCTTTGCCAAAAGCCATTCCTGATCCTCAACTGGCTAGTCACCAGCCTTTCTGGTTCCTGTCCCATAATGTTTTTAACCAATTTCCATAAAGAATTCTAGTCATGGCATAGGACATGGAAAGAATCTGAAATCCCTCTTAAAGGAGGCATTGACCTTGGCTGGAAGGAGATGCCTGTCTATCTTACATGTCTAAAATATTCTAAGAGTTATAACCTGGACTTTGAGCCTTGAGTCTCGTAGTATTCACAGGTTTTGATGCTATGGATTTATTCACTCAAACTTCAAACAACAATCTGTTTGATCAAATTATTAAATGGGACGTGGTGAGGGTAGGTGACAAAGTGGTGGCCCAAGAAGGAGGAAATCAATCCAACCAGTGAGGGGCTAAATGATGGCTGGTCCAGGATATTTGCTGCTTATAATCCCACTCAATCAATCAGTCTTAAAAAATGCTCTCCCTCTGTGACCACAAACCATCACCATGGAAGTCTCAAAATCTGACATATTTGCAGGAGAATAATTGATTAAGTCAAAAGCAAACCAACTTAATACCTCCATACAAGAAATAAAGATCATTCTTTGGCTTAAAACAATGACTGTACTCATTTAGAATTCAGATCAATTATTCTGACAATGTAGGTTCCCACATTCCTGTAAGAATAAGGAAAAATAGGCCTCTCTGAGTGGTTTTGCATTATTAGAATTTGTTCACGAGAATAGAATCATTAAAGTCTTCTCTGAGAAAAATGAAGTAACTAAAATTTGTCCTGGATATTCGGGTAACTTTCTGATATTTTATTGAGTTGATATTGTTCCCCATTACAGTACCCACAGATGCAAGGCTGCAGAATCATTGCCAGATAACAGTACAAGATCCTCTCTGAGCTAATTTTATTTTATGTTATTTTATTTCTAAATTTTAAATATTTATTTATTCTTGAGAGAGAGAGCACAAGCGGAGGAAGGGCAGAGAGAGAGGGAGACACGGAATCCAAAGCAGGCTCTAGGCTCTGAGCTGTCAGCACAGAGCCCGATATGGGGCTCGAACTCATGAACCGTGAGATCATGACCTGAGCCAAAGTCAGACACTTAACCAACTGAGCCACCCAGGTGCACTTTCTCTAATTTTGAAACAGCATTCCAAAACCATGTTCTTCTGAAACTGTAATGGGTTAAATTTAGGTTGACAAGGATTTCATAAAAGGAAAACCCTTTAAAGTTTACATTAAAGATTCATGTATCTAACTGACCTTGGTTGGATGATGATAATAAATATTATAAAACGTTAATTTCCCTTCCCCAGGCTTTCTTACAAGAAAGTTCTGCAGCTTCGTCTGGAGCATATTGGAGTATTTTATCTCTGCCTGTCTGTATAAGCAGGACTGAGTGTAATGATGTTCGCCATCAACTTGTGTCATTCTGCCATAAATAATGACAAGTGTGTGCAGCCAACACTTCAGGTCAGTTCCTGCTTGTGTCACTTTGTCCCCAACCAGTTTCCTAGGATTCATTCTAGAGTCATAGAGTCCACCGTATTTTATTTTTACTCCTTTGTTCTTTTATGTAACTGTGCTGAAAACACTAGATACTGTTGTGTTATTTTAACTCAAAACAACTCCTCTTTCTCTGTACTATAAAGAAATCGTTTGCCCAGAACTAACTTGCAAATGTCCTCGTAAGTCAGCATAAGCGTGACACAAGTAACATTGCCATTACACATGGGATTACCCTAGAGAACATTCTGTTCTCTGTTATGTCTACAGAAGAAGACACAGCAGGGCCCCAGCGCTGTGCCTGTACCTATGTGGTCAGAGGACCTCACCCTGACACCCACAGGAAGTGTGCCATCCTCTATAAGGTGCAGTGGGAGGAAGGGGTGAGGCAGGATAACAAGTAAGTGACAGCACTAACTTTGAAGTCACATCCCTTCTTTAGCGTGCATGAAAGATGGGGAAAATCAGTCTCTCTAGAAGATTCATCTCAAGAATGAGGGCAGTAAGTGGGTATCAGAAGCCTGAACAGAAACAATGGATATAATGCTCTTCACACAGTATCTGGCACATGGTATGTGATTAATAAATGTTTCTAGTGCTCAGGACATGGCAGCTGCTCAGTAAATATTGGTTGACTAAATAAGTGACTTGATGAACAAACGAATGAATGGGCAGTCAGCCAGATAAATACCTGTTTTATGTTACCAATATAGATTCTTCTCTTCTAAACTTAAACTTCTGCGTAAGAAAAGGAATAAACTGTGCATGGCAGGATTCAGTAATGTTAGATAAAGTAGATTTACTTTCTGGCTTTCACGGGAGAGTTGGAAAGGAAGGCCAGGCCGGTTCCGCACGCCCCCTGCTGGCAGAATTTGCAAGCCGGTCTGCAGTGTCAGATCTGCAGATAGAGGGCAGGGCGGAGCCCTCCCCAGAGGGTCATCATTGAGCAGATCCAGTTAAAATGAAAATAAGGTCACAGGCCCTGCCTGCACTGCCTCTTCGGGAGGGTGGCAGGTACAGTTTTGCACCTACCCTTCCCTCGTGCACATTCTGATTCATCACTGGGTCCTCTTGGTCTGCTTTGCACACACCTGGGTTACTGGTTTCAAGGCCTAAACTGGTCTCTGCCCGCTTTACACTTCCAGACCTCCTCAGCACCTTGCTCCTCTGATCCTCTCCTCAGGACTCGCTCATCACTCTTCGTGGCATCTGGGTAGGGAAACTGAGGCAAGGAATGAGGAAGGGCTCCCTGGACCCCATAATCAAAAACTCCTCAAGGCCTCCTCCCAAGCATCTTCCCTCCCCCAGCCTCCTCTCAACTGAGAAAGGGGTTGGCAGGCAGACATCCTCAGTGGCCGCAAAGCTTGGCTTTTCCCAGAAAACCTCTGCATGAGAAAAACCACTCTAAACTGAAAGCCCTGGCACTTAATCAATGATTCTGGAATTCCAGACCCCTTCTATGGAAAGCATCCTTCATCCATTTTACAGTGGTCTTTTTAAGAAGAAGGAAATTTTCACTCACCTTCTTTCTTCCAACTACTGCTCAGCTTTGGGGACATACTTCAGTTCACTTTTAATATTCTGGATCTCTGATAGGTTGACCGCAGGTCCTGGAAGTTTCTTTGCTCCTGGAATTGGCTTCTTCTCCTCATCCGAGGTGGGAGGAACACCCTGAGGAGAAAAAAAAAAGAAAGAAAGAAGAGATGAGCTCACTGAAAAAGGCATTTGGTTGGTCTGTCAAAGGGTAAGAATAAATTTGGAAGAAGAAAACAAGTAACTTCCACATTACTTAGAAAACACAAAAGTAATATTCAATGTTTGATAACTAACAAAAATTATGACTAGTTAGGATTTGTGTTTCCAAGAGAAGCACCTTAGGTGATCAAATTTCATTTGGTATCTTATGATCCTAATATGCCTGAACAACAGAGATTTGTAGAACGTTCGTGCATGGTTGGCTCTAACAATGACTTAGTCCAGGAGTTTAACATTTTTTTTGTTCAGGGCACAGTAGCTGTCAGCCTTTGTTCCAACAACATCTTCAGGAGGCATAAACAAACCGACGCTGACATAAGCAAAACCTTCTTGAAAGTGGGTAGGATGGGATGGGACAAGAGGAGGCCCACTTCTCCCTTCCAGCTTTGGGAACTATTTTAAATTCCTTATTATTTAAGATTTTTATATTGCAGCTTTAGGGTAGGACCACTTTCTATATTTTTTTCTTTGTGGCTCCTCCAGAGCCTGGTACAGACGCACACACTTGCCGATTTTTATTTAGCTCGTTAATCCCAAGAATGTACCATAATGACAAATATATGCCTCTGTGTACATACACCAAACATACATGTTAACAATGCCTAAAACAATAAGATCAGTCATTGTATGTGGCTCCTAGAACTCCCAAGTCATTACTGCAGAAGAAATTGCTGGTTAGCTCATTCCCCCTGTGCTAGACGTGGGGAGCATATTCTCCAGCCCTGGAAGGAAGGTGTTGGAGGAACATTTGATCACCGTGGCAGGCATGAGAGCACGCCTGTCAGATCAGCTTTCTGCCAGGAGGGTAATTCAATGACAGCCCCAGCTGCCTCACCCTGCAACCTGCCTGTCGCACCATGCTGAGGTCACACTTCCCACGGCTGCTCGTGGCCAATGACCGAGTGCCACAGGATCCTAAGGCCAGCCCATTCCTGAGAGACAAGAGACTCTTGGGGAGGAACTTCAGCTCGAGAATTTTCCTTAGCATAGCAGTGAGATCTAAGAGGTTTAGCTGCAACCCTCTGTCCCACTCTTCTGTACCCACATCATGGTCTAACCACCTTCCCATTTTTCCTTACAAGTGGTTTCCCCAATAAATATTTTGCACGTCTCAGCCCACCGTTGTGTCTGCTCCTTGGAGGGCCCACACTTACACGGTCGCAATGCAGAACTGGCAGAGCCCCATCTTCTCTGCCAACAACTGAGTGAACAATACAGTTCCAGGGAAAAGGAGTAAGAAAGTGCATGTTTGCCTCTTAGGGTTCAAGCCTTAAGCCCACACTTGTTGCCAACCTAACCAGGCAGCACTGTGACTTGGGTATTAAAGCTAGTACTGTTCTTTGCCCCCATCTGTCTCCTACATCTAGTTCTCAAATTGTCTAAAACCTAAAGGGAAAGGGAAGAGACTGTTCAAGATTTCCAACCTCAAACCAATTGTTTGGTAGGCATATCCTTTATAGATTTGCCTATTTAAGGGTTACAAATATAAAACATTGTACATCTACTGTTCTTCTAGGAAGGGCTAATGGTTTTTCCTATAGTCATTTTCTCTGAATCTTGGCACAGTGCTGAGAAAATAGCTCGCATGTCACCCACACAAAATGATAAAGTAATTCAGTGTAGACTGTGCCTGTTGTAAATATCTGGAAAATAGTGTTTCCTCAGGCCGATGTACAGAGCCATAGGACCAGCTTCCTTTTGTCATGCGCATACATTCACCATTTATAAATGGCGATTTAGAAGCAATAATTAAAAATATTAAACATCCACTTGGAGGACCAGATATTCCAAAATGTTCATTCCTAGACTTTTGGAAAGAGATTTTAAAGATGGCTATAAATTGGGTTTTTTAAATATGTGCAGCAGTGGGGAAATGAAAAATGTTTACTCACTTATGAATGTTCCGATGGTTGTTAGGTGGGTGGATCTTAATAAAGAAGCATGAAGAAGAAAAATGTTTCCAATTCCTTCTGTTAAGTTCCTGGGTACATCACCTTCACTGTGTTTGTAATATCAAAATGTGCTATGTTGGCACATTTAATGTGTAAAGCCAATGTGTATAGTTATGTCTATGTGCAAAGACTTATTATGTGAACGTACACAGAAAAAGGATGATAATATTTAATATTAGGCACTTTTAAGTTATTAAAACCTCAATGCATTGTGGGCTTTTTTTAAACTTAAAAGATTTTATTTTATTTTATTTTATTTTACTAAGTAATCTCTATGCCCAACATGGGGCTCAAACTCACAACCCCAAGATCAAGAGTTACATATTCTCCTGACTGAACCATCCAGGTGCCCCTGAAAATATTAACGTCTAATACTTTGAATATGCTAGACTTCAAAGGGAAAAAAATCATTCTTATACAAACCGATAGCCAGAAACATTTTTTAAAAATTCAAGTTTACAGGGGTGCCTGGGTGGCTCAGGTGGTTAAGTGCCAACTCTTTTTTTTTAATTTATTTTTTTTAATTTACATTCAAGTTAGTTATCATAGAGTGCAACAATGATTTCAGGAGTATATTCCTTACTGCCCCTTCCCTATTTAGCCCATCCCCCCTCCCACAATCCCTCTAGTAGCCCTCTGTTCTCCATATTTAAGTCTCATGTTTTGTCTCCCTACCTGTTTTCATATTATTTTTGCTTCCCTTCCCTTATGTTTATCTGTTTTGTATCTTAAAGTCCTCATATGAGTGAAGTCATATGATATTTGTTTTTCTCTGACTAATTTCACTTAGCATAATACCCTCTAGTTCCATCCATGTAGTTGCAAATGGCAAGATTTCATTCTTTTTGATTGGCAAGTAATACTCCATTATATGTGTGTGTGTGTATATATATATACCACATCTTCATTCATCTGTCAGTGGACATTTGGGCTCTTTCCATATTTTGGCTATTGTCAGTACTGCTGCCATAAACATTGGGTGCATGTGTCCCTTCGAAACAGCATACCTGTATCCCTTGGATAGATCCCTAGTAAGCACTGTGTTTTTTTTAATAAGGTAAGACTTTCAGCACTTGATTTGGTATGGTCACATATAATGGAAATTATAAGTGGATATATTCAATAAGTAGACATGACATTGACTCAGGAAGGGGTTAATGGTGGTGCATATTCTTAACTGAATCTTCTGTCATCTTTTAATAAATTGGGAATTGGATTCCATTTCTTCTATAAATTTATTATAAGACTCAAATAAAGATATGAACAAGCAAGATATTCCAGATGGCTCATCTGGAGTGGTACTTTTTTTTCTTTTGTATGTAGATATTTGAACTGAGAAGGGACATGGAAGATATTCTTTCATTGAGATAAAGAGAGCTTGAGAGAAGGCTTATCAGCCCCAGCACCTTTACCAGTGTCAGGAATAGCTGTTGTCAAGGGAAATGTTCCCTTGTGGGGGGAAGGTTACAGAGTATTTGTAAAATTTGGCAAAATGGTGAACCATTTTCCAGCGATCTTGCTTTCATCTCCCTCTTTATTACCAGACACTCTATTGAGTTTTTCCCTAACCTCACCTCTGTAGGGGCAAAATAGTCTGATGTGCTCATTCACGCTCAGACACTGAGGACTTAGTAATAACAGCAAACACTTACACTGCTAGCTGTTCTAAGTTACATATGCTAACTCATTTAATCCTCACACCAACCCTATAAATTTGCTATTATTATTATCCCTATTTCATAGTTGAGGAAACTGAGGCCTAAGGCAGGGAGGGAAGGAGTAAGAAAATTGCCCAGAGTCTCACAGTAGGAAGTATGGGACCAGAATTAAGTAGTATGTTTGCATCTTGTAAAGGGACAAGGTGGAGAGGGAAATAATTAAAAGAAAGTCCCAACATGCTATTTTCTGGCTTAATACTAATGGAACTACAGTCAAAAGAGAGATTTGGGAAGCAGAGTGGAGGCTTGTCAATACCCTTCAAATTGCTTCAAGCAAGCAGCTGCCTTGTGTTATCCAAAAGACTGGCCTTGCTTATTAGGATTTGGCTGCAAGGCCTCTGTGTGGGGCACATGCCAAACTCTAGCTGGGCTGAGCAGATGGAGGGTGTGCTCCAGCTCTGTAAGCAAAGCAAAGGGCTCCCAGAGACCATAGGTGGGCTGGAGACCCAGCTAGTACTCACAGGCCTTGTCAGAGGGCCAAAGGCTGGCCCTGGCTTCCTACTGGGGTACAACCTCTCCACGTATGAGATGGGTGAGCTACTGGCTGTGATAGAGGTGGCCTTTTGTGTTTAGGGATGGTATGTTATGATCTCCATTCTATACGGTGCTTATCTTAATGCAAGGCTAAGCAACAAATCCCAAAACTAGGTAAGTAAGCAGTTCCAGCTTTGCAAATTAGATAATTTTTTAAAAGTATAGTTGTATGAGTTATTCATTTGTTTGTTTGTTTTGAGAGAGAAAGAGTATACATGTGCATGCACAGGGCAGAGTTAGAGAATGCCAAGCAGGCTCCATGCTGTCAGCATGGAGCCCAACTCGGGACTCCATCCCAAAAACCATGAGATCATGACCTGAGCCAAAATCAAGCGTAGGACACTCAACCAACTGAGCCACCCAGGCACCCCTGTACAGGTTATTTTTAATTCAGATTCCATTTTTGCCTTCAAACTATGCGACAAAAGGTGGGAAACCCAGAAAATCCTACTTAACTCACCTTGTAGCCTAGCCAAGCTGCCTAACTGCTCCCCTTGGAATGTTGCTTCCATGAGAAACTTACTTCAAGGTCCAGCCCAGGCCTTGAGTCATTAGATTCTTCCCCTATCTAAGACCCCACAAGTCCTGAGAGCTCATTTCTGCTCATACAATCATTCTCAGCTCCACCCTCCCAGCCCAGGAGCCTCATAAGAAAGGTATAGCTCAGTTCCAGAAACACTCCTGGGGTCTCTGGATCTCTGTGGTTTCCTCATTCCCTCCATCCTGTGGAGAATACTGATTAGCCATTTGTACATGTGGCTGTTCACAAACAGGCTGTATCAGTTCTTGTCTATTTTAGAATGTGCTAGAACCATCAGACTGGGGACAAGAGTAAGAGCAAAATGTTTTTCCAACCCCCTAAGTGGTACACTTGTGAGGACGAAAGTACCAGTCATACAGAGAACTGAATGTCATCTGTACCACAGGGGAAGATGAGATGCAAACCTCCAAAATCAGTGTTACATCCATCGGTTTAGTGAGAAAAAGGGTCAAGCCACCTTCTGACTGATTGCCATGGTAGTGATGGACACGGCTTAGAGAAACACAGGAAGAAAACCTAATTACAGATAAATGCAGGTGTGGGAAGAGTTCTGCTGCCGTCTCTTCAACCTCTCTATGCCTTTTTCTTATAATATGCAAAATAATAGGCCTAGGAGTCCTTCATGAAAATTGGATAATTAGATCAATTGATGAACAGTCATTTATTGAATGGTTGGTAGGCTGTGCTGTGTCCGATATATCACTGACTCCTCTCCTGTCTGTATTTGGCAGACATAGGCTCAGAAATACTTGACCAAAGTCCCAGAGGGAGACCCCATGATTATGAGTTAACTGGATAGCCAAGTCAGTAGCATCAGGGTTTGAGATTATGTATCATAAGAACAGGGTAATGCTGGGGTTTTTCAACTTGTATATTCAAACTTTTTATTCATCAAAGGTGACCTAGTGGCTGAAATTCCAGAACTTGGTGGTATCACTCAAATACTCCCATCTTCTTCTTTGAAAACTTATCTTTCTACTGTTAGGAGGCTGGAACTACTAACTCGGGACCATACTGCGAATTATTCATGGTGGGAAAAAGGTTAGATGAGGGACAACCAAAGTTTTATTAGGAAACTTTGAAATGGTGATAGGTGTTCTTTGGGGGCAAATACCAAAAAGGTCACCTACAAAAGTTTAAAAAAAAAAAAAAGTCTTTTTAAAAAGATGAAATACAGTTGACTATGCCCTGTGGCTTTGTTGAAATCCACTTTCCTTGTCTTGTGCTAATGACATGCTCCAAACCCTGCAGTTGTTTTTTTTTTTTTTTCCAGAATTAGAACTTCCAAGTTTCATCAGAAAAGTCACAACTAGGGAAGAAATACAGACCTTGGGGAAGGCACCTTTCTCTATTTAATGCACTTAACTATGAATTTTAGCCTTCATTTCAGCCGAGTGGACATCTGAATTCAGAGGAAAGGTAAAGAATTAGAGGGAGGGAAAAAAGATACAAATTGATAGACTCCCTCGCAAAGTCCTCTTTTCAAAGGAAATACCCAGAGATTGGGGCTTTTTGTCTTAATCCTCAAGTAATTTAACATGCTTATTACCTACATTCCCACTGGGGTTTGTTGCTCATCAGAAGCTGTACTAAATACACCCTGCTCAGTTCAGAATAAGCTCCAAGCGAAACCTTACCGAGCTAGTGACTATTGCCAGATCAAGATCATGTGAGAGGCTATGCTTCCCCCACCACACACACACACACACACACACACACACACACACACACACACACACACACACACATACACAAAATCATCAAACTACATGTTAAACTCAACATCTTCAAGTAACTGTGCCAGGCCCTTAAAGGGCTGAAGTGAAATAAGGAACAGTGTGTTTCCTGGCTAAATGAGCAAGAAAGTCAAAGAAATTATATACTTTGTGATGACTCCTTGACCCACATCCATTCATGCCTCCCTTGTCCTGGAGACCTGACCCTCGCCTTGCTTTGTCCCACTCTAGTCAGGAATCTGCAGGAGAAAGACAGGGCTGAGCTCTTGCCACTAAGTTTTCCTCACCTCCTCTGTTTCTGGAGTACACTCTTTTCTTCTAGGGGGTTGCCCAGCTCCTGGCCGAAAGGCTCCCATGGGGATGTTGATATTTGCCTAAAAGAAAAAAGCAGGGAAGATTTAGCTCAAAAAAAGTAGGAACTTGCAATGACACTCGGAGACCGTAATCACTGTGATGAAAAATGCATCTGAAAAGTACATCTTTAAAGCTTTTTACCTCAAGAAAATTGCCATAATGACAGTACAAAAATATGCAAAGGGAAATTTGACTTCCATTTATTATAGATTTCTGGTACTCATCTTTAGGTCTGCGCAGTGATTTCACGATTCCCTATTGGATAGAAGAATTTCAAGGCACTTTGTTCTGGCTGTTGCCCTTCTGTGGCACTTCATATTTTCCTGTCACTCAGATGAGGAAGGAACACATGATAGGAAAGGAGGAAATAGCATCCACAGAAACCATCTCACACCTTAGCCCCTTCTTCAAGTTCCTTCAGATTCACCCTAGGAGGGGCGCACTCACACTCCTTTCTGTAATGTCCTATGGCTGTTCCAGCACTTCCTGTGGTCTCTGTAATTGATGCTCCTCTACCTTCTCCCCAGCACACCACTGTGTGGGTCAGTGCATAAGGAGAGTGCTGGAAAGCCAAGTTCATTGGTATCACACTTCATAGATTCTTGTCCTTCATTAAGATAACATGCTAATCTCCATCCCCAGTAAACATAAAATATCTTCTAGTAAACATGAAATAGACTAAATGTTAAATTATGTGAGGAATATATACTGACACAGTAATTTGAATCTGGGGAAAAGAATTTGTAAATTTGAATTTTATCCATACTTCATCTGATATCAACATGCAAGAATGCTTAATGCCGACCAACCAGGAGCATCACTCACATAAAACAAGCATTAAAACTTCTTTTTAAGGTAAAACCTAATTTTTTCCACTACTAAGAATTGTGGGAAGGTCCGTTTGGAAATGCCTGATACAAACTCTGTTGCTAGAGGAATGTTTAACTCAACACACAGGGAATATCCAGGGCCCGTGTTCAGGAAAAGTGGCGGATCTGTGTTCTCCCAAGAGAAGGAAGTGACATTTTCCCGCTAGGGTCTTTAAAACTTCCTTTCGTACTAGAATAATGCTGATCCCACAGAAAGGAAACAGATCCAAAGATTTGTGGTGGGTATCAAGAGAAGTAAATCACCATTCCTGGGGCCACCAAACCAAGAAGTATTTTTGATCAGTGTGTCCTATATATGCCAAAATATAAGTGCAGCACAATCTTAGAGGAAGTCATTTTGGAAAGCCTAAGGCTGAACCTTCTATGCTATTCTTCTGTTTATCAGAAGTATCAGTGGCCTAGAGTGGGAGGAGGGGGGACATATGACAAGGGGGAAAATATGTCTTATACTGTGGCAAATATGATAGCATACTTCATGAATTCCAAGATGCACCTCTTTTAATATCTCCAAGATCAAAACGTGTCTTACACCAGTGGTTTCTTAAATATTTAACTGGCATACTTGTTTTCTTTTTCAGCAGAACATGAAATAATGTGTCTTAGATTGCATATGATTAGGGTCCTGAAATAAGATCAAAACAATGTATGACCTGCATAAGTTTATCCATATTGAACCAATAACTATTTCCATTTCTACAGTTTGATTGAAAAAAGGGAAAAGTCAGTATAGGGACTTTAGGGGAGAAGGTGAACCAGTTAAAACTTTAATTATATCATCACTACCCTGACCTATTTATTGAGTATCTACAGAGGGTGTCTTCCTAATGGTGAGTTGAAGTTAACATACAGTTTCTGAAAGATTTAATTGCCGAACTAACCTATTTAATGAAGTGTGTATGCTCTATAGTAGGTGGTGGTTTTCAGTAAAGGAACACATAAAGGTCATCCAGGATAATGTATTCGGTAAAGTACATGCTATGGGAAACCACCTTTTCCTGCTCAGAGTTTAATTTTAGCAATGCATGTAGCCTATCCATGGTCAATGCGCGGCTTATGCTAGTGAAAAGAGCCCACTGCTAGGTGTTGTTACAGATTCTCTGTACTTGAAAAAGTGACAACTGTTCTGGGTCTCATCTTTCCCATTTATAATATGAACTTGAGGCTTCGTTAGTGGTTTTCAAACCTTTTAGCTATGGAACCCTTCCTTCAAGTAAAGTATTGTGAGAATATCTAAAATGCAAACTAGGTGGAGGTAGAGCTGCTCTGGCTAAGGTAGTAGGGAGTCCAGAACCCCATCTGCTTCCCCCAAGCCCTGGGCCATGACAGACAGGTTCCTTCAAATGTGGGGGTCCATATCTGGCAACCCTTGATAGAGATCATCCCTAAGTGGATGAGTATTGACATGTATTTCAAATGTTTGCTCTTCCCATTGTTAAGTCATCTGTCATTTACTTTAAACTAGCATAGACCATGTGATATTTTATATATTCAGTTTGGTTTAAACTGCAGATCTAGAGAATTTTGTTGCTCTAAGTGAGAGTTCATCCTCATAGGGTGGTGGTTGGATGATAAAATATCACTAAGACCATGTTCCCACGATTGGTACCCCAAGTCCTTCTGTTAGTCATATATCCACCAACACCTGAGGTTTTGATGTTTGAAGAAATGTCAGAAATAAATGGAATAATGGCATTAGCTTTAGAAATGGCTCTTACTGATGAAATTAGAGAAGGTTAGAGTATGTAGATTGATTAAAATATTTTAGAGAAAATCCCCACCCTGCTGAATAGAGTGTAAGAATATGATAGCCTGTAGATTGCATCTTCAGAGACAGACCTCAAGGAGTGATCCCTAAATGGGCCTGTCTCCAGCCATCAATAATGAGGATTTCCAGCTGGCTGCTGCCAACTAGAGGCACCTGAATCCCCACGTGCCTCATGTGAGCCTTTTATGTGAGGTGACAGTCACTTGGAGCATGTAAAGCAACAAGACCTGAGGCTTCGTAGAGCTCACAGACAGCCTGCCTGGACGGTTTCTTGCCTGCTTGCTAACGAATGTGTGTTTAACAAATGCCCATACATGTGGCAGAGTTGGGCCTGAGACTGGCTTTCATCTTAGCCTATTGTGAGGTTGGGGACAGTAACCCCTCCCCATGCCATTCACCACACACTATTGTAGCCATCCCCAAGCCCTGATTCAACCTAGGTCCTACATCCTCACAACAAACTTCTGAGGTTCAGACTATCACCTTTGTTTCGCTGATGAAGAAACTGAGCCACAAAAAGTTCAAGGATTTACTCAAGGTGATACAAACAGTCCAAGGAAAAGCCAGCATTGCAAATCAGAGCTGCCTCACCTTAGGGACTGACCATTTCACTCTATCAAGCCCTGTCCAAAGAGCTCTTTTTACTTGGCCAGAGTGAGCTCTAACCACTCTAAAATTCTCTAAACTGGCACAAAAATTGTAGGGTTTCACTTTGAAAATGGCCATGGAAAAGGGGCGTGCAAAATGGATAATTCCAAAATAAGTGTCAAAGAAAGGCCACATTGAAAAATGAGCCATTAACTCGCTGACTTGATGCTTTTTCATCTTTAAGGCATCACTCAAAAAACCAGGAACCTAAATGGTTTTTTTGACAGCAGATATTGACAGCATCCAAAGCAGCCTAAGAACGCATCAAATATCCAGTCATGAACATACACCTGAAGGGAGTGTCAGAAGAGTGCTTTGTAAATGATTAGAGATGTTTCATTAATGTAATTGTAGGGTGGTGATATCTGAGTGACAAATTATACACTGAATTATAGCCATAAGAAAAATTCCTTGTAACTTGAATTTGATAGAAATATGTAGACCTTAGCTTTCTTTTTCATTTCATCAGCCAGAGAATTGTGTCATATTCTTGTTTTTCACCAACTCATTCTGTTTCAACACAAATAAAATACCTTCCCAATGATTAATTTTTCCTTTTGCAAATTGGGTATGGTATTTGCCATTCAAAATAGATTTCTAATATGAGGTACATTTTTGTGAAAGCAAATAGAGTCAGTCCAGGTCACTGATGTTCGACTTTCTGGATGTTGAGTTGACTCCATATCATTGATGTTATTAGACTTTATGTTTGTTTATTGTATAAGGGTTGGACTTCCTTTTCTATATAGATTCTGTATAAATGCAAAGGAAGCAGGCCTTTGGTTTTTCCTTTTGTAACAAATTCTCTTGCATTTCTTTTCCCTCCTTGATGTTTATTCATCCTAGATATTTTTAAATATGCCCCCAACACAGCAAGCCTAGTGCATAGCTTTCCCAAGCTATACATAATTTGTTACATCCTTGAAGTTGGGAATGGAAAAAAAATCTACTATATCATCTCTTGCCAGAACAGGATACAGTTCCCTGATAATAGACCTATCTGATGTGAAATGAATACTACACTTGATCTCACCAGGTGAAGAAAAGTAGAAAGAATTCCCTGTAAGTTAATTCCACTACTCCCTTAATTATTTGTATTGTTCTCCTGCTTGGTTCCAGGCTTTGAGCCTGAGGATTCTGGAAACAGTATTCCCTCCACAACCACTCGTATGTGACTTACAATGGAGTGACATCTTCTTTCCACGGTGGGTTGGATTCTGATAACTGCCCGCCACTGGGTACTGACAATCCCTATCCACTTTGCTTTCCATAGCCATTGTTCTTTTATCTCTCCCTCTCTGTTGGTCCCTGCTCTGTTTCTCCTTTCAGTGCTGAGGCTTTTGGAGTTTCCTCTCATTGCATATTTATTTCAGATGACCACCACTGATTCTATCTTTAGTTTTCAAAGGTCTCTAGCCACTCCTACCAGAATCTATAGCCACCCCGCCACGTCATCCTTCTGGGCCACAGGCAGAGGAAACCCCACAGGGCTACACTTTGCAGTATTTCCTTCTGCATTTTCCTATTCTTAGTATCCTGGGTCTCTCTGAATGGAGCAGGATATGACATTTTGAGATTTCTAGCATCTTCATAGAAGACTTTCAGAAAGAAGTTTCTCAATAGCTGATTAGAGGATGAGATTCTTACTTGATATATTAGCCTAAATTAAGAGAGCTAGACACATGTACCAACTAAAATACAGTCCAACCTATTTTAAAATAAAACTCTGTATCACTACAATATAACTTCTTTGTCTTTAGGGATTCTTGAAATCTGGAAAGGATACAGAACATACAAAACTTACCCAATCAACATAATCTTGAAAAACTCCCACTCAGCCACTGTCCATCACCCATGGTGCTTCATACTGAAAGGCTTTCTTCTCTCTCTCTGTTCTCAACACTTTGTTCTCTTCAATAATTTCCTGAATGACTCAACTGTAGTCTTGTCATCCAGGGAAAAGCTGATATCAAGAATGTACTGTACAGCTATTAAGATAATGTGTATAATTGGTTGAAGACAGGCCATATTTCTGAAGTACTTGTAAATGTCAGCCTCAGAAAATGACATCTTTTGGGCAACATATGACTACTTGCTTCGTGGTACCAATATGGAGCCCTAGTCAGAGCAGCAAAGACTATCAGCTGGAGGCCACATTGAACCCACTCTAGAGACAGTCTGCTACATTTAACTTCTGGCTACATGTTAAAGAAACCAGAGTTAGAAACAATAAACAGTAAATTATAGTGGTTTACATAAGAACCAGTAGATCCATGATCAAAGAAAAGGGTTTACTGTACATTAAAACAGGTCGCAAATGAAGGTTCATTTTTACTTTTAAATTTAAATAAAATATTAAAGGAAAGTATGTATCAGTATATTATTTTTAGCTTTAACCAATGTATTTGGTTAATGGACAAAACATGGGTGGTGATGGTTTATTCCCTTGTGCCAAGGACTGTCATGTACCCATAATGCTTTTTAAACTAGAAATCCTAGTCAGGAAACACTTAGAGTCCCTGACACCTGTCTGTAAAGACTGGTTGGGCTGTTTTCTTCTTCCATGGAGCCTTTATGCCCTGGGCGATGAGGAGTGGAAGAGCAATGATAGCGGGTGGTGAAGGTAAAGAAATATTAAAGCTCGGGGCATCACGATATTGTTCTACACGTGGGTTGGGTAGCAACAGACAAGTTCCCATAAGAAGGCACACACTCACTAATGATGCAACATTCATATAATCAATCATTCCTTTAAAACATAATAAAAGAGTTAGGTTTCATTTCACAAGCAGCTTGGTTAGGTCAATTAAGCAGAGAGGTGGTAATGTAGTGGCCATGGCTGTTTGTACTTTTCACTCCTAGCCAACTTATGTTTAAGATTACTTTAATCAGGGTAGTCTATTAGCTTCTTCCCTAAAATGCTGACACTCTTTCTGAATGCCACTTGAGCTCTTTAAAAGGCAGGACCTGGCATCCGTAAAATGGTAATTGTCCCCTGAGGTAGCCTTGGTACTTATGATTACCCTTTAGATGGTCCCACCCACTCCTCCATTCTCACTCTCTGTTCTAGGGTGGGAGTGGTAAGTAACGAGACTAGAGCAAGTTGTACAGTGCTTCCACACATGGGCTTTGGGATCACATGACTTGAGTTCAGGTCCTGACTCTCTTACTTACAAGCTGTGTGATCCTGCATGAGTTCTTTCACTTCTCTAAACCTTCCATCATAATCCATGGGAATCTCACTGTACTGTGCCAACTATGTAGTAAACCCTTAACAAACCCTGACTATTATTATCATCCTAATAATAAACCTTAGAAGTTATTCTCAGAAAGTTCATAGACTTTTAGAAGCTGCACGGAGCTTGGAGCCCATTTAATGCAACAGCTTCCCTTTGCAGATCACGAGGACTGGGGCGGGGGGGCAAAATCACAGAGCAGAGCTAAGACTAGGGCACAGGACTCTTTTCCACTCAACCATGAAGCTCTCAGATCTCATGAGAGAGAACAAATAATACTCAGCTTACTTTGATCAATGGTGAAGAGAAAAACCAGTGATGACTCAGAGAACATTGGCTTTGGGTGAGCTGAGGCCCTAGGGAGGCCATGATGATTTCCAAAGGGAGTGTGTTCAGGAGGGAGGGGAAGGACAAGCAGGTGCTGCCAGTGGCCAGTGTCCCTTGGTCTCATTAGAGAGACTTGCTGAGCAGATCACCAATAGAACTGGATTTCCCAGCAGCTCTAGCTTTCCCCACCTGTCATGTCAAATTCTGCCATCTGAAGAGATCAGACCCACTATGCTGAGTGTGCTGATGTTACCTTGGTTGCAACTCCATCCCCATCAACAATGGGGTGTGACAAGCAGTCTGGAGAGTACAGAACCAAGGTCAGCAAACTATGGCCCATGGACCAAATCCACCGTGCCACCTGTTTTTATAAATAAAGTTGCATTAGCACACAGCCACACTCATTCATTTATGTAATGCCTATATCTGCTTTTGTGCTGTAATGGCAGAGTTGGATGGTCAGAACAGAGACCCAATTATGTGCAAATCCTGAAGTATTTACTATCTTGCCCTTTATAGAAAATATTTGCCAACATCTGGGATACAGCCTTATAGCTGCTTAGGCCTTGTCCAGGCAAGGGAAGGATCCACTGTCTCCTTCAGGATATTTTTATGTCCCTGGTATAAATGTGATTTCATTAATACAACTGAAAAGAAATGCAGACTTAGATAGAATCCCCTTATAATTCAAAGCCACCTTTTCAATGTAGATATGAAAGACAACTGTCCATGTCCTCTGAGGTTAGGCTTAGTTCTAGCCTCCCTATTAATCTGGGGCATGGGGGAGGTGGAACCAGTTGAAAAGAAACCAAGGCCATTCCATGTACTACTTGGATAGTTAGTTAAAAGAGACTTCTCTTGAGGCACCTGGGTGGCTCTGTCGGTTGAGCTTCCAACTTCAACTCAGGTCCTGATCTCATGGTTTGTGGGTTCAAGCTCCACATTGGGCTTTGCACTGACAGTGTGGAGCCGGCTTCAGATTCTCTGTTTCCCTCTCTCTCTGCCCCTCCCCCAACCAAAATAAACATTAAAAATTTTTTTAAAAAGAGAGAACTCTCTTAAGGAATTGTGTGCTAAAAACCAGGCCCTTGCTATTCATTATTTTATTCATTATAACAATCTTTAACATGCCTGATGCACATGGGTGCAATAGTTCAACTATCTAAATGCCCACCTGTTGTAAGTATAGCCGACAGTGGCTTAAGTTTGCTCAATCCAGACAAAAATAGAGATCTAAGACATTATTTTTTAGAAGTCTGTGCTGCAAAATACTCTCCTATAAAATACTCATTTTAAAGGTGCGATATATTTAGGGGTGACTGGGTGGCTCAGTTGGTGGAGCATCTGACTCTTGATTTTGGGTCAGGTCATGATCCCCTGGTTCATGGGATTGAGCCCCGCATCGGGCTTTGCGCTGACAGCATGGAGCCCACTTGGGATTCTCTCTCTCCCTCTCTCTCTGCCTCTCCCCCACTCATGCTCTTTCTCTAAATAAGTAAATAAACAAACATTTTTAAAAGATAATAAAAAATAAAAGGTCCAGTATGTAGAAAACTTTGCATACATCACCACTTTCTTAGAAATACACAAAGCCATTACCAAGTTATGGACTCTGAGAAATTCTGCAATAAAGATCCTATTCAACTTTGCTGAATGTAGTGTTTCCCAAACACTTTATCATGGAATCCTTAAATTAACAAACAACATCCCATAAAACTAGTATTCCAAGAAAAACACCTTGGGAACTATTGAACTAGATGATGGTGGTGATGTGATGATGATTATGATGATGATGATGATTGATAATAATGGCTAATATTTATTAAGCAATTATAACAAGCCAGACACTGGCCTGAGTATTTACATGTATTAATTCACTTAACCCTCTGAACAACCCTATGAGACCAGTACTGTTATTAATTCCCCACTTGATAGATAAGGAAACCAAGTCACAAAGAAGATGAACAACTTGCCCAAAGTCACACAGCTAGTAAGGCCTGGAGATTATGAGCTCCTCAAAGAGAGGGATCGGGTATCAATTCATCTCTGCATGGCCTGCACTTTGCACAGTGCCTGTCACAAAGTGTATACCCAGGAAATGACAGTTGAATTGAATTGGAAATAAGATCCTGATAAAAAGGAGAAGCAGGGCACCTGGGTGGCTCAGTCAGTTGAGTGTCTGACTCTTGATTTCAATTCAGGTCATGATCCCAGGGTCGTGGGTTCAAGCCCCACATTGGGCTTCAGGCTGAGCATGGAGTCTACTTAAGATTCTCTCTGTTTATCTCTCTCTCTCTCTCTCTCTCTCTCTCTCTCTCCCCCCTCCCCCCCCTCCCCCCCACTCACACTGTCTCTTCCTCTAAAATAAAAAAACTTAAAGGGGTGCCTGGGTGACTCAGTTGGTTAAGTGTCTAACTTCAGCTCAGGTCATGATCTTGAGGTTTCTGAGTTTGAACCCTGTGTCAGGCTCTGTGCTGACAGCTCAGAGACTGGAGCATGCTTCAGATTCTGTATCTCCCTCTCTCTCTGCCCTTCTCCTGCTCACACTCTGTCTCTTTCTGTCTCTCAAAAATAATAAATGTTAAATTTTTTAAATTTTAAAATAAAAAACTTTAAAAAAGGAGAAACAACTAAAATGTGTTGAATAGAACATTTAAGATCTTTAAGTGGTATTTAAACAATGAGAGCACTCCCTCATCATTTGGGGTTTCTATTTGTGCCAGACAGGACTGTACCCTGGATAATGTTACTACTATAAACCATTTTATATAGTGTAACTATTTTCATATTTTATTTAATAGACCCTACTTTAGGTTAATGCAGAAATTATAGAAAAGTATCAGATAGTGCAGATCCTATTTAGCCACAAGAAATAATATTTCATTTGAAAGTGCATTAAATTTGGCTTTTTGAGTGGCATAAAGTATATCGAAAGAGGCAATACCACATCCATAAGAAACTACTCAATTGCCTTTGTTGGTAGAGTGGATGGAATTTTTTAAATGCAGTAAAATAACAGCTACTGAGAGTAGTCAATAGCAGCTTTTTAAATATTACAGACCTAAAAATATATCAAGGTCAAAATTAGCAGATAAAATACCGGTGAATTTTCAGTGTGGATTTGACGGAAGCCAGAAAGCACTAAGGAAGAAAAACCAACACACTTTCAGCTTTAAAAGGAAGAAAAGCAAAGCCTGAGATAAGACTATGTTTTTGTGTCCTGCAAAATAAAAAGGAAATTTTATGTTTAGCACTTTGGGAGGTTTAAACGCAGTGATTAAATAGTATTATTTCTCATCACGTTAACACAGAGCATTCCTGAATGATATTTCTTATGATAATAGTCAACACTTAATAAGGGTTTACTGTGCCGTTTTAAGCAACTTGTATGTGTAGCTCTAGGACATGAGTACTGTTATCATTCCCATTTTACAGATGTGGAAACAAAGGCAGAGACATGAAGTAGTTTTCCCATGATTCCACACCAGTATGGATTAAGGATTCAAACTCCTGTAAAGAAGATTCAAAGGCTCAAGGATGCCCACAGGTCAGGGAGGCAAAATAAATTCAAGATATGTCAGAGACTCACTAGGTGGACACAGCAGGGCCAAACGCGGCAGTGCAGAGTTGGATCCTTGCCAATAGGCTCTTCCTTCGTAGTCTGTCCTATGACTGGTTTCAGAGGTTGTAATACATCTTGCCACTTAAGAAGCCCATCCACTTAAGACTGCATTAGTCGTGACAGGTTAAGATCCGTCCCTCCACCCACCCCTACGGCCGGTGTATGCTAGGATTTCTAACCCCACAACCTGCCCACACACACACCCCTCCATAATTTGGTCAATCGCTTATGTTTATGCTGTGACAGTGCATCAGACCCCAAATATTCAGGAACTGTGCCACATGTCCTGTGGGATTCAGAAAAGTCTGGGGGGAAAAAAAGTTTAAAAGCTCCTTTAGAGAAAGCACAGATGACTCCGTGTTGATGGAAGAGAAAGATGGAAATTTATACTTAAGCAGTATGCCCAGCATCACAGTATGGGAGCCATTTGAGAGTTAAACACAGAAACCTCAAGAGAATACAAAATTAAATATTGAGTAAAAATAAATATTGAAAGTTACCTTCGTAATTGTATTTGTGTTCCAAAATGCCTATTTCCCCCCTCCCCTTTTTGGGATGACTCTTAAGTCAGTGGAAGCAACCAAAAAAATTGTTTGCTGGGAAGACAGGAGGAGATGTAATAGCATACAGAATTCACATGATAAATACCCAAGCCTTGGGAAGAACACTTGACAGGAAAGGATGTATTCTAAACAGATGGGTCAGCAAATTTAACTGGATATAAAAGTGGAAATTGAATTTTGTTAATTGCTATCATGAGCATATCAAAAACATATAGATTGAAAAAACATCAAAAAAATAAACACTGCATTTTTGTAGACAATCATTTATTTGATTCTTAGTCATAACTTAGATTGTCTTACAATTCAGCACAATTGAACAAAAATAGCTTCCCCCTCCTTACTCGTACCTTACCAGCCTTATATCCTGTCTCATTTGTGCCCTATGAGTCGCACTTTTCTTGAAGCAAATTACCAAGTTAGGGTGAACAATCACAAAAGTTCTGAGTTATTAAGCAAACAGGCTAGGCTTCACAGAGCTGATGTTAAAACACAAAAATGCGTACTTACCTGGATGGCTCTGACGTTGGAAACCGGCTGTTTCGACATATTCACGGGGTCTTATCCCTAAAAAAACAAGTGAGAAACTGTTAAAGGTGGAGGCATTCAGATTCTCAGTCTTGATAAATTAGAACTTAACTCACGATTCAACTGGGCAGTCACCCCTTTCACTAGCCATATATTCTTTCCGTCTCAGTTTCCGAAGTTACTTAGAGACTCTCCTTCCTAATGCCTCCGGGAGAGGGAACACTAGAGCGCCCGGATAAATCATTCAGGAGGAGAAATGCTGAGACGCCTTGCCCCTGATCTAATGATAGGCAATCAGAAACTTGAAAGGCTCTATCATCTCCTTCCCTGCCCTCCTGCCCCCACTGCCAAAAGCAGCAAAGCAAAGAGGTTGTGGGAATAAAACACCTTTGTTTGGGACCTCTGAAGCTCTCCGCCTGAAACTGAACTTCTGATCTGAATGAGTTGTTGGCGGGGCTGTGTGTCAGCCCACTGGGAGCTCCTCCTCTCCACGAACACCCAAAGAGAAATGGCCTGAACTACGTTCTCACTCCTGCGACGCCCTCTGCTCACTGTGCACATTGTCTGTGCTCACTGTGCACGGCCCTGGGAGGCGCTGTGAGGACGTGGCCACCTCTCCCCACTCAGTGTGCAGACCCCAGGCTCTGTAAACACAGGCAGCAGCAAGCCTCACCTGTCTTCTCTTCTTTTTAAAAAATTTTTTCCATGTTTATTTACTTATTTTGAGAGAGAGAGAGGGAGAGAGAGAAAGAGTGTGTGTGTGTACGAGCAGAGGAGGGGCAGAGAGAGAGGAAGAGAGAGGATCCCAAGCGGACTTCGCACTGACAGGGCAGAGCCCGATGCAGGGCTTGGTCCCACAAACCACGAGATCATGACCTGAGCCAAAATCAAGAGTTGGACTGAGCCACCCAGTCGCCCATGACTTCTCTTCTCTTAACGAAACAGCCTCAGCAGGCAAAAAGGACTTACATGACTACATCATTTCCCCAAGATGTAGCAGTGCTTCCTTTCCAAAGGACTCATGCTTTCTTTCATATCAGGAGACCTGGCTTAGAGCACAGTGACTAGTGGCCAAGGTGTTCTTGGTGATAGGGGGATGGGGAATAGCCCAGTTCTGACCTGTTATCGCACGCATAAGTAGTGTCATACCTAGGTCTATTAAATGTTGACAGGCCCAATGGAAAAAGGTGAAAATTGAGTGAATGAAAAACATACTGCTATTTAAACTCAAAGTATAAAATGGGTTGAGTGACATTCCTCTACTGACTGGTGTAAATGCATGTGCTAACTGTGAATAAATGAACACAGACAGCAGCGTCGGCATTTGCTACAAGTTTTGTGCAACCTGGCCTATGTCACTCAACATTTTTAGGCCTGTTTCCTCTTCTTCAAATTTTACCTCATTCACAGGCTGTGGTGAGAATCAAAATGACATAATGTTCCCCAGACTACCTTGTGAACAATAAAGCATGATGCAAATATTTATTGTTTTATTGCCACTATCCACAGCTAGAGACTTTTCAGGACTTTACTGATCTACAGCTTCAAGTATGGAGCAAGAATTGATGGGGGCGCCTGGGTGGCTCAGTCGGTTGAGCATTGGACTCTTGATCTCAGCTAAGGTCCTGATCTCACAGTTTGTGAGATCGAGCCCCACGTTGCGCTCTGCGCTGACAGCGTGGAGCCTGCCTGGGATTGTCTCTCTCTCCCTCCCTGACATGAGCCCACGTGCATACACATGCTTTCCCTCTCTCTCAAAATAAACATTTTTAAAAAGAACAATTGATGTAGCGACACCTCTCACGACTTGTATAGAAGAAAGAGTTGAGAACTCTGAAAAACATTTTCTTTTAGATCTTCGAAATCTTAGGCTCTATTATATGAAGTCAGACAATTACATAATTTTTCAAATATCTAATACATCCAAATATAAGTCTTTGGATTCAGATACATGGAAACAATGAGATTTTTAAAAGTTTCACCTGAATGTTTTGATAATACATAAATATATAGCCTCCATCCAGAAAAGTCTAGTTAGAATTATTTTTGTTTTTGTTAAAAATTAAAAAGCAACAAGAAATTGAACAATTAAGAATGTGTTTTTATCTATGACATGTTTCATATAGATTTCTGTCTTTCCCACGGTGTCAAAGAGTCAATGAAGGCTTTTTAATTTTTGGATCTAGGATACATAGTTCAATTTCAAAAGGAAAACTTAGTAGTTTAATTTTTAATGTTTCTGTTCTTCAAAAGCTGTTAGAAGTCATGCAAAGCAATAATTCTCACAGGACTTTAAACATCTCCGCATATAGTTTTCTCTCTGTGTGTGTACAACTACAGTCTAACCAATATCACTTGAAACTTTTAAAAAGTTACTGTACATAGATTTGAAACATGAGAAGTAGGAAATTTCTTTTATTACAATAGCATGTTGAAATGTAAAAAATAATTAGGCAATGAATGATTGTGTTATTTATATGGCATTGATTTTTTTTTAATTAGGCTGATTTTGTTTTTTGTTTTTTTTTTTTCCATTAAACTATTGCATTGCTTTGTTTTTTGTGGACCTCTGAGGCTAAAAGATAGATCTACCTTGGGCCTCGTCTCCTATATAGCCTCTGTATAATCTCATTTGCATATGAATTCCTTCTTAACATATATGTCAATCTGCAATAAAGACATCTTTAGGAAGCTGGTTAGATCCCAGCTCTCATTCCTTGCAAATAGGCCCTATAACATTTGTGTAAATCAGTCGTGCAGCCGTTCCCGCTGTCCTCATTATTTGCAGAGAAATCAGGGCAAAGCACGCTGATGAATAAAAATAGACAGCATTCCCTGGCTGTTTCCCTGGCCCTGCATTCACCTCCGTTAGGGATGCAGTGTAGAATGCACCTTCCTTCTTTATCTGCACTCCTCATCTCACCACCAAAAAAGAAAGCTATGCCTTAGACGCACAACTCTACTCACAGCTGGCCACAGCTTTTCATCCAAAGAGGTACTCTTTGAAGCACTCTATTACTGTGTCTCCTGGTTGTGGCTAAAATTTGGGAACACGGAAAGTTTGACATATGTTGACTTTTACAAAGGCTATACTATAATGGGAATGCTTGCCGGCTTAGCACAGTTGGGTTTTCCTGGAAGATCTGCAGGTCAGTGGAGAACTTTAATGGTCTGTATGCTGAGTCATATACAATATACCTCTGCTGATGTTTTGATTGGGCAGCACCTAATATCTGAATTCTAAATAAGACTCTTTCACTTACTAAAAATTTGTCAACATTAATAGCACTAATTTAGTAAGAAGGGATTCAGAGTAAAATAAATCAATATCTGGATAAAAGGGGCTTTGTTCTTTTTCAAGGTCTATTAAATGGCTGAAGCTCACTCTCACAGGGAATTATCTTCTGTCCTGCAGCTAAAAATAATCCCCGAGAAGGGTGTAGAAAGATGTTCAGCTGTCTGAACTAACTAACTCCTTATTCACTTTGCCTGAAATATGCCGAGAGGCAAGAGACACTCTCATCATTGCCATGTCTCAGAACCTGGTGCCCACCCAGAGACAGACAAGTGCTGCCATCCACCCTGCTGGGCACGGGGAACACCATGACCAAAGTGGCGCTTTCAAAAAGATGGCTTTGAAATGTTAATCAATCCGTACATTGATAGGACTTTATCATTGAGGTCAAGCCCAGTGCTTAGGGAGGGGGCAGAGCATTTTCAACTTGTACTGTCCAACAACTCCAGCAGTCATTGCATTTAGGTAAATCAGAGAGCTAACATTACAGCTTTCCTCTGCTGCAAATTCTCTTGATTATTTCTAGGCTTACAGCCCGAATCACTCTGCAGCTGACTGACTGTAACCCTGGCCGTAAGAATGAAAATAACATGATGTTCAGGGTCACAGTCATCCTATCTGGACTGTGGAAATTGTCAGAACATCACCATCAATGAAAACTAGTTTTAGTTCAATATTCTTTCAAATAGCTCCCTCCCCTACACACACAACTTAAAAAAGAGAATCGGCAACAACACCACTGAACAGTGAATTCAAGCCTACAAAGTTCTAAGTAGTCACTTCAAGTTAGGTATCAAGGAAATCTCCTTCAGAAATCCCAGCTGCCGGAGCTGGGTCCTCCTGCTTACCTGCTTTATGTATTTGTTTACTGCCTAGGGAAAGTCCCAAGCAGCCAGACGCAAGAATACAAGGCTCCTCAGAAGGTGGAAGGGACGCCCGGTGTCCTCTGAGTTGTGATCTCAATTCCGATGCTTTGCATGTGGCTGAAATAGCTCAAGTGTTCAGTGCCTCACTTGCTACTGAGAGCTGCTCCCCGCTCGGGGCTGGAGGGAAACTCGGTTTAAGGCTAAGTGTTAAAGAGAATTCCTGTCATAGCTCACAGTTGTTCTTCCTAAATATAGAGTTTGATACAAGCCATATACTGGCTGCCTCCGAAAGGCTTGACCCTGCTGAAAGCAGGGCTCAAGTGTCAGCCGGAAGGTGGCTACGGAATCTTACTGCCCTCCTAATTTTCCAGAAGATGCAGGCAGTGCTTTCTCACATGTTCTGAGGGGACACAGTGAAGTTTGAAAAGTAGGAAAAGTTTCTATCTTTAGCGTTATTACCTGGAGGTCAGAAGATGAGAGGTGTTCAATAAAAATTAGAAGCAGCATGGCACAGACATGCAGCAATGTTTAAGTCCTACCTTGGTCACTTAGGAGCTGTTAAAATTCTTTCATGATCAGCACTCAATAAATGGTCACCAAGTGATGATAATTATAATATTATGTTGAACTATAAGACATCACCCTTTCTGTAGGTCATAAGTGGTCCCAGGTCAGTCAACTCAAATGTGGTTCCAAGGCTGAGTCCTTGCCTTCTCTGCTCTATAGCCTCTAATGGTGACAATGACTTTGATCACAAAGCACAGGAGACAACAGCACAAAACAAAACAAAGAGGAAATATCTGTTTTAAGTATGACAGGCACCAGGACCAGGTAGGAGGCAGAACACGTTTTAAACCGAACACTGCCAAATCCTAAAACAAACGCTTATTATTTTTGTTTTGGTTTGGTTTTGGGGTTGTGGGGGGTTGCGTTTTCTTTCTTGTGCTCATCATTTTTAACACTACTTTTATTTTTTTTCCATTTTTAAATGTTTTTTATTTATTTTTGGAGAGAGAGTAAGCAGGGGAGGGGCAGAAAGCAAGGGGGAGAGAGGATCCGAAGCAGACTCCTGCGACAGTCTGACAGCAGGGATCCCAATGCTGAGCTCAAACCCACGAATCGTGAGACCATGACCTGAGCTAGTCAGAAGCTCAACCGACTGAGACACCCAGGCACCCCAACACTACTTTTATTAATCCGTTGATGTACTTTGCCCCTTCAGTCTCCGGAACTTTACACAGAAGTTCCCTTCAGTAGAAGAATCAGAGTGAGCACACTTATAATTCACGCTCTGTATGAAGGTAACTCCAGGTATGAGTCCCTGACAGTGTGGACAGCCAATGAACTGCTGCCAGTGACCATCCCCTCCCAGTTCTCTCATTACATGAGGAAAAGAAGGTCCTGTTCATATGAGCTCCCCAAGTCACATTTCTGTTCTCTGCAGCTGAATGAATTCCACATGGAAGCAACTAGCTTGTTTTCAGGTTGGTGAAAAGAAAACAAACTTTCTATAGCTAGGAGGGCAGCAGATAATTGCAGTTCATCTCGGTTTGGAGCTCACCTTTCCATTCCATTCATGTGCTGTTTAAAAGAATCTTTAAAGTTCAGTTTAAGCACCATGCTTTTAGATCATTTGGCACCAAAAGTGAGTTATTTATCACTGGAGAAGAGAATACACTGAGCGCCTTACTATTTCTCCAGATGTTTGGCTACCTTTATGTGTCCAGAGCTCTTGACCAAACAAAAGGTGGCATCACTCCATGGACAAACAACACAGTAAGCCATTCTTGACCCCTTGCCTTGCAGTTGGTGCATCAATTCTACCAGAGTCCTTTTGCCTTCAGTGACCCCTCAGTAGCCAGTGGTGTCATATATGTCAAGGAAAGTGCTCCTGGCAGCAGTGTCCTGTACACAGGGCTGACCCAACAAGGGAGTGGCAGCTTCTGTGGGAAGAACTGAAGTGAGCTGCATTATCAGGACTCCTTTGGTCGTAAGTGACAGAAACCCAAAGTAAACGAGTTTCAGCCAAGAGGGGGTGCGGCAGATACTGTTGATCCCTTTCTCAATATCACCTGTGCCTGCCTGAGCTTCCCTGCAGCTGTAGACATTTCCCAGTTACTGTCAGCTTCATACCTCAAAAGCCTGAATCTCTCTGCCTCTCTGCATTAGGGCTCTCTCTTTCTCCAAGACAGGTTTCCTGGGTGTGCTGCAGGCATGACCCATAAATGCCAGGGAGCAGACACCTTAGGGACAAACCTCAAGCAATGGAGATAAATGGGGTAAATGCCCCACCTCCCTGTCTTCTGATGGAGTGATTCCTCAGTGTGATCTACAGTTTTGCCAGAGGTCCCCAGAAGAATCGCCCGTACCTAAAGACTGTTTCTCTTCCCTGTCCTTCTATTTGTATCCTCCCAGTAAGAAATGGACTCACGTTGTGCCCATCCACTTGGTAATTGTCACTCACCAATCCAGTTACGTGTTACTGTGTGCCTGGGGCTTCTTCTGTTATATAGGTTCCTTAAACTGACAAAGTGACAACAGTAGTAGAAATTTCAAGGGGCTGTGATAAGAGGTCAAAGACAAGTATTTGGCTTCTTGGCGCTTCTGGGAGACCACACCTGGGAGGGCTATTCAGCTCACTGCTATACCTCTTTCTGGAAAGAACCCCATCCATAGGTGTGAATCCCAATGGCCTCCTCTATGCTAGGTGACCTTGCCCCTGGGCAGAAGTTGGGTGATTGACTCAGGCTGGGGGCAATTAGAACCCTGGGATTTTAAAGGGTTTTTTTTTTTTAACACATTTATTTTTGAAAGAGAGAATGCAATCAGGGGAGATGGAGAGAAAGAGGGAGACAGTATCTGAGGCAGACTCGGATGCCGACATCAGGGAGTCTAACATGGGACTCGAACCCATGAAGTGTGAGATCATGACCTGAGCTGAAGTTGGACGCTCAACTGACTGAGCCACCCAGGCACACCAGAACTCTGACATTTTAAAAACTAGAGTTGGAGAAATAGATTTGGCACTCTTAGGGAGGTTTGAATTTTTGGTTCCGGTTATTTCTGAGGGTCACCCCCACCCCTGCCACAATATGAAACTCCAGTGAACCTCTTTGTCTTGATTTGGATTGTCTCAAATCCAGACACAGAGACAAGGCTGCAAGTAATGGAATACCTGAGTAGCAGTGGTCTGATAAGTAAGTCATTTAGTCATCTCACAAGCCTAGAAACCTGAAGGGAGGTAGTTCCAGACTGGTTCAAAAATTTTATGAAGTTGAAAAACCCCAGGCAATTTCTAGTTCTTTACTACTCTCAACAAGTCAGCTTTTCGTCCTCATGCTTCTTACCTCATGTTCCCAAGATGGCTGCCACAGCTCCAAGAATCAGGATCTTCCACTAACATCCAAACAATAAGGAACAGCAGGGATGGTGGGAAAAAGAGCTTTCCTCTTCTCAAGGAAGAAACTCTCCCAGAAGCCCCAGCAGACTTCCCCTTACATTTTATTAGCTGGAATTAGATCTCATGGTTGCAAAGGAGAAACAAGAAAATCTCCATTTTGTAAATGACAAAACACCTTGTAAAAGGTAAAGTCATATGACTAAGAAGTGTCTGTGTCAGAACCATAATCTAGGTCTTCAGCCTCCAAATTGTAGAGGTTTCTTCATGTTTTTTTATGCAAGCCAACAGAAAGAGCCAGGTTGCTCAGACCATTGCCCCATCCCTGAATGTCCTCATGAATAAGACTCTTATCGGGTTCCCCAAATTATAGGCTTATTTTGGGGTCCTCTTTGCTCAGTTCTACTCTATTGTAGGTCTGCCGACAGTTTGGGCAAAGAGTAAAATAAATCATATTATGAAAATCTTTAAATGAGTTAATAAATATCTGTACCATTATCTATAAAGATGTAACCAAAAAAAAAAATGTATGCTGACAGAAAGAAGAAAAATTGATAAATGAAGAATGATTATCTGGGAAGAATTATGAAAAATAAAGTAGCTGTGATCTATGAAAACACTCTATTTTCCCATAACATTTACTTCTATGTTAAATTTTAATTTTTGACACTCTAACTATGAACAAATCAATGCTTGGCTTTTTTTTAATGTTTATTTATTTTGAATGAGAGAGAGAGATACAGCAAGCAGGGGAGGGCCAGAGAGAGAGGGATACCAAGGATCCCAAGCAGGCTCCACACTGTCAGCACAGAGCCTGATATGGGGCTTGAACTCACGAACTGTGAGATCATGACCTGAACCTAAACCAAGAGTTGGATATTTAACCAACTGAGCCACCAGGTGCCCCTCGATACTTGTTTTTAATCTAGGAGAGCAGGTGACAAGGTCCCCTGGGGTGCATACTATGTGATGACTTCCTTCCTTCTATGATTTCTTGAGCTACTCCACTCCTTAACCCCGGTTCTTCATGGTGACGCAGCAGCCATGTCTATGACTCTTCCCTTGGAATGTAGCTTACTTCCGTGAGTAGCTACAGAGAGGAAAAATAGTTTTTCCAAAAAGAAGTAATGTGAGAGTTATAACTCTACCCACATGAAAAAATCTTTTACATAATTATGCAAGACAGTTTAGCATCTTCTTGTCTGCAAATTTCTCATTACAAAAAGGAACCTTCGTTTCACCTTTGTATAGCTCAACAGCTTTTTCCCCCAAAGTATTTTCTTTGCAGATATAAAAGAGCTATCTAGCCTCAGAAGTGAAATTCAGACCTCCATCTGCAAAAACATGGTGCCTGTTTTTCTGTCCTCAGAGAAAATTGCTAGCATCCACCTCTCAGTCACTCCCAGCTGGGAGAAGATTTCATTCATTTATTCATACATTTATCCATCACTTATTTTTTTAAGTGCTTACTATGATTCAGGCACTGTGCTAGATGTTGAGGGTTTAAAAATGAGTAAGATAGAGTTCTGTTCACCATGGTCTGGTAGAGGAGACAATAAATAACAACATGGTTATTGGATTTATGTGCTGTATTCAAACTGCTATAGGAAATTTCACAGGACAGTGCACCTAACTCTCCCATGGTGCTTAAGGCTTCACAGAGAAGGATATGTTTCAGCTCAATGTCCTGAGCTTCTACTAAATGCCAGCACTGTTCTTTTCCCGCTGTCACTGGGGAGAAAAGAGTGAATAAGCCTATGTTCCTTCCCTCAGTACTTACAGTGAGGAAAAGAGGGTACAGACCAAGCTAAGTAAACAAATAACAAGGTAATAGTATATCCTATTAAGTGATATGAAGACAAACAGAAGGCTGAGTAAGAGAATAAGCTGGGGGAGGTGTGGCAGGAGCAGGATCTCTCCAAGAAGTAAGATTGACAGAGCAAGGAAAGAACATTTCAGGCAGAAGAAACTGCATGTGAAAAGGCCCTGGGAGGGAAAGGACATTCTCAGGACTCAAAGAAAAACAATGTAATACAGTGAAGAACAGCATTAGACAAGGTGATAAAGGCAGAAGTTAGCAGGGACTTCATCAGCCGTTTTAACAAGACATGCTGATTTTCTTCTAAATGTAATAAGAACCCTTAGAAGGTTTTAAGCAGTGGAGTTGCCTGATTTCAGTTTTGATGAGCTCCCTCTCACTGCCATGCAGAAAGTGTACTGTACTAGAACAAGCAGGGAAGGAGGGAAAAACCATTAAAAGGCTAGAGATGATGGTGCCTGAACAAAGGCATTGAGAGTGAAGATAAAGATAAGAAGAGAGGTTTGAAGTGTATTTTACTAATAAAGTCAAAAGTAGTCTTGCTAAATGATTGGATGTGGGGGGACCGAAAAGAGAAATGTGGTGCTTTGGGGGTGGGAGTGAAGTGATGAGACACATCTGAAGTGCTGGACGTAGAGCCTGGCACATAGTAAGCTCTTAGATGGGCCATGAAGAATTAGAAATCCAATGTTGGCCTCAGAGGGAAGCATTTCCATAGACCATGGGGGCTGGTGCCAGAACCAGGTCAATGCAGGTTGTGGCATCAATGAAGAGTTGAGGCTGTGAGTAGACCTGTCTCTTCTAGTAGACCTGTGACTAAGAATGGAAAAAAAGGATCGTATTTGGGTTTGGAGATTTCCAATATGGAGGGAATTGAGGCGGTGGGGGGGGGGGTGCTGTATCTTATAACAGTCTGAACATTTAAACCTGATTAGAAACCAGAGTGACAGGGATGATAAAAGTCAAAAGGAGGTCACTGATGAGCAAAGTCCAGAGGAGGAGATGAAATCTTGCCCGTAGAGGCAGGAACACATGTTCTTTCCTCTGAGAAGGAGATAAGCTGATCCCAAAAAGGTTGTTAGAGGGTCTATGGGGTTGGGAAGGAGGAACAGGGAAAACGGAGGCCACCTGACAGCCTGCCTCACTTTTCTAAAGGTCTTAAACAAGAATCCAGTTGTAGAGTACAGGGAAGAGCTGAAAGTAGCACCCAGCAGTGTTGAGGATCCAGCTGAGGTTGAAAACCTTGCTTCCTCAGACATGGCTTGTCAATGAGGTGATTGCTCTGCGGGGGTGTTAGTTCTAAAGGACACATGTCTTCCATTAGGTTCCTCCAGAAGCAAATCTTGATATGAGGATTTGTGTACAAGTGATTAATGAAGAAAACATTTCCAGGAAAAAATGGGGAACAAAGATGAGATCTCAGGTCCCATAGAAGGTATCTTCCTTTTGATCTGGAGTGTAAGATCTTAGGCCATAGAGTCGTCCTAACCCAGGCAAAGGAGTGGGGACGTCATACTCCTGTATCTGTCTGTCATTGCTTCAGGGCTCTCCAGGGTAACAAATTCCCAGGGCTTTTGGCTCTCCTTACCAGCTGGAGAGGCCTGCTCCAGAGGCTGGAGGGAAGGCCTCAAAAAGAGCATTTAAGGTGTTGAAAGCAAATGCCCGGTGAAGCCAAGAGCAGACAACAAATGCAGAAATGGGATCTGAGGGGGTCTGGGATGGGCTCCATCATTATCTGCTCAACACAGCTGTCCTTTATGGCGCATAAGCCTCAACTAAGTTGTTCTGACTACATTGGCATCTTGTATCTAAAAAACCAAGTTTATTTAAAACAATCTTACAGGGGCACCTGTATGGCTCAGTCAGTTGAGCGTCCGACTCTTGATTTCAGCTCAGGTCATGATCTCACGGTTTGTGTGATCCGGCCCCGTGTCGGGCTCTGTGCTGATGGTGTGAGCCTGCTTGGGATTCTCTCTCTCCCTCTCTCTCTGTTTCTCCCCTGTTTGTTCTCTTACAGGGGCACCTCTTTCTCGCTCTCAAAATAAATAAAAAAACTTTAAAAGAAACAATTGTACAAAGTTATATTATTGCAATCTTGAGCACTTCTATTTCTTAGTAGTCATTTTCTATGAGTGTTAAAATGAACTATTTTTGCAGAACTTTGGCAGCCTATAAATATATTTAGAATTACTTTTTCCTGCATTGTCACATGAGACCTCTATAACCTGGATCTTTTTCACAACTGAAGTAATTCTAGTCCCTTTGGTGACACATGGTAAATGGGGGAGGGTCCTCCTCCAGGGTCTGAAGTAGTAACAGTAGTCACCTGACACATGTACCAGAGATATGGAATGTAACAGAAACTTCGCTGCAGCTTGTGTGCCCTTGAACAAAATTTTATCCAACTGGAATTTTACCCAAGGTCAGGATCTGTAAAACGGAAGAATCACAGTTGCACCGTACACTGTGCAGGGCAGTTTCCCAGTCTCCTTTCCTTCCTGCCCTGCAAAGTTGGGATTTTTCTAACCTAGATCTTGGAACATAAATAAGACAATATACTTGTAAACAACTGGATCCTTCTAGAGAGAAGAAGGAGTCAACCCGTGACTTACAGCAGTGTTGTGAATTCAGCACTCATCTTCTCTTCCTGGCACATAGGACACTATATTTTCCAGGCTCACTCAATTGGACTGGGCCATGTGACTGAGTTCTGACCCAGATTGGGCCCGATTACTACAAGCCCACGGTACTGTGTACCAGTGCCCATTTGGTATTTGTTACCAGTTTGCAATAAGCTAATACATAAATTTTAAAGTAAGTAATTAGGGACTTTTATAGCAATTTGACATTACCACTATATCCAATCAGCTTTCTTTTTCCTAGTAAATCATTTTGGTTGCATTTCTATAAAGTATTGGTCTGTGATTGATTTAAAAATTTCATCCTGAGAAGGTTTAAGAAGTACTGCTCTAAGCCATTCCAAGTCTGGCCTTTAAAAGGATCCTGTGCAATCCAGACCTGTCTCCCCCATCTGTAGCAGTCTTAGAAGCCATTGCTCCTGGATGTCATAGCTGCAAGCTGCAGAAGGATCACTAGACCCACATCGGACTCTGACATGAATGACAAATGAATGTTTACCATGTAAGTCTACAGACATTCAGGCTTGTAACTGGCATGGCCTAGGGTCATTTAACTTATACAAGGGATTATTGCCATCTTCCTGGGAGTTGGACCAGCTGGGGCTGGAGGCCCTAATTGTAAATTGGGTACTTCGCTCCCATGTTTGGTGCCCTTCGGCAGGGATGGCTAGAGGCTGAGTCAGCTGGGACTGATGCCCAGAATGCCTACATGTGGCCTCTCTAGGATGATGCCCTCAGGGTACTTGACTTCTTATGTGGAGGTTCAGAGTTCCAAAAGCAAGTGATCTAGTAAAAAGACCAGAAGCTGCATGACCTTTTACATCTTGCCTCGGAAGTCACATAGCCTCACTCCTGCTGTACTCTGTGGCCGAAGCAGTCACAAGCCTGCACAGATTCAAGGGAAGAGGACGTGGACCTCCCTTGCTATAGGAGTAATGCCATAAAATTTCTGACCATATTTTAGTTATTTTTTTAAGGATAGATCCTTTTATTTATTTTTTTAAATATAATTTATTGTCAGTTAGCTAACATACAGTGTATACAGTGTGCTCTTAGCGTCAGGAGTAGATTCCCATAATTCATTGCTTACATACAACACCCAGTGCTCATCCCAACAAGTGCTCTCCTCAGTGCCCATCTGGCCATATTTTAAAACTACCTCACCAGGATTATGATTTGTGGTTCTGGTTCCAAATTATCTTATATTCCTTTCAAACTATCTGACCCAGAGCCTTACCCATAGCAGGCATCCACAAAATGTATATTGATGATAAGGAGAGGGGAGAACCAGGAGTTGCTCGTGTTTTGAAGATAACTGAGTATGTGGTCATGGGAATTTGAGTTTGCAGTAATTCACAGATTCAAAGAGTCATATTTTTTTACATTTTAACATCTCTAAAACTGACACTTGTTACAATTTATGGCATCTTAAAAAAATGCTTAGCAGTGCTTTTTCTTTCTTAAGGATACATTAGATGACCGTGTACCATCCCCCCAGTAGCTTATCAGTTGAAATACGTAAATGCCAGGGACTCAATATCTACAAGATGGAGCCTTAGCTAATAAGAAACAATAAAAGGAAAGTAAATGATGAGAAAATGCCTGCTGCCGCGGAGCTAAAACTGATAAGCGGACAAAGAAGGCCTGATGGACAGCTTGCAGTAAGACATTCCTAACATTGTAAGGAACCCAGAAGGATATCATGTCCAAACTCTTGCCCAGTGGATGCCCCCACCACCACACTTGCTCCAAACGTCTGCAGTGTCTAGACACCCCCCTACACACATACCCCATGCTATAACAGAAAATGCCATAAGCTTTGGAGAAGGGTAGTTGAAGTTCATATCTGGGCTCTGCCATTTCCTCTCTCTGGAAAGGTGACCCATCAATGTTATTTTCCTTCTCTTTTCCTTCACTAAACTCTCCCATTGTTTCAAACTTGTCTATTTTCTGGAAACCTTGAGATAATCCACTTTGTTACTTTGTAGGCCTTGAGTCTCTACTTTGTTAAACAAAATTATTGAGAATGTTCTCAGACTATTTCATATTCTAAGGTCCTAATCCCAAGTCTGAAGAATCTAACAAAATGGCCCCATTTTAACCTTAGGAATATTGTTATCAAGTTGCCCGTGGCCTGACCTCCCACTCTTTCTGAAGGTTTTCCCAGCTGTCTTACTAAGCCGTTTAAAGCAGGGGGTGAAGGGGGCACCTGGGTGGCTCAGTCAGTTAAGCATCCAACTTTGGCTCAGGTCATGATCCTACTGATGGTGGATTCGAGCCCCATGTAGGGCTCTGTGCTGACAGCTCAGAGCCTAGAGCCTGCTTTGGATTCTGTGTCTCCCTCTCTCTCTGTTCCTCCCCACCTCTCTCTCTCTCTCTATCTCTCTCTCTCTCTCTCTCCCTCTCAAAAATAAATAAACATTTTTTTAAAAAGCAGGGTGGAAAGAACATATAAAAGAGGCTCCCAATTCAGAAGAAGAAAACAGTCTAAATTCACTCATTTGTTCATTCAGTCATTCAACAAATATCTTTTGAGCATCTACCATGTATCAGAAACTGCACTAAGCCATGAAAATAAAGCAGTAAACAAGACAGGCATAGAACCCATCCTTAAAGTGTTCACAGTCTATGAAAAAGACAGTATATACAGAGTCATTACGAAGAAGGGTGGCTTCACTCAAGGCAGAGAAACCTAATCTAGCTGGAGAATCAGGAAAAGAATCTGTATTAAAAGTAGACCCTGAGAGAAACTTAGCGAAGGTAGTTGCTTTGGGAAGCCATTCCTAGGAACAGTAACAAGGGGCACGGAGAATGAGATGGAAAGATTTTTATAAAATCCAGTGAAAGGTGCCATAGTGAACAATTTGCCTTTGTGAGCAACTGAAGCTCAGTCCTGCTGGGGACCCTTCAAGAAACCTGAGT
The DNA here is from genome assembly GCA_030068075.1 of Paguma larvata. Lineage (NCBI taxonomy): Eukaryota > Metazoa > Chordata > Mammalia > Carnivora > Viverridae > Paguma > Paguma larvata. Next base: position 16,189,336 of record CM057830.1, read on the forward strand.
GGAACACACTTCAGAGTTAACCCACCAGAGGACAGGAAGCCACAGGCATTTACCCACTGGCTCTGTCCTCCATTCCTTGAGGGCTGCCCCCAGGAGCATTAACGCACATACCTCTGAGTTGTATCAACATCAGGGTTTCTTGTCCAGGCACTACTGTCATTTGGGGCCAGATTGTTCTTTGTTGTGTGTGTAGGGGGTGGGCCCTGGACATTATTAGGCTGTTCAGCAGCTGCCTGGCCTCTACCTACTGGATGCCAGTAGCATTCCCACACACACACACCAAATTGTGACAACCAAAAACTCTTCCAGACACTTCCAAGTGTCCCTTATCTACATGCAGCTGAGCGAGATTCCACTGCCAGAACATTCTCTTAGTTCAAGGAAGAAAAGGATGCTGGGGGTGAGGGGTAAGCTGTGGGGACATGGGGCTGAGCATCAATAGCAGCCACTGCAACTTCCCCGAGGAGGTGACAGTGGTTAAGCTGTGACTTGAAGAATGAGTAGGAATTCCCCTTCAAAACTGGAAAACAAGACTGGAAGCACCCTTGTTTTGTTGATGATGAAACCCCCAGCAACCAGCACAATGCCCAGTGACATGCAGTAGGAGCTCAATTCAAACTTGGGCTGCTTCACATCGAAGGAAATGTGGAGAAACATAACCTAGGTGAGCAAAAGGGACACGGTTCCATGAAAACCTTCTGTCTTAAATATACCACCCTCATTCCCAGAGGGCACAACTCCATAGGCACAGGGCTTGGCAAATGGAACATGCTTGGCTGACTTTCAGCCCCACTTGCCTTCTTGTTTAGCACTGTGTATATCCAGGAGCCCTGCCATAGGCCCCACCCTGCACCCACCCCTCCTTCCTTCATGCCTCCAAATCAACATGTACAAAAGCCTGTGGTGTGTAAGGAAGAGGCTGTAGTGTGTAATGGAGGAGTGTTGTCACATCACACAGCTTAATAAACAACTTTAAGCTATTGTCCTGATGTCCTTGGCTCTTGTTGCTGAGGGCATCACTAGCTACCTTTCTCCCCAGGCTCTGCATTCTCCCATGTTGCTCTCTCTGACCTGCTCTCAAGTCTCTTTGTAGTTGTCTCTACCTGTGGATCTGTCTGCACTTGTCTCTCTTTTTCACTCTTTGTCTCCCTCTCCCCAACCTTTGATCCTTCCTTTCAATTTTTTGTCTCCCCCTTTATTATGTTCTTCCTCCACCATGGAATCCCACCCAGGGCCATTAAAAGGTTTGGAGGGGGCACCTAGGTGGCTCAGTTGGTTAAACATTGGACTACAGCTCAGGTCATGATCTCACAGTTCATGAGTTCAAGTCCTGTGTCTAGCCCCGTCGAGCGCAGAGCCTGCTTGGGATTCTCACTGTCTCCTCTCTCACTGCCCTTCCCCTGCTCATGTTTTCTCTCTCCCTCTGAAAATAAATAAACTTTTAAAAATATTTTTTAAAAAAAGGTTGGGATGGGGTGGGGGTTCCTGGGTGGCTTAGTCGGTTGAGCATCTGACTCTTGGTTGTGGGTCAGGTCATGATCTCGCAGTTCCATGAATTTAAGCCCCACATCAGGCTCTGTGGTAGCAGTGTGGAGCCTGCTTGGGATTCTCTCTCTCTCCCTTCTCTCTCTGCCCCTCCCCCACTTGCACTATCTCTGTCTCTCTCAAAATAAATAAACTTTAAAAAAATTTTAATGGTTTGGGGAGGCACCTCTAATCCCTGAAACAAATATGCTCACTTGCTGGGTCTCTCTCACCCCATTTCCTCTTGCACAGGTGGAAAGGGGTGGCCTTCTCCATTTAGAAGGGCCAAGACTCAACATAGGTTTAGGTTTTGAAAAGGAGCCTGGCTTTTTAGGTGAACGTGGATGAGATGAAGGAAGTTTCTGTGATGTCTCTGAGTTGGCAGTTTGATTGGAAGCCACAACTCCATGATGTCTGGTTTGCCTCCTGTGTGCATCTATTTCCTTTGAGGACCATATCAGGAGGTGGGGTAGGGTAGATAAGGACTAATAAAAGATTAATTTGGATATTCCTAAGTCCCGTAAGAACTTTCTTTTAAGTTCGTATTTTTAAAATCACCCCAGAACTAGGCAGAAGAAGAATAACCTGCTTGTCATGCTGAACCAAATGGCTTTAGAGAAGTAAGCCAGGGGGGTAGAAAGAAAGATACATCCACAGCTAGATTGCGTCAAACCTTAGAGAATCTTTTATGGACCAAGTACAATTCTAGGTGCTGGAGGTGCCTCAGCAGACAAAACAGGAATCCTTGCCCTCTTGGATCTTATATTCTAGGAAGAACCTCCAGCTCCAAGCCTGAGCAAGTCAGGTGGGGAATTCTGGGTTGGGGCCACTATAGAAAAAGCAGGTTTGGGGGCGGAAAACAAAATTTGGTTTGGATAATGTTAAGTTTATGATATCTATTAAATCTCTAAGTGGAGATATCAAAGGAGTTGGATATCCAAATACAGAGTTCAGGAAAGAAGTCCAGGCTATGATCCAAATATGGGGGTCACCATTGTGGAGGTGGTATTTAACATCAAGTGGTTAGATGACATTTCCCAGAGAATGAGTGTAACTAGAGCAGAGATAGGGTCAAAGCGCTGAGCCCCGGAGCATGACAACATTTATAAGTCCAGGGAAGATTGAGGATTGGGGGAAGGGTGGAGGCTAGTGTTTCATAGGCCCAGCACTTCCATTTTGCAAGGTGGAAAGAGCTCTGTGGATGGAGGGAAGTGATGGCAGCACAAAATTGTGAATGTACTTAATGCCACTGAGGTATAGCCTTAACAACGGTTAAGATGGAGGACACCTGACTGGCTCAGTCAGTGGAACATCTGACTCTTGATTCAAGGTCATGAGTTCAAGCCCCATGTTAAGGGTAGAGATCACTTAAATAAATTTTTTTAAAAGTTTAAAAATTTTTTAAAAAATGGTTAAGATGGTAAATTTTACATTATATCTATTTTACTACAACTTTTAAAAAAGGAAGAGAGAAGAGAGAGAGAGAAATAAGTACAAAAACCCAAATGAAAGAAGTGTTTCCACAAGGCAGGAGGAATCAACCAAGTCAAATACTGCTGAAAAATCAGCAAAGGGTTAACCATTGTTTTTGGCAATGTGGAAGTGACCTTGAGAACAAAGCAGGTGGAGGTAAATTCTTGCTTGAAGTAGGCTCAAAAGCATCAAGAGGATGAGTTAGGCAAGATAGAGAAGGTGGCTAACTCCTCAGGCAGCAGAAAAATGGGAACAGTGGCTGGAAGTGGTCATAGGAGGAGTCTTATTTTAACACAAAATATAACACATTGGAGTTCAAGGATAAGGTTGAAATGGTCCCAAGAGAGAGAAAGAGTGATGAAACAGGAAAGAGAGGGGACACTTTTTGCACTGGTGCTAAGCCCTGAGCAGCCCCAAACGGTAGGGACCTGATTTACAAGGTGCAGGGCTGGCCTCTGTAGGAGTAAAGACAGCTGACTGGCATGACAAGAGGGGATGAAGCATTGGGATTTGCAGGCAAGCAGGTTGCTTCCCTTGCCAGGGGGATGTGCTTTTCTGATGGAGAATAACTTTGCATTGAAAAAAGAAACAAGGTTGGCAGCTGAGAGTGAGGACTGAGGAAGAAGTATGGGAATTTCGAGAAGGTTTAAAATAGCCCTCTTAGAGAAAGAGAGGGAATTGCCCTGGAAAACGTAGTTGGGCTGTGAGGTAACTCTTGGGGCCCAATTAAGGTCATAAATTTCAAGTGAGAGCAGGATCACCTTTCATCTGAAGATATGTTATTTTCATTAATATTTCCTTACTAGTGTGTAATTTCAGTTTTGATTTCCTCTTTTATTCGTGTATTATATACATGAATTTTTAAAATAATTTTAAATGTTTATTCATTTTTGAAAGAGAGAGAGAGCACAAGCAGGGGAGGGGCAGAGAGAGAGAGAGGGAGACACAGAATGTGAAGCAGGCTCCAGGCTCTGAGTTGTCAGCACAGAGCCTGATGTGGGGCTCGAACTCACAAACCATGAGATCATCACCTAAGCCAAAGTCCAACGCTTAACCGAATGAGCCACACAGGAGCCCCTATATACATGAATTTTTTACATATTTCTAAGAAGTTAGAAGTATTTTTAATATAAATATAAGCCACCAAAATATATCTATCATGAATCTCTAAGTACTGATAACATTTTATCAAAATACAGAAAGCAGAGACTACTTTAAATACACAAAAGTTCGTACAAAATACCTCTTTGGAATTGGGGAAAATGTTAAAATAGATAAAAAAAGACTCAAAATGTTAAAAATGGATACAAAATACTGTAGTATTACAGTTATTAAACCCAAATGTGTGTGTATATATACATATAGAGACTATATACATATATAGAAAGAGACACATACATGATTATACATGTTACACACACCCATAAATTTTTAATTCTATATTCATTTCTTACTGCCATGAAATATTTTAAAAAGTGTTAAGGTACTATGAGACCAATAAAACCTGAAATCCCCACATTTAGTACTTTCATATTCCAAATATGACCCAGATGCTAAAAAAAACAGAAGTTAACAACAAGAAAAAACTAAAACTACTAGGAAAACTCTGAAATACTCTGCAAACAACTCAGGGACTGAAGGAAAAATGAAAATTACAACTACAACCTATTTATAAACTAACCACATTGAAAACAATGCACACTCACAGGAAAGTTCATAGCCCTAAAGCTCTACTTCTTGATGCAAGAAGCTACAAAATAATGTGGCTGTGTTTTTCAATCACCACGAAGGCAAAAAATAAGAAGGCTTACTGAGGTAATGAGGAAACTTCTGCAGGGTATATCTTCTTATTTGGATGATACTTTTGAGATCCAATTTAGTGAGCTCAAATAGTCCCTGCTTAAGAACAAATGACTCCAAGTGGGGGGCAGCGGCAGTCAATACTTGGTCCAAAACCATCACCATAGCATCTCATCCCATCCAGCCTCTTGTATCTCAAGGACGTGGCCAGACTAAGAAAGCATCCTTGTTTCCAACGTCTGGAAAATAACAAAATAGGGAATTCTGTCTTTCCCTTCTTTGTCTATGCCCATATGCATAGTCCTCCTTTCCTTTTTAAGTGTCTGTCTGGTGATGGATGCTCAGTTAGGTTTATCCATACAGGCAGGTTAGATATGAGGAAGAAAAGCCTCTGAATCCACCCTAATTCTTTGGATCAACTGAAATATCTTTAGGAATACAAATAGCATAAATATGGACGACTCCAAATGTACAAGAGTCACAGGAACAGTTGCATTGAAGGGTAAAATGCATCACTGAGACAGAGAAAATGAAGTAAGTAGAGAAATACAATGCGTTCATTGAGTTCACAGGAAATGCACTGAGTTGATTCAACACACACTGCTGTGCGCTGGAGAACAAGATCTGAAACCTGTCTTCAAGGACCTCACAGCTGATAGAGGATCTCATACAATGTTCATTAAAGCTGTCCTCATCAATGGTGAGAAAAGAATTGAAATCTAGAGTGTTCCAGTGAAAAATGTATGTGGAATTATTGAAAAAGTTATAAGGCACCAAATTCTATAGTATTATTTCTACTATTTATTACTTAATCATAATGGTCTCCCTAATAGATAGATAAGAGAGGTGGCAAACTAAGACCTGCTGGCTGTGTTTGTAAACAAAGGTTTATTGGACCACAGCCATGCCCATTCATTTACATACTGTCTATGGATGCTTTCTCCTACAAAGGCAGAGTGGAGTAGTTGTAACAGAAATGACGTGGCCCAACACGCGCCCCAATGTTTACAGTAGTGCTATCAATAATAGCCAAATTATGGAAAGAGCCCAAACGTCCATCGACTGATAAATGGATAAAATATACATAGAATGGAATACTACTCGGCAATGAAAAACAATGAAATCTTGCCATTTGCAACAACGTGGATGGAACTAGAGGGTATTATGCTAAGCGAAATAAGTCAGTCAGAGAAAGACAAACATATGATTTCATTCATATGTGGAATTTGAGAAACTCTACAGATGAATATAGGGGAAGGGAAAGAAAAATAAGATAAAAACAAAGAGGGAGGCAAACCATAAGAGAGTCTTCCAATACAGAGAACAAACTGAGGGCCGCTGGAGGGGAGGTAGGTGGGGGCATGGGTTAAATGGGTGATGGGCATTAAGGAGGGCATTTTTTGGGATGAACATTGGGTTTCATATATAAGAGATGAATCACTGGGTTCTACTCTTGAAGCCAAGATTACACTGTATGTTAACCAACTTGAATTTAAATTTAAAAAATAGTGCAGCCCACAAAGCCTAAAATATTTACTATCTGCCTTTTACAGCAAAAGTTTGCTGACTTCTGATACATGTGTCATTCAGATGTTCCCTGGGTCACTCATTTCTTCTCAATCTTCTTTCTTTTCCCTGTAGGGAATAACTATACTTGCTTTCTTATGTGAAAATGACCACCTTCATTCATATAAATTCTTTATAATCATGTGAAAAACATGGGATGGTATGTTCTCAACTGTCCCAACAATACATAGAATTATATTTATATACTAATATGTTTAACACAGAATTATAATTATTGTTTCTTTCCATCTTACTGAATTATTAGAAATAAAATTTTGCTTTTATAAATGAAAAAAATGTATTCTACAGTGTAATAACTTGCTTTTTTCTGTTTTTTTTTAAATGAGAGCTTTTTTTCCCCTTAAATTGTGACAGTCTGTCTTGTAGAAGAAATAATTGCTTTGTGTGTTAAGGTGACTTGCTTTATTCTGTTTTATTATTGCCAAGCAACCTCATCTTAAATTCCAAAGTTCTAACTTCTTTTAATAGACATAGAGGTATTATCTGAGTTCCAAGAATTTATATTAAGCACTTACAAAGTGTATTATGAATGTAGCCCACACGAACACTGAAATATAACTCTGGGACAGCTGCATTAACACAAGGTTGGTTTCAGTTACCACTTAATCTTTGAATATAGCAAATATCCAGCAGTGAAAAACTCTTTGAGACACTAACATATCAGGGGAGCCTGGGTGGCTCAGTCAGCTGAGCATCTGACTCTTGGTTTCAGCCCAGGTCATGATCTTGTGGTTTGTGAGATCAAGTCCTGTGTTGGGCTCCTTGCTGGCAGTGCAGAGCCTACTAGGGATTCTCTCTCTCCCTCTCTCTCTCTCTCTGCCCTTCCCCTGCTCAGGCTTGGTCTCTCTCTCTCTCTCTCTCTCTCTCTCTCTCTCTCTCTCTCAGAATAGATAAATGAACTCAAAAAAAAAAAAAAAAAAGAAACTAACATATCAGTCAGCATTGGATTAGTCCCACATAGGCCTTGGTGATCATCAAAACCCTGCAGCCACAGCCATGTAACCTAACCAAGATGGCATCATGAGCTTTCTTCTTCCCTGCCAAGTAGTACTTTTTATGTATTCTAAAAGCTATCACTCCACCTGGAATCAACAGGCTTTCTACCCTGATATTTGAAGTAGTTTTAGGAAAAAACCTTCAGCTTAGTTTTGAACTAGAACTTAGGCCCTGAAAAAATAAGAACTAGTCAAATTTTAGCCTTGAAAACCTCAAAGATAGTCATACTTAATATTCACAGTCCACTTCATTACTGCCATTTGGACACATCACTCCCGTAGTCTCTGACTCCTCTTCCAATAGTTTGTTCTAGTCACCATTCATTAAGTGGTTTGGGGAGTGTTAGGTCACCTGCTGCAATGGCTGATATTGTCCCAAAATAGAAGTGAAAAGCAGCCTAGGCCAAGAAAGGCCTTAGACAGAAACATATGCATTAACATGAGAATATTTTGCGAAGTAAATAAGGGGAATGTCTTCAGGACAAAGGAAGGAAGAATCCTGCTTATTTAGAGAAAGATGCTAGAAATATTATTGCTAATTCTGAATATATTTTATGTCCATACTTTCTTTGTCTGAAGAGTTTGCCCATTAGCAATCTACTTCTGGGGCACAGCCAAGCTTTAAAATCATGATTGGTACTTTTCCCATTAATAGATGTTATGGATTGATTTGTGTCCCCTCAAAATTCATATGTTGAGCTACTAACCCCCAGTACCTCAGAATGTGACTTTATTTGAAAAGAGGATCATTGCAAATATAATCAGTTAAGATGAGGTCTTACTACAAGAGTACAGTGGGCCCCGAATCCAATATGACTAGTGTCTTTATTAGAAGGAGAGATTGGACACAAACACACACACAGTGAGAAAGCCATGTGAAAATGAAGTCAGAGATCTGGGTAATGTATCTACAAGCCAAGAAAAACCAAAGGCTGCCAGCCAACCAGCAGAAGCTAGAAGAGGGACACAGAACAGAGTCTCCCTCACAGCCCTCAGAATGAACCACCTGCCGACACCTTGGTCTCCAACTTCTAGCCTCCGTAACTAAGAGACAATATGCCCCTGTTGTTTAAGCCCCCCAGTTTGTGGTGCTTTGTTCTGGCAGCTCTAGCAAATGAACAGAGTCCCCATCAGACGCTCAGTCAACATCTAAGTATCTGTAACAGCATAGCTCTAAGATCACATGGCATCTCCTCTCACTTTATTCCTTCTGTAGACCACTTTGGAGAAAACTCAGGTCAACTGTACAGAAGTTAGTGTTCCTATATATAGTAATGGTTAGTTCGCTTTTCCATTTCTGTATTAAAGCATCCATTTCCCAGCTTACTAATTTTTCACTCCTAGTTTCCAAACTAAAGTTTTTTGGCAAATTAAAAACAATGCATACATTCTTTCCTTATCCTTCATTGGATTAGAACAAATGTAATATCGGAAAAAAGACACTAGTTTTAAAACACACACACAAAAAAACAGAATACTCACTGAATCGTTTTCTAAATCAGTTTAGGCATAATCACCTCTGGTACATGATCTTAATTTCCTTCATTATTTTTCTCCTGATGAACAGTAACTATACAAGGACCCACCAACTCTCTACATTTGAGGAGTTATGTTTCACTGAGCCAAACAAATTTCAAATATGAATTATTCAAATTCTCTCTTTAAAAGTAAAATTAAGGTAATAAAAGAATCCTCACAAAAGCATAATAGTCAACTTTGTGAGAAAAAAAAATGGTTTGCAGACTTCAGCTATGATCAAGTCCATAAGACATGAATAAAGTGGAAAAGAATGTACACATAATAAGGGGAAAACATATCTAATGTTTCTATATCGAATGTGGTTAAGTGCTTTACTCCACTGCGTAATCTTGTAAGGTAGGTAGTACTGTTATTTTCCCACTTTATAATTGTAGAAACTGAGATACCAAGAAATTAAGTTAATTGCCCCAGGTGACAGAGCTAGCCCGGTGGTGCAGCGGTGATCCCCTGGCAGCCCGACTCCCCAGTGCATACACTAACCTCTCTGTGACACAGCCTCTCAATATTCTGGCACATACACATTTATATTTTGTCTCTCTCTTTCTGCATGTGGGAAGTGGGAGGCAATATTTTTTTCAAAGACAAAAGTCTGTAGTCATTTAAAGACACTGGGGGTCCAGAATTGAGGAAATCGATTTTTAATGCTCTTAGAAGCAATTAGTTATCATATTTTCTAATTGTAGGTCCACCACATTTTTAAATTCTTGCTATAATTCTGTGAGGTAGGAGTTATTTGCCTTTTTAAAAAGACAAGGAATCCATAAGAAAAGATTTTGTACATACGTCACATTAATAAGATCAGGTGCCAAGGAAATCTATGGCATAAGTAGGAGAAACTCATTGCTTTTCAAAGCAACCGATAAGCTTTTAGGCAAAGGCACTGATTATACAAAAATAGAGTAATCCTTGTCCCAAATCCGAGGCAAAATTATGAAGCTAGTGAAACTGAGGTTCTGTGTCCTGATGCCTCTTGTTTTATGTTCTTGTCTTCAACAAAACTGGCTTGAGGGAGGGAGGGGGAGATGACGAATCTAGGTCTTAATTCGGGTTCCCTGGAAGCAGAGACTGTGATTGGACTCCTGGTTTCATGGTTTTGGTGGGGGTGCTGTGGGGAGAAGGGCTGGGAGGGAAACAGGATAGGAAGGGGTAGATGTTTTGCAAGAATGTGGTCTCAGCTGGAGACCAACTTTAGCCTGATGCAGTAAAGAGCTGTGGAGTTTAAAATGGCAAAACACAATAAAGTGGTAGCATTGGCACCCACATGTCTTTCCTGGGTAATTAGAGGTGGGAGAATCTACGCTGAGCCAAGGGCAACTCTGGAAAAGGGGCACTCAAACTCACAGGAGCTAGAGGGCTAATGCACTGACTAGTAAAAGAGATCTAGGTAGAGTACCAACAGCATTCAGTAGGCTTAAAGAAGTTGTCCTACAAGTTCCTTTTCAGAGGTCATTTCCTCCAAAAAGCCTTCCCTGAACCTCCGGTGTGGGTCTGAGAGAATACCCCATTTTTTCTAAGTCTGCCCTCATACAGCAATACCAGACTTTCATGCATTTTCCTTGGACTCTAGCAAGCAAACAGGCTTCTCATAATAAAAGTACTGGATTTCTACAATTACAACCAAATAACATAGGGGTTAAGGGCACCTGCCCCTCTTGCAGTCAAAACTCCAAATATAACTTTTGACTCTCCAAAAACGTAACTGCTAAGAGTGTACTGTTCACCAAAAGCCTTACCGATAACATAAGCAATTAACACATATTTTCTTCGTTATATGTAGTATATACTGTATTCTTACATTAAAGTAAGCAAGAGAGAAGAGAATGTTAAAATCATAAGGAAGAGAAAATACATTTACAGTAGTGTATTGTAAAAAATTTACATATAAGTGGACCCACACAGTTCAAATATATGTTGTTCAAGGGTCAACTGTAATACAAAACTGGAAGGAGGTCTAGCTGTATCTGGTACATCCAAGATATCCTACCCAATGGCATGAAGATTTGCCTCCCTGCCTTTCCCCATATTTTGTTAGTCTGCTATCAACAGTGGCCTTTCTCAACCTCCCATTACTTTTTTCTCTTCTTCTTCTGTTCTTTATTGCCTTCTGTGACTCCATCCAAGCCTACAAATAGAGTATATCATGGACTTCATTTTCTGACATTGTGCAGGGCCAACTTCAAAATGACAGACCACAAGATGGGGCTGTGGGCTAAGGGTCCCACTTTGAACAAGGCAGCCATGCTTTGATTTACTGTACATATTGGCCCTCCACATGAGCTATTGTTTGAAGACAGGGCTTAATAACTTTACAAAGATTCAAAAACACTGGTCTACACCACAGCTGGAATTTATAGTGTTTCATTTAAGGAAGTTGAATCCTTCTGGAGACCATGGACTCTTACCTTTCTGCCATGGACCCTTGTGCATCTAGTAAAGCCTATGGGCCCCTTCTCAGAATAATGTTTTTAATGCATAAAATAAAATACATAGTACTACAAAGCTAATCAATTATATCAAAATATTAAAGATAAATCTGTGACATAATATACATGCTGATTTATTAATGCATTCACTGATAAAGTCTAAAGGTAGCTCACTACTATCATAATTTCCAACTGATGAGCATGAAGTGTTTCAACAACTGCAACAATTATAATGTCCTTGGAAAATACCTGTTCCATTGGTGATAAAGTTACAGATCAATGCCTAATATTGCTGTGGTTCATTGCCTGTATTCATAATTGAGATAAATACTAACTTTCGGTTAGAAGATCGTAAAAAGAAAGAAGTCCTTAAGCCCCTAAGTTGACTCTAGGTTAAGAAGCACTGGCATAGACAGAATATAGAAGACGGGTATCGTGGCAGTCTTACAAACTGCTAGGTAGCTTGTACAAACACTCATACACACACAACAGAAGAGACATTTTTGTTCTGCATTCCATAAACTTGAATGCCATTACCAGTGACTTGGCTCCCAGGAAACCCCAAGGTCATCTTTCGGGGTCTAGTTCACCTTACACCCCTTGGAAACAAGGTCAGACACTAGCCAGATGCCCAGAATGTCCTTGAAAATTAAACGTAAAGCATTTTCAGGAATATTTACATTTAAAATCCCCACAAATTTGGAATATGAAAATTTAGTGGTAGAAAATCACTTGCCAACCACAGTGTGAACTATGTGGTTTGCGAGATGTTAATTGCAATTGGCACTTGGGGGCTGGTGTAAGAGGTATTGTTCTTCATCTTCAGAGTTGTTTGTGACCTGGTTTCTCCCTGACCACCCCACCAGAAAAAAAAGGAGGAAAAAACTTTGAATTTGTTCTAAGTATTTTCCTGAGTACTTTTAATTAAACCATCTTAAAGGATAATGTACTTTTATAAAAATTGTAATGGCACTTTATGTCAGCAAGCAATTATGACCTAGATTGAACAAAATTTGGACTTGACTCATTTTTCTATTAATATAGTAATAATCCCTCATGAATATTCACATTTACTTCATTCTTACTGTTTTTACACATCTCTCTTAGATGAAATAGCTTCAAATTTCCACTTTATCATGGAGAAAATAAGCACAGTTAATTTCAAACAGGTAATGTAAATTTTTACCAAACTTGGGTTAGTTTTCTTCATTTATTTTTGTGTAAACATATTTAATTCTCAAATGAAACTCAAGTCAAACGAGTCTCAATTTTTTTTTCTTAGGGTTTTTTTTAAGTTTGTTTTTTTATTTATTTTGAGGGAGAGAGAGAGAGCAGAGGAGGGACAGAGAAAGAGGTAGAGAGAGAGAATCCCAAGCAGGCTCCACACTCTCAGTGCAGAGCCCAGTGTAGGGCTCAAACCCACAAACTACGAAATCATGACCTAAGCCAAAATCAAGAGTCGGATATTTAACTGACTGAGCCACTCAGGCACCCCAAATGAGTCTCAATTCTTGAAGACTATCTAACACATCAAGTTCTTTCTTCCCACTCCCATACGATTTCTCTTCTCTAATAAAAGAATTGTTTATTCAATCCTTAGCTACTCAAATGTTCTAAACTTCAATTTATTTGTTTAACAAATATTTACTGAGATTCTCCTCTCTGACAGGCAGTGAACCAGACCTGGAAATGCAACAATAAATCAGAAGTGTTCTTATCCCTGAGGGTTTCACGGTGAGGAAGACAGATAAACCTAACCAGATTGCTGGTGCAATAGAAGCAGGAACTGAATGCTGTGGAAGTACTGGGGAACTCACCATTAATCTACATAAGGGGTTAAGGTAAGACTTCAAAAAGATAATGATTTTTGGATTGGGTTCTGAAGGATGAGTAGGAGTTTTCAAAGTGGAGAAGCTGGAAGAAGACACTCCAGATCTGAGATATAGAATGTTTAGAAAACAAAATTTTGTTGAAAATTTAAAAAGCAAACCTAAATATATCAAACCAAACATTGAATGATAAGGATACATATTAACTGCATGAAAACAATTTTACTCTAGGAAGAGGAGAAAAAATAGGGAAAGAGATTTCAAGTTTATCTATAATACCTCTTATATATAAAAAATAAATTTGGAGGCACCTGGGTGGCTCAGTCAGTTAAGCCTCCAACTCTTGATTTCAGCTCAGGTCATGATCTCACAGTTGTGAGATTAAGCGCCACACTGGGTTCTGTGCTGGGTGTGGAGCCTGCTTAAGATTCTCTCTCTCCCTCTCCCTCTGCTCCTACCCTGTTCACACACACATGCTTTCTCTCTCTTTCTCTCAAATTAAATAATTATTTTATTATTAATTTGATGAGATGTTAGTCATTAGCAAATTACTGGCCATGGGTACAAAGGTATTTATTATATTGGTCTCCATACTTTTCCATATTTCTAAAAAATTGTCAAAATTAAAAATAAGTAAATAATGAAAAAATACTAAAGATATTTATTTAATTTAAAGTGGAGAAGGTTAAGGTAGCTAGTAAATTTAATTAGAAGAAAGACAGAGATAATCTTTTATCCATTCCTTATAAGGAAATATTCTCCAACTCAAAATCTGCAGATCTACCAGGAGATCCTGAAATTTTACTTGGTCTACCTCCAAACCATTTGCCAACACAATGCCTTCCCTCTCTTAACCCCCACTCCTACACTTCCAATTTCCATATCCTGAATCAAGAATGTTAAAATTAAAATGGATGAAAATAGATACCAACGTAGGTACAATGACATATCAGGGAGGTAAAGTATTATATTAAATTGTTAATTAAATCATGGAGGTCAAATTACACAGGTAAAATTATAGAACAAGACTGCAATGAAAAACACTTTATTTCAATGGATAATCTGATTCAAATTCTTTTCTAGGGTTCTTTTATGCCATTCTTTCAGTCAAAGACTGCCCAATACCTCTCTCCATCACCTCGAACTTGTGCTGTGGAAAGCTATTGTGATTCACATACCTGGTGATACTTCCTGTACCTTTGATTGATATTCTGTTTTTATCATGCAAATAAGAGTTCACCATGATGATGATTCAAATATAATGAATATTCTCATAATTTGTCCTCCAGGGTGGAGGGTGTAGTTTGGCTATAAATAATTGTATTTCTTCAAATTCCAGTCACTTCCTAACTTTTATCATCACTCTCCCAGTGTCAGGACAATTCCCAAACACATTTTTGATGAAAGTTTCTCTGACTAGATCCATTAGGTATGTCTTCCATGAATGTGGTTGTTAGATACCTGTAAAACAATGCTCATATTTCAAAACCAATTTCAAATCAAAAGAATTTGGTATAAACCTATAAACATTTTTGGAACACATAATTTCATGGAACACTCCACATGGGGAAGGAATACAAAGAGAAATAACTATGTCTTCCTAAAAATCATGTTCCATATGAGGAAACCAACTGTAAATAAATACTTAGGATGTTTTGTGATGAGCACTATACTGTTACTGAGATTTATACACAGCACTGTGACAGCACTGAGGAAAGGAGGATTAATTTGGCTCTGCAGGGTGTCTTTACAGAGGAGGTGATATTTGAGCTAGCTATTGAAGGATGAGTCAGCCACATGCAAAATCTGATAAAGGTATGAAGAGAAGAAAGGCTAAATCTTGAGGACAAACAGTTGGGAAAGTGACATGATCAAATATGTATTTTGCAAACACACTAGTGTTTAGACCACCAGTATGTCCTTCAGATTTGTCCAGGAGGGAGACTGTCATAGCCTTAAATGTCAAATGAGAGTGCCAGAGAAAAAAGAAATATGAGGAAAGAGGAAGTATGAGGTATCCTGGTATGAAGTAAGACATTGAGAAAAAAAGAAGAAAGCTGATAAAGAACAGACTAGATGCAGACACTAAAGACGATGTAAACGTGCTGAACCTGAAGCTGTTTACCAGTGTTTGAGAGCAAGAGTATGGTGTGACTTAACTCTGCTATGTACTAGCCAGACTTTCAACTCTCAGTACCTATAGTCCTTGGCTTCAGGGCCTTTTCTGGCCCATTTTGCCCTTAGGCCAGAAGTGGCAGAGAATTAAGAGCCCCTGGGAGAAGTCCTCAACCAAAGACTGGTAGGAATTAGTAGATACAGTCCCTAGCTCCCCTCCTCCATGGATGGCATAACTCTGAGGCATGTGTTTACCTTTTCAACCAGATTAAGCTCTAGTTGTTCAGAGCTGACACACTAACCCTAACCCTTGATAATCCTTTATTGTCTGCCTTCCCTGCCCTGTCTTACTTCCCCATTCCCAAAGTGAAATTTCCTAAGATCACCTCCCAAAGAAATTACTTGTATTTGAATTCTCATTCCATATGTTGATTAGAAATAAAGTACATGTGAGAGAATAAATGGGAATGGAAAAGTTAAAGGTTGAAAAGTGAACATGAAAAATAAAATAAGAGGAATGAAAGACAAAAATGAACTTTCTAAGTCCTAGAAGAGATGAAACAGAAGAATCCAACCACAGATCCCTTAAAAGCAGAGGACTTAAACTTTGGCTGCACATTAAAGTCACCTGAGATCAAAAACAAAGAAACCATTCTTTTTTATGGCTGAGTAATATCCATTGTGAATCTATACCATATCTTCTTTATCCATTCATCTATTCATGGACACTTAGGTTGTTTCCATTCCTTGACTATTGTAAATAATGCTGTACTAAACAGAGGGGTACATATATCTTTTTGAATTAGTGTTTTCATTTTCTTTGGGTAAATACTCAGAAGTGAAATTACTGTATTGTATGGTACTTCTATTTTTCATTTTTTGAGGAACCTCCATATTGTTTTCCATAGTAGTTGCACCAATTTATATTCTCACCAACAAGGGTTCCCTTTTCTCCACATCCTTGCCAACACCTGCTGTTTCTTATGTTGTTGATTTTAGCCACTCTGACTGGTGTGAGATGATATCTCATTGTACTTTTGATTTGTATTTTCTTGATGATTAGTGAGGTTGAGCATCTTTTCATGTGTCTGTTGGTCATTTGGATGTCTTCTTTGGAAAAATGTTCAGCTTCTCTGCCCATGTTTTAATCAAATTATTTGTTTTTTGGTGTGGAGTTGTATGAGTTCTTTATATGTTTTGAATATTAACCCCTTATCAGATACATAATTTGCAAATATTTCCCCCATTTAGTATGTTGTCTTGTTCTGTTGATGGTTTCCTTTGCTGTGCCAAAGCTTTTTAATTTGAAGTAGTACCAACTGTTTATTTTTGGTTTTGTTTCTTTTGCCTGATATGCAGAATAATACTGCTAAGTTTGATTTCCAAGAGATTACTGCCTATGTTTTCTTTTAGGAGTTTTATGGTTTCAGATCTTGCATTTAGGTCTTTAATCTATTCTGAGTTTATTTTTGTGTATGATGTAAGAAAGTGGTCCACTTTTATGTTTTTGCATGTATCTGTCTAGTTTTCCCAGCACCATTTATTGAAGACGGTCTTTTCCCCATTGTATATTCTTGCCTCCTTTGCCATAGACTGACCATATAAGCATAGTTTATGTCTGGGCTCTCTATACTGTTCCATTGTTCCATATGTGTGGTTTTTTGCCAGTACCATACTGTTTTGATTACTAGAAGTTTATAGTATGTCCTGAAATCTGGGGTTGTGATACTTCCAGCTTTGCCATTTGCTGCAATATTAATGGGCCTAGAGAATATTATGCTAAGTGAAATAAGCCAGACAAAGACAAAACACCATATGATTTCACTTATATGTGGAATCTAAAAAGCAAAACAAACAACAACAAAAGAGAGAGAAACAGACTCATAAATATAGAGAACTAACTGGTGATTGCCAAAGGATGGGAGAGGGGATGAGCCAAATGGGTGAAGAGGATTAAGAGGTTCAAACTTCGTTATAAAATAAATAAGTCACAGGGATGAAAACTACAGCATAAGGAATACAGTCAATACTACTGTAATATACTTACTGTGGTGAGCATTTCTTAATATATATAATTGTTGAATCACTATTTATACACCTGAAACTAGTTTAATATGCTTCAATTATGCTTCAGTTGCTTCAATTAATATGCTTCAACTATGCTTCAATTTAAAATAAAAAAAAATAAAAACAGTACTGAGGTCCCACGCAGTAATTCTGATTTAACAGATCTGGATTTGGTTTGAGGTATCCGATATTTTATAAAAATTTCCCATGTGATTTAAATGTGCAGTAGGCTGAGAACCATCGCCTCGAAGGGACAAAGAAACTGTTTAAGAGGTAATAGGGACACAATCATTGTAAATATACAAAGTCAGGCTCCTGACTTTTATGCCCCTCCAACCTCTACTTTGTACTGCTCTGATATTTGGTATCCTTGTGATCAGGGGAATAGGTAGAAATGCATACTTGTAAGAGCAAGTGACTGAAAATGAATGGAAAAGGAGAGAGGAACAAAAGGAAAGCTAGCTGAGTACTGAATAAAGATCTGCAGGGGTACCTGGGTGGCTTAGTCTGTTAAGCGTCCGACTTCGGCTCAGGCCATGATCTCACTGTTCATGAGTTCAAGCTGCATGTCCAGCTCTGTGCTGACAGCTCAGAGCCTCGAACCTGCTTCAGATTCTGTGTCCCCCTCTCTTTCTGTCCCTCCCTAACTCGTGCTGTCTCTCTCTCTCTCTCTCTCTCTCTCAAAAATAAATTTTTTAAAATTTTTTAATAAAAATTTTTTTTAATTTTTTAAAAGCCTTCTCTTGAAGGCTTTGGAATTAGACTGGATTTTTCTTTTAAATGTATAATCATGTTGAGGAGGGCCTCAGGGTGGTTTAGTTTTTTTCCAGGTTCAAAACAACAATTTTTAATGAGCATTTGGTCGATAAGATCTGCAAGAGGAAGGAACAGAACAAATGTACCTAAGAGAGAACATATGGTTGGATTTGGGAATTCCTTTTACCTCATTGGGGACAAATTCAACAGACTAGATGACATTTATTCATGATCTCTATTGTCCTGACTTGGGGTAGAATATAATTTCCTATTTGATTTTGGACAAGCTCTTAAGGAAAATAATGACACTGCTCCATGTTTGTTGATGACTGGGTTGACAGGGAGACCCAGTATGGGAATAGATTGAGGATCTGCTCCAAGAATCATCACTGAGCGAGCCAAACGTTCTTACTTCAATGAATCAGATGAAAATAAACACTGCAATAAATGCAAGTCCCCTAAATTTCATCTTCTCAAGGAAGACAAAAATTAGTGGTACAGATGACATACTAGCAACCTCCAAAAGAAATCTATAGCAAACTTAGAGCTAGAAGAAAAATTCAGTTTACTTTTATTCTTCATCTATTTTTCATTTATATCATTAAATTACCATTTTTAAAAATAATTGTTGGTGAATGACACTGTATGGTGCAATAGAAAGAGTTGGACTTTGAAGCCAAACACACCTGCATATAAATCTCAGGTTTCTAGGTGTGTATTCTGATGTTGACTTCATTGGGTTGTTGCTAGGATTAAATGAGATAAAGAAATACAGAGATTGTGCCTGGTGCATAGCTATTGCTCAATAAAATCAATCAGCAGTTACAGTAGTAGCACTAGTAACAGAAGTATTAACATTAATTAATAACCTTTCTGAACATCACTTTCTTCATCTGTAAAGTGAGAAAAATAAGAGCCATCTTGTAAGGGTTTTGAAAATAAATGTGCAAATGAAATTATTTATTTAAAATACCCAGGCCAGTGTCTGGATCAAAGTAGATATCCAATTAATATTGTCATTGGTAAGCTATTCTTTGTCCAAGACCTCATGACATTCCTTTACTGTTCTACTGTTCCCTGCCTCCACTCACTGGACATATCCTCAAAATCTCTGCATGTCAGCTATTTGGCTAATGAACCATAGTTATTTTTCTACACTGGGGTGTGTGACATACAATTAGAAATGTATATCATCCTCATAATATAGCAGATAGGAAAGTTGGTTTGGTTTGGTCTGCACTCTGAATTCTCTGTCCCTGATCCCTTTGATACTCCTTCCCCTCATTGGCACTCGTTAACTGTTGCCAACCCCCTTTAAGTCACTGCTTAAACATAATTATTTTTATCAGAGGAAAGGAAGCAGTATTATTTCTTAAGACAAAGTCCTCAGCAAAATACAGCATCCTTTCTTTAAAAAAAATCCTGACTAGGATAGAAGGAATATACCTTAACATCATAAAAGCCATATATGAAAAGCCCACAGCTAATATTATCCTCAATGGGGAAAAACTGAGAGCTTTCTCCCTGAGAGCAGAAACACAACAGGGATATCCACTCTCACCACTGTTGTTTAACATAGTGTTGGAAGTCCTATCCTCACCAATCTGACAACAAAATGAAATAAGAGGCATCCAAATTGGCAAAGAAGAAATAAAACTTTCACTTTTTGCAGATGACGTGATACTCCATATGGAAAACCTGAAAGACTCCACCAAAAAGCTGCTAGAACTGATAGATGAATTCAGCAAAGTCGCAGGATATAAAATCAATGTACAGAAATCAGTTGCATTTCTATACACCAATAATGAAGCAACAGAAAGAGAAAGCAAGAAATCTATCCCATTTACAACTGCACAAAGAACCATAAAATACCTAGGAATAAACCTAACCAAAGATGTAATAGATCTGTATGCTGAAAACTATAGAAAACTTATGAAAGAAGTTGAAGAAGACACAAAGAAATGGAAAAACATCCCATGCTCATGGATTGAAAGAACAAATATTGTTAAAATGTCAATACTATCCAAAGCAATCTACACATTCTATGCAATCCCTAACAAAATTGCACCGGCATTTTTCTCAGAGCTAGAACAAATATTCCTAAAATTTGTATGGAACCACAAAAGACCCCAAATAGCCAAAGTAATATTGAAAAAGAAAACCAAAGTGGGAGGCATCACAATCCCAAACTTTAGCCTCTACTACAAAGCTGTCATCATCAAGACAGTATGGTATTGGCACAAAAACAGACACATAGACCAATGGAAAAGAATAGAGAACCCAGAATTGGACCCACAAATGTGTGGCCAACTAATCTTTGACAAAGCAGAAAAGAACATCCAATGGAAAAAAGACAGTCTCTTCAGCAAATGGTGCTGGGAGAACTGGACAGTGACATGCAGAAGAATGAACCTGGGCCACTTTCTTACACTATACACAAAAATAAACTCAAAATGAATGAAAGACCTAAATGTGAGACAGGAAGCCATCAAAACTCTATAGGAGAAAACAGGCAACAACCTCTTTGACCTCAGTTGCAGCGACTTCTTACTTGGCACGTCTCCAAGGGCAAAGGAAAGAAAAGCAAAAATGAACTATTGAGACCTCATTAAGATAAAAAGCTTCTGCACTGAAAGGAAACAATCAACAAAACTAAAAGGCAACTGATAGAATGAGAGAAGATATTTGCAAATGACATATCAGATAAAGGGTTAGTATCCAAAATCTATAAAGAACTTACCAAACTCAACACCCAAAAAACAAATAATCCAGTGAAGAAATGGGTAGAAGACATGAATAGACACTTTTACAAAGAAGACATTCACATAGCCAACAGACACATGAAAAAAGATGCTCAACACTGCTCACATAATCCGGAAAATACAAATCAAAACCACACTGAGGTACCACCTCACACCGATCAGAATGGCTAAAATGAACAACTCAAGAAACAACAGATGTTGGCAAGGATGTGGAGAAACAGGAACCCTCTTGCACTGTTGGTGGGAATGCAAACTGGTGCAGCCTCTCTGGAAAACAGCGTGAAGGTTCCTCAAGAAACTAAAAAATAGAATTACCCCACAACCCAGCAATAGCACTACTAGGAATTTATCCAAAGGATACAGAAGTGCTGATTTATAGGGGCACATGTACTCCAATGTACATAGCAGCACTATCAACAATAGACAAATTATGGAAAGAGCCTAAATGTTCATTCACTGATGAATGGATAAAGAAAATGTGGTTTATATATACAATGGAATACAACTTGGCAATGAGAAAGAATGAAATCTGGCCATATGCAGCAACGTGGATGAAACTGGAGGGTATTATGCTAAGTGAAATAAGTCAGGCAGAGAAAGACAGATATCATATGGTTTCACTCATATGTGGAATTTGAGAAACTTAACAGAAGACCATGGGAGAAGGGAAGGAGAAAAAAATAGTTTCAAGCAGAGAGGAAGGCAAACCATAAGAGACTTTAAATACTGAGAACGAACTGAGGGTTGATTGGGAGAGGGAGAGAGAAAAAGGGGTGATTAGCATTGAGGAGGGCACTTGTTGGAATGAGCACTGGGTGTTGTATGTAAGCGATGAATCATGGGAATCTACTCCCAAAGCCAAGAGCACACTGTATACACTGTATGTTAGCTAACTTGACAATAAATTATATTAAATACATACATACATACATACATACATACGTACAAATTTTAAAAAGACAAAAATCCTCAGGGCAGTCACATTAGGAGATCTGGTTAGTCTTTTTGCTTGGACATGGAAATAACAGCCCAAAATAACAGGTAAAACAGGGAAGAACCAATTCCTGGTCCCCTGAAACACAGGATGAGCCAAGAGGTATCAGGCAGCTGGTGAAAAATAGAGACCACTTCTTGTATTGTAGCTTATTTATAAACCCCAAGTAATCTCCATCTTGTTGAAGGGGACCTTGAATCTTTATAATAGAACTGATCCTAGCTTTGATTAAACACCTTTACTGTGAATTTGTAAAGCACCTGAATTTATAAAATGTGACTCTTGCAAAGCTAAATTGTGCAGAGAAATCTGGCTCCTGATGACAAACCCAATCAAGCACAGAAGAAACAATCATTTCCTATTCCACTCAGGTTGCTTAGGTTGCCATCTTTTTCATTTATCTTAAATTTCTCTTGGCTTTAATGCTAATTGTTTCAAACGAGGAATGAATATAGAATAAACATGACCTAACGTTTTTTAATTAACTATTTAATCCTATAGGATTAACTTTCCCATTTTCCATTTCTGCCTTCTGTCCCAATTAAACACAATTATGAAATGATGTACAGCTTGATTCAATCAGCTCACTTTACTTTTTTTCTGGACAGTAAACTAGAAGATATTCATTGTAAGGGAAATGTAGAAACTCCACAAAGGCCAAAGATGAACGAAAAATCTCTCATTGCCCCACCAGAGAAATAAACACTATTAACATGTTGGTGAAGACCACTCCTGCACTTTCATATGCATTTGTATGTTTTATCTAATCAGGACAATAATATGCATATTGCTTTTATGATCACATTGTAAAGTCATTCAATTTCTCTCTCAACGTGATTTTTAATGACTATATAGATTTTTGGCAAATGGTTAATTTAGATAGCCAATCTCTAATTGTTGACCATTTAGGTTGTTTCAAGGTGTTTTCACTATTTTAACACTTCAGGGAACATTCCTGTACATACATTTGGGCACAACTATGATTATTTCTCAAGGATAAATTCCTAAGAGGAAAGTTTCTGTACAAATGCCATGTTTATTTTAAAAGGTATTTTTTTACGTTGTAGAACCTATCACAACTACAACGAAATGACTATTTTTGTAATTATTTTTCAAATAACTGATTTCCCAAGTAGTCGATAAGTTCTAACATTTTGGCTTTCAATCTCTAGTTCCCTCACTGTCTTTCCTGTCTGAAGGAAGTGTAAAAATCTTTTGTCAAGAACATGTGTCTATGTTTTTAGTTTGGGAAACATGGTGGCCATAACTACATGCCATGAAAGTAAAGTGTTCAGTAAAGTCCCATATATTTGCACACCTAACACAGAGTAGAAGCTCAAAAACTTCTTCTTGAATAAATGAATGAAGGAATGGTTATCCGGTAAGGATTACATCAATTTGCCTCCCTTCCAATAATGAGAGAAACTTACACCTTATAACTTCAGTCAGCCAACTTTTAGGCAAAAATTCTATGTATTCCTTGAATACTCAATTGTTTAAGAAAATATATTTTAATTGCTTAGGCAATAAAGGAATCACTCAGTCTCACCAAAGTTAAAAAGCATGTGATGTTAATATACGTACTCCATATGTTTCATTCAAGAACAGCACTGACCAATAGAAATATGATGTAAGCCACTTATATAATTTTAAAATTTTTAGTAGCCACATTTAAAACAAATAAAAAGAGCTGAGTGGAACATTTTAATAATATATTTTATTTAATCCAGTATGTCTAAAATATTATCACTTCAACATGTAGTAAATACAGAAAATATTAAAACTTTATTCTCTTCTTCATACTAAGTCTTCAAAATCTGGTGTTTTACAGTTAGAGCACACCACAACTCAGACACTAAGTTTTCATCATAAATACTTGATTCATGTTTAGATTTCATAACATTTACATTAACATTAACATTGTTCCATATCCAAAGTGCTCCAAATACTCACAACTCAAGTTGTTCCAAATATATTACAAAGTTTTCCAAAAACTGAATCAAGTATCAGTTTTTTAATTTGAATTTAAATAAAACAAAAATCAGTTCCTCAGTAGTCATATTTCAAATGCTCAGTAGCCAAACATGGCTAGTGGCTGCTATACTGGACAGCATTGCAGAGGCTAGCCCTATAAATGAGTATGGCCTGTTAGCATTTAACAAGTTATCACATAAATTAGATCTTATTATCCCTGCTTTCAGATAAGGACATGGAGGCTCTGAGAAGTTATCTTTTATATAAGATCACACAGCTAGGAATTTGTTAAGATTTAAATCTAGGCATTCAGACCCCAGAGGCTGAACCCTTTCCCCCATTCCACCAGCTGGAAAAATAGCAAAATGGAACATCTGTGTTAGGTGTGCAAATATCTAGGACTTTCCAAGACACTTTGCTTTCATGGCATACAGTTATGGCTACCATGTTGCCCAAATTAAAAACAGAGACACATGGTTCTGACAAAAGATTTTTACACCTCTTTCAGGTGTGAAGACATTGAGAGAGATACAGTTTGGAAACCAAAATGTTGGAATTTGAGGACATTTCAATAGTTTATGGCAGTTGTTTCCAACTTCTTTTAAGCAGCAGAATCCTTTGTTCTTGAGATCTTAGATAGAACTCCAATATATAAAATCAACAAATGTGAAGATACCCTATGAAATCATAGGTCAGGGCCCCCAGAGGATCAGCAACCACTCCAGATACCCCCTCTGTCACTCCCTCTCCTTATCCTAGTAGTCCCTGAGGTAACACCCTAGAACCTTAGTTGTTTATAAACAACTTTCAGAAAGGACTTTTGCTTTCAGAAAGATAGAGTAAGGTATACTTTGCCCTATTTCACCCACTAAGTAAAGCTTAAATTTCTTGGGCATTATATATAAAACAAATATAAGGAGACTCAGAAAAGTAGAAACAAGAAGGTAGACAAACTAAAGACCTTGAGGCCTGAAAAACAACATGGTGGTGAGTTCCTGTTTTTTTGCTTTTGGTTTTTGCTTCAACTATCTCAGGCTAGGTACTGGAGAAGCTGGCAAACTGGAACTCCAACGGACACAAACCAAAAGAAGCCCCTAAGGAAAGCCTGCCTTCTCTAGCCAAAGGATCATGAAAGGGACAACCTAGAAGGACAGAAAACTTTTAGACAATAACCACTCTACCCCAGCTAAACACCAGAGAAAATACTGCAGCCCCCATGCCCATCTTCATTAGCAAAGGCCAAGTGGGAAATCTATACTTCTACACTGGCCGGCTGTAAACAAGCACCACAAGTTCCCCAACAGGCTGTTATCAAAGAAGGCCAATTGAGGAGCCATGACTCTCATCTCCGCTGGGCAGTAACAAGGCTCACCAACCTCCTGGTATCAGTGGAGACCACGTGGGGAACTTGGACTTCCTCTCCTGTCAGTAATGAGGTACCTCTCCTTCCCCACTGGAGTTGTGTCAAAGGGGGCCTAGCAAAGAGTCAAGACTTTTACCACCACCTAGTGGTAATGAGGCCTCCCACCCATGATGTCAGTGGAAAGTATGTGGGAAGCAGTAAAGAGGCATCCTGGTTCCTCCTAGCCAGGGAGGTATTGGCAGAGGCCCAGTGGGAAAGGAAGCTAACTCCCACCTTGACCTAGCAGTAATGAGGAGGCCTCTCCATCCAGGTGTAAATGGAGACCAAAGGAGAACCTGGATGTCTACTCCCACCTAGCAGTAACAAGGCAGCACACCTCTCTTCTCCTTGCCAGAGTGATATTAAAAGAGGTCAGCTAAAACAGAAACTTCAAATAAGATCCACCATCTCATTACATAATACCAAACATATTCAAGTTTCAACGGAAAATCACTTCACACCAAGAACCAGAAAATCTCAACTTGAAAAAGACAATCAATAGACACCATCACTGAAATAACACAGATGTTAGAATTATCTGGCCAGGATTTCTTTTAAGTTTATTTATTTCGAGAGTGGAGTAGGGGCAAAGAGAGAGGGCAAGAGAGAGAATCCCTAACAGGCTTCACACTGACAGCACAGAGCCCAATGCAGGGCAAACCCACAAAGCCGTGAGATCGTGACCTGAGACAAAACCAAGCATCAGACACTTAACCAACTGAGCCACCTAGGCTCCCCTGACAAGGATTTTAAGGCAGCCATCATAAAAACCATTCATTGAACAATTATGAACATGCTTGAAATGAATGAAAAATTAGAAAGTGTCAGCAATGTAAGAGAAGACATAAAGAAGAATCAAATGGAAATTTCAGAAGTGAAAATACACTAACCAACATTAAAAATTCACTGGATGAGCTCAACAGCAGAATGTAAAGGATGTACAAGAGAAGTGGTAAACTGGAAGGCAGAATGGTAAAACATTACCCAATCTGAACAACAGAGAGAAAGTGTACTAAAAAAAAAAAATAAATGATAGAACCTGAGGGATCTATGGGACTATAATAAATAATCTAATATTTGTATCATCAAAGTCCAAAAATGGAGAAGAAAGGTCAGGCTTAAGAAATATTTGAAGAAATAATGACTAAAACATTTCCAAATTTGGCAAGAGACACTAACAGATTCAAGAAGCTTAGCAAACCCCAAATGGGATCAATCTAAGGAATTTCACACCAAGACACATCATAGTCAAACTTCTGAAAATAAAAGACAATGAAAAATATTGAAAATAGCCAAGAAAGAAATGACAATTCAAATGACAGCAGATTTCTCATAAGAAACTGGGGACGTCAAAAGATTTCTCAAGTGCTGGAGAAAAAATGAACTGCCAATCCAGAATTCTACATCCAGTGAAAATAACCTTCAAGAATAAAGGAGGAAATAAAGGCATTCTCAGATCAAGGAAAAATAAGAGAATTTGTCACTAGCAGACCCATACTAAAATAATGATGAAAGGAAATTCTCTAAACAGAAAGTAAATGATAAAATGAATCCTGGAACATTGGGGAGGAAGAAAGAAAAATGGAAAGAATAAAAATATGGATAAATACAATAGACCTTTCTTCTTGAGTTTTCCAAATTATGTGTGACAGTTGAAGCAGAAGTTATAACACTGTCTGGTGTAGTTCTCAATGTGTGTAGAAGAAATATTTAAGTCAATTATATTATAAATGGAAGAGGGTAAAGGGAATTAAAGGGAAGTAAGATTTGTACACTTCACACAGACTGGTAAAATGTTGATACTAGCAGACTATGATAAGTTATGTATGTAATGTACATATTAAAGCAACCATTTAAAAAAGTTATTCAGAGAGATACACTATGAAACATAATACATCAAACACAAATCACAAAAACATAAATAAATCAAAATGGAATTATAAAGAATGTTCAAGTAACCCACAGGAAAGCAGGAAAAAATAAAACACAAGTAACCCACAGGAGAGCAGGAGAAAACAAAACACAGAGTAAACAGAGAACAAAAAATAGTGACAATACCAACTTCTTTCAAGGATATAGAGTAACTGGATCTCTCTTACACTGCTGGTAAGAATATAAAACAGTACAGCCCTGCTAGAAAATACTTTCACCGTTTCTTTAAAAACTAAACATATACTTACCTTATGACCCAGCAATCTCACTCCTGGGCATTTATCATAGAGAAATGGAGACTTACAACCACACAAAAACCTGTGCATGATTTTTCACAGCAGCTTTATTTGTAGTAGCCAAAATCCAAAAAACAACTAAAATGTTCTAAATAGGTGACTGGTTAAACTGTGGTACATCCATACCATGGAATACTACTTAGCAATAAAAAGAAACAAACTCTTAATATACACAACAATTTAGATGGATCTCAAGGGCACTATGCTGAGAGAAAAAGGCAATCTCAAAAGGTCACACACTGTATGATTCCATTTATGTAACATTCTCAAAATGACAAAAGTATAGAGATGGGAAACAGGTTAGTGATTAGCAAGGGTTAGGATGGGGTAGGGAGCTATGGTGAGTAGAACCATATAGGGGTATTATGGAGGAAATCTTTCAGGTGATGGAACAGTTCTGTATCTTGATTTTGGTTCTTCCAGTTGATCATTATTTCAAAATAAAAAGGAAAAAGAAAAAGCAGTAGTCAGACTGAACCATTATCAAATGGGGGAAAGAATGTGGAGTAACTGGAACTTTCATATGCCTGAGAGAGGAGTATAAATTGATATAATCACTTTGGTAAATAGTTTGGTCATTCCTAGTAAAGCTAAATGTGTGTGTGTGTGTGTGTGTGTGTGTGTGTGTGTGTGTGTGTGTGTGTAAACCTTTTGGTTTGAAATGATATGTCCACCAAAAGATATGTAAAAGAATGCTTATGGTACTTTTATTCATAATATCCCCAAACTAGAAATCACTCAAATATCCAAGAACATTAAAATGGATGAGCAAATTGAAGTATATTCATACAATGGAAATGAGACAGTCATGAAAAGAACAGTATACTGTTATACACAGCCACACAGAGGAATGTTAGAGACGTTTTGGTGAGGAAAAGAAGCCAGACACAAAAGAACACACATTGTATGATTTTATTTGGGTGAAGTTCAAGAACTGACAGAATGTAACTGAAACAGATGGTAGAGGTCAGAACATTGATTATCTCAGGAGAGGGGTATGGGTATTGACTGAGAGAGGGCATAAAGGAACCTTCTCAGGCTATGGAAATGATCTAAATCTTATCCTGGGTGGGGTCTACATGGGTGTATACCTTTGTAGAAATTCATCAAGCTGTACACTTAAGATTCCTGCACTTTAGTATATGTAAGGAAAACCTCAATAAAAAGTCGCAAACAAACAAGAAATGACACACCAAACCACTAGTATTGGGAGACTGTTATTCAACATCCAGGCTATTGACTCACTGTGAATGGAGCACTAAAGCGAGAAGATGTGTGTGATGAACACAGATACACCTTCCTGCTCTTTGGGGCCTGTAGCATGGAATGCCCTTCCCACCTCTGCCACCTCTCTTAGCGGCACCACTTAAGCCCCAAATCTAGTGTCTCTGACTCTTCAATCCAAGCAGTGGTTATGTTTTAGTACATTTACTTACTCTGTTGTTTAATGTTTATTTATTTTGAGAGAGAGAGAGCATGCATGGTGGAGAGAGGCAGAGAGAGAGGGAAAGAAAAAATCCTAAGCAGGCTCCACACTGTCAGCACAGAGCCTGACATGGGGCTCAGTCTCATGATCCATGAGATCATGACCTGAGCCAAAACCAAGTCAGACACTTAACAGGTGAGCCACCCAGGTGCCCCAATTTACTTACCTTTGTTAAAGAAGTTATCAGACCTGAGTAAACATTTCCAAATATTTGCAGAGAGATATGTGGCACAGTGCTTAGCCATGTGGGCTATGGAATCAGATTAGATTGCCTGGGTTTGAATTGTTATTCTGTCACCTACTAACCCTAATGTGGGCATGACTTAAGTTCTGTGGCTTTTCACTTTCCACCATACAGTGAGTTATGCTATCCAGTAAACTCCAAATTAAATATAGGTGAGATAGGCATAATATGCCAGTCTCTCACTCCTGGGGACAAGAAGCAAATCTGATTCATTCCTGTGTCCCTAACAATCCAGTGCTTGCCACACAGCAAATGACTAGCATAGCCTAATGGTTAAAAGAAAAGACTCTGGAGCCATAGAGACTTGGGCTAACAGTACTGGAAGTCTTAGCCTCAGCAATCAGACAACAAAAAGAAATAAAAGGCATCCAAATAGGCAATGAAGAAGTAAAACTTTCACTATTCAAAGATGACATGATACTCTATATAGAAAATCCAAAAGACTCCACCAAAAAGTTACTAGAACTGATACACAAATTCGGCAAAGTTGCAGGATACAAAATCAATATATAGCAATCTGTTGCATTTCTATACATCGATAATGAAGCAGCAGAAAGAGAAATCAAGGAATCAATCCCATTTATAATTGCACCAAAAACCATACGATACCTAGGAATAAACTTAACCAAAGAGGCAAAAGATCTGTACTTTGAAAACTCTAGAACACATAGGAAAGAAACTGAAGAGGACACAAAGAAATGGAAAGACATTCCATGCTCATGGATTGGAAGAACAAACATTGTTAAAATGTCTATACTACACAAAGCAATCTACACATATAATGCAATCCCTATCAAAATACCACTAGCATTTTTCACAGAGCTCAAACAAACAATCCTAAAATTTGTATGGAACCACAAAAGACCCCGAATAGCCAAAGTAATCCTAAAAAAGAAAAGAAAAGCAAGAAGCATCATGATTCCAGACTTCAAGCTGTATTACAAAGCCACAGTCATCAAGACAGTATGGTCTGGCGCAAAAACAGACACATAGATCAATGGAACAGAACAGAAAACACAGAAATGGACCCACAACTATATGGCCAACTCATCTTTGACAAAGCAGGAAAAAAAATCCAGTGGAAAAAAGACAGTCTCTTCAACAAATGGTGTTGGGAAAATTGGACAGCAACATGCAGCAGAATAAAACTGGATCACTTTCTTACACCATACATAAAAATAAATTCAAAATGGATGAAATACCTACATGTGAGACAGGAAACCATCAAATCCTAGAGGAGAACACAGGCAGCAACCTCTTTGACCTTGGCAGTAGCAACTTCTTATTAGACATACAGCCAAAGAGAAACAAAAGCAAATAATATGAACTGTTGGGACTTCATGAAGATAAAAAGCTTCTTCACAGTGAAAGAAACAATCAAAAAAACTAAAAGGCAGCCTGCAGAATGAGAGAAGATATTTGCAAATGACATATCTGATAAAGAGCTAATATCCAAAATCTATAAAGAATTTATCAAACTCAACACCCAAATAACAAGTAATCCAGTGAAGAAATGGGCAGAAGACAATAGACATTTTTCCAAAGAAGACATTCAGATAGCTAATGGACAAATGAAAGGATGCTCAACATCACTCATCATCGTGAAAATACAAATCAAAACCACAGTGAGATACCACCTCACACCCATCAGAATGACTAAAATTAAAACAAGAAACAACAGGTGTTGATGAAGATGTGGTGAAAAGGGAACCCTCTTGCATTGTTGGTGGGAATTCAAACTGGTGCAGCCACTCTGTAGAATAGTTTGGAGGCTCCTCAAAAGGCTAAAAATAGAACTACTCTACAATCCAGAAACTGCACTACTAGGTATTTACCTAAAGGAAACAAAAACACAGATTTGAAGGGACACATGCACCTTAATGTTGACAGCAGCATTATCAACAAGAGCCAACCTATGGAAAGAGCCCAAATTTCCATCAATCGATGAATGGATAAGGATGTGGGTGTGTGTTTGTGTGTAATGGAATATTACTCAGGTATCAAAAAGAATGAAATTTTGCCATTTTCAACAACATGGATGGAGCTAGAGTGTATTATGGTAAGCAAAATAACATAAATACCACATGATTTTACTCATATGTGGAGTTTAAGAAGCAAAACAGACGAACATATGGGAAGGGAAAAAAGAGAGAGGGAAACAAACCATAAGAGACTCTTAATGAGAGAGAACAAACTGAGGGTTGATGGCGGGATATGGGGGGACGGGGATGGGCTATATGGGTGACGGATATTAAGGAGGGCACTTGTTGTGATGAGGACTGGGTGCTGTATGTAAGTGATGAATCACTGCTGAATTCTACTCCTGAAACCAACATGGCACTATATGTTAGCTAACTAGAATGTAAGTAAAAATTTGAAAAGAAAAAAAAAAAAAGCCAGCTCTACCACTTACTAGCTGTGTGGCTTTGTGCATATAACTAAACCTCTCTTTCTTTTTAAACTTTTTTTAACATTTATTAATTTTTGAGAGAGAAAGAGTGCGCGCTAACACAAGTGGGAGAGAGGCAGAGAGAGAGAGACAGAGGATCTGAAGCAGGCCTCGAGCTGTGAGCAGAGAGCCCAATGTGGGGCTCGAACCCACAAACTGTGAAATCATGGGCTGAGGTGAAACCAAGAGTCAGATGCTTAACTGACTAAGACACCCAGGTGCCCCCAAACCTCTCTGATATCAATCTCCTTCTCCTTGACTATAAAGTGAGATAACAAAATGACAATTCATAGAAAATGCTCAGCACAGTATCTAGTGCATAGTGGAAGCTCAAAAATATTAACCTTAACATAAGTATCTATTTAACTGAATTCAACTGTCACGAGGTCGTAATTGAATCTATAGTATGAACGAACAACTGTACTTCTCTGAGTAATCTGAACCTAAAGTCTGCATGGGTTTAGAAGAAAATATTTGCCCAAAGAGTATATCCATCATAGCTAAAATGGATAATGTATTATTTAGGGGGAGGAAAACTTCTTTTACTTCAGACTCAGCCTCTGTGGGAAGAGAAGATGTAAAATGTCCCTTCCACTGGGGGCAAGATGGGTGAGCCAGTTAGAGGGGGACGAGGAGCTGTCCTTTCCATCCCTTCTTTGTGGATACCGGCAAACTACTGGAGGCTGCTTTGTGGCACTGGGCCCACTGAGGGGTATTGATTTGTTCTTTCCAGGAAGAAATGCACATTATTCATTTTTTAATAGGCTGTCTTGTTCTGGAAGGCAACTCCTGTGACTTTGAAATAATGCGCTTGTGGGGTTTAGGTTTTGCCTGCTTTGGAGGGAAGGTATGCTGTTTTGATTAAGTGGGTACACAGGAGAGCTCTGTTCTTGGTCCCATGATTAATGGACGATATGTTCTTAGTCTTGTTCTCTGCCTGTTCCTCGCTTGACTTTCATGGTACACCATCTCCCCAGAGCTCATTATGACTAATAACTTGTTCTATGGTCCTCTCTTCTCCCATTCAGTCAAGTGTGTCATTCTGCACGGGGGTTTGAAAGTTCCTAGTCCAATATCACTTGCCTGCCACTGGTCACTTTTCTAAACACTTCTGCATCACCATATTATTTTGTCCTCACGACAAAAACCCAGTGAGGTCACATAATGATCTGTTCCACTGCTGAGGAAAGTAAGACATGGGCAGTAGAAAATGGAGGACAGAAAGAATAAGAGATAGCCACCCTGAAGAAGGAGAAGCTGCAGAGGTATTTAGGACCTAATTAATCATTTATTATATAGTAATACTGTATAGCAGATGGTGCTTTTTCTACTAAGAAAAAGACAGGAAAAAATAAATATACTGAAACACTATGAATGTCAGATACTTAAAAATACTTTTCCCAAAATGTACTGGCACAACTTTATGGAATAGGGATTCCAAAAAACTGTACTAAATATAATTTCCTTCTGTATCTCTGAGTTTTTTAATTAGTTATCTCTATAAATACCTACTGCATGCCTCTGGAGAAATGGACAAATGAAGAAAACCATGTGACCTCAAGATTATCATATACAGTAGAGGAGATTTTAAGGTACACAAATAAAACTAAATATGGCAAGTGACTTTAGGTTTTCAGAGGAGGGAGAGGCCTATGAGACCAGCAAGAAGTCCTGGGCAGGTTTTCATAAAAGGCATCTGTGAGCCTAGAGGAGTTCAGATTTGCATGCATGAAGAGGGTATGAGACCCCACCAAAGAAAGGAGCTACCATAAAGGAACGCATCAGAAGGCGAAAGCACAGGCCTTTCTCCAAGTGTCAGAATGACTACAGCTGGGCCTGTTATGAGGGAGGCCTATTTTAGAATGCTTCAGAGAAGGAATATGAAGTAACTTCTCTCATAACGTGGGTTCTCCCCACTTGGTTTATACATTGTGCAAATTCAGAGCATCGTTTGTGTGCTTTGTGAAAGTACTGGTGCAATTCTCTGCAGCAGGGATGTGGCAGAGGAAAGTCTCCTAATCATATATGGATGCTAGTTTTAGTATAAATTAGTCCCAATGAAGCTCAGAGATAGGGCCTCATTGGACTTTGCAACTTCCGACCCTAGAAATTATTTGGTCTAGAAGGCCGCTTTGAAAACTACCTGGGGTTTCCAGCCAAGCAGGTTTTGTACCCTCCAACATATGTGTTGCTTTGTTTGGTGAACCTGAACGTGGATAGCTGTACAATTCTGGACTGACAGCTCACCTACCCTGGATTTGTCCCAGGCAGCTGTTCTCCTGGCTGTCTTCGCTAGATGACCTTTTCTATTGTTGCTTCTGCTTGAAGGATAAACCTGGAGATGAGGTGTAAACTCCCTTCCCAGCAGGCTGTAGGACAGGGGGATTAGGATGCCACCTGCTCTATGCCCTCACAGAATTACTGACCTCAGTGGCCTGGAATGACCCCTGTAGTTATTTTTAAGCCAAGTAGTTGGGAATTAGTCATCACCTAGAATTTAGTATGTGTGTTTCTTGGCTTCCTAACAGAACACTTTCCTCAGTACATAGGCAATATATTTACCCTTGGGTGCAACATATAATAAAAAAAAAAGTGCCGTTTTGTAATAGTTACTCATCTCATAGTCCAGGATGATGGATCATCTTGAGCTTTAGATGCTCACTTTGGTCTCAAAAGGAAATTGCTTCAGAGAAGGGCTTGGGTCAGGATGAGCCCTTATCTAGAAGATGCCCTCCCTCACAAACCAAGATCCATCTGGGTTTTCTTCTATATTAGCAAGAGGGATACAAGAGGCCTTCTAGCTTGGGGGGAATGTCCACAAGATCAAGACTTGTTAGTTTCCAGGTCCTATACTGCCTTCAGGATGACTAGTTTGGCCCCCGACCCCTACTCTGCCCAGCCACTTGACTCCTGTGGATTCTTCGATTCTCTACTACACCATCACTATTTGATACTTTGCCTCTTGCCTTCCTGACTGGTCAGTCTCCCTGTCTGTCAGCTCTGTTCCACCCTCCCTGGAGTTCCTGTAGTCTTTCCACAAAAGGATCGTTTACCCAGCTCCTGAACCCTGGTTCTGTCTTCACCATGGACCTAACTAAATCTCAGCATCTTATAGGAGAACCACATGGCCTATCTATTCCCAATCCTTTATTCTCCTTGCACATGGCTCTGATCCTTGCCTCAGCCCTCTGGACATGGCTATGTGTCTCATCTTTTCAGCACTACTCACAACAACCAAAAAGTGGGAACAACTCAAGTGTCCATGGACAGAAGAATGAATAAACAAAATGTGGTCTATCCATACAATGGAATACTATTCACCCATAAAAAAGAATGAAGTTCTGACATGTGTTATAGCATGGATAAACCTTGAAAACACTATGATAAGTGAAAGAAGCCAGACACAAAGAACATATATTGTATGATCCCACCTATATGAAATATCTAGCATAGGCATATTCATAGAATAGGTAGCAGAGGGGTGGGTGCCTGGGTGTAGTTCAGTCAGTTAAGTGTCCAACTCTTGATCTCGGCTCAGGTCATGATATCATGGTTTGTGAATTCAATCCCTATTTCAGGCTCTGCACTGATAGTGTGTAACCTGCTTGAGATTCTGTCTCTCCCTCTCTCTACCCCTCCTCTGCTAACTCAAACACACACGTGTTTTCTCTTTCTTTTTCTCCCTATCTCAAAATAAATAAACTTAAAAAAAAAAAAAGAAAAAGAGGGGTACCTAGGTGGCTCAGTCAGTTAAGCATCTGACTTTGGCTCAGGTCATGATTTGTTCATGAGTTCAAGCCCCACATCTGGCTCCATGCTGTCAGCACAGAGCCCGCATTAGATCCTCTGTTCCCCTCTTTTTCTGCCCATCTCTCTCTCAAAAATAAATAAATAAACTTTAAAATAAAAGTAAAAAGAAAAAGAAATAGGAAGCAGAATAGAGGTTACCAAGGTTGGGGAAAGGGAGGAATGAGGAGCCATTGTTTAATGGGTATAGTTTATACTGAGGATGATGAAAAGTTTTGGTGATGGGCACACAGTATTGTGAATGTAATTAATGCCACTGAAATGTAGATTTACAAATGATTAACATGACAAATAGTATGCACATTTTACCACGGCTTTAAAAAATATTTTATAAAAAGTCTCTATTACCAGCACAGTATGAGTTAACCCAAAAGTGCTTTCTTCTTTTGGTGCCCCGCACCCACTTTGCCTCTCAGTACATTTGTGGACAGTAGTTGGCACATAGAAATGCTCAGATTTGAAAAACAGATAAGCTCAGGATAGAATTGACTATACACTAAAGGCCTCGCCATTTCCGGCAGAGTTTATTCAGCAGGACTGCCACGGCCTTGCAGAGTTACAAAGACAAATGTACTCATAAGTGAAAGAGTCAGGGCCTGCATCCCTTAAGAGAGCAGAGAAGAGCAGCAGAGTAAATTGAAAAGTAGAGAAGGTACCTTGCATATGCCAGAAAACAGGAACACAGAGCTCACGGCTCCACTCCCACTCCTCAAGCTTCTTTCTTGTATCAGCACAATCATAGGAGAAACCGTGTCCCTGAACAGCCATTCTGTCCCTGGCACCGTTGCTTCCCCAAGAGGGCAGTGTCTCTGAAATTTGTCCAAGAGCAAAATGGATTTTTAGGGATCAAAGACTTAATTCACATAAAAAGCAAGGTTTACAGCTGGGAAGAATTACTATTTAGTGCTTTTTTTTCCTCTCTCCTTTCTGTAATTTATTTCTGGTGTGTTAGAAAGCCCTGGGGGAAAATTAATGTGATTTGTTTAAAATTAAGACTGGCTCCAGTGAAATTTTCATTATACTCCCCAAACCTCAAAATTAAAGATACCATGAGTCCTTATAGAAATGTCCCTCAGTGCTCTAAATAATTTCTGTAAAGTGTACTCTGTAATTTTTATTGTGTCTGTAAGTTTAAAATTCACTTCCTAATTATGTAAATGGTAGTGTCAGGCAAAGGATGGACACTCCATTTTGTACACAGAAAACAGAAACCCAGAAAGGAACAGTAGCAGCCGGCTTTGATTTGTTTGTGGGAGAGGCAGGACTAGAGCCAAAACCTCCTAACTCTTAAAATCCAGGCCTCTTTTCAAAAATACTGTTCTGAACAGATGCAATGCAGGGATTAAGATCAGGTTTCTTGGCTAAGGTCAAAATGACAAGTCAGCAGCATGAGAAGTTCTGAGGAGTGAGGGATAAAGCACCCTGAACTCAAAATCTTCAGGACAGAGAGTAGCAGTTTCTAGACCTTAACTTTCCAAGCTGTGTGGGTCCCAGCCAGTGTGGGCCTACCTACAAGACATAATGGAATGTCCCCTCAGCCTATCAGGGAAGCATGAGTAAGGTAGATCTGGGCAGGACTGGGACTAAGGGAACTGACCTTGCCTTGGGTGGCCTGTAGTTCAAATAAAGATGTTCTAAATAATAGGGAAGCCTTAGGTATAGAAGGACATCAACACAATGAATGGGACACCATGGCAGGAATATTTGAGCAGATTCTGCATATGCGACCAGGTAAGCAGGGCATCCTTGGATCTCAGCCAGTGGCCGAGGATAGTCAACTCCAGCACCTTGGAGAGAGAGAGAAATGTAAAAGCTGGTAAGCTGTCAAAGCTTTGTCAAACAAGGGCCTGCCTCCTGGCCAAAGGGTGCACAAATCAGGAGAAAAGACAACAGTTCAGGTACACAAACTAGACACACAGGGTGAGAGTTAAAGCATCATTTGGAAATGCTTCTGGCTGTAAGTAACAGAAAAACAGCTAACAGTGGCTTAAATCTTAAGAGCATTTATTGTTTAAGCAGTCCCAGGATTCATTCAGGAGCTCAACAAGGACCTAGAAATTTCAGGATTTTTCCATCCTTCCCTTCTACCATTCCTCAGCATATTGGCCTTTCTGCCCTTGGACTTGCTACCTAATGGTCACAAAATGGTTGCCACAGCTCTAAGCATTATATCCTCAAATAACTGTCCCCAAAGGCAGAAAGTAGGGGGAAATACTTCTCAGAAGAGTTCTCCTTATGTCTCATTCACCAGAGCTGTGCCATATGACTGCCCACAAGACCATGTATGCACTTCTACAGTGTGAGGTAGGCAAAACAAAAAGAGGAACAGTTATAGGATAACCAGCCAACAGTACCTGCCACAGTGTGGCAGGGAGGCTGCAGGTTGATGGGATATGCTGGGGCCCAGGGTCTCCCCACCAAGCATCCCAGACACCACACTTGGGCAACCAGACCAATTCCAGACCCTCATTTCCTAGTAAGGATGGGGCTACTAATACTCATGTTCAGATGGCACAGGTCTGTATGAGACTAAATCTTTGGTTCAAGGTCTTTCGCACAGACATATGTTTTGGAACGGTCCTCTTAACCTAAAACCGTATATGTAAAATACTCTCTTCATATAAAATATAATGGCAAAGTCCATCATTTATGCCCTTCCAGGAGCCGGGCTGCTGCCACCAATTCTCTGTCCATCTTTACACCCATGTCAGGAACTGCCAAGCCTGCCCTGCCCCCACCCAGTGACAAAGTTTAGTGAAACTGCCCGCTAAGACTCTGGCCTCCTTGGGTGGCCTTTGGGAAGCCAGGACCTCAAATTAGTGCCTATGATAGGCTTTCTAGATATCTTGGCAACTGAGTGTTCTGATAAACCAGATGGACCCTCTCCTGACAGATGTAATTCCAAATCACAGCAACTGTAACCGGAGGCAATGATGGCTAATCGGTGCCAGCTAACACCTATGTAGCATTTACTATGAGCCAGGAACAGCATGTTCTATGCCCTTTATATGCCCAAACTCATTTAACTCTCATAACAACCATGTGAGTAGGTCGTTATCATCACACCCATTTTACACATGAGGAAACTGAGGCACAGAGAGGTTAAGGAACTCACTCAAGGTCACATAGTTATAAATGGCAGAGCCAGGATTTGAAGTAGCACAGACTAGCCCCAGAATCCATGCTCTTAACTACTACACTGACTCTTATCCAAGTAAACTTTGCAGTGCTTTGAACCAAACATTGCAAAAAATGCAGCTCACAGAGGCAGTAGGGAGCATATGGAAGAAGAGGAATGCCGGGCACTGTCATTCATTCATTCATTTCCCCCTAGGGTCTGGTGCCTTTACCCAGCACTGTTGTGGTAGGTTGTCATGGCACCCACTGGGCAGTGAGGTCCACTCCATCTCGATAGTGTGCAGTGCAGGTACACTATGGGGGCGCCTGGGTGGCTCAGTCAGTTAAGCGTCCAACTCTTGATTTTGGCTCAGGTCATGCTCTCACAGTTTGTGAGTTCGAGCCCCATGTTGGGCTCTGTGCTGACAGCATGGAGACTTCTTGGGATTCTCCCTCTCTCCCTCTCTGCCCCTCTCCTGCTTGCGTATTGTCTCTCAAAATAAATAAATAAACTTAAAAAAATAAGAACCCTAAATGGAGAGTATCTAATCCAAATATTTGTGTAAAGAGCAGTCTCTGTAGCTAGGCTACTCTGGGCCAGGCAAGATCAGACACAGCCTCTGTTAGAATGGAGTTGTCACTTGGGTTATACTTAACATTCCCACATAATGGAGTCTTTGTGAACTTTTTATGATACATAAACAAAACATCTTGTTTCTCATGCAGTTACTTCAAAGAGATTTTATGGCTGCCTGCCTAATGCTGACATGAAATTGCTTTTGTCTTAACTGCCAGAGTCATGAGGTAACAATATTTGAAACACAAAGCTTGCTCCTATCTGTTTTAATTGCTTTATGACGTTTTTTTATCCATGAAGCATCAAATATAAAATTCATTTTAAAAAGGTTTTTTTAAATATACAGATTTCCTACAGGGCTCCTTTTTAAAGGGTACTCACAACATTATAACATACATAAAATTTGGGTTAAAATATGCAGACTGTTTCATGACCTTGGGTTTTGAGGTTGTAATGATAAAAGTCAATCACCCTCTGACTTTGGCAGAACCTTTAGGTAACTCGGCCTCTGTTGAGGGGAATACCAAAATTCTCAAAGCTCAAAAATAATATTTCACCTAAATCGGATGTTTGGGATTTGCTTCAAGATAATGTGTTAATTACAGGGCAAGTATACGATATTTTCAGCCAAAGCCTGACTCTCTAATGACATCATCTAATTCTGGAGCCACCATTACCTCACCTTAAGTTGATTCACTTTAAAGACACAATGGGTGACATTAATGATATAATGTGATAAATAATCACCAATGAATAACCTAATTCAACCTCTTTGATCATTTAAAGCTTAGTTATGAAAAAACAAGCAATATAGAATGAGGACTTTGTTTTGCTCTGCTAAGGCGGAAACTGAAATTTAATATTTAGGATACAGTCCAAAAGCCACCGTCTTAAAAGTTCCTTCTGCCTCTGATTAGGGATCTTGTTGTGAGAGAGTCGGCCACATGTAAAGGCACCAAGTAAGAACCTTCTAAGGGTCAGTTACAGAGCTAACTCTTAGGATTGGCCCTAAGCAAATGTATGAAAGTCAGGAAATTTTGCCTGTGTGCAGCCCTCATGTCCCTTTCTTGGCTTGGTCCCCTTCCCCTTACTTTCCCACATCTCTCTCTTGCTTTCTCTCGAGTGAAGGAAGGGATGATCAGAGAGGGCCTCAATGTCACTGTCTCTTGGCTAAACTCTTGGGTCTTATGTTTCAGTTATCCAGGTTGATTAGATTCATTCAGATACTGCTCAGGCAACCCAGACTCAGAGGAAACGAATTTGTAGCAGCATTCTAAATTAATAGCTCACAGGAGAAAGGCAGTTTTCAGGCCTATCAGTGGATAATACATTCTCTCACTTGCAAGACAGCCTGCTTACAAGGCAGAAGAAAACTGCAATAGTCAGAATAGGCTAAGTTAGCCCGTGGTAACAAACAATTCCAAACCTCAGTGGCTTACAACGAGCAAAAGGTATTGCTCACTGACACCAGATGTCTAGCGCAGCTCTGCTCCTTGCCATATTCACTCAGGCTGTTGAGGCAGAAGGAAAAGAGAGATCATGAGTCACAAGGAACGGGTATTGAGGAGAAAGGGAAAAAAAGGGACTATTTGGGGAACAGTAATCTTCCACAAGTACATGAAACTATTTCTCAGAAGACCCCTAAGCTTAGA
The DNA here is from genome assembly GCA_030068075.1 of Paguma larvata. Classification (NCBI taxonomy): domain Eukaryota; kingdom Metazoa; phylum Chordata; class Mammalia; order Carnivora; family Viverridae; genus Paguma; species Paguma larvata. The sequence continues at coordinate 16,230,136 of CM057830.1, forward strand.
GTCAAAAAACAGGGTTCCCCTTCCAGCTCTGCTGCCTAACAAACTCTTGACCATGGACAGTCACTTCACCTCTCTGAGTTTCACTTTACAATCAGGAAAATAAGGGGGACTGAATTCCATAACTCTCAAGGTGCCTTCTAGCTTAGAGACTTGAGGTTCCTGATCGCTAAAATAGGGACCCTCTCACTAGGCCTTTGGTACGCTGCCAGAGTCTTTCTCTAAAAACTCTAAACTTTTCTGACTCTATCAGAAGGTACCTTCTTTGGGCTATAAAAAGCCTGATGTCTCAACTGGGAGTCCATTTCTGAACCCCAGAACACAGAAAATGATTCGCGTGATCTGTTCTCAATTCTCCCAAGGAGAACTGAGAACAAGTACCATTCTAGATTCACAGGAAAGAAGTTAATTCATTACACACAACTGATGCAAACGTGCACCAGGATCTAATTCTCTCCTGGAACTCTCTTCTAATTGTTACCTGGGTTTGTTCTTTGGATTTGAAGGGGCTCAGCTCAAGCTTCCCCAAATCTTGTGAGAAATCCAGTGCTGTCTCCAAATGTCTGCAAATTCCTAGGAGCTCATGACTTCCTGACGTCTTCTCAGTAGGAATTCCAGGTCTTGCGGAGTCTCACTCATACATTTCTGCCTATTCTGTTATCTCATCTCTGCCCAGGTGAGAAAGGCCTTTCCCTTCATCTAGTTGAGGGAAATTAGCTATCCCCAAAGCAAAAGAGCTCTATGTTACATGTCCCAACAGTTAAAAACCCAACTAACAAAATAGATCCTTAATGCTTTGTTCCCTCAACGTTTCATCTCTTGGTTCTTAGTGAATACTGCAGTTCTCCTTTATTTAAGATTTTATATTTTAAGTAATCTCTATGACCCAATGTGGGGCTCAAACTAATAACCCCAGATCAAGAGTCACATGTTCTATCAATGGAGCCAAAAAAGATATCGCTGTAATTCTCTTTATTTTTTTAATTTTTTAATGCATATTAATTTTTTTAACAATTTATTGTCAAATTGGTTTCCATACAACACCCAGTCCTCATCCCAAGTGCCCTCCTCAGTGCCCGTCAACCACTCTCCCTACTCCCATACCCCCCTCAACCCTCAGTTTGTTCTTAGTATTTAAGAGTCTCTTACGTTTTTTTTTTAAATAATTTATTTTCAAATTGGTTTCCATATAACACCCAGTGCTCATCCCAACAAGTGCCCTCCTCTGTGCCCGTCACCCACTCTCCCCCCTCCCACACCCTTCTCACCCCTCAGTTTGTTCTTACTCTTTGAGAGTCTTCTTACGTTTTTTTCTCCCTCCCTCTCTGTGGCTTTTTCCCCCCTCTTCCCCTCCCCCATGGTTTTCTGCTAAGTCTCTCAAAATCCACCTATGCATGAAAACATATGGTATCTGTCTTTCTCTGACTGACTTATTTCACTTAGCATAATGCCCTCCATTTCCATCCTTGTTGCCACACATGTCCAGATTTCATTGTTTCTCATTGCTGCATAGTGTTCCATTGTATATATATACCACATCTTCTTTATCCATTCATCAGTTGATGGACACTTAGTCTCTTTTCATGATTTGGCTATTGTCATATATTCATTTCTGAGAGACAGAGGCAGAGTGTGAGCAGGGGAGGGGCAGAGACAGAGGGAGACACAGATTTCGAAGCAGGCTCCCAATTCTGAGCTGTCAGCACAAAGCCCGACATAGGGCTTGAACTCACAAATCGTGAGATCATGACCTGAACTGAAGTAGGTCACCCAAACGACTAAACCACCCAGGCGCCCCTGCAATTCTCTTTCTTAAGTAGTCACCTGAATCTTTTCCCCAGTGAACACTCATTCTGTTTACTTTGACTCCCTTTGTTTTCAAAATGTATACTTTAATTGCTTTTCAAAATTGCATAAATTTGTTTATGAATACATGAGTCTCCATTCCCTGTGGATCCCAACACAGTTGCTGGAAGGGTGGGGGGGGGCATAGTCTTGGACCACACACATGAATAAGAGAAGTGGTAGAGATGATGTATTGAGAACCGAGGCAAAGTGACATGTGGCTCTGGCTTGTAGGTGCTCTCCTCCTTTCTCCTCACATGAATATTTTTAGTAAATGTCAGGTGTTACTATTTCAAAAACTTTTGAGTCTGTGGTCTCATTTCCACCTCAGTTTCAACAGAAAACATTCCAAAAAGACTAGAGTTTATAGTAAATACTGATTACTGGATGACCTTGTTCTCAAAGTTATCCACCTGCTCACTGCCAGGAACTTCTCATGAACTCAGCTTACCGCCCATTGCCCACTGTCTTGCCCGCTCTTGTTCTCAGCCTTGTGCCCACCGTGGGCCTTACTTCCTCGCTTACTCACTCTCTACTTCCCCTTCTCCTCTCTCTTGTCTTCACTCACTCCAGGAATTCTCATCCATCCCCCAATTTTGCCAGTACCTTTGTTGTCTCCTTTTGTTCTTTCCACGTACTTTGTCTTCTATCCCCCAAGCAGCCTCTCATAGGATTTGAGGCCCTTCCCTAAATTCTGGTAGCAGCTGATATAATTAAATGTTCACCCTGCTGTGCTGCCTTAATACTGTAGGTTGGGTTGGATCAACCTTAGTAACTATGTCCTCAGGTTTCCTATCAGTGATCTTAGCCTCCCAGTATGAGAACGGGGCTTCCTGTCTATTTTGGTTCTCTCTTGTTGCATACAACATACTCCATAAACCTAGGGGCTTACACAACCATTTCCTTCTTTTTCACCAGTCCCTTGATGGACTGAGCTCAGCTGGGTGGTTTTCCTACTCCACAGGATGTCATCTAAGATTATAGTCATCTGGGGGCCCAGGTGTACTGGAACATTCAGGATGGCATGATCACACAGCTGGCAGCAAATTCTGGTTGTCTGCTGGGATCTTAACTGGGGCTATTGACCACTGTACCTCAGTTATCCTTTATGTGACCTCACCATGTGACTTGAGCTTCTCATAGCATGGTGACTGGGTTATGAGAGGGACTATCTCAAGAATGAGCAATGCAAGAGGAAGAAGCATAAGCTGGTAGTTCTATGATTGACTGGGGTCAGAATTCCCAGAATGTCAGCATGAAGCCTGTCTCAAGGCAAGCCCAAATTCACAGGGAAGGGAAAGAAGCTCTACCCTGATCTAGAGAGTGGCATGTGTGTAAAGGGAGGGAAGACATTATTGGGGCCATCTTTGGAGACTAGCTAGCACACTGTCTACTACTCCCAGGCACGCAGTGCCTACTTCCTCAATACCTGCTGTCAGATCACTGTGATAACTAGATTTTGGAAAATCTTCCACCTATCTGATATATTTTAGATCTTGGGCTATCCAAAGATAAGCATATTCTATTAGTACTTTCCTTGCAAACTAACCTTTTGGTTTGAAATTTTCTTTGCAAATCTCCCAGAATTTTTTTTGCTGCTTTCCAGATTGGATCCTAAATGATATAGTCAGGGAAAGCAGAACCCAGGCCAGTTATTTTAATAGAGTAAATTTAATACAGGGATTTAGTAAAGCAGGTACTGGAGACCTGGAAACATACAATGGGAACAATGAGGTAACACAAACATTAATAACTGCAAGAAACAGTTACCAACTCTGAGGCTGGAAAAACAAAGGGAAGAAATCAGTTCCCAGAGCCTAGAAGCCCAGAGGAGGGATTCCACGGAGCTTGGACTCAGGCCTTTGGGGGTGGGGGGCGGTGCTGGTTCCTCAGAAACATGAGAAGATGCCACTGCTGACAAAGTGAAGTGTAGTTGCTCACTAATGCCGGCCATAGGAAGGAGCAGACCCTATCTAGCACCCCTACAGGCAGAGCCTAGCAGGGACAGCTGGCAAAAAAGCAATGTTTGCAGAGTCCCTCACATCAGCATCACAAAGAGTTTGAAATTGAGGAACAATGGCTTAATAACCTGCACTCTGCTTTACTGTGACTGGCAGGGGTTTTACTGAGTTATTTTATTTCCATGAATGATGTTTATAATATAGTTTATGGAGATTAGTGGCAGGGGCGCCAGGGAAGAGCACAGAAATTGCTACAGGGATGAAAATGTACTTTAATCTACACCCCAGGAGCAATTAGTGAACACTGAAGGGCTCTCATCAGTAAATCACATTCCAGGGTAGCTATGAGAACATGGCCATCTGATTCTTCCCTGGGGCTTTTATATTAACTCAAGGGATGTTAGAAATAATTGCTCATTGGTGAAATGGGTGGTGTTGGAGGTATATGAGGGGTCAAAAAGACTGTATGAGCCTCATGACTCTTGCATAAGTAAGAAATTAAGAATCTACTACACCAAGCAGCCTAACGTGTACATATACCATTCTATTTGATCTGGTGTCCACTCATTTCAAAAAGGACAATGGGGCCTGATCTCACTGTCTTCAGAACAGTGCTGGGTCTCCCTTGGGTTAAACCTTTGGGACCAGGTGCTTGTCGGAATACCTAAGGAACTGACGGTGAGGTCACTGAACTCACATTAACAGTTTATCAGTTTAGTGACTGTTTGCTCTAAGAACTTGTATGTTTGTCAAAATTAGGTTTGCTTTTATAGTGGTATCCACCTGACTGTGGGGGAGGAGATCCATAACTCTCATCTGTCTCTAATCATTAAGTATTGCCTTATATTAACCAAAAACCCTGGTGATGACTGAACAGCTGCACTGGTTCAAGTTCCTTTACAAGAACTCTAAGAGTTCTTGGTGGTGGTAGCAGCAATACCCATGAGAGAACCCCAAGGAGGTCAGATTTAGGAGGTGAGTCAGAGGACCATGGTCAGCAGATTGTCCATCCATGAAAGTTCTCCTTCCGGGGCCTCTTCCTGGAACCCTGGAAATGTGTACGTTGAGAAGCCATTTCTTCACCTTGTAATCCGTGATCCTCCAGTCTTCCAGATCCTGGAACAACCCCTTCCTCTACCCTCAGCCCTTTCTCCCTCACCTCTACTCCTCACCCAGGCCCTGTCCTGCTGGGCTCCTCTCTCTGACCACTGGAACAATTCCCACCTGCACTTTGAGAGGTTCACTGTCCTGTGAATGATGAAATGGGCAGAGGGGAAGTGTCCAAAGCCATTGTGAAGTTCAAGCAGCTGCCCTGAGAATTTCGTGGCAAGTTTTGAAATGATTAGGAAATAAAGGGTCACAACACAAAGGATGGGAGATGTTTTGGAAGAGATTAATCATACAATCTAGAGTTCTCCACATCCCTGCTTGGACATGTAAAGTGTTTCCACAGTCTCTTTGTAACCACCTCCTACTGCTTCCCAACACACATGAACCCACATATTCTTCCAAAGAGATTACTGATCTCATCTGGGAAACAATCGATCCAGTGTTGCCAATCATGCCCTTAAATTAGCTAGGAAAAAAATCAGGCTACATTTTTAAAGGATATTTATATAAGAATAAATATATTTATATAAGATATATAATAATATATTATATATTATATATTATATTAATTAATATTAATATATATTAATATAATAAAATATGAATATATTTATATTTATATAAGAATAAATTCAGAAAATAGAAAAAATAAATAAATGCATGAGTCTATACTGTAAATGATTTGGGCCCTCTGAGGGAAGCTATTTGGCAGCTTTGGTGATGATTTCTGTTCTACTGTTTCCCAGGATGAGATTTTTCAAGGCATTCATGCAGCTCATTAAATATGTTGTTATGTTGGCTTATGTTTCTCTTTCAATTTAAGAACTCAGCCCTTAGAAAACATTTGCCTGAAATGAGTCCAAGTAGTTTAAACCTCAGAAGCAAATCCATTTTGACTAATAAAAGACTAATTCTCTAAATAAGCAAGATGGTTTTTCTTAAATGAGAATCTAATTGTGAAATCCTATATCCTTAAATTTAGCAAATTACTAGCATAGACATTTCTAAGCCTATGCAACTTGGATCAGATTTCTCATCATAAGAAAAAGGAATAATTTCTCTATCATCAGAATTTGAAATGAGCTGCAAGAACACAGACCTCAGCTGGCAGTCACCTCTCGAAGTAAACAAACCCATATGCTGGGACCTGGAAGATTTGGGTCTTCCATGACTTCCACCATCCTCACTATGTACACCCAACACCCACCAGCCAATCACTTTCAGATTCTCAATCGGCCTTTTTGTCTGCCTTTTATTGGGGGCAGGAATGGCTCCTGTCCTTAATGAAATTTTCTTCCAATTCCAGAGACAAAACATTAGTGCACATATTTTCATGTAGAGCAGGTAGTCAGGTGTGACTGATCGACTCTCCCAGCCCTCAAGCCAGAACTGCATAAATTGACACACTCTAAAAGAGAAAATTAGCATGTAACATCTGGGTTTCTTCACTCAGAAATGCATCAATTAAGAATTAGTCTTCTGGCTCTAAACAAATAACTTAAAGCAGTGTATCTTACAAAGGCAGATCCCACCACTCCCTCTTGGGAGGGAGTGCTTTTGTCCCTTAGCATACAGTCGGCTGCAAGAGCTGATCAATATTCTGGCTGCATCCTTTGAATTGTTGCAATTCAAATTTGATAATTGTTGAATTATCAGCCCAGTTCTGTCTTTTTATTATAGCCACAGGACAAAGTCTTTCTTCAAACTTGTAGAGTCACCTATACGCTGCCTTGCAATGTAGTATGTAGATGACAAAAGTCTAACAAAGGGGAGATTTGTATAAGAAAATAAGCAGCAGATACCAGAGAAGAATTTGAAAAAATGAAAAGGCCATGTACACATTTCATTGCCTTTAGTCTTTTGGACATACTTATACCTTAGATTTTTCAAAATAACTTACTTTGAGCAGACCCTCAAGCCAAATTGTATTCTCAGTTGTTTGTTCTCTCTTACGTATACATTCATTGAATAAAAGCAAAATGAGTACTTACTATACGCAAGGCACTAACTGTATTAGGTGCTGGGGACAGGTTCATGATACAGTCACAGTTTCCAACATCACGGTCCTAGTCAATCAGGGGACACAGTCAGTTACATAAGAAAAAGCAATGCCTTGTGGTAAAGGTTCTGATAAAACCAAGTGCTAGAGCAATGCAGACAAGGAGTAACTAGTTCATTCCTACAGGAGGTACCATTTACACTGGAAGTCAGGAGAGGTGAATCCCCTGTGGTGAGTGGGAGCAGGGAGGTAGGGGTGAAGAAAAGAGATGGAAGAGTGCATCAGGAGAAGGCAGTAGCATGGATGAATCCTTGGAAGTGAGAGACAGCATTCCCTATTATTGGACCTGATCTCTCCTGATCACCAAAAGACTGAGGAGAATGCAGTGAGAGAAGTGGACAAGCTGCAAGAGAAGAAGATGGAAAAGTAAGAAAACTGGTTGTGAAGGGTTTAGGACTGGACCCAAAAATCAAAGAAAAGTGGGGTTGATTGGATTTGTTGCTCCGAATTCTTCACTCTCTTCATGTTATAGAGAAAGGACCCCAAAAAAATAAAATCATGAATGAGAGAGGAAAGATCACAACCAATAGCACGGAATTACAATTATAAGAGAATTTTATGAAAAGTTATTTGCCAATAAACTGGGCAATCTGGAAGAAATGGAGAAATTCCTAGAAACATATCAACTACCCAAACCAAAGCAGGAAGAAATAGAAAATTTGAACAGACGCATAATCAGCAAAGAAATTGAATCAGTAATCAAAAATCTTCCAACAAACAAAAGTCCAGGGCCAAATGGCTTCCCAGGGGAATTCTACTAAACATTTAAAGAAGAATTGAGGGGTGCCTGGGTGGCTCAGTTGGTTAAGCGTCCGACTTTGGCTCAGGTCATGATCTCATGGTTTGTGGGTGCTGACAGCTCAGAGCCTAGAGCCTGCTTCAGATTCTGTGACTCCCTCTCTCTCTGCCCCTCCCCTGCTAGTGCTATTTCTGTCTCTAAAATAAAAAATAAAAACATTAAAAAAATTAAAAAGGGGGGCACCTGGGTAGTTCAGTCGGTTAAGTGTCTGACTTCACCTCAGGTCATGATCTCATGGCTCATGAGTTTGAGCCCCACATCGGGCTCACAGCTCAGAGCCCAGAGCGTGCTTCCAATTCCATTTCTCCCTTTCTCTGCCCTTCCCCTGCTCACACTCTGTCTCTCTCTCAAAAATAAATAAACATTTTTTTAAAAATAAGAAGAACTGACAACTGGGGCACCTGGGTGACTCGGTCAGTTAAGTGTCCGACTCTTTTGTTTTTAAAGACTGATTGAAAGGGAGCGCAAATGGGGAAGGGACAGAGAGAGAAGGAAAGAGAGAGAATTACAAGCAGATTCCACACGGTCAGTGTGGAGCCCAATGTGGGGCTTGAACTCACGAACCAAACTGTGAGATCATGACCTAAGCCAAAATCAAGTGTTGGATGCTCAACTGCCTGAGCAACCCTGGCACCCCTAGCATCCAACTCTTGATTTTGGTTCAGGTCATGATCTACCCATTAGTGAGATCGAGCTTCATTGGACTGCACACTGACAGGGCAGAGCCTGCTTAGGATTCTCTCTCTCCCTTTATCTCTGCTCCTCCCCCACTCATGCACATGCATGCACACACATGCACACAGGCTCGCTCGCTCTCAAAATACATAAAATTTTTTTAAAAAAGAAGAGTTAATACCTATTCTTCTCCAACTGTTCTAAAAAAAAGAACAGGAAAGGAAAGGAAAACTTCCAAACCCTTTTTACGAGGCCAGCATTACTATGATTCCAAAACCAGACAAAGACCCCACTAAAAAGGAGAATTACGGGCCAATATCCCTGATGAAAATTCTCAACAAGATACTAGCAAATCCAATGCAATAATATATTAAAAGAATTATTTACCATGATCAAGTGGGACTTATTCCTGGGCTGCAAGCAAGGTTCGGTATTCACAAATCAATCAACATGATACACCACATGAATAAAAGAAAGGATAAGAACTATATGATCCTCTCAATAGGTGCAGAAAAAGCATTTTACAAAGTACAGCATCTATTCTTGATAAAAACCTCAACAAAGTAGGGATAAAGGCCATACACAAAAGACCCACAGCTAGTATTATCCTCAGTGGGGAAAAACTAAGAGCTTTTCCTCTACAGTCAGGAACAAGACAGGATGTCCGCTCTCAGCATTTTATTTAATATATAGCACTGGAAGTCTTAGCCTCAGCAATCAGACAACAAAAAGAAATAAAAGGCATTCAAATAGGCAAGGAAGAAGTAAAACTTTCAGTATTCAAAGATGACATGATACTCTATAGAGAAAACCCAAAAGACTCCACCAAAAAATTGCTAGAACTGACACACAAATTCAGCAAAGTTGCAGGATACAAAATCAATGTACAGAAATCTGTTGCATTTCTATACACCAATAATGAAGGAGCAGAAAGAGAAATCAAGGAATCAATCCCTTTTACAATTGCACCAAAAACTAGAAGATACCTAGGAATAAACCTAACCAAAGAGGCAAAAGATTTGTACTCTGAAAACTCTAGAACATGTAGGAAAGAAATTAAGGAGGGCAGAAAGAAATGGAAATACATTCTATGCTCATGGATTGGAAGAACAAACATTGTTAAAATGTCTATACTACACAAAGCAATCTACACATATAATGCAATCCCTATCAAAATACCACCAGCATTTTTTCACCAAGCTACAAAAAACAATCCTAAAGTTGATACAGAACCACAAAAGACCCCAAATAGCCAAAGCAATCCTGAAAAAGAAAAGAAACCTGGAGGCATCACAATTCCAGACTCCAAGCTCTATTATAAAGCTATAGTCATCAACACAGTATGGTCCTGGCACAAAAACAGACACATAGATCAATGGAACAGAACAGGAAACCCAAAATGGACCCAAAGCTATACGGTCAACTCATCTTTGACAAAGCAGGAAAGAATATCCAATGGGAAAAAAAAGTCACTTCAACAAATGGTGTTGGGAAAACTGGACAGAATATGCAGAAGAATGAAACTGGATCACTTTCTTACACCATACACAAAAATAAATTCAAAATGGATGAAATACCTACATGTGAGACAGGAAACCATCAAAGTCCTAGAGGAGAAAGAACATAGGCAGCAACTTCTTACTAGATACATCTTTATCCCTTCATCAATCAATGGACATTTGGGCTCTTTCCATAGGTTGGCTATTGTTGATAATGCTGCTATAAATATTGGGGTGCATGTACCCCTTCGAATCTGTATTTTGTATCCTTTGGGTAAATACCTCCTAGTGCAATTGCTGGATCATAGAACAGTTTCATTTTTAACTTTTTGAGGAAACTCCATACTGTTTTCCAGAGTGGTTGCACCAGTTTGCATTCCCACCAACAGTGCATGAGGGTTCCCATTTCTCTGCATCCTCACCAACACCTGTTGTTTCTTATGTTATTAATTTTAGCCATTCTGACAGGCATGAGGTGGTATCTCATCATGGTTTTGATTTGTATTTCCCTGATGATGAATAATGTTGAGTATCTTTTTATGTGCCTATTGGCCATCTAGATGTCTTCTTTGGAAAAATGTCTGTTCAGGTCCTTGGTTCATTTTTAATCAGATTGGTTGTTTAGGTTTGGTTTGGATTTTTGGTTTGAGTTATATAAATTCTTTATATATTTTGGATATTAACCCCTTATCAGATATATCATTTGCAAATATCAACTCCTATTCAGTAGGTTGCTTTTTTGTTTTGTTAATGATTTCCTTTGCTGTGCAAAATCTTTCTAAAGCTTTTTATTTTGATGTAGTCCCAATAGTTTATTTTTTCTTTTATTTGTATTGCCTTAGGAGACATATCTAGAAAAATGTTGCTATGGCCAATGTCAGAGAAATTACTACCTGTGTTTTATTTATTTATTTTTTTAAGATTTTAAAAAGGGACGCCTCAGTGGCTCAGTCAGTTGGGTGTCCAACTCTTGGTTTCAGGTCAGGTCCTGATCTCATGTTTCATGGGTTCCAGCCCCATGGTGGTCTCTGTGCTGACAGTGTAGAGCCTGCTTGGAATTCTCTCTTCCCCTCTTTCTCTGCCCTTCCCCCTGCTCATGTGCACATACTCTCTCTCTGTCTCAAAATAAATAAAACATTTTTTAAAATCTTTAAAGATTAAAAATAATTTTAAGCAATCTCTACACTCAAGGTGGGGCTCAAACTCACAACCCCAAGATCAAGAGTCACATGCTTTACTGAGCCAGACAGGCATCCCCTTCCTGTGTTTTCTTTTAGGATTTCTATGGTTTCAGGTCTCACATTTAGGTCTTCATTTTGAGCTTATTTTTGTGTGTGGTATTAAAAAGTGGTCTAGTTTCATTCTTCTACACGTAGCCATCCAGTTTTCCCAGCACCATTTAGTAAAGAGACTATATTTTCTCCAAAATGGAATCAGGTTTAATTAGCCTGACATAATTTCAGGGTTTGAGGTATCAAGTATTTTTGATATTTGTTGACACTTCTCTCCCTAGGACAATGCATAGAAAGTCACTACCCATGTTTACCTAGCTCATCCTGCTTTTTTCTATGGCTCCATTACTGACCAATTCTTATTTCTGATTGACACTTGGGTTTCCACAAAGCTTTTGAAGACAATTCCCTACCTCAAGGCCATATAGCTCTCCCACATGGAATGTTTCAATCCGGAAACGTTGAATAGGCCAATGCGGTTTTTAAAAATAATCTGCAAGTGAAGTAATGCTAAATAAATTGAAATTTGGCTGGCACTTCTTATAAAGCCAACTGTAGTACTACAGTGCTGGCACACTGATTTTCATTTGGGGTTTTACCTCCACCACAAAGGATTTAGGGAAAATTTCACAGCTGTCTGTTTGAACAATATTTAGTCTTCCAAATGAACCACAAATTAATAAATCATTCTGTTAGTGATGTATTCACCTTTACATCTCCCCCAGCTTGCCCCTAATTGACTAAGCAGTTTCAGGATAAAATTGCATGGTACTGAATAAAATGTAAGCACAAGAATGTAAATAATATCACCATAGATCACTATTCTTGTCAAACTTAGCCTGCCTACATTTACCCATGCATTTACTACTCTACAGGTTACTGGAACAGAGTAGCAGCTTTCAATAGGCAGTTACTTTACAATCACCTGATAAGGTGGGAATGGCAGTGTCTTGCAACTTTCTATATCCTAACTGGAATCGGAAGTCCTTTCATATTTACTTAAAATCCTTGATTGGCTTATTAGTGTTTCTGCTACAATTGGTACATGATTTCTGACATAAATTGTTATTTTTCTTTTGAGGTATCTATACTCCTCAGATATCTGGTTATTTTGGCCTATGAACTCATATTCCCATGGAGGTACTGGCTGCTTGGCCTCATATCTACAGGTAATGGCTGAAGGCCAGCCCCTAATCTGGGTCAACTCGAGTTCAAGGGAAGCAGCAAGACGGAGTACTCCCTATATACAAGTTCTTATGCAAGGTTCTAACTATATTATATAGTTGCCTGGGGATAGGATGGCAAAAGAGTCATCTGTTCACTCTTACCCTACTGAGCAAATTCTCAGACTAGGGGTACACTTTGGAACCCTTAGAGTATTGGCACTTGGAGAAGATAGTCACTATGCAGGAAGCAGGGTGATTGCCTAAGGTTAGATAGTCCATCTTGTCTCAGCCACTCGGCACCCCAAGAACACCTGGTCTCTGCTTAAATTACTTCCACAGTCCCCCACAACCATGGTTTTGTCTCACTTGATTGTGCCCCTCACAAGAAGTCCTGCATTTGCTATTTCCAAGAGCCCTAAAAATGTTCCAGTCTGCAACTATTTCTTAAACTAATTTCCTAGTTTAGGGCTATCAGACCATAGTATATATAAATTCAGACTGAAAACTACCCTGAGGAAAGGCAAATATTATTTTTTCCCATAGATATATTTGCAGGTATATATGTGTGTGCATGTGGGGGGGGGGGTATGTGTATTCTCCACCTCCCCCACTCAAAGCTCAGACAAGGGTAGACAAGCTTCTTTGCTTTCTGCCTCAGCTGTTGATGGCTTTGCTTTCTATTCCATTGTGGCCCTCTAAGGGTCCCAAGATTATACAAGGTTCTTAGTTCCAGTTCCCCATTTTGTCTGCTCCCAGACCCTTTTCTCTGGACCTGAAAAGTTGTTAAAACCAACTTGGTTGCAAAGATAGGAGTTCTCTCTTCCTCTTCTGGGGAAAACAGTGTCAGCAGCTGATTACCATGTGGAAGTATAGGTCTAGCTCTGATTTTGGCCTTGAAGTATTTTCCTTACTATCCTATGTATTTAAAATGATATTTGCAAAAAAATGGAAATAGAACTACCCGATGACCCAGCAATAGCACTGCTAGGAATTTACCCAAGAGATAACAGGACTACTGATGCATAGAGGCACATGTACCCCAATGTTTAATAGCAGCACTTTCAACAATAGCCAAATCATGGAAAGAAACTAAGTTTCCATCAGCTGATGAATGGATAAAGAAGATGTGGTTTATATATACAATGGAATACTATGTGGGAATGAGAAAGAATGAAATCTGGCCATTTGTAGCAACGTGGATGGAACTGGAGGGTATTATGCTAAGTGAAATAAGTCAGAGAAAGACAGATACCGTATGTTTTCATGCATAGGTGGATTTTGAGAGACTTAGCAGAAGACCATGGAGGAGGGGAAGAGGGGGGAAAAAAGTCACAGAGAGGGAGAAAGACAAACTATAAGAGACTCTTAAATACTGAGAACAAACTGAGCGTTGATGGAGGGTGTGGGAGAGGGGGGAATGTGTGACGGGCACTGAGGAGGGCACTTGTTGAGATGAGCACTGGGTGTTGTAGGGAAACCAATTTGACAATAAATCATATAATAAACAAACAAACAAAGAAACAAACAAATAAATAAAATGATATTTGCCTTCTACGGTTGCTTGGGTGGCTCAAGCGGCTAAGTGTCTGACTCTTGGTTCTGGCTCAGGTCATGATCTCACAGTTCATGAGATCGAGCCCCGCCCATGTCAGGCTCCATACTGCACTTAGTATTTTCTTTCCATCTCTCTGCCCCTCCCCTGGTCTTTCTCTCTCCCCCTCTCTCTCCCTCTCTCTCTCTCTCCCTCTCCCTCTCTCTCTCTCTCTCTCTCTGTCTCTGTCTCTAAATAAATAAATAAACATTAAAAATGGTTAAGAAGAATGATTGTTGTGACCAAATTCTGGATCCCAAGACCACCAGGGAGCCAAGACTGATGCAAACGCAAAGGGTCTTTATTCGAAGCTCGAGCTCGGACTCTTGCACCTCCCGACGCAGCGGTGCAGTGGCAAGAGCCCTGAGCCAGGTTTACACAGGCTTTTTATCAGGGTTCGAGTACACTTTTTGGGTGGGAATGGGGATCCTTTGAAATGATTGATTGGCATTTTCACGGGCTAGTTTCTGATTGAGTATTTCATATTTGGCGGGCACGGGCTAGCTATGGATTAGCTTAGCTTGGGGGTCCCGCGCAGATTTAAATGGTCACCGCGCGTGAGCTGAACACTGATTAGTTTTGGTAGTTTTGTGTATTCTAGGAATCTGACCTCCTGTGGTTTCCCCAGAACTCAAGGTGGAGGCAGGGTCTGCTAATCAGGGTCCAGTCCCACCCGGGGTGGTGACAGGGTCTGCTAATCTGGGTCCAGTCCCACCCGGGGTGGTGACGGGGGTCTGCTAATCAGGGTCCGGCCTCTTGGCTACTCTGTTTACTGGAACCTGGGGCAGAGTCCAGGGTGACTTGTTTTCCTGGAACTCGGGGCCCAGAACTACTCCAAGATGGAACTTAGACCAAAATGGAGTGGCCTTAGCCCTAACAGCACTATACTTTCACAATATGGCAATTCCCTAACACAGCAAACAGGGTTCACAGCAATCACAGCAAACGGGTTAGGAGTCCAGTGCATTCCTAAGTCTCTAAATCTAATACCTAACAAGAGTTAACATATAGCAACTTAGTCTAATACACAGCAAACTAAACAGGCCTCACAGCACCTCAAGAAAAGTTTCACAGTGTTCACAGCAAATAGCAATCAAAACAGAATTCTCAGCAATCATAACCCTTAACAAGGTTCATAGTAAACAGGAGTCTGGGGCACGCTCTCTCTAACACAGTACCCTTCTATGTTTAGCAGAAAAGAGAACTGGCTTCAAGCTAATGCAAGGCTGTCACTTAGGACAAGAAACTTAAAAAAAAACAAAAACAAAAAACGCTCTCTTCATGATATTTGCCTTCTAAAAAAATAATAAACTTTAAAAAAGGAGGGGCACAAGGCACCTGGGTGGCTTAGTCGGTTAGAGTCCAGCTTTGCCTCAGGTTATGATCTCATGGTTTGTGAGTTCAAGCCCTGTGTCAGGCTCTGCACTGGTGGTACAAAGCCTGCTTGGGATTCTCTCTCCCTCACTCTCTCTGCCCTTTCCCCATGTGCTCTCTGTCTCTCAAAATAAATAAACTTTAAAAAATAAAATAACATAAACATAAAATAAAATGAAATAAAGGGGTAGGGGGCTGGCTGGCTTAGTCCGAAGAGCATGTGATTACTGATCTCAGAGTTGTGAGTTTGAGCCCCATGTTGAGTGTGGTAGAGATTACTGAATAAATAAACTTTTTAAAAATGTTTATTTATTTATTTTGAGAGAGAGAGAGAGAGGGAGAGAGATAATCCCAAGCAGGTTCTGCGCTATCAGTGCAGAGCCTGATGCAGGGCTTGATCTCATGAATTGTGAAATCAAGAGCTGGATGCTTAACCAACTGAGTCATTCACATGCCGCCCAAAAATAAATAAACTAAAAAAAAAAAAAAAAAAAAAAGATGCTTGTCTTATTTTATCCAGAACTTCTAGGTGTTCTATAGTGGAAGGGCTTCAGATTATCCATATTGCCACGTGGCCCAAATGGGAGGTCTTATGGGAGCCTAAAAACATATAAACACAAACATGTCCATGCTCCAGCTTCAGAGAGTCCTAGCCTTGCATCCAACCAGGGGCCAAGATCAGAGGTATTTTGTTGTTTGTTTCTTTTTTTTGTTTTTTTAATTTTTTAATGTTTATTTTTGAGAGAGAGAGAGAGAGAGAGAGAGAGAGCACGAGTAGGGGAGGGTCAGAGACAGAGACTGAATCTGAAACAGGCTCCACACTCTGAGCTGTCAGCACAGAGCCCAATATGGGGCTTGAACTCGGAAATGGTAAGATCATGACCTGAGCCAAAGTCGGACGTTTAACCTAGGCACCTGGGAGCCACCCAGGCAGCCCAGGACCAGAGGTATTCTGAAGATGCACCATCCTCCAAGTGAGTCTGATAGGTGTCTCCCCTTTAAAACCACTGGAACAGAAAATAACAAGCCTGGATCATTATAGCATGTAAGGAGACTGTTAATATTTTGCTGGAAAATAATATCTACCTATTTTTCAAAGGAAACGAAACCTTTATTGCATCTACAAAGATAAAATGCTTTTGCTACAGATGATTGCCTTTTGATGGTTAGTTCTTTTTAGAATTAATTGGATGCAGAAGAGTTTGTTGGAATTATGTATTATTATATAGTGGACAATTCCATTTTCTGAAAGGATAATAAAAAATAGATGTTTGCATCATGTATCCTGCAGGAAACCTTTCCTTGGTCAAAATTTTGCTGAGCTCTGAAAACATTTTAAAATTTTTTGCATCATTTGCCTTGGTCTGTCAGTATGCTGAAAATCAGTATCAGAGATTTTGACCTTTGGCAGTTTTGTAGCTGAATAGATGATAATTCAGCAATTTTTAATTGTGTCACTGATAAGATAACTGAATAAGTAAATGAAAATTTTCCAGTGCCAAGTACAGCTATCAAGTTTGCAGTTCTCACCAAAACCCATTAAATCCAAATGGATAAAATGTCCATTGTGAATACTGTACATAATATTGTACAGAATTTGTCCAGAATGTACAAGCTAAATTTTTCAAGTCACCTATCAGAATTAGAATTACTGTTGACACAATACTTACTTTGTATAAAGGTGATAAAAATAGAAAGTTTTAAAATTAACTTTCTGGGGCACCTGGGTAGCTCTGTTTGTTAAGCGACCGACTTCGGTTCAGGTCATGATCTCGCGGTTCGTGAGTTCAAGCCCCGTGTCAGGATCTGTGCTGACAGCTCAGAGCCTGGGGCTTGCTTCCAATTCAATGTCCCGCCCTCTCTCTGCCCCTTCCTTGTTCATGCTCTGTCTCTCTCTGTCTCTCAATAATAAATAAACATAAATTTTTTTAAAAAAATTAAAAAATTTTTAAAAATTTCTGCAAATTTCTTAATTATCAAAAAATATTAGAAAATAAGTGGAGGGGGAATTGCGGCAACATGGCGGAGGAGTAGGGGGCTCCAGTATTTCGCTTGCCCTTTAAAGGGGGACGACTGAAACCATTGTCTCTCTCTCAACTACAAAAATCGGGGGGAAAAGGTGCTAGAGCTGACAAGAAACTAAGGCGAACACAGACACGGCCCAACTGAACTGTGAGTTTAATCTGGGTCGGATAAAACGAACTCGAACTCGGGAAGTTGAGCTGAGGGGAGGGTGAGCGTCTTCGGAGATAGCTGGGAAAGTGCCGACCGAACAACATCTGAACGAGAGGGCCAGAGCGGGTGAGACCACTACCATCCAGGCCCTAAATGCAGGGCTTTTGAAGAGAAGTTCAGTGGCAAACAGCAGCAATCCCCGCGCGCAGCTGGGACCGCACCAACCTCGTCCTGAGCCACTGGGACGCGCGCGGGAGGGACTGGCAGCAGGGACGCAGGCGGCGCCGCCTGCGGAGCACCTCTAACCCCGACACAATTATAACGAAATCGGGGGGTGGCAGACGGCCGCACCACCGCGCCACCCTCGCCCAGCGCCTCCGGGGCGCGCGCGCTGCCGGGACAGGCAGGGGGGACTCAGGCGGCGGCTCCTGCGGAGCACCTCTAACCCCCGCACAGTTATAGCCAAATCGGGGGGTAGCAGAGGGCCGCGCCACCGCGCCACCCTCGCCCAGCGCCTCCAGGCACGCACTCTGCCAGGATAGGCAGCAGGCACCCAGGCAGCCCCAGGCGCGGCTCCAGTAAACCACACTAGGCTGGCGTGGGCGGTGGAGAGAGAACAGAAATAAAGGAGCGAATAAAGCCTCCAGGACTGGGGGCGGGGGTCTGGAGAGACGCCATTGTTGTCTCACAAGCCAGGAAGTCACCCCAGAAGCCATCCCTGCAGCAGTGGAGGCCGGACCCGCCTACACTAAACCACGCCCCTCCCAAACTATCAGCAGGAGCGACTGATCCAAGTGGAGATTGCTGCCTGGAGTAACGCCAGTCATTTCTTCTTTTTAAATTTATCCCTCCCTTTCTCATTCCTACCGATCCCCATCCCTGAGCTGGTCATCCAGGGTACTGACTGGCTTAATCATTTTTTTCGTTCTTTTTGTTTTTTGTTTTTTTGTTTTTTGTTTGTTTGTTTGTTTTGTTTGGGTTTTTTTGGTTTTGTTTTTTGTTTTTTGTTTTTTGTTTTTGTTTTGTTTTTTAACCCACTCTTTGAGGACATGTCCTACAACCTCTTCTTTACTTCCCTAGCCCTTTTTCTGGAATAACCAGGCCATATAAGTTCATCTAGACGACATCGATCTTTATTCCTTTTCCCTCGCACCTGTCCTTATTCTGATTTCTATCAGTCTGGATTAAACCCTTTAGTCGCTCTACCTGGGCAAAGTCCATTTCCTTCTTCTCCCTGCACCAGTCATTATTCTGTCTATATATGCTCTGCCACCAGCACACTACATACCCTGTCCTTAACGTGTAGCTGTTACTTCAGGACATTGCCCTCAGAGAGTCACTTGTTATTTTTTTCTGTTGTGAACTGCTTGTCTGGACCATTTGTCGGTACGTTTGAGTATTTCTGTGTTCTGTGTGTCTGTCAGTTTTCCTTTCCAGGGCAACTTCAAGAAACCACCCATAACACATCCAGCCAAAATGACGAGACGGAAGAATTCTCCTCAAAAGAGTCTACAAGAAGCAGTGACAGCTCAAGAATTAATGAAAAGAGATATAAGCAACATAACAGAACTTGAATATAGAATGTTAATCATAAAACTAATTGCTGGCCTTGAAAAAAGCTTAGATGAATGCAAGGGGTCCTACGAGGCAAAGTTCAAAGACCTTAAAAACGGTCAGGAAGAATTAAAGAAGACATTGGAAGAAATACAGGGGAAACTGGAAGCAACCACAGCACGGATTGAAGAGGTAGAGGAAAGAGTTAGTGCATTAGAAGACAAAATCACTGAAAAAGAGGAAGCAGATAAAAAGAGAGAGAAGCTGATCCAGGAAAGGAGAATTCGAGAGCTGAGCGATGCAGTCAAAAGAAACAATATCCGTATCATAGGAGTTCCAGAGGAAGAAGAGAGAGAGAAAGGAGTCGAAGGGGTTCTGGAACAAATCATTGCTGAGAACTTCCTCAACATGAGAAAGGAAACGGGCATGGAAATCCAAGAGGCACAGAGAACTCCCCTCAGACGTAACTTGAATAGACCTTCTGCACGGCACATCATAGTGAAGCTGGCAAAATACAAAGATAGGGAGAGAATCCTGAAAGCAGCTAGGGACAAAAGAACCCTAACATACAAAGGGAGACCTATAAGGGTAGTAGCAGACTTATCTACGGAAACTTGGCAAGCCAGAAAGGAATGGCAGGACATCTTCAATGTGATGAGCAAGAAGGACATGCAACCAAGAATTCTGTATCCGGCTAGCCTGTCATTCAGAATAGAAGGAGAGATCAAGGTTTTTCCCAACAAACAAAAACTGAAAGAATTTATCACAAATAAGCCAGCACTGCAAGAGATCCTGAGGGGCATTCTATGAAAACAAGGAGGCAAAGAATACAAACTACCAGACACAGCCTTACAAACATGAAACTTACAGATAATACAGTGACTGTAAGCCCATATTTTTCAATATTAACACTGAATGTAAATGGACTAAATGCGCCAATCAAAAGACAAAGGATAACAGAATGGATTAAAAAACAAGACCCATCTATTTGCTGTCTTCAAGAAACTCATCTTAAACCTGAAGACACCTTCAGATTGAAAGTGAGGGGATGGAGAACTATCTACCATGCTACTGGAAGTCAGAAGAAAGCCGGAGTAGCCACACTTATATCAGACAAATTAGACTTTAAAATGAACGATGTAATAAGAGATGAGGAAGGACATTATATAATAGTCTCAGGGACCATCCAGCAGGAAGAGCTAACAATTGTAAATATCTACGCACCGAATTCAGGGGCACCCAAATTTGTAAAACAACTAATTACAAACATTAGCAACCTCATCGATAAAAATGTCCTAATAGTAGGGGATCTCAACACTCCACTCTCAGCATTGGATAGATCAACAAAACAGAAAATCTCCGCAGAAACAATAGCCCTGAATGACACATTAGGACAGATGGGCCTCACAGACATCTTTAGGGTCCTTCATCCAGAAGCAAAGGAATTTACATTCTTCTCATCTGCACACGGTACATTTTCCAAGATAGACCACATTCTGGGGCACAGGGAAGCTCTGAATAAATATAAAAGAATTGAGATCATACCGTGTACAGTGTCAGACCACAATGCTTTGAAACTTGAAATCAACCACAGGAGAAAGCCTGGAAAATATCCAAGAACATGGCGGCTAAGAAATAACCTACTAAAAGATGACTGGATCAACCAAGCCATCAGAGAAGAAATTAAAAAATACATGGAAACAAATGAAAATGAAAATACAACAATCCAAACGCTCTGGGATGCAGCAAAGGCAGTCCTGAGAGGGAAATATATTGCAATCCAGGCCCATCTCAAGAAACAAGAAAAATCAATAACACAAATTCTAACAGCACGCCTAAAGGAACTAGAAGCAGATCAACTAAAACAACCCAAGCCCAGCAGAAAGAGAGAAATAACAAAGATCAGAGCTCAAATTAACCATATGGAGACAGAAAAGGTAGTGGAACAGATCAATGAAACCAAAAGCTGGTTCTTTGAAAAAATAAACAAAATAGACAAACCTCTAGCCAGGCTTCTCAAAAAGAAAAGAGAGAGAACTCAAATAAATAAAATCGTGAATGAAAAGGGAGAAATTACAACCAATCCCTCAGAGATACAAGCAATCATCAGAGAATACTATGAAAAATTATATGCCACCAAACTTGGCAATCTGGAAGAAATGGACAGCTTCCTAAATAGCCACACGCTACCAAAACTCAAACGGGAAGAAATAGAAAATTTGAACAGACCCATAACTAGTGAAGAAATAGAATCAGTTATTAAAAACCTCCCAGCAAATAAAAGCCCTGGACCAGATGGCTTTCCTGCGGAATTTTACCAGACATTTAAAACAGAGTTAATTCCTATCCTCCTCAAGCTGTTCCAAAAAATTGAAACGGAAGGAAAACTCCCCGACTCATTCTATGAAGCCAGCATCACTTTGATTCCCAAACCAGATAGAGACCCAGCAAAGAAAGAAAATTACAGGCCAATATCCCTGATGAATATGGATGCAAAAATTCTCAACAAGATACTAGCAAATCGAATCCAACAGCATATAAAGAGAATTATCCACCATGATCAAGTAGGATTCATCCCTGGGTTGCAGGGCTGGTTCAATATTCGCAAATCAATCAACGTGATACATCACATCAACAAAAGAAAAGATAAGAACCATATGATCCTGTCAATAGATGCAGAAAAAGCATTTGACAAAATACAGCATCCTTTCTTAATAAAAACTCTCGAGAAAGTCGGGATAGAAGGAACATACTTAAACATCATAAAAGCCATATATGAAAAACCCACAGCTAATATCATCCTCAATGGGGAAAAATTGAAAGCCTTCCCCCTGAGATCAGGAACACGACAGGGGTGTCCACTCTCGCCACTGCTATTTAACATAGTGCTGGAAGTCTTAGCATCAGCAATCAGACAACAAAACAAAATAAAAGGCATCAAGATTGGCAAGGAGGAAGTCAAACTTTCACTTTTTGCAGATGACATGATACTTTACATGGAAAACCCGACAGAATCCACCAAAAGCCTACTAGAACTGATTCATGATTTCAGCAAAGTTGCAGGATACAAAATCAATGTACAGAAATCGGTGGCATTTCTATACACCAACAATGAAGCAGCAGAAAGAGAAATAAAGAAGCTAATCCCTTTCACAATTGCACCAAAAACCATAAAATACTTAGGAATAAACCTAACCAAAGATGTGAAAGACCTCTACACTGAAAACTATAAAAAACTTATGAAGGAAATTGAGGAAGACACAAGGAAATGGAAAAACATCCCATGCTCATGGATTGGAAGAATAAATATCGTCAAAATGGCAATACTACCCAAAGCAATCTACACATTCAATGCAATCCCAATCAAAATTGCACCAGCATTCTTCTCAAAGCTAGAGCAAACAATCCTAAAATTTGTATGGAACCACAAAAGACCTCGAATAGCCAAAATAATACTGAAGAATAAAACCAAGGCGGGAGGCATCACAATCCCAGACTTTAACCTCTACTACAAAGCGGTGGTCATCAAGACTGTATGGTATTGGCACAAAAACAGACGCATAGACCAATGGAATAGAATAGAAAACTCAGAAATGGACCCGCAAGTATATGGCCAACTAATCTTTGACAAAGCGGGAAAATGTATCCAATGGAAAAAAGACAGCCTTTTTAACAAATGGTGCTGGGAGAATTGGACAGCAACATGCAAAAGAATGAAACTAGACCACTTTCTTACACCACTCACAAAAATAAATTCTAAATGGATAAAAGATCTGAATGTGAGGCAGGAAACCGTCAAAATCCTAGAGGAGAAAACAGGAAAAAGCCTCTTTGACCTAAGACGCACCAATTTCTTACTCGACACGTCTCCAAAGGCAAGAGAATTAAAAGCAAAGATGAACTATTGGGACCTCATCAAGATAAAAAGCTTCTGCACGGCAAAAGAAACAACCAACAAAACGAATAGGCAACCAACGGAATGGGAAAAGATCATCGCAAATGACATATCGGATAAAGGACTAATATCTAAAATCTATAAAGAACTTACCAAACTCCACACCCGAAAAACAAACAACCCAGTGAAGAAATGGGCGGAAGATATGAATAGACACTTCTCCAAAGGGGACATTCAGATGGCCAACAGACACATGAAACGATGCTCAATGTCACTCAGCATCAGGGAAATACAAATCAAAACTACACTGAGATACCACCTCACACCAGTCAGAGTGGCTAAAATGAACAAATCAGGAAACTATAGATGCTGGCGAGGATGTGGAGAAGTAGGCACCCTCCTACACTGTTGGTGGGAATGCAAACTGGTGCAGCCACTCTGGAAAACGGTGTGGAGGTTCCTCAAAAAAATGAAAATAGAGCTACCCTATGACCCAGCAATAGCCCTGCTAGGAATCTACCCAAGAGACACAGGAATGCTGATGCATAGGAGCACGTGTACCCCAATGTTCATAGCAGCACTTTCGACAATAGCCAAATCATGGAAAGAGACCAAGTGCCCATCAACTGACGAATGGATAAAGAAGTTATGGTACTTATATACAATGGACTACTACGTGGCAATGAGAAAAAATGAAATCTGGCCATGTGTAGCAAGATGGATGGAACTGGAGGGTATTATGTTAAGTGAAATAAGTCAGTCAGAAAAAGACAGATACCATATGTTTCCACGAATAGGTGGACTTTGTGAAACTAAGCAAAAACCAGGGGGAGGGGAAGAGGGGAAAGAAAAAAAAGACACAGAGAGGGAGGGAGATAAAACATAAGAGACTCTCAAAGACTAAGAAAAAACTGAGGGTAAGGGGGATGAGGGAGGGGGGAGAGGGGGTGATGGGCATTAAAAAGGGCACATGTTGGGATGAACACTGGGTGTTATATGTAAACCAATTTGAAAATAAACTATTAAAAAAAAAAAAAAAAAAAAAAAAAAAAAAAAAAAAAAGAAAATAAGTGGAGGGGCACCTGGTTAGCTCAGTTGGTAGAGCATGTGACTCTTGATCTAGGGGTTGTGAGTTTGAGCTCCACTCTGGGTGTAGAGATTACTTAAAAAAAATAAAATCTTTGGGCACCTGGGTGGCTCGGTTGGTTAAGCGTCCAACTTCGGCTCAGGTCATGATCTCACGGTTTGTGGGTTTGAGCCCCGCATTGGCTCTGTGCTGACAGCTGAGAGCCTGGAGCCCGCTTCGGAGTCTGTGTCTCCCTCTCTCCCTGCCCCTCCCCTACTCTTTCTCTCTCTCTCTCAAAAATAAATAAACATTAAAAAAATTAATAAAATAAAAAAATCTTTTTAAAAAAAGAAAGAAAAAAGAATTTTCTTCTCAGTTATTTTAACAACCCTCATTATAATATCTAAGTGTCTCCTTGCCCGACTTGAACCAATCAAAAGTCTATATTCTGTATACCAGGTTTTTTTTTAAGATTTTATTTTTAAGTAATCTCTATACCCAACGTGGGGCTCAAATTCACAACACCAAGATCAAGAGTCACACACTGTACTGACTGAGCCAGCCAGGTACCTTGTGATAAGTTTTATATGAGGTATCTCATTTATTCCTTGCAAGAACCCCCTTATACTATCCACATTTTACAAATGAGAAATGAAGTAATGTACAAGATTGCACAATTGATAGGTGGTATTTATTTGAACCTAGAGCTTCTATGTTTAAGAAAACTGCACTAGCTCTCAAAAAAACTAAAAAGCATTCACATAGAAGCAGCATCTTGTGTCCTTCTCGAACCTCTGTCAGGTTCAGCCTACACTGCTCCAGCCTCCATCATGTCCATCAAGCTGACCCAGAGGTCTGATAAGGTGTCCACCTCCAGCCCCCAGGGCCTTCAGCAGCTGCTCACACACGAGTGCGCCTGGTGCCTAAATCAACTCTTCAGCCTTCTCCTGTATGAGCAGCAACAGCAGATTCTGGGGTGACCTTGACGACAGCATGAGTATGGTCGGGGGCTTCAGCAGGGGCAGGGGTATGGGGCACATCATGCCTGTCTCAGTGAACTAGAGCCTACTGAGTCTCCTTAAGCTGGAGGTAGACCCCAACATCCAGGCTGTGAGCACCCAGGAGAAGGAGCAGATCAAGACCCTTGACAACGAGTTTGTCTCCTTCACCGACAAGGTGTGGCACCTGGAGCAGCAGAACAAAATTCTGGAGACCAAGTGGAGCCTCCTGCAAAAGCAGAAAACAGCTAGGAGCAACATGGACATGTTCAAGGGCTGCATGAAGAACCCTGGGCGGCAACTGGACACACTGGGCTAGGAGAAGCTGAAGCTGGAGGTGGAGCTTGGCAACATGCAGGGACTGGTGGAGGACTTCAAGAATAAGTACAAAGAGATCAAAAAGTGTGCAGACATGGAGAATGAATTTGTCCTAATCAAGAAGGATGCACACGAAGCTTACATGAACAAGGTAGAGCTGGAGTCTCGCCCGGAAGGGCTGACCAACAAGATCAGCTTCTTAAGGCAGCTGTATGAAAAGGAGATCTGTGAGCTACAGTTTCAGATCTCAGACACATCTGGGGTTCTGTCCACAGACAATAGCTGTTCCCTGAAACTGGAAAGCATTATTGCCAAGGTCAAGGTTCAGTATGAGGACATCACAAACCACAGCCCAGCTGGGGCCTAGACCACATATCAGATCAAGTACGAGGAGCTACAGATATTGGCTGGGAAGCACAGGGATGACTGCCATCACACAAAGATGGAGATTTCCAAGATGAACCAGAACATCAGTCAACTCCAGGCTGAGACTGGCAGCCTCAAAGGCTAGAGGACTTCCCTGGAGGCCACACTGCTGATGCAGAACAGCATGGGGAGCTGGCTGTTAAGGACACTAATGCCAAGCTGGCCGAGCTGGAGACTACCCTGCAGTGAGCCAAGCAAGATATGGTGTGGCAGCTGTGGGAGTACCAGGAGCTTCTGAAAGTTAAGCGGGCCCTGGACATCGAGACTGCCACCTATACTGCAAGCTGCTGGAAGGTGAAGAGAGCCAGCTGCAGTGTGGGATGCAGAACATGACTACAGGTGGGCTGAGGTCAGCCTATGGGGGCCTCAGGAACCCTGGCCTCAACTACAGCCTGGGCTCTTTCTAGTCCAGCTTTAACTATGGCAGGGTTCCAGTTTCTTCATCTGAGTCAGCTTCACCAAGGCTGTGGTTGTGAAGATCAAGACCCATGATGGGAAACTGATGTCCATATCATCTGATGTCCTGTCCAAGTGAACGGTCACTGTGGTTCCTCCCAGCCTCCCCACTCCTGAGGCTGCCATAGAGCCTTTGGGGGAAGAGGCTGTGCAGGGGAGCATCAGGAACAGGAGACCCACGTAAGGCTCACCCTGTCCCTCAGCCTGCCCTTGGGGTAGTCTGTTCTGGGTACCCCCTCTTGCCCATGCCCCCAACTAAAAGCCAATTCAAGTGTCTTTTCCCAAATAAAGCCTCAGATGGCTCTTCCAACCCTCCTAGAAATTTTTTAAATAAATAAATATATATATATAAAATAAAAACCTAAAAAGCAAAAACACACAAACAGTAAAAGAACTTAAAGAACAGCCTACGATCACAATGTTTAACATGAAGTTTCATTGGCTTGACCCTTCCAAATATATCCTAAATCCAACAACCTCTCACCTCCACTGCGTCTCACTGGGACAACTGTAATCAGGAACCTCAGTGTGGCCTTGGGATCAGCAGTATGAGCATCACCTGGGAACTGGTTAGAAATGCAGATTCTCCACCCCCTCTGCCACCCCAGTCCTAACTACTCAGAAACTCTGGGGGATGGGAGTGGAAAGGTGCATTTTAACTAGCCCTCCAGAGGCCTCTAGTACATATTCAAGTTTAACAACTGGCCTAACAGAAAGATGCAGTAGTCTTTTCTTCCAACAATTCTGCCAACTTTAGCCAGTCTTTATTTTTTTTTAATGTTTATTTATTTTTGAGACAGAGAGAGACAGAGCATGAGTGGGGGAGGGGCAGAGAGAGAGGGAGACACAGAATGTGAAGCATAGCCAGTCTTTATTGAACCATCCATCAATTAACTCCACTCTTCTGTCTTTACTGAATAAAATTTTACCTTCAAGACCACAATGATCTTCAGTTCTTCTCAAGTATGTGCTTACTTCAACAGCTGAACTGGATCTGCACAAATCCAAAACCTCAGGTCTCCTGTGACCCTGATCATTTCCAAGGCTTCATGTGCCAGTCTATGAACAGAATTCTTTTTTCTTATTTACTTATTTTGAGAGAGAAAGAGAGAGAGAGAGAGAGAAAGCACAAGTGGGGGAAGGGCATAGAGAAAGGGAGAGAGAAAATCTGAAGCAGGCTCCACACTGTCAGCAAAGAGCCCAACATGGGGCTCAATCTCATGAACTGTGAGTTCATGACCTTGGCCAAAATCGAGAGTCAGATGCTTAACCGACTGAGCCACCCAGGTGCCCCTGCACAGAATTCTTTATACTGAAGCAGAGTTTAACAACGAAAATAATTAAAAAGGACTTCTATTCTCTGCTTGTGCCCCTCAATGAACATTAAAGGTGACTACAATTAAAGGACTGAAAATTTCAACTCCTTGTATGTCAATAATATCTCAACACAGCTAGAAGAAATGTTTTAAATATCAAGTCCAGGCAAAGATATGGAGCAACTAGAACTCTCTCACATTGTTTTTAGGAATATACATTGGTGGGGCACCTGGATGGCTCAGTCGGTTAAGCATCCGACTTCGGCTCAGGTCATGATCTCATGGCCTGTGAGTTCCAGCCCTGCGTCAGGCTCTGTGCTGACAGCTCAGAGCCTGGAGCCTGCTTCAGATTCTGACTCCTCTTTCTCTCTGCCCCTCCCCCACTCATGCTCTGTTTCTCTCTTTCTCAAAAATAAACATAAAAATTTTCAAAAAAAAAAAAAAAGGAATGTACATTGGTACATCCACTTTGGAAAAATATTTCACAACAAATACTAAAGATACAGATATGTCCATTCTATGACCCAGTAATTCCATATCTGGACATATACCCAACATAAGTTAATGATTATGTCTACCAGTACATACATATGTACAAGAATGTTCAGAGCATTTATAATAGACAAACACTGGAAACACCTAAATGTCTGTCAAGTATACAACAGATAATTTGTTGAATACTGCAAATAACCTGATTTTAATTTTAAAAATAACCTGCTTTTGCCACTTACAACAATATTGATATCTTAAAGATGTAATGTTGAGCGAAAGAAAGCAGACACGAAAGAGTATATATGATTCCATTTTTATGAAGTTAAGAAAACAGACAAAAACTAATGTGTGATGATAGAAGAAACTTAGAAGAGTGACTACTTCTTAGAGAGTGGACTGGGAAGGGGATGAGGAAGCTATGTGGGATGCTGATATATTCTTTATCTTCAGCTTCATGGTAGTAGACATATGCAAAAAGTCATCAACCTAGATCTTTTGTGCACTTGACTATACATGAATAACATCTCACAATAGAGGAAAAACATGAAATTAATTGACTTGACTTGGCTTTTCACTAAATCTTTTCCTCTTGCTCACCATCTCTCAGATCTATCTCTCTCTAAGTCTATCTTGCTCTCCCAATTCTGCATCCTGAAAGATCTCAAATAGGATAGCAAAGACAAAATTCTCTTTGCTAGCTACCTATGGGGAGAGAAGTAAAGAATCCTCAGCCAATCATGTATCTTATCTTCTCACACACTCTTAGTTATGAAGTTAAACTTTCCTAGGGAAAAGGCACCACTGAGTAATTATTACTCTTTAATGATAGCAGATACCCATACAAACAACAGACTCTTCACTTAAAATCCAGTAAGCTTTGACCTTGCTCTTAGCAGTATCTACTAGCCTATACCAGGAATTCCATGCAGCATGTTTTTTTGCTGAAGATTATAAAGGCGAAATTGGGAAACAGCAGGGCTTCTGGAGAATGACAGAAACGCTAAATTGCAATTTCCTAAAATATGAATATTGGCAGCTCATGTCAACTTTAAAAGGAACTGGTCATGGACACAGAGCACAGAAATAATCAATAGCACTTCCCTGGTGTAAGTCGCCAATGTTAAATTTATAGTCACTGACCATTTTTTTTTCTCAACCTAGGATCTGAGATCACCTGAGGTTCAGCAGATATATTCTCAAAGATCTGCAGTAACTTATTCCTTTAGAAAAGGCCCATAGGAGGCTAAAAAAGGGCGGGGAGGAGTGGTGAATACGAAGCTATTATTTAATGGTTTCAGAGCTTCTACTTGGGATGATGAAAAAGTTCTAGAAATAGTGATGATGGTCATTTACCATTGTGACTACACTTAATGCCACTGAATTGTACACTTCAAAATGGCTGAAACAGGGACCCCTGGGTGACTCAGTGGGTTAAGTGGCCGACTCTTGTTTTCAGTTCAGGTCTTGGTCTCATGGTTCGTTATTCCGAGCCCCACGTTGGGCTCTGTGTTGACAGTGTGGCACCTGCCTGGATTCTCTCTCTCTCTCTCTCTCAAAATAAATAAAATTTTTTTTTAAAAATTTAAAATGGTTGAAACTATAATTTTTATGTTATGTATATTTTACCACAGTTTTTGAAAAGACAGGTCTGTAGGGACTTCTAATTCCAGTAATATGGCATATTAGCTATCCTGAAAACTTTCCTAGGACAAAAATACATAAAATGTTAGTAAAGTATTTTAAATATTTCATAAATGCATGGTTGAAGTAGTGGAAAGTAAGGGAAATCCTCAGAGGTTTAAAAAAAATTCAAGATAAGGGGTGCCTGGCTGGCTCAGTCAGAAGAGCATGTAACTCTTGATCTAGGGGTCATGAGTTCAAGCCCCAAGTTGGGCATAGAGATTACTTCAAAATCTTTAAAAAAAAATTCAGGATGAGAACATGTGAATTCAGTGAGGGGGCTAAGCTCTAAAACTGGTGGCTGCCCTGATGTCATCTGCTGACCTATTTTAATGGGCCTTCAGTAGGGACAGAAGATAACACCCAGAGATGTGGAAACTGGACCTCAGTGAGTGAACTAGACATGACCAATCATCCCACTTGCTCCTCTTGGCCTTCACTATAGATGCAGGAGGAAAAACAAAAATCTCTCATGAAATTTTTTTTCTTAAATTTGTTTTTAATGTATATTTATTCTTGAGAGAGACAGCAACAGAGCATGAATGAGAGGGAGGGGGCAGAGAGGGAGACGCAGAATCTGAAGCAGGCTCCAGGCTCTGAGCTGTCAACACAGAGCCCAACGTAGGGCTCAAACCCATGAATGATGAGATCATGACCTAATCCAAAGTCTACTGCTTAACCAACTGAGCCACCCAGGCACCCCTCTCATGAAATTTTCTGATTACAAACTGGCCTCTAGCAGCTCTAGAGCCTATAAGTCTTGATAATTCCTATTGCTCCTAGATTAGACTTCTTTTCCACCATCTTTTTTTAAAATGTGAAAAATCATAATAAATATATTTTTTAGGTACAACTTCCCTAATTCAATCACCTGTCGTTCATATGACATATTTTCCAGACCCCACCAACAGTCTTCCTTTGGGTACTTTCTGGTTTGTTCCAGTATCCTCTTAAGGAATCATGGCCACGATGGGAAATATTAACACAGATTTGGCTCAACCTGTACAGAGTAGAATA
Source organism: Paguma larvata (assembly GCA_030068075.1). Lineage (NCBI taxonomy): Eukaryota > Metazoa > Chordata > Mammalia > Carnivora > Viverridae > Paguma > Paguma larvata. Next base: position 16,260,837 of record CM057830.1, read on the forward strand.
GGACTATTATTGCTTGTGATTGGTGTAATACTTATCTACTACTGGATAATAAATAAATCTAAAACTTAGTGACCTGAAACAACATTTATGTTCTTACGGTTTCTGTGGATCAGGAATCTGGATGCAGCTTAGCTGGGTCCTCTAGCTCAGGATCTCTCACAAGGTGGCAGTCAAGTCATCAGCTGGATGGCAGTCATCTCAAGGCTCAGTGGTGGAAGGATCTGCTTCCAAACTCACTCATGCGCTTGTGGAGAGTATTCAGTTTCTTCGGGCTGTTGGTCTAAAGGCCGCCATTCCTCGCTAGCTGTTGGCCAGAAGCTGCCCTCAGCTCCTTGCCTCTCAATAGGTCAGCTTGTAACACAGTAGCTTGCACAAGTGAGAAGAGCCGGAGAGAGGGAGAGAGAGAGAGAGAGAGAGAGAGAGAGAGAATAAGGAAGATGGAAGTCATGGTCTTTTATAGCCTAATCATGGAAATGATGCCCCCTCATTTTTGCAGTATTCTGTTTGTCAGAAGCACATCACTAGGCCTAGCCCCCACACAAAGGGAGGGGATTACACAAGGCATGATTACCAAGAGGCAATGATCATTTGGAACTGTTTCAGAAGCAGCCTACCACAACTGGACGCCACACTTCTAATCCATCTAACTGGGACCTTAAAAGGATGTACATTAATGATTTGGGTTTAAGTAAATCATCAGGTTAGTGGGGCTCTTAGGTACTTGGCAAAAGTAAATGTCAATCCCCTCTGGAGGAACTTACCTTAAGCTCAGGCATTAATTACTTCCACCAGATAAAATTCCAACAAGCAGGAGTTTGCAATAAAAAATGGAAAAAAAAAAACAACAACAACAACACTACCATGACCAATAATTAGCAGACACAAAGGATCAGAACTGCTGACATTATAGATACTGAAATCATCAGATACACAATAAGCATGTTTAATATGTAGTATTGAAAATATGGCTAAGGAAGAGAAAGTAAGAAAAAAAGCAAACCAGATTTGAAACAAAAACAAGTATCATTTCTAGAAATTAAAAATAATTAAAATTGGGGCGCCTGGGTGGCTCAGTTGGTTGAGCGTCCGACTTCGGTTCAGGTCATGATCTCACGGTCTGTGAGTTGGAGCCCCGCGTCAGGCTCTGTGCTGTCAGCTCGGAGCCTGGAGCCTGCTTCACATTCTGTGTCTCCCTCTCTCTCTGCCCCTCCCCCACTCATGCTCTGTCTCTCTCTGTCTCAAAACTAAATAAACATTAAAAAAAAATTAAGAAAGAAAAAAAAATAATAATTAAAATTGGAAAATCAACAGACTGGTCAGAACAACAGATGAAACACAACTGAAGTAAGAAATAATGAACTGAGGGGGATCTGGTTGGCTCAGTCAGTTGAGCGTCTGACTCTTGACTTCAGCTCAGGTCATGATCTCATGGTTCATGGGTTCTAGCCCTGCGTCAGGCTCTGGGCTGACAGCATGGATCCTGCTTGGGATTTTCTCTCTCTTTCTCTCTGCCCCTCCCCTACTGGAGTGAATTCTCTCTCTCTCAAAATAAATAAATAAACTTAAAAAAATAATTAACTGAAAGATGAATTACAAGAAACTACTCAGAATGCAGGAAGATAAAGACATGGGAAATATTAAAGACAGGAGGAAAGACATGGAGGATAAAGAAGCAATTACATCTCATTGGACTTTCAAAATGAGGAGGGAACAAAAACAAGGGAAAAAAAACTTTCAAAGTAAGAATGGCTAAGAATTTGTCATGTTTGATAAAGATGACAAATCCTAAAATTTAACAAGTTGAACAGTGCTCGGTACCTACCTAGCCTTCAGCTCCACATTTATCCTTCTATCCTTGGCAAGGGAGCACTGGGATTGGGTGTTTGTAAAATGCTTTTCCAGGATCCTTTAGCAGGTGGCTTCCTTCTGGATTCCACCAATAAGAGGCACTGGTACCTAATCATCGGTAGGAAGAGGGTAATAGCACGAGTTCTTTTCTCCTACTTACTCACTTCCTTTTTCTCCTTCTAGCCACAAGCCCTTAGCCCCATTTCCTCCAACCATCCAGCCCAACCATTCATGTGTCACTTGGTGGCCCCCTCCCCCACCGCCTAAGGTTATGGCAACACAACCTCCTCCCTTTGGTGCCTTGAACCCTAGGGATGTGTTAGCTACTTTATGCTTTCTAATCTCCCAGCTACCTCGCCTGTGTTCCTCTTTCAACCTTCCAATATATGTGTAGCCAATTCCCTTATAAAATCCTCTGTTTTAAAGTACCTAGCATGGTTTCTGTTTTCCTGCCTAGACTCTGACCTATATGCCAACAAACTGCAAGCAAGTTAAATAAAAAGAAATGCACATCTAGATACGCCAAAGTGGAACACTAAGAAGGAAGACAGATAACCTAAAACAAGAGACAGTTAAACTGACACCAGACTTCTCAACAGCAGCAATGGAAACCAGAAAATAAATAAAATTCTCAAAATGCTGAGTGAAAACAACATTCAAACTAGAATTATATGCCCTATGAAACTATCATCGAAAATAAGAGGGAAATCAAGATATTTTCAGACAAGCAGTAAGACATTACTTTTAGAGCCTGCTGCGTTAAATAACAGGGATGCACTGAAGTTTGTTTAAACTTTGGAACTTGGGATTTGGGATTTTCTTTCCCCCTGGGCCTTGCCTTTGGAAGTCCAAATGGCTGAAACAGAGCAAAAGATAGTACTCCAGAACATGCTTCTTCAGCATGTATTTTAAACTAGGTTTTTTTAAGAAGCAGCAGATACAGGAGAAGCTCTGAAAATGAACAGAAGTTACCCTTTGAAAGAAACAGTTACAAGGCAAATCTCCATTTGTATGGTTGTGTCACTCTCTGTACCAGGAAGAGGAGGATGACTCTCAATCTCTAGAAACTCTTATCAGTGCAGAAGGCAACAACTTAAATCAGCTTAACAACCTTACCCTTGTTTATTGTGCTTTTCCTGGTAACCTCCCATAACTGGCTCCCCCAACCATCTTTTGTCTTTAGCTGAAGATGATATTTAAAATGGTAGCCTGGTTCAGCTACAGACTAGCCAAGGCCGACGGCATCGTTTCAAAGAACTTCTGACCAGAGAGGATCATGGATGTGAGATGTTTGTCATTAATAAATAACAAAAATAGAAAAAAATTAAAAAAATAATGAAGTGGTAGCCTGGGCCATTTCAAGGAGTTACTCGGTTTTCCTGGGTCTTTCTCATGTATATAGGAGGTATGCATATTATTAAGCTTCTGTTTGCTTTTCTCCCATTAATCTTTTATTATGGGGGAGGGAGGGGATCTTAGCTGAGCACCTAGAAGGGTAGAGGGAAAATTATTTTTCCTCCCCATATGGCCAAATGCCTACCTTAACATCATTTCTGGAACCTCTAAAACTGCACAACCAGTAATCATATGATGGAGTAGGTATCATCATATATAATTAGTGAAACAATGTCAATAATATGAATAAGGTGTGTCACTTGAATGTATTAAAAATATTTTAATATTCAGTTTCTTTTTTTTTAATGTTTATTTATTTTTGAGAGATGGAATGTGAGCATGGCAGGGGCAGAGAGAGAGGGAGATATATTCCAAAGCAGGCTACAGGTTCTGAGCTGTCAGCACAGAGCCTGTCGAGCCTGTCTCAGGGCCTGAACCCACAAACTGTGAGATCATGACCTGAACCAAAGCCGGACACTTAACCAACTGAGCCACCCAGATGCCCCAATATTCACTTTCAAACATACACAGATTCTAAAATAACTTGAGATGAAAAGATTTTTTAAATGCTTTCTAAGTTTAAATCCATCACTTGATTAACAAATGTATACCCATTACTGAAGATTAAAATGCTGTGATAATTATTAATTTTTAAAACTATTAAGCTTTTGCTAGGTTATGCTGTAGTAACAAACTCTAAAACAAAGAACTGTATTTAATTTTTTGTTCTTCACTTCCACTTAGGTTATAAGCCTTACAATAAAAAGTGTCACTAAGGAATTCTTCACATCTTGCAAGGGTAAATTAATGGCAGAATATCAATTAGAGACTCTTAAAGACTAAGAGCAAACTGAGGGGTGAGGGGGCTGTGGGACGGGGGAGAGTGGGTGACAGGCACTGAGGAGGGCACTTGTTGGGATGAGCACTGGGTGTTATATGGTAACCAATTTGACAATAAATTATTAAAAAAAAAAAAGAAAAGAAAATCAGTTGGCCACTTCAAAATTTCATAAGCAGGAAAAATACCAAAGTCCTGTTAAACAACATCCTTATAAATCATCTTCAATTTATATATAAAAAATATAAAGTATAAGAAGAATAAAGAAAGTATTAAAGCAAAATGAGATCTCAATACCGCATTTTATCACCACTTAACAAATTTCAAAATATTATACTTCTTGAGAAAGCTTTAAGAAGAGAATTCCTTATAGTTCTATGTCTAGAGAAGCTAAAAGTAAAAAAAAAAAAAAATCTTGTTGAAAACATTACTATAGACCATAGGTCAGCATGCTTTTTCTTTTAAGGACTAGACAACATTTTAGCCTTTGCAGGCCATTAGGTGTCTGTCACAACTATTCAGCTCTGTTGTGGTACAAAACCACCAGGGATAATACAAAGGAGGATAGCTGTGTTCCAATAAAAGTTTATTTACAAAACAGAAAGTGGGATAGATTTGAGCCTCAGGCCATAATTTGACATCTGCTACTAAATACTATAAACTATTTTCAGTAGGTGAAGATGAAGAATTTTTTTATATTTGCTGGAGCTATAAATGCTAGTTTTTAAGTTCCTTCTAAAAAATGTGTTCTCGAAAAATTCCTTGAATAGTATTCTGCTGTATATGTTAAGACCATGATATTGTTAAATGTGCTACTTTATCTAGGACATCAAACATTTGGATATGCAGAAACAACTACAGGTCATATTTAAGTCTAATGATATGATAGATTAATAATGAATTAAACTCTGCTGCTGTTCAGTCATTCAGAGACTGCTGAGGCCTCACGCAGCTATCAACATAATACATTCTGACTGAAGAGCTACTTATAGGATAGAAAATCAGTTTTAAAATGTGTCATCCATTATTAATAATAGAACAAACATGCTAAAGGCTGAGAGTGATTTAGGAATCATGAGTATACAATGTTTTGTTTAAACACACTTTAGTACTATAATCAAAAAACAGTTATCACTGTCTGTAAGCAGAAGGATAGTGGGCCACTTCCTCATACTTCAGTCAAAAACAGAAGTACACAATGTCCAAAGATTTTGGAATTGCCTTGTCATACATTTAACAAGATGTTGAAACAAGATGGAATAGCAGCCACTACATGTTTAAAAGCCATCCTGAACAAAACCAAACTAATATGCTTTTTTGATGAAAACAATATATCTTATTAAAACTGTTTTCAGAGAAAGAACTTTGCTTCCTGGAACCTGACAAAGAAATAACCAAACCGATGCTTTCAAAGTCCAAGTACTTCTTACATGATAGCTGCTGAAAAGACTCTCTTCTCACTCCAGAAAGATGCAGACACTCATGTATATGAAATGAAAATGAAATGCAGATGGAAAAACCTAGATGACTGGTTTCTCGAAAGCCAATTATATTGCTCTATTTGCACATTTTTAGAATCAAGGTTTATAAGGACAAATGTTATTTACATGACTGTAAAGCAGCAATTGCAGGCAAAAAATCTACATATATTAAGAATAAAACATAAGTGAAGACAGCACTTTCAGAATAGATTCAGAAAATATTTTCTTCAACTGGTACTAGGAACTTCCATTTGTGGGACTGCTTCAGCCAAACTACACCATCTTTAGGAACCATACCAAGACTAAGATTTAAAATGGTGAAGTCTTTACCTTAGCTGGTTCCTACTAAAGAGAAAGAGAAGGCTTAATATTGTGTGGCAGCATCAATAATAGCAGTATTCCATAATGGCAGCACTAACCAAACGTGTGCTATTATACCCTCCATAGGTGAAAGTGAACATCTACTTATGTGGTAGATAATGCTACTGTTTATTTCAAGGTATTCTTCTCTCCGTCCAGGGGATTACACTCCCTCTGCCCTTTACATTAAGCACAACTATTTGACTACTTTTGGCTAATGAAACATGAGTGGAAGTAACATGTGCACCTCTGGGCTGTAGCACTTCACTGCCACTTCACTACAGCAGTGAACTCTGAAGCTTATTTTGAGATGTGAGCATGATAAAATGGTGGAGTATCCATCAGCGTACCAGCCCATGACAGATACATAGCACAAACAAAAAATAATTCTTTGTTGTTTTTAGCCCCTGGGATTTTAGAATTTATTACCCAAGCATAACCTAGCTTATTCTGACTGGTGTAATTTAGTGTCATAAATGCAGAGTATAATGACCCCAGAAGCAAACTATCAGCTTACACTGATAAGAAATAAATATTCCAGGGGCACCTGGGTGGCTCAGTCAGTTAAACGTCCAACTTCGGCTCAGGTCATGATCTCACAGTCCGTGGGTTCCAGCCCCGCGTCAGGCTCTGTGCTGGCAGCTCAGAGCTTGGAGCTGCTTCGGATTCTGTGTCTCCCTCTCTCTGCCCTTCCCCTGCTCATGCTCTGTCTCTCTCTCTCTCTCTCTCTCTCAAAAATAAATAAGCATTAAAAAAATTTTTTAATTCCAGCATAAAACATCAAACTTCAAAAATCCGAACACTAATGTTTTTAAGAATAAATTTGTAATAATATTTTTAAATTAATATCTAATGTTATATTTCATGATGATTCTGGTATCTTAGAAGTTCATTATATGTGGCACAAAAACAGACACACAGACCAATTAAATAGAATAGAGAACCCAGAAATGGACCCGCAAGCATATGGCCAACTAATCTTTGACAAAGCAGGAAAGAGTATCCAATGGAAAAAAGACAGCCTCTTTAACAAATGGTGCTGGGAGAACTGGACAGCAACATGCAGAAGAATGAAACTAGACCACTTCCTTACACCACTCACAAAAATAAACTCAAAATGGATGAAGGACCTGAATGTGAGACAGGAAACCATCAAAATCCTAGAGGAGAAAGCAAGAAAAAACCTTTTTGACCTGAGCCGCAGCAATTTCCTATGTGACACATCTCCAAAGGCGAGGGAATTAAAAGCAAAAATGAACTACTGGGACCTCATCAAGATAAAAAGCTTCTGCACGGCAAAGGAAACAACCAACAAAACTGATAGACAATCGACGGAATGGGAAAGGATAATTACAAATGACATATCAGACAAGGACTAGTATCTAAAATCTATAAAGAACTTACCAAACTCCACAACCGAAAAACGAATAATCCAGTGAAGAAATGGGTGGAAGATAGGAATAGACGCTTCTCCAAAGAGGACATACAGATGGCCAACAGACACATGAAACAACGCTCAATGTCACTCATCATCAGGGAAATACAAATCAAAACCACACTGAGATACCACCTCACACCAGTTAGAGTGCCTAAAATGAACAAATCAGGAAACCATAGATGCTGGCGAGGATGTGGAGAAGCAGGCACGCTCCTACACTGTTGGTGGGAATGCAAACTAGTGCAGTGGCTCTGGAAAACGGTGTGGAGGTTCCTCAAAAAAATGCAAATGGAACTACCTTATGACCCAGCAACAGCACTGCTAGGAATCTATCCAAGAGACACAGGAGTGCTGATGCATAGGGGTTGCATGTACCGCAATGTTCATAGCAGCACTTTCGACAATAGCCAAATCATGGAAAGAGACTAAGTGTCCATCAACTGACGAATGGATAAAGAAGATGTGGTATATATATACAATGGAATACTATGCAGCAATGAGAAAGAATGAAATCTGGCCATGTGTGGCAACATGGATGGAACTGGAGGGTATTATGTTAAGTGAAATAAGTCAGTCAGAGAAAGACAGATACCATATGTTTCCACACATAGGTGGATTTTGAAAGACTTAGCAGAAAACCATGGGGGAGAGGAAGAGGGGAAAGAAAAAAGACAAAGAGAGGGAAGGAGACAAAACATAAGAGACTCTTGGAGACTAAGAACAAACTGAGGGGTGAGGGGGGTGTGAGAGGGAGGAGTGGATGATGGGCACAGAGGAGGGCACTTGTTGGGATGAGCACTGGGTGTTGTATAGAAACCAATTTGACAATAAATTATTAATAAAAAAAGTTCATTATATGATGATACATTTTGCTCCAGCCAAATATTGGTTTTTAATATGAGGCTATTTTGCATTCAGCCAAAATAAAAATCTAGTGCCCCCTCTCAAAATAATAAATTAAAATCGTATGAATAAAAGTTTGGCTTCCATAAATAAATAAATAAATACCTGACAGAAACCTGAAATGAACTGTAAATTAAGTCACAAATTTATTTAAAAGAAAAATACCTTGATCTTGTGGAATTCAGGCAATTTTTGGCTGCCATCTTGCATCCTCTAGCAGGTCTCTTCTGCTGCCACCAGCTGGCTTCCACTACTGATAAGTTCCGGAAACCAGCAGGATTCAATTCAGTGTTTTCTTTTGACTGCTGGGTCCCTGCTGAGCTGAATAAGTAAATTTTTAGGGTGGGAACAGAAAAATACAATCAACTCATTTCCTACATATTTTGGGTAATCAGATAGTCACACAGTAGCTGGTACTTGTCCCAGCAAGGGGCCCAGATAAGGCTTCAGGCTAACAATAAAAGATCTTAAGTTCATATTCCCTTCCAGGGAAGAACTGTGTTAAAAACTACAGTCATTATGTAAGGATGAACAAAGGTCAGTTCAAACACAACAGCCTACCAATAGTCTTAGTGTAGTTTTAAGCATTAATAACTTCCGAAGTACAAATTCTATAAACTGAAAACATCATTTGAAAGTAAAAATACCTAAATTTCTTTCATGCTTTAGTCTTCGGAATTTTTGAAGAGTAAATGTATTTCAATTTTTTGTTTCAATGTTTGTTATCTTCAGTCGATAGACTAAAGAACTTGAAGTTTAAAGTTATTCAAAATTCACAAAATTAAATAAATGTAAAAGAAATTTAAATAAACTTTCAAGTGATGGTTTTTACAAGTTTGCAGTATTTGTACTTCTGAAATTATCAAAACCTAAAACTGCACTAAGACTGTTGGGGCACCTGTACATGGAAAACTGTGGTCACAGAACACTTGAATATAAACTTTTATAATTTACACCCAGTTACGTCCAAAAGAATTTGAAAAATTGTATAACAACACATATACATACATATATGCAAGGAAATGTAAAACTGAGTCATAGGTCTCTTGAAGCTAAAGGGACATGGTGTTAACTCATTAAAACTTTAGGGAAAGAATGAGGAAATGAGACAAATTAGTAGCAAATCTGTAATACAGCTGTCTAGTATTATACTATCATTTTTTTCCTTTGGAGGCTGTTGAGAGTCCATTTTTATTTGGGATACTTATTATTAAATAGTATTATGTTCTCAATATTAGTACAGATATTATTGCTAATGATGCTTTTCCAGAAAAGCTAACTTAGACATGAACATTAAGAGAATGAAGAAAAGCACTCTATAAATATGAGTTTTCCTTCCCATTAGAAGACATCTAGTTAGATGATTCTCAATCTTGCCTGCACAGTGGAATGACCTAAGGACCTTAAAAAATACTGATCCTTGGGTCCCACTCTGAGATTCTGATTCAGTTAGTCTAGGCTGCAAAATGGGTACCGAAATTTTAAAAGCCCTGCGATGATCCTATTAGACAGTCAAGGCTGAGCGCCACTAGGCCAGATCAATATATAATCAGGTATGGGTCAGCATAAAAATATGTGCAGATATTCAAAGCTCCAATTTTTAAAACATAGCACTAATCTCAAATTTTATTATAGAAGGGGTTGCTAAATGAACCTAATCTAAATAACATGGATGAATCTCAAAAATACTACGTTGAGCAAAAGAAGCCAAACACAAAAGAGTATACTTACTGTATGGCTCTGGCTACATAAAGTTAAAATAAATTAGAACGGCGGTAGGGGGGCGAGTCCTAACTGGGAAGAGGCACGAAGGAAATTTCTGAGATGGAAGGGTTCTCTAAGTTGATTAGGATACACTGATATATAGAGTTATCAAAACTAATATAAATGGACAACTGGACCTGCATTATGATTTAGCTGTATGTAAATTACGCTTTAAAAAAACAAAAGAAGAAACATAATTAACTTAAATCTGGATACCTATGACAGGGTTTAAGAGGCGGAGATGATTATTACTTCAGATGACCCCAAACTGTCGCTAGCTTCAAAGGAATGGCAAACCCAAGGCCAGAACCGGAGAATATAGAGAGCCAACAGCAGGGAGGGCCAAAGCCCAAGAAATCGCTAGAGGGCTGACAGCAGGAGCCTACCAAACACCCAGACCTCAGTGCCCGAGTGTCCAATGAAAATAAGCCCCCGCGCCCTTTTCCGGTGTGCACAAATCTGTGTGTGCTATCCGGAAGCGTCCGGAGGGAAACGGTGCCACCGCGAGAAAGGAACCGGTGGCAGCTTGGTTCCTGCGCGGATGCTGGGGCTGTAGGCGCCGCGCTTTCAGCTGGTTGCGGCTCCCAGGGAGGAAAACGCCGGGGCTCGCCTTCCCTACGCTGCCTCCGCCACTGCCATGATTCCGGTATCGCTGGTGGTAGTGGTGGTGGGCGGCTGGACTGCCGTCTACTTGACCGACTTGGTGCTGAAGGTGAGGGCCTCGGGCCTAAAGCCCAAGCCCGCGGTGTCCAGGGCCGAGGCGCAAGGCCCGAGGCCTTTTCTCTTGCCCTGCCTCGCGCCTCCCGGGCTGGAAGCCGCGCGGCAGATACCCACGTGCGCCTTTCCGCGTGGCGCCCCGGCCTCGTGGAGTAAATAAAACACCACCAGGCCTTGGCAGGGGTGTGGCGGTCTGTGCAGGTGCCGCAGTCGCATTGCGGGGCAGTGCAGGCCCACCGCTTTCAGGTCCTGCCCGGGAGGCGCCAGTAGTGGGCTTGGGAGGGCCAGGGTGATACTACACCCCGCAGCAGTGCACCTGGGAGGAAAACAAAAAGTCGGTTAGGAAAGGAATTGTTTTCCCTGATTGCCTTTAAGGCCACGACCCTCCAAAGACTCTCCTACGGGAATGAATTTAAAGTTGTGATTTAAACCTGTAGTCACAAACTTTAAAGTGCATACAGTCATGTGGGGTTCCTGTTTAAATTCGAATTCCGATTCGGCAGCTTTGGGGCGGGGCCTGTGATTCTGTATTTGTAACCAGTTCCCATGTGCTACCAATGCCGTTAGTGTACGGACCATACTTCAGAGTAGCCTCATCAGGTAACACGGATTTAAATAACTAGTTTCTGACAACTCCACTTCTCATTTGCACCCTGCACCCACTTCCTTGCACTAAATCTCTTCGCCCACCCCACACATATACCCTGGGTGTACGGTCCACTCTTCAGTTATTTGGGAAGGGGAGCAAAAATTATGCACGATTGTTTGACCACATGCTTCTAGCAACCTTTGGAATTGAATGGGGGGGGACGTGGAGGTAAAATCATGATACAGATTTTATTCCACAGTACCGTTCTCAAATATGTAATAAAATCTTGTTATGAATACCGTTTTAAATAGAATATTATAGTTTAGTATTGTGTGCTTTAGGTGTAACAGTAAAATGAAATGATACATGTGCTTCTTTGTTGCATTTAAACTTGCAAAGTGAGATTAAAGAGTCCTTAGGACAGTGGATGAGTTCACTCACTTCTCAGCCTCTGTGACCTTGGCCAAATTACTCTCTGTACTTGGGTTTTTTCATCTTCAGAAAGTAAGGATCTTCTGAGATAGTAGAGGGGATTACATTAGTTCATACACTAAAGCTTTGCTACTCCACCCAAAATTCAAGGACCAGCAGCTCTTGCATCATCTGGGAGCTTGTCAGAAATGTACAATCTCAAGGCCTTCTCCCTGACCTAGAGAATCAGAATCTGAATATTTACAAGATTCTTTGGTGCTTCCTCTGCAGGTACTTGGCATAGTGTTTAGCATATCATAGGCAGTACAGGCCACTGCTTCTTTAAACAGTGATTGTCTACAGAAAGCAAACCATATGATTTCTTCATGTTGCATATGTGACAAAAATCCAAAATAAAGGGTGCCCAGGTGGCTCAGTCAGTTAAGCATCTGACTCTTGGTTTCAGCTCTGGTCATGATCTCACGGTTTGTGAGTTCGAGCCCTCCATCAGACTCTGTGCTGATGGCACGGAGCCTGCTTGGGATTCTCTCTCTCCCTCTGTCTCTGCCCCTCATTTGCGCTCTCTCTGTCTCTCAAAATAAATAATAAATTTAAAAAAAATTAGAAATCCCAAATAAAAAGATCTTTTCAAACCTCTACAGTCTCTGGTCAAGTGTGTGAGATGATCAGGTCACTTTAATTTCAGTAACAGCCCCCAGTTCCCCAATATAGTACTACTATTCCTTTAGCAAGACTTAACTCTCACTCAGAGTAACTGCCCGGGCAATGGAGACACCTCAAGTTTTAGGAGTCTGTGCCTTCAGCTTCCCTGCTTCTAACTTGGTCCGGTGTTGCACGTTTGGTTCGTTAAGGATTTCCTCAATAGACATCTACTGAAGGGGTGTGTCACTCTACTTTTCTAAGTCTTGAGAAACAAGCAGGTTTAAAAAACTTCACCTGAAGACTGAGAACAGAGAACATTACAGATTCAAAGACAAACCAATACCTATATTCAGTCAGGTCATTTTTTTATGACTATGATAGGACTGAAATATCCTAGAGACAAATTTCTCAAATGGATGGGCATCAATATGACAAAATACTTAACTGAGGGGTAAAAGGGGTCATTGTCAGGGTATATAAAACAACCTTAAATCATCCAAAATCCTACATTACTCAAGGACTTCAGGCTTCCCTAAAGATAAAACTTGTTAGGCTGCGTACAAGCAGCTATCCCATCGGCCCTGAAAAATGTAAGTTACTAAGACCAATTTGATTTTACAAAAGTTTTGTACTTCTCCATGATCAAAAGCAGCTTAAGGTCTTAGGGTTGTTACTCATAAGAGGACAGAAAGCACTGATTCCAACTAACGTGTCCTCTGCTGGATGAGTTGGAGGTCTTTTTAAATTATAACACAAGACCTCTTTCTGTGGTAACAAGGCTTCTAAACCTCTGCCAGGGTGGGAACCACTAACTACATGTGGTCATAGAGCATTTGAAATGGGGCTGGTCCCAATTTGAAATGTGCTATAACACTGACCATGGATTCAAAGACTTATGTACAAATAAGTAAATGGAATGTAAAGTATTTAAATAGGTTTTTAAATATGGATTACATACTGAAATGATAATATCTTGGATATTTTTAGTTAAAAAGTATGTCTAATCTGTTTCTTACTATTCGAAATTCAGCTACTAGAAAATTTAAAATTATACATGTGGCTTGCATTTATGGCTCACATAGGTCTGTTGGACAGCACTGTTCTCACCTTGGCAAACTTTTTCTGTAAAGGGCCAGGTAAGTATTTTAGGCTTTGTGAGGCACATAGGGTCTCTGACACATATTCTTGTTTTTCTGTTGTCTTTTCTTATAATCCCTTAAAAATGTAAAAAACATCCTTAGCTCATAGGCTGTACGAAAACAGGCTGTGTGGGGCACTTGGCTGGCTCAGTTGATAGAACGTGCAACTTTTGATTTCAGGCGTTGTGAGTTTGAGCCCCACATTGGGCGTAGAAATTGCTAAAAAAAAAAAAAAAAAAACAGGCTGTAGACCACATTTGGCCCACAGGCCAGACCCTAACCTCAACGGACCAGTTAGTCTGAGATCTTTAATATCCTGAAGAACAAACATAAAGCTTTAAAATTATAAGTATTTGGTCAGTCAGTATCTTCCTTTCCTGTAGAACTTTCTTAAATATCATACGTGTTCTTCAAAACTGAGTGTTGTGGAACTTTTTCTCTCCTAGTCATCTGTGTATTTTAAGAATTCTTATGAAGACTGGCTGGAAAACAATGGATTGAGCATCTCCCCTTTTCACATAAGATGGCAAACTGCTGTTTTCAATCGTGCCTTTTACAGTTGGGGACGGCGGAAAGCGAGGATGCTTTACCAATGGTATTCTTCATTTTTCCTTTTTGGTTTAAATGAATCATTGTGATCATGAGAAATGCTTGTTAAATGAACTATTTCCATCATTCTCAATCTACTGAGTTTTAAAATATCAACAGTATAAAACTTTCCTGTTTTATATAAACTTAAATGGGATTACATCATTGTGCTCTTTGCATACATCAAAAATCAAGGTTTTTTATACCTTATCTGGATAGTAGATACATGGGTGCCCATGTAAAACTTCAGCGAGCTGTACATTTGACCCTTGTGCACTTTACTGTGTAAGTTATTCACTAATAGAAATGCAAAAAAATTGGAGCATTCTCCATCATGAAACTAATTCTGTAGAATTCTGTCCCCTATCATAACACATAGACATAAGGGTCCTGGGAGTAACAGGATACCCAAAAGTCTGCAGGCTTTCCCCTATACTTCTTTTCTGATAGCCCTCCAAGGGAATGATGTTTAAAATATTTCAGAGCCAGTAAAGCATATGCACAAACCATTTGGGAAAAAATGACTAGCCAAATTTTAGCAGCAGGGTTCTGGAGTCCCCTGGACATGCCAGGCATACCCCTTTATGATTAAAAAAGTGTTTTTAATCAAGGAGCATATAGTTTATTGTTAGGAGGTTTATAATGATCTCTGGGCCACCGTAGAGACCAACACGTTTTGTAGTTGACAGGATTTCTAATATGGGCATAGGGGTCCTTTGTCTAAATTCCTTTTTGCTAAAAATTTAGCTCCGTATGGCATAGAGCTAAATGTAAACAGATCATTAAAAAGCAGAAAATGCAACAGCAAATCAAAGCAAGCAAAATAGGAAGAAGGAAATAATAAAGAGCAGAAATCAGAGAAATAAAAACTATACAGTAATGAAAATCAGCAAAGCCAAACATTGCTTCTTTGAAAAGATTAATAAAACTGATAAACCCCTTCCATAATTCTGAAGAAGAAAACACAAGTAACAAAAATCAGAATTGAATGGTTAATATAAAAAAGATAAGTAACACACGTTAGTAAGGATGCTGAGAAAAGGGAACTCTTGTGCACTATTGATGGTAATATAAATTGGTGAAACCACTGTGGAAAACAATATGGAGGTTCCTCAAAAATATTAGCAAGTGGGGCACCTGGGTGGCTCAGTCGGTTAAGCGTCACACTTCGGCTCAGGTCATTATCTCACTGCTTGTGAGTTCGAGCCCCATGTCGGGCTCTGTGCTGACAGCTCAGAGCCTGGAACCTGCTTCAAATTCAGTGTTTCCCTCGCCTGCTCACACTGTGTCTCTTTCTCTGAAAAATAAACTTAAAAAAAATTTTCTATTAAAAATATATTAATAACTGAAATACCACCAGATGGTAGCTACACTTGTGGTGAGCATAGCATAATGTATAAATTTGTTGAATCACCATGTTGTACACTGAAACTACTGTAACATTGTGTGTCAACTATACTTCAATTAAGAAAAAAGAAATACCATCTGATCTAGTAATTCCACTAATGGATATTTACCCAAAGAAAACAAAAACATTAATTCAAAAAGATACATGCACCCCTATCCTAATTGCAGCATTATTTACAATAGCCATGATATGGAAGCAACCCAAGTGTCCATCAATAGATGAATGGAAAAGAGGATGTGGTGTATGTACATAATGGAATATTACTCAGCCGTAAAAAAGAATGAGATCTTGCCATTTCCAACATGGATGGACCTAGAAGGTATTATTCTAAGTGAACTAAGTTAGAGAAAGACATATACCATATGATTCCACTTATATATCGGATGTAAAAAACAAAACCAACGATCAGCCAAACAAAAAATAAGCAGAGGCTTAAATATAGAGAACAAATTGGTAGTTACCAGAGGGGAGGTAGGTAGGGGTATCGGTGAAACAAATAAAAGGGGATTAAGAGGTACACACTTCCAGTTACAAAATAAGTCACAGAGATGAAAAAGTACAGCATAGGGAATATAGTCAATAATATTGTAATAATATTGTATGTTGACTGTACTTAACGTGGTGAGTCTTAAATAATGTATAGAATCAATATGTACACCTGAAAGTAATACACTGTATGTTAAGTGCACTTCAATTTTTAAGAAATAAGAATTGAGGGGTGCCTGGGTGGCTCAGTCGGTTAAGGACCGACTTCGGCTCAGGTCACGATCTCACGTTTTGTGAGTTTGAGCCCTGCGTCGGGCTCTGTGCTGTTGGCTCAGGGCCTGGAGCCTGCTTCAGATTCTGTGTCTCCCTCTTTCTCTTCCCCTCCCCTGCTCACACTCTGTCTCTCTGTCAAAAGTAAATAAACATTAAAAAAAAATTTAAAAAAAAAAGAAATAAGAATTGAGAAAAGGGAACATTACTGCAGATTCCATAGACATTTTTTAAAAATAAAACGATTGTGAATAGCTCCATGTCTATAAATTTGACAGTGTAGATGAAATGGACAAGCTCGTTGAAAAACACAACTTATTTTAAAAAAATTAAAAAAAAAATTTTTAATAAATAAATACTTCTGTCAAAAAAAAAAGAAAAACACAACTTATCAAAAAGTGAGGAAATTTCCCAGCTATAGAAAGGTAATTTGTAATTATTAAAACAGTGGAAGAAGGAAACTGTTGTTAAGTTTTACCATGTTAATATTTAAGCTTATCACAAAATAATAGCTAAAATAAAATGCAAACAAAAGAATTGGAGATAAAAAAGAAACGGATGTCTATAATGTCAAAAGAGCTTTCATAATTATATGAGAACAAGATCAAAACAATTCTATTTAAATGGGCAAAAGACGAGAGGAAAGAAACTTTTTATTGGGAACAATATTCAGCCTCTTCAGTTATTTGAGAATTGTAAATTATTACAACTGCTTAAAAGAGACCAGTGCCTGTGTTTCAGTCTCGTATCTCAAGTTCAGGTGGGAAAATGAAGCAGAGTTACTGAAATTTTTAGCCATTATTTTGAACCTATCAAATGTGGCTGGTTCATAAATTTGCTAACCTGTGAATTGTGAGGAAGTGTATGTTTATATAATTTTGCTTCCTCCTGACAGGTTCAATTTTGGAATGGTGTTTGGCGTAATTGCTATGTTCAGCTCTTTTTTTCTCCTGGGGAAAACGCTGATGCAGACTTTGGCACAAATGATGGCTGACTCACCTTCTTACTCTTCTTCCTCCTCTTCTTCTTCCTCTTCTTCCTCTTCCTCTTCTTCCTCTTCTTCCTCTTCATCATCATCTTCCTCCTCTTCTTCTTCCTCCTCCTCCTCGCTTCACAATGACCAAGTGCTACAAGTTGTGGTAAGTACCTTCTTTTTGCTTTAAGTTTATTGCAACATGAAGATAAGATATTTCTTCTGGCTAGCATAACTTGTATCCATATTATAAAAAGGGAAATAAATGAACAGTCTCATAATTTCTCAAATTACTTGCTTAAACAAAAATATTAATAGGAATGTAGCAAAGATTTGTTGGAATATGAGTGGTGGTGGTGGTGGTGGTCGTCGTCGTCATTGTATAGCAGTAGTAGTAGTAGTAATAGAACAAATGGACTACCATCAAAACCGTCTACAATTATACAGATATTTAATTTGTGTTATCTTCTTGAGGTGTTAAATGATTATTCCTATCAAGGAATAAGCATGCTGATTTAAGATCTCTATAATGTATAAATAAATTGCAGTTTAACCCTTTGCAAAGTGTTCCCCTTTCCTCTTCATGTCTTTCAGACTCTAACCAATAATATCCTTTTAATTAAAGATATAAGACCTTAAATGGTCACTGATTTCCCGATGTGAAGAATAATGTGCTGAGTTTTACTCTTTAGACTGTAAGCCATTTATAATAATTCTCATTTCAAAGCACATGTATAAACCTGTACCTTATTGATCCATGTCTTCAGAGTTTGGAAGGGTGCTTTACCACTGACTAATTTTTATTTCAGATTTTTCACATGTAGTTTTTATTTCCATGAGTCGTGGATGTTATGTTCTTAATCATGCTCTTATTAATGGAATAGACTATTTAAAACCTAATTACATACTTTTTTAATTCATATTTTTGTGGTTTCTACTAGGCTGGGTCACTATGGAGATATTTAGAAGTCATTTGTAGAGAATGATAATGAATCTCTCTTATGGTAATTGCTCTTTTTTAGAGGTTAAAAGGATTTGCCAGGTATGGCCTTAGAAGAGATGATTTATTTCCTCGACATTTACTAAGTGTATTCTGCCTACTGGCCATATGCTGAGTCCTGCTTATATGGGGAACAAAATCCAATCCTAGCACTCATGGAGGTTTTAGTCTAGAGGGAGAGCTGCTGTGATTGTGCTACAGTTGGACAGAGTACATGGTGCTGTGGGAACAGAGAAAAGGCATGCTGAGATGTGCCTGACACTGGGAAGAGAGGAGAGGAGAGCTTCAAGGGAAAGGTGAGGAGAGTCCTCATAGCCTCTAAGGAAAGATGGCAATTGAACATCCCAATAACAGAGGGAACCATATAATATGGAAAGGCAGGGGGTTAGGAGAGAATAATAGAATAATAATAAAACCTAGGTAATATATGTGCTTTCTGTGTGAGGTTTTTGTGCCCATTTTATTTTATTCTTGTAACAATCTAGGAGTAAGTATCTCATCACAGATGATAAAACCAAGGCAGAGAAATATTAAGTCACTTGCCTGTGGCCATAGCTCATAAAAAGTGGGTCCATCACTCACCCACCACTGACCTCAGAGCCATCATGCTCTACTCCCTTAAGAAAGACCACTAATTCTTCAAGGAACCATAAACTAACTTTGACCTGTGTCTAGGAGGTATATGGTGGAAGGTATATGATGCAGGAGATAAAATAGGAAATACAGATAGGGTCTGGGTAATGAAAGACCATCCTAAGAAGTTTTGATTTTTCGGGGTGTCTGGCTGGCTCAGTTGGTAGAGCATGTGACTCTTGATCTTGGGTTGTGAGTTCGAGCCCAACGTTGGGTGTGGAGATTACTAAGTAGGTTTAATTTTTACTTGTAGATGACAGGTCTGTATCAAATGGACCAAAGTAGAGTTACACTGAAGACAGGAAGACCATATTAGAGGGCACTTTGGAATAATTCACTGTAGAAATGATAAGATCTAAAAACTAAATCGGTGGTAAGAAGAATGAAGGAGGCAGATTCAAAGGGTCTTTCAGAGCGGAGTTCTCAGGCTCTGGTGTTTAAATGAATGTGAGGCTGGAAGAAGAGGGAAGAGTTAAGGATGACTCTCAGGCTACATGATTGATTATTGTTTGCCAAAGAAGAAGATGGTAGAGAAAGAAGCAGGTTGGGAAGAAATGTGATAATGTGATCATTTGCCTGTCTGCCTACTAGGATTAGAATAGCAAAGTGTTGCTCAGGGAAGAAATTATTTCTTCTTTCTGCTTCTCAGTTTATTCCTAGAGCTCACAAAATTTTGACTCTGTTAGGACAGTCCTGCTTTGGAATCATGAAGAAGTCAGCTACCCTCTGTAGTCCACTGTGCATATTTATGTATATGTTTAAGAGTGTTATATCTCCTAGGGCACGTGGATGGCTAGCTGGTTAAGCGTCTGACCGGCTCAGGTCATGATCTCACAGTGTGTGGGTTCAAGCCCTGCATCAGGCTCTGCACTCAGAACCTGGAGCCTGCTTCAGTTTCTATGTCTCCCTCTCTCTCTGTCCCATACCACTTGTGTTCTTTCTCTCTCCCTCAAAAATAAATAAATAAACATTAAAAAAAAGAAAAAAAATACTGTTCTATTTCTTGTCTTTCCTGACTTTGATATGAGTTCTCGTAGCTCAAAGAATATACTTTCTGTTTACATTGTAATTACCTACAGCCTTATTCAGTATTCCCAAAAAATTGGCACTCTGTGTCAATGAGAGATCAGAATTCTCGTACATCTAATACCCTTTGTGATCATGGCCAAGACAGATGGGGAGTCACATACTGTTGCCAGTAAATAAGACCTGCCATCTGTTAATATAGTCATGCACTCAAATCCTTACCTTATCTCATTATTACATCCATAAGAAAATAAAGCAAAGGAACCAATGTCCTATGGAATCAAGCCTACTGATTTATTTGAAACAAAAGTAAGATAACCAGGATATTTTGTGATATTGAGAAAATGTATAAGAATTCTATCAGGTCATGAGTTTGAGCCCCACGTCAGGCTCTGTGCTGACAGCTCAGTCTAGAGCCTGCTTCAGGTTCTGTGTCTCCCTCTCTCTCTGCCCCTCCCCTGCTTCCGTGCACTTCCTCTCTCCCTCTCCCTCTCCTCCCTCTCCCTCTCCTCCCTCTCCCTCTCCTCCCTCTCCCTCTCTCAAAAATAAACATTTAAAAAAATTTTTTCAAGAATTAATCTTAAGTACATAAATTAAAAGAGGGGTCAGAGAAAAGGAAGCTACTGATCTGAACAGGCAGACACCTGACAACATGGAAATGGAGCAGGTATGTAGAAGAAGGTACCCTGATATTCTAAGAAAGAATTGCTTAGAAGGGTCGAAGTAAAGAGAACTTCAGATAATGAGCATCACAAAAATGTCCTTATCTTTTGACCACCACTTCTACTATACCACCATCTAGGACTCTAGCTTGAAGTAAACACTTCCAAATATGGAAAAAATAGTATTCATCAAATTCTTATCCTAACATTATTTATTATTATGAAGAATTAGAAATAACCACAATGTATAATTGAGGAATCCTTAAGTTGTGGGATTGTCATTCAGTGAAATATTATGTATACATTAAAAGTGAAGGTTATGAAAACTAGTTTCATAACTAGGGAAAGGACACTTGGAATTAGTGAATTTAGAAAGCGATCCAAGCAATATGGTTTGAATCTCCTCTTCAGTTACTAAGAGTCTTAAAAGTAAAATTCCTCTATGCACAAAAATAAATTCTAGCTGAATTAAAATTGAAACAAAATCATAAAAGACCTCGAAAGACAAAAAATGGATTTCTGCTTATATGAACACAGAATGAGGAAGACATAAGCATAAAACTAATGGCAGAAACCATGAATATTGATAGATTCAACTACATAAGATTTTTATATATCAAAAAACTAAAAAAATTAAAAGGCAAAAGAACTTGCAAATACATCTATGATATGTATTACAGAGGACTGATAATTGATATTTGAAGTGAGCCTACAGAGCAATAAGAAAAAAACACTCCAGGAGAAAAAAATAGACAAGTCATGAGTAGGTCTCACAAAAGACCTATCAATGGTCAGAAGTAGAGGAAAAGTTGAGCTTTAATAATAAAGAAATATAAATCAAATAATGAAATACTTTTTATTTCCCTCTTATTGCAGATTTGAATAAATAAGCTTGACCAAGGCTATGACGGGTCCGCTTTTAGAGAACAGTTTAATATGTATTAAAGTCCTTTAAATTTTGTGTAATGATAGCATTCGTTACCCTCTCAGTAAAGCATAATGTTGGTTTTTTTTGGAGAGAGAGAGTGCGAGTGGGGGAGGAGGACAGAGGAAGAGAGAGAGAGAGAGAATTAGAGAATCTCAAGGAGGCTCCACATTCAGCACTGAGGCCTATCACAGGAGCCTAACACAGGGCTCTATCCCACAACCCTGGGACCATGACCTGAGCTAAAATCAAGAGTCAGACACTCAACCGACTGAGCCACCCAGGAGCCCTGAAGCATAATGTTAAATATGGGACAAGGATTATCTCATTTAATCCTCAAAATCACCCTTTTATGTAAATGTGGTTATTTCTATTTTAACGATGAGGAAATTGCACTGTTGGGGGGAATAATCTAAATTTGCTTGAGGTCACTTAGTGATGGATCCAAAATGTCAAACTCAAATGACCTGTCTCCAGAGCCTGAACCAACCATGGTTGTTTAAGAATTTATTCCCCCAAAATATTTGGATATATGTGTCCACATATGCTTATCACAGTATTTATAAGAGCAGAAACTTTTAAAACAATAAAATGCCCAAGAGTCTATTTTGTAGAATACAGTACAGCTCTTAAAAATCATGTTGAGGGGCGCCTGAGTGGCTCAGTGGGTTAAGCAGCCGACTTCGGCTCAGGTCATGATCTCGCAGTCTGTGAGTTCGAGCCCCGTGTCGGGCTCTGTGCTGCTGGCTCAGATCCTGGAGCCTGCTTCAGATTCTGTATCTCCCTCTCTCTCTGCCCCTCCCCTGCTCATGCTCTGTCTCTATGTCTCTCAAAAATAAATAATAAGCGTTAAAAAAAAATTTTTTTTTTAAATCATGTTGAACTCTTTTGTACTGGTGGTGGGAATGCAGACTGGTGCAGCCACTCTGGAAAACAGTATGGAGGTTCCTCAAAAAATTAAAAATAGAGCTACCCTGTGACCCAGCACTTGGCACTACTAGGGATTTATCCAGAGGATACAGGAGTGCTGATTCGAAGGGACACATGCACCCCAATGTTTATAGCAGCACTATCGACGATAGCCAAAGTATGAAAAGAGCCCAAATGTCCATCGACGGATGAATGGATAAAGATGTGATATATATACACAATGGAATACTACTCGGCAATTAAAAAGAATGAAATCTTGCCATTTACAACAACATGGATGGAACTAGAGTATATTATGCTAAGCAAAATAAGTCAGAGAAAGACAAATATATGATTTCACTCATGTGGAATTTAAGGTACAAAACAGATGAACATAGGGAAGGGAAGCAAAAGTAATACAAAAATAGAGAGGGAGACAAACCATAAGAGACTCTTAAATACACAGAACAAAATGAGAGTTGCTGGAATGACTGTTGGTGGGGAGATGGGCTAAATGGGCAAGGGGCATTAAGGAGGACACTTGTTGGGATGAGCACTGTTACATGTAGGTGATGAATCACAAAATTCTATTCCTGAAATCATTATTGCACTATATGATAACCAACTTGGATTTAAATTTTAAAAAATAAATTAAAAAATCATGTTGAAACAGAAAACACTCATGGAAAAAATGTTTATGATACTATTAAGTGAGAGGGGCAGATGTCAAAACCATACTTATAATAAAAGTATAATTCTTAAAAATATATGTATATGAAAAGACTAGAAGAACATATTAAAACCTTGAGAATGGCTTTTGGTTTTGTGTTTTGGGAGCAGTATAGTCTTCTGTTTTTCTTTTGAGTTTTCCAGTTTTCCTGCTTTAAGCACATTTTATAATTAAAGTAATAAGGGAAGAATTTCCTCTAGATGGATACTTTAAGGGTCCCAACTCCTGGACTGTGAGAAGTAGATGCGCAGTATGTAAATAATATAAATGATGCCTGGTGTGCCCCAGTTAACCTAATTTATAGAATCCTTAACAGATGACATAACTTGAGAGTGATTATTTATTGTAAGAGAAGATTCTTGGGTATCTAAAAAACTTTACCATGCAGCCCTTACAGTAGCAAACTTCCCTTGCGTATGCAGTGGTACATCCATTCGCATCATCTTAGGAGCATGTGATTACATGACAACTTCTGCTTCATAGGTCCTTAATATGTCTGTATGTTCCAAATAACTTACTTTCTGCATTAAATTTCAATTTTAATGTAATACTTACGAATCATTTTGATATTCTTTTTCTGACCACTCTACTACACAAATTGATGGAATCCAAGAAATGGATGGCATGGTGCTCCCACACGATTAGGGTGCTTTATTACAGTACCCTTAATTACTGGCACTCATGTAACTTGAGAATACTAAAATGAAAACTCATTGATGGGGGGCGGGAATATCCTACATTACTCACTTAAGTATTTGGAACCTTGCAATGACAATTCAGAGGAAGGATTAAGAATTATAAGAAGAATTTCCAAATCAGGCTTCTAGCCCTTGAGTGTAGAACAGTTGCTGACTCCTTGTCACGGTCACTCCGCATTCCCTGGCACTTTGCCAGGCTCCCTAATTCTTTCCCATGGTGAAGCCTCCAGGAAGCCAACGTTTCAACATTTTTAACCTTGTGTTTCCTGCTCTCTTTATATTAGTGTTGTGCTTAGTCCCATAGCTGACTAGTTCAAAAAGATGATGTTTTTACTTTTATTGTGATAGAAGTAGAGAAGTGAACCATTAATACTCATATCACTTTTAGTTTACAGAACCTTCAGCCTGGAAGTTTAAGCTTTAATACAGAGTGAACAGCATGGTTTCTTGGTCCCCAACTGTGTATTTATCATTGTGTCTGTGAACAGGTTCCTGGTATAAATTTACCTGTCAACCAACTGACCTATTTCTTCGCTGCAGTTCTCATTAGTGGTGTTGTACATGAAATTGGACATGGGATAGCAGCTATTAGGTAATGATATTTTTCTTTCTACTAACACAAAGAAAAGCTTTTTACTTAGTAGGGTTTATTACTAAAATCTGCTTCATTTGATACTTTTTCTTTCTGTGGTTATTGCCCAGTGCATATCCACATTATTTTGAGATACCTACTCCTTTATAAAGATTTATACATTGATGAATATAGTCAATTAACCATGTGTACATTGTAATCATTTGCCAGCATGGTTATATCTTCATGGTGGCTTCAAGATTTTAATCGAACCCTGAAACTTAATCTTTCTATTCATCATTAGGTCAGAATGATAACCACTGCACTTGAAACCACCCACCTGTCTTATTACTTTGTTTGACTTATTAGCCAAAATACTTTCCTGCTTCCACTGATGGCCTGTCCTGGCTAGAGCAAGAACACTGAAAGCTCTGGATTTGTTAACAAATATCATAGGTTATCTAGAAACCTAAGTAAAAGAAGATAAGAGAGGATGAGACCTGGGTCTTTCTTCAAGTATCATGCCCTGTTCTTGTCTTGACTACTCAAATATCATTGTAATTATGCCTGAGCATTTTAAAGGCTCCTAAACTTATAAATTTGTGATAGGGGAGCACAATTCTCCCTTCACTCCCACTGCTAATTACTGCTATGATGAACACACATACTGATGGGAATGTGTTTTATCCTCTGGGTATGTGGACCAGATAAAAGGTTTTATAGGAGAAGATGTAATCATTTCTTATTACGTTCCTTTTGCTTATGAACAAGACTCTGTTGACTGCCCATAAACCCTCATCTTAACAAAGCATGTCCTGTTACATGTAGTGGTTTAAGTGGGCAGCTACTTTTCCTTTTTTTTAATCTCTCACCTTTGCTTCCATATTTTTAGCGTTGTAGCTTTTAGGGTTTTACATATAAAATCATTGTTATTAGCAGTTTAATACTTCACAGTATGTTTCTGACATAGTGTGGGTAATCTTTTATAAAAACCAACTGCCAGGGGCACCTGGGTGGCCCAGTCAGTTAAGTGTCCCACTTCAGCCTAGGTCATGATCTCAGCATTCCTGAGTTCAAGCCCCACATTGGGCTCTGTGCTGACAGCTCAAAGCCTGGAACCTGCTTCAGATTCTGTGTCTCCCTCTGTCTCCGCCCCTCTCCTGCTCATGCTCTGTCTCGCTCTCAAAAATAAGTAAACATTAAAATAAATAAATAAATAAATAACCAACTGCCAAGGAAAAGTGAATTTGACAGTCCCCTTATATACTTAGTACTAAATGACAGCACAATATATTTAGGGGATGTTTTTTTTTAGAGTAGCTGTTTGGTCTTATGAGGCTATTAAGTCTAATTCCATTTTTAGAGAATGAATTGATAAAAAATAGTTCTCTTAAGGACAATCTGAGCATTATTGATATTTAGGTATACTTATTTTAACATTGATGCAATAGGAATACAGTTAGATAAACCTCCACTTTTATTTATATTAGCTAAGATAAATATATTTAGATACTTTACTTGAATTATATTTTCTATTGTGTTCTTCTCTGAAAATAATTCAGAGTAAACCATTGAAGTGTTTTTCATTTAGTTCCTCATGGAAGTATTAACCATTTCTTTATATATGTGACTAATTTCAAGTTATTTGTTCAGCATACTGGTTTCTTAAAGTTTTGAAGTTTTAAGTGTATTTCAGAATATCCTTG
This sequence comes from Paguma larvata, assembly GCA_030068075.1. Classification (NCBI taxonomy): domain Eukaryota; kingdom Metazoa; phylum Chordata; class Mammalia; order Carnivora; family Viverridae; genus Paguma; species Paguma larvata. Next base: position 16,286,968 of record CM057830.1, read on the forward strand.
TTTTACAAAATGCAATTTCACAGATAACCAAACTGGTATACTGTTGTAAAATTATGAGATAAATATATATCATACATATGGGTGTATTTTTCTTGACTATCTAGAGACTTTTTTTTTAAGCAAGAATATAAATTACAGTGGGAAGTTTTAAGATTAAATACATTATTAATTGAAAAAATGCAATACTAATAGTAAATTCCTTTTTCTTACGTGATTTCTTAGGGAACAAGTTCGATTTAATGGCTTTGGGATTTTTCTCTTCATTATTTATCCTGGAGCATTTGTTGATCTCTTCACCACTCATTTGCAACTTATATCACCAGTCCAGCAGCTAAGGATATTCTGTGCAGGTAACAGACTTAAATTTCTTTATTCATCTATGTGTTGTTTTGGAAAGTATTCACTTCACAAATGAAAACATCTCACTTTTTGGCTGATAAATTCAGTTTATAAGATTCTCAGTCAAAAGTAATAAAGCAAGGGGCACCCGGCTGGCTCAGTCTGAGGAGCATGTGACTCTATAGCTCAGGGTCATGCATTTGAGCTCCACGTTGCATGTAGAGATTACTTAAATAAATATTAAAAGAAAAAATAATAAAGCAAAATTATTTATACATTCCAATTTCTTCATTAAAAACAACAAATTATTTTTAAAAAGTTGAAAGTAAAATTAATAGAACATACCATGCAAATGTGAACAGAAAATATGAGTACATTAAGTTAGTTAGACATAGGGGGTCACCTAATAATCATAACGAGGGTCAGTCTTCCTGCATCAAGTAACAAACCATCAAAACGAAAATGGAAAAAGTGCAAGAAAAAAAGCAAAATTTAATAAAGGAAGCTAATCTCACATCTCAACACAGAGCAAGTAAGATGAAAAGTCAGATGATCAAAACTAATTAGTAAAGTAAAAATCAATAGATACGTCAAACCCTATACCATGACAGTTTATTTTCAAGTGACCATGAAATATAAAAATCGACCAATTTAATTCAAAACATAATTATAGTATATTTAAAAATGATAATGAAATAATGTGTAAAGTTTTGCTGAAAGGAAAAATCACTCCCTTATGTAGTTAGTATGAAATAAATGAAAATAAATGTTAAACATTCAACTGAAGAAGTGAGAAAAGAACTATAAAATAGTTAAGAAACAATGTAATTAATAAAGATGCAGGTAGAAAATGATAGATAAGGAAAAAAAACAATTTAAATATAAGAGGTTTGGAGCACCTGGGTGGCTCAGTCAGTTAAGCATCTGACTTTGGCTCCAGTCATGATCTCACAGTTGGTGGGTTGGTGGATTTGAGCTCTGTGTCGGGCTCTGTGCTGACAGCTCAGAGCCTGGAGTCTGCTTTGGATTCTGTGTCTCCCTAGCGCTCTGCCCCTCCCTGGATCATGCTCTCTCTCTCTGTCTCTCAAAAATGAATAAACGTTAAAAAAACTTAAAAAGTAAATATAAGAAGTTTTTTGAAGAAAAAAACAGGATTACACATGGGAGAAAGCATCAGTAGACAATTTACAGTCAGATTGGGGAATGACAACTGATATAGAAAAAAAACAACCATTTTAAAAAGTGTTCTTTGTTCATCTCTGCAAAAACTTTAAAAACTTGGGTAATTATTAAATGGCATAAACTCCAGAGAACAAAGAAAAAAATCTAAATAGGCTAATTACAATGGGAGAAATTAAGAAAGTTGATGATGGATGTCCCAAAGTTTCATAGGGATAATTCTTTCTAATCTTGAAGGAAAAGGTTTTTTTTTTTATTTCAATTTAGTATAAACTTTTCAGATCACATGGAGAAGGAAACTTAAAAAAAATTTTAAGCTAATAGAACACTGATGCAACATCTTGTAAAGTACCAGAAACTCTACCTATGGTGTATCTAAACAATGCAAGGATAGTTCAGCATTAGGAAATCTATTTGAAAGTGGTAAATTATTTACCATTAGGGGAAAAAAAATCCTCATCTCAGTAGGTATCGGACTGAGTATTTAACAAAATTCCTCATACATTAATGGCTAAAAAGCAAAAATCCTTAGTAAAGGTAAAAATAGCTGGATACTTCCTAATGGTTAATACTTGAAAGCATTCCTATTAAATGATAAGACAAGCAATCCCATTATCAATTATCACTGGTACTATTAAATGGTCTCTAAATGTGGATCAGTACAATAAGAGGGGAAAAAGGCAAAAATATTAGAAAGGAGTAAGCCTTTTTTTCAGATATTGTTACATACCTTGCTGGGAGTGGGGAGAAAACATGGAAATGTAGAAAACTTAAGGGAAGAACCTGGTTACCTAATTAATATTAAAACAACAGTAGCGTTGCGGGGGCGGGGGGCGAGGGGTGACGTGTGCGTGAGGGCTAGAGCGTCCACGAGTGCGTGGGTGTGAACGTGAGCACGCACTTGCTGGAAAGCGCATGCGCCAACGGCACCCAGAAGGCCCCGCGTCTCCGGCATTCTCGGGCGTCCTCGGCGTTCTCCGGCTTTCTCGGGCGTCCTCGGCGTTCTCCGGCATTCCCCAGCGTCCTCGGCGTTCTCCGGTGTTCTCGGGGCGTCCTCGGCGTTCTCGGGCGTCCTCGACCGCTTCCACGTCTTTCCGCGTCTTCGCGCTCAACCGACAACACCTACCTGTGGACTTCGCGTTTTTCTCTCTCAGCCTTCTCCAGAGCCTTCCAGTCAGTCACCCGCTTGTCCAGGAGCCAAAACCGCTGCCGAGTTCTCAGTCATGGCCTCAGACGACGCTCTCTATATCCCCACAGAAAATTCGGAGTTACTCAGTGATCCTATGGAGCTGCACCAGATCCAAGTGGAGGCCGTCCCTGTGGAGGCCGTCCCTGTGGAGGCCGTCCCTGTGGATCCTGCGGCGTTGGAAACCATCACAGAGTATGAGATTATCAGCGGCAATTGGGTCCACGGAGGCCACAACCATCCGCCTCTGATCGCGCTGCAGCCGCTCTTTACCGGCGACTCGAGCCAGGGAGACCACGACCAGGAAATAATCATGGTACAGACACAGGAGGAAGTGGTGAGCTACTACGAGTCAGAGGGCCTGCAGGCCAACAACAGTTTCGAGGACCAGGTGATCGTTCCGGTCGATCAAGGCAACGACTTCCAGCCGACCCTAGCTTCCTCGCCAACCTCTGTGTCATCGTCAGCCGTCGGCCGCGGCAGCGAAAGCAAGAAGTCAAGCTGTAAGAAGAATTACACCGATAGTGAGGCCCACGAAGAAAGTAGCGGCTCTGAGATTGGCAGCAAGAAGTGGGAGCAGAATGATCTGCAGATCAAAACCATGGAGGGTGAGTTCTCCCTTACCATGTGGTCCCCAGATGACCAAAGAGACCAGGAGACAGAAAAGATTGAGGACTCTGCTCCTGATTATTCAGAATACATGACAGGGAAGAAGCTTCCTCCTGGAGGAATACCTGGTATTGATCTCTCAGATCCTAAACAACTAGCAGAATTTACTAAAATGAAGCCCAAAAAACCCAAAGATGGTGTTCCAAGAACAATAGCTTGCCCTCATAAAGGCTGCGAGAAGATGTTCAAGGATAACTCTGCCTTGCGAAAACATCTGCACATCCACGGTCCTAGAGTCCACGTATGTGCAGAATGTGGCAAAGCTTTTGTCGAGAGCTCAAAACTAAAACGACATCAACTGGTGCACACTGGAGAGAAGCCCTTTCAGTGCACATTTGAAGGCTGCGGAAAATGCTTTTCCCTGGATTTCAATTTGCGTACACATGTCCGAATCCATACCGGAGACAGGCCCTACGTGTGCCCCTTTGATGGTTGTACTAAGAAGTTTGCTCAGTCAACTAACCTGAAATCTCATATGTTAACGCATGCTAAGAACAAAAATAGCAAATAGGAAGGGAAGACCCTTCTTAAACTTGGGAAATGTCTTCGAGGAGCCTGACTTAAAATGAATATGCCTCTTTTGTGTATTGCTTCTAGGAAATAATTTTTTAATGATCCCTGTATATCTAAGGGTCATGTTTTCATAGAGTAGTAAAATTAAACTTTAAAAAAAAAAGTATTGCTTTGTATAACATTGTTAGGGTGCTAGATCTTGTTCTGTAATGGTATTTGATAAAGATGGTGTTTTGTGAAGTTTGGTCTCAGTAGGAGGATAATTTATGAACCTCACATCAAAATATAGTTCTTTATATAACTGTTCTAAAAACAGGACTTTTCACATTTTTTAAAAAATGAAGTTCACCTATTGCTTACAAATTTTTAAAGTTCTGTATTTTCCAAATGTTTATATTTATAGTTTTAGGAATATGTTTAGTAATTCTTGTTATGGCTTTTCTGAACGTTGATAACTTTGCTTGCAATAGATTTTCTTTAAAACAATGAACAATAACATACATAAAGTATTTTCCTCTTTAAAAAAAAAGTTATATAGGTTAGCTTATATAGGTTTTGTTTGGTATCTGAATTTTGGTTGTATTCTTGGATGTTAACACATTTTTCATAACTATCTTTTAGCTGCTTTGATTTATGTAGTATTGAATATTAGATGCAACTTAATAGTATTAGTTAATTTAAATCTGTTTTAGTCATTTTATTTCCCCAAAATACTGCTAGGTGCTATTGATTAATATAACTTTTTTGCATGTTCATTTAGAGAGGTGCTTAGTTGTAGAATATATTTGTATGTGTTGACTTTTTAACACTTGATATGTACATCTTGTGTAATAGAAAAAGCAAAAATAAAATACCTCTTCTAAAGAAGGAAAAAAAACTTGTCTGTATAAATACCATAGCTAGAAAGTAGAGAAAATGGGGAGGTTGTTACTAGCATCTGGTGGATAGAGGCTAGGGATGCTGCTAAACATCCTACAATACACAAGATAGTTCCCTACAACATAAAACTATTTGGACCAAAATGCCAACAGTGCCAGTGTTAAAAAACTTCTCTAGAAAAAGTAAAAGTTGTAACAGAGATTCCTTTGGTGTACTTACAAACAAATCATTAATGGACAAGAGGTTGTTCAAATAAAGGAAATGTGTGTGTTGTACCTCCCTTATTGCCATTTAGCCATCATGGACAAATCTGGAATCCAGAGGGGTGACCTCACACTAGCTGCATCCCTAACAAGTTCCTGACAAGAGATAAGAGGGTTCTCAAAGAGTCAAGAAAGCACTCTGTTGTTTGGGTGGGAAAACATCATGGTTTGTGGTATGGCTGTGTGGTGGGATTATCCTGATAAGGGAGAGATCGTGAGAATGCAAGCATCTAGGCAGTTCTGGGGGAGCTAGGGGAAAGCTGAATTTAACATAAGCATAACAGTGACAAATCTAATCGGGTGGGGGGGAGGATTATTTTTGTGAAATTGTGTTGGGACTAGCTACTTGGTGGGAGGGTGGGGAGCAGGGTGGTTATAGCTATATCCCTAAATTAGTTTCACTAGAAATTGCAGTAGGCAAAAGAAAGTTTTTAGGTTTTTTTTTAAATGTTTATTTATTTGGGGGGGGGGGCGGCAGAGAGAGAGGGAGACACAGAAACTGAAGCAGGTTCCAGGCTCTGAGCTGTCAGCACAGAGCCCAACTGAGTTGGGGCTCCAACTCACAGATGGTGAGCTGAAGTCGGATGCTTAACTAACCAAGCCACCCAGGCACCCCCCTTTTTTTTTTAAATGAAGCTATGAAAGCAATACAAGAAAACCCCAGGTGAGTGAGGATCTTCTATAATCCTGAACTGAGAAAGGCTTAATGCAAAGGAGCAATTTGACCACACCAAAATGTAAAATGTCTGCATAGACAAAACTATAAACCAATCCAAAAAACAAACTGGAGGAAAAATTGTAATACTCTTAAAAAGGACTAAATTTTTCAGTATATATATTCAATAATAATATATACAAATCGGTAAAAAAACGTAAACAGACAATAGATAGAAATAGTTCTCAGATAACAGAAATACAAATAGCCTTTTAATAAACATGAAAAATGTACAAGCTTCCTCATACTTAAACAGAAATCACAACAGATTTTACTTTACACCTAGCAGATGGCAAAGTCTAACATATTCCTAGCATCCAGGGTTATTTACTGGGTAGGGAAACATGCCAATTATGAGAACATAAATTAATGCAGACTCATTGGAGGTCAATTTTAATGCACATTCTTTTTGACCCAGCAATTCCATTTCTTTAGAATTTTCTATACCCTCACAGATGCATGCTTAATTAGATATATAACAATATGAGCAAAGCTGTTTATTTCAACATTATATGAAAGAGTTAAAGCAGCCTAAGTGATCATTAGTAGAGAGTCTTATGAATAAGTCAATATGCTTTAAAAAGTGGATTATGGGGCGCCTTGGTGGCTCAGTTGATTAAGCGTCCGACTTCGGCTCAGGTCATGATCTCACGGTTTGTGAGTTCGAGCCCCGTGTCGGGCTCTGTGCTGACAGCTCAGAACCTGGAGCCTTCTTCGGATTCTGTGTCTCCATCTCTCTCTGCTCCTCCCCCATTTGTGCTCTGTCTCTCTCTGTCTCTCAAAAATAAATAAATGTAAAAAAATTTTTTTTAAAAATAAAAAGTGGATTATTTTGTAATGGTTATAAGAACTGGGCATTCTGATAAATTAGTAAAATGGATATAAGAAAATTAGTAAAGTAATGGATGTAAGAAATCGAATAAATATGAATATGCAAATAAGGAAAAAGTCCAAAGTTCATAAATGTAAAATCAAAACATGGTTTCCAATAAATAGTTTGATACCACTGGTATATTTAAAACATCTCTCTCTGTATAGAACAGAAAAGATTGTTTATCCATTATGTCCTGCACTAGACTTGCCCTGGATACTTCTGGAATTAAACAGCTTACAACACTCAAAAAAAAAAAAAAGAAAAAAAGAAAACATTTTAACTGTGAATAAGGTGCATGAAACTTGTCTCAGGTATCTGACTGCTATAACTAAAAATAACAATGGCTTAAACTCTCATAAAACATTCCAAATGTAAGTAGTTCAGCACTGAAATGTTAATTCTTTTATTTGGGGGACTCAGACTCTTTCCGTCTTGTTAGCTCACTATTCCCAACATGCAGCTTCTATGTCATAGACTCAGGTTTGTGTCTATCATAGCTACATTCTAGCCATAAATACAGTAATAACCCCATCACTTCCACTCATATCCTGTTAGCCAAAGCAGTCATATGGCCAAACTCAGCTTCCTGCAAGTCTGGGAAATATCTTTAGATTACATTTCTATCACTATAAAACATTGGCTCTCATCCACTGGTGCCGTCACCCTCCTGGAGATGTTTGGAATGTGTGGGGGTCAGGGAGCATTCCTTGGTTGTCTCAGTGAGGGGAGAGTACCAGTGGCATTCAGTGGATGGGAGACAGAAAGGCTAAATATCCTGGAGTGCGAGGGACAGACTTGCACAACTAAGAATTGCAAGGTTCAGAGTGCTAGTAGAGCCCCCACTCTGCCCCATGAGAAAAACTGATGGAAGAAAGAAAGAATCGGTATAGGGGAAGAGGATGTCTAGTGATGTGCTAGTGATTGTTTAAGCCCTGGCTCTGGAGGGGAGAGTGAGGAGCTCTGATAATGTAGCATTTGCTGGTTTCTGTGGCATAATTAATCCCGCCACAGCCAATTTCAAGGTGCCAACCCAAAGTCCCTGAAGGAGGAATTAGGAAGATGTGCACACAGTCAGCTATGGCAAGCTGGTAGGACTAGCCTCCAGCACACCACTGGGTTCACCTTAACCATCTCTGCATATATGGTAGAGATGGTTATAGTCTGTGACATGGTGTAAGAAACATACTCTATTTGTTCTATCAATATTACTCTCCATAATAGTTTAATTCTTAAAACAATCTCTTTTGCCGAGTACCATTTGGATTTCCATAACCCACCTCAGCAAGAATGTTTTTTATTTAGTCTTAACGTTTATTTGAATAGCTCTGAAATTTTTTTCAAAGATCACAAGTATCTTTTGATTAATAATGTATACATTTTCTGAAAAGAGGATAAAGCGAGTAGAAATTCTGTTTATGTTTTATATATGTGTATTAGAATATAGATTCTCGGGGCACCTGGGTGGCTCAGTCAAAGTGTCCCACTTTGGCTCAGGTCATGATCTTGCGATTTGTGAGTTCGAGCCCCACGTCGGGCTCTGTGCTGACAGCTCGGAGCCTGGAGCCTGCTTGGGATTCTGTATCTCGCTCTCTCTCTGCCCCTCCCCTGCTTGTACTCTGTGTATGTACCTCTCTCTCTCAAAAATAAATAAACATTAAAAAGATTTAAAAAATAGAATATAGATTTTTCTTTGTGTTAAATCATATTAGTATGTGGTCTTCTCAATGCGGTATAAACATGCTCATTTTACACTTCACTATCCGAAATGGAAGAGGCCTTTAACTGAACATCTGTGTGCTGTACTAATAAGTAGATCTGTCTGCTTTGTGGCTTCTTCTAGTTGCTTCACTAACTTATCAGAATGCCCAGGTGTTATGAAGTCCAGATACCTAGATCATTCCTGTCCCTGGTTGAGCTGACTCCTTTTTTTTCTCTCTTTGCAGGTATCTGGCATAATTTCGTCCTTGCACTCCTAGGTATTTTAGCTCTCGTTCTCCTCCCTGTAATTCTCTTGCCGTTTTACTACACTGGAGTTGGGGTGCTTATCACTGAAGTTGCTGAGGTAAATAATGGGGATTTCTTTGGGGCATCATTTTACCGGATTGTGATATAACACAGCATTTTATGATGTCAGGAACTTTTATTCAAGGTCTCGTATACAGAATGCTCAGTTTCTCCTGAAGAAATTACTATAATCGTTTTAAATTGAACAGAAAGTTTTGTGGAAGACATTGGCTTTTGTAAAATACTTAAAATTGTTTGTGTGTTCTGAGTTACAAAGATAGTATCAAGGTTTTCTACCTGACTTTGTTGATAAAATATATCGTTTACCTTTACTGTTTATTTTTATAACTATGCTTTTGAGACAGATGTCCTTACTCCTAAGTAAGAAGATTGAAACCTAGGCTAGCCGGCCGGAACATTTCATGGGAGTTTTAAGTAACTGTCTTCAACTCTGTATTTCACTCCCTTAAACAATAATTACTGTAATGGCATCAAGTCTTCTACTCAGACTTTCAGAATAGGAAAATTACCTGTGTGAACAACTGACTCACATATTCGTTGTGCTGATGGTATTGTCTGTCTGTTTGGGACTGTGTTTAGATAAGGACTTGTCTTACAATTTTATCCACTGAGGATATACAAGATAATGAAGGCATTCTGGTGACTACTTTCACAAAAAATTTTTATTAGCAGTTTGGGAAAAAACTTTATCTTTTTAATCTTCATAGTTGACAAGTGGGTTTTTATTCAGTCATGAAAAATTCAAATTATTAGAAAAGTAGGAAGAGTACCTATAAATGTTAGATTGATTTTGTTAATGTTCTTGGACTATACATCTTGGATTCAAAGCTGGATTTTTTTTCTGCATTAGTCAAAATATTCTACTTAATTAAATCAGAGTAATTATTTGGTCAGATAAATCATAGCTTGTCTTCATAAATTATCTGATTTGGTTGTACCCTCTTCCCAAGGACTCACCTGCCATTGGACCCAGAGGCCTTTTTGTGGGAGACCTTGTCACCCATCTACAGGATTGTCCTGTTACTAATGTACAAGATTGGAATGAATGTCTAGATACCATCGCCTATGAGCCCCAAATTGGTTACTGTATTAGTGCATCAACTTTACAGCAGTTAAGCTTCCCAGTTAGAGGTGTGTATATTTCTTCAGTATCACATCATGCTTCAGGGGCGCCTGGGTGGCTCAGTCGGTTAAGCGTCCAATTCTTGGTTTCGCTTCAGGTTATGATCTCACAGTTCATGAGTTCAAGCTTCTCATCCGGCTCTGTGCTGACAGCACGGAGCCTGCTTGGGATCCTCTCTTTCCCTCCCTCTCTGCACCTCCCCTGCTCGTGCTCTCTCTCTCTCTCTCTCCCTCTCTCTCTCTCTCTCTCTCTCTCAAATAAACTTTTAAAATAATAATAATAATAGTAATAATATCATGCTTCAAGCAGTAGTACTTGCCATTCACCAATTCTTAGCCTATGTCTATAGATTTATTTTGTTCTAATTTCTTTAAAACAAATCAGTAAAGTAATAATAGGCACAAAGTAGTATCTTGGGAAGTTGGATACTAATATATTATTGTTCAATTTCTAACTAATTTTGTATTACCATATTTGACTTTCAGGTCTCTAGTATCTAATTCTTTCCACATTTAGAAGAACTTGTGTTAGGTCAGCATTCAAGCTCAACCATAACCAATTAACTAAATTCTAGTAATTAAATACTCCCATGCTATATGAATGGTGTCATATCCAAAGCTATTTGGGGTAGAGTTATTTTATGTGGCAGGCATCCAGAGGAAGTCATGTTGGCATCTGAAAATATCCTCTGAAGTCAAATCTGTTGTTCTGTGTAGCAAGTGACAAGGTGAAGCAAGTTTTTTCTAGATGCTCCCAGATTTATTTTGAGTTCTTTCAGCTCTGAAGAATCAGCCTCCCAACTCTTTATACAAAATCATGGGGCCCAGATAATTTTGAGTGTTTAAAAACAAATTATATTCACAGGTTATATCTTTAGGTCAAGAAATGCTCTGGATGCTTGTCTACATCTACTGGCATTAGGAAATATGATAAATAATTGGGAATAACTTCATTAAAGTACTGTGTACAAGTAGGGGTGGGGCAGAGAGACAAGGAGACACAGAATCCGAAGCAGGCTCCAGGCTCTTGAGCTGTCAGCACAGAGCCCGATGTGGGGCTCGAACTCACCAGCTGTGAGATCATGACCTGGGCCAGAGTCGGATGCTCAATCGACTGAGCCACCCAGGTGCCCCCTGCTTTTTTAATAGTTGGTTTAAGTTAGATGATATGTCTTCTAAGTGTCTTTGAACTTGGAACTGTCCCTCTTGATTTTTTTTTTTTGTTTTTTAGTGGTTTTTTTTGGAAATCTTATTTAAGAAAGTATCACTTGTTTTGTCAAATTGCCCATATTCTGGATTTATCTGACTCTGTATTATGCTTATGATGTCATTAACATGTACAGATAGCCTCCAGATTTTCTATACATGGTCATTAGGTGTAGACACTTGGTTAAATTCAGGATCCACTTTTTGAGGGGGGAAAATATTTGATAGGTGGCATTCACTACTTCCTATTGCATCATGTCAAGAGGCACACAATGTCTGGTCTCCCTCGTGGTAGTGTTAACATTGTTCGGAGAGCTAACCTGATTCTTTAAGATTGAAATGTCTACATTTTTACTATTCTCAAGAGCCACTTAGCATCTTCCCAAACATTTCAGATGACGGAAAGTTGGTATATGACCTATAATGTATTCTTCTCTGAGAGAAAGAATCCATTATTTCACACTTCTTAGGTCCTTTATCACTTTCCTCCAATTTCTCTAAATTTGGTATAATACGTATCGAATTACAAAAGCCAAACTGACACAGTAATCAAAGTTCTCTCTAGTAAAATTGTTTTATTTAGGACATCTGCATTTCAGATGTTTACGGTTTTGCCCCTTCCCTGTCATACAGAATGTAAGTGAAAATTTTCCCTTAAATACTCTGAAACTCTTTTTTTTTTTTCAATTTTTTTAACATATACTTATTATTATTTTTTTTTAATGTTTATTTATTTTTGAGAGACATAGAGGCACAGCGTGAACAGGGCAAGGGCAGAGAGAGAGGGAGACACAGAATCGGAAGCAGGCTCCAGGCTCTGAGCTGTCAGCACAGAGCCCGACGCGGGGCTCGAACTCACAGACCGCGAGATCATGACCTGAGCTGAAGTCGGACGCCTTAACCGACTGAGCCACCCAGGCGCCCCTTAACATATACTTATTATTTTTGAGAGAAAGAGGGATAGTGTGCACAAGCAGGGAGAGGGGCAGGGAGAGGGGCAGAGAGAGAAGGAGATACAGAACCCAAAGTAGGCTCCAGGCTCCAACTGCCAGCACGGAGCCCAATGCAGGGCTCAAACCCACAAAACACGAGATCATGACCTGAGAGTCGAACTCAGATGCTTAACTGCCTGAGCCACCCAGGTGCTCTTCTGAAACTGTTTCCTTGTTAACTTCTTGAGTATTTCACTTTTATGGGTCATAACAGTGCATTTTGGAGGTATTTGTGTTAAAACCTAAAGCAGGGGTGCCTGGGTGGCTCAGTCGGTTAAGCGTCCGACTTTGGCTCAGGTCATGATCTCACCGTTTGTGAGTTCGAGCCCTATGTCGGGCTCTATGCTGACAGCTCGGAGCCTAGAGCCTGCTTCGGATTCTGTGTCTCCTTTCTCTTCCCCACCCCTCCTGGCGCTCTGTCTCTCAAAAATGAATGAACATTTAAAAAGTCAATCCCAAAATAATTCTTCAATATCTATTTCATCTCCTTAGGAGTGACTGTATTAGGTTACATGTTGATTTTACATTATGACTATTGACTATGTCTGTTAAACCTATACCTCTATTTAACCATTTTTTTTTATTTTTAACGTTTATTTATTTTTGAGAGACATAGAGACAGAGCATGAGCAGGGGAAGGGCAGAGACAGAGGGAGACACAGAATCCGAAGCAGGCTCCAGGCTCTGATGAGCTGTCAGCACAGAGCCCAATGTGGGGCTCGAACTCACAGACAGTGAGATCATGACCTGAGCGGAAGTCGGCCGCCTAACCAACTGAGCCACCCAGGTGCACCTATTTAACCATTTTTAAATGGAGTGCATATATTTAGCCAGTTTGTAGGAATCTTAATGACTGTAAATTTAACTTAAAATATATACTAAATTAATTTTAATGGCAGATTTGACCACCAAGACTGTAGACATTTTAAAGAAAGCTATGGATTGTGGTGCCTGGGTGGCTTAGTCGATTAAACGACTGACTCTTCATTTTGGCTCATATCATGATCTCACTGTTTGTGGGACCAAGCCCCACGTGAGGCTCTGCACTGAAAGCATGAAGCCCACTTGGGTTTCTCCCTCTCTCTCTGCCCTCCCTGCCTCTCACTCTGTCTTCTCTCTCTCTCTCAAAATAAATAAATAAACTTTAAAGAAAAAGAAAGCTATGGACTAACAGTATTTTACATGTATCTAGGTACATTTTTTTATCCTTCATTATAAAGAGAGGGAAAAGATACAATTAAATACGGTAATACAAAGTGGCCAATAATCCAAAAGTGATTCATGTTAATTTTGAAGTGGACTTTAGTATACATAATTAAAATTCTAGAAATTTACATCATGCAAAACAACAAAGCCACCTCGGAAAAAGATCTGACCCTGGAAGTGCATGTAAGGTGTCCCAACCAGTTGTTCTGGCCACTTACCTCTCACAGGTGTATTATTAAATTTTTTAAGATATAATTAAGCAGACTGATGTTCTTAAAATATTAATGAGTAGATTTCTGTCAAATTAGATTTTTTAACATTTTGTTTTATTTTTTGAGAGACAGACACAGTGTGAGCGGGGGAGGGGCAGAGAGAGAGGGAGACACAGAACCCGAAGCAGGCTCCAGACTGAGCGATTTCTGTCAAATTAGAAAAAAATGTGGTTAATCTATGTTATGAAATTGTTTGGACCTGCTTTTCTTCTGCTAATCCTTTCCTTTCTGATTTTGAAACATTAACCCACTAAACTTCAAATGTCACCAACAGAGGTAAGGCTGGTTAAATTTCACCTCTTCCGCTGGTACATGGAGCCAGCCTAAGGAGCTTGTCCCCTACATTCCTTGGAGATTGAATGGCCTTTTCAGCAAGCCCCAAAAAAGGACACTGGGTCAGGGCTTGGAGCCCTTTGCGCCTGAAATAGACCTCTGATCTCATTCTGGGTCAGAACAGAAAACAAAACTTTACCCCCATTCATAGTCAAGCCTCTACTTTTACAATTGCTGGGTGTCCATATGCCACTTTGTGATTTGAGTAGAATTGAAAGTTACAGAGAAGAACTAGTCTGGCTCTTTATTTGGGACTATTTTCCTAACAAGTAGCTTGCATCCTCTCTCTTTAGTTTGAGAGGAATCCTTCTTCATTTCATATATGCATAAAGCTAAATTCTTTTTTTCTTTCCTAAAAGCATTGTCTCAAATAACAAAGACTGTACTCAACAAGTCCAGCATTTGAACTACATTTCAAGGAGAATGAAATTGAAAACTAAAGGCAACTGCTCCCTAAAATAAAGCTTTGAGCTCAGACTCAGACATCTCCATTGAACAGCCGAGGCGAGGGTATATCCCTGTAACTGCCTGGCAACAGGAATATTGTCCTGTCTTAAGTATCTTTTTTTTTTATTAAAATTTTTTTTAATGTTTATTTATTTTTGAGACAGAGAGAGACAGAGCATGAGCGGGGGAGGGGCAGAGAGAGAGGGAGACACAGAATGTGAAGCAGGCTCCAGGCTCTGAGCTGTCAGCACAGAGCCTGACGCGGGGCTCGAACTCACACACCGTGAGATCATGACCTGAGCCGAAGTCGGATGCTCAACCGACTGAGCCACCCAGGCGCCCCCTGTCTTAGGTATCTTTAACTGAAGTGAGAAAAGACCCTTCCCCACCTAGTTTAAGATAATAAAAGGAAAATTTCAGGAATCCTTTCCACATATTTTGATTACCCAGATTGTTTTTATGCCTAAATCTTCTCTACTGTTTGGGGAAAAGTATCTGTTTTTTCATTGTGAACATCAAGTTATGATCTAAAGTTTTTTTGCTATCCTAAATTGAAGAAAGAATGTGTGTATATGTGTGTGTGTGTGTGTTTATAATTTTTAATTATTTGTTATTAGCTGATGCTGGTATAAATTCTACTATAGAACTAAGAATAAATAAAGAGGAGGGGCGCCTGGGTGGCTCAGTTGGCTTAGCATCCGACTTCGGCTCAGGTCATGATCTCGTGGTTAGTGAGTTCAAGCTCCGCATCAGGCTCTGTGCTGACAGCTTGGAGCCTGGAGCCTGCTTTGGATTCTGTGTCTCCCTCTCTATCTGCCCCTCCCCCACTTGTGCTCTGTCTCTCTGTTTCTCAAAAATTAAAAACAAATTTAAAAAAAAGAATAAATAAATAGACTTGCTTCCCTGTGCTGGAGCTCTAGCTACATTTATGTATTTAATAAACTAGGATAAAAAAATTATTCAGTTCATTTTAGTAATATAGAAAGTAGTGGGAACTATGAACTATATATTGTAAAGTCTCTTCTTTCCAGTCTGTTTTGAAAACTAACCTCAGAGTGCCTCGGTGGTTCAGTTAGCCGTCTGACTCTTGATTTCAGCTCAGGTAATGATCTCATGATTCCTTAGATTGAGGCCCACCTTGGGCTCTGCACTGACAGCACGGAGCCTACTTGGGATTCTCTCTCTCCCTCTCTCTCTGCACCTCCCCTGCTCATGCATACGTGTGCGCCCTCTCCTTGTCTCTCTCTCTCTCTCTCTCAAAATAGACATTTTTAAAATAAATAAATAAATAAATAAAATTAACCTCTGGTGGGGTGCCTGGCTGGCTCAGTTGGAGCATGTGACTCTTGATCTCGAGGTGGTAAGTTCGACCCCCACATTGGGTATAGAGATTACTTTTAAAAATTAAATTAAATTAAATTAACCTCTGTTCTAGACTATACTTTGGAGGCTATTTCTACAACTATCTTAGGACCCATCTTAGGGTTCATTCAGAATATGCAGGTTCTCCCTATGGTAGAATTATGAAACTGATCTGTTCTTGAATTACCTAATTGTCTCCCAGAATAAGATTTAAGGAAGCGTTTGTTTTTTTTTTTTTTAATGTTTATTTTTGAGAGAGAGAGAGAGAGAGAGAGAGAGAGAGGGGAAGGGGCAGAGAGAGGGAGACACAGAATCTGAAACAGGTTCCAGGCTCTTAGCTGTCAGTGCAGAGCCTGATGCAGGGCTCGAACTCGGGAACAGTGAGATTATGACCTGAGCCAAAGTCAGACACTTAACTGACTAAGCCACCCAGGCGCCCCTGGAGAGTTCTAATCTTCCAGAGTTAAATTCAACCTATGAATGCCTTCCAGGACCTTTCAACACAATCTTGGGTGCTTCTTCTAAAGTAGAATTGAATTGACCTGTCATGCTCAGTAAAAGTGCATATACTAACTAACATGAGAATTGTCTGTGGCATCCCCATCTTATAGGTTAAGAATCAAGTTACAGAAATTGGCTTAGCAACTTGACCTTTAATGTGATCCAGTAGAACAGATTCTAAAAGTTTTTTAAATGTAGAACTTTTTTTTAATTGCCGAACAGAAATATCAAATTTACCTCTCAAATGACAACAAAATATGTAATTCTTTATTGGAAAATTCTGTTTGCCAGGACATATTTAAACTTGTCAGAATGGTCACAGCCATGGATTTTTGTTTTAGTTAGAGTAACCATCACAGGAAGAAGCTATAACATAAAGGTTGCAAATTGGTGGTAGCCCAGAGACCAAATCCAGCCTCAGCAAATGTATTTGGTTTGGCTTATGCGGTATTTTTTTTTAATTTTAATTAAATGCCAATATTTAAAATTCAAAAGGTTTCACATGGAAGTCCCAATTTCTCTTGGAATAAAATGGACAATCCATGGAATCAGGCCCCCAAGATAAATGGCCTGGCTGCTAATCCCATAAAGCAGGGTACACATTTTCTAATTCATTACAGTCCCTCCACTCCCTATTTTTTCCATGCACTATCTACCTAATTTATTTAGAATCTGCTTGACCCCTTTTAGCATTTGTGTTTCCAGACATGCATCAACAGTCATATCAAATTCTTGACTTTCATTTCTGTATCGTATATATTCCTCCAAGAAAAGTTAACAATCAAGCATCAGATGTAAATTTTCTAAATTTCTAATAAAAAGGAAAGTGGCATAGAACATCATTTATGTATTCAGTGTATATTGAGTTATGTACCTTATGTAAGATTGAGAAACTTTTTTATCAAGGAGCTCACAGTCCAGTCAAAGAAACAGACCATGTGATAGGGATTAAGGAGTGCACTTGTGGTGAGCACTGGGTGATGTATAGAAGTGTTGAATCACTATATTGTACACCTAAAACTAATATTATACTATATGTTAACTAACTGGAATTTAAATAACAAAAAAAGAAGTAGACCATGCCCACGTTATTAGAGTATAAGGTTAATTGTAGGTAATGACAGGACTTGGTGGGGGTCGTGGGAGTTGGTGGTGGTCTGTCTTCACTGGGAAGATGAGGGAAGGTTTCATAGCAGCACCCCTTGAGCTGGGTCTCAACAGTGAGTTTAATTTCAGGAAGCCAAGATGGAAATGAACCTTGGCACCAGAACGTAGAAAATGGTCAGGGAACTGCTAGTAATTTGGTTCAGCAAGATAATAGTATGAGATAAGATGAGAAAAAAGCAAAAATCTTTCTGTTTTAGGCTATGAAATTTAGACGTTATTTGGGAGTAGTGCAGTCTTTGGAAATTTTTGATTAGAGGAGTTATGTTCTCATACTTCTGCACTGGAAGATGAATCTGACGCATTTGGTATGTAGGAAAGACTTGCATATGCTAGCTAGGTGGTGAACAAACAAGACTTCTTAGGATTCTTCAAATGGGTCAGGTGAGAAGGAGTTTAGAAACTGCACTCAAATGCAAATATATAGGTGAAAAATAATGAGGAGGTAAAAATTGGTAGGACTTGGCAGCTGATCAGAGAGAACCCTGAAATTGGAGCCTGGATTGGTAAAAAAAAAAAAAAAATACTAAACAACTTTATACTTTACTATTGGGGTGATGGATGATTGATTACAGGCACAGGTTTGTCTGTGCCATTTGCTTTTCACAGTTTGCCTTCATATTTCAAATACAAATCCTCATCTAAAATTTAAATACCTGTTCAATTATAAGAAAACAAAAGAGAAAGAAAAAAGAAAACAAAACTGCCCACACAGCCAAGCAATGCAGAGGAGAAACTGATTTATCGGTTAGCTTGTTTCACTCTGTTGTGTTCTTCATTTTATGTAGGCCAAGGAGAGATAGCCACAGTGGCTAGGGGGGATCCACTCTAACCAATACAAGATGTCTTCCTCAAATAACCTAGTTTAAAAAAAAAAAACAAACAATAACTGATGGCTAAAATACAAAATCATTATAAAATCACATTGCATATCAAATAACATTTTCATGCCAGTGCTTTTGAAGACACTCTTGTAATAGAAAAGCTTTTTGTGGTACTAGAAAACGTACTTTTTTTTTAAATTGTATTTCTGTGGTAACTTTGCTCTTCAGTCTATCTTCCTTAGTACATCTATGGTAGCATACATCTAAGATTCTAAGTTTAATTGGTCCCTGCTCCACATCAATTTAATGCTTTACAAGTATGATATGGTGAGTGAAGGAAACCTTCCAAAATAAATGCATGGAAATAATTTTTATTCCACCTGTATCAGTGATTTAGTTTTCTTATTCTGCCCCAAATACAAGTGAGGGAGTCCTCCAAAGAAGTTCGAAAAATAAATGAATAATGAGAATAAACAGTTGCCCTGTCTGCATTGTCTTCGAAAAACAGTAACTGGATTATTGGTGTGCAGGCAAAAATGTGCATATCTCTGGGTCAGATTGGGCTGCCTTGATTTTATGAGGAAAGCCCTAAGGTAAGCATGGAGGCGGGACAGATATTTGATATAACGGGGGTGTCTTGAGGGACACCAGTCTCTTAGGCATCCTCTTGCCCACTCTGCTAACACTGCAGTGCAGAAACTCGCTAGTAAGACTGGATCAATAGCATTAGGGAAGCTAATAGTGGCTCATTAAATATTTGTGCTTGACTAGCTGGAGTTACTACAAAACCTACTGAGACCCTGGAACTCCAGCTTTATTAGTAGGTAAGTTTCTAGGAAGACAGGTAAACCTAGGGTCAGTGCTGCCTCTTGATTTCAAACTGGACCAGTCTTTTTGTAATACTGTGTCTTTTTTTGTAACAAAATCACTGCAGCCAGTAGCCAGTCAGACTGAACTCTGAATCATACAGTTGTTTCCAAATTCATATGCATTTTACTTACTCTTTTTGTCTTGAAAGCAAAATTTTTATTATGACTGTACTTCTATGTAACAGATTCTAATTAACTATTTCTCTTTAGCATACAAACGGCTAGATGGTTCGACTGAATGCTGTAATAATCACAGCCTCACAGATGTGTGCTTTTCCTACAGAAATAACTTTAATAAGCGTTTGGTGAGTTGTCCCTGAAGCAATCTTGCTTATCTGATATAATTTTTATCAAATGAGCATATAGAACTAAAATGTAATCTATGAACACTTTTCCCTTTTGCTTTATATCGTTTTATTAAAATTTCTGCATTTCACTTGCCACATTTCATCTGAGAATCTTTAAAAATTTATAAGTATAATATCTTATTTGGCTGAAGTAGAATACTTAATTCTAATTTATAGTAGGTCCACATAAGTGGCATTTCTTTTAAATGAACTTGGTTCCTAATATGCTCTGTAACATGAAAGATATTGAAGGACTGTAACTTGCTGTTTTTCTTGTTAGTAAATTATTTGGGGTATTGACTAATTAATATTTTATTCATAGCATACATGCCTACCCGCCCGGAAAGCAGTTGAAGCCACGCAAGTTTGTAGAACCAATAAAGATTGTAAAAAAAGTTCAAGTTCAAGTTTCTGTATAATACCTTCTTTGGAAACTCATACTCGCTTAATAAAAGTGAAACATCCTCCTCAAATTGATATGTTGTATGTAGGCCATCCACTGCATCTCCACTACACAGGTGGGTACTGATTATGGCAGACCCTCAGAAAATCATTAAGATGCCATATATTCTCCATGGTAGAAGCTCAGTACAAATCTTCGCATTAATTTTATTTTTTATATAAACGTGACTACTTTTCAAAGTCTTACTAACTTGTTCTTCAGTGTTGCATGAAATTTAGGCATTAGGAAAATAATCTGAATTTATGAAACAAGATGTAACTGAATCCCATGTCTCCCTGTGAAGAGTGAGTGACTTATTTTCTTCACTACCATTTATGTCCAAGTCACATAGATGATCTCTCAGATGTTCTCTGAGAGTTTATTAAATCTATCCAAGTTCCAAAAGCAGTGGCAAGAGCAACGTACCCCAGAGAATGCCAGAAGTTATAGTGGTAAGACTATAACTTGTGCATAACCCATGATTTAATATGAATATAATTTTCATGCTTTTTTAATGTTTATTTTTTATTTTTGAGAGAGAGTGAGTTGGGAAGGGCACAGAGAGAGGGAGACAGAGAATCCCAAGCAGGCTTCACACTGTCAGCACAGAGCCCTACATGAGGCCCAAACTCACAAACCATGAGATGACCCTAGCCGAGATAAAGAGTAGGGTGCCCAAACACCTGAGCCACCCAGGTGCCCCAATGTTAATTTATTTTTAAGAGAGAGTTCACATGCAAGCTGGAGAGGGGCAGTCAGAGAGGGAGACACAGAATCCGAAGCAGGCTCCAGGGTCCAAGTTGTCAGCACAGAGCCTGACATGGGACTCAAACCCACAAACGGTGAGATCATGACCTGACCCCCAGATGGATGTTTAACTGCCAGAGGCACCCAGGTGCTCCTAAATATATTTTTGAGAACTGGGCTGGCATAATGGTTTTAACAGCGGCTATATGATTGGGACTAAATAGATAGCTTCTCCATATTGCTGAAGATAATATAGTGTAATTTTGTTGTACAAGATTTTTTTAAGTTCCTTTTTTTGTTGTTTTTGTTGAAATATAATTCACATACCATACATTTGACCCTTTTAAAGTGTATAATTGAAGAGTTTTTAATATATTCAGAGTTGTGCAACCGTTACTACAATCTGGTTCTAGAATATCTTCATCACTCCAAAAAGAAACACCATATCCATTAAGCAGTCACTTCTCATTTCTCCCTACCCACCAACCCTTGGCAACCACTAATCTACTTTCTGTTCCTATAAGTTTGCCTAGTCTGCACATTTCATATAAGTAGAACATTTTGTGACTGACTTCTTTCATTTAGCGTAATGTCTTCAAGGTTCATCCATGTTGTAGCATGTGTCAGTAGGTCATTTCTTTTTATGGCAAAATAATATTCCATTGTATGGACGTATCACATTCTCTTTATTCATTCATCAGTTAATGGACATGTGGGTTTTATGTTACTCTTTCAAAGGCTCTCTCATTGCTTCATAGTCATATCCTGAGCTTCAGCCTGGATCGTTCTTCTTATTTATTAGTTTGACACTAAGTGACTCTGGAATGCAAATATTAAATTTTTTTAATGTTTTATTTATTTTTGAGACAGAGAGACAGAGTACAAGTAGGGAAGAGACAGTGAGAGAGGGAGACACAGAATCGGAAGCAGGCTCTAGGCTCTGAACTGTCAACACAGAGCCCAACGCAGGGCTCGAACCCACGGACCGTGAAATCATGACCTGAGCTAAAGTCGGATTCTCAACTGACTGAGCCACCCAGGCGCCCCTAGAATACAGATATTAAATATATCGTCAACAAATGGAAAAAAAGAGTAATTCAGAAATACATACTAGGTAATTCAGAAATATGTTCTATATGTTCTGCCCTAATTACAGGAGAGTTTGTAAATATTTTGAGCAAAAACAGGATTATGGAATGCACAGAGCAGAAGAGACCAAAAAATTCCCTAGTCTTAATCCTTGTTTTAGCGATAAAGAGACAACCAAGACCAGAAAGAGGTTAAGTGGCGTAAGAGAGTAAATGTGATTTTCAGACGATAAGGACTCTTGATAAACTCTGGCATAGTTTTTAAGTCAATCTCTGTATTTGGTAGTTATACTTGGTACTTGGTAGGTAGTCAGTTTTATCTTATTCTCACCTCCAAATATAAGTACACACTGGCACATGAATTTCTGTATTCCACTATATTTATTAGATGTTCTAGAATAATTGATTGTGGGGCATAGAGGCTGCCTGCATATGTTTGGGAAGAGCTTTCTCAACCAGTTTAATAGACTAGCCCAATTGTTGACCATATGGAAAAATTTATAATGCTGTTGCTTCTCTCTATGAGCAGTATTCATTATCCCTTGTTTTTCTTTTTCAGTGAGCATCACCAGTTTTATCCCACGCTTCAACTTTCTAAGCATAGACCTGCCTGTTGTTGTGGAGACATTTGTCAAGTATCCTTTCTGGTATGAAGAATGTTTTTAAAAGGTGTTACTTGGAACGTGATTAGGCTTACCTTGAATAGAACATGCATCGACCTTTCAAGTATCCATTGATTGCTAACAACTGAAAAAGAGACTTGAAGTTGAATAAGATCATATTGTACCTAGGAGGGAAGAAGTCAGAGAAAAGAGATTGATCAGGGAAGGGGAAAAGTTAAGATATGGAAGGGAGGGAACCCAGAATATAATTTGAGAGTTGAATTTATAAATCTAATACCTTTTAGTAAATTTATAAAGAATGAAAGCTCAAAATGCCAGTGAGGTGATGAACTCTTCCCCTTCTGAGCCTGTTAGCTTGGACTAAGTGGAAGAATGCGTAAGGGAGATCAGACTGTTTTCCACTACTAAAACAACAATTCAGCAGACAAAATCTCACGTGTTCTTTAGCATCTTATGTTTTAATATAAAACTTAACATTTTTTTTAATTTGTTATTATGAAGAATTTGAACTGAACACTTTGGAAGAGTTCTTTATTTTCATCATTTTTTTTTCTTTTTTACCTTATAGATTTTAAATTTATTACTAAGCATGGATTTTTTTTTTTAATTCCAGTATGGTAAACATATGGTATTATATCAGTTTCATGTGCACAATACATATTTTTGTCACTTTTAAATCATTTTCATTTCCTTCATCAGTAATTTGCAAAAACATGAAAGGGAAAACAAATCAACAGTTACTAAAAAATATGTATAATCAAGATTGTACCTTGTAGATTGCGGCTTTGTCTCAGAGATTTATGACATATGTAAGCTTTTAGATGGCAGTAAAATAGTTATATTACAGTTAATAATTATACTACTTATAGTGTACACTAGTTATAGATAATAGTAAAATAGAGTCAAAGGGGCCAAATCTTCCCTACTTTGTAGGGATCAAAAAGTAATTTTCCCTTATTGCTAATTGCTTCCACGTTCCTTTTCCTTGTTGTGTCATTAAAGTATTGCAAAGACTCAGGCTTCCTCGGAGTTTGTTATAGGTTGCCTTAGTTTACAAACGGTTGGCTCTTATTTTTCTAGCCAAGGTTTTTGAGCTTGGAAATAGTATAAATAATTTATTTTAAATTGTAGAGATCTAAAAAGGAATGTCCTATACTGGTGGGCAGAGATTTCAAGAAAGCAGAGAAGTCAACTATAATCTCAAATCTAGCCCTAGTAAAATATCTTCTTCTGACTACTAGAAATGTGGCTTCCACTCAGACCTCACAGTCGGGTCCTTAACTGATTTTACCCAGGTACCTGATTTCCCTCTCAGGAGCTCTGGCTATTGTTAATGCAGTGCCCTGCTTTGCTTTGGATGGTCAGTGGATTTTAAACTCTTTCCTAGATGCCACCCTTACCTCAGTGATTGGAGACAATGATGTCAAAGATCTGATAGGATTTTTCATCTTGCTTGGTGGCAGTGTGCTTTTGGCTGCCAATGTGACCCTGGGACTCTGGATGGTTACAGCACGGTAATATTTGTACTCATCTGGCAGAATGATCCTTGGTATGAAATATAAAGTGTTTCCTTAAAATTACGTTTTAACCAACAACTTTAAGCTCCTCCTCTATCAGAATATCCAAACTCTAGGATGGGGGATAAACAGAAGAAATGAAAGGCATAGTCTCTGACTACATTCTAATTTTAAAGACTGTTTTTAACAAACTTCAAAGACTCAACTTAACAAATTTCAGATGTTTGTGGAGCAATTTCTAAACAAGTGAAAATTCATGTTAAACCATTTTGTGCAACTCCATATCATGTTGCGGTAGTATAAAGGAGAACAGAATTAGGTGGAATTAATTGGGGCAAACTTCTTGAAAAAACATCATGAATCCAGATTTGAAGAAGACCAGACTCTGGCCAAGTGGAAGGGTGAGCATTTTCTTGGCCTGTATCTTTTGTCCTTTGTCTTGTTTGAAAAGTATTTTAAGATTTAATGGTGTATTATTTTGTACTCTGACAACTGAGGTCTGATTATAATTAATAAAATTCTATAAAAGAATCTGCTGACACGAAAGGGGGAATTTTTGTCAAATGATGCCAAATAAGTGAACAAAGTAGAAAGTAGGACCTACAAAACCATGACACGTGTTTTGCCCCACAAGAATTATCTCTTTGACAATGTCAAATGTCCCCATGCCCTTATAAAGCAGCACTAACCTTAACATTAGAGTGGGCTGCAAGAGGTATCTTCCACTTGCAGCCTGTGAGCTAAGGAAATTAAAGTTGCACCTCAGAACTGAGCCTGGTCTTCTAACAGAACACAAGACAGATCTGCTGCAGTCCTGGTTGCCATTCTCTACAAAGCTTTGAAGCTCGAAACCCTTCCAGGGTAGACATTTTCTCTTGTGGTGCTGGGGTTACCTGGGGCCTAGGTCCTGGGTTCCTGTCTTCAAGAAGCATCTACCTTAAGCTCTCAACCATACTTTGTCCTCACCAGCAGCTTCCATGTTTCTCTGTATTGAGTAATTAAATGCCTAGTCTTTGCTTTCCATCTTTCCCCTAAGCTACCTCTATGGGTCCATGGAAGACTTGATAGTACAGTGAGAATGACTACACAGGAGTACAGATGTGGATTTGCCAGAGCCTGGTAACTGACTCTTGAGCCCAAAAGTGCCCTGAGTAGTTCAAGGTCTTTTGGACTGGAGATGCATCCCTGGAAGATTCAGAAAGTCCACAGGCCACTGTGAAGCTACTGGTCTTCTAAGTGTATGAGCATGCAATTCTTTGATGGAAAATACATGCTTCTCTCATGCACTCAAGAACATTAATAGCCATGTGCCCAACTTCTTCACTAAGTGAGGTATGCCATGGTGTTCACCTTTTTCCCATCATTGAGTTGCTCTTCAGGCACTAAAACTTTTTAATCACTTTTAAGAAACTCTTTAGACTGTATTACAAGTTTGCCTGCCTTCTTAAATAGAAATTATATATGGAGGTTAATGTTAAGATTTTATTAATGACTTGAAGTCATCAGTTATTACCACTACTAAAACCATACACATTATTCGTTTATCCCAGAAAAAAAAAGGGCATTTGTTATATTCTTAGGTAGATAGTCTATTGAGATTAAAGACTGTTAGCAGAGTGAGCTCAGACCTGTTTAGGTAGTAGAGCTTGGGGAATGCCATGAAATACTTGTATAATTAATTCAATTACATGAACTAAGCAGTTTACTAATCAGCATGTTGTAATACGTGCAGGTCAATTTTTTAAAACTGAGAAAAAATATCTTAATATAGGAAACCCTACCCATTACTTTCTTTTTCTGGGGAAAAAAAAAACCAACAGTTTCTTGTAGCATTTGAACATCTTGGTCTATTGCTCTATAGGGTCAGGATTTGGAAACAAACCACTCTTGATGGGATATTGAGCAGATCAGTCACATTTGTATAGAAATGGCCTTATCATACAAGAAAGGAAATGTTATCTGTTGTCTGTTCAGCTTGACTGTGGGCACTTCTGGAGTAAGGACCTTGTCATACTCATTTTTGCATCCCTGGCACAGTGCATGAGACCTCATAAATACTTAATAAATGTGGTTGAATGGATGATGAATAGTATTATTTATTGATCAGAAAAGCATGTTTCTATTTAAGTAAGCTATAAATAGTATTATTGAATATTTACTGTAAATATATGTTAACATAAAAAAGTAACTTGGAAGGTCTTTGTGTCCCTGGTATATTATCATCTTTATGAAAATAATCCATTTGAAAAATGAATTATTTTGAGGATTTGAAGAAAATGTTCTTTCTTTGTTGTCACATTGTTCAACAGTAAAACTTTATTTTCAGTGTTCCTACTCTACATTGTTTACATTTTCAAGAGGTTTTTTTTTTAATCCCCTACGATCTGTATGGAACATATATATTCTTTTCATCGCAGTTTGAAAAGACATGCAGTTAAACTTGACGTTTTGATAATCGCTCTTATAAGTCATGGTCGTCTATTTTAACAGCAAATTTCAAACAAGCACTTCATGGATACATGGCTCCCAGTCTTCAGTTTGTCTTATGGTGTTTATTGAAAATCCACATACTAATTAATGGTGCACAGGTGTTTTTTTCTACAGATCTTTCGACTGTGCTGTAATTCATTCTTAGTATTTAACTTGAAGATACCATGGTTCCTGGCATTTGATGTTTAGCAATAAAACAATAAATGTGTACCAGCACTGTATGTTTTATCATCATCTATGTGTTGTCTTTTTCTAAAGAATTATATTCTTTTCTGTCAAAATTGTTCCCTTTACATTCCAGTATGATCGTTGTTGTTTTTAAATTCTTGATTCTAAAAGCAGCCTTCAGTTTTCACTCAATCGACCTGTATATGAAAGTTGTTGCAGGCCACAGAAAGAAGTCTTTTTTAAATGAGATTCCTGTGCTCTCTCTACTGTTTTGGAAATGGCCTGTTTATGGATGAAGAAAGAGGACTATCATGTTTCCTTTCAATAGTGTCTGACAGAAGGCTTCTCTAAGTTAGTCTCTGTTTCTTAGGAATTCATGGAAAAGTATTTCAACTCTGACATTTGATTGCTCTTGACCTTTCGCTCTAGCATTTCCTCCCTTGTCCACAGAGCCAGCCTCTCCCCCTGCCTCTTTCTCTCTCTCTGTCCCTCTCCCCCCCCCCCCCCGCTTTCCTCTTTCCCTCCCTCCCTCCCTCCCTCTCTCTCTCTATATATATCTCTATCTCTGTCTCCCCCTCCCCCCCACACACACACACATGCACATGTTCTCTTTCTAAGATTACTTAAAGGCCAAATAAAATAGGCTGGAAATTTAGCCCAATTCCTGATTGACTAGCCTCATTCCACTCATTTTCGCCTCTGATTTCATTCTATTACAATTAAGAGCCACAAGACTAGATGACTGATTATCTAAATCATTTTTTAGCAGCTTGAGGTACAATTAAATACTATAAAATTCACCTGTTTAATGTGTACAATTCACTGTAAACTATTTTTCCTTTAATGTCTCCTCAAACTATAGTATACATATGCTTTAGTATAATCTAACATTTTAAGCAAATGACCATGTGATACAAGACTGAGAAGAAAGAAAATGTTTCATTTATTTTGCAGCTTTTTGAACTCTGGAGTGGTTTTTAGTACTGGAAATAGAGTTGAGTAACAGATTACTTTCAAGGTAAAGCATGTAGAGCGGTGCCTGGATGGCTTAGTCGGTGGAGCATGTAACTCTTGATCTTGGGGTTGTGAGTCATGAGGTCAAGCCCATGTTGGGTGCAGAGATTACTTAAAAATAAAATCTTAAAAAAAAAAGTAAAGCATGTGGATATATTTACTTTGAGACAATAAGCCATTTTAATCAGTGTATTTGCAAGCTGCTCTTGCTGTTTCGGCCATAATAATTTGAATAATCCATTGTATATTTTATCAGACTATGGCAAATGAATTCAATGAAAGGAAAGCCTCTATTTCAAAACCTAATGCCACAATAGATTATACTCAGGGTGGAGGCAGGAAAAAAATGACTAAAGGAAGTTGCAATTCTAATTACCAAGCAGGTTATATTGTCTAATTTTGTTTCGCACTGAGAAGAGAGAAAAACATCCTTATATTGTAGTTTTATTTAGCTAAAGATCAATGGATATTCAATAGTTGTCTCTTTTTATTAACTGACCATTTCTCACAGTTTTCTACTGACCTGCTCCTGACACCTTAGAGAAGGGAGAACCCAGAAAGATCTAAGAGCAGAACCCTTTAACTGTCTATCCTATAAAATTGAAGTCTTGCTTTATCTTAAATTTATGTAAATTTTGCACTCCATTCATCAAGTATCATAAAACCAGATCTCTTAAAGATATGAAACTCTAAACTGCAAAATAATTAGATGCTAAGAATATTAAGATTTTTTTCATGTCTAAAACACATTTGTAGAAAGTAGTTTATAACATCTGGTCTATAGACTAGTGACAGTCTATGATGGTGTTTTCATCTGTTCATAATGAAATGAGAAAAATAATGTATGTTGTATCTAATTACACAATAAGGAAAATGTTCTTGTGTTGTTATAAAGTGCCTGCTGCCCTTTATCAAAGAGCTCTCCTTTATTCAGATTATGGAAACACATACTTAAGTTCACTTAGCACTTCTAGATTGCTCTGCCCAATGTCTCTCTAGAAGTGATGTTCATCAGCAAGGCATGAGGATTCCATGTTTCCCCATGCCCTTCCCTCCACCTGAATTGTCTGACTTTCAGGTTCTCGCAAATGCACTGGGTGTAAAATGGCATTTCCTTTTAATTTGCATTTCTCAGATTAATAAAGTTCCACATCCATATACTTGTTTAGCCTTTTAGAGTTTTCATTTTGCCAATTGCTTATTGATATCCTTTGCCTAATTTTCCATTGAGTTTACCAAATTTTTCTTATTGGTCCATAAGAATTTTTTGTGTATTTTAGATTAGGGGGTCAACAAACTGCAGCCTGCAAGGCAAACCCTGCTCACCACCTATGTTTATAAATAAGGTTTTCTTAGAACACAACCACATTCATTTTTATATTGTATATGGCTGCTTTCATACTATAACAGCAAAGTCGAACAGTTGCAACAAAGACCATATCACTCAGAAATCCTAAAATATTTACTACCTAACTGTTTACAGAACAACCCATGTTCTGGATATCATCTCTTGTCCATTTTAGATGTTGCAGATAATTTTTCCCAGTCTATCAGCCACCTATAAATTTTATATATGAGATTTTGTTGTTGTTTAACAAATATCTTCAGTTTGATGTAGTCAAATACATTAATTTTTTGATTCATTATTTGTGTTTTGTGGATGTTACTGAAAAAGTGTTGTCCTTCCCGAAGTCACAATAATATTCAATGCACTTTCTTCTATTTGCTTTAGAGTTAGAAATCAATGAGACCTTTGATTTCTAGAATATATGGTGGGAGGCAGGAAACCCAGATTTATTTTTCTTTATAGCATGAATTATTTTTAAAATAGCTGTAACAGTATTTTCATATAAGATTGTTAAACAAAGCAGTTTACATGTAGTTCTTAATATGGTGTCTGGCATGCTTAAGATATTTTGTACCTAAATTGCTTATTTTCAGAATGCAGAATTATGACATAAATTTGCCCTGATATCCCCATCCATACTGGTGTTCTATCCTGTCTCCTTCCACTATGCCTTCTTGGCTTCCACTGCCTTCAGGCTAGCTCTAGTTGTCCAGAGTGTCTTCCAGGACTTGACCCTTTTAAATATTTCTTCCTCCAATCAAAATAAACCAAAACTCATAATAGTTAAGATGTTGGCTTAAGATTTTGCTCACTGAAACTCTTCAAAATAACCTGCGTTTGTGGGTATGTACACTGATAGTAATGTACTGAATAGATAGGCATTTAAATCTGGTCTTACCCAAACAATATCTTAACTCAGAAGGAGGCACTATGACGAACCATTATGAGAGAATTTGAGGTAGAATGAACTTTAAGGACTACATCAGACAATAGAAAGCTATCTAGTCTCTGCATAGTTTGGGATATTTCAAAATAAACTATTTTTTATGTTCATTTTGTTTTGCATTAATTAGTTAGGAAAGAGGCTAAACTTTCTTTTTTAATGTGTTGTTTTATGGATTTTTCTTATCCACATCCTTTGTCCATGTTTCTCTGCAGTGATCATCACCTTTTTACTACTTCTCATCACTAAAGACTCACATTTGTTCCGAGGGATTGCAAACCTATTTGACCATACCTTAGTTTCTTTTCCAGGTCCCTGACTTTCATATTTTATTCCTATCCTTGTTTTCTTCCCTTTCAATCAACTTTTTTCCATCCTTTAATGGCTTCTATTTTTTTTTTCTAGGCTGTATGTATCACCAGAAATCTACAATGGGAGGTAACACTTTGCAATTTACACAATGTTCACGTCTCCAGTGCAGGACACCCCCTTTTCTGTTATGGAAATACCTGGGGTGGAGGGAATTGGTAATCAGGAGTTTGCTTGGAGAGTATAGAATTGGAGCAGGAGATAGCTAATGTGATTTCCTTGGCCTTTATAGAAGAACAATTTTCTTACTACAAAAAGAAAGGCGCACCTGGTTGGCTGAGTTGTTTGAGTGTCTGACTTCGGCTCAGGTCATGATCTCACAGTTCGTGGGTTTGAACCCTACATTGGACTTGGTGCTGACAGCGTGGAGCCTGCTTCAGATTCTCTGTCTCCCTCCCTCTCTCTCTGCCCTTCCCCAGCTTGCTCTCTCTCTCTCAAAGATAAATAAGTAAACATTAAAAAAAAGAAATAAATACACATTTGTTAGAAAACATGTTAAATGAAAGTAAATTGTAATTGATTGAAAAAATAGGATTATATTATACCTTAACTGGTAAACTGCTTTTTAAACTTGATGTAGGCATGTTTCAATGTTATTAATACTCTAGTTTTATTTAAATGGATATATAATATTGCAGCATTAACTATGCCATAATTTTTTCTCTTGTTTTTTTAAGTAAGGTCTACACCCAGCCTGGAGCTTGAGCTCACAACCCTGAGGTCAAGTCACATGCTATACCATCAGAGCCAGCCAGGTGCCTCTGAATGTGTCGTAATTAACCAACCCCTATTATTTCCAATGTTGCAATGTTATAAACAAAGCTGTGAGGAATATCCTTATAACTAAATCTTTTTGCATATCCAAGATTTTTTGGATAATTCTAAAAACTCTTAAGATAATCTTAAGAGAAAAATTACTACCTTCAAATGTGAACGTTTTATATATACATATTGCCTCGTTGCATTTACATTTTTTTCTCTTAATTGGATATGCAAAAATGGCATCTCATTTTAATTTGCATTTCTTTTATTAGAAAAAAGGTTGAACATTTTGAAATGTATTTATTGGTCATCGTATTATTTTTGTTTATCCCCATCTTTTGCCAATTTTTCGCAGGAGTGATTATTGTCTTACTGCTTTTCATCATAAGCTCAGTTCTACCATTTGATTTGTTACATGTGAATAAATTAAAACCTCATTTAATGGGGTGCCTGGGTGGCTCAGTCGGTTAAGCTTCTGAATTTGGCTCAGGTTGTGATCTCATGGTTTGTGAGTTTGAGCCCCGCATCAGGCTCAAAATGATGAGCCTCCACACTGCCAGGCTGACAGTGTGGAGCCTGCTTGGAGTTCTCACTCTCTCCCTGTCTCTCTGGTTCTCCCCTGCTTGTGTGCTCTCTCTCTCTCTCTCAAAACCAATAAATAAATAAACAAAAAGCCTCATTTAAGTCTAATGCTAATGCTTATTTATATGTTTTTATATATCATGATCTCAAACTTTGCCTTATGTTTTCTACCTTTGGTGAAATGTTTTCAGACCCTTCTAAAGATTTTATAAATATTCACAAATATTTTATGTTAATTTTATGATTTCAGTTTTTCAAACAGTATCATCTTTAATTTACATGCACGGTGTTTTGATGTTGGTGCAAAATAGGGATAAAACCTTGTGTTTTGTTATCTCCAAATGTTTAGCCAGTAATCTCAAAGGAGATGGTTAGTCTTTTTTTTTTAATGTTCTATTTATTTTTGAGAGAGCACAAGCCAGGAAGAGGCAGAGACAGAGGGGAATAGAAGATCTGAAGGAGGCTCCACACTGACAGCAGCAAGCCCAATGTGGGGCTTGAACCCACGAACCAAACTATGAGATCATGACCTGAGCCAAAGTCAGAAGCTCAACCAACTGAGCCATCCAGGTGCCCCTCAAAGGAGATGGTTAGTCTTAAGAGATTTTTTTTTTTTTTTAGAGAGATAGAACGAGCAGAGGGAGAGAGGGAGAGAGAATCCAAAACAAGCTCCACACTCAACACAGAGCCTGACATGGAACTTAAACTCAAGAGCCATGAGATCATGACCTGAGCTGAAGTCAGATACTTAACTGACTGAGCCACCCAGGTGTCCCAGGTGACCCAGTCTTAAGAGATAGTTCATGCCAAGAGAAAGAGACATAAATTTATATCCTTTGGAGAGAATAGATGTAATAAGTGAAATTATCTCTCACTTGATAAATCATTCTTATTTGTATAGGATGCAACTATTATTTACTTTTTCAATTCAGTAATATAGGGAATTGAGAATATATCTCATACTTTAATTGAAAAGATCCCTTAAAACATTTTTCCCTAAGGTGTTTTTATTGAATAGTGTTTCTCATTCCTAAGCAATATAGATTAGCAATCTGGAGATTATCCTTAATATATATCATTATTAAAGGTACTGTTTTCATCAACTTCTTAATTAAAATATTTTTTTGCTTCTTAGATGTTCAAGCTTTAAATTTTCTCTCTGTGGATTATTTAATATTAGTCTTTGAAGGTTAAAAAATCTTATCTTTGGAATAGACACCCTGATTTTAAAGTAAGTATCTTATGTTCATCTGTTTTAATTACATAATGATTAAGTTAGGTACACTGCATTAATCATAATTTAAAATCATGGAAATAAGAAGTAATGAGGATAGTATGAATTTGTATTTTGTTTCTTTTAAAATTTGAACACGTGTGCTTTTTTCCACATTTAAAATGTTTTTCTTCTGAGATCACTGTAGTTGGTTTTTATATTTGCCAAATCTTAGAATATGACTCTTGTAAATATGCTAGTCTAAGAGATGCTTATTGAATTAAAAAGCTTCCATTTTTCTTGCTTATCCCCATTCTGTAGTCACTAGAACTGATACATATATTCTTTCATTCATTTAAGAAATATTTATTGCTCACTTACTGTGTTCTAGGCACTATTCTGGGCTCTGGGGATACAACAATAAACAAAATGATTTTTCTGTCTTGTATTTTGTAAGGAAAAATACCATTTGTTTTTAAAACAATGTATATAAAATATATGCTAAGCACTACTAACAGGCATGAGGTAGCAAGAGATTAAGCTAAGAAAGTTATCAGAGGCCAGGTCTTACTACTTTAACCTAATTGCAAATGGGGAGTCATTGAAAGTTTCAAGCAAGAGAGTGCCATAATCATATTTGCGTATCAGTGGATCACCTTGACTAAGGATAAAGCATAGATTGGCGGGGGAGACAAGTCTGGCACCAATGAAATTGGTTAGGAGACTAATTTAGCCATCTCGGCAAGTGCCTCTACTGGTGGCAGTAGAGGTTTGAAAGAGAGAAGAGGACAAACTCAAAAATAGGATCCACTGTATTTGATGGTTTCGTGTAGTTTAGGTTCAGGAAGGAGTCAAGAAGACTTCAGGTTTCTGGTTTGGACAATTAAATGGTAGCAGTGCCATTAACAGCCAGGCAACAGCAGAAAAGGAGCAGTTCAGTTTGGAATTCTTGAGTTTGACTGTGTGGGAGAACTTCAAGGGGATTGTTGGACATTGAAACTCAGTAGAAATTAGTTGGAGACACCATGTATGATCTGATGCACTCCAAATATGTAATTCAACCCAAGAGAGTGGATAGTCTGGGGAGGAGATAGAGGAATGAAAAGGAAAAAGAAGGTGTCCTGGGATAGAGCTTTCAGGAACACTAGCATTTAGATTAAAAGGGTACAAGGAAGAGGAAACAATGAGCTTTAGAAAATTAGGAAGAAAATCACAAGTAAGAGTTTGGTATTATGGAAACAAAGGGAGGAGAATATATCCAGAACATGTCAGTAATGTGAGATGTTACTGAGAGAGGCTGCCAAATGTCTTTGGGCTTTAGCAGGAGTTCATAGGTGATCCTGAGAGAGCAGCTGCAGTGCAGCACAGAAAGCTGAGTCAGGTTGTAGTGGGTGGAGCAGTGGGGGTGTGGCTGCAGGGAGAGGCTGCAAATGCAGAAAATGCCATCAAGAAGTTTCATTTGGAAAGGGTGGAAAGAAAGCTCATGGGACTCGGTGAAGGACATAGAGGAAAGCGTCCTTGTCGTTTTATCAGTGGGAAAATCATGGGTATATTTTTGGTGCTGATGGGAATAACCCATCAGGAGTTGACACAAGTAGAGCAGTAAGTAGCCTTCAGCAAGAGCGAGGCCCTTTCTAAGAGGGGGAAAAGGAAGCATGGATGTAGGTACAGTTATCTTGAATCCAAAGTGTCTAGAACAGTGCTTGGAACAGAGTAGGCGCTCCAGAGATCTTTGGAGTAAGACAGAGTCCTCACATAGCTGCAAGCAGCAGTGGAGCCATCCTCACTTCTAGATAAGACATACTGGCAGAGGCACTTGAAGAACAGGTACAGAGTGCTCAGCTCTGGGATAATAGCATTGAATTTCCTGATTCGAGAATGTTCTGTGTTTACCTTAGTCCTCAGGAAACACAGGGCTGATGTATAGAAGTTGATAGAGTCCAAAACAAGGCACTTCGGCATAAAAATGATTTTGAGCTGAAGGCATTTGAGTTCCTAAAATGCCTTACCTGCCTAAAAGCAAGCAAAGCTTCCCAAAGGAATTCATTTGTCCTAAGTCTCCTCCCCAGGGGCACCCCTAATCTTCTCAAACAGACATTGACACAAAACTATCACATCTTCCACCAGTTCTTCTGAGGGCCTGTTCATCTCTCCAAAAAGTCATTTGTTTTTTCATAAGTGCCCTTTCTCGTCCTTCCAAGAAGTCATTTATTCTCCCAAAAGTGACCCTCTGTCCATACTCATCCCCTATTAGATGGCAGATAAGCCCCAAATTCTAACTACCTTGAATCACAAATCTTTGTGAACTCCTGTGCTGTATGTGTAAATAAATCTTTTTCTCTTGCTCATCTGTATTTTGTCAGTTTAATTTGCAGGCATCAAATCATTAACCTTAGAGAGTAGGAAGAGGGTTTATCTCCAAAACTCATCATCTTGCAGAACTGAAACTCCATCCCCATTAAGCAGGTGCCTGGGTGACTCAATGGGTTCAGCATCAACCTCTTGGTTTCAGCTCAGGTCACAATCTCACTGTTGGTGAGTTCGAGCCCTGCCTTGGGCTCTGTGCTGACAGTGCCCAGCCAGCTTGGGATTCCCTTTCCCTCCCCGTCGCACATTCTTTCTCTCTCAAAATAGATAAACAAACATTTTTTTAAAAGGGGGTAGAAGGAAAAGTTTTTTTTTTCTCTCTGATAGAGTAAAGGGACATGATGTTCAAAACTTCCTCTCAGATGGTTCACAGAGAGATAACAAAGCCAATATGGCAAAATGTTAAAAATTGTTGAATCTGGATGAAGGGCATGAGGGAGTAATTTGTACTCTTTTTTTTTTCCTTCGTACTCTTCCTGAAACTTTTGTTTGAAATTGTTTCAAAATAAAATAGCTTTTGAAAAAAAGCAGCTTCTGCATTTATTATCATCTCCACTTTTTAATTTTCTATTTCATTCTATTTCCAATTTCAACACTTTTTATTTTCCAACTTCTTATGAATGGAAAGAATAAGGAACTTGAGAGACAGAGCTGCTTTTTGGATTCAGGCACATTATATCTCCATGTCTCGATTTCTTTTTGAGAATAATACCTTCAAAACTTCGTTAACTGAAATAGTCACACAGCAGTCACACTGCAAATGTTGCTTCCCTTTCCAGGACCAATTCAAATCACATTGCCCTTATGAAACCTTCCCTCATCACCTCCATGACAAAACTTACTTGCTATTGCACCATACATTTAAGTGGATTTTTCATACATTACATCTTTTAATTCTCCTGATAACATTACAATTGTTTTCTTTGCCTTATAGATTAGGACACTTAATGGAGTTAAATGACTCGGCTAGGGTCACACAGTCAGTCAGTAAAAATACAAGGACGAGAAACAGGTTCTTTTAGTCCCAACTCTTGTGTTCTTTGTTATACCATAATTTGGCATTTTTCTTTAAGTGTTTTTTTTAAATATGGCAAAATATACATAACATAAAATTTGCCATTTTAACCATTTTAATTGTACAGCATTAAGTACATTCACATTGTTATGCACATTATCACTACTGTCCATCTCCAAAACTCTTCATCTTGCAGAACTGAAACGCCATCCCCATTAAGCAGTAACTCCCATTGCCCCCTGGGCCCCAGTCCCTGAAAAAAACACCATTTTACTTTGTGTCTCTAGGAGTTTGACTATTCTAGGTATTCATATGAGTGGAATCACATTTGTCCTTTTGTGACTGTCTTATTTGACTTAGACTAATGTCCTCAAGGTTTATCCATATTGTAACCTATGTTCTTCCCAAGTTTTATAAATATTTGTGCTCATGGCATTCACCTATGACTTCATGTGTCCTATTTCATTTCCCAGTTTATAAACTCTTTGAGAACTATGACTCTTTGCTTACTCTTGGTAT
The DNA here is from genome assembly GCA_030068075.1 of Paguma larvata. Taxonomy (NCBI): domain Eukaryota; kingdom Metazoa; phylum Chordata; class Mammalia; order Carnivora; family Viverridae; genus Paguma; species Paguma larvata. The sequence goes on from CM057830.1 coordinate 16,323,462, forward strand.
GGCCACCCTCAGAGTGCCTAGTTCGTAACAGTAGTCACTGAGCTCTCCTGACTGGATAGCTATCGGCCACTCTAAAATAGAAAGTGATCCTCCTCTTATATTGTACATTCCAATTTCACACCTACTCTCAGCTGCTGGAGACAAGGAGATGGATGAGCATAATTGTTCTCTCTACTACTGCAGTGGAAGGCCAGACATAACACAAGAAGTTTCCCTGAGTTGGAAGTATGGCAGAAACATGAATTTTACTCAGTACAGTGCTCACTGTAAAAATCATATATGCAGTATTCTTTAAAAGAGGAAGGGGGCGCCTGGGTGGCTCAGTTGGTTAAGCGTCCGACTCTGGCTCAGGTCAAGATCTCACAGTTGATGGGTTTGAGCCCCATGTCGGGCTCTGCTGACAGCTCAGAGCCTTGGAGCCTGCTTCGGATTCTGTGTCTCCCTCTCTCTGTGTGTCTCCCTCTCTCTCTGCCTCTCCTTCACTGGTGCTCTGTCTCTCTCTGTCTCTCAAAAATAAATAAAAATGTTAAAAAAATATCTTCTTAAAAAATAAAAGTAAAAGAGAAAGAAATCTCTTAGTATTATGAGGTAAGTGAGAGTTTGGTAATGTTTTTTTCCTCCCCTGAGAAAAATAAAAGTGACTCGTCACATTATGGTAAAAATGAACTCTTTGGATGATTGATCATCCATCCTTGATGTTATCCGAGGGTGCTGAAGATGCATTTGACTTGTCACGCTAATGATTACATAGTTCCTGTAAACATTAAAGAACAAAAAGAGGAGAAATGAAATAAATATTCTGAGTCCAGGTTTTAGCTCTGCCACCTACTAGTGACTTTCAGAAGGGGAAGACTTTGCAGTCCTTTCTCACTAGCATGCCCATGCTTTCATCTCTGGAGCAGCAGAACTTCAAGGGCAAACATGGCTTCAGAGCCCAAGAGAGAATGTAACTTGGTCAGGAGCAGCCCCCAGAAACTCAAAGACCTTTGTCTTGTCTGACAGGAGATGCTGCTGGACCACATGCCACGAGTCCCACTCCTGAAGCAGAACGTCCGAAAAGCAGAGGCCATCTGCTCCAAGGAAGAAACACTATGCCTCAACCAGCCTACCTCTACTTCAAGAAAGGGCTCTCAGAATAGAGGCAACCTGAGGAATTCACCCAAATGTTTCTGAGCCAGGACCTCTAGCACACTTTGGAGAGCGGTGGCATAAGATAATTGGATGCAACCTGAAAAGTAAAGTTGTTGAATATACTAAATGACTTCCCTCTGTGTTTCTACAAAAGCACCAGTAGCATAGTTTTTCAAATACACAAGCTCTGAGGAGAACGAGCAACATAGGGAATTTTAAAGAACCTCCCTTACTAAAGGGAAATCAAGCAGACTTTTGTTTTAGCAACCTACTTACAATCTTAATCTACTCGTGATTGTTTTATGTAGTATAAAATATTTGTCATACTGGATTGGGTTTCTTAAATCTCATTTTTTTTTCATTTTTCATCCTCAGATCAAAATGGGAAATGCAGAGAAGAGGCAGCTATTTAGAATGTTCCAAGGGGCTCCTGGGTGGCTCAGTTTATTAAGCCTCCAACACTTGACTTCAGTTCTGGTCATGATCTCACAGTTGGTGAGTTCGAGCTTGGCATTGGGCTCTGCGCTGATAGCGTGGAGCCTGCTTGGGATTCTCTGTCTCCCTCTTTCTCTCTCTACCCCTCCCGCATGTGCATGCTTGCTTGCTCTCTCTCAAAAATGAATAAAACTTAAAAAAAAATTAAAAAGCTAGAATGATCATAGAACTTTGGTAACATCACAGGTTTTTAGACTGAGGTACATTGTCCCAAAGTATCAACTGGCACACGCTTTTGGTGGCCTACTAAAAAGTCATTCCTCTCTCTTTTACCTTCTGGCAAGGTCTCCTTCCTATAATAGAGGCTAAAAATGCCAGATAGTCTCTCTCCCACCCTCTTTGTGGGTAATGCTGGCCGTGTGGCCCAGGTATGGTCAGTGAGCCTTCCAGCAGCACTCTCTCTAGATGCTTCTAGAAAGATTTTCCATCCAGATGAAAGCAAGATATTCAAGGAGAGCTTTCTTTCCCACCTTTCCTTCCTGTCATTTCATAGGCTTTTGGAGCTGTGGAGACCATATTGCAGCCATTAAGCAATAGAGAAAAGCGAACGTGCCAAGAATGGCAACATATGGGGATAGAAAGAGCCTGGGTCACTGACAGCACCGTTTAGCCCCGGATGACCATCTACCTCTAAACGTCTTATGTAAGACAATAAAACTTCCTGTTCTATCTGCCACTCTTAGTTGTATATTGTTATTCACAGATGAAAGGAAGCATCTTAACCGATTCAAGAGAATTTTAAATACAGTTCAGAGGAAACTGTTTTACACCAAATATTTACTAATTCTCCCTCAGATATTGAGAAGGCACGTTAGGGGCGCCTGGGTGGCTCAGTTGGTTAAGTGGCCGACTTCAGCTCAGGTCATGATCTCACGGTCTGTGAGTTCGAGTCCCACGTCGGGCTCCATGCTGATGGCTTATCAGAACCTAGAGCCTGCTTCAGATTCTGTATCTACCTCTCTCTCTGCTCTTCTCCTGCTCACGCTCTGTCTCTATGTCTCTTAAGAATAAATAAACGTTAAAAAAATTAAAAAAAAAAAGAGAAGGCATGTTAGTGAACATAAACATATGAGAAAGTCCTTATAACGTTGGGTTAAAGGGAGGCTCCCAGCATAGAACCCTGAGAGTTGATCTGGTGATGTCTCAGGTTTTGTTGTTCATAATGTCTGAGAAAAGACATACTGCAACAGTGAAAATGTATGTTAGGAAAATTTTTTGGCCAAATTTATTAACACAATTATTGGAAAACCATTGAAAAATAATTGGTTTAAATTTTAAGAGTAAAGATGACTGCCAATCTTAATTATTCAAGATTTTTCTTAAGGATTTAATTCAAATGTGTCATTTATTCTGATTGTAATGAGAATTTCATTGTTTTTAATTTTTTAACGTTTATTTATTTTTGAGAGACATAGAGACAGACTATGAGCAGGGGAAGGGCAGAGAGGGAGAGAGATACAGAATCTGAAGCAGGCTCCAGGGTCTGAGCTATCAGCACAGAGCCCGACGCGAGGCTCGGAACTCACAGACCGTGAGATCATGACCTGAGCCGAAGTCGGCCGCCCAACTGACTGAGCCACCCAGGCGCCCCTGTAATGAGAACTTTAAATTGTCCTATTTGAAATGCCATTTAAGTTTTCAAGATCGAAAATAGAATTCACAAACAAAGCAGCTTTGAAATTGTTTCTGTCATGCCTTTGAAAACCCAGATATCTGATCTAGTATTTTACTTAGTAAAACAGAAAAGACCATTTGCTGAAAAAATATTGTCATTCACAGATAATTACATTATGAAAACTTGAGATTTACATAATTTATATGGAACCCACATATTCTATTTATAGATTTGGAAAACGTTATACTTGGCAATTGTTATCCATTATACTTTTCAATTTATTTGCTGTGATAAGACATACAATTTTCCCAAAATGTATTAGATCAACTTGAAAAAATGAAATTAATATGAAAACATCTATTGAAGGATGTTAGTGTCCAAGCTGTCCATCTTTTCCATCTGTTATTCATCTGGACATAAAAGAGTTTATTAAATAGAATTAAATATACTATATGTACCACACCAGTGGTTCTCAACCAGGAAGATTGTATTTCCTAAGGAACATTTCACAAAGTCTAGAGACACTTTCGATTGTCACAACTGGGGAGGGAGTAGGGTACCACTGGCATCTGGGGGGTAGAGGCCAGGGATTCTGCTAGACATACAAAATGTCAATATGGTTGAGAAACTCTGGCTGGCTTAGTCAGTAGAGCGTGTGACTCTTGATCTTGGGATCCTGAGTTCAAGCCCCACAATGGGGGTAGAGTTTATTTTTAAAATCAATAAATAAAAGTAAAAATTTAAAAAATTAATTAAAATATAACACAAACTGGTTCTTCATAATTCCTGCAGAGGAAAGAATAGATTATTATCATTTTAAAGCCATCTCAAGGGATTCTTAGGGGAAGCCTTGATTCTTACAAACTGCAAAATGTTAGGTTGAAGCTTGTATGCATTTTTTGGGTTCTTGTGTGTGTGTGTGTTTTATTTTATTTTTGAGAGAGAGACGGAGACAGAGCATTAGCAGGGGAGGAGCAGAGAGAGAGGGAGACACAGTATCAGAAGCATGCTCCAGGCTTCAAGTTGTCAGCGCAGAGTCTGACGTGAGACTCGAACTAACAAACCGCAAAATCATGACCTGAGCTGAAGTCAGACACTTAACCCACTGAGCCATCCAGGTGTGTTTTATTAAGTAATCTCTACACCCAATGTGGAGCTGGAACTCACAACCCTAAGATCAAGACCCAGATGCTCCACTGACTGACCCCAGCTGGGTACTCCTGTATCATTTGTTTTGTATGAGAAATTCCTTCTTTTTATGTTATAATATCTTCTTTCATGTAAAGATAGAACTTAGATGGAGCCTTCCTTCCTGGAATTCCATCTTTAGAAAATAATTATTGGGGCGCCTGGGTGGCTCAGTCGGTTAAGCGTCCGACTTCCGTTCAGGTCATGATCTCGCGCTTCAGGAGTTCAAGCCCCACGTCGGGCTCTGTGCTGACAGCTCAGAGCCTGGAGCCTGCTTCAGATTTTGTGTCTCCCTCTCTCTCTGCCCCTCTCCTGCTTGCACTCTGCCTCTTGCTCTCTCAAAAATAAACATTAAAAAATGTTTTTAAATAATAAAATAAATAAGCAAAAATTATTGTTGGGGCGCCTGGGTGGCCCAGATGGTCAAGCGTCCAACTCTTGATTTCATGATCTCAGGGTCGTGAGTTCAAGCCCTGAGTGTCAGGCTCTCCACTGGGTGTGGGGCCTGCTTAAGATTCTCTCTCTCTCTAAAAAAAAAAAAATTGTTTATCTAGTCCGTCTGAAGGTGAACCTGAACTTTACTAACATTACAAAGTGTTTTCCCTAAGGTGTGAAACTATAGATGTGAGTTTACCATAAATTCTATAGCAATAAGAAAATCAGTTTAAAAAGATTTTTTTTGTGCCTCAGTATTTCTCTGTCCATAGAATAGAAACCTACCTTGATTGTACAGATAATGTAAAAGAATTTTACTTGGAAAGAAAGTTACCATTCAAATCTAAGATCTGATATGATAGAGAAGGTCAAGAACACCTAGTGCATGTTAACATTCCTGGTGTTTATAATTTAAATGTCTTTTCTTTTTAATCAAGAGTTGGCATACATTTCTTGTATCTTTGAAATTTTAATCTGGAACACAGTGAAGGAAATTCGTTTTCTTTTTAAAGATCTCTAAGGAAAGTTGTTCTGCAGCCCATCAGGTTGTTCTAATATCTAACCTATATAAGATATGACATATTACAATGTAGATTAATATAACTAGTTTGGAAAGCAATTTAACAATACTTATCAACTAACCTCAGAAATGTCTGTGACCTTTGAGGCAGTAATTCCTTTTATGAGACGTTATCCTGAAGTAATTATCCTAAATGTACTCTAGACTTTCTACAAAGAGATTTCCTAAAAGTGTGATTTACCCCATTGAAGAACTAGAAACTACCTAAATGTACCACAACCAAAATAGTACAATGGTACAATAGTACAATAGTTAAATTGACTAACTTCATGTCAGCTTTATGTTCACTAAAGATATTAAAAATTGGAGTGCTTGGCTGGCTCAGTCCGAAGAGCATGTGATTCAGTCTCCTGTCATGAGTTCGAGCTCCATGTTGGGTGTAGAAATTACTAAAAAAATAAATAAACTTAAAAATTGTTTTACAGAACACATGTGATAACATGGGGAAATATTTTTTCATTAAAAAATAAAACAGGATATGAAACATTGTTCGCTGCATGATTATAATAGCATAAGAAAAAAAATCATTTGAGCCCACCCAGGGACAAAGAAACAAAGAAAGAAACAAAGATCAAGGAAAATCGTGTAAACTCATAAAATCAAAGCTGTTTACCCAGAAATTCCACTTCTAAGAGATTATCCTAGGGGAATGATAGGTATCAAGAAATTAATCACTAAGGGGCGCCTGGGTGGCTCAGTTGGTTAAGTGGCCGACTTCAGCTCAGGTCATGATCTCACAGTCTGTGAGTTCAAGCCCCGCATCGGGCTCTGTGCTGATGGCTCAGAGCCTGGAGCCTGCTTCGGATTCTGTGTCTCCCTCTCTCTCTGCCCTTCCTCTGCTCATACACTGTTCTCTATGTCTCTCAAAAATAAATAAATGTTAAAAAAAAAATTAAAAAAAAATTAATCACTAAGCAAGATAGTATAAACAGCCTTAATGGTTTCTTAGTAAGAAAGTGAAAACGACTCAAATGTCATGTCTATGTGGATACCCTGTATGTTCACTATTAAATTTGATTTTCTCCTATTAATCTGTCTCATGTCAATTTGATTCTTAGTCCAGCTAGAGGGTCTTAAAGGGCAGAGGAAATTCTTCCTCCCCAACAGTTGGCACACTTCACAGGATACTTTTTACTTGCTGGACAACTCTTGCCCTGACATTGCTGCAGTTGAGAGATCCTTGGGACATCTGACATTTAGTCGGCAGCAGGTGAAATTCCATACCATGTCAACCTCCTGGAACCTCTCTCTGTGGAGGCACATGGAGCCAGAGTGGTAAGAGGCCTTTTTCTCTCTTTCTTAATTTAGATTAGTAAGAGAAAATCATTGTGGAACTAGTTCCTTGGGCTAGGTTACTCTTTGGTTAAATTTTGTAGAGTACCCTTTGGTTCCTGATCCATTTCCTCCCAGAGATGGTCTTTGTTTTCCTCTGTCTGTGTCTTTGGTGTCCTTTAATGCACACATGAAGTAAAGGCTATTGCTTAGGGACTTGTTGGAAGCCAAAGCTGCAAAATTGGTGGGCACAGGTTGAGCACTTAAAAGGTGTTAGAGTGCTCGCCACCTCAAGAAGACTCCTGTGTTAGGAAAGGTTGGTCACAGAACTGGTTATATTGATACTACATCACCCCTGAATCTCAAGAAAACTTCCATGCAATGAGATATACAGTAAAACTACACAAAAACCCCACATATCCCTCGTAGGTATTAGGGTGGCTGTGGCTCCAAGAGACCCAAGCCTAGCCAAGGCTGTTAATGTGCATATAAGAGATTTGTCCTTTCATCTCATTCCATGTTCTAAGAATGTAGCCAGTGTGCAGGGGTGCAAGAGCACCTGGCTTCAGGGGTCCCAAACAACATCCAAAGGCAGAGAGATGAGTGCTGGTGGAATAAGAAAGGAATGTACTTCAGTGAGGCCACCACCCAGAAGACAGCAGACTAGCGGCTCAGAGATTGTCTGCAAAGTGCCACAAATACGTCCAGGTTTATACAAGGAAAATGTGGGGCAAAGGTGGGTGGGTACTGGCAGGTGGGCAGTGAAGGTCAAATCTATTACTGTCTTGGAGTCAGTCATGGGCGGAGTCTTGCTGGGGCAGAGGCAGTCCTTATTGCTAGAGGAGCTAGTTTTGGTTTTAGTCAGGGGATGCTTTGCCTACAGAGTCTTCTGTCTGAGTTAAGAGATAAGCTGGAAAGAAGAACTTAATCAATTAGAAAGTTTGAAATCAAAATGGAAGTAGTTGAAGTCCTCTTTCAAGAGCTTGGCTCTGTAACCAGTGAGAATATTCTCTTTGGTCCACACCATTCAGAGGGTGCACCTTCCAGAGTTCTCCAGGGGATCAGTCAAATAGACTGAGGATCCAAGTCTCTCCCTGCCCCCCCGCCCCAGCTTAGGCTATAGGAAGTTTGTCATGAGACGTTCCAGCCCAGAGAAACCTTTGTCATCTCAACCTTAGTTGCTTGTCAGTGTTAGAAAGTTCTATTCCAGTAGCATCTGTGTCACAGATGAGGGAGTCTTTGACTAAAGGCATCTCACCATTTTGTAAGGACCGGAGACACCATTTTCCCTACACCATCCTCACCACCTGTGCAATGAAGGCCTTTGCTTTCTTAGACTAATTTTGGGAGTAAACTTTTGAAACATGGGGGCCATGTCATCTATGCCCTCTTTGGATGCCTTGCATCACTGGTTAAACCATTAATGCTTATCGGTTTGAGTCACTGTTAATAGATCCTGCTCATCAATGGCTGGAGGATGGATACTTTAAATTGTCTATATTAAAAAAAGTCTTTATAGAAAGTTCTCAACTGTTTTATTAGTATAGTGGCTAGCCATAGGGACTCCCTTGATAAGATGAAATAACAGAAATCAGACTTCAAAATAGGGGCACCTGGTGACTCAGTTGGTTAAGCGTCCGACTCTTGATTTCAGCTCAGTTCATGATCTCATGGTTCATGGTTTGAGGCCCGCATCAGGCTCTGGGCTGACAACCAGGAGCCTGCTTGGGATTCTCTCCCCCTCTCTGTGCCTTTCCCCTGCTCTCTCTCTCTCTCTCTCTCTCTCTCTCTCTCTCTCAATCTCTGTCTCTCAAAAATAAATACTTGGGGGAAAAAATCCAGCTTCATCTGCCTGTTGTAACTTCGCTTTCCTACAAGATGTTTACAGGGAGCACCCAGCCTAATCTGCAAGTTCAAAGTACACAGGTTGCTCATGTAAATGCTAAAAGCCAGGAAAAGAGTTGAACAAAAGCACCCAAAACTGGCAATAGGGCTTCCTTGGCTCCTACCTTCCAGGGCTCTGTAATCAGGTTCTGCCAGCTTCGGGCATTCCTATGCAATGTCCTTCGCAGGTGTGTCCTAGAATCTTCCCCACCACAGAAGAATTCGTGTCCCTGGACAGCGGCAGAGCTCTTAAATTATAAAGTCATTTTACCTCTACGTTCAGAAGATCCTACCAAATTTAGAGCGGAATTAGAAAGATTAAGGACTATTCACAACCCCCCACCCCTTCAAGGAGGAAAGGGGACCAAAATTACTCCTAGGTCCTCCTACAAATGATCTGCGAAAATCCAATATTCAGGGGCTAATAGAAGCCAAGTTTGAATTGTGTACCCAGAAAAAAGGCTTTTGTTAAAATGCTGTATCCAGACTTGACAAAGGCATAAATCTTTTGATTCCCATTTAAAAAATCTCCCTGATACAAGGGCACCTGGGTGGATAAATTGGTTAAGCATCCAACTCTTGGTTTCGGCTCAGGTCATGATCTCATGGTTTTGTGGGTTTGAGCCTCATGTCAGGCTCCACGCCATCAACCTCCTTGGGATTATTTCTCTCTGCCCCTCCCCCACTTGCACTGTCTCTGTCTCTCAAAATAAATAAATAAACTTAAAACTTTTTTTAATCTCCCTGATATAAAAAAGCAAATTTAGTTAAAAAGGTAGGCCAGTCCCTTGATATTCAGGATATAATCTAATTCCTTAGACGATTAGAAATAACTGTCTTACAAATCTCTATGAAACCAGAAATGCAACTCTAGAAACCAGTGAAAACCCACCCATCTTTACAACCCCCTGAACCTCACCTATTCCTCTCAAAATGTTTTTAGGTATTATAAAAGGTCAGAATATTGGAACAATATTGTCCTGTACATAAAAAAAAATATTTTTAAATAATAAAATGCAAACCCCTGAAAGGACTCTTAAGCCCAGACTCTAACGGCTCTGATAACAGGCAGATATGGTCCAAATCTCAACCTTGGAGAAAACTTGGATACTCTCTGCCATTTTGATGTAAATGTTCAACTCTCATCCTTTCTAGGATGTAAGTCGTCCTTTGAAATGCAAATTTAAGGGAGAAACTTTTCATCAGAAAAAAAAAATGAAGGCATTTGGAAATTGAGCCCCTAATGTTCTCTCCACAAATATTAGTACAAGCAAGCTATAAGATTTTTTATTCCATCTTATCTGTATATGTGCATCCATATATGTTGTAAATGTGAGGTATTTTCGCTACCTCTGGATGGTATCGCCAAAATTAACTTGTAAAACAGCTCTTTGTGGTTGGTTTGAAGGTAAGTGCTTGTAAGATTGGGCATCTAAAACTCAAAAAGACAGAAACTAACCCAAATGTTTTTCAGGTTCACATGATCTGGGAAAATATTCAACATTAAAGCTAATTTAAGGTCGTTGGTTATATTAAAACACACGTTTTTCGAGTTACCAGCATTAAATGTAAAACTTTTAGTCTGCGTATGTTCCCTGAAAGTTAAATAATTTCATTATCTCTCTTGCAAAATTTGTCCAAAAGACACCTACAATCATGATTGACTTTGTCTAATGCCTCTTAAAGTTTTGTGATTAACCTAAACATAATTATTAGAAACAAATAAATTAAATAGATGTAAATAAAGTAAAAAGGTAAGTAAACTTTTAAGAGTTTCAAAATCTTTGGTAACATGAAACTTTAAAATTTTGCTAAGTTAAATAATAAGTTAGATTAAATTTATTGAATACCTAAGTCATTTCCAAATAAGATAAAATAATAAAACATCAAGTATGAAACACAAATTTATCTGTTTTTGTCTTATCGCAGAGAAACTAAAGATAATTATGGGTCTCTTAGTAAACTTGTTTTGTGCTTTATTGAAATACTGTACTATGAAAGAAGCACAAGTATAAAAACAAGGAAATGTATTCATAAGTTTGCTAATGTAAAGAATAATCGTATAACTGATGGTTAACAATTGCTTACTACTTCGTTTTCACTAGAAACTAAGGTTTCTATAAGTTCTGAATTCTAATAAATGTAAATAAGACTACCAGAAATAATCAGAGAAACAACTCTGTATGCAGGGAAATAAGAAGTGTGTTTTTGGTAAGAAGTAGCATAAGAAATAGAAATACACTTTTGTTGAAGGAAAGAAAATAATTTTGTCCAAAACGGGGCCAGTTATTTAAACAGACGACAAAATGTGAATATAAAAAAAGTTGTAAAAGGTTTATAGAAAAAGAATCTTTTGAAAGGAATTTTATGTATGGTCAGTACTGGTTAAGATTAAGATAAATTTAAGTAAGTAAACAAATTTTAATATCAAAAATTAAAATCATATTTTCTCTTTGTTCAAAGGACAAAGTTTTCTTGAACTATTCGTCTACTTTCTTTTTTTAATGTTTGTTTATTTTTCAGAAAGAGACAGAGTGTGAGTGGAGGAGGGACAGTGAGAGAGGGAGACCCAGAATCCAAAGCAGGCTCCATGCCCTGAGCTGTCAGCACAGAGCCCCATGTAGAGCTCGAACCCACGAACTGTGAGATCATGACCTGAACCAAAGTCGGACACCCAACCAACTGAGGCACCCGGGCGCCCCTATTTGTCTTCTCGTAATAAGAAATTATAAACAAAAATTTTTATCTTTAAGGTTATCTGCCTTAAAAAAAACAAGGATTCTGTGTTTTGTCAAAATAATTTCCTATTTTTATCAGGTCTGTGATTACTTAAAAAAAACTTAGTCTTAATATTAAAAAAGCTAAATTTTTACTCACTGCTATGTAGCCTTCTGTATTTGCCCTTAATACCTTTTATCGTCACTTTGGTTAAATGGATAAATATTGTTTCATAATATTTTATGATTCTATTTAATCACATTTTCAAACCTTTTAATGGTTTTTGACATACTTCCCAAAATCACAGTCTAAAATGAAGGCTTTTGACCACAATCTCACCAAGATGTTCCAGAGAGTTCCTGGAACATTTCAAAGATTGTGTGAGACATTAAACTAATTAGGCTTATTTAGTATGTTAAATTACATGAGTGACCTTGTTAAATAAGTGATACTAAACCCTCTTAGATTATATTTGTATAGATATGTTAGTAGGATAATTCTAGAAACTGTATTAAACTCCTAGAAATCTGGGGTCCTGGTATTATTAACTTGAAATGTTGTGCATCACAGACATAACCAAACATTCTTCCTTTTCTTAAACATTTATTTATTTTCGAGAGAGGGAGAGAGAGCAAGCCGAGCAGGGGCAGAGAGAGAGGGGGACAGAGAATCCCAAGCAAGCTCTGCACTATCAGCACAAAGCCTGACTCAGTGCTCAGTCTCACAAACCATGAGATCATGACCTGTGCCAAGATCAAGAGTCAGATGCCTAACCAACAGAACCACTCAGGCACCCCCATAACCAAATTTTCTTGTCAATTACATTATAATGAACTCTAATCACATCTCTGACCATGGCCATTTTTAATCTGGTCATTTACAGTTACTGTTTTACTCTGATGATGTTGCAAATGTGTTTCATATTCAAAGATATTCATAGAAAACCTGAGAGTATAGGTTTCTGATAACTTTAAGGTCCTAAACTGATCCTAAACTGAACTAAGAATTTCTAAAATTAGAAGGAAAACTGGATTTAAGCAAAACGAAAAATTAATAACATGAGACTGAATGAAGTGAGGAGGTAATTGTAATTTTTATGACTTTCTGTTTTTTTTTTTAATTTTTTAAATGTTTATTTTTGAGAGAGAGGACGGGGTGGGGAGGGGCAGAGAGAGGGAGACAGAGGACCCAACTCCACGCTTACAGCAGAGTGTCTGGCACGAGGCTAGAACTCACGAACCAGGACATCATGACTGGAGCTGAAGTTGGACGCTTAACTGACTGAGCCACCCAGGTGCCTCATGATTTTCTCTTTAAAATATCGCTGACTCTTTTAAAAAAAAATGCTTTGTTTTTCCAAATTTAAAAAAAAAATGTTCTCATTGGGTGAGAAACTGACTAGGTGGCTCTTGATCTCGGCTCAGGTCATCATCTCAAGGTTTGTGGGTTTGTGAGACTGAGACCTGAATCCGGCTCTGCACTCACAGTGCAGAGCCTGCTTAGAATTCTCTCTCTCCCTCTCTCCCTCTGCCCCTCCGCCACTTGTATGCACACTCTCTCAAAATAAATAAACTTAAAAATATTTTTTCTCTTAAGCTTACTGATTTACAGCAATTCAATAAAATATACCTTTGTGAACAAATTGAAACATTTATCTTTTGTCCCTACCTGATGCCTCCAGAATTCAGAAACTGTCAGTTGAGTGTTCTTATATATATTTTTCTTAATTAAAAAAGTTTTTTAAAGATTTTATTTTTAAGTAATCTCTGTACCCAACAGAAGGCTCAAATTCACAACCCTGGGATCAAGAGTCTCATACTCCAGTGACTGAGCCAGACAGGCACCCAAAGTGTTCTTATATTTTACTTTTTAAAAATTTATTTATTTATTTTGAAATAGAGAGCAAGCATATGTGCAGGGGAAGGGCAGAGAGAGAGGGAGAGAGAATCTCAAGCAAGCTCCGCATGTCAGCACAGAGCCTGACGTGGGGCTCCATCCCATGAACCATGAGATTATGACCTCAGCTGAAATCAAGAGTCAGGGACTTACCTAACTGACGAAGCCACCTAGGCACCCTTCAACTGCTATTCTTACTGCACTTATGTAAATGATCGGGCCAAGGTGTTTTGAAACTAGAATTATTTAGCAAATAGTTTAGTATTAATTAGGCTATCTTTGGTAGAATGAGGGTGAGTATAGAGAGAAAATATGTTTCAATAACACACTGAGTAAATATTAGATTCTAATACTGTTCATTATAAACTAGACCAGATCCTGATTTCTTCTAGTTTCTTCCAATGCCAAGGCTACAATTCTCCAAAGTAACATTTCTGAGTCTTCCCATCTTTCCGAGTTGGATACATTTGAGAACTAAAACTATCCTTTCTCCTGAAGCCCTGCAGACTAAATATGAATGACTTAATGTAAACTTCAGAGAAAGCTCCACAGAAGCTCCCATATAGGCAACCTTCATGCCTGTTGCTCTGTGGGCCTTTCAAAAAGATCACCACAGGGCATCTGGCTGGCTCAGTCAGTGAAACACAGGAGTCTTGATGTCAGGGTGGTGAGTTCAGGTCCCACATTGGGTATAGAGCTTACCTAAGAAAAAAAAGAAAGAAATTAGATTTCCAGAACTATGTGATTCTAACAGAAAGAACGTCAAATAAACTCCTCCTCTTTAAAAAAAATAGAAAGAAAAAGAAAAAAGATCACCACAAACATTTGAACTATAAACCAAGAAAATCTATCAGACTGCCCTGCCCACTGTCACTCTATCCAAAGATGATTCAAGCTTGACATTTAGAAATCTCAACTGGCTACCCTCAGAACTCACAAACTGGTTTATAATTTGATCTAATCATTAACTATTTTTTTCTTTTGTTTCCATAGAAATGCCTCTTATTTAAAACCTGATTGCTTAAACCATTAGGCCCAACTTTGAGAACACAGCTGTGTCACTGTCTCCTGAAATGAGTTTAACTGAATTGAGTTATTACGAGGACTGATTCACCAAGACAGAACCATCTACCTGCTCAACTTTTGTATGTGAAGCTTAAGGGAAGTGTCAGAGGAGGGAACTACATGGGCCAAAGGCAGTACACTCCAAGATGGCCCACTTTGGCGTGAACATTATTTTGAATCAAAAGCAATCAAAACCCAACAGAGTAAGGAAAAGCTCTTTACCTCCCCCTCAACTGCCTGCTGGTACCAGGAAGAGAGCTATTTATAGAGATTCCTCTCTCCGTAAGAAACATATCCACCTAATAAGACAACCATTGTTTTTGTTGTTTTTGGAAAACAAAACTCCTCTTACCTTTCTGCTAATGGTATTTCTCCCCTTTGTATCCTCAGACTCGTGCCCTGCTCCTGAACTCATATAGCCTTGTGTTGCTTGACTGTCTTTGGAATTTCCATATCTGTGGATTCCCCATACCTATGGAATTAAATTTGATGTATTCCTGTTAATCCGTCTCATGTCAGGGCACCTGGCTGGCTCTGTCAGTGTAGCATGTGACTCTTGATCTCAGAGCCATGAGTTCAAGCCTGATACTGGGTGTGGACCTTATGTAAAAAAAAAAAAATTCAATCTGTCTCATGTCAATTTGATTCTTAATCCAGCTAGAATGTCCTTGAAGGGCGGAAGAAATTTTTCCTCCCTGACACAACCTTTCAAATTTACTCATGATATCCTTAGCTTGGCTAAAAATGTAGCTTTCTTATCTAAGTCTGCTCTGACCTAACTTACAAGCTTTCATATTCTAGGTGGAAGCTGGGAGGAGGGACAAGGTCAAGTCCAAATTATTTTTTTTATTTTTTTTTATTTTTTTTTTATTTTTATTTTTTGAGAGAAAGAGAGAGTGAGCATGAGCAGAGGAGGGGTAGAGAGAGAAGGAGACACAGAATCTGAAGCAGGCTCCAGGTTCTGAGCTGTCGGCACAGGGGCTCAACTCTCATGAATGGCTCATGACCTGAGCTGAAGTCAGATGCTTAACTGACTGAGCCACCCAGGCACTCCCAAGTCCAATTTATTAAACTGAATTCAATACTGTAATTTAAAATGTTTTTGTAGGTGAACAGTCTCTACTTGGATAACTCTATTAACAACTCAACCTGTAAGATTTCTACCCCTCCCTAAACTCCTATCTGAGAAGACATCCAGGTGTGAGAGGGAGAGGTATGGCTTTTATGACCTCAGAGTGGCAAAGGGCAGATGTTAATCCTCCCAGAGAAAAACACAATCCAGAACCTATCCCCTTCTGTCTTCTGCTTCCTCAGCAAACTAGCTAACCTACTTTCTGCCCCAGTACTTTAACCTGGGAGGAGATCAGGACAGTTGTGTCTTGTGACCTCCCTCCCAGACTCTACTCCCCTTTTTCCCTACACCTGATCCAGAATTGTTTTTCCCTTCATTTTTCACAGCCTGGAGGGTCTCCCTTCCTTTCTATACAAGGCCCTATGTATTAGAAAGGAAGCTTTATCATTTGGAAATCTCTTTCTCCAAAAAGCCTGGGTTTTATGTACATTGTCTTACTAAAAAGAGGTGAAGAAAATCAGCTTTGAAATTCAAAGCTGATGAATGGCCTCTCTGTTATGAGCAGCACTTATCTGTCCTTTCTTTCTTGGGACAGTAAGCTTGATGACTCTATCCGAAGGCTAGCAAGAAATAGGATTTAAAGGGGGGAATCAAAATGCATTGGCTTAATTCCTGTAAAATATGTTCCCCAGAGAGGTGAAATTGCATGAACTAAAGAAAGGAGATTCATTTTCTTGAGCGTCTCGTAAGATTCATCTCTTGTTTTTCATAGAGACAAAGTGTAACTTTGAAAAACATGACCGTAATGAATATAAAGGATGAATACATGTCACAGATTTTATGCATTAATGAGGAAAGAAGGAGGATGATAAATCTGGGACAAAGGAGAATTTGAAAGACAGAGATTTATGTGTTCAAAAAGGAAAAACGTGCTGAAATAAGTTTGCTAAATTAGAAGCATAATAGGATCATACAACCAGAACCTCTGTACAGAAATCTTTTGCATCTCTCCTGGACAAAAATCTACAAGTTAACATGTCTGAGCTTTAATCAAGCAACGGTGCATTCCTCTGAAAAACTAAATAATCCTTGGGTGGGCCTGTTAGGTAAAGACCTTGAAATAAATCTTTAGTCCAACATTCAAAGGACAAGCAATCATCCTTTTGCTTTGGTTCCAAGTGTTGGATAATTTTTCTTAACATTATCAAAAGTTGCATATACCTCACCCACCTTAACAGATACAAACTCAGTATGGTGGAAGCTGATGAAATAAAGAGCCATGAATGGATTTATAAAGAGCCTACTAGAGAGAAAACATGCAGCTTAAAGCAAGGCCAGTTTTTGGCCTTATAGACACAAATGAATAGCTATCTTTAAAAACCTAAAATGGTGATGTTGTCCCCAACCTACAGATTTTAGAGATATCTTATTACTCACAAATTACCCTTTCCTTAGCATCATAATCTAGATATATCTAATTAGGTATAAATAATTCCATTACCAAAGCAAATTAATCAGGTTAAATGAAACCATAAGGGCATGCGATGATTTATTTTTAAATGATGCATTACATAGGTTACCACAGCCCACGTAATGTAGGATATCCTATTAGTTTACCGAAGTGACAAACATGATTTCATCAAGAAGTCATATTCAATGTTGGCTTACCTTTAAGGAATTTAGCACAGTTCACATAGAAACCACTCTCCAACTGATAGTAGTTTCCAAAACAGATCTGTTTTTTTAAAATTTCATAGCAACTCATTTGTAATACCATCCTCCCTGTTCAGATGATTACTGAAGTATCCTCTTGGTTACAGAGCAATGAAAGAAAATGAATATTATAAAAGAACAATGCCTATTTTGAGTAGCCGTTTCCCCCTGGAATTTCATTTTCTGAGTAGAACACAAGATCATCTGATTAAAAAGCTCAAATTTTCTGAAACTTTCTATTGATGTCTATGATGTGTGTAACATGAGCACGTTTCCATATTAAGGTTATTCAGCTGTGGAAAACACAAGAACTCGTTCAAAGCTTTTCCTTTAAAAGTTGAAGGAATCTAAGACCACATGTTGGTGCAGCAATGAGAAATCTTTAAATGTCTGTCAGCAACTGCTTGGCAGTGAGTTTTGTTTGTTTGTTTGGTTTGTTTGGTTTTTTCTTTTTTTTTTCCTTTTTGTCCTGTAAGACAGCAAAGACAAACATTTCAAAAAGTATTGTAACTCAAAAGAATGACCAAAACTAAGAAATTTAACTAAGCATGTCACAGAAACACAGGAACTTACATTTGGTTGGCTAATCCAAATAGATAATTAATCATGTTCCTGACAGTGTGGAATGCAGATTTGCCTGCTATTTGCAGAAACATTAAAGGCAGGCCAAGGGATTTCTTGAATACTGGAAACTGGAGTGGCTTGAGGAACTGAGTCAGTGATTTCAAGATCTACAGATTTTTTGGACCAGTAAAATTTAAGGTAATGTTGAAGACCAACATGGTGTTAACTTCTGATTTAGCCAAATAATAATATTGGGGGGAGATATCTTAATATTTATAATCGATATCCAATTACAAACTAGCCGAAAAAAACACAGGTTGGTTTTGGGTTTTTTTTGTTTGTTTTGAGGCTAATTCATAATTGGATTCACCAGTAGATTTGAGGGTCAAGATATCTTTAAGGTAACCTTAACTTCTTTCTCAAACTTTTCATTAGTGACTAACAAGCACTGCCATCCATGACTGATCAAAATGAACACTACTCCTAACACAAGTGAATGTGACAGGATTAGACTTTGACTCTAGATAGGGTCTTGGTTCTTGAGAGTTCCTCCTTAAGATCATCTTGTCTTGAGGATTT
This sequence comes from Paguma larvata, assembly GCA_030068075.1. Lineage (NCBI taxonomy): Eukaryota > Metazoa > Chordata > Mammalia > Carnivora > Viverridae > Paguma > Paguma larvata. The sequence continues at coordinate 16,341,669 of CM057830.1, forward strand.
TTTCAAATGGTGAAGCGATAGGAGATGTAAACATTAACCAAACTCTGACTGGGGCGTGTATTTAGCTTTCTTCTGATCTACATGACCTTTAAACAAAAATCAAGTCAAATTCCTTGCATGCCTATTATTAAAAATGTTGTGCTGATCTTTGGGGCAAGATTTCTCAAAGTCTTAATAAATAGAGCCTGAGAACTTTACAAAAGGGCAGACTTCTGGTTTCTAGTGCCATAGGTTCTGAATGAAGTCTGAGATCCCAATTTTTAAGAAGCTTAATGCGACCCCCATCTTGAGAAATGTTGTTCTAGGAACTCTGAAGAAGTATCACTTCCAGTTTCAGTAATGCCACACTAGCTAATTCAGATCACCCTTCCTGCTGAACATAATTTACTAAAAATCTTTTTAGAAACATCAAAAAGCTAACAAAATATTGGCAAATTACTAGGATGAGATCTGGAAGAAAATGGAAATGCAGAGGAGTAAGCCTGGCCATTTTTGAACATGTTTACCTTAGGGTCATTAGCTGATCCTAAAGAGACAATTGAGAGGGCGAGCTGTCTGTTAGGCAACCTTATGGGATTAGGGAGACAAAAGTCAGGTCAGGACCCAAGGGTGGACACCTGATAAACCATTCCCCATTCCACATGCACACAGTTCCCTATGAGTAAGGGTGAACTGGAAGTGGCTTACTTAGAAAATCTCAAATCTTTAACATGATCCTGGAAAAAGCAAATGACCATTCTCTCTAGAAGAAACATCAAACTGGGCATCAGTTTTTTCTACAAATAATTTTTCTAGCACACAATCAAAGATAACTAAGCCTTAATAGGAGATTAAAAAAAAAAAAACCATGAGCAAGAATCACTAGGAAAAATGAATAGCAAAACAGACTCAAAGGGACTTCACATACTGGGTAAATTTAAATGAACTTTGACTATGAAAGTGTTATTATGATGTTCTATGGAAATAGGTATTTAAAGTGCATGACAATAATAGCATAAAAGTTTAGGAGGGAGTTAAATATTCTTAGATATTTATAAGTGAAGGGTACATACTGTAACTAGGATAACCACCAAAAGAATAGAAGAAAAGTAGAGGATATCTAAACTAAAAGATATTTTAAAATTGAATGATAAAAATTATCAATCCAGGGATGCCTGAAGGCTCAATAGGTTATGAGTCTGACTTTGGCTGAGGTCATGATCTCATGACCTGTGAGTTCGAGCCCCACGTCGGGCTCTGTGCTGACAGCTCAAAGCCTGGAGCCTGCTTCAGATTCTGTGTCTCCCTCTCTCTCTGCCCCTCCCTCGCTCATGCTCTCTCTCTCTCTCTCTCTCTCAAAAATAAATAAGCATTAAAACAATTAAGAAAAAAAATTATCAATCCAAAAGAAAGTAAGGAAGGAAAGAAAATAGAACACAAGACAAGAAAATCATCCCCATGCCTTTGAATTGCACTTTGGGTTGTCTCCTGAGGGGAGAGATTAATGAATTCTATGCGTGTAAATAAAGGTATACATGGATATTTATTTAGATGGCCAGGGCTTCAGAAATGTCACAATTTGCTAATTGTTCCCTGTGTCCATTTTCCCTTTCTACATTTTAGTAATTGAGACCCCTGAGTGTGAGTTCATCACATGGCCGCCCAGCAAGATACCACATTTCTCCCTTGAAGGTAGGTGTGGTCATGTGACTGAGTTTGGCTCAATGGGATGTGAGTAGAAGTGATGTGTATTTATCTTTTTTTTTAAATGTTTATTTATTTCTGAGGGAAAGGGAGACAAAACGTGAGCAGTGGAGGGGCCCCAATGTGTATTTATCTTTATTAAAGGGGAAGCTTTGGGGTGCCTGGGTGGCTCAGTTGGTTAAGCATCCAACTCTTGATATCGACGCAGGTCATGATCTTGTAGTCAAAATCTGCAGTCATGAGATTCAGCCCTCAATTGGGCTCTGAGCTGAGTGTGGAACTTGCTGGGATTCTCTGTCTCTCAATTCATGCGCTCTCTCACTCCCTCAAAATAAATAAATCAATCAACATTTTTTTTAAAAAAAGATGAATCTTTCTTGGGGTGCCTGGCTGGTTCAGCCATTAGAGCATGCGACTCTCAGGGTTGTGAGTTCGAGCCCCAAGTGAGGAATAGAGATCACTTAAATTATTATTAAAAATAATCACTTAAAATAATCACTTAAAAAATAAATAAACAAAAAAGATGGTACTTCTTTCCCTGATTTTTCTCACACCAGTTGGGAAATGACAATGATTGGAACAATCCGTTGGGTCTTAAAAGGGATGCCGAGAATGGCAGAGCCCACTCTCAGTCTAGGTTCCTATATATACTTATGAAACAGAGCTGTTCCACAGGCCCTGAACTGTTACAGAAGAAAGAAAGAAACTCCTGCAGTGTATCAGCTATTGTACTTTGGGGTTCCTTTGCTACAGCAACTTGCCTGTGTCCTAACGAACACAGAGTAACAAAGCTTAGTGGGAAAGGTGCCAGTGAGGAGGAAGCCGTTGCTGTGAGCCTTAATAGCAAGCTTAGGAGTCAGGATTCAAGGGCATTGGTGAGGTGAAGCACTGCAGAGGGACCGCCACGCAGTGGCACTATTAGTGGTGGTGGGGAAGCTGATTAAATGGCTTCAGTTACCTCATGGGATTTTTATAATTCCGTATCTCCAGGGATATCTTTCTCCACAATTCCATGCCCTTATTTCCAAGGGCTGACCAGGCTTTCCCTCTGGAGGTCAAATAGGCTCCTCGCACTCAACATTGCAAACCTTAGCTTTCCTCCCCAGAGAGCCTTTTATTCTTCTTGTATTCCCTTTTCTGGTTAATAATTGTTCCCTTTAATACCACTCTGCAATAATTGCTCCCTTCAATCAAGGGTCATCGTTGATTCCTCCTTCATCATCACACACAGTTTCTTACAGAGATGATCTACTTCCATTCTTTTTATTCATTTTGCTATTCTAATTGCCAGTGTTTTGATTTGGGTCTCCATGATCTCTTACTTCAAATGTTGCAGTATTCTTCCTAACTAATATTTTTTTTCAGTTTTTTTTTCTTTGTTTGTTTGTTTTTTAATCTGAGAGAACATGAGCAGGGGAGGAGGACAGAGGGAGAGAGAGAGAGAGAGAGAGAGAGAGAGAGAGAGAGAATCTTAAACAGGCTCCATGCTCAACAAGGAGCCTGATGAGGGGCTCGATCTCACCACCCCAGGATCGTGACCTGAGCCGAAATCAAGAATTGGACACTTAACCGACTGAGCCACCCAGGTGCCCCTCTAACTGGTCTTTCTGATTTCAATTTCCCCCATGCTTCACATTGCTCTTAGGGCTGTTTATCTAAAACACAAACTTGAGTATGTCACTTCAACCCGTTTGTAAACTTTTTCCTATTTCCTATAAGCCAAGGAGCCCAGACTCAGTTTTAGATCTGATCCGCTTTTGAACTCCTATCAAACCCCTTAATATGCTGGGTCTGAGCACACTGGGCCTTGGCAGTGTCCTCTCTGCCTGGAGTGTTCTTGCCCCGTCCTTACTTAATGGACTCATACTCAGCCTTCAAAACTCAACTTAAATATGACCCATTGGAAAATTTTTCCAGGATCCTCTGGCTTAGTTGCTTAGTTATTCCCATCTCAATAATTGATAAATTTATGAATTACTTAAAGATAGAATACTAAGAACTCTCTGAAAATAAATAAATAAATTGTAAAAAAGGTGGGGAGGTGCCTGGGTGGCTCAGTCGGTTAAATGTCTGACTCTTGATTTTGGCTCAGGTCACGATCTCACGGTTGATCAATTTGAGCCCCACATTGGGCTCCTCACTGACAGTGCAGAGCCTGCTTGCTTATATATTTTTAAATATAAAAATATTTAGCAGAAAAATACACAATTTCAGAAGTATAGAATTTCACAACTGGAAAAGGAACTTCTAGATTTTACAGATTGTCTTAATGTATTTATTTACTTAAGAGAGAGAGCACAGAGGAGAGGGGCAGAGATTGAGAGAGAGAGAGACAGATAGACAGACAGACAGTAATCTCAAGCAGGCTCCATGCTCAGTGCAGAGCCTAATGTGGGGCTCAATCTCACTACCCTGGGGTCACCACCTGAGCCAAAATTAAGAGTTGAACACTCAACCAACTGAGCCACCCAGGCACCCATATTTATTTATTTATTTTACAAATATAAATACCTTTAACGAAAGCTAAGGGCACTCCGCATAGCCCCGAGAGCAGCTACCAGAGCAGGGTAACAGGGAGGCAGATTATCTTAATGTGTTTATAGATAAAGTTTAGAGAAGTTACATGACTTTCCCAGGATCAGACAGCAAAACTAGAAGTAAGACGCAGGGTTTCTGGTTCCGTTTCTGGTGCTGTTTTCCTACACTTTGCTGTGAAAGTGTTAGAGGATAATTGAATAGAAGGGTTTGTGTGGAAGGTTGAGTTTAAAGGCTTGGGCATTTTGTCTTATGGACTAGGTTGCTTTTGGTATGAAATACGGAATGATGAAAATGTCAGTGTAACCTCATCACAAAGATATTTATCTAAGTTATGGGCCGTTTTTCCAGAGGGACAGATAGAGATCATGTGTACATACCAATGTGAACACTGAAAACCAGAGTATCTGGTTCAAGGGCTCTAAAAATTTTTTTGACCCAGGGTCCCTTTCAGTCTGACTTTTTAGAATAATGCTTTAAAAAAAAAGATTTTATTTTTAAGTAATCTCTATACCCATTGTGGGGCTTGAACTTACAACCCCAAGATCAAGAGTCGCATGCTCCACTGACCAAGCCAGCCAGGCACCCCATAATAATGTTTTTGAATGCATAAAACATCATACATAGGAATACTGATATCTGTACTTCTTCATTTAATCTACTAAATTCAAGATCTAACAGCAGTCCAATAACTACCATGATTTGAAGTGGGAATAAGCATAAGCAATATTTTGACATCTGCAACAGTCATGTGATATAAACGTATTGGTGATTTCTACTGGTGACAAGTCACAGGTCTCGCTAACAGGACTGTGGTTTTATACTTATATTTGTAGTTGAAGGAAACACTTTTGTTAGAAATCACTGAAAATGAAGAGGAAATGTTTTTCTCTCATATTCATTGATCTGCTAAATCCCAGGTTGAGAACCCCTGGGTTAGTCCAATCTCTTCACTTTAAAGGTAAAGAATCTTTTATCTGAAATATGTAAAATGAGTTCAAACAAAATTAATTCAAAGAAAACCATTGATGGAGTCTATGCAGTTGGCCTCTCTCAAATCAGCATAAGGAACTTGGAGTTAAAAGGAAACACTTGGAAAAGGTGCCCTTGAACCATTTCAGCTTTTTTAAAAAATTGGAGTATAATTAACATATAATGTTACATTAGTCTCGTGTGTACATCATATTGATTCAACAGTTCTGTTTATGTATGTATGTCTGTATGTTTGAGAGAGAGAGAGAGAGAGAGAGAGAGAGAGAGCAAGAGAGCAGGGGAGAGGGGCAGAGGGAAAGAGAGAGAATCTTAAGCAGGTTCCACACTCAGTGTGGAGCCAGACAGAGGGCTCTATCCCATGACACTGGGATCATGACCTGAGTTAAAATCAACAGTTGGACACTCAACCAACTGAGCCACTCAAGCTCCCCTGATTCAATACTTCTATATATTACTCAGTACTTGCCACAATAAGTGTGGTCACCATCTATCATCAAACAATGTTATTACAATATTGTTAACTATATTCCCTATGCTGTACTTTTCACCTTCATGATTTGTTTATTTTATAACTGCAAGTTTGTACCTCTTAATCTTCTTCATCTATTTCACCATTTCCCTCCACCCATCTCCCCTCTGGCAGCCACTAGTTTGTTCTCTGTATTTAAGAGTACTGGGGAGTTTTGTTTGTTTGTTTCTATGTTCATTTATTTTGTTTTTTATATTCCACATATAAGCTAAATCATATGGTATTTGTCTTTGTCTGTCTGCCTTACTTCACTTAGTATAATACCCTCTAGGTCCATCCATGTTGCTACAAAGACCATTTCTGCTTTCTGCTCAGTGTTCGTGGTCCCTAGGGCCTGCTTGGTACAAAGGCCCTTAGGGAGGGGGGTTATACGAACTATTTTCAACTTAGTATCTCAATGAATTAAGCTGCCACCATACTAAGAACAAGAAAGATGACACAATTAATTTTGAATAAATGCCAGCAAGTAGATAAATGATATATACAAATATCAAATCATTATGTTGTAGACCTGAAACTAATATGTCAATTATATCTCAATGTAAAAAAGGGAATAATGTGACTATAGGTTAGGGATACACATTCACCTGAACTGTATTCTGGTTATTTTTAATATGACTTTTTAAAAAATACATTTTGTAGGGTGTAGAGTAAAGCTGTAAAATATTTTTTAAAGCAAAGAATTGACTAAATGTGCCAAAACAACTTACTGAATTCATGTCTCTACCATTGATTTATAATGCCTCCTTTATCATGTATTAGATTATTAAATGTACTAGTATCTGCTTCTTGAGTATGTAATTCGTTAATTCTTGTGCCACTCTACTCATGTGCTACACATAGACTCATTTAACTATATCTCTGAAATTTGGGACATTTGAGCAATAATAATAATAACAATAAAATAATACTAATATTAAAAAAGTATTCAAAAATGCCCTGTTAAAGAACAAAATGCCTAGCCTTGAATTGAACTGTTGTTATCCCAAGATTCTGAGCAACTGTGTCTTTCAAATCTTTTTGAGTATCACCAACAATAAGAAATATATTTTTTCATTGGAACTTAGCACACACGTGCATGCATACACATATATGTGATTCAAAGAAAAGTTTCCCCACACTGACTTTTCTTTTTTTCTTCTTCTTCTTCCCCTTCTTCTCCTTCTTCTTCTTCTTCTTCTTCTTCTTCTTCTTCTTCTTCTTCTTCTTCTTCTCTTCTTCTTCCCTTCTTCTCCCTTCTTCTCCTTCTTCTTCTTCTTCTTCTTCTTCTTCTTCTTCTTCTTCTTCTTCTTCTTCTTCTCTTCTTCTTCTCCTTCTTCTCCTTCTTCTTCTTCTCCTTCTTCTTCTTCTTCTTCTTCTTCTTCTTCTTCTTCTTCTTCTTCTTCTTCTTTCTGTTTTCGTTTTTGTTTTTTTAAGTAAGCTCCCACGTGGAACCCAATGCGGGGCTTGAGGTCTTGACCCTGAGATCAAGACATGAGCTGAAATCAAGATCTGGACACTTAACCAACAGAACCACCCAGGTGCCCCCAAACTAACTTCTTTTAATAAGTGATGAGGCCCACTGATAGCTTTTTGTTCTATGCTATTCCATTCCATTCCATTCCAAGAAATGCTGGCCAGTGACCTGCTATTTATAACCAAAGATTAAGTTGCAGCTCATAGCCTGACAAACATTAGACTGGATGATTTCTAACATTCTATGAGATATATATGGGTCACATAAATAAGTACAGTACTAGAGGGGGCAAATGTTTTCAAGATATGCTTTTTGTTTTATTTGTATCTCTAAATCTTTATTTTGAAAAATTTTATATCTACAGAAAAAAATTGAAATTGTAAAATAAATTCCCTGTATACCACTCACCAAGATTGACATTTTACCACATTCTCTCTTTCCCAATACTCCCACATATATGTATTTAAGTTTATTCATATTATTTTTGCTAAATCATTTGAAAATAAGTTGTAGATGTTATATTTAAAAAATTTTTTTGTTAGTGTATTTATTTATTTTGAGATTGATAGAGAGCAAGCAAGAGAGAGGCAGAGAGAAAAGGAGGGAGAGAATTCCAAGCAGGCTCCACACTGTCAGCTCAGAACCCAATGCAGGGCTGGAACCCATGAACCATGAGATCATGACCTGAGCTGAAATCGAGATTCAGGTGCTTAACCAACTGACCTACCCAGCCACACCTGCAAACATTATATTTTATCCTGGAATACAATATTTTATTTATGTATTTTTAAAGATGTTTTATTTTATTTAAAAAATTTTTTTAACGTTTATTTATTTTGAGAGAGAGAGAGACAGAGCACGAGCAGGGGAGGGGCAGAGAAAGAAGGAGACACAGAATCCAAAGCAGGCTCCAGGCTCTGAGCTGTCAGCACAGAGCCCGATGTAGGGCTCAAACTGACAAACCACGAGATCATGACCTGAGCCAAAGTTGGCCGCCTAACCGACTGAGCCACCCAGGCACCCCAAAGATGTTTTATTTTTAAGTAATCTCTAACATCCAATGTGGGGCTCGAACTCACAACCCCGAGATCAAGACTTGCATGCTCCACCAACTGAGCCAACCAGCCACCCATGGAATATAATATTTTAGCCTGTATTTCTTGAGAGTAGGGATATTTTACTACAAAGTCACAATATTATTATCATATCCAAGAAACTTAACAATGCGACAATATTATCTTGTATATAGATCACATTCATATTTCCCCAATTGTCCTTCAAATGTCCTTTATACCTATTTTTCTCCCAACTCAGTATACAATCAAGGACCATGTAGCGACTCTTCCATATGAGACCCTAAACAAGAATTGCTGGGCTGAGCAATTGAGCCCCGTCAATTCACACAGCAAGAGGTAGTTTTATATCTCTGTCTCTATACATAATCAAGAAATTATATATATATATATGTATGAGTGTATATATACACTCATATACACATATAATCAAGTAATTATAGAATATATGTGTAATTTATTGACATAATTTCAGGCTTACAGAAATCTTTCAGGAATAGTACAATGAATTCCAAAATGTATAGAATCTCCAAATGTTAATACTTTGCTATATCTGCTTTATTCCTCTTTCGGTCTCTGTCATTGATCTATCTCTATCTGTATCCCTCTTCCTAGTTGTTTCTTTTTTTCCCTTGTTGTTTCTGAACTAAGAGTTAGCAGTAGTATGATACTCCTTTATCCTTAAATATTTCAGTCTGTATTTCATAAAAATAAGAAATTCTCTTATGTAACCATATATCATTTAAAAAACAATTAACATTTCTACAATGCTATAGCCTCATCTCTGTACCTGATTAAGATTTCATCAGCTGACCTAATAATGTCTTTTATAGCAGAAAATGAAGCCCTTATAATTACAAGATATGCGGTTGCCTTCCTTTATCTTGCCTCTTTAGTCTTCTTTAATCTGGAACACTTCGTGAGTCTTTGTATTTCATGACCCTGACATTTTTTGAAGAGCGCAGGATAGTTATTTTGCAGATGGTCTTCACTTGCAGTTTGTCTCATATTCCTCATGGCTACATTCAGAGCATGCATTTTGGGCAGGAATCCCACAGAAATAATGCTGAATTCTTCTCAGTGCATCATACCAGACGTTAGATCCATTATTGACAATGTTAACTTTGGTCATTTGGTTTGACTGTCATCTGCCAGTGAGTAAGTTACTTGCTTTCACGTTTCTAATTAATAAATTTCACCTAAAGTGATACCTTGATACTCCATAAATATCTTGTTATTATCTTAACTTTCTCATGCTGATTTTAGGACTCACTGAGGATTTTTTTTTTTTTTAATTTTACTTTTAAGTAATCTCTACACCCAACCTGGGGCTCAAACTCACAACCTCAAGATCAGCAGTCATATGCTGTATCCACTGAGCCATCCGGGCACCCCAGGACTCATTGCTGATTTTTGCCTACATCAGTTGTTATTATAATAGCGGCCAAATGGCCAAATGGTGATTTTTTTATATTTCCATCATTTCTTTACATTTATTTGGCTTTCTATTGTAGGGAAGATTTTTCTCTTCTTATTTATTTATTTCATTGTTGTTGTTGTTTTTCATTTAAATGAGTACTCATAGTTACATTATTCAATAAATTATAACCCTCGGGGCACCTGGGTGACTGGGTCAGTTAAGCATCCAACTATGGCTGAGTTCATGGTCTCATGGTTTGTGGGTCTGAGCCCCACATCAGACTCCACTGACAGTGCAGAGCCTGCCTGGGATTCTCTCTCTCGGCCCTGCCTCTGCTCGTGCATGCACTCTCTTTCTCTCGCTCTCTCTAAAAAAATAAAACTTAAAAAAATAATTAAAAAAGTAAATTATAACCCTTAATGTTATTTACATTTATGCTCAAATTGTTGCAGAGTTTTTCAAACTGGCTTCTGTGACCTTTTAACATGTCCCCACCATGTCTTGAGCACTTCCTTACTCTTTGGCACAAGATGATCCAGGTTTATCTTGTATTTTCCTTGCTCCAGTCCTAAAATTAGCCATTTCTCGAAAGATACCTGGTTCCTTCTAGTGGAGAATGTTATTTAGAAATCAAGATCAGGGTCCTGGGTATGTTTAATTTTACTGAGATTTGAATACTTCTAGACCCTCTCAGCAGACAGAGCTGAGAAATGTATGTATGTATATATACATATGTATGCATATATACACACGTGTATATTGAATACATACACCACATTCACACATATCTATACCATTTCTATATCCAGCTGTCTCTACATATTAAAACCGATACTTCTGGTTCCAATTCAACATAGCAGTTCCATAATTGTAACTACCTTCTCCAACAACGAAAATCTGGATCTCATCATTCACAATATATTGACTTCTTCAATTAATCCTAGAATGCATAGAAAGTAGTTTCAGAATTGTGATCTCATGCCTATGCTAAAAAAGCTTTCTTACTAGACTTCAATATTTGTTTAGAGTTCTTTTTCTCTTTAGCCTGAGAGTTCGTGGTCCAAATTTGGGTATCAAAATTACTGTGACTAATGCCCCTTCCCCGATGTGACTATGTTATGCATTTGAAAAATGCTTCTGTTAATTTGTTGTATTTAATTTTAAGATCCCCTAAATTGTTATTTTAAGCCACTAAATTTAGCAATGGATAACCAGAAACCATGGCACCGTATCATGAGGCACATGATGTCAGTTTGCGCTGTTATCATTGATGACAAGTTGGATCATTTGGTTAAGGTCTCATCTACCAGATCACTCCATTATAGTTATTAAGTAATCTGTGGGGTGTTCTATCTTTTTTCTTTAGTAAGTCTTGCTACATGAACTTAAGACCACCATAACTACAATCGAGGGACCCTACTTCAGAGTTACATTTTTCTCTGTGGAAATGCCTGCCTTAATAGCATAGGAATACAGAGAGAAAGCTAGCACCTATTGACTCATTACCCAGCAGGTGGACTCCACAGCTTGCAGAGAAGGTGGAAATCCAGCTGTGATGAAAACACTTAATTCTATTTGTAGTTCAACAGAGCCTGTGCTTGAAACAGAATGCTACAAACTGTAGGTTTGCCAACTTGTGATTCTGATCCCAAATCATGAGATTTGGTGAAAGAAAAGAAGCAAAGAGCCGTCTTTTTATTTTAGGCTTTTCATAAGGAGCTCGGATCAGATGCCCACTGAGAAAGAAGTCTATTAAGGACACTGCTTACCGCTTTCGGAGTTATGCACTTGTTTCCTAGTTAGGATGAAGGTCCCACCATGTAAAATTAGTCCTGTTTGTGTTGGTTTCTTGGCTAAGTCTTTTGCTTTCTGCTTTTAAATATATCGTCTGATCATATTCAAGTAATTACATCACGGTCCTTGTATATTCCAAACTCACAAATGTTCATGGCTGGGGGCACCTGGGTAGCTCAGTCACCTAAGCATCTCACTCTTGATTTTGGCTCAGGTCATGATCTCACAGTTTATGCGTTTGAGCCCTGCATTGGGCTCTGCACTGATGGCATGTAGCTTATTTGGGGTCCTCTCTTTCTCTCTCTTTCTCTCTCTCTCTCTGCCCCTTCCCCACTTGTGTATGCTCTCTTTCTCTCTCTCTTAAAATCAATACACTTTAAAAAATTTTTTAAACACACCTGTTTATGGCTGTATCTATGGTGCCTAGGGGCATCCATTTAGTATGTGCTTGGGTTGAGTATATGCTTGCACATATAAATGAATACATGGGGATTCTCATTCTTTCATCCATACCTCACAGATTTATAGCCTCCCCCCCTCTCCTGTTATATGCCAGGAATTATTGTAGATGACTCACAGAGGTTCATAAAACACAGCCCCTGCTTCAAGGGCTCACGGGCTAGATGGAAAGAAACCTAAAGAGTAAATTATAAAATTTGGGAGGGCGCAGGCACTGATAGAAATATGTGCTGGGTTTTTGTTGTATTCATAAGGCATTGTCGATTTATTCACAGCTTAGCTGCATCGAAGTATTATTCACAGGGAAGTGCAAAATAAACTACAGCATCTCAGCAAGCAGCACAAAGAACATATCACAATTATAGAAAAGATGGGTGGAAGATGCCACAGTCTTGTATACTGATTTATCAACTCCATCACCACCATCATCATTTTTTAAAAGGATTACTTGAATTAGTTGACAAGTACCTGGGATAACCAGTGTTGCTAAACTGATTCAGAGTAGTGCTCTGAGTTTTATAAGAACAGGGAAGAGAGGAGTGAGAAGAGGCCTCCTATAGTTAACCTGAGTTAAAATTATAATATACTTTTATGAGATTTTTCTTGGTATTAATTGTAGTTTTAAAAAAGAAGACAGTTGGAGAGGTGCCTGGGTGGCTGAGTCAGTTAAGCATCCGACTTTAGCTTAGGTCATGATCTCACAGTTCGTGGGTTCGAGCCCCACATTGGGTTCTGTGCTGACAGCTCAGAGCCTGGAGCCTGCTTGGGATTCTGTGTCTCCCCTCTCTCTAACCCTCCCCAGCTCGTGCTCTCTCTCTCTTTCTCAAAAATAAATAAACGTTTAAAAAAGGGTAAAATAAAATGAAAATGAAGACAATTGGAGGGGCGCCTGGCTGGCTCAGTTGGTTGAATATGCAACTCTTGATTTTGGCTCAGGTCATAATTCCACAGTCTATCTCGCTCTGCCCCTCTCCCCCACACACACTCTCTCTCTGTGTCAAAATAAAGAACAAAAAAATAAAATTTAAAAATGAAGACAGAAAAAAAAATGAAGACAGTCAGGGTGCCTGGCTGGCTCAATCAGTGGAGCTTGCAACTCTTGGTCTTGGGGTTGTAAGCTCAAGCCCCATGATGAGTGTAGAGATCCAAAAATAAATAAATAAAATCCAAAAAAAAAAAAAAAGACTAAAAATTAAAGTCTAAAAAAGAAAAATATTTACAAATCATGCATAAGTCCACCTATAGGTAATGGTGAACATCTTTGTTTGTATGCTTCTTATTTTTCCAGAACATACACATTTTAAAATATACAACAATAGAGCCAATCTGTATATTCTCTTTCGTGACCTGCTTTTTCTCACTTAGCAATACTCTGTGAATATTTTTCTACATCAAGAAATATTCTCCTATGATTTCAAAGTTAAGGGAAGCACTATATGGAAAGAGAGAATGTTGAAATAAAATTACTGACTAAGCTACAAAGTTAGATACAAATGCAACCATTAGTGTTGTCATTTTTACCAGGGGAAATCATTTACAGTTCTAATAGACAGAAAAACTCATGCAAAATCTTACCAATCTTTCCTACAAGTTAACATGTATATATGTAATTTCATGGAGTCTGGGCCCCAATCAATAGTAATTAGTAAGTTAAAGTTATATTTCTCTAGATCTACACTATCCAACATGGTTGCCACTAGCCACATGTGGCTACTGTGTGCTTAAAGGGCTAGTGCAACTGAGAACCTGAGTTTTTTTTTTTTGTATCATGCATATGCCTCTCACCATAAATGATTGATTTTTATTCAAGTATAATTAACATATATTGCTATATTAGTTATAGGTGTACAATATGATTCGATAATTCTATATATTTCTCAGTGCTCATCATGATAATGTATTCTTAGTCCCCTTTATTTCATCCATCCCTCCACCCACCTCTCCTCTGGTAACCATCAGTTTGTCCTCCAGAGTTAACAGTCTAGGGGTTTTTTGTTTGTTGGTTTTGGTTTTGGTTAGTCCCTTTTTCTCTTCGTTCATTTGTTTTATTTCTTAAATTTCACATATGAGTGAAATTATATGTTATCTTTCTCTGATTGACTTATTTCACTTAGAATTATACCCTCTAGATAAATCCATGGTGTTACATATGGCAAGATTTCATTCTTTTTCATGACTCAATACTATTTCATTATATATATGCCACATCTTTACCCATTTATCAATTGATAGATACTTGGGTTGCTTCCATGTCTTGGCTATTGTAAATAATGCTGCAGTAAATAATAGTGCATATAGCTTTTCAAATTAGTGTTTTCATTTTCTTTGGGTAAATATTCAGTAGTGGAGTTACTGGATCAGGTAGTAACTTTTAATTAATTTTTTAAATTAAATTAAATTTTTAAGTTTTTATTTAAATTCCTGTTAGATAACATACAGTGTAATATTAGTTTCAGGTGTACAATACAGTGAGTCAGCATTTCCACACAACACTTAGTGCTCATCATGACAAGGCCACTCCTTAATTCCCATCACCTGTTTCATCCACTCCCCCACCACCTCCCCTCTGGTAACCATCAGTTTGATCTCTATAGTTAAGAGTCTTTTTCTTGGTTTGCCTCTCTTTTTTTTTCCCTTTCCTTGTTTATTTCTTAAATTCCATATATGAGTGAAATCATAGGCTATTTGTCTTTCTCTGACCGACATATTTCACTTGGAATTATACTCTCTCTCTAGCTCTATGTTGTTGCAAATGGCAAGATTTCAATTTTTATAGATATTTTTTAAATGTTTATTTATTGGGGGGGAAGGAGAGAGAGACAGGGAGAGAGACCAAGCAGGCTCCATGCTCAGTGCAGAGCCTGACACGGAGCCCAATCCCACCATGACCGTAAGATCATGACCTGAGAAACAATCAAGAGTCCAGCGCTAAATGGACTGAGCCAGCTAGGCATCCCCTCATTCTTTCTTATGGCTAAGTAATATTCCATTATATATATATACCACATCTCTCTCTTTTTTTCCCCTCAGATCTAGGTTAGGGTATGTGCCAGGGTGAGGGTCTGTGCCTGGTATTCTGCAGTACAGAGTCCTCTCCAGAGGGTTAGGGTTAGGGTTAGGCATTAGGAATTAGGGGTTAGGGCTAGGGTTAGGGTTAGGATATATGCCTGGCATCCTACAGTTCAGGGACTTCTCCAGAGAACAGAACCTCAGGTTTCTGCTGGGGTGAGAATAGACATGGAAGCCATCTACCAAGCTGAGACAAGGAAGGTTTGGGGGCTCTAAATATTCCTTAAATGGATATTCACTTGTTCCTTCTGTTTTTATTTGTACCTTCACATCCATTTTCAGAAATATTACCCATTCTTTTTTTTTTTTAATTTTTTAAGTGTTTATTTATTTTTGAGAGAGAGAGTGAGCTAGGGAGTGGCAGAGAGAGGGAGACACAGAATCCAAAGCAGGCTCCAGGCTCTGAGCTGTCAGCTCAGAGCCCGACGCGGGGCTTGAACTCACGAACCGCGATTTCATGACCTGAGCTGAAGTCGGACGCTCAACCGACTGAGCCACCCAGGCGCCCCTACCCATTCTTAAATGTTTGGTGTCTTCTCCAGAATAACTAGGCTGCTTTTCAGCTTTCTTATCATGTGTTTAGGAAATGTTTTAAATTTTATTTTTAATTTTTTAAATGTTTATTTATTTATTTTGAGAGAGAGAGAGAGGCAGAGAATCCCAAGTAGGCTTTGCACTGTCAGTGCAGAGCCCTTTGCAGGGCTCTATCTCACAATCCGTGAGATCACAACCTGACTGGAAATCAAGAGTTGGACACTTAACCAATTGAGCCATCCAGGTGCCCCTGAATTTTATTTTAAAATTGAAATAGTGTAAAATATTTTTCCATTCCATTCAATTCTATTCTTTAGGTAGGACTACATTTCACTTAAACTGTTGCAACTCGTAGCTATTTCTGCACTGTACTTCCTGACTTGAGTATGTGAGTCATCTCCAGTATTACACATAAACATATTGTCACTCCAGTTAGGATCAGAAGATTGAGTAAACTCAATAATTCAGTAACTTCCTATGTACTAATTTAATATTGAAAGGTGTTTACTTGAACCTTTTATACAGAATGTACCATTTACAGGGATACATATGTGAATCGTAATTGGTAACTACACTGAAATACTTCTTATGCTTTAAGCTATAATGGGATTAAACTATTTTTAAAATAAGAAGTATGGACTAATTTTAAGTTTAAAATGAAGGCATACCACTGAGGGAGAACTGAGCGGAGATACAGATACTAGTAATGTGCTAGACGAAGGAGCAAACAAAGAGATTCGGGCACCTGTCATTAAAGCGTCCAACTCTTGATTTCAGCTCAGATCACCACCATCTCACGGTTCGTAGGATGAAGCCCCGAGTCAGACTTTGCACTGATGGCATGGAGCCTGCTTGGGATCCTCTCTCTCCCACTCTCTCTGCCCTTCCCCTGCTTGTGTTCTCTTTCTCTTTCTCTCTCTCAAAATAAATAAACATAAAAGAAAGATATTAGAAGAAAGTATGTTTTCAGTGTCATGTAATTTGCTGCAGCAGACCAAAACAGAAAAGCCGTTTGTTGCTTTGTTGTGTAAAAACTGAATAAAGATAATAAAGTGGACAATAAAAAGAGACATTTTTGGCAAATACAGAATGAATTTGATAAGAATAGTCAAGAAAGAATCAATAAAATTAGGTGCTTGTATTCAAAATTGAACATCCAGTGAAGATGGTTTAAAAAAACGATAAGTTCTGAGCTTGGAACTTTGGCCAGCTTGATAATGGCTTGGATTTTTGTGCATAAAAGAAAACCAGTTTTAGATTGCTCAGTTCTCTAAAACAAGCCCTAAGAAAAACATCCTGGATACAGTTGTTAATACCGTTCAGATATACATGTAAATGCTTTGACTCATCACCAGTGGTTATGGAACTGTCGAAAGAAGTAGACAATGATTTTAATGATCTTGTGTTTGTTGCCAGTGATCGTTGGTTGAGACACCAAGAGTTTTACAAAGTTTTACTGTGCCATTGACTGCAAGTCAAGATTTTTTTTTTATTTTTTTAATGTTTGTTTATTTTTGAGACAGAGAGAGACAGAGCATGAGTAGGGGAGGGACAGAGAGAGAGGGAGACAGAGAATCCAAAGCAGGCTTCAGGCTTTGAGCTGTCAGCACAGAGCCAAACACAGGGCTCAGTCTCACAAACCGTGAGATCATGACCTGAGCCGAAGTCAGATGCCCAACAGACTGAGCCACCCAGGTGCCCCAGTCAAGGTTTTTTTGAAACAAAAGGAATCCTTGCTAAATATTCATTAATAAAAAATGGCAATATGATTTACATGTTTTCCCATAGATTTTATACTGCATATGAACAAGAAAAGCTTATTTGGGATTTAACTAAACAGGTATAAGAATTTTTGTTAAAATTGACACTTTTCATGATTCAAACCAATAATAATAATTTCATACATTATTCTAACATGAATCAATATGCAGGAGATTTTAATTGTAATAGCGTTATGTAAATTGGCTGTAATAACTAAGAAAAAATTTGAAGAATACTTCATTTATATTGATAAATTTAGCATTGGTTTTCAAATAGCACAATACCCCTTTGAAACTAATACTGAGTTGACAGGAATTAATGAATTTACTTAGCTTGGAAAGATGTAGTTTTGAACTCAAAGAAGTAGCAGAAACCCCAAGACAGTGACGTTCTGACACCATAGGAAAAAGTTTTCAAAGATGTAAAATTGGGACACCTGGGTGGCTCAGTCGGTTAAGCATCTACTTCTGCTGAGGTCATGATCTCGCAGTTTGTAAGTTCGAGCCCCGTGTCGGGCTCTGGGCTGACTCCTCAGAGCCTGGAGCCTGCTTCAGACTCCGTGTCTCCCTCTCTCTCTGCCCCTCCCCCACTCACGTTCTGTCTCTCACTGTCTCAAAAATGAATAAACATTTTTAAAAAATTGAAAAAAAAAGAGATAAAATAACAAAGAAAGATCAAATAGTAAAAGAACCAGAGAAAGTGAACGAAGATTGCCAAATGTAGTGAAAGCCCAGGCATATAGGGGAAAAAAGAATACATACACGCACACATACACACACTTACACATACGTGTGTGTTTGTGTACCAGTCAGCACCAATGTCCTCATTATGCTGAGCAACAGGTGGGAAGGACAGGCGGAGGCAAGAAGCTGGATTGATCCAGGGTTTCGAGTGTGCAGCGACACAAGACTAGGGCTTGAGGGCTTGATGGTTCCAGGACCAACCACAGAAAGAGCATGGAAAGGAAGTGAGGGAGAGAGTGAGGAGGAAATAGGGTGGTCCAGGGACTGAAGGTCCTGATGTGATCAAAGAACACATATTCTGAGCACAGCACACATATTCTGAGTGGCCCGTGGCCCGTATGTGACGCTGCCTCCTCCCCTGCCCTGTTCCAGGTATCCACAATTACTGGAGCTGAGACCAAGGAACTGACACAGGGCATTGGCCAAAATCTTCCACCCAGAAGCCCAACTCCACCCAGCATGAGGCAGGCATTGAAATGAGGTCATACAGGTGTCAAAGTTGGCAGTGAAGGTGGCCTGGGACCTGGCGGCCTGGTAGAGTGGCTGGATAAGGCATGGACCTACTGCGGATTTTTATTAAATCTGTGAGCAATGAGCTGAAAGTATCAAAAAGGAAACCTTAAGTCAAGCCTACCTGTTACCAAGAGATTCAAGCTTGTCTTAGACTCTGCTGTGTCATATACACCTCAGGAGCATTGGGGTTTTTGTCCTACTTCTTTTTAACCTTCTTCTGTTTTCTGTGCAGTCACTGTTTTAATCACTTTATTTAGATAATAATTTTAACAGCAAAGTTGCAGAAAGAGTACAGGGAGCTCGTATCTTCACCCATTTTCAACCATCATGGACACTTTATCCCATTCGCTTTATTGTCTGTCTCTTTCTCTACATATATTGATGCATACACTTATCTATACATGTATATGTAATTTCTTTCCAAACCAAGAGTTAGTCAGAGACATTATGCCCCTTTACCCAAAAGGCTTCAGGGTGTGATCCCTAAAAACAAGGACGTTCTGTTATGCAACCACAGTGCACTGATCAAAGTCAGGAAATTGAACATTGCTACAAACCTATTGTTTCATCCACAGTCCTCGTTCCAGTTTTGTCAATTGTTCCAATAATGTCTCCTATGGCTGTTTTTCTTCCCTGCTCCCGGATCCAATGCAGAATCACACATTGTGATTTAGTTGTCATAGCTTCTTAGTTTCTTTTCATCTGGAACAGTTCCTCAGCTTTTCTTTGTATTTCTTGACCTTGACATAGGCAATTCATTTTGTGGAAGGTCCCTTAGTTTGAGTTGGTCTGATGTTTCTTCATGATTAGAGGAAGGTTGTGCATTTTTGGCAAGAAGACCTCGGAAGGAATGTTGAGTCCTTCTCAGTATACTGTGGCAGGAGGCACGTGAGGTCAGTTTGGCCCAATCAGCAATCTTACCTTTACTTTGTAACAACAGAATGTTCTTTTAGCTTTATTCTTCCCATTTAGCAGATATCTTGCATTGCAGTAGAATTTTCCATTTTGCACGTGCATAATAATGTGAAGTTTCTATTTTTGATTAACTGCAAATAATCAGAATGCAATAAACTGGTGTTTTTTTAAGGAAGCATGTTTAAAATACTATGTGTTAGGGGCACCTGAGTGACTCAGTTGGTTAAGCGTCTGACTTCGGCTCAGGTCATGATCTCACGGTCTATGAGTTTGAGCCCTGCTTCGGGCTCTGCACTGACAGCTCAGAGCTTGGAACCTATCTTCCTCTCTCTCTGCCCCTCCCCCACTCGTGCTCTGTCTCTCTCTGTCTCTCAAGGGTGAATAAACGTTAAAAAAAATTTTTTTAAATATGTGTTAATGTTCACTTGTGGGGTTTTAATGTCAACTGGTATAATTAGATTGAAACCAAATCTGTTTCAGACAAAAATGAGAAAACTAGATATTTGTAAATAATTTTGAGAATATGCAAGTTAAGACTAAGAAAAAACTTCCTGACACAATGAACATATTTGGAAAATAGTAACATCAATATATCCTTAGAGTGCAAGACTTATGATTAACATGGTGATATGCTGGGCAATACATATAAAACCAGAAGAAATGTGTGGCTTAGTGGGGAGGATCGAATTCTCATCTGTGATGGGTATCTTAAGAGTAACTGCTATATAACAATTTTAGGCAGATTCTCAGAGCCTGATAGAGGAGGGTCATGGGACTGGTTGTGCCAAGGGGAAGAAGCTGAAAACAGAGCCAAAGAGGATTTTAAAATCAGAGCTGTGTCAACATGCATAAATTCACTTGCTTTGAAGAAGCTGCAATGGTATCCAGGCTCCGGAAAAAGAATATTTATTATTTTGCCTTTGCATGCCAAAATGTAATCTCTCTTTTTCTTGTACTCTTTCCTTAAAACAACAATTGTCTGCATGTAGAATGAGTATATTTTAAATGAACCACTTAGTGCTTTTATCTGCTCTCAATTCCAGTACTGAGCGGCACCATGATAGACTAGAAATTCTCCTGACTTGTGGCACCTGGGTGGCTCAGTTGGTTAAGGGTCTGACCCTTGGTTTTGGCTCAGGTCATGATCTCACAGTTCATGAGTTCAAGCCCCACGTCAGACTGCGCTGACAGTGCAGAGGGTTCTTGGGATTCCTTCTCTCTCCCTCTCTCTCTGCCCCTCCCCACCTCTCTCTCTCAAAATAAATAAAAGAAAAAAGCAGAAATTCTCCTTATTTTACAGTCAGACTGACCCACGTTCCAAGCCTCGCTCTGCCACAGACTGGCATGTGACCTTGAGCAGGTCACTTGGCCTCAGTGTCTATGTCTTTAAACGGGCAATAAATTTTGCTGGATTGGAAGGATTAGAAATGACATACTTTACAAATATTGTGGCCCATAGTGGACAGGATTCAATAATGGAAGTTGGACATAAGAGCAATATAGTTTAAAGAAAAGGGCCCTGGATTGCAAACTGGGGCACCAGGTTCCTGGTCCTGGTCACTCAAACTTACTGGATTTTAGTCCAAATAAGGAAGGAGTGTTGGTTGGCGAGAAGCAGAGGTCAAGTAGGAGAGCTGACTGCCGTGCTGTGGGAACTGTGGGTCTGTGGCTGACACTCGATCTGAGCCTTGAATGATCACATGTGGACCTTTCCACTAGTCAAAGGAGGTGTTTCAGGTAAGGACAAAGACCCAAGGGGCTGGTAGGTGAAAGGGCAAAGCGTTGCCATGCGGCAAAACGGCAGCTCCACTCCAATCCCAGTGCAATCAGCTTCTGGGACTACCTCTGAGTGTTGAGCTGTATCGAATACATCTTAAGATAAGTGGACCCTCTGTGGACTTTGGAAATCTTTCAGCTCTGCCGTAAGGAAATGGCAACTGAAATGGGAGTTGCTCTATAAGCGCCCAGGTATTCACCATGTGAACTGCGGCAAAGGAAACTACCAGTTAAACATTAGTCTTAACTCGTTAGTAATTCATAATTAATCCTTCTATGGGGCTTTTTACACACTAAACACTGTTCCAAGTACTGTACTTCAATTAATTCGCTTAATCCTCAGCACGATTGTGGGAAAGAGGTGTACTATGATATTCCCTTCACAGATGAAGAAACAGAGGCATAAAGATGAGATCATTTGCCAAAGGTCACCTGCAAGCAAATGGAGGAATCAAGATCAGGATCCAGGTTGGCTGACAAAGGCCCTGATCCTAAGCATTCTGTGAACTGTCTCTCTAGAGACTGAGGAAGTAAGGAATCATTCTTATAGAAAACTATAGTTAACTAGCCCTGATGGTTGAGAATTTTGTCACATCTTCAAGCACAGCTCTACTTAAATGCTGCATTCCGACAAGAAGCCAGGCATTACTTTTAGACCCCAAAACACTCCATCATTTTCTTTGGTAACACTTTTGATTATGTCCATTATTTGGGCATAGGTGCATTATTTGGGCATAGGTAATGCATTGCGATAATAAGTCTCCCCTCCACCTAATGTGCCATTCTTTGCTGGAAGTGAGAGGAAAGGAGGAAATGGAGTGAATTGGACAGCATTTCATGTAGGGTCTTTGTGTCAAGTGGAAGTTCTCTTAAAAAGGCTGGCCCGGGGTGCCTGGGTGGCTCAGTGGGTTAAGTTTCTGACTCTTTGATATCTATGCAGGTTGTGATCTTGTGGTGGTGGAATCGAGCCCACATCGGGCTCCATGCATGGAGCCCACTTGGGATTCTCTCTCCCACTCTCTGCCCCTCCCTGGCTTGTGTGTGCTCTCTCTCAATTTAAATAAATAACCATTTTTGAAAAAGGCTGGCCTGGTGTATCTTCTCGGGTTGCGTGACAGGCTCAGGTTGCCAGTTTTCCTTCTAAGTCAGACTTTGTCGGACTGGAGGAATGCTCTGGGGGTGTTCGGACACATCTCAGGGCACTGTGAGCTTGCAGGGGTAAACACAGCGGCTGCAGGGTAATAGCAGGAACTGACTTTCCATGTCTTTGTGTCCTACATGCTAGGTCTAAAAGGGTCAGCAGGGACACAAATGAGGATTCTGACGGTCTTGAGGAAAACCCGTTTTGTTATTTACTTGTCTTTAATAATTATCCAGAGTGCTACCAACAAGCTTCTCGGGACTTCTGAATAGGCTGTGGACCACCTGGCACTCTGGGCGTTGGGAATCTGAGTCAAATGATGGGGAACAGAGTGGGGAAATCACCCTGGCTGGCTGTCATCCTCATCTCCCTCCCCAACATCTGACCCCAGAGAACCTGCTCTCTGCTTGGGGTCCTTTGGGGTGTCAAGCATGATGTTCTAGTCCTCAGTTCATTTCAAAGACACAGATATTGAAGGCCTACTGTGCGCCAGGCACCTTGCCAAACACTGTTGAAAAGAGGTGAAAAGTCAGGCGTCCTGAAGGAACGTGGTGCCGAGAGTAAGGTGTGCCTTAATAATGATATCGACATTTTCATCCCCATCTCTACCTACCATTTACTGAATACTTGTCATGTGTCAGATTTTGCCCTCTGTGCTTGTCATGTATTTACTCATTTAATTTTCACAACAGCTCTATGAAGTGGGTACTATTATTACCTCCATTTTACAGAGGTGGGGAAGCAGGCACAGAGAACTTGATGAGCCTGTTCACTGTCACATAGCTAGTAAGAGGTGGGTTAGGAATTCACCTCAGGAATAGTTTGCTGGAGATAGGCAATAGCTCCAGAGAGGAGGGAGGCAGGACACCTTCTCCAATTTCGTACATACCCTGATGGGGAGGGGCACCTGCGGGTGGGAGGCAGGCATACTCATACATCTTGGCTTTTCAGAGCTGTAAGAAAGTGCAGATGTGTTGAGACAACAGGCAGGGTAGTCAGAGGCGGTACCATGAAGGGGTGAACGGCCAGACTGGGGAGCCATCTGTCTGGCTTCCGGTCTTGGCTTCGCCATTTTCTAGCCATCGAACTTCCTCGTGCCTCGGTTAAACTTTTTGTAGAATAGGGATAATTACACCTGCCCCTTAGGGCTATTTTAAGGATTAAGAAAGTTAGCATTTGAGGTTGAAGAATGCTTTTCTCTAGGAAAACCACAACCATGAGTCTGGTTTTCCAGCAGCCTTCAATTTTCCTTGTTTTTGTAAATACCTCACTTCAACTCCATCCCATCGGCCATTTACTGGAAATTTGCTTCAGGTAATGAAGTTCACTTAAAAATTTCTATACAACAGGGGTGCCTGGCTGGCTCAGTCAGAAGAGTTGGCGACTCTTGATCCCAGGATCGTGAGTTCAAAACCCCTTGTTGGGCATGAAACCTACTTAAAAAAAAAAAAAAAAAAAACTTAGGGGCACCTGGGTGGTTCAGTCAGGTAAGCTTCTGACTTCGGTTTGGGTCATGATCTCACAGTTCCTGAGTTCGAGCTCTGCAATGGGCTGTCTGCTGTCAGCGCAGAGCCTGCTTTGGATCCTCTGTCCCCCTCTCTCTCTGCCCCTCCCCTGCTCATGGGATCTCTCTCGTAAACATTAAAAAAAAAAAAAAAACTTAAAACAATTTCTGTATAGCTCTACTTTACAAACTTGGTTCAGCTACAAGCCTTTTTTTCTCTTTTTTAATTGAGATAAAATTTATATAACAGCATTAGCTATTTTACAGTGAAAAACTCACTGGCACTTAGTACAGGTACAATGTTGGGCAACCATCAGCTGTAGATAATTCCAAGACATTATCATCACCCCCAGAAGAAACCCCATAACCATTAATCAGTCACACCTCCCCCCTCAACCATCAACCTCATTTCTGTCTCTATGGAGTTGCCTGTTCTGGATGTTTCAAGTGGTATCATATACTACTTGTCCTTTTGTCTGGAATCTTGCACTTAGCATGATGTTTTTAAAGTTCATCTATGTTGTAGTATGTGTCAGTCCTTCATTCCTTTCTATGGCTGAATGATATTTTGTTTATTGCTCATTTATCAATGGGAATGTGGTTGTTTCTACCTTTTGGCAACTGTAAATACAATTGTGTGCAATTGTATTTGTTCGTATTTGTTTGTATTTGTTTTTGTTGCAACACTTGAATCATTCGTTGGGTATGACCCAAGAGTGGAATCATATGGTAACTGTACGTTTAAGTTTTTGAGGACTCGCCAAACTCACTGCACCATTTTACATTTCCACCAGCAATTTCTCCACGGCCTTGCCGAGGCTTGTTACTTTCTGGCTATATACTTATATCAGAGCTATCCTTGTGGGTGTGTAGCTGTATCTATTGTGGTTCACACTGCTTTTTGGTTTTGCAGTGGCACCCTTAGTTTTATGTCCGAATCTGCTGGGTTTCTATTTTTTAATAATCCCCATGTTTCGGTGGCACCTCTGTCAGGGCCCAGGCAGCAGCAAGTTTTAACACTCCCGAGGTGATTCCAGTATGCAGGCAAAGTTGAGAATCACTGTGTCAAAGATTCCAAGCCAGTCTCAGTTACAGTCTTTTTAATCAGAAATTTAAATCACATTTAACTTACTGGGCCAGGCCCACATTTATCTGAAAAATGGCGGAGGAGTGATACAGCTTTCTGTCAGCCATTTCAACCCTAAGAGCTAAGGCCAGAATTTTTTTTTTTTTTTTTAAGAGAGGAAGTGATTTCACCACAGCTGCACACAGGGGGCAGGGAGGTGGAGTGTCTCCAAGGGTCCCAAGTGAACTGCTGAAAACAGGAAAAATAAAACAGTAAAATAAAAGGCTACTGGCTTTGATGGCAGGTGCAGCTGCTATGGGCTACTGGTCCCCACCCCACCCTGCCCCCCACCTCCCTTCACGAGGAAGATTTGTTGGCCTCTGGGTTCTTACAGCCTGGGAGGTTTCCAGTTAGCACCCTGTTTCCCTGCCACGATCACCACCTTCCCCTCTTCAACAAAGAGCATTTTTCCATTAAAAAAATTTTTTTTTTGTTTCAGAGAGAGAGTGTGTGCACAAGTGGGGGAGGGGACAAAGGGAGAGAGGAGAGAATCCCAAGCAGGCTCCACCCTATGCTCAGGGTGGAACCTGACACGGGGCTTGATCTCATGACTCTGGGATCATGACCTGAGCCAAAGAGTTGGGACACTAAACCGACTGAGCCACCCAGGCACCCCAAGTCTTTTTCCATTTTTGACTCGCTTCTTCCCACTAGGTAGTTACTGTTGCTGAGCTGGCCAGGGCAGTGTGACTCTGAGTTTATAAAAGCTCTGGTGTAGTTATCCAAGTTGGCCTGACTGCGAAGCAGGTGGACTCATGTGAAGGTGATTTTGTATAAGAGTAATACCTAACACAAGTAGCATTTTGTTAAGAGGATCACCTATGTGTTTTTCACTCTAAGTACAGACTTCATGTTATTGTCCCTATTGTTACTGCCCTCCAGCCATCCCTCACCCACAGGAATACACCTGGAGTGGACCAAGCGGTTCTCCTGTCCTGGAAGCGACGGACGGCGCACACCATGGGGAGCCGTGTTGGACAGGACCCCTCGTAGGTCTGGGCCCGTGGCAGGGGCTTTAGGGGAGCGTTTAAGGAAGCCAGGGGTTCTCTGGATTGGATGCTGGCTGAAAGGGAGGGATTTCTGTGGTAGAGGAAGCAGGCAAAACCAGAGAAAGGCTGTATTGGTAAAGGAGCGGCAGTCACTCATATTGGCCAGGATTCGGGGATGTGTGGAGACTTGTGGTTTGGACAAGGTTCACTTGTTCTCTGTGTTCAGACAGGATTACAGAGTGGTCTTGTTTTTGTCTTGTCCCATCCTGGTCACAGAGTGGCCTTGTCTGACGTTGGTGTTCTGGGGAATTATTTATGTTCAACGGAAGACGGCCCGGGCCAGTTCCCAGATGGCAGGGGCTGCTTTTCTGTGTCAGGCTTCACTTTCAGCCAAGAGCAGACAGGGTCAGGCCAGAGGATTTGAATCCCTGATATCCCCATGTTCACCATTGCCAAGATTTTGTTGATTAGGAGGTTGTTTCAAGAGTGTAGGCAGTGGGGTGCCTGGGTGGCTTAGTCTGTTAAGTGTCCGACTCTTGATTTCAGCTCAGGTCATGGTTTCGTGGTTTGCGAGTTCGAGCTCTGTGAGTTCGTGGGGTTCTGCGCTGGTGGCTCGGAGCCTGCTTGGGATTCTCTCTTTCCTTTTCTCTCTGCCCGTCCCCAACTCGTGCATGTGCACACTCTGCCCTCTCTCTCAAAAATAAATAAATAAACATTAAAAAAAAATGGGTGCAGGCAGGCAGTAGTTTGGTAAATTTCTCCTGCTTTTCTGTTGCAGTGTGTGTTGCTGAATTATCTGGTGTGACAAAAGCTGCACAGGATACACTGGTCAACTGTAACAGAAACAATTCCCACAAACAAAACGATTATTCAATCTGTAACAGGATTCATCCTGGCCTCCAAGCCAGGAGCCTAGCTTATAAAACCTAGACAATGAGAACACGTTCCAAAATCCAAATAGATACTCACAGCCCAGTTTGGAGATGTTTTAAAAGGTCTCAAGACCTTGGTTCCTGTCCATGACCTACCATTAACAATCTTGCCAGGATTCTGTCATTGGTAGGTAATACGCTACATTGTGGGCATCTTTACAATAATTTCTAAAATTACCTCAGCAACGCGCTCCGTTTCAAGGCCCATTTCTCTCTGATGCTGTGCTAACGTCATGAAGCATTGTTGTTGAACTCCACTTTTGTTATAGCTATTCGATGAGCTAATGGCAAAGCAACTCAAGGAATTTCATTTGTCTATTTTGCACCTTGCACCAGCAAAGTGAGGCACTTACACTGGCCACTGCTGCCTGCACCGCAGGACACAAGCTGCTGAGCAGGACTGGCTACATAATTTGCAGGCTCAGTGCAAAAGGAAAACACGGGCCCCTTGTTCAAAATTATTAAGGATTTCAAGAAAGTGAGAGCAGAGAAACCAAGTGCAGGGCCCTTCTGAGCTGTGAGGCCCTGTGCCACTGCATAGGTTACATGCCCTTGAGGCCCTCCCTGCCACTGAGTGGCAAGTGACCCACTTGAGACCTTTGGAGTCCTACTGTCCCTGCAGTGTGATGAGGGACAACTCTGTTCCCCTGACCTGACTCCAGAGGAGTGGCAAGAACTAGAGAATATCCCAGGATGAAAGCAGCAGCTGCAGACTAAGGTGTAGAAACTGAAGGCTGAGATAACAAAATAGCTCGTGAAATTGAGAACCTGGGATCCCAGAAGGAAGGAAAACACACAGAGCAGCAAACAGGTGGCTGTGGGTGGGAAAAGGTAAATCCAAGCGGTAAAAAGGAGATCCAGTTCTTAATAGGATGATTTGTAAAGAACACTTGTGAAGACATTGCCCATTTCCTTGTAGAAAGGTGAAGGACTCAGGAAAATAGCCACCAGGGACTATTTGTGGGAGAAGGGAGTTTAATAGCTAGGTTCTTCCTGCTTTTATGGGGGTACATGAGTTCACGGATTTAAACTTTGTCCAACTTTTACAGCAATTCCTGTGGAACTTCCAGACGCCCAGAGACGCCCAGAAGACTGATGGGATGATGGAGTCATTTGCCTAGCCGTAGAGTCAGTGGAATAAAGGAGGGTTTTAGTGCGCAGAAACGGAGGTTCTCTCCTTTGCCACATCGTGTTGAATATCAGCCATAAGCCCCAAGTCAGAGACAAGTCCACAGCGGAAAGGCTCACTGCCTCTAACAGAGGCATCCGTAATGGTGGAGCAACTCTGAAATCTGTAATTTCCCAAAGCAACATTAACAGCCTTATCCTCCGACTTGCTTCTCCTCCATTCCCATTTTTCATGCAAACGTAGGTAACTTAAATACCCAAAAGGTTTCTCTTTGGTTCTGAAATGCAAACCGACCCTTGCTAATAATAATGGCAATAATTCTAATGGCTTTAACTGTAATATTTGAAGAGTTAAGGGAAAGGCCGCAGTACTTTTAGACTACAGGGTGGATACTACCGTTTGATTTTCTGGACTTGGCCAGGAAATAAGAGGGGCCCTGGATTGGGGGATGGTCTGGGGGAAGTGTAGGGGGTGGGCCCCCCGGAAGTCGTGCTGCGCTGTTCAAACCTAAGGTGACCTAACGGATGGCGGGAGCGCCCGCCCGATCTTCGGCGCGGGAGCGGCCATTGGTGACGCACGCCGGGGAGCACGGCGCCCACGTTTCCACCATTACATTAGCGAGGCCCCACACCCTGCGCTCTAAGTTCGGGGCTGCGGGCGTCCTCGCTTCCTCCCTCCCGGAGGCGGGCCCGACCCCGCCCCCGCGCCCCGGATCGCTCCCAGCGGTCCCTCCCACCTCCTACCCTCTGCCTCCCCGGCGCGGCGCACTCCCCGCCGGCCGCAGCCTGACACGCCGCACGGCCCCCCAGTTTCCCGTGGCCGCCTCCCCCAGGCATGGCACAGGGCCTCGCCTCACTATGGCAGCAGCACGGCACAGCACGCTCGACTTCATGCTCGGCGCCAAAGGTGAGGGCGCGCGGCCGCCACCTGCCCGGCCCCGGCGCGGTCGCCCCCGCGGGCCGGGGCCAGCGGGGACCGGGCGGGGCGCGCGCCGCGGGCCGAACAATGCGGACGGCCCGCGCGGCCCCGGCGTCTCCCGCTGCCGCGCCGAGCGCGCTGAGGGGCCGCGTGGACCGGCGGCCCGGCGGAGGCCGCGCTCTAGCTTGCGCCGCGCTCGGTCCCCGCCGCGACTTGGGGCCCGGAGGGGCCGCTTCCCCGCACCCCTCGGCCGGCGGCGCCGCCCTTCGAGGCCCAGGTTGCCCACCCGCGCCCCACGCGGGCGTGGTCACCCCTGCGAGGGTCCCCTTCGCGCCGCGCGGCTCGGGAGGAACACCCCCACGTCCGCGGGCCCCCGTTGGGGCGGGGGTGCAGGGGCGGGGGGCGTGCGCCACGCGGGGCCGCCCGCGTGACCTTTTCCTGTTCTTGGAGGCGGGTAAATTCCCTCCACCCCGGGGCGCGGGCTCCGCTCGTGGGAGCCGAGCCCCGCTTGCAGAAGTCTTAGCAGACTGCGTAGGAGACGGGTCCCGCGGAGAGAGACTGGGGGACAGGAAAGGAAACGATGATTCTTGCTGGGGGAGGGGGGCGGCGAGATCTGGGCGCGGGAATTATAACTCCCCGAATCGAGGAGGCTCGGAACACAGAGCCGGCCAGAACAGAGGGCTGGAAAGTTGGAGCTGTGTGTAGGAATTATGAAAGGGAAGGGTATTTTGCATGCTTTTCTCTAGGTACTTCTAATGTGTGTGTGGGGGGGGGAGGGGCAGGAGTGCCAGCCTCTCTTCTGGTGGCTTTTAAACCTTTAGGCGCTGCAGACTTGAATCAGCGCTTCCCGTACACTCCAATTGGAGCGTCTCATCCATATCTCGCCTTTTCACCGTTTTCCTCGAATTGGATGGAGCAACCTTTTCGGTTCCCGCTTAAAACCTTGACTTTCTCACTTTTTCTTCTTCTCTTGAAATTCTGAGTACTCCCTTTGCATTTTCTCCCCAAAGCTTAAAGGCTCTCCAAAGGCAAAGATTTAACAACAACAACAACAGCAACAAAACTTTAAGGATTTGAAGCAAGACCTGGGTTTGCTTCTTGTCTTTCTTCACTGGCTCTGCATGTGACTTTGGCCTTATGTCTCAACTTTTCTGAGTAGTCTCTTCCTGGTGGTAGAAAAGAAACAAAAAAAGGAGGGTGGGGGAGGACGGTGCACACTTCATAGGGCTTAATGTTAAGAGAGTTGCTGCAAAACACTACAGGGTTATTAAGTAATGTCAGTGTATTCGGGTGGTTGGGAAGTGACTTGGAGAAAACAAAGCATTTTTTAGTTCCCACATTTCTTAGTTGAGGGTAGCGAGAAGGGAGATGACTGAGAGAATCAGGAGATAAAATGGTGATTGGGGCGTGCAGCTAGTGTGGGGTACCTGCCAACTTTAGAGATTAGTGGTTAGTGAAGTTTCTTGCATACTTGGTTTAGAGGTGAGGACCGTTGGAGGCCTGAAGAAGAAATAGTGGTTCAGCATCACCCAGCTGCCAAGAGGTGAGTCTACGAAGTGTCCTTGGTAGTAAGCATATGTGAACACTCACCTGTACTTATTGAGTGAGGATGAGTTTTCTAGGCTCTGAGAACGGTAATTTCAGGAGGAGGCTGGAAGATTCTGGCATTCTCTCAGTGTCCTTGCCTGAAGCCGTAAACAGCTTTCAACTTAATTCAAGTGTTCTATGTTGAAATGATGGCTCACAATGGGCCTCTTTGTTCCGTTGTGAAAGTGGGGGGAAACCTTCATCTTATGAAGAAAATGGAAGAGAAATTTATTATTTATTTATTTAATGTAGACTCCACGCCCAGTATGGATTTTGAACTCAGGACTATGAGATTGAGGGTCACATGCCCTACTGACTGGGCCAGCCAGGCGCCCCAAGCAAGAGAACTTTAACACTTGGGTGGGGCTGATACTGACTAGAGAGGGAGAGAACCATAGACATAGAACATAGACACATAGTACAGTTTAGAAGGGAGCAGGAGAAACGGGCAGGTTCTGAGCTGGCAAGGTGTGGAAGTGGCATCTAAATAATTTAGTTGTTCAAAGAGAAAGTAAAATTAAAAAAAAAAAAGTCCCAGCCATTTATCCTTAATTCTCAGCTTGTTGATTTTAAAGATGACAAAGTTTTTTTTTTTATTAATTGTTTATTTTGAGAAAGAGCGAGAACTCGCGAGTGCGCACTCAAACGGGGTAGGAGCAGAGAGAGGGAGAGAGTATCCCAAGCAGGCTCTTGCTGTCAGCTTTGGGACCCGACGCAGGACTCGAACTCATGATCTGTTAGATTATGATCTGAGGCGAAAGCAAGAGTCAGACACTAAAAAAGGATTGAGCAACTGGGGGAGGGGCAGAGAGAGAGAGAGAGAGAGAGAGAGAGAGAGAGAGATGGAGAATCCCAAGCAGGCTCCACCCTGTCAGTGCAGAGCCTGATGCTGGGCTCGAACTCAGGAAGGGTGAGATCATGACCTGAGCTGAAATCAAGAGTTGGCCACTTAAATAACTGAGCCAACCAGGCACCCCAGTTCTTCTAATTTTTATTTAGGGGTACAAGGCGAGAAATCTACCACCTGTGTGTGAGGTCTCCAAAAACATTTATTTTAATAGATAATGAGTCAAAAGGCATTAGTCTTGGCATGGTGAGTACTGGATGTGACTCAAGGGTGAGTCAAATGTCTGTGGAGCCTGGATTCATGTTCTTTTTCCCATTTGTCAGTAATCCTTCCTAATGCTCCAGTTCTATGATGTGATTTTAATGGAATTACACTTGAACCACTTAGTTATTATATTGGGTTCCATATAACTTAGTTAGGAGTGCAAGCCAGCTGATACCCAGCAGCCACTGGGCCACTGACGGCAATTATAGGTTGGGCCTGGTGGTGCCTCTTTAGTGTTGGGACTGATGACATAACTCAGGAAATTTTAATTTTTGCTAAAAACAGAAACCTCCTCTTTGGTCATCTTGTCAGTGAAGTATTGGGGTCTTGAACCCAGAAAACATTTTATCATTTCTCAGCTGAGGCTAACAAGAACAAACATGTCCCATGTTTGTATGGTTTAAGCATCTCTGGGCTGGTGGAGGATACATGGTTTTTGTTCCTAGTCATAGACGCTAGGCAGCAAGTGTGCTTGGTACACAGAGGTGAATGTGGTACACGTGGCCTCTGCCTGCCCCGTTAGAGCAAACAGTTTTCTAGCCAGCCTGTAAGGCCTCAGGTCTAGCAGTTCTCCTTTACATGCCTCATTTCTTCCCCTGGGCTGGGTGCGTCTTTGAAGGCAGGCCTCCAGTGTCTGTATCCTGGACACAATTATGGTACATCCTAGATATTTACCGATCGATGTTACGGTAAAGATGGAAAGCTAGTTCAAGTACACTACGGGAAAACAAGGCACACATTGTGGGTTCTGAGTGAGGAAACCTGTCTGATGGTGTTATGTTCATGTTTGGACCGCTGATCTATAGTTTATATAGGGAAGCATAAGTGACTTGTGTTAATCCAATTCAGAAATTAGTTTTATAACAAAGATCTTGTCGAGTAAATTAAGAACAGAAGGTGGCTTGGGAATTATGGGCTTAGCCAGAAAGGTTTAGGGTAGGGGTTCTTATTTTGTACCTTTGACCCTCATCAGGGAAGACTGGAGCTCTTCTCAGAGTAAGAATTAAGAAAAAAAGAAATTAAAAAAAGAATTTTTTATATATATTTTAAAGTTGTATTTATTTAAGCTCCCACTACACCTACTGCGGGACTCGAACTCATGACCCCAGATCAAGAGTCTCATGCTCTTCCGACTGAGTCAGCCAGGTGCCCCCTCAGAATAAGAATTTTAAATGCCTAAACCAACCCAATTACCCTAAAATACAATTTTCAAAATTAAAAAAAAATCCGAAATATGTAGCATAGTAATATATATGCTTTTTCATTAGCATATTAAATAACAAGGTATCTAGCATCAGGCCTAATAACTTCCATAATTTCGAGGTAGAGCTCAGCAAGTCAGTATTTCAGCTGTGATGTAAGAAAAGCAGTAATTTTATTGGTGACAGTAGTCAAGTATAGCTGATGTGTGGTTTTACAAGGATAATTGAAGAAAATGCTAAATTTTAACGAGTGAAAATAAGGATGCATATTTTTTCCCATCCAAGTTAACAGACCCCCTGAATTTTATCCACTGACCCCTGGGGAGTCCAAAAGAGCCTTGGTTCAGACCCCCTACAAGCTGGAGAGAAAGGATACTGCCCTTTCTCTATAGTTTCTTTTAGGCGGAGTAGGTTTCCGCTCAAGGCTAGAGCTGTAAGCAAATGTCCCTGGTTCCTCTTCAAGACAGACGTCTCTTTGAGAACATAAAAGCCAGTATTTATTAGTTGCCTCCTGGGCTAGGCATTGCCCTAAGCGCATTACACGTTATTTTACGTAATCCTCACAACAACCCTGTGGTAGGTCTTGTTATCCCCATTTTAAAGATGAATAAATAGGCCCATTGAAGCTTTTCACCTTATAAATGGGATAGCTGGGATTGAAAGCTCTGTTTGATTCCAAGGCCTTTGTTAATTCCACAACTGCGAAACCTCTTAGTTTGAGACTGTGCTTCCCAAAAGCCCTGTCTCCTTCCCCCCCAACGCTTTTCTGGGGGCATTTGACAGTATCTGGGGTCATATTTGGCTATCACGAGTAGGGAAGTGCTACTAGCATCTTGTAGGCCAGGGATGCATGCTCAACATCCTACATTGCACAGGACAACACCCCCGCCTAGCATTGACACCCCAAGACATCCATGGTGCTGGGGTAGAGAATCCCCGACCTAAATTCTAGCTAGGCAATTAGCTAGGCCTTTGCCGTAATCCAGATGACTGGATCTGGTTCTTTTTGGAAGTCTCCATTATACACAGATCAGTAGTCCTAGAGGGAGGGAGGGTCTTCCTCCAAGGTTTGCCCTGGGGTTGGTTCGGAGCAGAGCGCTTAGCCAGCACTTCCTATGCAGCTGAGCCTGTGGCTTATGGTGACCTTCACTCCCTGATTTCCTGAACCTTCCGCCCATCCTTGGAGCTCCCACTCTTTCCTTGTATTTGTTGAGCTGCTTTCTGGTAGAGGCATATGGGCTTTGTGTGGTTGAAATAGCTATAAGCACAAAACCCAAAAAATTCATTTTTGATTGCATCTAGTGTTTTTATTGTTCAAGAGGAGAAAACTTTCCCCTTTGTCTCAGCATTATCATTCCTTATCCTATCACACTTTATCTACCATTGTGATAACAACACCCCCACCCCCACACACCCGCTTTAACAATGAAGCCTTGAGGGGGCTGATGACTGGGAATGCGTGCTTAGGTCCTTTTATAGATTGACCAAATCATGGTCTGGGCTAGGGGAGTTTCTGTAATTTGCATTTTTAACTAGTTTTCTTCCAGTAATTCTGATGCTAATTAAGTACCAGAATCACTATAATGGGATCCTCTTTAAAACAAAAACCCCTTGTATCAGGAACATGGGGCATTCCCCAACCTCAAGCACCAAACAGCCAGTTGTTAAGTCCTGTGCATTCCACCTGCTACACCAATTCCTTGCTCAACCTTTTTCCAGGCTACACTTCTTGACCACATTCTCCCAGTTTTTCTCCATTTTGGGGAAGGGCTTGATCGCCACAAACTCAACAGATACTTGTCCCATTTCTCATTTAAAAAGCCTCTTGGGTGTCCTCATCTCCATGTGGCTAAAGTCAGAACTCCTTATCAGCCCTTACCAGGACCATTGCTACTCAGTTCTCCCTCCCCCAACACACATTTGAGTCACACGCTCCTTGTGCTTCCAAGTAGCTGGGAGGTACCCAGACACAGAATTGAACAGCTCTGAGTGAGGTATTCTTTGTCCTTTAGGTATTCTCTCAACTTGAATGTTGTTTGCAAATGTTTTATGGACTGCTTGGGGGAGGTCTCTGGAATCTCTCTTCATTTGGCACACTCTTGCTTTTTTTTGGTTTTGTTTTGTTTTTTTTTAACTCTCTTTCCCCCAACTCTGCAAAAGATTCTTAATTGCACTAATCAAGCTGTATTTGACTCCAGGCTGAGTAATTGCACATTGCTGGGAATTAGTTTTGTGAGCTTGCCATTAAAAAAATTGTATAAACCATAATGAATCTTTTTAGAGTGTAGTTCCAAAGTTACACCCATTTCTTTAAACCTGTAGAGGTAGTGTATGGTAAAATTACTTTGTGCTTTATCTCAAGAAGTCTCGTCTAGTTATTTGGTAGTTCTCTCTCGTTATCTTAAGTGCTGTTGAAGGGATAACAGCTGTTTAAGAAATTGACTCCATAATCCAGGCTTTAGGAACAATCTCCACTCCAGCTAATGAGAGAGGTGTATTTTCAAGTACTCTGAAGCCCTGCATGTCACGTTTGTTAAGGATAGCATTTTTCAACTTAATAACCAACAGTGGACACTTTGCTTTGTGTTTTTTTGAGGGGGGGAAAGCTGATTTTAAGTTGGCTAAAATTAAAATAGAAAATGTATGCATCATGTACGGCAAAAATTAAAAATTTTTAACAACAGGCCAAAGGTCTTAGGAATAGAAACTAGTATGCCATTAAATAAAATCATATGGTTAGGTAATATAAAAAAGAAAAACATACAAGTGGCATAGAAGCATACTTGAAGATGTTCAACCCAAAAAGGAGAGAAGCAAGTAAAAATAGAATGTTCTTTTTAACTTCCCAGATTGGAAACTGAAAAAACCTTAAGATATTAATTGATACTTAGATTAATTGATATTTAGGGGCGCCTGGGTGGTTCAGTTGGTTGCACGTCTGACTCTGGATTCGGCTCAGGTCATGATCACAGGTTTGTGGAATCGAGCCCTGTGTTGGGCTCCGTGCTGAGTGTAGAGCCTGCTTAAGATTCTCTTGCCACTCTCCCCTGCTCCGGCTTCTCCCTTTCTCTAAAAAATACACACACACACACACACACACACACATTAAATGAGCATGAGAAAATTTGACTAAACATAATGGAAGGTTTTGCAGTGGATGAGTTAGCAGTTTGGAAATCTTTGCGTCTAAATATAATGAAATGGGCTGTATTTGAATGGTCACTCAGGCTTTTGGTACTTTTTTGGGAGATGTACGGAATGAATCCTTGTTGGGAGATGTACGGAACAAAATGCCGTGGTCTCATAGCTTTGAAAAGTTAGAGCTTTTGGTGTCAGGCTTGCTACCTGGGTAGGATTTGGAATTATGGGCTTTATAATTTGAATTGAGACCAACGCCGTCATACTAATCCTTGGCAGGTAAGGACTGGTTAGAAAGTTACTGGATTGTGGCTGGGCATCTGTTTAAAAATGTGTTCAGTAAAGCCGTTCCTGAGTTTAGTGTCTGGAGTCCCTCACATTCCAGGCGTTTTAATCCACCATCTCACTGCCGTTGTAACCTAAGCCTGCTGGTGTGTGCTGCCACTCCAACCACCATTTCATGGTAGTTTACTTACAGGCTCAGTTCTTTTGAAGAGTCGGGAAACCTCCTCAATTGAATCTTTAAACCAAGTATGTAAACCATTGCACAAATGCTCTTTGAAACCCTTACAACTAGGCACTTCTCCAGACCCCAGGAAAAACAACTCGGGGGCCCTAAATTGTGGTGGGCCTGGATTTCATTAAACTGATACTGTTGTCCGAGTTCTGGAAGGAGCCACTGAGCTAATGGCCATGCTTGCAATCGCGTTTATGTGCTAGGCAGTACACCCAAAAGGAGCTGGTAAGAATTGGTAGCATGTTCTAGAAGACCCTCCGGGTTAGTTTCACATCCACCTTAATTTTCTGCCTCTGTGTGAGGGCGCTAATGATACCAAAATCCCACACACTGTGTTGTTGGGTGGGATGTCCAATAAAATGTTTGGAAGAGTTTCAAATGATACATAAAACACCTAACACTAATTGCAATACTGAGTACTTTGAAATTGTGCCA
This sequence comes from Paguma larvata, assembly GCA_030068075.1. Classification (NCBI taxonomy): domain Eukaryota; kingdom Metazoa; phylum Chordata; class Mammalia; order Carnivora; family Viverridae; genus Paguma; species Paguma larvata. The sequence continues at coordinate 16,378,651 of CM057830.1, forward strand.
GTGGATAAAGATGCTCAGTTATAAAGAGCTGTGAACTTAACTTACTGAAAGATAAGGCAAGTTCTGCTGGCAAAAGAAGAGGCAGGAAATAATGCACTGGCATGCGATTTGAAGGTTGGTCTTTATTCAAAGGAGCTCTTTAAGTTAAAGCAGAATTTTTAAGGAACACTCTGAGTTTTAAGGTATGACATGTGTTTGTGTTGCATGACTCCATTTTCCTTAGAATGAAAATTTCTCCAGTGAGAATCCTGAAAAATTTCTAGGACATTGTTATATTTAATATTTATTCATTTTAAAGAGAGACAGAGTGCGAGCAGGGGAGGGGCAGAGAGAGAGGGAGACACAGAATCGGAAGCAGGCTCCAGGCTCTGAGCTGTCAGCACAGAGGTTGAGGCACGGCTGGAACCCACGAACTGTGAGATCATGACTGAGCCTAAGTGGGACGCTTAACAGACCCAGCCACCTAGGCGTCAGAGACATTGTTACGTTTAAGACCATGTGATCTCGGGGTGCCTGGGTTGAGTGTCCGACTCTTTGTTTCGGCTCGTGTCATGATCTCACGTGTCATGATCTCACGTCATGATCTCATGGTTCGTGGGATCTAGCTGCGCATTGGGCTTTGTGCTGACATCACGGACCCTGCTTGGGATTCTCACTCTTTCTATCTCTCTGTCCCTCCTGCTCTCTTTCTCTCAAAAAAAAAACAAAAACAAAAACAAAAACAAAACAAAATAAAGAAACTTAAACACAAACCACAAAATCTCTTCCGAAGGACTGCAGATCATAGTGGTTAAGCACGACTGATATGCTAATGGACATTCTCAATTTCTAGAGATGAATACATAATGTATCTTAAACTTGGTACAGGATGGAATGCTTTTTCTTTTTTTTTATTATTGAAGTATAATTGACAAATGATATTAGTTTCAGATGTATGATGTATTGATTTCATATTTGTTATGCATGTAAAATGATCAATAGGTCTAGGTAACACCCATTACCATACATCGTTAACAAATTTTTTTTTGTGATGAGAACTTTCAAGGTCTGCTCTCAGCAACTTTCAACTATATGATAAAGTATTAACTAGAGTCACTATGCTGTGCATTACATCTCCATGACTTATGTATGGGACTCTTTCCTTAGAGGGCCAGGGCCGTGGATCACGCTTTGGGAAACAGTAATGGTGTAGGTCTTTTCAGTGATCTGACACTGAGTCTTTGAACTGCCTAACGCTGCAGCTAAGTGGCCCAGTCGGTTCTGGAGTTTTGAGGAAGAGGATCGTGGGCCTAAGTGTTTGATGTTCCTAAGTGGTGGTTGTCAGTGTTGAAGAGGAAAGGGCTTCCCATGAACTTATACCTCTTGGTTATGAGATGTAAGATTTGATACTTTTTTTAAAAGCATTTTGTGAATATTAAATTTAAATTGTCAATAGAGTTCTTGTGTTTTTGTCTTTGGTAAAGGATCTGGCTTTACTTGAAGAAACTGCAGGAGCCGTTCAAGTAATGGTTTATGTGTTTGTCTTTTTACGTTATTTTTTCATTTTGAAAATTATTTGCTCATTTTAGACTGTGTACAAGATGTGTAGGGAAATAAAGAGGGGAACCCAGATCTATAATTCTGTCACAAATAGATAACCACTGTTGATGATTTGGTATATAGGACAAATGGCTTATTTTTGTCACAACTATAATTGAGGAAAGACAACACGATGTTTTAAAAGCACTGGATTTTCGACTCAAAACTCACTGAGTTTGAATCCTGGCTCTATAACGTACTAGCTGTGTGACCTCAGGCAAGTTCTTGACCCCTCTGTGCCTTGCTGAGCTGGCATTAATAGCATTCAGTCTTAGCATTAAGTACAATGCTAGCTGTAGGTTTTTGAATGCTCTTTAACCAAGTTGTGGAAGTTCTCCTCTAGTACTAGTTTTTTTGTGTGTGTTTTTATTTTGAATGGACATTGGATTTTGTCAGATACCAGATACTTGCATCAATTAATAATGTGATTTTTCTTTAGTGTCTTATATGTGGTGGATCATGTTGATTTTTGTTTTGTTTTAATATTGAACCAGCCTTGCAAACTTGGAATAAATCCCACTTGGTCATGGTACGTAATTACTTTTATTTATTGCTGAATTCTTATTTGTTAATGATTTGCAGAGGATTTTTGTGATCATATATTCATGAGGGATTTTTGGTCCGTAGGTTTCTCTTTGTGGAACTGTCGTCGTGTGGTTTGGTATTAGCATCATGGTTTCATAAAATCAGTTAGGCATTCCTTCCTTATCTGTATTCTGCAAGAGATTTTGTATAGAATTGGTGTTACTCTTCTTTAAATGTTTGGTAGAACTCTCCAGTGAAATCATCTGATCCTCAAGATTTCTATTTTGGAGTTTTTAAATTACAGATTCAATTTCCCTGATAGTTATATTGGTGAGTTGTAGTAGTAGTTTTTTGTTTTTTTTTCTTTTTTAAATAATTGGCCCATTTCCTTTTTAAGTTGCTAAATTTATGTGTGTACAGTTGATTGTAGGATTCCTTTCTTCTTTTGGTATCTGCGGGTCTGTATTAATATCTCTTGTTCTATTCCTAATATTGGCAATCTGTTATCTTCGTTCCTTTTTTTTTCTTGTCAGTTTTGCCTAGAGTTTGCCATTTTTATGATCTCAATAAAGAAATAGCTTTTCGTTTCATTGATTTCTTTTCTCTATAGTTTTTCTGTTTTCAATTTCATTGATTTCTGCTGTTATCTTTATTACTTTCTTTATGCTTACTTTGGGTTTATTTTTCTCTTCTTCTGTGTTCTTGAAGTGGGAGCATAGATCAGCAATTTGTGGCTATAAAATGCTGACTCATACTCTTAAATACTGTCATTCTCCATTGCAGCTTCTCTGTTAGCTGCTAATGTTACTTCTATGTATTTCTTAAAAAGCAGGGGTCCTAGTTATATAGGTTATTAGCTGTTATTTTTTTCCCCCCTGCATTTAATAAGTTGCTAACTTGAATGGAGGAAGTATTCATATTATTCTAGTCTCAAATTCTATGAACGTCACTTCTGGAAATTCAGGTTGTAGAATTACAACCGAGTGTCCCTCTGCCTGTTGGTTAGGAATTTAGAGCTGGAAAAGACTTTAGACTAGAGGTCAACAAACTTGGGCCCTTGGGCCACATCTTACTCTTCTGGCCTTCTTTGTGCCACCTCCTTGGTGACTGACAGAGCCCTGATTTGGCCTGCAAAGCCTGAAATCTTTACTGCATGGCCCTTTATGGAACAAGTTTGCCCACTCATGCCTTTAGACCATCTAAGTTCAGTGGCTTGCTTTAGAGCCATCTGGAAAAATATTCAAGTACTGATTCCCAGGTCCCCCCCCCCTCGCCATTGCTTTTCTCTCATCTGGAATCCATCATAGGACACACCCCTTCCTCTGTCCGGGGAGTTTTGACTTGTGTCCTTTGTCTTCCATCTCTGTGGCACTTACAGTTCCCGCACCTCCTGGGTGCTGAGTAATCTTGGAGGTTCATTCTGGAGGATGCAGTCCTGAATGTTGACTTCGCCGAGTGTGCCCTGGCCAAAGCCAGAGGGAGAGAAGGTACTGTGGTTGCCTTCAGGGACAGCTCTGATATAAATGTGATTTTTTGGTAACATAAAGTCCAAACTGCTTTATCTCTGGAAATACTGTTTCATTGTTGATTTGCAGCCTGGCATGGAAGCTTGGGCATAAGCCCTAGAATTGTTTGTAGAAATATAAATGGGGGGTGCCTGGGTGGCTCAGTTGGTTGAGCATCTGACTTTGGCGCACAGGTCATGATCTCAAACTGAAAAGTCACAATACTGAAAAGTATTGAAAGGAGTATATGTGGCTTCCAAAGAAATGAAGAAGATAAAAGCAAACACTCAAAAGGGAAAAACAAATTTAAAATTAATAAAACAAATTTAAAAATAAGGAAACATTAAAAGTAGCATAAAAGTATGACATGATAAAAAATGTGTTAGTGATCATGATAAATATAATGGAATCTACTCCCCTGTTAAAAATTAAGATTCAGCAGAGCTTGGGTGGCTCAGTTAAGCGGTCGACTTCGGCTCAGGTCAGATCGGCTCAGGTCATGATCTGACGGTTTGTGAGTTCGAGCCCCGCCTCGGCCTCTATAGTGACAGCTCAGAGCCTGGAACCTGCTTCCGATTCTGTGTCTCCCTCTCTCTCTGCTCCTCCTCTCCTCATGCTCTGTCTCTCTTTCTCTCTCTCTCAATATAAATAAACATTAAAAAAATTAAAAAGAAATATAGTTTATAGGTCTGACCTGTCTGGTATTCTGCCCACCTAAAGTAGTGGGAGAAGAGTTGGATATTCCTGATACTGCTTAAGTGCTCCTGGAGAGTAGAAGCGACAATCCTACAAGTTACTGAAGAAATCTGGTTTTCTTTCTGGGTGGAGCTTAAGGAAACCATTGCTGTCTCACCTTGGGCCAGCTTTTAACCTGTTTTCATCCCGCTGCTTTGTGAGATGAAGGGAGAGGGGTGGCAGGTGGCCATTGGGACCTTTCCACTCCTCACGGTGGACTGTGGATGGCATTTGTGAATTGAAGGTAAGGGCTGGTTATTTTTCCTGGTCCAGGCGCCTTATTTTAAATTTTCTCCTGTCCTCTAACCTCAGATCCTACCAGTCCCATCTTGCCACCTTGCTCATCTGTTTTATGCTGTGACTGGGTATGGTTTCATCTCATTTCTTGGGCTTCTCTAACTGTTGGGTTGAGTGCAGCCCCCAGAGAGGGGTTTTGTGGTCCTGGCCTTTTTGTGTCCTCTGCCTTGGTGGTCTCTCTTCCAGAGCTCTAGCCCGAGTTTACTACTTCCTCTTCTTTGAAAACATGGACCTTGGACCTGTGCAGTCTGGACATGCCTTGTGTTACTCAAATGATGCCTTCTGGGAGAGGTCAGGTGGCCAGATGTCCAGCCTCTCATGACCACAAATTGTTCTTCTTCCCAAGTGAAAGCCAGGCTTTTGCATAATCTCTCCTTTCTGTGCCTTACTTTATAACTCTTGGTTAGCCTCCCCTGTGGGCTAGGTCAGAATGTGAGCACTCCCTGGAGGTGTCTCCCTTTCTGTGCTCACCGAGGCTTGTGGGTTGTGGCTGCTTTGAAGACTCCTAGCCTTGTGGGAGAAATGGGTTTACCAGGAAGAAGAGGGTACAATATTGGGTTCCAGAATAAAGAGGGGTTAGGATTCTGTCTCATAAATTATATTTTTATGAACCCTTCTTTCATTTCATAAGTAGATTGGCTCATGAAGAGACGTAGGTTGTTATACTAAAGTAGAATGAGGCTCTTGCCTCTTTCCAGTAGGTGTTGGGGGTGATGGGAAATGCCTCTTTAACTACTATCTTGCAGTGGAGAAGGGAAGGCAGGGCAGTGAAATAATCAGCAACACATTTACAGAATGCCTAGTGTACTGTAATGTGAGTTATAAGAAATAGTAGTCAGTGGCTGGTATTGTAGACAGCCCCATGTGGTTTTCTTTAATGCACATTTGCATGAAAAGAGCTTGGGTGTTATTTCTGTGTTGTGTTGTATGGCTGTCAGTCTAATGTCAGTAGGTTTTTTTTTCATCCTTTCTGTAGCTAAATTTTCCTTGGTTTGGTTGTTCTCTGTGAATATCAGAAACTGCTCTGAAAATAAGCCTTCCAAATTGTTTGTCATTTGTCCCTTTCTGTGTTGTGTGGCCCTACGTCACTGCTATGATTTTTAAATTTAAAAGAATTTTTTAAATAGTAATTTATTTTTAGGAGAGCACAAGCAGGGGAGGGGCAGAGAGAGGGGACAGAGGATTTGTGCTGATAGGCTGTGGTGAGGTCATGACCTGAGCCAAAGTCATATGCTCAACCGACTGAGCCACCCAGGCGCCCCAAGAATTTTTTTATTGATGTGTGATTGATGTAAAGTATTAGATTTAGGTGTATAACGTAATGATTTGGTATTTGTATTATCTTGTGAAGATCACCACAGGAAGTCAAGTTAAGATCCATTACCACATATAATTACAGTTTTTTCCCTTGTGATGAGAATTTTTAAGATCCACTCTTCCCAGGCACTTTCAAATATAGGATGCGCTGTTATTAACTATTAGTGGCCATGCCGCACATTGCAATGATTGAACTGAGGCACTGAGACTGGCCACAGGCATGCGTTCGTGGCATGAAAGCCATGTCCACTGCCTGGGACCGTGTCTGCACACACCAGCTTCTCAGATACTTGTTATTCGTTGACGGGTCGGGGGGGCTGGGTAGAGGAGACCTCCCCCTGCAGCCCCTTTAACCTGTGCCTAAGGCCTGACTTATTGGTTGAAGGGAAGCAGCCAATTTCTGGAACTTTCTGTTGCCTTGATTACCTCACAGTAACTGAGAATCTAGCAGCTTGTGTGTTTGGATTTTTTGGGACAGGTTTATTGAAATGACTCTCATGCCATACCATTGCCCCATTTAAAGTATACCATTCAGTACTTTTCAGCACATTGAGTTGTGTGACCATCACCACAATTTTAGAACATTTTCCTCACCCCAGGAAGAAATGCGTAGCCCTTAGCCATCATCCCTATTCTTCCTAGCCTCCTGTTCCTCCCAGCATCTGGTATGTGCTAATTTGCTTTTAATGTGTAGGGATATACCTTTTCTGGCTATGTCATATAAATGGACTCCTTCAATATGTGGTCCTTTGTGACTGATTTCTTTCACTTAGCATCATGGCATCCATGTTGTAGCATATATCAATATTGCATTCCTTTTATGGCTGAATAATAGTTCATGGTATGGATATACCACATTTTGCTTATCCACTTACAGCTTGATGGACAATTGAGGTGTTTCCACTTTTTCATTATCATGAAGCCTGCTGCTCTGAACATTGCTGTTGTCTTGGGTTTTGTGTGAGATTTATCCTCTTGCAGCTGTTGGAAGAACTGGATATGGAACTAGAAGACCAAGCTGTTGAAGTAAGATAGCCCAAAGAACTCCATGCTCGATCTTTACCTTAATCCTGGGAAATTTATTAGGCTTCTGAATGTCTGAGAAGTCTTCTGATGCACAAGACTCTCTGTTAAAATTTAAAAATAAAAAAAAATTTTGGGGGTCCTGGGCAACTCAGGGTTAAGGAACTGACTTCAGGTCATGATCTTGCCGTTCATGGTTTTGAGCCCTACGTCGGATTCTGTGCTGACAGCTCAGAGCCTGGAACCCGCTTTGGATTCTGTGTCTCCCTCTCTTTGCTTCTCCCCCACTCACGCTCTGTCTCTCTCAAAAATAATAAATTAACATAAAAAATTAAAAATCAAAAGAATTTTAACATAATTTTAAGTGTTGAGCTCTTTTTGATTGTGAAATGTGAAGGTTTTCTCTGTATATCCCTTGATTTCAGTAATCTGGGCTTGCTGCCTGTCAATGCTGATGTTTTTGATTACATCTAGCATATCCCAAGTGAGTTCAAAAGATGTTCTCACACCCTTAAGTCCTTGTGAGCACACAGTTGGGTGAGAGGGACCGCATGAGGAATGCTGTGCTATTTTGTTATTCTCAGAGCGGTTATGCTAATGGTGGTGGTAACTCTGGAATAGATTTTTTTTTTTTTAAAGTAGGCTCTCTGTCAGCACACAGCCCGATGTGGGGCTTGAACTCCGAATCCTGAGATCAAGACCTGAGCTGGGATCAAGAGTCAAGATGCTTAACTGAGCCACCCCAGATGCCCCTGGAAAGTATTTTTTTAAGTTTATTTATTTATTTTGAGAGAGAGAGAATCCCAAGCAGGTTCAGGGCTGCTATCATGAAGCCCACCATAGGGCTCAAACCCCTGAACCAGGTGCCCCTGGAATAGATTTTTTTTAAACTTGGTATGATTCATGTCAAGTAAATTTTGTGTATAGTTCTGAGTTTTGACCAATGCATACAGTCATGTAACCACCACCGTTGTCGAGATTAGGACATCTGAATGGATTTTTATAAATGACTTATTTTTTCCAAACTTTTTAATTAATTTATTCTGATAGCAGGAGCAGGAGAGGGGCAGAGAGAGAGGGAGAGAGAGAATCCCAAGCAGGCTCAGTGCCGTCCGGCCCGGTGTGGGGCTCAAAGTCAAGAACCGTGAGATCATGACCTGAGCTGAATCCAAGAGATGCTTATCAGACTGAGCCATCCAGGCGCCCCCTGAGTGGATTTTTAAAGCAGATACTTGAATGACTTCAAACTGTGTTGGAATGCAGTTTGCCCTTTCTTCCACTTTAGGTTTAGGAGTCAATCAAGGTAACCTGAAAGCTGGTTTCTGTGTGAAGGGAAACTGCACATCCCAAACCTGGCTCTTTGCTTCTCTGACATCAGACTCTCAGGTTTTGGGGAAAGGATGCCTGCGTTGATGCTTCCCCTTGCTGTGAGCTGCTGACTGCTCTGTTGCTACTGCCCACTAGGAGAGTATTGGTCTCAAAAAGGAGGAGGGGGGGTCAGGGTGGCCCCTGACCTGGGCATAAAGTGGAACGGGGAGGCAGACTCGCGGGATCAGAGTCAAGTAGAATAAGGTGTGCGGGGCTCTGGAGGTACCAGAGTCTGTGCAGGAGGGGCGTACTGGAAGGAGACTGGGCGTTGGGCTCCCCACTTAGGCCTGGTGCGATGATGGGAATAACCAACCGCTTGGCTACGAAGTAGCTTGAACCATTGTGAGGGAGACCTAGGAAGCAAAGAAACGGGATGGGTGCTTGATGGGGACGTGTGGAATTTCCAGCCCTCATAATTAAAGAGACGCTTGGCAAGAATAGAAATTTGTCTCCTGATTTCACTAGCCAGATGCTGCTTGAATGTGAGCGAATCGCCTGTTCCAAACCCCTGACTTTGCAGAGGTGGCTACTGGGGCTCTGGCCCATGACAGGGAAGGCTGATGGCCCTGCATAAGAGGTGACTGTCACATACCCTAGGTCTTGAGTTTTCTTCACCCAAGTTTTTGAAGTTGAAAATGACTTAAAGATGCAAAGTCAGGTCTGCAGATGCAGAGAGTTTTTTCTGGGTGTATGACAGTTGCTTTTCCCTCAGGGCATCCTCTACTGGAATTCGTCCTGTTAAGGAGGTTACTGTATCTTAGCCATTACTTAAAATGTAAGAAAGAAGTGGGAATATGTATGACCGAAGCACGTCTTCTCCTCTTTTTGCCAGGGTGCTGGGTATCTTAGGTTTTTACTTAGCACGAATCCCTTACTCAACGTTTTGGGCTAGTAAGCTGGGTGGGTGCAGCTGATCGACTGAACTTCTGTGCCCAGGGCTGCCCACCTAGTGGAGCAATGATTAAATGGCAGTACCAGACCAGGAGGGATGGAGGGAACGAACACTGGTGTCAGGTTCCCTGCAGGAAACCTGCAAAGTGGTGTCCGAATCTTCTGGTCGAGGAAGTGAGGTATGTGAGGGGTGTCTGGCCAGTGAGCTTGGATGGGCAGAGAGGTTGTGGTAGGGGATTTGTGGGAGAAGTTTCAAGGGGAGCATCATGGGGGATTTTAAGTGGCAGGGGTTTTAACATCTAGGGGGGGAATAGAGAAGTCCAAGCCCATTTTCAGACTTGACTGGGGCAGTGCGGTGAGCATTTAGGCAGGAGGTACCTTCCGGTTGCATACGTGGATTTGGGATTCAGCCATCTGGAGCTGATGGTCACAGTCAGAGCTCTCCAGGAGTGGATCTGTGGGAGAAAACAAGGCAGGGAGATGAAATATGGGCCTCCATTCCCTGCTATTCTTCCATCACCCCCACGTTTTCAACCTCTCTTCCCTTCCTTTCTTTTGGTAGTGGTGTATTTAATTTGGATCAGACCTCCAAGTTGATTCTTTTAAAGTTACTGTTGAATAAACAAAGTGGGCAGTGGTCTGGAAACGGGGACATTGAGTTGTCTAGTGGACAAAGGACATATTTTTTCCCTGGGACAGGTCCTTGTGTTGCTGAGCGCTTTGGAAGGATGAGTGGTATACTAGTTGCACATCACTTCTTGCCTGGCCAGAGTTTAAGAACTTCTGCCAAACAACATTTTATTAGCCTAGTTTGGATTGCCATGCCTACTTGAAAGCTGTGCGATTATATCTCTTTTAGCATTCGAATCTACTTTCAAATTCTCTGGTTTGTAGGCTTTTATGACATTGCAGTCTTGTGTTCCCAAATTTGGATATGCTCTGACCCCAGGCTGAGTTTTACCAGTAGTTCTCAAGGGATCATATTGTCCACCCCACTTCTGCCCCTGGGCGATGAGGGTGTGGAGTCTTTGAAAAAGCTTTTTATTTTTATTTATTTTTAAAAATTTATTTATTTTGAGAGAGCGAGAGAGCACGTGAGCAGGGGAGAGGCAGAGAGAGAGGGAGAGAGAATCCCAAGCAGGCTCCGTGTTGTCAGCACAAAGCCCGACGTGAGGCTCCAGCACACAAACTGTGAGATCATGACCTGAGCCGAAATCAAGAGTCGGTTGCATAAGCAACTGAGCCATATAGGCATCCCTATTTTTATTTTTTAAAGTTTATTTATTTATTTATTTATTTATTTTTGACAGAGAGAGAGAAAGAGAGAGCGAGTTCATGCACACAGGAGAGGCAGAAAGAGAGGGAGTCAGAATCCCAAGCAGGCACCACACTGTCAGCGCAGAGCCCGATGCAGGGGTGAGGCTCCATCACACAAACCATGAGAATGTGACCTGAGCCGAAATCGAGTTGATCACTTAACTGACTGAGCCACCCAGGCGTCCCCCTTAAAAAAGTTTTTTTTTTTTTTTTTTTTTTTTTTTTTAACAAAAGGGGGACAGTACTCACATGTAGTGTGTATGACTGGGATTGCCAAAGTCCTGTGTGGGACAAGACAGTCCTTCACATCATATGTTGTCATCCCCAATTGAGGAAACTCGATGTAGCCAAATATATTTTGTTTGGTCATGTTAGATGTTTCTTACTAGACAGGCATGAAGGTTGAAATTGGATAACCACAAAGCATTTTCTGGGGCATGTCCTAGGCTACCTGTGGCTATAGTTAGTAAGGAGTTTGGGTTTTTCTCAGACTTTCTTCAACATTTTCTATAACTGTTTGGTGACTTGAGTGTAATTAGTTTCGAAATAGTGGGGATTTCTTGTTTGTTCTTGTTATCTAGTGGTTTAGATCAGTGGTTCTCAACCATGGCTGTGCGTTGGAATTTCCCAGGGAGCTTTGAAAAATAGTGATGCCTGGGTCCCACCCCTAGATTTTTATTTGATTGGTCTAGGATGTGACATACCAGTTTTTTAAAACTCCCCAGGTGATTATAATGCACCGCTAGGATTGAAAACCATTGATTTAGATGTTCTGGAAACTCTGCAAAGATACAGCAACATGGATGATTAATTTAGCCAACTGAAATAAATTTTCATTTTCCTACAGAACGTTTATTGAGTACCTGAGATTAAGATGACCGAGCTAGCCACGTTGTTAAACCTAGCAGAGGTCAGGTCTTTGGCTTCATTTTATTTTATTTATTTATTTTTTAATGTTTTAGAAAATTTATTTTAACGTTTATTTTTGAGAGACAGAGAGACACAGCATGAGCAGGGGAAGGGCAGAGAGAGAGGGAGACACAGAATCCGAAGCAGGCTCCAGGCTCTGAGCCATCAGCACAGAGCCTGAACGCGGGGCTTGAACTCACGACAGTGAGATCATAACGTGAGCCGAAGTCGGCTGCCCAACCTACTGAGCCACCCAGGCACCCCTAAAAAATTTATTTTAGAGAGTGAGAGAGCAGGCAGGGGAGTGGGGCAAAGGGAGAGAGAGAGAATCTTAAGCAGGCTCCATGCTTGGCATGGAGCCCACCTTGGGGCTCGATCTGACGACCCCAGGGATCATGACCTGAGTGGAAATCAAGAGTTGGATGCTCAATTGACTGAGCTACCCAGGCGCCTCATAGCTTTGTTTTCATTTTAAAACCTTGGTTCTGGAAAGGAGTTGCTGGGCAGTTGCTTCATCTCTGGCTCCCCTTTCTCTGTCTTCTCCCAGGGCTGTGAGTAATGTGGATGACAAGAGAGGAGAGGGCAGGAGGATAGAGGGGAAGAGCATGGTCCCCGTATCCTCGGCGGGGCTGGCACGTTCAGTGCCCACAAGGGACCAGGTGGTGGCGACGGCCAGAAATAACATTCAGACCTGGCATATTTCTGTTGAATTGAGGGGCAAGCCTACAGTACAGAAATAAGTAACACTCTCACTTGGGTTTCTTTCATAATGTGTTTTTCTTCAGTTTGAAACCTCGCTGGATGGAGGGCCTCCATTAGCACCCCCAGTGCCTTTCTGCTATTTGTGCTAGTTTGAAAAAGGGGACGTTCGCCATGCTGGATTTGGCCAGCAGACAAGGATTTTAGGTATATCAGACAAAGATCCATCCCCCTTTCCCTGGCCCGAGGGATAGAGTTTGCCCTGGCTCAGCCTTGGAGCTGAGATCCTCATTCACCGAACAGCCTGGCCAGTGACAGGGTGGCCCTGTCTGGATTGTCCCCTTCACCAGCATTGGGGATTTGTGTTCTGTTTTGTAATGCGCCGACAGAACCCAGTCTTGAGGCCATTTACCAGGAGTGATGATTTGTTTTATACACTTTCAAAACAGAAAACATCTGTTCTAGTCGAGGGAGGGATTGGATAATGACATAGTGGCTTTCCTATTCAGGGCAAGTACTGCTCAGGGTATGTGGAACTCAGGCACACTGGGCACACTTGTCTTTACCGCCCTGCAGCTCAGTCACTTCTATGGTGGCTTGACCTCACCGGGCTTCATTGACAGACTGAACAAGATCCATTCTTTTTTATGAAGTTTGAAATCAGAATTTTTTTCGGGGGGATGGATTTTGGTCTTAAAACTGAATATAATTCAGCGGATAAAATTCAGGCCTCCCCCTTTTAATTTCCTGAAACCAATTTCAGAATAGCCAAGCCAGCTATTTTCTGCCAAATGAGTTTCCCAAAGGCACAGTTCTGCGGGAATGAGCTAGACTAATGAGACCTGAGGTCACCACTCGTGTTGGTCGATGTGTGCGTGGTGTGCATTCTGCTCCAGTAGTCTTTCCCTGATGGGGGGCTTTTCCCTAGAAGCAGCCTCAGTTCATTTGACCGTCATAGGGGTTGGCCACCCTGACACTCTAGCTTTCCCCAGGTACCCTGCTCTCTCTCACTGTGCTGCTGGGTGCTGCCTTCTCCGAGGAGGAGAGCCCTCCCTTGTGCATGAACCCTAGCTGGTATTTTGATGAGCAATTTGAAGTCCCTTTGCCTTCTCTCTTCCTCTCACCATTGCTGGTACCACACAGGCCTCTGGGTTGTGACCTGCTTGTCTCTACCCACTGCTGTTTGGGGGCTTGGGGGTGCATGCTCATCTAGTTTCGTTTTAAATGTTATTTGCGAGTTTTAGTTGTGCTATCCTAAGATCTCTTTCTCTGGGGATTCGGAAGATTAAAAAATGATGTCTTCACTGCTATTTTTGCCATGCCATTTGCTGTTTTTTTAAGTTTATTTATTTTGAGAGAGGGAGAGGTTGAGCAGAAGAGGGGCAGAGGGTCCGAAGTGGGCTCTGTGCTGACAGCAGAGAGCCCGACACAGGACTCAAACTCCCGAACCGCAAGATCATGCCCAGAGTCGAAGTCGGAGGCTTAACGGACAGAGCTACCCAGGTGCCCTGCTATTGTTTGTTAAGTGATGTTAAAAATAAGAGTTTTGGTGGGTGTATTAGTCCTGCAGAGCTGCCGTAACGAAGTGCTACAAATTGGATGACTTGAAACAACAGAAACCTATTCTGTCCCAGTTCTGGAGGCCAGGAGTCGAAAACCATTGTTGGCAGGGCTGTGGTGCTTCTAAAGGTTCTAGGGGAGAGTCCTTGATTGCTTCTTCCAGCTTCTTGTGGCTCCTGGTGTTCTCGGCCTGTGGCCGTTAATCAGTTCAGTCTCTACTTCTGTCTTCCTATCACCTGCTCCTCCTTTGTCCCTGTGTTTCCTTTTCTGTCTGTCATAAGGGCACTTGTCATTGGATTTAGGGCCCACCTGGGTAATCCAGGATGATCTCCTCTCTAGATCCATAATGACATTTGCAAAACCCTTTTTCCAAATCAGGTCACATTTCCAGGTTCTGGAGGTTAGTATGTGGACATATCCTTTGGGGGGCCACTATTCTACCCACTGCAGGGGGAGCAGGTGAAATCTGGTTTTTAAGGGGCAAGCAACTTAAATTTTTTAAAAAAGTCTCTGCCGGCCAGAATAAGACATATCTGCTGTCCGGTTTGGCCTCTGAACCCAGTTCGTGGTCTTCATTCTTACTGTGCTCTAGAAGGTCTTGAGAACATAATTCCAGACATCACTGGAGATACATTATATGTCGAGTGAAAAAAATCCTAACTTCTGGTCCAGGTTTTGGCACTAGTTTATGGAAGGAATTCTAGTGTAATTTTCTTGTGAAACCACACTGTGGTCAGCTGTGAATCTTTTTTGTTTTTTCTTGCCTTGGTTCAGATCACAGACTCACTCTTCATTTTGATGCTTTGCCACCTCCAGTATTTTATGTGGAAAAAGCACCAGCCTGTGCAGGGCTCATGGGACAGTACAGAGTAATTCCTTTAGTCTCATCTTGGTTTTTTATCTTACCCTTCTCAGACAATGACTGCTTAGCACATAGAACTAGAAGAGAAAAAATTGTATTTTGCCTTTCCTCTAAGTATCGTTATGTTGGATATTCTTGAAGATTCTGGCTTCAAGTGAGTCTTCAGAGATTAATGCAATTTCTATAACCTTGATCCAGCTCCATTTGGGTGGGGTGGTAAGGGGAAGATTGGCTTCTGTCCAAGGAGGGGGTAACAATGCATAGCAGGTTGTCCCAAATGGAATTGTTCAGTTTCTACCATATAGAAATATGTTACTGAGCGCCGTGTTTTTTCAAATTATAATAGCAACCCATCCTTACTGTGAGACACCTGGAGCATAAAACCAAAAGTTTTGAAGTCATTTATAATACTCATCAACAGCGGATGGACATCTCCTTTGTAGCACTGTATATTCTCATTAATTTATTTACCCTAAAGTAGAAGCTCCTTTATTTGCATCTCTTTGATTTCTGGTTTAGGCTAAACATTTTGTTGTGCCATCTCGAGTTGGCTGAATACATGTCTGCATCCTCGGCACAATTATTTTGTGGGTTTTTTTCGTGTCTTTATTGTGTTACCTAGTAATCTGTGTAGCGTCTCCTCATGGAGTTGAATGTTTACACAGCTCACGACAAAAGGGATAGGTGACACTGGCAACTCTTCGAGTTTTTTCAGAAAGTTCGGTTGCCGAACTGTCCCTCATTGGGTTTCCTCTGGAATGTACTTCATCTTGATCACCTTGCCTTCTCTCCCTTGTTCTCTAGCTGACGGTGAGACCATTCTAAAAGGCCTCCAGTCCATTTTCCAGGAGCAAGGGATGACGGAGTCGGTGCACACCTGGCAAGACCATGGTTATTTAGCGACCTACATAAACAAAAACGGCAGGTGAGGTGGCCTTGAGTGCTGCTTTTCAGATCTGAGTACTTCAGCTGGCGGTGGGGGGTGGAGGGTAGGGGACAAAGGGCAGTGGTGGGGTGGCGTCCAGGTATTTTTATTTCCTCCCATGACAACTTGTAAGAGGTAGCTAGAATTCAGTGCTTCGCAGTCCTAGCTGCACAGTAGACTCACCTGGGAGCACTTTCACAAGCTATCATCACCCTGGTCGTTCTCCCAGAGATCGAGGCCACTGGGCATCGGTATTTTTCCAGCCCCTCCTGCCCATGTGATTCTGCTATGGCCAGGACCCAGAACCCCCCTGGGCTGCGTAAGCAGTGTGAACTGGCAGGCCACGATTCAGACTTGGTTAAAAAAGATTCCTGGGCCCCACTCCAAGAATTTCTGATGCAGTAGCTCTGGGGCAGCACCCTAAATAGCATTTCCAGCAAGCTCCCAGGGGGTGCTGGTGCTGCTGGTTGGCTGACCACACTGTGAATCCCACTGCGAATAGCACTGTTAGAAGTTATTATCAATTAATGTGGACCATGGTCAAATGCAGGATGAGAATATCTACAAGGAGGTTGAGAGGAAGCTGGGGGGGATCCAAGATTTCAAGTTTTTTTTTTTTCTTAAGACTTTATAGACTGTCTAGACTTTGCATAATCAATATGTAGATGAAAGCCAATGTGTTCTGGGAATAGGAAAGGAAACCTAAATTAAGAACTGACCTATAAGAAGATGCCAGTGCGTTGAGCTATTTGTGCTCTCCTAAGTCTAGGTTTGTGTTCTATCTAGTCTGGTTTAGTGTGCAAAACTAGTAAGATTCTTAGTGATTTGCACTATTAATTTAAAAAATAAAAAAAAATTTTTTAATGTTATTTATTTTTTTAAAAGATTTTTTTTTTAAAGGTTTATTTACTTTTGAGGGAGAGAGAGAGAGAGAGAGAGAGAGACAGAGTGCAAGCTGGGGAGGGGCAGAGAGAGAGACACAGAACCCGAAGAAGGCTCGGCTCAGAGCTGTCAGCACAGAGCCCGGTACGAGGCTCAAACTCACAATCTGTGAGATCATGACTTGAGCTGAAGTCGGACGCTCAACCCACTGAGCCACCCAGGCGCCCCTAATGTTTGTTATTTGTTTTTGAGAGAGAGAGAGAGACAGAAATTAGGGAAGGGGCAGAGAGAGACAGAGAATCTGAAGCAGGCTGCAGGCTACAAGCTGTTAGCACAGAGCCCGTCGCGGGGGTCGAACCAACAAACTGTGAGATTATGACCTGAGCCAAAGTCCGATGCTTAACCAACTGAGCCACCCAGGCACCCCTGCCCTGTTAATTTTAAAATGTGAACTCCTGGGAATTTTCAGTGACTTTAATTCCATTCCCCCAAGGTACAGAGTACTAGAATTCCACGTGGTTTCATTAATGTCTCATATTCTCTCACTTGTTTTTCTATTAGAAGGAAAAATAACCACGCCCATGACCTTAGAGAGGTCCAGAAGGCAATGCTGGAAGATGAGGGAAATTTTTACTTCTGAGCACCACTCCCCCTTTCATTATTCTCTTTATAAGTCGACATGGTCCACCCCATGGGGGTAATGGGTCTTCCCTCTCTCCATGCCTCTCAAAGACCTCCCAGCTCCTCTCTCCCCAAGCCCAGATTTGTATTTCTGACTATGTGGCAAACCTCCATATTTGTGTTTAGCAGACACCTCAAATGTATCTAAAATAATTTCTTCCTCAAGGGTGATCCAAAATCAATATCACCACCAAACTCTCTTTCCTCCCCTCCTCCATGCTCTGACCCCGCTAACAAATCATTTCCTGGACGTAGAGGTTTGCAGCTGTCCTTGATCCTTCCAGTTCCTCCAAGCTTGCATTCAGCCCCTCTCTGTCCTGGCCTCTTTTCTCTACCTTCCCTGCCATGATCTCTTGCTGTCCTGGGTGTGGTCCATCCTTTGGGGACCACAGCAAATCATGCCATGTCACCTTGCCACCCCAGGAGGCTCCTTCTCCACTCCAGGTGAAGCGCTGAATCTCTTAACAGTCTCCTAACTGGCTTTGCAGCCAGATCCTGCCTACTTCTCTACCTCACTTCTTGAATCTTCTACCATACATACCAGTTCCAGTTGTCTACGGGATTAGAATTCTTTCTAGAAGGGAATTTTTAGTGACAAGAACTGTTGGCTTCTGAAAGCAGAAAAAATGAAAATTAACATGCTTATTTTAAATGTTTTTACTTTAGTGGGAGAGAGTGCAAGCAGGGGATGGGCAGAGAGAGAGGGAGACAGAGGGTCTGAAGCAGGCTCTGTACTGACAGCAGAAAGCCCAGTGTGGGGCTCGAACTCACAGACCTTGAGATCATGACCTGAGCTGGTCAGATGCCTAACCGTCTGAGCCACCCAGGCTCCCCAACATACTTGGTTTAAAAACTTATTCTCCACATTGGTCTCCTTCTCGCTTGGTCACCTGGGACTCATCCCCATGGTTCCTGTCCTGAAACTTCACTTCTGTCCTCCGGGCATGGATGGGGGTGCTGGCAGGTCACCAGGCTCATGTGGATGGCACCCTGCTTCTGGCCTGACTTCTAGCTAAAGGCCGCATCGCTATGCTGAGGTCCTGATCCTCAGCCACCTTTTTACATGTTCTCCACCCCACTGGGCCCCCACTCCACAAATTTTCCTCTGTGTTTCTGGTTTTAATCCATTGAGTTTGGTACTTGACCTTAACTTCCAGCATTGTCTGTGTTCCTGTGTTTTTGCAGTTCTCTGGCAGAGGACTCAGCTAGAATCAATTAGGTGATTAAAGGTGATGTTTTCTACCCTTCCCCCGTCCCCAGCCCCTGTCCTTTGTGCTGCTGGTGGTGGAGGGGGAAGGAAAGATGATCAGCTGCTTTCAAGTGTAATTGATTTGTGCTTTCCTGGGCCCGAACTTGATTTTGGGACGATTTAAAGGCTGAAGGTAAAATTAACTAGTAGTGTTTATTTTTTTAATCTAAGCATACTGCTGGTATTCTCTGAACAGAATTCTTCAATTTTCAGTATTTTTCAAATGTTTCTCTAACCACAACTTATACTAAGAATTAATTTTATGCCATAACCCTGTACATACTCCTCTGTGTCTATACAGTACAGATACACATGTACGATTGAAACAAGTTTTTCCAAATAGTTAACTTCTATCACATGTGATACACTTTGATATTTTAAGAAAAATGTGCAGATTCACCGAATTAGGGGTCAGAAAGCTTTTTTGTAAGAAGCCACATAAAGTGTCACATTCTCTCTCTTTTTTAAACGACTTTTTAAAAACATAAAATCCATTCTTAGTCTTTAGGCTTTGCAAAACAGCTTGCAGGCCGGCTCTGGTTTGCAGTGTAGAGCTGGGGTGTGCCAGTCCCCAGCTAAGTCAGCTTAACCACCACCTGCTTGCAGTCAGAGAAACATGGCTCTGGTTTGAATTCTGAAGGTTAGTTGGGAGGACCCAATTGCCCTTTCCTATCCTCCCTTCATCTTAAGGCCATGGTTACTAGACCTGGCCCAATCACATGCCAGGGAACCTTCTTAAAAAGCAGATTCACAGGGGCTTCTGGCTGGCTCAGACGGTAAAGTATGTGACTCTTGATTTCAGGATCGTGCATTCGAGCCCCACGTTGCGGGTAGAGTTTACTTTGGAAAAAAAAAAAATCAGGTTCACAGAACTTGCTACTGAATCACTTTCTGGGCCCAAGAACCTGTTATGTGAAAACATTAGCGTGTGGTGAATTCATCTAAATCTTCCCTGATTGGTGGCTCCCTCACCCCCAAGAAGAGGCTCTCCTAAGAAACCAAAAGGGTTAACTATGTAATTTAGAGGAAAAAAAGAGTGATGGTCTTCCATTTTTAATTGGGTGGGTTGATGTCTTTTTCTTGTGAATGCCATGATACAATTCCTAACCTTAAAATTATACTTTCCTTTGTAGTTTTGCCAATTTGAGAATTTACCCACATGGACTGGTGTTATTGGACCTTCAGAGTTATGATGGTGATTCACAAGGCCAAGAAGTTGACAGTGTTGGTTTTTCCCTTTTATTGACTTTTTATTTACTTCGATGTAATTATAAATATTTGAGGATCAGTAAACATCTATTTTAATGTTAAAATTATTTTACTTAATTGCTGACGTTCCAGTTAACTTTAAACTTTCCTCCCTCCAGATGAATGATTTTAGAAGAAAAATAGTTGTTCTTCAGTTATTGTTAGGAACCTGGCTTGCCGTCATTCCCTTGACTGCTTGAATACTGAGTAATTTTACTTGCCACTAGATGGAACGTATGCCTTTAAGCAGGATGTTCTATGTGTCTTATCCTTCTGCTTTCCCCTTTCCCGTTATCTTGCTGGTGACTTAGACTGAGGTTAGGTCAGCACCTTGAGGGCTGGTTGGTGTGGTGTGTGGAACTGGGCCAGCCCCGGAGGCTGCTGAAGGGATGGGGGAGGACAGGAGTATCGCACAGCTCTGTCACCGCTGCCTCAGCCTGCCCGCCTGTAACTTAACTGTTCCTCTCAGCTTGTTCTGTAAGCTCATTGACTTCTTTTCTTTTAATTGTAGCTTCTGAACAAAGTAGAAGAAAGAATGAAAGAATTGAGTCAGGACAGTACTGGGCGGGTGAAGCGGTAAGTGCGCACCTGAATGTCGGGTAAGATCATCGAAATGGTGGTGGTGTCATTGAAATGGTGGTGGTGTCGCCGAGTAGTGGCTGGTTTTGGCAACATGGTAGCCTGAGCTGGTGGGTGCCTCAGAGTCAAACAAGACAAAGTAGAAAGGAGATAGGGAATGAGTCTCAGGAGCTTGAACTGTATAAAGCAGGGAGCCGATGGAGCTTCCATCTCAGTGAGAGGGGGGGTTAGAAAACTTCCCAACCTGATCCAGTAAGGTGAAAAGGTTGCTCACTGTCTCTGCTCAGAACTCTGGGTTCCAAAGTGGAATTCAGTTCTAAGATTTAGGACAAGATGAGGTGACAAAATTTGCCTCACAGCTTTCAAGTAAGGTAACTTTGCAAGATAGTAAGAATTGAGAGGCCACCCATCTTGAACAGCCACTGGTTGGTTCTTTTCAAACGGTAATGAAGACAGTTAAGTTTTTCCTGTCCTGACTATTGGCTGTTTAAACAGTTCCATTCTGACTCACAAGCCTCCTGTCAGTGGCTAATGGCTAGTGACTATCATATTGCACAGCACAGATGGAACATTTCTGTCACCACCGAAAGTTCTCTTGAACTTGAGATATTTGTCCGTGATGTCAGTTGTTAAAAGAGCTTCGATAGAAGTAACGGTTTTGACATTTGTTGGAACGGACAGTCTTGGGTGGGTCCTGGGAATTAAGAATAGGAGTGGATCATGGATGGCCAACATACTCAGCAGTTTGATCTTGCCCTGTCTGGGTGGCTCTTTATCAGGCCCCGAAGAGTAGGAGGCCGGTCCGTTACTCACAACAGCAAACACACTTTACCCAGGTTGCACCATCACTGACAGAAGCGACCAGAATACAGATTTCTCTAGTTGACAGCACTTTCTAGAAGAGGGAACTCATTTTGGCAAGACCTAGGATGTGTAAGGACTGAATCACTCAGCATGGTAAGTTCCTCAGCCCGTAGGAAAGCTTTAGGGCTGATGTAAGATAACCAGAGAGTTGGTTAATCTCTGGTGGGGTAGAAAGCAGGCAACTGCCAGTAAATGAATTTAACAGTCCACAGCTTCCCCACTTTGTTGAAATCTGTCAGAATACCTAGATTCGTGTATCCCACCTAAGTTCAGTGTATGCGTCCTCAGCTATATTTCCCTCTTCCCTGTCCTTAAAAACAAGTCCACACCCACACACTTCTGGATTTTCCATCTTTACCTGCTTACAGAGTTTTCATATCTGCACCAGCTTGAATTTAGCAGGTTCCCACTGTGTTGTAAAATGTGTTAACTCCATGATAATGAATTGGCCAACATCAAAACACCTCTGATTTTTATTGGTCTAACTTTTATTGGGGTTATTTTTAGGAGTGAGTAAATAGATGGAATGCGTTTGTGGGTTTTGGCATTCATGACAAGCCTGGTTCTTTGTTTTTGGTATAGGAGTTTTGAGAGTGGAGTTAAGCTTCAGATTTTCAGTTCAAAATACAGACTTTGCTTTTGCTTGTTGCTGCTCTTACATCTTTTTGTAAAATCAGGGTGGAGGGGTCGAGAAGGTATTGGGAATATTTGGAGCTAGGCTTTTTGTTATTGGCCTCAAAAGGACAAGGACGGTGCCACTTTTCTGTTTGGGGAATGACATGTTTAGAAATACAGTCATTAACAAGTAACTCAGTAACATCTGAAATTATTATTCCCCTGTGGCTGATGACTTAAATCTGAACTTTCAACTAAGAAACAATGGGATGTATTAGAAAATTTATTTTCATGCTCTATTTTTCAAAAGAAAAGGAACACAAGCTTACATCAGTTAAGTTTAGTTGGGGGGTGGAGGGAGATATATATTGTGGTTTACACAGTGTACCCGACCGAGGCCCAGGATATATTTTACCCAACTTTCTCTCTAGGATCCGTTTTCGATTTTCAGCAGTGACAGTTGAAACAAGAGTAGTGTTGGGCTCCGGAATATCTCCTGTAGCCCCTTCCAAGGAGATGACCTTCCTTCATGTTGGGATGAGTGCTTCATCAAGATAGATGGCTTCCCCATCCAGTTAGAGATCCTTTCTGTTTCTTTGCCAGTCTTTAAAAACGAACGTGTTTGGGGTGCATAGGTAGCTCAGTTGGTTAAGCATCTGACTCTTGATTTCGGCCTAGGTTATGATCTCATGGTTCTGTGAGTTTGAGCCCCAAGTTGGGCCCCACACTGATGGTGTAGAGCCTGCTTGGGATTCTTTCTCTCTGTCCCTTTCCCACTTGTGCTCGTGCTCTCTCTTTCTCTCTCTCTCTCTCTCTCAAAATAAATAAACTTTATAAGTTCTTTTAAAAAGTATTTATTTTGAGAGAGAGAGAGAGGTAGAGGCAGAGAGAGAATCTCAAGCAGGCTCTGTGTTGTCAGTGCAGAGCCCAATGTGGCGCTCAATCTCACGAATTATGAGATCGTAACCTGAGCCAAAATCCAGAGTTGGACATTCAACTGACTGAACTGCCCAGGTGCCCCAATAGACTCAAAAACAACAACGACAAAACAACAACAAAAACACATTGTGTTGCGGGGTGCCTGGCTGGCTCAGTCGGTGGAGCATGTAATTTCTGATCTTGGGGTTGTGAGCTCGAGCCCCACAATGTGTGTAGAGATTACTTTAAGATTTTTTTAAAGTGTATTTATTTATTTTGAGAGAGAGAGAGAGAGAGCGCACAAGTGAAGGAGGGGCAGAGGGAATTAGAGAATCCCAAGCAGGCTCCGTGCCATCAGCACAGAGCCTGATGCAGGGCTCAGACTTACAAACTGTGAGATCATGACCTGAGCTGAGATCAAGAGTTGGACACTTAACCAACTGAGCCACCCAAATGCCCAAGAAATAAAATCTTAAAAAAATAAAAGCAGAATCATAGTGCTGCAGTCAAGGAAAGAGCTCTTTACCCAAGGCACTAGTGACACAGTTGAGAACGGACATTTATTTTCAGCGGGTTTGTGCGTAGTTCAGTAATTGTTGATAGCTGGCTTGCAGTCAACCAGGGGTGGATTTCCTCCCCTGAAAACCCATGACTTGGTATTTGTCACCTTCATCTAATGTCACAGGTTGTTTACTCCCCCACCTTCCTCCCCACCAACCATCAGCCGGGGTGGAAAGGCTACCCCCGAATCCTGTTTGCCTGTTCTGGAGAGAGGGGCTGGGGAGGTATTACCCTGTTTGGGGCACCACATTTTGCAAGGCAAACTCTGGTCTGCTAATAATTACAACAGCTGCATTTGTTTACTTGAAAGATCAAGTGGTTAAATCAGGAGTTGTTAGGATTAAATCAGAGTTTATGGGAATTTGCTTTGTAAATCTCTATGTTCTTTATAGTTGTTAGTGTTTGCTCAGAGGAAGCTTCATTAAGAAAGGTTCCGACTGTATTCCTGGAAACAGGCGATTGAGAGGGACAAAGAGAGTCACCAGAGCAAGTCAGAGGTAGCAGATGCCAGCTTACGGCTGTTTTTTTGTTGAACTGTTTTACGGTTAACACCACTGTATCTAAGAGACATGACTTGCATATAATTGCGTTATGTGTGCAGTGAGTTCTCATTTTGTGTTCCTTTTCCGGGTCTTGTTTTCATTGTCATTTAGTGTCCTCTGCTGGTAGATTCTAGTACATTCACCTTGTCTAAAACACTGACATTTTATAAAAGAATAGAATGAGAAAATCATCAGTTTGCAGTCCTTGTAGTAATAATAATTGGTTCAGGCAAGAATTTTCTAGATGCCAAAGCCAGTAATGGAGGTTAATTGCGAGATCAGGACCTTCACCCATTTTCAGAGGACTACCCCACAGCCGGTCTAATAATTTCAAAGGGAAAAAAGGTACCATTGCAAACGGAGGGATCTGGTGCCATCGCTTGAACCAAGTGGTCACACTTAACATCTCTAACAATAGGACAAGCACACATCTGCTCCTGATGTGATGCTTGTGTAAATACATGCCAGCCTGACTTTGAGGAAGAGATCTTTAGGCAAACCCTCTTGAGGGATTTTCTGCAGAACACCTGGTCTGGACTGAGAGGTCAGGTTTGTGAAACACATCTAGAGGAAAAACTATACAAGATGAAATGAGGGTCAAAAAAGGAAAACAAAATATAGTGTATGATCCTTCATTCAAAAGCAGAACAGCTATAAAGGACATGATTGAGACAATTGTGGGGATATTTAAATATGGATTCTGTACTAGATGATAGTATTGCATCCCTGTGCACTTGTATGAATTTGGTAATGGCAGTGTGGTTATGAAGGCAGTCTTGATCCTGCTGAAGTATTTGGAGTGTGAAGTATGTTGCCTGAGGTTGCCATTTTCTCCAACTTTTTTTTTAGGGAAAAATAAAATATTCCAGAAAGGTTTATTTAAAAAGTAAACTCTTAATGTGCCACAGTTGTTGAGATTTGGTAGGGGCCATGTTTGTATATAGCTGAAAAGCCCAAGCTTTAGATTTATATACTATTCAGGAATTGGCCTGAGGTCATATGACTTGCTTTTTGCACACTCATGCTTCCAGGTTCACTTTAAAAAATGTTTTTTTGTTTATTTATTTTGTGAGACAGAGTGAGTTGGGGAGTGGTAGAGAGAGAGAAGAGAGAGAATCCCAGGCAGGCTCTGCACCATCAGCACAGAGCCTGATGTGGGGCTCGAACTCACGAACTGTGAGATCATGACCTGAGCCGGAGCTGGATGCTCAACCGACTGAGCTACCCAGGCGCTCCCCCTTTTTGTTTTTTAAGGTACTCTGTACCCACAGTGTGGGGCTCATACTCTTGTGGATCACCCCTGAGATGAGAGTCGCATGCTCCACTGACTGGGCCGGCCAGGTGCTCCTCCACATTCACTTTTAAGGCAGCATCACCATAAGCACCCGGTAAGCGGTTCCTGTAAGGCTCATTCCTTTTTCCCTTTTTGCAGATTACCACCCATAGTTCGAGGAGGGGCCATCGACAGATACTGGCCCACCGCTGATGGTCGCCTGGTTGAGTATGACATAGATGAAGTGGTGTATGATGAAGATTCACCTTATCAGAACATTAAAATTCTACACTCAAAGCAATTCGGAAATATTCTCATCCTTAGTGGGGATGTTAGTAAGTATTCATTCCATCCCTACCCCAGTTGCATAGCAAAGTGACAGTGTTATTCTGACAAATACACCATTGTGGATTTGTCCTACTTTGTCATTGGCAGTCCTGTTTTTTGGAAAGGAACATTTATGTCACATTAACCTGTGGGTTGTCTGGGCTTTCATGTTTTATGGCAGAGCAATGAAAACTTTGTCTCGATGTTCCTTTTTCTTAGTTTTCTTAGTGCTGAGTATTCAGATAATACTTCTATAAAGAAAATACGATTGCTTATTTTTTAAGAAATCTTTTTGTTATGGAAAATTTCAAGCCTAGGTAGACCAAATAATATGATGAACCCATGTATGTTCACTACTGAGTGACAACAATTAGCAACTCTTGGTCAGTCTCCTTTCCTCTAAACCCTGGTTTGCTTTCTCCCTTTCATATTTGGAACAACTCTCAGATGCTATATTTCATGTAATGAAAGATGTAATTGCTTTTAATTAGTATATCAGAACATTTGTAAGGCTGAGTTTTCTTCAAGGTATATGTGTGTGTAATCTGTATTAATATATCGTATTAGGTGTCAGATGGGTAGGGTTGATGAAAAATCCACAATCCAAAAAAAATAAAAGTACCTCTGCACATTGTTGACAGTTTTTAAAGATCAACACTTCTTTTAATTTGTATTTTGGGCTAGATTCTAGCACTTTCTAGTATGGTGAGTCAGGTCACAGTGTGCGTTTGGGTAGAGTCACCATTTTGGACCTGTGTTTTTCTTCCCTAGATCTGGCGGAGAGTGATTTGGCGTATACCCAGGCCATCATGGGCAGTGGAAAAGAAGACTACAGTGGCAAAGATGTGCTGATTCTAGGGGGTGGAGATGGGGGCATATTATGTGAAATAGTCAAACTGAAACCAAAGATGGTCACTATGGTAGAGATATCCTTTGCTTGGAGATCAAGTTCAATTGGCTTCTTTTGTTTTCTTCCTCCTTTTTTGTTTTAAGACTGCAGTTAATGTTATGAGCCAAATGTGTTATACATAGTGCCTTGAACAAACATTTCAATTTAGTACTAGTAGCCTTTTCATATGGCTACGAACAAAGCAGCAGAGATGCTGTAGTTGAGAAATAAAGAGAAAACAACTTTGGTCCCATGTCTACTGCTTAGCACTTTCTGGAAGGGCTTCATGAGGAGAAAAGAAAATTCAGTTCCTTTTGAGTGTCCTTGGTACAAAAATGAAATCATTGTCTCATTCATCTTTGTTTTTTGTTTTTTTGGGTTTTTTTGTTAAATATGATACCCAAGTTAGTGTTATAAAATGTTGGTCTTACCTTTTCTTTATTTTTTAAAAGATTTTGTTTTTAAAGAGTTATTATTCTTTTTTTTAATGTTTATTTATCTTTGAGAGAGAGAGACAGAGCGTGAGTAGGGAAGGAGCAGAGAGAGGGGGAGACACAGAATCCGAAGCAGGCACCAGGCCCTGAGCTGTCAGCACAGAGTCCGACACGGGATTCTAACCCACAAACTGTGAGATCGAGACCTGAGCTGAAATTGGCCGCTCAATCACTAAGCCACCCAGGCGCCCCAAAGATTTTGTTTTTAAGTAGTCTCTCCATCTAGCGTGGGGCTCGAATTTATAACCCAGAGATCAAGAGTCACTTGTTCCATTGAGCCAGCCAACCACTCTGTACCTTTTCTTTGAAGTATTACTATTTTGGGGCACCTGGGTGACTCTGTTGTTAAGCATCTGACTTCTGCTCAGGTCATGGTATCACGGTTGATGAGTTTGAGGCCTGCATCCAGTGAGCCTGGCTTTTCACCCCCTACCCCTACTCCCACCTCACCCTTTGTGGGATTTTCTCTCCACCCCTTCCTTGCTCATTGGCACCTCTCTCTCTCTCTCAAAACAATAGTGCTACTGTTTCAGAATTCTTTGATCTAAATTCAGGATGAATCTCTCCTTGACTTGTTTGAACATTGACCAAATGGTGATTGATGGATGTAAGAAATACATGCGAAAAACATGTGGCGACGTCTTAGACAATCTTAAAGGAGACTGCTATCAGGTAATTATGTTTTCCAGATAACATTTTTAAGTCAACTGAACCGTTATTGACTTGAATTGTGCCTTCCTCAAACAGTTTTAAGTATAACCTGCTAAGAAGATAAATAGATTATTTTGAAGAGAAGGAAAAGTATTCCCTCTACTGTTAGAAGGTGGAGGAGGGAGAGAGAGTAAAATATCCCCCCAAACTGAGAAGGCACTTTGCGACCAAAAAACAGAGTAGGCCACGCCATACAGGTTACACAGGGTTTTATTCAGAGACACTTACTGACAGGCGGGATTAGGCAGAGGATGACCCTTGGCAGCTGCATAGTTATTCTCTGCAAAGTCCAGACTGTAATCCACAGATTTTATAGAGTGAGGGGACACACACAAAGGGCATTGTAGTAAGATCAGCGGGTTCGCGTGCACCTAATTGACAGCTAACCTTTAATTAGATTTTATGGCACCACCTGTGCATCAGGAGGGGGAAAGACTATGTTACCTCTAACAGATTCATGGGAAGCTGAAACCTATCCCGGCCTTGACTGGCATTTTGAAGGTATGTATATTAATCTCCAAGGTGCTGGAACACACAGCCCTGAGAGAGGTCACTGAGCATGAACAAGGTGGAGTGCCAGAGGCAGACCGTGTATTGTCAGCACTGTTACCCTCTGCCCTTCTGGACCTTGGCTGAGAGTCCTGTAACGAAAGACAGCTTAAGAAGAGAAAGACAGAAGTTGATTAACATACATAGTTCGTGTATACTTGGGAGAGACCTAGAG
Organism: Paguma larvata; assembly: GCA_030068075.1. Taxonomy (NCBI): domain Eukaryota; kingdom Metazoa; phylum Chordata; class Mammalia; order Carnivora; family Viverridae; genus Paguma; species Paguma larvata. The sequence goes on from CM057830.1 coordinate 16,406,719, forward strand.
ATAACTGAGTAAAACTACTCAGAGGTAACTTTAGAATTTAGGCTTAAATATCATCTGAATACGGAAGGGGGTCGTAGGGGTCCTAGGGAGAGTGAGTGACTTTTTGTAAACATAAAGGGCCCTTGGAAGAATAGATGGGGCAGGTATGATGTTTGTGACAAAGTTTGTCTTGTGTCCCATAATAAGGGTCCGCTGTCTCTGGTCGAATCCCCCAGGGAGGGGGAATCTCTGACATTTGAGTTTCTTTCAGAGCCTCCATCTTTAGGCAGATGAAGGGGAGTTCACAGCAAGCCTCTCTCTGCATTTGCAGTTTTTCAGGTGTCTACAGCTCAAAACAATCAATATATGAAAGTGACATATTTTGAGGTGACATGTTCTGCTACTCTTCAGACCTCTTTGATTTATATGTGTATTTGAACATTTGCTTTTCACTAAGCAAATTAGTGTCTGTCCTAAACTATACTGTACTTGCAAGTTAACCAACCATTATAGTTTGTAGGATACATTTTGTATTGTATTGTCAACATGTACGTGTTCAGTGCCCATATCTACAGTACTTGTTAGATCAAGATAACCAATCAAATGCATTTTTTTAAAAGTAGGCTTCACGCCCAGCATGGAGCCCAGTGTGGAGCCCAGCATGGGGCTTGAATGCACAATCCTGAAATCCAAACCTGAGCTGAGATAAAGAATCAGACACGGGGCACCTGGGTGGCTCAGTCGTTTAAGTGGCTGACTTCAGTTCAGGGCATGATCTCATGGCTCATGAGTTCAAGGCTGGCGTCGGGTTCTGACAACTCAGAGCCTGGAGCCTGCTTGGGATTCTGTGTCTCCTTCCTCTCTCTCTGCCCCTCCCCTGCTCGTGCTCTGTCTCTCTCTCTCTCTTTCTCTCTCTCTCAAAAATAAATAAACATTAAAAAAAAATTTAAGTCAGGTGCTTAACTGAGCCACCCAGGCACCCCAAGCAAATACATTTTATTTGAACAGAATCTTAAATGTGTATCTCCAGATTTGTAAACAGTTTAGACGAGTGCTTCAGTTTGTTGATATGTAAACTACTTACCCCTACCCCATCTTCCGTAATGTGTTTGCATCCAATTTTGATTTCATGGTACATCCGTGTTAATTTTTTAAGCTGACCAAGAATTCTATCTATATTAAAATGTAGTTGTGATTGTTTTGTGGGCAAAGGGAAAGAAAGATACATATTCATTTCACATACACTATTTTGAGAATTTAAAAAGGGAGAGGGGATTAGGTTCTTCAGAGCATGGACAGATTGTTTCACACAGAGCTAAAAGTTATCATTGTTGGCAAATGTTTGCATTGTTAGCCAGATTCCCTGGCCAAGGTGTTTTAACCTGTAATCTTCACACCTGTACCAAGTGGGTATTCTTTCAATTTTATGGGTGAAGAAGATTAAACTTAGAGAGTTCAAAGGACATTTATACAAAGTTATAGGTTAACTTGAGAAGGGTGATTCAGATTCCTGTCTCCCTGGCTCTTTTTGTAACTTCCTTATGTGGATTCAGAAAAACAATTTAAGCATAAACAGAACCACAAACCCAAACCTGTAGTAATGTTGAGTTGTGGATTGTTGTAATTAGACGCTGGATGTATGTGGGACAATTTACATTTAATGTCCTTAGAAAACAACTCTTGTCTTGCAAGTCTGTCTGAAAACAGAGCACCAAAGGCAGGTAGTGACATTGACATTTAGACATTCTAGGGAATGGTAAAAGTAGTATTTTATTTGAAATGGTTCAGCTCTTGAGGAAGTCGGGTGCCTGAATACCCCCCCCCCACTTTGCTGGATTAGAACAACCATTAAGGGGAGTCTGGAAAATTCTTCTGAGGTTGAGGGTTTTCTGAGTGCATTCAAGGTTTTGGGGGTTCCTGGTCAGGGGGTAGCAACAGGTAAGCGCCTTAGCCATTAAAATACTACCATTAAAAAACACCAGGTCTTTCCAAATGTTTATCATTTGAAAAACAGATAATCACTCTGTTAACCATTTTTAGAAAATAGAAAATGTTCCAAAGCACGCCCCATTCCTTTTATAATTATAGAGTAACCTTAATAATAAAATCCTTAAAGTAGTATAAAAAGAAAATAAAGATCGATCTTGATGAGAGTACAAAATTTTCAAGTAAAAGAGTAAATTAAATCTAGGAGTTTATTTAAAGAACTGTATTAGACCCAAGAAAGATTTAGTTGAGAAACATAAAGATGGGAATCTTGAGAAATCTGTCAACATGATTCATTATATGAATTATTTAAAAGAGAAAATAATGTATTAACAGATGATGGAACATTTAGGGATATTCAGCAGTCATTGTTAATAAATCTTTTAAGTAAGAGAAAATTGCAATGGACGGGAAACTACCCAAACATAACAGACATTTGGGGCACCTGAGTGTCTCAGTGGGTTGGACATCTGACTCTCGATTTCGGCTCAGGTCATGGTCCCAGGGTCATGAAATCGAGCCCTGCATCAGGCTCCGAACTGAGCATGGAGCCTGCTTGAGATAGTCTCTCTCTCTCTCTCTCTTCCTCTAGTCCTCTCCCTTGCTTGTGTGCTCTCCCCACCCCCGAATAATAAATAAATAAAAAATAAAAAGTAAATTCGAAAAAGAGAAACTTAAAGAAAATGTTCTTTAAAATATAAAAATACATAAGGCAGCTCCATTAAAATTAGAAATAAGATGAAAATGATTACCTTTATTCATTTTTGAGGCATTAGCTAATGTAGAAAGGTAGAAAAATGAAAACAGTAAAAATATAGAAAGAATCATTTGCAGATGATATGAATGCTTAGAAAATCTAGGAAACTCACCTAGAAAACTAATTGAGTTCATGAGAATTTGATGAAGTGAGTGGACAGCCTAAAAAATCTTTTTTACCTATGTTAAGTGCAAAGCAGTTTGAATAGAAATTGGAGGTGAAGAATGGGCTGGAGATCCTATTCAAAATAATGACCAATTGGGTTTTTTTTAAGGGTTTAATTTTAATGCCAGTGTGGTTCACAGATTGCTATGTTAGTTTCAGGTGTACAATATAGTGATTCAACAATTCTATATATTACTCAGTGCTCAGCATGATACGTGTACTCTTAATCCCCTTCACCTAGTTCATCCCCCCACCCACCTCCTCTCGTAACCATCGGTTTGTTCTCCATAGTTGAGTCTGTTTTTTGGTTTCTCTCTTTTTTAATTGTTCATTTGTTTTGTTTAGTTTCTTAAATTCCACGTAGAGTGAAATTATATGGTATTTGTCTTTCTCATAGTGAGTTATTTCGCTTACCACAATACTCTAGCTCCATCCATGTCATTACAAATTGCAAGTTTTGTTATTTTTTATGACTGAGTAATATTCCATTGCGCGCACACACACCACCTCTTTATCCATTCTTTAATTGATAGACACTTGGGCTGCTTCCATATCTTGGTTATTGTAAATAATGTTGCCATAAACATTGGGGTGCATGTGTCTCTTTGAATTAGTGTTCTTGTATTCTTTGGTAAACAGCCAGTAGCGTGATTGCTGGATCATAAAGTAGTTCTATTTTTAACTTTTTGAAGAACCTCCATACTATCTTCCACAGTGGCTGCAACAGTTTGAATTCCCAGCAGCAGCTCACGAGTGTTTTTTTTTCTCCACATCCTCACCAACACCTGCTGTGTCTTGTGTTTTTGATTTTAGCCATTCTGACAGGTGTGAGGTGATATCTCATTGTGGCTTTGATTTGTATTTGCCTGATGATGATGTGCATCTTTTCATGTGTCTATTGGCCATCTGGATTTCTTCTTTGGAAGAATGTCTGTTCATGTATTCTGCTCATTTTTAAGTAGGATTATTTATATTTTGGATGTCGACTTGTATAAGTTACTTATGTATTTGATCCTGACCTTTTATCAGATATGTCATTTGCAAATATCTTATCCCATTCCATAGGTTGTCTTATAGTTTTGTTGATTGTTGTGCAGGAGCTTTTTATTTTGATGTAGTCCCAATAGTTTATTTTATTTCCGTTGCTATGGCCAGTGTTAGAGATGTTACTGCCTGTGTTCTCATCTAGGATTTTGATGGTTTCAGGTTTCACATTCAGGAATAATGACCCATTGTTAAATACCTAGGAGTATATTTAAATAAGAATGGTATTGTGGGACTGATAAGAATTAGGTCAAGAGCATATTGAAAGACTAACTGAAGTCGTAATATATGGAGAGACATGTTATATTTCTAGAATGAGAATACTGGAACAGTGTCTGTAGCTTCCTAATTACAACTAATACCAATCAGAATCCCAAGGAGGTTTTTAGAATTAGACCAAATGATTTCAAGTTCATTTGTAACAATACATACCTAAGAATAGCCAAGAAAACAATTTTAAATAATCATAGTGAAGGGAGATTTGTGCTGTTGTTTGTTAATTTACTGTTAAAGCATAGTAATCAAATAGGAAGTATGATGTTGACACAGGAATCGACAGATAAGAGGAATGGCACAGAGACTTTGAACATGTCTGAGTGTGTATTCATACACACTCAGCTAATACATGACTTAAGGTATATTTCAAATTCGCTTGGGAAAAGGAGATTTAGTTGATTGCATAAGTCATACCAGCACAATGGGCTGTTCATCTCCAGGAGAACAAAGTTAACATAACCTTAGAAGCCATAGAAAAATTAATCTCAGATGGCTTAAGCTCTAGATACATAAACTTAATACATTTATGGAAATTTAGCGTATTTAATCTTGAAGTTGGGAAACGTTTTAAAGAAAGAACAGAAACCCAGAAACTGTAATGACAATACCATAAACAAAGCCGAAAAACTGGTAATAAATGTGATAGGGATTTAATCCCTTTAATAATACAGAGAGTTCCTCTCTAACAACTTAAAATTTAAAAACCAGGATAACTAAATAGAAAAATGTAAAGGATATAAACTGGTACTTCACAGGAAATGAAAATCAAATATCCTATAAACTTTTTTAAATTTTTTTTTTTTTGAGAGATAGCAAGCGGGTGAGCACACAAGTAGGGGAAGGGCAGAGAGAGAGGGAGACACAGAATCGGAAGCAGGCTCCAGGCTCTGACCTGTCAGCACAGAGCCAGACTCTGGGCCTGAAATCATGAACCATGAGATCATAACTTGAGCTGAAGTCAGATGCTTAATTGACTGAGCCACCCAGCCGCCCCTATCCTGTAAATTTATAACAAAATGCTCACCCCTGTTAGTGGCTCCATAAGTACATGTGAAAACATGAGCAAGGGACCTGACAAAATAGAAGAGGGACAATATCCAGTGCTGGGGATGATGCCAAGGAAACAGGTACTTGCAGTCATTGCTACATGGAGTATGAATGGCCATCAAAACTAAAAACTAAAATGTACATGCCTTTTGTCTCAGGAACCCAATGTTTAAGTGTCTAGCCTTCAGAAAGGCATCTATACAAGGAGGTTAAGAGTAGCACCATTTTAGTGGAACGATACAATTTTTAAAAACATCATTACCTGGAATGGTGTTAGATGAAAATTTTTAAGTTCAGCATGTATGTGTTCCTTGCTTGCTTGCTTGCTTTCTGATCCTAGTTTTACAAAAGAAAACAAGCGTTTTGTGTTTATATGAGAATGTGTGTTGGTAAAAGTGTATATGAGCATAGGAAAAAAAAAACGAGCATATCAAATAGGATTGATTAGTGTTTTCTATATCTTTGTATGGTTGCACATAGATGGTGTATTAAGTGAAGCAAGGTACAAAACAACAGGAGTATAAAACTGTGACAGAGGATCTGTGTAAGAACATTCATAGGAAAAATTCTGGAACAGGCTGTTTTAGGGAATTGTGGCAAAGTTGATTTCTGACTTACATGAATGTGTTTTTCATGAGTAGTGTGTATTTTGTAACTAGAAAAATAAAAGACCAGGAAAGTAACTCCTACTAGTTCAGGATGTTGTGCGCAGCCAGATGGCATCCCCAGCACATAGGTGCAGTACTTCAAAGAGTAGGCAAATCCCAAACTTCTGTACAGTTGACCCTTGAACAACACGAGAAACATGGCGGTTAGGGGTGCTACCCCTCCCACACCTCACCCCCCCACACGGTCAAAAATCCGCCTCTAACTTTTGACTCCCCTAAAACTTAACTACTCATAAAATGCTGTTGACCAGAGGCCTTATCAAGAACATAAATAGTAGAGGGGCGCCTGGGTGGCTCAGTTGCTTAAGCGTCTACCTTCGGCTCAGCTCATGATCTCACGGTTCATGAGTTCGAGACCCACATCCGGCTCTCTGATGTGCGCACAGAGCCTGCTTCAGATCCTCTGTCCCCTTCTCTCTGCCCCTCTCACGCTTGTCTGCCCTCTCTCTCTCAAAAATAAATAAATGAAACCTTAAAAAAAAGTGTTGTATTCATAGCAAATACATTAGCATGCATTTAAAAAAACATAACTAGTAGATTAACACATTTTGTTACATGTGTTATATACTGTATTTTTTTTAAGTTTATTTATTTATTTTGGGAGAGAGAGCACACATGAGCAGGGTTGGGGCAGAGAGAGGTGGGAGAGAGAGAGTCTCAAGCAGGCTCCACACTGTTAGCACAGAGCCCGACACAGGGCTTGAACTCAGGAAATGTGAGATCATGACCTGAGCCAAAATCGAATCAGATGCTTAATTGACTGAGCCACCCAGGCGCTCAGGCTCCATTTCTTATTTTGGTTACCTTTGGGCAAGCTGTGTTACCTGTCTCTTCTTTCTCTCTCTCCTCTGGGAGCATGGAACACCTCACCAATTTGCGTGTCATCTTTGCACAGGGGCCATGCTAATGTTCTCTGTATCGTTCCAATTTTAGTATGTGTGCTGCCGAAGCCAGCACCGCGTAGCCTCTGTTAACTTTGTTTTCCACTTACAAACTAGGGGTAATAATAATACCTGTAGATTGCTGCTTAGATTAAATGAGAAAGCATACTAAAGCATATAGTGGGTACTGAATTGTAGTTCTTAGAGGCATGGATGGAAGTCATTCTTGTTCATGGTAGTGTTGTGGATCTCCGCAATAGCTTGCATTTTCCTCCCTCCTCTACAAGGGCTTAACTGCTTCCACATGAGTTGGCTCACACGCATCTATTCCTATTCTCTTTGGAAGGTTCTAATAGAAGACTGTATTCCAGTACTGAAGAGGTACGCCAAAGAAGGGAGAGAGTTTGATTATGTGATTAATGATTTGACAGCTGTTCCAATCTCCACATCTCCAGAAGAAGGTAGATTCTGTTTTTTGTTTTCTAACCAAGACAATGTTCGTGAAAATGTTCTTCTTGGCACCTTGTGAGAATGAGAGGCTCTTAGAGATTGTCTACTTAGTAACTTCCTTTATTTTTTCAAGGTAGTTAAACTGCAGCTCACAATGGAAAGATGGCTGGATTTGACTTTGGTCATATCCTGTTCTGTCACTAAATGAGCACATTTAGTCTGTCATTTGAGAGAAATATTAAATAAAATGACTCCGTAATCATATTATTGAGAAATTAGCTTGTTTGGTAATTTCTTTATGTTATGTGATTTAAAAAAAGTGTTTTTAATGTTTATTATTTTGAGAGAGACAGACAGAGTTGAGTGGGGGAGGGGCAGAGAGAGAATCGCAAGCAGGCCCCGCACTGTCAACACAGTCTGATGTATGGCTCTTACTCACAAAACTGTGAGATCATGACCTGAGCTGAAATCAAGAGGTGGACGTTTAACCAACTGAGCCACACAGGCGCCCCTACGTTATACGCTTTTTAACCTGTACTAGGACAAACTGGTGACCTTTGGAAGCAACACCAGCGACTTACTACACTTCAGACCACACGCTCTAAATCACTGCTGGTTTGGCATGTCAGTGTTAGTGTTTTTCCATAACCTTGCCTTCCTGCTGAGTTTGCAGACTGGGTCCCAACCTGATGACCCTTGCTGTTTCTCTCATGGGATGTTGCTACTTCCTTGTTAAAGCTGTTGTCTTTTCGGTTTCATCCACTGCCTTTCTGTCTAATCTCTATTGCTACTGTGAGAGCAGCGCTAAGCACAAGGACATTTGCTTTTGACTTTGCTTGAGTATATGCCCGTGTGTGCAAGACACCCCAACATGATAGTACATTTTCATGAATAAGCTCTTGCATATGGAGTCTCAAGCTCTTGGCTATTTCTTTCTTTTGTTGGTGTTGTTGAATATTAATATTCGTATTTAGCATTGGGTGTTGTTTCTGATGCATGCAAACCCATATTTATGTAATTTTTTTTTTAATATCCAGATTCTACTTGGGAGTTTCTCAGACTGATTCTTGACCTCTCGATGAAAGTACTGAAACCGGATGGGAAATATTTTACACAGGTAGACATTTAACTCTTTTTTTCCCCCAAAACTCTCAATTAGAATTTTTATATTTTGAAATTTGCATGCATATTACTGAAATTTATATCTGTTAAGGATAGACCATCATAACTGGATTCTGTTCTTTCAGACACCAAGTTTGTAAATAGTTGACCTGTCCTCTGAAATTAATGAGTTCTCTTGTGTCGTTTTATTGCCCACTGTCCTGATTTATCAACCTTGCTCCGTGGCTGTAGTATGAGCTCCTGCCACCAGATGGAGACACAGATCGCGATTTTATTTTAATTTTTTTTTGTTTGTTTGTTTTGTTTTGTTTTGTTTTTAAATTTCTCTCCCCTCATCCTCTAGGAGATTCTTCATTGGAAAGCCAGTTTATCAACATAAAGTTTAATAAGCTGCTTTGACTGTAGTATGAACTCCTGCTACCAGATGGAAGCATATTGTTTTTTTTCCCATTCTTTAGGGGATTCTTAAATTTAAAAGAAAGCTTAAAGTTTGTATCTCTTGTTATATAAAAAAATACATATCTAACCTACTAACGTCCTGAAGAAAATTCCAAAAATGATCACAAAAGGAGCTAAATGCTGATCTAGTCTTTTACTTGGTACAGGAGCCCCTTGATTCATAAGCCGAAAATGAGCACTTACCTAGGCAGTATTGTACTCAGGTCCCTGTAATTTGTAAGTGTTTTCAGGAGACTGCCCCCACCCCTTTAAAAAGCAATAGCATATTTAAATGTCAAAAACTAGTAGAGAGGTCTTAACTTTATTCTCCCAAAGAGGCATTTTAATGCAGGCCCGGGCACTTGTTGGGATTTGAGATTAATAATGCTGAAAACAACTTGGAAACTCTATAAGAGACACCTTGAATTAGTCGTCAGCCCATCCTGTTTTCCTTTTCTTTCCCTTGGACGTAAGACCCCACTCCCCTCCATAGTGATTAATCATAGACCTTGAACTTGGTCAGAGTATTGGGAAGCTTCGAGGGAAAGAAACAGACAACTGTATGTGAATGGAATTTTTTTTTGCCTAATGTTTAGAAATGATTTTTTAACACATTCTAGACTTGAGTCTTTAAATTTTTTTTAATGTTTATTTTTATTTTTGAGAGAGAGAGGGACAGTGCAAATGGGGAGGGGCAGAGAAAGAGAGGGAGACACAGAATCCGAAGCAGGCTCCAGGCTCTGAGCTGTCCGCACAGCGCCTGACGCGAGGCTCAGACTCAACAAACCAGGAGTTTATGACCTGAGCCCAAGTCAGATGCTTAACGGACTGAGCCACCCAGCTGCCCCTAGACTTGACACTTTAAGGCAGTGGTCTGCAGACTATGAGCCAAATCTCACCTACTGCTTATTTTGGTAACGTTTTATTGGCAAACAGCCACACCAGTTCATGACATTTTATGTTGGGCCGCTCGTGCTATAGAGGCAGTGCTGAGTAGCTGTGATGGGGACCGTATGATCTGCACAGGCTAACCTATTGTCTGCCTGGTCCTTTACAGAAGAAGTTTTCAGACCGGTGCTTTATATAAGTATACAATGAAACCTGGTCAAAGTTGTCTTATTTTTGTGAGAGCAATTCAAATTCAGTGATTTCGGTTTTTTCATGAGTAGCTGTTTCTCAAGCAGAGCATATGGATAGAATTTGGTTCTCATACTTCTGCAAATAGAAGTCTCTTGCAGCTTAAGTTGGGGAGGAATGTGAGGTTCTGGGATTTTTCACCAGAAGAGACTGACAACAATTTAGATCCACTGTAAACTTGTCAGTTTGTGGCACACAGTAGGTAGAGTTAGAAAAAAAATGTGACTGTTTCCTTTTGTTGTATTTGCCTGCCGGACTGCTGTCTTGGGGAACTGGTATCTCAGTGTGGGAGGCTAATAGAAATGTTTGCTGAACAGATCACCACAGCTGGTTTGTTAATATTAATGATCCAAGCTTTGATAATTTGCCTTTGCCCATCAACTTTTACCAAAAATCACATTATATGCCCGGGGCTGTCCAAAAGATATATTAGGACATGTTTCCTGTCTCTGCATTCATTGCCGCTGGAAATGTAGGGTGATCTCCTTTGTAATACCCTGGGATCACATGGTACTTTGGATGGTCGAATGTGTCACGCGGTGAGATTCATATGAACTAAGAGAGTGTAGGCCTTGGAGGAAGCAGTAGCTGAGTCAAGAGCACAGGGTGGTTTGATTCAGGATGTATTGATGCAGTTTCCATAATGTAGTACTTTTTATTTTCAATTTTTTAAGTTTATTTTTTGGAGGGAGAGAGAGGGTGAGCAGCAGAGGAGCAGAGAGAGAGGGAGAGTGAATCCCAGGCAGGCTCCACTCTCACAGCACAGAGCCCGATGTGGGGCTTGAACTCACAAACCATGAGATCATGACCTGAGCCGAGATTAAGGGTTGGATGCTTAACTGACTGAGCCACTCAGGCGCCCCTGTAGTACTGTTTTGAAACTGCCACGTGATAATGCTCAGGCGATACTCTTGATTCACGCCTACCCCCCTTACCTGAGCGTGTAGCTTAGAACTAAAGTGTAAAAGATGGAATGAAAATGTTGTTTGACCTCTTAGCAATTGACAAAAAATGTCCTGCCTGAAATTGCTTGCATCACAGTAGCAAATTGATGATGTCACTAGTGATCACCGTGGCTGCATGAAGGCAGCCTAGTTAGTGCCACAGAGGTGGGGAAAGCTGTGGAAATGGAATGGGAGGGAATTGAGCTGGCTCTGGTGGGCCAGGGGAATTTCAGTCCAGGAAAGATTTGCTTTCAAAAGACTTGACCTCCTTCCCTTCTCTTCCCCACTCCCTATTTAAAAACAAACAAACAAACAAAAAACAAAACAAAACAAAAACACCAACCAAAAACAAAACTCTAGAGGTTCTTCGATACATACAAACTTATGTATGTGGCATTCTCATCCTTAAGAGGTATTTAATTCTCTGCTATTAGGTTTTTGTTCTGCATCTCCAGTATGTCTGTCCTTTGTGCATCCTTCCTTTTTCCTTTTTCCATTGAGGCATTTTATTTGCACGTATGCATTACATGCCTAGAAAAAGAATCCCAGGGTTTTCCCTCCTGTCTATTTTCATTTTGCTTCTTCATGGTCCACGATGCCAGCTAAGGTTGTCAGTACAGTGAAACCAAACTGGTAGTATGGGAGCAGGTTATTCTGCCATTTTCATAGATCTTTGAGTTGCTTATCAGATCTGGTCGCTCTACACTTGTTTAACCTGCCCGTGAGGTCACAACAATTTTCCCAGCTCTGTGACATCAGTGATTTCACATTTGCCAGTGTAGTCATGCTTCATCTCCCAGTTAGGAAGCGGATGACGACTTTGGAGCATGGCCTAATAAGAACCTGGTGTTTGCCTCTCTCTTCGGCATTGTTGCTGCTCTTGAGAGCATCCGCCGGGAGTTCATGCGCACTGTTATGGTGCCACCGGAAAAACCAATATGTCTTTCTTAAGACAAGAATAAAATGTATTTCCATTTACACAGGAAAGTAAAATGTATCACATTACTTTTTTGGGGTAGATCTCCATTTGTGGTGAGGTTTTTATTTTTTTTCCTTTTTTTTTACTGCTTTTTGACAATGTTGGGGAGGAACAAATTGAAACTTTCCGATTTCCTTACCACATTCTTGGTAAGGAGGTCCTCCATATGCCTTCAGTAAAGAGAGCCTGGTGTCAATTTTAAGATGGCAAAGAAAAACCAGTGAACTGTGCACCTAGGTGGCATTTCCATTCTATAGCTTCCCCAGCGGTGATATGTTCTAAAAACATCCAGTAGTGTTTTCTATTTGTGGATCTTAAATTACATGTGTGTTGTTTATATACTCTCATGGTGAACTTGATGTCGAAACCAAATTATATACTGGTGAAGGGCACTTTGGCCAAATCCCACTGCAGGACCCTAGATGATGGGTTACTAAACGGGCTGGCACTGAAGGACGACGTCATGCCGAGTGAGCATGCGGAGTTAAAACCGCCAAGGCTGGCTCTCAGAATAGGCCTTTTGCCCACTTGGTGTGGCTGGCTGGGTGGTTTTGAAATGCCTTTCTCAGGGATGCTTACATCACAGAATGCCTTCTTTTGTAAATAATTTTCATTTTACACTCTACTTGGCTATTCTAAGGCAAATCAAATCGATAGTGAAGTTCTTAAGAAATGGAATCAGCACATGTATTCAGTAGTCTTCGGTTTGTTAAGAACCTCAGAGGTTAAAAGGAAACAGATGGTATTAAGTACCTATTATGAAAAACCACAATTAGGAAAATTGAGCTAAAATGGTAAAAAACCTACCCCAGACCTACTGAGTGAAAATCACTTGTGATTCATATGCACATTAGAGATTAAGAAGTACTGCTCTAGGGGTGCCTGGCTGACAAAGTCAGGGGAGAAGTCAGGGGAGCATGCAACTCTTGATCTTGGGATTGTGAGTTCAAGCCCCATATTGGGTGTAGAGATTACTTAAAAACAAACAAACAAAAACAACGCTGCTGTAGAACTAGGCAGATACTGTATCCTTTCAGTAACTCTGCTCTGTTCTTGTCCAGCATCTGATTCATCCCTTTTTTTCCTTCATGATCACAGAGTGGCTGCTGCAGCTTCAAATGTCACATCTAGGTTATAGGCTAGAAGTAAGTTGAAGAGGCAGGTCGCTCTGTTTACCTTTGATTGTCCAGAAGCATAAACTTTCCCGGTAGCCCCCAGCAGAGTTCACGACATCTCACTGACCACTCCTAGCTGCTGGGGAGGCTGAAAAGGTGGTGGCAAGAAAGGGAGAAAAATTAGAACAATGAAGTCAAGAGAGTATGTTTGATAAGAAGTGGAACTGTGTGATATCCTTAGTATACATATTGTGAATAAATTTCTGTTCTCTTAGCCCATAAAATCACATATTTGGGGGTAAGTATGGAGGTATGAATATAGTTCTTTGTCAGCGTCTTAGGTTCTTATGAAGGTCATAGTTTTAAGCCATTCTGGAAATCAAGAACATGTTTCTGATGTTTCGTTCTCAACACTGGTGACTAGTGGGAAAACATTTTGAATGACTTTTGTGTATGAATCTTTGCTAAGTGCATGGTGTTGATACAGTGACTACGTTACTAATGACAAATTGCTCTCCCTACTTTGTGTTGCTTCATTCTCTGAATAATGTGAAATGACTTGGTAAATGAGGTAGAAGGATAATGAGCTAATGGATCTATAAGTAGAATTGAATGCAGTTGGTCATAGTACAGAAGCCTTATCTCATTTTCAAAGAGGAACTTGCATCTAAAGCTGAAATTGTTTTCATTTATTAGAGATCTTCAAATGAGTGGGGGCCTTCAGTAAGACTCAAGAATCCCATTGTTTGCTTTTCTGTCTTTGATTTAGGGTAACTGTGTCAATTTAACGGAAGCATTGTCGCTCTATGAAGAACAGCTCGGGCGCCTGTATTGTCCTGTGGAATTCTCGAAGGAGATCGTCTGTGTTCCTTCATACTTGGAATTGTATCCTTGGACCATAACATTATGTCGTCAGATCAGAATACCCAAGTAAATCCCATGCCAGTTCAACATTTTAAATCCCAATAATAAATGGAATTAGCTTTATACTATTTAAGGCCATGGTCTTCAGACGTGGCTGCACATTGGCATTCCCTGAAGCTTTAAAATACTACCGATTCCTGGGTCTCACCCTTGGATCCTGGGGCGTGGGCTCCCACAACTCCCCAGGTGGTTCTACTGATTAAGAAGCACTGGTTCTCAAAGGCTGTCCGCGGAACTGCAGCTTCCCCTGGGAACAGGTTAGAGTGCAGATCCTCAAGCCCCACCCTGGCCTCCCGCTCCAGTAGGGGCTGGCAGAGGCCTGGTGACCTGCCGGGAGATTGCTGTATGCATAAAGCTTCAGAAGCTTGGTGGTCTGAAGTACCACCTGAGTTGTAGTGGGCAAAAAGACTGAATATGCGAGTTCTACTTTTTTTTTTTTTTAAGTTTATTTACTTAGAGAGAGAGTACGTGCACAGAGGGCACTGGCAGAGAGAAGAGAAAGAGAGAATCCCAAGCAGGCTCCACCCTTGTCAGCACAGAGTCCAACTCGGGCCTGGATCTCACTAACCGTGAGATCATGGTCTGAGCCGAAATCAAGAATCGGATGCTTAAGTGGCTGAGTCACCCAGGCACCCCTCATTCTGTTTTTTATATTAAAATCATCCTACTTTAATATTAGTTTCTATACTTCACTTCATTCTGATTTGCAGTAGAAACCAAGAGCTAAAAATAATGCTGAGGACTGCAAAGCTAATGTTGGTGTTCTTCATTAGTTCCACTTAGTAAAGTTAGTCCAGAGAAATAAAAGAACCCAGAGAAAAGGCAGAATGAGAGCATTGTCACTGGAAATTTAAAATGCGTTTCCTCCTAAAAGGCAGACTTCTAGTCTCCAGATAAAAGCTTCCTTATCTGAGGTGGCCAAGTCCAGTTTCCTGTAACAACAGTCTTCGTTGCTGTCTAGAGAGATCCTGTGACTGCTGCTGGCCTGCAGTGAGGTCCTTGCCTGCAAACCAGGGCAGCCTCTGATAGGGACGAGGGCCATAAGAAACCTCCTGGGTCCCCTTGGAAGGAGGGGAGCTGTGTGTGCTGGGCAGCCATTTTCTTTCTGTGGAGATCTGTGTTATCTCTCCCTTGACCAAGAGTCCGCCTTCATCAGGCTTTCCTTCTGGAGCATTTTTACAGTCAGATGTTTGTATATTGAGAGATCATAGAAATCAGTTGATAACATTTGGAGAAAAGGCTTCTGCTCTCTGGCTCCCCTCCATCCTTCCACCTGATTTTCCTTCCGTTTCTCCCTCCCTCTTATTTTCCCACCCCTCTCTCCCTTCTCCGTGCCCTCCACCCCCCAGTCTCTCACCTTCCCACCCTTCTTTATCATATTAATGCCCTAAAACATCTTAAGGACCTGGGAAGCAGTAGCATTACTGGCGGGAATATTTGTATGCCTTTAGCCTTCTCTCCACTTGGCTCCCTACTCCTCCCACTCCTTTCCACCAGCATCCCAGTCATAGGTGGTAGGTATGCAGGCTGTTAAAGTGGCCTTGTTAAGAGGACCTAATTCTCGTCACTGCAATGCTTTAAGCCATGAAACTTGCATCCATCTTCCAATTTGTAGGCCAGCAAACAAATTTTAAATGCTGTCTGTTCTTCCTTGAATTATCTGCGCTTATTCCTTGACTCCCTGTCCAGGTGGGTATTTTACACTGTTTGGAAGAAAGCTAACCCTTGAAGACCGTTGTCCCCAATCATTGTGCTGCAAATAGCCTTCCTGACCTTCATATGCTGTACATGACATCGAAAGGAGTCAGGCAATTGATTGTGAATTCCTTCAAGTTTTCTTTTCTTTTTAATTATTATTTTTAATTTAAAAAAAGCAAATGGAAAATGTATATTTTGATGAGCTAGGGTGATATTTTTTGAAAGTCAGCTGAAGGATGATTAGACAGCACAGCGAAGGCTGCTAAATGCACTGAACCCCTAGAATGTGATTTTTGTTACTTTCTTTTGTGTGTGTGGGCTTTTTGTTTTTGTTTTGGTAGACTTCAAATTTGGTCGTTTGGAAGAATGAACATCATTGTTTTTGTTCTGGAGGGAAGTTCTTGATGGTGTTTCTTTCCCAGAAAATTGACTTAGTTATTAAAATTTGGTGCTTATAAGAAGGAGTTAAGAAAAAACGAATAGCAATGCTTCGATTAAAATTATAAATGAGAAATTTCATGTGTTTGTCGTTTTATTTCAGCCAGGTCCCCGCTTTCTCACTGCTGATTCTCACAGAACAAAG
The DNA here is from genome assembly GCA_030068075.1 of Paguma larvata. Classification (NCBI taxonomy): domain Eukaryota; kingdom Metazoa; phylum Chordata; class Mammalia; order Carnivora; family Viverridae; genus Paguma; species Paguma larvata. The sequence continues at coordinate 16,422,912 of CM057830.1, forward strand.
GTGTCTCCTGGTCTTTTTTTAGTTCTTTTCTATCACTCAGTGCCATTTATCTCTTTATAACAGGACGACCTTAGGGCCTTTTTTGAACAGTAGTAATGACTTCATTTACTGGCGTGGTAAATGATACACAACCTATTACATTCACCAGTTCTTCATTATAAAATTGACCTGAGGATAGGAAAAGATTTGGCCTTACTGGAAAGTTGAAAGTCAGAAGTTTATTTCTATTCCCATTCTTACTGGTGTATTAGATGTGGAAATACAGATCATTTTGGATTGCCGCCGTGAAACTTTTTAAGGGTTTTAGATGCACAGAGAGATGATAGTTTGTAGAGGCTCACACCAAGAGCGTCATAAACTCAGCTGAGGAACTGCAGGCAGCTAACAGCTTGTATAGTGTATTTGTGGAAAACGATCCACACAAAGGTGAAGATATGCCAACTTGGATTATTAGACATCGATGGTTATTCTTTCCTTTTGATAACAGCTTTATTCTTTATGAAGGCATTGAGTTCATTTATGGTGAATTTGCAGTAGTCAAAGCATTAAAAATTGAAATATTCAGTGTGTGTTTTGAGACTATTAGTGTCAATCTAGAACATTCTTCCTCCCAAGATAGGTCTCTCTAACAGATACTCTTTTTTTTAATAGTTTTGTTGTTGTTTTTATTTATTATTTTTTAAGATTTTATTTTTAAGTAATCTCTACACCCAGTGTGGGACTTGAACTCATGACCCCGAGATCAAGAGTCCCATTGAGCCAGCTAGGCACCCCTCCAACAGATAATTCTTTAAAAAATGAGTACATGCCTACTTTTATTTTTGATTGGATTAGCACAGAGAGAAACAATAGTGGAATAAAGGGAGTTTGTCATGTTGAAACTAGACGGCTTTCAGCAAATATTTTTCTTGTGCATTGTGCTTTTAAAAAAAGCATTGGTAGACATTACGAGTCCTAGCTACCCCCTCAAATTCTTCTGTAATGTTTTGCAAAGGCTTTGTATTTGTATACTGTGTGAGATTTAGAATGGTGGTGTTATTACTGTTAGAACACCATTTCAGCTTAACAGAATTGGATTTTTTTTCATTTTTGAAAAGAAACCAAGTCTATCTGCTATCTGGATATAGTGTTACTAATAAGTCGGCATAACTTGAAGGCTAGCTTGGTGTGGAGGCTAAACCCCATGATGAGCCTGATGACACACATGTCCTGCCAAGACCTGTGAGAGCTAGAACCGAGCCAGACTGGGCTGTGGCAGAAGTCAGAGAGAACATTTGGGAGAGCGTAAGGGGTGTGGGGTAGGAGGAAGAAGGAAAGGAGATTTTTACTTGGGGGTGATTAATGGTAGATTCTGACCCTACTCTTTTCTTTGTCTTGGAGAAAGGATGATGCCTGATTATTTTTGAATATCTTTTCAATTGTTGAAAACGAAGCATGCATGCTGAACGCTTATATCCAAAAACAACCTCTACTTTAGCTGCATTTTAAGGAAATATACTATAAGATCTAAGTTATTTTACCTTAATGGCTATTGTGTTTTATATAATCTGAAAGAATACTGTTGTATCATACAGCCACTTTTTAATTAAAGACAAATATTGGCTGTGTAATATGAACTCCATTCAACACAGCAGATTTGGTTTATTTTATTTTTAATGTTTATTTATTTATTTTGAGAGAGAGAAAGAGAGCGAGTGGGGAGAGGGGTAGAGAGAATCCCAAGCAGGCTCCACGCTGTCTTTGTAGAGCCCGATGTGCGGTTTGGTCCCGCAAACTGTGAAATTCTGACCTGAAGTGAAACCGAGAGTCAGGCTTAACCAACTGAGCCGCCCAGGTACCCTCAGGTTATTTCTGAAAAATGCGATCGAGTATTTAAAACACTTGATTAGTGGCGGGCTGAAGGACGGCTGGGCTAACAGTGTTTTTCCTGTGCAAGAGGGTACTGAGTTCAAAATATAAATGCACCTTCCGCTGGCTGCGGCAGTTGAATCGTCACCTCCTTGCTTGCATTAACTATTGTAAACTCCGATGGTCTCAGGTTGATGGATTTTGTTCTGTTCCCATGGCTCCTGGGCTAGGGTGAAGGGTGTGTGCGATGTTGGGGACTTGTTCTCTGAGTTCTTTGTTTACTTCAGCTGAACTTCTTATTTCAAGCAAGACCTCAGTGAAGGAAGCCGTATGCTGATTTACACTGTAGTTATGCTTCCTCCCCCGTTTGGAATAGCACTTTGAGTGGCACTGTTCTAGAGGCTAGTTGGACAGCATTATTTGATAGGAGTTGCTGTTTGGTCGTGAAGAGATACTTAAATCTCTTCTGTCTCCTGTTGCTAAGTGTCTTTGTGCTAAATAATCTTTTGTATTGCTATGGTTTGAGCTAAGACAATGCTTTTATTTACATTATCTTGCCCACATTTTTTTTTAAGTTTTATTTTTGAGAGTGTGGGAGGGGCAGAGAGAGAGGGAGAAAGGATCCCAAGCAGGCTCTGCACTGCTAGCAGGGCTTGACACGGGGCTTGAACCCAACTGTGAGATCATGACCTGAGCCAAGACTAAGAGTCAGACGCTTAACGGACTCAGCCACCCAGGCGCCCCTACCTTGATCAGTTTTAAAATAACTTTGTGAATTCAGTGTTAATATCACTGAGTAAGCAGCAGTCAAAATTTTCAGTGTGCCCCGGGGCGGGGTGGGATGCCTTAGCTAGTCACATTTGAATCTAGGTTCCAGCATTCTGAATTGCCTATCTATAAGCCTGCAACAGCGGTTCTTAACCCTTTTCTTGTGCCTTGGACTTCTTTGGCAGCTTGGTTAAACCCGTGAGCCCCTCCTCAGAAACCTGGTTTTTAATACATAAAGTAGATATGATTACAAGGAAACCAGTGATACTGTCTTTTAAAAATTTGTGACTTGCTATTCGTGCTTTAATAACTTGTTACATAGCTGAATGTAGTAATGAACATGAATATTTATAAGATCTGCAGCAACTGAAATGTGGTTAAGAATGCATCTGATTTCTCTGGTTGACAAAGTCCTAGGTACTGCTCCTACTAATATGGTTTGTCACCTACGTTCATGCTTAAAGGAAGTGCTAAATTTCAATTAGAGGTTAGTGAAAATAAAGATAGAAATGTTTTCCCTTTCAAGTTTAGGGACACACAGTTGTGTCCATGGGCCCAGGTTTACCAACCTGTCTGGCCTACAGTTTTTCCTTCCATTGTTTGATTGTATTTAGGAGGTGGGGAAGGGCAGCTGGGTCCCTTCACCCTGCTGTCAGAACCTCAAATCGATGCTGGCAGATCAGTTCTTCTCGGCCAGAACCATTTAAAATCTCAATTACCTAGTGCACTCGTTCCACTGATTTCTGCTTTACTCATTATTTCAAAAATGAGAAATAGAACATGGGCAAGAAATAGCCCAGTGCTTTTGGAAAGCAATTTGAATACCCTTGGATGGGGTTTCCCTGGGAAATCAGATGATAAATGTGACTGGACAGGTATGCTTATCTCTGGTATCTGGGGGTCTCGAAGACACCCTGGCCGGTTCACTAATGGCAGACGCCAGCATCCAGGCAGCAGCCAATGACGTGTGGTCATTTTCAGCGAGCAGTTTCTTGATGATGAAGTATTAGGGAACAGGCCCTGTCTGTGCCGCTTTGCTCAGGAATGTAGCAGAATAAATCGGGGGCTCTCCCTGGGAAAGCAAACTAAACAAGCCAGGCCAAAGAGGGAAGATTGCAAGGTTGTCTCCCCCCATTGCCTAGGGTTGAAAACCCAGGATTGTAAAGACAGGCAAGGGGCAGGTCTCTTACAGATGAGGGCTTCACCTCTGTTGTTAACTAAGTATCGTTCTTGATAGGTTGATGATTACGTTGGTATTTACGTTCTCACTAAGTGATTCTGACAGCTCTGAGTTCACTGCAGAGGGACAGAAATGCTCCTTGGGCTACGTTCCGTGTCCTCTACTTTCTACACAACTCTCTTTGCATGCGTTCAGTTGTGGGAGTTCTATTTGGTAACCTAAAAACTCCCTGTCCTTCCTCCCGGTGCTAAGGGGGAAGCTTCTATCAACATAGCCTGTGCACTCATCACACGGGCCCTTCACACTCAGTGTTTCTGTTCTTTCTCATCATATTAAATAATCCTTCATTTTGTATCATCCACATATGTTTAATGTCTGAAGAGAGAGTGTGTCCTGGTGAGAAAGAATACACCGGAGGATGGTTTTTGACTGCCATGTAAGAGGTGGAGGCCTTTAACTGAAGTATGCGGGCAGGGGAAGCAAGATCTTCAGCGCAAGTCTGGTTGACAGATGGCTAGAATGTAACCTCCAGCCACCACGACTTGGTCCCTGTTGGTCATGTTGAATGCTTTTCGCATGTATGTAGTAGGTATTACGAGGTTAAAGTGCACCATAAAAGGGAATTCGTAGAATGGCATTTTCCAAGTGGGACATGGAGGGAATAGGCTAGTATAAAGAAATTAGACAGGGTTGGTATGTTCAAGAAGAAAAGAAGTCAGAGTTAAAGGGAGAAGTCCTTGCATCTTCACACATCAAAGGAGCAAGGGTACAGTCCCAGTGTGAGTGAAAGTGCTGTGTTGGCGAAAGGGGTATTTCTCTAGGGCTTGTGTCTTTTGGGCTCCTTCTTGGTGCCCTGAAGGGCTGAAGAAGGGCAGAAACTCAGGAAGGTGTACAGCATTCAGACCATAAAACTGGAACAACTTGAGAATCTGCGGCCATTTTGGTGTTAGCCATTGCTGTGAGTTTTCCCTTTTTTTTCTTTTTTTTCCTGCTTGTTGTGGTCCACTGTCAACCTTTATCACTCTGGAATGACTCCGTCCTTGGCGACTCCTCACCCACTGGGTAGAATTCTTGCACCAGGCCTCCACTTTGGGCCCGTGGCTTTGGTTCCAGTGCCAGTTTGTGGAGACCTGGCAGCAGCAATGCCACAAGACTTGAGCCTGGCCCTTGGCTTCCAGTGGATAAATCCGGAAGGATTTGTGCACTAAAATAGTTAAGCATGGTGATGAATTATAAACCATTGGAAAACATTGGAAATCATGAGGGTTTATGGAAAACAAACGCATAAATAAGTGGGAGCACATATACAAACAGATAAGGTGCTTACTATAGAATCCTGAGTGCCAACTAAGTGTTGTGAGTGCCGGAGCTGAAAGATGAGCATTTTGTAATCCTCACATGGAAGACTGAATCAGGCAAGCATCACCCTCTGACGTAAAATCTTGTGAAAATTTTGACAAGAAACCTGTTTATGTGGCTGTAAAGTGTCTCCCAGAGATTGCTTATGAGTTGTACGTAAGTTTCCTACTGTAGCTCAAACAGATTACTGCAAACCTAGTTCCTTAAAAGTGACACATTTATCATCTTACAGTTCTGGAGATCAAAAATCTGAAACTAGTCTTTTTTTTTAATGTTTATTTATTTTGAGAGAGAGAGCATGTGTGCAAGTTGGGGAGGGGCAGAGAGAGAATCCCAGGTAGGCACCATGCCACAGAGTCTGATGTGGGTCTCGATCCCATGAACTGTGAGATCATGAGCTGAGCCTAAATCAAGAGTCAGATGCTTAAACGGACTGAGCCACCCAGGTGCCCCTTAAACTAGTCTTAACAGGGCTCAAATCACCTTATGGGCAGGGCTGGTTGCTTCTGGAAACTCTAGGGGGAGAATCCATTTTCTGCTTTTTCCAGCTTCTAGAGGCCATCTGCATGCTTTGGCTTCTGGTCTCTTCCTCCAGTCTCAAAGCCAGCAGTGTAGGAGCCTCTTCAAGTCTCTCTGCTTCTGTTTTCACATTGTCTTTCTTTTCCTGTGTCCCTGTGGTAAGGCCTCCTTGGGATTACATAATACTCCCCAGTAATCCACCAGCTCCTCAATTCAAGATCTCTACCACAGCTGCAAAGTTACTTTTGAATTACAAGGTAACATAAGGTTCTTGGGATTAGGATGTGGACAGCCATAGGTTGGCATTCTTCAGCCTCCGGTGCATTGCTGGAGAAAACATCCTTATAGTGGAAAAGCCAAATAGCACCTTGCCCAGGTGCTCAAAATCCCCAATAAGGAGCAGGTGGATATACGTGCCTCCAGTACTCTGAGAAGGGCCCGTCTCCGCCTGTGCAGTCCTGTGTCTGGCTAAGTGCATATCTGACTCTAATTATGGAGCAGCATTAGACCCAAAGGGGGAGAACATTCTGTTTTAAAAAGGCCCATATTCTTTAAAGATATTAATGTCAAAAGACACACAAGGCTGTGAAAATGTTTCCGGATTAAAGGAGGCTAAAGAGACGTGGCAACGAAATGTGATACCTGGCCCTACAGTGCGTCCCATATTGCTCCAGTTGACAAATTAGAATATGGACGGTAGTTTTGATACAAGTATTGGTATTAAATTTACTCAAGTTCTTAATTGCAACTTTTCTCTAAGTTTGAGATTCTTTCCAAGTGAAATATTAAACATTAAGGAAAAAAATAGGGCACCTGGCTGGCTCAGTCAGTGGAGCATACAACTCTTGGAGTTGTGGGTTCAGGCCCCAATTTTGGTGTAGAGATTACTTCAAGTAAAATAAAATCTTAAAAGAAGACAAGAAAGTGGTGCTCCTGGGACAGTTGGTCTCCTGTCTGCCTGATGGACGTGACAGCAAGATTTTTGGCCACAGAACCTAAGAGGAATAAGGGTCGAAGGATCCACGACCTAGTACAGGAGACAGTAAAATGCAGTGTACGTGAGGCAGCCATTCTAATGGCGAAATTGCTTTTGAGGCTTTTTGCCTGCCACTACACAGTAGCTGCCAGGGCCCCCACAGGAGACAGCGAAGGCTGCAGTGGAAATAGAGACGCCAGCAAGAGGAAGAGGACTCGCGGCAGCTGGCAGTCTATCCACACTCAGGTGGATCTTGGAGATCCTGCTGGCTTAGAGGCGATAGGCCTCAGGTGAAGAAGTTCTTGCTTCGAAGACCCCACCGTTTCTTTGCTGGGAGATGTTTGTTTCTGAGTTTCTGTTAAGAGGCTGCAGGGCGTGAAGAGGTTTATTTTTCTTTCCCCGTGTATGTAGAAGAGAGGAATGGAGAGTGAGAGTGGGCCTGAAGCCTACTCTTCACTGACGGCGAAGAGCCCTGTGTTGTAATATTTTAGATTTGAAAATAGGATCCCATTAAAAAGCTATTTAATTAGTTTTACAGGAAAACTGGCTGAGGACTTTAAAAGGTTCCGCTGGAACAGTGGCTGTCCTGCTATATAGAAATAGGAAGAGAAAAACGAGGGCAGCGCTTCTCAACTTGAGTGCGCATTAGGATCACCTGATTTTGTTTCCTTAAAAGACAGTCTGATTCAGTAAGTCTGGGGCAGGGCCCACGAGTCTGCTGTTCTCACAGTCCAATCTGCTGACATCAGTGCTGCTGGTGTGTGGACCGTGTTCTAAGTAGTACTGAGCTAGAGTGCTGGTAAGTGGAAACTCAGATGGGTGACATTGTAGGAAAATGCTGAAAGCTGTTGGCATGGTCCCTTGCTGAATCGAAATGTTTTGAATATCAACTTAATGTTACAGGTCGCCTCAAAAGCAATAGATGTCGCCATAGTAATTGCTAAAGTGAGTTTCATTTGATTCCCAAAGGTTAGAAATGTTCTCATGGATTTTGTTAAAAAGGCAGTTAGGTAAACCATTATTTAGGGCTCAATTTTAAGCTCCCAGTACTCCCCAAACCAAAAGGCATTTATACCCCCAGCATTTGAAAAATCAGCAATGGATGGAGGCCATTTAGTGGACTTGAAGCAGTGGACAGTGTCAGTTTTCAAGTCCTCCTTACGATTCCGAAAGGATATGGAGGCCCCGTTCAGTGTGCACACATTGCCCTGACAGCTAGAAGGTTCTAAACACAAGGATAAGGGATTATGCTTTTTATTCAACCAAACCTGCAACTTACTGAAGCCTGGATTGTGCTTTGATTTCATGGGTTTAGGTTAAGTTTGTTTACTTCTGTGGAGAGTACAACCGGAACACATTTCAATTTGACACTGGGTCTTTTGCAGGTTTATTCAAGATGCAAAGAATGATCAGGGGGAGGATTAGAGGTTACATGATTCAGTTCTGATGTACTAACAGCTTTCAGTAGCACTTACTGACTGCTTTGGCCACAGCAGCCGCTGTGTAGGGGGCCATAGAAGACCACGTTTGGGGTCTCTTCGGGGCATTGTGCAGAGGAAGAAAACCTGTGGGCAGCCTCTTAAGCTGCAAAGAAAAAGAAGCATGAAACAACAGTACAAAGCAACAGGACGCACCGTGAGGGCGGCAGGAGGTAAAAGCCCACGGGAATGAGTGTAAGGCTTAGTAAGGTGAAGGCTGTAACGGAACACACAGGTCTTAGTTAAGGGATGGGTAGGGATGGAGGTGATTTATGCAAATGGATTATAAGACACCAAATGTTTAGAAGACGACAACAAAACCTAGTATTTATCCCAGCTACAGCTATGCAAAAAGATTAACTCTTAGATTTTCCATAACCAAAGGCCACCAGGCCCTTGCAGTCTTACTCTCTCCCAGCAGAAAGGCGTCTGGGATGGTGTTGTAGTTGAATTGTGTAATGATGTCCCCTGCGAAAGATGTCCAAGTCCCAACCCCCAGTACCTGTGAATGTGATCTTGTTTGGAAATAGGGTCCTTGCAGATGATCAAGTTAGAGGAGGTCATTAGGGTGGGCCCTCATCTGGTATGACTGGTATCCTTACAAAAGGGCACATTTGTACCCAGAAACGTACACTGTGAAGACAGGAGAACATTATTATATAAGCCAACGAATGCCTAAGGAGGAAGGCCTGGAACAGATTCTCTCTAGCAGCCCTTAGAAGGAGCCGACTCAGCCAACGCCTTGATCTCAGAGTTAAAGTCTCCAGAACTGAGACAATACATTTCTGTTGTTTAAGCCAGCCAGCTTGGGGTACTTTGTCACATTGATCCCAGGAAACTAAAACAGGTGCTCTTCAAAATAACGAGATGGCAAAAGAGGAGGGCTTTTTCTGTATTAGTCAGCTGTCAATACTGCAATAAGACTGCCTGCAAGCGAGCTTCAAATTACAATAGCTTATAGCAACAATGAGTGTTGATTTCTCTCTCACCCATCTGTGCGTTAGCTGAGGTTCCGCTGATCCAGGCTGGGCTCTGCTGGGCTTTGCTCTAAGCTGTGTGTTCCATAGGGGTCTGCTCCACATGGCTGTCACCCTCCTTGGACCACTAGCTACCTGAGACATGTTCTCCTGGGGAAAGACAGGAGGGCAAGCACAATGATGCGGATACCTGTGTCTAGCCTCTGTTTCATGTCTGTCAATGTCCGGTTGGTCAAAGTACATTGCATAGCCAAGCCCAAGGCTGAGAGGCAAGGAAGTGCACTCCAGCAGCACCAACCATAGCCAAGTTGTTGACTGGGGAGTGAGGAATTGAGAACAGTAATTCAACCTACCACATTTGACTTCAGAATTGAGTGTGAAATCCAGGGGGTGCTTAATGCCCCTGTTCAGAACTCCTGGTGTTTAAGGAAATAGGAAAATGTCTTTTTCAGAGACAGCAGCACAGACTGACTGCCCACCGTGACTGACAAATGAAGACTGAACCTTAAAAGCCTGTACTGCACTTTGAATGAAGCTGTCAACAGATGACTTCTTATTAGCGAAGAGATGGTAAAATCTTGAAGGAAATAAGCAAAACACGAACAGGTGCCTCACAAGGTCAAGTAGTACTGTAAATTGTAAAGATCTACTATATTGGTAGGAGATGCCAAAGTTTGTGACTTCTGGAAGGAACATCATTCGGGAAATTTATGAAAGGTGCTGTTTGGCAAACATATTCCTGGTAATTAGCGAGCCTGAAACACAAGACTGAATTGTTGGTTGGCACATGGAAGTCAAGGCAGCATTGTTCCTTCTCTCCACTCCTTGCTTTTAGTAATAGCATCAAGACTGGCTTGAGAGACCATTATAAACTTCCAGACATAAGTCAATAGTGCTAATACATATTCAGTGATACTACAGTTTACTCATTACATTCAGGACAAGGAGTGCTGACTGACTCCTGCAAATACTGTTCAGTTGTGGGATGCAGAATGTGAAGGTGCAGAGCATAGGCTCTGGGCCCAGACTGCTGGCTTCAAATCCTGCCTCTGCCGCCTCCTGCCTCTGGGATGGTGACCTTCTTTTGGGCATCTGTAAATATAGGAACAATAACTGTAACTCTGTCTTAGCCTATTCGAGCTTCTAGAACGGAATACCATAGACTGGGTGGCTTGCAAACAGAAGTTTATTTCTCACAGTACCCGAGGCTGGGAAGTCCACGATCAAGGGCTTAGCGGCTTCAGTATCTGGTGATAGCTTCCTGGTTCAGAGATGGTTCTCTTCTCTCTGTGTCCATGTAGTGGGAGGGTCTAGGAGCTCTCTGTGGTCTCTTTTATAAGAGTACTAATCCTGTTCATGAGGGCTGCACTCTATGACCTAGTCACCTCACACGTGCCCCCTCTCCTAATACTGTCACATTGGGGGTTAGGATTTCATATATATATATATATTTTATTATTATTAGAGCAGGGGAGGGACAGAGAGGAGGACAGAGGTTCCAAAGCAGGCTCTGTGCAGACAGCAGACAGCCTGACATGGGGCCGGAACTCACAGACCACAAGATCATGACCTGAGCCGAGCTGGACGCTTAACTGACTGAGCCACCCAGGCACCCTGGGGGGTTAGGATTTCAGTATATGAACTTGAAGGGGCACAAGTATTCAATCCATAGCAACTTCCCTCTGGATCATTGTGAGGCTTGGATTGGTGCCTGGGACAGAGTAAGGGCTCAAATGTTAGCTTTTATTATTTACCAGCAAGAATCAAGTTTCAAAAAAGAGTTATGCAAAATCAGAATGTATACCTCTGTAGCCAAACTGTCAAGTATTTTGGCCCACTGCTGCCTTTAAAAGAAACCACATGGTCGAATCTTAAGGAATACTGAGTGCCATGCCCTCACCAGTCTTTGTATTTGCCAAGACCGGTTATTCAGATTTAGTTTTACTTAATTTTTTTTTAATTTTTTTTAACGTTTATTTATTTTTGAGGGACAGACACAGAGCATGAGCAGGGGAAGGGCAGAGAGAAAGAGGCAGACACAGAATCCGAAGCAGGCTCCAGGCTCTGAGCCATCAGCACAGAGCCCGATGCGGGGCTCGAACTCACAGACGGTAGTTTTACTTAATTTTTAACAACCTACTATAATTCTCCCAAATGCTCATTTTTTTCTCTCTCTAATTTCTCCACACATCTTCAAGGTAACTGGCTTTATTAAATGATAATTAAGTGGGGCAGTAAAGAGATTAGACATTTTTGACATGTCCTGGAAGGACTTATGTCAGGCAGATTTGGGTGATGTTCTATTTGTGTGTTAACATTGGTTAAGGTTAGTTATTTATGTTATTATGTAAGCTTTTGGAGAGTAGGGACCATGTCCTAAGGATCTTCACATCCCCAGAATTTAGCAGGCACACAGTACCCAGTAAAGGGAACGAAAATATAAATGATCTAAGAAGATTCCATGGAATGTAAATCATCAAAAACACACCATGTCTGGTAGCTTGGGTGTGAAAGACCCAGTAATGTACAAAAGACTTAGCAAGCGATTCAGCTTAACAGTAAAAGTAGTGACTAATTTGTGTTTCAGCTTGATACATATGAAGAAATCAAAACCCCCAAAAAGGAAATGACCAGCTTTCTCTTTCGTGGAACAAACGCATTTAACCCCGCCAAAATCCACAGGCCATCAAAATTTGGAGGACTAATGTCAACATTCTCATGGAAGAATCAGAATGCTACAGTAACGTTACTAGGAAAAAAGCAATGGAGAGGTTCGAAAATACACTATTGTGGGTTTCTGTTATGCACAGAAAGACTTTTTAAAAATGTCACCCTTTTAAAACAATGCTACCTGTGAAGGGCTAATAGACAAAATCATCAGAGGTTATAAAGGTACTAGGCAAAATTTATCAGAGGAGACCTACAAGTCTCCTTTAACTATCTGCTATCCCCCACTGCTTCGTTTCTGGCCTTCATTTTTTTTAATTTTTTAAATTTATTTTTGAGAGCCATAGAGATAGAGTGTGAGCAGGGTAAGGGCAGAGAGAGAGAGGGAGACACAGAATCTGAAGCATGCTCCAGGCTCTGAGCCGACCTGAGCTGAAGTCCGCCGCTTAACCGACTGAGCCACCCAGGTGCTACCATTTCTGGTCTTTAAATTTACAACTCTTTTTTAGAAACAGCACCTCCTCATTTAAAAACAAACAAACATCTCTTCCAGTATCTTCTCACGTGGTTGCTTCTTCAGGCTTCGACTTTATTAGATGTTGGCAAATTGCTTTCCAAGGTGGAAATTTAGACCAAGCACCAATTTACACATTTATGACAGCACGTCAGAGTTGAAGTTGCTCCATTCTCAACATCTGGTATTGTTAGATTTAAAATTTTTTGCTGGTCTGGAGGTGTGAAATGGTAATGGTTTAAATTTTCATTTACCTGATTACTAATGAGGTTGAACACATATTTATAAGTTAATTGGCTAGCCAGTGTTTTTCTTTGGAACAATGCCTGTCTTCTGTCCATGTGGCCATTGGGCTTTTATTTTCTGTTGTGTTTACATGTTAAGGATAATAATGCTGTGTTGCTTATTTTTTAATGTTTATTTTTGAGAGAGAGAGAGAGTGCGCGCGCCTGAGCATGAGCAGGGGAGGGGCAGAGACAGGGAGACACAGAATCCAAAGCAGGCTCCAGGCTCTGGGCTGTTAGCAAAGAGCCTGACACGGGGCTCCAACTCAAGAGACATGAGATCATGACCCGATCCAAAGTCAGATGCTTAACTGACTTAGCTACCCAGGTGCCCCAATTCTGTGTTGCTTATAGTGTTAGGAGTATCCACTCCCAGTCTACCCTTGAGAAATCTAAGTTGCACCTTTTTTTTTAATTACATTTAAAATTACATTTTTTAATCATCAGAAGACTAGCTTTGGCCATGCTTTATCTTTTCATGTATTCATGGTATTTTTTGATGCACATGAGTTTATTTTTTAAATCATTTTTTAAATTTATTTATTTATTTATTTTGAGAGAGGGGGGAAGAGAGAGAGAGAGAGAGAGAGAGAGAGAGAGGAAAGGAGAGGGACAGAGAAAGGGAGAAAGAATCCCAAGCAGACTCTGCACTGTCAGTGCAGAGCCAGCTCGAACTCACAGAGAGATTAAGACCTATTTGTCAGTCTCTTTTCCTTACGGCTTGTGTTTATTGGTCTTGTTTTAGAAACTTTTCCCTAGCCTATGTATATATCTATATATATACACACAAAACCTGCTATGTTTTGAACTTTCGCTTTTTATAATTAATTGTTTCACTTACCTGCTGGCATCTTTTTTTTTTTTTAGGAGCGAGAAAAGGTGTTTTTGGGGCTTTTTGTTTTGGTTTTGATATGCTCTGAGTTCTGAGGGTATTTTGTTCCATTGTGATCACCACTTGTCCCAATACCCTTGATTAAATTGTCTATTCATTCACCAATGATTTGAAATGCCTTTGTTGTCCTACATTAAGTTATTCATTTATTCATGGGGCTGTTTGTGAGTCCAGCAGCTTTTTTGGACTTTGACAAAGTGATATTTGACGGGGCTGTGCCAACAGTGTTCTTTAAAAAAGATATACAGATGGCCAGAGAATGCCAATGGATTGTATTTTATTCTAGAATATTACAAAAAGGAAAAGACGTTGATCACAGACTGGATGAAATTATTTTTTCTGATGGCCCACTATGTAATTTATTTATTTTTAATTTTTTAAAAATTATTTTTATTTTTTGAGAGAGCAAGCGCAAGCAGGGGAGAGGGACAGAGGGCGACAGAGGGAGAGAATCTTAAACAGGCTCCACATCTAGTGCAGACCCCGACATGGGGCTCGATCTCACAACCGTGAGATCATGACCTGAGCCAAAATTAAGAGTCGGACACTTAACTGACTGAGCCACTCAGGTGCCCTCAGGGTGGCTAAATTTAATGAGCCTGAGCCGTTCTGTCAGCACAAAGCGTGCTTGTGATTCTCTTTTTCCCTCCCTTTTGTCCCCTCCCCCATACTCTCTCTCTCACAATAAATAAACTTTTGAAAAACACATTACATTTAAACATTTAACAGCGAAGTTGTCCACACAACTATACATAGGCTATACAACTGCATTATAACAAATTACTAAAGATGCTGTGCATAAAATAGTTTATCAAATGCAGTAGTTATAGCTAAGTTTATTAAGTTCGTGGACAAAGCAGTTCAGCATGTGAAATCAGCCAGAAAGAAAGAGCTGCATCTTGGGAACAATTCAAGTGCTAGTAAATGTGTTAAGCCGGGACCCGCGTACCACGTTAAAAAAGAAACATTACTTAGTTTTTCGAAGACCACAAAATTGTGCTTAGCTAAGCAATGAAATCCATGTGGTTATCTGTCTTTCTTCATACTTTTATAACTCGTCTGTTCCCCAAAGTGGTAAGAGGCGGCTCACGGTGTTAAAACACATTTAAAAGGAGAGCTGAATAGAGGAACGACGTCAGTTGCCATACTGTATTGCTCCCCTGTTCCGACCCCATGCAGAATGATTCCCTTCTAAGCATTGCCAGGATCCGATGTCTTTAATTTCACCTCTGGAAAACAACCTTGTATTAAGTGCAATGTTGTATAATTACTCAAAGCATAGCCAAACCCAGTCTCCTGGTGATTATAAAATGTAATTAAAATGAAGCGTATCTTAGAAAAGATTTCACAAGGGCACGCCTTGTCAGTCTCGTCTTTGTTCTGGGAGTTCTCTGTCATACTCTAGCCAGAGGGATTTGAATAGAATCATCCAGGATCGTATAGCTACACTTTCTCACTCTTAGATTCAAAACCTTGTAGTGATAGCACACTGGCTTAATTCCCTTCCACAGGGAACTGACTCTGATAGTCTTTATGCCTGAATAACTCAACACTATAAAGTTTGTGAGAGCAAAAAGGTAATCATTAGTTCAGTAACACTAAGGATACTAACGTGTCAGGCCCTGGTGGGGATACTGAACATTCAAGGTGCCTAAGGCCCTCAGACACATCCCCCAGAGCACCTGGGGAGACTAACTCATAGACATAAAATAGCGGCTGGTGTCTCCTGATCCTGCATGGTGTGCCCCACGGACATTTGAAACAATGCGGTAACAATCTAAAATAGCCAAAAAGGGACAGAGGAAGGAGGGAGGGACTGTTTTTCAGTCCTCAAACGGAAACTCTGATGGTTAGGTGGAAGATACAGTGAAGGGATAGCTGTATATTTTCCAGGTTCCTATTTTTTTTTCTTTTTTTATTCATCCTCATTTCAGATAGAAATGTTTAAGGGAAACCAGGGAAGGACTGCCAGGAACATAGCAATTTGGTTTTCCAAGATCATTATATTTAGTACTCTAATGTCTAGCTTTTGAGGTGCGGGAGAGGGGTGCCGAATTTAAGAAAAAGTAAACAGTTCTTAATTATACCATACTATGAGACTTGCTATGCTCACTTCAAACAAAAATAATCCAGCCTTTTCCACATTACAGAAACCTCAGTGATTAAACAGGATCGATTGTCTGAGTGGTTATGATTTGGGGTTATTACAGTTAAATAATGCTAAGCCTTTAAGATGAGCAGTAAACTCCAAATGGAATTCATGGCTGATCATATCAGTGAGGCAGTCTATTGTTTAATGCGGTATTTATCACCTCCTTGGGAAGACAAATGATCTTTCCTGTTTGGATAATGTATTACATTTTTTTTTTTGAAATTCACATATCACCTGATGAATTTTATATAATACTAACACAATAAAATGTTTCTGGAATTGGACATGTAGAACAACATAGCTCCTTCAACAAATGAACTTGCATAAATTACTTTATTTAAGAGTGCCTCACAGGTCTTTTCCTTCTTGCTTTAGCTGTTCAGTCCCTTGATTGCAGTAGGTAGCTCATTCCCAACACCTGACATCTAGATTTCTCTTAAAAAAAACAAAAACAAAAACAAAAAAACTCTCATAGGGGCACCTGGGTGACTCAGGAGGTTAAGCGTCCGACTCTTGATTTCGACTCAGGCCATGATCTCACGGTTTGTTTGATTGAACTCCACTCCTGGCTCTGTGCTGACAGTGTGGGGCCTGCTTGGGATTCTCTCTCCCTCTCTCTCTGCCCCTCCCCTGCTCACTCTCTCTCTCCCGATGTAAATAAGTAAACTTAATAAATAAATAAATAAATAAATAAATAAAATTCATGTAGGTTAAATCTCTTTGGGTAGGTTGGATTTGAAACGATGTAAATTGTAAGCTGTGTGATAAGGGCTGCAGTTTTGCCCTGAGAACTGGGCCACAGGAGCCCTGCCCTGGGTCCTGGTTTCAAGAGGCCTTTCACAGAGGCTGTCCTAACAGCTGTGCCCCTCACCACTGGGTGAACTGTCTGCAGTGCCAAGGGATGTGCCTGTGTCCCCTTCTAGAACACAGTTTGTATCCCTGAGACTTGAAATTTCCTGCCCAAACCACTCAGAGCGCACTTCCAGGGCCCTTGGGGGGGGGGGGTCTCTTTCTCTGTTTTCATCCCGTCTTCCTGATGGAAGACTCTGCCTGGGCTCTGGCGGGTGGGCCAGGTGCGGCTGCTGCTGGGGATGTGAGCAGAGAAAAGGGGGTGGGCTGAGGGCCCTGGCATGCCAACATGTTTTGCATTGAATTTCACAGAGTCTAAGAATTCTGAACTGGAACCTGGCCTTCCAAGTGTGTAAGTGGGGTATTTACAAGTTAGGAGAGACTGTATTTTATGGTTTGTAGCCTGATTTATAGCTTTAAATGGTGTATGGATGGACCTGCATTTGCACCCTGATCTCAGATCCTGCGATGAAGGAATGAGCCTGAGGAACTGTGTAAAACATGTTTAAATATATGGATAGTGAGTACTCATAAAGCTATGTTTGGAAGAATAATAGCAAATATATTGTGTCAAACAAGCTCTTTTTAGAGCCAAAAACTTCCAATGCTTTATGAAACTGAAAACAGGGGTGGCTGGATGGCTCTGTTGGGTAAGCATCTGACTCTTGATGTCGGCTCAGGCCATGATCCCAGGGTGGTGGGACTGAGCCCTGCATGGGTCTCTGCAGTGAGCATGGAGACTGCTTAATATTCTCCCCCCCTCTCTCTCTCTCTCTCTCTCTCTCTCTCTCTCTCTCTCTCTCTCTCTCCCCTCTCTCTCCCTCCCTCCCTTGCTCACATGCACGTAGGCTCTTTCTCTAAAACAAACAAATAACAAACCTGAAAATAATCAGTTGAAACTTGAAAATCTTATCTTAGTTCCCTTTCTCCATTTGTAGAAGATTCCCTATGTAATGGGCATCCATCCTTTATTTTTCTACTGAGTATTCGTTTGGCAGAAAGTTCTAGAGAAAAGGAATAGGTCTTCATTTGATAAAAATCAGGTTCATTTGATAAGAGAACACTCGACATTAAGGAATACAATGGTGAGTTATTATAGCAGAGGAGACATGAACAAGAAATGACTTCCCTCTTATCCGTGATGATGTCTAGGAACTTCAGAGAAAAGGTCCATTATCGCCATGCTCTATTCCTTTCTCTTCATCCCAGCTGCAAAATCGCATTCTGGACCCAGCCTTTTCAGGCATCTCTCTGACATTGCAGTTGCATGCATCCTGCAGTGTGCCTTCTCTGGAAGGTCCCAGGGGTGTAACGGTGTCCATTTCATGAGGAAGCCCTCAAGTGGCTCAAAGACAGGAGGAAACAGACAGGTGTATGTTCACGTTGGCTGTGTTTACAGCCAATAGGAACACAACCAACTAGGATTGAACGATGACCAGGGGCTGTGGTGAAGAGCAAGGGAAAACCAGAGAAGAGGGGACACTGCTGTGGTTTTAATTTGCATTTTCTTAATGACTAATGGAGTTGAGCTGCTTTTCCAATGTTTATTGGTCACTTAGGTAACCTCTTTTTGAAGTGTCTCTTCCAAATCTTTGGTTCATTTTTTCTACTGGGTAATCTGTCTTTTCTTATTGCTTTGAATACATTCTGTATATATTCCAGTCGTGAAGGACAGGCGCCACTTTGACATACCTTCCAAGCAAAGAGAAAACCATCGCAAAGCCTTTGGCAGAGTTAATCTGTGCATCTTGTGTTGGGGAAGAGTAGGAGTTGGTGTGACTTTAAGATCGTGGTTGAGGAAGGGAGTCAGGCTGATGTTCTGCTGGTAAGCACTTGGATGGCTATGCTGATTCTTAAAATACTAAAATAATTCTATGCCTCTTGGAAAGGAGCTGCTGCCCTCTTCCTCTCCTCTGTCCTCCTTTCTGCTTCCCTTCCCTTTTCTCTCCCTTCCTTTCTTGTCCATTCCATTTTTTCTTCCTCCTTCCCTCCTCCAGTAGATCTTCACTGAATACTTCCCATCGGCATAGACAACCCTGAATAAGAATGAAAAACAAACAAACACCAGGAAGCATCCACAGGTGTATCTAGGCGTGACAAAACGTATGAACTATTAATAGGCACAATAATAATGATGCCTAACATTTCTTCAGGTACCATTTTAAGAACCTCATCTTACGATAACACTGGAAGATGAAGGTTATTGTTATCCCCTTTTGTCAGATGACAAAACTGAGAACCTGAGAGAGGAGGCAATTTTCTCAAGGTCACATGGAAGTAGGTAGCAACGAATGCTAGGAATCCAGCCCAGGAAGTTCGGTCATGGATGCCATGCTCCTAACCGCTGTTACCACTGTGCTGTGGTGCCCGGAAGCATGGAGATTTGCATCGACCTGAATGGCTCTGGTGGCAGTTACAGAAGGACAGGGAAGGGAACTGTAGCTGTCAGTGTTCAGTCAGGAAAGCAGAAACTGCTCTACCTATCTTAAAGAGGGTGTATTTACATTTTTTAAATGTTCATTTATTTTCGAGAAAGAGACGGAGTGTGAGCAGAGAGGAGCAGAGAGAGAGGGAGACACAGAATCCAAAGCGGGCTCTGGGCTCTGAGCTGTCAGCACAGAGCCTGATGTGGGGCTCGAACTCACGAACTGTGAGATCATGACCTGAGCTGTAGTCAGATGCTTAATGGACTGAATCAACCAGGTGCCCCTTAAAGAGGGTGTATTCAATGCAGAGAATTAGTTCTAAAGGTGTCAGAACCAATTGGCAGAGGAGCAAAGAGGGGACGATGGCGCTCAGAGTTCTGTAACTTCAGAAAACTGCCATTGCTATGCCAGGAGGCAAGGCGTGGACCCCAGTCCGCAGAAACACCCCCGCAGCTGCTGCTGACGGGGACCCGAGGAGCCACAGTCCTGCCGAAGCCTCTGGATTCTGTGAGCACCAGTAGCCATATGCCTCTGCTGCTGTCGCCTCTGCCCCTGCTGTTGCAGGAGCCCACTGCTGACTGCCGGAGCTCCTGGTAGAAGCAGAAGCAACAAGCAAACACCGGAGTAGACTTTCACCTGCCTCCTGCCTACGAACGCCTTCCACTGACAGAATCCAGAACTCGGATGGCAAGGGAGCCTGGAAAATGTCATCTGCGGCCTTGACATGGAACATGCTAGAAGGTGAGAATGAAGCTGAGAGCCAAAGCATATCCTACATGCTCAGTATTTCCTAAGGAGATGTGGGTACGGGGATGAAAAAAAAAGCTTATTTCGTTGAATCTAAAAGATACGATTGATTGTAAGATGTACTACCGTACTACGTACCATTAAGAGAGAAAAATGCTGTCTAACTTTTAGAGACATTAAAGCTTGAGAAAAAAGTCCCTCTTAAAACTGATGCAATATGGTACACGCCTGCCCTCCGCGTGCCTGCTTGCCTGTGGTCTAATGGGGCGGATCTCTAGAGACATCATCATACAATCCAAGGGATATAACGGGTCACCCCGCGACCTGGATAAGAACAGGGGCTTAGCATGCTTTCCAGAGGAGTCTGAACTGAGTCTTAAAAGACAAATCTGAGTTTCTAAGGAAATGGTTTTCCAGGCAAAAAAATCTTTTTTCTAAGAGCACAAAGGCTGGATGAAATTTGATGTGTCTGGGAACTTTAAGAGGTTTAGAATGACTGGCATGTAGGGTGTAAATGGAAGTGCCAACCAAAACGAACCTGGAGGATTGCGAGGGTTCAGTCACACAGGACCTCCACGTGACGCATTTGGACATTTTCCCACACGCTGACAGTGGCTACTGAAGGTCTTTATTTATTTTTTTTTTTGTTATAATAGTTTATTTTCAAATTGGTTTACATATAACACCCAGTGTTCGTCCCAACATGTGCCCTTTTTAATGCCCATCACCCCCTCTCCCCCCTCCCTCATCCCCCTTACCCTCAGTTTTTTCTTAGTCTTTGAGAGTCTCTTATGTTTTATCTCCCTCCCTCTCTGTGTCTTTTTTTTTCTTTCCCCTCTTCCCCTCCCCCTGGTTTTTGCTTAGTTTCACAAAGTCCACCTATTCGTGGAAACATATGGTATCTGTCTTTTTCTGACTGACTTATTTCACTTAACATAATACCCTCCAGTTCCATCCATGTTGCTACACATGGCCAGATTTCATTTTTTCTCATTGCCACGTAGTAGTCCATTGAAAAATATGGAACGCTTCACGAATTTGCGTGTCATCCTTGCGCAGGGGCCATGCTAATCTTCTCTGTATCGTTCCAATTTTAGTATATGTGCTGCCGAAGCAAGCACTACTGAAGGTCTTTAAAGCACCATCAAAATCCATTTGAAATTTGACTCAGGATTTCAATTCGGTTGGCTCCTGCCGGGGCGGCTGTAGCTGTTGTTAACTATTGAAATACCTCCTGACTTGGCAGTGGCCGGCCACTGCTCCAGGCCCTCTGGGCAGCCTCATCTAGCCCAGCACCTCCCCTGGGACCCCGCGGACCCAGTGGCTAAGAAGTAGTGCCTATTGGAGCATTTGGCTAAGCTACTCCGTGGTACCGTTGCCTCAAAATCCATTTCGTTTGGTCAAGCAGCCTGT
Source organism: Paguma larvata (assembly GCA_030068075.1). NCBI lineage: Eukaryota > Metazoa > Chordata > Mammalia > Carnivora > Viverridae > Paguma > Paguma larvata. The sequence continues at coordinate 16,443,961 of CM057830.1, forward strand.
GGGGACCTTAAATGGACCCTCGCCCCTCACACAAGGGCATGCCCCGGATGACAGCCCGCAGGATCACAAGCACATGTAAGTTGCTGATCAGATTTTCCCAGCAGCCCTTATGATCAAGGAACGGTCTCCCTCGCCTCTCAGGGTGCCCCTTACACAAGGCCTCCGCGAGGCATACCACAACTCTGCCCTTTTTAGTTTGAAGTGACTAATTTGGCCTTAGCCTGGGAACCCCAAAGCACTCTACCCGCAGCACCTAGTGAAGGCATGTGCCCAGGTCCGGCCTGTTTCTCTGTGTGCTCTGCCTTGACCTCCCCATGTCGTGCATAGAGGCATGCTGGGCACGTCCTCCAGGACCTGCAAGTAAGAAACTTCTCTATTTCAATTTCTCCTGCAGTCTTTTGTTGAACCACGGCTCACGATGCGGCACCCTGTGTTCTACTTAACAAATGTTATTTTAACAAAGTCATAACAGCCTGGCTCTTTAATTATTTAAATATTGTTAAACATTTTGAATGTCATCCCTGGGTTCTGCTACATAAGTTTAATGTTTAGTTTCGTTTGTTCTTCAGTTTGCTTTACTGAAAGATTCAATGTTTCTCTAAGCTGGCAGTTCTCAACATGTGGTCCTAAGACCAAAGGCATTAGCATCACCTGGGAGCTCGTTAGAACTACCCGTTTCAGGAGGGCCCGGGTGGCTCAGTCGGTTAAGTGCTAACTCTTGATTTAGGTTCAGGTCATGATCTCCTGGTTTGTGAGTTCAAGCCCCACATTGGGGCCTGCACTGATAGCGTGGAGCCTGCTTAGGATTCTCTCTCTCCCTCTCTCTCTGCCCCTCCTGTCCTCTCAAAATAAATAAACTTAAAAAAACAAAAAGAAATACACATTTCAGACCCTCCCAGGGCTACCGAGTCACACACTCGAGGGATAGAGCCCAGTCATCTGTGTTTAAACCAGCCTTCCAGGAGATTCTTGCCCTCATTAAACATCTGAGTAAGCCATGTGAGTAAGCCATCCTTGAACAGTTGGCAGTAATTAATCAAAGGCATACAAACTTCTATATCCTAGTAGTCTATCCAAGGGGTCAGGGTGGATCTGATCACTTCGAGGATGTAGCACGTAAACACTAGTTGGATGAACAGTTATTACATTTCAGTAGAATGCTATGCAGTAGAATGTTTGGAGAAAGATCTGAAGGGTGTTGGAGCTGTTACTCATGTTTTTAGTTTTCTATATTTTATGATTCTTTGGCATCTTTGGGCCTTGTGGACACAGGGAGGGCCTCCCAGGGTTAGCTAATTCTAGAGATAGTAAATGACTTGCCTTGTAGCATGCCTTTGAAATGCAAACAAACCTGGGCCCCTGGGTGGCTCAGTTGGGGGAGGGTCGTGGGACTTTTGGCTTGGGCTGAGGTCATGTTCTTGCGGTTCATGGGTTCGAGCCCTTCACTGGACTCCACACTGGCAGTGTGGAGCCTGCTTCGGATTCTCTCTCTCTCCTCTCTCTCCCCCTCCACTGTTTAGGGAAAAAAAAAAGGAAATGCAAACCAACCAATTCTGCATCATCCCCTCACCTGCCTCCTTTTCTCAGGCTCCTGCAGTCCAGGACGCCATCCACCCAGAACCGAAATCACCCCAGGGCCAGGTGCTGGACCACTGGAGACCACTCCTAAAAACCACCATCTGCCGACATTATTCGAATTCTCCCTTCCTAAGCCTGCCTCAGCTACTTAACCTGCCTGCCTATTTCTTTTCTTGAAAACCACAAAAAAAGGCTTTTGTGCATACTTTCCCCTTGCTCCTTCTGCCACCCAAACAACCCCAGTGCTTCCCCATGTGGCCCTGTGTCACATGGCATGCCCCTTCCTCTCGAAAACTGTGAGTTATAAACTCTTCTTTCAAAGCCTTTCTCTGTGCCTGTCATCTTACTACACCTGTTGAAAACCAATCCTGGGTACATTTCCAAACAAGAGTTCAACAGGTTTGAGTTCCCACGGGGCTCTGATATTTGCCCACCATGTGACCTTGGGAATATTACCTACCCTCTGACAGCTTCCCTGTCCTTAACTGTAAAACACAGTAGATTCTTACACCACAGGACTGCTGTAAGGACTGGGGATAATACACATGAAGTGAGTGTGCACTGAAGAAGCTGTATGGCCAAGAATGTTAGAAAATCAAGAAAAAAAATCCTCCCAGGGGCGCCTGGATGGCTCGGTCGGTTAAGCATCTGACTTGGCTCAGGTCATGATCTCATGGTTTCTGAGTTTGAGACACACGTCGGGCTCTGTGCTGACAGCTCAGAGCCTGGAGCCTGCCTCGGATTCTGTGTCTCTGTCTCTCTCTGCCCCTCCGCTGCTTGTGCTCTGTCTCTCTTGTCTCTCAAAAATAAATAAATGTTAACAAAATTTTAAGAAAACAAAAAGAAAAAGAAAATTCCCCTTTAGACTCAGAAGTGAACAGTACAATACACAGGTAGAAATCCTTTCAAATTTATATATCTGTCCTAGCGTTCATTTATAAGTATCAGCAAATCAGGAGGTATTTTGTGCATTGCTATTCTTGCTGCCCAACTGAAAAAAGGTTTCCCCCGTATTTAATGATGGCTGCTGTTCCTGTTAAGGAAATAAGAGCTGATAATTAGTCTTTTCAACAAGAGAATTAAAGGAGGCATAGTTTATCGCTTTTCCTAGGTCTCAAGAGTCATTTTGACATGCTACACCTACCTTCACTAATTACTTGAGGTAGATAAGCAAATTTATCAAGTAACAGGGCAGAGAGAAAAGAGGTTGGAATTTGAAACCTCTCAGGCCTTAAGACAAATACCTGCTGTGTGACCTTGGGCAAATCACTTAATAGCTCCGAACTTGAGTTTCCTCATCTGTAAAAGGAGACAGACCGCCTAGTTGAGAAAGATGTTGAAAAAGATCAGATATAGTGTAAGTAATGAGTCTCATTAGTGGAAGGCCTGGGACTTGAACCCTCCCTAGTCTGAAGGATCTGCCAACAAGTAACAGAGCTCCGCCACAGCCCTCAGCTCTTGAGTTTTCAGCATTTAGCTCTTCTTTCTCTTTCTTCCTTCCCTCTCTCCCTCCTCCTTCCAGGGGATGGATGAATACATTTTTCAGGGTTTGAATCATTTCCTGAAATTGTAGCTCACGTGGGATTTTACTGCCTGAAACAGAAGACCCCGCGCAGCCAAGTAACCAGCAGATGCTCCTGTCTAGCATAAAGACTCAGCTTCAGTTGTCATCCCGGCCACTGAGGCTGGGCACAGGTAGCAGGATTCACTTATTTCTGGATAAATGACCTTACCTGTGAGTCCTACAGGGAGAGATGTAAATCAGGCAAGTCCCATGTCGGGGTGGGGTTTGGCCTGTCTGGAAGCCTTTCTTTTTTCCCCCTTAAGCTAGCCATTCTTTCAGGGCCTCCTGGAAGTCTTCCCAACAAATCTGTCATTCAGGGATTTCTATTTCTCTGGACACTTGTTGGCCTTTAGTGTTCTGTGACTAAGTTGTCAAGGGTTTTGCATATTTTTGTGACTGAGCCCAGTTTACCAGTCTGGAACCTCCAGCATGGCTTCTTTGTCTTCCCTCACAAAGCCTCGTTTGGGGCCAGGCACCTGAGAAATGCTCAAGAAATTTCTACTGATTCCATTGACCGATTCTAGTTAAAGCTCAAGATTGTCCCGGATGTCCTCTAAAAAAAAGTTTTTTTTTGTATTTGTGTGTTTATTTATTTTAGAGAGAGAGACCGGGAGAGAGGCAGCGGGAGAGAGAGAGAGAATCTTAAGCAGGCTGCATGCTCAACACAGGGCTGGAACCCATGACCCTGGGAACATGACCTGAGCCAAAATCAGGAGTCAGACGCTCAACTGACCAAGCCATCCAGGCTCCCCAGTCCTGAAGGTTTTTAATGGAAACAATTGAGTGGGTGCACACCAGATTTTTAAGCAGACTTCCCTGCAGAGTGACTTTTCAGTTAAGTAATTTTCACGGTTCTTGAGAAATTATAAAATTTTTTGACATCCTCCTTTTTTATTCCAGAATGACACTTTACCCCAAAACACACTAAGTAATATGCCATAGTTTTAATGCAGTTTAAGACAAAGACACATTGACCAATTTCCCTAACACAACAGCTTATATTCCAAGAACATTGAGTGGAACGGTTTTGAGAAGCCGGTTGAATGCGAGTGAACATTCTGCTTTGTGTATGTGTGCTGTGTAGGTGAGGTGAAGAGGCAGTATCTTCTGTCATTCTTTTTTCTTTTTTAAATATTTATTTATTTATTAAAAAAATTTTTTTTAACGTTTATTTATTTTTGAGAGACATAGAGACAGAGTATGAGCAGGGGAAGGGCAGAGAGAGAGGGAGATACAGAATCTGAAGCAGGCTCCAGGCTCTGAGCTGTCAGCACAGAGCCCGACGCGGGGTTTGAACTCACGGACCGTGAAATCATGACCTGAGCCAAAGTCGGCCGCTTAACCAACTGAGCCACCCAGGTGCCCCAATATTTATTTATTTTTGAGACAGAGAGAGAGAGAGAGAGAGAGAGAGAGAGAACATGAGTGGGGGAGGGGCAGAGAAAGAGGGAGACACAGAATGTGAAGCAGGCTCCAGGCTCTGAGTTGTCAGCACAGAGCCCGACGCGGGGCTCGAACTCACAGACCGCGAGGTCATGACCTGAGCCGAAGTCGGCCACTTAACCAACTGAGCCACCCAGGTGCCCCTCTTCTGTCATTCTTTAGTCCAGGGTTTCCGCAACGGGCCAGAGAGTAAATAAGCTTCATGGGCCATATCTGTGTTGTGGATCGACTCAACTCTGACCTTGTGGCATGAAAGCCATCACAGAGAGTATGTAAATGAATGGGTGTGGCCTTATTTCAATAAAACTTTATTTACAAAAATAGGCAGTGGGCCAGATTTGGCGCATGTGCCCTAGTTTGCAAACCCTTGCCTTTGTCTCTTGTAAGCACTCATTATATTTCTCAGTACTTTGAACGTCTTTATTTTACCCTAATTGTTTTCCTGAGCTACAACTTTTTTCTTTAAGATTTTTTTTAAGTAATTTCTATACCCAATGCAGGGCTTGAACCCACAATCCTGAGATCAAGAGTCGCATGCTCCACCGACTGAGCCAGCCAGGCACCCTCCTGTGCTACAAATGTGTTTTTCAATGCAGTTTGAGTGAAAGAGAATCAACATCTCCCAACAGATTGAAAAATTAATGCAGAAGATGGCACAGAATGAAGACTGCACCTTCTAATGAATGATTCGCCAGCACCATTTCTCCTACCAATCCTCACCCACTCGCAAGTTTTCCTTATCCCTTTGGTGAGTAAAATAAAACTTCATTTCTTGCATTACTTGGACAAACTGCATTTATTTTCAACACCTTGAAAGTTATTACTTTTATAGACTTGTTTTCATTGTTGAATTAATACGTTTTCTTTCTGAATTGGCATATCTTAGTTTGGGATGGAATGCATCATAGTTTTCCTATTACAATTAACAGAAGTATTTTTTGGTTTAATGACTTTTCACCTTGCAGTTGAGAGCTCAGGAATGACTTCGTGTGGTTAAGTGATGGATAGGCGTAGATCAGGGTAAGTCCCAGTTGCCCTCACCTCTGTGGAAATCACTATTCCAAGGTGGGTGGAGGCTCCCCCAGCAGGCGACCAGTAGCCACCGCTGCATGCTAGTTTGGACCCGGAAGGTATGAGGAGATGTAGAGAAGAAAGGAAAGCAGGAAGAAGTGGGTCCTGGTGTCATGTTCCTGTGTATGTCGTCTCCCACGTGCACGGGGACCTCTGTCAAGCAGCCAAACAGTGTATGGCAGTGATCCTCTCTCCCCACCTTTCCCTTTCCTGAATGTGCTATGCTGCTTGAGGCTGGTCCTTGGGTCTCAGTGTTCTCATTTGCAAACCAGAGATAAAAAAATAGCTTTACTTTCAAGCACGTAAGTTTACCATGAGGTTGAAATGGGATAGGAAACTGGAAACCTATGTGACGTATCATTACCATTGGAGCATTCAGAAGGAACTAGGAGCCTAAGAGACCGCCCCCCCCCCCGCCCCCCACAGCTCTAGCTGAGTTTCCCGAAGCTGCTCTTTAAGAGTGAGTGCCTGGAGCTAACTTGCCTGATTTTCATTGTTCTTATTTCTCCCTTCACTGGTATCGGCCATGAACTGTAGGTGCTGGGGCTGTAGCATTGAACTTGATGGACATGGTTCCTGACTTCATGGAGCTCACAGTCTAAGAAGTACTATGGAGTCAAGTCCAAAAACTCTCCTGAGAATCTCATCCTAGGAGCCAAAGGCCTGCTAAGATGTGTTACGGTGTAACAGCAACAAAATAACATCAACAGCTAATGAGCACATAATATCTACAGTATACTGTGATGTCATAATTTGGACAAAGGCCTATGCTTTTCTGGCTTTGGGGCAACATGAAATGAGTAGAAAGTAAGGTAGGATGTGTTTTGCAATAAACCTCGGAAGACTCCCATGCTAAGGATCTAAGGCCTAACCAAAACCAGCCGGATAGGACCATGAACCTGTGGCCATGTTATCCTGGGCTCAACAGCGTCTGCTAGCTCTGGTGTGACACACAAAGCCACGGGCACAAGTTTCGCATGAGAACTGTGCTTGACTGGTTTACAGACTAATCCTCCACCCCCACCCCCACTGTCCTATGACCTACAGCAAAACAAAAGCAGATAAGTAGTAATTATGTAGAGAATGAATGATATTTATACTATTGGATAATAAAATCAATATCATTACAATAGCATTGGGATCTCAGTTGCCCTTCCCCATGAAGAAAGTGGATTGTCATAATTTAAATGGTTAGCATAATTAAAGAAATCAAAGACCCAGTCATTAACTCAATCTTTCCGGAGAGACAAATTCCCTTTGATTTTATCCTACAGATTCTGCTGAAATGGGCATTTTATGTAAACACAAACTACTTAACCAATGGCTCGGCTCCCTCAGTGGGACTGGGGGACAAAATACCCGGGGGGCACTTTCCATCAAAACATGCAGGGAAGAAAAAATCTTTTACCATCTCTTCTGTGGTTGCTAATAAGCTGAACTCGATCACTTACCGTCTTCTGTACAATTCTTAGCACCACAGAGAGGAAATGCTTTTTCTTTTTCCTTAAAAAAAGTTCCCGTCCAAACCATCAGCCTCTGTAGGTTGTCTTAATTGCTACTTTGCACCGCACTGGACTGCGACTCTGATTTTTGGCACATGCCGTCATACACAAAGTTCCTAAAATAAAATGCTCCAGGATATCCCGGGAACACTTAGAGGGCTTTAAAAAGGGACTTGCACACAGAAACAATATCTTTGATGGAGACAATTCAGGCGAGCAGAATGATTATTGCAAAAGAATTACGTGATTCATTGAGACCTTAAAGTGGGTCTGGAGAATCCTTGCCACCTCACTTATCATAGTTTGGGGGAGTTTGATGAGAATCCAGTTTTGATAAAGACAATTGTTTTTTTCCTCCCTAAGTGACTATACATTTAAATAGCTAAAACATCTGTTCAGCAACATAGTAAAACATGTACACTCAGAACGCCTGAGAGAAGAGCCTGCCAAACAATCGGTTGAGAGGGACTTTGCTGGGGGGAGAGCCCCAAGATAAAGCAACCACTGTTTGTTTTGTCTGGTAAAGGGGAAAGCCAAGGCAACCAATATTTTGGGTTTCTTTTACTTCATTTGTGAAGAAATATTTGAGAAAGGGTGGCGAGGGAAGATTTCCTGACGGGATTTTTTAAAGCTGTCTATTAGTCGAAGAGCAAGAGAACCTTGGATGTCAACGCCTCACAGACTCTTGAGACCAGCCACCAAACCACAAAAGGTGACTTTCTCTTCGCGTGGCCTCTACGTCCCTCCTGATGGAGGCAGAAATGGGGAGCAGCACGGAGCCTGGAAAAACAGCCAACAGAGGTACTCGAATCGCCCTGGTTGTGTTCATTGGTGGCACGCTGGTGCTGGGCACGATCCTCTTTCTAGGTAAGTGGGGCGGCAAGGCCAGGGAACTGGGCAAGTGCAGTTAAGTTTCCTTGTGCTTTATTCTGGCAAACCTTGTTAGGATGCAGGCGGGAGGGGGCTGCTTGTCTGTGTTAGTAGGTGATGTGTCCTTAGCTTCTATTAATTATGCCAATGGGAAAGGAGCCTTTTCTTTAGGACGGGGAATGAATAAATACACCCACGCATGAGACGTATAGTCCATAATGCGAAGTGGGTATAAAGTGGCTTCCGGTGGCTGGAGGATTCGGTTGTATTGGGCAAACATTTTTGTTATGCATTACATTTTACATTTAGCAAAATGAGTGTTTGTGATTTCATAGTCAGATACTTTCATCTATTTTGTGAGGAAAAACTTTACATTGTGATCAAAACCACGCTGGAATTTTTTGCTCATTTGACTTTTGTTAATGTTTGCCTCTGAATGAATCATGAAATTTAACTAAAAAAGAAAATACAAAGCAGTCTTTAAACATGCACCTTAATGATATTCTTCAGTGCCTTTGTAATCCAGTGACTCTGGTGGAATGAAATGTCCTGTCTTTCTAGTAGATTTAAAAATTAATATGAAAGAAAACAGAGGTTTTCCTTCCAGCGTTTGAAAGGTATTGGGATTCAATTATTTTAATGACTCTTGGTGAGAATGATGTACCCAGAGAGCATATATGATGAAAAGCACATTCCTATGAATAAGAATGAAACGTCTTGCAAAGGGGACATGGATGTTCTAAAATCGTAGGCATTTTGAACTCTCGTTCAATACCCTTTGTATTTTCCTCATACAACCCCTACTATTTCATTAGCTTGAAAGGTATATAGGAACAAGCCCTATACTTAGGAAAGTTTAGGTGCAGTGAAATACAGCAAGCCTGGAAACATTCTTTGGTGTGTACAGGTTGCAGGAGGCCATGTTTGTTTTGGCAAGGGAAATCAGTGGTTAAACTTTAAAAGAGTTAGGGTTGTGTGGTTGAAAACTGCTAAAACCAGCCAACCATCTTTCCATGTTTTCTGTGGCTGAAGATTTAGGAAATTAGATAGGTTTATTGCTTTCTTGTACAGCTAACCTCCTACTCCTGCCACTGAATTTGTGGCTCTCAAACACTTTTCTGAGATTTCTCAGCACTTGGGGTGTAGACATGTGTCCTGTCCTGAAATTCAAACAGGACGAAAAATGATACAGGCATGCCAGGGGACTACACAGTATGTGGGAAGTGAGTACAAAGTTAGACTGTGTTTTGCGAACACTCCTACACTCAAAAATCCCAATGATGATTGTTTATTGAAGAATATGTACTCTTTTTAATGCTGTTACTGTTGCTTGAAGCATGTTGAAATTCCACCGTTATGATTACATTCTGAGGCTGTTACATATTAGTTGGAATATTCTCAATGGCAGCAAATCTTGGTTCTTTGAGAGGAGATGATTCTTTGGAAACAGCTCTAAAGGTTTTAGCGCACAGTAAAATTCATGGAGTCAGGCAACGCTATTATAGGTAAGGAGGCCTGAAGAAAGCAGAAAAAAATAACTTTGTAGTGTGCCCAATAACCTGGCTCTCACTGCAGATTTCTAAGAGCAGCCTGAATGATGTTAGAGAATAAAGGTGTGGCCTCTCTACACCCTCACTACTCAGTGCGGTCCATGGACCGGCAGCATCAGCACCACTTGGGAGCCTGAGCTTCACCCCAAGACCTACTAATTCAGAATCTGCGTTTTCATAAGATCTCCCGGTGATTCGTTTGCAAATTAAAGTTTGAGAAGCATTGCTTTAGCTGACCACGTCCATTTGGGTATATACATTCGGGGATATTTGGTTTAAATGCACATTCTTTAGTAGCTTTTTGTCAACTGTCTCTGCACTGTTTCAGACTTCGTTCTGCCAGACCCTTCTTTACTGCCTAGTCCCCCAGGCTCTGCCAGCCACCTCCATCCTGCACCTAGTCTGAAAATCTCTAGGCACCTGCAAGGCAATGCTCTGTGTGACGATATTCTGGTTAAGTCCTCTTCTCTTCAAGGCGCTTGCTGGTTGATATTTTTCTGTCTGTTCAAATTCTGGCACATGCCTGCAATTTCTAGCCTCCCTCTTTGTATTAGGTTCTGGGCTAATGTCTTTCCTAAATCTTAGTCCTTCCACGGTAAGAGTGACCACCACTGGCCTTGGGGTGGTCTCAGAGAAGCTACAGCACTAGAATTTAAAAGGACAGGTATAACCGTGCCCCCAATAATCAGTTTATTTTAAAGTGCCCTTTCTTTTCCTCCTTCCTCACCTCCTCCTCCCCACAGTCTCTTTATCGAATTTACGTAATGGTGGGCAAACTTTTTCTGGAAAGGACCAGATAATAAATGTTTTCAGCTTTCTGGGCCGTACAGTCTCTGTTGCTGCTACTGGACCCTGTCGTGGCAAGAAAGCAACTGCAGACAAATATGTACACGAATGGGCATGACTTTTTTCTGATACCATTTGATTTCTGAACATTGAAATTTGAAATTCAGATCATTTTATGAATTCTTCTTGTGATTTTTTTTCCAACCATTAAAACATGTAGAAATCATTTTTAGCTCACAGGCTGTACAGAAACTGGCAGGAGACTGGACTTGGCCCATGGGCCGTCGTTTGCCGAGCCCTGCTTTACGGTCCTTCTCAGGCTGCCCATCTGTGGATGACTCTGCTGCATTCTGAGGTCATTTCCACGGGTTATAGACAAATCTAAAATGAGAAACCAAACTGTTCTTAGGTTTTTTTTAAAGCACCTAACCAGTAAAAAGTAACATTTTCTTTTTTTATATCAAAAATATTTTCCTTGTTGTCCTGATGTCACTCACCTGAACCTTTACATCATCTGGGCTTGTCGACTCTCATTTATTTGCAAGATCTCAACCCCGCATGGCTATAATGCTCTTCCTCCAGGGATGATGTCTGCCTGCAGCTCAATTAGTTTAATTTAAACCTCCCTTTTACTCATATTCAGATAAGATATCTAGTTCTTCTTCCTTACAGGGTTTGGGTCAAGAATTCTTTTCTGTGAAAGCAGTAACTCTTTAAGTACACCATTTCATTAGCTTTAAAAAAAATAAGATAAGGCTAGTGTCAGGGTGGTACCATCCATAATCAGAACAATAATACTTATAATAAGGCTTATTTTCTCATTATAAAAAATAACACGGGCTCGTCAAAGAACATTTGGTAAACATATAGAAGTAGACTGAAGGGAAAATGTCCCCCATGTTTCCATCACACACAGTCGTAAGGAAATATTCCACACTAATGTTTATGCTGCACATTTATATTTTTATCTAACTTTTCTTTGCTCTTTAAAGAAATCAAAACACACCATTATGCTAAGATACTTCTTAAAAATAGGCCCGAGATATTCCAGGCGGTTTTCTTGTATCTGTAACGTATCACCAGTAAACAGGCAGTTTGGAGGATGGCAGCAGAGGAAAGAACAAAGAAAAAGCAGGATCCTCTTACAATGTGGAATAATAAATAATACAAATCGTCACACTGACAAGAGATACACAGGTCTTCCATTTCTAGCAGAAATATAGGTACCGCCATGCTTTCCGATCCTGCTTCTCAGCAGACAATGCCACAAAGGGTCTTGGCTCCCCTTCACCCCCCACCATCCATCTCCCCACGGTCACGTCTCCAAATGATTCCTTATTTCTGCTCACAGAGTCCAGCAATAATGAATCCACCTTACCTTCCTTGGCTACCAAGAATATTTTTGACATCTAAACTCACATCTGCTAATGCCCAGGTGCTTCCTGGAGTTTACAAACAGGGCACTCTTCTGTACTTCTGCAGAAATCCATTTAGATAATATTGCCAGCCAGATGGGTGAAATTAAGCTATTGGTGAAAAGCTAATTCCGTCTCGCAGGGTTTTGTTTTGTTTTGTTCTGTTCTGGTGGAAGTAGTTGGAAGCTTGGTCCACAAGCTGCATCTGTCTGGTGGCTAGGCTGAGCTAGATGGCTGAATAATACACAGTGTGCTCCCCCACCCCCTTCACATGTCTATGGATGGTTTACAGAAGATTCCGAACTTGAAATGCCATACATGCTAATTTTCTCCTTCCACTCTGGATTTGCTCCCAATGATATAGTTTGTAAATGTATTTTTTTTCCCCATCTCTAAAATGAGAATGTAGTTGTAAACAAAAAGGGCGAAATTATGAGACTTAAGTCACAGACAATTGGAGACAGAAGAGACTTTAGAGATCAGCTAGCCCAGTGGCTCTCAAACTTGAGCATGCATCACAATCACCTGGGGGGCTTGCAAAAATGCAGATGGCTGGGCCCCACCCCCACAGTTTGTGATTCAGGTCAGAGGTAGGGTTTAGTAATTTGCGTTTTTAAAGTGCTGCCAGGGACTGTGGATGCCTGGACACCCTACTCTGAGAAGCACTGGTCTAACCGTACCCACTCATCTCATATTCTAGAGAACCCAATTTCAGAGCAGCCAAGAGGGTCACCAAGGTTACTTAGCTTGGGACCAGAGTCTGGCCCTGAGATAATGAGCCAAGTGGATTTTTGAATTCCCTATCAATGCTGAGAAGGATGAACTGACATCACATGTCCAACATATGTGCCTGACTGTGGGTTACCTGATGGTGGTCTGCTACAAGCCAGTCATTTCTTTATTTTGGTCTGTTTTTTCAGTGAGTCAAGGTTTCTTAAGTCTCCAAGCTAAACAGGAGTACTGCCTGAAGCCGAATGCGTCGAAGCTGGTAAGTCAGTTCTCCATCCTGTGTCAAGATATAATTATGGTACCTTGGGGAGAGGAAGAGAAAACAGGTGGTATTTTTAGTATTCTGTTTGCTTGAGGTTTACCAAGTACGAAATGCAATTTTGATGAAATTTTAAGTTTACTTTCAAGTCTCAGTGTGAAGTTGGGGAGCGTAGGTTTCCTGTTTTCTTTTTCTTTGTGAAAAAAACAGCTGTGCGGTCTTCCAAGTCATTATACGGAAATCGGGAAGGGGTTTAGAAGACCGGATGGCCTTTCTTAAGACCTGAACAGAGAGACCATCAGCATTCCTATGGCCTCAGATCGATATATGTGCCTATTTACCATAAGCCATCTGTCTGAATCATTTGGTCGGTGGGTCTGACCTCTCGGCATTTGAGCAGGGATCCTCTGTAAATCTGTGCTTCCGCAGTCACTTGAAATCACTTCGGGTCCTGGCAAGACCAGCTTTTCTTGAGGTGACTGGGCCACGTATCACTGGGTGCTCCCATGAGGGTTTAAAGTTGCCTCCGTTTTGCCCTAGCTACTATATTCCCTCTCTAGGGAATAGGGTTAGGGCCTTGGTTTCCAGGACCCAGATTCCAGCCTCCCACCCCCCACCCTGTACTTTAAGGGGCATGAACACTAGTTTCTTTTTCAAGGGGAAGGTCCTGAGGATGAATTAAGCACATGGCCCTTCCACTTCCTCTTGGTCTTAAAAGATTAATGATTATTTGAAATGCCAAATATTTATTGCAAGTCAGGCCCCAAGGTAGCAGTGAAGCTGAATGACCAGGTAGGGGAAGAAAGACATCAATAAACACAAAGTGATCAGTGTGCAAGAAAAATATCGACTGGTGGTAATATTATGCAGAAAATTAAAATATGAAAGTCGAGCACTGTGATAGCAAGTGACAGGATGGCTAGATTGAAAAGCCTGAGAAAATCATGTTGAAGTGACCCTGAATGATGAGAAGGGACGTGCGGTGGGAAGATTGAGGAAAGAGCTTCTAGGTGTGGGGAACAGCTGGGACAAAGGTCCCAGAGTGGAAGAGCTTTCTGGGTGGAGGGGCAGAGGGCAGGTGATGAGGGTCAGTGGGGAAGCCAGGTGGCCGTGACTGTGGGCTTTTCCGAAGTGTACTCAAAAGCCTCTGGCAAGAGCAAGGTGGAAGAAGGTTGTCAGGCAGGAGGTTCTTTCAGTAAGCCAGATGAGAGGTGATGCTATCTTGAATTCTGAGATGGAAGGGCACAGTGTACAGGGTTTAGGAGTGGGAGGTCTGTGGAAGGATTTGATGTTGGTTGTGAGAAAACGCAGAGAATCAAGGTGATGCTTAAATTTTTAGAGATGGCATTTATTGAGATGGAGAAGACTCAGGTGAAAGAGCTTTTAAATTCAGGAGGCTTATACAAAGGTAATGGATTAGACAATTATGTTATTTTTTGTCCCCTTCTTAATTGATCGATATATATTTTTTAACCAGGCATTGTGTTAAGAGACTTACAGGCACCATGTCATAAAATCTTCATAAGAACCCGATGATGTCAGTGCTTTCACCAGGCCCAACTACAGATGAGGATATGGAGGCTTCTAGAAGCTAAACAACTTGCCCAGGGTCACCTCTTGAATTAGCAGGACTGGATTCAAGTTCATGTCCGTTTGCTCCCATTATTGCTTTGGTGCCGTAAGGCCATGCTCCGTAATTCTTTGGCTTTGGTCCTGTCTTGCTCCTTTTTCATGACACTGTGGACCTACTAGAGTCTGGTGACCAACCGTTTCAGCTTCCTTGATCTCATGCCGGGAAGGGTGAGAAAGATTTGAGAATTCATGCATGTTCCTGTTTCCAGCCTGAGCAGCTGACCTAGAGTTTCCTAGTGAAGAGACGGTGACCTAGAGTGGAGTGGGGCACCAGGTGCGGCTGTCAGAAGTCAGATTTTAGACTTCATATCACCTTTTGCTTTTGCTCTGGTAGGATCCTTGCAGATGTGTGAAAATGAAATTTTTGAACTAAAACCTTTTTCATTTTGAGTTTAGGCAACTTTTTGTATGGAGAGTCACTTAAGGCACACGTTTTGTCTCTATTACACATCGTAATAACGCAAGAGTAAAACTTACAGAATGACATTTGATAATGTTGCCTCCTGCCAGCTAGTGTTTTGCCTTGCTGTTCTGTTTTTAATTTTCACGTTGGCAAATGGCTTTCTAATATTGAAAAAATTATTGATTTTTCTGTTTCTGTGACGAAAGGCTCACCAAGGATACATCCTCTTCAGTGTAACATGAGCTTCACTGTGCTTGGGGGCCTGCAAAACAGCTGTTAAGTATATACATTGAATTAATGTGGCCCGAGGAAGGTCTCAAATGAGAAGAGGTGGGAAGGTTTGGGGCCCGAGTGTGTGGGCAAGGAGGGGAGGGGCTGCGTGCGTGGGGGAGGGGGCTGCGCGTGTGCGAGCGCCTTGCTCGTGGGCAAGGGAGGGCGTGCGTGGGGAGCGCGTGCGTGCGTGGGGAGCGCGTGCGTGCGTGGGGAGCGCGTGCGTGCGTGGGGAGCGCGTGCGTGCGTGGGGAGCGCGTGCGTGCGTGGGGAGCGCGTGCGTGCGTGGGGGGGTGAGGGAGAGGGCAGGCATGGGTGCATAGGAGCAGGGGGTGCCACGTCTTTGCGCGCTGCACGAAGAAAGGAAGAAGTGATCGATCACCTTCTGGACCTTTTCTGAACAGGTGCCACCCCCTTCTGAGATGTAAGCTCTCTTTAGTTCTCTTTTCTTCCTTTTCTCCGTATCCTCTTCTCCTAGTCCCACTTTCAAAATAAGAGGTGGAGAAAGATTACAAGGAAAGGGTATACTAATCGTGGATAAGGGCAGACAGGCTGAATTGAGTTTGAAGCATGATCTGGCCACTTAAAAGCCACATGATCTTGGGCTAATTACATAACCATCCTAAGCCTCTTGTTCACCGTCTGTGAAATGAGAATACTGGTTTTTACTTAGAATACTAGTTGTGAGAATAGAAGAAAATAATGGCGGTGGTTGTAGTAGTAATCCAGTCCACAATGCATAATTCTTAACCCCAGACCCAGAGAACATTTTAACTGTCAGTTGGCAGGACTGGACCTCGTTTCATTTCTTAGAAAGGTAAAGCTAGATCTTAATTCATGTGAGGCTGTTGTGGATATTGTTGATCCCACTTGGGAAAATATGCATGTATTTCTTGTGGAATTATTAATGTGCTTGCTTTAGGAGTGCCACTCCGCACATTGCTGGAGGTAGTATATTATCTATGGTATATGCACTGTATTAGTTTTGTAAAATCTGAAAATTTCTGATCTTGGGAGAATATCTCACCTCAAGAGTTTCAGATAAGTGGGGAGTTGTAATAGCACAAATTTATATGTATGGTTGCCAGCTTTAGCTACATACATACATTCAGGATGCTCAGTTAAATTTGAAATGCAGGTAGACAACAACTGCTATATATATATATATTTTGGATGTGTCCCCTGCAATATTTGGTACGTAAAGTATAAAAGCAGTCATTGATCTGAAATTCAGATTTCACTAGGCATTCTGTATTTTATTTGGCAACCTTATTTATTTGGCTGTATGCCTGACACTGCTCTAAACACTTAACGTGTATTTACTCATTTAATTCTCATGAAGATCCTGTGGCAGTCATCCCTTTTTCCAGATGAGGAAACCGAGTGGTTAAGTAACCTGCTCAAGGTTACATAACCTTTTTTTTTTTTAATTTTTGTTTATTTTTTGAGAGGGAGAAGGAGAGCACGTGCAGGGGAGGGGGTGGAGAGGGGGAGAAAGAATCCTAAGCAGGCTCCACATTTATCATGGAGCCCAATGTGGGGCCTGATCCCACGAATCGTGAGACTATGACTTGAGCGGAAATTAAGAGTCAGATGCTTAACCAACCGAGTCACCCGGGCGCCGTATGTTACATAGCTTGTGCAGGATTTTGCTGGCGTTTAAACCTGGATGGTCTGGCTCCAGATGATGCTGTACTGAAAAGGTCTGTTCCTGGCACAGAGGAAATGCTCGGCATTAAGGATTTCATTATTACTATCACCACCAGCATCTTCTCTCTTAAGCCCTGATTAAACTTGAAAACTCAGGCCGGTATATGGGGTGTTATGTTCTACATAAACACTAGTAGGAGACCACATAGCCATTTGCCTTGTGTGCAAGAACTGGAGAGAGCACATAGCATGGCCTTTCACGGGTTTCTTTGATCATCGTGTTTCTTTTATTAAAACCAGACTGCTTGAGTTTTCTCCATGGAATGGAGCTGAGCAGGGGGAAAGGAGTTGTGGTGTCTTGACAGCTGTGGTCCCTTGCAACTTGGTCTCAGTTGTCCTGCAGAAAGCGCAGCCCTGTGCCCAGCTGTGAATTCTGAATGATGAATTGGGAGGTTGAAACTACTCAACGGGCTGACTTCCAAATTCTGTGTGAGTGATGTATTCCCCCACTTTATGTCGGGGCTGAGGTCAGAGCTGAGCCTGCAGTTTTCGTAGGTACCTGGACGAATACGGAGGAGATGGGAGAGGACACTTTTGAGGTTGGGGGCAGAGGGAGGTTTGGGAAGGCGGCCAGAAAGCAGTGTGCTTGTGTGAATAAAAATGTGCGTGAAGGTTCTTGTGTGTGACTGTAAATATTGTGTGGCACTGAAACTTGTATAATCGATGTCCCTGGGGTGTCACGTAGCAGATTTATTCTGTGGCCTCACAGCCAGAATCATTATAAATGCAAACTGAAATAAAGATCTTGTATGTTCTAGCTTATTTGCATATTAATATTAATGACAAAGTAGTAGCACTAAGTACAAGTGCAGTTGGAGACCACTGAATTCTGGAAGATGAAAATATTAAACCGGTTTTAAATTTATCAAACTTTTAAACCAGTTTTTTTGCTTTAATATTTTTTAGGGGGCGGGGTGAAGTGCTGGGGATTTTGAAGTCCTATAGAATCTAGGATATTAACATATCATTTCACTTTGTCGAGGACAAAAAGCTGTTGAAAATTTTCATAGCAAGTCTAGGCCAGAGAAATATCTAGCCTTAGTTTCAAATCTGGAGGACACGTGAAACCAAACTGATAATTGGCATATATAAATTTATGCAGATTATACTTTTTGGGGGGCAATTCCTTCATATTTAGCTGAAAACTCATTGGGTTTTCATTACTTCAAATAAATATATCTGCTGTTGATTAAAGTATGAAAATTACCCAGAATGTCATCTTTCCAATGTCATTGAAATATTGGCCACCTTTTTTTTTTTTTTTTTAATCCGTGCATATCTTTGTGTTAGAGTTGTAGCCAGCAGTTGTATGACAGTTAGAAGAGAGTTGGAGTTCAGTGTTAGGCGTTTTGGAACCTTCTGATTTTTTAACGAAAGATTTTTTTAAAGCTCATGGATACATATTTAAGTATGCACAAACTTCCTATCTATTGTCTATGTTTCGTATGTAATTGTTGTGGGCTTATGAAAGAGGAAGAAATGGTAAATCAGTCTATTGTGTCTTTCTGTTAACTTACACAAATACTCAGTTCCGCCCTGAGACCTGGGCAAGGGGCCCCTCATTTAGAATGCCCCACTTTGCCGCCTTCTGGTCATGCCTCTCCCCTAATCCAGGGGCCAAGTCAGCAGTCATATCCTTTTATAACCCAGAATTCCCTGCTAAATGGCCCCGAGCCTCTCTGCAGGACCCGTGGGGGTGTCTTCCAGGAGTTCATTCCTCTGAGAGCTACATTATACATCCAGGGGCTCAAGAATGCATACCTGGCTTTCCAGATCTTTATGAACGTATATCTTTTAGATATTTAGATCTGATCTGTAGGCCTCCGTTTCACTTAGCCTTCACTGGGGAACAAACTACCCCCAAACCTTAGAGGCCTGAAACATGAGTGATTGAATATTTCTTATGATTCCATGGGTTCATTGGGGATTTCTCTGCTGCTATTGCCTAGGCTCGTTCATACAGCTGCATTTAGCTGGGGGGTCATCTGACCTGGAAGGTTCATATGGCGTCAGTCTGCTGATTTGGTTAGTTTCTGTGTGGCCTCACCTCCTCCAGGAGGCTTCTTCAAAGGGCTGTCTTAGGGCTCCATTCAAAGGGAATTAACATGGAATGTACAAGGCCCTTTAAAGCCTAGCTTTGAAACTCAAAAACAGTCGTTCTGCTATATTCTGTGGTCACAGTAAGTCACAAGGCCAACCTAGATTCCTGACAGGGGAAATAGATCCTATCACTTGATGGGATGAGTAACAAAATCACCTTGCAAAAATATGAGAGGGATGGAAGGAGATGTTGCACACATCTTTGCAGACAATATACTGAAGGCTCCTTTTGTATTCCTGTCCCTTGCCCCACCGATGTTAGGGTCAGTGCTGCAAAAAGCATAAATACCACCAAGCTTTTACCCACTCATTCTGATTATAGTAATTTCATATCATGAAGTTGATTTGGGGAGTCATTTGAGAGGAAAAGTAAAAGCCAAGGCTTGGAAACTGGTTCATGTGAAATTGTTGTTTAATTTGGAAGAGAACCGTGCATAGTGTTCAGTGCTCGTCATTAATCCTGTTATTTTCTTTTTAAATAGCTGCTGCCATTTTGAGTAAGGTAAATCTCTCCGTGGACCCTTGTGATAATTTCTTCCGGTTCGCTTGTGATGGCTGGATAAAGAATAATCCAATTCCTGAAGATATGCCAAGCTATGGGGTTTACCCTTGGCTGAGACATAACGTTGACCTCAAGTTGAAGGGTAAGTTTCTACTGGGGTTTGGTGACGTACTTTATAGATAGCAGTACTTGACAAGAAAAACACAGTTTTGGATTTGAAGCATGCCTGCTGACTTTTTAACTAGATTCATTTCCATGGTTTTTAAAAACAGAATATTGAAAGGAAAATTGTAGGATTTCATTCCCCCAGACCTCAAACATACGCCTTAGCCTAAGCTTCATTACGTTCACATCTGGTAATAGTAAATTCTGCCAAAGGGTGAATAGCATTTCATAGAGATTGGGAGCAAAGGAATGGTTAATGAAAGTTATTTTATATCAATATGCTTATTTGTCTTTTGTTGAGTTCAGAGCAAACTTCATCACTTGCTCATTTGCGTCCTGGATTTTCATGGCTACAGAATGTACTTAACACCTCATTGTCTTTTGAGAACTCTGGATGACCTTGTGTTTGCCATATTGTTCCTATTAACTTCTGAGTTTGCTCTGGGGGGACTTTATTTTCTCCCATGGCCTCTGTAGCAACAACAGGTTCACACACACATACTCACATATGCGTGCATACACATACATATGTGTGCATGCATACACACACTTCAAAAATTGGAAAAGTGTTTTACTAGAGGTACTTCTGTTCATATTAGATCTATTGTTTATGCTGAGCTATTGGAGAAAGACACTTAGGGATGGAAGTAGGGAGATTTCAAGGCTAGATAAGGTAATTGTTTTGAGAAGACAAAAATATGTATTTTTTTCCTTTTCTTGATAACTGTAAGTTACGCCATGTAAGATGTAGAATTTCTGAGATGTTATAAGAATCATCATTTTTCTTTCTACTCCATCTCCATTTCTCCAAGATTTTAAGTACATGACAATGAAATGTGTCAGTTTATATATACGTTTTAACAAGTAACTATTGGCACAATCATTAGATACCTATTGTCAGTAGTGAGGAAAAATGTGCTTAAGTTTCACAACTAAGTATAAATCGTATATACTTAAATATTTTAGGAGGGCTTAAACTTTTCATAAACTAGAATAAAAGAGAATTTTCAAGAATGTCAGTTATCCGCTGACCCAACAGGTGAGTTTCCCATAGTACAGAATGATAAATAAGACCTTGAGAAATGAACTTACGACTACTTATTTCCCTGTAGGCTGTTAACTCATGTTGGTCCTTCATCTACCATTCTTGCCTTTTTCCTGTTTTCCTTCTTTGGCTTTTCCTCCTAGACAGACAGATGTGTGCACAGGTGTGCGCATAGACATACATACAATCATGCACGCAGAAATATCACTGAAGGATAAGAAAAAGACAAGATTTGCAGTAGATGATCCTTATACATTACTTAGAGCCAGAAGATTTCTATGTTCGGGGCATGAAGCAGTTAATAGTTTAAAGCCCTTCCTGGGGGTGTCTTAATGTAAAATCAAAATCAGTACTGATGTGCTTTTTTAGGAGGATACTGTATATGAGATCCTTAAGCATTCATAGAAATAAGACTAAATTGTTGAGAGCTGCACAGGGGTTTTTTGTTTCCTTGCTTCTTTTAAAAATGAAGAATTTCACTTCTAAACTCTGCTGGGAAAAGAAAAAGGAACAAAAATTAAAAGCAGAAAGTAAGAAAGTTCCTCATAAATCCACGCCTAGAAATAATGGCTAATGAAGGAATTGGGTATTCATCTTTCCAGGTTTTTCTTTTCCACTTGTGGGTATAGATGCAAAACCTCATGTACACACCCATCTATTTAAAAACTTAGCTAAGAAGTAAAATAAGTCAGTCAGAGAAGGACAGATATCATATGTCTTCACTCATCTGTGAAACTTGAGAAACTTGACAGAAGACCATGGGGGAAGGGAAGGAGAAAAAATGATTTCAAACAGAGAGAGAGGGAGGCAAACCATAAGAGACTCTTAAATACAGAGAACAAACTGAGGGTTGATGGGGGGAGAGGGGAAAACGGGTGATGGGCATTGAGGGGGGCACTTGTTAGGATGAGCACTGGGTGTTGTATGTAAGCGATGAATCACGGGAATCTACCTCTGAAACCAAGAGCACACTGTATGTACTGTATGTTAGCCAAGTTGACAATAAATTAAATTTAAAACTAAATAAAAAAATTTTAAAAATAAAATTTTTACGTGCTTTAACACTATAGTAAACATGTATAACACTATAATAATTCCATTTCTAGAATACACATGGATATTTCTGTTGAAAGAAGAGTCACAGTGTAATTTTTGATGCGTACAGCCACATTGCCCTTAGAAAGTTATTTCTAGGTCTTTATATATTTTCTTGCTGCTTTAAATGGTAACTCCTTTCCATCAACCGTTTTGTTGTTTTGTTTTTTTTGTTTTTTGTTTTGTGGTATGAAGTAGAGGTCAGCAAACTATGGCCTGTGGGCCAAATCCAGTCCGCTACCTATTTTTATAAATAAAATTTCATTGGGAGACAGTACATCCAACCACTTATGTGTTGTCCTTGGCTGTTTTTGCACTACAGTGACAGAACTGAATAGTTGCTACAGAGACTGTATGACCACATGACCTGCAGGTCCTAAAATATTTACTCTCTGATCCTTATGGAAAAAGTTTGCCAGGTCCTGATGCCTGGTATAAAGCTTTGATATATCCATATAGAATCTCGTTAAAATGGTCTTATTAATTAATAGCTTTTTAGTGACTTCCTTGGAAGTTTTTAGATAGGTAATTATAAAATTAAGAAATAATTATACTTTTTGTCTCTCCTATTTCTTTTACTGTATTGGCTAGAGCCTCCAGAACAATGTTGAATAATAGCAGTGATAATGGGTATAGTTTTATTATTTCTAGTTCAGTGGGTAATGCCCCCAGTATTCCCCCCCACCCCCAGTTAAACTTTTTTTCATTGTTTTGAATAGGTATCTTTATTGTGTTCTGTTACTCTCAGTTTGCAAGATGGCATTGCTCAAGAAAAATGTGTCTTCACTATTTATAGAGAGACTCAGATGGAGTAGCTCTTTAACCTCTCTAGATTTTCTTATGCTGAATTAACCTTAGAATCTTGAAATAAATAGTACTATGAATGGCTTATTATTTTTCTTTTAAGACATTGCTGAAGCTGAATAAGTTGCTCTTTCTTTTCATACGCTCGTGTCTATGTTTAGGATTCAGATTGGTCTGTGATTTTTGTGTGCTACGTTTGTCACATTCTCCTATCAAGATCGTGCTGGCCTTGTGAAACAAAATGGGAGGCTTCCCATATATTTCCCTGCTCTGGGAAAGACCCAACCAAATAAATCCCAACTTACTCTGTGACAAGCACTATAAAGGATGGACTCAGAAATTGATCATTGGGGTTCTTGCTTTAAGTGACAAGAAGGAGAGCAAATAGTCAAGTAGGGTCTCTTTAAAAATTAGTATTGGGGCGCCTGGGTGGCTCAGTTGGTTAAGCATCCGACTATGATTCAGGTCATGATTTTGCCGTTCATAGATTCGAGCCCTGCATCGGGCTCTCTGCTTTGGATTCTGTGTCTCCCTCTCTCTCTGCTCCTCCTCCACTCGCGCTCTATATCTCTCTCTGTCTCTTAAAGATGAATAAACATTAAAAAAATTAGTATCGTTTTGTACCAGATTTATGTGTTTGATATGTAAAATACATATTAGTCCATTATACTTTTAAATTTTGAGATAATTCAAATTTAGACAAAAGGTGAAAGAATGGCACAAGAACTTCCATATACCCTTTCTGCAGATTCCCTGATAGTTACCATTTTGCTGCATTTGCTTTATTATTATTCTTTCATTCTGTCAATGTGTATATTATCTCTTTGTCTCTAATTGTACATTTATACATAATAGTGAGACTATATAAAAGTATAAACGGATTTATAGATATTTTTCTGATTTTGCAAGTGTGTTCCAGATGATTAGGTATTATTAAAGTGTATAAATGGAGCTTTTCAAATGTCAGATGTGCTGACAAGTCTTACATTTTTAAACCTCTGATTTTTAAATTCTTTCTGTGTCTCTTTATATACTGTATGTATCTATGTATCTCAAGGTCTGTTTACTCATCCGTCCAACCATCCAGGTAATACAAGCTCATCGTATACCAACTGTAAGTGAATAACAAGAAGAGACAAATAACATATTATTTCACTTATATGTGGAATCTAAAGACCAAATGAACAAACCCCCAAAACAGACTCTTGTATACAGAGAATAAACAGGTGGTTGCCAGAGGGGAGGGGGATGAGGGGAAAGGCAGAATAGATGAAAGGTACAAACTTGCAGTTGTAAAATAAGTTACAGAGCTGAAAAGTATAGCCGAGGGAATACAGTCAGTAGTATTGTAATAGCGTTGTATGGTGACTACACTTAACCATGGTGAGCATACAGTAATGTATAGAATTGTTGAATCACTATGTCATATACCTGAAACTAAGGTAACATTGTATACTAATTATATTTTAATAATAAAAACAAAAAATAAAAGTAAGTCAAAAAGAAGAACCTATGTAAAATCCTACCACCAGTGATAACTTTTTAAATGCAAATATACATATAAAGTTGTATGTATATGTCAAAAGGGACCATAGATTCCGTTTTTATAATTTCCTTTTATTTGACATGTTAGCATCTCTTCATGTCCATTAAAATAGATCTTTACCATCCTTTGCCATGACTGCCTTATATGGATATACTGCAATTGATTCAGTCAATTCCTATGTTGCCATTTAGATTATTTCCAGATTTTTGTCCTCACTGTAAGCCACTCAGCATGAGCATTGAAGCTGCAGGGCCTGGATTTGAGTCCTAGTTCCTTTTCATTTCTCCTCTGTGTCATCTGTGGCCAACTACTTATTTCACCTAGCTCAGTTTTCTTACCTTTCAAATGTAGATGAGAGAAGCTATTTCATAGGGTTTGTGAGGACTAGAGGAGGTGACCCGTATAAATTACACTTTATCCCAGTCCAGTGCCTGGCATATAGCAGGCCCTCAGTAAATATTTGTCCTCTGTGCCTCCATTTTGTCTCCCAGCTAGTTCTAAGGCTCATGAAGTAATGTCTACCAAATGCTTTACGTTTTATTCTGGTCTTATCATTTGTAAATATCATGTGCTTTCAAAAATATTGAATACTGTCTGGATATTTTTCCTCACCCTTGATGAAAAGAGAGAGTATCCAAAAATAAAACCCAATACCACCAATCAAAAGAATACCATTTTCTTATGGCTGATAGAGAACACACAGATACGGCTGTCCAATTTGTGAAATAAAATGGATTTGACAGACCTGGCTGATGAAAAATTGCCCTCTATTGAAGTCAGCAACCTGGCTTCGTGAATTTTTTCTTTAAATGGCATATAAGACTCAGATTTCTACTTGGAAGATAAAATTATTTCTTATTCTCTCCAAGAAGCAGGATTTTTTTTAAAGGCCGAATATAGTCATGTGTTTGAATGTCTCAAAATTCCCTTCCTACAAAACCTCCCAAATTTGTCTTCATGTGACCATGAAGATGACACAGCATGTGTTGCTTATGAACGAGCAGATGAAAATTTTGCAAATGAGCACTTATGAAACATGAGGCAATAAGTGAGATAGAACACTTGTGTCAAGCAGAAGACAGATGACTCAAGGTAGGGCCAGCTCATCTCTATTATGGAATAGCAGTCTTTGCCAATATTTGGTAAAGAAATGCAGTATATTATTATGTTCCAGCAAGACAGCACCAGCAGAACAATAAGATGAAGTAGGGTCTATGCATTACTGAGCAGAGAAGGATGATTATGATTCATAGATGGGTTATTTATTTGTAAATACCTGCTGGCTGAGATTCAAATGGTTCTCATAATTAAATACCCCCCCCCCAAATCTTGTTTTCGCTGTAATGATCCTATCCAAATCATCTTCTACAGATCATAAAAAGCCAAAAACTTGAGCATCTATAAAGTCATTTGATAGTTAGGAAGTTCAGACAATTGAAGACCGTGAATTGTGCCATTTTCCTCACACCATGAACATAGTATGGTGCACTCAACTGAACTTTGACATTAAGTTCTTTGAAAGAAATGATATCAGACTAGAGAAAAAAATGGCGGTACTGTGGGGAAGTGCTAGGGAGCAAGCAGCTGTTTTGATGGGCCGCTTATTCCTGCTGAAACTCAGCCCCAGTAAATGTTGGTGAATCCGCTGTATAGATGGAGTGGGGGGTGCCCATTCAGAGAAGATTCCTATTTTTGTGACCATGCTGGATCTTATTCACGTGGTCACACGGGAATCAGCAAATTGCGAGATGATACGTATGTCATAAGTCCTGCGTACACAGAGGGGTGCTTTGTGAAGATTTGGGCTTGTATAGAAGACATTCAGAATGTGAAATGAAATGATTTTACCTGAAAAGTTTTTTGTTGTTGTTGTTTGCATTTTTCCTAATCTCAGTACACCATTTGAGCTTGGGTAGGGGTGGGGGTGTGTAGAATGTGAGGAAGGAGAAAGAAGTTGTCAAATTTAAAAAGTTCAGCAATTTCCTGCTAGTAAAAACTCACTTCAGATATACAAGTGCATTTCTTCCTGAAGCCTCTCTGAAAAATGTATACGTAGTTCTAGAATATGTTTTCCTAAATAGCTGAAGGAAGTGCAGAGGCCATGAGAGGCCAAGTGTAAAAGCTGTGTTCCAGTAGTTCTGGCAGCATTTTAAGCTTTCTTCTTGTGTGTCCCTTTCTACCCCCAGTGAGTGTCCTTGTCTTTTTTACTCTTTTCTGCTCCAAGCACTCACTTTTAAGATGTGATCTTTTCCCTTGTGGCTTTCATATAGCTCTTCTGTCTTAGTGGTTAATGTTACAAATTAGTTGGGTACACACGACAAGAACTAGATCTGTTCATTACATTCATCCTGAGTTTTATGCTCTTTAATTTGAGGGAAATACACTCGTTTCAAATAGATTGAAATGCACAGCATTCGACTGTATTAATGAACCTGTGAACTCAAGACTATTGACTGGGCCTTTACTTTTTTCTTGGCACCAATTGCCTTCAGTCACAAGTAACAGAGCCCCCAACTCCAACTGACTTAAAAAAAGAGAAAATTTTCTGGTTCCTATAACCAAAATGTCTAGTGATAATGTGGACTTTAGGTAAGGGTTGATCTAGCAGCTGAACCATGTCATTAAGGGTCATGTTTCTTTATTTCTTTCTACTTTGATATTCACTGTCTCATGATTCTTCCTTTTTTTTAATTAAAAAAATTTTTCTTTTTAAATTTTAGAGAGTGTGAGAAGGGGAGAGGGGCAGAGGGAGAGAGAGATAATCTTGAGCCGATTCCACACTCAGCATGGAGCCCATTGCATTTCTTGATCACATGACCCTGGGATCATGACCTGAGCCAAAATTAAGAGTTGAATGCTCAATCAGCTGAGCCACCTAGGCACCCCTGTCTCATGATTCTAAGTCTGTTTGGTCATAAGATCCTTGCCAATAGTAACAAGAATTTATACTTCCTCATTCATATCCAATAAGAGCCATCGTGTTGGACACAGGAGGATACAGAATTGCAGGGATTAATAAGGCCCCCAAGACTACCCTTGTGGAAGTTAAAAATCTGCACATCACAAAATGTCTCAATAGGTACTGTAACCAAGAGTCTAGAGTTGTACTTTTCAATATGGTAGCCACTAGCCACACGTGACTTTCGAGTACTTGAAGTATGGCTAGCTGGACTTCAGATGTGGTGTAAATATAAAATACACACCAAATTTCAAAGACTTCATTTAAAAAACATGTAAAATATCTCACCAAGAAAGTGACGATTTATTTCCTCAGTTACATATTGAAATGATAATATTTTAAGGTCCGTTTGGTTAAAATATATTATTAAATGACCTCACTTGTTTCATTTTTCTTATTTCTTAAATGTATAAGGAAAGTAACACTGACATATATGGCTCAGATAATGTTTCTTTTTTTTTTTTTTTATTTTAGAGAGAGAGCACGTGCAAGCAAGGGAGAGGGGCAGAGGGAGAGAGAAAGAATCCCAAGCAGACTCTGTGCTCAGCACAGAGCCTGACATGGGGCTCGATCCCACAACCCTGGGATCGTGACCTGAGCCAAAATCAAGAGTCAGACACTCAGCTGACTGAGCCACCCAGGTGCCTGGCTCAGATTAACATTTCTATCAGTGCTGTTTTGAAGCCCTGAATAGGCTATTGGAAAGGTGATTTCTCTGGGAATAAATTCAAGTTCATGTCAGTGATGGAGTTCCACAATAGAGAAAGGTCAGAGAACTCATTTACTAAAAATAGTTCTCTACTCCCATCTCCAGTTTCTTTCTATCCTGTTACCCTATTAGTATTCTTTGTGGCACTTATAACCATTTGAATTACCTTGTTTGTATACTTGTTTGCTTGTTTTTCTTAACTAGGGTACCATTTTGGGCTTCACTGTGATCCAGCACCCAGCACAGTGCCTGGCACATAGTTGGTCTTTACTAATATTTGTTAAAGTGTGGAGAGAAAGACTGGGCCCTCTGGGAGTGGCTGACTGACTCAGTGGAGAGGGGTGGCTTTCTTTTGTTTTTTCCTCTCCATCTGTGCCGGAGGCCCGGCTTGCTGTTCCAGAAGATCCAGCATGAGATCCAAACAGAACTTGCCCGTGGTGGAGGGGAAGGGTGATTGTCAGTTGCTCTTGCTTTGCGTTCGAGGCCTTAGGAAGGCAGGACAGGGGAATGGACCGTGAGACAGGCTAGAGCCCTTCCTGGGGCTTCCAGACTCCTTGGTACTGTGATTGTGTGTAAGTTACAATAAAGAAAAGGAAAACTCCCAGGATGTCTTTTACGGTTGGGCTTTGGAAAGCAGTTGGGATTCTGCCACTTCCTGGCTCCCTGACTGCTGGCAAACACCACTCCTCTGAGGCTTAGTTTCTTATCTGGTGATCCTGTTGGATTAATTCAACGAGGTGCATCAAAAGTCTTCCACACAGAGTTCAATTAATAACATCTGCTATTGTTGTGAATTTCATGAGGATTAAATTACTATTTTGAAAACACTTGGCACTTAGTAGGTGCTTGAGAAATGTTAGATTCCTAGCCAAAAAAAAGTTACAAATTTAATAAGAAAACTTTACCAGCATCATTAAAGTAAAATAGTATGATGTAATTTTTTCTGGAAGTCCCAACACGCCTGTAAATAAGGCAATTGGTCCTAAAAGATGCAAGCCTGGAGGTGGAAACAAAAGATTAAGACATTTGTGTGTCTTCCCAGGTTTTATTGCCAGACCTTGGTCATGACCTCAGACCTGGAAGGTCTTGATAATCTATTTGGTTCGACAACACGTTGACTGGGGGAATGGGAGTTGTAAATCCCACCTGCAGGCAAAGAAAGAGGAAAGGGGTTAAAGCGAGGAAAAGCGTCATCTTAGGCTGTTCTAGATCCTCTTTAGATTCCACCTTTTGTTCTTGTTTACACCAGTTTGCCTTTCTTTTTTTCTTTCCCTCCTCCCTAGGGGATTCTTTTTTTTTATGTTTGTTTATTTTTGAGGGGGGGATGGAGGGTTAGAGAGAGAGAGAGGGAGACACAGAATCTGAGGCAAGTTCCAGGCTCTAAGCTGTCAGCACAGAGCCCGACATGCGACTCAAACCCACGAACTCCGAGATCATGACCTGAGCTGGGAAGTCAGAGGCTTAACTGACTGAGCCACCGAGGTGCCTCCTCCCTAGGGGATTCTAAACGAAAGAAGGCTGTCAATAGATTTCCAGGGACTTGAAGGGGAAAAAATGCAGCTTTATTTTCACTAACCTCTGATGGAACTTCAGCATTTTCTTTAATTATGAACCGTGTGTTATTGGCTGTGATACTGTTCCCAACGGAAATCTTTATTTTTCTGTCTTAATTTAGATGTTGCAAGTATCTTGAAATATTGTCTACATACATCACCAGTTTCACAATCATAGCAGTTCTTAGACCCACTGCTAGATCTTATTATTAAGTGAGTTAATGAAGTAGCACATATATTATGATGTCAGACAGTAAATCAGCTGTTTTTATTAACTGTGTTTCAGAATAACTGGTTTCTCTTGAAAACCTCTGTTTCTTATTTGCTCAGAAACATTATTTTGAGAATGGTCTTTAGGTTTTAGGAGCCTGCCCAGGAGATGCATATCACAAAAATGATTAAGAACTCCTGTCTGGGTAAAGGTTGCTGGGGCAGACCTTGAGAAGGTAGAGTTCCACTGAACTCCAGCCTTTTGATGCATCCTAAAGTGCACCTAAATCCTAGGTATTTATTTATTTTATGTTTATTTCTTTTTGAGAGACAGAGAGAGGCTGGAGGAAAAGTAGAGTGAGGGAGACAGAGCATCTGAAGCAGGCTCTATATTGACAGCAGAGAGCCTGACGCGGGGCTCAAACTCACAAACCGCAAGATCATGACTCGAGCTGAAGTCGGGTGCTTAACCAACTGAGCCACCCACGTGCCCCCTAATTCTAGGTGTTTAAAGCAGAGTTGGCTGTTACGTGACCCCATGGGTCTGCTCACACCCAAATCTGTGAATAGTCTACTGCGTTGAATCCCCAGCACATTACCAACAGTTTGTGTATGTTTATAAGGATATTAGGTGAAATCAGAGGTTTGTGTCAATGCCGTACCTTGAACTGATTACAATCAGGCTTTATGCACTTAGCTACGCCATGGAATAAATTTTTATAGATGAAATTACTAAGAGCTGTCACATGCCTATTATGAAAGCAGAGAGCTAAAGGTCAGCGCCCAGCTAGAGATGGTACAGCTTTTGGTGTAAAGATACTTATAAGCAATGCAGATGATTGAAGATAGTAATACACAATGTAGATTCTTCATTCACAAGTACACAATATGTATTGTATGAAAGAGCTTGCTTGTTAGCTGATCTTGAGGACACTTACTCTTCGTTGAAATGGGAAAGGTAGATGTAGAGGGGACTTGAGATCGGGAGGTGCTGTGAAGGAAGTTCCAAGGAAAAGACAGGATCCGTGTAACTGGGCTTTGCTGGGAGGAAGGCACGAACATGTCTCGGGGAGAGGTGACAGGAGTGAGATGGGCCGATGAAGATGTCGAAATTCATTTGTGAGATTTTTGACTTGCAGCAGGAAATGCTACGGTTTGTGAAAAGTGGAGCCACAGCTTGGAAATGCTGTGCCTGCAAATATCGACTGGAAAAAGGAGTGGAGAAGCAGATGCGGGGGCATTTGTGTTGTGTAAATATTAATTTACATGTTCTGAAGTTTCCTGTTAGTTAACTTGAATGTTGTAGGAAGAAATAAACATTTTACTTGAGAAGATTGCCGACTAAATTTAGGTTCTTTTGACTAAATATAAGTTCTTTGGCCTGATGACACAGGATACGTGCATCCTGAGAAAGGCGTCTGGACACCTACAGTGACACTTCTGCACTTGCCCACACCCAGGCCCCGTTTTGCATGGTTGGTGTGTGTAAGTGTGTTTTACTTGGCAGTTGTTCAGAAGGGTTGCATATTTTTGAAAAGCCACTTCCTGAAAGACGATGACTGTTTGGAAAGGGAAGAAAAATCCTAGCCGTTTTGGTGGTAACAGTTCTGAGGTATACCCACGTGAGCTGTGGTGGTAATGATTCCTGAAGCTCCTCCAAGTCCCCACGTGTTCTTGCTGTTGGTTGCCACAGCCGGAAGGATAATGGAGCTGAGAATATGGGGTTTCGCAGGAACTTCCAAGGGTCATCCAGATTTCACAGCAGAAGCAGATGACTCAGATATCCTGGGCCTTGAAACCTGCGTCTTAAAGAAACGGGTCAGTCACTTATTTTTACTACACTCCTAATTGGTCAGTGGCAAAATTTAGGCACCAGAAAAATTAAAAAGTTGCTTGCATACAAAAATACGTGGCCAAACCAAACATGGAAAATTTCACCCTTGCATTTCCAGTCTCTCTGATGAGCTGGCTTCACTTGTACTCTCACCTTCAATTCTGAGAATATTTCTGCAACCTGACAGTGTGGATGGGTCGAGCTCTTTAAGATGTGACAAAATCTCCATTTCTCTCTCACTGTACTACTAACGGGCAAGATTTCTACACATGGGTGTGAAGTGAGCCTTTAATGATTCAAAAAAAAAAAAAAAAAACACTTCATAGGAATACATCACACTGAGAAGGGCCTAGCAGGGCAGGCCCTTTATAGAGATGACTTTGTTTAATAATACCCTTAGTTGAACTCTCTGAACTGAACTGCCACCACGTCTGTAAGATGGGAGATTTATCTGCATTTTGCAAAAGAGGGAACAAAGACACCGAACAGTACCATTAACCGGCCCAAGATCGCATGGCTGATAAGCAGTGGAGCTGGGATTAGAATTCAGATGGTTTGACTCTTAGTGCCTGGTAAACACCTTGAAGACTAAGAAGGTGGCATTGTCCGGTTTTACAGTTGTGAAGCTGAGGCTTGTAGAGGTTAAGTAATTCACTCATATTCACACAGCTAGTGACCTGTAAAGTCGATATGTCCAGAAGAAATATAATGTGAATCACAAGTCCAAGTCATACGTAGTTTTACATTTTATAAATGTTACTTATTTTTGAAAGAGAGAGAGCAAGCAGGGAGGGGCAGAGAGAGAGGGAGAGAAAGAATCCCAAGCATGCTCCACACTGTCAGAGCAGAGCCCGATGTGGGGCTTGATCTCAGGAACTGTGAGATCATGACCTGAGCCCACATAAAGAGTTGGGCACTTAACCAACTGAGCCACCCAGGCACCCCAATTTTACATTTTTAAACAGCTGCCTTAAAAAAGGAAAAAGGAAACAGGTGAAATTACATGATTCTATCTAAACCTACATAGCCAAAGAATTGTCATTTCATGTAATCAATCAATATAAAAACTTATTCACAAGATATGTGACATTCTTTTGTTCGTAAGTTTTTGGAATTCGGTATGCTTCCTACACTTGAAACACGTCTCCACGTGGACCAGCCACATTTCAATGCTCTATACCAGCCTCTTTAGTGGACAGGGCCATTCTAGAACAGTGCTTCTCACTGATGGCTGCACACCAAAATCACCAGGGAGTCTGAAAACATAGATGCCTGCATCCCATCCTTAGAGATTTTGATGTAATTGGTCCGGGGTGCATCCTGGCCTTTGGGATTTTTAAAGTTTATTTATTTATTTTAAGAGAGAGGGAGACAGAGAGACTCCAAAGCAGGCTCAACCGGCTGAGCCACCCAGGTGCCCCTGGCCTTCTGGATTTTTAACCACTCCCTCCTACCAGGTGATTTTATTATGGAGCCAAGTTTGAGAACCAAGCCAACTGAGTTGGGAACTGTAGGCACTGTCCATTGGAGAAAGTTCTGTGAGTTTTCTGAACTGAGACCCATTCAAAACTACTGCTCTGGCAGTATGCTTTGGTAGTTGACATTAAAGAATGCCAGGCAATGCCCTAATTTATTAATTTTTCTCAATTTACATTTCCCAGTCTTTTGGACAAGTCCCAGAATAATGTAAGAAAAGAAAAGGGCTTTCTTTTTCCTCTTGATCTACTCACTGGTCTGGGTACACACCAGTGCAAATAAATTAAGACATAAAGTTTTCATTATTTTAATTGAAGTCAGATGTGTTGGTGTCGGTCCGGAACCTCTGAACTGTGGAGAAGAGGAAGTTAGGGTTTGCAAGCTGCAGGTCATTGCCAGAATGAAACATGTCTGGTGGGGAACATGTGGGAAGTGCTGGGTGAGTAAAGCAGGCAATTGTGGCTCCAGCTGAGGTCTGAAGGCTGCACGGCCCACGGTGTGGCAGGACGCGTGTGGAACTGCTCTTGCCAGAGGCCTCGTGCCCGCCTGCCTGCTCGGCCAAACCCTAGATGTGCATATGACACCCAATATTCAGGAATTAAAATGCCTCAGCTGGCTCAGGGCTTCACTTGTCCTTCAAATGCTTTTGGAGTCGTTTGGAAAAATTTTTTATATTGCCCTCTTTTATTTAAATCCAAACAGTCTTAAATTTCTGGAAGCATTTATTATTTTTCACAATGAAAAATGCTGAGTCTGAAGCACCTGGGTGGCTCAGTCGGTTAAGCATCTGACTCTTGATTTTGGCTCAGGTCATGATGTCATTGTTTCTGAGTTCGAACCCCACATCAGGCTCTGTGCTGACAGTGCAGAGCCTGCTTGAGATTCTCTCTCCCCTCTCTTTCTGCCCCTCCCCACTCTTGCTGTCTCTCAAAAATGAACGTCTAAAAAGAAAAAAGAAAAGTGCTGGGTGTTCTGTAGTGGTGACTCTATAGTTATATGCGGTTTTGTTTTGTTACATTTATTTGACTTAAAATTAAGCAAGAGAGCACACAAACCCTGCTGAGTCTTACATAGACTTAACTAAATTAATACTGTATTTTGGTGAATAAAAAATACTATCAACTCTAAGATGCACCATTACTTCATGTATGCCAACAAAGCCTAAGCCATTACACAATGCTTTCTTTTCACCTGAAATTTTTACTTTATTGGAGGAGTTCTTTTAGACAATAATTTTTATCATATTACTCTTCTGCATTAACTAAAAAGGAAAATGCAGGCAGAAGAGATTGATTAGAGTAGTCCTAAAACTTCTTCACAGTCCTTTTGATTTCAAGTCATCAGTGCTTTGTTTTTTCAGAAAGCATTGTCTTCTTTCCATTAATAGCCGCAGTGATTCAGCATTTCTTTAAAAAGTGCTCCCCAATTGTCTCAGGTATTTTCCTCCAAGATTGACTATTTGGATATGCATTAAGTTTTCATTTCAGGCCCAAATCGTAATGAAATCTTTCTGAAGACATTTTAAGTGACAATTTACTGGACATGCAACCAACTCGTTTGAAATACCTTCCATAAGATTATGCTCCTAGACCAAGCTCCCAGGCAGTGGCAACTACATCATGACTGTGCTTAGCTGACAGTTGTAAGATGGATTCCCATTTCAGAGCCGTTAAGATGTGAAAACAATGTGCTTCTGAGAACTGATGAAATATGGCATATAAATTATATTTACGATAATCCAGGCTCCCCACCTGCTTGTCACATCCACCTTGTTTATGTAATTCAAACAATACTCCATGAGGGGCACCTGAGTGGCTCAGTCAGTCAGGCATCTGACCTTGGCTCAGGTCATGATCTCATGGTTCATGCGTTCGAGCCCCACATCTGGCTCTGTGCTGACAGCTCAGAGCCTGGAGCCTGCTTGGGATTCTCTCTCCCTTGCTCTGTGCCCCTCCCCTGCTTGTGCTCTCTCGCTCTCTCATTCTCTCTCTCTCAAAAATAAATAAACATAAAAAAGATTCAAAACAATAAACGATACTCAGTGACATTGGCATGCTGTTTCCTCCTCTGCCTTCCTCAGTTTTCATGTACAATGGTGTGTAAGTAAACTCCCCCACTTCGTTCTTCCCTTCTCATGTGCACCTAAAAGCTGGACTTTAACACTGTTCTTCCCAGCCTTTAATGTGTACATAAATCACCTGGGAATCTTGTTAAAAAGTGAAGATTCTGATTCCATAGGTCTGAGAAGAGACCCAAGAATCTGCATTTCTGATAAGTTATCAAGTGATGCCCACACTGCTGGCCTAGGGACCACGTGTTTAGTAGGCAGGCTGTACTGCATCTAAGGACACAGCGTGTGACTGAAGAAATTCAGTACATCTCCATAGTGCATGGGTGATTTTGTTTTTCCCTCCATTCACACTATCATTTTGATTAAAACCTATATAGTACAAATGTCCTTATATTGGGTAAATACAAAGATTTGTTGTACATACAGGGCGTTTGTACGTACGATTTTATGATTTCATGGAGACAGATTTCTTCCCCTTAGTTTGTTTTCTGAAAGATATGTTCATTGTGTTTTCCCTTGTCTTCCTCATCAAAAAACTTGGGGAACTTGAATTTATTAGGAAATCTGCATGTAATTGTAGATTAATAACCTAACCATTAATATCGCATTAGTTCACTGTGATTAATAGCATCTCTGTGAATGTTTAATGAATTAGTAATGATGGACTATTTGCTTTAAAGTGTCAAGAGAACGTTCCATGTAAAAAGGCACTATCCATAACAGGAAAATTAATTATATGCTAGTTGGAGAATAGCTTGTCACAAATAAGAAAGGCTCACTGGCATTCATATTTATACAGGAGAGGTATTTTTAAAACATGTATGGACCTTTTGATTTAGAAAATGAGAAGGAAATTTGATTTTCATCAGTAGTTTAGATGGGTATGGGAACTGATATTTCTGAGGCAAACCCACACGAATATGTGCCAGTATACTCAAAAGTTTGCTTCCTATGGTGGTCATTTAGATGGAGTTCCAAATGGAACCACTTCTACTACCTGCTGTCTATTCTGAATTCGTAAGTTCACTTCCCCAAGGCCCAAACATTTCTTGTTACTAATTTTATTCCGTTAGCCTATCATTTGTTTTCTCTCTGGTTCCTCACTCTAATTTGGTGCTGTTGGCCATCATTGTTTATTTCTGTCTTTGCCCTACATCCGAGGAAGCGAAGGTCAGGGAAATTATGTGACTTGCCCAAACCAATCCAGCCATATAATTTGTCCCCCATAGATTATGGGTCTAACATTTCAAATGTCTCCAATTTTAACCCAGGCGGAAAGAGCTGCATGAGCAGAGACTTTGTCCAGCTGGTGCCTTTGAGGAAACCCAAGAAGCCTAGTGTTATTGGAAGGGAAAAAGGGACAAAAGACAGGACTGAAGAGAAAGGAGGGACCAGAACATGCAGGCCTCATAGGCTGTGTAAAGATTTTCCCCTGTCATTGGACACTGGGACACTGGGAGTCCATTTGTAAATGTCACGTTGAGGGGCGTGAGCACCCTGGCTGCATGTGGAGAATGACTTGGAGGAGGGAGGGTATGTATGGAGACAAGTTCAGAAGGCCCCACCATGCCTGTCCTGTTTTCTAGCTTGGGATCCAGACGAAGGTGGAGATGTCTTCCTTGTTACAAAAAACTCCAAGAATTATTGGGTATTATTTTCTCTGTGTTCTCCTCAGGCCAGCATGAAGGGTCCTTGTCTCTTCTCTGTAGCCCCAGTTTCTTCAAACTTGGAAATGTACTTTGCCAAGCACCTTGGGTCCCCCAGCAGAATTTACTGCAGAAGCCACCGCAGTAGCCCGTGGGTATGGAAGTTTTCTGTCTTCCTACCAGCCCTTCTGCCCCTTTGTCTGGTGCCAAAGGTGCTGTTGCTTCTCCTCTTTGGGACAGAGCAGGGAAGAGAGCCCAGTTCCTAAGCCCTTGGTGTTAGAAACCCCATCTAAGGAGGACAGCTTTTCTGGACCACACGCTGTAGTTTGAACGGCCAGGAATAGAGCCTTTGCTACTCTTACCTCCTCATGGAAGGTGGGAGTGAAGACGGGGCTTGGTTGGGAAGTGGCTTTTGAAACCTATGTTTACAGTGTTTTGATGCCACTTTCACAGATGAGGGAGGAGTTGTGAAGTCTGGAGCTCAGATTTTTTGGGATTTAAGGGATGCAGTATTTATCCCACTCTTCCTTGCTGTAGGGTGTGGTGTAAGCAACAGTTGAAAATAGATGTCCTGTATTTTTTCACTTTGGAAGTTTTCCTGGCATCGTGTAGTTTTTTTTTTTTTTTTTTCTTTTGAACTAGTGAATCATCCCTTAACTCAAACCCCTGTTGCATTTCACCTTTGAGAAAGGAACTTTTAGAGCTGTACTTTGCAGAACTGAGAAACTAACTTGAACCTAAATGGGCCAGTACGAGGAGAGCATCTCTGGAACAGAATAGAGTACTGCTGTCCTTGAAGAATGTTGACACTTAAGATGGAGCCGTGGAGTGAGGGAATCAGCACTGACTTTGGGTAGGATGGGGAATGGGGGAGGAGGGCATGTGGGCTGCTGATCTTTCTGGGATCACAGACATCAAGAACGACTGATGGGGGCGCCTGGGTGGCTCAGTTGGTTGAGCGGCCGACTTCAGCTCAGGTCATGATCTCACAGTCTGTGGGTTCGAGCCCCACGTCGGGCTCTGTGCTGACGGCTCATCAGAGCCTGGAGCCTGCTTCGGTTCTGTGTCTCCCTCTCTCTCTGCCCTTCCCCTGCTCACGCTCTGTCTCTGTGTCTCTCAAAAAAATAAATAAATAAATAAACGTTAAAAAAAATTAAAAAAAAAAAAAAGAAGGACTGATGATAATTGTCAACTATACCTCAGTAAAGTTAGGGTAAGTAAAGGAGGGCTGGTGAGTGCTATTGGTTCTCAAAGTATTTTCCCTTAACCAGTAACAGGGGTATAACCTGGGAATTTGTTAGAAATGCAAATTTTGGGGCCATACCCCAGACCTACTAAATAAATTAGACAGTCTCGGGGAGGGCCCAGCACTCGGTGTTTTAATAAGCCCTTCCAATGATTCGGCTGCAGGTTCAAGTTTGGACACTACTGGTTTAGACTAGGGCATTATGTGAAGTCACGCCTTAGGGACCAGCTAATTTTGTCCTGCCATAACCTCACCAGGCCTCCCACCCCTGGGTACGTGCCTCAGGAGTGTGTCTCCTGGGTCACAAATATGGTCACAGGGCAAAGTGGGTAGAAGGTTCAGCACAGAGTCAGTCCACCACTGCAAAAACATGTCTTGATGTAACTAGTGAAGGCCTTTCTCCCAGTTAAGGTCAAGAGATCTGTCCAGGTCCATGAGGGCATTGCTGCCTCTGGATTACACGCTTGGGGGCCTTGTTCTCACACACAAAAGCAACTTGTGGAGTTGTACTGGTACCTGATGGTTGAGTGAGCAGGTATTAGAGACCTAAGCCCAAATCAAAGCTCTCACCTTTACTGTCTGAGTTTCCTTGGACAGGTTCTTAGGGTCTTTTTACAAGCCGAATGGGATCAGTGATGCATGCTTCTGAGGGTTGGTGGGAGATTAATTGAGATCATGTACAATACACCTAGCACAGAGCAGGTGCTTAATAAATGAATGCTGTCACCACTGGGTCCTTGGATGTCTCAGGACTGCTTGGGAAGGACCACTGCAGGAGGTATATCATGGCCTTTCCCTTGCAATGTTAAGATGGTAGAAATAGGTGGGACAAAATACATAGTTAAGGTTTTTACTATAGGAAAAAAACCCGACAATGGATTTTAGTGACTATTAAATTCACACAGGCCTTACATTGAATTATCTCGTAAGGTGCAAATGATCTAGGTAGGAAAGCTATTTTTATGAGTTAAAATATCATATTGTCAGATGGGTTGTAATTCTGTGCTGTCAAAGAGTAATGTTAAAATTTAGCTTAAATTATTTTGAAGTGTAACCCTGATAAGTGTAATCCTCATAAATTCACTTATAAGTGAACATAATAAAAGAGTTACCTTCTATTAGACTTCTCTAATGTCTGAATTGATTTCATTATGGGCAAAGAGGTCTTTTGTATTACATGGGGGGTATTTTTATGTTGTTTGGTAAGCCCTGATTTAGATTGATGAGTTAGAAGGTATTAGTGCCCCTGAGTAATCCCTGCCCCTTCTTCTTAAGCTGATGCCAGCCAGCAATTATCATTTATAAGATGATCATAAAAAATGAACAGAGAAAAGGATTCTGACAGTTTCTCTCCCTATATTTAAATGGGAGTTTCCCAAAAGAATGAGAAATATCAGTCTTTTCAGTGTGTCAGAAAGACTCAGGTAATCCCATGCTTGACTGGCTGTGGGCAGAGGAACTGCCAAGTTGAGTGTCACACCATTCGTGTGCAAACATGAGGGATATGGGATCCACAGACCATGCCTTTGTTAACTTGAATTTTATTTTTAATGAGAATAACAATGGGCTTTGCAAGCCGATTTAGAGTCTCCAGATCCACCTGCATAAGAGCTGAATACCCACGCAGTGTGGATTAGAAAAATGAAATTTCTCAGTACGGTAAATAAACTGAGGAGCCTGGAAACCAAATTGAAGTCTGTAGCCTGGAAAATCAACGAGGACTAAAAATAGTAAGATTAGAGGCAACATTCAACCATAGACCATCCTAAGGTGGTTTTTAAGTACCACCCAACAAGAAACCAGGCCATGATATGATAGGTTTAAAAAATATATATATTTCTAGAGAACATTCTGTTTGTTACCTAGGTGTGGAACTTTCCTTAAATGTGGATTTGGCCTTCCAGAGTTTTGCTTTTTCCTATTTTTTTCTTTAACTAGTATTAAGAGGACACTCCCCCTGATTTCTAAGGGAGAAATGTTGGCATAATCAACCATGAGTTTGAGAATTCACCTAGATGGCATGTGACACGAAGGTTTGAGAATGCAGTTAGTGTTTGCTTTTAGCAAAGCAGACAGACAGCTTTGGTCTCTTAGCAAGTAGCCAGTGGATCCCCCTTAGAACAGGCACATAGAAGGATTGCAGGGTTGGGAGAAAGAACACAAAGGAGCATGTTTTGACAGAGTTCCTGTGCTCTTGAGCCATCTCATTCAAACTGCGTCAGCTCAGCACTGAGGTTCTTGGTTAGTATTTGCTCATAGGCCTAAAACTTTGTGTGTGTCAAATTTTTGAAAACGGGATTGGGTGAAAGGTCCTAAATATTGAAGAAACTTCAAATGACTGGCCTGGGCTGCATGTGGCTGTTTTGAGCTCTTCAGTAGTCTTATCCTTCATGGAGAATTCTGTTTTCCCATTCCAGAGCCCTCAATAAAGGCCTTGTCTGAGCAGGAGAAGTGAGTTGAGTAAGATTGGTCACCCTGTGTCAACTCGTTAGCTTAACAGAAGTCGAGTGCCAATCAAGTATTTTCCCCCAGATGGAAGACCAGGGAAGTGGAAGTGCATGATTAAGCTAAGACCATTGGTATGGTGAGACTTAGCGATCCTAAAAACTGGTGTTCATGAAAACCGATGAATGAAGTCTTGAATTGCATTGTGTGATACAGACCCTGGGATGTGAGAAAAGGAGATGAGGGATGTTAGTGTAATCAAGTCATTGCTGATTATACCCAGCAATAACAAATGAAGTCCAACTTCTCACAGTTCCTTTTCTATTGGATGAACAACTCTCAGACTTAACCTTTTCAGGAATTCAACTTGGCAAATGTGAACTGAGCACCAACCATGCCAAGCAGTAGGCCCTGGGTGCTCCAGGATGAATGTGACCCAGCCCCTGCCCCATAGAGACTACTCAATTTATTGGAGAATAACCATTGTTAATGCTTATT
The DNA here is from genome assembly GCA_030068075.1 of Paguma larvata. Taxonomy (NCBI): domain Eukaryota; kingdom Metazoa; phylum Chordata; class Mammalia; order Carnivora; family Viverridae; genus Paguma; species Paguma larvata. The sequence goes on from CM057830.1 coordinate 16,484,647, forward strand.
TGATGCACCGAAATTACTTTGTATGTGACAATACTTGGGGCCCAATGACCAAAAATAGCTTCCTCATTAAAATTCTCCTTTTAGTTGTCCCCTGCGAAGCTAGGCTTATATTACAAAGGCATAGCTGTTCACACCATGGGCAGAAGCTAAATGCTACATGGACTATAGATCTAAATATGAAACAATAAGGATTCTTCAAAAATAAAATAGAATATCCTCCTGACCTTGGGACAGGCAAAGGTTTCTTAAGTGAGACAAAATATACTGACCATATACAGAAAAAATCAGGAACTTGGACTGTATTAAAAGAAAGAATTTTTGTTCATTACATGATGCCATTAAGAAAATGAAGCCAATTGGAATGCTTGGGTGGCTCAGTTATTTGAGTGTCTGACTCTTGGTTTCAGCTGCTGTCATGATCCCACAGTCATGGGATGGAGCCCTGTGTCAGGCTCTGCACTGAACGTGGAGCCTGCCTGGGATTCTGTCTCTCTTCCTCTGCCCCTCTCCCCTACTCACACGCTCTCTCTCTCTAAAATAAAAAATAAAAAATAAATTAAAAAGCCAATTGGGAGATTTTACAATACAAATATTCAACAAAGTACTTGGTGTAGAATATATGAAGAAATTCTACAAATCTGTAAGAGAAAGATACAATACCCAATAAAAGTAGAGGACATAGACTTGAGTAAGCACTTCCCCAAAGAGGATATTTGTTGTCTTGATCAGAAGTAGTGACTGGAAGGGAGCACAAGGGACTTCTGGGGCTCTGGTCATTACATTGTTTACAAGGGTGTGTTTACTATGTGAGAATCCTTCAAATTATCATCAATGTAGTTTTCTGTGTTTACATTATAGTTTCACTGGAAATGTATACATCAGAAAAAATGTCTTGTTGTTTAAGAGGAATGTGAGCAAAATATTTTTATAGGTTAACACTGACAGCAGAATGTCTCTCATCATGGAGCATTGCCTCTACTGTGGAAGCAAAGCAAGCATTGAACGTGGAGCTCTGCGAGGTGGCTAGGGCTGCTACAGTTTGTGACACAGGCCTGCACACAGAGCGGCAATGTCTTGTGTTAGCATGTGGCCTTTGGTGACCAATATCCTGAGAAGGGAGGAGGAAGAAACATTTATGGAAAAGCAGAAGAAACGAGCTTGATTACAGTTTTGTAAATGGCTGACTCAGCCTGTGATCCTCTGTAAGCCACCACCGATTGATCACTTAGGTGTCTGGACGTTGATATTGAGAATTTCCTTGCATTGAAATGTTTAATCTTCACCACAATCCTGGGAGGTAGGCACTATTATCTTTCAAATTTACAGTTGGAGAAACGGAGGCTTAGATTAAATAACTTGCCCAGTTCCAGCTAGAAAGAAGCAGCAAGCTGCAACTGGAAACCACTTCGGTGTGATCTGAAAGCCCACCTACTTGACTTGTCTATTTTTTTTTTTCAAAAAAACAATTTTACTTGATGAAGGTTAATGAGAAGAAAAAATACGTAATATGTGTAATGTTCAAATTTGATGATCAGAAGCACTTTGAAACCAACTTGAAAGTCTGAGATTTGTTGCACTGTAAGTTTTTATGAACTGGAGTTTCCCCTTTCTGTCAGAACATGGTTAAGAATACATGCGAGGGGGTGAGGATAGAGAAATCATTTGAGAAACAACAGCGATTATGATGGGAATGCCCTTGTACGGGTGACCCATGAGCCCTTCTCAGTGGTTTAGGGACATTTTAATGACCTGAGTAAGTGCCTTTGATAGGCAGGCTTTGATTCCTGCTCATTAATTACTCTCCAGGCTAGACTTTATTCCTCTTACCACTAATTCAAATACAGAGATACATAAAATGAATGCTGCCAGCTGACTGCCACACTGCTGTCTGCATATCAATGCTCTCCTGCCTGCCTGGGCATGAGGAGGAGAGAAGAAGGGAAGCTGTATGACAGGTAACCCGGGATAGCTACGTTTGTTTCAAAAGCCACATTCTGGGGGTGCCTGGGTGGCTCAGTTGGTTAAGTGGCTGACTCTCGATTTCAGCTTAGGTCATGATCTCATGGTTGTGAGGTCAAGCCCTGTGTCAGGCTCTGCACAGGGAGTGTGGAGCCTGCTTGGGGTTCTGTCTCTCCCTCTCTCTTTACCCCTCGTGCACGCATGTGTGTATTCACTTTTAAAGTAAATAAACTTAAAAAGTATTTAAAAGCCACATTCCGGTTCAGAAACCAGAATTTTAACAGGTACAGGCATACCTCACTTTATTACTGTTCTTTTGTTGAGCTGGCCAGAGCTTGCATTTTTAAAAAAAAATTGCAGGGTTGCCATAAACCTTCATCGAGCAAGTCTGTTTGGTGCCGTTTTTCCAACAGCATTTGCTTATTTTGAGTCTCTGTGTCACATTTTGGTAATTCTGGAAATATTTCAAACCTATTCATTACTCTTAGATTTGTTATAGTGATATGTGATCATTGAGCTTTGATGTTACCATCGTAATTGTTTGGGAGCATCACAAACCATATGAGATGGCAAACTTATTGATAAATGTTGCGTGCATTCTGGCTGCTCCACCGATCGGCTGTTCGCCCATCTTGTTCCCTCTCCTCAGGCCTTCTTATTCTGAGACACAGCAATATTGAAATCAGGCCAGTTAATAACCCTACAGTGGCCTGTAAGTGTTCAAGTGAAAGGAAGAGTCACATGTCTCTCACTTTCAGTCAAAAGCTAGAAATGACTAAGCTTAGTGAGGAAGGTGTGTTGAGCTAGGCCTCTTGCACCAAACAGGTAGCCAAGTTGTGAATGCAAAGGAAACATTCCTGAAGGAAATGAAAAGTGCTCCTCCAGTGAACAGACAAATGATAAGAAGGCCAAAGAGCCTTATTACTGATAGGGAGGAAGTTTGAGTGGTATGGATAGAAAATCAAACCAGCCACAGTATGTATATCCTTAAGCCAAAGCCTAATGCAGAGCGAGGACCTAACTCCCTTCAATTCTTTGAAGACTGAGAGGTGAGGAAGCTCCTGGAGAAAAGTTGAAAACTAGCAGAGGTTGGTTTGTGAGGTTTGGAACAAACCTATCTCCATAAAATAAGGTGAAGCAGCATTATCTAGATATTCAAGTTATCCAAAAGATCTAGCTGCGATGATTCATGAAGATGACTACACTAAACACATTTTCACTATAGGTGGAATAGCCTTATTTGGAAGAAGATGCCATCGAGGACTTAGCATAGCTAAAGAGGAGACGTCAGTGCCTGTCTTCAAAGTTTCAAAGGACAGGCTGACTCTCTTGTTAGGGGCTAATGTAGCTGGTGATTTTAAATTGAAGCCATTGCTCTTTTGCCATTCTGAAAATCCTAAGGCCCTTAAGGATTATGCTAAATCTACTCTGCCTGTACTCTCTAAATAGAACAGCAAAGCACAGATGACAGCACATCTGTTCACAGCATAGTTTAGTGAGTATCTTAAACCTGGTGTTTAGACCTACAGCTCAGAAAAAAATAAGACTGCTCACTGACACTGCACCTGGTCACCCAAGAGCTCCGATGGAGATGTACAGTGAGACTGATGTTGTTTTCATGCCTCCCAACACAACATCCACTGTGAAGCCCATGGATCAAGGAGTCATTGTGACTTTTAAGCCTTATCATTTAAGAAATACATTTCATAAGGCTATAGCTGCCGTAGATAGTGATTCCTGTGATCGATCTGGGAACAGTAAATCGAAAACCTCCTGGAAAGGATTCACCATTCTAGATGATGTTAAGAACATTCATGATTCATGGGAAGAGGTCAAAATATCAACATTCACAGGAGTCTGAAAGAAGCTGATTCCAGCCCTCATGGATGACTTTGAAGGATTCAAGATTTCAGGGGAGGAAGTAATTTCTAATGTGGCGGAAATAGCAAGAGAAGTAGAAACGAAAGTAGAGCCTGAAGGTGTGGCTGAATTGCTGCCATCTCATGATCAAACTTGAATAGATGGGGAGTTCTTTCTTATGGATGAGCAGAGAAAGTGGTTTCTTGAGATGGGAACTACTCCTGGCAAAGACACTGTTAAGATTGTTGAAATGACAACCAAGCATTTAGAATATTACATTAATTTAGTTGATAAGAGCAGCGGCAGGCTTTGAGAAGATTGCTTCTGATTTTGGAAGAAGTTCTGCTGTGGATAAAATGCCATCAAACAGCATTGCCTGCCACAGAGTAATCATTCCTGAAAGGAAGTGTCAATCTATGTAGCATACTTCATTGTTGTCTAAGTTACCACAGCCACCCCAGCCTTCAGCAACCACCACCCTGATCTGTCAGCAGCCCTCACCATGGAGGCCAGGCCCTCCACCAGCAAAAAATTATAACTCGTTGAAAGCTCAGATGATGGTTAGCATTTTGTAGCAATAAAGTGTTTTTTTAAATTAAGTTATTACATTCTTTTTTAAAGACATAACGCTATTGTTGAGGTGCCTGTGTGGCTCAGTTGGTTGGGTGTCTGACTCTTGATTTTGGCTCAGGTCATGATCCCAAGCTCATGTGATTGAGTCCCAAACTGGCTCTGTGCTGAGCATGGAGCCTGCTTAAGATTCTCTCTCTCTCTCTCTCTCTCTCTCTCTCCCTCCCCCGCCCCCATCTTCCCCCCTTTCTCTCCCCCTGCCCCACTCCCCTGCTGACTTTCTTTCTCAAAAAAAAAAACAACATAATGCTATTGCACACTTAATAGACTACAGTATCGTATGAACATAACTTTCATATGCCCTGGGAGGCCAAAAAATTAATTTTACTCACTTTATTGCAATATTCACTTCATTGCAATAGTCTGAGACCGAACCCACAATATCTCTGGGATATGCCTGAACAAATTATTGATATTTGTGCACAGTTAGGGTTTTGGGAATGCCCTACTTAGCATTGCATGTCCTCTTTTTCCCTTCTTGTGATACACAGACTGCCTTGGGTGTACACTCAGGCATAAGTTTAATGCTTTGAATTCTTTTGCTCCCTTGGCTTGTTTTTGGTCCTTAGGGCATTCTTGTTTGCAATCTGTGGAGTGCTTATAGCATCAGAATAACATCATGTCTCTAAATGGAATTTGGATTAGTTACTTTCAAATGTGTCTCCCCAACAGTGCAATGACTGTGGAAGTAATACAGTGGAAAGGCACATGATCTGATTTAAATAGAAATATATGTGGATATGGTTTTAGAGCTTTCTGTTTATTAAAAAAAATCTCCCTTCTTTATCCTTAGGGCTAGTTATTCTGCTTTTATTGCTATGATAACACACAAGAAAGAAACACGACATAAGTTGAAATAGTTGAAAACGCCCACATTCAACTCAATTTATTTTATTTGAATCCATGTAGTTATATGGACTTGTTTGATGTACAGGTGCTGCTAAACTGGATAGGAGCTCTGGATTGCATTTTTTTCTCTCAGAAAGGTAGAACTTCTTTTTTTTTTTTGTTTATTTATTTATCTTTGAGAGAGAGCACCTGCACAGGTGGGAGAGGGGTAGAGAGAAAGAGGGAGACACACAATCCAAAGCAGGCTCCAGGCTCTGAGCTGTCAGCATAGGGCCTGACGTGGGGCTCAAACTCACAAACTGCAAGATCATGACCTGAGCCGAAGTCAGACACTCAACCGACTGAGCCACCCAGGTGCTCCCAGAAAGGTAGAACTTCTAGTTTAGAAGTAAAGATTCCTCTTCAGGGAATATGTAATTATTTATTAATTTGATTAGCCCTCTACATTGTGTTTTGAAGCTATTCAGAGTATTGTGGGAGCATCTTTTGTGCCATCGTTCGGAGGCTGCTAGATTGTTTCAGAAATAAACTCCAAATGCCTTGACAACGGCAGTTTAATACTTGATGTAGACAGTAACACGGTGCTGCATGGGGATTCTTCATCTTGGCTTCATGTAGGAAAATTAATACTCTAACGTGCATCCAAGGTGTGTTTTTGGGGAGAGGGTAGTTTTATTGAGTCTTGGTTTTCCTCCTCTATTTAATAGTGACATCTGTCATTTTTCACTTTCAAAAAATAGCATCACTAATTTTATAAATAGCAAATCATTTTCTGAGTGGGCTCAGGTCTTTGCTGGCAACCATTTTATACACATGACCTCATTTAAACAGCCAGGACTTTGCATGTATAAATGGACAAGTTTTCAGGCAATTTGGGTAGGCTTTCCAATCTCGCCTCTCCATTTCCTGTCTAAACAACTTCTTCCATGTCCACAACATGTTTATGCAACATTGAATAAAACTTATAATGGGAAAATCTTCCAGGCGACCTCCCTGAGAGGCTGTACTGTGAAGAAATCTTAAGAAACCCGACCCTGATGAAATTGCCTCCTTTGAGAATATTACTTGGTGCAGAAACAAGGAACAGAATTCAGTTATTTTTGGTTCTTGAATAAATGAATTCTGTTTCTTTTTGTGTAGGTGGCAGAAAACATTAACCCCTGCAGCAGGTCCAGTCTCAGAAATTGAACGTGTGGTTTTTGTGAATTAGGAGAACCTTGGAAAAGAGAATGTTAAATTTTATTTTTTATTCGAACCTCAAGCAGCTTGGACTCGGTTCTGCCATCTGTGTATCTTAGAAATGTGTCTTTTGCAGGGCTGTCTGCCTTTACATTTAATTTTCTGGAGGCCGGGGCCGTGGTTATCAGATGACCTCTAACTCAGCACCACATGTAGCTGGATACTAATGAATCCTTTCTTAACCTTCCTAGCGCTTTTGGAGAAATCTATCAGTAGAAGGCGGGACACCGAAGCCGTACAGAAAGCCAAAATCCTTTATTCGTCTTGCATGAATGAGAGTGAGTAATAAAGACAGTAAATAAAAATATTTCCCACTCTGTTCTTCACAGATTCTATTAATGTTTAAAGATATTATTTAAGGAAAAAGAGAACTACTAAGACTTCGATTAATGTTTAAAAGTGTTGTTTGAGGAAAGGAACAATTCTCAGAGACTGGATTTTGACTATTCTGGTCTTAATGTTCTGTTGCTGGCTTGATGGAGAAGGTAGGAGAATAATTTTATTTCTGTGCCTTGGATTCTTTAGGTATCAAGTGCTCTATGAGAAACTTGGGTAGGGTCAGAAGGGCAAACCCCATTGTATGTGGTGCAGAAATAAAAGAATCCAAAGGCCAGGTCTGGTCTGAGAAGGAGCCTGGGAGAGAGGGCATTTGGGAGTGTTGCTCTATCCCATAGAACCTTACTGGGGCCCAAGAAAATCCAGACCCCCAGGTGGTCCAGGCTCCTTCCCCATTTCCATCAGCGTAACAGGCATCTTAGGTGGGTGTGTTAGGCCTGTCTTGGCATCTTGGCTCTGATTGCAGTTAAGGTGACACTTGTCATTTTATCTCATGCGCTTTCTCAAGACCACTGCAGGAAGAAGCCAGTGCCTGTGGGATGTGCGTTAACTTGTTTAGGATTTGGGATATTGTTTGGTGAGGTAGAAGAGGGCAGTAAAAGATGACGAAGGAATCTTGCAGCATTAATTCATGCATACTGGAGAGGGGTTAGTTTTATTGAGCAATTTCCTTTACTTAGGGTTGTTCCTTAGTTTTCCAGAATAGTCTCAGCCTAATATCGCTCATTGGGCTGTAGTGAGCTCATCTTTTATTGTCAGGAATTCCAGCAGATTCCCTAGTCTGCGTCTCCTGGCAAGAACCCCAAATTTAGGCAGTCACACCGAAGCATGAATCATAGGTAGTTCTGTCTGTGGCCAGACTCAATCTACTACACCTGCCACGAACAGCTGAAATGCTAAGTTGGGACCTTAGAGGAATTTTCTCTTGAGAAGATACACTTGCCTTTTAATTTGGTGACCCTGTTTACAATTCTAACTCTTGTTTCATATCTGCTCCCTTTCAGAAGCGATTGAAAGAGCAGACGCCAAACCGTTGCTCCACATCCTGCGGCACTCACCTTTCCGCTGGCCTGTGCTGGAGTCTAATATTGGTCCCGAGGGGGTGTGGTCAGAGAGAAAGTTCAGTCTTTTGCATACCCTTGCAACATTTCGTGGTCAGTACAGCAATTCTGTGTTCATCCGACTGTATGTGTCCTCTGATGACAAGGCGTCTAACGAACATATCTTGAAGGTATAGTGAGCGCTCGTTCATCCTGTTTGTTCGGTTCATGGTTAACATTTTGGGGTGTCTTTCCAGGGAAAGAGACTCCTGGCACCTTACTGAAATTATCAGATAACAGTTCTGTTAAATATTAGGATCTGTGATATTCCCCTTCCTGCCAGATTTGCAGAGTGTAAATCAGGAACAAACCAGTTGTTCCACCTTTCAGGAAACTTGTGAGTTTCAGGTCATCTCTGATCTGGCCCTCAAATATCTACTCTGAGCATGTGTGGGGCCTCTAAATTCCAGTGGGGAGCAAGCTGCACAGACTTCGTGAACTCTCCTCCTCTCCTCACCTTTCATTCCCCTGACAGAGGGGAACACATGCCATGAGTCTCTGTTCCCTTTTCCCTAACATATTCTTCGCAGGCACATCTAAAATTTCATTGTCAAGTTCAGCCTCGTTATCCCTTCCTTCCTCATAAAAGAAAGAAAAACTTGTTCTGTTCTAAGTGTTTGGCTGCATTTTCTGTTGGGAGAGAAAGCATCTCTTCCATGAAGGAGTGGGCCATGTGGACATCCCTTGAGGTAGACTATTACATTGGTAAAATTGGGACTGTCGGAAAACTATCAACAGAGAAAGACTCATCAGTAAAACAACTTGGCAAGGATTCAGTTTCTTAAATTGAATTTCTTAAATTGTTTTGTGTTTTGATCCTGCTATATTTTTTGCTTCCACAGCTACTTTGACTAATAATGAAAATTTTATTGAATCACTGATTATTTTCTTCCCAGTTCTGTCCGTTGTCAAAGCAGAAAATATCAGTGATATAATGATGATCAAATTGTAGAAGTATAAAACCTTTACAGTATATTACCCTCTTTTGTTGCAAGTCAACTTTTAAAAATCCATGCCCTGCAGTTTTGTTTTTTGGGTTTTTTTTTATACCAAGGGGTTGGCATTTTTTTTTTTTTTCCCGTAAAGGACCAGATAGTAAATATTTTAGGCTCTGTGGGCCATATGGTCTCTGTCTCACCTACTCAGTTCTGCTGTTGTTTTTGGGAAGGCAGCCATAGACAGTATATATGTGAATGGGTGTGGTTGTGTGGCAGGCTGGCCAGCAGGCTGTGGTCTGCCCAGCTATACTTTAGACAATGGAGGCCTCAATAAATCTCTAGTCATCGGCAGAATTCCCATCTCCTCAGGAGGAAATTCTTAGTTGCAGAGACAGCTGTACTTCTGTGCTGGGTGAAGGAATAGGAACATGGCACCGAGACACACGCTAATGCTATCTGGATATGACATGCTATGCAAGACGCAAGGCACAAAGATGTTACAGAATGATCCAGTCGACCTCTGTCTTATCCTGATAGATTCCTCACTTTAAAAAACAAACAACAACAACAACAAAAACAACAAACCAGGTCTTAAGGGTGTCGTTCTTCATTGCAGGATATTATAATATCCTTTCAAACACCTTAAGTGGTATTTTAAAGTTAGATGGAGACTTTCAAACTTAAGTTTATGCACTCTGTCGAGTGATAGAAGATCTTGATTCACACACATAAAAGTAGTTGCAAATGGTAACCATTTCATTTTTCACCAGTTTCCAGACCTAGTCTAAGAATTTATTTCCTTAAGATTTTACTATGGAAAGTAATTAAAAAATAAAAAGAATAGTACAACAAAATCCCATGTACTCATCAACCCAGCTTCAACAACTGGCAGCTTTTGGCTGTCCTTGTTTTATCTAAACCTTTCATTTTGTGGGGGAGGCTGGAACATTTTATAGCAAATCCAAAATTAATATCGTTGCACTGGTAAATCAGTGTTTATCCAATGGAAAGACTATTATCGCAAACAAAGTAATCATAAGTCCATAATTAACATCTAACAACTAGTTACTTTTCAGTTTTTCCTCATTGTCTCAAACATGTCCTTTGAAAAATTAAACAGTTGGTCTTTGATTCAGGTTCCAAATAGGAATCTCATGTGCATTTGGTTGATGTGTCGATTTTCATCTACAACATTGTAGACCTGACTGATTTCAGGGTAAACTAATAGTTGATGAGAGAAAATTCTTGTTTATAGGAGAATCACAGCTTAAAAAAATGCAGGAGAAAAAATAAAATTAGAAAGTTACTATTTTAAAACATTTCTAATGAGAATAAAGGATCAAGGCAGCTATCAATAGTGGCTAGAACCATCAGGTCAGTGGTGGATGGGGGATTCATGGTAGATCGCACTAACATCAAATGAACCCAAACATCAACAGTAGCCTTGCTAAAAGTGGGGCAACCAGATTTTGTATGCCTTCTGATACCAGGCAGTGGGAAGCACACACCATCACCGATGATGTTTTGCCAAAGAAAAAGAAAAAAAAAATGAACTCGGGTTTAATCAAGCCTCTAGTGTTAATACCAGCTTACAGAAAACATGGGGAATAGAGGAACGTGGTAACCAGCTTTTAACAGCTTGCCTTGCATACTAAATATTCAATTAAATGGATCCTGGAAACACTGGACTATCAATGAATAGACTAGTCTCCAGATATGAGGAGGCACTCATGGACTTAGTACTGCTCTCCTTTGCCAAGATGGTAACTTGTTCCAAACTGATGTGTTTGATCATGGCTTGGTATTTGAATGCAGCGTACATTTGCATTAGTTACGTCCCCGATTGTACCATTTATGTGAATAGTCATACACTTGAATTAACAAAATAGAGCAGCTACAGTCTTTGTAATTGTGACGCAGTTAAAAGAAGTTCAAGCTCGTGTCTAGATATGGTAGGAGAAGCTTTCTTCTGAGATCTGCATAAAATCCAATGAACCTGACAACAAAAATTAGTGTTTTAGTAGCTGCCAGTGTTGTAGAATTTCTAAGTGTTGATTTATTAGAAATAGTTAAAACTATAAAAAATTTGATTAAATATTTGGAGCCTCTGAACACTTCTTTTTAAAGTTTATTTATTTTGAGAGAAACAGAGACAGTGTGAGTGGGGAAGGGCAGAGAGCAAGGGAGAGAGGATCTGAAGCAGTCTCCGTGCAGCCAGTGCAGAGCTCAATGTGGGACTTGAACTCATGAAACTGTGAGATCATAACCTGAGAAGAAACCTAGAGTTGGATGCCTAACTGACTGAGCCACTCCTGCACCCCTTAAAGTTTATTTATTTTTGAGAGAGAGAAAGAACATGCATGGGAGGAGCAGAGAGAGGGAGAAAGAGAATCCTAAGCAGATTCCACACCATCAGTGCAGAGCCCGATGTGGGGCTCAAACCCACAAACTACGAGGTCATGACCTGAGCCAAAGTCAGATGCTTAACCAACTGAGCCACCCAAGTGCACCGCCCCCGCCCCCCAGAGCATCTTTTAAGTTTTGTGGAACATAGTTTGAAAACCACTAGGGTAGTGGAAAAAAGTGTAGGTTTTGTGGTTAAAGAGATTGAGGTTCATGGTTTGGCTTTGTGATTTACTCAGTGAATATCTGTGCAAATTGCTTCACCTGTCTGAGTCTCATTTTCCCCATGTGTATTGACAGGTGAATTAGAATGTACTTTTCACTGTCACTCTGAAGTTTAAATGAGGTGAATTTGATGACAGTTTACAAGATAGATACTGATACACAGTAGCACATGATAAGAGGTACCCTTCTCTTACAACATGAGAAGGCACCTGGTCAGAACCATTTGGAGAACCACTTGGCTCTCTTCATTTTTGTACCCAGCATACCTCTCAGGTCTCAAGTTAATGTGTGTGAGAAATAGGCAGTTTTCGTTGGTCTCATCTTGGTCTGAGCTCCCATGCCACCTTGTAATGGGAAACTGAACCAGTCGAGGTATTTCCCCAGCCTTCTGGTTGCCCCATTTCTTAGTCTTCCCCTGGGCCGGTAGGACATCCTCTACTCATCAGGTACCTGGTTCTGAAAGGAAACCTGTTACCTCAGCCCACATGGGCCCTTTCAGTGTGCTGTTCTGCTGCCAGAGCCCTGGGCCTGCCATTCTGCAATCCTGCCGTTTTCTAGGGGCAGTGACTGTTCACTCAGCTCATGACAAGCTTGGACTTCTCTGGCTGCCTAGGAGATCTTTTTGCTCTGGGAGAAGTCTCTTACCTCAAACTCTCCTCCCTCAATGTACTTAGAGTTCTTTTACCATCACATAATATTTTTGTCAATGTTTTTAGCTTTTCTAATCCCATAAACCCATGGGCTAAGAAAAAGGGCTCTTTTTGGGAAGGTACAGCACTGTGGCAGTGCTTTTGGGTGAAGAAAAAAAGCACGTTTCCAGTGGACAGAAGTTTCCCCATGCCAAGGACGGGCAGTTGGGTGAGCAGGGGTTACTCCAATCCACAGAGTGGTCCTCTGTAAAGCTCCCCCATGGCAAGATGGCACAGGATTTGCCACAGGCTGAAATGGCAGAAAGGAAATACAAAAATATAGGCAACAACAGAAGTTAAAGCTCCAAAACACACCTTGCTACATGTGTTTGGGTTTATTTTATGTAAGGAAATAATGAGAATGAGGATTTAAAGGACAATAAAGGACCTGAATATATATGCTCTTGAAAGAATGTTTGGAAGACCAGAGTTATCTCAGTATTTGTCTGTGACTTAAAGTCATCATTAGTCAATGGCCTGCTTTTGTCAACTTTTAGCAAAATCTGTAGGGTGACAAGGAGAGACCCTCTTGGAAATGAAGTTTTTCTAATTAACTTTGTCTTTTCTTATTCGAAATCATAATTTGTCAGGTGTTTCTTTTTGTGTTACTGCTTTGTTTCCTAAACTGAGGTTTGTTGCACTTGGAGAAAAAAAGTTCATCTTTCAGTTCAGTATATTGAATTTCCTAAACACATATTTTATTTTCTACTTGGGGTATTCAGATCATTTGTAAATGCAAGGATTAACAAACCTCCAATAACACTGTGTCCTAATGTTGGTCTCTCTCGAGATTGTTTTGCCTCGAGAGTTCTGATGCTTCTAAAGCGATTTAGCTGACAGACCTTATTCTGTTTGGTGTATTGAAAACGTTCCCTAGAAACCTTAACAGTGTGAAGGTTTAAAAAAGTTCCAGTAACTTTACTTGAACCATCTAAACTTTTACAATAAGTGGATTTAACTTCATTTCATCACAGGGAAGCTTTGGCTTTCTTGATATCATCTCCTGAGTTTCCTTTCCTTTGTGACTGAAGCTCAAAAGACTGCTCCACCTTGTCCAGATGTAATTGAAAGCCAAAGTATCTTAATCATAATACTGTGTTTCATGATCCTGGCTCACTTAATTTTTGGAAGAAATGGTGGTGGATTGGGAATTTCAGTAGGATGAAGCCAGGCTGGCTTATGACTTGGTTGTTTGGGACCAATTAGACAAGAAGATTGAACACAGCACTTAGGGTATTTTAGTAATACATGCAGACAAGATGGATGTTATGAAAACCTCTTTTTTTCTCCCTTGAAACAAGAGCAATCTTTTTCCTTGAAATTTTCATAAGATCACTAATTCTTAACTTGGCCTGTATAGAATTTGTTGCGTATGAAGGAGACTTTTATGGAAAACTATGATCCTCTGCAGATTTTATGTATTAAAAGTGGAAAATATTTCAGATTATAGAAAAATGAAGAAGAACTAGAATTGATAAATAAAAACGGTGTATGGTAAATATAAACTAATGATACATGCCTGTAGGATCCAGTTTTTACTCAGATGCTACTAATTTTTGATTTGTTATTTATATTTTCTATCTTCTTAATTTGGCTTAATTTTTTTCTGTGTGAATTATATAAATTAGAAAATCTGCTGTTGGGATCCATTTTATTCGGTCTTTAGGTAGTTGCTGAAACTCAAGAATAGCCATAGATTTAGAGGAGGTTCCGGAAGTTAAAAAATACTTATTTTTAAATTTACATACAGTGAAATTAACTATCTTGTGATGCACATGTCTATAAATTTTGACAAACGCATAGAGTCCTGTAATCACCACCATGGTCAGAAAACAAAACAGTTCCATCACCCCCAACAAAATTACCTCATGTTGCCCCTTTGTAGTCAACCATTTTCCCCATCCTTACACCCTGTTCTCTGTCCCTGTCATTTTGCCCTTTTCAGAATCTGATTAAAAGTTGCCTGTGTTGTTGCATGTTATCAGTAGTTCATTCCCTTTTATGGCTGAGTAGTGTTCTCTTGTGTATCACCCTTTATCCACTCACTAGTTGAAGAGCATTTGGGTTGTTTACAGTTTTTGGCAATTATGAATAGAGTTGCATGCAGGTTTTTGTGTGAGCAGAAGTTTTTATTTCTCTTAGGTACATACCTAGGAGTGCAATTATGGGGTCATATGTAAGTGTCTGCTTAACTTTATAAGAAACTATCAAACTGGTTTCTAAAGTGGCTCTGCATTTTGCATTCCCACCAGCAATGTGTGAGTGATCCAGTTTTTTTTTCCCATCCTGGACAGTTTTTACATTAGTGGGTTGTTTGTGTTTTTTTTTTGTTTGTTTGTTTTTGCCATTCTAATGATGTATAGTGGTGTTTTACTCTTTGTGACGTCCATTTTCCTCATTATTAGTGATGCTGAGCGTCTTCTCATGCACTTACTTTCCATCTACATACCTTCTTTGGTGAATTGTCTGTTCAGATCTTTTCCTTGCTTTAAATTTTTTTTCTTACCTTTGCATTTTAAGGGCTCTTTATATACAAGTCCTTTTTCTTATATGTGATTTTCAAATATTTTATCTCTGACTGTAGCTCGGTCTTTTTATTCTCCTGACAGTGTTTTTCACCGAGCAAAAGCTTTTAATGTTGATGCAGTCCAACTTAGTTCTTCTTCTGTGGATTGTGATTTTTTAAAAAAATTTTTAATATTTATGTTTTTGTGAGAGATAGAGAGAGACAGAGTATGAGCAGAGGAGGGTCAGAGAGAGGGCAACACAGAATCCGAAGCTACCTCCAGGATCTGAGCTGTCAGCACAGAGACCAATGCAGGGCTCGAACTCACAAACCGTGAGATCGTGACCTGAGCCGAAGTTGGACGCTCAACCAACTGAGCCACCCAGTCACCCCTGGATTGTGATTTTGGTTGTCATGCCTAATAACTCTTCATCTAACCGTAGGTCACAAAGATTTGCCCCTATGTTATCTTCATAGTTTTAGCTTTTATGTTTAAGTCTATGATCCATTTTGAGTAAGTTTTTATTTAAGATGTGAGGTATGGATCGAGGTTCATATTTTTTTCTTCGCAAATGGATGTCCAGTTGTTGTAGCACATTCTTTGAAAACACTGCATTTTCCCCTTTGATTTCCTTTAAGGTGCTGAAAGTGTTTAATTCAAGAAATTATGCTCTACTTTTCCATAAAAACTCTGGCTATTCAGTTGTCTTATTATTATTTGTGTTTTTATCATCTATCCTAAACTTTCCAGAGAGAGTTCTAAATTTTGCAAAGATATCTCAAAACAAAATTATCATTTGATTCCTTTAAAATAAAATATCTGGGGGGCGCCTGGGTGGCTCATTTGGTTGAGCATCTGACTTTGGCTTAGGTCATGATCTTGCGGTTTGTAAGTTCAAGCCCCACATCGGGCTCTGTGCTGACAGCTCGGAGCCTGGAGCCTGCCTCAGGTTCTGTGTCTCCCTCTCTATCAGCCTCTCTACCACTCACACTCTGTCTCTCTTTCTTTCTCAAAAATAAATAGACATTAAAAAAAATCTGGGCACCTGGGTAGCTCAGTCAATGTGTGTCTTGATCTTGGCTCAGGTTATGATCTCAGTCTTGGTGGGATTGAGCCCCGCGTTGGGCTCTGTGCTGGCAGCACGAAGCCTGCTTGGGATTCTCTCTCTCCCTCTCTCTCTCTGCCTCTCCCCTGCTTGAGCACGCTCTCTTTCTCAAGATAAACTTAAAAAAAATCAACGCAGTACAGTGTTTTAGGGGTATGGAGGCAGAAAATGTGGTTAATCAGCCCTTTCCACATTGGCATTTTATCAAATACAATTTTGTAAAATACCAGAAGGATATTGGAGCTGGTGACAAAAGACAATGATTCTTCTCTGAGCCCTGTCCAGTCATATTACCTTGGGAAAGTCACATAATTTCTCTGGCTTTTGTTTATCCACAAGAAGGGGGAAAACCGAATCATTTCTAAAACCTATTTCAACTCAGAAAGCTTTGGTGCTCTTCAGTATTGATAGAACCTCAAAAGGTTTAGAAACCATGAAGCAAGGGCAGGTCTCTGACATTTTATAATTTCTGTCGTTGGTGAAGTACCTCTTTGCATGTAGCTCCGAGTGCATTCACCTATTTGTGTAATGGTGACAGAGACTCACATTATGACTGGAATGCAGATCTCATGACTCTTGTTGAAAGGGTTTGTAAGAATTTACATTACAAGGGGCGCCTGGGTGGCTCAGTTGGTTAAGTGGCCGACTTCAGCTCAGGTCATGATCTCACGGTCTGTGAGTTCAAGCCCTGCGTCGGGCTCTGTGCTGATGGCTCAGAGCCTGGAGCTTGCTTTGGATTCTGTGTCTGCCTCTCTCTCTCTCTCTGCCCTTCCCCTGCTCACACTCTGTCTCTCAAAAATGAAAGAATTTACATTACAAGTACAGTGCTTTCTCTTTTGTCTCAACAGCTGGACCAAGCAACCCTCTCTCTAGCTGTGAGGGAAGACTACCTCGATAATAGCACAGAAGCCAAGTCTGTAAGTTTTGCTCATATGCAACTCTGCGCC
This sequence comes from Paguma larvata, assembly GCA_030068075.1. Lineage (NCBI taxonomy): Eukaryota > Metazoa > Chordata > Mammalia > Carnivora > Viverridae > Paguma > Paguma larvata. The sequence continues at coordinate 16,501,434 of CM057830.1, forward strand.
TTGTCAGACTGTTGTTGGGTTCATAAATTGTTCTAAAATCCCTGACTCTTTACTGGACATGAGCAATGTGACCATATTCCCAGTGCAGGAAGCAAAGGCCTTTTATTCAGGCAAACGAGTGGCATTCCCTGTCTTCTGGAAATCTGAGCATCAAGGCTCAGTGTCCTGTTGATCAGGCTGGGGATACAGCACACCTGAATGAAGTAACCAAGAAATGAGCTTGCAGCCATTCCTCAGAACTGTAGAGAGCTCGCTGTCCGTTGCAGAAGTAAAATGGTGGTGTGGGGGGGTGTTAACTGTGTAGACATAGTTAACCAGTGGTTCTCAATTGTATGACTTATTAATCATCTGGGAACCTCTTGTTAAATGTCGATTCTTGGTCTGCAGCCCAGGAGAGTCTGATTTAGACTTGAAGTGGGGCCTAGGAATCTGTTTTCTTAACAGGTGCCGTAGGTTAATGTAAGGTTAATGAGAACCAGATGGGATCAGTTCTGATAGACTTCTTGGGTTGGCTTGGAAACTTAGTAGTTTCCTGCAGATTGGAGTAGAGCTGCTTCATTCTTGACACTTTCAATTCATTTTGGAAACTTGGTTGAACCAAAGGACCCTCAGACCAAGGGTACTTTACTAGGAAGTTCACTGGTTTCTGGGCCAGCCTAAGAATGTAGGAACTTAGACTAGGAAGTGTGGCTCACAATGTAAGTCCCTGCACCCTTGCTGATACTAAACCCTGTATCTAGAATGTTCTGAATGAAGGGCAGGAGGCTAGGTAAGATCTTAGGCAACTAACTTTCTGTGCGAGGACTTTCATCAAAGAAGGTTGGCATGTTTTTTGTTTGTTTTTTTGAGAGAGACAAGAAAGCACAAGCAGGGGAGGGGCAGAAAGAGAGGGGGAGAGAGACAATCCCAAACAGGCTCCACACTGTCAGTGCAGAGCCTGATGGGGGCCTTGAACTCACAAACTGTGAGATCATGACCTGAGCCGAAACCAAGACTCAGACGCTTAAAAATCTCTGTTCCATCTGGTCCCTCTTTTCTGTCTTTCATGCCTTAGGTCAGATCCTTGTTAACTCTCAACTTGACTACTACAAGTAGCCTTTTAACTGTTACCTCTTCCTCCTTAGCACCCCTGGACACGAGTCCTCTTCTCGAAGTATAGCTCCCAGCATGCTTCTGCTCATGCTCTAGGCTCTGAGTCCTTTGGAGGGAATTCAGGGTCTCTTTATGACACGATCCCAAAGCATTTTTGCTGTCTCATCTACTTTTCCCCCAACTAACTGCTCCTGAACCTGTCTCCTTCAAGTGCTCTGTGTCTATTTCTCCAGGCTGGAATTCTTCTTGAGTTCTTGAGTTTCCAAACACTTAGCAGGCTTTGTTCAGGAACTTATTTTTGTCTCTTTAGTGTTACAGTTAGTAATTGCATGTTTATCTCTCTCACTCGATCACACATTGAGAACCCAGACTCATGCATTATGTAATTTTTCATCTGTACTCCCCATAAGCACAGAATGCCTAGCAAGACCTCTTATACGTGTATTAATTGACTAATTCCTTAAATTGAACTGGGAATTGCAAAACATTGTTTCTAATTAAGACTATTTGCAAAACTTGCTTACTGATTAACAAATATTTGTTAAGGCCCTGCTATATGCAAGCACTATATAGGTCTCAAGGTCATAAGTGTATGTTAGGAAATCTTAGTCCCATAACAGAGCTATGAGATAATTTATTATGTTGGGGTTTGAGTTCTCACAAATATATCTGAAAGGAGAGGTGACCGTCAACAAGATTCTACAGTTCCCACAGAGAAGGGTCCCTCTCCAGTGACATATGAATGGTCTGAAAATGGGTTTATGAACATGCAGGGAGGAAACTCTGTATCTGTGTTTGCTAGGTTTCTCCTTATCATTCCTCTCTTCTTTTATTTTTTTCCCTGAGCAGTGAGGAGAACTTTGTGAAATCCATACAAAACTGAAATGACAGGGCTGCAATCACTGGTCTTTTATTTCTTAATGTGAAGGTGGGTAAATTGAGCCGGAAGAGAATAAATCACAGTTTCCACTGGTCTTCATGGATCATGCCTCCTGCTTTTAGCAACAGTTCTTTCCCATTATTTTATTAAAGCCTCACTTGCCTGGAAAGAGGAGTCTGACCTTTAACTTTCTATTCTGGGCTCATTTGGAGATGTTTCATGTATCCATAATATCACTGGTTTCCAGAAAACTAGTTCTCTTGATCCTTGGTGGCTGGACATCTCTGTCTCTCATGGAAACAGTATCGAAGTAGCTGTCACTCTTCTTTCTCCCAAAGTTGTAGGTGGGTGGTTGGTATTGCCAAATGCCTGCACCGTACTTTGAGTACAGAGTGAAAATGAAGAGCATTTATTCCCACCTGCTGTTTCTGTTCTTCTGTGTCCCTGAAACATACTTTCGAATAGGCTCTTGTCATGGTCACTTGCTTCTTTATCTCTTGTAGTATCGGGATGCCCTTTACAAGTTCATGGTGGATACTGCTGTGCTTTTGGGAGCTAATAGCTCCCGAGCGGAGCATGACATGAAGTCAGTGCTTAGATTGGAAATTAAGATAGCCGAGGTAAGTCCTAATGTGAACTCTCTTTCTATTTTTTCCCCTTATTTTAAAAGAAGTATATCGTGAGTGAAAATAAATATAAAAATAGCATTCTGTGGCATTGTCCTTTGGGTCCAAGGTATAACTGATAGCATCCCCTCTAGGAAGTAACAGGAAGAAGAACCATGATGGAGAGAAGAGTTCTTCACTCCTTCTGTCTGCCTGCTTGAAGCCCAAGGTCCAGATGCTGCTCAGCTGTGGCCAAAGAACAGCACCAGGGAGATCCTCTGTGTTTTCCTAGAAAACTTCTGTGTGATTCCGATAGAAGAATAATTATTTAATAAATCTGTATTGATTTGGGTTGAGGGAAGGTTATTTTTTCAACGTTTTTTATTTATTTTTGAGAGAGAGAGAGAGAGAGAGAGGGAGGGAGGGAGGGAGAATGGCAGATGGTCAAAGAGAGAGAGACACACACAGAACCCGAGACAGGATCCAGGCTCTGAGCTATCAGCACAGAACCTGATGCAGGACTCAAACCCATGAACCGCGAGATTATGACTTGAACCAAAGTTGGATGCTTAATCGACTTTTTAAATCTAGTTTATTCTTTATATCATTCCTACTCAGGGTCAGTCTGACCTAAGATTGGGGCTTTGGGAAGTCTGTCTACCCAAACTAGATATTCGATATATAATTTGATGTAGAAAGTGTAGGCCTGCTGCTAAGCATTTTTTAGCTGCTGTCCTGGTGCTACGTTGTACCTAACCCTGTTTTTCATTCTTGCCCCGCTTAAATGCTATGTTCTGTGTAAGTTACTTTAAGTTCTTTCAGGTTCAGGGGAGAGATCTAAGAACAAACTTGAGGGAGAATAATGAGAAATCCTCAGTGGTTAACTTTGTTCAGAATATAACTTCTTTTGTAGAAGAAGCGAAGTATAAAATCCCTACGCATTCTCAGGACCAGAGGGAGTAAATGTGAAATCTGCTTGTGGGAATACCTTGTAGTGGACAAAAAAAAAAAAAAAAAAAAAAAAAAAGATACTTTTATCAAGAAGATCTTGCATATGGATTGGTAGTCTTTTATAACAGAAGTTGGTAAAAATATGGAGTTGCATGTGAGTCCACGTGTTGCTTGGTTTGGTATTAGGCCAAGTGGTGGCCCGGTGTTGAGGTGATTGGTAAGGGTCAGGAGCAGTGATGTATTTGCATACCTCTCTCCAGACTCCTACTTGCAGAGCAAAAAATTCATTCCTGCATGTCACCTTTGAAAAGTGTGTGAAGATGGTTGCAGATGTTCTGGAGTCAAAGACTGGGCCTCTGGATCTAGAGGCCATCTGGATTCCCTTCCCAGGCAAATAGGAGACCCAGAGCTCTAATTTGGACTGAAGCTCTGATATAGGGGGGGAAGGCCTTGCCCTGAGCCAGGGATTTGAACCAAAAAGGGAACTAAAAACAGCTGGGCTGAGGCAAGACTGGGAATTGTTGAGAAGCTAAATGAAGTGACAAATCCATGGGGTGGGGGGAAGTAGTTGGCAGAGAGCTGAAAACAGCTCTGAGGCCAAAGGGCTTCAATCCGGGGCTGTGAGCCCTAGTAGAGAGGGAGGAGAGACATTTTCTGAGGCAACGATTCAGACAGAGCCAGGAAGCTGTAAGATTCATGAAGTCTCTCCTGTGGAGGGCGAGGAGGGAGAAGCTGAGGGCACTGAAGCATTTAGAAAAGAGGGGGCGGATGTCTGCCACTCAGCCCTGTGTGATTTTGTCTTGAAAAATCTATGGTGCATAGATTTTTGGCCAGCCATTAACTCTCACCTCCCATCTTTTAGACCCCTAGGTGATTCAAGATTAGTGGGACACATAGTAGTAGGGAAACTTCTGAATCTGGGGAGACAGGACAACCTAGCCAAGCACAAAAAGTCCATATCAATCTAGCTATGCAAGTGTGCATTTAACCAGTACCAGCTAGAGAGAAGTGTGCACAAAGGAAGGTCTTGTTGATGGAATGGACCTTGTGATTGGAGCCAGGTGGAGTTTAATTGGAAAGGTTCGACAGAGAAAATGAATGTCGGGCAAAGTTTTGAATCATAATTCAAACTATGGGAATGGTGGTAGTGGATGGGGGTGCCAGGGCAGGAGAGTCCTGCGTGAGGTGTGAGGTAGGAGGTGGCAAGTTTAATGCAAGGGAATCAGATGATGGAGGGCCTTATGGCAAAAGTATGATGTGGTTTAGGACTATGGGGAGCTACTTCCTGTCCATGGAATGATCAAGGTGGCCCTTGAGGAAGATAATCATTGCTACTCTTCTTAGATTCGTCCTAGCAGAGGCCAGAAGCTTAGATTTGGCATTGGCACAGCGGCCAAGAGCCTGAGTATCGGGAATGGAAAGAGTGTGAAGGGTCAAGGCTGGACTTGTAGACTCGAAAGTATGTATTCGAGTAGTAACTGAACTCATTCCGTGAGCAGTGCTGACAGGAGGATCCCAAGGCCAGAGAAAGCAGAGGGAAGAGGGGAGGGGAGGTAATGAGTTGTTGACAGAATGACCACAGATGGCAATGGGATCTCAGTAGTCCAGCGCTCTTTAGTGAAAATATGCCCCGAGGGATGAAGGGATGCTCTATTGTTCACGAGCTATTCGGATCATTATCTGGACAGCACAGGTGAAGCTGGATGTGTGTCTCAGTTGCCTAATCTCAGCTTGGCTCTCAGACCTGAGCCAGTAATAGATTTTTGTGCATCCACATTATAGGTGAGGAAAGGAGGTGGGAAGTTATTTTTACAGTGAGGACAGTGTTTCACACTGAACAGGACAGGAAACTTTCTTTTCATTATTGTAATCCTAATTTTGCCTAAAGTGATGTCTTTTTTCCCCCACTCCCAAGTTCACTGCACCGAAATCTTGAAAACCTTTATGATACTCGGCAGATGTTTTGGCACATGTAGAAAGTAGTCATGCATCAAGAAATGGTTTGTTTGAAAAAAATAACCAAAGCCTCTTTCCAACAGATAATGATTCCGCATGAAAACCGAACCAGCGAGGCCATGTATAACAAAATGAACATTTCCCAGCTGAGTGCTATGATTCCTCAGGTTGGTGAGAATGATCTAGGAAATTTTACTTTATCTGGTCATTTTACAAGTGATTGTGTATCATGTGTGTGTAAACTTTTGCCTTGTGAAACCTGTCAGTCTTATTGGTTATCATCATATTTGTCACTCATCACATAGAATATCCTTTGTGCATCAGGATGCTTTCTTTTTTAGGGAACAGAAAACCTTTCCAGGAGTGTCTTAAAAACTTAAAGCCCATTTTCTTACATGACAAAAGTCTAGGTGCAGGTGACTCTTGGTGTTGTTCTTGCTGTTAAACAGTGTTGTCAAAGACCAACGTTCATTCTTTCCATTCCACTCTCCTTAGTGTGTTGGCTTTTTGACTTCCTGTGATGATTCAGGGTCGCAAGGTGACTGCATATCACCACCTGCCCTCCGGGCAGGAAGAAAGGGGAAGGGCCGGGATACCCATGTCTGTCTCTTTCACCAGGAAAAAAACCAAAGCCTTTCCCAGATATCTTCCCTTTATTTCTTGAGTAAGATTGGGAACCGTGGCCCTCCCTTGAGGCCGCAAGTGAGTAACTGCGTTTCCATTTCAATAGTGGACATAGGCAAGGGAGGAGAAAAAGAAAAAGACAGGAAATGACTTTTGGGGTAGCTAGTTGAAAACACCAAGTTAGTGATGCTCTGAAGAGGGGACACTTGTTACTTGTTGCTGCCTATATTTCCCTGTGTAAGTAAGGCTGTACCAGAGGAGAGGCCATGTGTGTGGACACGAGTGAATGGGAACAGGGAGCAGGGGTGAGGGTAAGCACAAGGACAGAGTGTGTGGGAAAGGAGTGGGAGGAAGGAGACCGGGTGGGGGTAGAGAATGATGGAGGGAGAGCTAAGGAGAGACGGAGGGTGCTGGAGGGGCCGGGGAGTGAGTGTGCATGTCACGGTGTGAGGGGGTGTGCTGTCTGTGGGCAGATGGTACAGAGCACATGTGGAATCTATGATTCAGGCAGTGGGTCTGGGTGGCAGTGATCAGTCATTTCTTTTGTAGATTTGAACAGTTAGGTCTCTAACTTGGGTCACAAATCCATTACAAGCAATGGACTATGTTCAACCAACTATATTTGCCTTTCTCCTTGCTTGCTGCCCAACAGATGCTCTCTCACTCGGTGTTTTTCTCTCTCTCCTCAGTTTGACTGGCTGGGCTACATCAAGAAGGTCATCGATTCCAGAGTCTACCCCGATCTGAAAGACATTGGCCCCTCAGAGAACGTGGTTGTCCGTGTCCCACAGTACTTTAAGGATTTGTTTAGGATATTAGGCTCTGAGAGGAAGAAGTAAGAGCTTTCTTTTGCATTTTACTATGACTTTTGTTTTTCTTTTTATATTATAAAGCCTTTCCTCGCACATCTTTGGTATAACTATTGTTAAAGAAAGTTACATCCAACAGTCTTAGGGAAAATCGAGGTGCCCTTTGTGACAAATTGGCCAAAACGACCGTCTGGTGTAATTTACTTGCTGTGATAGCAGCAAATACACAATGTTTTTGCCCCTTATTTCCCGTCTTTCTCCTTATTTTCTGTCTGAAAGCCTAAATCGTTTCCTAGTTTTGGGAACTAGTTATATAATGATGTTATTTTCTGAGATTTCTATATGAATATATTTTTTTTCCAGTTCATTCTTGGTCCTTTACTGCTTTTTTTTTTCTGGTTTCTGTTTAGCCTGTAAGTCTCTTTGTTGCAATATTACTGAAGCCTCTGTGCTGAATACGAGTACTCTGAGAGCTGTGGAAAAATTGCACTGAGGAAACCGCCGCAGGAACCGTCTGGTTTCCCTTATTTTCCTTATTTTAAATAATGTTTTAGAATTGGTTGCTTCACTATTTCAGCACTACAAAACAAGGAAATCCTAAAAATGCCCGTGAAAGAATTCTACATCTTGATGAAGCCATTCAGATTTGACTACAGAAAATGAAGCACAGAAAGGTCAAGTTGTTTTCAAAGGCAATTTTCTAGACTAATTGCCAGGCCATAATTAAAAATCGTATGTTCTTATTTGAGCTCAGACAAGGCTATCTTGCCAGGACTTATGTTAAAAAAGAAAAGATGCCTGCACAAGTCCTAGAAATAAACTTCAGCATCCATCCCTACCTGTGGGAGCACTTAAACACTTTGGAAGAGCAGCTTTTCCTTTTAAGATGATATTTTTTCATGATAAAAGCAACATGTGTTCATTGAGGAAAGCCTACAGAAAAGAGAGAGAAGAAATAATAAATTTACTTAGAATTCTACCATTTAGAGATAAGCAGTGATCCTATGAAAATTTTCTAAGTGAAAATTGAATCTAGAGCTAAATAAGTTTATGTGCGGGGTGGAGCCTGGCTATTCAAAGTATGCTCCCCGGACCAGCAGTACCGGCAGCGTCGCCTTGTCACCTAGGGCCCTTGGTGAAAATACCGACCCTGAGGCCCCTCCTCCACAGAGGCTGATGCAGTAGTTCTGAGGGGAGATCCCAGAGTCTGTATTTCTTTTTTTTTTTTAACTTTTATTTATTTTTGAGAGACATAGAGACAGAGTATGAGCAGGGGAAGGGCAGAGAGAGAGGGAGACACAGAATCCGAAGCAGGCTCCAGGCTCCGAGCCGTCAGCACAGAGCCCGACGTGGGGCCAAACTCACAGATCGTGAGATCATGACCTGAGCCGAAGTCGGCTACCCAACCGACTGAGCCACCCAGGTGCCCCAGAATCTGTATTTCAACGAGAACCCCAGGAGTCTTTGATTTAGGTTTTTGTGGAGTCTTACCATTGCAGAATTTTTTACCTCAATACCCAGCATTCATTGTCTCACTGCTTCCAGAGAATGAAGACGTGGACACCAAATAAAATGAGCAGCAGGCAAAAGTTTATTAAAAAGAAAGAATAGCAAAAGTCAGAATAGCACAAAAGCTCTCTTTCCAGAGAGGGGGCGTTCGAAAGTGAGTACCCCCGACTGTGGGCAAAGGACTTTATTTTATAGGGTTATTGTCCATCCCCCCCCTTTTTTTTCCTTTCTTGGCCTGATAACTGAAGGTGCTGAGTTGTTCATTTCTGTGGGAAACATGAGGGGGGAGTAGGTAGTGTTTATTGCAATTTTAAGAAAAACTTGACATCTGAGGGAACTTTTCTCATGGTCAGGCCTGAAGGAATTTCTCTCATGGTCAGATGTTCCCAGAACTGTTTTAAAATATGTGTATTTTTTTCTACATTCAGGGACCTAACCTTTCCCTCTCTACCAATTTAACCCAATCTTTCCCTATTATATCACTACATTTGAAGACTTATTCATGTTAACCACCATTATGACTAATAGCTACCTTTGATCTTTTTTTTTTAATGTTTTATTTGTTTTTGAGAGAGAGACAACATGAGTGGGGGAGGAACAGAGAGAGAGAGAGAGGGAGAGAGAGAGAGAGAGAGAGAGAATCTGAAGCAGCCTGCAGGCTCCAGGCTCTGAGCTGTCAGCACAGAGCTCTATTTAGGGCTCGAACCCACAAACCATGAGATCATGACCTGAGCTAAAGTCAGACGGTTAGCCAACTGAGCCACCCGGGTGCCCCAGTTGTTACCTTTCCGTAGCACATGCCATGATGCAAAGGTAGAGCTAAGATTCTAAAGTGGGCCACCCTCATTTCTATATCCTGTCTCTTGCATACTTGTCCCTGATGGAAAAGAGACTCTTTGCAGACATTTCACTGCTAGTTTTGGAAACAGTTCTCCTGGCATTTCCAGGTTACAAACCCATCCTGGGTTGCTGTCTGCTGGTCATTGCTTGACTGCTGTATCCCCTCTTAGTAGCATGCCCCCTGGCAGCCTCATGGTATTAAGCTTTTCTTTCCAACTGAGTGGCCATGGGGGCAGTGGACTCTGTCCCTGGCAGGTGGTGGTGGATGGCGCAAAACTAGAATGATGACATCCCCTAGAGATGGTGCCAGAGCCTGCATTGGCCCTTGTGGTTCAGGGAGTAGGTGGCCAGGGCAGGGCCATTTGGAGGCACAAGCTGGAGGCTGCCTGTGGTGAACAAGAGTTGGCAGTCAAGGTGGAAAGGGGGTGGAGACGCGGTGATGTGCTAGGTCCCTCAAGTTATGCCTGTCTCTTCCTAACTCTGTGTTGAGTGATCTCGTGTGAACAGTTTGAAATCAACTCTGGTGGGAATAGTCACACCATGGAAATTGGCAAATTCTACAAATCAAGTGTTTTTTTTCTCTTGGAAAGCCAGTGGTGAAACATTTACTAGCATGTCACTGGTTGAGAGTTGCTGCAGATGTCCCTCCTTTTCTGTCCTCCCCTCAGATCTCCCCCGACTCTGGAATCGTGGCTGCCTCAGAGAGTCGACCATCTAATTTGGTCTGAGGGACAAAATGGGAGAAGGGGAGAGGCTGAGGAAGGATGGGTTTATAGAGATTTTGCTTGGGGTCTTCTTCCTGGCAAGACCTGGTGTCTTAGAGATCATCTGCATCAGTGTTTTGTTTTGTTTTGTTTTGTTTTGTTTTGTTTTTTAAGCAGGCTGGCCTAAAGCAAGCCCTTGGAGATTTGGCCAAGCCTCTGTGATCTTTCTTGTCTTCAGTATTAGTTTAATATAAAGTAAGCACAGTGTACAGTGAGATGATTCTTATTGGACTTAGGCTCGTAGAGGCTTACCTGGAAAATGTGCTGTTATATGGACCTCTTAGAGGGCTCAGTGCTGCTGAGGGTGATCTAGGGCCTTGTTGCTCAAAGTATGACCCATGGAGACCACTATAGGCCTGGACTGAGAGCTCGTTAGAAACGCAGAAATCAGGTTCCACTCCAGACCTACTGCAATTTAGTAAGATCCCCAGGGGATTCGTGGACACATTAAAGTTTAAGAAGCACTGCTCTGGGATGTAAAAAGTCCTCGTTTAGCTGTGTGTGCAGAAAGATGAGGAGATAGAGTTTTCCTAGACCAGTGGTTCTCAAGCCTGACAAGCATCAGCACTCCCTGAAGGCTTGTTAAAATAGACTCCTGGGTCCCATCTCATAGCTCTGACTGAGTAGATCTGAGGTGAGGCCTAGGGATTTTCTATCAAGTTCTCAGGTGATGCTGTAGCTGCTGCTCCGGGGACACACTCTGGAACCACTGCCTTAAGTGTACCTTTGAGCAGCCTCTAGGATTTAGGAAGATCTCTTTGGCTTTGAGAAGCTTTGAGAAGAACCTGTTTGGCTTAACTCAGGCTGTTTGACTTAGAGGAGCATATACAAGCTCTGGAATCTGAAGAGCAAATGTTAGCTCTGGATTTGCCACATAATTGCTAGTCCCTTGAACTCTGACCTTTGTTTTCTTTGTTTGATAATGAGGATAATAATACCATCCCATAGCATTGTCATGAGGATCAAAAAAGGTACTTAATGCTCTCTTAAATGCAAGCAAATGTAAGCTGTCACTAATTGACAAGGGGCAGCAAAAGCTTCTTTAAAAATCTCTTCCCAGTCAGAGGCTTTGGGAAATGATTTCATGTTGCCCTCTCAATGGTGGGTTCTCTCCTGAGATGTTTTGCTTTCCTCTGCTTTATTTATTGCCATTTGGGGAAATTACCATACTGCTGAAAATGTTTTTTGGAAAAAAAAAAGATATTATGTGTTATTTTCAAGGACTATTGCTGAATCTGATTTTTGTTTTGTTTTTTTGATATATGTGAGCATTAAGTGGCAGTGATTCAGTCATTACGGTCAGATCTGTTTCTGGCATGGTAATATTAGCACCGCAAAGCTGCACTTCCCAGCACTCCGTGGGTATATTTATAACACGCAGGAGCAGCTCATCAGTGCCATTGTCTTGCTGTGCGAGCTTCCCTGCATTCCATCTTCCAGCTCACGGAGGTCTTGTTATGCTGTTGTCTTACTAATGCCTTGCCCATGAAAGCCTCACATGCTATTCCTTTTTCGCACCCACAGATTTCTGCAAAGCATTTGGGGTCTTTTGACTGGCCAGGCAACCTTTGCTGAATTAGAGGCATTAATTTATCACCGTGTAGCATAGGAAAAGCACACAGGCTTCCAAGGTAGACACACCTCTATCTGGTGTGGCCTCCATTGTTATTACACTGGTTCTCCACCTTGTTTGCACATTGAACTCAGCTGAGGGTAACTCCAAAATGATATTTATGCTGGATCCCACCCTAGATAGAGATTCTGACTTAATTGGTTTGGAGTGGCCTAGGCATTTATCTGGGCTTTTTAAACCCCTTGAGTGATCCTACCAAGTCGGAGATCCACTGACTATGCAGTCATGAGGAGTTACTTAATGATTCTAGGCCTCAAGTTTCTTTATATGTAAGATACAGCACAAGAACACCTCTCCTATAGTGGGGGTGCCCGCACTTCTCAAACCCCCGCATACTTGCGCCGCACTGCTTCTTCAGCCACCACCATCAGGCCCAGCCGAACAACCTCCCCACTGAATCTGGCTCATCACTGTCCCTCGAGGGAGTATCTTCTGAACTCATGTAAGCGTATCTGCTGGCCGTGGACCTCCTTCTCCTCTGCACCTACAGATCCAGCACAACTCTCACGCCTAGGGGGAGCACAGAAACCTGGCATTGGGGTCAGTCAGGCTCACCTCCACTGACACTCGAGACACTGGGCCCTGATTGCTGCCTGCCTTGTCTTCTCCGTGGCCAGACTTTCTGCCCGTCTCTGCGAGTGGTGATCCTGGTCACCATTTTTTCCAATACACAAGTGAGTCCTAATTATTTAGCCCGTCCGGAGTTCATAATCCTGCCTCTCAGCCCTACACCTTCTAGTGTTTAGGCACAGCCCCATCCCTGTTCCTCTCACAAAACCGAATTTTTTTTTAATGTTTATTTATTTATTTTAAGAGAGTTTGTATATATGTTCAAAATGTTTTGAAATAGTCAAGACAAATATATGAAGTGTGGATTTATACCCACTGTTATTATTGTATTAACCTAATCCTATGCAGATAGTGTGTCTTGAAGAATTAACTAATAGTATTTGAATGATTAAATTATAACTTTTGAAAATATCTTTTTTTTTTTGTTATAATAGTTTATTTTCAAATTGGTTTACATATAACACCCAGTGTTCATCCCAACATGTGCCCTTTTTAATGCCCATCACCCCCTCTCCCCCCTCCCTCATCCCCCTTACCCTCAGTTTTTTCTTAGTCTTTGAGAGTCTCTTATGTTTTATCTCCCTCCCTCTCTATGTCTTTTTTTTCTTTCCCCTCTTCCCCTCCCCCTGGTTTTTGCTTAGTTTCACAAAGTCCACCTATTCGTGGAAACATATGGTATCTGTCTTTTTCTGACTGACTTATTTCACTTAACATAATACCCTCCAGTTCCATCCATGTTGCTACGCATGGCCAGATTTCATTTTTTCTCATTGCCACGTAGTAGTCCATTGTATATAAGTACCATAACTTCTTTATCCATTCGTCAGTTGATGGGCACTTGGTCTCTTTCCATGATTTGGCTATTGTCGAAAGTGCTGCTATGAACATTGGGGTACACGTGCTCCTATGCATCAGCATTCCTGTGTCTCTTGGGTAGATTCCTAGCAGGGCTATTGCTGGGTCATAGGGTAGCTCTATTTTCATTTTTTTTAGGAACCTCCACACCGTTTTCCAGAGTGGCTGCACCAGTTTGCATTCCCACCAACAGTGTAGGAGGGTGCCTACTTCTCCACATCCTCGCCAGCATCTATAGTTTCCTGATTTGTTCATTTTAGCCACTCTGACTGGTGTGAGGTGGTATCTCAGTGTAGTTTTGATTTGTATTTCCCTGATGATGAGTGACATTGAGCATCGTTTCATGTGTCTGTTGGCCATCTGAATGTCCCCTTTGGAGAAGTGTCCGTTCATATCTTCCACCCATTTCTTCACTGGGTTGTTTGTTTTTCGGGTTTGGAGTTTGGTAAGTTCTTTATAAATTTTAGATATTAGTCCTTTATCCGATATGTCATTTGCGATGATCTTTTCCCATTCCGTTGGTTGCCTATTCGTTTTGTTGGTTGTTTCTTTTGCCGTGCAGAAGCTTTTTATCTTGATGAGGTCCCAATAGTTCATCTTTGCTTTTAATTCTCTTGCCTTTGGAGACGTGTCGAGTAAGAAATTTGTGCATCTTAGGTCAAAGAGGCTTTTTCCTGTTTTCTCCTCTAGGATTTTGACGGTTTCCTGTCTCACATTCAGATCTTTTATCCATTTAGAATTTATTTTTGTGAGTGGTGTAAGAAAGTGGTCTAGTTTCATTCTTTTGCATGTTGCTGTCCAATTCTCCCAGCACCATTTGTTAAAAAGGCTGTCTTTTTTCCATTGGATACATTTTCCCGCTTTGTCAAAGATTAGTTGGCCATATACTTGCGGGTCCATTTCTGAGTTTTCTATTCTATTCCATTGGTCTATGCGTCTGTTTTTGTGCCAATACCATACAGAAATATCTTTATTTTATTTTATCTTTTCAAACTCCTATTTCCGTATTTGTTAAAAGCATTCTTGATATGTTAGTCCATTAGTGTATCTTTATATAAATTAAGATAACTGTTTTTTAAATGTTTATTTTTGAGAGAGAAAGCAAGTGAGTAGGGGAGGGGCAGAGAGAGAGAGGGACAGAGGATCCAAAGTGGGCTCTGTGCTGACAGCACAGAGCCTGATGCAAGACTCAAACTCACGAACCTCGAGATCATGACTTGAGCCAAAGTCTGCCACTTAACCAACTGAGCCACCCAGGAGCCCCTAAAATAACTATTTAAATAATTTTACAATAACTATGTACTGGGTGTCTATGGTGAAGTATATTTGATTGCTGAGAGTACACATCCGCTGGGTTAGAGCACCACGCAAATGAGAGTGCGGGTTGTTCTTAATGGGCCAGATATCCTCATCATGTCACATGGCTCTTACATGCTGCATGACCCAATAGCCATCTCAGGAATGTGTGGTATTAGTCACCATGGTAATGGCACAGCTGGGATGGGATGGGTCATTAAAAATTCATCATCACTATTGAGATAGAAATGAACTCAGATCACGCATCCTTCTGAGGTCAAGGCATCTTTTGCTTATAGAAAAAGGTGACACCGAACAAAATGTAATGAGTTTTTAGAAATATCTGTTACAGGCACTACATGAGTATATGGGTTTGTTCGTATGTTTAGATGTGAACAATGACAAAAAGTATGGCATTTACTCTTTATCAAGGATTTTGTTATTTATTTTAACCTCACAGTAACCTATAAGATAGGAATCATTCTCCTTGTGTGACAAGAAAAGATAAAATCGTCAAGGTTAAGTGACAAGCTCAAGTTCATGTAAGTATAGAACCAGGGTACAAGTAGATAAGTGGTTTTAGCCAATGTATTGCTGTTTGTTTCCAAAAGTAAGAATTCATCTGCGTTTTATCAAGTCACTTAATACTTCTGGAGTATGGAGAGTTTCTAGACATGAAGGGCTAGGCCACAGTAGATTCCGTGCCCTGAGAGGGAAAGCAAAATGTTCACACTGAGGCTTCAGGCTGAAATTTTCATTTCATTTCTCTGTACTAAGTGGTGAAACCTGGCCAATTTGGGTTGAGCTTTTTTTTGACGTTGTATCATCTTAAGTCATTTCTCAAGTACAAGTTCTATAGTATGAGTAAGAGGTCCCTCCATGGAGCTTTGCCAGTAGTTTTCCCCAAGGTGTTCTGCAGAGTATCCAATATCAGCTTAATTATAATAAATGTGCATTTTTCTCTCTGTTAACAGGACCATTGCCAACTATTTGGTGTGGAGGATGGTTTACTCCAGAATTCCAAACCTTAGCAGGCGCTTTCAGTATAGGTGGCTTGAATTCTCGCGGGTAAGTTTGAAGAAGATTGCAATGTTAACGTCACTGGATAACGTTTACATGCCGGAATAGTCGTATATTAATGAATCCAATAAATCATTTTTAGGGATAGGACTGAGAGAGTTTTGCAGCCCAAGCTCTACTTTTTTTTTAATTTTTGCTTTATTATTTTTTTATTAAGTTAAACCTTACTTACTGTAAAGCACACTCAAGCTGTACTTTGATGAGGCCATATTTGCAGCAATATTTGGGACAATCTTACGGTTCGTTTTTAATTTAAATCCAAGATAGTTAAAATATAGTGTAATGCTGTTGGTGGGAATGCAAACTGGTGCAACTGCTCTGGAGAACTGTGTGGCGGTACCTCAAAAAAATGAAAACAGAACTACCCTATGACCCAGCAATAGCACTGCTAGGAATCTACCCAAGGGATACAGGAGTGCTGATGCATAGGGGCACATGTACCCCGATGTTTATAGCAGCACTTTCAACAACAGCCAAATCATGGAAAGAAACTAAGTGTCCATCAACTGATGAATGGATAAAGAAGATGAGGTGTATATATATACAATGGAATACTACGTGGCAATGAGAAAGAATGGAATCTGGCCATGTGTGGCAACATGGATGGAACTGGAGGGTATTATGCTGAGTGAAATAAATCAGGCAGAGAAAGACAGATACCATATGTTTCCACGCATAGGTGGACTTTGCGAGACTTAACAGAAAACCAGGAGGAAAGGGAAGAGGGGAAGGAAAAAAGCCACAGAGAGGGAGGGAGACAAAACATAAGAGACTCTCAAATACTAAGAACAAATCAAGGAATGGGGTGGGTATGGGAGGGGGGAGAGTGGGTGACGGACACTGGGCAAGGCACGGGTTGGAATGAACACTGGGTGTTCTTGTATGGAAACCAATCTGACAATAAAAAATTATTAAAAAATATAGTGTAATAATAATTTCGGGGATAGAATTTAATGATTCATCACTTACATATAACACCCAGCGCTCATCCCAACAAGTGCCCTCATTAATGCCCATCACCTATTTAGCCCATCTCCCCACCAAACACCCTGCTAGCAACCCTCCATTTGTTCTCTGTGTTTAAGAGTCTCTTAGAGACCATCATATTGTTTTCACTCCCTCTTACCAACTTATTCCCATTTTTCCCGATGTTTTTAACTGGGTCACTGTAATTACAGTTTTAATATATCTTAGTGATATATTTGTAACTATTTTTCATTTTCAGTATTCTGAATATTCAAAATATGCATGATAAACATATTAAATGGTAAAGTTTCATCTTCAGGGATGGAATTTTGCCTTTAACTTTGTTTTGACTTTCATTCAGTCTTTGAATTTATCCTAACTCTGCTGGGCCAAAGAGGCCTAAATTTAGTCTCCTCAGAGACCTGGCTCAACTGCCTGAAACACTTTTCTTCTCTCCTCCTCACCTGGTTCTTTGATCTTTGCTTCTCTCCCTCTCTTGTTCTTCTCTTCATAGGTGTTATTTTGTCTTTGTTTCAGAAGCTTTTGTCTGAGTAATTCTCTGATTAACAGAGGACTAATGATTTTGTGGCTTTCTTTTTTTTGGCGTTTTAAATAGTTTGTGATTTACAAAAAGCATTTTAAATTTATTCTTCTCTTAATTAGAATTGAATGACAAATTTTATATGCAGTGATTTTATTTAACAGATATTTCAGTTATTAAAGGCGAGTACAGGAATTTTTGGTGGATCATTACTATTGAGCAGTAACAATTATTTTGGATACATTTTGGCCCTCAAAGTCACTAGTTTATTGAGCTTTATACAGAACAGCATAAACCAACTATATTTTGAGGTCATATCAAAGCGTTAAGCTACAAAAGAAGTAGATTTTATATTTATATATAAAAATTTGTGTATATATTTATATATATGTGTGTGGTGTATTTTTTATAATAGTTTATTTTCAAAGTGGTTTACATATAACACCCAGTGTTCATCCCAACACGTGCCCTCTTTAATGCCCGTCACCCCCTCTCCCCCCTCCCTCACCCTCCTCACCCTCAGTTTGTTCTTAGTCTTTGGGAGTCTCTTATGTTTTATCTCCCTTCCTCCCTGTGTCTTTTTTTCCTTTCCCCTCTTCCCCTCCCCCTGGTTTTGGCTTAGTCTCACAAAGTCCACCTATGCGTGGAAACATATGGTATCTGTCTTTTTCTGACTGACTTATTTCACTTAACATAATACCCTCCAGTTCCATGTTGCTACACACGGCCAGATTTCATTTTTTCTCATTGTGTGGTGTATTTTTAACTCCCGTGGATCACATAAAAGATAGTACCCAGCTGCTTTGCAACTGTACTGTGAAAAGAGTGAGAGAGAATGGTGTAAGAAGTAGTGTGTGAAAATCTGAGGTTAGGTATGATTAGGGATGTTTCTTGAGTGTAAAGTGCTAAATATGCCATTGAATTGTCAAAGAGAGTTGTAGGAACTCTTTCTCTAGAGATTTTCAGAATAGATCCATTGCTTACCTTTGAGAAGGGCTGTGTTGCCAGGAGGCATGGGAGGAATAGATGAATTCCAGTGCTAACCCCGTCTGCCCCGCACCAGCAGCCTGGCTCAAACATCATTATGGGCGCCTCCACCGTGCTCGGCGCCTTCCTTCCTTGCTCCCTGCCTTCAGTTTGCATTTCGAACATTGAACTTCCAACCTCTAAGGACAATTTAAACAGTATTTATTTCTTTACTTTCATCACCGAGAGTAAACCTTTGAGCCTTCTAAGTTTTGCTTTGGATCGTCCTTACTTGTTTGTAAATGTTTCCTTGTAATGGCTTTATTGGGACAGATGGGAAAAGCATTTACATCTGTTTTTTACTTCATTCTGGGTGTGTCCTTTGCTATGACACAATGTAAATATGCTTTTTTGGTTGTTCACAGTGGGCCATGTTCTCAACAGACTTGTGAGTGTACTACCCAGAGCAGGGAAGCCCTCGCTGGGCAGGTACTTTGATCACCTGTTGATATAAGACGTTTCCTAGCAGAACTTCAGTTCTCAATAGCTCTTAAAGACTATCTAGACACTTTGACAGAAAAGCTATGCCATTGTCCTAATCCTTCATTTAATGGGGAAAATTGAAAGGAAGGGGTAAATACATTATTTTTACTGTCAAAATAGTTTCATTCAGTTTTAAATATAACTAGGAACAAGCAGAATTTATTTCTTCATCTAATTTCACCATTGGCTCTACCATCTGACACACGTATGGGGGTGCGGGTGTGCGTTGTGTTGTAGACTGTTTTCTTCAGGTCGTTTGAATTTTGTTTGGCAAAAGGTTTTATCCAAGTGAACCCCAATATGGGTCAATTATCTCCCACAGGTAATTCAGGGGACCACGACTTTGTTGCCTCAGTGGGACAAATGTGTAAACTTTATCGAAAGTGCTCTCCCTTATGTTGTTGGAAAAATGTTTGTGGATGTGCACTTCAAGGAAGATAAGAAGGAAATGGTAAGTCCTGCCCCCCAACTGGTAAAAACAATGGCAGTCCACCACATCTGACATGGATGTGGTCAGCAGGCTGGTGTCGGCCTTCCACCTCTTGAAGTGATGAATCTAGAAAGGTAATAATAGTTTGGCTTCAAAGAGGAATTCCTACAGTACAATATTAAGTAAAAACTCAAACCTAGAATATAGTCATGGAAATTAAGAAAATTTAGAAGTGAGAAAACAAGCATGAAATCATGTCACCTAGAATCTGATTTCTCCTGTAGAAGTTAAATGTGTAAAGTCAATGCTTAGGAACAGAGCCTAGATAATTTTATGATTAGATACTAGACTAGTGTAATTATAAAAGGTAAAGGTTTTCTAGTCAGGCTTCTTTATTATAGAGATGAGGAAGCTGGAGACCCAGAGGTGGAGTGATTTGTAATATATTTAACAACTATTAAATGGTATAGAAATAGAAATAAAATGCAGGATTTTTTTTCTACTTATGCTGTTTTCTGGAAGCTTCAGAAGTGTGACATTTATTTCAGAGATGACACTCTGTGTCTATTTTTTCATTAACTTAAGAAGAAATCGTTTTTATTTTGGAAATTCCTAAGTATATACAAAAAAGGAACGAGCAGTGTAATCAGCTTTCCTGTACCTATGATCTGTGGTAATTTGTAGTTGCTGTAATGGCATAATGGCCCAACCGGATCTTTATTGCTAATAAAACATGAGATTTAGTTTCACTCATCTACTCAGCAGATACTTGTTGAATACCTGTTATATGCCAGGCACTGTTCTAAGGCACTTGAGATACAGCAGAGAACAGAACAAAGCTTCCTGACCTCATTGAGTTGACATTCTGATGGGTGGGGGGACAGACAAGTGTGTTGGAAGATGGTAAGGACCCTAGAAAAAAGGAAATCACAGTAGGAGGAATCGGGAGAGCTCTAAGGTGAGGGTGTGTTGTGGGGGGTCGCTGTAGGATTAAATAGGGTGGTCAAGTAAAGCCTCACTGTAAGGGTGACATTTGGCAAAAATTTGTAAGATGTGAGAGAATTAGATAACGGCATCTATCTGTTTTAGTGTTTTTAGGCTGAAGGATTAGCTAGGGCAAAAGTCCTGTGGCTGGGAGGCACCTGGGTGGTTCAGTGACTTAAGAGTCTGACTTCGGCTCAGGTTGTGATCTCATGGCTCGTGAGTTTGAGCACCGCATCGGGCTCTGTGCTGACAGCTCAGAGCCTGGAGCCTGCTTTTCAGTTTCTATGTCTCCCTCTCTCTGTCCATCACCCACTTGTGCTTGCTCTATCTCTCTCTTTCTTGCTCTCTCTCAAAAATAAATAAACATTAAAAAAATTAAAAAAAAAAAGTCCTATGGCTGGGTTGTTCCTGGAGGGTTTAAGGAATAGCAGGGAAGGCCAGGGGGTTGGAGCTGAGTGAGTGAGGGTAAGAAGGAAGTGCTACAGGCAGAGCAGTGACAGGATGGTGGCATTTTGTAAAGCCCATGGGCCATTATAGACTTTAATCCTGAGTGCAGTGGGGAGCTAATAATGCAGGCTCTTGAACAGAGGCCTAATGTGACCTGACTTATGTTGACTCCTGCTGCATTGAGAAGAGACTCGGGAGTCAAGGACAGAAGCAAGGAGACTACCTAGAAGACTATTAGAGGGACCAGGTAAGAGATGATGGTAGCTTGAACCAGGTGGTAGCAGCGGAAGTCATGGAAAGGGGTTGTATTCTGAATATATTCTTAAGTAGACCCAACATAATTTGCTGACAGATTCATTGAGAGATCTGAGAGAGCTCTGAGTCTATTCAGTAGAAGCATGGAGTTGCTGTTAACCGAGAAGAGGAATGCTGTAGGAGACCAGATTTGGGTTTGGGAGAGATCAGGCAGTTAGTTGTGGCCATGTTGAACTTGAGGTGTTATCAGACTTCCAGTTGGGGATGTCAAGGAGGCAGTAGGGCAGGAGTCTTGACTTTAGGACAGAGGTTGGGATTTACAGTTGGAGGAGAGAGGAGAAGGGGTGAAATAGTTGTCCAGGGTAGCAGGAGAGTGAGTAAACTGAGGAAGTATGGCTGCCCGGAGGCAGTAATGGTCTAGATGAAGCTGGAGGTTATGAATTTAAAGACTCCTCACCTTTGTAGTGTGTTCTTCTTCTTCATTTGTTTCAGCTGCATTGGAGGAGAGGGTATATTTTAAGTTAGAAATTTGGATTTAGGCAAGGGTTTTTTTTTTGATGTACCTTTTCTTTGTGATGAATTATATAGTTTACAAATATCATGAAGCAAAATACCTAGGCACAGTTAGAATGCCCCCCCAACCCCTCTAGGTTCTTGAGACCCTGCTGTGATAAAACACAGGTTAACAAGAGAAAAACAAACAAGTTTAATAATGTGCATACCTCCTAATTACAAGGAAGAGACCCAGGAAAACTGAGGAACTCCTAAAAATGGCCCAAGCCACCACTTTAATTACCATCCCCAGCTAAGGAAAAAGATGAGAAGATGGGGGCACAGGGGTGGGCAGGCGGGTTTTGGGAGGTTACTAGGAAAAGCACAGTAAACACAGGGAAGGTTATTCTGCAGATTTCAGTCCATGCTTTTTCCATTGATCAAAGTTTCTAGAGATGAGAGTCCTCCTCCTCTTCCTGGTAGTCCTCCTCTTCCTGGTACAGGGAGGAAGATACCCTGACGTTGGAGATTTCCCTCATAAATATTAATTTCTCTCACAAAAGAGTGACTTCTACTCTGTTTTGAGAGATTCCCCTGTGTCAGTAGCTTCTCAAAAATAATCAGACCAAAATATATGCTAAATAGGTGTATTTTAGGGTGATATATTTTGCTTCCCTTCACTAACAACAGTCCGTTGTAGTCATTCAGATACGAATACATGAGCAGCTTGAATGCAGGTGGTCAACAAAAACTGATTTTAAAGGCAAACACCTAAAGTCTGTTAAGTCATGACAGTTCACATAGTTGGTATATTGTGCTGCTACACAGTACCAAACGTGTGGTATTATGTGTTGATACTGTTGGGGAGGAAGAACTTTCTCTGCCCTTCAAGGCCCTTTTCAGTGGCCCAAGAATCAAATTGACATGATATAGATTCACAGGAGAAAACCACGTTTAGTTTTATATGAGAATCTGCACAGACATGACATTTCAAAGACTAGCAAGATGAGGCTTCTAGGACCTCCTGAGCTCAGGAGAGGGACATGTTTAGAAAACAAAGGTGGCCCTGCTGTGCAAATAGATTACTTAGGTACAGAGGAGTCTCTCTTACTAACTGTCTTCCAGGAACAGGCTCTCTTTTTTATTGTAAATGTAGGCAGCTGAGGGGGAAGGTAAACAGCTTTCCTGAATCTGCTAGGTTTTGGTTGCTTTTGACTCAAAATAATCTTGCCAAAGTGGGCTATCTTGGGGCGGCTTGCCCTTGGCCCCTACAATACATAACATATAACTATGTATTCGCTGAAGTTTGCCTTGGAATACCATAAATCTAAGTATATTTACCAGGATTTTGGCTGTTTTTGTGATACTCTGGGGAATTTTCTGCCACGTTTGAGACTATATTTGAACCTCCAAGTCGCCTTGCAAATAATTCCACTGGAGAATTAGTGTCTTATTTCAAAATACTCAATATTCCCATTGTGTGTTTTCTTTCACCCCTTGCTTAGAGTAAATGGACTGAGAGTTTATCAGATATTCACAGTGGTAACATTATAAGCTCAGAGAAGGATATAAAAACAATTAAGGCATAACGGAGGGTTTTTTTTTTTGTGTGTGTGTTTTTGTTTTTTGGCAGTAGAAGAGTTTTAAGTAATATGAAAGGTATGTGGATTAATTTGTTTTTCTTAGTTTTGGTATGAAACTCCCCTTTTCATGTGCCAGGGTGCAATATTCTAAAATAAAGTAGAGTTTGGCACTTTCCCCTTATTTTGATATACACAGGACAAGGAAGTGGTGGGGTAGTTACCCAGATACTCATCTATTTTACATAAAATTGTCTGCCTCCCTTAAGCCAAGCGATTTGCCTCAGGGAATACTTAAGTTGGAAACTTAGAAGAGAAATATCTGACTTTTTATAGCCTGTTACAGGGCTCTTATCCAAGAACCACCTGGAACCACTGATTTACTTGAAAAACATTCTGTGTTATTAACTACAGCCCAAAGGGAAAAAAAAAACCAGAAAGATCCCCAGTGGGACAAATTCCAGAGAGTCTAACTCAGTAGGAAGGCTGCCATTGTTTGATTTACAAAAAAGGTTGCTAAGCATATGAAGACATCCAAAAAGTCACATTTCAGGTACTTGTCAGACTTTAATGTCTACAGGAATCAAATGAGGATCTTCTTGTAAAAATGCAAAATCTCGTTGCATTTTACCAAGGATCTTTTTACCTTAGGTCTGGGTTCGGACCTAAGAACTCACATAACAAGCTCCCAAGGGGTGCTGATGTTTCTGGTCCAGGGACCACACTTGGAGTTGCAAGGCCTTTGCTTCGTTCATTTTCTTGAGTAGTTACCACCAGAATCCTGTCCCTGGTGATTAATGTGAGCAGGGTCGGCTGGTGACTCAGATGGCAGTACTTTGTTTACCTAAGTCTGTTGCATTAATGCAAGTAACTGCTTCAGTTTTTTAAAGCATTGAATTTCCTTGTTCACATTGTTTTAAATGGACTTTGTCAAACCCTGTGTGGGGGCCTCCGAGCTTCTTCTTCTTGTTGTTTTTCCCCTTTAACTGATTAGTTTTCCTTTGAAAACTGGTACCTACGTTCCTCCATAGGACTTCCTACTTCTCAGTATCTGTTTCTATAGCCTCTTAATGGTGGGATTGGCCCAAGGACCTTAGCAGTGCACTTGGAGGTTTTCTTTCTGGAGGAGA
This sequence comes from Paguma larvata, assembly GCA_030068075.1. Lineage (NCBI taxonomy): Eukaryota > Metazoa > Chordata > Mammalia > Carnivora > Viverridae > Paguma > Paguma larvata. The sequence continues at coordinate 16,525,232 of CM057830.1, forward strand.
ACCCTCCCCGCAAGGTTCTCTTCAGTGGGGAAAACACACAATTCCAAGTTGCGATTTCTTTTCCATTTCCCATATGCAGGTGTGCTCGTGCACACAGGTACACACATACACATTCAGACTAACTCGCTCACACATAACTATGGGAGTTTCACAATTTTAATTAGAAATGGGAAGAATAGCATGTAGAAAAAGGAGAATTGTTCGGTGCAAAACTACCTAAAGAGGCCATATGGAAGAATCTCGTGCCTTTCAGAGAGTGGGACAGGGCCTTAACCCATGTGGGACTGACTGTGGGACAGGCCAGTTGAGTGAGAGTAGGGAGTTGCAGAACTCTTTGGACAGCGGTTGTCTTTGTTACCTAAAGTGGCACTAGCCAAAAGAACTTAAATATGAGCCACATATGTGATTTTACATTTTCTAACAGCCTCATTAAAAAAGTAAAAGGAAACAAGTGAAATTAATTCTAATAATATATTTTGTTCAACCAACTATATCTCAAATGTTAGCATTTCAACAGGTAATAAATACAAAAATTATCATTTTTTAAAATGTATGTTTATTTTTGACATAGAAACAGAGACAGAGCTAGAGTTGGGTGAGGGGCAGAGAGAGGAGGACGCAGAATCCAAAGTAGGCTCCAGGCTCTGAGCTGTCAGCACAGAGCCCGATGCTGGGCTCAAATTCATGAATTGCGAGATCATGACCTGAGCTGAAGTCAGATGCTTAAGTGACTGAGCCACCCAGGCGCCCCTAAAAATTATTAATGTGATAGTTTATATGCCTTATTTCATACCAAGTCTTTGAAATCTCATGTGTATTTTATACTTATGGCACATTTACTTCAGACTAGCCACATTTTCAAGTGTTTATTGGCCACTTGTGGCTACCACATAGGACGTGTAGTTACCGTATTGGACAGCGCCCATTTAAAGAATTGAAGAGAGATCCCTTGAGTTCTGTGTGGTGGAGCTTAGTCCTTGGGTGAGAGTGTGCTTATAGCCAGGTTTAGGAGGGCAGGGGCATTGGTAACTGACCAACTGGGTTTCCTGCAGGGCTATCAGAGTGGAAGGACTCAAGCTATACCAGGGATTTCATGCAGGACTATCTGAGGGGAAGGACTCAAGTGATACCAGGATTCATGGCTTGGACCAGGGTTTTGAGTTGGAGTCAAGCTGCTAGTTGGTGAGGATGTTTCAGTTTCCCTGGTATACTATCTTAAAGGAAGAGATAAATTCCAGATGCTGCTCTTAGTTAGCACCTCGGAATCTTGGTTCTCATTGGCACATAGACTGGGTGGAGTGGAGTCTATAAATTAAAGGCATTCAGTGCTTTGACGTTGTAAAGGTCTTGGTCAAGCTGAAAACCATGAGTTCTAAGCTTAAATAACCCTCACAGCAGTGAGTAACATGAAATAATACATAGAGTAAAGCTGGCTAGGTGTTAACAAAAACCAGGGCAAGTCCGATGATGAGTGGTAATTGCCTCTGGACCTTGGTGTCTGGGACACAGTAGTGGTGAATAGGAAAAAATGTGCTATCCAAGATTCAGCTCAGGCTGTTTTCATGAAGGATGCCTGCCTTGCTAGGTTTCTGGTTTGTGTGTATAATTTGTTTGTTTTTTTTAAAACTTAGTTTCTTTGTTTTTTGAGAGAAGTCAGAAATAGGGATTCCTTCTTTTTTTTTTTTTGAGTGTTTATTAGCATACGAGTAGGGGTGGGACAGAGAGAGAATCCCAAGCATGTTCTGTGCTGTCAGGGCAGAGTCCACTGTGGGTCTTGATCTCATGAACTGTGAGATCATATCTTGAGCCAAAATCAAGAGCCAGGCACTTAACCTCCCGAGTTACCCAGGCACCCAGGAAAAGGGATTCTTATGTGAAATCTCCCACATTTAAAAACTTTGTCAGTACTTTGGAGGCAAAACAAAATATGTCCTGGGGATATCATTTTGTGCCTTTTACATTAGAGTTCTCTCTCCTCAATCTTTAGAACCAAAAATCAGGAGCTTGTTTATTACAGACCTTATTTAATTTTTTATCTTATTTAGAAGACCATGCATAATTAAAAATTCTGCATGTTAACTAAACAGTTAACAGGTTGCTTTTGTGGAAAGTTATACACAGAATATGAAGTAGGACTCCTCAAAGAATCCATGATGTATTGGCATTATAAATAGAGATAATGTTGTCCCACTGTGATAAAGTCTGATCTGTATGCTCATGATCTAAATGACAGGAGAAGAGGGGCTCCTGGATGGCTTAGTTGATTGAGGGTCCGACTTTGGCTCAAGTCATGATCTTGCAGTTCATGAGTTTGAGCTCCGCGTTGGGCTCTGTGCTGACACCTCAGAGCCCGGAGCCTGCTTCAGGTTCTGTCTTCCTCTCCTGCCCCTCCCCTGCTTGTGCTCTTGTCTTTCTCTGCCTCTCTCTCTCTAATATAAATAAAACATTGAAAAACTAAATGACAGGAGAAGATTAGGGGTGTGTGTGTGTGTGTGTGTGTGTGTGTGTGTAGTGTGTAAGAAGGATGTCTAAATTATCACTTGATATTTGCTTTTCCATTTCATTATTATTATTATTACTATTTTTTAAAAAGTCTCTACCCCCAAAATGGGGCTCAAACTCATGACCCTAAGATCAAGAGTTATGTTCTTTATTGACTCAGCCAGCCATGTGCCCCTTCCTTTTTTTTTTTTTATTATTGATGATGATTTAGACGTGAAATATATCAGTAAATGCCCCAGGTAGGTATCCCCTTCCATAGAGGATAGGTGAAGATCGCAATGATAGCCAAGAGGAGAAGGAATGGTCACCATGGGCCTAGTGTGACTGCAGCAGTAAGGTTTTATGCTTTAAAAATCTGGTGATAATAATAAAGTAGCTAATTTTTACTGAGATTTAACTGAATATCTGGTACTCTTCTAAGTGCTTTTAATGCATAAACTCATTTAATCCTCATAATGGTCCTATAAGCATAATTACTGCCCCCATTTTCCAAATGAGGAAACTGAGGCTCAAAGAGTTTAAGTAACCTCAAGATCATATAGCTTACAAATGGTTTAGGTGGGGTTCATGCCCAGACAGTATCGCTTTAAACTAGTGCTTTATTCCCCTGCTTCCCTCTGAGAAATCACTTGAATCTGCACTAATTTTATGTCTTGTCTAGAATGAGGAAACCAGTCATAATGTGGAGACTTCTAAGTGGCTTGTTTAATAATTAATCACCCTTATCAGGAAATTACTTATTCTGATATTAAGATCTTATAAAAATAAAGGTACGTGTTTATTTTTTAGGGCTTTAGAGATAGGAAACAATTGGAATAGATTTGCTCCTATTATTTCAATATTTTATTCTTTTTTATTTAAACAAATTTTTTTGTATGTTGATTCATTTTTGAGAGACAGAGACAGTACAAGCAAGGGAGGGGGAGAGAGAGGAGACACAGAAACTGAAGCAGGTTCCAGGCTCTGACCTGTCAGCACGGAGTGTTACGTGGGGCTCCAATCCACGAACCATGAGATCATGACCTGAGCTGAAGTTGGACGCTTAACCAACTGAACTATGCAGGCACCTCCCCAGCTCCCCCCATGTTATTTTATTTTTTTATAATTTAAAAAATTTTTTTTAAACATTTATTTATTTTTGAGAGACCTAGAGACAGAGTGTGAGCAACAAAAGGGCAGAGAGAGGGAGACACAGAACCTGAAGCAGGCTCCAGGCTCTGAGCTGTCATCACAGAGCCCAACGCGGGGCTCGAACTCACAGACAGTGAGATCATAACCTGAGCCGAAGTCGGCCGCTTAACTGACTGAGCCACCCAGGCGCTCCTGTTTCGATATTTTAAAGACGAATATAGTAAAAGCTTAATTTAAGTCCAACGAGTTGACGTTGCATTTTTACGTTCACACAGTTTTCAGAAGAGGGAAACAATAAGAAACACGCCGATTCAGATGCTATCAGAAATTTCATCTCAGAGCAACTTTTCTAGGTATATCTTTGGTCCAGTCTACACACTGAGCTCAGTTTCCAGTATTTTCTACATATATCATTCTGAGGAGTGATCCCTGATGTCTGGAATGGTGACCCAAGGCTCTGTAAGATTTCTTATCAAAAAAGGCTTTTTAAAAAATGTTCATAATTCTGTAGTTACCAAGACAGAAATGTGAACATGTATATCAAAGAACAATTTTCTATTAAGTATTAATGCAAAAAATATTTCAACTTTAACTATATTTTCTAGGAAATTCAGTGAAGTTGGTTTTCCGTTTGAATATTTTGGCTCTGTTAAGCTCTTCTGTATTAAACCATATCATTTTGAGGCACCTGGGTGGCTCAGTCAGTTGAGCATCCAACTTCGGCTCAGGTCGTGATCTCACGCAGTTCATTAGTTCAAGTCCCACATCAGGTTCATTGCTGTCGGCGTAGAGCCCACTTTGGATCCTCTGTCCCCCCTCTCTGCCCCTCCTCAACTTGTACTCTCTCAAAAATAAATAAATATTAAAAAACCTTATCATTTTATTCATTATAGACACTGTGTCCCCAAAGTCTATCTTTACTGATATATCTCACTTCTACCAATAGGCATGATTTTGTGGATACCACATATTTTCTGTGTTTTCATTTTGTTTTATGTTTATTTGAGAGAGAGGAGAAAGTGAGTGAGGGACAGAGAAAGCAGGGGACAGAGGATCCAAAGTGGGCTCTGCACTGACAGCAGAGAGCCTGATGTGGGGTTTGAACTCATAAACTGTGAGATCATGACCTGAGCCACCCAGATGCCCCTATATTTTTGTTATAGAGTGAACCCTGTTAAAGAAAAAAAATTATTCTGATACTTGTTAAAGTGATAACGAAGATTTTATTCAGTACTGTTGCAAAAAATGCTAAGACCGTCATAGAGGTGAGAGAGATTAGGCTCAACTCTGAACAGAGCAAAGATCCGTGGCAATTTATGTCCAACAAGCAGAGCGAAGGAGTCAGTGGATGGAAAATTATTAAGATGAAACATCAGAGGTAAGGAGACTTTTGTTGAAGGCAGACCAGTGTGATCAAATATCAAGGGTAGGAGATGGGGAATTTGATCAGAAATGGAGGGGGCTCTGATATTCAAGGGTGGGGAATTCTCTCTAAATTGACTAGGATTCTTGCTGAAACTGGGCTGTGCAGGCTTGGCAAGGACAGGATGGGACCATGGTCAAGGCCTGGTCAAGAAGAGGGCTTAGAGGAACCTGACTAAAGTTTGGTCAAGAAAAGAGTCTTGGTCAATTCTCAGATCAAAGCTAAAGTTACTGGTCTATTCTTATACACTAAAACATTCTATATGCAGAAGGTTAATCTAGTTAAAGAAGAATAAATCTTTTATTATACTTCAGGTTTAGACCTTATTAAGTGAAGAATTAAGACTTTACTTACTGTGTAAAACAATTCACTAATTTTTTCTGCACTCTAGTAGCTTATTTCTTTTTCCCTTTCTGGTAAAGACATTGTTCATGTCCCCAAGTAATGCCATAGATGACCTATAGTATCTTCCAATTTTCTGAGCTGCTCTTTGTGACCAATTCTGGTAGTAATTCTTATCCCCAAAACAGGTTTCTCCTCCCATTCCATCCTGCTGCAGCTGGTGCCAAAGACTTAAGTACCCACATGGGTGCAATTGCCGTGGTGGAGTTTGAACTTGCAACTTCCATACGCTAGGAGTTCACCTCATTAGTGAGCCAAGATAATTGAACTGATGTACGGCCATTAATATTGAAGTTCTTCAATTCCCTTGCTCACCGTTTCTCTCAGTGGTTGAGTAAATGAGATGTAACTCTAATGTTGGTGGCAGAAGTCACATGAAAGTCAGTGTCCTGCATTATAGCGATGCCCTTATGCTGAGGGCTTCTTCCTTCCTTGCAGTTGCTGGTACTGGGCAGCCACTGTATAGATCAAGACAAAGTTCCCTTCCACACAAGTTATATAAAGCAAGGTTATTCTCTCTGGTTACCATATCCCCATCTCGGTCTGGTCAGTGGTATCAGCTATAATGTCAAGATCAGTTTCTTTGGTTCTTTGCCAAAGACCTGTCTGAATTAAGGCAACTCAACATGAAAGGAGTTTTAAAAGGCTTTTTAATATAGTTATAAAATATCGACTTCTATAGAAATTACATCCCATTTTCTGCAAAGTCACATTAGCATCTCATAGCCCAACTGTACTCCTATTACTTTGGGCGAGTTAGTTAATGTCTTTGTGCCTCCATCTTCCTGTTTATAAATGGTGCACCAGTTTCTGCTGCTACAGTAATGCTGTGTAATGATCAATCACAAAACCTCAGTGGCCTTCACCAGTGGGCAATTATTGCTAATACATCTGGAGTCAGTTGGTGGTCCCCTGGGCAGCTCTGGTTACCTTGGCTGGGCTTCTCAAACATCTGGAGTTTGGCTGGTCTAGGATGGCTTTGGCAGAGCCGATCAGGATGGCTCGGCTCTGCTCCAGCTGTTGCACTTCCTTCAGCTGGCTAGCCTGGGCATGTTCTCATGGCAATGGCAGAGGTGCAAGTGAGCAAGCAGAGACACATGAGGCCTCCTGAGGTCCAGGCTCAGAACTGGGATGAGGTCACGTCTGCCTTCTCTTGGCCACAGCAAGCCATGGGACCAGTCTGGATTGACAGAGTGGGAACATTGGACCTGCACTTTTAGTGAGAGGAACTGCAGAGCCACACAGCAAAGGGCGTGGACAGAGGAAGGGATGTAGAATTAAATCCATCATTACAGTGAATCACAGATAAGGATACAAGTATTACTTCAGGTCTGTGGTGAGGACTGAGAGAGATAATCCACATAGAAGGCTTAGCACAATGCCTGGTGCATAGCAAGTGCCCTGTGAATGTGAGCTACTATTATTACTGTGTGTCAGGCCTAAGATTAATCATAATAAAGGAATTCATCATCGAAGTCCTGGCCTGGACTGTGGCAACTTTCCTGCACTGAAATCTCCTCTTTCTCTTTGAGAGAGTGGGAATGAGGGAGGTACCCGGGGGTTATTGCTACTCTTGGTCCTTCAAACATGCCCACTATAGTAGTTTTGAGTTGGGATAAAGATCCTTTTCATACTAGTACCCTGGTCGCATTCCAGAACCTGCTCTATAATTTAATGCTAAATCTGGCTCATAGGAGAGTCTCATGAAACTACTCAAGGAGCCAAATATAATTCCTAGAACAGACCCGGGTTTCACAACTCTCTGTGGGCTAAATCTTGTTACAAAAAAGGTCATCATCAGACCTCAGTCCTGACAGCTCTTTTTAAGCAACCTTTGGCAAAATGACATCCAGCAAAACAAGTAATTTAGATAGCTCATAGGGAATTCTTCTGAAATAAATGTGGGACACTACTCTTGCCTCTGTCTTCGAGTATGTTGCCACGATCATGACACATTTGGCCCACTTTTCTTGTTGGTCCTGGGTAACATTGGACACTGTTGCCTTTGCCACATGTTTTCGGCCACAGTCGTGTCAGGCAGACCTGATCAGACCTGTGGACTGAGAAGACCCTGTACTAAAAATTCATTCACTGAAAAAAAGCATTTACACCCTCCAACAGAGCTGAATTTGGAGGTGACCAGGCAATTACTTGCCGGGGGGAAGTTTATCCACAGCCAAAGTCTAAACCATTCTGAGACTGATGGATTTCTAAATATTATTCTGGTCTCTGCTTAATTCCCTCTTAAAGTAGGAAAGTAGGAAACAGAAAAAGACAAGTTAGAAAATTTGAACACAGACTTAGTGTTCATATCCAGTAAATAAGATCTTACTCCTTATTACCTCCACCCCAGTCTTAAGGTTTTTGATAAAAGCTTATCCTAAACTCTTGCACCACCGACTAGCATCCTTTATAGCATGTTTGTGGCCCAAATAACTTGGTTTTGCTTTTTTCTTTTGCCAACATATTTAATTGCTATGGAAGTTTGTTAATCCCAACGAATTGGTGTGATTTATTTTATTAGCTTGCTCGGCAGCCAGAAACCTCAGCATTTTCTAACTATCCTTAGTTTTTCTGGCTTAACCACTTCTCTCAATTCAATATATGTCTCTTCTTATTTTCATGCTATTATTATATTTTTTTCAGGAGCCAATTCAAACTCATTTTAATACTCAGTTACAGTATAAATAATCAATGAATATTAATACATGTTAGTACATCGATTTGTATAATGTGTCTATTTTTAGTAAAATGACAGTTACCAGAAAGAAAAGTTTTAGAAACTTCCCTCAAATTGCAACCTATTTCTTTAGGGTTAACCACATAAATTTTTGATAATGATTGCCATTTTTCAGTCACTCATCAAATGATAACAACTAAAGGAAACTTGGCCCTCTCTGCACCAGTAGGGACACTGGAGACTTTTGAATCTATCCTGTTAAGATACTACTTAAATTTGCTAAATATATTAAAGCAGAAATCTCATTTGAATTTATGCTTTATGAATTTTCTTAAAATTACATTGTTTTAAGATTAATGCACACAATCAACCTTGAAGATTTTTTTCTTTTTCTTCACCTTTCTTTTACCAGATATACAATATATATATTTTTTGAAGATTTTTTAATATGTTTATTTATTTTTGAGAAAGAGAGAGACAGAACATGAGCAGGGGAGGACAGAGAGAGAGGGAGACACAGAACCCGAAGCAGGCTCCAAGCTCTGAGCTATCGGCACAGAGCCCGACACAGGGCTTGAACTCATGAACTGTGAGATCATGACCTGATCCGAAGGCCGATGCTTAACCAACTAAGCCACCCAGGCTCCCCTACAATATATATATTTTAAACCACTGTTAGCCATCTGTCCTATACCATGTTGGTATCATCCCTCTCAGAATGGACCAGGCTAACTTACCAAATCATTTGACTTCTGTTAGCCTGTTTTTGGAATAACTGCTAGAATAACTGGACCACATCAGCATATATGAAAGAAATATAGTTGATTCCATTTCAGATTCAATTTCATTTCTTTGCTAGACGCTGCCAGAGGGTTGGAAAAGCGTAGGTAAACTTGGATTTATTGTACATCTGCTGTATGTTATACAGCAGAAGTCATATGTGAAAAATCATACCACATGAGCTATGAAATCATAAAACCAACAATGTAAAATATGCAGAACACGTTTCAGTTGTCAAGGAGCAAGAATTTCCTCTGCCCTTCAAGGTCCTTCTAGCTGGACTAAGGAATCAAATTGACATGAGACAGAGTAATAGGAATAAACCAAATTTAATTTCGTAAGTATGGGGAATCTACACAGCCATGAAATTCCCAAGACAGTAAAGCAACATAAGGCTTTTATGTGCTCAGGAGTGGAGTAAGGGTCTGAGGATACAAAGTGGAGAAGGACCATTTGCAGGAAAGTGAGAGATGTTTGGAAAACAAAGGTTGCCCTATTACGTGGATATGTTTCTTACATAAAGGGGAATCTCTGTGATTAGCTGTCTTCGTGGCACGAGCAGGCAGTTGAGGGCAGATCAAGAGCTTTGCCTGAATCTGCTGGGTTTTGATTGCTTTCGACTCAAAATAATGTTCATGCCAAAGTGAGCCATCTTGGAGTGTACTGGCCTTGACCCCTACAATTTCTTCCTCTGAAACTTCCTCTAAGTTTCACACATTAAAAGTTGAGTTGGTAGGTTATTCCATCTTGTTGAACCAGTCTCTGAGTTCTGACGGTAGTTCAGTTAAGTTAAACTCATTTTAGGAGGCGGTGACGCAGCTGTGTTCTCAAAGTTAGGCCTGTGGTTCAAGCAATCAGGTGTTTATGAAAACAAAAGAAAGACCGTGGTTAATGATTGGGTCAAATTATAAACCACTTTGAGTCTGAGGATATATAGATGTCAAGACTGAAGCATCTTTAGATAGAATGAGAACAGGCAGAGGTAGTCTGATTTGCCTAGTTTGTAGTTTGAATGTTTTATGTGATTTTTTTGAAAGGCCCACAGAGCAACAGGCATGAAGTTCGCCTAGAGGTAAGCTATTTTGGAGATTTCTCTGAAGTTTACATCAAGCCGTTCGTGTTTAATTTGCAGGGTTTTAGGAGATAGGATAGTTTTAGTTCTCAGATGACTCCAACTCAGAAAGATGGGAGAAAAATTGAAAATGTTAATTTGGAGAGTTGTAGCCAGGCATTGGAGGAAACTAGAAGGAATTCGGATCTAGTTGAGTTTATCATGAACAGTATTAGAATTTAATATTTATTCAAATGTCTTATTGAAATATTTTCTCTGTAATCACCTTCATTTTTTTTTTTTACCAAAGATAGTCTAATTAATAGTCATTTGTTTGTGAAAAGCTTAGTTTCAAAAAACCTTGGCCTGATCATTTACTTAAGCACAGAATAGCAGTTGACCATAAGACTTCTTATTTTTAACTTTTTTTATTATTCTTTTTTTTTTCCCCGAATTTGTTTTCCTGGGATAAAGAGGATGGGTTGGATTAGGAAGTGTCACCATGGATTATGTCCCCACCAGGGAAGTGTCCATTCTGGTCTTCCTGGGATAGATTCTGGAACTTCTTGGAGCAACTGCTCTCGCTACCGGCAGCCTCATCAGGTCTGCTGCGGGTCAGCTCCTCCTTGGAAGAAAATTTCCTCTTTTTCCTGAGAATACTCTTGCTTCCTGCCTCTTCAGGATCATTAACTGGTTGCTCTGTGGGGAATGATTTCTTCCTCTTGGGAAGACTTGCACTGCCAGCCTTCTCTTCAAGATTGCCACTAACCAGCTCCTCCTTGGAAAAAGAACTCTTTTTCTTAGGTTTAGAGAAAGAAACAGAGACAGATGGGTTTTCCCTTCTACCCTCCTGAGGAACATCCTGGGACTTTTGCGTTTTCATTCTTTTGGGCCTTTCACTTGTCTCCTCACACTCCTCAGGGGAGGCTACTGCTATTTTCTGAAGACAGGAGGCTGCTCCCAGCTAGCAGTTTCTTTCCTTCTTCAAGTGTTTCTTCTCCTCTTTATCTGGCTTCCTAGAAAGCTCAGCAAGCACTTCTTCTGCCTGAACCATTGCCTCCTTCCTGGCATCCAGATTTTTTTTGTGTAGTCTCTCCAGTCTCAGAGAAGGACAGCTGCTCCTCGACTTGCTCAGGAAGCTTCTCCCCAAATATACTTGTGGGCATCTTAGAGAAGCAATCACTTCTTGAGGCAATACTGCATTTGTTTGCCAGGTATCCAAAGATGCAGCCTTTGTTCTTGGCAGCTGCTTGGGAAGTTAAAGTGGAGTAGAAAATGAGTCCATATTTTGGGGTGTTAGCCATTGTCTTCATGACTCTGGAAATCTGGTCCATTTGCTCTGCCCTGGGAATTAGACACCAGGGAGGGCCAAGGCTTTTTGTCTTTTTTTTAAACCTGCTTTGTTGGAACTTTTTGTAAGGAATCTCTAGATTGAAGTTTTAAAAGGCTTTTGAGACCAGAAGCCAAGCCAAATATTTGCCATCAGACTTCACCTGCACTTCCCAATGGAATTGGGTTAATTCTACTTTCTTCTCCAGCTCCCTCACATATCTCGAGGTTTTTGTTCCTGCCAGAAGGTGACCTTCTTTATTCACCTAGTAAGCAAGGTATCAGGTTGACTTTTCCAAGGGGCTTTATTGGTTCCATAAAGACAACCTTAGTTCCTTAAAGCTGTTTGGTCATATCTGAGTCTTATGCATGTCTCTCTCAAATGTGACATTCCAGTCAAAGCCTTGGTAATATAACCAGTGTTTTCAATTGTGTCGTGTCAGACAGATTCTTATTGAACTTATGCAAATAAATATATTGCCATGAAAATATAGGAATACTCATTGAGTTTCTGAATCTGGAAGGATCAGGTATGGAGAAAAAAATAAATGTTTCAATCGTTCACAAAGGTGTATTTCATCAAACTGGTGTAAGTCAGCTTAAGAGAAAAGTTTCCTTAAATCTGGAAAAGCAAAGCATTATTTTAAAAGTCAGCAATGTTTTAAACAGAAAACCATAAAAATTACAGTTGTCTTCAGTTCATTCAGTCCCATGTTATTAATTCCTGTTCTGCTTAAATCCAATTTGTCCATTATTTCTGGAAATTTTTATGTAGTTGAATTTTCTAACCTTAAGGTTATCAGAAACTTGTCCTCTGAGTTCTTTTGTGAGTCTCAGTGAAGACAAAGGACGTTTGCCGTAGCCTCAGAGTAGAACAGTAACTGTAAATGACAAAGTCTGATTAAAGTTCATTACACTGCAGTTGACAAGGAAATTTTGTTATTTCTGTGACACACAACACTTTAAGATAATAACATACCAGGACATTAGATTTCTAGGAGTTTCGTAAAATTTTTAGAACACTTATTTATTTTATTTTATTTTTAAAAAGTTTTTAAATTTATTTTGAGAGAGAGAAAGAGAGCGCTGAAGCGGCAGAGAGAGAAGGGAGAGAGAGAGAATCCCAAGCAGGCTCTGCATTGTCACCGTGGATCCCAGTGTGGGGCTCGAACTCATGAACTCTGAGATCATGACCTGAGCTGAAATGAAAAGTTGGATGCTTAACCAACTGAGCTGCCCAGGCGCCCTGAACACTTATCTTAATAACATTTTTACACAAATATAACCTAAGAGGGTTTAGTACCACTTGCCGATGCTTCCCATGTAATTTAACATACCAAATAAGCCTAATTAGTTTAATGTCTCACAAAATCTTTGAAATGTCCTGTGGGCCCTTTGTAACACCTCAGATTGCAGCCAGAAGACTTTATTTTAGTATTTGGTTTTGGAAAGCATGTCAAGAAGTATAAAAATACATGTGTATTTAGTTAATTAGGATCACAAATTATTATGAAACAGTATATAGTTACCCGTATAACCAAAGTGACAATAAAAAGATTCGAAAGGCAAATGTAAAATGTTATATAGTTGTGAGCAAAATTTAGCTCTTTAAATATTAAGACTCAGTTTTCTAAAGTAGTTGGAGATTTGATAAACATAAGTAATTATTTTGACAAAACACAGAATCCTAGTTCTCTAGGTAGATAACTTTAAAGGTAAAGAAAAAGTTTTAGTTATAGTTTCTTATTAAGAGCAGACCAGTAGCTCAAGAAAACTTCGTCCTTTTGCACCAGTTTATTTTTGATATTAAAACCCATTGACTTATTTAAATGTATCCTAATCTTAGCCAGTACCAGCCACACATAAAATTTCTTTACAAATATTTTTTTATCCATAAACCTTTTACAGTTTTCTCCTGTATATTCAGATTTTGTCCTGTTTTTCTTCTCTAAGTAACTAGCCTCAGTTTAGGACAAAATTTTTTTCTTTCCCTCAATAAAACAGTATTTCTATTCCTTATCCTGCTTCTTACCAAAAGCACACATCTTATTTCCCTTGCACACAGAGTTGTTTCCCTTATTATTTCTAGTAGTCATAGTTATGTTTATTAGAATTCTTTTTTAAAAAAATGTTTTTAAATGTTTATTTATTTTGAGAGAGAGAGAGAAAGAGCAAGTGCACACAGAGGAAGGGCAGAGAGAGGGGGAGAGAGAGAGAATCCCAAGCAGGCTCCACACTGGCAGCGCAGAGCCCCACGTGGGGCTTGAACCCATGAACCATGAGATCATGACCTGAGCCGAAATCAAGAGTCAGATGCTTAACTGACCGAGCCACCCAGGCGCCCCTGTTTATTAAAATTCTTACCTGTTAGAAACCTTAATTTCTAGTGAAAACTAAGTAATAAGCAATTGTGAACTGTTTGGTATACCAATATTCTTTAGATTGACAAATTTATGAATGAATTTTATAATTCCTAGAAACATGTGCTACCTCACAGTACAGTCTTACAATAAAGCACAAAACATGTTTACTGACAGATCCAAATTCATCTTTAGTTCTCTATCATAAGACAGAAGTAGATAAACCTAAAACCTAAACTCTAAAAGCTTTTGGTAGCTTTTGGAAGCTATTTAAAAGTTTATCTACAAATCATTTTGTCTTATTTACATCAGTTGAATTTACTTACTCTTAATAGTTATGTTTAGATTACCCAATAAACTTCATGAGGCATTAGACAAAGTGAACCATTATTTCTTTTAAGTTTGTTTATTTTGAGAGAGACAGAGGCAGCACAAGTTGAGAAGGGGCAGAGAGCAAGGGAGATAGAATCCCAAACAGGCACCCCACTGTCAGTGCAGAGCCGATGCAGAGGTTCCTTTCAACTCACAAAACCATGAGATCATGACCTAAGCTGAAACCAAGAGTCAGATGCTTAACCGACTGAGCCACCTAGGCGCCCCGAAGTCAACCATCATTTTTTTTCCTTGGTAAATTTTGTAACAGAGAAACATAAACTTGTTTAAACACAGGCAGAATAAGTTTTATATTTAACGCTGCTCTAAACTCTAAAAACATGCCCATTTTAATTAAACCAACAACCTTAAATTAGCTTTAAAACTGAATATTTTCCCACAGCAAATGAACTTGAAAAACATTTGGGTCAGTTTCTATCTTTCTGAGTTTTCGATGCCCAACCTTTTAAGTGCTGGCCTTCAAACCAACTACATAGGGCTCTTTTACACGTTAATTTTAGCCAAACTATTTAGAGGCAGAGGTAGTATCTCACATTTACAACATATATATAGACACACATACACAGACAAGATGCAAACAAAAATCTTGAAGTTTTTGTTTTTACTGATACTTATGGAGAGGATATTAATGGTCCAATTTCCAAATATCTCCCTCTCTCTCTCTCTTTTTTTTCTCTAATGAAAAACTTCTCCCTAAAGTTTGTATTTTGAGGAGTGGCTCTTACATGTTTAGACAATGGAGGTAGAAAATTTACATCATAAAAGTACGCAGAAACTTTTTTCCAGGCTGGAGATTTGAAGCATATCTGCCTATAATCAGGGATGCTGGAGTCTGGGCACAAGAATCCTTTGAACAGTTTGTATTTTAAAAAGGCCTCTCCCCCTTCTTTTTTTCCTTTGGTTTCAGGCGACTATGGACCGTGTTTACATTTCAAAGGCATGATAAGTTTTATAATTTCAAGGGACAAAGAATGCAAATTTTTTCTCTCTACTTCTCAGAGTAATTGCTATTTAAAATTTGCCCTTTAAAAAAAGAGTACAGGACAATTTTGTTCCAATATCTTGATCTTTTATAATATCTGCAAATATTTTGAGAGGAGTAGGCGAGGTTTGAGGTTTGGGGAGTGGTAAAGACGGGTGGGCTTTAACTGGTTTCTAGAATTGCATTTCTGGTTTTGTAGAGATTGGTAAGACACACAGTTGTTTCTAATCCTCCAAACAATGGGATCACAGTCTGAAAATCAAGGGACTGGCCCATTTTTTAAAACTAAATTTGCTTTTTATATCAGAGAGATTTTTAACTAAAATGGAATCAAATGATTTATGTTTTTGTCAAGTCTTTACAAAGCATTTTAACAAAAGCCTTTTTTCTAGGTACACAATTCAACCTTGGCCCATGAATATTGGCCTTTTACAAGTCATTTGTTGGGGGGGTAGATGTTGGGTCCTGTTTCCTCTGTGAAGGGGGGTTGTGAATAGCCCTTAATCTTCCTTTAAATTTTTTTTTAAAAATGTTTGTTTATTTTTGAGAGAGAGCACAAGAGCACATGCACGAGCAGGGAGGGACAGAGAGAGAGGGAGACACAGAATCCGAAGCAGGCTCCAGGCTCTCAGCTGTCAGCGGAGTCCGACATGGGGCTCAAATCCTTGAACAGTGAGATATGATCTGAGCCAAAGTCAGATGCTTAACCAACCGAGCCACCCAGGCCCCCCTAGTCCTTAATCTTTCTAATTCCGCTCTAAATTTGGTAGGATCTTCTGAAAGTAGAGGTAAAATGACTTTATAATTTAAGAGCTCTGCTGCTGTCCAGGGACACGAATTCTTCTGTGGTGGGGAAGATTCTAGGACACACCTGCAAAGGACATTGCATAGGAATGCCTGAAGCTGGCAGAACCTGATTACAGAGCCCTGGAAGGTAGGAGCCAAGGAAGCCTTATTGCCAGTTTTGGGTGCTTTTGTTCAACTCTTTTCCTGGCTTTTAGCATTTACATGAGCAAACTGTATACTTTGAACCTAGACCCCTATAAATCTTGTAGGAAATGACAAGTTACAATGGGCAGATGGGGCTAGATTTTAGAAAGGGGAACTTAGTTTGGATGTGGACTTTTATTTTTATTTACTTATCTTTTTCCATTACATTTTTTAAGGTTTTATTTAAAGTCTAATCAATTTACATATAGTGCAATATTGGTTTTAGGAATAGAATTTAGTGATTCATCACTTATATATAACATCCAGTGCTCATCACAGCAAGTGCCCTCCTTAATAACCATCACTCATTTAGCCCCTCCCTGCCTGCCTCCCTTCCAGCAACCTTCAGTTTGTTCTCTGTAGTTAAGAGTTTCTTATGGTTTGCCTCCATCTCTTTGTTTATGTTGTGTTATGTTATGCCTCCTTCCCATATGTTTATGTTGTGTTTCTTAAACTGCACATATGAGTGAAATCATACAGTATTTGTCTTTCTCTGACTAACGCATTTTGCTTAGCATAATACATTCTAGTTCCACTCATGTCATTGGAAATGGCAAGATTTCATTCTTTTTGTTGGCTGAGTAATACTCCACACGCGTTCCCACACACACACACACACACACACACACACACACACACACACACACACCACACTTTCTTTATCCCTTCATCAGTCAGTGGACATTTGGGGTATCTCCATAGTTTGGCTGTTGTTGATAGTGCTGATATAAACTTCGGGGTGCATGTGTCCCTTTGAGTCAGTATTTTTGTATCTTTTGGGTAAATACCTTAGTAGTATGATTGCTGGATCATAGGATAGTTCTACTTTTAACTTTTTGAGAAACCTCCATATTGTTTTCCAGAGCAGCTGTACCAGTTCGCATTCCCACCAACAGTCCAAAAGTGTTCCCTTTTCTTTGCATCCTCACCAACATCTATTCTTTCCTGTGTTGTAAATTTTAGCTGTTCTGACAGGTATGAGATGGTATCTTATCATGGTTTTGATTTGCATTTCCCTGATGATGAGTGATGTTGGGCATCTTTTAATATGTTCGTGAGTCATCTGGATGTCTTCTTTGGGAAAGTGTCTATTCATGTCTTCTGTCCATTTCTTCACTAGGTTGTTTGTTTTTTGGGTGTTGAGTTTGTAAGTTCTTTACAGATTTTGGATATTAACCCTTTATCAGATAATGTTGTTTGCAAATATCTTCTCCCATTCCGTAGGCTACCTTTTAGCTTTGTTGATTGTTTCCCTCACTGTACAAAAGCTTTTTATCTTAATGAAGGGATGTGGAAATTTCCTGATTTCTGTTCTTTCATTTTGTCAAGGGAGTCCCTAATACTGTTATTCTAATAAGAGAATTGAGAGCTTTCAATAAAGTATATTCTTCTCTTAAATATAGCCAAGGGGGCACCTGGGTGGCTCAGTTGTTTGAACATTTGACTCTTGATTTCAGCTCAGGTTATGACCTTATGGTCGTGGGATTGAACCCTGTGTCAGGCTCTTTGCTGAGTGTAGAGCCTGTTTGAGATTCTCTCTCTTTATCTCCCTTTGCCCCTCTCCCTTGCTTGCACACACACTCTCTTTTTCTCTCTAAAAACAAAACAAAACAAATAAAATAAAAATTTAAAAGGCCCATCATCTGACGTTGGTGAGTAAGATCTGTGAATAGCAACTCAAATCAATAAGCTTTCTAATGGCTTAATGATGACTTAAAAGGCATCTAAAGAGGGCAGTCCCTGTGATCCAAAATTTTACTTCCAAAATAAGTCTAAGAAAGCAAAAGCCTGCCTTGTACAGATCATAACGATGGTGTACTGAAAACAGTGTTTCCTGTCATCACGAAATCATGAGACGCCTCTGGTCACAGACGTACTCATCTGTGGCACCAAGCAGGTGCTACTGGAATGGGACTTTCCAGCACTGACAAGCAATGAAAGTTAAGACAACAAAGGTTCCTCTGGGATAGAACCTGTCACGACAAAGTTCCCTGAGAGCTGGCACAGCTGGACAGAAAGAGAGACTCAGATTCATGTTCTCTTTGGCCACCAAACTGCACCCTGGTAAGCATACTCTCTGAATGGCGGAGACCAAAGAGAACATGCTCACTGGTCACAAAACCGGGCTCTTAGGACATAGAATATGACAAAAGGAAAACTCATAATCCACAGCAGAGTTTGTCTTATTTGCGTATTAACAGTTTTAGGTAAGCCTTGGATCTCTTGGAGCCACACTAATAATACCTGTGAGGGATGTGTTGTGGGGTTAGGGAGCTGTGTTGTTTTACAGTGTATTTTGTTGCACAGAAGTTTTCTTGAGGTTGACAGGTGACCTGGTGTCACTCGAACCCGTTCCATGACCAACTTACCACAATACAGGAGGCTTTCAGTTAGGTGATGAGTGGTCTAACAGCTTTTAAGGGCTCCACCTGTGCCCACCAATTTTATGGCTTTGACTTCCAAGATGTCTCTGAGCAACAGCCTTTACCTCATGTGCACATTAACCCACAACAAAGTTTGTATGAAAAATGACATAAAAGACACAAACAAAAGAAAACAAAGACTATATCTGGGAGGAAATGGATCAGAAACCCAAGAGTACCCTACCAAATTTAACCAATGAATGGCTAAGCCCAAGAAACTAGTTCCGTAAGAATTTTCTCCTGTTAGTCTAAGTTTAGGAAGAGAAAAAGGCCTATCTGACACCATAAGACACCACAAAGAGAGATTCTGGGAGACTGATGTGTAAGAAATCTTACCTTTTTCCAGCTCTTTGTTAGATGTCCCAAGGTTTCTCAGCTGCAGTGTTGTCTGGGGTGAGCGGTGTCCAGCGAGCCGGTGTCCTGCCAACTACGCCAACAACTGGGGAGGAAGAATTTCCTTTCCCCTTCATGGTCCTTCCAGCTGGACTAAGAATCCGCTTGACATGAGACAGATTTAACAAGAGAAAATCAATTTTAGTTTTGTACATATGGGGAATCCTCACAGCTATGAAATTCCAAAGACAATGAAGCCACATGAGGTTTATATAAGTTAAGGAGAGGGGTAGGGATCTGAGGACCTAAAGGGAACAGAGACTACTTATTTAGCATGAAGGTGAGAGAAGATGTTTGGAAAACATCAGTTGCCCTATTATGCAGATAGGTTTCTTAGGAAAGAGGGGTCTCTGTGAATAGCAGTCTTCTTGGTATAAGCATGCAGAAGGGGAGGTAAAGAACTTTTCCTGAATCTGCTGGATCTTGATTGCTTTTGACTCAAAACAATGTTATGCTAAAGTGACCCATTTGAAGCAGTCTTCCAGTAGTCCCTACACCTACATATCCATCATCTCATTTGATTTGAATTGTGATTCCTATTTTCAACACTTACAGATAGTTGTGGAGACAAAAATCTATGTAAATGACTATTAAACACACACCTGTATTGTTCTGATCATAAGCCTAATAAGAACTCTGAGAAGGGATTGAATGTGTGAGTTTAAATTTTGGGGATTAACGGGTATGAGGTAAGGTCAGAGTTGGTCATATAGGATTTCTTTATTGCTAGAGACACAGCTTTGAAGGAAACTACAACTGACAATGGGATGAACTGACTCCTTCTTAGAGCAGTATTGACATATATGTTCCTTCAAGTGAATTACTAGAACAGTCTGGACTCATTTATTTAAAACCAAGTTCCTGTGTCTGTGTGATTGGGGAAATGGCAAGGAGAAGTTCAAAGATGAGTAGGTGAGACAACTTAAAGTTTACCCAGGTAGGAGACTCTCGTTAAAAAAAAAAAAAAAAAAAAAAGAAAGAAAACCTTGCATGGAAGGGTAGGCAAGTGCCTGTATATGCATGTGTAACTCCCCAGTGTCTCATACAGAACTTTATGGGGAAAACCTTGGAGTACAAAGATCAAAAAGGGGAACCACTTTTAAATAGCACTGGTTAAGGAAAAGAACTAACAACTGCCCAAAGACCAACTGAATGAACGGTATTTTCGGTATGGATCCGTAGATCTGAACTAAATAGATGCTTAGGAAAATGCTGCTTAGCCTGGAGGGTCCTTATTCTAAAGGTGGTAGATTTTACCATAACAACCCTTGAGTTTATTTTTCTATGTTATATTTTTATTTTTGTCTCTAAAAACATATTTTCTATGGAAAACTTCAACTTAGCACTTCCATCTTAAGTGATTTCTATTAATGTTATATGTTGGCCACTGGGGGCATGAGGTCAAGGTTTGGTGAAAAAATATTATTTCTCTTTTATTTTGAGATTACAGCAGACTTTGGTGTCTCAGGGAACACGAACTTAAGTGTAGGGGATGTTATTATGTGATGCTGTAGAGCAGTCTAAAGATGAAATCAGAAGTGTTCAGTGATTTCCTAGTTCCAACATGCTAAGCCCATTATTTCTTTTATTTGCATTGACATGACAACCATTGACATTAATCATCATAAAAGATTTCACTTGTTCTTGAAGTCTGCTGGGATGGCTCTGCAGTGTTTCACAGGAAGCATTGCACAGTAAATCTGTAAAGTCGGCAACAAAGGAAAAAGTCAGAACCTGCAGTGGGCCCGGGCGGGGAAAGAGGAGGGGATGGCACCAGAAAAGACTAGGAAAGCAAAGAGGGAAGTAATGGCTTGGATTTTGACATCTGTGAGAGGGCAGTAGAGGGACTGAGTTATTGAGGTAGAGATTTAGGGAAGACAGAGGTGGCAGGGGGAGGAGAGGGGAGAGAGAAGGAAAGGAAGTGGAGGGAGGAAGCCCTATGGGTCAGCTGTTTGTCAATCTGCATTGTGGCAATAGGCAGATACCTCTTTGTCTCTGATGCGAAGGAAAAGTTCTTTATCAGTCCTTCAAGGTCTTCTAGCTGGACTAAGTATTACATTTACCTGAGACAGATTAATAGAATAAAGCACCATTTTATTACATGTGCATCAAGACCCTCTAATGAAATTGGGACCTAATGAAATGAACAGGCAGGTTTTATACTTTTTAGACAAAGAGACAATAAATCTGTGAGGAGTTGACAGGACAAGGAAAATTTAACTTTGGGAGCTTCAATTAGTAAGGAGTTCTGGACAGAATTTGAGCTGTGGGAGTAAATTATAAAAAGTAAGCAGGGTTGTTTACATAGGCTTCCTGGCTCAAAATTTCCCAGCTCTGGCAATAAGGATGTCTCCTTACCTCCCTTCCGGTACAGGAGAGGCACCTTTCACATGAGAGATTTCCTTCTTGCTTTCAGGGGGATGGAGGAGGATCTGAGTTTCCTTCCTGTGTAGGCTGTCTCTTAAATGCCTTTTATTTTAAATAATCAGTATGCTAAAGTGGCACACTTTGGGGCAGCCTGCCTTAGGTCCCTACACATCTTAAAAGGTTTCCATTTTGAGGGTGCCTAGGTGGCTCAGTCAGTTTGGCGTCCAGCTTTTGGTTTCCCCTCAAGATTGTGATCTCACGGTTCGTGGGTTCAAGCTCCACATCAGGCTCTGTGCTGTCAGCACACAGCCTTCTTGGGATGCTCTCTCACTCTCTCTCTGCCCCTCCCCTGGTTTCTCTGTCTTCTCAGAAAATAAATAAACTTAAAAAAAGATTTCCATTTGGAATGTCAGTCAACAGGGTCGAGACCAAGAGCTTTAAGCATCTATGAGAAATGCTTAAAATGTTAGTGACTTCGAGAGCCATTATAATGCCCAGGAATGGCAAAGGAGGAGCCTACAAAACCAAGGTTCTTAGAGAGCAGTATCTGGAAGCACTTAGCTTCATTTTAATAGTGGGTACATCATAAAAATGCCCCGAAGAGAATAGGGGCAAAATGATCTGAAGAATCATGATAGAAGTCCAAAAATTCCAAAATACAGATTGGCTAAAGCTCTCTTTGGCTTGGGTAGTGCTTAGTTTCTTTGTTTTATTTGATTAACTTATTTTAAACCATAGTGAAGGCAGGTAAGTTTTCATACTCCTTACTCCGAGTATTTTCCTTAGGCACATTCAGCTTTTTATGGATTCTTTATGTGCTTTCTGTTATCACCACTTGTTGGCTACTTGTAGGGTACTGGGATGCAACTTGTCATTGCCTTCTTTGTTCTCATCTCTAAATACCTCTCTTCCTACCAATAGGTTCACACTTCCAGGATGCAAACAGCCGTGTGTGAAGAAATTGTTTTTTCTTCTTTCTTTTTTTTAGAGAAACCTCCCTTTTAGCAGATCTTGCTCTTAAGATTCTTCCTCATTCTTGTCCATCATTTTATTCTTCTCTCATAATCCTGCGTCATGTCGAAGGTGAATCCTTCCATATATCCTCAGGATCCTGTCCCCCTTTGCCCTCTCAGGGACATTCATGTCTTCTTTCTCTCCTATATTTTCAGCCTCTTCCTCTTCACTGAATCCTTTTTGTCAGTATATATATATTTTTAATTTTTAAAAAGACAGTTGTTTTATAGCAGGTTTAGGATTACAGCAAAACTGAGAGGAAGATACAGACATTTCTCATATACCCCCCTGGCCCCACACATACAGAATCTCCCCATTATCAGCAATCCTCTCCAGAATGGTACATTTTGTTTTTTAACCAACAGCAAACCCACATTGTCACATCATATCACCTAAAGTCCGTAGTTTACCTTAGGGTTCACTCTTGGTGTTACCCATTCTGTGGGTTTGGAAAAAACTTTAATGACCTATATCCATCATTATGATATCATACAGAGTATTTTCACTGCCTTAAAAATCCTCTGTACTCTACATGTTCATTGCTATCCCTGCACCCCTGGCAACCACTTACCGTTTTCTGTCTCTGTAGTTTTGCTTTCTCCACAATGTCACATTGTCGGAAACAATATAGTATGTAGTCTTTTCAGATTGGCTTCCTTTACATAGTAATATGTACTTAAGGCTCCTTCATGTCTTCTCATGGCTTGATAGCTCATTTCTTTTCAGCACTGAATAATACTCTGTTGTCTGGATGGACCATGGTTTGTTTTTCCAGTCACCTACTGAAGCATTTCTTGGTTGCTTCTGAGATTTGACAATTATGAATAAAGTTAATAAAGTTTCTATTATCCTCACACAGGTTTTTTTGTTGATATAAGTTCCTAACTTTTGGGTAAATACCAGAGAGCATGGTTGCTGGATCCTATGGTAAGAGTATGGTTAGTTTTGTAGGAAACTGTTTTCTGTTTTTGGAATTTTCCAAAATGTCTCTACCATTTTGCATTCCCACCAGCAATGAATGAGAGTTCCTGTTACGCCACAGCCTCACCAGCATTTAATAGTGTTAGTGTTGTGGATTTTGGCCATTCTAGTAGGTGGGTAGTGGTATCTCGTTGTTTCAGTTTGTATTTTTCCATTTTTTAATGTTTATTTTTGAAAGAGAGACACACACACACACACACACACACACACACACACACACACACAGAGCGCAAGTGGGGGAAGGTCGGAGAGAAGGAGACACAGAATCCAAAGCAGGCTCCAGGCCCTTTGCTATTGGCACAGAGCTGGATGTGGGGCTGGAACTCAAGAACTGTGAGATCGTGACTTGAGCTGAAGTCCGACTGAGCCACCCAGGCACCCCTACCTTCTTTTTTTTAATGTTTATTCATTTATTTTGAGAGAGAGAGAGAGAGAGTTGAGTAAGGGAAGGGGGAGAGAGAGGGAGAGGGAGAATCCCCAGCAGGTTCCATGCTGTCAGCACAGACCCTGATGCAGGGCTTGATCCCACAAACCTGAGCCAAAATCAAGAGTCGGATGCCCAACCAACTGAGCCACCCAGGCGCCATATGTGTATTCTTTAGGGAGGTGTCTGTTAATGTCTTCATCTCATTTTAAAATCAGTTTGGTTGTGTTCTTATTGTTACATTTCCATTGATATTTAAAAACAGTCAAATCTCTCACATGGTCAGCAACCACAGCAACAGAAGCAGTAGCAACAAACATATGCACACAACCCAAACCCCAAACCCTGAGACTCCTCTCTTAACCCTATATCCGCCTCTGCCTTATGTTTACTTTCTGCCTTTCTCAGTGTAGAGGCCAAGGGCAGGCTGTTCCAAGGTGAGTTACTTCGGTATGAAGATTTTTCTGAGCTGAAAGCACTTGAGGCCTTATAGTCTCCAGAGAAACTTTTGTCCCTCCCTTAACCACACAGAAGAATCTTAATTGGGAGTCTTTCCCAAAATAAGAGTTATTAGCAGAGATAAATTTTATTTGAATGACCCATGTATATGGTAGGGCAAACATCTAATTGCTAAACCTCTGATCCTCTTATTGCCCGTGAAGCGTATTCCTTTCCTTGGAAGTCCCAGACCCCTTCCCCCTTTCTCTTTAGCTCAGGATGACATGTATGTACCTTATCTTGCCTGTCTTTGGAATTTCCACATCTGTAGGGATTCCCTGTACATACACTATTAAATTTGATTTTCTCCTATTAACCTGTCTCATGTCAATTTGATTCTTAGTCCAGCTAGAAGGACCCTTGAAGGGGACGGGAATTCTTGCTCCCTGATAGTAGACTAACTCCTTGATTGGGTTGTCCAGATTTGCTCTCTCCTTTCATCCTCCCTGCACCTTTTATCCTCCTGAAGTGTGGGTTTTGTCTCCAGCCCTCTTTCTCTTCCAGCATCCCCAGACTTAGAAAATGGCATCTGCATTCACCTAGTTGCCCTTGCCTGAAGCCTGGGAAGTAATCTGACTCAGCCAGCTTTGCTCACCTCCCCACATAAAGTTAATCATCTGATTCCATTGATTTGATCACTGAGTCTCTCTCAAATTAATTTACCCACTTTTGGCCACTCTAATTGCCCCCTCCTTAGTTAATTTGGGAGATATTATTTCTTCTTTTACGTGAAGATGATGGGCAGGTTGATGTGCTTTGCTATGTGATGGGGTCATAAAGACTTAAGAGTGCTGGTGACTGCACAGGCAAAAAATCCAGTCCCTGGACTTTTCCTTGTCATTTTAACATCCTCCTTGTGTGGGTTTTCTGTTTGAAACAGTGACTTCTGCCTCTCTCTGTTGGTTACCTTTTACTTCCCTGGCATTTTCCTCTCATTTATGAGGCACACCTCTGTTGCTCCTAGAAGTTCTGAGCTCACAGCTGTCATTTAGCTCTGTGGTTGTGTCTTGGCTCTGACCCTCCTTAGCTGCAAGAGCTGGAACAGATCATGGGCTCTCTTGACTCTTATTTTCTTTATCCATAAAATAAGTGGCTTCCCCTAGACCAGTGGGTCTCCACCCTGGCTGCAAATTACCATCATTTGGGGGGCTTTTGGAACTCCCAACCCAGGCTGCACCCTGGAACAATGATATTAGCATCTTGACTTCCCACCCTCAGGATTGTTTAAAGCTTCCCTCAGAGATCTCAGTGTGTAGATAAGGTTGACAACCATTGACTTTTTGCTTTTAAAGGACCTCAGCTCTCCCGTCATTTCGTGTTTTTAGTCATGCCCCAATCCCAAGTTGAGATTTCCCTTAATGTTTTTACTAAGTTGGGAAGAAATAGCTGTGAAATTCCCCCCACCCCCTTCCATCTGGTGTTTGTTCTTATTTACATACGATGGAACCCAGCCCACTGATTTACAGTTCTGGTTCCCTACAACTGTTATTGAACTGAAAACATAGCTGAAAACTTATTAAACAGAAAAAAAAATTATTTTGAGCTTTGTGCCGACAATTCATTATAGAACCAAGGAAACATCTAAACTTTCTTTCTAGAATTAATGCTAAAAATGGATTTACAACCCCATAATCTCAGATGAAAAATTTAATTCTGGTGCCAAACCTAGTATTTATTCTTTCTCGAATGTCCTGTCAAGAAAATCAAAGCATCTCTGCAAGAGAATGGAATTCTGCGGGGTTTGTACCCGTAAACAGGCAAGGCCTCCCCAGATTATTCTGTGTGGGCCTCTGAAGGGAAGTGTTCGAATTGCCC
This sequence comes from Paguma larvata, assembly GCA_030068075.1. Taxonomy (NCBI): domain Eukaryota; kingdom Metazoa; phylum Chordata; class Mammalia; order Carnivora; family Viverridae; genus Paguma; species Paguma larvata. The sequence continues at coordinate 16,551,170 of CM057830.1, forward strand.
TTTCCCTAGTTCTCTCTGCTGACCCATAAACATGGGAAGAAAAGCCAGGGCAAACACACCATCAGTGTGGGTGTGTGACCTCACTGGTGAAACATTTTGGAATAGGTCTTTCAGAAGACTGCCTTTCTGTAGCAGCCCCCTTTAGACCTACCATTTTAGATTTGAAATAACCTAAGACTTTTCTAAGCTGCAAGAGAATAGAGAGGACAGTAGTAGGATTATAGAGAACAGCCAAATATTTGGTTTGACCACTGGAACTAAATTTGGGAATAACTAGGGTCCTGACATAAGTCTGATTTATACCAGGGAAGTGTCCCTTCGGGGGCTGGTTCTCCTTCCCCATTTCCCCATTAACAGTATTTCTTTCACCTGTTCACTCACTTTTTCCTGCAATACCCACCTGAAATATACAGAACATGCCTTTGCTTGTCTCTCTCCAATCCTTATTAACTATTGAAATTAGTTGCCACCTTGATAAGGATAGCTTAATTTTAGGTATAGAAAGGTCAGTTATTAGGTAGCCATAACCTATGGTCACTTCCTTTCCCCATATAATCATTTTACAACTGGACCATCAAATTGTTCTCTGCAAAGGAATGATGCGTTATCTTTTTTTTTTTTTTTTTAGTGTTTATTTATTTTTGAGACATAGAGACAGACCGTGATCAGGAGAAGGGCAGAGAGAGAGGGAGACACAGAATCAGAACACAGGCTCCAGGTTCTGAGCTTTCAGCACAGAGCCCGACGCGGGGCTCGAACTCACAACAGAGAGATCATGACCTGAGCCGAAGTCGGCCACTCAACCGACTGAGCCACCCAGGCGCCCCTGATGCGTTATCTTCAAGTCATGGGGGAAAAAGGCGTTTTCCTGGAGAAAGAAATGTTGCCAGAGCTTGGAGTCAAGCTGAAAGGAACCTCTTTCCCCACACGTTTGGCACTGAACTATTTCTCATGGCTCAGAAAACCTTGTTTTGGAGCCACCTGGGTGATTCATTTGGTTAAGTGTCTGACTTTGGCTCAAGTCATGATCTCACGGTTCCTGGGTTTGAGCCCCACATCAGGCTCTGTGCCGACAGCTTAGAGCCTGGAGCCTGCTTCGGATTCTGTGTCTCCCTCTTGCTCTGCCCCTCCCCTGCTCATGCTTTGTGTGTCTCTCTCAAAAATGAATAAACATTAAAAGAAAACCTTGTTTGAAGCTTCTTGGTTTCGACTTCTTTTGGTATTTTCTTATAGATGGAGGAATTGATTGAGGGTATTCGCTGGGCCTTTATTGACATGCTGGAGAAAGAAAATGAGTGGATGGATGCGGGGACAAAAAGGAAAGCCAAAGAAAAGGTAAGGGTTCCTTTTGATAAAAAAAAATACGACTTTTGATTTAATGGATTTTCATGCTTAGTATTGTGTACTTGATTTAAGTACTGGATATTGTTAATGGGGGAGGCTATTAAATTTTTTTAAGTTCATTTTTTTATTTTTATTTTTTATTTTTTGCTTACACTGTAATTTTATTTTTTAATTTTTTTAAAATATAACTTATTGTCAAATTGGCTAACATACAGTGTGTACAGTGTGCTCTTGGTTTTGGGGGTAGATTCTCATGGTTCATTGCTTACATACAACACCCAGCGCTCATCCCAACAAGTGCCCTTCTCAATAAAATGTTCATTTATTTTTGAGACAGAAAGAGTGCATGCGAGTGGGAGAAGGGCAGAAAGAGAGGGAGGCAGAATCCGTAGCAGGCTCTAGGCTCTGAGCTATCAGCATAGAGCCCAACGTGGGGCTTGAACTCAAAGCGCAGGATCATGACCTGGGCTGAAGTTGGATGCTTAACTGACTGAGCCACCTAGGTGCCTCTTCTTGTACTTGATTTTTATATTGACTGAGCTCTTGACTCTGAATGACCCCAGAGTTAGGTGTCTGTTTTGGGATGAATACATAGATTTCATCACTAGGAGGTAAGAGGAAATAAGATCTGCCTTTTTCCTTTGTCGAACTGCATTTCAAACACCTTGTAATGCAACCTTGCCTTCTCTATTAATTGCTGTTTCTAAGAACCACGTGGCCTGCTGCCCAGCGAATTTTGCCACAAACCGTCATTGGCTGTGGCAGAATGCAGAGCAGTGGGGAGCCATGGGGAGCAGCTGGCAGAAGAGCCCTCCAGGCACAAAGAAGAAAAACCCATACTAGCCGTGTGTCCTTCTGCTTTGTGCACAGTGTGTGCAAATGTCCTCAGAAAAATCTTTTCCTGTAACCAAGCAGGTCTACTTTCTAACCCATCACTTTTGCTCTAATGGTCCAAATAACATGGTTATAAACTGCAGACCAGTGGTAAAGCATTGTGTTAGAATACAAAAGTGTTTCCTAATAGAAGTAGACACTCGGTGGGCCTTGTACAACAAGAGAAAGGAATAAGAGAAGTTTTAGCAGCCATGCTGCTGAAAAAACAAACAATTGGACTCATCTTGAATTCTAGATGTTCAGATGGAGCTGGAGCTCAAGTGGGTAAGGAATCCTGCTACATTCTTAACGGATGCTGCTCTGCGTCAGGGAGTCTCTGAACTAGGAGCACGTCTTTTTTTAGAGACAGTATTTTGAAACTTTGCTGATGATAGTAATCCCCTGGCTGCCTAAATGCTCTATAGCTTTCTGGGCCTCTACCCTGCAAAGTTTGATTTAGTGGATTAAGGATGCAGTTTGAACATTCGTGATTTTAGCCAGTCTCCCTGGTGATTTTTAGTGCTAGGCAGGCCTGGGGACCATGGCTGAGAGTCATTCTGAGTCATGCTGAGTATAAATATTTTTGCCCTATGGTCAAAAAACAGAGGGAGAGGATAGGGCAGTGAAAGTACTCTATATGATACTATAATGGTGGATTCATGTTGTCATGCATTTGTCCAGACCCATAGGAAGTGCAACACCAGGAGTGAATCCTAACATAAACTGTGGATTCTGGGTGGCAATGATGTATCAATGTAGGTTCATTGATTGTAACAGAAGTCCCAGTCTTTTGGGGGATATTGTTAATGGGGGAGGCTATGCCTGTGTCAGGGTGGGGCTTTATGGGAAATTGTCTGTTTTCTTTTCAGTTTTACTGTGAACCTAAGTCTGCTCTAAAAAAATAAAGCTTATTAAACAAAACAGACAAACAAAACCCCCAAGAGGGTAGCATTTGGGGAATGCTTAGCATTATTGAAATGAAAACGTGCAGAGGTTTAGCATGGGTATTTTCTAGAGCTTTATTACTCCTGAGATGGATAAACATTGTCATAGATATTTTTGTCGATAGACATGAAAAGACTGTTCAGTGTTTATAGTGAAGAAAGAACTTGGGTGGCCGGGGGTGGCAGGTGTTGGAAGAAGACAAAGGGTAAGTTGGATTTTTTTCCCCTCGAGAATCTGTCAAAGCTGTCTTAAGTCACGTAAGGCACAAGCTGATGAAGGCAGGAGCATGCGGGCTGTGATGAGAAGCTCTCCAGATGGTAGATGAAACTTTTGGCACCAACATATTGTTGTTTTTTGAAGGCTTCATTTATTTCCTGGGCTAGCTTGTGATATCTGGAACACAATTTGTCTTGCAATGGGCAGTTGAGAGCTCAGAGCCCTGGGAACTCTTGATCCTAGCTTGAGCCCTCGTGGACCGAGGGCATGGGTGGAGTGATGAGCGGTGCGTGTGTATTATGAATGTTCTGGGGACTGCAGTCAGTTCTTTGGGAAGTATAACTGGTTGCCTCAGGGGGAGATCTTCTGAGCTGCATAAAGGAATAGGCACATTATAGTTGGGTCTTCTAGGCAAGTGGCCCATGGGTCCTTCTTGAAGTCACATTATTTTCAATTCTTCTAGTATTAGGCATGTTCCTCTTTGCCCCTGAGTTGCTCTCCGGTATTCTATTTTATTTCAATGAGAGCTGTCACTTTTTCTTCTAAAAGTACTCTTTGAACACTCTGCTTTCTTTGAGCTGAGTTCAACCTGCCAGGAACTCAACTAGTTCCTTGACAGGTACAGATATCAAAGGGAATTTTCCTACTGGATCTCACCAGGCTCCCTGAGTATGTCCTGTATTTAAGAGTTCAAGGACATTCCTTTAATAAAAGGCGGAAAAGAGAGAATCTTGTCCAAGAATTTTCAGCAGGTCTCCAAAGCATGTCAAGCCCTGGACCCCAGAAGATGCAGATTTTCTTTTTCCAAATTAAATGAACATGCATTTCTGGAAGTGACCTCTGGGTGGAGCTCATAGACTCACAAAGACAACATTTTAGGAAGCCAAAGGCATTGATGCAGCTTTCTGCTCTGTGGTTGTTTTCGAAACATTATTTTTTTTCTTGCCCTTTTCCTCTGCTGTCCTCAATTTGATTGCCTTTTAATAGTCAACAAGAAAGGAGAGGTTCTGCCTACTAATTCCTTGAATCTTAGATGGAAATCTCTGAAGATCTTAGGCCTTTGTCTTTCTGATACTGAGTAGACTCTGCATTAAGACAGGGTTTGCCTCCGTTCAAAGTGGAGGTGAATAATTCGCCTGCTCTTTCTGGTATGACTTGGCACTGTTCTTTGGGCATGTGTTGTATGCAGTATATCACCCAGGCGGAAGATTTCTCATCAATAATAGTGCCCACACTGGGCCAATGCTGAGTCACTTGGCAACCCATTGGGAAAGCTGGAAAAATGTTCTGATGTGCGAGTGGGAGAAGGCTTTCTTTCTCTCACCCTGAAGCTCTGGACTGCTACAAATTACAGCGCCTCCTATATTGGGTGTTGACCTAAGCATTCCCTAGTACCTGGCCTCCTGAACGGGGAGGGTCCAGATACGTACAGTGGGTCAAGGCCTAACACCTTGACTTGTGTGGCAATGACCCTGGTTTCAAAATGGAAGTGTGGGGATGTGACTTTTTCGTGTTCTCCACTAGGGGTGATCACTGTAAAAGATAAATGATGATGCCTATGCCCCCGTGAAGGGTAAATTTGTTATCTCAGTCTCCCTGCCTTTCCCCTCTCGTCTCTTAAGGTGTCATGAGTGGTTTAGTGTTGTGAAACTTACAGTGTAACAGTGTAGGTTTCAAATGGAAATTTAGTATCATGAAGTAAGCACCAATTTTTCTTTAGGATTCTGTTTCCTACAAGCATGTGCTTTAACTGTAAACTAGCAGCAAAGGACAGGAAGCCTGTTATTTTTTCGGTTATCATAGATGTGGAATGAGTTTAAGTAACGTAATACAAATTATTTTGGGGAGTGTCTTTTGGAACATTTGCCTTTTCAGAACAGAGTATGAAGATCTCAAGGTCACTTCATAGCAATTCTGAGGTCTGGCAGGAAAGGATATAGTCCTGCCTTTGGCTGCCCTAGTGGCAGGAGTAGGGCTTCTGCTGGTGAGATCTGTGTCAGATCAGGAGGAGCAGCTTCCTGAATTCAGCTGGTCCCCACCTAGATTGAATTCTGTATCCAAAAGCTGGATCCTTTCTGAAATACTTCTTTGTGCTCTTTACCCTTGGGACCTATGTTTGCCTGGCCACCCCTCGAGAAAAAGACCTGGATGGAACTCCTAAGGAAGCAGTATCCTTAGGATGCTATGATTGGCCTTAGCCTTGACCATAGTAGGTGCAGAGGGTTCCTGGAAGTGTACTACATGTCCCCATTGCCACAGGCTTGTGACTCCCAGGCACAGGCTTTGAGCAAGGTGGGAGGAGTTTTCCTACAGAGGGCCAAACAAAAGTGTATCTCACCTCTTTGGCTTTGTCTCTGTTGGAGAGGAAAAATGGTCTTTCCTTCTACCCTTCTAACTACTTGACTGGTCCCCCTGTAACAAAAGAAAATCAAATTAAAGTTTATTTACATGTATTTCTCATATATATATTAGAAAAACTCAGAAAAATGAATAACTCAAAGAGGTGGCTTAGAGCCCCAGCTTACACAGATAGCATCTTTAACAAAGAACACTAAATTTGCAGAGAAATGAAAAAGAGGTTTTAGACTTCCAGGGGCAGCAGATTATGGGAAGGTAAATATATGGGAAACAAACGGTAGACACGGGCTGGTTAGTGAAGTTCGTTGTGTCGATTACTCTGGTGTTATCTCCAGGCTGATAGTTGTCTTTGGTGATTCACCTTTGTCCTTCCTGGTAGAGAGGAGAGAGGTGCATTAGAGATGCGAATTCCTGGGTCACCCCAGTCCTACTGAGCCATGGGGTGGTGGCTGGAGGCCCAGTGCTGTGCCATTACCATTTCATTGCACATCTCTCTGACCTCCAGCTGCAGTCACCTGCACTTTGCCCAAGAGCTTTCTCTTACTATTGAAACCCGCTGTACCACTCATATAGAGGGCCCAGCGGTCTGGGGAAAGAGCACACCCAGTGACTGATGGGAGTTGCTGTGTATGTGGTGCAGACTCCTCCTCCCTCAAGTATGTGTTCAACATGGGCTCCCAGAGTTGCCCCAGTGGGGTAAGCTCCGCTTGCTCACATGGGTAGCTGGCTCAAGAACCTTTACCGACAGCCTGCCTTGCTCTATTCACTTCCCTGGTGCCTTCCTGGTGTGTGACGTTTCTTTCACTTGCAAGATGAACTGCTTGTACTCCAGTCCTTGTCTAGGGCTCTGCTCTTGGGGGTCCCCAACTAGGGCATAGCCCTGGGGGTATGCGCTCTTTCCATCCATCCTGAACGTACTTCACTGCATCTCCATGCGAGCGTCACTTCAGCAAATTCAATTCCATGAACGGTTTCAGAACCTTTGGAGAGCCAGGTACTGGAGCAGGAGCTGCAGGTTCAAAGATGCTCAGTGGCTTCCTTTCCCTGGGACTTTCACTCTCCTGGGAGAGAATAGCAGGAATGTGGGTGCTGGGCAGATGGGGAGAAATTTTAGTTAACGCAATGGAGAAACAAAGTGCTCCTGGCTGTCACCCCAGGGGAGGAAGATTCTAAGGAACCCAGACCCCCTGTGGGGGCACTTGACTCAGGCACTGCGTTCTCCATACCTCCCTTCTCATCACTGCCTGTGTCCTTGTAGCCTGTGAGTAAGGCATCCAGTGGCTCTTCCTTCCAGCTCTCAACAGCTCTGCAAGCAGCTCACTTTCCCTTGGTACCTTCACTCCTGCTCCATTTCACATTTTCACTTTAAATTGTTCCGTGGAAGAAAAGACAGGGAAGGGCTTTTGTCAGACTGTCTCGTGACCTTCCCTCTTCCAAATTCAGGACTGTTTGCCTATGTTCAAGAATGTGCAGTTCTTGCCTCTACTTCATTGCTCCCCCAGGGACACACAGCACATAAACATCTTTCAGCATCCCTCTCCACTCCCTGTAGATCCCTGGCTCACCTGTGCTGCCGTCTTGAACTAGCTGGCTCTCTCTAACTCCATCTTTCTGCCTCCATGTTTCTCTGTCTCACATTGTATATCCTGGCCAAGGTAGTAGCTTTCATACTTTTATCTCTTCTCGCCTCAACAGGAAGTACAGTATAGAGGTTAAGACTGTGGAGAAAGACTGCCTAGGCACACAGCCAGTGTATGCCCCTTATTAAGTTTATGACCCTTTGGAAGTTACTTACTCTCTCTGACCCTCAGTTTTGACATCTGTAAAATGGGGAGATTAGTATCTACCTCAGGGATTTGTTTATGACATGTTCATGTACTTAAAGTAACTTAGAAGGGTGCCTGGAGAATGAGAAAGTCTCTCTAACTGCATTCAGCTGTTTCTTCTAAGCTGCTGTCCTGTGGGAGAGGAAAGGCTTTGGCTGGACTGGCCGGTGAGGAGAGAGCAGTGGGAAGTGAGGTTCCTTGTTTGTATCTGGTTCATCGTGTTTTCCCCTGTTAGGAAGGTCGGTGACGAAGGCCACAGTCTGTGAGGTACCTCTCCCCCCTTAAGTGTCCTGATGCTCCATGTCAGAACACTGCCCTTCTCCTTACCGCATCCGCCACAGGGCAAGTTATAGCGAACAACCCCTGCTGTACATTGCTTTTCTTTGTGGGTTTCAGATTTTCTGTTTGTTTTTTTGTGTAAGAATTTTTAAGTTTTTATTTATTTATTTTTGAGGGAAGGGCAGAGAGAGAATCCCAAGCAGGTTCCATGCTGTCAGCACAGAGCCAAACAAGGGGCTCAAACTCACAAACTGTGAGAACATGACCCGAGCTGAAACCAAGAGTTGGATGCTTAACCGACTGAGTCACCCAGGCCACCCTCGGATTTTCTGATTTTTAACAAATTAAGCATCATTTTTGAAATACATATTATTATTACATGCAGTGTTATATTAGTTTCAGGTGTATAATATCATGTTTCAGCAATTCTGTGTGTTGCTTGGTGCTCATCAGGATAAGTGTACTCTGAATCCCCTTCACCTATTTCACCCATCCCCCCCACCTCCCCTTTGGTAACTATTGGTTTATATACTTGAAACACAGAAGCGCATATTTGGTGTAAGTAGGAGTTGGATGCATATATTTATCAAAGGCATATACCTGATACCCTATTCATGTTAGCTTTATTGAGTGTTGGTGTTCTAGAACCTCACGGAGGTATTGTTTTGGGTGATGCTGTAGGCGATTGGTTCTCACACTTGAGGTGCATCAACACCATCTGGAGGGCTTGTTACAACACAGATTGTCAGGCCCTACTCCCAGAGCTTCTGGGTCAGGAGTTCTGAGTTGGGGCCCCGGGAATTTGCATTTCTGACAAGTTCTCTGTGATACTGTTGGTCTTGGGCCAACACTTCCAATAAGTATTAGCGACTACAGGTGAAAATTCCCTTACACCAAGGCTGTGTTACTAGAACTAGTTAACATTTATTAAGTGGATATTTTCCCCCTTACAGGGATCCCTTCTCACATTTCTCTCAAGGGAAGGGAGTGCCCCGATGAGTATCAGAACCCAGCTAGGTCATCTGCTCCACTGCTGTTCTGTCTGCTGAAAAGCCCTTCTTGATGGAGATCTGTACGCTCCTTCTTGGTCACTTCTAACCTTGACTCCATGTCTTTCCCCAGGAAATATGCAGAATAAATCTTCCATGTAAAAGCCCTTCTAGTATTTGGAGATGTTTAATGTGTTTCTTTTTCAGATGAAATGTCTTTGGTGTTCGTAATAAATTAACAAACATTATATGCCAGGCTGGATGTTCTAAATGCTTTACAAATATTAACTACTGTAGTACCATAATGCCCATATGAAGCAGGTCAAATTTTTCTGTTTTCCAGATGAGGAAACTGAAGCGTACAGACTCGCCCAAGGCCGTACAGCCAGTAGGCAGAAGAACTGGGACTCTGTTCTTGGCAGTCTGCTCTGGGCTTTTATCCACAATGCTAGTGGGTCTCCACATGTGGTACACAGACCAGCAGCATTACCTAGGAAATAGCTAGAAATGCAGATTCTTGGTCCTACTCCAGAACTCTAGAATCCGAAACTCTGGGAGGGGACCCAGGAATCTGCATTTTTAATAAGCCCTCCGGGTGATTCTGATGCAGCCAGTGTGGGAATCACTGCTCTGGCTTGTGTTGTATTACTTCAGCCTTCTGGCTGCTGTCCAGGTTTCAAAATCTTTGCCTAAAGCTCCAGTTCAAAGCTCAACACAATATTCTACATACAGTGCAACTAAGACAGCACAATGAGAATATTATTTCTGCCTTTGTTTTGCATACAAATTACATAAAAAATCTGAAGTTTATATTATGGCTGTCTTTTCCCCTCAACCATGTCACTGTTGGCTCATAATGAATTTATGGTCAGTTAATGTCCAGGTCTTTTTTTTAATCCTCCAGGAACTATTGCTAAGCCCTGTTGCCCCAGCCCGAAACTTGGCTTTTTTTTTTTTTTTTTTTGAAAACCTCTCATCCCAGAACTTCACGTTTATTCTTATTTAAATCCATTTACCTTTGGTTCATGGCTCAGCTTTTAAAAATATATATATTTCTGGACCTTCTGTTTGCTTATTTTTGTTATAAAAAACTGTGTTCGTTGAAGAAAATCTTGAAAGTATAAAAGTAGAAAGAAAAATAATTGTTCCTAGTTGCATCATCCAGTCTTTATAAGAGAATTTTCACTGTTACTGCATACTTTTTCCACTGGTTGTACACAAAATTACTTAAACAGTTCTCCATAGTGGGGTACTTAGATTGTGCTGTTAATGATATTATGATAAACATTTCGTGCATAAATAAAGCTTTCCTTGCATTCAGAACTAATTCTTAGAATAAGATCCTAAAAAAGCGTTAAAAATCTCAGGTCTGTCGCTCAGTATATCACCTACTATCTCCACCTCTGAATCATTCATAATCTGATAAATCAATCTCATCGATAAATCTTTTTCATTTGATTTTTTTTTGGGCTATTAATGAGCATGCTTACAAAATGGAGCTGGAATCGGTCTATTTGCTTATCTTTATCCAATATCTCCATTTCGCCTGCTCAGAGATCATGAGGTATTTCAATGCCCTGATGTAACCCAGTTACACTGTATTTAGGGATACCTTGATTTACTGTTCTTTGAAAAAAGTAGAAACCTGATGATACTGAACATTCATTGGGCTCCCATTCTTTCTAAGGTCCTGTGTTATCCTCAGTGCAGATTACATCATTCCATGGGCTACAGCCAGCTATTCAGACTCCCAAAAATCTTCCCTCTGAGCCAACTGGAAGCACTCAAATCCTGTTAAGTGTATCTTCCCAACAACTTTTAAATCTTTATCATTTCTGTTTCATAGTTCTTTCCTCCCCTAGCTTCTCATACCTTTTTTTTTAAATTGAAGTAAGATTCACATAACATAAAATTAACCATTTTAAAGTTACAATTCAGTGGCTTTTAGTACTTTCACAATGTTGTGCAGCCATCACCTCTCTCTAGTCCAAAGCATTTCCATTACCCCAAAATGAAACTTCATAGCCATTAGCAGCCACTCCTTATTCTTGGCTTCCCTCAGCCCCAGGCAACCACCAGTCTATGGATTCACCTATTCTGCATATTTCATATACATGGAATCCTATAACATGAGACCTTCCATGTCTAGCCTGTTTCACTCAACGTAATGTTTATAGGTTCATGTTGTAACATGTATTGTTTCATCCTTATTAATCCATTTCCTCATTTGTAGTCTTGGAGAGAGAATGATAGAATAATCTTTTTTAGCATTTCTAATAGTGAAGTCTTCCCTGTCTTTGAACTTAGGAAATAGCCATAGTGTTTATTCATAACTAAAAAACTCTATCATAAAATCTAGATTACTGAGTTGAAGTGACTGCTATAAGGGAAGAACTGTGACTGACTGGTTGGTTGATTCTTATAAGCTCAGAACCTAACATCATCTGGCACTCCCTTCTGTGGCTACTGGGCAGACCTTAGTAAGGATCATGGCTCCACCAAGCACATAGGCAAGAAAGACATCTTTTTGGGGACCACAGTTTCTTCACCCATGAAATGAGAACAAGTGAACTACCATTTTCACAGAGTATTTGGGAGGATTAAATAAGTAATGTTTCCTCTTATTTCCTCCTCACCAAATAATGCAGTGTGCCATTATAGTCTCCTAAAATTGAGAGAGAAAAGCTAATGTCAATTAAATTGTTTTCTTTGAGGGTGGAGGTACGAAGTAGACCTTTATTGACTTGTACTCTGTTCAAAAATTTTAAACGTTTTCTAAGAAATTTTTAAATGTACACAAAAGTGTACCCAATAGATCCCCAGGTCCTCCTCACCCAGCCTCACGAGTGAGCTTCATTTGCCCTGCACTCCCCACCCCACCTGTTTTTATGCTTGAGAACTCAAAAGCTAATCCCCAACATCATTTTACTATAAACATTTTATTAAGTTATCTCCAAAAGATAAGTATTTTTTAACTCAGCACAGTACTATGAACATACCAAACAACATTGACAATACCTCATTAATTAGTAGCCTGTGTGCAGTTTTCTGTAATTATCCAAAACATGTTTGCTTCTTTTTTTTAAACAGTTGGTTCAAATCAATATCCAAACAAAGTACATATTGCAGTTAACAGGTCTATCTTTTAAGCCTTCAAAACTTGTAAGAGCTCCCACTCCTGCTTTATCTGTGAATGCTATCTCTTGAAAAACTTGTGTCATTTGTCTGGTAGAGTTTTCAATGATCTTGATCTGGCTGATTATATCCTAGTGTTTAAAACGTGTTATTCTGTCCTTTACATTTCCTGTTAATTGAATCTAGAGGCTTGATGAGATTCAGATTGAATTTTCGTTTGGCAGGAAGACTTGGTGGGCAGCACTGTGTACTTCCTATCGCGGCCTCACAGGAGGCATTTGATGATGGGCTGCTCCGATCCCAGGGTGGAGGTTGATCAGACGGCGTGGGTCTGGCCAGCCCAATCCTTCCATTTTAACTTACCCATCAACCTTTAACCTCAGGCAGTGATCCTCTTTCTTGACTGTGTCTTAGGATCACCCAGGAAGCTTTTTAGAAAACCCTGATGCTTGGGCGGCACCCCAGACCAATGGCATCCAGACTCCCTGGGGCAGCAGCATTTTTTTAAAGTTCCTCAGGAGACAGAAATGTGCAGCCAGGGTCAAAAACCACTCGCCTAATTATTTTCACGGTCATTAATAATATCGCATAGGTACATGAGTTCATTAGTTGTTAGAACTAGTGATTTTCAGGTTCTGTCATTCTGTCTGCATTTATTAGCTGGAATTGTTCTATAAAAAAGAGTTTCCCTTATCAACAAACAACTCGATACGTATGCTGAGACATAGTTTATACTGACATAAAGTGCTGAAAGGTGGCGTAAGTGTCTGTTTTTATTAATTTGTACCATGAGTTGGTTCCTTAATACCTTCAAAGATGCCAAAGCAGTTTTTTAAAATACCAGTATTGTTAACATACAGTGTTTTGAGTGTACATTATAGTGATTCCACAGTTCTATACATTGCTCAGTACTCATCATCATAAGTGAACTCTTAATCCTCTTCACCTACTTGACCCATCCCCATCCCACCTCCCCTCTGGCAACCACCAGTTTGTTCTCTAGAGTTAAGAGTCTCTTTTTTGGTTTGTCTTTTGTTTTCTTTATTTGTTTTGTTTCTTAAATTCCACATATGAGTGAAATCCTATGGTATTTGTCTTTCTCTGATGTATTTCTCAAGCATTATACTCTCTAGATCCATCCTTGTTGCAAATTGCAATCTCATTTTTTATGGCTGAGTAATATTCCAGTGTGTGTGTGTGTGTGTGTGTGTGTGTGTGTGTGTGTGTGTGTGTGTTTCATTTCCTCTTTATCCATTCACCTATTGATTGACACTTGGGCTGCTTCCATAATTAGGCTTTTGTAAATAATAAGGCAATAAACATAGGGGTGCATATATCTTTTTGAATTAATGTTTTTGTATTCTTTTAGTAAATACCCAGTAGTGGAATTAATGGATGCTACCTATAGTGATTCGATTTTGAAGTTTTTGAGGGACCGCCATACTGTTTTCCACAGTAACTGTACCACTTTGCGTTCCCACCAGCAGTGCACCAGGGTTCCTTTTTCTCCACATCCTTGCCAACACCTGTTGTTTCTTGTGTTGATTTTAGCCTTTCTGACAGGTGTGAGGCAATATCTCATAGTAGTTTTGAATTGCATTTCCATGATGGTAAGTGATGTTAAGCATCTTTTCATATGTCTAGTGGACATCTGTATGTCTTCTTTGGGGAAATGTCTGTTCATGTCTTCTGCTCAATTAAAAATTTTTTATCTATTTTGAGAGAGAGAGAGAGAGAGAGAGAGAATGTGAGCAGTGGGAGGGACAGAAAGAGAGGGACAGAGAGAACTCCCAAGCAGGCTCCATGCTCTTAGCACAGAGCCCAACACAGGGCTTGAACCCACGAACCATGAGATCATGACCTGAGCTGAAATCAAGAGACAGATGCTCAACTAACTGAGCCACCCATATTTCCTAGCCCAATCCTAAATTGGATTGTTTTGTTTTTGGTGTTGAGTTGTACAAGTTCTTTGTATAGTTTGGATACTAACCCTTTATCGGATATGTCATTTGCAAATATCTTCTCTCATTCCATAGGCTGTCTTTTGGCTTTGTTGTTTATTTCACTGTGCAGAAGCTTTTTATTATGATGTTGTTCTAGTAGTTTATTTTTACTTTTGTTTCCCTTGCCTGAAGAGACATGCCTAGAAAAATGTTGCTATGGCCAATTGTCAGAGAAAGTACTGCCTGTACTCTCTTCTAGGACTTTTATGGTTTCAGATCCCACATTTAGGTCCTTAATCCATTTCGAGTTTACTTTTGTGTGTGGTATAAGAAAGTAGTCCAGTCCCATTCTTCTCCATGTAGCTGCTCAGGCAGATCTCCCAACACCATTTGTTAAAGAGACTGTCTTTTTCTCATTACATATTCTTGCCTCCTTTGTACTAGATTAATTGACCATATAAACGTGAATTTATTTCTGGGCTCTCTATTCTGTTCCATAAATCTATGTGTCTGTTTCTGTGTCTGTACCATACTGATTTGATTTCTATCGCTTTGTAGTATATCTTGAAATCTGGGATTGTGATACCTCCAGTTTTATTCTTCTTTTTCAAGATTGCTTTGGCTATTTAGGGTACTTTGTGGTTCATTTACCGATTTTAGGATTGTTTGTCCTAGTTCTGTGAAACATGCTGTTGGTATTTTTATAGGGATTGCATTAAATCTGTAGATTGCTTTAGGTAGTATGGACACTTTGACAATATTTTTCTTCCAATACATGAACATGGAGTATCTATCCATTTGTTTGTGTTGTCTTCAATTCTTTCATCGGTATTTTGTAGTTTTCAGAGTAAAAAGGCTTTCACCTCCTTAGTTAAGTTAATTTTTGGTGAAATTGTAAATGGGATTGTTGTCATAATTCTGTTTCTGCTGCTTCATTATTAGTGTATAGAAACGCAATGGATTTCTGTATATTGATTTTGTATCCTGTGATCTTACTGAATTCATTTATCAGTTTTAGTAGTTTTTTGTTGGAGTTTTTAGGATTTCTTTATATAGTTTCATGTCATTTGCAAATAGTGAAAGTTTTACTTCTTTCTTACCAGTTTGAGTGCCTTTTATTTATTTTTCTTGTCTGATTGCTGTGGCTAGGAGTTCCAATATTATGTTGCATAAAAGTGGTGAGAGTGGACATCCTTGCCTTGTTCTTGATATTAGAGGAAAAGCCTTCGATTTTTCCTCATTGAGGATGATGTTACCTGTGGGTTTTTCATATATGGCTTTTATTATGTTGAGGTATGTTTCCCCTAAACTTACTTTTTAAGAAAATGTTTATTTATTTATTTTGACAGAGCGCATGCATTCACTCAAGTTGAGGAGGGTCGGAGAGAGAAGGAGAGAGGGAATCCCAAGCAGGCTCCACCCTGTACAGAGTCTGGCACCAGGGTTCGAACCCACAAATTGTGACATTATGACCTGATCCGAAATCGAGAGTTGGATGCTTAACCAACTGAGCCACCAAGGCAGCCCCCTCTAAACCTACTTTGATGAGAGTTTTTTAAATTATGAATGGATGTTCTACTTCGTCACATGCTTTTTCTCCTTCTGTTGAAATGAACCTAAGGTTTTTATCCTTTTCCTGGTTGATGTGATATGGCACGTTGATTGATTTGTAAATATTGAACCACCCTTGCATCCCAGGAACAAATCCCACTTGATCATGGTGAATGATTTGTTAAATGTATTGTTGGATTCAGTTTGCTAATATTTTGTGGAGGATTTTTGCATTTATGTTCATCAGAGATATTGGGCTGTAGTTCTCTTTTTTGGTAGTTTTTTTTATCTGGTTTTGGTATCAGGATAATGCTGACCTCATAGAATCAATTTGGAAACTTTTCTTCCTCTTCTGTTTTTTTGGAATAGTTTGAGAAGAATAAGTATTAAATCTTTAAATTTGGGGTAGAATTCACTTGTGAAGCTCTCGGATCCTGGAATTTTGTTTGTTGGAAGTTTTTTGTTTATTGCTTTAATTTTCTTGCTGGTAATTTGTGTGTTCAAATTTTTTTGTTTCTTCCTGATTCAGTTTTGGGAGGTTGTATGTTTCTAGGAATTTATCCATTTCTTTTAGGTTGCCCGGTTTATTGGCATCAATTTTTCATAATATTCTCTTACAATCCTTTGTATTTCTGTGGTGCTTGTTGGTATTTCCCCTCTTTCATTTCTCATTTTGAGTTCTCTCTCTTTCCCCCCACTCTCCATCCCTGTCTCTGTCTCTCTCTCTTTCCTTCCTCCATCTTTTGATGAGTCTGGCTAAAGGTTTATGAGGTTTTTGTTGATCTTTTCAAAGAACCAGCTCCTGGTTTTGTTGATCTGTTCCACTGTTTTTGAGTTTCTATTTCATTTCTTTGTTTTATTTTTCTATTTAATTTATTTCTGTTCTAATATTTATATTTTCTTCCTTCTACTGGTTTTGGGTTTTGTCTGTAATTTTTCCAGCTGCTTTAGGTATAAGGTAGTTTGTTAATGTGAGATTTTTTTTGTTTCTTGAGATAGGCCTGTTGATAAAAACTTCCCTCTTAGAACAGCCTTTGCTGCATTCCTAAGATTTTGTACCATTGTGTTTTCATTTTAATTTGTCTCCATGTATTTTTTTTATTTCCTCTTTGATTTCTTGGTTTACTCATTCATTGTTTAGTAGCATGTTATTAATAGGATGTTACTTAACCTCCATGTATGTTCTTTCCAGATTTTTTCTTGTGGTTGATTTCTAATTTCAAAGTGTTGTGGTTGCAAAAGATGCATGGCCTAACTTCAGTCTTTTTTAATGTGTTGAGACTTGTTTCGTGGCCTAACATGTGATCTATTCTAAAGAATGTTCCATGTGCACTTGGAAAGAATGTGTATTCTACTGTTTGGGGATGGGATGTATTGAATATATCTCTTAGATCCATCTGGTCCAATGTGTCCTTCAAAGCCATTGTTTCCTTGTTGATTTTCTGTTGGATGATCTTTCTATTGATGTAAGTAGGGTATTCAAGTTTCCTCCTATTATTGTATTACTGTCAGTTACTTCCTTTATGTTTGTTATTAGCTGTTTTATGTATGTGGGTGCTCCCATGTTGGTTGCATACATATTTACAATTGATATCTTTTTGTTGAATTGTTCCCTTTATGATTATATAGTGTCCTTTTTGTCTCTTGTTAAAGTCTTTATTTTAAAGTCTATTTTGTCCAGTATTATTGCTACCCCAACTTTCTTTTCACTTCTATTTGCATGATAAATGCTTTTTCCATCCCTTTACTTTCAATCTGCATGTGTCCTTAGGTTTGAAATGAGTCTCTTGTAGGCAGCATATAGATGGGTCTTCCTCTTTTATCCATTGCATCACCTTTTGGCTTTTTATTGGAACATTTAGTCTATTTGCATTCAAAGTAGTTATTGATATGTATGTATTTGTTGCCATTTTGTTACTTGTTTTATGGTTGTTTTTGTAGTTCTTCTCTGTCCCTTTCTTCTCTTGCTCTCTTCTATCAGTTTGCTGGCTTTTTTTAAAAAAATTTTTAAATGTTTATTTATTTTTGAGAGAGAGAGAGAGAGAGAGAAAGTGCACAAGTGGGAAAGGGGCCGAGAGAGAGGGAGATACAGAATCTGAAACAGGCTCCAGGCTCTGAGCTGTCAGCACAGAGCCCGATGCAGGGCTCGAACTCAAGAACCAGGAAATCATGACCTGAGCCGAAGTCAGAAACTTAGCCGACTGAGCCAGGTGCCCCCAGTTTTCTGGCTTTCTTTAGTGATATACTTGCATTCCTTTCTCTCTATTTTTTTGCAGACTGTTTACGGTTTTGGGTTTTTGTGGTTTTTTAAAATTTATTTTTTTTAACGTTTCTTTATTTTTGAGAGAGAGAGAGAGACAGAGACAGAGCATGAGCAGGGGAGAGGCAGAGAGAGGGAGACACAGAATCTAAAGCAGGCTCCAGGCTCTGAGCTGTCGGCACAGAGCCCGATGTGGGGCTTGAACTCACAGATGGAGAGATCATGACCTGAGCTGAAGTCAGATGGTACCGACTGAGCCACCCAGGTGCCCCAGGGTTTTTTGATACATGATTACCATTAGGTCGTAAGTAATATCTTCTGCATATAGTAGTCTCTATTAAGTTGATGATCACTTAAGTTTGAGCCCATTTTTTACTCCTCTCCTTCCCCGTATTTTAAGTATATGGTGTCATACTTTATATCCTTCTATTTTATGAATATTTTGATTGATTTTTATTGATATACTTAATTTTACTGCTTTTGTGCTTCCTACTTTTCTTACTCAAGGTTTTTGCTTTCTACTCATAAGGTCCCCTTTAACATTTCTTGTCGAGCTGGTTTAGTAGCAATGAATTCCTTTAACTTTTGTTTATCACAGGAACTCTTTTATTTCTCATTCTATTCTTAATGTTAGCCTTGCTGGATAGAGTAATCTTTACTGTAGGTTTTTTGTTTTTCCTTTGAGCACTTTGAATATATCATGCCACTCCCTTCTGACCTGCAGAGTTTCTGGTGAAAGATAAGCTGATAGCCTTATGGGGTTTCTCTTGTATGTAACTTTTCTTTTCTCTTGCTGCTTTTAAAATTCTCTCTTTATCACTAGTTTTGCCCTTCTAATTATGTGTCTTGGTGTGGACCTCCTTGGATTGATTTTTGTTGGGGGCTCCCTGTGCCTTCTGGATCTGGATATATGTTTCCTTTCCCAGATTAGGGAAGTTTTCAACTATTATTTCTTCAAATACATTTTCTGCCTCCTTTTCTCTCTTCTTCTTCTGGGATCCCTACTAATGCGAACGTTATTACATTTCATGGAATATCTGAGTTCCCTAAGTCTCTTTTAATTTATTTTTTATTTTTTTCTCTCTTCTGTTCAGCTTGATTGCTTTAGGTTACTCTGTCTTCCAGGTTACTAATCCTTCTACTTCCTCTAGTCTACTATTTATTCCATCTAGTGTATTTTTATTTTTAGTTACTGAGTTCATCTCTTTTTGGTTCTTTTTTATGTTTTCTGTCTCTTTGTTGTGAGTCTCACTGAGGTTCTCCACTCTTTTTGCAAATACAGTATCTTTATGCCCATTACTTTAATTCTCTAACAGGTGTATTATTTTTCTCTGTTTCATTTAGCTCTCTCGCTGTGATTTTGTTCTGTTCTTTCATTTCATTTCATTTCCTCTGTCTCCTCATTTTTATAGTTCTTTGTGTCTGTTTCTTTGTTTTAGGTAAGTCACTTATGTCTCCTGCTCTTGAAAGTAGTGGCTTTATGAAGAAGACGTCCTTTGGGGCCCTGCAGTGCAGTGTCCCCTGTTTGCCAGAGCTCGGCTCTTCTGGGGTGTCTTGTATGTGTGTTGCATGCACGCTACTGTTGTAGTTGAGCTGTGTTTGCCTACAGTCCAGTTGTCTTCAATGGCTCTCTTTGCCTGTTGTGGGCAGGGTTTGGTCCCTGTGTTGTTAGCGGGCCAGTCTCGGCCTGCCTTCGGCTGCGTTGAGTCAGACCAGGCATTTTCCAGGATGCAGTAGCACTAAATTGCAGAGTACTTTCCCTGCGTTGTCCTCTGAGAAGCTTTCATTGGTGGGAGGGACCTGCAGTCAAACCAGATGTCTGCTCCCAGCCCGCTGCTGGGACTGCAGTTAGACTGGTGTGTGTGGCTATCTTTTCCTTTCCATGGGGCAGGAGTCACTTTGGAGTGGTAGTAGTCCCTGTTGGAGCTGCTTGCACCCTGCCAGGCTTGTGGCATCTTTTTGGATGGGCTGTGGCTGAGGGCATATTGAATAGGGTCCATCCTCAGGAGAATGCGGGGATGGGGCACATGCTGTTAGTAAGGTTTGTAAGCAGGTCTGCTGTGGGAGGAAACCTGTAGCTGAGGCCTGGCTGGGCGGGCCATGTCTGCAGGGGAATGAGGAGGCCGGGTGCACTGTTAGCAAATTAGGTAGTGCTTGCTGGCAGTCTGCTGGTTCCTTCAGGTTACTGTGTGTCTAGACTGGAGAGCAGGGTAGGGAAATGTTACTTGCCAGCTACTTTGTTCCTGGATAAGTCTCCCAATGACCCTTGTCCCCCTAGCATATGCTCTGAGATTAGTAAACTAATCTCCTTCCCATATACCCCATGTGTTTTCAAACTGTTGCTTCTTCTTTTTTTTAATGTTTATTTTTGAGAGAGAGAGAGAGAGAGCGAGCACAAGTGGGAGAGAGACAGAGAGAGGGAAACACAGAATCGGAAGCAGGCTCCAGTCTCTGAGCTGTCGCAAAGAGCTGACATGGGGCTTGAACTCATGAACTGTGAGATCATGACCTGAGCTGAAGTCAGATGCCCAATGACTAAGCCACCCAGGCGCCACTCACACTGTTGCTTCTTTGTTGTATCTCTCCATGGAGAGGGTGGGGACTCAGTTTCCTCTTACCCTCTTGGCTCTCCCAGAGCTGAGCCCATTGATTTTTAGAGTTCTAGGTGGTAAGCCTTGCTGATTGTAAGAACTCGCAAGATTATGCCTCTCTGGTTTTCAAAGCCAAATATTTTGGGGACTCATCTTCCCTGTGTGGGTTCCCCTTACCGGAGGTTTCTGGTGTGAGGGTGTGTTTCTCTGCCTTCTCTGTGTGACATTCTCTCTCCCTCCTGCAGACAGTCCGTTTAGATATATCGATTTTTAATTGAATGGGAAAAGAGTTCATTAGGAATGTTTGAGTTCTCTGTGTATATTTTGTGATGCTTCTCTCCAGCTCAAGATGAAACTAACAGCCACGACGCATGTGTGTATCTGCGTATCTGCTATCTCTGGGGTTGCGTCTGCTGCTGTCAGCAGCTCCGTTCTTATCTGGCTGCTGGTCCTGCTCAGTCAGTTGTACGGGAATGTCAGTTCCATTCATAACCCGCGAACTGGACAGGCAGATAGTGCAAAACAGGTGAAGAGAAAGAAATTGTATTTAACCCAGTGTTCTGAGTTGTCATTTTCTAGACCCTAGCATAGCCAGGTAGAGGCAGTCTGAGGGTGTGACAAAATCTCACTTAGGAGCCAGAGAAACATCCTAACACCAAGAGAAAGAAGGTGAATGACACTGGGAAAAAAGGTAAAGGTTTGGGGTTGAAAAAGGCCAGGGAAGCAGTGGTAGGAAAAAATGGCACGACTGGAGTATTTGGATAGTATTTGGATTCTGACACTTTTGTCGAATAAGTTTTATTTTGATTTTTTTTCCTTTTCAAGTTTGTATTTATTTTTTCAGCTTTCACAAAAATTTATTTTTTTAAATTTATTTTTAAAATATAATTTATTGTTGAGTTAGCTAAAATACAGTGTATACAGTGTGCTCTTGGCTTCAGGAGTAGATTCCCTTGATTCATCACTTACATGCAGCAGCACTATCAATAGCCAAATTATGGAAAGAGCCCAAATGTCCCTCACCTGACGAATGAATAAAGAAGATGTGGTTTATATGTACTATGGAATACTACTTGGCAATGGGAAAGAATGAAATCTTGCCATTCGCAACAGCGTGGATGGAACCGGAGGGTATTATGCTAAGTGAAATAAGTCAGTCAGAGATAGATACCATATGTTTTCACTCCTTTGTGGAATTCGAGAAACTTAACAGAAGACTGTGTGGGAAGGGAAAAAATAGTTTCAATCAAGATTGTATTTAAATTATAGTTAGTATACATGGTAAAATTGGTTTCAGGTGTAGAATTTAGGGATTCATCACTTACCTATAATACCCAGTGCTCATCACAAATGCCCTCCTTAATACCCGTCATTCTTGGTGTTTCCAATGAACACAATTCCTTTTTTTAAAACAGGAATTTATGGAAGGATTTACTCCTTGTAGAGGATTTTGGAGGTATTTGCTGTTTGTTTTGGATCAGTCAGTTCCCAGAGGGAAGAGAACGGGTTTTAATTTTCTTCTTGCAGATAGAATGCCTCACTACTGCATTGCTCTCTGTTTGGGTTATCTGTTGCTGTGTAGCACCCACTCCAAAACTTGCCGGCTCAAAGCGGAAGATACCTTATGATCATTTCTCATGCTTCTGTGGGTTGGCTGGGGCTAAGCTGAATGGCTCTTCTACTGGCCTCACCTGGAGTCTCTCATGCAGTTGCATTCATGCGTTGGTCATGGCTGGACATCCGAGGTGCCTTCTTCACTCATGTCTGGTACCTCAGTGTTCCTCCTCTGGCTTCTTTCTCCAGCAGGGTGGCATGGTATATACTCTTAAAGGAAGGCTAAGTAAGGTTTCCAAGAGGAGGAAGCCAAATTTGCCAGTCTTTCTAAGGTCTGGTCTCAGAAGTTCCAGGTTTCTTTTGCAACATTCTCTTGGTCAAAGCTGGGGACAAGCCCAGTCCCTGTTGAAGGACAGGAGAAAGACTTCATCTCTTGGCTTCAGGAGCAGTGTGAGCATACACAGATGGGAGCTGTTGTTGGCAGCCATGTTTGGAAACTACCTACCAGCTGTCAGTATCCTTTGCCTCTCTTATCTGTGTTCAGTTTTTCATTGTTTACATTAGAGAATTTCGAACTATTTTTAGCCTCTCTTTAACACTTGAGCACTGAGTGTCATTATTATTAATTTTTTGCTATTTTCCTGTTTGTTTGGTTAGGTTGTTTCTTATTACTGACTGATTTCTTTTTCTTAGCATATATATTGACTCACAGAATTATTTGAGTAATCTAATTATTGAGCTGTGATGGAGAAAGGACTCCGCCTCAGTCTGTGACAACTTCCTTCCTGCTGTAAGAAATTCCTACTAGGTTTTGGAGGCAAGAGTCGAATGAAATCACAAGGAACACAGATTTTTTTTTTCCGTCTTACATTTGAGTTCCTTAGCAAGTAAACTTAACTTTCAGTGTAGACACACTCTATACTGACTTCCTGTATTCCATAAACAAAGACTCGGTGTTGGCAAGGGCCACACTTCATTGCATGTCCTTGGTGACCTAAGATAAAGGGGGCAGATATTTTGCCTTGGTATGTTCTAGTGTTCCCAACACTGACAGTCACCTTGCAGGCTAATGAGAGTTTCCTCCCAGGAGTTTGTAAGGATTAAACTAATGAGCCAAATGGACCTGTCCCGGAGCAGAGTTGAGTTGAGGATGATGCTGAAGTCATTCCTTTATGGCCACAGAAAAGAGCCTTTGCTTAATTGTGATGTTTAGTTACAAAAATGAATTTACAAGTTTATGGAAAAATTTGACCAGATCTTCTAGGGTTTTGAAAATGCAAGCTACAGTTTGGCAAAGCAATTTGTATAGATCCGTAATAAGTCATGTTCTAATGAAGTCCTATGATTGGTTCTAAGCAATTTCCGATTGCCATTAAAAAATACCAAAATTGCGTAGCAGAAAGAGTATTTTTGAAATGGGGAAACATGACACGGTAGAAGAGGAGAAAGTCTCTTCCTCTTCTCCTCGTCTCTCCTTCCTCCCAAGCCCCCCTCACCAATCCTTGCTTGCTTATTTGAGCATACCCCCTCAGGATCAAATGGCAGTGAGAGCTATGTGGGGTGACCTTGTGAGGAGTAGGAAACTCCTGCAAACTTTCCAGCCTAGAGTTGCCTCAGACCCAGGCCATCAGTAGTGAGAAAGCAACTCCCCAGGTGAATGCAACAAGCATCCATAAAGGTTTTTTTCCAGTTTTATTGAGCTATAATTGACATCCATTACTGTATACATTCAAGGGGTATAGCATAATGGTTTGACTTACACATACTAGGAAGTGATTACCACAATAAGTTTAGTTAACATCTGTTATCTCACAGAGATAGAATTTAAAAAAAGAAAAAAAAATTTGCTCGTGATGAAGGCTCTACTTAGGATTTATTCTCTTAACAGTTTTCTTGTATATCATACACTAGTGTTAGCTGTAGTCATCGTGTTGTACCTTACATCCCTAGTGTTCATTTATCTTATAACTAGAAGTTTGTACCTCCATTTCCTCCTCCCCCCACCCTCTATTTCTGGTAACTATAAATCCGATCTCTTTTTCTATGAGTTTGGGGTGGGTTTTTTTGTTTTTGTTTTTTTGTTGTTTTTTTTTTTTTTTAGTTTTTTTGATCCCGCGTATGTAAGTGAGATGATACAATATTTGTCTTTCCCTGTCTGACTTAACTTCACTTAGCATAATGCCCTCAAGATCCATTCATGCTGTTGAAAATGACAGAATTTCTTCCTTTTTATGGCTGAATAATATTCCCCTGTATATATGTATACCACAACTTCTTTATCCATTCATTCATTCACAACTTGGGTTGTTCCCATGCCTTGGCTATTATAATAATGAGGCAGTCAAGTTTGAGAATCAGAGCCCTATTAGAGTAATACTGCTCAGACTAGAATGTGGAGAACAGTCTCCTATGGACCTTGTTAAAATGCAGATTTTTAGTAAGTTTGGAGTGGAGTAGTAAGTGGAGCCTGAGATCCTGCCTTTCTAATAAACTCCCAGGTGAGGCCGATATGCCCGGATCACGTACCTCACTTTGAGAACTGAAAGTACAGGGTAGGAGTTGGCAAACTTTTCATGTAAAAGAACAGATAGTAAATATTTTGGACTTTGCAGACCACATCAAGTCTACTCTTGTAGCATGAATGCAGCCACAGACAATGTGTGAACAAATGCATATGTGTGCATCTATAAATCTTTATTTACAAAAACATGCATCAGCCAGAAATTGGCCTGCAGCCCATGGCTTGCCCACCTGATCTAGAGCTTTTGTAGTCTCAAGTTTTTGACCAACATCTTGCCGCTTTCCTCTCTTGTTGGGCCAAATCTTGAGTAAGAATTAAGTGGTTTTATAAGAGGTTACTCATTTGCTTTGTTGAATGATGAATAATTGATGATGACATTTAGGCTGCTGTTTACAAACAATGCACATTGTCCCTTGGCTGTGGCTCATTGCTTTTCTTTGAGTATAGGTGGCCTTTCTGATTTCCTTCCCTAGACTGCCTTTTCAGAGGTAGATCAAAACAGAGCTAAGGCTTGTTCCAAAATGTGACCCATAGGCATCTCAGAATAAACAACCAGGGCTGAACTGTGGTGGCAGAGCAACTGTGGTAGATTTGAGTTGCATTTCCTTTTTCTGTCTTCCACCACTTACCTCTGGAGCTTTTAGTCTGAAGGGATGGAGGCTGGTACTCTGGCTTTCTGAGAGGTGGAGAGCAACAAGGGACCTGGGGCTCATGCAGTTCACATTGACAATATGTCATAGGTCTGGCTCTTTTGGCAGCAGAAAGTTACATGTTGCTGATGATATATCTTAAGAACACACAATGCAGGACCAAACTCTGAGTTTTGGGGACCCAAATTGGGAACCAAGGACTCTTTATTCAGAAGGCCCATATTCCCTCTCAAGGTCTTTCGGGGTAAGATTCAAATGTTCCTGATCTGTGACTTGTGCATTTTTGTAATTCTAACCCCAAAGCTAGTTAGGCTTGAGCTTTAGGAAAGTTTTAAGTTTAATTGGTTCAAAATTGAAACTGGCTCTCATTTGTCTTTATGACTGTACTTAAATCCCTAAGGGAGAGATGTTTTTGTCTCTTGAAATGAGAGGACAGGGACCAGAAATCCTTGGGCCAGGGATGCTCATGCCAGACTCTTGTTCTCAGGAATGGTTTTTGCCAGTGAATCTCCTTGAGATTGATAACCTCTCACTGGGACCCGATTCCCTACAACCATCATTCTACTGGTGAAATCTCATTTACCTCATTACCTTGGTTGGTCTGAAAAATAGATGCTCTGATATTTCTAGAATAGAAATACTTTCTTGCCTTTCTTTTTCTGTTTTGACCTCCCCTCTTGGCCAACTCTTAGTCTGCCAGTGAAAGATTAGTTACATTGGTGTCCAGAACCAAAAGCTCAATGCTATGATTTTTAGGGAAGGATGGTAACTCCCTTCCTTCCTTCCTTCCTTCCTTCCTTCCTTCCTTCCTTCCTTCCTTCCTTTTTTCTTTCCTTTCCTTCTCTCTCTCTCTCTCTCTCTCTCTCTCTCTCTCCCCCCCCCCTTTCTTTCATTTTAGTTTTTGAGAGAGAAAGGGAGCACATGCGTGCACACACACACACAAGTCTGGTGGAGGGTGGGGGAGGGACAGAGAGAAAATTCCAAGCAGGCTCCATGCTCAGCATGGAGTCCGATGCTGGGCTCAATCTCATGCTGGTGAGATCATGATCTGAGCCAAAATCAAGAGTTGGATGCTTAACCTACTGAGCCACCCAGGTGCCCCAGAAACTTCTTAAAGGTATACTTAAAACTCTGTCTTCATGAATCTTGTCATTCTTACAGTTGAAAAAGTTATTTGTCTGGGCATGCTGAATATCGTTACTGGTGCAGAGGTTCCATACATTACACATTATTTAGTTCATTTGGATTTATAAAAATGAATAATATTTACATAACAGTATTATTTTTCATCCTCAAAAAATGGTGTATGTTGGGAAAATGCGGGGTTTTGAAGTCAGATTAAAGCTAAATGCATCTGGGCTAAGAAGCTAGTTTTGGCCCTTTAGTGTCTTCAGGACATGGGGAGAGTTATTTACCCTTTCTGAGTCTCAGCTCCCTGAGCTGTAACATGGGAATGCTCTCTACCTACCTGGTGGAGTTGAGGTAAAATTTACATCTGAGGAAGAAATGAAGCATTTAGCCTAATACCTGGTTCATAGTTGGGATTCAGCAAATAGCATTACTTTTGTTATTATTTAAAATGTTATATCTATAGTTACTAATTCGTTTTGACTCTGTGATCTCCTCTTTGAAGATGACCTTTTCACAAGGTCCTTCTCTTCCCATCTGTTCCCATCCCATCTTCTACATTCTTCTAGTGTTTTCCCTTCCCTGTCCCCTTTCCCTTTCCTTTACCCTTTCTGTTCCCACCTTCTCTCCCTTCCTCCCTCCCTCCTTTCCTTCCTTCCTTTTGCATTTTGTTCTCCACATATGATCAACTGTGAGCTCCTTGAGGACAGGAATGCAATTTATTAAATTCTGTATCTCAACTCCTGCTATACACAACAACATGGATGAGTTTCTCAGACGTACTGTTGAGTGAAAGAAGCCAGACACCAAGAATACATTCTTTTTTTTGAAGTTTAAGAACAGGCAAGACTAGGGGCACCTGGCTGGCTCAGTCAGTAAAGCATGTGATTCTTGATCTCAGGGTTGTGAGTTCAATCCCCACATTGGGCATGGAGCCTACTTAAAATAAATAAATTAATGTAAAAAAAAAGAACAGGCAAAACTAATTTGTGGAGATAGAGGTCAGAATGGTGGTTATCTTGGGGATATAGAGGATTATTGACTGGCAGGGCATCAAAAGGAGACTTCTGGGTGCTTATAATTGTTTTTAAATCTTGTCTTGGAGCTACTAACACAGACCTGCGTGTGCAT
This sequence comes from Paguma larvata, assembly GCA_030068075.1. Classification (NCBI taxonomy): domain Eukaryota; kingdom Metazoa; phylum Chordata; class Mammalia; order Carnivora; family Viverridae; genus Paguma; species Paguma larvata. Next base: position 16,578,464 of record CM057830.1, read on the forward strand.
TTAAAATGTTTTTGATTCATACACTTAATATTTGTGTACTTTGTATATGTTATAGCTTAATAAAAAGTTACAAAGATGTTTTCCAATCTGCAGCATTTTTTGGCAATTATTAGTCATTCCAAAAAAGACTGAATATTGAGTGGATGTTATGATGAAAAAAGTCAGTTTTTTAAAAAATTTTTTTAAGTGTTTGTTTATTTTTGAGAGAAAGAGTGAGTGTGTGTGAGCAGGGGAGAGGCAGAGAGAGAGGGAGACACAGAATCTGAAGCAGGCTCCAGGCTCCGAGATGTCAGCCCAGGGCCTGAAGCAGGGCTCGAACTCGTGAACAGTGAGATCATGACGTGAGCCGAAGTTGGACGCTTAACCTACTGAGCCACCCAGGTGCCCCAGAAAGTGGTCAGTCTTAATCACCATATGACTGTGGCCAAATTTTAAGGAAATTGTAGCATACGTTTTGAAAAACACGGAGGATGTCATAATTTGATTTTGCACTGTTATTTGCAACACTGCTTGAATCTTCACCTGGCTGTTCCAGAAAATAAAGAAAATAGGGATAGCAGGACCTGTGATTTGGGACCATTTGTGCAGGTAGCATGGCATGGGACAATGGAGACCGAGTGCTACTGTCCATCATATCGCTGGAACACCTCACTTTTTAATTGAGTCTCTGTTGTTTCCACCTCCGTCTTTTCTTTCCTTCCACCTGTCCTTTTATCAATCCCACTTTGAAGTGAAATCTGCAACTCTAATAGATGCTACTGACGCTCATGTGGCAATCCTACCAGATGGTATTTCAATCTCGGGTGTTATTTGAAAAATGAAAAGACCAAACACATGCACAAATGAATGAAGGTTGAATTAATCTTTATAATTAAATGGAATATTACTCTGCTATGACTGATTTTAGCTTTCAAACTAGATTGCATGCTAATTTTTCAGTGAACTGTAATTATATTAATGTCGCTTTTTAGATGCTTCAAAGTACTTAAAATAGATTTGCCAAGTTACTGAGAGAAAAGTTACTAGAACTTTTAATCTAAACATCTCTGAGATCTTTGGGTACATTTGTATTGTGACTTGTCATTGTAAAGCATTTTCCAATGGTTGATCAATTGTTTGCCCCTGTAATCCTGGGATTTAGGTGGCACTGGCCACTGGGTTGAACTGCAGGTGCCGAGGCACAGTCAGAAATTGTTGGGAGAGAGCCTGGCGCTTTCTTCATAATTACTCCCTGTTGGCATAAGAGTGGTGGCGACCAGTGGGATGCCTAAGCAATACTGAAGGGAGGACGAACCCTTGTCTTATGGATGGACACCGCAATGGCAGGCTTCTCAGAAGTGTGTCTAGAAGCCTTGGCAAGTATCAAAACATAGAGTATCTAGCAATCTAGCACAAAGTTGAGCATGCAGGAGAATCCCTTACCATCCTGCTTCTTAACCCTGCGTGACATTGTACCCCCGAGGAACATTTGGCAAGGTCTGGAGACAGTTTTGGTCACAAGTGTGATGTGGGGAAGGGGAGAGTTACTGGCATCTAGTACCTTGAGACCAAGGATGCTGCCAAACATCCCACAGTGTGCAGGAAAGACCCCCACAGATTAGAATCGTTTGGCCCAAATGTCATTAGTGCCAAGGCTGAGAAACCCTGCCTCACGGTAAGGTTAGTTATAATGCAGGTTCCTGGAGTGCAGCCCTGAGATGTTCTGTCTTAGTAGGTCTGAGGTGGGTCCATGAATTTTTCCATTCTTAACAAGCTCCCAAGTGCTGCTCCTGCTGCCGCCGGTCTAAACGTAGAGCTTTGAGCAGTCCTAAACTAGAGGGCCACAGTGTCAAAGGAGCAAGCCGTATGTGTGGGCGTTGGTCCCATGGCATCCCTCTCTTGTAGAAAAACTATGTGACCATTCACATTGGCCTCATTTCATCATTCAGCAAGGTTATCTCCTATGATCTTTGCCCCTACATTATGAGGGAGGGAGGTGTAAGGTTTTTTTAGGTTAGTAAAGAATTGTTTATGTCAGAGGTAACCTTAATGGAAAGAATGACCACAGGGGTACCTAGGTGGCTCAGTCGGTTAAGCATCCAACTTTGGCTCAGGTCATGATTTCACGGTTCGGTGATTCAAGCCCTGCATCAGGCTCTCTGCTGTCAACACAGAGCCTGCTTCATATCCTCTGTCCCTCCTTTCTCTGCCCCTACCCCCTCATGCTCTCAAATATAAACAAACATTAAAAAAAATGACTACAATACCCACTCAATTGCAGTGTTGAAGAGAGAGTGGGGTATGTTTCTTTAAGTTAATCTCCAACTTGCCTTTCATTTAAGTAATTTAACAATTGAAGTAGGATTAAATAGCTGATTAAGTTTACCTGAGAAATGTTACGTGTTAGGGACTGGATGTTGCCTGTGCTTTTATTTCTAAGCCCTTTGAATCTTGACATTTAAAAGTGATTTTTAACAATTTCCATGCAGTTTTTCTTTTCCCCCAGAAGCACATTGATTTTTCCATGGTATTAATTCCTGCTTCTGGTTAATATTTTTATGCTGGCTCTGTTTTAAAATTCAGGTATTTACCTCAACAAAACGTGAAGCCTTATTAAGTTGAGTCATAGGTTTATATCTTGATGAAACTGTTCAAAAACTTAACCTTTGTCTCTTATCTTCTCCTTGCTATCTTTACTATTAGTTTTGAAAAACCTGGGAACCTTTTATCTTGAAGAGGTGTTGGCAAACTACTTTTGCAAAGAACCCAATAGTAAATATTTTACAGCCCTGTGGTCTCTTTTGTGGTTACTCAGCTCTGCAGCTAGAGCACAAGAATGGACATAGACCACTAAACAAGTAAGCTTGTCTACTGTTGGAGTGGAAAAACTTTTCCTTTACCCTTTGAGGTCCAGTGTTTGGGGGTCTGCGAATTAAACTGACAAAAGACAGATTAGCAAGAAAAAAATACAAAGTTCATTCCCTTAAGTAGGTGGGAGCTCACAAAAAATGTAGCTCAGAGAACCCCATTGAAAGTTTGTGGCTTATATACCATCTTAACAAGGGGAATGGGTTAGGATTTCAAGTGGCAGTAAATGGTGGGAAATGACTGAAAAATATATGGGGGAAACTAATAGAAAGTAAGGTTTGTTTTAGTAAGGTCTGTTTATGCAATTTCTCATCTCTGGTTATGGGAGTATAGAAAGCCTCCCTTGAGGGGGATTTATGACAGTGGAATTCTTCTGGAAGGCTCTGCTTTTAAGCAAATAAGGGGAGTGTAGAGAAAGCCTCTTCCTGCATCTGTTGATTCTCAAATGCCTTCAGTTCAAAAGAATTCTTAGGCCATGGTGGCATATTCTGGAACCCTTCACCATGTTCCTATAAAACCATTTACAAAAAGAGGTGGCGGACTGGTTTTGGCCTGTGGGCTGTAGTTGCTGACCTGATGTAGAGCCCTGTGTGGATGACAGAGAAAAATATTACTGACTTTGGCCCATACAAAAGCCTAACTACAATATAGGACTGTTTCAGCTCTTGGGCTTTTCTCATCGTCGCTATGTCTGGACACATGGATTTAGCTGATCGAAGCTTAGGATATTCATTTCAAAAGGTTTAGTGGCTGTTGTGTGTTTGCTAAAAGTTTGTGAGCAATTGACTATATGCGATTGAAAGTAATAAAAAGACATTGATTTTTTTTAAAAAACATTGTATGATCTGGTCACTCTCCTATTCAGTTTTAAAGGGAGTGTGTGAGACTTCCCTGTTTTTAAGGTAATATTGCCCCTACCTACCCTCAGGGGAATATGTTGTTTTATGGATTAATCCTAGTATAGTTTTGGTTTCTTAACTCTATCGCTGTTCCCTGCTTGATTTACTTACTAAGAAAACCCAAATGTTGGTTTCTTTCTTTAACTCTCTTGGGTGCAATACTCATCCAAGTGAGGGGACCATCACAAAGACACCAGAGAATGTTCAGTGCCAATTTGGCTAAACTATAGCTTACCCATGCCTGCATAGTTTTCCTTTTTCAGACTGGAAAAACTGCCCACCTCCAAGACACATGGAGTTGGAGTTTTCAAGAAAAGAGGAGGGATGGAGGGAGCTGGCTTGTGATTTGGAATGCTTCCTAGAATATTGTCCGTGTTTGGTGAGAAATGGGGATTGTCTGCTATACTGGGACATGACTCAGGCAGGACTTAGGATGGGAGAGCTGAAATCTGAGCATTCCTGGCTTCCAGCTCTTGTACAATCACAGCTGTGACTTGCACTTATAAAGCCCTCTGATTTGGGGGAGGGGGGGACGTAACTTCTCTTCCACCCCAGCATAATGCATGAGTTTGTGAACCACACCCAAAAGCAATCTGCAGAATTAAAGTTTTGGAAGACTCCTAATAAATCAGTGCCATTCTTACTGAGAAGATAAAATTTGATTTTTCAGATAAATGCATTGTTATTATTTGTGGGATCCAGATAGCCCCAGAGGATATTAAAGCCTGTTCCCCAGGCTAATTTTCATCAATACCATCAGCTCTATTTAGGATAATATCTTCAGCTAAGGCATCTACACTAGTCCATCATTTGTTTGGTATTATGAAAACTGTCATTGTTTTGAAGGATAGTGTAATTCATGTACAGTCTCCTGAACTTTCAGATGCTTAAAGCTCAGAATTTTGATTGATGTTTAATAGTTATTACAGAACTCATCAGAGAAAACGAGCCCTCGCTGTGGTTAAGCCTGACTGAAGCTTTCAAAGCCATTGCAAGCTTAAAAAGTCGTGCTATAAATTGTTTGTAAAAGGGCAATTGATCATCAGTTTCCTTTTTTTCTTAAGTTGGTTAAATTAATAAAAAAGAAAAAAATGTGCTAAGAGACTTAACTAGGAAGCAGAAACACAAAGCTGTTTAATTAAGTGATTAAAGCGATCCCTTTGATGTAATACATGCAAGACGTTTGAGAATTTACCTGACTCTCCTAAACAGCCAAGTCGGTGGGGATTAGAACAAATGAGCTTTCCATCTTGCTTTCTGCCAATCAGCTTAGTACTAAGTGGCTTTGAAAATTCAGGAGTAAAGCAGTCCTCCTGACCAGTCTTTAAATCAGTTTGGTCATCCGTGTCAAAATTAGACACTGTTTCATTGTCACAGCCAAGTAAAGCAGAACTACCGTTGGTTCTGTTCCTCCCACCAGCACTGTCACGTTGTAGTGTACTTTGTGGAAAATTCTGGGAAGGAGGGGTGACTTGAGTGTTTAAATCACATTGTGTTTTAAATTTCCGATGTTCCTTGTCTTTCTGAGTTCATCGGTGATAGTTATTCTCTCTCTCTCTCTCTCTCAATGGAATAATCCTCACTTTATGAACTCGCTGTTGTCTCCACAGGATTAATTGTAATTTTTTAGAGCTCTAGCCCTAAGACTTTAGGGCAAAGAATAAACTCCTAAGCAATTAAGACTTGTCATATGTACATGTTAGTAATAGCAAAGAGCAAAACAAGATAAAAAGTAACTAACAATGCACGCAGATGCACATACACATGCACTCCCCTGCACTGCTGAGTGTGAATGAGTTGGGCTGCCATTGCTGAGCACTTACTGCGTACTAGGCCCTGTGCCACCAATTGAGGCAACTCAATGAACAATCCGCTCTCACTGAAGTGTCTATGTCAGCCTAGCAAACTATGGCTCTTGGGCTGTGTTTGGCATGCTGCTTATTTTTGTTTGGCCCACAAGCTAAGAATGGATTTAACATTTTCAAATGGTTTAAAGAAATCAAAATAAGAATATATCATGATGCATAAAGTTATATGAGATTCAGATTTTAGTGGAACACAGACAGAGCCGTTCATTTGTGTGTCATCTACAGCTGCTTTCCTAGGTACAACAGCAAAGTGGAGTAGTAGCAATAAAGACCATATGGCTGGCAAAACTGAGAATGTTTATTATCTGGTCATGTACAGAAAAAGTTTGCTCACCCTTGATCTAGGTGATTCAACTTTTCCTATTCCAGCTCCTTTATTATCCAAATAGTTCTTTTCAGCTCTCTGTTTCACTGTATTTGTATTAGACATATTTTGTATTAGATGTAAATTTATCCACATTTTACAGATGAGAAACTGAGAGGTTCAGAAAATTAAGGCAGTACTGTTACTTTGTAGTAGCAGTAATGGCAAGTTGTCATAGAATGTTTTTCCTCAGTTTCGTTATACAAATACAGTGAGACCATGGATCATTTATATATTTTTGTGTTTCTTTAGCCAAGGAAAATCCTGAGCTTAGCGTGCTTTCTCAATAAGTTATTTGTTGATTGACTGGAATAGCTTATATTAAGACAGTTTTGGTTGTCGTCAGGAATCAATTCCACTGGATTTTAAACATTGCTCCATTTTCCAGAAAGTTCCCTTGGTTCTCACACAGTCTCTTTTCCCCCTGCTTTTTTCCTTCTATGGTAATATCAGTTAATATGGAAATATGCCTTGATATTAGCAGCTTTAAATGTCATGTGGTAGACTGTAACCTTTCATATTTTGTGATACTATTGTTGACATTGGTCATAGTGGTTTATCAACCAAATTACTCATTTTATGAATCAATATTTATTGCACATTGATGACTTGCTATGTGCCTGCCATTGTGTTGCATGTGGGGAACACAATGGTGATTACATGGAATAGGCCATTGGCTTAATTTGAGTAGTAGAAGAAAGAAGGTTATCTTAGCTATAAAAACCTCCTTCATAATTGGATTTATCCCTTTGGTTAAATATAGATCTTTCTTCAGGGTTAATACATTATTAGATTGCTATTAGTCACTCACATTTTATTACAAATTAGTTTGAGGCCCCAGTGACAGCTAATGGATTAGCTGCCTTAAGGGAATAACAGTTTTGATGGATGAAGAGAGAAAGGGGAGATGACTTTGAAGCCAGTGCATTACTAAGGAGAGGCCAGTTAGGGTATGGTCAGGGAGCAGGTGGTATGAACACCCCCAGGGCCTGCTAGATGTTGGGAGGAATGGATACAGGAGACAGAAAGGAGAGGGAGACAGAAACCAATAAGACAGATACTAAAGGCAACCTTTTTCTTTGATCTTTTCTAGAATTAGCTTTCATAGTGTTGCTTGTGTCCATTTTCTAAGGTGTGAGAACAGTGGCCCTCAAAAGAGTCCTCAGACTTTTTTGGAGGTGTGAATAGCCTGGGTTCTCCTGGGTCATGCATGCTTGGGAAATCTTCCACCCTGCTCCAAGAATCTCATGGGTACATCCGTCTCCACATTGATGACCAGGTTGCCTAAACAGCCTTTCTCTCTCACCACTTTGCAAGGCCCTCTGAAGTTTGGATCTCTGATTAAAGAGAGTGACAGTCTTCCTCAGGGAGTCTAGGCATTTGGTTAAGAGTGTGATCTGGTCTGGAATTACCTGAAGCACCCTCTAAACAAGCATACAACAGTTACTCCAAATCCTTAGAAGAAGTCATGTTTCTACTTTCTGTGTGTAGTCTGCAGTTAGCATTTATTCATCATGTACTTGGGACCAAGACATAAAAAAGTGCTTTACAGGCTGTGTCATTCTTAATCCTTGCAGACAACCCTCTGAAGTAGGTCCTGTATTTTTCTTAGACTGCATCTGTTGAAAAGGAGAGTATATTAGGGTTACATTCAGCTACAGCTAATGGAAAGCATGGCATACCATGCCTTAAACAAATAAGGGTTTTACCTTCCTTATGTCATGGAGGGGAAAGGTAGGCAGTTCAGGGCTGATATGATGGGCTCCAGATGCCATCAGCTCTACATTCCAGCATCTTTAGCGTGTAGATTTCTTCCTCATGTTTTTTTTTTTTTAATAATTTATTGTCAAATTGGTTTCCATACAATGCCCAGTGCTCATCCCAACAAGAGCCCTCCTCTGAGCCCGTCACCCACTCTCCCCCTCCCACACCCCCTCACGCCTCAGTTTGTTCTTAGTCTTTGAGAGTCTCATGTTTTGTCTCCCTCCCTCTCTGTGTCTTTTTTCCTTTCCCCTCTTCCCCTCCCCCATGGTTTTCTGCTAAGTCTCTCAAAATCTGCCTATGTGTGGAAACATATGGTATCTGTCTTTCTCTTCCTGACTTATTTCACTCAGCATAATACCCTCCACTTCCATCCACATTGCTACGCATGGCCAGATTTCATTCTTTCTCATTGCCACATAGTGTTCCATTGTATATATATACCACGTCGTCTTTATCCATTCATCAGTTGATGGACACTTAGTCTCTTTCCATGATTTGGCTATTGTTGAAAGTGCCGCTGTGAACATCGGGGTACACGTGCCCCTATGCATCAGCAGTCCTGTGTTTCTTGGGTAGATTCCTTACAGTGCTATTGCTGGGTTATAGGGTAGCTCTATTTGTATTTTTTTGAAGAACCTCCACTCCGTTTTCCAGAGCGGCTGCACCAGTTTGCATTCCCACCAACAGTGTAGGAGGGTGCCTGATTCTCCACATCCCCGCCAGCATCTATAGTTTCCTGATTTATTCATTTTAGCCTCTCTAACTGGTGTGAGGTGGTATCTCATTGTGGTTTTGATTTGTGTTTCCCTGATGATGAGTGACCTTGAGCATCGTTTCATGTGTCTGTTGGCCATCTGGATGTCATCTTTGGAGAAATATCTATTCATATCTTTTGCCCATTTCTTCACTGGATTATTCATTTTTCGGGTGTGGACTTTGGTAAGTTCTTTATAGATTTTAGATACTAGTCCTTTATCTGATATGTCATTTGCAGTGATCCTTTCTCATTCCATTGGTTGTCTTTTAGTTTTGTTGGTTGTTTCCTTTGCATTGCAGAAGCTTTTTATCTTGATGAGGTCCCAATAGTTCATTTTTGCTTTTAATTCCCTCGCCTTTGGAGATGTTTTGCGTAGGAAATTGCTGCGGCTCAGGTCAAAAAGGTTTTTTCCTGCTTTCTCCTCTAGGATTTTGATGGTTTCCTGTCTCACATTCAGGTCCTTCATCCATTTTGAGTTTATTTTTGTGAGTGGTGTAAGGAAGTGGTCTAGTTTCATTCTTCTGCATGTTGCTGTCCAGTTCTCCCAGCACCATTTATTAAAGAGGCTGTCTTTTTCCCATTGGATACTCTTTCCTGCTTTGTCAAAGATTAGTTGACCATATGCTTGTGGGTCCATTTCTGGGTTCTCTGTTCTATTCCATTGGTCTTTGTGTCTGTTTTTGTGCCATCTTCCTCATGTTTTATGCCTCGTGGTTACAAGATGGCTGCTCTACCTCCGGCATTGCATCAGCATTATAGGAAAGAAGAAGAGGACAAGCTAAAGCAGTAGTTCTCACTTCAAGGCAGTTTTTCCCCTAAGGAATCTCATTCCATAGCCAATTCTAGCTGCAGAGGAAGCTGGGTGATACGGCTATTTTTTTGTTTGTTCCTTTGTCACCCTGAGCAGAATTGGGGTCTGGTACTAAGAGAAGGAAAGGAGAATGGATATTCAGTAGATAGTAGGCAGTATTTGCTTCAGAAAGGTAGGTACTTTGCCCAAGGTCACAGAGGTAGTGAAGTTCAGCAGTGGCTCAAGCTTACCCCATTGGGGAAGGATGTTTGGTTATCACGTGCAGCAGTCCCTTTCCAGAAGTCAATAAGGAATGGAAATGCATGCAGTGGTTACAGAAAACTTTGGAGTTTTTGATCAGCCACAATCAGCCTAGGAAATATTCCTTGCTGAACATAATACGCAGTCGGTTATCTGTTTATACCACTGTTCTTTCAGTATTTGCATTGGGACTTGCCTTTCCTTCTTATCCATGTAACCAACCCATGGGGTAACTAATTTCAGGCCTATCTCACCATACTTTGTCCTTGAGCAACCCTCAAGCTTTGTTCACTTATCTCATTCATGAAAAGTTAAAAAGTGATGTAATCACTGTTTGCCTTAAAGGGTGTATCAGAGTTAATGCAGGAACGTGAATGCCCTTCTAAGCATATCAAGCAGAAAGATGTATAATACAGGGAGTTGGAGGTTTCTGCAACCATTGGGAAGGTTGGAGAGCGAAGGCCAAAATCTCACAGTGAACTGCTGCCCTCACACAGAAGGGACATTCTTAGGAGATTGCCTGGAGGCTTCTGACACAGTGTTCTCTCTGCCATCTGCAAATGCCTCTGCGTCTGCCCATAGCTTCCAATGGAAGTGAATAAATAGTGTCTTCTACTTTTCCACTGTCCTATAAGTGCCTCTCATTGGCAGATTCTAACATGGAGCCATGTCCCATGGGATTTCTGGAGATGGACTTCGGAAGCTTCTCAGTGAAGAATGTAGAATGGAGTAGGGTGGGATGATGTGGAACTGATGACAGACCATCTGACAGAGGGAGCATTTGAGTTTGAATGGAGGCATAAATAAAGGGCACATTTTGGGCAGAAGAGCACTCTGTTCAGCTGTTGGCAATGTTGCTACTAGTCTTATTACCTTATTCTGTCTCTGTTGGGAGATGAATTACAGATTCTTTGTATCTCTCTTCTGGCTCTCTTCAAGTCTCGGTATTGCTAAATAAAAAATAAAAAAGGATTCAGTGACCTGCGCATACACTGTAGAAGGTAATATATTCTGTGAAGCCTCATAGTGCACTGGGGGTCCCAGAGCGTGAGGTTTGAAAAACAATGCATAATTCAGCAGCATGCTCCAGGAAGACCAGTGTTCAGAAAACGATTGTGGCTGACTCAGCTTATATATCTCTTCACTTTTGGGGAAACTATCTGGAGCTCTTTATTTGCTCTATGTTATGCATGTGACTAGTGGTGAGCTCATAAAATGCAATGACGACTTAAATGCAGTGAGGGAAATAGTACAACGGTCTTGAAACAAGGCAGTTTACAGGCATAGGAGGCATTGTGTGTTGTCGAGGAAGAGTTGTAACCTCTACTTACGTATTTTCTAGGTCACATCAGGCTTTCAGTGTAACTCTCAGGTTTTTGAAGGCAGAATTTGACCTGTGCTATATTTGAGGCTGGAACAACAAAACCCATTATGACTGTGTCCCGTGGCACTTGTAGAATCCTCTCTGAGTCTTGAGTTTCAGGTTTCTACTGATATTTAATATTTGAATTATCTCAACGAAGATAAAGGAAAACGTATTACCTTGTTCTATTTATTTCTCGGGTGAGGAAAATTGAAAGGGAGTAAAGGAAAAAAAAAAAACTCATTACCAAGAGCAGTGTGCAAAGGTCACTGGTTTTGCTGTGTTCAAATAAAACCAGTGTGTTTGGGGTTTCTTGGTGTCTAGTGTTGGGTCTTCTGGAGGCAAAGCTGGAGATGAAGATTTGGGTGCAAGTGATTTAGGACTTATTCTGCAAGCACTTCCAAGAGAAACCAGCAAGGGAATGAGGGAAGCCAGCCAGGGAAGGGTGAAAGACACCCAAGGGTGTGATTTTAGGGGAAGTCTCAGACAGCCTGATCATTCAGGAGAACTCTCGAGTGCAAATTAGACCTCACAGTTTGTCCCAAATTGAGGCAAAACAGCGGGGCTTTCCTACTCCTTCTACAGCCAGTCATTGGCTGAAGGCTGCTGGGGTGGGTGGGGGGGTAGGGATAGGATCTGAAGGTAGATTGAACTCCCAGGAAGGAACTGTTTTGAGTGCAGGCCAGCAGCTCCAGTAGCCCTAGGGCAGACCTTCTAAGATCTGATGTGCTGGCCGCTAGAAAAGAAAAAGAACATTAGATGCTGGGGAGAGATGTGGAGAAGTAATGAAAGGGATCCCAAGGGGATCTGGGTAGACCCCTTACCATGTACTTAGACTTTGAGTAAGCCACTCTTTGGTTTTTATGAAGTCCAGAATCTGGGGAGGGGAGAGAGACAGATTTTCACATGGGATTGTAAAGTTTCTCTCGAGCAAGAGTTGGCAAACCTTTTCTATAAAGGAAAGGGCCACATAGTAAATGTTTGAGGTTTTGTGGGCCACAGAGTTTCTGTTCCAGCTACTCAACTCCACCTCCATAGTGCAAAAGCAGCCACAGGTTACCTGTAAATGAGTGGGCATGGTTGTGTTCCAATAAAACTTTATAAAAACAGATGAAGGTGGGGTGGGGAGGAGAGGGGACTCTAGATTTGGCCCAGGGGCCATATTTTTGCCAGTCTCTGCTATGCAAGCACCTTGTATGTGCCTAAGGTGATTTTTTCTTTGTTCATTCTCTTTATGCTGCAGAACACAGGGAGTAATTATATCAAAAGAATGGTTATGACGCATCTTAAGTTAGTCTGGGCCCTCTACCTCCAGTCTTTCTGGCATTCTGGCTAATACCATTCTCAGTGTTACATGGTAATCTTGCTGAAGGGTGACTACTCGTGTTTTACTCCTGCTAAAAATACTTAGTTCTCTCCTATATATTGACTTTTTTTTCAATGTTTTGTATATTTTTGAGAGAGAGACAGAGCATGAACAGAGAAGGGGCAGAGAGAGAGGGAGAGAGAATCCCAAGCAGGCTCTGTGCTGTTAGCCGAAACAAAACAAAACGAGTGTTTTGGCTTGAACTCATGAACCATGAGATGGTGACCTGAGCTGAAGTCAGACACCTCACTGACTGAGCCACCTAGGCGCCCGTATTCTCTCCTGTCTATAAAATAAAATACAGACTCTTCACATGGCATTCAGGAATCCCTGTGAACTTGCCCAAACCGGTTTTCCTGCATTGTTTACTGCTCTCCCCTCCATTATTTAGTGCTTTCTAGTCAAGCTACAGCAAGCTACACCCCCTCTCTGTGCCAGGACCTTCTATCCTGGGCCCTGTCTTTGCCTCTGTTGTTTGCTTTTCTGGAACGTTCTTCGTCTCACTTCTGCATTTTGAAATCCCAACCATTCTCTAAGGATCAGTTTGGTCACCTACTTTAAACATTTCCCCGTGAGGAATTAGTCTCTGCTCTGGACTTTGATAACAATATTTTCTTTCTTTTAAAACCTTTATTTATTTTTACTATATATTTGTTTGCTCTATTCACTGTACTGTTAGTATATCGAGGGTAGGGACTAAATTTAAAAAAGAAAGTGTTTTTTTTTATGCATTTCACACTGGGGTGCATATACTGTACCAGATACTCAGGAAAGAGAGTTTCAGATGAAAGTCGCATTCCTACATTGTGTGATTATTAATGATTTAAGTGTTGAAACTCTGACATGATTTTTCTCTTTCCTTTTTATAGGCAAGAGCTGTTTTGGCAAAAGTTGGCTATCCTGAATTTATAATGAATGATACTTATGTTAATGAAGACCTCAAAGCAGTAAGTGCTAAATATATCATATTTTTGTTTTTTGGCGAGTTTTATTGGCCTTGTGCCTTTCAACTAACCCAAGTCCAAGCACTTAAACCGGGTAGTGCCAGAAAGCACCAACTTTTGATTCATTCCTTGGCTAGATATGAGCCTCAATATGCCAGGCGTATCACAAGATTTAGAGCAGATTCAAATTAAAGGAAGTATCAGAAAGAATGCATAGCTGAGTGGGTACCATAAAGCAAATGGACCTGGATTCAGTCTGATTTGATCATAAAGGGAAGAATTAAGCAAATTGAGTATTTTACAATTGGTGGACATGTTCTAATGTAAAACGCATGATGTTTGTTGTTAAATATTCTTTATGTGCTTCATTCATATTAAATGACTAGTAATAAATCTGCCTGCTGGGAGTTAACTTCATTAAACTTTATGAGTGTTTTGGCAGATTAAGTGCACGTACATATGACTCCATAATTTATTGTGAGTTGGACTGTATATTTGCAGTAAGTTATTGATGGAGAAGTAGTAATAATTCTTTTGTATTCTAATATTTTGGGACATGTATTTTCCAGTAGATATATTCATCACAGACCTTTGTAGTCACAACCAGTGTTACTTCCTTTCCTATAAATAGTTCTGATAAAGAACTTTTCTTCCTCACAAAAACTCCTGTTTTTACCACTTACTAGATTTTCTTGAAAAAGCAGTTTTATAGTTCGTTAAATAAGTAAGGTTCTGAGGTATAGGTCTTTCCTGAAATTGTGGTTTGACAAGTCACATATCTAAAAGCAATCCTAGCTTTGTAGATGAACATCAGACTTTTATAAGGTTATTCAGAAGTGAGATAAAGCTTTAATGATAAAGTTTCCTCATTGGGCTCCAAGATATGGCCTTCCAAAGTATTGATCCAGTTGCCATGTGGGAAAATACTTAGGCTTCAGCCCGTCTTATGCATTGTTTTGATGCCGAACAATCTTACTATTATGATAATTAAAAATACTGCCGTACCTGACACATTCCTGTACATTATATTTTAAGCTCTGCAGTGATCCCATGAAGTAGACAATGTTTACCCCCATCGTGCAAAAAAGGACATAGAGACTCAAAGATGTTCACTGATTTCCTCAGTGTTCCACAGAGTATCAGAGCCCGGACTGACATCTGGGTCCCCAAAGCTCTGCCTGTGATAAAAAGGGTTCTGCAAGGTCCTGGTCAGGCACCTGCATTGGAAGAAGAGTAGTGGGTTTGAAGAATCGGTAGGAGCCATTTCCCAGAGCTGGTTGGGAAGGAAGGGAGAAGAGAAGAGTGGGAGGTCATATTGTCAAGGGGTTAAGAGCACAGGCCTTGGAGTGATTCTGCCTTTTCCACTTAATAGTCGTTTGATCTTGTGCAGCTCCAGTTAGCTTCCCTTTGGTTATTGGCTGTGGGGTTTCCAACTCCTCAAAACTTCCTGGGGGTAATCTGAAACCAGCCCCCAGGCTCAGCGGGCAGGGACTGAAGGAAGAGGCAGGCCACTCCAGGTTGGTAGGTGGTAGTTTAATAAGCCAAGGGGACTTAGATACTAGGACAGCAAGACGATGTATCCCTGCACCTGCTCACCAAATCTTCAAAGTTTATATAGAGGTGATAAGTAGGTTCAGTCACATATACCGTGTGGGTGTTCTCAACACCTCATCACTATCCCAAGGCCGTGTCTTTGGAGCCGCCTCTGGGAGGAGGAAAGGCAAGTAGAACTCACATTCCAAGGACAAATATATAAATGTCAAAGCACCTAGCATAATGTTCTGCTGCATAAGTAGGTTCCCTGTGAGGGGTAGCTATTTTACTTCATGGATCAGAGTGAGAACTGTCACCGCTGAGAAGAGCATCACCAGGGCACAAAACGCCTTAGAAAGAGAGCCCGAGTGACACGGGCAACTATTCCAAGTCAAAGATATAGATTAAATGGTGTGAGAGGCATTTTGGTATAGCGGTTATGAACATGGGCCCTGGAATCAAAGTGCCTGGAATTAAATCCCTGGTCTGGCATTTACTAGCTGTGTGACCTAGGGTAGCTTGTATAACCTCTCTGTGCTTCAGATTCCTCATTTTAAAATGGAGATGACAGTAATAATCTCTCCCTTATAGGGGTGCTGTGATAAGTTAACATATTTAGAATCTTTAAAATGGACCCTGGCACACAGTAAGCACAATATAAGTGTTAGTTAGGACATCTTTAATATGTAGTTATGATAGTTTATTTTGGTGTAGAAAAGTCATTATGAATTGACTTATACAGTATCCAGGTGCCTCGAATTGATTTAAAAGGCTATACAAATGGAACAGTCTCAAGCTTTAACCAAATAAGACAGCATCGAGGGCTCACTGACCACATTTAGTTGATCAACTTTTGTTGGCAGTCCGCCGTTGTGGAAGTTGAGTGCCCAGAATGTAAGTACGCACCGAATGCAGTGAGCGCTTACTCTGAATCCAGACGCCAGACAGGATGCAGTGTTAGGCATGTTTCCTTGTTTCTCCAGGGTCTGAACGGAAGCCATTAGACACCAAGATTTTTAAGCACTTTTATCAAGAAACAGCTTTCGTCTGACTCATTGCCAGAGTAGACGCAATTGAACCCAAGAGTTTCTATCAGTTTAAAAAACAGGTGGTGAAAAACATCCAGATACTGAAATAAAAATACGTATGTGTTCAGAAATAGATAGAAGAAATGAATAAAACCCAACCTGAAAATAGGTAAAGGATGCTTGATGTGATAGACAGTAATAGTGTCACCGAGGTTAATAGCAATAGGACTAAAGTATTACTGGTATACAATGAGGGTGTGTTCTCAGTTTTGAGAAACATGTAGATAAGGACTACTCTAGGGCCTGTGAGAAATTTCTGGCAGTATAACCTCTGAGTGTTGAGAGGCTGTTGGAAATGAAAAACAGGTCACTGCATTTGACACGAGCGAAGATAAGATTCATCAGGCAGAAAGGCAAAAGGAAAGAGGATAGAGATTAGGTAACAGATCAGATGAAGGTCAAGGAATAAGGTTGAAGACTGACGTTGGGCTCATGTGGAGATAAGAGCAAATGGAAAAGAACTTAGAGGCAAATGTAAAGAATTAGAGAAAAAAAAATTTTCCCTCCCTGAGGCTGACAGAGTAAACTGAGATACCCAGAGAAGTATTTCTGAACAACAGTCTTACTTTAGTCTTTGAAAAGACAGGGGATGCCCTTTGTGTGACCCCCCAGTAGCATGCGTGAAAACCTACTAGTTAGCTTAAACATGTAGGAGGCATAGGTCCATTTTCAAATTAGCCTCACAAAGTGTTCCTTCATTGATCCTTGATGAAAACAGACTCAAGAGCGAGTTGATGCCAGTTGTGGAAGGGTTGGTGTATTAGCCGGGAAAGCCAGAACCACACTAGGTATTTCAAAGCGAGGGGAATTAATAGGAAGAGGGGCTGAAGATTCTTCTAGCATCATCGTCAGAAGAAAGAGGAGAGAGAATGAAAGAACAGACACAGCAGCTTTTCCCCTCCTGGCACCTGCTGATTTCCCCTAGTGCCTCCTATTGGCAGGAAGCCAACTGGCACTCGGGCCTCGGAAATACAGTTTTCAGATTCCCATCCCCAGCATTGTAGAACAGAATAAAAGAGTGGGCATGTAGCTGAGACACAGTAGGTAAATAGCCAGCCCCACTAGGTCTTTCACTCATTCTTGTGAAAGCCAATGGAGAATTGGAGTAAGGGCTAAAGTCGGAGTCCCAGCTGGCCTCTGTTTACTTAGGAGAATTGAATCTGAGTAATTTTTCAGAGAGGATCAGTTTTTCTGGTGAGTGATAAACACATACATATGTAAACATGTAAATGCACATATGGAGATATACAGATGTGTGAACCCACATAATATTCTGTAGGGTGGGTCTTGGTCTGCTCTAGCCAGTCATGCGTGCGTGTGTGTGTGTGTGTGTGTGTGTGTGTGTGTGTATGTGTGTGAATGACAGAGAGTGCTGCTGCCACATGCAAGAGTGAGGTGATATTTAGGTGACATGTTCCAGAAACACAGGTAGTAAATAATTCTCTACACTAGGTAAAAAAACACAACACTGTCCTGAGTTCTGCCAAGTTCTCTCTGGCCACCATGGTCCTGAAGAGCCAAGAATTGGCACTGGAGGGGAGTGCCCTGGTGCCTGCTAACCTTTCAGGCAGCCTTCCTTAACTCCCGCACACTGACCTCCATCTTGAGTATTCTCCTGGCAAGATCAGATCATGACCTCCCCTTTCCCACAGTGGTGGCTACAGGGTATCTGGTTCCATGTGGTTGCTGGCTGGTGTGCTAGCTGGCAATCCTGAGAGTCACCCATATGTAGCTGCTTTTGGGAACTGCATCGTCCACAGTATACCATATATGTAAGTTGTTCATCATTTCAGACATTGCCTCTATGTAACTATGTATGTATATATATACACACATAATACTTAGGGACAAAGCCATCTAAATGCAGCAATCTTACACATTACTTTGCCATAAATAAGGGAAAATATAAGTATGAAATCTGAATTCCACTAAGTTTTTAGAAAATTCTGTGGGTGCCTAACATAAAACCTTTCTTAACAAATACTTGGATCTTTACATGGATTTAACTTAACACTTTCTAAGTGTACATACTATTGGCTCGTGTAGTGTCTTATCAACATGTACTTATCCTACAGGGAAGCTGATCACATTTCCTTGTTCTGCCCTTCCTACATATTCCTCACTCTCGAGGTGTGGTAATAGTTTTACCCCTTTATACCTTAAGTGTGTGATACTTGATGCTTGGCATCCAGAGTAGGATTTCCAAAAAGAGAAATTCAGATTCCCCTGAATTTTCGGATCTGGACAGCTGTTCCTAGGAAATGACATGAGAGCCTCAAATAATTTCCCAAAGATCACCCAATTGAAAAGTCAGGAAATGTAATTGATTGAAAATCATTATCAAATTGACTTCCATTTTCACCAGTAAGAGGACAAGAGGCTTTTGAGCCAATTAGTGTCCCTTGCAGAGTTTAAACATTATTTTTGAAGTTTACAGGTGGTTTCAGAATGTTTATGTGCATTTTTTGTTCTTGCTATCTTTGCAAGTGAAAATTTCCCAGTGGTTGCTGGGTTTCATAGTTTTTTCCTTTTCCTTCAAGGGCCTGTTGAAATATTCGAAATTATCAAAGTATTATCACATGGTGGAAAATTTGGGACATAGAGAAAAGGAGTGAAAAAGCACCCATAATATTGGTACTGGCACATAATAATGCATACTTCTGTTTCAGTGTGTTATTTTCTTTCTAGTTTTGTATTGCTGAAATTGATGCTTATATATAATTTTGTATACCAACCTTTACCATGACCTCTTCTCTTCTCTTAGTCTTGCAGAGCCTTAACTAGCATTATTTTAACAGCTGTATGATAAGTAAACTGCCATAATGTATTTACTCACTGCTTCTCCTCCCACCCTTAATTCTTACAGTCCCCTTCTCCTTCCCTGTACTGTTTCTGTTGAATCACCACTGTTCTTATTGAGACCAATGAAAGTAACTTTGAAGTAGGAGCCTAATGATTTGAACCATGTGGCCTTGCCAAGTTCCATAATCTCTTCAACTCTTTTCCCATCCATCATTTGGGAATAACAGGCTGGCCCTTCCCTCCCCCCAAACACTTAACCCGTGTGACAGGAAAAGTAAAATTTTGTCCCCTGTTAACTGTGGTTTCCATTAAATAAGTGGACTAGAGTGATTAAACTAGGCTACGAAATCGCAACATTCTGTTTAGTAATTATGTATTAATTTAAAATTGTATATTTTAAAATTGCCCTTCTAAATATAGATAAGCCATTGACAAATTATAGATACTTGCCTCTGAGTTTTGCTCCCCATGATTACTTTTATGGCAATGGTAGGACCTTATTTATTTAAAAGTATTTTTAGACTTGCGACTCTTCTTTTTTAGGAATTTTTTAGATGGTTTTCTGTTTTTTTTTTTTAATGTTTTATTTATTCTTGAGAGAGAGAGAGAGACAGACAGAGTGGGGGAGGGGCAGAGCCAGAGAGGGACACAGAATTGGAAGCAGGCTCCAGGCTCTGAGCTGTCAGCACAGAGCCGGATGCGGGGCTCGAACTCACAACCTGTGAGGTCATGACCTGAGCCGAAATTAGATGCTTTACCAACTGAGCCACCCAAGCGCCCCGATGGTTTTCTGTTTAATGTCTACAGAACAACCTGGATATCAAGGCTTTTTTTTTTTAATGGAACAGGAAAGTATCATGATTGGCAAACTCTTCTAAAAGTAACATCAGATCCCACTGATATTACTGAAAAGTTATTATTTTTGAACGAAATTCCTTTGAATTTCCCAGAAAGTGTTGAGAACCCAAGAACATGTCTGAATTTTTCATCAGTTACAATCATATTCTGAAAGTTCTGGCAGAGCTATCTTGGGAACAAAAGCTGAAAAAGGCTAACGATTGAACAACAGACACATATTTTAAGTATATGACCCAGGAATGCCTTAGGATTGTTAGTTGGTTTCTTCCTAAAACAAGGAGATTGCTCTGTGTCTTCTGAGGCTTTGAGTATAAGTTTCTTCTATTTTTAAATACAACCAATTGTAAGATTTTATTTTGAAGCATCTGAAACACTGGAAAAGTATGTAAAATCAAATTTTGAACACCTCTAACTTTAATAAATATCAAACATTGTTACATTAGCTTTGTAATGCACATAGACATTTGAAATGAATAAAATAGATACAGTGGAAATTCTTTTTGTAATTCACCTTGACTTAACGTCCTTTCTTCTTACCTACCTCTTCCCTAGATATAAACTTTATCTGGAATTCAGTATTTATCATTCCCATGCATTTTTTATGCTTTTGCTACATACGTCTGTATCCATAAACAACATATAGTATTGGTTTACATGTTTTAAAACTTTCAATTAGCTCATACATGCAACTTGCCTTATTCACTCAGCATCACTTTTGAGATTATTTCATGTTCATGCACACATGCCACTCTTTTAAAATGCCATGTCGTTTTCTGTTATGTGACTGCACCACAATTTATTTATCAGCCTCTTGGCTAAGAGGCTTGAAGGAGGGACAGGTTAAAGTCATATCTTTATAACTGGTTGGTCAAGTAGAACAGCAAAGATGCCACGAATTGATACTTACATTTCTGCCTTTCTCCCTGTGCCTTCAGTTGTTTTGCTCCTTCCTTTATATTTTGGCCTGACACCTGGAAAGGTCAAGATGAATCATTAACAGAGTTACTCTACAGACACAATGAGTATCTACTCTATGTTAGGAAAGAGGTAAACGTGACCCAGACATTGGCCAACAAATAAGTGACTGTCAAATGTATAACCATCAAGTTGTGTGTGAGTGTGTGTGTATAATAATGTAATGCCTGCGGGTTTCATATACTTGGATTTGCTATATTTTAATTTTTGCTTTTAAAATCATATGGTTTAAATACACAAAAATATTACAGCCAGTAAGAATTTGGTTACTGTTGGTTATTTGCTTATTCAAACATGTATTTTTCTTATTCGTCCCAGGAATATAATTAGTTAATTAATTAATTAAAAGTTTGTTTATTTTGCCAGAGAGAGAGCAAGCAGCGTAGGGGCAGAGAGAGGGGATAGGGAGAATATTAAGTGGACTTTGCAGTGTCGGCACAGAGCTCAATGCGGGGCTCGAACTCACGAACCAAGAGATCATGACCTGAGCTGAAACCAAGAGCTGGATGCTCAAATGACTGAGCCACCCAGGTGTCGCGCCCCAGTAATATATTTTAAAACCAAAGTATTAGATGTTACTACAAACTATTGCTTTTACTATTATACAGTTATTATTTAGTAATATTTAGGTTAAGTATTGCTAGTTTTGCGGCGTGCCTATAGAATTGAAATTGTTTGCCATTCTCCTTCCAAAAAAAAAAGGAGCTCAAGAATCCTTTATGTCTGTTTTCCAATTCTAATATACAAATTCTTGTGAGACATCAGCTTCCTGTTCTTCTATGCAAGCTGTAATCTATGATTTGCCTATGTAATATCATTACTTTTTGGTGACCAGAGAAGTTTTTGAGTGGTAATAGACAAGCATCTGTTGATAATGGAATTATTCTAGTGACTCCATTGTGCTCAGGGTGGGAAATAAGTCTCTGAATCACTTTCATTTTTTTTCCTTCATGAACAAATGCTGATTACAGTAAATTGGATTTTAACATTTGACTAAATCATCATTTATAAGTTAAATGACGTTTTAGCTGACTAAACTGCAAGTTATTAGAAGAACCTATGTTACAAGTAAATAAAGTACACATTTGAGAAAAGACCAAGGACTCATGTGAGCCAAGAAATTTCAAACCTAAGATAATAGATTCTGTAAAGGTTAAAGTAGATTTTTCAATTATAAAGCAAGTGAAACGTATCATAAATTACTGCAGCTTCTCTTGTTTTTTACTGTGATCCAGAAACAATCGTATTGATTTGGGGGCTTTTTATTTTAAAAGAAAATCACTGAGATTAAATTTCATGGCTTTGTGGATATCGGGTTAACTGGTGGCAGCTGAAAGGTGCTGTGAGGATTGCAGCTTCTCCACTGGTTGCTGATTTTGTGTGCTGAAGGCTTTTTTCAGAGCGCTCTTTTATCTGCACTTTGAACAATGACAGTTGTGGTTTGTTTTATTCAGATCAAGTTTTCAGAATCCGACTACTTTGGCAATGTCCTGCAAACCCGCAAGTATTTAGCACAGTCTGATTTCTTCTGGCTGAGAAAAGCGGTTCCAAAAACAGAGTGAGTAAAAAAAAAAAAAAAAAAAAAGAAAGAAAAAAGAAAAAATGGTGAAAGAGATAAATATGTGTTGGGAAGTGAAGTCTCTTTAAGTCAGATTTTGTAATTCCCTCTAGTCAGAGTAGCTGGCTGGCCAGTTACTTTGGTTTGGCAAAATCTGTGTTAGGTTTTGATAAATCTTATTTGCGATATTATATGAATCAGTTCTTCATTCTAATTATGGCATTAAAACATACTGCAGGAAGGCTTATTAGGGTACAAACATGTGAATCATTTCTAGATGTACTTACGAATATATGTGTATAGAAAACAAATTGCTTTAGAATTTCACACTCAGGCCGAAACTTTTGAAGATCTTAAAAAAGAACAAATACTTCCAAAATATAGTTACAAATGTAGAAGTAATTGTATAATTATGAAATAACTAGAAGATTTGGTTGAAGCAAATAAGTGTCACAGAACTGATGGCTGTATTATTTTACTCCAGTAGCAGTTATAATGTATTCCCTTTCCTCCCAGCCACCATAGGCAGTTTCCCTAGGAACTTTTGGGGCCAAGGCCAGCCATGATTTCCTTCCCTAGCAAAATGTGTATGATACTAATGATGGCAGCTAACAATTAGTATGTTGACATTGTTCCGGGAAGTGCTTTACATGTTAGAATTAATTAATTAATTAATTAATTTTATCCTGTCGTCATTTCTGTGAGGTGTACATACTATTTATTATCCCCATTTGTCAAATAAGAGACTTATAATTAAGAAATTCTTCACTTCAGGTTTAGATCATTTTTTAATTGAAATACCCTTGACACAGTGTTCCGTGTAAGGTTTCGATTGCTGTTGGTTCCACCTGCTAGTACCTTTGACACTGTTCTGCTGGCGCCCACCTGTCCGCTCAGATTGTATAATTTCTGTTGATCGGTCTTCAAATTCATGGATTCTTTCTTCTGAATTTTCAAATTTGCTTTTCACTCATGCAACACATTTTTCATTTTGGTTTATTGTACTTTGCAATTTCAGAATTTCCATTTGGTTATTTTTTAGTTTCTATTTGTTGTGATTTTCTGTTTATTCAGTCACTGTCATATTTGCCATTAATTCTTTGAATATAGTTTAATTCTGTAGACTAATTTATAATGGCTGGTTTCAAGTCTGCTAAATCCAACATCTGGCCTCGCTCAGTTTTTATTGACTGCTTTTTTATTAACATTTTTCTCTCTTTGTATAGAAAATTTTTTTGTCTTTCAAAATGACATTTTGGATACTATGTTGTAACGACTGTGGATTCTGATTTATTTTTCTGAGACTTTAAAAAAGATAACTCTCCTTGACTTAGAGTGCAGAATCTATCTCCTTATGTAGTAGGTGGCCATGGAGGTCTCTGCTCCTCTTCTAAATTGTTATTTTTATTTTCGAGCCTTATTTCCTAGAGGTTGTTTCTGTGTCTGCACAGCTTAGTACTCAGCCAGGGATTGGGGTACACCTTGTGCTCAAACACCTGGAGTCAGGAGGGCTTCTGTCCTCTGCCAGTTGATCTGTTTATGGGCTGGGAGTACATTTCTCAGTCAGCCTTGGGGTTCGCTTTCCACTGGGCTCGCTTGAGCCTCTCCTGTACGTGTGCCTAGCGTCCTAGTCAGCCAGGGGTATGTGGAGAGCTTACCTCATCCTTCTATAACTATTTTATTTCCGATATCTCCCTTTCAAATTCCTGACTTGGGGCACGTAGGTGGCTCAGTCGGTTAAGCATCCGACTCTTGATTTCAGTTCATGTCATGATTTCATGGTTTGTGAGATCGAGCCCTGCTTCAGGCTCTGTGCTGACAGTGCAGAGCCTGCTTGGGATTCTCCCCCGCCTCCACCCTCTCTCTCAAAATAAATAAATCACCATTAAAAAAAAATCCTGGCTTGCCTGTCAGTCTTCCCAATGGGAACTGTAACTTCAAGCTAGCAGAGCTGTGGGTATCGCTTCATTTGTTTTCTACCAAGTTTGCCATTTTTACTGATGAAGCTGTAGGTTTTCACTTCCACCTCCTACTGAATCCGCCCCCTGTGGCAACCAAGCTGCTGATTTGCCAGCCCACCCTACCTGTCCTAACAGAACAAAGGTCTCACTGACCCCGTTGCTACTTACTTCCAAGCTCTAGCAATTTTTCAAAATTAAACATTTTTCAGTTTGTTGTTTGAATTTGATGATCACTTCCCAGAGCCCTAAAATGGTTGTTTCTTGACCGTTTTATCCAGGTTTATAGTTGATTTCTGTGGAAAGAGTTTGCTGACTATTTTGCTGACCACTTTTTTTTTTTTTTTTTTTTTATGGCCCACATTTTAACCTTGGCTGATATTCTCGTCTCTGGATCGTCAGCTGGCTCTTTTTATGCTCTCTGGTTGTCTTGTTACTCTCCCTTCCAACTCCTTCCTATGTTCTAGACTCTAAAGGCTTTAGGCTCTGCACCAACCCTTGGCTTAAGCTGTGATTACTACCCGTCCCTCTTACGCATGGCTCCCATCTACCTATCCCTGCCCTCCGGCCTTCTGACCTTCCTACAGCATTCACTCACAAAGTTAATTCAAAGTGTTCCACTGTAAGGAGTAGGCCTAAAGTTGAACTATTGCTTTACCCATCCCTGACTCCAATCAAAAGAACACAGAAGGTTAGAAGGCTTTTGGACTTCTTTGGAAATAGCATGTAACTGCTTTCAAGCTATGTGCTCCATTGTTCATGGTTCTCTCTTCTCATCACAGTGTCTCTCAGCCCGTCTCTCCTGTTTCATTCCTAACCTCAATTAGTCCATTGAAATTTTTGATGTAAAAAAAAAAGAAATTTTAGACTTAGGGTTCCAAAAGTAGCTTCTTGTATCTGACAACTTCAGCAAATGTTTTCCAGTGTCCCGATGAGCATCTCCACGTGCTATGGTAGTCATAGATCTGAGCAAACCACCCTGCTCTTTCAGATCTACTTCAGACCATTTCAAACTCTTCTTGCAGTCTGTGGATAATTCAAGATATTTTTGTCACCAGTATTTTCCTGAATTTTTGGGATTTGCGCTTTTCTGTACTAGAGATGATGTCAAGTTAATTCTTCAATTTCAAAATGACGTTATGCATTTGGGTGTGTAGCAAGGCTTGTGTTGCTAATTGAAAAACTCCTCAATGTGTCCTTTTTACCATCATCCTAAAATACTGATGGACTGTCAGATTCTAAGTGCCTTAACTATTTCTGATATTTCATTCATGCCTTGGGAAAATGCTGGTTGACTTCGTGAGGTTAGGCAAACTGTCCTTTCACAAGGACATTAAATCGGTTAATGTTTCTGGAAAAGTTATGCAGGAACGAAAATCCATGCAATTGTACCAATTCTTGTTTCCTCAGACTATATGTCTGTTTCAGGGAAAGCAACATTAAGAAATTGAAGGTCCTCTTTGTGTGGTAAAGTGATAGGATAGTCCATTTTTTTAAAAGAAATTTCGGGCTGCTCCTTTTCAGCCATTGTAGGGAGTTTTAGCTACATGTTACCCACTGGCTTTAATTGACATCTTTTAGTTTTGAAAATTGATGAGTTAATCTAGTGGGAATGATTCTGGAGTAGCTCCACTACACTAGTTTACTTTGAACAGCACATCATGATTATATTTCCACAAAGCCCTGAAATAACATTTTGCTTCTTTGTGGGTATAGGAGATAAATACCCTTTATCTTTCGTTCTCATGGAATCCATTTTAGCTGAACTAATGTGCATTAAGAAGTTTCTAACACGGTGGGAAATGTCAGCAAGAATGGAATTAATTGGGTGGTCATCCCCGAAGGCACATATTTAGGGGTTGGTTCTCAGAATTGTCACTTCATCGGCTTGCTCAAAAATAGAGGATTTACTCTATTGCTTGGCTTGAGTCAAAAGTAATTTTTTCCCTTAGGATTCCCTTTCTTTGACAGAAACGGCTTTAAGTCAGCTTCCCTATTAATTCACTCACATTCTGCTGTGACCAGACATGTCTGGATTTTCTTTCTCTATCTTTTCAAAAAATAGGTAAAAACAGATCAAATGTCTATACAAATTATGATTTTGCCAAGAATTTTTGTTTGTAAAAGTATTATCTATAGCATAGAATGGAAAGGATATCATCTACAGGATATTAGAGATAAAGTAATAAATACTCGATAGTTTGGCCATTTCATATTCCTTTCACTGTCTTTAAGAGTTGATAGGTAAACTGTAAAACTTTAGCCTAATGTATGTCTATTTTATGTGGTTCAGAGAAATCGGGGTACCAATGTCCTTCTCTTTAAACAACTGTATTTCATTATTACTATTACACTCTTTTTGTGCATTCCATTGTCCAGTATAATTTCATCCCCATATATTTTTCTTTTGAAATTTATACAAGACCTCTTCCGATCTTGTCCACTAAATCCTTCCCCAAACACAGTCTTCAGGAACACCCTAAAGTCATGGTAAGAAGAATTTAAAGCACTTGAATGACACTCTTTGTTTATTCAAGTATATAACAATAAATTCATTTAAATAGATGTAATGATCTTCTGATCAGCACATGCCCCTGGGACAATAGTCTTAGCTGAAAAGGAGCTTAACATCTTGTTGGGAGACAAGTTGTGTTAACACATATGCTTTCAGGGCCCAATCAGTTAACAGATGGTGACATAGACAGGTGTAACTGATGGGGGAGTGGGGGACTCTGGAGAAGTAGTCATTATACACTCCATTTAAGGGAATTCCAGTTCAGTTCTTGTAACACCATCGTGTTGGGCAAACAAAACATTTTTATGAGAAAAGTCAACCGATTGGTTACAACTTAATCTATGGACAACCACTTGTCAGTGTTTCACTTATCTCCTGCAGTCTAACAAACCACTCCACCAGGCTCGATGGGGTGCTTGGTGTTTATGAACTTTCATGTACTTGGAGTCAGAGAGTGACTGGGGCTGGAGTCATGGGGCAGGCTTCTTCTCTCATGTCTAGTGGCTGATGATGGCTGTTGGCTGGAATGCCTCCTATGGCTTTGTGTACTGGACTTCTTTATAGCATGCTGATTGAGCAAGAAGCTTCGAAGAGCAGGTTCCTGAGAAAGAGAGGAGGAAGGGAAGGTGTGTGCACACTAGGGGGAGGTTGTATTGCCCTTAATTGCATAGCATAGGCAGTCCTGTGGTGTCATTTCCATTGCATTTTATGTTTTAGAACCAAGTCACCGAGGCTAGCCCATAATCCAGAGGAGAGGAATGTAGACTCCACTTCGTGATGGGGAGTGCAAAAAAAAAAAAAAATTGCAAACACATATTAAAATCAGAATAGGTAGCCTTATATTAGAGAATAGTAAAGCTATATAATACACTTCGATATAATCAGGGAGATATACAGAATATTTAATGGCTGGTTTGGCATGGGCAATGACCAATAAGAAGCAACAGTAGCACCCACAAATGGTAGGATCTATTGGTGCAGCCATTTAATATCAGCTCTGGGTACAGTCAAGGCTCCAAACGTACTTTAGAGACAGCACTAGCTTTGGGAAGTCAGGAAAGGTGAGATCATGGGTCTGAAATAAGACATTTTAGGTACTCTTGCTGAAGCTTCAGAGGTCCCATCAGGCCCCATTCGATTGCTTGATTTCTTCGTTTTGTCCACCTTTGTTCATCAGCACTTAGAATCATTTTTCCTGCATGGCCCTTATCTTCATGTTTTGCAAGTTCATTCTTTGCTGGAGGGAGGGGAGAAAAGGGATTAGCTGTAGGAATAGACATCATCTTTTGTACCTATTATGCTTCAGTCCATTGTCATTTAGGACTTGACTCAATCTTCACACGTACCAATGCTGGGTTCTTTGGGTAAGGTGTTAATTTTCTGTTGTTGCTGTAACAAATTACCCCAACGTTAGCCACTCAAAATAATACAAATGTATTATCTCCAAGTTCTGTAGGTCAGAAGTACAGGATGGCTTGGCTGGTTTCTGAGATCCAGATTTCATAAGGCTGGAATCAAGGTGTCAGCTGGCTGGGCTCCTAGCTGGAGGCTCTGGGAAGAATTTTGTTCCAAGCTTATTGAGATGTTGGCAGATTCACTACCTGCTAGTTTTAGAACTGACATCCTTACTTCCTTGCTGGCTGCCACTTGAGAGCCACTGTTCCCTTCTAGAGGCTTCTTTCTGATCCTTGCACCATGGTCCCTACATCTCAGAGCCAGCAACGGCATGTGGAATCCTTTTACCTCTTGGAATCTGACTTCCTCCCTGCATCTCTGAGACTCTAGCCACAGAAGGCTCTCTGCTTATAAGGACTAGTGATTAGATTGGGCCCACCTGGATGTCCAGGACCATCTCCCTGTTTTCAGCTCCATAATCTTAATTGGATTTGCAGTGTTCTTTTTGGCCCGTAATGTAACCTCTTCACAGGATCCAGGGTTTAGGACATGAACATAATTCCACCTGCCTCTTGTAGCGACGTTAGAACAATAAAGGTGTTTTCGCCTCCACTGGTTTCTTTAAGAAGGTAGACCAGCCAGTGAGTTTGTTTGCTAAACATTGAGGCTTATTGAAATACTAATCCTAAATCTGAAGGAAAAAGAGTACACATTTTATGGAAAGGAGTACATGTTACTGTTTTGACTAGAGGAGGCACTCTCTTTCTTAATTTCTAGTATACTCTAATGCTTAAGAGAACTGGTTTGAAGTCAGACCAGTCCTTGTGCAAGTATATAATGCTTGTTAAGTCTCATTGTCCTCATTTGTGAGATAGAGTAATAATTTCTATAGTTGCTTTGGGGAAGACCTATGGATAGGAAGTACTTAGGGCTTTGTGAGCACTCAGTGGATGTTTGCTGCCACTACTACTACTACTTCTAATGATAATAGAATGATGTATTTGTGGACTTCTTTTTAGGGAGAAGGTATGGGTAGATCAATTAGAATGAGCACTTGAATTTGCTACCAGTTTCATATTAGTCTGACATAAATTATTAGCTTGCTACAATTCTTCTGTTAGATGTAAATTAGTAAAATGATTGTTTTGAAAAGGGATCTATATGTGTTTATTTTGATCAATTTAGCTTAAGACAGATTGCTTGGTTTTTATCATAAAGGGCAGAAACTCACAGGCGTCTAAATCAGGGGTCAGCACAATGCAGCTTGTGGGCTCAGTCTTGCCTGATGCCTGTTTTTGTGTGGCCCATGAGCGAAGAGTGATTTTTAGAGATAAATGTTTGTGGTCGATCTAATGATAGGAAGTACTAACTCTGAATCCCAATTAAGCAAACTGTTATTCTGCCTCTAAAGAATTCCATTCTTCTCATTAATGGGCTGTCTTACAAAAAATTGTACTCAGTTATTATATTTTTAATTTTATCAATAAAATTTTGTGGAAGATTTTTTCTTACTAAAAACTACCTACGTAACATTTAATTTTTGCCTCTTTGCCTACAAAGTGCCTTATTGTCCACCATCCAACTCTTTATAGAAAAAAAATTGCAAAGCTCTGAGCTAAGTAGTCTATGAATTTTAAAT
The DNA here is from genome assembly GCA_030068075.1 of Paguma larvata. NCBI lineage: Eukaryota > Metazoa > Chordata > Mammalia > Carnivora > Viverridae > Paguma > Paguma larvata. The sequence continues at coordinate 16,608,008 of CM057830.1, forward strand.
GGAATGTAGACTTTTCTTTAAAAATTATTTTTGAGAGAGAGAGAGAGAGACAGAATCCAAAGGATGCTCCAGGCTCTGAGCTCTCAGCACAGAACCCGACGTGGGGCCTTAAACTCACCAACCGTGAGATCATAACCTGAGCAGAAGTCAGATGCTTAACCGACAGAGCCACCCAGGTGCCCCTCAAAGCCTTGTTCTATTCTGTAGACACTCTATAGCTGGCAGGTACTCCCCTCATCTCTTAATGCAGTATCTTTAAAATAATTTTTTAGCTTATTTATTTTTTGAGAGAGAAAGAGAGAGAGAGAGAGAGAGAGAGGTAGAGAGAGCATGTGAGGGTAGAGAGAGAGGGAGAGAAAGAATCCCAAGCAGGCTTCCGCACTGTCAGTGCAGAGCCGGATGTGGGGTTCGAACTCACCAACCAGGAGATCGTGATCTGAGCCGAAATAAAGAGTTGGACGCTTAACTGACTGAGCCACCCAGGTGCCCCTCTTAATGCAGTATCTTAATTTTATTGCTAAAACCAAACCCCAGGAAGGTGGGCAACTATTCCAACACAATCCAGCTACTTAGTGAAAGAGGCGGGATGAGTCATTAGCTCTTTGGGTGCTTACATCTGTAAACTGTCCACTGGAGCAGGAAGAACCTCTGGGTAGCATGGTTATGCTTTCTCCATCTCTCTTTACATGGATTTCTGTGTTGTCATCAATCTCAAACCTTTAATGGACAGGTCAGAAGTGACGCAGTGTGAAAGTTAGCTTTCCCATGGACTCATTGAACGGGGCCTGCCAAACATCAGTTTGTTGCTGTTTCCATCTATGGGGAGAGCCCCTTAGATTCTAGAATTTCTCATTAGAGCTATTTCAGAAACACTGGTGCTGACTTTTTCTGTTAAATTAGTAGTAGTGAATAAGCACACACGTTAATATATTCTCACTGAACCATGTTCAGTGTAGGATGAGGTTGTTCATTGAACAGAGAAATAACCCTAAACCGAGGTGATAATTTCCCCAGGTGCCCTATGTCCCCATTGTTCGCTGGTCATTTGCTAATAAATCCTGCCACATTGTGTTCATTCTCGCTGCCCTCCTGCCTGGGTAATGATGATTTCTTGGTGGTATTTGCTTCTCTTTCTACAGGTGGTTTACAAATCCAACGACCGTCAATGCCTTCTACAGTGCATCCACCAACCAGATTCGTGAGTACTGGCTCCTTGTCTCCTTGTTAATGTGGTGCAAAATGGAAGGAACTTTTCCTGACTGTGATTTCTCTATTAACCTCCAAAAATGATCAGGTATTTGGGTGAAGGAAGTTTAAGTTTCTCTATCCATATGCCCAATTTGCCTCACTCACTTCACCTTATTAAGTAAAAACAAAACGAAACGAAACACACAAACCACAAAAAGACAAAACTATCATAAATAAAACTATGGCACAGTTGGCCATGAAGAGGCATGAAAAGGCCAACTGTAGTTTAATTTTCTTTCATAATGGTCTTAATGATTTTGTCCATACCATTTTGTTTATTTCTAGCATTGATGGGAAAAACAAGCAGGTAGCTGGGCAGATGATAGAACCTGAGGGGACTGTATATAGAAAGGGTTGGAAATGTTCTAATTTACCCTAGGATGTAAAGTCTTAAGTTACTTTTATTTACATGCATTGTGTAGGTAAAAATGCCATGTTAAGTTTATAGAATGATTAAAGATCAGATCAAATAAAAAATCTGATGGCACCAAGTATTGGCAGCAGGGACACATACTCACTGCTGGTGGAAATGCGAATTGGTTCACCCACTTTGCAGAGCAATTTGGTAATACCTAGAAAAGCTGAAGATGTCCATGCATATCCGTGACCATCATGGCACTCCTGGCATGCGCCCCGGTGCTGTATTTCTCAAAATGTGGTCTTGGGACAGATGGCAATGGCATCACAGAATAACTGGTTAGAAATGCAAACTCTTGACTCTTAAATGCAGAGAACAAACTGAGGGTTGCTGGAGGGGTTGTGGGAGGGGGGATGGGCTAAGTGTGTAAGGGGCATAGGGAAGACACTTGTTGGGATGAGCACTGGGTGTTATACGTAGGGGATCAATCACTGGAATCTACTCCTGAAATCATTGTTGCACTATATGCTAACTAACCTGGATGTAAATTAAAAAAGAAATTTAAAAAATTATAAAAAGAAAGAAATGCAAATTATTGGGCCCCGCCTTAGACCTCTCGTTCACAAACCCTGGACACAGGGCTTAGAAATCTGTTGTATTAAGGCTTCCAGGTGACTCTGACGCAGTGTGAGAACCACTGCCCTAGAGAAGCCTCACACGAGAAGGCCCATGTGAGAATGCTCATGGGAGTGTTGTTTATCATAGCAGAAATAGGGAAATAACCTGTGTGTCCCTCTGCAGGAAAATGACCCCAGTGTGGCCTATTCACACACAGGAATGCCAGACAGTAGTGAATAATGAGTGATCTAGAGCAACGTGCATTAACATGGATAAAGTTCACAAATACTGGTCGTGGAGGGGAAACAACTGGGGAAATAATATCAAGTATGATACCATATAAAAAAAGTTGAAAAGCATGAAAAAACACTTCTGTATGTTGTCTAGAGGTACATCCTTTTGTGGTGAAAGTAGAAGACATTCGTGAGAATGACAGACATCTGAATGCAGGGCAGTAGTGACCTGTGGTGGGGAGGGTAGGCTGCTCCTGCTCCAGCCATTGCTGGGTTCTCATCCCTCCTGCGCCTTGTCTGGTCTTCGTCTTCACTCCCTCGCTTGGTGATAACATCTAATTTCATGCTTTTAAGTGCATCTCTGTGTACTTTGTTGAATGTGGGTGATAGAACTTACAAATACCACACTTGGCCATGGGGCCACCTCCTTCCCATGGGAGACCTGTCGTAGCCTCCTCACTGGCCTCCCTGCTTCTGTCCTTAACCCCTTCGACCTTTTCTAAATAGAAGATTGCAGCCATTTTATGATGTTTTACAGTCATCTCAGGTCTTTCCTTTGCTCAGAGAACCCCTTATCAGTTTCCTATCTCACTTAGGATAAAAGCCAAATTACTTATAATGGCCTTCAGACCTGTTACTGCTGCCTTGTCTCCCCTCTGTTCGAGCTGCACTGGCCTCCTTCCTGTTCCTAGAGCATGGGATTCTGTTCTTTCCTAACATTCATAGTAGAGGCTCTATTTGCCTTGGAAAATTCCGCAAGTGATCTGCATGGCTCATGCTCCCATTTCCTTCAAATCTTTGCTTGAGTACCACTTTCTCAGTGAGGCACCCTACCTGCTCTCTGTAGATCCTGTTTGCTGGCCCTCATACCAGCAGGACTCCCTAGCCAGAGAGGACAGCTCGAGACCTGTGGCTGCCCACTCCCAGGAGACACAGCTCATTAGAGTCTCCCTCGTGTGGCCACTTATGGGAATTGCAGTCTCTGAAGGACTGGTGTGAGAGCTTCATGAACAGAAGGAAAAGAAACAGATGGTGGTAATTTTCGATCTCTACACTAATTTGTATAACCAAATCAGTTCTTAAATATTTTGAATACTTTATTGCTCCTTACTATAGAAATACTCATTGTTATTGTGAAATAATTGCTTGCTTTTGTCCCCCAGCTTTATTGAGGTATAATTGACAAAAAGTATATAGAGTTAACATGTGCACCTTGGTGTTTTGATACAGCTCCAAGTTGCGAACTGAGCTGCATATGTTACATGGGAACTTAAGATATTTTAGGTATTAATGATTATACTTATAAATTATATATGAATTATAGTAACAGTTGGAATAACCTGTTGGGCAATAGAAAATTCTTTAGATTATCCATTTTTTTTAAGAAAACCACACTTTTTACTTTCAACTACTTTTACAATTACTGAAAAGTTATAAAACCGGAACACTGAGTTTCCTTCAGCTAACTTCCTTCAGTGTTACCATCTTACATAACTATAATGCTACGATCAGAACCAGAAAATTAATGCTACAACACCATTAACTAAACTCAAGGCCTTACTGAAATGTCGCTGGTTTGGCCTCTCATGTTCTTATTCTTACCCAGAATCCTATCAAGATCCCATATTACATTTAATCATTATTTCTTCTTAGTCTCCTACAGAGTCTGATAGTTCTTTAGTCTCTCTTTGTCTTTCATGACTTTGACACCTTTGAAAAGTACTGGTCAGTTATTTTGTGGAAGGTTCCTCAGTTTGTGTTTGTCTACTATCTTCACATGATTGGCCTGAGGTTAATGCATTTGGGGCATGAATGTCACAGAAGTGGTGCCATATCCTCCTTGATGCCTCATATCACCGGGTTTATGCTCTCTGTCTTATTGCTGGTGATGTGACGCTACCCTTGTTCACTTGGAGAAGATGGTTTTTACTGGGTTGTTCCACTTTAAAGTTGCTATCCTCCCTGCTAGTGTAGTTGGCAAATATTTTGGGAACTATGTCTCTGAGACTCTATCTATCCTGTTTCTCTCCAATTGTTTGCTCACTGGTTTTAGCATCCATTAGTAAAACTTGTATCCAGTAAGCAGCCCTGTGCTGTTCACTCACTGCTCAATTTCAGTTTCATCCCTTTCATTTTATTAATGTGAATTCTATTGTAAAGAAGGGACCGTCCATTCACTCCCATCTATCTGTACAATCACATGTTTTTTATAGCCTTATGGACTCATGGATTTTTTTTTTATTCTGTGGATTTTGACCCAGTGCTGTCATTTTGTGTTTCATTGCTCAAAGTGTTCAGCTTTGGCCATGAGGTGATCGTGTGGGTTTGCTGCCAGATGTTGGCCTCACAGTGCTCCCTAATTTGCTTTTTTTAAATTGAAGCAAATGCCTGCTGAGCTCCTTGAGCTCCTGCATTCTCTCTATTTCTAGAGCAGGCGGATGAGTCCCTCTGTTAGGCTGGATCCCAGCTTTTCCATTAGGAGCTTTCAGACTTTACTTGAGCATTTCTTCTTCTAGATGGGGTCCAGAAACCGGCAGGAGTCATACTGGCTCTGATGTAGAAACCTGACCCTTTGGGGTTGGACTGGGTCCAGAAACTGTCTGGAGTTGGACTAGATTACCCATTTTAAAAGAAAGTGCTCTATGTAATATTTGGTACATATCAAATATATGTAACATATTAAAACATATAAAGTATATTCCTATGAACCTACCACCTGCCAAGCACTGGAGCATTCCCCATATCATTACATCTGTTCATGCTTCTCCCCATCCCATTCATCTTGCTCACTATAGAGGTAACTACTTTTCTGATTTTTTGTGTTTATCATTGTCTTTTTCTCAAAATAAATTTTAAACCATTTGTTGTTTATTTTTAATTATTTTTATAGCATAATGAAAATGGCATACTGCATGCACTCTAAAGCAACTTTGTTTAAAAAAATTTTTTTTTAGAGAAAGAGAGAGCAAGAGCAAGCGAGCATGAGGAGGGGAAGGCAGAGAGGGAGGGAGAGAAAGGATCCCAAGCAGGCTCCATGTGCAGCCTGATGCGGGCCTCAGTCTCACAACCCTGAGATTGTGACTTGAGCCAAAGTCAAGAGTCAGATGCTTGACCAACTAAGCCACCTAGGCACCCCTAAATCAACATGTTTTTAGGATTCATCCTTGTACCATGTGGCAACGGGTTTTCATTTTCCCTCCTGTATAATATTCCACTGCATGACTGTACGTCAGATTACCTATACCACAGACTTTGTCTGTTGACAGACCTTTGTGTTCTCCCCCTCCAGGTTTTGCTATTATGGACAGTGTTGCTACTCTGTCTACTCTCGTGCATATCCCCTGATGTTTCCGGTGTATACTAAGAGTGGAATTACTGGCTTGTAGGGCACGCAAAGACTCAACTTTACCAGATAATGTCAAATGGGTGCCAAAGAGTATGTTCCGAGTACAGAAGTGTTTTCCTCAACTCTCATTTTCATCACCTATTGGCATTGGTAGACTTAGTTTTCACCAATAGTGGCCTTGAGATAGATGCTTCACCCATGTTCCCACACACACTTTCTAGTGTCAGTGAATGCTTACAGCTCCTTTTGGGCTTTGAATATGTCTAATAATATTCTCTCTCTGGGATTCACCCCTGCTCAGCCTTTTTCTTGTCTGGGAAGAGGTGATCCTCTCACAGGTTTACTGAAGAGGCAGCCCTTTCAGGGTAACCCAGCGGTTTCTGGAAAGCCTATGAACACAGGGGTTTGAAATGAACAATTTGAAGCAGTGTTTTAATTAAGAGATTCAAGCTGTTTCTATTTTCCTAATGACCAGTGCTTGCTCTCTTTGTAAATTACATTACCAGGCAAGATGACAGGAGTCCTTTGGGTGACTTTTTCTCTTTCTCTCTTCTTTCTGGTTTTTTGGACTACAAATTAAGACAGGTGGAGTTCCTTCTTAGACATTTCTCCACTGGGTTTCCTGGGAGTCCCCTCACCCCCGACTGTCTTCTTTTTCCTTCAGTGAAGAAAGTGAAAAATTGAGGTGATTTTCTGAAATGAACATCTTTATTGATTACGGGCTGATTCTGACAGCATGTGGCCATCTGTTTAATTGGGTTTCACATCTAAGATGGAACTATACTTAGTAACATGATTTATGAGAATTTCATTCAGTTCCCATTATTGTTTTTTGATTTATATCACTTAAGTCTACTTATGCACGCAGTAGAGATTTGAGTAGACAACACAAAAGCATATAGGTTTATTGGTTTGTATTATTTTTGCTTTTTGTTTGTTTGCAAATTCATGCCTTTGTCTGAAACTTTATGGTTTGTGGCCATATTTCAATGTTAGAATTTTGCAGTGTGGTTGTACTTCTTATTTTCCTACCCTTGTCAAGCTGAGTAGCAGTGTCTTCGGACACAGAGTGTGGTGTGACATAGTAATGATTTAAGTCTACTCTATGAGGAGTTTACAGAGGAGCCCTGGCAGAATTTAATTATATTTGAACTGATAAGGTGGTTCAAGGGGAAAACAAGGAACCGAGGTTATTGTTGCCTAAGCCTGTGCTTTCCTAGCTTTGTGATAACGACAAAACTGGTCTTCCTGCTTTTTGCAGGAAAACAGTGAGGACCTTGAGTGCCACTGATTTAGTTGTATGACCCTGGCCAAGTATTTTTCCTTCCTGACCCCTCTCGTCCTCTTAGATCATAGTTGAGGTTACCTAGCCTCAGAGTTTTCGGTGAGGACATAACAAGAGATTTGAAAAGTGCCAGTGCGTTGTCCGGGCTGGAGTTTGCCTGTAATCCCTAGGATTACAGCTAGGCTATCACTGGGTGAACAGCAGAATGTGAGAATTTGGGAGAAGGGGAGAGTATTTTTGACCTTTGCTTAAAAAAGGGCTTAAAAATTGGTGCAGTATTTTTATTTATGTATTAAAAATAAATACAAACAATTTGGAAAAGTGTCTGGTGGTTTGTTGATATCTCCTGTAACTCAGAAATTCTGCTCTTCATAAAATAAGTCAATCCTTATGCCCACCAAAACACACAGACATTGAATGTTCATAGGAGCAAAAGCCTGAAAAGAACCTAATGTCCATGAATAGATTAGGTAAATAAATTGTGGTACAGTCGTTAATTGAATATTATGCAACAATGAAGAATAAACTCCCTGCTACCTTATGTAAGTGTACCCACTGATTGAATGCTCAGTGAAACACTGCGTGGCTCTAATCGTAGAAAGTTCAGGGCTAGGCAAATGAATCTAAGTGATGGAAGTTAAAATAATGGCTACCTTTGTTGGGGGTACTAACTGTGGGGGGCACAGGACACATTTTCCTTATTTATGAGGAGGTTGCACAGGTGATAGATGTGTAAAAAAATCTCGTGCTCTGCCATTAAGATTTGTGCCTTTACTATATGTGTATAATACATAAACAGTAACACTCCTATTCCCCCTGTAAAATTGTTTATAACAGCCTATAGCATGCATCTGCTTTTTGGGCTTGTAACAGCTTACATCAGGCCAAGCCTCCAGAGGTGTACAGGGATTGACACACTTGTTTTATAAAGGGCCAGGGAGTCAATACTTTTGCCTTTTCAAGCCGTCCTTTCTCTTTTGTTAATTCTCAACTTTGCCATTGCAGCCATAGACAGTTCATAAACAAATGATCACGGTTGTGTTTTTAGTAAAACTATTTACATGGGCTGTAGTCTGCCAACCCCTGGTGTGGAGCACGATAAGCAGATGGGTTCCAGGGGGCCTTGAAGAGTGTTCTGACCCAGCTTACAGACCACTTTAGGTCTGATCAGGTGGTACTTTGAGGGGCAGGAGGGTGGTAGAGCACACAGGTCACGTTTGGCTTTCATTTCTATTTCCATGGACTGAACTTTAGAATAAGATTCATTTCATGTGCTCAGTGTCAATGTGTGTCTTTAAAACGCTTCATGTCAAATGTTAGTTTTTATCTTCATATGTCTTAAATCATATTAAAGAATTATTTTAAGCAAATAAAATGTTGACTTGAAAACAACCAAGGATAGGGGCTAAAACCAATGATACTATTATATTTGTTGTAGTACACAAGGGATTTGGTTACCTGAGTTTAATCACAGATATTCTGCTAAAGAAGATAAGCCTTTGACCAGAGGCTGGGCTTAGGCTGGCATCAAACTACAGTATTAATCCCAAAATCAAACATAGATTTGTTTTGCTGTTAAGGAAATGATTATATTTCATACTGAGAGAATTTCTCATACTTTGTTGACCCTGCTTAAAACCATAAAGTAGAAGCCAGGTTAGCAAATGCTCACTCACCTGTGACCTCTAGTGGAATTTAATTAAATTAAATCCCTGAATTCATTTGATACTCTATTTGGGGACAATTTGGGAATAGTCTTCCATGGTTCTGGAGGTAAGAGGGAGGAAACTTCAGTGGTCAGCTAATGTAAATTTCTCATTATCTACAAGAGATTCTGACACCCATGGTAATTCTTAGTAATTTTTTACACTTAGTCACTTAGTGTTTATGGATCCCTCAATGGTTCTTATTACTTCTCGATGTTCATGCCACTGTGAGATCCCCTCCAACAATGAATAAAGCTGACCCCTGTAGCTAGTAGAGTACTGTGGAAATGATGAAGTATGACTTCTGAGGCTAGGCCATAAAAGACATTGTGGCCTCTGCCTTGCTTTCTTGGATTGATCGCTCCAAGGGGAAGCCAGCATGGATGTCGAGAGGGCACTCCCGAAGCTGGTGGAGAGGTCTGCATGTGAAGGACCTGAGGCCTCCTGCCCATAACCAGTACCACATGAGCACACCATCTTGGAAGCAGATTCACCAGTCCAGCCAAACCTTCAGATGATGGCAGCCCAGGCCAGCATTTGAGAGAACCTTGAGAGAAACCTTGAGACAGACCTCCCATAGAAGTTGTTTCTGAATTCTTGAGTCAGAGAAAGTGTGAGATAGTAAATGTTTACTGTTTGGAACCATTATATTTTGGAATAGTTTGTTACAGAGCAAGAGATAATTAATAGAGACATTACAACTTGCTAGATACTGAGTTTGGTGCTAGGTTGTACACTATAGTATACATACTGTAGCAGTTAAGAGAGCGGGCTTTGATTTTGAATCCTGGCTGGGCCACTAATAACTTGAAACCTTGAGCAAGTTATCTAACATCTTTATGCCTCAGTTTAATTATCTCAAAATAGAGGTAATAGTAGTGACTGTCCTGTGGGACAACTCTATAGAGTTGTCATGAAGATTAAAGGAGATAATGTATATACAGTAGGTGAAAGAGAGACTCTTTTTCAGTAGGTATTCAGTAAATCATAGCCCTTAAGAATCCTTGCTTTTGAGGAGTTGGAAGAGACAGAAATGTGAACAGTCATTTATAAGACATCATGAGTGTACAACGGAAAGGCATGCGATGCATCATGAGAGCCACGGAGGAAGGGTAACTAATTTGGGCAGCAGAGATAGGCTTCATAGTGACAGCAACGTTCAGGTCGGCATTGAAAGGAAAAAGACATTTTCTAGGCAAATAAGGAGGTTGAACCATGCAGGGAGGAAGGCTGCTGGTGCAAAGGTGACAGCAGAGGTTGGCAAATAAAATCCCTAGGGTGGTGAGATGGACACATGTGCTGGGGCACAGGCTGTATGTGGAAGAGAAGGAATTATGGAAGATGACATGTGGAACAAGTAGATGAGGGCCTTGGAAGCCATATTGATAAGCAGGCTACAGGGACCTAGGATAGTTCTCTTTGGGAGGCAAGAAATTAAAGTTCTCCTTCCTTAGTCTTAAAGCTCAAGGCTTCTCTTGGAGGAGAAGATGGAGGCCCCTCAGACCAGTTAGGATTTTGGCAGACAGTTCAAGAGACGGAAGGGTCTAAATTTAGGAGTCTAAATTTAGGCAGTGGCAGTGTTCAGAGGGAGAAGGGAGTGGATAAGTTAAATCCTGAAAGATTGCTGTCAAATAATTGTGCAGTGGTAATAGAGGTGGCAGTTTTCTAACTTTTCCGCTGAGGCTGGAAAGGACTCCCATAAAACAGACATAACTGTTCTCTGCAGCCCTTCTTCACCAAAAGCTGTTAATATACCAGGCATTGCGACAGATACTTGAACATACCTTATCTCTAATCTTCACAGTAGCTCTATACACTTGGTGTTGTGGGCCCATTTTACAGAAGAGGAAATTGAGGGTCAGACAGGCTAAGTAACTTCCCAGAGACCACACAACTAGTATATTGCAGAGTTGGGAGTATAACCCAGTTTCTCTGATAACATGCTCTTAATCTTCACTCTATATACTATTTGTTACTGTATAAGAAAGTGAGAATTACATGAAATGATACACATGAGTGCACTCTGAAAAGGTGAAGAGCATAAGGTGGGTTAGGTCATACCATCACCTGTGTGAGTTGGGGAGATTGTTTCCATTCAGTGTGGGGATAAGACACCATAAGATGTGGGGTCAGCTGGGAGGTAGGGATCGAAAAGTCGGATGGTTCCCAGATCCTGCTGATGCCATGTCCCAAGGGGCTGAGGCATGGAACAGCAGGTTACAATTAGTGGCTCCAACACGGCTGCTCTCTGCAGGCCCTTTGGCTGTGCTCATAATCTCCACGCATCCTTGGATTTGGGTAGAGTGGAACAGGTGTTATTTGAGAGATGCCATAAGCTGCCTTAAAAAATATTTAGATGTACTGTCCAAGAGGTTTTATTTCATAAAATGGACTATGGAATTTAAGAAGTTTTGTTAAATGAGGGGCACCTGGGTGGCTACTGACCTCAGCCCAGGTCACGATCTTTTGGTTCGTGAGTTCAAGCCTCACGTCAGGCTCTGTGCTGACAGCTCGGAGCCTGGAGCCTGCTTTAGATTCTGTATCTTCCTCTCTCTCTTCCCTCCCTTGCTCACAGTCTGTCTCTCTCTGAAAAATAAGTATTTTTAAAAAAAGAAGTTTTGTTAAATGAGCTGAAGTTGTCACAAACAAACTTAGAATAGGTTGCAAAATTGCCAAGATTAGCAAGATTGGGGGATACCTGTTAGAATTATTTTAAGACGCTCTTGTCCTGGTCTAGTCAAGGACTCTCGAGTTCCTAATACAGTCCATTCTCTGCCCAATCCCCCTGCCCCCGACTCTGAGGTCTGACCAAGGAGGCAGCTAACAATGACATTCTGGATACTGCCATTGGAGGACAGAGGCGCCCTCAGCTGGGAAGCCCTGCCATCTCATGGCCTTCCCATTACTGTGGTGAGTCCCAGGACCAATGCCTGGGGGAACATACATTCAACACCTGCAGGGACCTTCTGGAAATATACTCGTGGGGAGGAAAATGCTGTTTCCAGACACAGGGCTGTGCAGCTTCGCTGCAGGGCTGCTAGCAGAAAGCATGGGATGATTATCACAGTCAGTCTGATTAAAGAGGTGGGGTGTGAGTGGGACACTCACTGGGGGTGACCTGGACGTGAGCCAGAGTGAAGTGAGCATCAGGAAGCTGGCAGAGAGCCACGGTGATGGGAAAGGGGGAGTGAGGGAGAAAGCTCACTCATTTATCTAGATGGTCACAATCTCACTGGTTCTTCCTTGAAATAATCAGTAAATTTTTCACCCTTATTACAAAAGTAGTTAATATTTATTCTAGAAAATCTAGAGAATTTTTAGTTAAGCTAAAAAAATTTTTTCCAGCAAAAAGTATTCTTTTTTAAAAGCTTTTATTTTAATTCCAGTTAACATACATTTAATGATACACGTGAAATTCAGTGTTATATTCCTTTCAAGTGTTCAGTATAGTGATTGGACACTTCCATTCATCACTTGGTACTCATCACGACAAGTGCCCTCCTTAATGCCCATCACCTGTTTCACCCTGCTCCCAGAAACCACCAGTTTGTTCTCTATAGTTTAGAGTCTGTTTCTTGTTTTGCCTCTCTCCTTTCTTATTTTTTTCCCTTTGCTTGTTTGTTTTGTTTCTTAAATTCCACATATGAATGAAATCATATAGTATTTGTCTTTCTCTAACTGACTTATTTCCATAAGCATTATACTTTCAAGTTCCTTCTGTGTCCTTGCAAATGATAAGATTTCATCCCTTCTTATGGCTGAATAATATTCCATTGTGTGTGTGTGTGTGTGTGTGTGTGTGCGCGCGCGCACCTGCGCGCATGCGTACACACCACTTCTTCATCCATTCATCAATCAGTAGACACTTGAGCTCCTACCATATCTTGGCTATTATAAATAATGCTATAATGCTATAAAAACAGGGGTGCATGTATCCCTTTGAATTAGTGTTCATGTAGTCTTTGGGTAAATACCCAGGAGTGCTATTTCTGGATGTAAGGTAATTGTATTTTTAACTTTTTGAGGAAACTCCATACTGTTTTCTGCAGTGGCTGCACAAGTTTGCATTCTTGCCTGCAGTGTAAGTGTTCGGTTTTTTCCCACATCTTTCCCCAACACATGTTATTTCTTGTTCTTTTGATTTTAACTGTTCCAGCAAGTTCGAGGTGATGTCTCATTGTAGTTTTGATTTGCATTTCTCTGATACAGAGCGATATTGAGCATCTTTTCATGTGTCTGTTGGCCATGTGTATGTCTTCTTTGGATAAGTGTCTTTTCATGTCTTCAGCCCATTTTTTTAATTGGATTAAATGCTCAACTTCCCAAAATGCTTTTTTGGGGTTGAGTTGTATAAGTTCTTTATATTTTCTGGATATTAACCCTTTATCAGATATGTCACTTACAAATATCTTCTCCTATTTGGTAGGTTGTCTTTTAGTTTTGTTTATAATTTCCTTTGCTGTGCAGAAGGTTTTTATTTTGATTTAGTCCCTATAGTTTATTTTTGCTTTTGCTTCCCTTGCCTCGGGAGACTGATCTAGTAAGTTACGATGCCCAATGTCAAAGAGGTTACTACCTGCGTTCTTCTTTAGAACTTTTATGGTTTCAGGTCTCACATTTAGGTATTTCATTCATTTTGAATTTATTTTTATGTGTGGTGTAAGACAGTGGTCCAGTTTCATTCTTTTGTATGTTGCTGTCCAGTTTTCCCGACACCATTTGTTAAAGAGACTGTCTTTTTCCCATTGGATAGTCTTTCCTGCTTTGTCAAAGATTAATTAACCATAGAGTTGTGGACTTATTGCTGGTTTTTCTGTTCTCTTCCATTGATCTCTCTGTTTTTGTGCCAGTACCATATAGTTTTGATTACTGCAGCTTTGTAATATAACTTGGAAGTATGGAATTGTGATGCCTCCAGCTTTGCTTTTTTCCCCCCAAGATTGCTGTGGCTATTTGGGGTCTTTTGTGATTTCATACCCATTTTAGGATTGTTTGTTCTAGCTCTGTGAAAAATGCAGATACGTATTTTGAGACAGAATGCATTAGATATGAAGATTGCTTTGGGTAGTATAGACATTTTAACATTATTTGTTCTTCTAATCCTTGATCATTGAGTATCTTTCCATTTCCTTGGGTAATCTTCAATTTCTTTCATCAGACTACAGGTCTTTAACCTCTTTGCTTAGGTTTACTCATAGATATCTTTATAGTTTTTTAGTGCAATTATAAATAGGATTTTTTTTTTTTTAGTGAGAAAGCATGAGAGAATCTTAAGCAGGCTCAATACTCAGCATGGAGCCTGATGCGGGGCTTGATCTCGCATCATGAGATCATGACGTGAGCTGAAATCAAGAGCCGGAGGAGGCTTAACCAACTGAGCCACCCAGGCACCCCCGGTGCAATTGTAAATGGGATTATTTTCTTAATTTCTATTTCTGCTTCATTATTGGTATATCGAAATGCATCGGACTTCTATACATTGATTTTGTATTCTGTGACTTTATTAAATTCGTTCATCAGTTCTAGCAGTTTTTTAGTGGAGTCTTTAGAGTTTTCTATATATAGTATGTCACCTGCAAATAATGAAAGTTTTATTTCTCCTTACCAATTTGGATGCCTTTTATTTGTTTTTATTGTCTGATTATTGTGGCTAGGACTTCCAGTACTGTGTTAAATAGAAGTGGGGGAAGTGGGCATCCTTCTCTTGTTCCTTACCATTGAGGATGATGTTAGCTGTGGGTTTTTTATAGATGGCCTTTATTATGTTGAGTTCTGTTCCTTCTTAACCTACTTTTGTTAAGGGATTTTATGATGAATGGATGTTGTGCTTTGTTAAATGCTTTTTCTGTATCTATTGAAATGATCGTATGCTTCTTACCCTTTTTATTATTGATATGATGTATCGCATTGATTTATTTGTGAATATTGAACTACCCTTGCAACCCAGGAATAAATCCCACTTGATTGTAGTGAATGATTTTTTAAAATGTATTATTGAATTTGGTTTGATAGTATTTTATTGAGAATTTTTGTATCTGTGTTCATTAGGGATATTGGCTCTTCTTCAGCTGGTTTTGGTATCAGGATAATGCTGGCCTTACAAAATGAATTTGGAAGTTTTCCTTCCTCTTGTATTTTTTGGAATAGTTTGAGAAGAATAGGTATTAATTCTTCTTTAACCGTTTGGTAGAATTTGCCTGTGAAGCCATCTGGTTTTTGACTTTGGTTCATTGGGAGATTATTATTATTACTATTATTATTATTATTACTGAATTGATTTCTTTGCTGGCTATTGGTCTGTTCTAATTTTGTATTTCTTCTTGTTTCAGTTCTGGTAGTTTATATGTTTCTAAGAATTTATCCATTTCTTTTAGGTTGTCCAATTTGTTGGCATATAGTTTTTCATAATATTCTCTCATGAGTGTATGTCTGTGGTATTGGTTATTATCTCTCCTCTCTCATTTGTGATTTTATTTATTTGAGTTGCTTCTCTTTCTTTCTTGATAGGTCTGGCTAGAGATTTATCAGTTTTATTGATTTTTTCCCCCAAAGAATCAACTCCTGGTTTCATTGATCTTTTCTATTGCTTTTTGTTTGTTTGTTTTTTAGTTTCTATATCATTTATTTCTGCTCTAATCTTTATTATTTCTCCACTTCTGCTGGTTTTAGGTTTTGTCTGTTGTTCTTTTTTGAGATCCTTTAGGTGTAAGGTTAGGTTATTTATTTGAGATTTTCCTTGCCTCTTGAGGAAGTATTGCTACATAGTTCCCTCTTAGAACCTCTTTTGCTGCGTCCCAAAGATTTTGGACCTTTGTGTTTTCACTTTATTTGTTTCTATGTATTTTTAAAGATTTCTTATTTGATTTCCTGGTTGACCCATTCATTGTTTAGTAGCATATTGTTTAACCTTCATGTATTTGTGATCAGAAAAGAGGCATGATATGACTTGGATCTTCTTGAATTTGGTGAGGCTGGTTTTGTGGGCTAATATGTGATCTCTTTTGGAGAATGTACCATGCACGCTTGAAAAGAATGTGCATTCTGCTGTTTCAGGATGGATGTTCTGAACATATCTGTTAATTACATCTGGTCCAGCGTGTCATTCAAAGTCATCGTTTCCTTGTTGATTTTCTGTTCAGGTGATCTGTCCATTGATATAAGTGTGGTGTTAAAGTTCCCTACTATTATTGTGTTATTATCAATTAGTTCCTTTATGTTTGTTATGAACTGTTTTATGTATTTGGGTGCTCCTGTGTTTGGTTCATATTTACAATAGTTATATCTTCTTGTTGGATTGTCCCCTTTATTATTAGATAGTGTCCCTTTTTTGTCTTTGTTTTAAAGTCTGTTCTGTCTGATAAAAGTATTGCTACCCTGGTTTTCTTTTCACTTCCATTTGCACGATTAAAACTTCTCCATCCCTTCATTTTCAATCTGCATGTGTCCTTAGGTCTGAAATGAGTTTTTTAGGTAGCATATAGTTGGGTCTTGCCTTTTTTTATGCATTCCATCACCTCATGTCCTTTAATTGGAGCATTTAGTCCATTTACATTCCAAGTAATTATTGATAGACATGTATTTATTGCCATTTTATTACTTGTTTTGCGGTTGTTTCTGAAGGTTTTCTCTGATCCTTTCTTGTCTGTCTTTCATGTTTTTAAGCTAAAAAGTTTTGAAGTTTGTTTCATCATTTAAAGATTTTGTTGAATACCTCTCAAACTTACATTTATCTACACATTTCAAAATTGAAACGAAATATGGACTCATCAAATACTGCTTTTCCGTCACCGAACATTGTAACATGGTTTTTTTTTTTCACATTTATTACATGTAATTGTAAGTCATCATGCATAGTATTCCACCAGATAAAAACACCTTGATTTCTTTAGCTAATTTTCTACTAATAGACATGTGGGGTGTTTGTTTTTCCATTTAAAAAAAATCTGATAAGTTTTGGGTCTCTGTTTTTGTGCAAATCTGAGTCTATTTCTTTAGGGTAAATTCCTAGTTGTGGAGGAATTGTTGAGTTAAATGGTATGTCCAGTATAAGGGTTTTTAAATATATCTTACCTGACTTATCATGAGAAAAGTGGTACCAGTTTATATTTCCCATTAACAATAGATGAGATGATTTTCTTTTACTGAGTTATGCATTGTCAAGCTGCTGTTGGAGGAGATTGAAAGAGACTTTTTTTGTTGAATTGACATAGGGAAAATGTTAGACATATTTTAATTCTTTTCTTCAATGTTTATTTTTGAGAGAGAGAGAGAAAGAGGAAGAAAGAGAGTGAACACAAGTAGGGGAGAGGCAGAGAGAGGGAGACACAGAATCTGACACAGGTTTCAGGCTCTGAGCTGTCAGCACAGAGCCTAATGTGGGACGTGAACCCACAAACTATGAGATCATGACCTGAGCTGAAGTCAGATGCTTCACTGACTCAGCCACCCAGGCACCCCAGTCATAGTCTCATTCTTAAGACTATTGTCTTAAACCCAAATATGGATCAGTAAACTCAGACAAGCATTTTATGAACATCAGCTGTTATTTCCAGGCCTGGACTAAATATCACTGCTTTTAGTGTCAGTTTTGAATACCTAGGACAGCTGTTGTATGTATGAAATGACTTGTTGGAATAATAGTAGAATATGAGGTAGTGAGCTTCACAGTGGGAGGAAATTTGTGTTTTCTCTGCCAGTCGAACTGTAGCAGTGGTTCTCAAAGTGCTGTCCCTGGATCATCAACCTCAGCACCACTTGTGATAAATGAACATCAACTGGTCCCACCCCTGACTTCCTGAATCAAACTCTGGGTGTGGGCCCAGCAATTTATATTTAAGATTTTAACCATCAAATGTCTCCTAGATGCCAAAGATTGAGAACTACTGAGCTTATAAAAATGCAGCAAGTGCAAAAGAGGTCAATTTGGTTGGGTGAAGGTAGGGGGACTAACTTGTCCTCCTTGCCTGGGACTGTCCCAATTTTAGCACTGAAAATTCTGGATCCCAGGAGCTCCCTCAGACCTGGGCAAGCAGGGATGGTTGGTCACCTTGCTAAAAGAGAGAGGTTCCCTTTGTTGCAGACTAAAGATAATTATGGCAGAAAAAGAAGGGCCAGAAGAGGAAGTTTCAAGATGGAGGACAGATTTTAGAAGCTGCTTTCTGCTTGTCAGTTCTAGGCTGATAGATATGGTGGCGGGAGGTTACCTGTAGGAAGCCAGCAGATGGCTAAGGCATCTTGCTGAATCCCTTGACATGAGACACAGCTGTTAGCTCTTGATACTTTTTGGAAAGGGGAAGGTTGGCATTCACCAAACTATTGCAAGATGCCAAATTGGAAAAAAAAAAAAAAGCCACTATTAATCTTAGCAGTGATGACAATGAAATCCCTTTACAGCAGAAAATATAACCAGAAGTGCTTTGTAATTGCAGCAGTTTCCCTGTCCCAATTGATGGTCCCTTAGATTCTAGGAGAATGGTATATGGCTTATCTGATTATGAGAACTAATCCTGAATAAGATAGAACACTCATTCCCTCTTAGAATGAGCATTCATTCCAGATTTTCCGAAGCAGTTGCAGTTAAAA
The DNA here is from genome assembly GCA_030068075.1 of Paguma larvata. NCBI lineage: Eukaryota > Metazoa > Chordata > Mammalia > Carnivora > Viverridae > Paguma > Paguma larvata. Next base: position 16,626,384 of record CM057830.1, read on the forward strand.
CTACTTTTGTCTTTTGTGCAATGATAATTTGTTAGCCATGTAAAGTTTTAGTTTTGAAAGTATAGTCTGCAAAATGATGAGAAAAGTACCTAGTCGTATGTTACATACACGGTATTGAGAAGCAGTGAAGAGAGGAGAATGAGGCAGAAGGGCTGATTTATATACATCATTTAAGTTAAATATAGGCAGTGCTTTATTTTTCCTAACTTCAGAGTTCTGAATTTCTTGGTATATTAGAATCACCTGAGGTGCTTTTAAAACCATACTCATCTGCAGGGCTCCATCTCAGAGATTGTGGCTTGATGGGTCTGGGGTGGAGCTTTGACTTGGGTCTGTTTTTTTACAAGCTCCCCAAGGGATCCTAATGTAAAGTTGCAGATGTGAATCCTTATCCTGACCTAAATGAGTAGGTCTCAACCAGCATGCACCAGAATAACCTGGAGGACCTGCTGAAAACTCTGGACCCCACTCCCAGAGTTCCTGATTCAGCAGGTCTGGGGTGGGGCCCGATAATTTGTACGTGTAACAAATGTCCAGTCCAGGTGATGCTGCTGCTGCTGGACCATGACCACATGTTGAGTGCCATTCTCCTAAACCACTCTTACCTCAAACCTCAACTGATTTCACAAATCATATCTTTTACTCATTAATGTAGACATGCGTATAGCTACCCCCTCTCCCCAAAACTTCTATGCATCTTTACTGAATTTAAAACATATTTCAATTCAAAAATACACTTTCAAGAGCTTGGGTATCAGTTCACCTTTTTAGATGTTGCAAAATAGAATTGTTTTGGTTATACCCTTTTTCCTTCACTAGGGAGTAGGTTCTTTGAGGACATTTGTATGTTCAAAGCTTATCTGTGTGGCTTGAACATCGTAAGCGCTTAGTAAATGTCAGTGGTCAATGATTCTGTATAGAAATTGCATTGCCATAACCGGGTAGTTTTTATAATGGTATTTAAATATATTAACATCTCTAAAATTAGGGTTATAAAATATGTTTTTTTTAGTGAACCGTGGAACAGGAGCTGTTGCATCGAATAAGTAAAATAATTAAGTAGGTGGAAATAACTACAAGTGAATCTTACCAAGAAGAATAATAATGTTGCTAAGATAGATCAGCACTAAGTTCTGAAATGTGGATTAATACAGGATTAGTTCAGTAATATAAGCATACACTGAAGACTTTTGAAAAGAACTGTCATAAGCATTTACTAGAGTAAATCCACGCAAAAACTAAACATCCTGTTATTTGACAAAACTAATAATATAATACATTGTTTTGATGTAGCCAGCCCCTTTAGCAAAAATATCACAAACACCCATAATGAAAAGAAAGCAGACACATATATACACTCAGTGGAAAATCCAAATATCACTGGAGTAAGCACCAACAGCAAGTCTGGAAATGGATTGAATTAAAGCGGCCAGTATGTACTTTGGCCCACACGTTGTCGGGCCCACCAGATTTTCCGTTAGAATCCCGTCCTCCCAAGTCACCCTTTTCTCAGCTGAACTTTATCATTTGGCCTTGGATGTGCCACTTCTGCCCCAGAGGCTGCTGGAGGGATCCTAACTGAACAAATTCACCAATAATTCGCTAATCCTTCAAAGGAGTCAAAAGAGAGATTGAACTGCAGAATGAACTCCCAAATTTAGTTGAATTTGAGTTGCTTTCCATTGTATTAGTATATTTACAAAAGTTTGCTATAGAGAAAAGGAAGAAGCAGGCAGTCTGGACTTTGAAGCCTGGCAAGTGAAAGTTGGAGGCCTCCCATTTCGTTAAATGTGACCAAACGTGGAAACAATGGGAAAAGATGTGTGAGTTTGATGACAGTTGTCTTAAGATGGTCACCATTTGTAAGTGTTGATATAAAAAAAATTCCCCAAACTTCCAATAACAGAAAACTTTGGAAAGTAATGCTTTCAAACTATTGGCTATATGATTACTCTCCTGGATCATACACTTTTATGAACATGGAACTTAACATGGCAGTTACATAAAAGCATGCAGATAATGTAGGGAAAAGAGAATATATTCTCTAACAGTATTGTCAGGACCAGAGGGCTCTGATCTAAACCAGTGTTTGGTCTGATTTCTCTTTGCAGCACATGCCACAGCCATGAAGAGGGAGAATATCCTCCTTTATTCCTTGGCAGTAGGGAGGGCTGAGGGTACACAGGCGAGATGGAACTTGCAGGGAGCTGGGCAGGGCTTTTCATCTTGTTAAAATCTGCATTCTGGTTGAGAGTCTGTTGGGGAAAAAAATGCTGTTTCTGCCATAAATGCAAGAGGAAGGAACCAGCAAAGTACTTAATCTAGAAGTAGAATGAAAAATAGAACTTGAATAATGGAACATGCCTCTGCTCTGGTATTAGGTATGGAAACTTCAAGAAGTAGCACATTGGTGGTACTAATAGTTCGCATGTAATGTTTTAGACTTTGACTCATAATCATAGGTAATGCTTAACTCCAGTTAGGTCTGCACATTTCGCATGAAGGTGCGGATTCCATTCACTCAGCAGATACTTACCGAGTGCTTGTCACATTCCAGGTGTTGTTCTGGCTCTGCAGATAACTCTAGTGAAAGAATCCTGGAAATAAAAATCTATTTTGTTATGGAGCTTGCGTTCTAGTTCGGCAAAGACACGATAACTTATGAAGAGTAAGTAAAATGTAGAGTATCACAGTCGATGGTATTACGTGACAGGTAAAGCAAGAAAGGGGATAGGATAACACCTCTCTCCTTCAAAAAGCATCAGGGAAGGCCTTGGTGAGAAAGTGACATTTGATTAAATATCTGAAGCAAGCTATGCAGATAGTAGTGGAAAGAAAGTTCTAGGATGGGGAGAGAGGAGTGGGAAGAAAGGGAGATTATTTATTTTGTTCACGTCTCTTCATACAGTATGAATTTGCTATCCCTAAGTGTGTATTTCTTTTCTTGGGTCTGAGCTCTGAGATAATGGGCTTGTTTCGTTTTCTTTTCTTTATTTGTCTCTACTAAAGAACCTAATTAGTGCAATTTTCCTGTAGTAAAATGGACACCAAAACCCAAACATGTGGAGGCATTTAAGTTTTCTTGGAAAGCTGTTAACTACAGTTAAAATATAACTTTATGACTTTAAAGGTCAAATAGTTGCACCTGCTGGGATTAATTGCCCCCTGAAAGCAATCAGTTCTTGGGCAGTACAGTCCTAAAAAGAAGCACTTGAGGTTAGTCAGTATTCGCTGATGTGAGAGTTTTGGGAAACCCAAACAAAAAAGAAAGGGTTGACCCAAGTAAGAAACCAAGAGCAGGTTTTAGTGGTTTTCCTAGGTACAGATTGGAAAAAGAGAAATTCTTTTCTAGCAAATAATGAGGTGATTACAACCTATAGATATGAATATTTTCTTTTGTCAGAGTTTATTTTTTTATTTTTAAAGAACATCTTCATTTTTAAAAGGCTACAGTGAGCAAGAAAATGAAATAAAAGTTATCCGTACTTGAAAGAAGGGAATTAAATTATCTCCATGTGCAAATGATAGGATCTTATTCATAGAAATCCAAAGGAATACATTAAAAATTAGGACTAATAAACGAGTTCAGTAATTTGGTAAGATTCAATATCACCATTCAAAAATCGATTATATTTCTATACAGTATCAATGAATAAACCAGAAATGATATTAAGAAATCACTTAAATTTATACTAGTACCAAAAAGAATAAAATAGGAGTAGAATTGAGAGTCCAGAAATAACCTTTACATTTATAATCAATTGATTTTCAAACAGAGTGCAAAGTTTTGTCAGAATTTTAGTCTTCTGAATTGCATAACCACAATATGTATTTTTGCTTGAAATGGGAATAAAATTTGTTGTTGTTGACAAATGCAAGACCAAATTACTATCGTGTAAGCTTAGTTAACTGTAAACAGATTTTGTCTAACCTTTAGAATAATTTTCTATAATACGTACATGTTTATTTCTAAGAGTTAATTTTCATGACATGAGTTGATTACCTTTGACTAGTTAATATTTAAAACATTACATTTATGTCCCAACATCCTCCTAACCGCCCACCACCCCAAGTCCTAGTTATCTCCAAGAAGCAGCCACTATGGTCACTTTGATACATATTTTACAGACCTTTTCTGTGCATTTGAATTCATACGTTAGACTGATATGGCACTTATTTAAAAAATAGAAATTTTATTTATTTATTTGTATCTGTGCCTTGCTTTATTCCAACAACATGTCTTGGAGATTTTTCTGTGATAGAATATTAAGACTTGCCTCTTTCTTTTCATTTGCTGAAGAGCATTCCATAATATGGTTATGCCATAATGAAGTTGTTTTTCTCCTTTTGGACATTTAGCTCATTGCATGCTTTTCTCAGTTATATCAACGCAGCAGTGAACATATTTAGCCATGACCCCACGGTGCACCTGAGCCAGTGCTTGGGCAGTGGTTCCTGAAGTGTGCCTCCCAGACCAGCAGCTCTAGCCTCACTGGGGAACTTGGTAAAGGTGCAGATTCTCAGCCTCCTCTCTGGGCCTACTAACTCTGGAACTCTGAGGGCGGTCTATTTCAGTAAGCCCTTTAGGTGATCCTGATGCGTGATGACGTTTGAGAACCACTGGCAGGAATGTATATGTGTCCATATACACATAGATTCATACATGTACGTATACAGTTCTTCTGTAGTGTGACCTATGTGTTCCTAAGCAGCACTGTGTGACGCAAGATTATGCAATAAAAGCCACAGGCTTATGGGAGAAATGGAGTTAGAGACACAACAGTCAAAAACGGTGGGGTGCCTGGGTGGCTCAGTCATTTGAGCATCCAACTCTGGATTTCTGCTCAGGTCATGATCCCAGGATTATGGGATTGAGCCCCGTGTTCAGCTCCGCACTGTGCGTGCAGTCTGCTGAAGACTCTCTCTCTCTCTCTCTCTCTCTCTCTCCTTCTGCCTCTCTCCCCTGCTTGCATGCATTCTCTTTCTCTCTAAAAACTTAAATTATAGAATAAAAATAAAGCATTATCAGTGACACATGAAAACAAAAGCCAGGATCCTAATAAAAATGTAGCACAGACTAGAATTTAAATAAAAATTTGGAAGAAAAAAAAAGATAGCATAGTCTTAAACATGTTAAGTGAGTAAATACATAAAACAACAGCACATATGGCATTTCCCCCTGAAGTTCGCTTGTGGAAGTGGGCGCTGGAGGGCTTCAGGGTGTGTGAATTCCTGTGTAGTGGTAGAAGGAGGGTGATGTGAAGTTGGAAGGAAAATTTTAACACCGGGCGTTGGGTGGCTGGGGCTTCTAATGCACGTGGTGAGCCGCGGTAACTGATCCATGTTGGATGTGTGCATTTTGTGTATTCCTGCGTGGCTCGATTCATTTGATACGTTTTTCTGCTTTCACTTAGCATTTCTTGAGCACGAAATTGTGCATAAGCAAACGTGAAATTGAAGTTATGCCCCAGTGTTTTGTCCCAATATATCAATGACCTTGGCTCAAATTTGCCTTTTCAGTGTAAGTGTTACAGCAGAACTGACTGTATATGTTTCATGTTAAAAGGGCCACATACACAACTGAATGCTGGGTTTTCACTTAATATTTCTTTCACCTACTGATATCTTGTAGATATTTTTTCCACTGTCAGCATGTAGTTACTCATTTTTGGAAAATGGCGTTTAAAGCATTAGATGATGACTGAATTGCTCATCGAAATGCTTGTGGCAGTTTACACTCTCACCGACATGCGTCCCACACCCTGGCCATTGTTACCGGTTAGCACGCTTTTTAGTTTTTGCCATTCTACTAGCTACACTTCTTTTTCCTTCCTCTCCCTGCCTCTCTCCTCTCATATGTATCTCTATATATGTTTGTATGTATGCATAATGTGTCTGTATGTAATATGTACATACACACACATTGACATTGTGAGGAGTGCCTCTCATAAATATACTGGTAGAAAAAGGAGCTTGGAAAGTGTAAAACAGGTAGCAAAGCGGTGCCCAGATGGGGGAAAAAAGGAAATAAAATGGATTTGCAAAAGAAACAAAACACAAAAAAAAAAAACAAAAACAAAAAAACAAGAAAAGCCTACTAAAAAGAGAGAGAAGAGAAAAAGCAGTCCTTTCTGTTTAATTATTTTTTACTTTTACCTTTGCTATACAACTTACCACTTCATGAGGTAAGATATTAGATTGGCCCTGTGGGGCTTTGATCTTTCACTGTAGCCAGTACGCACCTCCAAAACTGTAGCTTCCACTGTCAATCCATTCTCTTCGGGGAAGCAGCCCTGAGGGCATCAGATTCTCCTCTTGGTCAGTGTAGGGTCCCCTGGCCCCGACAAGCTGGGCAGACACAGCTGCTCAGAGGAGCATGATGGCCGTGGCCTGTTGGTCTGGGGCCCATCACAGCAAAACCCGCAGAAATGGAGATGCATGCAGGTGTCACATGTCAGATGTCCTCCTTTGAAGAGGCTGGCAGTGGACAGATATGCTTCCAACTGGGCACAGTACCAAGCAGGAAAGCCATAATGATTTCATAATTAGATCACATTGGTTTATGATCATTGTTCTTATTAAGAAATATCATTGCTTTTTAAAAAATTTTTAAAATGTTTATTTAATTTTGACAGAGAGAGAGAGAGAAAGAGAGAAAGACAGAGCATAAGCGGGGCAGGGAAAGAGAGAGGGGAGACACAGAATCCGAAGCAGGCTCCAGGCTCTTAGCTGTCAGCGCGGAGTCCGACACGGGGCTCGAACTCACGAATTGTGAGATCATGACCTGAGCCATAGTCAGACACTTAACCGACTGAGCCACCCAGACGCCCCATCATTGCTTTTTGGTGGTTTATTGTGGGAGATGAGACTTTCATATAAATGCAGTGATTTACATATATAAATCATATATGTAATATATATTTGCATATATATCGCCAACTCAGAAGGACTTACCGAAAGTAATCACCAAAAATAAAGGATGGGATATTGATGTAAAGATGCAAAAAGAAATTTAAGGAAATGTAAACATTATGAAGATTAATATAATGTTGCCCCTTCAAAGTCAGATGCATTTTCCTTCATATGAAAGCTGCAGGAGCTCAGAGCCTGGAACCTGCTTCAGATTCTGTCTCCCTCTCTCTCTGCCCCTCCCCTGCTCACACTCTGTCTCTGTCTCTCTCAAAAGTAAATAAAACATCTAAAAAGATAAAATAAAGTCAAATAAAATAAAAAATGAGAGCTGCAGGAAGAGAGAGAACTGCTAGCTGGATCCATGTCTGTGTTGCAGTGAGGTAGGTTTTTGTACCTTGAAATCTCAAAGTGATATTAAGGAAATATAAGGAAGAGTTAACTCGCTTATAAATGTTATTATAAATGTTAACAATTCACTTATAAATTCAGAACTTGTTTTCTTGCCCTCACTTCTTGTACTGTCCTTTCATGACGAGGGAGGTAGACAGAATGTTGAGACAGAGAGGGTGAAAAGAAAACATTGTATTAATTTTTTTAATGTTTGTTTATTTTGAGAGAGAGAGTGTGTGTGTGGGAGAGGGGCAGAGAGAGAGGGAGAGGCAAAGAGAATCCCAAGCAACCTCCATACTATCAGCGCAGAGCCTGACACGGGGCTCAATCCCATGAACCACGAGACCATGACCTGATGTGAAATCAAGAGTCGAATGCTTAACGGATTGAGGCACCCAGGAGCCCTGAAAAACTCATCAAAGAGCTCTCAGTCTCAAAGGGGGAAAAGGCAGTGGCTCTGGAATAGCCAAGGACATTGCAGAAGACAGCGCTCTCTCTCTCTCTCTCTCTCTCTCTCTCTCTCTCTCAGTGTGTGTGTGCGTGTGTGCGTGTGTGTGTGTGTGTGTGTGTGTGTCTTTTGTTACTATTCTTTACATTACCGATTGTTAGGACTTAGGAGTGCAGCTCTTAGGATCAGCCCGGGGGTTAAATTCAGTGGTGAGTTGCACTAGCAAAGCAAAGCATTTGTCCCGCTCACCTGCACAAATCCAGATGCATGATTTGTAAGGCCCACTGCAAAATCAAAATATGGGGGCCCCCTGCTCAGAAAGCAGGAAAGAGTGCAGTTAAAAGTGTTCAAGAATGAAGCTTTATCCTGCATTCCGTGGCTTCTCTTTTCTCTAGACTTGTCATGGTTTATTTGCTATTCAATGCCATTGTAAGTTGTAAGAAAAATAAACATTTTAAGTCATCAGCACAATTTTACTGTTCATCTTTATATCATGCAATGCCAGTTCTACATGAAAATATAAGGGCTTTTAACTTGTATGTGGAATCACCAAAATCATGCAGTTTGTATTTTGTAGCTCATACATGCATAGATATTTTGTTCTTACCATAACAGTGGAAATGCTGCACAAAACTGACCCCACCTGTCTTTATGTCTTTTCTTAATACACGTGGATTCTCCTAATACTCTCCACCTTCAGCTTACTGATGAGTAAGGAAGGACTGAAAAGAAAAGATACTATGGGTTGCCCTATCTTTCCCTTTCCTTGTATGTCATTTTCAGTGTATGTGATTGGTTAATACAGGGAAATAACAAAAGTAAGAAAGGATCTGATAGTTCCCTGGTCATTCATGTTTTGTTAGAGTGCTATTGCCATTTTTGTTTGTTGTTTGTTTTTGTTTTTGTTTTTGTTTTGGTTTTTGGTGATCAAAGCAAACCCTGGTTCCATTAGAAAGGGCCCTCTTGGGGCTGTCAGAGCTCCCATCTACTCAGTCCTGGATGTAATGTTTACCTTGTACTCACTTTGAATCTCATGGAATGCCCCCCACATCATGGGTCTACTGGAGTTCTGTGCTCCTGGGAATCAAGAATGCTGTGTGCAAATGGGGCCCTTGGCGGGGCTGGGGCCTCTTTGACTCCACAGGTTGCATAGCTGGCCCTTCCTATATCAGGGCAAGCTGCTGGACTGCCAGAAGCCTCCTGCATATGCTATGAAGGAACCCAGTTCACAGCAGGCTGGACAATGCCAATAGCATATTCATGCAAAGTGGTTTCCTTGAAACTATTGTGATACACTTGTTTCTAACTCTGTTGAATTAATATCATTTTAGAAACCATGAATCTCTTGAGTGCTCCCAGCTTAATGAGGAGTACCTTTCAGATGTGCCTTTGAAACTTCCAGGCTAAAGCTTGAACCAAGTACTCATCATCGGATCAATCTCTATATCTCTTACAATTTTGTCTGTCTTTCTCCCAGGATTTCCAGCAGGAGAGCTCCAAAAGCCTTTTTTTTGGGGAACGGAATATCCACGGTAGGTTAATTAATGAAGAAAGCAGCTATTGACAAGTAAGGAGGAACATGCCGCTTTAGCCGAGATATAAAGTCACAAAAACCAAAACCAATGCCAGTGGTTGTTAAGCAAAAAGAGAGCCTGGAACCTGATGTGGGTCAGTCGTACTTTCATCATTTTAGGAATTTGTTTTCGGATTTTTTTTTTTACCAGGGTGTGTGACTGCACAGGAAGGGCAGCATCCACACAGGGGACTTTGATTTTTGTGCATTTATTCACTTAGGCATTGACCCATTGGACAAATATGTGGACCTTGAAGAATTGTTGGGATTTGAGTTGATGGTGATGGGCCTAAAACCATGGAAGAAATAATGTGAGAAAAGGAAAGAAAAGTACCTATAGAAAGCAAAGATTTTAGTTTGGTTGGTCCAATTAGTGTATGAAGGGAAGTAGTAGAAAAGACATCTACAAAAGAAGGTTGATGTTTGATATTGGAAACCTCTGAGTGCTGGGTAAGGAGCCGGGCATTAATAAGCAATAGAAAATACTGAAGTTTTTGAACAAGTAAAGATTATCAAATCTGTCTTTAGAAATAAAACCTGAGTAGTTATACAATAGGTCAAAAATTGATACTCTCTGGAGTTAGAGATATTAAAGGTCATTAATATCAACAGATTATCATTCAGAATTTATATATAGTCAAAAGTCTAATAATACTCATTGTTGGTAATGTTACCACTTTTATTATGTGCCTTTGTTTGCTCTGGTGGTTTAATGCACAGAAAATTTAGTCTTGATTTTGGACACTTAGTGTCTTCTGTTTTGGTTTAGATAAATGACAATTTAAATATTATTTGTAGGTTAAAAACATAGGAGATCACACACATATAAAAACAAGAGAAATATGGTAGCGATGTTTTGATTTTCACTTCCCCAAAAGCAGACCCTATGACAAGGATTAAAGTTCAAGGAGTTCTTACGGGAGGTGACACCAGGAAACAGTGGCAAGCGAGTGGAGAAGTGAGACAGGATGGGAAGGAAGCCAATAAAGAGTGTTTTAGTAGTTTTCTATGGCTGCCATAATTATCCCAAACTTAGTGGCTTATAGTTCTGTAGGTCAGAAGGCCAGCCCTGGTCCCACTGGGCTAAGCACAAGGTGTTGGCAAGGCCGTATTCCTCTCTGGAAACTCTAGGGAAGAATCTATTTCCTTGCCTTTTCTAGCTTGTAGAGTAGGCCCACATTCCTTGGCTCATGGACCCTTCCTCTGTCTTCCAAACAAGCAGAGTTGCATTTCTGTGACCATTGATTCGTAGCCATATCTCCTTCTGACTCTCCTCTTCTGCGTTCCCCTCCACTCTGAAGGACCCTTGTGATTATATTGACTGTGCCCAAATAATTGAGGACAATCTCCCTATTTTAAATTCAGCTAATTAGCAACCTTAATTCCCCCTTGCTACATAATAACATATTCATGACTTTTGGGGATTAGCCTGTGGACTTCTTTTGGGGGCCATTATTCTACCTACCACACATGTGTTACAAAGCCAATTGTCAAGGAGCAACCGGGGCTCAGACCTGCCAGGGAACTTTAGAACTTGCTTCACTGTAATCCCACTGCTCAGGCAAGAGAGCTGGGGCATTTATCATCAACTCACCTTCCCTCACTGATATGAGGGCTGTCACCAGCTGTAACAACTGTCTGGCATTGCCCTGTCTAGGCCCAGAGGGCACTAGTAGCCAGAAAAAGTCCTCAGGTAACTAATTTCAGGTGCTGGCGGTTGGAAGCTGTTGAATTGTGTGCTCAGAAATGGTGAGTGGTGAGGGGACAAGATCAGGCATCGATAAAGACTACTATAAGGAAGCACTGCATTAGGATAGATGAAAATTCTTGGTTTGTATTATCCAAAATCATTAGTATCATTCCAGGTTTCAGCTGCATTTTTCATTGGTGTTTAGGTATTTGGAATCAATTTTCCCTATTATTAAGATTAAAGATTTGCAGATATTTCTATAAAAATAAAAATCTAGGCTAAATATTATCTAAATTCCCTTCAAACTAAAAATGTGCTCAAATTCTTTGATTCTGCTTATCATTAGCAATTTGACTGCACTTCTGTTACTCTTGTTAGATACCTGGAGACTTGGAAATTGGTTAGGTGAATTTACTGATTAAGTGAATTTGTTTATTGGGTCCGTGAGCATGATTTTCTGATATAAAGTCAAAATCATAGGAAACTGGGAAATAATATTAGTTATTAATAATATTAGTTACTTCAACCTTATACCGAGCCATATTCAATACTTGGGTGGGAGAGAAATTTGTATTTTTTATCCTACAGAATTCTATGTCTTCACTGAAGCCTTCCATCCTGTATTACAATATCTGCTCAGTGAGTAATTATTACGCATCTTTTGGGTACTTGGCATTGAAAAGATGGAGCTGCTAGAGATGCAGGAATCACAGTCTGCCGAGATGGCTTCCCCCTCAGCCAGTGGGCATCCTTTGTGTTCACGCTGGTTAGCTTAGTCCTTGCCTGAATGTTGGCGCTAATTGTGGGGTTATCAACAAGCTAAAATGTTTCTGGAGGAATGAATCAGTACTGTCAGTAGCCCAAGAAAACATCCCAAAGTGTGTTCCACATAGCAGTAATAGAGGTAGGTCAGCCTCCCTTTTGTTTTGGAGAATTATAGTACTCAAGGAGCATAAAAATTTCCAAGAAGTTCCTCAAGAAGGAAACCTGTTGAAATGTGTTTAACCTAGAGGTTCCTAAACTCCCCCTTTCCCTGCATTTTGGGAAATGCTGGTCTAGAATTCCTGAGTAAAGAAAAGCAATTGCAAGAACTTAAGGACACTTGAGGGGGAACCTTGTAAGTGTCTTCACATTACTGAAGGAGAGTTAAGGTGGCAGACAATTCGCTGTATTCAGGGGGTCAGAGGGTATTCAGCTAGAGACTATACTAGACCAATGGATAGCAGTGGTAGGAAAGAGATTCCAGTTCAGCATTAGGGAGAGCTGTTTTATTTAGAACCTCCTAAGAGAATGGTCCCCATCATGAGCCCCTGGATTTTGGAAATGCCCAAGGAGAAGTTCTATGACTTTTGGAATGGGTTTGTGGACTAGGCCCTTGCCTCCGCTAAGGAATGGAAGTAGATCACCTGAAAGCTGCTTCCAACTCTGAGATTGTGATGCATTTCTGATTCAGGCAGAGTGGCGCTTCCTTGTTGACAGCATGAGATCATGGTTGCTGCAGACAGCAGTCTGGCTGTCCTCTTGTTGACAGCAAAATCCAGTGCATATGTTAAACCCAAGGGGCAGTAAGAACAGAAGAGCAACTGAGTAGGTGCAGAAATTGTCATCTTTGCCATTTCATTTTTGGAAGGCTGGATTTTTCTCTGCAGCAGTCTTCTTATTTCTGGCCAGCCAGTCAGAGTTTATTTATTTATTTATTTTATGCTAATTTAATAATGTCCATCGGTAAAATGGAAGATGCGAAATGAGCATTATGAAACATGATCATTGTAAAGCTCGGTCATAGAAAATTACTTTTTCTTGTCTCCTGTCCAAAGGATCACGATTATGTGAGTGAGCACTGGAACTTGGAATGATTCAATCATTTTCTGAATTCTCTATTACCCTTTGCAAATAGGAAGCTCCTTGGAGCAGCCCCTCTTTAAGGGAGGGTTATTGTAGAGCAGTTCCTGTAAGCTTCCATTGTTCATCCCTGAAATTCATCCAGTAAACAGCATTGACCAAGGGTGGTAGAGGACTGAGTACTGTTCTCAGGGCTGAGAGGCATGAAAAAACGAATGTTACAGGCTGTACAGTGACGGCTACTGCAGCAGCAACTAGCACTATGTAAAATTACAAGTTTGTCCCATACTGCCATGATAGCTCCATGATTGAAATGCGTAATTTTACTCTTACTTCTTTAATGAAGGTTTGCAATGATGTAAAAACAGTAGGAAGCATTTTTTTCAAATGCAAATTACTTTGCAGGAAAGAAATAACAAAGGAAAGAATTGCCACCAAGGGGAAAAATGAAATCTTACAGCACTTCCTTGGGTATAGTTGAGACAAACAATTAGCATGTTAAGGATCATTATGTCCTGTAATAACATGTTGCTTCAAAAATTCTCATTCTTTCCACTTACGGATCCTTTCCATTTGCTGGGTGGCTTTGATGTCACATGTCAGGAGGCAACTGCAAAAAATTTTCAGCATCATTGCAAATCTCAGGAAGAATCCTCATAACTCGGATTTTAAATTGTCTTTAATCTTCATCCACATGTTAAATAACTAAATTACATATAGACCTATCACTTGCCTGAAATGGTAAAGTTAATTAACCAATTAGTTAAATGATTGTTACTTTCTTACCATGTACTAAGTACAGAGAATTTAGCAGTGATCAAATTGATAAGGGTTTGGCCTTCATGGAACTTGTAGTTGAGAGAGTTCCCAGACACACACACACACACACACACACACACACACACATACACACACACCCCAGAAGCCTTCTTATGGTTTTTTTCATATATCATTAATATAGTCTTTTTCAGTTCTCTACTGCTACCTAACAGCACCACCAAACAACCACTATTGGATTATGATTGTGCAATTTCCTAATCTGGTTAAGGCTTCATGATCTTTGCCATTCACTCCTGAGCTTGTCTTTCACAGAAGCAAGGGAATGTGACTACCTTTGAAAGCAGTGATCCCTTTCAGTCTCTGCTTTGTTCCTTTTTTATGATTGCATTTGGAAACAATTTAACTTCTAAGTCTATAGTGATTTTTCAATAGGTTCTCAGATAAAAAATAGATGGTATGTTTACAGACAGGATCTTTTCAAACCCTGCTGCTACTTCGGATGTTTATAAAGTAGTTAGAACAGATACAGAATCATAGAAGCCTTAGGGCTAGAAGGGACTTTAGAAGCCATCTCTTTCACATCCCTAATTTCATACATGGTCATTGTGGCAGTATTAGAATTTTATCTCTTTGTCCATTTCAGTGAGAAGGGTGTGTTTAGATTTTTTTTTTTTTTTTACAATTTTGAGGGTGTGGTTATCAAGTTGTTGTGGTTACTAGAAAACAGATTATGTTGGCTTTTCATTGAGAAAAATCAAACAATTATGCTCTGAGGTTCATGCTTGTAATTTTCTCCAAATTATATCTTTATACCATAGATCTCTGAGTTATGGGGCTATAGGAGTAATTGTTGGACATGAATTTACACATGGATTTGATAATAATGGTAAGTACTGATTCGTTGTATAAGCTGCTGCTTTTATGATAATGTTGATGACATGATGTTAATTGTTGCTATTATCTTTGCACAGTGGCATCGTCATATACTGAAGATTATCCGAAACAGTATGACTGCTGATTGAGAACTTTCCCCCATGCCTTGCTGCAATAGCTTGCCATAAATAAATAATTGTTCCCGTTGGTGATGGGATAGAATGAAAAAAAAAAGACCTTGTAATTTCAATGAAATTAGCTTTGCATTTAGATCAGGATTGCTGTAGCTGCCATGATAGTTACGGGAATTGCTTCATAGCCTCTCCCCTCTGTCACTTCTTTATTCACCATCTTGAGATGCTCTCCCTGGAGGTGTGAGCTCTGCTCCGAAGATGATTACACATGCTGCCAAGTTAGGACTCAGCCAGTTAGGACTCTGGAGCTTGGCTGCCTGATTCCTTTATACTATTTCAAGTATTATGCAATGCTTAAGCTGTGTTTTTCTCTATGCTGGCATATTTTCACAATTTTTTAAAAAGGCTATGCTTTCCTAATAATGCATAATATAGAATATACTGTGTATCCTGATGACATTTAAGCACAAGAACAGAATATGCATAAACTAAAGGAATTATTGCCCCTTGAGGGTCGTCATCATTTTTAATTAGCACTCCTTTCTCCCTTACCTTTGATCATGAAATCTCTGAAATTTATGAACTGGTAGCAAATTTCAGTCATAGCCACATCTGCACAGTGACTTAGAGGCAGATTCAAGGAGCTGATTGGCACAAGGCAACATTGTATAGAAAGGATGTCTTTTTTCCATGTCTGTGGTATCTCCACCATCCTTTCCTGGATGCTGACCCCAAGGCCAGACACTTTTTCAGTTCTTCTGGACAATTCTTCCTATGCTCTCACCAACCCTTCGTGAATCATCTAGGGTTTTTGTTCCTCTGGTTTCTCCCCTCCCTATTAAAATGTAGCTACCTTGTGGTCCTTTCAATTTCCAGAGCTACACTTTCTGTCTTTGCATGTTTGGTTTATCTAAGAGGAGCGTCTTAGCTAAGAAAGATCTCTTGATTCTGGGCCTTTCTTCCTGGGAAATTTAAGTACCGTTCTCACTGTGAATCTTTTGGAGGCCTTCTGAAGTCTTTCTCCAAGGACATAATCTAATGATGGCAATTTCACTCTGTAACCAGTACTTACAACAGAGAGTCACACAGTTAACTACATGCCCAGTAACTGTTTAATGATTGGTTGGATAGTGTGTGGAGAACAGCGACTCCATGCCCTCCCAGGGGTTGGTGGCAGTGGCATCCACTCCTGCTGAAGAGCCTTGGGTTATTCCAATTAACACCTTTGCTTCGAGGGCTTTCTTGTAAGCCCAATGAAGAATTCTTTGCATAATTAAATTTAAACTAATAGTAATCTTGAGTATGGAAGACAGTCCAGATATACTCAGACTTCTTTTGAAGGGTGTAGAGAAAATGAAGAGTGAGCCTGTGGCAAAAAAGCATGTATAACTGATCTTTTATCCATTATGTTTTGGAGAATTCCATTCTTGTTCCAAGTTCTCTTTTTAGAGCAACCTTCCTTGTCAAAACAGGACAGATGGGCCTTCCATGCACACTGATGGCCGTGGAATGATTCATAACAGAGGTTTTATGTGTCTCTCTTGGCTCCTAGCAACTTGGAGGCAACACTTTCCTATAGGGTTGAGTCAGGGGCTGCGGTCTCACAGTGTGAATGACTCATTGGACTCTTCCTATGGATCGTTTGGAATTTCACTGGTGCTGGCGCTCCATCTCCTTTCATGGGCTTTCTGAATGAAGCCATTTCATTTCATAATCCAGAGGACAATTTCATCAGATGAAAACAAAGAATTCAAGATTGGTTCAAAATGTGCATGCCATAAGTTGGTGAATCTTATTTTTAAAATGTTCTTTGTTACTTAGGAAGAAAGAACTTCCTCAAACCTCTTTCTCCTTCCCCGCTTTTTACAATTAACCTGAGACACTGGAGAAAAGGTAGGAACTGCTCCCAGGAGTGGTCCCTGCTCCTGGGACTGCTTTCTCAAGGCCTATTGAATTGAGGGAAAAGGGAGATTAAGAAATTAGTTTCCATAAATAGTACAAATATCTTTTTTTGTTTTTATTTAAATTCCAGTTAGTTAACGTACAGTATAGTATTAGTTTCAGGTGTACAATATGGGGATTTAACACTGCCGTACATTACCCCATGCTCATCAGGACAAGTGCTGTTCTTAATCCCCATCACTATTTCACCCTTGCGCCACCCACCTCCCCTCTCGTAACCATCAGTTTGTTCTCTGTAGTTAAGAGTCTCTTGGTGTTTGCTTCTTTCTCTCTCTCTCTCGTCTCTCTGTCTCCTCCTCTCTCTTTTTTTTTCTTACCATCATTTGCTTTGTTTCTTAAATTCCACATACGAGTGAAGTCATATAGTATTTGTCTTCCTCTGACTGACCTATTTCACTTAGCATTATACTCTCTAGCTTTATACATGTCATTGCAAATGGCAAGATTTCATTGTTTTTTTATGGCTGAGTAATATTCCACTGTGTGTATGCGTATTGTATGTATATCTTTATCTATCTATTTATCTATCTATATTGTCACCCATTCATCAGTCAGTGCATGTGTCCCTTTGGATTAGTATTTTTGTATTCTTTGGGTAAATACCTAGTAGTGCAATTGTTGGATTGTAAGATAGATCTATTCTTAACTTTTTGAGGAACTTCCATACAGTTTTCCAGTGGCTGCACCAGTTTGCATTCTCACCAACAATCTAAGAGGGTTCCTCTTTCCCAACATCCTCCCCAACACTAGTTGTCTCTTGTTTTGTTGATTTTACCCATTCTGACAAGTGTGAGGTGATCTCTCATTGTAGTTTTTGTTTGCATTTCATTGATGATAAGTGATGTTGAACATCTTTTCATGTGTCTTTTGGCCATCTGGATATCTTGTTTGGGAAAATGATGCAATCCCTATCAAAATACCAACAGCATTTTTCACAGAGCTAGAACAGACAATCCTAAAATTTGTATGGACTCACAAAAGACCCTGAACAGCCAAAGCAGTTTTGAAAAGCAAAGCAAAGCGGGAAGTATCATAATTCCAGACTTCCCAAGTTATATTACAAAGCTGTGGTCATCAAATCAGTATGACACTGGCACAAAAATAGACACATAGATCACTGGAACACAATAGAGACCCCAAAAATGAACCCACAATTATATGGTCAATTAACCTTTAACAAAGCAGGAAAGAATATCCAGTGGGAAAGAGGTAGTCTCTTCAACAAATGGTTTTGGGAAAACTGGGCATCTGCATGCAGAAGAAATGAAGTGGGACCACTTGCTTACACCACACACAAAAATAAACTCAGAATGGATTAAAGACCTAACTCTGAGATGTGAAACCATAAAAATCCTAGAAGAGAACACAGGTAGTACAAATATCTTTTAATTTTCCTTTCTGCTAGGTAGAAAATATGATAAAAACGGAAACATGGATCCTTGGTGGTCTACTGACTCAGAAGAAAAGTTTAAAGAAAAAACAAAGTGCATGGTTAACCAATATAGCAACTATTACTGGAGGAAAGCTGGCTTAAATGTAAGTACAACTGTGGTGAAGGAGCCTCTTGTGGGTCATTTTTTCTCTTTTGGATGTTAGCTTCCTTTAGCCTCTTGGTTCTCAATGTGTGTTTTCCAGAACAAGAGCATCAGCCTCACCTGGGAACTTGTTAGAACTTGTTAGAAACGCAAATTCTTAAGTCTTATTCCAGACCTTTTAACTCAGAGTCCTGGAGGGAGGAGGGCGCTGGTAGTCAGGCCGGCTGTCTTTTCACAACCCCTCCACTGACTGATTGAAGCTTGAGTTTGAGTATCACAGGCCTAAACCTTAGTTTGTTTTACCGGATTCAGACAAATGTAGAAAGTCTTGTTGCAAACATAAACAATAAAACTCTTATAAATCTACACTCCATCTCATTTAAAAAAATTTCCTTCCAAACTACTACTTGAGTTGAATTCATTGAAATAAATCTCACTGATTTGAATTAATGACTCTGAATTGGTTAAGAGATGTTAGTTATAGAAGTTTGAACAAAAGAAACGTACTTTAAAATGCTTCTTTTCTATTATGTGTACATACCTAAATTTCCATGAAGGCAAGAATGTGATTTTATACATGCTGTTGGTGTGTGTCAGATTTTGCTCCTTTCTTGTCTTTATTTCTGTCTCTTTCCCCTTTCCCTGTCATCACTCTTATCTTGCCTACCTGTAATTCATCTTAATCCCTGTGGTACACTGTTTCCCATGCTTATGTAGAGATAGACGTGCACATACACCCCCATTTAGTTCATGCTTTTCAGTGGCTGCCTAGAAGTCTACAGTGTGAGTATGTCTAACATACTCAACTAACCTCTTGTCAAGAGAGGTTACGCTTCGTCTCCAGTTCTTTTCCCACGGTAAATGCTGCTGTAATAAACACTCTCGTTAGGTTCATATTCTTTTTGTCCATATAAGATAGATTCCTACTGTCACCAACAAGTTATAATATTTCATATTCTCACCAGTGATATACAAAAGAGCACTTCTCATTTTCTTGTCAATTTATGAGAACTTTCAAAAAATATTACAGATATTAAAATTTTATCATTCACATTACAGTGTTTTTCCCTAAGTATATTACTCATCCATTGGATTTTATATATGGCATCTTTCGACCTACAAAAATTAAACATTTCTATATATCCAAAGATACCCATTTCTATTAAAAATAGTTTCTTTATTTCCCTGTATGTCACATATATAGTTTCCCAGCTTTTCTGGGAAAGTTTTTGTTGTTTTGTTATTTTACATTTAAATCTCGATGCATGTGACACTTATTTTTTATGGAGTTCGCTATAAGCATTTACTTTTATTTTCTTCTGAAAGGATAGTCCGTTGATTCAACATCACTGATTAAAAGACGTTTTTTTTCTCACTGAATTGAATATTTGTCAAATATTAGAATCTTATGTATATTGACATTAATTTTTGGATTATGTATTCTACTCTTCTGGTCTATTTGTTGATTTCTATACCAAGTCCTTATTTCCATTGCTATATGGATTGTTCTGGTATGTGTCAATATAAACTCTCCCTCACTATTCTGTTACGTGGTTGGCCATTCCTAGGCAAATACACTTCTATAGATGGTCCATGATCTTGTTACCCATTCTTACCCTGTCCCACAAAGAAAATCCCGTTGATTCTAAGTTAAATCACAGTTACTATATGGAATTGACATTTTTATGATACAGTCTTCTTGTTCAAGAACATGGTATACCTTTCTGCCTGTTTCTTTTTTTAGGTTTTCAAACATACTTTTATAGTTTTCTCTATATAGTTTATCTCCTGTACATTATTTTTACTTCTTTTTTCCTTTTCCTTATTTGGCTGTTTGTATCAGGCTTTTCCATTTATCCTCCCTATTTTAGTTTTTTCTTTGTAGTTTATGATTGAATTTTCTGCCGCTGTTTTCATAATTATAAGAAATAGATTTCTCACATCGTATTTGATAGTAAGAGGCCAATTATGAAGAATTGTTGGTAGGGTATGGGTCCGCAGGAAGCCCTCACTCTAAAACACACACGCACACACTGTACGCCCCTAATTCGTATAGTTAAGGGTACAGCAGCTAACAGGAATAAGAGACCACACAGAACTGACTTGGTCCTCCTGGTTCTTCAGCGGTATTCACCACAAGGAACACTGTTCCTTCTCCAGCCAGAGAAACCAGAGGCCATATTCAAGGGAATAGTTTCTGTAGCTCTTTCATCACTATTCTGGAAAGCCATTTGTGTGTGTGTATGTGTGTGTGTGTGTGTGTGTATTTTTATATCTATAGCTCTGTCACAAGAAGATATAAAATGGGTGCTTCTGTTTATCTGTATTCAATTCAGGGTTTATCACATTGTGAAAATCCATCTAGAATATATGTTGCTTCAAGAAAAGTGTAGGGGAGGGGTTCTAGAGTCAGATAGATGTTCAAATCTTGATTCAACCAGTTTCAAGTTTTTTGAACTTGGGAAAGTTGCTTAATGTTCCTGAGTCTCAGTGTCTTCATCTGTGAAATGGGTAACTGTTTCTGAACTCATTTCATTTGTTGTAAAAATTAAATGGCTGCAGTTACGTAAAGCATCAGCATGATGGCTGACATGTAGTAAGAGCTCAGTAAATTGTAGTTACTCTTACTAATAGTTTGTCACATACTCATAGGTGCCCCATCCTAGGGAAAAACAAAGCCAAAGGCTGTGGAACTGAAAAATAAACACAAAGAACAATAGAAGAACAGTTTTCTTGGAGGAAGGGACTGTATATTTCCTGGTGATTGTCATATGCAGGCATGGTGGTAGACTTTTCAATCAAATGAAACAAATGTAATCCTCATACTGGTCCTGAGAGGTGTACATATTGCCAGCCTATTTTACATATAAGAAAACTGAGGCTCCAAGAGATTAAAAACCACAGTAGAGTCTAGATGAGAGTGACTCCATGATCCATATTCTTTTCACCATATCATGCTGTGGTTCTGTTATTTTAAGTTCATTTTATTCCTAGCTGGTATGTTGTTGGGTGAACTATTCCACAGCATCCATGTCAGATATTGAAACTGAATTCTGGGAAATGTGTACCTTTGTCAAAAGGACAGTAGAAAGGGGGTGCCTGTCTTGGCAAAATCCACTCAACTGTCAGAAAACAGCTTCAGTCTCTCTCCCAGAGGAGAGGGGGCAGCTTCCTTTGTGGATATAAAGGGCCACGCTTTATTTTCTGGCTCCATTTGTGGATGCTGGTCATCTATGCCTGAATCCATTGCATTGAACTGGGAGTACTCCAGGGGAGTGTCACAGAAACAGACTGTTCAAAGCTGGTGAGTCTTGAGAGGCAAACCTAGGGCCATATGGTCTACTGAAGTGGTTCACTGGAAACAAAGCCCAAGAAGGGGTTTCGTAGGTAAGGGATTTACTTAGGAAGTAGTTTCAGGAGAGACCTCTAAGAGGGTGAGGAAAACCTGTTGGTTTAGCCTCAGCCTGATCCCAGAGAAGGTTCTGGAGCATGAATCGCACCATAGGAATTGTTCAGCTAGGGGTAAAGGGGCTGGGCAGTTCTAACTGCTCATCAGTCCGTGACTGAGAGGTGGGGTATCCCCTCCCAGGAATCTTCAGGTGTGGCGACTCCCCTAAGCTAAGCTTAGTCTTTCTGAGCTGGTAGCATTTGTAGGAATGGGTGCACAGTCCTGATGGAAATGGGAATCTAGTGTGACACCAACGACATCTGCTACAAGCTCTGTTCTTTCCTCCTTTGTTAAACAAGAGTGGTGGTAAAAGCACTTACTTTGTAGGATTGTTGTAAAAGAAAGAATATATGTAAAGCAGAAGTGGGAACTATGGGGGACTGAAGGTAGGAGAGTCCTGGGTGATAACAGAAATTATGCTTTCTGAAGATCTGTTTTTATCCATTGGTATTGCTTGATTCCTGGGTGCTTAGGCTAGCTTAAAAGTAAAGAATGGGTAGGATCCATGGCTTTAAAGTTTATAGCAGGGTGTATTCATTTCCTGTTGCTGCTGTCACACATCATCAAAAACTTAATGGCTTGAAACAAAACAAACACTATTTTACAGTCCTCGATGTCCCGCCACAGGTCTAGGTGAGCTGAAATCAGGGAATAAGCAGAGCTGCTCTCTTCTCTAGCTGCTCCAGGGGAGAGTCTGATTCCTCAGCGTTTCTTGCTCTTAGCAGCTGGTCACATTCTTTGGCTCATGGCATCTTCTTTCTTCAAAGCCAGCACTGGCTGGTCAAGTCTCACGTTGCATCGCTCTGACCTACTCTCCTCCCTTTTCCTCTATCCGTATGGACCCTTGTAGTTACATTGGACCCACCTGGGTAATGCAGGCTGGCGTCTCCAGATCCTATGCTTAATCATATTTTACAATTTCCTTTTTGCCACAAAAGATAACATTTTCACAGTCTCCAGGAATTTAGGACATAGACATCTTTGGTAGGGGAGGGAGGGCATTATTCTGCCTCTTAGGCGGGATCGACAGATTTGGTCTGCACAGGGCCAGGCAGTAAGTGATTTAGGTTTTATGGGTCATGGGCCTCTTTTGCAGCTACTCCACTCGGCCACTGTAGCAAGAGAACTGCCCCAGATGGTACGTACACAAACGGGCATGGCTGTGTTCCCATAAAACTTGAATGAAGGACACTGAATTTGAATTTCATCTAATTTTCACATATATGCCACAAAATATTCCCCTCCTTTGGATTCCCCCACCCCTCCCCGTGCACTGAGAAATGTAAAATCCAGTGTTACCTCACAGCCCATACAAAAATGAGCAGCAGGTTAGATTCTGGCTTGTGGGCCGTATTGGCTTGGTTTTTTATCCTAGCCTATTTAGGGATTTAAGAAACAATCTTCAAATGTTTGGAGGAATTTCTTCCCCATGCTTGGCTGCTTATCATACATATTGCAAACTTTGACCTTGTGGACCGTGCTATTTCTGTTTGATTTTTGTCCCCCATGAGAACGACCCTCCTTTTAATTTTTCATGGAAGTTGCTGAAGGGAAAATGGTGATGGTAGGTGTTGAAGTTTTGTTCCTTTGTTGATGGTGAATTTTTGGAAACAGAAGCACACTGAAAAAAATACTCAAATTACATGAATTAATCAGAGAAAGTCATCTGTGTATTGACATTTCGACTTTTTCTCCATTAAACCAAAGTCACTCAGAGTATTGTTAACATTTTATTGGAGCTGGCTAAATTGGTGAGAATACAGAGGTGGGTGAAAAAGAAAGGCGTAGCATAATAGAAATTAGTATATTCAGGATCACTTTGCCGGAGTTCGTTTGCCATCTCACAATATATTATGACTACCCTGTGATTTATTGAATGTAATTTTCTCTGGAAAATATGGCACTTTTTCTTGCTATCGTATTTATGCCTCCTGCTGAATGATAGTTGGCTGTGAAACACTCTTTTTTTTCTTTTTCTTTTTGTTAGGTAAAGGGGAAGAGGACCCTGGGAGAAAATATTGCTGATAATGGAGGTCTGCGGGAAGCTTTTAGGGTATGCACTGCAACATATTTGCTGTGATTTTTAAAATTAAACTATGGAACGCCATGTGGGCGCACCTCAATTTACACTACAGACATATTCTCGAGGAGTTAGATTTCTGTAATTTCTGTGAATTTCTGCAAATAGAATTATATTTCCGCATTGACTCTGTCGTACTCTATTATATGAATAGAGCTGTATCTCTTTTTTTCTTTCTTTATGGGATATGGAGTCACCCTAAAGAATAATATTTGTTGTTAAGAATCGTGCATTTAAAGGATAGTTTTTAGTAGCTGCATTCACAATAATACCAAAGCATGCTACAGAAATTTCCTTGGGGCTATGTTCATGTGAGTTTTCCTTGAGTACACTGTCTCCATAGCCCGTCTTGTAATTTTCTCTTAAGATACCACATTTCTAAATGATGGCCAGAGGCTAGCAGTTCTCATATAGTGGGCCAGGTAAGAGTCCATAATAATGTTTTCATCATCCACTGGTCTTTGCTTAAACAAGAAATGTTAAGGACGGTGTAGAAGGATTTTCAAGGCAAATGCATTTAATGTAAAGACCAGGCTGTTATTCTTGAGGTTACATCCTTCCTGTATTCTAACTAAAATATATTTTATAAAGTGATGGCGATTACAGGTGATGGTTTTCCCTTTTACCTGGAAAAATAAAAATCTGGCCCCAATATGTTGACCTCAGCATTTATTTCCAAAGTCCTTGTCATTGTGTAGAGAAAGAATAGCTTTTTGTGGGGGGAGGGGTTTTTTAACATGTGAATGCTTTGGCCCAGCTTCTCTGTGTCTGTTGAGTATCAGGTCTTTTTCCAGGTGAACCTGCCTCACTGTTAAGCAATAAGACATTGATCTGCATTTCCAGAGGTTGGTTTTGTTAAAGGAAAACTTTACAGGATGCATTTTGCACATGGTGGAGGATATATTGAGTATCTCTGCACTGGATGAATAAAGAAAGAAGCCACCATTGGAGGGGATCATCCATTTTGCTTCTCTGTCCAGGCTTACCGGAAATGGGTAAATGACAAGAGGCAGGGAGTCGAGGAGCCTCTCCTACCAGGCATTAGATTCACCAACAACCAGCTCTTCTTCCTGAGTTACGCTCATGTGAGTAGGCCAAGGAAGGGGAATCAAAGATGAAATGTGGGACTTTGGCTTGCTCCCATGATGAAAGGTTTGGAACGAAAGTTTAGTGGCGTAATTTTGATTTGAGCTGAAATTTTATCTTGCTGCTTATTTCCGGGACAAATTTCATCTTCTTAGTGTTCTAGGGGACATAATTAATCAACTGATAGAGTCTGGGTTTTTTTGGTATTGTTTATCAAGTGGGTTACCAGCCCTGTGGTAACCACTTGCCATTTCTTTAATATATCCTGACTTCTTAAAGTATGCACTACTCCTTCTAACCATTTCTACTGATTCGTTCGTTGGCTTTCATGGCCGTGCCCTTGCTCCATTTCTCCTGTTCCTTTGCCTCATTGGCTGACTGTATCCCACCAAGCTCAACCTGCAGGGGACCCTCAAGGCTGTGTTTCCCACGGTCAGACAGTACATGAAGGCTGCCAGAGCTGAAAACAACAACAGAAACTTATGTCACAAACCTGTAGGCCTCATTTCCAAGAAGCCAGGGATAGGTTGATGAAGGTTCTGATGCATGGCTTCACAGTAGGCAAATGTGTATATATATGCTCAAAACTAGACCAGAATTGTTATCAGCACAACCTTCTTGCCTTCAGTCTTTGCATTGGCTCCTCAGTAAGCTGATTCATTCCCACAGCTGCTTTGAGTTTTCTTCTATGACTTTCCTTCCTTTTTGATTTTCTCAGCTTCTTTGGCTGAGTCTGGCTAAAGGATTCTCACCTTTCTGGGATCTTTTATTTCTTTTTTTTAAAGTGTTAATTTATTTTTAAGAGAGAGAGAGCAGGGGAGGGAGAGAGAGAGGGAGACAGAGGATCCAAAGCAGACTCTGCACTAACAACAATGAACCCGATGCAGGGCTTGAACTCATGAACTGTGAGATCATGACCTGAGCTGAAGTCAGATACTCAAATGACCGAGCCACCCAGATGTCCACGGGATCTTTTATTTCTTAAAGCTAACATGACAACACTAAATAAACGATCATTTACCAACATGATATCGGCAAAACTGGAGTCACCAAAATGACTTTCCTTTTTAGTTTTCCCATTGTTGTCAATACACCCCCAGTCTCTGGGTGTTCCTGGTTAGAAAATGTAGATTCTTTGGTCTTACTTGATTTGTCTATCCTCATTTTTATGACATGGGTCCCCAAAGCTAGAGGTTTCATCATTTTAACTCCTCTTCAGATTGAACTTCTCTTTCTCCCTATTAGCCTATCTCATCATCTGTAGACTAAGCCTGGATCTTTTCTACTCCAGATTATCCCAACAGCCTTATGGCAGGCTTTTTCCAACTTTGGCATCTTTCCACCACTGTCTATCTTACACAACCCTGGAATACTACTTTGATTTTGTTACCGACCTGCTGAAGGAACTGCAGGGGCTCCCAAGTGCCTACCACATCAAGGGCAAACACGTGCAGATGGCTTTCATAGTTCTGTTCGGTTTTATTCAACTGTACCCAACCATTTCTGAGTTCCTGCAACTCCCAGAGTCACCCTTAGCCAGTCAGGTGTCCTCACTTCCAACCTGCAGGGTTTGCCTATTACTGTCTCTGTGACTTCGCTTTTGATTTTCCTTTTATGATGTGGCCTTCTTTCTACTCCTCCTGCTCCGATTATTCAATCTCATCTTTGTCTTTCAGGATCTATGTCAAGTTCCACCTCCTCCACATTTTCCACAGACTTCCCTAGGACTCCAGTACTCTCTTTCTCTCTCTCTCTCTCTCTCTCTCTCTTTTTTTTTTTTTTGAATCTCCAACTCCTTTACATTCCCTTCGTTACTATGCAGTTGAGTCCTTAATTGTTCTCAAACTGTTGAAGACTTAGTTTTATCTTCATAGCTAATCTTCTGGATCCTTATATTTCTTACATGTATCTCCTTAGCACCCAGCAAAGATGCTGGGTGTGTTGAAGATGCTTGACATTTTTAAATGAATTGTTTATAAAGGGTAAAACTACATAACAGTTCCATTAAAGAGATCTTTTTTTTTTTGGGTCAGTGCTGGATCAGACATCTCAAATAAGCACACAAATATAGTTAGAAATTTCTAGAGCCAGGGTTGGCAGACTAGGACCCATGGGCCAGTTATGGCCTGCTGTCCATTTTTGTAAAAACTGTTTTATCGGAAAACAGCCGTGCTCTTTCCTTTATGTGCTGTGGGTGGCTGGTTTTGTGCTACCATGGCCAAATTGAGTAGTTAAAGCAGAGACCTTATGGTCTGCAAGGCCTAAAATATTTAATGTCTGCCCTTTTACGGAAAAAGTTTGCTGACCCTTGATCTAGAGGACAAAG
Organism: Paguma larvata; assembly: GCA_030068075.1. Lineage (NCBI taxonomy): Eukaryota > Metazoa > Chordata > Mammalia > Carnivora > Viverridae > Paguma > Paguma larvata. The sequence goes on from CM057830.1 coordinate 16,653,463, forward strand.
TACAATGTCTGTTGGTTCTTACTTTGGTTCTTACTTACTTAAAAGTCCATCTTAGTTACATCCTAGTCCATTGTATCTTTTTGGACATAAGGTAAACTAACTGGTAGCGTTATTACCTTCATAATTTTGAAATGTCTTCAAGTAAAATTCCAAAGCATATCTGATTTATTTTAAACTAAAGAGATTTAGGAAAAAATGGAAAGCTATTTTATGTTACTAATGAAAAATTTATCTTGGAGGTATTCCTACTGACAGAAGGAGATTTTCAGCCTTTGCACATTGGAATAAGTGTGCTTATAGGGAGTAAAGTTATTTTCCCTTCTGAGAAGATACTTGGAAAACAGTAACAACCATAATGTGTTTTCAGAAGCCTCTTAAATGATTTATGAAGCAAAGACAATACTATAACTATGCTATATAATAACTTAAGAATATAAGAATAGCACAGGAAAAAATGAGGTAATAGCGAATGCCAGAAACAACTTCATCTCAGCTAGCTTCTGAGGAAATTAAGGAATCACATTACAAAAGCATCATCACAGACACATTCAGATGGTGGATCTTCATCAAAAGCAATAGCATCATATCACCTTTCCTGCTTCCTGTATCCTTGTACTTTCTGTGACCTGTTAATTCTTTCTTCAGACATTGTCATTATCTTTCTTCTTTTCTCCATTCGCATTTCTGCTTACTTAGCAGCCACTCATTGGGAACCTTCCTGAGGCCCATAAATACTCTTCGAACTAGTCCCTAATTTCCTCCTCCTGCTACGCACCCCTGCCAGATAATTCTTTTACAAATATGATTTTGTCATTTTCCTGTGCAAAAAGAACGTTTAAACCCTTTAGCCTGTTGCTCAAGACTTTAGAAATCCAGCACCCTCCTCTCTCCCTGCTGGCCTCCCACTGGTGCTGTTACCCACCACACAGTCCAGCCATGGTCAAAGTCTTGCTTTTTCTTTTCTCTCAAATATGTTTTTGCTTCCACTTTCTCCCACACTTGGAATTCCCCCCATCATTTCAGGTCTCCTAGTTCTTTTTATACTTCAAGACTATATCATGTTTCCAGACAAAGTTCAAGTCAGGATTAAGTAGGTTACGTGCAGGAACAAACAGTACAAAGACACTTCCTTTTGTGTACCTGTTCCTTTATCTCAGCACATGGTCACATGTTCACCATCAGAGTAGGAAAGAGAGATGAGGAAATGTCCACTGCATCTTAATGCAGCATCTTAAATTATTCTTAAGACTCTTAAAAACTTCTGCCAGGTTTTTATTTTTTTTTTTTTTTATTTATTTTTTTTTTTTAATTCAAAATAGTTTATTTTCAAATTGGTTTACATAAAACACCCAGTGTTCATCCCAACATGTGCCCTTTTTTAATGCCCATCACCCCCTCTCCCCCCCCCATCTCCCTCACCCTCAGTTTGTTCTTAGTCCTTGAGAGTCTCTTATGTTTTATCTCCCTCCCTCTCTGTGTCTTTTTTTTCTTTCCCCTCTTCCCCTCCCCCTGGTTTTTGCTTAGTCTCACCAAGTCCACCTATTCGTGGAAACATATGGTATCTGTCTTTTTCTGACTGACTTATTTCACTTAACATAATACCCTCCAGTTCCATCCATGTTGCTACGCATGGCCAGATTTCATTTTTTCTCATTGCCACATAGTAGTCCATTGTATATATGTACCACATCTTCTTTATCCACTCGTCAGTTGATGGGCACTTAGTTTCTTTCCATGTTTTGGCTATTGTCGAAAGTGCTGCTATGAACATTGGGGTACACGTGCTCCTATGCATCAGCAATCCTGTGTCTCTTGGGTAGATTCCTAGCAGGGCTATTGCTGGATCATAGGGTAGCTCTATTTTCATTTTTTTGAGGAACCTCCACACCGTTTTCCAGAGTGGCTGCACCAGTTTGCATTCCCACCAACAATGTAGGAGGGTGCCTACTTCTCCACATCCTCGCCAGCATCTATAGTTCCCTGATTTGTTCATTTTAGCCACTCTGACTGGTGTGAGGTGGTATCGCAGTGTGGTTTTGATTTGTATTTCCCTGATGATGAGTGACATTGAACATCGTTTCAAGTGTCTATTTGCCATCTGAATGTCCTCTTTGGAGAAGTGTCTATTCATATCTTCCGCCCATTTCTTCACTGGGTTGTTTGTTTTTCGGGTGTGGAGTTTGGTAAGTTCTTTATAGATTTTAGATATTAGTCCTTTATCCGATATGTCATTTGCGATGATCTTTTCCCATTCCGTTGGTTGCCTATTCGTTTTGTTGGTTGTTTCTTTTGCTGTGCAGAAGCTTTTTATCTTGATGAAGTCCCAATAGTTCATCTTTGCTTTTAATTCCCTTGCCTTTGGAGACGTGTCAAGTAAGAAATTGGTGCGTCTTAGGTCAAAGAGGCTTTTTCCTGCTTTTTCCTCTAGGATTTTGACGGTTTCCTGTCTCACATTCAGATCTTTTATCCATTTAGAATTTATTTTTGTGAGTGGTGTAAGAAAGTGGTCTAGTTTCATTCTTTTGCAAGTTCCTGTCCAATTCTCCCAGCACCATTTATTAAAGAGGCTGTCTTTTTTCCATTGAATACATTTTCCCGCTTTATCAAAGATTAGTTGGCCATATACTTGCGGGTCCATTTCTGAGTTTTCTATTCTATTCCATTGGTCTATGTGTCTGTTTTTGTGCCAATACCATACAGTCTTGATGACCACCGCTTTGTAGTAGAGGTTAAAGTCTGGGATTGTGATGCCTCCCGACTTGGTTTTATTCTTCAGTATTATTTTGGCTATTCGAGGTCTTTTGTGGTTCCATACAAATTTTAGGATTGTTTGCTCTAGCTTTGAGAAGAATGCTGGTGCAATTTTGATTGGGATTGCATTGAATGTGTAGATTGCTTTGGGTAGTATTGCCATTTTAACGATATTTATTCTTCCAATCCATGAGCATGGGATGTTTTTCCATTTCCTTGTGTCTTCCTCAATTTCCTTCATAAGTTTTTTATAGTTTTCAGTGTAGAGGTCTTTCACATCTTTGGTTAGGTTTATTCCTAGGTATTTTATGGTTTTTGGTGCAATTGTGAAAGGGATTAGCTTCTTTATTTCTCTTTCTGCTGCTTCATTGTTGGTGTATAGAAATGCCACCGATTTCTGTACATTGATTTTGTATCCTGCAACTTTGCTGAAATCACGGATCAGTTCTAGTAGGCTTTTGGTAGATTCCGTCGGGTTTTCCATGTAAAGTATCATGTCATCTGCAAAAAGTGAAAGTTTGACTTCCTCCTTGCCAATCTTGATGCCTTTTATTTTGTTTTGTTGTCTGATTGCTGATGCTAAGACTTCCAGCACTATGTTAAATAGCAGTGGCGAGAGTGGACACCCCTGTCGTGTTCCTGATCTCAGGGGGAAGGCTTTCAGTTTTTCCCCATTGAGGATGATATTAGCTGTGGGCTTTTCATATATGGCTTTTATGGTGTTTAAGTATGTTCCTTCTATCCCGACTTTCTCGAGAGTTTTTATTAAGAAAGGATGCTGTATTTTGTCAAATGCTTTTTCTGCATCTATTGACAGGATCATATGGTTCTTATCTTTTCTTTTGTTGATGTGATGTATCACGTTGATTGATTTGCGAATATTGAACCAGCCCTGCAACCCAGGGATGAATCCTACTTGATCATGGTGGATAATTCTCTTTATGTGTTGTTGGATTCGATTTGCTAGTATCTTATTGAAAATTTTTGCATCCATATTCATCAGGGATATTGGCCTGTAATTCTCCTTCTTTGCTGGATCTCTATCTGGTTTGGGAATCAAAGTGATGCTGGCTTCATAGAATGAGTCTGGGAGTTTTCCTTCCGTTTCAATTTTTTGGAACAGCTTGAGGAGGATAGGAATTAACTCTGTTTTAAATGTCTGGTAAAATTCCGCAGGAAAGCCGTCTGGTCCAGGGCTTTTATTTGCTGGGAGATTTTTGATAACTGATTCTATTTCTTCACTAGTTATTGGTCTGTTCAATTTTTCTATTTCTTCCCGTTTGAGTTTTGGTAGCGTGTGGCTATTTAGGAAGCTGTCCATTTCTTCCAGATTGCCAAATTTGGTGGCATATAATTTTTCATAGTATTCTCTGATGATTGTTTGTATCTCTGAGGGATTGGTTGTAATTTCTCCCTTTTCATTCACGATTTTATCTATTTGAGTTCTCTCTCTTTTCTTTTTGAGAAGCCTGGCTAGAGGTTTGTCTATTTTGTTTATTTTTTCAAAGAACCAGCTTTTGGTTTCATTGATCTGTTCCACTACCTTTTCTGTCTCCATATGGTTAATTTGTGCTCTGATCTTAGTTATTTCTCTCTTTCTGCTGGGCTTGGGTTGTTTTATTTGTTCTGCTTCTAGTTCCTTTAGGCGCGCTGTTAGAATTTGTGTTATTGATTTTTCTTGTTTCTTGAGATGGGCCTGGATTGCAATATATTTCCCTCTCAGGACTGCTTTTGCTGCGTCCCAGAGCGTTTGGATTGTTGTATTTTCATTTTCATTTGTTTCCATGTATTTTTTAATTTCTTCTCTGATGGCTTGGTTGACCCATTCATCTTTTAGTAGGTTATTTCTTAGCCGCCATGTTCTTAGATATTTTCCAGGCTTTCTCCTGTGGTTGATTTCAAGTTTCAAAGCATTGTGGTCTGACAGTGTACACGGTATGATCTCAATTCTTTTATATTTATTCAGAGCTTCCCTGTGCCCCAGAATGTGATCTATCTTGGAAAATGTACCGTGTGCAGTTGAGAAGAACGTAAATTCCTTTGCTTCTGGATGAAGGACCCTAAAGATGTCTGTGAGGCCCATCTGTTCTAATGTGTCGTTCAGGGCTATTGTTTCTGTGGAGATTTTCTGATTTGTGGATCTATCCAATGCTGAGAGTGGAGTGTTGAGATCCCCTACTATTAGGACATTTTTATCGATGAGGTTGCTAATGTTTGTAATTAGTTGTTTTACAAATTTGGGTGCCCCCAAATTCGGTGCGTAGATATTTACAATTGTTAGCTCTTCCTGCTGGATGGTCCCTGAGACTATTATATAATGTCCTTCTTCATCTCTTATTACATCGTTCATTTTAAAGTCTAATTTGTCTGATATAAGTGTGGCTACTCCGGCTTTCTTCTGCCTTCCAGTAGCATGGTAGATAGTTTTCCATCCCCTCACTTTCAATCTGAAGGTGTCTTCAGGTTTAAGATGAGTTTCTTGAAGACAGCAAATAGATGGGTCTTGTTTTTTAATCCATTCTGTTATCCTGTGTCTTTTGATTGGCGCATTTAGTCCATTTACATTCAGTGTTAATATTGAAAAATATGGGCTTACAGTCACTGTATTATCTGTAGGTTTCATGATTGTAAGGCTGTCCCTGGCAGTTTGTGTTCTTTGCAGGTTTGCCTTCATAGATTGCCCCTCAGGATCTCTTGCAGTGCCGGCTTATTTGTGATAAATTCTTTCAGTTTTTGTTTGTTGGGAAAAACCTTGATCTCTCCTTCTATTCTGAATGACAGGCTAGCCGGATACAGAATTCTTGGTTGCATGTCCTTCTTGCTCATCACATTGAAGATATCCTGCCACTCCTTTCTGGCTTGCCAAGTTTCTGTAGATAAGTCTGCTACTACCCTTATAGGTCTCCCTTTGTATGTTAGGGTTCTTTTGTCCCTAGCTGCTTTCAGGATTCTCTCCCTATCTTTGTATTTTGCCATCTTCACTATGATGTGCCGTGCAGAAGGTCTATTCAAGTTACGTCTGAGGGGAGTTCTCTGTGCCTCTTGGATTTCCATGCCCTTTTCCTTCCTCATGTTGGGGAAGTTCTCAGCAATGATTTGTTCAAGAACCCCTTCGACTCCTTTCTCTCTCTCTTCTTCCTCTGGGACTCCTATGATACGGATATTGTTTCTTTTGAGTGCATCGCTCAGCTCTCGAATTCTCCTTTCCTGTTCCTGAATCAGCTTCTCTCTCTTTTTATCTGCTTCCTCTTTTTCAATGATTTTGTCTTCTAAGGCACTAACCCTTTCCTCTACCTCTTCAATCCGTGCTGTGGCTGCTTCCAGTTTCCCCTGTATTTCTTCTAATTTCTTCTTTAATTCTTCCTGCCCGTTTTTAAGGTCCTTGAACTCTGCCGCGCGGGACCCCTTGCATTCATCTAAGCTTTTTTCAAGGCCAGCGATTAGTTTTATGATTGTCATTCTATATTCATGTTCTGTTATGTTGCTTATATCTTTTTTCATTAATTCTTGAGCTGTCACTGCTTCTTGTGGATTCTTTTGAGGAGAATTCTTCCGTCTCGTCATTTTGGCTGGATGTGTTTTGGGTTGTTTCTTGAAGTTGCCCTGGAAAGGAAAACAGACTGACAGACAAACAGAAAACAGAAATACTCAAACGTACTAACAAATGATACAGACAAGCGGTTCACAACAGCAAAAAGAATAACAAATGACACTCTGAGGACAATGTCCTGAAATACCAGCTACACGGTAAGGACAGGGTGTGTACTGTGCTGTTGGCAGAGCGTCTACAGAGAGAATAATGACAGTTCCGGGGGAAAGAAGGAAATGGTCTTTGCCCGGGTAGAGTGACTAAAGAGCTTAATCCAGACTGGGAGAAATCAGAATAAGGACGGTTACAAGGAAAAAGGAATGAAGACAGAAATTGCTCTGGTGAGATTATGTGGCCTGGTTATTCCAGAGAAAGAATAAGGGAAGTACAGAAGGAGATGAAAAACATGCCTTTAGAGAGTGGAATAAGATTTTGTTTAAGTCAGCCAGGCCTCTGGATAGTCAGCTCAGGAGTGGGGATCAGTAAGAAGAATAACGGGGAGCATCTATTTTAAAAAGAAATGACCTGGAGTTACTCCAGGCAGCGGTCTGGACTTGGCCTCTGTAGCTCCCGCGGAGAAGTGTCACTCCTGCGCAGATGGGCGTGGCTTAGTGTAGGCGGGAGTTCTCCACTGAGGCAGGGATGGCTCTGGGAGTGACTTCCTGGGGCTGGTGCTTGTGGGCCCGTAAGACAACAATGGCGTCCCTTCCGTCCTTTGTTCCCAGTCCCAGGGCTTCCACTCGCCCCCTTGTTTGTGTCCTTACTCCGCTATGGGCACCGGCGCAGTGCGGTCCACTGGAAGGTGGGCGCCTGCCTGCTTGCCACCCCCCAACCTTCTGCAAATGTGTCAGGGTTAGAGGTGCTCCACAGGCAACTGGGGGCACCCCCGGCAGCCGTTCGCGCTGAGGGCTCCCCGCTCGCCTGGCCGGGGTGACTTGTGCGCAGTCCCCACTCAGGCGACCGCGGTAGCGGCAGTCCCAGCGATTGATCGCACCCCACAGGGCCCTCCGCGGCGACTAGCGCCTGATCCGGGCTCAGGCGGGCAGCGAAAATGGTCCCAGGTCGCCGGCTCTCCAGGGGATGGTGGCGCGACTGGCGCACAATCCCTGTTGAGGTGGTCCCAGCGATGCAGCGGTCCCAGCAGTTTTTCGCTTTCCGCCGGGCGCCCCAGCAGCGACTAGCGCGCACTCCCCGTTCCGCCGGCAGCAGCCCGCAATCCCGCGGTTGTTCGCTCAGGGGGCCGGAGGCCGCAGCGGTGCCTGGCGCGCACTCCCCGCTCCAGCGGTAGCAGCGGCAGAGGTCCCGCTATTGCTCCCTCCTCACGCTGCTGGCGGCTAAGCAACTCTGGGCCGGGCGGGCTGACTGTGCCTCCGTCCGCAGTCCAGCACAAGGAGAGTTCTGCTGGGTTCTGCTGTTAGACACAGAGCTTCTCCTCCTAAGCCCTGTCTTTAGGGGCTGGATGTTGGTGGACTCCCCCTCTCTGTAGCTCTCCTTCGGATGTTGGGCACTTTCCCTGCCGTCCCCGGCTCACCCTCCCCCCAGCTCCGTTTCCCGAGTTCGTTTTGTCCGTTCTCGGTTAGACTCACGGTCTTAGGGCGTTGTCTATGTTTCTTGCGTTCCTTGTAAGCTGCTACACCTTTTCTGCCAGGTTCTTGGAGTTGAGAATCTCTCTGTTTCGGTCCCTCTCAATTCAAAAAAACAAGGGAAACTTTGGTCCTCCCTACTCCTCCGCCATCTTGGTCCCCCCCTCTGCCAGGTTTTTAAAGCTTCCACAAGGATGTGACATCTGTCACCTCTGTTTGCATGTGATTGGTCAGAGCAAGTCACATTAGCTTTGCCTAACTTCAGAGTCCATGGAGAAGTCTCCTCCTGAAGCCCTGACTAGAGGTAGAGGTGAGGCAAGCAAGGCACATAGGATGCAAAATACTAACTTCTCATGACCATATTCAATAAGGGATGATTGATTCATTTTTTTCCTGTTTGAATGAATATGGTGGAATTTGATAAGGGCTATTCCAAGCATTGTATCATTTGAATTAATACATTGGCTGATATCTAGGCTTATACACTATTTTCTTGATTTAAGAAATTTGTCTAGAGGAGTGCCTGGGTGGCTCATTCGGTTGAGTGTCTGACTCTTGATTTCGGCTCAGGTCATGATCTCACGGTTCATGAGTTCAAGTCCCTCATCAGGCTCACTGCTATCAGTGTGGAGCCTGCTTTGGATCCTCTATGCCCCTCTCTCTCTGCCCCACCCCTGTTGGTGCTCTCTGTCTCTTTCTCTCTTAAAAAAATAAACATTAAAGAAATTTGTCTAGAAACCTTCCTAATTTGCTCAAATTGTGGAGCTATGCACAGCAATAAAACCTTCCACTTTGGGGATTAGAATAATGCATGTTACTCCCGATGAAGGTTTTATCTGATCTACTAAAACTGCTTGTCATCTACTGAGTCTAAAATTACTCTTAAGTATAATTTGGAGCAGTTAAGGTGGTAGAATGTGTATAATTGGAATGGATACATAATTATTGGGATTCTCTTCTCTTTTAGGTGAGGTGCAATTCCTACAGACCAGAAGCTGCCCGAGAGCAAGTCCAAATTGGTGCTCACAGTCCCCCTCAGTTTAGGTAAATGGGTAAATTGGTGATCCTAATTTTTAACTGTGCGTCTCCCACTGCCTCCCCGATGCAGCCATCCCAGTGCTGTACCACGTAGGAGATCTGAACAAAAGCCTGTATTGTGAACAGCAATATCTCCATTTTGCAGACAGGATATCTGGCCAAACAGAAACTGAGCATCTTTTCTTTCATTAATAGGAAGCTAGTTTAGTCAGAATTCTTTTAAAAAGAATTTCTGTGGTGGTCACTTACGCATACCTCTAGTCTAGTGCTGTATTGAGATCCATGAGATAGTACAAGATTCCAAAGATAATTTAGAATCCAATTCATAGCGTTAGTATTAATTCCCACTTATTATCTTCCAGTTTTTGAAAGGTACCAATCCACGGATGCCATGAGCACCACGGGTGCTCAGTAAACTGGAATATTTGACTTATCCAGCCACGTACTTCTTTTTGTCTGGGCCAACAATGTCTCTTTCCTTAGACAAGGATAAGAGCTTGTGTACTGTGCCTTAAAACACCTAGAACTCTGGCTTATTTTGTGTTCTAGGATATCCTGTTTAATGCCTCTTGTTCTTTCATGCAGTCAGCTGGCAGACATGAATGGATGCCCACTTTCTGAATAGCTCTAAACACAAAACAGGATGCATGGTGATATTTAGCTATTAGAATTCATATCTGAAGTCAGAGCTCTACAATTTTGGCTTTTAGTTTGAATCATTTTTTGAAACAGTTACGTCATGTGAAGGGTAGAGGATTATGAATTATAATCTTATTTAATTGTCAGAATGTACAAATAATAATAAGAAAAAATAAAATTAAAGTTAGTATGTTTACCCTGTGCTACGTTTCTAGCACAGTTTGAGGGAGATTTTTCTATAGTTGGGGGTCACAGAATTATAATGGAAAATCCAAGAAACCATAATCATTTTTATTGAGTCTTTGCTTAGAACACGTTACATATCTGGATATCTTTGTTTGATGTTTAAGTGAATCCATCAGCACAGTGCAGGAGAATCCCCTAAAATTTCTCCTGTATTTAAAAATCTTATACCTAAAAGTTTGCTTTAGAAATGTTTCAGAAATTGACTATAAATTACCCAGTAGCATAAAAATCTAATCCTGTGTTAGAAATTTTCCCCCACTGGGCTAAACTGTCAAAAATGCTGACACTCTCTAATGGACTAAAATATGCTCCCACTGGCAGGTGGGACAGAGGAAGCCACACATTAGATGAATTACTTAACAGTTAAGATTGTAGAAACTAATTTCCTTTTACTAACTAGTTGCCTATAATGTTGGATTTTAGCTGATAATTTGCAGAGTATACTTACTAATTATCAGCTAAATTCTCTTTTTAACATTTGCCCAGGGTGAATCACACTGTGAAATGTGTATCCCTATCCATACATCCCAGCTAAAACAAGAAGTTTGGATACAGGCCAATATATTCATTCAAATGCCCATAGGTAACAAAGTCATTAGGGAAGAAATAGTAACTGAGAATGCTGATTCTCTAGTCAGTGCTTTGAACATGCAGTTGAGTAAGAAATAGATGAGGGGGGCAGTTTTTGCTGGCTTGTTAGTGATGTCTGCAGTAACTATAGATTTTGAGTACAGCAGAAATCACACAGTGGAAATACCACTGCCATAGGGCAGTTATAATCAAAGTGCTGAGTAGGAATCCACAGTCTTTACTGCAGTCAGGGAACTTGCAAGAACATCAGATTTGAGAACTAACTCCAGTAAGACATTACTCATCAATAACGGGTAGACACCATTCATTAGTTTGTTACATAAACCAGATTCTAGGTAAATATGAACCTTCAAACATAATAGGAATTAAGGAAGTGTTTTTTGTAGATTGAAGAAGTCTTTAAAGATAGTTTAAAGATAGTAACAACATGGATGAATCTTACAGACATAATATTGAGTGAAAGAATCAGGAACAAAAGAGTGCATATTGTATGATTCCATTCATACGAAGTTCAAAAACAAACAAAACGAACATGTGGTGATAGAGGTCAGACTAGTAGTTATCCTTGGAGGTTCTACTTGTAGGGCATGCAGTGGAGCCTTCTAGGTGCTGGAAGTACTCTGGGTGCTACTAACATGGGTATATATACAGGAACGAAATTAATGAGCTTTATGTTTTACTTTATATCAGTTATACCTTCCATAAAAAGTTTAGAAAAGCTAAGTATTTCTGGTAAATCCTACAATTTACAGGAGTCTGTAAATTTATAGGGCTGTACAGTTGTATGTATATACAATTTATAAGAATTGTAAACCCTACAGTTTATAGAAATTTGAGGGTATTGGGAAGATTAATAAGAGCATTTGCCTGGCATTCAGGAGGTACTGGTTCTAGTCTTGGCTCTGTTAATTTCTTTGGAAATTTACTTCTCCATTTGGGGCTTCATTCATCTCTCCCATAAACAGATGAAATGAATGCAATATCCCTGCGAGCACTATACTGCTACAGTTTTATCCAGAACCTACTGATATGGAAGAATTAAATAACATGGACTGTGACGTATCTTTTCCAGGGTCAATGGTGCAGTTAGCAACTTTGAAGAGTTCCAGAAAGCCTTTAACTGTCCATCCAATTCCACGATGAACAGAGGCATGGACTCCTGCCGACTCTGGTAGCTGGACCGCTGGTGTATGCCATCCTGGGAGCCGTACAGCACCAGGAGAGGCCTCACAGAGCACTCATCGCCACCGCTTTCGGCCTCTGTTCCCCCGAGGACTCCTATTTTTAATGCATCTTCATTATTTGGGTGTTGCTTGGATGTGAACAGTATCTATTCAAATTGTAGAGCTTAAAAAAAAAGACTATAAGAAATGAACCAAGTATGGTTCTTTAGAGAACCAAACCAACAAAAATAAATCCCTAGGCTGCTTTTGTTAAAATATTATCTGCTAAATTTTTGCTATTGTCCATTTTGGTGTAAACAGCTAGGTGGTACATACCATTTTAATCCACAGCTTTGCAGAGGACCTAAGTAGAATGTATCCAGAAAAAAAAATTCTGTCTCTGAAATTTGTAACCCTCCAGGAGGAGGACCTGTCCCTGGATACTTGGTGGGCCTCACTGCTCTGTAGAGCGCAGTACTAGGTCTGATGTATTGTTATTAAGGCATTTATTAATTTTATGGTAGTTAGGTGAGAAATATGTTGGAGCTTCATTTTACAATTTTTGATGAAATTTTTGCCTTCAGCTTTGAAGTCTTTTGGGATGCAAATGCCTCTTCACAGCTTCCATCTAACGTAGCTGATGGCCCTGTTCAAGTCAGCATGAACGGAGCTGGCCGAAAGGCTACTTGAGGAAGGATTTCAGTCTCTTAAATAGAAAAAAGAAAAGGATGTGTCTTTAAAGCCCAGAAGAAGTCAAAACTCCTAGTCTCTAGGAGATGAAATCTCCAAAATTGGATCTCTTCTGCCCAATGTCTGTCTGCTGGGCACTTCTTTAGTCCAATTCCCATTTGTCTTGTTACCCTCATATATATGCATTTTTCTGTTTCTGAAATGGGCAGGCACTGAGAAAATGATTTTCTAATTCTCCATTAAGAATGTATGGCTTCCATTCCCCCTTTAGTGCAGGGGACCAGATACCCCTTCTGTTTCGGCTCAGTTAATGTTACCTCTCTTTGAAAAAAGCGTTTTGAAAAATTTCTTGATTGAAGACATTTTAAACTCAGTTGATTGAATTAAAAATTCCTCACATAGTCCAAATTTTTACTGTCCAAGTCTTCATAAGAGTCTGTAAGGAAGAGAGGTCCTGGGTTTTTGAGCCTCAGAACTGTATCCTCTCAGCTGAACTCCTCCATCTCTTGTTAGTGTGCATAGGGGAAGATTGGGATGGCCTTACAATGGTTACCTGGCATTTCCAGTTTCTTAAACTAGCCATCCTCTCTTTCTGTTATTCACTGTGTATGTGGTTTGGGGTTAAGTGGGCCAACAGGAAAAATCTCAGAAGCAGAACGACAAATTCAGACTAACCATAGGAGGCCATTTTGCATTCCTGTTATTTGTTGTCCTTTTTTTTTTTTTTAATGTGTGTGCCATGTCCTTTTGTAACCATGGGAACTTCTGAAGGGAGAAAATTGCAGGGGCACCACCATGAGGAAAACAATTACATTGTGTTAGTCAGAGGAGAGTGATTTTCCCCTTGATTTGCTCCTCTCTAAATGAATAGACTTTGGAAGGGCAGCTACCTTTTCCTCCTCTTAACCAAGGCTTAATGCAACCTTAATGTGACTTATTTTTAAAAACAAGTCATATTAGGTTAGGGGTGTCAGAAGTGTACATGCCTTTCCTCTGAAGGAATCATTCTGATTTGCTTTAGACATACAAGATACTCCTTGTTTTATCCTGCTCCTTGGACATTTAGAACCCGCGGAGGTTTGTTATTCTTACGTGAATAGCGTTTTCTTTCTAGATTTCTCCCAATAAACACATTCCTGCAGGTCAGAGAAAGTGACTAGAATTACGACTTTGTAAGTGGGAATCATGCAGTCAATTTTCAGTTGAGGAAAACTGGTTAGTGATCATTTGGGGCCCTGTAGTTTCTAAATGATGTGGCTGCTTTGTCCTGATTAAATTTATGTGATGTAATTCAGTTATACTGAAAGATGTAGATACAATGGCCATTATTAAAACAAAATAAACCGAAAGCTGCAATACCAAATCATCACTACAAGCTACAACAGTTTTCTGGTAGGATTGGATTTCCAAATATACGCTCATGTTTAAATTTTCAATTATACTTTTGTTGCTTCTCTTCAATACAGATTGCTGAAGGAAGCAGACACTGATTAAGTGCTAGAGGGAAGAAGGGAAAACACGACTGGAAGGAAAGGTTAAAAAGTAAGGAGAAGCTGGCCTCAGAATGTGATTCAGAAGAGAAGACAGGATTTGGGCAATCCTTGCTAAGCATATCCATTGGAGTCGAGCCATCAAGTCTTACAAAAATAATTATGGTAAATTAAAAGGAAATTAGATATTGGATCGCACACTAGGACTGCCATAACAGACTTCGCTGGTGCACAGACCAGATGTTCTACCAGTCAACTATTGTCTGCATGTTGGACGGAGTTAGGTTTTTTGGGAAATTCTCCCTGATTAGTCAAGGATTTTATGTATATAAAGTGGTATTATTTGAGCTTATCACCATTGCCTAAAGTTTGTTGAGCTTTTCACCAACCACACAGCATTGGCCTCCTATTTCCATTTTTCCCTTTTATTAGACAGACTTGGACATGACTAATGCAAGCTCAGATTCGTAAATTATCCTGAAGTTTATTCAGTGCCTTTCCTCAGTGGAGCTTAAAGCATAGCACATAAATTTTATCTTATTTAGCCCTGGAGCATCGCTAAGAAGCAAGGAGGAACGACGGCTTGCCGCACAGGTTATGCTTGTGCCAGAGAAGTGGAAAGAGGTTTGAAATTGCTTGTCAAGTGTCCCAGAATCAGGAAAGGCAGAGTCTTTGTTCTTTGGGCTTCCGACCTCAGCATTAACCTTCATCCCTTAGATGACTCCATTTCTAAATACATTTATTCTCTCAGTATTTCTGAAGTCACTTAGCATTTGGTGGGGCTTCGTCCTTGATATTGCTAACATAATGTTTCAATTGCATATTAAATTAATGACAAATACATGATTGTTTCATGCAGCAACATTTTCCTTGCCAGTGGCAGTGCCCCCACTGCTTGGAAGAAAGGTATTCTTGGATTGTGCATTTTACATCTAAATGGTCATTGTATTTTTTTTTTTCTCTGACTTGTGAAACAATGTGAACAATCATTTTAAGGACAATAAAAAGTTGAAGATTTTCTGTTTCCTCTATTTTTTTAAAAAAATAGATGGATTGTATCCATTAACATACTCGGTTGTGTTTTAGACAATACTATTTGCCCAAAAAGTACACAAAGTGCTCTAGCAGACTAGGTTTCTTGGTTTTGGAAAGTGGCCTTTGAATGCAGTAACTTTGTAGAAAATGAGATTTATGAGGTGGTCAGTGTATTTTCTTTCAGAATATAAGTCAGCAGATGTGGTTTATTGCTTTTGCAATAATATTTCCATTGAGGAAAGGAGAGGCTTCTGAGGGAATGATTAACCATGATAGGGCTGGTCTTGCAAGTGACTGTGAACATTACAGTTGCCATCAGACCAGAGAGTCTGTACGTGCTCTCACCTGTCTTTAACAGTCTAGTCAGTTTACAGTCATTCATTAAGCACACCATAACTGAACACCGGCTTTGCTTAGATCATGCAAATAGCTATATTTAGGCAGACGATATGCTGTCTCTGGGCCTCGCTGAACAGTCTGGTCTTACATGGGAGACAGATATGTAAACTGTTAGAATCACCCTGCTTTGTGACAAGTGTGGTGATATTCAAGGGCATTAGGTTATGGTTTGGTGCACAGAGAAGGAATTGCTCAACTCTCCTCCAGTGGATACTGTTGGTGCGCTCTCTGCCCAAATCCCAGCAAATCCCCTTTCCTGGGCAACCTAACCTCACCTTCTGTCTGCTTTTCTGTCTGTGTGACTGTATCTCTCTGCAATAGCTGCCCTCATGCTACTGGAGCCTCTTTGCCCCGTGCCTGCCAGGGAACTGGCAATGCCTGGGATTTTATATCCCCTGCTGATCTTTGGACAACACAAGCCTGTCTGCTTTGCCTGAGTCCAGAGGCATACCATAGAATTCAGACTGACTTCTCTTTGGGGGCATATTTGAGGTTAGGCTGGCAGTGCAAGTAGAGCCCTCTGTTGATAATTTTAATCATCTTTCTGGCACTGATACGTTCTAAGAAAAGTACTGGTTTGTAGTAGGGGTGCCAGAGCGACTACGTACAGGAGATAGATAGCAGACAGGATACAGAGCTAGTGGGTAATAAGTGGCTGAGTGTGGCCTGTTAGTGCCCCTCTTAGAGAGTTTATGCTAGTTTCTGAGCTGATTCTTCAAATAAGAACTCTTGTGTATAGGTAGGGTAGTGGCTGAAGGAAAGATGCATAGAAGTGACAGTTAATGAGTGATCTCTGGAGCATGGACCGGAAGAAGAGGCTTTGGGGGAATAGAGGCAAAGACTCTAGAATTTCTTGTGCTGTGGTCTATTTGATAGATTTTATAAGATCCCTAAGGAGTATTGAGTGTGATTCATTTGTTAGATATGTAAGTGGACCTGATCAAAACTTGGAGGCAAATGTTTCCAATTAGGTTTAAGGTATTTGCTTGTCCCTCAGGTTCAGTTCTTTTCCTAATTAAGATCACGCTTGCTGTTGAAACAGATTATCTTAATGACTTAACCCTATTTAAGTTGATTCTTGTTTTCGTTGCATACAGAATAGGTGTTAATGGTCAGTCAGCCTCTCTCTTCCAGTTGGTGATTTACGGACCCAGGTTCCTTCCATGTTGCGATTCGGCCATTTTCAACATGACTGAATCCATGTTCATCTTACAAGAAGCTGGTGGAGGAGAAGAGTCCAAGGAAGATATTGACTGAAAAGTTTGGTATCGTTCAGGAATTATCTGTGTCACTTCTGCTCATATTCCATTGTCTAGAGCTCACTGCGGGGGAGGCTGGGATATATAGTCTAGCTGTGTGCCCAGAAAGAAGAGAAAATGGGTTTGGCTATCAGCTGGCAATCCCAGCCACACCTTCTAAAGTGAAGTACAGGACAGTAACTTTGAGGAATTTTGAATTTGGGGAAATGGCTTTTGGGCACGGCACAATGACAGTTTTAAAATGCCATTGGTAGCCTGCAGTTTATTCTGTAGGAGTCTTTTTAATTAAAAGCTTAATTGGATAATTTAATCCTCTTTAGAATTGGAGATATGAAAATGAAAAGGAGATACTCCCTGTGATCTGACAATACAGACTTTAATAAACGCACCCAAGTAAGCCCGGAAATGAGCACCACAAAAGCATTACCATAATTTGTGATCAGTGAAAGAGAACCTGATCTATAATTTTAATGATTTCTAAATCGTTTAGATACATGTTTCATTTGAATGTGTATTTTGTTTTGTTAATTGCCTCAATTAGGAAGATAACTGAATATAAGATTCTGTGGCTATGCCATACATATACAATATGTTATAAACTTTTAAAATATATCTCATTGAAACAGTAAATAAAATATCCTGTGAAATATTGTGCTATATCTTTTAGTATTTTTAGAGAATTGATATGAAAATTGTTTTTACTTCTCCATTATGAGATGAGAAATTACTCATCATATTCTTGTTTTATGTTTTCTCCACTTGAAAGCTAAATTGAGGCTCAGAGTCCAAAAAACAAAGATGAGTGTCCCCGTATAAGCCATAGAAGTACTGCTTGAATTAATTCTGTCTTGAGACTCCATTTTATGGAGGAAGAAGAACTAAGCGATTAAGTCAAAATCCCCAGTGTAAAAGCTACCTAAAATATTGAGTATCATTTATGCTGGCAGTTGGGCTGAAATGTCTGCAGATGTCCTAGGCAAGAACACACATACAGTTTTCCATTTAGCTGTATGCTCTGTCAGTTTCCAAACTGATTTAGAAGTCAGTGGAATTAGTACCTTAGTTACTGTCACATAGCCCTCCCACCCCTTTGACATTGATGAATGAAAAAAAATAAGGCCAGAGCAAATTTATTTTTAAAACTGACAAGATTTTTTAAAAATGTTTATTTATTTTTGAGCGAGCGGGGGAGGGGCCGAGAGAGAGGGAGACACAGGATCAAGGCAGGCTCTCCAGGCTGTGAGCTGTCAGCACAGAACCCAGTGCGGGGTTCAAACCCACGAACTGTGAGATGATTATCTGAGTCGAAGTCAGACGCTTAACCTACTGAGCCACCCAGGTGCCCCTAAATTTGACCAAATTTTCAATTGACATTTATAAATGATTTTTTTTTTTTTGGCCTTATAACAATCGTGACAAAAATGGCTTCTATTTCTTGAGACTCACCGTGTCCTACCTAGGTGCTCTGCTAGGGTCTGAGGTGCATCACAGCCAATCCTCACAACAATCTTGCAATGACTTGTTGCTGTTTCTACTTCACAGCTGAGGAATGCTTGTGTGACTCACCAAGGCAGCATTAGTAATTAGAGGAGCCAGGAATAAAGTCAGTTTCGTCTGACTTCCAAGCCCATTCTCTAATGCTTTCCTGGGCATATGGAACAGTGTTCACAAACCTGATTTTGACTTGTGACTTACTGAAGAATTCAGATTATGTTCCAGAGTCATCTGTTAGAAAATAAAGTGAAGAAAGGAGTCACTTTACAGGTATTTGTACTTGATGGTAGTTGCATCTGGAGTCCTCCAGAAAGCTCTCTACGACCTGCTCTTTACTGATAATGCTAGTTGCCATTCATGGAGCATGTACTATGTGCCAGGCATGCACTAGATGCTTTATTTATCTTCTTTTTCTTTAAAACATTTTTTGTTTCTTTATTTTGAGAGAGACAGAGAGAGAGAGCAAGTGGGGCAGGGGCAGAGAGAGAAGGATAGAGAAAGATTCCCAAGAAGGCTCAGAGCTGTCAGCGTGGAGCTCGATGTGGGGCTCAAACCCACAAACCGTGAGATCATGACCTGAGCCGAAACCAAGAGTCAGACACTTAACTGACTGAGCCACCCAGGCGCCCCTATTTATTTTCATTTTTTAATCATTGCAATCACTCAGATACTGACTCTTCCCTATTTTATTGGTAGAGGAGTGGAGAAGTTAATGACTTAGCCGTGATTGTATTTAGCAAGCAGCAAGGCCAGATATGAATCCAGTTTTATCCCCAAGTACTCCCTTAGGCAGACATCTAGCTTTGGTGACCCTGAGTCCTGGGTTTCTGGGCTGAGATATCCCCTCATTTTAGTTGGTAGACTCCCCTGAAATTTACCTGTGTGCAGTCCTGTGACTGTCTGAGCCCTGTCTGTTTGGTCTTTCAAAACCAGAATGTCCACCGGTCACTTTCTCCAGAGAAAAAACCTTTGTGACCCTGCCTGTGGGTAGCTGAGGGCATGTGACTTCAGTTACAGACTTTCACCCTGTTTTTAACACTGTCATGGCTACTGACATTCACTGTGATTTGGAGTTTCTGAGGCTTGAGGCCTGTGGTATCCAATAGGCTTCTTTAGCTTGCTTTTAGTAGAGGGTCTATTATTTTTGCCCATGTGGGCTTATACCTTTTTTATATTTTTAGTGTCCTTTTTGTCAGAGGAAGTGTAGATCGATACCTGAGTAACTGGAAATCTACATTTTGTTTTCTCATGGGAAAATATAACAAAAATTTATTTTGGAAGAAATGTTGCCATAGATGGAGTTCTATGCTGAATTATTGCCTTTACCTAGCAGTATCTGTAACTAAAGAGTCGAAAGCTTCCTTTAAACTGCCAAATATTGGGAGGTTTTGTTTTATGTGGAAGCCAATCCCATTTTATCATAGTTATTTTAATAAAACAAGCAGTACGAACATTGAGTATTTTCCATTTCTCCTAAAGATGTATAACTTAGTCTCCAGAGAATTCATTTGAGACGAAAGGAATGTATCTCTGTCCACCTTCCAAAGTTGCCTAGGAATACGTCTAGAAGAATGCTAGAGGAAATTTGTCACGAATGCTCCAGAGGAAATTTTTACTTACCAACAAGGGCCAAGCTTGGTCCTGGGAGATTCACATTTCAACTCTCATTTGCACACACACACAGGCTCGGTGCAGACCGAGCTGGAGTTAATGCACATAGCTTGTTGGGAAGAAATCAATCAAGAGCCTTGTTAAGCATAAATGGTTTTTTAGGAACCGAAAGCTGAGTGTCTCACTTTTATTGTAAGCACTGAATCAAAATCACTTTAAAGCATTGAACATATTAAAACTACTCTACGAGTACTAGCTATAGTGAAGGTGCTCCATCACCCAGGTGCGTTGGTAGTACATACAAAATAATATTTGCTGTAGAATAAGAAGGACAAATCAACTATCATTTGAGTGTTACCTACGACACGTGAGGCACAGTGCTAGCTGTCATATTGCATTGTGATTAACCCCGAGCTTTGGTGACCTTAACCCCAAACTTCACAAATAATACTGTAATAACAGCGTTGTCGTTCCTGTGTTTTAAAACTCTTCTGTGATCTCTCCATAGCATTTACAACAGAATCCAAACAACTCAGGCTGACCTAACGGCCCTGCATGACCCAGCTTTCCATTTCTCAACTTTTCTAAGCTTTCTCCTACCTTCTCAATTTCAGGGCCTTTACTGCTTTGTCTGAAATGGTCTTCACAGAATTAGGGCCCCTCACCTTCCCTTCCATCACTTCACCGAGATTAGACCACCAGTTTCCTTCCTTCCTTTACCCCCCTCCCACTCTCTACTCTCCACCCCCAAGCCCTGCTCCTTTTTCTTTCTTTCTTTCTTGGCTCTTATTGACAAGTAAAAATTTCCTCTGGAGCATTCATGACAAATGCACTCTAGCATTCTCCTAGACGTATTCCTAGGCAACTTTGGAAGGTGGACAGAGATACATTCCTTTCGTCTCAAATAAATTATATGGAGACTTTTGTACGCCTTTAGGAGAAATGGAAACCCAATGTTCATGTTGTTTGTTTTATTCAAATAACAATGAGAAAGTGGGAGTAGCTTCTGCATAAAATAAAACTTACCGATATGCAGGCAGGAGTGTCCCTTAGATGTTGGGGAAGAAGAAAAAGGCTTAGTGTGGCTGAAGCAGAGTGAGGTGAGGAAAAGTGGAGAACAGGATGATGCCAGAAAAAAAAACTGGCATTCAGATTGTTGATGGTCATGTGGGCCGTTGTAGTAACTCTTGTTTTCCCTCTGTGTGAGATGGGAAGCCAACGGAGGCTTTTGAGCAGAAAAGTGACAAGATCTGACTTGTGACTTCCAGGGTGCTTCCGGCTGTGTTGAGAATGGACTGTCCATGAACAAGGGAAGAAGCAGAAGACCGTTAGGAGGCTGTTGCAGTCATCCAGGAGGCAGCATGGCGGTCACATCCAGGGGAAGCAGTGACCACATGATCAATAACAAAATTTAAGAAAAAAAAAAACAACTCCTTTATAATCTTGTTACCTTTAAATTTCCAATGATTTCTTTTGTATGTGTCCTTTTCCATGTTGCTCCCTGGTTCCATGCATAATTATATAGTATAACTCTAGTCAGAGCAT
Organism: Paguma larvata; assembly: GCA_030068075.1. Lineage (NCBI taxonomy): Eukaryota > Metazoa > Chordata > Mammalia > Carnivora > Viverridae > Paguma > Paguma larvata. Next base: position 16,674,586 of record CM057830.1, read on the forward strand.
AAAGATTTTGCATGATTTTTCATTTAACAGTGTTGACGTGCATCCATGGTGCTTCATAATCTTCCATTTTAATGGCAGTATAATACTCTTTAGAGTTCCTGTGGCATATTTTATTCAGTCATTTCTTTATTGTTAGAAATGTATTACTGATTTCATTTTTAACTATTTTAAATAATATAGGGATAAATAATCTATAGAGTTTTTCCTTTCCTCTTGATTTTTCCTTAGAATTAATACTTAAGAGTGAATTTGCTTGATCAAAATGAGCCTGTATAAACTTTTTTTTCATTTAATATAATTTATTGTCAAATTGGCTTCCATACAACACCCAGTGCTCATCCCAACAAGTGCCCTCCTCAATGCCCATCACCCACTTTCCTCTCTCCCCCAACCCCCATCAACCCTCAGTTTTTTTCTCTGTATTTAAGAGTCTCTTATGGTTTGCCTCCCTCCCTCTCTGTTTGTAACTTTTTGTTCCCCTTCCCTTCCCCCATGGTCTTCTATTAAGTTTCTCAAGATCCACTTTTGAGGGAAAACATATGGTATCTGTCTTTCTCTGACTGACTTATTTCACTCAGCATAATACCTTCCAGTTCCATCCACGTTGCTGTAAATAGCAGGATTTCATTCTTTCTCACTGCCAAGTAGTATCCCATTGTATATATAAAACACATCTTCTTTATCCATTCATCAGTTGATGAACATTTAAGCTCTTTCTATATTTTGGCTGTTTTTGAAAGTGCTGCTATAAACATTGGGATACATATGCCCCTATGAATCAGCACTCCTGTATCCCTTGGGTAAATTCCTAGCAGTGCTATTGCCGGGTCATAGGGTAGTTATCTTTTTTAATTTTCTGAGGCATCTCCACACTGTTTTCCAGAGCAGCTGCACCAGTTTGCATTCCACCAACAGTGCAAGAGGGTTCCCGTTTCTCCACATCCTTGCCAGCATCTGTAGTCTGCTGATTGGTTCATTTTAGCCACTCTGACCGGTGAGAAACTTTTGATATATAATGACGAACTGCTTGCCAACAAGGTTGTGTGTATGAGGGTACATACATCATTTTATAAAAGAACTGGATCAGAAAAGGGCCTTGCCCATAAGAAATTCTGGCATATTGGGGGAGGTAGATGGGTAAGCCAACAGGTATAATTATTATTAAGCATAATGAAGAATAATATGAGAAGGTACCCCATGTAGTAAAATGTGATCAGTTCTAGGTATTAGTAATTTCAGCTATACTAACATTTTATATCTATCAAATTTATAAAAGTGTGAATGGTTAATTTTACTAATTAGCTTCTTGGTTTTTACTTCTCCTGATGTAAATTACCCACATGTCAGTTACCCACATACCCTTTGCCCATTAAGCTATTAAGATCTTGATTTTTTTTCTTTTCAATTATAGGAGGTTTTTATTGCTTATTATTTGTAGTTGTTTACTAAAGTAGAAAAAATTCTACTGCTAGGCTCTGGTTCTTGTCTTTGTACTTGTGCAAGTAGCAGTGTAGCAGTGTTCTTTTGTAAGGTAGTGGAGACAGGCAGAATGCTCTACTTCACATATTTTGCCTTGCTGGGATGAACTTTATACAAAGGAATATTAAAAAAAAGTTAACACAAATTCAGGAAGAATACAATCTTATATAATAAATGCATATTAGTTAACTGAATAAATATTTACTGAACCAATTGCTAGATACTCTTCTAGAGCTGGGAATAAAATGATGAATAAGAGTTTTAGCTCCTAATTATTTAACAATTTAAAAAATTACTTACAGTTCACAAGGAAAAATACATATGTAGATAACAATTTCAACAGTGTAGTATCATAGAATAGAGGTGAACACAGGGTTCTTTGGGAACAGGACTGGATAAAACTATTTATGGAGCTAAGCAGTGAAATAATTATAATGCCCTCAGCTGTGAAATCAAAATACTAATGAGAAATGAGTAAGGCAGATAACTCAATAGGAAATTGGGTGGATGACTTGAACTTGTTCACGAAAGAGAATCTCCAAATTGCCAACAGATAAAACTTTACTGGTCATTAAGGAAATGCAAATTAAAACCAAATGTGATTCATTTCTTTAGTCCCCTCTGTAGGATGGCTAAAATAAAGAAGGATTTAGACAGGCAGAACTCTCATATACTGCTGGTAAGATTACAAATTGACATGGCCACTTCAGGAAACTATTAGGCAATATCTTCTAAGGTGAAATAAACATAAATCCTGTGGCCCAGCACTTCACCTCTAGGTATTAAGTTGCCATCTTAATAGGTGGAAAATGGTCAAATATGGGCAATTTCATACTGCTCAGCCTAATGTATATGCAATAGAAATGCACACATATGTTCACCAAAAGACATGTAGAAGAATGTTCATAGAAGTACTTTTTGTAATAATCCCAAACTGGAAGCTATCCAGATGCCCATCAGTAGTATAGCAAGTAAATAACCGAATATTAGTGTCCAATAACAAGAATGAACAAACGATAAGCATTTATCAAGTGTTCAACAGAAACATAATATTGAACAAAAGAAGCCAAACACAAAAGAATACATACTTCATGATTCCATTTATATGAAACATAAAAGTAAGTAAAACTAGTCTGTGCTATTAGAAGTCGAGGGAGGGGCGCCTGGGTGGCTCAGTTGGTTAAGCGGCCGACTTCGGCTCAGGTCATGATCTTGCGGTCTGTGAGTTCGAGCCCCGCGTCGGGCTCTGTGCTGACAGCTCAGAGCCTGGAGCCTGCTTCACATTCTGTGTCTCCCTCTCTCTGCCCCTCCCCCACTCATGCTCTGCCTCTCTCTCTCTCTCTATCTCAAAAATAAATAAATATTTAAAAAAAAAAAAAGAAGTCAAGGGAATGGCTGCCATTTGAGGGTTAGTGACTAGAAGTTCCCAGAAGGGGCTTTTGAGGTACTAGTAATAGTAGGTTTCTTGATCTGGATGCTGTTTATGTTAATGATTTGTGCACTTTTGTGTGCGAGTATTTCACTATAAAATTTAAAAACATAAATAAGTACAGGAAAGTCCACGCAAGTTCTGAGTTTTTCTACATGATAGCTACTTTTATGTTTTTTGAAGGAAATAATGTTACACTACGTCAAAGATCTTTTCTCTGCCCATTTATTGAGCTCTTGCTTTGTTGATACTCTTGGGTAATTGTGCATTTGTTATAGGAACACAGGTAAAACACTAGACCAGGTATGGGGTCTTTCTGGGAATCCTTCTTGGAAGAGATAAAACTGTACTTGATTTTTTGTAGCATTCATTGGAGACAGGGAGCAAGCAAAGAGCAGAGAGTTCCCGGCAGAAAGGCCAAGCTGCTGGAAAGCATGAAGATGTGGTGGAGAAAAATAGAATCCATTGGGAGGGGCTGGAAATGGCTTGCTAGAGCTGGAGCTTGAAAAGTGGCCAAGGAGAGGTTAGTGATAAACAAAATGGCTTGGCAGTGGCCAGGTCGAGAAGGGTCTTGGAGGGTTATGCTGCTGAGTTTGGACTTGATCCTATAGGCATTTGGAAGCCACTTAACAATTTAAATCAGACCAGTGACACAATTGGATTTCTGTTTAATGAAGAGTAAGCTGGTGATGGTGTGGAGAACACTTGGAGAGCGATAGGAGTGAAACCTGGGGCAACAGTTAAGAGACCACTGCAGTAACCCGTAGGAGATGGGACATGCTGGTGGCATGGGATGGAGAGGTGGGGGCAGCTATGAGAGCTATCAAGGAGACAGAAGTCTTCTGACTGGACTTTGTAATAGATGGGTTTGGAATCTACATATGGGCACGGTGTTTTATTATTTTTTTTTTTAGTAAGAAAAATATTGTAGAACCTTTAATTTGATAAATGACAAAACACATCTAGCTTTCTTCTTGTCTTTCTTTTCCCCCTTAATCCCTCTCTACAGTCGTGTGGGTCAAAGGGCACTGCTGTTATAAACAAGAGAAAGCTTATCAACTACTTCCCATTGCTTCTTGGAATGAACACTCAGTGACACATTTCATGTGTTTTCAGCAGAGTCAGTTCAGGGGGAAGAAGGTAATTTACCTGAGAAGCCCTCTGATAATGCTGTTCTGAAAATAGAAGACATGTGGTATCTACGTACACTGTCATGTACTACTGTAAAAACAATCCATGCATGTGTTTGTATGATTATATAGGTGTAAAAAAAGTATGGATAAATGTACACAGATATATAAATACACAGGTGCACAAATATATACACACATATTAGAAACTTCTACAGGCAGGTAATACCCTTGGGATTTTATATACAGAGATTATCTAGGTATGGAAAGAATGAACATAAATTCTGAATTTAATTCTCCCTCTCTTTTTAAAGGTGATAGTTGGGTGGGGGAGGATCTGGATGATACTTTCCTTACTTTAATTAACTCATTGCGCTTCTCTCCTTTCAATTTTGGTTTTTATAAATGGGAACACTGTATGAATCCATTCTAATTAAAACCCAGCCATGCAATCCTTCAGTTAAAGAAATAATTTTTAGTGTGCTTAGGATATCATTTAGTCAGAAATTGCCTCTATCACTCTTGGAATTAGCCCCACTGTGGTGCTCTGGTGACCACTGGGGTGACAGCTTTACTAGCTGATTTTATTCTAAAAATATCAGGAATTGGTCAAGAGCCTTTTCTCTGGAGAAAGTTTCAGAGCTTTTCCACGGGGCCCTGAACAGAGTGTGGAAATTTCTATTCCTACAGTAAAAGAGAGGGTGGGGCCAGGTTATGAAAGGGACAACAAGAAGCCCAAGTTCACCTCCTGCTTATCCACCTTCCAGCTGCCAGGGGAGCTATGCTGTTCTTGGCCATCTCCTGTGAAGGCATTTACACAAAACCTCTCTGAAACCCATTTCCTCATTTGTCCAAGAAATTCTTTTACCTTCTGTAAATCCCTCATGCTGTAACTAAGCCCTTGGTCTGTCCTTGGCCAGATGGGAGGACAGCCAGGCATCCTCTCTCCAGCAGAGTCCTTGCTGTACCTGAAGGCGATTATCTCTTCATCACACCACCCTCCTTCCCTTTCTCCAGACTGAAAAGGTTCATCCTGGGCTTGTTCCTTGTCATTCTCCTTGTCATTTCTATGATCCTCTTCCTTTTAACTCTTGCCAAACACTTTTCAGAACTGGACCTATTGCTGTGTGAAAACTCTAGCCAACCCTGCTCTCCAACCAGTGGGGGGAATGTAACGTTCAGCAGGCTCTGGGAAAGTAGCAGAGGGAGTCGAGGCAGCTGCCTCTTATGCACAGCTGTGGAGTAAAGTCCAGGACGATTGAGTCATGGGTCAGAAAGCCAAGATGTCAGTACAAAACCAAGGCCCCCAATCTCAGGTAGCATCCTCTAAATAAATAAATAAGTAAATAAATAAATATTAAAACCACAAAGCCAAGTCCAAAGACCTCGATGGTCCCAAAGTCCAGGGAGAATCCAGCAGAATTGCTCAGCGAAGTGCGGATACAGCCTCTAAAATCAATTCCTCCTACTGTTGTGGGCTGGGGAGGAGCAGGCATCTCCCAAATAGCTGATGAATTGATCAGTAGTGAGTTCAGGATACTTTTCTCATTACCTTTTCAGGCTAAGAATTCTCCCGTGTCACTAAACATAGGCCTCAGATCTCCTGGTAGACCGGGACCATACGTAGGAGGATGGTGAGTAAGTATATGTGCTTCAGGCTGAATGTTTCTTCCCTAACTGGATCATGTGGTAGTCTTTTGGACTTGAAAACTTAAAGTCCTCTCTCTCTCTCCTTTCTCTCCATTGGTCTCATTAAATTAGTCACCAAACTGTGGCCTTTCAGTGTCTCCCTCGTGCTTATTTTTTTTTTTGCATTCTGTTTCCCCACTCTGACTTGAGCAATCTCAATCCTGAACTGTAACTTGCTTCCTGAGAAGACTCTCTGATTCCTCTCTCAGTTTGCCTAAACTACCTTTCCACTGCTTTCTTATATGAGGTCTCTAATGATTTGATCGTCTTGCCCTTGAACACATGGACTCTCTACATCTGTCTTTGTCCATTCTGTTCCCTTGACTTGGAAGGCCAATCATACTCCTCTAGTCCATTTAAATTCTATCTTTAAGGTTGCAGATCCAGTCTTAGTCCATCCAAGATGCTCTTGGCTAGAAGTTTTTTTCTGTCTAGTGAAAAAGAAAACCAGAGGCCCTGCATGGCATCACTTACGTTAAGGCCCCATGGCTGTAAAGCCAGATTCAATACCTAACCTAACCGCAGATTCAACCCCCCAGGAATGTAACCTTTAACCAGTCAGCATGGGATTTCCTGGTCAGCACTAGGAATTTTACTGATAGACCCCTTCATTTCCCCTTAGCAGGGAGACCTTGCCTAAAACAATGGACCCTTGGCTAATAATTTCTTTTTCCCCACTCCCTCTCTACCTTTAAAAACCTTTCCTTTTCTGTAGCCCTTTGGAGCTCCCCCTACTTGCTAGATGGGATGCTGCCAGATTTATGAAACATTTGATAAAGCCATTTAGATCTTTAAAATTTATTTGGTTGAATTTTTGTTTTTTACCACCCTCATCCAACGCTGTACCATACTAGGATGTTGGCTTTCATATCTGTGTGTTACATTCCTTGTCTACAGTTTTAAATATTTTGATGGCAAAAAGTAGGCCTTTAGTGATAAGGATATCGCTCTAAATAGTTCAGCATTGTCCTGAAGGTGCTGAATTTGCTCCAGCGTGTTGGTTGTTAATATTTTTTCAAAGATGAGGATCTCTTTATTGTCTTGTTCATTGTCAAATATTTTTATCTCCTGCACATGTGTCGTGATTCATTGATTGAAAAAAAAAACATTAATGACCACAAGCTTTTATGAGTTTGATAATGCTTTACAATGAAGTTTCATTTAAGTATGCAATGCCCACATGTATTTGAAAGTTGATAGTGTAGTATTTGTAAGATTTTTTTATTTATTTGGTCTACAGATCATTCTTAGTGAGCTTGTGATTTTGCTGACCCTTGAAATAATGGTGGCTCCCCCTGTGTCCTGCTGCCCCATTATTGTAGCACATCCTTATTACTATCATCTCTTGGGGCTGTCGTGAGGGCTAAATACAAGGCCATGTATTAGGTGCATGATAGAGTGCTTGGCATGTAAGTGATCTCTGTCTTTCTTTACTTTTCCCATGTTTCTATCAGCTGATTTTGAACATGGGGAAGTTCTGGGGCCTTCAGGTAGTTTGGTTCGGATGGGACAGAGGTTAGCGCAGGGAATGTGGGGAGAGAAGGCCATGTCTCTGAAAGGCTGGGTGAGGAGGCATGAAAGATCACCTAGAGCAGCAGTTCTCAAATGTTTTACTCTTAGGATTCTCTTCAGTGTTACTGAGGACCATAAAGAGCTTTTGTTTATGTGCAGTGTATCTATGGAGAAACCTTAAAATATTTATGATTTCATTTTAAAATAACAATAATAAACCATTACACATGAATATAAATAGCACATTTTTATGAAAAATATATTTTTCAGAAGAAAAAACGTTAACAATAAGAGTGACATTGTTTTAAAGTTTTGCAAATCTCTTTAATGGACACCTGGATTCTCATACCTGCTTCTGTGTTCAATCTTTTGTGATATTTGGTTTGGTGAAATACAGGAAGAAAATCCAGGCTTATACAGGCAATAGTGTTGGAAAGGGGAGGAATATTAGAATAGCCTTTCAGGTAATTGTGGATATTCTTTGAAATTAAAACGAAACTCCACAACAAGTAGTAGTTTCTTGAGGGTTTGTTGCAATAAGGAATCTGAAATAGATCAATGAGTTTTCATACTATGTTACATTGAAATCTCCTACTGTTTTGATTTTCAGTGGGTCTTTTAATCAGACATGATTTTGGAACATCAGCCATTGGTCATTTGGAAAATATTGGTTCACTGACTTATACAGAACTTCTAAATTTTGACACGTTTCACTGTACAATTTCAAAAAGTTAAGTTCAATATTAATCACCACTGATCTCATCAGGTAAGTCTTTAGCATTGAGAAGCTATCAGGATCATGATGGCAGTTAAAGGATTTTAAAAATTCTAATTTTCATTTGAATGATTGAATTTTGGGGCGCCTGGGTTAGCTCGGTCATTTGAGTGTCCGACATCTGCTTAGGTCATGATCTTGGGGTCTGTGAGTTCAAGCCCCACATCAGGCTCTGTGCTGACAGCTCAGAGCTTGAAGCCTGCTTTGGATTCTGTGTCTCCCTCTCTCTCTATGCTCCTCCACCCACTCCCTCCCCCCCCCCTCAGAAATAAACGTTAAAAAATTTGCAAAAGATTGAATTTTATAATTGGCAACAAATGGTCAGTTGTTTTTCTTGAAGTGATAGGCTAACTTTGTTCGTTTTTGAGCAAACATCTGCCAGATACCCAAGTTGGAAGAGCCATAGTTTGCTAATTGTTCTTTCAGTTGAAAACTGTGTTCCACAAAAACCCCAGGTATTTCACCTTCCAACTCAGATGAATATGTTTCCTAAGGGCGCCATTATACTTGCACATGCAGAAGTGTGCCATGTGTGCTTTCCATTTTGTTGCACAAAATATGAAAAAGACACACTCAAGGATTGAGATTAAATGAAATTAGTAATTTTTAGAACTTAATCAAGAACGTTCTCAAGTGAAACTGGCCTTTGCTTTTTACTGAGTGACGGTAAAAACTACAGTGATTACTGGTACGGTTTGGTGGCATTGCCTTGCTTCATGCTAAGATGCCCGCAGTTTTATCCACCATTGCTTTTTGCATCGTCATCGCCAATGTCAAATGATAAAAAAGGCAAATAACATCTTAGTATTATGGAAGCAGTTTTGACCTCTTGGCCCCTCAGAAAGGACCTTGGACATCGCTAGCAGTCTGTGGACCACGTTTTGAGAACCACTGCTCTAAACTTTTGCAGAGGGCCAGTCCCCACTTTCCCCCTCCAGGATGTGAAAGATAGCTACTAGCACATTTGGGAGGGAGCTGAGGTCTTTTGCACACAGGGCAATTTGCCTTTTTGGAATCTGAGATGGACTTTTTATGTCTTTGCAGAACTGAAGGCATCTGGCTTGGGAGCACAATTATTCTCCACTCACCTTTAAACTGCCTCAGCTGTTACTAAGTCTCTGGCAGTGATATGTTGATTATGTGAATTTAAAGCCCATAGGAGCCAGAGGAATGACAGATCAGATTCCCTTAAATGAGAATAAAATCCAGGAGCCTGGCAGCGGGACATACGGCTCCTGCTCCTGCCGACCTTTGGTGTCACTCCGGTAGAATGACGACTTCTGGGCCAGATGGCATGTGGCTTACACAGAGATGTCTCAGCCTGTTTCCTAGCATTAATTGTGTGCATTGATACTCTTTCATTGCGTGCTCCATAATTCTTAATTGTCAACCTCATTTAGATTTCTTTTGAGTCAGCCGAATTCTAAGAGGCCTCCATGAATAAAGACTATTTTAAAAGGTCCAGTTTCTTTTACGTCTCCAAACCCAAAACCTTTTTTTTCCAGTCACCTTTACAGGCTCACAGACACTGAATTTCTCTTTTGTCAATCGAATGTGAGTCTAGCAACTTTTAAGAGATTGAAGACAGAGTCTCTATGCCCTAAAGGAGGCTGCTGAATGGAAGCCCATTTAACTTTTTGTTTAAAGGCACTAAATAAGGATCAGTTTGTAAAGGCAGCTCTTCAAGTGCAGCAAGATAGCTTTTTAAATCTGATGGTCATAAATGGAAGGTCAATACCCTTTATTTTACCAACAGTTTCACCAAATAATATTTATTAAGACCTTTCAAGTCAGGCTTCTCGGTTATAAACAAGCAAATGCTCAAAGCAGGGCTTTTCCAAGTGCTGAACCAGAGCAGCCCTGGGCGTGGAGTGTCTAGACTAGAAGTTAATGTGGCCTGTCCCTGGTAAAGCATGCTTTCATGACTCAAAGGCTAATCTTAGAATTTCTTTTTTTTTTTTAACGTTTATTCGTTTGTTTGTTTGTTTTATTTATTTTGAGAGACAGACAGAGTGCAAGCCAGGGAGGGGCAGAGAGGGAGAATCAGAAGGAGGCTCCAGGCTCTGAGCTGTCAGCACAGAGCCCAGTGTGGGACTCGGACCGCATACCGCAAGATCATGACCTGAGCAGAAGTCAGATGCTTAATGGACGGAGCCACCCAGGTGCCCCTGAAAGTTAGAATTTATTTCTAAAATAATTTGAGGTTGACCCAATGAGCAACAAAAGCAAATTTAGTCAAGTAGGAAAGGGAGCTTTGTTTTTCATTCAGGGTTAAGTGTGAGGACAAAATTCTGTTATATGAGAAATGTCTCCCTTTAGACAGAGAAACATTGGTTCCAGGAAAGAAGAGAAAATAAGTTATGGACATTATGTTTGACAGAGTTTTTTCTCTTTCTATTCACGATATTTGAATTATGTACACATCACTAAAAACAAAACAAAACAAAACAAAACAACAAAAAAACCCTGAGTCCTCATAAAGAGCTGGCAAGAAAGTAATCGTACTTAAAACACAGGAACATGTATGTGCATATGTTTTAATGCTGTAAGTTTTAGTTTTTGCTCAGAATTCTGGTTCACTGTTTATAATAGGAGCAGAACATCCATACTTTGACTTATTAAAAATACATCTTTTTTTAAGCCAAAAAATTTCAAATAATGTAAAAAATTTTTTTTTAATTTTTTAAAATTTTATTTTTTTTGAGAGAGAGAGCATGAGCAGAGTAGGGGCAGAGAGAGAGAGAGAGAGAGAGAGAGAGAGAGAGAAAGGAGAGAGAGAAGCCCAAGCAGGCTCCATGCTGTCAGTGTAGAGTTCAACATGGAGCTTGAACCCACAAACCATGAGATCATGACCTGAGCTAAAACCAAGAGTCAGATGCTTAACTGACTGAGCCACCCAGGTGCCCCTGCAATTATCTAAAATTTAAATCAATAGGTAACAGTAGACCTAGTTTGAGAGAATAGCATGCATTGGTCTTAGTGCTTAGGCAAGATGGGTGTGTTTGGAGACTCCATGAGGTAGACCCATAAGGAAGTTATTGGCATGAAGGATGACATTGCCTCTTGGGCATGAATAATCCTAAGAGAGGATATCATTGCTGGAATACTGAAAAAGTTCAAGATTTAGGGGAAAGTGTGAGAGACAAGTGGCACTGTATATTCCAATTTAAACCAGCTACCATGAGCTTGCTTGCACGGCCTGAGTCCTTGCCAGGGGGGCAGTGATTAAGAGCAAGTAAAAAGGATGGTTTGTGAATAATCTCTTTAAGACTTCAGGGGGAGTAGTCTGCAGTGCTTTGTAGCCCAAGTAATAGAGTGAAAGAAAAGAGGGCAATGAGGTCCATTTGTCTTCTTGGCCTTAGCAGCACTCCCAGTGAGTATTGTTTCTTTGCTAGGGAAGCAGTGACTTTGGGCATTGGTGGGCACTCGTGTCTCTGGTGACTATCTGGGCACTGTTGTGTTTTCACCATTGATGTAGTCAAGAATAGACACCCCAGCAAGCTGGAGCCAGAGAAAAGCAAAATGGTGGCTGAGTACTGAAACCAGTGTAAATACCTGTCACTATGTTAAACAGTGATAAGACTGGGGCTAGTTTTCTGTTCCTATGTTAAACAATTCTGAGAATAAGCAAATTTAACTATTTGTTCCAGGAGACACTTTCTCCTGGAAGTTAAAATTATGAGCCAACTAAAAGTGTTTACTCAATAAGAATAGCATAGTTCTTATAAGTAGTTGCTTCAGTGTTCACACCTCCCTGTGCTTACCAATGTATAGCTGTCATATTATAAAATCTGCCCAATCTACCTTGTAAGACCTGTCCTAAAACTACCCGGCCCAGTGCCTAATATCACACCCTGCTCTCCTCCTTTGGATACACTATTTAGATTCTGTTAAGGTAGTGTTCTCCAACACTGCAGTAAATCTAAAAAAAAAAAAACTTTGATCACCATTGGGCTGTTTGTTTGTTTGTTTGTTTGTTTTGGTGTTTTATGGGGGGAGACTTGATACTTGGCAAAGCCAAAAGGCTGAATGTCTCCACATTCAGGAGAGACCCCCTGAGCTGTAGAGGAGCCACGTTTATGGTTGGAGATGGAGCCAAGTAATTCTTTTTATCATCCAGATTCTACCTGCAGGAAGGCGAGACCTGGGGAAATCTGGCATACTCAAAATCACATTTTTTAAAGTTTTCATTTATTTATCTTGAGAGAGAGAGAGTGAGCAGGGGAGAGGCAGAGAGAGGGGGAGAGAGAGGATCCCAAGCAGGGTCCACACTGTCAGCGCAGAGCCCCACCCAGGGATTGAGCTCATGAACCTTGAGATCATGACCTGAGCCAAAAGTCAGATGCTTAATCTACTGAGCCACCCAGGCGGCCCACTCATAATCATTTTTTAAGCAAAAAAGGCAGATGTCCAGCCTTGTGAAATTACCATGTTGACTATTTCTACGTGATGCCTCCTTGATAAGATAAATACAGTGCTCCCTTCTTCCAGACAAAGATGATTTTAAATTCATTGTGTCATGACAAAATCTTAAAGGTGTGTATGTGTATATGTATATACACACACGTAGACACCATCAAGGGATTTAAGGCAGTTTACAGAAATGCATTGAGATTAAATAAGGAAATCCAGAAGGCAACAGTCTATGGGGTCTGCCGGGAGCTTATAACTTTTGGTTACTACTGTGCCCCCATTCCCTATTCCCATCAGTCTTTTTCCATAGTTAAAGGCCACTTTCTCTTGTGGCTCATGAAGAATAGGCTTAGCAACCTCGACAACTCAACTGAAGCTCTTTCTCTGCTTGTCCAAACTATGCCTGAATCCTTTACCAGAGTGGTGAGATAGGGCAAGGAAGAGAAGAAGGAAGACTCTGGAGGTCGAAGCTGCATGGTGTGGAGGAGGGATGTGATCTCACTTCCACCTCCTGGGCACTTGACTTCCACTCCCAGGTGCAATTTGAGCTGAACATGGAACCTGCTGACACTGATAATGGGTTACCAGGCATTGAGAGTTCTGGATCAGCAGGTGGCCTTGATGTTCTGCAGACGAATTCCTTTAAAGCCCATTTCCAAGCACATGACCAAAGCCAAATTTGTGTCTCAAATTCCAAAGACTAAGAATGGGATTCCTGTTGGTGAAGAATTTGAATATAACAAGGAAGGACATTGCTGTGACTGTAAAGGAGGAGACCTGTTGGGAGTAAAGAAAAAAAATTCCCACATGCCGTTGGGAGGACTCTAAGATGAACATTGTAGGTGAAAAGGAGGATTCATCAGTTCATTTTGGTAACAAATATGATTTAATTCACCAAATTACTCACATTTTGGTAACAAATGTGATCAACCACCACCATGAGAAAGCTAAAAAACTTAACTGAGCTCCACTTGAAAAAGTTCATCGTTGTATTGCTTCACCAACCATCGAAATCCATGACATGGTTCCAGACAAGGACCATACGGCCATATTCCATCAGAACAGCACACCATGTTATCACCACCTCCTATGCAGCATGGGTCCCACAAGCACGATAATCAGCCACAGGACAATCTTCGTGCTCCTTCCACAGGGTTCACTCCACCCCCACCTCCTTTAGTCCATCAAGAAAATGTTAGTATTTCTGAGGTGCCCTGATGGCTCAGTTGGTTAAGCACCTGATTTTGGCTCAGAGCATGATCTCACTGGTTCCTGAGTTCAAGCCCCACATCGAGCTCTGTACTGACAGTGCAGAACCTGCTTGGGATTCTCTCTCCCTTTCTCCCTGTCCTTCTCCTATGCTCTCTTTCTCTCTGTCCTTCCCCTGTGCTCTCTTTCTCTCTCTCTCTCTCTCTCTCTCTAAATAAGATTTTTTTTAAAGTTAGCATTTGAATAAGAGAACACAGAAATTTAATAATCGTTCCTATTCAGGATGACTCAAATTCTCGTGCTAAAGAAACATCACCGAGCCTCCAGCACCTACTTATCATCATCCCAAATATCAAAGTCAACCAGTGGAATGGCACTCTTAGCAGATGACGCCTCCAGAGCAGACCGCCCCGCCCCCATCCCCAGCACTATGCCAGCCAGTGTCCTATTCTGTCCAAGATTTGGGTACTCCTCACTTGGTTTGTAGTCAAGTGCCGCCCCCACTCATGAATTCTGATCTGTCACCATTAATTTTTTCCCCTGGATATATTGTTGCTCAGGTGCTACCTTATATGAATTCTCCTCCTCCAGGATCTCCCCTTTCTCAAAACAGTGGCCCACCTATAAGTGAATTCCCTTTTAACCCGTAATAATCCTCTTTACCCCAGTTTACTAAAGAACAGGAATCTCTGGGGCGCCTGGGTGGCTCAGTCAGTTAAGCGTACGACTACAGCTCAGGTCGTGATCTCATAGTTGTCCGTGAGTTCAAGCCCCACGTCGGGCTCTGTGCTGACAACTCAGAGCCTGGAGCCTGCCTTGGATTCTGTGTCTCCTCTCTCTGCCCCTCCCCTACTCATGCTCTGTCTCTCTCTTTCTTGAAAATAAAATAAACATTAAAAAATTAGTTTAAAAAAAAAACAACAAAAGAACAGGAAACTCTGAGCCCTCCATTTACACAACCAGATGGAACAAATCCTGGTCTCTGGGCTACATCAGAGGGATTTTTACCTCCTTTACCAACACAAGGTCCATTTTACTGAACCGCATTTCCAGATCACATCATTCAGATCAGACAAGAAGACATAGACCATATTAACTGTGATTATAGTATTTTCAACTGAAGACATGATGAAAAAAACTTTACAATTAACCTTAAAATTAAACTTTGTTTTGGGAAGGAAAATTACCTCTTAAAAACACTTAGGGGGTGCCTGGCTGCCTCAGTGATTAGAGCATGTGACTCTTGATCTTGGGGTCCTAAATTCAAGCTCCACGCTGGGCATAGAGCTCACTACAAAACAAAACAAAACAAAACAAAACAAAACAAAACAAAACAAAACAAAACACTTAGGATCTTGTTTCTTAAAATGGTTTAAAATCTTGACTTTAGGATTTATTTCAGTTCCTATGTTGTGGTATGGATAAATGACTCAGTTGAGCATAGCTGTATTTTAACAACTTTATTCCCCTAGTGTTGTAATTGACCAAGAAGTGATCGTTTGTAATGAGTTCCTGAAATAAATTTGCATTGTTCTCCTTACAAGAGTATTGTTTTTGTTTAGATTTTTTTTGTGATATATTTTGTTAACCTGTGTAAAAGAATTGAATTTCAATATGTTTTTAAAGATGCTATATTTATGTGAATTTAAGCACAGTTACATACTGTGTTTTTAAATCATGTTTTACCACTAATTTCCCAAAGAGCAGTAAAAGTCCTGTAAGTACAAATCTTAGAATATATATAAGATGGACTGCTAAATGGTAAAGAATTATTTCACATTTTTAGGCACTGAAATTTTGAGGTATAATAAGTATATAATGCATTTCACATGGATGCCTTTTCATTTTTAGGCAGCCCCAGAAGCACCAAAATACATTGGAATTGCAGTACTATGATAGATTTATGTTTGCAATGTTAAAAGGCATTACTAAATCATTTGGAAAGATATGGCCAAAGTAATTGACTCTGTAGGCTCCAAGCTGGTGGGAATGCTGTTACTTGTTAATACTTTTTCTCAGAATGGTTGGAATCACACAATGCATCACACTTATTAGTCTTAAGTAACAATATATTATAGCACTCGTTGTTTCGTTATTTTTAAAAGATGTTTATTTATTTATTTTGAGAAAAAGAGCCGGGGAGAGGCAGAGAGAGAGGGAGACAGACTGTCCCAAGCAGGCTCTGCACTGTCAGCACAGAGCCCAACATGGGGCTTGAACTCACAAACCGTGAGATCATGACATTAACCAAAATCAAGAGTCAGACACTTAACTGCCTGAGCCACCCAGGCATCCTTGTAGCACTATTTAAGTGGTGTTTTGGGGGCGCCTGGGTGGCTCAGTCAGTTAAGCATCCGACTTCAGCTCAGGTCATGATCTCATGGTTCGTGGGTTTGAGCCCCACGTCGGGCTCTGTGCTGACAGCTCAGAGCCTGGAGCCTGCTTCGGATTCTGTGTCTCCCTCTCTCTCTGCCCCTTCCCCTTCCCCTGCTTGTTGCTCTGTCTCTTTCTGTCTCTGAAAAATAAAAAAAATTAATAATAAAATGTTAAATGGTGTTTTTAGGTGAAGTGTGTGCTACTTTTCTCATTGTCTTAAACAAAATATTTAGGGATGAATAGATTGTACTGTAATTCCCTATTTCATGATAGAGTTTGGGCCTATTCATATGTTTTTTTGTTTATTGGGTTTTTATCATTTAAGAGCCATGGAGGAATTTGAATAATGTATTGATAGGTGTTCTTAGAGTCACAAACTCACATTTGCTTGGCTTTCTTTATTATGAGATAAGTGTTTTCCTTTAACTTGAGATTAAAATAAAACTCTCTTAATTCTTTCCTATTTCTTTTCATGGTAAAGGATTCTAAACTTGGAACATTATAGCATGAAATAAACAGTGAAGACTACCAGCTGACTTTGTACTGGAGAAGAGAAAAGTCGTGACTAACAGTCTTTTTTTTTTTTTTTTTTTTTTTTTTTGCATCACAGGGATGTGTTAAGTTCCTACTAAGGTAAACACTTACACTTCATACAGAATTCATATGTATGCATTGACATTCTTAGGATATTATTATATATCATTTGAATAAACATTTGTGGTTTTTCCTCCCCTAATAGGTATATAATATAAACACGAAATGTGCAGTATGTGGATATAATTTATTAGATAGTTTATAGTATATAAATTTAGAACATATTTCTTTTTGGCAAAGGATAAACTGCTAATTTATCATTTTATTCCATTGGATATGGGCAAAGCAAATTCTTATTTTGGCTGATCAGATGCAAACACCTATCAGCTTAGAGCCCAAGTAAGAAATCTTATAAATGGCCATTTTAACCTTGACTAGCCTAAAATAACTAATAGACTTTTTCTAAAGTAAGCGATGTTTCACACCTAGCAATTTGAGAGTCCAGTGTTAATGCAATATTTCTAGTGAGAAAGCCTTGTTATTAGAAGCACAGAGTGCAATAGTGTGAAATAGTGGTGGTAAATGCTTCTATCATAGTATAGTAGGTACTTAGGCTGCTACAAACGTGCTTCCTTTTTTTGCCTGAGTTCAGAAACTGCTAACACAGTACTGTTCAGATATAATCCCATTCTTTTTTTCTTGTAATCAGAAAATAGCCAAATTCACTTAAATCCTTCTTAACTACCAGTGAAGAGCTCTCCTGCTTTTATCAAAATTCACTAGGGTTGGATGTGGTATGAAACCACTTAGGTGATATATTGGATGCAACATCACTATCATGATAAAATTTCACATCCTAAAAGAGGTAGACTTTAAAAAAATGATTTATTTTCAGTTAGGTTTAGGAAATATATGTTATACAGCAGAGTAGGTCAGATGAATGTGTTATAGCAGATACAGTTTTTACATGGCATTAAGTGTGAACTCATCCAGTTATTGTTAGAATGACTGTGTGAGTAGAAAGATAAGAAAATTACTGTTAGTGTTTCTTTTTCATTTATTTGTTAATTTTCAAATTAAAATTTTAAAATAATTTTTTAAAAGTTTATTTAATTATTTTGAGAGAGAGAGAGAGAGCACACAAGCAGAGGAGGGGCAGAGAACAAGGGAGAAAGAGAATCCTAACCAGGCTCTGTGCTGCCAGTGCAGAGCCTGACAATGGGACTTGAACTCATGATCCGTGAGATCATGACCTGAACTAAAATTAAGAGTCAGATGCACAACTGACTGAGCCACCCAGGTGTGTACCCTCTCCCCAATTTTTTTTAAGTAGGCTCTATGCCCAACATGGGGCTTGAACTCATGACCTTGAGATCAAGAGTCATATGCTCCACTGACTGAGCCAGCTAGGTGCCCCAGTGTTTCTTTCTTTAAAGGAAAACAATAATGTGAATTCTGCCTTATGTTAAAGAAGACTTTGAAGCTATGATGGACATAAGTCTAAATGAAATGTTTGTATAGTACATTACATTTTTCTGAAAACTGCTTAGGTAGCAATTTAATTCTTTAAACATTTTTATTTTACTTTTGAGAGATATAGAGACAGAGCATGAGCAAGGGAAGGGCAGAGAGAGGGAGACACAGAATCTGAAGCAGGCTGCAGGCTCTGAGCTGTCAGCACAGAGCCCAACACGGGGCTTGAACTCACAGACCGCGAGATCATGACCTGAGCTGAAGTCGGCCGCTTAACCAACTGAGCCACCCAGGCGCCCCCAATTTAATTCTTAAAAACAACAAAATGGATGCATAAATCCTGAAAAATTAAATATCTAAAAAATCAGGGAAAGAGAAAATGAGGGTAGAATAAATAATAAAATTAAGCCCAAGTTAAATTTGGAACCAAAATTATTGGAACCAGAAAATCCTGCATATCGTTAATGATGGATGAAATGTGGTTAAAGCAAAGAACCAGGATAAAAACACGCATATTTCACAGAGAACATAAATCTTATGCTGAGAAAAAGTTCTTTTGTGGGTGCTCATAAAATAACCACTGTGTAACATAGTGTGGTGATTCCCGATGCTGACAGCGTGAGAGAGCCTCTTGGAGAGTCAGCTGAAAATAACGGCCTTTGCTTTATTCCCACAAGATTCTGACTCAGTAGGTTCACGGGGTGGATAGGTTTAGTAATGTCCTTTTAGTAAGTATTGAAGGTGACTTGGGAGCAGCTGCCTAACAAATTCAGTCACTGGCCATTCGCTCTCCATTCTCCGCTGCCTGCCATCCTTTCTGTAGACAGCGACCAAGGCAATCATCTGAGAATGGAAATCAGCCCTCAGTAGCTTTGTCTTACACTTCAGGTCCGATTCCTTTTTCATGACTATATGATTAGACTCCTGGTGAATTTCCAAACTCATGACCTGCTCTTCTTTCCTTACTCCCTCTGTCCTGCTGGTACAGCCTTTCCTTCGAAACACAGACCACCAAGCGATTCCTGCCTTTGCATTTTGCACTTGCTCTTCTTCCAGGACTGTTTTCCTGCAGATCTTGGGAAGGCTGGCTCTGTCACTTCAGGTCTGTTCACATGCCTTCCTTGCTACTTTGTGCAAAAGGGCACCACCTCCCACCCTCCGTCTGTATCTCCTAACCCTGCTTTATTCTTCCTGGCACTAGAACTAGTTGTTATATAACTAATTGCTTTCTTATTTGTTTCCTCCATGAGAATGTCATTTCTGAGAGAGTGGGGTCTTTGTACTGGTCCGTCAAAGACAGATGAAGGTTGATAAGTAGTTAGAGAATAATTTTTGTTTCCTGCTGGTTTTTCTTCTTCTTCTTTTTTTTTTTATATTTTATTCTGCCCCGAGTGAAAGATGGAGCCATCTCAGACTGTCTCTACACTCTTAGATGATAGAAAGCCTTCAGATTAGTAATTAAAATGTCCAGTCCAATGTGATGATCAAATTTTGGAATGGATTTAAGGGTGAGGCCTTTTCCACTTTTCCAGCTGAGGCCGATGGGAAACTAACAGTTAGGGGAGAATGTTGCGGTCAACTTCCTGCCTTACCCACATTTGTGTGTGTGTGTGTGTGTGTGTGTGTGTGTGTGTGTGTGTGTGTGTGTGTGTTTTCTTTTCCTCTGCTTCCTTAAGTGGACGTCTTTGCCCTCCAGAGTTGAAGTGCAAGGGATCGGAGGAGGATAGGTGAGAGACTAGGAAAGGTCTTACTTGACCGGTACTATAGGAAACTGGGTTAGTGCTTTCTGGGCCCGACCACAGGCTTTAAGAATTGATTCTGTCTTTTCTGGGCATTTTTGTGCTTGATACGAATTGCTTTTATTGCTCCAGACCTCTCCTGGTCATTCCCTTGAGGAAGATGAATGTATTTCTCTTCCAGTTAATTCTTTATTTCTTCTTTGGCCCTTTCAGTGGTCTCATCAAAGTACCTCTTTCCTGGGAGAAGAAGGGGGAGGCATCTCTTCTTCTAAGTGAGGGAGGTGGTGGTTGGACTCAGAGCATTAGCAAAATCCAGTGCCAGGCTATGTTCTGATCAGTCAGTCCCCATGCCATAGTGGTGACTAAAAATATTCTTTATTATTACTCTGGATCTCATTAGTCTTGATTTTCACATGGCTCAGGAACCCCACATGGGAGAATGCAATCTGCTTGGATTGTGTCTACAAAAACTAAGGAAGGAGAAGAAGTAGGTGATTAAATGGATAATTCAGAAAAAAAATGTGTCAGGCATTGGAATTTTCATGGCAAAATTTTATTATCTGAAATCATTCTGAAAAAAGTCAGAATTTGGCACACCTCATTACAGTTCCAACAACATGATGCTGAATAAAATAGTACTTTTTTTCTTTGACAAAATAGTCAGTAGATCTATTTCATTTCCAATATGGAGAACTCAGTTATGTTTTAAGCATCTTTCAAGGTCAGACCTAGGTAAAAATGTGATACAGATGGAATTCATATTTGCTTGGCATGAAGTGGGGGATACAGAGCTGTTTTTCCTTTGCTGAATAAAAATAGCTTGTTTTTTTCTTCACATGTCATCACAGCCTAGGAGAGAGATGCACAACTGCTTATTTCACTGGTCGTCACTCACTGTGTTTTAACTTTTCCTCTAATAATTGACTTGGATATTCTACTTGGTCTATGCATGTGATACGCCGATGGCCACATTGGCTTCAATTCTTCACTCCTTCCTAAATCTGTACCCTTTCGGTGTGCCTTCACCATTCCTCTTATGAAAAAATAGAGTCTATTTTCTCACCCCCTTGAATATGGGCTGGCCTCATGATTTGCTCTGGCCAATAGAATGTTGTAGAAGTGTCAGTGTTCCAGTTCTGAGCCTGGTGGCCTTGTGTCCTTCCACTGTCTCTCAGAGCCCTGCTTCCATTAGAACAAATCTGGCCTACCTTTCTGCTAGATGAGAGAACACATTGAGGAGAACTCATTTTTTCTCATTCAAAGCCATCTTAGACAAGCCTAAAGTCAGCCAAACTCAAAACATGTGAGTGCCCAGCAAAAATTAGCAGAGCTACCAACCCAACCCACACCTGACCGCACAACTATGCAGGAGTTCATCTGAGACCAGAATAACCACCCAGACTACCTGTAGTTTTATGAGCAATAATAGAAATGCTTAGTGTTTTAAGTCACTGAGTTTTGGGATGGTGTGTTACACAGCAATAGGTAACTAATATGAGCCATTTTGCTCTTATTTTCCCTCTTTCATCAGAGAATTACATACTTTCCAGTTTTACAATTAAAATTTGCTCTAATATATTTATATTTATTTATTTTCTTATAAAATAAAAAAGTTTAAGTTTACTTATTTTGAGAGAGAGAGAGCACAAGCATGCAAGGCGGGGGGGAGAGAGAGAGAGGGAGGGAGGGAGGGAGGGAGGAGAGGGAATTCCAAACAGGCTCTGCACTGTTAGCACAGAGCCCAGTCTGTGGCTCAGACTCACAAACCACGAGGTAATGACCTGAGCCAAAGTGGATCACTTAACCAACTGAGCACCCAGCTGTCCCTAATGTAAGGTATTTTTAAAACATAAATTACAAATACTTGATGTTAGGAGATGGAGAGAGTTTATCTTTGGAATGGTTTAACACACTAAATATTTTCTTCAGGGTTTGTCCTCTTCACATATTCACTTTCAGTTTTCTCATTCATATCCAAGTTATATAAATGATTAACCTTCAATAAACTACACAGTAACCTTGAACAAACTGTGGAGGATTTAGCTTAAGCAGACATTACATATATGCCTGGTGTTTCCTAGAGTCTTGGTGATCAGATTACTTAAGACTATATGTAAAGTCTTGAACTTATCAGTATAAATACTTATTCTAGATTTTGTCTTCTGAATTGGTATCTTGGGATCTCCTAAGTTTCTGGGAACCATTTGTACAATAGCTGAGCTGTCTATGGTAGCCTATTCTTACCTTAAAGATTTAGCTGTATGTTTTATGACAGACATATCTGTATCCACAAGTATTTGGGCTATGGTCAGTATGGTACATACTCTTTATCTTTGCATCTAAGGAGGCTCAAGTTAGCATGGGCTACCTTGAAGGACAACCTTCCTTTTAATCTCATCTTTTCATGGTTGCTAATAATCTGAAATAGATTTCTAAACTGATGTCTTCAAACTTTCTTTTCTCTGTTTAGTCCAGCCTTCCCACCTCTTTATGTTAATATTTCAGTTACATCTGAGCAAGCTCTTAGCCCCCCAGCTCTGTGTAAGCCCAGATGTCTGTCACCAAGAATGACATCACTTTGGATACCAGTTGGTGCATTTTAACAGTTAGGAGCACTTGGGCAAACATCTGTTTTAGGGACAGATATCTGCATCAACTTAGGTTTTCAGTTTAGAATATACTTAAAAATATAATTTTATTTTTTATTAGGGAAAACAGCTTTAAAATAATTGTGTTTTACTTTATAAAAGCAAAACATGCTTGTTAACTATGCATTATAGGAAAAGATAAATAAAATTAAAATTATCTGTAATTCTATAGGTGATTTTTTGTATATATTTCTGTATGTGTGTGTGTGTGTATATATATATATATATATATATATATATATAGTACTCAGTAAAAAAGTTTCCAGTATGGACCTTTTCTACAATCTCTGCCTTTTATTAATAATTATTTAAACTTTTTTTTTTGAGAGAGAAAGAGTGTGAGCTGGGGGGGAGGGGCAAAGGGAGAGGGAGGGAGAGAGTCCCAAGCAGTCTCCGCACCCATCGCCGAGCCTGACATTGGGCTCCATCTCATGACCATGAGATTGTGACCTGCACCAAAATTAAGAGTCAGACACTTAACTGACTGGGCCATCTAACTTTTAATTCTTATCTTTTAAAACTACATGGTTTATGTAGTCTTTTAACATGTCTTTTAACATAGAATTGCATTTGCTATGTTTTGTTTAGGGCTGAATATACATAAATTATTTAGGGTTTTAATGCAGTATCTGCATGGTCACTTAAAATTGAAAATATTAATTTACCCCACACTTTGCCTATGTTTCATTGCAATCAGTATACCTGGTTCCTTCTTCAGGGCAAAGATAGAACATATCCACAGCCCATGTGTATTTATAGGCATTTAGAGCAAAGCAGTAGCCTCCAAAACAGGTGCTTTGAGAAGGAGCACCTACCTGAATCAGTTTAATTACCATTAAGTGTATTTTATCACAAATGAATTAGTACTACATCCTTTCTGATCTTCTGCCTTCTTTTCTGGTGCCATTGACTCTGAAAGGGGCTGGCCACACATTAAGCCAGGTAGGAACAGGAGAACATGGCACATTGTTCTACGAAAAGTATCTGGTGAAAATAAAACTACTGTTGTTATTTTTTAAAGTCTATAAGTAAATATTTTTTTTATTTGACTTGAACATTAAATTCGTTTTGTGCATCGGTGTACTAGCAGTTCATAGTTGTATACAATCGTCATGTGATCCACTTCCCTTGGCTCTAATCCAGGCCCCTCAACCCCTATGAATGCATAACTGCAATATCACCTCCCAGCCGGTGGATCGCTCTTCTAGCGTTTCCTCTCTTGGGGAAACCAAGAGCCAACGTCATGTACCAGCCAGATGCACCAGCTGGAACCCTGGCGGGCATTCTTTAGTCCTCCACACTCATCCCTCGCTCCCCACATTTAATTGGTAACCAGGCTCTGTAGGCTCCACCCTCACCACAGTGCAGGTGCTGGTGGCTTCTCTGGGGACTGCTGGGAGAGACCCCTTATTTCTTCCCTGCTTTAGTCATATTTTCAGTGTCCCCCTAAGGAAAAGCAGTTTCCTTCTTTGTTTCTCTTTCTATACAGATTTCCCTCTGCTAGATATTCCTTGTATTTTTTCCCCATTTTTCTTTTTCTTTTGTTTTTAGTACATTTTTTTAGTGTCAGTAGAAACAGAACTTCTTTCCAAAACTTTCTCCAACCAAGTGCATGATTTTGATTCCTCTGCAGTGTGATTACTGTACCATTTGTGTGTTTACATCATGCCAATTATCACACTATATTTTAATTGTTTGTTTACGTGCCTTTCTATTCCACTAGACTAGTGGCTCTCACAGTGTGGTCCCTTGACCAACAGGATGAGTTTCACCTGGGAGTTTGTTAGAAATGCATTCTTAGGCCTTCCCGTACCCCACCATCAGTCAAGAATTCTGAGGGTAGAGTGCAACAATTTGTGTTGGGGGAAATCATTTAATATCTTACGATAGAGGAAGGTTGGTCAGCCATATCGGCATGCTAAGAAACATGAGAATTATTTGGAAGAGGCATGAATATTGGAAAAATACTGTCCTCCATGCCCACTTTTTTAGAGACAGACAACAGCAAGGAAGTCCAAAATGCCCCAAAGCATTTCAACACTGGTATTAACTTGCTGCTGTAATGAATTAACAGATTTAGTGGCTTAAAACAATAAAATTTATTATCTTACAGCTTTGGAGATCACAAGGGTGAAGTGGGTCTCACTTGGCTAAAATCAGTGTTGGCAGGTGTGAGTTCCTTCTAGAAGTCCTAAAGGAGAATCCATTCCCTCACTTTTTCTAGATTCTAGAGGCTTCTTGCATTCCTTGACTTGTGATCTCTTCCTCCATCTTCAAAGCTAGCAATGGCTGGCTGAATCTTTCTCATGATACCGTATTTCTAGTTTTGATCTTCTGCCTCCCTCTTTCCCACTTAAGGACCTGTGTCCTTTTGGGTGTAGAGGCATTATTCTGCTTACCATGCCATTTATTTTTGACTTTTAGAGACATAAATAAAGTTGATATTGCCTTTTATCTTAATGGGTGGGCTCTTTGGAAAGATCTAGAATTCCCTTTTCACATTTTTCTTGTGAAGAAAGTAGTTTGAAATTTTTGTCTTGACTTAGAACATTTTATTGAAAAGAAGACCCCCACCCCCAGGATTTATAGTTGTGAATGTAAAATCTGAGCTTCACTCACAGTTACCCAAGAAAATGTCCCAGGTGACAATTAGAGACCATTAGATTTATAAAAATAAGTATGCCTGTATGTTAAAAATAAATCAGAACAAATATGCTTTAAATATTTAAAAAAGAAATAACATGTTATTAAATAATATATCTTTGGAGAAGGAGCAGGTGAATGCTTTTTAAAATTTTTCTCGAAAGTCTAGTTTTACATCAAACTTACCAAGTCTTTTATTCTTAGTATCCCTTTTCATTCATAGTAAAAACCAGAAGTGTTTTTAAGAGTTCCTTGTATTTAAGAGCCCCAACTGATTGTTCACATCTGCCTTCATCTGTCTTCTGAACCAAACATCCGAAGCACTGTGGTCACCGGCTGCCTTGTCACTGCATTAGTTTTCCCTTCTCTGTCTGGCATGGGTCCTGTGGCTCTCTTGAATTGTCTGTGTGTTCTTCTGATCCACCTCACCCATGAATATGTTCTGTCAGACAGCTCCAGTTCCACGTTTCCCAGTTGAAAGTGATCCCTATCCCACTTTTGTGCCCATCTCTGTCATCCACAATCTCATCCATATGAGAAGCTTGGGTCTCCACTTTCCAAAGAGGGGTGTTCACTTCTTCAGTTACTTAAATAAGTAAGTGTAAGAGACACAAAACTTTTAAACAGCTATATCTTAACAGCCCTTAACTTCAGCTGCTGTCTCTAGGGAGCTATCTGAGAGGGGGCAACAGGGAACAGTATTACAGATAAGAGTGTTCTGCGGGCGCCTGGGCGGCTCAGTCAGTTAAGCTTCCGACTCTTGATTTGGGCTCAGGTCATGATCTCACAGTTCACGGGTTCAAGCCCCAGATCGGGCTTCCAGCTACCAGTGTGGAGGCTGTTTGTGATTCTCTCTCTCCCACTCCTTCTGCCCCTCCCCAACTCATTCGTTTTCTCTCTCTCTCTCAAAATAAATAAGTCAACTTAAAAAAAAAAAAAAAGAAGAGGCTCCTGGGTGTCAGTTGGTTAAGCGTCTGACTTCAGCTCAGGTTATGATCTTGGGGTTTGTGGGTTCGAGACATACGTGGGGCTCTGTGCTGACAACTTGGAGGCTGGAGCCTGCTTTGGATTCGGTG
Organism: Paguma larvata; assembly: GCA_030068075.1. Taxonomy (NCBI): domain Eukaryota; kingdom Metazoa; phylum Chordata; class Mammalia; order Carnivora; family Viverridae; genus Paguma; species Paguma larvata. Next base: position 16,700,711 of record CM057830.1, read on the forward strand.
TCTCCCTATCTCGCTGCCCCTCCCCTGCTTGTGCTCTGTCTCTCTCTCAAAAATAAATAAACATTAAAAAAATTAAAAAAAAAACGAAGAGTGTCCTGAGTAATGGGGAGACTCTTGCAAGCAACCTTTAAACAAATTTTTCATTTCCTGTCTGAAGGTGGAAAGGTGTTTGGAAATCCTGCAGACACATTGTAGGAGGCTTTACCTTGTAGAGATTTGGCAGAAGGTATTATAGAACCTATTTATACTGCAGGATAGATATACCCTTCATTTCTGTCATTCGTACAGATGTGTTTACTAGAAAATAATGATGGAAATGGAGCAGAAGAAATGCATTTGATGAAGGCTGTGAATTTGAAGTATTGAACTTTGATAAGCTACCATTTGGAAACTGAGAATACTTTTTGAATGCAATATGCATCACCTCTGATACAAGGTCAGGTCCAGTCCAACATGGACCAGTTTGGACCAGCACTGGGCAGTACAGCACAGGAATGTATTTGTGGACAATGTACCAATAATATAAGAGAGAAAATGCATTGCAACTGGAAAAACTTGCTATGGTTAATTATCCTTAATCAACATTTTTATCCACTTCATAGTGAGAAAGGATTGGTAATTAAATCAGAATCCTTTTGAAACTTTCTGTGACTATGCATGCCCTCTATCTGTAGCTGCTTTGTTTTAAAAATGTGGTAATATTAACTATTAATCAAGCTGAGTTTATCCTGTACTCTGACTTCAGTACTTAATTTTTTAAAGTTTATTTATTTATTTTGAGAGATAAAGAGAGAGACAGAAAGAACATGTGTGAGCAGGAGGAGGAACAGAGAGAGAGAAAGAGAGAGAGAGAATATCCCAAGCAGGCTCCACATTGTCAGCTCAGAGCCCAACATGGGGCTTGATCCCACAAACCATGAGATCATGACCTGAGCCAAAATCAAGAGTCGTATGCTTAACCAACTGAGCCGTGCAGGCACCCTTCAATACTTAATTTTTGAAATCTTTATAAATCTTGACTTGAAAGCTCCCCTCAGATATAGTTAAGGAGGACAATGTGTATTAGATGCGACCCACCTAACATTTCTAGTCACCACTACCTTACATCAAAATGTGAAGACCTGGCAAACAGCATCCTTAGCCATTGAAGTTGGCCAGAACAAGATTTCCTTCAGTTTAAGTGAATCAAAGATAGCAAGGATTGTCTCTTTAATAAAGGAAGGGAAGTCTAGAGAAAATCACATGGCCAGTCTAGGCACAGAGACCCCAATTCTTTGCCTCATATGTCTTTTATTTTAGGACAGTACATTTCTGTGTTCTCATCTTAGATAATTTTTGGCTTAACTTTGCACATGTTGTTAGAGCAATGATCACCCAGATGAGTATAATTCCTGGATTTTGGAGCTGTGGTTATGGGTTCACTCTGGAAGTGTAATGCATTTCTAATCACCCACACACCAACTGCCTGACCACCGAGGCGAGTTTACCTGAGTCAGGCCCTTGGACTACCTGCTATATAGGAACATAGATTAGGAGAGGGAAATAAGAGGACATTGATTTTCCCACATTCTTACAGCTCTTTAATAAAGGGGATTCGTAGAGTATGTTTTCTTTTAACAGACCAGCTTTCATCCCCTTTGTTCATGAACCTGCCTTAGAGAAGTTCACGCTTCTAAGAAATGACTTTGTTCCCTCCTAGGCTCCAAATAGAACCTTTTCAAGGCCATAGTTGCTATGAGAGATATTTATCATGGAAGTTAAGTAACTTATGCTTTAATTCAAGTATCCTCTCAGCAATGAGAATAGGTTATTTTCTCCAGGAGGCCCTGGCAGATTTCTGTTTTAAAGAAATTGAAAAGAAATATATTGCTTTCAACAGCCCCCAAATCAATACAGTTTCAAATATAGATGGGACCAAGTTTCTTGTGCTTCTTATGTGGGCTGAAGAATAGTGCTGACCTGAAGTCCTGTGTGATCGTAATACTTAGGCCGAAGCCATTGTGCTCCAGGGTGTGAATGATTGTGGCTCCTTTCTCCACGTTTTAGATTAAAGTGACCAACCCTTGTACACATCACACAGTAATGATGGCTTCCCATCCATTCATCTTTAGCAACTTCCCTACAGAAAAGATTTAGGATTGGGCCATTTGAACATCAAAACATATTCCTTTTTCTTCACCTTTAAAAAACAACCTAGAGAGAACCTCAGGGCATCACCAATCAGTGCTTTTTTTAAAGAATAATGTGTGAGATTAAGTATGGCCATAAGCTGTAATGTCCTTGATAGCAGAGTATCAGTGTTTTATCTGCCTATCTCTCTCAGTATCTACTTGTGTCTTATGAGAAAACTAGCTCAGTATATGCCTGTTAAATAAGTGAATCTATAATTTCACATACTAATACTACAAAAAAATATCCACTTGTGTTGTGGATTTTAAAATTTTTACTTGACATGTAAATTTTGGTGCTAGGAGAAGGACTTTGATTGTTTTGTATAGTTTCCATCTTCCCTGCCGCAATTCTCAAAATTGCTTTTTATCTCTTTGAATTCGGTGAACACATTTATTTTAAAGTGTTTGTCTGGTAACTCCAGTATCCTCCCTTGTTATTCTATTTCTGTTTTTTTCCCCTGCTGGTCTTAATTCAGGTTGTCATGTCTCCAGCCTGTCTGCTTTTGTTTCCACATTGGACATTGTATTTGAAAAATTGTTTGTAGAAATAATTTGCGGCCCCAGATGATGCTCTTTTCTTCCAGAGAGGATTCCCATTTGCTTCTGCCAGATGCCCAGAGGCACTGGCATTCTTGATCACCTCTGTCCAATTTCAGGGACTGGAGGATTCGCAGATGGCCTGCAGCTCCTGCGCTTGTCTGTGTACTTGCAGTTCACACTGATTTCAGGGCACAGAGCTTTGGAGTTCGGATCCAAAGTAAGGAAGGTTGACCAGGGTCCCCCGCCCTGGCTTTCTTGGTGCCTCTAAGATCCCAGTGTCTGTTCCTTTAGCTCCACCACATTGACCGAATTATCACTTAGCCTCTCAGCTGCCCCTTCCAGGACTATCCAAAACTTTGAGGAGTAGAGACTCTAAAGAGAGGGTTCATTTCTCAGGGTATCCCTTCTCCCCTGGATCTCGTCCAGGTCATACTTCTCTGTTCTGTTAACATTGTGATGCCTTCAGGCAGATTAAAAAAATATATTTTGTCATACTGTTCTAGTGGTTCATAAGGGGAGAGTATGTCACAGTTACCTACTATGTCAGCAGAAGCAGAAGTCCACTCGTCTTGGTTTTATATCTTTAAAATGTCCATTTTTGTTTGGCTAGTCTTGTTTCTTGTTTTTTTGTGAGTCTATTGTGATAATTAAAAGTATTCATATAGTTGATGTGATGATCTTCATAAGTATAACTCTGTATAATGCTTTCTCTGTTTTTTTTAGTAAGTACTGGTCTTTTATTTTGAGAAATGATTATTAGTATCCTTCTTTCTTATCTCACTCTACTATTTTATTTGATTGTATCGTAGTGTTTTTGTGTTTACCCTGACACTTAAATATATTTATATTATTTAATTTTTCAGGTTAAAATAGTAGCATTTGACATATAGCTATTAAAAAGGACAGAGTATAAGTGATACATAGATGGAGTAAAAGAAAAAGAAAAGATTGGGAAAATTCTTTAAAGTAAAATATTACTGGGGCACCTGGGTGGCTCAGTCAGTTAAATGTCCAATTTGGCTCAAGTTATGACCTCACGGTTCATGAGTTTGAGCTCCACGTGGGACTCTCTCCTGTCGGCACAGAGCCTGCTTTGGATCCTCTGTCCTCTGCTTTATCTGCCCCTCCCTCACTTGCACACACACTCTCTCTTTGTCTAATAAATAAACATTAAAAATAAAATAAATAAAGTAAAATGTTACTTTTGAAGGTCTAATTTTTATACTGTACAAATGGCTGATTAAATTTAAACCTCTTAATGTGACTATGAATCTGTCTACTTCTCCTTTTGTTTTGTCAGTTCTTACATTACGTATTTTGAAGCTATTTTATTGGGTTTTTATAGCTATTGACTTGGGACACCTGGGTGGCTCAGTCAGTTAAGCACCCGACTTTGGCTCAGGTCATGATCTTACAGTTAGTGAGTTTGAGCCCCATCAGCACAGAGCTTGAAGCCGGCTTTGTATTCTGTCTACCTCTCTCTCTGCCCTTCTCCCCCTCTCAAAAATAAACACTAAAAAATTTTTTTGAAATTATAGCTATTGACTTGTGATGTCTTCCTGGTATACTGACCCCTTTATTGTCACAGAATATCTTTCTTTATCTCAAATGTTACTTTTTGCCTTAAAATTGACTTTTTCTTTCTTTTGTTTTTAAGTTATAATTTATTTAAAATTTTAATTCCAGTATAATTAACATACACTGCTATATTAGTTTCAGTTGTACAGTATAGTGATTCAACACTTCTGTGTTGTTCAGTGTTCATCATGATGAGTGTACTCTTAATCCCCATCACCTTTTTCACCCCCCCCCCCCACCAACCTTCCCTCTGGTAACCATCAGTTTGTTCTCTATAGGACTTTTTCTCATATTTAGCATAGCCATACTAACTTTCTCTTGGTTATTGTTTGCATGATATTATCTCTTTTTAAAGTTTATTTATTTTGAGAGAGAGACAGAGACAAAGACAGACACAGAGAGAGAGAGAGAGAGAGAGAGAGAGAGAGAGAATCCCAAGCAGTCTCCACGCTGTTAGAGCAGAGCCCAATTTGGAGCTTGAACTCAAAAACTGTGAGATCATGACCTGAGCCAAGATCAAGAGTCAGAAGCTTAAATGACTGAGCCTCCCATGCATCCCAATATTATCTTTTTAACATAATTTTATTACAACATTTTTGTGTTTTTATATTCAAGATGTTTCTCTTATAGGCATTATATAGGCCTGCTGGTGATGAATTCTCTCCGTTTTTGCCGGAAGACATGTTTATTTCACTTACATTTTTGAGGAGTATTTTACCACATATAGAATTCTAGGTTGGCAGTCATTTGCTTTTAGCAGTTTCAAGGTGGCATTTCCATTGCCTTCTGGGTTCTAGCACTTCTTTAGAGAAGCCAGCTATAGATCTTATTGTTTTACTTTTACCTTCATGTATCTTTTTACAGCTGCTTTTAAAGTTCTCTCTTTATCTTTGATTTTTACAAGTTTTACTATTTGATGCCTAGCTTTGGTTTTCTTTGTGTTCGTCTCGCCCAGAGTATATTAAGCTTCTTGAATCTATGGGTTGGTGCTTTTTATCTACCAAGAAAGTCCTCACACTATTATCTTTCCAGGTATCGTTTCTGCCACGTTGTATCTTTCCTTTTCTCTGCAACTGTGTTTTAGATATTTTACTTTTCCCCTCTTCTTCTCTCTATGATTCAGTCTCTCTCTCTATTTTTTTATCGACTTGTCTTTTGATTTAGGAGTCCTGTTTTTTATTATGTCTTACCTCTTGCTAAACATAAGTATTTAGTTCTTAATTTCGAATATTGTATTTTTCAGTTCCAGAATTCTATTTGATGCTTTTTTATAGATACTATTTGTCTGATGATATTTCCCATCCTTTCATTTATTCTCTCTTTTCTGCTCTTTTTATTGAAGATATTAATCTTAGGTATTTTAAAGTTCTGGCTACTTTTAAAATCTGGATCATCTGTGGGGGTCTATGAATAATATCCATTTTATTCTTGGTTTGGGGCCTCTTTGCTTCTGGTAGTATTCAATTAAATGTCAGATATTGTATATAAAAAGTTTTAGAGGGGCTGGATGATGCCATTTTTCTCTAGACAGGTTTCATCTTTTCCTCTTCTAGAAGGATAGAGGGAGCTGTTATCTCAGTTGAATCAGGGAAAAGGACTCAAAGTTCAGTTGCATTTTCTCAAGTGTTTGTCTACCCGTTGTTTGCTTCATGCTGCTGGGGTATCACCCTTGAAGGGTTCCAAGTGAGAACCTGAGGGATTCTGGGAAGCTCCTCTACTGCGGTTGGGCCCAAGTTCCCCGTCTCCTCAGCATGGAAAAACTGCTAAGAACAACCGTCTGCTCTTTAGAGGCTTCTGCTTAGCGTCCTGCCTCTTGTCTTATGCAGCTTCAGACTTCGACAGATGTTTTGAGGGGAAAACTGGTCCAGTGCAAGACTCATATCTCTGTTCCTTTCTTTTCACTGGAATCCTAGGCCATCAAAGCTCTGTTTGTTTCCCTGCCTCTCAGTACCATCCTCTCTCTGGGAAAAGCCTATATTCTCAGCCTATTGCTTCATGGCTAGAACCAGTTGGTGCCGCCAGGAAAAAGTACATGCAGAATACCAGCTCACTTCTCTGCCACTTCTCCCCCTACTCTTAAAATATTTATTTACTTTTTATTCTCAAGTTAGTTAACATGCAGTGCAGTCTTGTCTTCAGGAGTAGAACCCAGTGATTCATCACTTATATATGGTACCCACTGTTCATCCAAAAAGTGCCTTCTTTAATGCCCATCGCCCATTTACACCACCCCCATCAACCCTCAGTTTGTTCTCTGTATTTAAGAGTCTCTTATGGTTTGACTTTCCCTCTGTTTTTCTTATTTTTCTTTCCCTTTCCCTATGTTTATATGTTTTGTTTCTTAAATTCCACATATGAGTGAAATCATATATATTTCTCTGACTGGCTTATTTCCCTTAGTATAATACCCTCCAGTTCCATCCATGTTGTTGCAAATGGTAAGATTTCATTCTTTTTCATTGCTGAGTAATCTTCTGTTGTATATATACCACATCTTCTTTATCCATTCATCGTTTGATGGACATTAGGTCTCTTTCCATACTTAGGCTCTTGTTGATACTGCTGCTATAAACATTGGGGTACATGTGCCCCTTCGAATCAGCATTTTTGTATCCTTTGGATAAATCCCCCTGCCTTTGAGCTTTTGTTTGACTTAGTAGCTCTCTGATGCTTCCAAACAGACTCTCTCTCCTTCCTTCTTCTTTCCCTCTGCTCTCTCCCTCTTTTCTCTAATTTATTCCTCTTGTTAAAAAAAACTGTTGTTTCTAGTGTTTCTTGATATAGATTTGATCTACTGTCAGTTGTTCTGTTGTACCTGAAAGCCCATTCAAATTTCTAAAAAAGCAAGGTTAAAAATGTAAACCTCTTTTCCATTTATGTATTCATTTACTCATTTATCCAACTCATGTTTCATGTGACATTAGTGTAATATACAAGAGAAACAAAGGTGAAAAAGATAAAATCCCAGTTCTTAATGGCTTATCTGTGATTGTAATGATTAAAAATACATTACTTTTAATTTTCTTTTACTTTTAAAAACTAGATATGCTAATTTTCCTAAAGGCCAAGTCTTTTTTCCAGTCTTGAGATATGGTTGACATGTAACACTGTGTAAGTTTAGGGTGTAAAACACGATGATTTGATATGCACACACATTGTGAATGTTTGCCTTGATAAGGTTAGCTAACACATCCATCACCTCGCATAATTCCTTTTTTTGTGGGCTTTTTTGGTGGGAACATTTAAAATCTACTCTCAGTAACTTTCATGCATATAAGACAGTATTGTTAATGATAATCAGCTTGCTGTACGTCAAATCCCGAGAATCTATTCATCTTGTAACTGGAAGTTTGTGTTGTTGTCCACTATCTCCCCATTCTCCCACCGCCCCCTGGCAACCATCATTCTACTCTCTATTTCTATGAATTCAGCGTGTAGCATTTGTCTTTGTCTGACTTACTTCACTTAGCATAATGCCCTCAAGGTTTATCTACGTTGTCACAAAAGACGAATTTCCTTCTTTGGATTTGTGTGTGTGTGTGTATCACATTTTTAAATCCATTCATCTATCGATGGACTCTTAGGTTGTTTCCATGTCTTGACTATCGTGAATAATGCTGCAGTGAACGTGGTATACAGATACTCTGAGCTGCTGATTTCATTTCCTTCATTTATATACCCCAAAAGTGAGATTACTGGATCATCTGTTCTATTTTTAGTTTTTCGAGGAACCTCCCCAGCGTTTTCCACAGTGCTCACACCAGTTTACATCCCCACTAACAGTGCACAAGCATTCTCCCTTCTCCATGTCCTCACCAACACTTCTTATTCAGAGAAATAAGTCTCGCATTGGTCAGTGTAATTATGATGTTTTCAAATTTGTTGTCCATATGCCTGTTTGATTTCCACTTTCTCTTTCCTTTAGTTTTTCTTGGAGTTATGTTTGCAGTTTTTTAAAGATGAAAGCAATTTGGCACATCTGATCTATTTGTCTCACTGTGGACCTCCTGTCGTACAATCACTCTCATCTCTGTTAAAATGGTAAAAACTCACACCCATAGTTATCATAGCTAACACTTACTAACTACTCTACTATGGACTATTCTAAGTGCTTTATATGTATTAATTCAATTACTATGACATAATTTATGAGATAAGTATGACTTTTAGTCCCATTTTATAGATGAGGGAACTGAGGCACAGACATATTAAATAACTTATTCGAAGTTACACAGTTAATAAGTGGCATGGTTGGGATTCAAACTCCAATAGTCCAGCCTCAGAGGCAGGGCAATTAATCTTTTTTGGTACCACTTTACGTCTTCCAGTGATTCATACTCTCAAATTCTTTATGACTCCAATGTCCTAACTTTCCACATCCTGCACCAAGATTTTGTTTTCAGTCCCTTCCTCAGGTACAAGTCTAGTAACTTCCCCCACGATCCTCTCTCTCATTTCCTAACCCAGCCTGAATCTTAGGTTATTTTATGTCATGAATGAATTTTCTGGATTCTTTAATCATTTGACTGTCTCAGAGCTCAGCCTTTTGCCCAGACTGCTTTATGGGGTTTTTCTCCCCTTCCCAGTCCTCTGAGCCCCTCCGGGAGATAATTACAAGCCTATCGAGATGAGCCTCATTACAACTTATGCCTGTCAACCTCTGGTAGAGCCGTCTAACTCTAATAATTCTGTATGTTTTCTGCTGTGTACTCACTTCCTCATTTCCCCAGTATAACTTTGTTTTTTAAAAGTTTTTATTTAAAAAAATTTTAACGTTTATTTTATTTTTGGGAGAAAGAGAGAAGCAGAGAGAGAAGGAGACACAGAATCTGAAGCAGGTTCCCAACTCTGAGCTGTCAGCACAGAGCCCGATGCTGGGCCCGAACTCATGAACCGCGACATCATGACCTGAGCCAAAGTCAGATGCTCAACCGACTGAGCCACCCAGGCGCCCCTAAAGTTTTTATTTAAATTTCAGTTAGTTAACATATAATTATATTAGTTATATTAGTTTCAGGTGTACAGTTATTTTCAGGTGTACAATTTAGTGATTTATCACTTCCATACATCACCCAGGGCTCATCCTGAGAAGTATACTCCTGAATCCCCATGACCTCTTTCATCTCTCTGCCCTCCCACCTCCCCTCTGGTAACCATCAGTTTGTTCTCTAGAATTAATTGAGTCTGTTTCTTGATTTCTCTCTCCCTCTCTTATTTCCACCTTTGCTCATCTGTTTTGTTTCTTAAATTCCACATATGAGTGAAATCATATGATCTTTTGTATTTGACTGATTTATTTCACTTACTATTATACTCTCTATCTCCATCCATGTTGTTACAAATGGCAAAATTTCATTCTTTTTTATGGCTGAATAATATTCCATCGTATATGTATACCACATCTTCTTTATCCATTCAACAATCAATGGATACTTGGGGTGCCTCCGTATTTTGGCTTTTGTAAATAACACTGCTATAAACAATGTGGTGCATGTATGCATTTGAATTAGTGTTCTTGTATTCTTCGGATAAATACCCAATAGTGCAATTGCTGGGTCGTAAGATAGTTCTATTTTTACCTTTTTTGAGGAACCTCCATACTGTTTTCGGCAGTGGCAACACCAGTTTGTGTTCTCACCAACAGCGCATGAGGATACATTTTTCTCCACATCCTCACCAAAAACTATTGCTGCTTGTGTTGTTGATTTAGGCCATTCTGACAGGTATGTGATGTCTGATTATAGTTTTGATTTGCATTTCCCTGATGGTAAGTCATGATGAACTTCTTTTCATTTGTCTGTTGGCCATCTGTATGTCTTCTTTGGTGAAATGTCTGTTCATGTCTTTTGTCCATTTTTTCATTGGATTATTCGTTTTTTGGGCATTGAATTGTGTAAGTTCTTTATATATTTTGGATACTAACCCTTTATCTGATATGTAATTTGCAAATATCTTATCCTATTTGATACATTGCCATTTAGTTTTGTATTGTTTTCTTCACTGTGCAGCTTTTTGTCTTGATGTAGTCCCAATAGTTTATTTTTGCTTGTTTCCCTTGCCTCTGGAGACATATCTAGAAAGAACTTGCTATGCCTGATGTCAAAGAAGTTATTGCCTGTGTTCTCCTCTAGGATTTTATGGTTTCTGATCTCACATTTAGGTCTTTCATCCATTTTGATTTTATTTTCGTGTATGTTGTAAGAAAGTGGTCAAGGTTCATTTTTTTGCATGTTGCCGTCTGGTTTTCCCAACACCATTAGTTGAAGAGACTGTCCTTTTTCCATTGGGTATTCTTTCCTGCTTTGTCAAAGATTAACTGACCCTATAACTGTGGATTTATTTCTGGGTGTTCTCTTCAGTTCCATTGACTTCTGTGTCTGTTTTTGTGCCACTACCATACTGTTTTGGTTACTACAACTTTGTAATAAAACTTGAAGTCTGGAATGGTGATGGTTCCAGCTTTGCTCTTTATTTTGCAAGATCGCTTTGGCTATTTTGGGTCTTTCATGGTTCTCTACCAATTTTAGGATTGCTTGTTCTAGCTCTGTGGAAAACGCTGGTGATATTTTGATAGGGATTGCATTAAATGTGTAGATTGCTTTGGGTACTATAGACATGTTAACAGTATTTGTTCTTCCAGTCCACAACTATGAAATGTCTTTCCATTTATTTCTGCCACTTTCAATTTCTTTCATCAGTGTTTTATAGTTTTTAGAGTACAGGTCTTTCACCTCTTTGGTTAAGTTTATTCCTAGGTATCCTCTTATTGTTTGTGCAATTGCAAATGGGATTGTTTTCTTAATTTCTCTTTCAGCTGCTTTGTTATTGGTGTATAGAAATGCAACAGATTTCTATACATCGATTTTGTATCCTGTGACCTTACTGAATTTGTTCATCAGTTCTAGCAGTTTTTTTATGTTTATTTATTTATTTTGGAAGAGAGAGCATGTGAATGAGTGGGGAAGAGAGAGAAGGAGAGAGAGAATTCCAAGCAGGCTCACTGTGTAAACACAGTGCCCCATGCAGGGCTTGATCTCATGAACCGTGAGATCATGACCTGAACCTCAGCCAAGAGTCACATGCTTAACCTACTGAGTCACCCAGGTTCTGCAGTTCTAGTTTTTTGGTGGAATCTTTTGGGTTTTCTATATAGAGTATCATGTCATCTGCAAACTGAAATTTTGCTTCTTCCTTACTTATTTGGATGCCTTTTATTTCTTTTTGTCGTCTGATTGTTGTGGCTAGGGCTTCCAGTACTTGAATAATAGTACTGTGTTGAAAAAAAATGGTGAGCGGACATCCTTGTCTTCTTCCTGACCTTAGAGGAAAAGCTGTCAGTTTTTCCCCATTGAGGATGATGTTAGCTGTGGATTTTTCATATATGCCCTTTATTTATGTTGAGGTATGTTCCCTCTAAACTCACCTTGTTGAGGGTTTTTATCACAAATGGAAGCTGGACTTTGTCAAATGCTTTTTCTGCATCCATTGAAATGTTCCTCTGGGTCTTACCCTTTCTCTTATTGATGTGATTCCCCACTGAGACTTTACAAACATTTGTCTCTCTTATTGAATTTCCTGCCCAACTCTGCCTTCCCTACTTTTAGCAGATAACCTCAACTCCTATGCCCTAAGGCAGAAAAAAAAAAAGCCAGAATTGAGCTTTCTAAACTCCCTTTTCTCCTCCAGAAAACTTATTCATAGTATCGTCCAGTCTTTTCTTCCTTTCTCCCACATGTATTCATTCCCTCCCATACTTGCTCCTTCTCTTTCTTTCTCCCAACCTTTCTCTTTCCTTCCATGAATATTTGTTGAGTATCTAGGATATACCGGACACCATTCCAGGTTCTGTGGATACCACAGTGGACATAACAGAATTTCTGCTCTCTTGTAGCTCACACTCTAGTGGGCGAGGCAAGTGAGAAAGAAATCCATGTGTATGATGGCAGATAATCATTACAACTTTGAGAATAAATAAAGTTGGACAAAAGAGCTAGAGAATCGTGGAGGGAGAGGGCTTCATTTTTATGTTTGTTAGTCAGGGAAAGCCTCCTCTGAATAAGTCGTGAAGATAGGGTCACCAGATTTAGCAAATAAAAACACAGGGTGTCTTGGGGCACCTGGGCGGCTCAGTTGGTTAAGCATCTAACTTCAGCTCAGGTCATGATCTCAGAGTTCATGAGTTCAGGCCCCATGTCGGGCTCTGTGCTGGCAGCTCAGAGCCTGGAGCCTGCTTCAGATTCTGTGTCTCCCTCCCTCTCAGCCCCTCCCCTGCTCACACTCTGTCTTTCTCTCTCAAAAATAAATAAGAACATTAAAAAATTTTAAAAAATACAGGGTGTCTTGTTAAATTTGGATACCCAATAAACAACTGATACTTTTTTAGTGTAAGTGTGTCTCACGATATACTGTAAAGTATTCATTGTTTATCCACAATTAAAATTTAACTAGGCATCTTGAATTTTATCTGGCAGCTCTATGTGGTAAAGCATGCACGCACCTGGAGAAAGAGGTTTCAGGTAGAGGAAATGTCTTTGGGATATTAATTTTATGTCTACAGTTGTCTGAGGCACTGGGGATACAGAAAATCAATATGGCAATGTTTTGTCTCCTAACTCATCTAGCTTTGTCACTCGTATCTCTGTTCTAGGCTGTTCTACATGCAGCAGCCAAGGTGAGCCTTTTAAAATATACAAATCATGTCCCTTCTCTGCTGAAAACTCTCAACGCTTCCCTTCTCAGAGTAAAAGCCAGAATTCTTAAAACTGCCTTCAAAGACCTTGATCAGTGGTTCTTCCATTTTGCTACACACCCATTTCTTGTGGATCTGATGCCTGGGTCCCACCCTTAGTTCTGATTACACTTGTTTATGCTGGCAGCCTGGAATTCGGAATTTTTCAAAGCATCCTGTGTGATTATGTTGTGTATTAGAGTTTGAGACCCTCTACCTTACCTGACCTCATGCTCCCCCTACATCTTTGACCTTATCAGTTCAGACAACTCCTGCCTTGCTTTCTCTACTCCAGCCCCACTGGCCACCCCACTGGCTCCCACGATCTTCCTCATACCCTTCAGTGATGCTCCACTGCTTTGAGGCTTTTATTTTCGCTATCCCATCTGCCCAGAATATTTCTTTTGGGAAAGCCATATGACCCCTTCCCCCACTTTCATTAGGGTTCTGCTCAGGAGAGAGGGCAACTGAAGGGACCCCATGAAAGAAAAGTCTTTTTCTTTATTTTGCCCCTTTCCCACTTCTATTTTTACTAGAACCTGTACCCCCTACCCCACTCTACACACGGGTTGTAATGCAAACAACATATGTCCTCCTTGTAAGGGACAAAGTGATAATGATATCTTTGGAGTCTTCCAGCACAATAGGTAACATCTAAGAAGTGACCAGAGGTCTTTAAGACCACAGACTCCAAACACCTTGACGCCAAGACCCCTGGCTTCAGAGAATGAGTGACTTATGGACTTTTAGAGCTTGTTTGGGGGTTCTAGCATGGGAGCGCAGTTACTTGTATACCCTTGACTGAAGAACAGTCTTACTCTATCTGGGAAGGTCATTCTCTTTGACCGAGCGTGCAGCTTTGGGAGGGACACACGTGGAGTGGTGAGAGAGGAAGGGGACACCCACCTAGCTAGCCAGATCAGCCAAATCAACCCTGGCGATCAGTGGGGCGACAGATGTCACAGCCAGATCACCCTCACATTGTAATGAGTGACTTATGAAGGACACTTGGACCCTGTCTTTGTTCTGACCAGTTCCTGGATGCCTAAGAGGACACTATACCAGACCACAATCGCTAAAAAAACCCCTTGGCCCCAGGCAAAGACAAGACTCATGCTCTTTCTCTTTTTGAGTTTCCCAGATGCTCTGTCCATACCTCTCTATTTATCTTCAATAAACTCTGCTTTCACTTCCTGTTGGCTCATGTTTGATTTCCGTCCTTCATGAAGCCAAGGATGCTCTTAGCTAGTCCTGTGGGACCCTGTCTCCCTGTCCTTGGACTTGGCCTGCCTACACCACTCAAATGTCAGTTTATCATCAAAGCTTTCACCGACCATCCTCACCCTCCACTCTGGTATCCTTGATGTAGTTTGGAGTGTAGGGGTTCAGAGCTGACAGCCAAGAATGCTTGAGACATCTTTGGTGCAAAAAAAATGGTTTGATTAAAGCACGGGGATAGGACCTGTGGGCAAAAAAAGTGCACTGGAGTTGTAGGGAGAGTGTAAATCTATAAGGTATTTTAGAAATAAGATGTCCAGAACCTTGTGGGGCTAGCTGCTGTTAGGAAAAGGTCATTTACTCCTGTTCAGTAAAAACTCAGTCATGAGACCGTTCAGATGTATATCAGGGGGACATACACTTGGAGGATGATTGCCAACCTGTATCTTGGGGGGTGGAGATAGAAGTTTCCAAAGGAGTTTTTTTTTTTTTTTTTTTTTTTTTTTTTTAATGTCAAAGTAGACTTACAGAATCCTGGATATTGGGATAACGTTAAGCTAGAATTGCCTTGTGCCCTTAGCAAAGTATCAACACCAAGGCAGTTGAGTTTCTAGAGGAAGGTCACCTCTGCCTGTCACAAAGCCTTGTCAATGGGCTAGAAGTTGTAAAGAAATTTAATTTTTTCTTTTGCCTTTGTTTCCCACATCATCCCCATTTTCTTTTTTTCTGCTCTTCTGAGTAATTTCCTATTATATATTTGTTTATGTCTTTATTTATGCCTGTCTCCCCCCACCCCATCATAAGCCCTATGAGGGAAGCACTTTGTTTAATTCACTACTTTACTGTCTATAGCAGGGCCTGACATAGAGGTTGAGCTCAACAAGTATAGGTTCATGAAGGAGTTGATCTAATGGGGAACTTAGACCCATAAACAACTAATTATAGTACAACAGGATAAATCATTATAAGAGAATTTCCAACAGAATTCCCAATTCTATTCTCTGTCTCTAAGATGTTGCTTTCCAACTTTATCATTAAATATCTCACTTTCCACTGCTTCTATACCCTCAGTCTGCAAACCCACTCAAGCCTCCCTCTCCCCACAAGCTCCCATTCAGTGAGCGTTTAGAGTGTGCTAGGCATTATATAAGTATATTATAAAGATCATCTCATTTAAGTCTTACAGCAATCCCAGGGTAGGTGTCGGTATTATGTACGTTTTACAGAGGAGGAAAGTGAAGCACAGAGAAGTTAGGAAAATGACTCAAAGAGTTTGTGAATGGAAGCAACTTCAAGCAAGGAGGCCCTGGAGCAGGTGGATAAATACCTCATCTTCCTTGCCATCTGTCAGACAATTCTGAGTTGTGTTGTTGTGTTCCAGACTCTTTCTAGAGGGTCTCCAATGAGTCTGTGCCATTTACAAAAAGAAACAGCAAGCCCAAAATGGAGTCATTTACCCCCATAGTAGCAAACCAAGGTGTAATTAGTTTCCACCTCTCCCAGAAATGTGACCTTTTCACTGTCAACCTAAAATTTCCTATTCAGTGAAGTCTTCTGCTCTGAAAAGCCCCTGCTAGTTCCTTTCCCCCCCAAAAAGAAGATGGCCTGACCTGAGACAATCCTTTCTTTTCTTTCGCTAATGACTTCCTTGTCCCACCCTCCTGCTTAGAAAATCCCCCACTTTGCACCATTCTCCAATGATCATCTCTCTCCTTGCTAGATGGATGCTTCCCGATTCATGAATCCCTTAATAAAGCCAATTAGATGTTCAGATTAACTTGGATGAATTTTTTTGTTCTTTGGCAGCCCCAACTGCCTACAGCAATAACCAGATCATTAATGTATCATTGGCTTCTTTTCCTTTTCTGCCTACCTGGGATCCCCTCCTAAATAAAAGACTTGAACCCAAATCTTTCATCAGGATCTGCCTCTGGGAGATCCAAACCGATACAATATCATACATTTTCCTCTAAGGAACAGAAAGGAAATCCCCCAAGCCCCGGCATCTTCTCAGTTGTTACTATAATTGGAGAGATTAAACTGTTCTGTAGAAACCTTCTCTTTATGTCTTGACAACTGCCTAGCACCTCCCTATACATGTCAACCTTCCTTTTGACCCTTGAGATTCTAGCCATTTCTAGGAATTTCCTTTTGTAACTGCTTGGAAGTTAATTTTGATATATTTGATCAGATTAGCCACTCATTTGATTCACAAAGATGGATGGAAACTTTGGCTTGACCAATCTGTGATCTGGGGATGTTTTTGCCTTGGTAACAGCCTGTGTGGGCGTGGAATTAAGGATAATAGGCCTAATGCTATATATGAAAAGAGAACAGATTGCCTGGTAGAAGGAGGTGCATTAGATTTCTCAAGCAACTTGAGATGCCGTTTAATTCCCTGGAAGAAGCCATTTTCTAGGCAGTTAGAGGAGTAAATGACTCTGTAAGAGATGCTGTTTGACAGTAGGGATTTCTGTAAGGGGATTTGCCATCACCTTACTCCCGCTTCTCTCAGTTCAGTGTCGTCATGGGGGAAGCTGTGGTATATACACACGCATACATGGGAAAACACAAATATCTGAGAAAGAAAGATAAACACACCAGTTCCTGTTTGTGGAGGTCATTCCTCCATGCCCCATTGGATGGAAAGGATTTCTGTACAAAGAAAAATAGATGAAATCTTAATTCTGTCTCTCTGCCCGGGGATAGCTGTCAAATCAATATTCTGCGCCTCTTTGTGGAAATAAAGAGCATTTATACTGTGGACTCAGCTAAATGTGTATATATATTAGGATTTGTTGAGCTTCCTGGCCCTGGTGGCACAAAACAAGCACCATATTGCTTAGTGCTTCACGTCCAGCTCAAAGTGTAAAGAAAAAAGATTCCTTCAGCCAAGTTCTATGCCCCAAAACTTTTCGAGCTGTTTCATTTACTCGCCTACCTTAAAAGGTGCTGATATAGCAGCAAGCACCCCCCACATGGGATTTTTTCACACCGAAATCACATGGAACTGGAAGATTGTTGTCTTCCAGAAGCCTCTAACATCCCTTTAAACCCTAGGCATAAGTGCTTCAGTCTCAAAAATCCATAAGCAAACAAGCTCAGGGGTTTAAATTTTGGAGATAGCATCTCTTTGCATATGATAAGGATTTTTATTAGGAGGTTGGAGCTGACTGCGTGGAGCCTGCTTGGGACTCTCTCTCTTTTTCTGCCCCTACCCCTCTCATGTGTGCTCTCTCTCTCTCTCAAAAATCAACATTACAAAAAAGTATTTTGCAGCTTGGATAATGTTATCATTACTTCAGAGTTTTTGTATCTAATTTGCTAATGTGTCTCATATTGTAGATGTTCTTCCCTCTCCTGCCTCATCATATGTGGCCTTCTTCATCACATTCCGCCTTTCCTTCAACCTCACCGGGAGGGCAAACTGAAACACTATTTCTGTGTTTTCTCCAACTGTCTTTGTGTACACGCTATTGTTTCAAGTTCTTAGTATAGTGTATTGCAAAGATTGTTCAAGATAATCACCAATAGGGGGTCCTGGGTGGCTCAGTCGGTTAAGTGTCCGACTCTTGTATTCGGCTTAGGTCATGATCCCAGGGTCTTGGGATCCAGCCCCAAATCAGGCTCCATGCTGAACATGCAGCCTGCTTGGGATTCTCTCTCTCTCCTCTCTGCCCCTCTCCCTCCCCCAACCCCAATTAAAAAAAGATAACTCCCAATAAATACACTGACATTATAAGGAAAGAATACGGTCCAGTTAAAGCAATTTTCCCTTTGAAGGATAATTGTATGTATGTCAACATTTAATTGTTTGATAAAGATTTGTAATAATGTATTTCTTTCTTCTCTCAGTCCTTCACTTGGAAATTCTGAACATGGTCTAAATGTTTTGGATGATTTAGGAACATCATGAATAGCAACAGTTGTGCTGAGTCTTCAGGCCCCACTGATGCAATCAAGCGGTTTGATTACTTTAAACTGGCTGCCATTACTGAATACTACTTGGGTTTCCCCTTTTAAGTTGCTGTGTCTTTACTCTCCCTCTGTATTACTCCAGTCAGTGTGTTTGTTTTTACTAATCCCCTCTTCAAACGTACAGCAATTCTTCTTTTTTAAATATGGCAATCAAATAACTACGTTTGTCGGGAACAGCATGTAAAGTTAGCACACATAAATTCTGAGTGAGGAGCCGAGGCTTTTCTCCGCAAGTCAAGTATATGAGCTTTGCACATGAATGTGGCACCGTCTATTTCAGTTGCCCAGAGGTTTTTTTTTTCGCCTTGTAATTTTCTATTTTCTGTGTGGTTGAATTAGCTAGTTAGGTAATTACAGACAAGAGAATTGTGACTATATTCTGTGTGTGTGTGTGTGTGTGTGTGTGTGTGTGTATGTGTGTGTGTTTGTACTTCCCTCATAAATTATTTCTTCTGAACTTAGAGACCATAGCAATGTTTTTGGTGCTTCCGAAGTTACATTTCCATTGCATTTGTCTCTCAAGTGTTACTGCTCGCCAAAGTCTCCATGTCTCCACTTAATGAGTGGCTTCTGTGACTCTGACTGGAACGTTAGAGGGGGTAGCCGACAGAGTACTGTATGCCAGGGCAGGCTAACACTTTGCTCCTGTTCTTCATTGAATTGGTGGACCCATCTGAAAGTAGGAAATGATTGTAATGGACTTCCTGCTTAGGTTTGAGGGTCCTATTCATCTGCAGGGTCCAAGCCTTTTTTGGGGTTTCTCTTGGACAAGAAACTCCAAGAGGCTGGGGCCCTAGAGGCAAAAAGTCCCCTCAAACTCAACCAGAAAGTCCATTACAGTTATCAATGGATAATTGTTCTTATGTGTATTTTTCTACTCTTACGTTGCTTTAAGTCAAATCTGACTTTAGAGTGATGGAATTTTACATAAAAGGCTTTGGAGTTCTCCGTCCCCAGTGAGCATGGTTTACGGACGTTGACACAGGACCTCTGAGATTGATTGAATCAAGTTCCAGCCCCTAGTTAGTGACAGGGATCAGAACTGGGTCCCCAGATTGGTTTTGTTATCTACTGTTTTTAGCACTGTCATCACACTGTCCTTTCCTTGTGAATTTTAGATGTCGTGGAGGCAGAAGCATTCTTGCAGAATGCAGGCAGGCCGGCTTTACTGTGATGAGCTCCTCATCAGCTCTGGAGTGGTGGGAAGGCCTCTCCTCACCACAGCTCGGATCCCCTCCCCACATGGCAAATCTCTGATTTGTTTGGTCAAGGACAGGAAACTTCCTGGAAGCAGGGGGCTGCAAGAGTAGAAAGGAAGCAGCCTCAGGGAACTCAGCAGAGCATCTTTTGATAGTTTTGATTCTCAGACAAGGCTTCATCTTGCTGGCCTGGGAGAGCTTCATTTTGTGCCGTGGCTGCGTGCCGTGTGATTGGCTAACGCGAACATTCTGGAAGAACTTCCATAGACAGTGCAAGTACACCTTTAACAGGAAATTCTAACAAGCATCTGGAAGGCTAGATCCTGAATCAAACTCAGAGTCAGCAGGCTGCATCCTCACTGTAGGGAGGAGAAGATTCTGGGTCCAAGAAGTATGGTGTGGTGGTTAACTCCCAGACTTGAGGGAGTCACTCTATGAGTTTGAGTTCCTCAACTGCTGCTCCGATGGGGAGAGACCTTGAGAAAGTGCTTTTTAACCTCTTGCTGCCTCAGTTTCCCGCTCTGTAAGCCAAAACAATCATTGTACCCACTCAGAGAGTTGTTAGGAGGATTAAATGGGTTGATATTTTAAAGTACTTCGAACAGTACGGAACAGGCGCTTGGTGTAATGTAAGGACAATCTAAGTGTTAGCTGTTACTATCATGTTTCCTTCTTTCCCAGCATCTTATTTCCCTACAGGCTTTACTTAGGGAAGATGCACATATTTGAGTAAATAATTAGCTTTGGGAATGAATATGTAAATAAAAGTGTAAGTTATGAATTTGATCATTTTTTTCATTGTGGATATATTTCCAATTTTGTTACTGTAAAATGCATAAATTAAGTATGGTACATTTATATTTCTCTAGAACAGTTATTGAAAGTGTTATGCTAATAACTTTTATATATCCTACCTAGCCTTAGAGCATCAAAAACAAACCTGAACAATTTTATAGAAAGCATTTGATGCTTACAGCACTTTACTTAGATATTATTATTAGCCCCATTTTACAGGTGAGGATTTTTGAGGCTTGGAAAAGTCAAAATGGATTCTCCCAAAGTGAATAGCCAGTGGGTCTGGACTCAAACCCAGGTTTTCAGTCCCTGAAGCCCATGGAAAATTCCTGTCATTCATCTACAGATAAACACTTCTCAAAGAATCTTAGTATATTTCCTTTGAACCAGAAAACTGTCTATCATAATTCAAAAGATACTTCAGAATATTCTAACACTCCAGCCACCATTGTGAGCATTTGTTATTGGGGAACATCACTGCAAGACAGTTCTGGCCATTAGAATTTTCTGGTGGTGTGCATGTTGGACAAATGGAAGCTTCATCAGGGAAGATAATAATCTGTGATGAGAGATGAGAAACAAAGCTGATTTTACTACTTAACCACCCTAGTATTTTATGAGGGAGAAATGCTTTTGTAATGTGTGTGTGTGTGTGTGTAGTTCTGTTTGTAAACTTGCTGTTAGAACTGATAAAGGAGATGAACAGTGAAGAAGGTCAGAGAAGGAAAGCAAGTGTCTATTTAATGGAAAACTTCATAGTCAATAAATTTTGTTTTTGCTTGAGAAATTGTCACCACGCACCTGGTTGCTGTCCCCCCCATATATAAACAGTCTGCAAGCACTGGCTTCAAGTGGATGCTTTCAGAAATCCTCCTCCTAAGATTACCAGATAAACATAATATGATTTCTGTTTCTGTTACAAGGTAATTTGAGTCATCCTCTCCCTCCCTGATTGCAGTAACAGAGCTTATTTATCTTATTTGGGGCTCTTAAACATGCTTCCCATACCTATATCCCTTCCTATATCATTCCAGAGAGAGATAAATGTAATTTTTATTAGCTGAGCTCTATGAGTCATTCTGCTAACTGGCACCACCGGCACCACCAGCCACCTCCCCACCAGACTGGCCTTTGCCGAGGGCTCTAAATTTAGGAACTGAATGAGATTGCCTCTGGGTTACATAAGGAGGCGAGGTGGTTATTTTTAGACTGCCGCTATACCTGGAGAGCCCTGTGCTGCTGTCTGATTTGTTAACCACAGGCTGAGGAGAACGCGATTACTGGTTCTCTCCCTATGCTGTCCGGGCGCTACACCCCTCAGGACCAAATGACATTTGCAGTTTTGTTTGCTTGCAGTTCCTCCTGTTTATTTTGTCTGTGTTATAAGCACACTGGAAATCAATTGTGTTCAAACACAGTGGCCATATTTTTTACTACCTCTTTTATTGGAGGAAATCTCCCCAATATGCATTCTAATTTTATCTTTCTTTCTCTCTTTTTTAAAGAACTGAAGGAAAGCATTCGCTGCTCCTTTTCTAAGGCTGCTGTCAGAGCTGATGATGGCGCATGTCTGTCTGGACCGATGAAGCTTTGTTTGTGTTTTCCTTACCACGCACTCATTTTTACTTTCTTTTGGGAGGGGATTGCTGCAGCTGACGGGGAAGAACGAAAGTGGCAAGGCAAACATTAGGGGGCCTGCAGTCAGCTGGGCAGAAAATTAATGGACACAGTGGTAGCTAGAGAGACAATCTAGACAGAGGCAATGTTTTGCTTGTCACTGTAACTCCATTGTTTCCTAGCCTGATATTAAAAGTCCACATTAGCCCCTTCCGACTTTTCTAGGTCATAGTTTAGCAATCAGGTACATCTACTGCTTTGGAATTTTAATGCAGCGATGGTGAATCTCTCTATTTATTTTGGACTTTTGTTATTTTTCAAGGGATTGGATGGTCACATGGCCAGTTGCTTGGACAGTCTGTCTACTCAGAGTCACATTCTTCTGTAATCAGCTTAGCTGACATTTCTAGCTGGTGTATATGTGCAGAGCAAGGAGAGTGTTGTAAGGAGGAGAAATTAATGGTGCACATGCATGTAAGGGCATTCCTAGCAATACAGTTAGAACTGCTAGCTCAGGTAGTTCACAGGGACAGTTCTGAGACGTTTGTACTTGACAGGGGTTCTGGGATGCAAGGAGCCAGATTGTACAACATTGACCCAGGTGGCTTGCTCTGGGTGGCATGCTCAGTGACCTGGCTGGGCTGGGGCTCCTCTTTCTCCCAGAGTGGGAGTGTCTGGGTACCTAACATTTTCTTGCTAATCCTTTCTTAGGCCTCGCTCATAAAATTATTTTCTCAAAGATAGATCTGATCACATCATCTCATGTATTAATAAGCAAATGGGCTCTAACAGTCCCTAAATAATGAAGGTGACTAAGTAGCAACCAAACAAAAAGCCAACTTATCTGTTTCTTAGTTATATGACTTGCATAAATATGGAAACAGGTCATATAATATATGAAATAAGTCATTACATTTTTCAGAAATGGGAGGGAGAGATTGCTGAAAGAATGTGACATTATTAAATATTTTATTAAATAATTATTAAAAATTTTTTTAAAAATGTTTTTATTTGTTTTTGAGAGACAGAAAGACAGAGAGAGAGACAGAGCATGAGCAAGGGAGGGGCAGAGAGAGATGGAGACACAGAATCCCAAGCCGGCTCCAGGCTCTGAGCTGTCAGCACAGAACCAGACACGGGCCTCAAACCCATGAACTGTGAGATCATGACCTGAGCCAGAGTTGGACACTCAACCAACTGAGCCACGCAGGGGCCCCTTAAATACAGTTTTTGATTCAGCCTAGTCGACATCATTTCTTCCAGAGACAGTGCCTCTCCCCAATTCAGCTGTCTGTGGAACTAGTACCTCTCATATCTGGACAAAAGTGGCTGTGGGTTCTATGGGCCCCCATAGGCCCCAGATTCCTGCCAATCGGTGGTCTTAGGCAATTCCTGAAAACAGCTCGGATCCAAATCTAGACAGCGTGGTACCCAGGAGTGTGCATGTGGCCTTTCTGACATGGCTATTTTCCCTTGATCTAAGATTGAGAGTGAAAAGGCCAGAGTCTTTTTCCTGGAATGCAAACCCATGCCCTGGCTCTGGGGCACATCTCCAACTGAGCCACCTAGGTGCCCCTGTTCGGAGTCTTTTAATATGAGAGGTAATAGCCACAAAAGACCCACCCGGCACATCAGGTGAAGAATTTCTGTTGTCTGGGAGGAAGGGATCCAGTGGGCCATTCTGGAAGTAGAGGATATCCCTCCTGGTGGTACAGACAAGGTATCTAGAGGGCTGGGAAACAGGGTCATATGGGGTGACGGAAGGCCACTGGATGACCATGGTGATCCTGAGTCACCACAGCCCCTGAGAAGGCAGGCCTGGCCACTCAGCCCAGGAATGGCCAGTGGTCCAGTGGCTTTATTGTCCATCTCAAGATCACTAGGACTGGGAGAGCTGGTCATTTGGAAATCCTAGAGTGGTAGATTCACTGTGAGAGCAGAATCCTGGGTGTCGAAGGATGATATCAGGGGGTCGAAGCAGCCCACCTTCCCTCGAGAGTCTGAAAGCCCTCCACCCCGAGGACAGAGGATGGAGAGAAAGGCCTTCTCCCAGGATGCTTTCTGGGCAGCTGGGTCATTCCAAGTCTACCACCTAGGAGCTGTTTGGAAAAAAAATCAGTACAGATAGAAATGGAACATTGCAAGGAAAGAAAATCAGGCTCCTTCCAGGCTAGTACCTCACCCTTAGCTAGAAAAATTGCCAGAAGCTTGATTCCTTGTTTCTGTAAATCCGAAGGGTGGGCAATAGGGAGAATTGAACAGAGGGCCCCCTACTAGAAAATAAATCTCTAAACTGAGTGTATTGGACATATCTTGTGCCCAGCCTCGTATCCTCTTGTTCCGTATATTTTCCCGTGGTGGCAATTAGCTATATGCGAATGGAGCCTGATAACACCTTACCTTAACTACACTAACGAGCTGACCCTGGGCTTCCTTTCAGCTTCTGTGTTCTGAGGGTATGTACAAACCTGAAGAAGTTAACCCCCCTAAGAAATCCTTGACCGCTGGGAAATGGCAGTCAGTAGATAAATATTCGTCCCTAGGGCAGACAGTTCTGAGATGCATTCTACATGGCTCCCCAGGGGATCTCCAGAAACATTAAGTTCCAACTGTTCACAGTGGTGACAGCTTAATAATGTGGCCTTACATTGGCTTTACATCCTACCAGTTCCACTCTTCCCCGTACCCCTGTTTCTGTTCCTCGGGGCCACATTCCAAAATAAACTACCCATATGCAAGCCATTGCATGCAAGTCTTATCTTGGGCATTTTGTCACCTTCCCATATTACTTATCTCCCAAAGCAAAGCCCATCCTGCTGCAGAATGCAAGGGTAGCAGAGCAGATCTGTTGAAATTCTGAACCTACTTGTAGAGAGATCACCATATTGAGAGAGTCCCTCTGGTACAGGGTTTCTCAACCTCGGCACTAATGACATTATGGACCCAAGAATTTTTTATCGTTGGGGGCTAATCTGTCCATTGTGGGATGTTTGGCAGTATCTCTGGTGTCTACCACCAGATGTATGCCCACAGTTTTAACAATTGAAACTGTCTCCAGACACTGCTAAATGACCCCAAGGGGCATTTCATCCCCAGTTGAGAACCGTTGTCTGAGGGGGGACACAAACCTATGCTGCATGCCCAGCAGAACATCCAAGTCTCAGCGTGTCTCTCTATGGGAAAATGGGAGGATAGGGGACTCGTGGCTTCCTTTTTTCCTGACCCTGGCTTCGACTAAATGAAACCCTTAAAATAGGATGCACACTAAGTTTTTTACGTGCTCTAACTATTTAAATTCCCATCACATCCCTATTTCATATATATATGCACACACGCACATTTATAGATAGGGCACTGGGCATGGAGAAGTTTTCTAGGTTTCCTGAAGTCACACAGGAAGAAAATGGCAGAGCTTGGATTCGAACTCAGGTAGTCCACCTCCAGAACCTGTGTTTCTAAGCACACTGTCGTACTATCCCAGCAGGAGCAGAACTAGACAACTACTACTTGAGTGTCATAACTTCCTAAGAAGTTTGACATTCCAAATGATTATAATTTTTCCCTTGTCTGAGCTGTTGGAATGTTATATGAGGATTTTATTTTGAGACACCCAAGAGGAGGACATTGCCATGTGACAGGGGCAGATCTGCTTCAATCTGCAAGACTATGCTGGTTTGTGCTTTTTTTTTTTTTTTAGTGTATACAGATACAAATGAACAAAATGATCTCCCAATTCAAACGAGTGTGATGAAGACTTAATTTCTTTTAAGAATTAAAAATTTTTAATTCATAATGTATTTTCTTTTTATAGTTGACAAAATTAAGGTGTACAGTATGCTAATTTGATATACCTGTGCATTGTGAAATGATTACCACAATCAAGTTAATTAACACATCCCTCACCTCATATAGTTAGTTACTTTGTGTGTGTGTACATGTGCGTGGTGAGAACACTTAAGATCTACTCTCTTAGAAAATTTCAAGTATCCAATACAATATCATTAATTATAGTCACCATGCTGTACCTTTCATCTCCAGACCTTATTTATCTAACAAGAAATGTGTAGCCTTTAAGCAACATCTCCCTCTTCCCCCCATCCCCCAGCCCCTGGCAGGTGCCATTCCACTCTCTGCTTCTGTGACATCGACATTTTTAGATTCCATAGCTAAATGAGATCATATAGTATTTGGAAGATTTTTGATTTCTGAGTGAAACTTTAAAAAGTGGCAAATTTTTAGAAAATGGAATGGATTATGACCCAACTATGACAGGTTAAATATGGTTACAAATTATTTGATATTTTTTCTGTCAAGAGGTGAGCTCTATGTCCCCTCTCCTTGAATATAGACATACTCTCTGACTGATTTGACTGAAAGAGTACCATGGAAATGACGCTGTGGTAGTTTTTGGGTTTAGGCTAGATGAGACTGGAAGTTCCACACCTTGTCCCTTGGAGCATTCTTAGAGCCTTGAGCTGCCAAATAAGAAGTCTGGTCAACCTATAGACTGCCATGCTGTGAGAAGCACAGGCCACATGGGAAGCCTTGGGGGAATATATGTGAAAAGAAAGGAAGACAGACAGACAGACAGATACCATGAAGCTCCAGACATGTGACTAATGAGGTCTTTGAAGGGAGCCTCCAGGCCTCCTTTCTTCTTTTTTTTTTAATGTTTATTTATTTTTGAGACAGAGAGAGACAGAGCATGAGTGGGGGAGGAGCAGAGAGAGAGAGGGAGACTCAGAATCTGAAGCAGGCTCCAGACTCTGAGCTGTCAGCACAGAACCCAACGCGGGGCTCGAACTCACAGACCACGAGATCATGACCTGAGCCGAAGTCGGACGCTCAACCGACTGAGCCACCCAGGCGCCCCCTCCAGCCCTCCTTTCTTATAGATATCATGTGAATCAGAGACGAACTGCCCTCCCAAGCCTTTCCTGAATTCCTAAAAAGTCATGAGAAAAATAAAGGTTTTGTATTGAAACACTATATTTTGGGGAAGTTGTTATGCAGCAGTTGATAACTAAAACACCTATCATGATGGGTATAATTTATTTAGGACCAAATTAAGCTTAGGATTTAATCAGAAAAAGAAAGAAGACCTTTATATAAGATTTGCATGTGTGTGTGAGAGCGCAAGTTGGGGAGGGCCAGCAAGAGGGGGACAGAGGATCTGAAGCAGGCTCTGCACTGACAGCAGTGAGCCAGATATGGGGCTCAAACTCACAAATTGTGAGATGGTGACCTGAGCCGACGTCGGATGCTCAAGCGACTGAGCCACCCAAATGCCCCTATATAAGATTAAAAAATTTTTTTAATGTTTTTTTTTTTTTTTTGAGAGAGAAAGAGCAAGCAGGGAAGGGGCAGAGATAAAGGAAGACACAGAATCTGAAGCAGACTCCAGGCTCTGAGCTGTCAGCACAGAGCCTGATGCAGGCCTCGAACCCATGAACCGTGAGATCTTGATCTGAGCCGAAGTCGGACACTTAACTGACTGAGCCTCCCAGGCTCCGCAAGGTTTTTAGAACTCCAGGTATTTGAAAAGCAAAAAATTTGATTTTGTAGAGGTGAAAGATTGAACAGAGACTAAATCGAAACCCAGATGGTGCCCTGGGAGAGAATAGAAACAAGAGAAAACATGGCCCCCAAAGACCTGTGGAAACAGTAGTTCAATTCCCAGAATTCTAATAGAAAACAAAAGGCAGGACTTTGTTTGACCCGGTTTAGTTTGCTCCCAGGTGAAGATTTAAAACATGAACACCTAAAAAAAAAAAAAAAAAAAAAAAAATGAACACCTAAGGACAAGATCTCTTAGCTCACAACTTGTCAGTATTTCGTTAACATGGGTCCACTTTTCTGTTCTGTAATGTTGATTCTTCCAGAGAATTTTCTTACTCCCAAATGCATATTTTCTGCCAAGAAGTCTTGGGGATTCTTCAAAAACTTTTTATTAAGTTTCCCGACATCTCAGAGATTGTTTTCAGATACCGTAAAACTTATCCTGCAATTACTACATTTTCAGTTTGAATAATTATTATCCCATTTATAGTAAACATAGTGATAAACCATTTATCTGTAAGAAATATAAACCTTGAAATCATTCAAGCAATAGCACAGTCTTATTAAAACTTATAACAATAACAATCAAGGAATGGAATATTATGTGGCTATAAAAGAAAAGAATGAGGAAATTCTGTGTCCCAAAATGGAAAGATCTCCAGGATCTATTATGAAGTTAAAAAAAAAGTACAGAGCAGTGGGCATAGTACGCTTTCTTTTGTGTTAAAAATGTGAAAATTACAACGCTCTATTTCTCTTTGCCTAAAGAAACTCCAGAAATACATTTGAGAAATTAACAAAAGTAATTACTTGGAGGTTTTAGCGGGATAGAGAACTAGACTTATGTGAGACAGTGGGGAAGGAGAGTTTTCACTCTCTACATATATGCAAATATATTAACATATATGTAAATATATGTGCATATATAAATGTTCAATCACATGAGTCTATTACCTTTTGAAAATATATGTGTGTGTGTGTGTGTGTGTGTGTGTGTGTGTGTGTGTGTGTATAAAATTTAAGAAGTCTGTGGTATATTATTGAGCAGAGATGTTAAGGTCCTGAATTCTTGAACTTTTTATCTTTACCTTTTTCTTTCCCTCTTGCTGTCCCTATGAGTTTTAGCTTTTTTCTTTTATTTTTTTAACGTTTATTTATTTTGAGAGAGAGAGAGAGAATACAAGTAGGGAGGAGGCAGAGAGAGAGGGAGAAAGAATCCCAAGCAGGCTCTGAGCTGTCAGCACAGAGCCTGATACGGGGCTCAAACTCATGAGCTGTGAAATCATGACCTGAACTGAAGTCGGACACTTAACCGACTGAGCCACCCAGGCGCCCTTAGCTTTTTTCAAACCCTGAAATAGAATACTGTTTGTTTAGTACCTTGTTCTAGGATCAGATGAGTCTTGTTCAAACCTCTGAATGCTTACCTTCCCTCCCTCCATGGGTTTATATGGAGAGATCAACATGAAACCAAAGGATAGCATAAGGGCTTGCTCAGATCTCCCTCCTAATTGTTTGTGGCCACCTCCCATCTTTGACATGGAGGGGAGTTGACATTTCTCAGTTAAGTGTTATGCAAATAGAGATTTAAGCTCTGTGCATCTGCTTCCACCACCTCTAGCTTATTAGGTCTCTGTCTCCAAAACTCCTTTTATGTGGAAGTTCTGGAGCCGCTATTACAGAATATGCTTGTATGAACGGGGGAATATTTTCTTTCTCATAGTCCATTTGTTTCTAGCTGGATCAAACTTAGAGGGCCATGAGTCATGTAAGCTATAAAACCAGGTGTGTGAGACTCAGATAATGAATTTATCCGGGTTATTACTTTTCAACACATTCAAGCTAATGTTTCCCTTCGGACTGTGTAAGCTGTATTAACCAGCTGCTGCCACAGTAATGCTGCATAACAAACAACCCCCTAACTCAGTGGCTTATAACAAGTATCTATTCTCCTGTTCACAGGTCTATATATAAGTTGATTGTGGTTTAAGTGGTTCAGGCTACATGGCTGTTCTTCAACTTGCAGGTTGGCTGGACTTGGCTCCAAGTTTTAGGCCGGGTTCAAGTGTGCTCAGTGTATCATTGTATGGATCCCCAGGCTGAAGGAACACTGCCTACTGTGGTTTTCTCATGAATGAACTTTGGGATGAGAGAGCCAAGTCTAATTATGCAGGCACATTTAAGGCCTTGCTTGCACCACAGTGGGAGTGAGATTATTTGCTGAACAATAATCCGAACTATTATTGTAGGTACACCAACTTTCCCTCTGGATTTCAAAGAAAAGAAAGCATTTCCTCTAGTTTCCTTGTAAATTTTCTGTGGAATTGAGAATGAGGCTTTTAAGGAGTCATCTTCCATTCCATGCTTATCTCCAGGAGTCCCACTTTCGTTCTCTAGAGTAGAGGTTTTGATTCTTTACAAGCTTGTTTCCTCCTTGTTATATTAGTTCCTCCTCAGGCTATTCTTATGTTTATCTGCTTGTTCAGTTTTTTATCCCTAGCTTATCCATAATATTTTTCCTTCAGTATCATACCCATGACCATCTGTTTAAGAAGTAGTAGTAGGCCTCAAGTAAACCAAACCAGAGTTGTTTATGAAGAATCTGATATGTGCTCAGCTCTATTCCAGTATTGTATTAGATACAAAACAATGTTCCTGCAATTCCTTGGCCTTAGGAGCTCATAATTGAGTTTCTAAATCAGATTAAATATTGACTGTGTGATACTGACTCTGTGTGAAGAGAAATCTTTGAAGGTGGAGCTAGTTCA
This sequence comes from Paguma larvata, assembly GCA_030068075.1. Taxonomy (NCBI): domain Eukaryota; kingdom Metazoa; phylum Chordata; class Mammalia; order Carnivora; family Viverridae; genus Paguma; species Paguma larvata. Next base: position 16,730,862 of record CM057830.1, read on the forward strand.
GACAAAGGCAGATCTCAGTTAATGGGTAGAACTTTGCAGAGAGAGAAAGAAGGAGAAGAGAGAGCACTGTGGAGAATGAAGCAGCAGAATCAGGGCCTGGAGACCTGGAATGGGCCCGCACTGGGGCGAGGCTGCTGCGTAACTGAATTCATACTGTTCCAAGGTTTAGATTTCTTATGTAGACCTCCATAATCCAGAATGAAGAGAAATAGGAGTAGTCAAAGCCATGGCCTAGACATCAAACAGGCTCTGTTTCCTGTCCATTCCCTAACTCTGTGCAGTGACCAGCAGGTAGGGAAGCCCATAGCAGGGCTGTCCCTGGTCACGCATGCTTTCGGTGGAAACAGCCAAAGCACTTGTGCTTCACTGGCCAGGATCCAAAAATTGTCTTTGGTTTTGAGATCCCTGAACTCTTACATTCCCTAGACCATGGACTGTGCTTTCCCTTGGGGGCTGGCTACCTACCAACAAACGGCTGGGCATCTGTCTTCTTTTCTCAAGCCCCCTTGTATGTGAAAAATACATACTTTAGAAGATAAGTAAAGTCTTGTCAGGTAGAACTTTACTGGGGAAACACTGTAGGTTTATAAAAAAAAGGGGCAGGAATACTGATATTGGGGTTGAGGCTTAGACATGCTGGCAGATTTTTTTTGCTTGACCGAACTTTAGCCAGTTTTCCTGAATCTTCTCCTAGGCCCATCTGGGCATTTCTTTGTAAAATCTGCTGTTAGCAAAAGCCCTGCTCTGTCAGTTTAGCAAGAGAGCCCCATCTTCCATAACCTGATCCCCCCTTGATATCTAATCAGGTTACTCGTCCCCCACCATTCCCCAGGCGACGCCTGATCACCCTGGCCTGTCTTCTGCACAGAATCCTGTTACACAGGTTGAGCCCAAACCTTCCTTACCTCTGATGTTTCCTCTTAGTAATTTTCTCTCCACTAACTCCCACCCTGCTCCTTGACTATAAATTTACACTGGTCCATGCTGTAGTCAGAGCTGAGCCCGGCTCTATACTGAGGTCTCTTTCCCCTACAGCAATAGTCCTGAATAAAAATCTGTTTTTACCCCTTTAATTACTGTTCAGTTTGGTTTTCTCTTTGACAATACCAAATAGCCATGTGACCTTGAGGAGGTCAATTGAGTTTTTCGAGCCTCAGTCTCATTATCTGTAAAATGAGGGGGTTGTGGTACCATAGCCATTTTAAACTCTGGCTGCACATTGGGATCACTGGGAGAGCTTAAAAAACACCCCCTTTTTTTAAAAAAAAGTTTATTTTGAGAGAGAGAGAGAGTGGGAGAGAGAGAATGTGTGCACATGAAAGTGGGGAAGGGGCAGAGAGAGAGGGAAAGAGAGAATCCCAAGCAGGTTCTATACTGCCAGTGCAGAGCCCAATGCAGGGCCCGAACTCATGAACCGTGAGATCATGATCTGAGCTGAAATGAAGAGTCAGATGCTTAACTGACTGAGCCACCCAGGCACCCCTTAAAAAGCATCCTAATGCCCAGGTCCCACCCAGATCAATTCAGTAACAATCTCTAGGGGTGGGATCTGGAGGATGAGTGCTAAAAACCAAACCAAACCATAATAACAGTGGATTTTAATGCTCTTAAAGCCTCCACTACCTCTAAGGTTTGACAACCTCCATACGTTAGCTATAATTATAATGATAGCTGCCGTTGGTATTGGTGAACACCCAGTGAGTGTGTATTATACGCCTCTCTGCTAAACATTTTACGTGCATTATCCCATGTCTCCCAACAACCCCATGAAAGAGGTACTAATCCTATCCCGTTTTGCAGATGAAGAAACCGAGCCATAGAGAGGCTCAAGTTATTTCTTCCAAGATTACATTGCCAGAAAGTAAAGGGGTTGGGTTCAAATCCAGAAGCCACTTGACTCAAGATCTTTGACTATTTGACCAAAACTAAAAAAACTTACAAAATGATTCCAGAGGAGACCAAGATGAGTCTGGATATTTTATAGCGGAGGGGGATGCATGTGGTGAGGGAGGTGCTAAATCAGGTTGGAAGGGAATGGTAAGGCCAGGCCCGCTTGTTCCTCAGAGTCATAGCCAATACTTTGAGTGCTTTTTAGATAGAGCCTTTCACTTGTTCTTGAAAACATGTCCTTTGGGTAGCAAGTTCCTGCTGTGCCATATTTTGTCACTTAAAAGAACAGGTAAAAGACTCAACATGGAATATGAGACAGATGGCCTCTGCTAAGGGACGTTTCTACTTAGGAAGTGGGTTTGTCAATTTTTAAGACTCTGGTGTACTTCTGATTCACACTCTCTCCTCTTGGCTCCCCAGCCCATCTTCCAGTGCCTGCGTATTGAAAGCAGGGCCTTTTGGGGGCTGGGTTGCAAGTAAAGGAACTCTGCTGCCTGGTGATCTGATGGTCATTAAAACATGGTCATTGACCAAATCTCTTAATGCACAGAGCTCTTCAGTTGGCTTACGAGCACACTTTTGAGAGGATTAACTGCAAAGCATGTTTAATGGAGGGCAAATTGCTCCGTCTTAAGCACCCCAAATGGGATGCAAGTTTTACCTCCTGGAAAGCTTTTCTGGGAGGAAATGCCTATCATACTGTGCCACAGGGGTTGTTCATTGTCGTTTAACATCGGAAATGCCACATTGCATACATCTGGGCATTTAATTCTTGCCTAGCAGATTTCTGAAGAAACAAAGTGGTGAGGAGAAAACACGGTGAATTAAGCTGTCAAATGCATGTGTTCGGTTCAATGTAAATACACACATACTCGGTCATTAAAAGCTGAGCGATGATCTCGACCACGGGAGGAGGCATTTTCTGTGAGTTTGTAACTTTTGTTTTCTCTTCATCACTTTGCTTTCTCAATCATAATGTACTTTCCCTGAAAATTTAGGGATTCTGTGACTAGCTTGCTCTCGTTCATTCATTCATTTCTGCACGCATGCATTCATTTTATTAAAAACAAGACAGCAGGCCCAAAATGGAGCCGCTTATGCTAAGCCTTACATCACCCAACTGGGATTTTAACTTAATTGCAATTTCAGCTCTCCCAGAAATGGAATCTCAAACCAGTGAATCAGAAGTCGCCTGGTCAGCACTAGTTAGGTCATCCGCCTGACAGCGCCCTGCCATCCCCTGAAGGAAAGTGACTTTGCAAAAATCAGCCTGCTTTTTCACCTAGTATAATTTCCTTCTTTTGGCTCCCTTCTTCCTATAAAAGTCTTTTCTTTTACACAGCTCCTCAGAGCTCCTTTCTCTCTGCTAGGTTAGAGGCTGCCTCATTTGAAGGGATTTTTGCTCAAACTCTTAAACTTTTTAATACGCCTCAGTTTACCTTTTAATAATTAATTTAGTAATCCTTGCCACGAATATTACATTTGAATGCCAAGTGAGTGTCAATGCCTCCTTCGTGTTTCCGTGTGGCTGGGACAACAGTTTTCCTGAAGCTTGGGTAGTAATTTATGGCTAAATCCGCCCCCCCCCCACAATGAATGACTGCATTTTCTACACTATAATTATCAAATGCACATCTCTTTATTAAACCTGTAGTATAAAAGACACAACACTTAAAAAGCTGTTTAATTGCAGCTTGTGAAGTTAGCGAGCCTGAGTTAAATGCTTCCTCTGTTCACCATGTGATAATGACCGCTAATGCAGGTTCTTCCTCTCCCTTAACTTCAGTATCTTTAGAAAGGGAAACCTTTGGCTCCTTTTTCTCATCTGCTTGCTGTGGTGCTGAACTCACTGAGCTCCTCCTGCCTTTACTTCTCTGTGACTTTGCTTTGATTTAAAGTCCTCTTAGTTTCTTCATTCACAACAGGACTGCCGCCTCTCTCTCAGCCCCAGTCTCCATCAGCTGCCAGAGAAAGAGCCCTGCGGGGGCGGGAGGGGAGAGAATGACACAGCATCTCCTCTTGGGCTCCCTTCCTTTCTCCCTGCACCTCCCTCTCTCTCTGCTTCCCCGTCCCCTCGTCCCCTCTGCCTTCCTTTCCCCCCAACCTTCGGTCTTTCTTGTTTCTGTTTCCACAGGGTAGAAAAATAGAAAGAAGAGGAAACAAATCTTATGTGAGGTGTGTTAGATGGAGAGAGTGATTTTCTCCTTCCCTCCCACACCCTTTCCTTTTTCCCTCTCTAAGGGAATAAATGACTTTATTCCTTTTAACTCACCTACCTCCATCCCTTTCCATCTTGACTTATGTGTTGGGTGGAAGCAGTAGCATTGAATACAACCTCACTTACAGCCAGTACTTTTTTTGGGTAGTCCTAGCAAGAGGTTACCTACACCAGAAGTTACGAACAACCTCAATAATAGACTTATTCAGAAACCATTTTTACAGGCCCACTGTCATTCACACAGAGCTAAACACCTTACTGACATTTAAACGATATTTTAAAGTGAGATTTCAACTGTCTCCCTTCCTTTCATTATCAGCGGTAGGATGTTTTCCCAGTAGTATTGCTGAATTTGTGTGGCTCTATCCACACGGTACACCTCAGCTCCCCTTGAGACCAAGGCTGGGTCCTGACAAGGTGGGAAAAAAGGAAGCTGAGAGGACTGCTTATGAATCACCAGTGTGGAGTTTTTAGACAGGCAGACAGCTATAGTAATATCATTTGGTCATTTGCTCATCGTGAAGATATCTCTGGGCAATCTGGATTTACCATGCATGATTTAAGTTGGTACTGGAGATAAAATAATCCAGGGCTGTCAACAGTGTTTTGGCTATTGACTACCTGGTATCGAAATCCTTGCTACGGGTTTAAATTACAGATAGATTTTTAATTTGAGGTGGCACATCTTAAAATGCGAAATTTCCTTCATGGGCAAATTATAAAATCCTTGCGAAGCCTAAAACATTGCAAGTGAATTGGAATAATCATGTTAAACTGTTGGGCCTTTTGATTTGTCCTAAGAGAATGAAACAGACTTTAAGGAGAGAGCCAGCAATGGTGTAATGAAAGCACTGTATTCCTTTGGGTCACCATTCTTGGCACAGAGTGGGTTTTCATTAACATTATTTTTATTAAAAAAATCTCTGTGAAATCATTCATCTGTTTTGAGAAAAAAAACATTTCTAAGAAATCTGTAGCTTGTTCTTCAACTCGGTAACTCCATAGAAATAGAAGAGACTGTTTTTCAACATCAAGAGCCACAAGTTCCCCTGAATTTGCAGTGTCCTAGCACAAAGGAAGGAATATAAAGGGAGCGTTTGAAACTGTCAAAATGTAAATGACACATTTAAGGACATTCATCTGGCACAGCAACACTTTACAAATTTTTTCATCGCACCGCACATATTCAGTTGCCATCATTTTCAAAATATGACATTTTAATATAGGATTTTATGACTTTGAGTTTTTGCCCATTTATAGACATCTATCTCGATACTGTACAATAAATCTCTGTCTTCCTTTCATGGATTAGATTTTAAATTTAGGTTAAGCTCCTGTTAAGAGTGCCTGTCCCCTGGCTGCCAGGGGACTAACAGCAGGACAGAAGAGCAGCCCTTGGCCAGTACACCAGGGCCGCTCCCTCCGCCTTCCGGCCTGCTCTTCTCACCTCCATCCACAACTTTCCAACGAGGGATGGAAATAGAATGGCTTTTCTGTCTCCTCCTCGGAACCAAACCCGTGATTCCTGACATCCCCCAGTCACCACCGAGTAGCCATTCTTTCCTGGTCCCACTGATGGCCCAGCCCTTTTCCCCATAAGTGTTCGTTTATCTCCTACTTCCACCTAGCTTCCCAAGGCCGCTTCACTCCTCCAGCCTTTCCACTTCACCTGCTGCAAAACCCCCTTACCCTATGAAGATTCCCTTTACTTTCTTGATCTAACTCAGGGTTTCTTCAGCCTCCACATTACTGACACTTTGGGTCAGAACATTCTTTGTCATGGGGTTGTCCCGTGCCCTGTGGGCTTCTGACCTCTCGCTAGAAGCCATTATCACTCAGCCTGCCCCTGGTTGTGACAACCAAAAATGTCTCCAGACTTGGCCCAGTATCCATCAGGGATGGGGGTGTGGAGCAAACTGCTCAGAACTGCCGATCGGACTGTTTGCCCACAGCTTCCCTCCCTCACCCATCTGATTTCTGGGTGTACTGGAATTGTGGCTTTCTTGCTCTCCCCCCCTCCAAAACTAAAGCTCCTTTGAAGCACCTGCCACCATCTTACTGGCCTTTTATTCCACTGCTGATCTTTTATGGCATCTGCTGACCCCAGTCACCTTCCCTCCTGGGATGAAGATTTTAGCCTGCAGCCCTCTCCCACTTTCCTTCCCTCTCTCTCCACAACTACCGTGGTGATCACTCTCCTGCAACGTTGACATCCAAGATCTACTCGGACCTCTGTCTTCTAAGTTACTTGATCTTCCTGACCCCGGGCGAACTCAGATCTCTGCCCCTTTTATTTCTGAGAAGCCAAACGTCACTAGAGGAAAACACACAGTCCTGCTACTGGCCTCACTTCAGATTGATGACTATAGCTCTCACCTCACTTGTGATATTTCCCTGGTCACCTTGCTCTCCCAGTCTTTGAGATGACTCCCTCAGACCTACTCCTCTTTCCTCCAAAACTGCAGTACTACTTCCTCTCAAACCTCGTGCTTCTTTGTGACCTTGTTTCTTAATTCATTGAGAAAATAGTCTCCAGAAACAGACTGCCTCATCCTATCACCACTAACTCGGCCAACGTGCTTGTAGGCATCTCTGACCTCGTGGTTTCTGTCCCTCCTATCACCACTGAGAGTCTGTTCCCACCCCTCTCTAGGGTCACCTGCTCCCCTTGAGCACTCCTCATGCCCCCTCTCAACTACCTGAGTGATTTGTTCCTTCCCTGATTTCCCTTTCCCTGTGCATCATACATTCTCTCCACTCTACCACCAATCTAGAAATAGGCTGAAAGATTTCCCGTGTAAACAAGCCACCACAAGGTAATCTCTACATATTGTGGTGCCTCAGGCCTCTGCTTTTTCCTTTCCTCTCCTCTTTCCCTCCCCTCTCCTCCTCTGTGTCCTCCACCTACTTACCCTCTAAAATGACTTCAGCCAGTCCTATGGCTTTATAGAACACCTGTATACTAATGATCTCAAGCTATACCTCTACCTTCCATTGATGCTCCAAATTCATGTATCCAGCTGTCACTCTCTCTTTCTGTCTGTCTCTCCACACACACACACACACACACACACACACACACACACACACACACACACACATGGATGTCTCATCAGCACCTCCAACTTAACATGTCCAAGTTTGAACTTCTCATCATCCCCTAAGTCCTTTACTTTTCCTGTGGTCATTTTCCCAATAAATTTAAGAAGGTGCTCTGGCTGAAAATCCAGAAATCATGTTCGTTTCCTTCTTTATTTCTGTCTTGTATCCCTCATCAGATCTCATCAGCTCCACCTTCCAAACAGACCACAGATCTGATCCTATGCCTTATTCCCCCCTAGTCCGAGCCACCATCATCTCCTTCACTGCCTTAATAAGCCTCCACACTGGGTTTTCTGCTTCCACTTTTACCTGCCTAGAGAATCTTCTTCACACATCAGACAGGGTAACCTTTTAAAACGTGTAAATCAGGTCGTGTCACGTCCCTGCTCAAAATTCTTCAGTGGATTGCATCGCATTTGGAGGACAGCAACCTGTCCTGCCTACCGTGTCCTGGGCTGATCTGGACTGTCTCCTCCTCCCTCACATTGCTTTAGCCACACTGGCCTTCTTGCTGTTCGACACACACACCAGGCTCAAATTCAATTCTTGGGCTACTGCACTTGCCGATGCTTCTTCATCTGAGATCTGTGCATGTTTGGCTCCCCCACCAGGCAGTGTGGTTATGTCACAGATGGAAGCAAGTGTGGCATTAATCGCTCTGCCGCTCAACAAAATGTATGTGTTCACTGAACTTGCCTTACTGACACTCTGTGTTTGATCATTAGGCAACTTGAAAAGTACGACTCGGAAATTTCTAGCCATTGCTTGGGATTTTATTATTCGGGTGGCCGCTGCATGACCCTAAATTAGACACACCTTAGACCACTTGGAGAAGGCTGCCTGGGCTTTTGTGACATAAATCAGGCAATGGCCAGTCCCCAAAGAGAGTTTATAATTACCCCCTTAACCGTTCAAATAATGCCTTTAAGACTCCTGCCTTATTTGACAAAAATCCTTCTCCCGACCCTATCCAGCCCTTCTCCTTGGGGAGACTTGGGGAAACTCACTGAACTCACGTTGGCATGACATGATTTCCCCTTGCCCGGTGAGCTCTAAATTCAGCTTTGATCTTTCAGCTCTGCTGGTCTGGTTATTTCAAAATGACAGTGCCTTAATGACTTCATTTTCTTCCCCTTCACTGTTTTAGGCCTTTTTCTTTAACATTTTTAGGAGCACTGGTCTCCTTGTTTTCCAATATCCCCTAGTGAGGACATGGTATATTCCTTTCTGGGAGATTAAGGATTCTACCCACCTGGATTAGGAGCAACCACCGACTCTTTTAGGTAGCTCGTTCTTCTGAAAAATTATCATTCAAAACCCATTTTTAAAACTACATCAAATCTAAATCCTTTTTAGGGACTCCTAAAATGCCCACCCACCCCCTGCAAGCAAAACAAAACCCCTAAACTTTAATTAATATAGCTGTTTATTTTGGTTCCTCTCTGTGGGTGAGATTTACATTAATTAGAGTATAATGAAGCCTGCCCTTTCAAACAAATTTATTCCTTTGTTTGCGCTCATTTGAGCAAATCGACTGCACTGTTATGTGAGCACGCAAAACCGGACCCCCAGACCTAACCTTCCCAGTTCTTCCCAAGACGCTGGCAGTTTTGCCGACTTGAGATTTGTAAACGGAGACCTGTGTTTTGTTTTTTTGTGGGTTTTTTTTTTCTGTCTTGTTGTTTTCCTACCTGCAGAAGAGACACATTTTCTCGAAAAACATTTCCTTCTCTGCGGCTTTCTGGTTAGTATTCAGGCCACCACCTCTGTTATCAGACGGTGGCAACAAAGCTTTTCCGCCTGAATCTTCTGCGAGGTGGTGGGGGAATGGATTGCACAGTAATGAGCTGGTTTTGCAGGCTTCCTTCGGGAGCCCTTTCTTATATCCCTTGGCAAGAGGAACTAATTCAAAACAGCAACCCAACCCTTGGGCATCTAAAATTCACAGAAATTCAGCTGACTTGACAGTAAGAGGGTCTCCCTGAAAATCAGTGCTGTAAATCAGAGCTTCATTCTTCCAGGGGAGGGGTGGCTGCAGGTTTTCTGGAACCTTATATGAGACTTTTATCCCTATCGCTGTTTTCAAGCCAACTGAAGATGGTAGGAGTGTGCTGGGAGCTGCTTTTCTTTCCCGATTATGCTGTTTCATCCTCTGAGCAACACGAACTGAGAGTCTCAGAGCATTTCCTCCCAGAGGGGCAATCATGGACTGTTTTCAAGCTTCATAAGCTTGACCAGATAGACTTAACCTTCTCAAGGGCAGGGACAGGGCTACTTCATACCTCCAGTAGCGAACACACTTCCTGGCACTTAGTAGACGCTCAGTGTATGGTCAGTGGACACACCTGAGGGGTTGGTGGCGCCGGTGGTGGCTGAGTGGCTGTGCTGACCCTGTATCCGTAGCCAGCACTGCCTGCTGGTGTTCTGTGCTCTGGGCTCACCCCCGCCCATGCTTTCCTTTCTTCTGGTTCCAGCCTCTGGTTCTCTTCGCTCTTGTGTCCAAGTGTTAGTTCTTGTTTCCATCCAATGTCTTTTCCCCCAGAATACGGTGACCTTGCATTCCTATAGACTTGTCTGCATCTTCCCTGAGAAACCTGCTTAACGCACGCACACACATACACACACATACACACACACACACGGCCAGTATTCAGCTCTGCAAGTTTCCTCATTCTTTTGTAGGTTCCAATTTCCTTCTCTTTCACTCTCAGTCTCTCCCTTCACTTCATCCTCAAGGATCCATCATTCTTTGAACCCAGACTGACCCTCAGTAATCCCAGGTCCTGCCCTGTCTTCTGCCTTTTCTTACCTTCCATTTCAGTGGGTTTCGCCCCTTCATGCCCTGACATTTCCCTTTATTTATATATATCTTAATTTGCTAGAGGCTGGAATTGGGAAGGGTGGTCTTTACTTTCAGATTTACAATGTTGACAAGACAAATACCCAAGCAATGATAGTTTTAGGGTACAGTGGTGAAAATCTTGAGTGTGTGAAATATTTATTAAGAGGGTAAAGCTGGAGAAAGCCATAGTGTTCAGTTTCATTTAAACTAGTGGTTGTCAATCAGGGACAATTTTGCTGTCAAGGGGACCTTCGGGAATGCTTTGGAGACGGTTTTAATTGTCACAATGGGGGTGGGGGGGAGTGATACTACTGGCATCTAGGGGGTAGAGGCCAGGGATACTGCTAACTATCCTAAAGTGCACAGGACAGCCCCACAAAAAAGAATCACTGGGGCCAGAATGTGCACAGTGCTGAGGTTGAGAAACCTTGGTTTGCACATTTTCCTCCCTTCTTCCTGTGCCCTGTCTCCCAACGCCATGGGTCCTCACACCTTAATCTTGTCACTTGTGTCCCTTGACCTCCACGTTCCCCCACTGTCTGAAGAGACTGGCATTCTTGTTTTTTTTTAGTGTTTATTTATTTTTGAGAGAGAGAGAGAGAAGGAGGGGCAGAGAAGGGGGACAGAGGATCTGAAGCGGGCTCTGTGCTGACAGCAGACAGTCCCATGCGGGGCTCGAACTCATGAACCATGAAATCATGACCTGAGCTGAAGTCCACACTTAACTGACTGAGCCACCCATGCGCCCCAAGCCATGCTTGGTTTTAATCTCCATGGTGATAGCTAACCATGACCCCTCTTCAGTTCATGGAATCTTGGTTCCTGGGAGCAGGAAGGGCCTTCAAAAGTTTTTCAAACAACCTTATGATTCTTCAGAGGAAAGGAAGAGAGGTGATTTCACTGAGGTCTCACAGCTACTTAGGAGGCTGTGGCAGGGGTCCCAATGCCCAACTTTCTTCTCCTTCTACTTGCTGCTCTTGGTCAAATAAAAGAAATACAAGCTAACTGCCTAGATAAGGACAGGAACCAGATTGATTCATCTCATTAAAGTAGGGACACAGCAATGCACTTCTCAATTTATTTTTTTCTGGATCGCACCATCTGTTGTTCTCTTCAGAGTCTCTGCCACCTACGAGGTGTGGCTGATGCACCTTCCTGTCCTTTTAGGGGGAGTTCCATGACTCGATGAAGGAAATGCAGTTCTAGGCAGGTCATTGGGAACAACAACTTTGGGTAAGCAGACTGGTCATGTCTCCTCATCTTAATGCCATGTAGCCAGCTATGTACCGGGTCAAGAAGTGTCTGAATGTGGGAGATGGAGAAGAGCATAAACACAAACTTTCTGCAATCAGGAGTCAAAATCAGAGACAATTTCAGGGCATTTTGGGCAATTTCCATGTCTTATTTCCCTTTCTCACCTATCCCCAAGCAACCACATTTTATTAGTGAGGAAAGGGATATTTTGGTGGAAGAGAAAGGGGTAGGCCAATGGCGTTCTGCGCCAAGTCCTTTGATCTCTGAGCCTCAGGATGTCATTGGATGTGTGTAAACAAACATATTCCAGGGTCTCTTCTAGACCTGCACTTACCAGCTCTGCGGGGGTCGTGGCGGGGTGGGACCCAATTCTGACATTTTATTAAGCTTCCAGGGCATCCTTCTGCAGATGCAAGCTTAAGAACCACTGACCCAGACATCTGAAGAGTTCGGCTCTTTTTTTGCTCAAACAGTCCCAGAAAGTCAGAAGCCTTTGGACAATGTGTGAATCTCAGAGAGAATCTGCTACTTAAAAAAAGAAAACAAACAAAACCATGGCTCTTTTTGGTGACATCTCCTGGCCATAAGGTGACAGAGTTTGCTTGGGGCTTTGAAGATGTAAAGGCCACATCTGCGAACATGGATAACTTAGCAGGGAGAGGTCAGGCTTTGCTCCTGTTTGAAGTTTTTAAAGGGCTAGAACCAGACCAGCTTTCTTCAGTTCTCCTGGCACCTTTTGGTATCCCCTCATTGGAGACCTTTTAATGAGAGCCCTTTCCTTGGGGTCTGCTTTTTACCTAGCTCTCCACGGACCTCCATGGCGCCTGTTCATTGACTGACCTTGAACAAGTGTCCGTGTGTTTTAATGAAGACAGCTCACAGGCCTTGAGCATCTCCCTCATTTTAACAGTATCTCCACGGGGTTTTGATTCTCACCCAAGTATGAATAATCTTCCAGGGACGGTGAACCTCCATCTATGGAACTACCCACATGTCCCGGGTTACTGTCTCTGTTTATCTACTTGTGTTTTTTGGACCAAGCTTTGGACTCAGCTCTCCTTTTCCTCTTTCCGAAACCCTCAGTCTTTCACAAAGTGGAATCTATGTTATCTAGCTTGCTACTCCACTCCCCAGGAAGCACAGTACTTCCCCAGCCATGGACCATATTATGCTTTCCTTTCAGAAATAGATGTAGATCTAGCATAAATTCCTCTCTTCTGTGCAAACAAACTGCATAATTATCTGACCTTAGTTGTTATTTTTTATATAAGGGAGGGAGAAAAGGAGTGAATAGATTCACAGTAACCAAGTAAGCTTTACAAACTCCCCAGAAGCCCATAAAACAAATGTCAAAGTTTCGAGGTCCATCAGATCCACTAGATAGGTATTTAGTCTCTGATTTTTGTAGGCATCTTTACCCCAGGGCATTTGCACTTGCTGTTCCATGGCCATGTAGGCCCTTCCTCGAGATAACCACTTGGCTCACCCTGTTCCCTTGCTTCCTTCAGGTCTCTGCCCAAATGTCTCCTCTTCACAGAGGCCTTTATTGACCATCCACTCTAAAATGGCATTCTAACTTCTGCATGCGATGCTCCCTCTTCTCCCTTCCCTGCCTCAGCTCTCCCTACACCACTTATCCCCATCTGACATGTTACATACAGAGTAGCTATTTGGCTTTTCTGGGTGCACACCCCCAGCAAAGGGTAACTTCCATGTGAGCAGGGTCTTGTTTGTCTGTTTATTGCTGTAGCCTCAGCATCTACAACAGTGCCTGCCTGGCCCCTTAGACTTTCAAGCAATACTAGATGTGTGAATAGTTAGTGGATAGATGGATGGAGAAATAAGACTCCAATTACTATCTTCTTTTTATATAAAATTTCCCCAGAATGAACATGCATGTAAGGAGAGAAGTCCTGAGCTATAGGAGTCTGAAAAAAGATGGGCATCCAACTTAGCTCTATTCCAGGTAAGTGCAGTAATCAGCCAGAGGTGAAAACCACTGGCCACTTTATTCTCCCTGGGGAGGACAATGAGTTCATCATGCTGAGGTCCTGGCAAGGATCCAGTGTTTAACCAACTGAAAGTGGAGTGTCCAAAAACATGCATTTGGAGGAAAATGGCAGAAAAGAAGTTACTGCCAATTCCCTTTCTCTTTTCCCTCTCCCCGAGGGGAGAGACCCGACTCTGGCAAAAGCCATGTTGTCAAGTGACAAAATTGGAAAGCAGTCTAGCTTCACCCATGAAAGCAAGAAATGAACAGAGATGGAAGTGTGTGCTTTTCTCAGTCCACGGGCACCTGGGCACGCTGACTCATCCCACAGGGGAGACTGAGGCCTTTTGCAGTAAAAGCACACTAAGAATAAATGTTCCATGTTGCAGTGACTGATATTAGCACAGTCTCCAAGAACGCGGGCAATCGGCAGTCTATCAAGTCAATGACCTAAAAGGAGAATGGCAACCAGAAACCATGGGTGTAGCATTTGATCTGTTAGCCATTCATTTTGATGTGGTTCTTCTTAAGGCCTTCCTTCCATTCATGCGGGTGTCTATATCATGACCTGGTACACAATGGCCTCTTATTTTTCATCTCCAAAAGTGAATGATCAGAGTTAGCATTGTAGAGATGTAGGACTCATATACGTGCACGCCGTTCTTATGTATAATGCCTTTCTTTTCCCTCTTTGTTTCTCTCTCTCTCTCTCTCTTTTTTTCTTTTCTTATAAAAACGTGGGATCATAGTTATTTAGACTGTGGTTGAACCATATTAAATTAACATTTTCGTACATTAAACAATGAGAGTACTGGCAGTTTCTTATAGAAAATCCTGATCTCGTCTGTGTGTCCTTCTTCTCCCAGCTCCCTTCTCTCTGTGTCTCTCTCTCACTCCCTTCTCATGGCTCCGCTCTCTAGTTTTGGTCCCGGCAAGCACATGTGTATTACCCAGCTGTGAAGGTCAATAGATATTACTGGGAAAAAATTAAGAAAAAGAAGAGTTTCAAATTTCAATAAGTGTTAATTTGAAAACCCACTGTTGCACTTCACATATCTGGAGGGGAGGTCCTATGGAACAGCTTAAGCACTGGCATGTGAAACTGAATGGACCAGTTCTGATGAGAACGTTAATTAGTTTGTGCCACTGTTCCTGCATGTGAAAAATATTGCTTTTTCCTTTATTTGGGTTCTCAGATTCAAGGGGAATTTTCTGGGTGTGGGGTACTTGTAGGATTAGAGGGATTGTTAAAAGGATGGTGACCTTGACTAGCATGGGGTGTAAAAATCTTTACATGTGTGTGACCAATAAGGGAAACCTGGATGGACAAGCTTGCTGTCCTAGCCCACTGATGATTCAGGCACCTGGTATCCAGTTTCCTTCCCTTCAAAGCTTGTCTTCCAGATGAGAGCTCGGGGCCTTGTGGCATCTTTGTGAACTTCTGTAAGTGGACCTTGTTGACTGTCCTTATCCTGCTTGCCAACCTCGCTTTTGTTTCTCAGATCACAAATGAAATCTGTCACCTTCACATGGATATTACACCTCAAGTCACAACACCTTTGTTCCTCTATGGATAATATGTTTTCTCTCTCTTTCTTCACCTCTTCATCCCTTAAACACATATACGTGTGCATTCGCACGTAGTTCATACAGCAATAATTTTAGCAATTTATATATCAAACATTATGTTTGCTTGTCATAATTTGGACAATACAGGAGAGAATAGAGAAGAAAATTATAATCCCTACTACTCCATCGTAAACACTATTAACATTTTAGTGCATGTTCTTTTTTGAAAATTGGACTATAGTTTACACTCAACAGTACATTAGGTTCAGGTGTACAACATAGTAATTCAACAAGTCTATAAATTATACCGTGCACACTACAAGTATAGCTACCATCTGTCACCATACGACACTATTACAATACCATTGATTATATTCTCTACGATGTACTTTTTATCTCTGGGACTTACTCATTCCACAGCTGGAAGCCTCTACCTCCCACTCTCTTTCACCCATTTTGCCCAACCCCCCCACCTCCCTCCCCTCTGGCAACCATCAGTTTGTTCTCCATATTCATGGGTCTGTTTCTGCTTTTTATTTTTGGTTTTTAGATTCCACAAATAAGTGAAGTTATATGGTATTTGTCTTTCTCTACCTGACCTATTTCACTTATTAGTGCATGTTTTTATAATGTTTTGATACATACATATTGCATTGGGGTTATACTGTATATAATGTTACAATATCATCTACTCACTTAAAATCATCTTAGAGCATTTTCCCATCATTGAATATTCTTTAGAAAGATGCTTTTTAATATATACATAGTATCCATGATGTATATGTATATATGTATGTGTGTGAGTGTGCATGTATACATATACATGTATGGTTTATTTATTCTTATATTATTAATCACCTAAGTTATTTCCACTAGTTTGTAAATTATAAATGATATAGCAGTAGACTTTCTTCTAAATACATCTTTTATTATGTCCCTCATTATTTTGTTAGAATAAATTTGTAGAAATTGTATTACTGGGTAGGAGGGTATGACCTTAGTCAAAGCTCTTGACATATATTTCCAAATTATTTCCTAAAAAAAGTTTGTATCAATTTATTTTTTCACCATCAGTATAAAAAGTCACTTGTTTTTCTATATTTCCCCCAGATTTGTTTGGGAGAAAAATATTATTCAAACCAGCACTTTGTTGATTTCTAGAAGAACTGAACTCTTTTGTATATGTACTTGTCATTTGCATTTCCTTTGAAAATTGTCCATATCTGGGCTTTATTCTAAGAGAAGTTCAGTGGGAAGAAACTGAAAGATTTTATCTAGGAGAGAGATAAGATTAGATGAGAATTTTCAAAGACTCATTCTGATAATAGGGAGGAGAATGGATTAGACTGAGAACAGGGGGGTGATGTAGGAGACTATTAGTAATCTTGGTAAGAAATGACGGTGACCAGCCCTAGAGTGATGGTAATAGGACTGGAGATCACTGGATGGATTCAAGAGATGTTTAGGAGACAGAATAGAAAGGACAATTATTGGACATGGGTGGTCAGGGGGAGGGATTAGTTCAGGCTTTTTCAACCTTGGTACTGTTGACATAGTGCTCTTGGCTGGGTCTTGGTTGGGCCAATAACATGTAGTCCCCATACCCCAAGTTCTGAGAACCAAAAATGCCTCCAGACATTGCCAAATGTCCCTTGGGGCAGAGGAAAAAAAATCATCCTCGGTTGAGAACCACTGGACTAGGTGATGATAACTTCTAGGACTTGGGATTGGGTAACCTAGAAAGGGAATATAGGGAAAGGAGCAGATATCAATGGTGAGTGAAAGAGTGGTCACAGTTCAGTTTTGGACATGTTGAGTTGAATAAATTCTGGAAGGACAGTCACAGACAGTTATAATAGTTTGAGCTCCAAAGATTTGGCCTGGAAATTTAGACTTGGGATTTATCGGCATACAGATGACGATCAGTGAGAATGAGTAAAGCGAGAAGGGAACAGGGTTTAGGGCAGAAAGTACATGAAGGGTTATCAACATTTAAGAAAGAATAAAAATGTACAAAAGGAACTCAGAAAGAGTTATCAGAGAGATAAGAGGAAGAGCAGAAGAGGAGGGGTATCATGGAAGGCAAGGTGAGAGATTTAGGAGGAGCAGAGGCATTTAACCAAGTCAAATGCTGCTAGAGGTCAGTCAGAATAAGGATTGAGGAGTGTTCCTGGAATTAGTGACCAGGAAATTCTCCATTCCACTTGGTAATAGCTGTTTCAGTTGAATATTGTGGTTCAAAGTCAGACTGAAGTTAGTTGAGTGGTGATTGGAAGGTAATGAAGTAAAAGCAGAGTCTGAACCGTTCTTAAAAACTTTTTGCTAAAAAAAGGAGGAAAGATATTGGTTGGTAGAAACAGAATCAGGTGGGATTGAAGGAATTTTTTTTTGTTTCTTTTTTCATTTTTTTTAATTAAACTTTTTATTTTGGGATAATCGTAGATTCACATGTAATTGTAAGAAATAATGCAGGGGGATACATTTATCTTTTGCCCATTTTCCTCTCCATGGTAACATCTGCAAAACTATATTATCACAACCAAGATACTGACATTGATGCAATTCACTGAGCTTATTCAAATTTTGCCAGTTTTACTCGTACTTGTTTATGTGTTTAGTTCTGTACAATTTTGTCACACATGTAGGTTCGTGTATCTACCACCATAGTCAAAATTTCCTTCATCACGAGAATCCCTCATGTTGCTCCTTTATAACTACATTCACCTTTCTGCCATCCTGACCCCCAGCAACCACTAATCTGTTCTCCATTTCTGTAATTTCATCATTTTGAAAATGTTATATAAATGGAATTGTACAGTAGGTAACACTTTGGAGTTGGCATTTCCACCCAGCAAAATTCTCTGGAGATTCATCCAAGTCATTCTGTGTATAGTTTCTTCCTTTTTATTGCTGAGTAGTATTCCACGGCATGGATGTACCAGTTTGTCTAACCATTCACCTACTAAAGGAATCTAGGTGGTTTCCAGTTTTTGGCTCTGACAATGTTTAATTTTCTAAGAAACTGCCAAACTGTTTTCCAAAGTGACTGTACCATTCTATATTCCCATTGGTGTTGTATGAATGTTTCAGCTTCTCCATGTCTTCACCAGCATTTGGTGCTGTCACTTTTTTTTTTTGTTTGTTTTAGCTATTCTGATAGGCGTGTAGTTATATGTCACTGTGGTTTTAATTTTTTATGTTTATTTATATTTTTGAGAGATAAATAGAGCATAAGCAGGGGAGGGGCAGAGAGAGAGAGAGAGAGAGGGACACACAGAATCCGAAGCAGGCTCCAGGCTCTGAGCTGTCAGCATAGATCCCGACACAGGGCTTGAACTCATGGGCTGCGAGATCATGATCTGAGCCGAAGTCAGATGCTTAACCGACTGAGCCACCCAGGCGCCCCGGTTTTAATTTTTATTCCCTTAAAGACTAATGACCTTTTCATGTGATTAGTTGCCATCTATATACCCTCTCTGGTGAAATTTTATTTAAGTCTTTTGCCCATTCTCTAGTTATTTTTTTTTCTTTCTTTTTTTCTTTTTTCTTTTTTCTTTTTTTTTTTTTACTGTTGAGTTTCGAGAGTTCTGTATGTGTTATAGTTCCTGGTCCTAATTATGGGATATAAGGCTTGCAAATATTTTACCTTAGTCTGTAGCTTGTCTTTTCATCCTTTTCACAATGTCTTTGACAAAGCAAAAATTTTTAATTTCAGTGACGTCCAGTTTATCACTTGTTTCTTTGATGGATAGTGCTCTTGGTGTCAGTATTCTTCACCTGGCCCTAAGGCCCAAAGACTTAATCCTCTGAACTTTCCGAATGTTTCATACTTTTCTGTTTTACAATTAAGTCCATGACCCATTTTGAGTTAATTTTTTTGTGAGGTGTGAGGTTTAGGTAAAGGTTTCTGTTTTTTCATTTTGTCTATGGATGTCCAATTATTCCCACATCATTTATTGAAAAGGCTCTTTAATTTTTTAAGAGGCAAAAAGATTTGAACATACATAAAAGCTTACAGAAAGGAACCATCAGAAAAGAGAGGTCAAATAGAAATATGGAAGTAGGTCACAGGTTCTTAAGAAAGTGAGAGGAAACAAGGTCTAGTTTCAATACTGTATTTATGATGCATGACAAGCACAAAGAGGAGCAGAAATGTCATTGTTACATTTTCTTCTTGTCAGAATCATTTGAGATTATGGGGATTTATAGTCAGAATTGCAATTTTGAGAGCCTTGTAATGTTTTCGATGTATCTTTCTTTCCCTAATCTCACACTGTGGAATCATGTCAATCTTTTACTTGAATCTTAGGGTCAAGAAATTCAAACCAGTGGTTATTTATTTAGCATATACTTCACATTCAGTATGTACTAGGTGATGTGAGGGTGGCCACATAAGGCAAGATTGTGCTCTTGAGGGGGTTTGTAATCAAGTTGAGAAAGATGAAAAGTCAAATAAGTCAAGGAAAATATATAAATACATTAAAGTGCTAAATACAGATCCCCATTTCCTTATCCAAAACATTCAGAGCCAGGACTTCATAATTCAGGCATTGCCCCTCATTCTTGAAAGGTACTATGGTCTGTAGCCTGTATAATACAAACTCTAGTGGGGTAGGGCCACAGTACCCAATAACCAAATTATACATCAAATGAAATATTTTAAAAATAAAAGCAATGTGTAAGAAATGAAGATTGTTAATAGACCACATTTATCACCAAATGAATTTGAACCAAATTTAAAAGAAAAAAAAAACGGAAGTTCTGTATTCTGAAATGCTTGGTTTTTGAATTGTAGAAAGGGATCTTGAACCTGTCTCATGGGTATTGACCGATATAGGGAAAAGGAAATGAGTATTTATGGTATAGGTAGAAATTTCCCAATTTCTGTAGCCATAGAATCTGAGACTCAAAGCAAGGAGAAATTTGCTCAAATATGTACAACTCAGCAGCATCTGGAAACTTACAAGAAATACAAATTTCAAGTCTGGTCTCACACCTGGTCAATCACAAACCTTTGGGCTGGGCCCTAGCAATTTGTAGTTTGACAAGGCCTCCAGGTGATTTTGATGCATGTTAAAAATTTGAGAACCACTGACATAACAAGGAGGTGGACAGAGAGCCAGGATTCAAACTCAGATGTTTCTGATTCAAAACTCAGTGGTCTTTTGATGCTGTTTCTCTTGCTTTCAAAGTAGAAAGAAGAAGAGATTGATATGAAATCAGATGGTAACAGTGACTTCAAAGAGATTATGTTGATACATGCTTTACTTTAATAGATAAGAACAAAATAATTTTGTAATATACATTTCTAGAATATTAATCTGTTCCTTAATTATATCAGGATGAAAAATAAGCATTGATAATTCCCTGCTTTATTTCTCTATGTTAATATCTCAATGATGGTACAATTTATTTTGCAGTTTCTTTAAGATCAAGGTAGTAATTTAGCTTAATTGTGAAAATTAAGAGTTAGGAGCTTATATAAGTAAAAGAGGTTCTCAAATATTCCTAAAATGGTTATTGACCTGCTACTTAGTATCTTTGATATCAGCATATTCTACTGATCCATTAATGGGACTTGCTTTTCTACTTTCAACATGAGTTTTAGTGTGCAAGTTGACAAATTTAAGAAAAATCCAATTAAAGACCATTAAAACATCCCTCTGCAAGTAAAGGACAGTTATTTGTGTGGTTCCAGCTCTATTTAGAAGGCAAGAATCTATATCAACCAGGAGATTATAGGTTTAAACTTAAAGGGTAAGTATAGGGCACAAAAGGGAGAAATGGGGACACTGATCATATTGCTCCGTATTCACTGACAAATAGGATGACTTAGCTCTAAAAGTGGACAGGTAGACATTAATCTGGATGTGCTTAAAATGAGGCCTAGCAAAATACAAGCCTAATATACCCTTAAGATAGATCCCAATAGTGATGTATTGAAGTGTTGAATCGCTATATTGTACACCTGAAACTAATATAACATGGTGTGTTAACTAACTGGAATTAAAATAGAAACTTAGAAAAGAGATATACCCTAACAACTATGTCATGTTGATCTCCTTCAGAAAGGAATACTGTGTTGGAAAATAAATCACTCTAGAAACAAAATGGCAAAAAATCCCCACAAAAACTCTACCAAACTCATATCACTTATGAGTTCTCTTTGTACTACTGTAAGTCAAACTTTGTTTTAAGGGATGGAATCAATAGAATCCAGTATCTTCCAGTGGTAATTACTCATACCAGTTTAGGGTAGTTGTTCCAGTTACCTTTGCTGCTTGGGGAATCACCCCAAGCCTTAGTATCTTAAAACAGTAATAACAAAAATTGTGCTCACACATATGCAGTTTGGGCAGTGTTCAGTGGGATACCTGTTGCTGCTCCACTCAGTGACTGATGGGATGGCTTGAAGGCTGTGGGCTAGAATTATCTGGAGGTGTACTCACAGGTCTGGCTGTTGAGTTAGCTATTGTCTGGGGCTTTCAGTTGAAACATCTCCATGTGAAGTCTTCATATAGTCTGGGCTTCTCCACAAAATTGTGTCTCGTTTCCAAGGGAGAGAGAGCCAGGTAGAAGCCGCATCACCATTTATGTCCTAGATTCAGAAGTCAGGAAGTACCTATTCTTTTTTTTTAAAATTTTAAATATTTATTTATTTTTGAGAAGGAGAGAGACAGAGCACAAGCAGGAGGAGGGAGAGAGAGAGAAGGAGACACAGATTCCAAAGCAGGCTCCAGGCTCTGAGCTGTCAGCACAGAGCCCGATGCAGGGCTCAAACTTGTGAACTGTGAGATCATGACCTGAGCTGAGGTCGGATGCTTAACCGACTGAGCCACCCAAGTGCCCCATGAAGTGCCTCTTCTATTCATTGAAGTTATCACAAGTTGTGCCCAGGTTTTAGGAGAGGCGGGAAAGACTGCACCTCATGACAGGGGAGTGACAAAGTTCTAGAAGAGCAAGTGGGGCTATTGTTGGAAAAGACAGTCACAGAAGCTTAAGAATCACACCTCTGATTTTTTCTATTGTTTTTAACTTTATTTTGAAATAATTTTAGGCTTATAGACAAATTGCAAAAATAGTGCAGAGTTCTCAAATACCCTTTGCTCAGTTTCCTCTCATGTTACATTTTACATAACCATAGAACAAGGATAAAAACTGAGAAGTTAACCTTGGCACAATACTATTAATTAAACTACAGAAATAATTTGGATTTCACCAATTTTCCCCCTAATATCCTTCTTCTGTTCCAAGATATAACCCATGATTCGATACTGCGTTTAGTTGTGTCTCCTCATTCTTCTCCAATCTGTGACATTTCACAGTGCTTAGTTGTCTTTCATGACCTTGACACTTTTGAAGAGTACTGGTCAGTCATTTTGTAGAAGGTCCCCCAGTTTGGGTTCGCCTGATGTTTTCTCCTGATTCCATTAAAGTTATGCATTCTTAGGAAGGATAACACAAAGGCGATGTGCCTTTTTCATATGAGAGGGTACATGGTATTCATATGTATTACTGGTGATGTTAATCTGGAACACTGGGTTAATCTGCTAAGTGGTGTCTATGGTATTCTTGACTATGATCTTACTATTTTTCTCCTTGTAATTACTAAATATTTTGGAGAGATCCTTTGAGACTAAGCAAATATTTTGTTTCTACTTAAACTTTTGCAAACAAATGTTAGCATCCATGGGTGGGTCTTGCCTATAGCAGTGACTACTGTGGTGTTCTAATGGTTATTTTCTATTTTCCTCATTACTTCTATTTTACTTAATTAGAATTCTTCTCTATAGGAGAGCTGTCCCTTCTCCCCTGTATTACTATCTCTCCTTTATTTATTTATCCAATTATTTATTTATATTGGCATGGATTCATGGATGTTTGTTTATTCTTAAGTTTATATTCTCATACTATCCCTATTTATTTTGTTGCTCAAGTGGTCCAACTTTGGCCATTAGGAGCTCTTTCAGGTCAATTCCTATGCACTTTCAAATGCTCTCATTCTTTTTCTATTCATAATTTTTTTGAGCATTTCTTTACTTTCTGGCACCAAAACATGCTCCGGGTTCATCTTGTATTTTCCTTGCCAAAGTCCTGGACTCAATCAGTTCTTCAGCAAGTCCTGGTTCCTTTTATTGGAGAATGGTATTTAGAAACCAAGGTTTATGTACTTAGATGCAACCATTGCTCCTGGGTGTCATACATATACACCCATCTGTATTTATTTCTAGATCTATTTATCTGTAAATAAATATTTTTAAAAAATCAGGAGTCCATATTGATATTTCTGATTCCAGTCCTAATAAAACCACAAGATTTATTCTAGTCTTTCTCCATGTTTATTTGCAATTTCTTGTTCTCACAGTGAGAATGGGTTCTCATTATCTAAAATATATTTACTTACTTCACTCCAGAATACAAATGGCTTCAGAATTGCTCACTCAGAACCCTGTGAGTAACAAATTGACCATTTAGAGTATAATGTTTGTATCCTGCTATTTTTGCCTTTGGTGTTGCTGTATCCAGTCAAAACATTGTTTTCCAAAGTGATTTAGGTCAGATCTTTTTTTTTTCCCCTTACCACCTGTGATGTGATTCATCCATAAGACAGTTTGGTTTGTCATAGTATGCATTCTGTATCCCCACCCCCACCCCCATTCTACATGAGTTTCTTTTTTTTAATTTACATACATTAAAATTCACTCTTTGTAGCACACAGTTCCATGGGTTTTAACAAATGCATAGTCGTGTATCTACCACCAAAGTCCTCAAGAAACAGTCCCGTCCCTCCAAAAATTCCCTTTTGACTGCCCCTTTATAGTCACCTCTCCTCCACCCCTCAACTGGCAACCGTGGCTCTGTTTTCTATTTCTATAGTTTTATCTTTTCCAGAATATCATATAAGTGGAATCATGCAATCTGTAGCCTTTGGGTTCTGGCTTCTTTCATTTAGCAAAATGCATTTAAGATTAATCCATGTTGCTGCGTGGATCAGTAGTCCATTCCTTTTTATTGTGGTAGTATTCCAGTGTATAAACATACCTCAGTTCATTTGTCCATTCACCAGTTGAAGGACATCGAGTTGTTTCATGTTTTGGTGACTATGCATAAAGCTGCTCTAAACATCCTGCTACAGGCTTTTGCGTGAACACAAGTTGTCATTTTTTTCAGGTAGATATGTAGGAGTGTGACTGCTGTTACATTTGGTAGGTATATGTGTAACTTTATCAGAAACTGTCAAGCTGTCTCCCGAAGTGGCGCTACCATTCTGCACTCCCAGCAGCCACGTCAGAGAGCTCTGGTTGTCCTGCATTTTTACCACTGACATTTGCTTGTTCTGTGACTTCACCTCTCTGACAGGGTCAGAAAAAAGTCATAGATTTGAAGTTGGTTGTTTTTTCATTATAACCATGGGAGCAATACGCCTTCTAACTCTCTGTATCACAAGTGGGAGTCAGTAATAGAACTTTGATGTGAAAGTTTAAAGAGATAGCATAAGTTTAACTGGGAAATTAAGATCAAAACAATATATTTATGTTATTTTGGAATAAATAGGGCTTCCCTGCACAGAAACATGATGTATAGATTGATCACGGGGATAAACACATCACTTTCTTTCAATGGTTTCCTTTGATTTTTTTTTTTTTTTGTGCCAAGTGACTGGCTTCATTCTGGATGTTCCCAGAGAGCTCTGCCTCTGCCTCTGCTCTGCTGGTATCACACTATTTGCCATTGTTAATGAACTACAGGTTGTGTATTTGAGTGCTTATGGGGAAGAGAGATGACATAAACAGCCTAATCTTGTTAGATGTGATACAGCAGAAGGAATAGGATCTCTGGCTAAACTAGGGAGTGCGTACATTGCTGTAAGGTAATTCACATTCGAATTCGTATGTGCCTCTGTGCGTGTGTGTGTGCGCGTGCATATGTGTATGTATGTATATATATATGGCCTACTCGTATGGCTATATATATTCTAACAAGTAAAACTGCTTAGGGCACTATTTGAGGACAACAGCCAGGACTTTATGATCCCTGATTCATTCTGTATGGCTGTCGATACTGCAAACCATGGTCCACCTGGTGGCAGCAGCAGTACCTACTAGATGTTCAATAGATATTTATTGAATGAATGAATGAATGAATGAATGACTATCACAAAATCTGGCAGGAAATCCAAAACATTAATGATTACATTACAGCAGGTTTTTTCTTTCTATCTACTTTGGGCATGCCAGTGGCTTTTATAGATCTCATAGAACCTCTTGTCCCACCCCAGTTTTTGAGAGGGTCTCTATGTCTACATGCCATAAGGAACTGAAATTAAAATAACGAAAGGACTAGGCTCAGTTTCCTAGAGTAGTACATGGGGTGTTTCTACATCAGTTATTGAATCAAGTGACAACACAAGAGGATTTTTTTTTTTTGCCACGTACAATAGCTAATTTCGGTGAGTGAATGGCAGCAGGAAATTTATTAAATTTAAAATTTTCCTAAGCACCATTCATGTCCACCTGCATCATATCACAGTTCTTGCAGGCTATGCATCTATTTATTGGGGGAACTTCATAGAATAAAGAGCAATAGAATGAATGCTTTAAGTTACCATTCCTTCTGAAGGGGCATTTTGGTATTTTAGATTGAGATCCATATTTGGGTACCTATAGAAGTGACACGGCAGAGTCCCAGAGCTGCCTCTGAAGTGTAAACGGGGTGGGTGTTTCTAAGAAAAACTGAAGGGACAGTGAGAGCTTTTAAAAAAACCTCTCACTTGTCATTTTATCTCCAAAGGATTGAGAAACGTTTCTTGAGACAGAGTGGGAGAAAAGGAAAATTATAGGTTAGGAGATAAAAAGCCTTTTGGGCAGAGAGGAAAGATTGTGGTAATAGAGATGGCAGATCTCAAGATGGGGAGGATACATTTAAATAGAAAGGAACTCAGCTCTAACAAAGAATTCCCTGGGGCAGGTAAGACACAAGAATAAATTAGGTACAAAGCACAAGAGTCCCTGAAAAATTGTAACGTGAATGTAACCAGCTGTTTTCTCTGAGCCAGACATTCCGTATCTATTTAGCTCGTGATCACCTACAACCAACATGACATTGACCGAGTTTCCATTAGTCGATCAACATCATGTGTTTTCTGTCTTTATTGCTGCTATTTTAAAATTTTATTTTTTATATTAAAAAAAGGGTTTTTTTACATTTATTTATTTTTGAGAGACAGACAGAGCACACATGGGGGAGGGGCAGAGAGAGAGGGAGACACAGAATCTGAAGCAGGCTCCAGGCTCTGAGCTCTCAATACAGAGCCTGACTCGGGGCTCAAACTCACAAACCGTGAGGTCATGACCTGAGCCGAAGTCAGATGCTTAACCAACTGAGCCACTCAGGCGCGCCTGCTACTGTTTTTAAAAAACACAACTGGTCTGCAGTAAAAATTATCTGAGTCAGTTTGAACCAGTGTTTCAAATACCATGCTTGCACATCACCAAAGCATTTTTTACTCATTGATGTACTTAATATATCTTTATGCCAAGTTAATTTGAAATCTTGCTTCAATTTTCCTTTCATGTGATTAAACACTTAAGCATTAGATCTCAAAGGTCAATTTACATAAATAATAAAGAACTCAATTCATCCTATCTTGGTTGGCCCTTCCCTCTATTGTGAAAGTAAATGTTATAATACATCTCACACTGCAAGTCCTTTTGCTTTTCTATCCCTTAGAAATACTAATACTGAAATACCAGAGAGTTTTGGCTTTCATAGGTACATTGCTGCCACGTCTTATCAGTTCACAGAGGAAGAAATATGAATTTCATGTGTTTGGGAGTGTAGTATTTATAAATGATGATGGCTGAAAGGGTAATGTGTTGGTCAGACTTCCGTGGGTTTGAAAAATAATGGAGCACTCTCTCTGCATGGCTGTCACTGTGTAGTCCAGGGCATAAATCCACAGCATTTAAGATGACAAGACCTTGTATTTACATAGACTTTCTCCAAGGAATTCACATCGCTCCTTACGAAAGGCTCCATTAATTCTTATAGCTTTGGGAACTAGAGTGGGAAGATATATCTTTATGGCCAGTTGTCATAAACGAAGGAACCATGCCTGAGATAGTTTTGTAACTTTCTCAAGGTCATTGTAGCCAAACTAAATTGCCAAAAGCGTGGAAACCCAGAGTAATACCAATTTCCCATGTGGGGTAAGGAATGTATGGGTCGCTTTGGGTAGGGGAGGCACATGGGTTTTCAAAAAGGATCTTTCATCATTTTTACTCTCCTATGTAATCTGTGACTGAGAGACATTATTTTTCGTTAGTGTTTCCCAAACCATGGTCCTCTGAAAACTATGCTATACAAGATATCAGTAGGTCTGCATTGAAAAAAACAAAACAAAACATGGTTTCCATGGCCAAATAAGTTTGAGAACTGCTTTATGCTGTATTTACGTCTTGTTGATCTTAATTCCTATAAGTGCAATAAAAGCTCTGAGAAGTCCTGTAGTGAAGAAAGTTATTAACCTTGTTTCAGCCACAGTTTTCCAGACTTATTTGATTATGGAAATAAAGTTTCTTTTATACAGTACTTCTTAATGACTTATGGAACTCTTTTTCAATGGATTGCCTTCTGGGGAGATATAATTCTTGAGTAAAGGCTCTGGTGAAGAAACACTTCTCTAAAATCTGTTTTTATTCTCTGATCTTTCTAGGCCCACACTCTCTGTTGAGGCTTCATTCATTCACGAATGACCTGGCTGGAGTTTGAGATTGGAGATGTAGCAAATACTCTTGGTTTGCTATATAAGTTTCTTTGGGAGGAATGAGATGGTGCTGAAAAATGACCCAGGAACAATACCGTATGCTTTGTTCCAATCTCCTTCCAGTCTCGCCCAGTTCTTGTCTATTGCACACCCTGATCTGGGGCCCTATGCCTGGAATGGTGCCATAGTGCCCTGTGTGCTAGACACTGAGGGGCAAACAATCATAGATCAAGTAGCAAATATAGTACAGACCAAGAATGAGGGAGGAGTCAGGACCAACTGGACAAGAACCAGGAAAAGTCTAGCACTGAGGCACAGAATAGAACATGGCTTTGAGGGGCACCTGTGTGGCTCAGTTGGTTAAGTGTTAGACTTCTGCTCAGGTCATGATCTCACGGTACCTGGGTTTGAGCCCCGCGTCGGTCTCTACGCTGCCTGCTCAGAGCCTGGAACCTCCTTTGGATTCTGTGTCTCCCTGTCTTGCTGCCCCTCCCCTGCTCATGCTCTGTCTGTCTGTCTTGCTGCCCCTCCCCTGCTCATGCTCTGTCTGTCTGTGTCTCTCTCTCAAAAATAAATAAACATTTAAAAATTTAAAAAAAAAGAATGTGGCTTTGAAAATTCAGGGTAGAGATAGTGATGATATCAGAAAATGGGGAGACATGGAATGTGGCATTCCAACAGAGCATTAAGAGTCTTATGTAGACCAAATCCTGAGAGGCTTGCACATGTCATCTCAGATAAGGTTTCAGGGCTAGGGCAGGGTCCAAAATAAGGTCCCACCAAGAGTTTTCATTTAGGGTTCCTCAACTTGCTTAGGTAAATCAGTGTTAGCATATTTTAGTCACTCTCCTCTTGACTGTGATAAAAATGCTGCTCTGTGAGTGGCTAAGTAAAGATCATTTGCAGAACAGGTATTTGTCAACATGGAGACTAATAGCCAGGGGAAACTTGTATTTTTGTCAGGCAAAAAAAAACCTGTTGAAATGATCAGCTGCCTTAATGAAAAAGGCTGAGTGAGAATGCATAGATGTTGGGCCAAATTCAGATCCTAACTCTCCTTTCCTTATTCTTTCCAGCTAATCGGAGATTTCTTCTGTCCTCCCACATACATCTTGTTCTACTTTGATCAAGCAGGGAAGGAGGTCTTATTCCTCAAATGTCATTTTAATTATTTGGGATAGAATTGGAGAGTGACAGGAGATGAGCGAAGGACTAGGAACGTAAATTGGGACCAGTTATGAAGAACATTGGCTCTCATGTCAGAATTTGGACTTTGTGGTCTGAAGTGAGGAGAGTATAAAGTTTTGAACTTGGGTTGTGGCATGACTGAGTGTTACCAACCTGTTCAGGTATTTACCAGCCCTTGAACTGTACTCAAGTGCTCACTCCCACCAGCTGAAGGACCTCATCCTCTGGGGAAATAGTCTGCCCCAAAGAGACATTGAAGTAGAGAAGTTATTCAATCATATTTAGTGAGTCTTAGGTCTTGTTTAAACATGGTAAGTAAGTGAGATGACTATATGTGTGTATCTATCTTGATTATTATAATAATGAACAGGAGACAGTTTTTCTATTGTTATAATCAATTATAAGGAACAATTATAATAAACACAAGCAAACCAGAAAATGCATTGGGTTTGTTTGAGAGTAGTTTTTCTTCAGAGTAGAGAGACCATTCTCCTCTGAGCAATTGGCCTGAAAGATAGGACAGGCATATGTATAAGTTGGTCCCCAGTCCTATAAGAAGAAGATATCAAGACAAGAGTAAATATACAAGGCTTTTATGAAGACACATGCCTGTGACAGAACATGGGGAGGGACCTGAGCAGGGCCAGGAGGGCTATCAGACCTTAGCGCATGTGACTCAGAGTGAAGCAGCAAGTAGGAGGTTGGATAGACATGTCCTAGACTGAGGTGCAGTCAAATAAAGGTTTGACAAGGATATCAGAGTGTCCTCTAGCCCACATTGGCCATCTGAAGTATTCTCTGTCTCCTAAGAGTCAACCCTCACCTGGTACCCCTGTCAGGCTCAGTCATTGGGAACAGCCCGTGGGACATGTGGCCCCTCATATCCACAGCAATGGCTTTCAGAGTGCAGCAGCTGGAGGCCTGGCCCCCAGTAGATGGGAGTCTGGGAGGTTCATTCTATTGGCTGGAATGATGTTCATGATTCAGATTTGTCTTTGAGACATTCTAACAACCTTTACCTGTTTGTGGCATTCAGTGGTTCAGAGGGAAGGTTTCACAGAGTGAAAGAGCTTTCACAAAGAGGGAGGGGCTTTTGTTGGTAGAAATGGGAGGGTGAAGGCAATTCAGAAATGGTCATACTGGTAACATCTGAACATGCCACTTGCCTGCCTAAAAAGATTGGGCTGATTCACAGCAGGTTTTACTAAATTCTTTTGAGAATTCTGTGGCATCTAATGTCTTCCTGCTTAAAAAGAAAAACGATCTTACAGAGGGGGAAAAAGGTAAAATGTTATTTTCAATTTTGAGGTAAAGCTGTTAGATTTAGGAAGTTTTTGACACTTCATTATAGGTAGAAGCACTTTGTGTAGTCTCTTTACATTTTATACTCAAGATAACTTTTGGATTGATAACAATTGTTCTAAAATAATCCTCCTGTCAGATCAGAGGCAAAAACAATTAGACAGAAGACACCTTTGTTTGAAATCAGTGTGACTGCATAAAATGTATTAATGAAACACAGTGAATAATCTTGATCTCTTGATAAATTGCCTGCTCTAGAGAGCATGGGCAGCTCTTGTAGCATCTATTGAGAAAACAAAGAAATCCTGTCAAGATGACATCTGCTGCTTCTGTGGAACGTGTTAGGAGTCATGAGGTTTTGAATATGATGCAGTTAGTAGCATCGTGTACTTAATCATCTGGCAAGGAAGAATGTTTGTCTTCCTTCTTGGGCATCCATGGATCCTAGAATGGAGCTCACATATGGCTTTACCTGAAAATCAGTAGAACACTTAGCTTGAGAAGCTGACTGCAAGTGCTGTCCTCAGCCTGGCATATCTGAAGGTACTGTTGGCCATATAATAATTAACTCTGGTGAGATGGGTCTGGGGTGGCATATCAGTTAACTATGGCCACAATGATGCTGCATAATAACCAACCACAAAATCTCAGCAAAGAAAAAGTGGGTATTTGGCTCACAGTTGCGGGGGTTGACTACCGACTGGCTCTCCTAGGCTGGGTCTAGCTTGGGCAATTTGGCTTTGCTCTGTGTGTCTCTCATCTTCCTACTGGGATAAGTGGGTCAACCCACTTATCATTGTGGGTGGTAAAAAGACAAAAGAGAAAGCAGAAACACAAAAGTCATCTTGAGGCCCAGGCTTGGATCCAAGGAACAAGGTCACAAATATTTAACCCTAAGTTTTCTTCTAAGAGTTGTATAGTTTTAGCTCTTATATTTAGGCCTTTGGTCCATTTTGAGGTTTTTTTTTATGTATATGATATGACATAGGAGTCCAACTTCATTCTTTTGCATATAGATTCCCAGTTGTCCCAGCATCATTCATTGAAGAAACTATTGTCTGAGAACCAGTGATTTTGATAAGAAATGTTCACAGCTGTTGTCATTTGGGCAGACTGGGGTGTAAGGCTTTGTGAGTTTCTTGGTACCAGGGTCCTTCAGGGGAAGGAGAGATTCCATGAAAAAGAGAAAGCCAGGACAGGGTTGGGGCAGGGAGGGTAGAACTAAAATTGATGTGAAGGCTGGCCTCTTGCAGAGGTTATAGCAGTCTAAGAACAAACAAATGTTATAATCCCAGTCCAGCTTCTAAACATTTTAATGTCAACGAATTCAACAGTAGTTGAGAATCCAGATGGTGGTTGAAAACGTGACAAATGGTTGGCTGTTAGCCAATTGATTAGATATCCATCCACGTGCAGTGGAACAATTAGTGGACTGAGAGTTTGAAACAGGAGCTAGGCAAGGTATGGTACAGCGGTGACTAAAATGGCTGCAATTTTTTATCTAGGCTTTTTGCAACATGATTCTGTAGGTCTTTCTTTCAAGAGGTAGACCTAATTTTTCACACTTTAAAAATTTTTTTTTGACGTTTATTTATTTTTGAGAGACGTAGAGACAGAGCGTGAGCAGGGGAAGGGCAGAGAGAGAGGGAGACACAGAATCCAAAGCAGGCTCCAGGCTCTGATGTGCCGTCAGCACAGAGCCCAACACGGGGCTTGAACTCACAGACTGTGAGATCATGACCTGAGCCGAAGTCGGCCGCCTAACCGACTGAGCCACCCAGGCGCCCCCTAATTTTTCACACTTTAATCTGTGCTGGCCTCATAATTCTGTTTGGCCAATAGAATGCAGCAGAAATGACTGCATGTTATCTCTGAACCTACACATCAAAATATTTTGTACACTTCTGCTGTGTCTGTCTAGGAGCCTTGCCTCCCTCCCATGAGAGCCTTGTTTGGAGGAAGAGGGACCTAGTGGAGGTGTTCGCAGACAGTCTAGTAATAACCAGCTACCCCCCATAAGTAGAGGCACCTAGTTTGCCTACAGCTGAGCAAGGTTCCATGAGAGAGCCCAGCTGAGACCAGAAGATTGTCCAACTGAGACCAGCCAAAGATGCCAATCTCCATGATCATAAACGAACAGTTGTTATTTTAAGCCACTGAATTTGGGGCATGGTTTGTTACACTGTAACCACTAACAATACACAGGATGTCCAAGTCTTGCCAAATGGGCTATAGATCAGGGTGGGTTTTCTTAGGGCTGGGGCTAGGGTAAAGTAAGAGAGGTGCCCAAGGCACACCATTTAAGAAGGCATTCACTCTCAGGTGCAGATACTGTATTTTCCCTGGCCCGGGTCTTCTGCTCTAGACTGGCAAATGTTGAGAGTGCGACCTAATGCAGGCAAGTGAAGCTGACTGAATCACTAGGAGAATAAGAGTGATGGCAGAGAAGCTGTGGATCAAGTTACAGGTGGGCTTACATATTGTCCTGGGTTGGGCTTGGTGGGAAAGATGTAATATCTCAGGTATGGTTGGTGGTCAAGGAAACCCTGGTGGCAGCACAGAAGCTTAGCTATTATGTCTGTATCAGTAGATTCCAAACCTGGGTATGTGTCAGAACCTAGGAGAAGCTTCCGTCTGGGCCGTTAGCTCAGTTCATGAGCTAGAGAGGGCATGGAAGGACACGGGAAGGGGGCCAGGCTGTCATCAGCTCTGTACACACCCACTCCTTGGCCTATTACTCCTTTGACAAGTTAGAACAAAATGGTTAAAATTCAAGAAATAATGGGCCACTTTTAGAAAAGAGCTGCCTTGCAGAACATGCTTCAGAGCAAACAATTTTCATGATGAGCAGCAAGAGATTCTTTGCTCCAATTGCAGCTGCCACAATTTACACATTGCACTGAGTAGTGACAAGTAATTTCACAAGTTTTAGGGACAGGCCACAGCCATGCCTGCAAAACCTGGGTCAGACCAACAGTGATAATTTCTAGGCTCTCACATCATCACCATCTTTTTAGTAATAAATGAGAATGATGATGACTCTTTAGATTTGGGGAGGGGAGTTGCCCAAACAGTGAAGTGGAAAAGTAATAAGGGTATGTGTTCCTCGGGCTAAGATGTGACAGTTTTGGGGGTACGGTCTACACGATAAACACTTACTGAGACCTCTAGAATAATAAAGACATATTTGAGACAAGTTTTCAATTCTTAGCTTATGTTTGTGGAATAACCTCACCTCTTTATAAATTGGGAAACATTTCTAGGCTTGGGTAGCTAACAAGAGCAGAGGAGGGGCCATTTGGTAGCCTCATAGTTGTATCTCCAAAAACTCTGCTTCTCACTCACCAAGATGCAACCACTCCCTCTCCCTCAATCTGGTTACACAGTCACCCTTTCTCCTCCTCAAAACTACAGTTTTGCAGGTGCTACTCATTGTAGTTACTCTGAGACCCAGGACCTAGAGGCCCAGGACCTAGAGGCCCAGGACTTAGAGGCCCAGGACCTAGAGGCAGCCTGGCCATCATGCTTTCACTGTCACTGGGAAACCACTCTTGCAGTAAAGCTCATGCCAACCAGTCATTCCTGAGACTCCTTTCTTTGCATCATCATCAGTAGAGCTCCTGAAGAGTCATTTTTGATTTCACTTTTAGCTTCTTCTCACTTTCCTCTATCCAAGTGTGAACCTTATACCAGAAGATTTTAATGATGCATGGGCATAGTGGAGCCTATTTCAAAGTCACCTCTTGTAGCTTATGTATCAGTGTGGAAATTTGGTAGTTTTTTGTCTGATACTTCAAATTCCCACAGCTTTTAGCTGGATAAGGTCTCATTCATAGGACTTAAGGAAACTTGGATGGTTATCTTGTTTATAACGAATTCCCTACCTTTCGGAAATGTTTTCCTTACTCCAGAGAGGAACTCCACTGTTCCTTTTAATATATTTCTCTTGTGTTTTACTTAGTTACTTTCAGTAGTGGTCTCCTGAATTTAGAGACCATGTGTCATCATTCTTTAGCCTTCATGGTACTAATTACAAAGTAAAGGCTGATTGGTGTATCAGTCTATTAGTGTTGAAGATTTGATGCAATGGGAAATGGGCAGGTAGTCAGTTTCTTCCTTAATTTTTTTTTTTTAATTTTGAATGCCCAGGTTACTGTCATTGGATTGTCCTTCATTCTACGAGTAGAGAGAAGATAGAAAATAGAGTTGATTTTGTCTTACCCAGTTTTGAGCTCAAACGAATTTGATGATTGCTCAGAAAGAAAACCAGTGGGAAACTGATGTATAATTTATTTGGTACCCAGTACCCATAGGAAACATCTGTTGTGATTTTATAAGCCTGTACGAATTCAAAACAGATAAGTGAAGAAAATGTGTGTATTTAAAAGACAGCATAGTCTTCTCTAAGCACATTAAGGAGAGAGATGTCTGCAGCTTTATTTGGCAATTGTATATAATCTCACAGGCAACACAGCTATTTTATTCATTTAATTAAAAATGGAAAATGTATTATAATGAAAAAAGTAAGCTGTGGAAAATCATGAACCATACTCCCTGAGTTCCTAACCTCTTTTTTTCATTGTGCGTAGTAAGTTTTCCTGGCAATTAAGATGTTTAAAACAATGGAATGAAAGTACAGAGTTATGGGATGGTTGGTTAATTTCCTCATAAACTTATCCCTTGCAAATTACTTGATAAACGAAAAACTTAGACTTTGATGTTAATTACCTTTATTAGTGCTGACAGTACTAGTTTCCACTAATGATCAGGTTTATTCTCTGCTCCATTTGCTGAGCTGAGTTGTAAATTATTAATGGGTATGAGGACTACTTTACTGCAGATGGAAATACTTTGTAGACTGTTTTTCAAAAGATATGTCAACAAAATCTTCAATGTGCAGACCAGCACATTGAAAATCACAACAGATGTTTCCTATGGGTACTGGGTACCAAATAAACTATACGTCAGTTTCCCACTGGTTTTCTTCTTTCCTGTATACATCCATAAATACTGTGTTGAAAGAATCTATCTACTAATCATTGGGCCTATGATCAGTATGTTTCAGCTAAAGACAGGGTGATTCTGCATATGAAGCTGCATCAGGACTGTTACAGAGTTCCTGCTAGGTCCTGGTTCATTGTGAAACACAGGGAAAGTTAATTTACACTTCTAGATTTCTTTGGCCCATGTGTAAATTAAGAGCATTGAATTATATCCCCCCTGCTTGGAATTTATTATAATGTGAGGCCAGCTAGGATCAGGTCTTAAGTTAAAAAATTTCCTTTGCTCAGCCCAGGTGGAGATGAGATCAACACACCATCAGTTCTGGTTTGACAGCCTAAAGATCATGGGACAGTACTTAGTTTTAAGTCTCCAAATGGCTCCCCTCAATTCTATGCAGTATCAGAGCCAGGGCCAGGTCAATTACTAATTGCTACTCTTGGACCAGTCGTGAGAAGGCTTACCGACCCTGGATCACTGTGGAAGAGAATCCCGTGCCTGAACAGCAGCCTGTGACTGGGTAAAATAATAACCAGCCCTTTTGAGCTCTTTCAGGTAATTCACACATATTTTCTCATTTTATCCACCATATAATGAGGGTGATGATGAAGATGGTCTGGAAGCACGTTTTCAAGGAAACTGAGTTGAGGTTTTCAGTCTTAATGCGAAATGAAGAACTGCATTTTTCCTCAGGGATGAGATTGCATTTATGTTGTTCTTCCTGAATTTCATTAGCTTCTCACTCCCAACTTGAAAGAAGACTGTGAAAGGCAACGAAGACACTGAGAATGTGGCAGCAAATGCTAAATTTAAAGAAGAAAAAAATGGAAGACTTCCCTTTGAATTTAAAGAAAATAATGGTCTTGGCACTCTAATCATTGGGTTTGATATTGCAACAGCCTGCAGATTGTCAAAACGGGGGAAATTGCATGAATCTGAAAGTTGAGGCCAGAAATGGTTAAGAAGATAGATTCAAGGATGTGGCCAGGTTGCTGAGATTGAATGTACAAATTTAGCAGGAGTAACTTAATTTTTTGTTCCCACTGTTCTTCAATAATAAAACCTGCAAGACACTAAAAGACTATCAAGCCTTGAAACAGATGGGAAAAGCAGATGCACCTTGAGTTTTCCTTTAGACAGAGTTCCCAAATACTCTGGGAGACAGGCAGAGAAGGAGATTTTCCTGGGAACATTATGGATTTTTCCAGCTCCAATCCCAGAGTCCTGACTTGACTGACAATGGCAAGATTAACTCTTAAAAAACTTAATTTCATGATTTTCATTATAAGTATTATAAAAAGAAAGTGAATATATGTATGTACATGCATATGTATGTTTTTTTTCTTACCCCTAAAGAAGTGTTGGGATGGGTTGTAGATTTGTTGTTTTTTTTTTTGTTTGTTTGTTTTTCTAACATGTTTCTATCAGGGTGGTTGCAACTTTGGAATGCCTCCTGGATTTCCTTTGACTATAATAATAAAATGTTATAAGTGAGTTCTAGGCTGAGACTGCCTGGAATATTAAGAAGTATTTTACCCTATTTAAAAGTAGGGGGTGGAAACTAGAGGAAAGGAACCATTTTTTATTAATTGACTTGATGTATGTGTGGGAATCCACCTCACAATGGAAATATCGCCAAGCAGCTGTTTTTATCCTAAAGCCTCCTATTTGAGAACTAAACTAAATGGGCCAAAGTACACACATTTGGGCACTCCCATGGTTTTTGAGGTGTGGTCATCAGCATCACATGGAAACTCGTTAGAAATGCAAATTCTCAGCCCTACTCCAGACCTTCTGAATCAGAAACTTCTTCAGGAGGAGCCCAGCAATCTGTTTTAAAAAGCTTCTAGGTGATTGCGATGCAGGCTAAAGTTTGGGAACTAGTGGTGTTTGCTAATAGAGTAGGTCTCAACATTGTCCGAACACAGGAATCACTTGGAGAACTTTAAAAATAAATACTCATGTCTGGTTCCCACTTCTGTGAATTCTAATTTAACTGGTGTGAGCTGTGGCCTGATCACTGACGTTGCAAAACCTCTTCAGGTGATTCTAATATTCAAACAAGCACCGGTCACACCCACCGTGCTCACGTCAACCTACTCTCTTACAAGGGGCAATTTCCAAAAAGAAAAGCAGGAGATAGCGTTGCCAGAAAAACAAAGCAAAATAGGAGTTTGGGTGAAAGCCAGATAAAATGAGTGATACGTAGAGTGCTTTCTGTTTTATATAAAAGTATCCGAGTCAATCTCAAGAACCTTTTCAAGTGATGTTTAGTTCTCCAGGTAAGACTATTCTTTCGATGAGAAATTATCTTGTTCTTGTGGTTGCCACACTTCAAAGTTTATTGTCAGAAATTTTCTAGGGCGCCTGGGCAACTCAGTCAGTTAAGCATCTGACTTTGGCTCAGGTCACTATCTCACAACTCATGAGTTTGAGTCTGGTGTTGGGCTCTGTGTTAACTGCTCAGAGCCTGGAGCCTACTTCAGATCCTGTGTCTCTCTCACGCGGTCTCTCTCTCTCTCTCTCTCTCTCTCTCTCTCAAAATTAAATATTTAAAAAAAGTTTCCTATGCGATTCTGATGACTATATATATCCATAATATATATTGTCTATATGTATATATAAAGAAAGAGCATCCAAATTTTGAAAAAGTTCCTTTGAAACTCAAGAATGTTGGTCAAAAAACATTTGCATTGCTTTTGTTCTTTGAGACTTTAAATGACGAAGTTGTATTTTAAGTCTACATCAAAAAAAATTTTATTCAGAGGTTAGGAGTCAACATGTCAGAGAAGTAGGGGGACCCGAAGTTCCCTCGTCTCTCAAACACAGCAGGATGGAAGCCCAAAGACTTGGAATTCTAGGAATCCAGGCTACAGAGTGACAAAAACATCTCCAGGGGCCCACGGGGACAACTTGGTGGGCCATAGTTGCGTGATTGTGAATTGGGAGAGATAAAACGGGTGGCGTAAGCATGAAGGCGAGGGGTCCCCTTCTGTGGAGAGACAAAAGGAAGAGAAAGAGAGGCTGTGGAAGTGCAGGATTGTATTTGGACAAGAGAAAACCCTCCCCGGACCACGGAACTGGGAACAGAAAAAACAAAGAACCAATTTCTAACACTATCCAGGGTTGTGGGTCTTTCTCCAGACTGGGGCCTGCTGCTCTGTACACACGCTTGGGGGGAGGGGAAGCCAGCCTCAGCTTGGTAGTGAGCTCAGAGGCACAGTCAGAGAAAGCAGTTCTCTTCCTCTATTGCTGTGGGAAGAAGGTATTGCTGCTCCAAGGACAAGAAGACCCTGTAGGCACCCACAGTTGTTAGCAGTTGTATGATTCCGAGATCAATTTTGCATGAGTACTAGCTTACACTTCACTTTCTCAGAGGAGACCCTGAGAAAGTCCAGCACCAAAGAAAAGACTAGGAAGGGCACATGACCTCATCATAATTCTCCGTAAGCTGGAATTTCCCCCTTTCAGACAGTGAGTACAGCTCCTGAGGGACTAGGCCTTTTAAAGGAACGTCCCATCCAACTCTGCTGTCTACTTGGGCCCAATCTTTGTTCCGGTAAAACCTTCCCCTCTAGTCAGCCAAGACAGCGGATAACCTCAGGGCAGCTGCTGGCATTAGCATTTTGTCCTCTCTGGGTTCATACTTTTGCTTCTTTTTGTCCCCTGAAGGCTTGGTTCACTTTTTTGCCAGCTCATCCACCCATCCCCGGAATAGCTAGCAACCTGCCTAGATACCCTCTATCAGAATATAATGCAACTAATCCTATATGCACATATTTTATTTGCCAGCCTGTTTAAGTAGTCTGTACCAGGAGTATTTTCTACTGTATTATTTGTTCTGTTAAACCAAGATCGAGTTGCTATTGAGTTCTAAGTTAATCGTTAAGGAGTTAGTTATTCCTACTTCCTTTGCATTACTCGAAATTTGATAAGCAGGCTCTTTGTGTCTTTGTATTACTAAGGTCTTAGCTTTTCTAGTGTTAAGATCTTTTGGAAGTTTCTAGTGACATTCCATGCCTTAGAGATTTTTTCTTATTAAGGAGTGGTTCATGACTGCCCAATTCCCTACATTCTGTCCTGTCCCTGAAGACCAGTCCAGGGGCCCTTAAAATTTTAAAAGAAACCTGGAGGAGACACGTCCCGGTTCTCTTTTGCTATATGACAGATAAACCCCCAAATTTGTGGCTTAAATTATTTTATTATATTTTATCTTTTATTTCATGGTTCTGAGGGTTAACAGTTGAGCTGGGCTTGGGGTTTTTATACATTTGTAGTAGATGAGGTTGGAGTCAACTCACAGGTTTCTTCATTCAAATGTTTTAAGGTTAAGGATTGCTGTCTCATGGGACCTGAGCTGAGCTATGGTTAGAACACATGACTGCAATGGTGGTCTCTCCACATAGCCCGTTCTTCTCTGCAGTGTGATGGCTGGATTTCAAGAGAGCGCATCCCAAAGAAGAGAGTGAGTTAGAAGCTATATTGCCTTTTATGTTCTAATCTCAGATGTCTCGTCTGCATTTTGTTTGTTAGAGTTGGCAAGACTGACCGAATACATGGGGAGGGGAATTAAGACTCCACCTTTTTGAAGAAGGATCAAAGAATTTAGGGACAAATGTTTGAAGCACCACAGTAGACAAATACAGGAAGGTTTCATGTTTTCAAATTCTAACAAATTTCTTATTGCTATGGCCATCACTCTTCAATTCCTGGTTCTTTTGGTTAGAAATACAAATGGGTATTTTTTCTTTTATTACCCACCTGATTTTACACACTAAATCTTCTTCTGAATCTACCTTATGTATATTCAAGCCCTGAAAATGTATCCAACCTACAATAACCCTTACCATATCTTTGAAGGACTATTCAACCTTTATTTGGTTTCTCTGCTTCCACTTTGACCTTTCTCCTCCCTGATAGATTTCTTTCTTTTTAAATATTTATTTATTTATTTTGAGAGTGAGAGAGAAAAAGAGAGCACAAGCTCCAGCACAAGCAGGGGAGGGGCAGAGAGAGAGAGAGAATCCCAAGCAGGCTCCCAGTTGTCAGTGCAGATTGCAATGTGGGGCTCAATCCCACGAACCATGAGATCACAACCTGAGCTGAAATCAAGACTCAGACACTTAACTGACTGAGCCACCTAGGCACCCCTCACTGAAAGATTCCTTTTCTTTTTCTTTTTCTTTTTTTAACATTTATTTATTTTTGAGAGACAGAGCACAAGTGGGGGAGGGGTAGAGAGAGAAGGAGACAAAGAATCTGAAGCAAGCTCCAGGCTCCGAGGAAACGTTCAGCACAGAGCCTGATAAAGGGCTCAAACCCAGTAACTGTGAGATCATGACCTGAGCTGAAGTCGGACACTTAACCAACTGAGCCACCCAGGTACCCCAATTTCTAAGTAGCACATCTGATCCTGTCTCTCTTGTGACTGAAAAATCACTGGTGGCTCTTCATCTCTAGATCTTCAACATGGCACAAAAGACCATCTGTGATCAGCTCCTTACCCTCTTTGATGCCTCATCTCTTCATTCTCCATTTTCCCTTTACACTCTAGTAAAACCAAACACCATGCCTTTTCACACCTCCGTGCCTTTGAGTATGATGAGTTCCCCTCCCTGAAATGTCTATCTCTAACTTGCTTGGCAGTCTCATGCATTCTTAAGGTGCATTCACAAATCTATCCATGATCTGTGTCTATAGCACCCATTTGTTCACTCCACTTGATACACGTAAGGACTTTATTTTTCTTTTGAAACACTCTGAGTTCAACGCTGCTCTAATTCTCTACTACTTCTTGGTAGTATGTGATAAATACAAGAACCTCTCCCTTCTGACATTAGAAATAGCACTTGTCAGTTCTGGTTAAGAGCTCAGCAGTCTTTGAGACACCCCCATCTTCAAAGGACAGTGGTCAATTTTCTCAAAAAAAGTCTCCCTTCCCTTGCCTTTGGTGACAGTATCCACAGTCATAATTCCATAGTTATCTTGGGTTGCTTTACAAAATTTTCTTCACTATCAACTAGAACAAAGCCTTTCCTGTAGAGACAAAAGGTAAAAGAAACAATGAATTCTGCAATAAAAAAACAAATGCAGCATCATAAAATATAAATAGCATTGCAGATGTAATACAGCATATGGAATTTTTAAAGCCTAAAAGCTAGGGACAATAAATTATTAAAATGGCGACTGTTGTTCTACCCTAACTTCAACCCCCCAATAGTTGGACATACCAATAATTTCACTTTTTCTTTGAAAATAGCCTGGAAACAAACATCTTTATGAACAAAAAGTCGTTTTCTCTCATTTTCTGGTATCTCATTGCATAAATTTCCAGATTAGGAAGACTAAGTGGAAGAATTATGCATTCCTTTAAGCATTTGGATATGTGACCACATTTCTACCATTCTTGGCAATAATGCATGAGAGTTTGTCTTCCCTACACTTTGACCAGCTTTGGCATTATTCTTTTTTTAAGTTTTGAATCTCAAACTCGAAATTGAATGAAGTTGAGGCTTTTCCTTATTTTTATGTGGTGAGAATTGGATTGGACATGGGAAGACCAGAGAGCTATAGATAGGCTTTGAAAAGACAATTGAACATGGTAGGTGAGAGAAATTTAATTTTCAAAGCTTTTTAAAAAATGACTCTTTTGTATCCAGGTTCATTATTTTCCTTAAAGATAATTTTGTGTTCTCCATTTTTTTTTCAAAGATGGAAGAACTATTATCAGCTGTGTCATTTAGATTTGAAATATACCGTAAACAAGACTTTATAACAGTTAAACCTTCATCTTCCCTCAGATTTCTATTTAAAATATTTCTGTTCAGTTTTATCCCTTGTGGGCTGAATAAGGTGGCCCATATTTATGTTCTCTGATCGGCTCTACATAGCTTAATTATGAAAAAGGATGAAATTTAAATTTTCAAAAGTTGGTGCCAATTAAACTATGTAAATGAATGTTTTCTGCAGCTTCTGTTGTTGACTTCATTGCTTTGAATTTTTTTCACTAACTAGCTCCACGTGTAGTTATGGTGAAGGTGCCACACAGAGCGTGTTGATAAAATAAATATTTGGCTCTCTTCGTTACTACCTTCCGAGGCACCTGGGAGATACTCCCACTCTTGCCCCAGAAATTAAATGAACATGTCCACTGAGCCACTTGCCATATTATCCGTCTGTCCCCAGACTTGCAAACTTTAATTTTCAAGGTCTCTAGGGAAGTAGTTCATTTACTCTGAATCTTACCAATCTCCATGAGCTATTTTTTTTTCATAAGGTATATTCCTCTGTTACTTCAGTTTAATAAGCTTGATTTGAATTAGAAAACATTGTTTGGTCAGAGGTATTCATGTCAGGAGATTCTCTAAGACCTACATGCAGCATCTGCTTTGCTGTCTCCTGGGGAGATGGACATTTTTGCTCCTTCTATTGTTTATTGAACCAGTTGCCTAATGAAAGTACTGTGACATTGGGAGGTTCAGAATTAATAGATCAGGGAAATGATTTTATAAACCACGTGTCCCTTTGCTGTACAAAATGTTCACATCCTTAGAAAACTCTTTTAAAAATAGGTATAACTCAGCATCCCAGGTTCTTCACTTTTCTTTTCTGCATATCGATGCCTGCATTTTATTATTTTATTATTTTTTACTGTTTATTTCTGAGAGAGAGAGCGCACATACCCACACATGAGTTCTATAGGCCTGTAGTGTCCATATAGTGTTAGAGAAAGGGTTTACCCAACCGAAGAGCTATGTATTGTACTGTTGTAAATTAATTGAACTATTCTGGGCCTTGGTTGCCTCATCAGTAAGACAGTAGCTTGCAGCAGATAATCTTTAATGTGGAG
Organism: Paguma larvata; assembly: GCA_030068075.1. Classification (NCBI taxonomy): domain Eukaryota; kingdom Metazoa; phylum Chordata; class Mammalia; order Carnivora; family Viverridae; genus Paguma; species Paguma larvata. The sequence goes on from CM057830.1 coordinate 16,773,833, forward strand.
CCATGGTGATATGCAGTTCATGCCTTACTTTATCAATGAGTCAGCTCATGACAGACTTTCTGCAGACCCAGGACATGCACTCAAAGTTTTTGACTTCAGATCCAGTGTTGGAGAGCTCATTTCTAAGATTTCAATCTGACAGAAATTGAGTGACTTGAATCCATTTCATTTAAATTAGGTAATAGACGAGAGATGGTAAGGTGATGAGCTGAATGATAGGGAAGAACTTTCCAGGCAGAAAAATCCTCATGAAGATGGGCCTGAAATCAAGAAAGATGCCAGCTTGTTTGAAGACCTAAACAAAAATTTGTGTGATTACTATATAAAGAGTGGGGGGGGGGGCACCTGGGTGGCTCAGTCAGTTGGGCGGCCGACTTCAGCTCAGGTCATGATCTCACGGTCTGTGAGTTCAAGCCCTGCATCAGGCTCTGTGCTGACGGCTCGGAGCCTGGAGCCTGGAGCCTGCTTCTGATTCTGTGTCTCCCTCTCTCTCTGCCCTTCCCCTGTTCACCCTGTGCCTCTATGTCTCTCAAAAATAAATAAACATTAAAAAGAAAAAAGAGTGAGGGGGATAGATGGAGAGATAGGGCTAGAGAGGTGGCCAGGAGCCATGTCATATATGCTTTTTTGTCATGTTAATTAGTTTTGATCTTTTTCAAAGTGGGATGATAAGCCATTAAACAGTTTTCAGTAGGAAACTTTCATCATCTTGTATTTTCTTCATCTAAGTAAGTGTCATCAGCCTTTTATGTCCACTGTTAAATTTCCAATACATACCATACTGTGTGGCTCACAATAGCCCCTCAACTATTTGTTGTATCCTCCCATTCATTCATTCATTCATTCACTCCTCAGTCAGTATATTGTGTAACATGGAGAATCAAGCCAAAACATGGGAAGGGAGCTATGAAGGAGCTATTACAGCATTCCAGCCAGAAGTGTCTCAGTCTGTGGTGGACACATTAGAGAAGGAAAGAAGCAAATATGGTTGAGAAGTGTCCCGTACTTAGAACTATCATGACTTGGTCAGAGTGTGGGAGGTGTTGAGGATAACTCCAACTTGGTGGCTAGAAGTAGCATTTACTGCAATGGAGCAGAAAAAGGGGCAGATTTCAGAGAAGATCAAGGACTTGATCTAGAACATGATAGATTTGGGATGCCTGGCTCTCCAAGTTGAAATATTGAGTTACTTAAGTGATGTATCAGACTGGCGGTAGAAAGAACATTTTGGTTAGAGATGTAACTTTGGGCACTGTCTAGAAATAGTTTTAAATAAATTATAAGCAAATGCTTAGAAAAGAGAAGCAGAACCTAGGTCTCAGAAAATCAACATCAAGAGTCCTGGGAGAGAAGGGCCAGGAAAGGAGCTAGAGGAGCAGAGACCAGTGTATAATGAGGCAGAAGCTGAAGAGCAAGATACTGTGGAAACCAGTAGAAGAGTATCTCTGGGAGGAGGAGGAGGGGTTAACAGTGGAGAATTCTCCAGAGAGGACTAAATGATAATGACTGACAAGCTAGGATTCTATGTATTAGGTTGAATCATAGGACATTACTATTTTTTGTACTAATTAAATGATGAAATATTCATACTTTTGTGTGGTTCAATGGAATACATAGTTTGCTTATAAAGTAAACATTTCAGGAGAGAATATCACTTTCATTAAGTGAGGAACATCTCTAACCACAATCGTACCTCCCCCACATTCTTTTTATCTCTCTGTTTACCTAACTTATCTCAGGAAATTTTTATTTAGTTGGATTTATTCTAAAGCTTGGGGAAGACACTGAAGGATTTTAAGCAGAGTGAGACAAATCTGATTAGTCTTTTTTTTTCTTTGGACTGTAAACTTGTGGACCCATGTCTGTTTTCACCCACAGCTCTTTGCCCAACATGTGGTTCACAGCAGGAATTCAATACTTTTTATGTGCCAGAGAGAGTTTGTTCTTTACACGCAGCACGAACCCCGTCTAAAAATATCTCTAATATTTTTTGAATATTATGGGCGTTTAAGTCCCACCAAATTATATGAGCTCTTCAGATTACCTGTCATTGCTATGGTTTTCCAAACCGTGGCTTTTACCATTTCTGCATAGAAATGTCCTCGGTTAAGAGTCAAGCGTGGTTCATTTTGATGTCAACACAGACCCTGGTCTAGGAGTTGGAATCCAGGCAACTGTTGGTGGATTCATGAGCAAGTTCACATTACCTCTTAAGGCTTAAATTTCTTTACTTTTCATCTCCCTATTTTTATTTTTTAAATAACTAGATTGAACTGGATGATTTCTCTTAGGTTTTTTAGCTGTACTTCTCTAACTTTTTATGCTTCTAATAATGATATTCAGACAGAATAGGATAGATCTGTTCATTTGTGTTTTGTCTTATAGAAGTTATAAACCATGTACCCACTGGTCAGGACCCAAGGCCAATATTGACGTGTTTTGTTTATTCCCCCTAAATATTTTTTAAGAAATTTTTTAATTTCTTTCTAAGTATATATATTTTTAGTAATCTCCACACCCAGTGTAGAGCTCAAACTCACAACCCTGAAATCAAGAGGCACATGCTCTTCTGATTGAGCCAGCCAGGTGCCTGTATCCCTGCTAAATATTTTAAAATGTGAGTCAGTGTTCTCAAATTGAGAGATCTCACATTAAAATTTGGATTTCTCTTTTCTCTAAAAAACCTGAGACCTTTGACTGCACGGGGCTGGCATTCTTGCAGGGCAGCAAGTGTCTGGATATGACTCGCACCATTCTGTGCTGCTTTTCACCCCTTGCACACTTTCCCACATCATTTTCACAGTCCTTGTAGCTATTTGAGTTTGATCGACCTGGTGCGACCCAGGCTGGAAAACAGCTCAGTGGTAAGACTTCAGGGTGATGTGAACCCCAGATAAGTGTGCAGCCCATTTTTTCATTACTTGGCTGAGAATTCTGAGTCCTGTACAGATGGTCAAAGTATTGTCTAAAAATAGATAAGTAATTAAGGGAATAGGCCTTTGCTGTGTTTAGTTCCCATTTTCACAAATGCCTCTGAGCAGTGTTTCTCAACCTTGGCCAGCCATTAAAGTCATCTGGGGAGCATTAAAAAGAAAATCCATGTCTAGATTTCACTCCCAGAACAGATAGATCAGAATTTCTGGACGAGAGACCCAGGCATCAGTATTGGGGAAAAAATCAGATATTCTCATGTGCATCCGGGGCTGAGAAAACACTACCAGAGAAGCTGTGAAGCCAGCAGCAAGTACTGCTCTCATCAGTCTAGAGAAATCCTCAAAAAGTTTGGGGAATTATTTGTGGCTGGTTTGAAGCCTCTATGGAGTCACTAAAAACCGTGCTTAAGAATGGCCTCTGTCCTCAGAAGCTAGGTTTGCCCTTTGCCTGGAGTTTACATTCTATGTGGTAGCATCCATGGGGTGCACTTTCAGCAGGGGCCGTTTAGCAATGACTGTCTCCCTCCATCTATGCACATATGAGGGGTAGGTCAAGGATGGGAAGAGGCCATAAATAGGGTGCTTAGAGGTAAAAAAAAAAAAAAAAAAAAAAAAAGGACAGCTGGGATGTTGGTTTTCTACAATCCAAATGGCAACTTGGCTTCTATGGAAAAACCTGGTTTCAGTATCTTTGCTTTTAAGATGATCGATGAAAGAGCAAAAGGTAAACTGGTGGTAAACCAAAGACCCAAGTTAAGAATTTGCTTCCATCTGAAGTGTGTGATGCTTTTCCAGCCTCCCCACTCGGGCTACTTTGATCTGGAAAGTCTGCAGAATGATTTCCCTCTTAGAGTGTTGTTAAGGAATTAAAAGAGTAGGGGAAAATCCAGAACCAAGTATTGTTTCCAAAGTTTCCATAGATAAATTATTTTTCCAAATGACCCATAATAATAGGGTGAGAAGAAGTGCTTTAAACAATAGCTTTTCCACGACATTCTTCTTGTCTGCTTTCCGATTAACGTCAGAACAGTAGGCTTGGAATCTGAGCCTAATATGGAATTGAAAAATTGCAGACTTAGGGTTTACGATGAACACAACCCAGCTGGAGCGTTTGCTGAACAATGGCAGGAAGGTTTGGTGAAGCCAATCCGGCCTGCTGTGGTTCTGCCACAAGGGAACGATGAGTTTTAAAGGACACAGCCTAATTTCTCTCTGCAGCTGGGTGTCATTGACTAATGAAAATATATTGGCACACTGCTCACGGATTATTGTTCCATGTAACTGCACCTCTTAGCTGGGGATTTGTAAGCAGGCCATGATTGAAAGCAATATGACTGTGCTCGGTTATTAAAATATTCCAAATACAGCCTGCCCTATTTATTGGAAACAAAGTTTGACAAGATTATGTTGATACGAGGAGCGGATAATGAAACATCGCCGTGCATAGGCACTGCCAATGTCAACTGGGCAGAATTACAGTTCTTAAATATTTATATAGGAAAATGAAATGCAACTATTAATACTTCCAGGAAGTGATAGAGTATGAGAGGAGAAACAGACATGAGGAATAGGATTCTGGGCTACTTTGAACAGGCCAATTTATCATTTTTAGAAAATGGCTGCATGTCTCATTTGCAGGAAGTCTTCAAAGAATGGGAAAAAAACATAACCACCTCTAAACCTCTAAAAATTAGGCATGTTCCAACAAAAGTGTCCAAAAACCTGATGACTAAATTTATCTTGAAGAAAGACTTCCTTTTTAAACGGGTAATGTCTTTTGGACTGATTTAAGCTCCAGCCTATTTACTTAGTCATTTACGAATAACAATTAACTCGAGTGACTAATTTTGTTTTACTTTACTTTGGTATTATTTTGGGGAGAAATTTCTAAAAGCAAACAAAGGTATATGTCCAGACAGGCAATATTCACCTTAAAAGGCTATATAAAATAGTAGGAGGGGTGCCTGGGTGGCACAGTCGGCCAAGCTTCTGACTCTTCATATCGGCTCAGGTCATGATGTCACTGTTCGTGAGATCGAACCCCACGTTGGGCTCTGTACGATAATGCAAAGCCTGCTTGGCCTTCTTTCTCTGCCTCCCTTTCTCTCTGCCCCTCCCCTGTTCTCGCTCACTGTCTTGCTCCCTCTCTCTCGCATATAAATAAACTTTAAAAAAAATGGTAAGAAAGGCTCTAGTCTAAGGATTGAAAGTTCTGGGTTTGAGTCCAAGGTCTGCCTTGAGTTGAAATTGTTGTAAAGATGCTTTGTCATTAAAGGCCTAATTTGTTCACTTCCTGTACTGTATACTTTCTGTACTTTGTGTTTTGGGATTTGATGATACCTTTACTTTTCTCTAAGAATTTTAGAAACGCATGTCAATTACACATAGTCAGCAAATTGACCTGGTTCCCAAATCTGATTTGTTACTAAGTTTACATCCTTTCATACTGGAGGAATTGGCAAAGACGGGGATGAACAGTCAGGACTTCTTGGGTTCTGGGGCCTTTGAATTTTGCCTACCCTCCTTGCTTTTGACTTTTTTTTGTCTTTCCCTTTTGTTCTTCTTTTTTTTTTTTTAATTTTTTTTTTTATTTCTTTTGAGAGAGAGAGAGAACACAAGTGGAGAAGAGGGGCAGAAGGACAGACAGAATCCAAAGCAGGCTCCCCTCTAAGCAAGGAGCCTCACATGGGGCTTGATCCCACGATCCTGGGATCATGACCGGAGCCAAAATCAAGAGTGGACGGTCAACCGACTGAGCCACCCAAGTGCCCGTCTCCCTTCTGTTCTTCACTCGCTCTGGCACTCAGTCCTCATGCTTTTTGAGTTCTGCGCCTCTCCTCTCTTTTCCATCTGCCCCTTAGGCACTCTCCTTGCACTCTGCCCATTAGCAACCCTTCTCTGAGGTGGGCATCCCAGGAGTGATTTTTGCAGGCTTGAGGCCTCCCTTCTTGTTGTCAAGTTGTAGGTTGACTGAGCAAAGTCCAGTGCACTTTCCTTAAAATGCTGCTTTGAAGGCAAAATGAAAACCACTCAAATCAAATTTAGCACAAGTCTTCAAAAGGCTGTTAAAAGCATGACAGTCAATAAAAAAAGGCTCTGAACCGTAGAGTCATAAGAAACACATTTTTTTATAAATCAGTTAATTTGATTAATTGGACATTTGGCAAACTGCCCATTTGCTGAATTAATTTTCAATCCATTGCACTAGAGCAGAAACTAAACTCTTCTTGCTTTCCCTTTCCTCTTTTCCATCCTCCACCAGATTGTTTTTCTTCCTTTTTTTTTTTAAAAACCATCCTCCGTCAACATTGAGTTTGTCGATGATGACTTCTTGTATTGAACCGAATGAAGAAATTGGCAGGAAGGCATAAAAGATGAAAAAAGAGCACAGTTTAATTACAGCAGTTCCCAAACTATGTTCCAAGCATGGTTTTTTTAAGCCTTTTCAAGAGTTTGGTTTGAGAGCAATGTTGAATTCAAGAGCATTCTGAAGCTGCAAGGGGAGTTATTAAAAACCGTTACTTGCAATTACTTTTCCAAGTGAGTCAGGATTTTCTCAGTGCTGTGTAATAAAATAAAGAAAACTTGGATGCTGAGACTGATTTGTTGGCAGCCATAATCCCCAGTTTCAAAAATTTTCAAAAATCTCCTTTTTCTTTTTGATTGATGTCATAAGTATAGGCTGCACATAATGCTCATAAAATAATTTTATAATTTTATACTAATAAAATGCAGTGTTGATCAGTTACACATAGTGAGGTTACGTAAGATTTCATTCAGAGGAAAAATTGTTCCATTGTCTAAAAAATGCTCGAAAACCATTGATAATAAAGACAACTCTGGCCTGGGAAAGTTAAGACGGTTTCACATCCATAACTCCAACGGTGACAAACTCAGTGTCCTTGAGAAAATCATTGAAAGATTTGGGGCTTCTGTTTAAATCTATGAAATGAGAGAATAAATATATATATTTAAATGCCAGAATGCAAACAAAAATAACCTATAGGAAGATTAAGAATCTCAGGAGAGACTTGAATATTTAAAAAGGTTGGTGGAAATAAATGTCTAGTATGTGACAAATGTGGAGAAATAATGTTTGACTGTCTCAGCGTCCTCTCATGCGTTACACAGCACTCTATTCATTATTGTAGCTAATGGCCTTGTTTACCATACTGCTAAAAAAAATACAGAGGCCAGTATGAGCCAGTGTGGAAAATTCATGTATACCCAAGGTCTCCATTATAAAGTATATTCTATTTCCATCCATGAGGACATTGAAGTTGACTTTCACTAGATACTGAACACACATGGTGAGGTTTTGACATATCCCAGACCTGTAAATACTATAAAAAGTAGTGTGTACTTTTCTCAGTAAAATTCAGACTTCTTATGAGAGTTACTGCTTGAGCAATCTTGAACAGACAATAATAGCCTCATAAGCATTCAGATACTTGGGCAGCCTGCTTTTCTTGCTCACTCAACAGTCTTGATTCAAATTCCTGCCTTCTACACATTATAAGTTAGTACATATCTAGGACTTAAGCATTCTAGAAACATCAAAACTTCAGATAATAAATTCTAGACTGCTGAGGGTGTTCTTGGGGGCAGTACAACATAGCATCCAAGGCTCAGACTCCAAATTTCGAAAGACTAGAATATGAAGGCAGGCTCTGCCACTTATTGCCTAGTTATCCTTTGATGAGAGAGGGGACCTCTGGCTCATCCACCGTAAGTTCGGAATAACAAAGTTCAAGGTTCAAAGTAAGATTGTAGCTAAATAGTTGAATTGAATAGCTTGTATAGTTGATTTGTTGAGTAGCACTATTTTTCAAGCAACCAATTAGCCTGATTTACTAAAAACATACTTTCTCCTATTGAATTAAAAGCTCACTGCATTTAATAATAAATGGGATGGGCCTAACAGCTTTGGGAGAATTCTGTGAAGTTTTCTTTGACTAGTTGTCATTTTTTCTTCATAGCAGCATTTTTAAGGAATATTCAACTTGCTGCAAATGGAGACTGACATGGTAGTTTGATATTAATGCAAATTAATTTGATAATCAGAAAATTGTGATTTCTTTCATTATACAACATTTCAGAAGTTGAAGTGGAAGTGGGATTTTTTTCAGTTGACAGTGAATTCTTTTGGATCTCTGGTGTGCCATTTTCTTTTACGCCTCTTTTAGCATTTTCAGGATTTTTTTCATCAAAATTTCAAGCAGCAGATCAAGTTCTATTTGGTCATTTGGAGAACCCAGTATCTGGCAAATTGATTTTCAGCACATTGGGCTGCCTCTATTAAGTTCAACAAATATTTCTTCAATGCCTGTGATGTGTTGCCCTTGGCTCTGGTTATAATGTGAAGACAAGACAGACAGGTCCTGCTCTCTAATTTTCCTTTCCATTGGAGGAGACCAACAATAAACGACAGCTGATAACTACGAGGAAGAAAATAGAACTGGTCGTCCAGTATAGACAGTGCTAAAGTGCTACAGCAGAGACTTGCTATCTTAGGTAAGGTAGTTAGACAAAGCTTCTAGAAGGTGAGGATGCTGTGCTTAGGAGATCGCCTCTGTCGGGATTCGTAGTTGTGAGCCATGGGACAGGAAAAGGTTGGTTGTTGTGGTGATTGGAGAACCGAAAGCCGTGGCCAAAGATAATATTCACTTGCTCTGCTATTGTGGCTGAGGTCTTTGCAGACAAAATTCATATCCTCTCGTTGTGGAACGCTTGGTTTACTATATGACCATTCATATAATGCCTGGATGTTTGTTGATGTGTTATTTTCCACCTTCTGCCACATAAATGTTAAATATTGCCTATATTCAGGAACATAGCAGCACTATGGGAACAAAAGACCTACCTACATACAAAACAATCAGTCAAGCTGGACAGTTTTGGCGAATGGTTTCCAGAATACACTTTCAATGATATAGTTTTAAACTGCTGTAGCAGCGTTTTAGTGCCTGATTAATGGGTTCATTTACTTCAAAGCCTGCTTCAAACCATAACCTCTTTAAAAATATATATATATTAAAAAGAACCTTCAGAAAAGCTCATCAGCATTATTTCATTTACAAACTTTCTTGCACTCATCTTCACTCTAACAGAAGTGAAGGGAATACTGATTATATAGGGATTTATATAGTAAAAAGCCTTTTATTTCAGTGCAAAATACATCTATCTAGCTTATAGAATAAAATGAAAAATAAACACATCCTAAAGTAACTTTGAAAATACAGGTGGGGGATGGTACGAAATCATGTCTGCTCCTTGAGTAGTGTAAAACTTGGCCTTCAAATAAATCACAAAAAGGCTAAATAGTCACTTGGGGACTTTGTCAGATGAAGCAGTGAATCAACCCATCCTAGAGTAGGTCAAATGATACCATTTGGAGGCTTTGAGAGATTTTAACGGTACCACTTGTGAACTTTTTTTCAGTGGGTCGAAAACTTGCCTGAGTGTCTGTGTCACCTGGTAAGTTGGTGAAAACAGGGATTTCTGGGCCATACATCAGATCTACAGGTCACAGTTTCCAAAGGAGGGACAACAAATACAAACACAAATACTTCTCAGGGATTCTGATGCAATGGGGACACAGCCTCATATTTAGAAACCATCATCACTGCGTCTTAATACACCAGGTCAAATCCTTGGAAGAGAATTTTAGAGTACTTTGTGAATTGTTTTTCTAGAAGGATGGCAAGGATCATCCTCACTACCTGAGCTGGTAGTGGAGGGTGGAAGTGGTAAGAGAAAGGCCATATAGCAAGGGCTCGAAAGCCCCAGGCCCTACTTAAACAGAAAAACTCCATTTGTATGCCTTAAACTGTATTTTTAAAGATGTTCAAATATTCTGGCCTTGTACTCACTAACGTTAAGGTGATAGGCACCAGACAAGTTGTGTAGAGCCCAGATAGCAGCAGAAAAGCTGTGGGGTATTGTCCAGTGAGGCCTGACATAGAGATCTCATGCTAGATTTGTAGAATTTGATGCAAACACAAAGTGTTGTGGGTGCCCATCCCCATATCATTGGTGTTTTCCCTCTGATTGTCCAAAGTCCTGCTCTCTGTTAGGAGGGTCTTATAATTAAACCCAGCTCTTAATGGGACAGTTGTCCACATGTATGGGTCCAAACAAAAATTCTCATGATACAGGCATTATACCCTTCTTACTAGGCTGTTATTTGATGATGGACAGACTGCCATTAATGGGAGATCCTTGCTGCTTGGTGACAAGCTGGATAATTGTAGCTCCTTTGTTCGGGGGTCAAGTGAGGGATTTCCCTGAGCTTTGTCAGATTGTTTTGGGGCCAGCTGAGCTTCTTTATGGCTCCCTCATTCTAGCAATATTCTGACTTGAGCAGAGGCCATGATATTCCTGGCTCAGCACCTTCCTTTGTGGTACCTAACGTCTAGTCCCCTCATCTTTTCCAACCAACCTTATTCCTGAGTAATGGCTTTTTCTTTCTCTCCTTTGCCTGGGAAGCCCTTGTCTTGACCTTAGAATAAATAATCTTGCCTTTTTTCCATTGCCTTTTGATTAAGACATAAACTTTATGTCTTGTTTCTTTGAGATTGGCCTATTGATTTCCAAAATTCCTAGCTCTAACTTATCAAACAACTTAGTTTTCAAGACCATGTCTCTGTCATGAGTTTCAAAACCAAAAATCTGACTGTGTTGTCTGCCTTTGGCTGTGTCACATCTCCTCAAAACCTCAGTGTCCATGGTATGTTTTTACTGGATGGGGGTGGGGAGTGACAATTAGGTAACAAAAATTCTTAGGCTGAACAATATAGTGGTTTATTCATCAAAATATTATCCTATTGTGATATAGAGCCAATATGGAGGATGAAATGTTTGGAGAATGGTAGTAACTAACAGTTTTTAATAACCAGTAATAATAATAATAATCCTAAAACTATTGAAACAATGAGAGTACCCTCATGGGGAGGAGTTAGAAATGAAGGGACTTTTTATGAACAAAATTCTGGATGGGTTGAAAGGTGAGGTCAGAGTCATTACACCAGGTTATGTTGTCAAAGTAATGAAGAAACCCATGCATGAAAAAAACAGTTGTAGGTTTATCCAGGAATTGGAAAGAACCTTTATTCATGTATCAACCACTTGTGCATATGAAATTATCTATACAATATGTATATATTATGGACACACAACATGATGGCTATTCTACAGTAGGAGAACAGATGTATTTATTATGGACACACAACATTATGGCTATTCTACAGTAGGAGGAAAGATAAATCTTTTGTTGTTGTTATGTTTTTATTGTCTTGTTTTCTTTACAGATAAATTTTCTTCCATAGGAAAACTGTTATTTAAGTAAAGCCTCATGCCATGGTCAGAGTTAATAGCCTAAAAAATGTTTTGAGTGCTTGCCATGGAGTATAATTTTTTTAACTTTATTTTTTTTAAGTACGCTCCACACCCAACATGGAGCTTGAACTTATGACCCTGAGATTAAGGGTTGCATACTCTACTGACCGAGCCAGCCAGGCATCCCATATTTTATGTTCAATGCCATGAGAGACCGTCTAATAGCTTGTCCGAGAGAAATGAAATCAGTAGAGGATTATTTGAAAGACGTACAATCCATTCGTTTCTCTTGATAATTCCCAATGAGGCTGCAATTGTCATTTGGGACATTAGAATTCTTTATAGTGTGTGATTTTCCTATGCTTCATTATATGGTAAAATCCCAGACCTTGCTCGCTAAACGCCAGCAGTGCCCACCTGCCATCATTATAACAGCTAACCGTTGCCCTCCCATGGTTTTAAAGCCATACCACCCTTGGTCAGGTATCAGTGCTAGAGAATCTAAAATGTATAAATATATAATTCAGAGAACTGAGTACCCAAATCCATTAATACAGGCAACCTAATAGAATCCTAGCAAGTATTATAATTTAAAAAATTCTTATCTCTGGGATATTTTGCACTTTTTATCTTAAAAATATTTTTATCACTACAATTAGACAATTAAATTCAGACCTTTCTGAGACAGAATTGGGACTACTTTGTTCTCTGGTCTCAGCAGTAGTGCTTTCCTCGAGCAACTGGCTTATTGTTTCCTCATAGATTCTGTGAAACTTGAAATTGCATCCATTTTCCTATTGGTAGTTGGCAAGCTTAGAGCCAAAATGTTGGTTTATCTCTGGCCTAAATGCTATTGTGTCCCAACCTTATTTCTGGCTTCCCATTAGTGACTCATGATGATGTGTCCTTTGGCTCATATTTTCCTTGTCTTTCATGGGTTCTTATTTTGTTACATTACAGGAATTCTTACAAATGGCTTGAAGTCCTCTTTGGATCAAGGTAAGATAAAAATATGTACATATATTCAGGTGTATACGGAAAATTTATGGTGTGTGAAACTTGCAGGGTGTAAATTGAAGCGTATTGGTGACAGTCAAATAGTTTTGCTTTCTAAACACTAACAACAGTTGGAAATCAAGGTAAAACATTATAGTAGGACAGCTAACTTAAGGGATGCCTGGGTGGCTTGGTTGGTTAATTGTCTGACTCTCGATTTCAGCTCAGGTCAGGATCTCACTGCTCGTGACTTCAAGCCCTGCGTGGGGCTGTTCTGACATTGTGAAGCCTGCCTGGGATTCTCTCTCTCCCTCTCTCTCTGCCCATCCCCCACACATTCCCTCTGTCTCTGCTCCTCTCTCTCTCTTTCTCAAGATAAATAAATAAACTTAAAAAAAAGAACATCTAACTTAAGGAGTTTAATTATTATAATGTCACAGTTGTTTACTTTGCTAATTGCCATTTCTTGGCACATAATACTTACACGTTAAAAAGAGTACAACTTCATGCTTAGTAGGAATCTTGTCAATTATTTTGCCTCCTGTAATTTTTTTATTACAAGAAAATTTTATTTTATTACAGGAAAAATTTTCCTCTTATTTTTTAGCAGAGGCACAAACCTAAAGAGCAAGATAATTTATACTATAGCATGTACTTGCTAATAAGGCTACTTTAGTGTTTTTACAAATTACAGTTTATTTTCATATAAAATGAAGTGTTGGACTAATTATTTTTAATCACTTAGAGTTCTAAAATTGCAACAGCTAGAAAGGTAGATGAAGTTTCCTTTGGAGGTGTTGGTAAACAGTATTTCTATTTAAGACGTGGGAATGTTTGTAGGAAAAAGCAACTGGATAGGGAGATGTAAACAATTCCTCCTCATAATGGAAAATACTCTGAGCACAGTAAGTTTCACTGACTTAATCGTGATTGGCAGGGAGCATAGAACAGATGAACAAAGTTGAGAATATAAAGACTCCAGCAATAATACAAGATGCTCATGTGCTTAAATTAAATGTTCTTGAAGGTCAGAATGCTTTTATTTGCAAAGATCTCTGTATCTTAGATAGGAGAATGTTCAATATTGATCTGAAAATATAATGGTTGGAATTCTATTTAAGGTCACTGAATAATAAACATAACCAACACCCCAAACTTTGTTTATAACTCAGGAAGTTAGATGCTCAGAAACAGAAGAAAGCACTAACCAGAAAATATTGGAACTAGAAATTCAGGCAAAGCTTTGACCTGAAGGTAGTGTGTGTGTGTGTGTGTGTGTGTGTGCGTGCGTGCGTGCGCACGCGTGTGCACACGTGTGCGCATGTGTAAGTGTGTGTGTACATGCACACGTGCCTGCACATGTTTTCTCTCATTGTCCCTCCATCTGACATTGAAATGGTGTCTTGGATTTGGACAGAAAGAACATGTCTGAAAAATACAGCTTTTAAAATCCAAATTACAAGTTATAGGCTGTTATTAGGATGTTAGACTAGACGGTGGCAGAGGGACAAGGCAAACAAGTCACAATGAAATTCTGAAATAAAAAGATATGCTGCCAAGAGAGAATTCACTGAGCTGTTAGCCCTGTTTTTTCCCCTAATAAAATGATTTTTGAGACTGTTCAGCCAGAAAGGTAAACTATTCTCACAATTTAGAAGTGCCAGTCATCTGTAAAGCCATAAGCCAAGACTGAAAGAAATTTGTGATGAAGAATAGGATTGTCACTTAAAAGTGAGAAGAAGATAAGAGAAAGACAATGGAACTCTATGGCAAGTCAATTATTTAGGGGTTTGGGCTCAGCTCCTGGATTTTCCCACTCCTGAAGCTTTTCTTCTCTCTTCTTGACTTAGGCCTGCCTTTTAACCATTACACAGCCTACAAGGATCGGCCATGCAGAGGAAAAAAAAAAAAAACAGTACTAACTGTGTGTTGGAACAATGGCTAGCCCCAAGCAATACAATTCAAAGGTAGAACAAAATAGTCAGGTTTTGCCTTTTTTCGTTGTCACTTTCTCAAAGCCAGATCATGCTCATTGAATCATCTGTCAGTCTAGTGAATACATCTGCAGCACTTGGGTGTGAAGGTACAGGTTTGCAGCTCATCTGGGGTGTCTCCAAGTTGAACTTCCTCTCTTAGAAAATAGATTTGTTGCATTCGGTAATACGAACTAAGGTAAAAAGGCCTCTAAGTATGAGAATTTGTGTTAATCAGGCTAGGAGTTGGGCTTTTTTTATGCTTGCTGTAGCCACAGGCATCAGAGGCTTCAGATTCCTCTGGTGTCTTGGGTTTTGTCTTTCCTTTTGACTTTGAACTTCCCTAAGCACTCCTTCTCAGGGAGGATCTGTGTCTTTCAGGTCTTTGAGCTGTAATCTGCTATTCTACTGGAGCCCTGTTGGTGTGGTGCTGAGGTATGGAGAAGGTGAAGCATTCTATAATCTTCAATTAAATCTTGGTCTTCTAGTGAATGGGACTCTGACCTGTTATCATCACATATGTTTCTTCTTATATAGCTTTCCCCTCTCCCACTTAGGTGAGGTAGAAATGCTAGATGGGCCTCTAGTAAGATGATTTCTGGGAGAAGGCTCTGGTAAAATCTTTGCTTCCAAAGACTAGGCCTCTGTTATGGTGAAAGCTCTGGACATGTTTTACCAAGATTGCTCTATTGCTCTCCCTGCTTGGGTCATCAGAGGCTCTTTCTGGGTTCTTGACCATGAGAACCCAGTGGGAATTCTGGAGATAAAGCCCATAAGAGTGTGGAGACCCTCCTAAGATGATAGTTTTCAGGTGTTTCTCAATCTTGGGTAAGTCCACACTTGAGCAATATGGTTCCAGTGTATGGTTCCAGTGGCTTCTGTTTCAGATAAGTGGGTTGTGGATGCTCTCTCCCCAGGTTTCAGCATGGTGATTCTCTTTGAAAACTTACTTCTCCAATCTGCCCCAGAGAAGTTATTGATTTTTAGTTTGTCCATCTTTTTCTTGTTGCAAGGATGAGAGTTCTAAGTTCTTTAAATGCCAGAGCTGAAACGGGAGTCATAACAATTATTTTTGAGAACATTACCACAAATCTTATAACCTCAGAAAGATAGTACTATTTTCCTTATTTTATAGATAAACAAGTGGGACTTGAGTGAGGTTAAGTTTTATGTCCAAGACCATTTGTATGCAGGTCTAAATGGTTTTAAAATATATATACATTAGTTTCTTTGAAAATAGCTAATAAAGTATCAATTTTTTTGTATGCATATGTTTATATGTATTGAAATGTTTCATGTTTTAACATTTTGTCTACATTTTGGGGACCTCAGGCATAGGGGATTGAGTAATAGTACAAGGTAAGTTAGTATCACTGATTTAGGAAATTAATTTATCAGTTTATTCATTTTTCCCCATTCCACTCACTCGTTCCCTCCTCTCCTGCCCCCCACCAGGGGCAACTATTGAAAAATGGTTCACATGTATCTTGTTATTCAAGTATGCTCTTGTAAAATGTCTTATATCCCTCTATTTTTATTTTACATAATTGCTCTTTTCTCGTGTATTTTATTCACTTTCTTCTATTCCTGGTGCTGTGTTTTTAAAATACATCCATATTGATCTGATTGGTTTGTTCAAACTATTCTTTAGTACTCCAGCTTTATTATTTTTATAGAAAGTTTACATGCTCATTGTAGGAGTGAAAATAAGGAAGTAATGATCACTGGAAATTACATCCTCAGGTAATCAGAGTTATCATTTTGGATCCTGTGAGATCTCTTGGCACATACATAGAAATGCATTTTATGTGTTCACTTTTACTTAAATAGGACCACCCTGCACATGTTATTTTATGATTGTTCCCTTTCATTCATTTCTACTTCATGGACATTGTTTCACAACAAATACAGATCCATAGCATGGCTTTTAACGACCACGCAGTACTCCATTGTATGGGTGCACCACGCATAAAGAGTTACCTCATATATGGGTATTTTGCTTGCATTTTTTGTTTCTTACAAACACTGCTTCAGTAAACAGCTTTCTGCAGACATCTTCTCCCATTCGTGCAATGAGCTCTTCAAAGTAAAGACTTCTGTCCCCTGCATGGGTCGGGCTAGATTTTATTTCACCCACAAAATTCATGCCTTGTCTACTACTTTGTTATCCAAAGACTAGAGAGTAAAGTGACTTGAGCTGTTAAAGTCAACGAGTTTATAAGTTTCTGAACATTGACCGTAGGAGAAGTCACAAAAGACTCTAGTAAGGGAGACCCCGCATAATTATTTCTGTACGCACACACATGAATCTATGGTCTTATGTGGCATTGCCAAGTCAAGCCTTTGGCTTCTGCTGCAGACTGTCTTCCAGTGCACAGCCCTGCCCCCCCTGCATGCCCCCCAGGCTCCCTAATACTCTAATGTCGATGAGATAACACACCCATGTCTCTCTTCTACTTTGTGTCAGAATCAATATAAATAAACAAGCTGTCAAAATTAGTAGTTTTTACATAATTTGATTAAAATTACAGTTCAACACTAACTTTTGATGGAGTCAGATTCTGTTAGAAACGTTGTTCTTGACACCAAATATGCCATAATTATTTAGAGGAATGTTACTCTCCTAGTATTTACAACTCAGAAAGATGTATGCCAAGAAACCTCTTGATATTTTGGGCTAAGATTTGAAAACTCAGGAAATTTAGACACATATGTTTGGGTACTTAAATAAACCAAATGTTTCCTTGTTTCAATTTTCAGTATGTTTGCTTCTTATTTATGGTTTGTGGAACTCTAATTCAGAGTTCTGATCAATGAAACTTTCTGGGTTCCACTTTGCTTTTTTCAAGTGATGGGGGACAAAACTTTGGTTTAGTAGGAAAAAAAGTTGCTTTTTAAAATCATGGTGGGAGGAGAGCATGGAATATTAAAATACTTAGAGATGAAGAAACTTAAAGATGAAATTTTAGCATCACAAGCCGTTTAAAAAGACCTAATTACCTGTAACTGACATGCCAGTGAAAAAACACATTTGTTATAGCGATTGGTTATAAGCTTTTGTGAGCTACATTGACTTACTATATTACATGGAAATAATTAAGCTTCAACTTTTAAAATAGTGAAGGACTTTAATGCTTTTACTATTTGAGAATAAACAAACAGTTGAAAGACTGCTGGCTTTGCTATTAATTGTCATGGTTTATTTTTCCCCTGGACCCATGTGATGCCCTTGTGTTTATGATGTCGTGGGGATCAAACTGGAGCAGCAGCCTTCCCCTCCCCACCCCCAGTTTTAATAAGATACCAGTGACATACAATATCATACACGTTTAGAGCTTAAAGCATAAATTGCTATGTGTATATACTGTAAGATGATGACCATAATAAGCTAACATCTATCACCACACATAGTTACAAATTGGTTTTGTTCCCTGTGATGAGAACTTTTATGATATATTGTCTTAGCAGTATCCATTCTCCTCCTTACTAGTGATCACTCTACTTTCCACTTGTGATCTGGCCTGTGCGGAGGTCCTTTGCTCTCACCACGGCTTACACTTCTGTTTAGCTCAGAGATAACGTGAGCCACCCTAGCCCCAAGAGGAAGGAGATTTTCCCTTCCATTGGGAAGATTGTTTAGTCAGAGGAGCATAATATAAATTCGAAATGATGATTCCTTTTTTTTGACCACCAACAGTTCTTTGTCCCAGTAGTTTCCCTCTATCAAGGACCTTCTTTCACCTTAATCTGAGACTGCACTGCCATGGCTGTGGGTGTGCGAGACCTTTGTCATGTCATCATCCACATGACCTCTGATCTCCCTTCTTCGGGGCCAGTTGCTTGCCTTCCTGCTGGAGAGCTACTGGGATATCCTGGGAGTTGGCCAACAGTCCTTAATTTCCCTTTGTGATAATTTCCAGGAGGCTAAAATTCTCTAGAACCTTGGGCGAGGTTAGCCTCTCTGTGCATCATCTCCTAGTTTGTAAAGTGGGGGCGATAAGCATTTACCTCAAAAGGTTGCTGTGAGGACCAAACAAGTTAATATTTATAAAGTGCTTGGAGCAGTGTCTTGGCCATAGGAAGGGGTCTGTGAAGGGTTAAGGAAAAATAATAACCTCACAATTCTGAGAGCTCAGAGTGATCAGAGCCAGAATCCTGTTCTGCAACCCACTGTGACCCTGATTACTTGAGCAATTAGAAATGTTACTCTGAAACATCCCAATTTTGGAACACTAATTTGTTCATAAATGAGGGTCTTTTAAATGGAGATATAAAAAGGACTATACACTAAAACTAAGAATATGTGAACACAATGTATTGTATTCTTTTTAAACCAGGACCGTTTGATTTTTAAGATTAAACTATTTTAATATTATTCATTGTGGGATGATTTACTTACTATTTACTTATTACTTATTTATTTTTTACTGTGTTTCTATGAGTCCTGAAGCTCTCATGGGCTAGAAAATCGTTTCGTTCATGCCCACACATACCCACAAATACATAATTGTTCCTCTATCTTAGAGAACATTTTCTCCAGCTCCCCACGCGCTATTTTGTATTTTCCTGTTTTTCAATCATTAGTGCAGCAAATAATCTAATATAAGAAACATGCTGTGCCCATAAAATAAACTCAAATTCCCAACAAACCACTGTGATGGTCTTATTTTATTTAGAACAGAGAAGCAGAGGGTGAAAAAAATAAACTGCTTTGCTTATCATGACTATAAGCAAATCAACTAGGGTGGCAAATTAGCACACTGGCATTAAAGGGTACCGCCCGTCCCTTCCCGCATCTGTTAGCAATGTACAGGTGTGCTGTATTAGTTCCTGATCACTGATGTCACCAATTACCACCATCCTAGTGGCTTAACACGAATTTACTATTTGGCAGTTCTGGAGGCTAGAAGTCTGAAATGAGTCGGTAGGGTGGCATTGCTTGCTGGGGGCTCTGCTACAGAGTGTGCTTGGTGCCTTTTTCATCTTCTAGAGGCTGGCTGCTCTCCTTGCCTCATGGCCACTCCTTCCATCTTCAAAGCCTGCAGTGTTGCATCTTCAAATCTCTTTCTCTCTGACTCTGACTCTACTGCCTCCCTCTTTGCTTTATGAGGACCGTTGTGATAACATTGGCCCACCCAGATAATCCAGGATAGTGTTCCATCTCAGGGTCCTTTAACTTCATCACACCTTGCCAAATCTCTTCTGCCATGTAATGATTCCATGGCAGAGTAACATATTCAGAGATTCCAGGCATCAGGACATGGACACCTTTTGTGGGGGGGGGGGACACCATTGTGCCATGTACCTACTGCAGATGCCCTCCTGAATAAGACCTTCAATGCCATCCAGGCATTTAACTGTCCCGACCTTATTTTTATGAGTTTGCAAGCAATAACTATGGTTAAATTCTGACAAGTTGTCATTTCTTTCCCTCTCCCCACAAGCCTTTGTACACATTTAAACAAGTCCCATAGCTTTTAGTTTCTTCTTAAATGCTGAAAACACCCTGGAGTTTTGTGAGAAAGGATTTAATGAGAAAGACACCCCCACACTGTGTCTTTAACAGCTACATGAAGCAAGCAAAAGTCAAAGATGAAAGTACGTGAACAAAGAAATCTCTGACACCCAGTGATGACACAGGTCTTTGAAGCCATTTGAGAAAATAGATAGGATTTGGTCCTTAGCATTTTTCCTGGGGGAAAAGTTAGGAATGTGGGCATCTGAATTGGCTAATTCAAAAGGGGCAGGAGATGTCTTAGAGGCAAGAACAGAGGCTCCCTGGGTACCGCATTCTTAGGACTGGGCACGAGCCTGGCACATCAGAGGCAATTACAAAATGATTAGTTAATAAAGGACTTGTTGAAAGTATCCAAGGAACAGCTTAGGCTTTGGGAAGGATCTGGACTATAAAATACAGCCTGAAAACAACAATAATGACAAAAAAAAAGATGGGTTTAATATCCTCAGGAAGGAGTGAACTGCCACATTCAGCTTTGCCTCTAACTGCTGACTCACACAGCCATTCTTCATTGATTCCTTCTCTTGGTGTAAAAGAAACTAACCCCCTAGTATCCCTCTCCTCTATATTTCCTTGAAAAATGAAATAGCAGAACTGTTTCTCTGTTTATTTTGTTCACGCATTACTACTGTTTAAAGCACGAATTTCAAATTCATTTCTAGCTAAGTGGATTGATTTTTTTTTTTTTTTATGACTCGTGCTGAGCAGTTGACAGGAATGATTTATTGCATCTCTGGGATTTCGGCAGCTCCTTATGACTCATAGTTGAATTCACAGTTTCCTTGATGGCTTCGGTGTCTGTGGTGTTTGCTCCGAGAGCTCCTGTAATGTGCTGCGCTCTGGCCCTCGTTTTCCTTTCCCTCGGCTCTGTGACTGTGATGACTGTAAGAAGAGAAAACACTCCTAAACGGAGGAGACCTGCTGCCTTCTCCTTTCCTACAAACTGAGGCTGCTGTGGCTCTATTCTACTAGCTTGAGTCTGGTTGGTTAGAAGGGAGGCCTGGATGCAGCTGAGTGAGGATGGTAAAACGTGGAGAACTTAGGGAGATGGCCTATATTCCATACTTCCTAACAACGACAACAAAAATAGCATCCTCCTTACCAGCTGAACAGCACGTTTTAGTCCAAGCACTGGCAAACTACAGCCTGTGGGCTAAATTTGGCCCACTACCTATTTTTGTAAATAATGTTTTGTTGGAACACAGCCAGGCCCATTCATTTACCTAATGTGTATGGCTGCTTTTTATGCTGCAACGGCAGAGCTGAGTGGTTGCACAGCAACTCTATGAGCTATAGAGACAAATTCTAGGCCACTTTCAGAAGATGTTTGCTGATGCTGTCTTAGTCCACTCAATCTTCAGGATCCGAAGTAGATTTTGGTAATCCCAACACCATTTCACGGAAGAGGAACCTGAGGCTCTGAGACCATAGGTAACATACCTAAGGTCTTGCAGCTACTAAGACATGGAGAGACAGAATTAGAACTCAGGGAGTCTATCACAGGCTGCCTTCAAGAGTATTCAGAAAAGGCAGTAATTGCTAAGCCTGTCACATTAACATGTCCTATTTCTTTCCATCCTCACAGAAGTTTTGCTTTGTGAAATCTTTCCAGGTTATATAATTGTCAATTGCCTAATGGCTTTATGGAGCTGAGATTTTTTTTTTTTAATTTACATCCAAGTTAGTTAGCATACAGTGCTATAATGATTTCAAGAGTAGATTTCAGCGATTCATCCCCTCTGTATAACCCCAGTGTTCATCCCAACAAGTGTTCTCCCTAATGCCCCTTATCCATTTAGCCCATCTACCTGCCCACAACCCCTCCAGCAACCCTCTGTTGGTTCTCTGTATTTAAGAATCTCTTAGGAGATTGTTTTTATATTATTTTTGCCTCCCTTCCCTATATTCATCTGTTTTGTATCTTAAATTCCTCATGTGAGTTAAGTCATATGATACTTGTCTTTCTCTGACCAGCTAATTTCACTTAGTATAATACCCTCTAGTTCTATCCACATAGTTGCAGATGGCAAGATTTCATTATTTTTGATTGCCGAGTAATAGTCTGTTGTGTATATATACCACATCTTCTTTATCCATTCATCTGTCAATGGACATTTGGGCTCTTTCCATACTTGGGCTATTATTGGTAGCATTTCTATAAACATTGGGGTGCATGTGCCCCTCTGAAACAGCATACCTGTATCCCTTGGATAAATACCTAGTAGTGCCATTGCTGGGTCGTAGGGTAGTTCTATTTTTAATTTTTTGAGGAAGCCTCATACTGTTTTCCAGAGTGGCTGCATCAGGTTGCATTCCCACCAGCAGTGCAAAAGAGATCCTCTTTCTCCACATCCTCGCCAGCATCTGTTGTTGCCTGAGTTGTTAATGTTAGTCATTTGGATAGGTGTGAGGTGTTATCTCATTGTGGTTTTGATTTGTATTTCCCTGATGGTGAGTGATGTTGAGCATGTTTTCATGTGTGGATTGGCCATCTGGAGGTCTTCTTTGGAGAAGTGTCTCTTCATGTCTTTTGTCAATTTCTTCACTGGATTAGTTTTTTTGGGTGTCGAGTTTAAGTTCTTTATAGATTTTGGATACGAACCCTTTATCTGATATGTCATTTGCAAATATCTTCTCTCATTCTGTCGGTTGCCTTTTAATTTTGCAGATTGTTTCCTTTGCCACACAGAAGCTTTTTATTTTGATGAGGTCCCAATAGTCCATTTTTGCTTTTGTTTCCGTTGCCTCTGGATCCATGTTGAGTAAGAAGTTGCTGCGGCCAAGATCAAAGAGGTTTTTGCCTGCTTTCTCCTCGAGGATTTTGATGGCTTCCTGTCTTACATTTAGGTCTTTCATCCATTTTGAGTTAATTTTTGTGTATGGTGTGAGAAAGTGGTCTAGGTTCATTTTTCTGCATGTGACTGTCTAGTTTTCCCAGCACCATTTGCTGAAGAGACTGTCTTTATTCCATCAGATAATCTTTCCTGCTTTGTCAAATATTAGTTGGCCATACATTTGGGGGTCCATTTCTGGATTCTGCATTCTGTTCCACTGATCTGAGTGTCTGCTTTGTGCCAGCACCATACTGTCTTGATGATTACTGTTTTGTAATATGTCTTGAAATCTGGGATCGTGATGCCTTCAGCTTTGGTTTTCTTTTTCAGGATTGTTTTGGCTATTCAGGGTCTTTTCTGGTGCCATACAAATTTTAGGATTATTTGTTCTAGCTCTGTGAAGAATGCTGGCGTTATTTTGATAGGGATTGCTTTGGGTAGTTTGGATTTTAACAATATTTGTTCTCCCTATCCAGGAGCATGGAATATTTTTCCATTTTTTCGTGTCCATTTCCATTTCTTTCATAAGATTTCTGTAGTTTTCAATGTACAGATATTTTTCAAGTCTTTGGTTAGGTTTATTACTAGGTATTTTATGGTTTTTGGTGCAGTTGTAAATGGGATCGATTCCTTGATTTTCTGTTGCTTCGTTATTGGTGAATAGGAATTCAACCAATTTCCGTGCACTGATTTTATATCCTGCAACCTTGCCAAATTCATGGATCGATTCTAGCAGTTTTTTGGTGGAATCTTTTGGATTTTCCATATAAAGTATCATGTTGTCTGAGGAGAGTGAAAATTTGACTTCCTCCTTGCCAATTTGGATGCCTTTTATTTCTTTGCATTTTCTGATTGCTGAGGCTAGGACTTACAGTACTATGATGTATAACAGTGGTGAGAGTGGACATCCTTGTTGTGATCCCGACCTTAGGGGGAAAGTTCTCAGTTTTTCCCCATTGAGGATGATATTAGCAGCAGGTCTGTCTGTCTCCCTCCCTCCCTTTCTTTCTTTCTTTCTTTCTTTCTTTCTTTCTTTCTTTCTCTCTTTCTCTCTTTCTCTCTTTCTCTCTTTCTCTCTTTCTCTCTTTCTCTCTTTCTCTCTTTCTCTCTTTCTTTCTCTCTTTCTTTCTCTCTTTCTTTTTTAAATTTTTTAACGTTTATTTATTTTTGAAAGACTGAGAGAGCATGAGCAGGAGAGGGGTGGAGAGAGGAAGATACAGAATCTGAGGCAGGCTCCAGGCTCTGAGCTGTCAGCACAGAGCCTGATGTTGGGCTAGAACTTATGAACTGTGAGATCATGACCTGGGCCAAAATTGGATGCTTAACTGACTGAGCCACCCAGGTGCCCAGCTGTGGGTCTTTCATTTATGGTTTTTATGATCTTGAGGTGCGATCCTTCTATCCCAACATTCTTGTGGGTTTTTGTCAAGAAAGGATGCTGTATTTTGTCAAATATAGCATCTATTGAGAGGATCGTGTGGTTCTTGTCTTTTCTTTTATTGATATGATATATCACATTGATTCATTTACGGATATTGAACCAGCCCTGCATCCATGGTACAGATCCCACTTGATCATGGTGAATAATTCTTTTAATGTATTATCAGATCCAGTTGTTTAGTATCTTGTTGAGGATTTTTTCATCCATGTTCATGAGGGAAATTGGTCTGTAGTTCTTTTTAGTGGGGTCTTTGTCTGGTTTTGGAAGATAATGCTGGCTTCATCAAATGGGTTTGGAAGTTTTCCTTTCGTTTCTATTTTTTTTGGAACAGCTTCAAAAGAATAGGTATTAACTCTTTAAATGTTTGGTAGAATTCCCCCGGACAGCCATCCAGCTCTGGACTCTTGTTTGTTGGGAGATTTTTGATTACTAATTCGATTTCTTTACTGGTTATGGGTCTGTTCAAATTTTCTATATCTTCCTGTTTCAGTTTTGATAGTTTATATGCTTCTGGGAATTTGTCCATTTTTTCCAGATTGCCCATTTTATTGGCATATAATTGCTCATAATATTCTCTTATTATTTGTATTTCTGCTCTGTTGGTTGTGGTTTCTCCTCTTTAATTCTTGATTTTATTTATTTGGGTACTTCCCTTTTTCTTTTTCATCAAACTGGCTAGGGGTTTATCAGTTTTGTTAATTCTTTCAAAGAAGCAGCTCCTGGTTTCATTGATCTGTTCTATTGTTTTTTGTTTTTTGGTTTTTTTTTTTTGGTTTTGATAGCATTGTTTTCTGTTCTAATCTTTATTATTTCCCATCTTCTGCTGGTTTTGGGTTTTATTTGCTCTTATTTTTCCAGCTCTTTAAGGTGTAAGGTTAGGTCATGTATCTGAGACCTTTCTTCCTTCTTTAGGAAGGCCTAGATTGCTATCTATTTCCCTCTTACGACCACCTTTGCTGTGTCCCAGAGGTTTTGGGCTGTGGTGTTATCTTTTTCATTGGCTTTCATGTACTTTTTAATTTCCTCTTTAACTTCTTGGTTAGTCCATTAATTCTTTAGTAGGATGTTCTTTAGTCTCCAAGTATATCTTTCCACTTTTTTTTGTGGTTGATTTCGAGTTTCATAGCATTGTGGTCTGAAAATATGTATGGTATGGTCTCGATTTTTTTGTATGTGTTAAGGGCTGATCTGCATCCCGGTATGTGATCTCTTCTGGAGAATATTCCATGTGCACTTGAGAAG
Organism: Paguma larvata; assembly: GCA_030068075.1. NCBI lineage: Eukaryota > Metazoa > Chordata > Mammalia > Carnivora > Viverridae > Paguma > Paguma larvata. The sequence goes on from CM057830.1 coordinate 16,799,107, forward strand.
AATGTTTATTTTCCTGCTTTATGATGAAATGTTCTGAATGTATCTGTTAAGCCCATCCAGTCCAATGTGTCATTCCAAGCCATTGTTTCCTTGTTGATTTTCTGTTTAGATGATCTGTCCATTGCTGTAAGTGGGGTGTTGAAGTCCCCTGCTATTATGGTATTATTATCAGTGAGTTTATTTATATTTCTGATTAATTGATTTATATATTTGGGCGCTTCGTGTTTGGGGTATAAATGTATACAATTGTTAGATCTTCTTGATGGATAGACCCCCTTAATGATGATCTAATGGCCTTCTTCATCTCTTGTTACCAGTCTTTATTTTAAAACCTAGATTGTCTGGTATAAGTATGGCTTCTCCTGCTTTCTTTTGGTGACAATTAGCATGATATATGGTTCTCCATCTCCTAACTCTAAATCTGAAGGTGTCTTTAGGTTTAAATTGGGTCTCTTTTAAACAGCATATAGATGGATCTTGTTTTCTTATCCATTCTTTTACCCTATGTCTTTTGATTGGAGTGTTTAGTCTGTCAACATTAAAAATGAGTACTGAAAGATATGAATTTTTTGCCATTACATTGCCTCTAGAGCTGGAGTTTCTGGTGGTGGTCTCTGGTACTTTCTAGTCTTTGTTGTTTTTTTTTTTGTTTTGTTTTGTTTTTGTTTTTTGTTTTTTGTTTTTTATTTTTTTTTACTTTCATTTTGTTTCTTCTTTTCTCCCCTCAGAGAGTCCCCCTTAAAATTTCTTGCAGGGCTGCTTTAGTGGTCACGAACTCCTTCAATTTTGTTTGTCTGGGAAACTTTTTATGTCTCCTTCTATTTTGAATGAAAGCCTTGCTGGATAAAAATTCTTGGCTGCATATTTTTCTGATTCAGCACATTGAATATATCCTGCCACTCCTTTCTGGCCTGCCAAGTTTCTGTGGAAAGGTTTGTGGTGAACCTCATTTGTGTTCCCTCATAGGTTAAGGACTTTTTTCCCTTGCTGCTTTCATGTTTCTTTCCTTGCCTATTTTGTGAATTTGACTATGATATACCTTGTCGATGGTCAGTTTTTGTTGAATCTAATGGGAATTCTCTGTGCTTCCTGAATTTTGATGTCTGTCTTTTCCCAGGAAAAGTTTTCTGCTATGATTTGCTCACATAAGCCTTCTACCCTTTTGTCTCTCTCTTCTTCTGGGACTCCTATGATTCATATATTATTCCTTTATAATGAGTCACTGTGTTCTCTAATTCTTATATTGTGCTCCCTTGCCTTAGTTTTCATGTTTTTTTCTGCTTCATTATTCTCTATAACTTTGTCCTCTATATCGCTGATTCACTGCTCTGCTTCATCCATCTGTGCTTCCATGACATCCATTCGAGATTACTGCTCAGTTACAGCATTTTTAATTTTGCCCTGACTAGATTTTACTTCTTCTATCTCCATAGAAAGGGATTCTTTGCTTTTGTTCATCCCCAGCTAGTATTCTTATTATTGTGATTCTAAATTCTGGTTCAGACATCTTGCTTGTATCTGTGTTGATTAAATCCCTGGCTATAATTTGTTTATGTTCTTTCTTTTGGGGTGAATTCCTTCATCATTTTGAAGGAAGAAAAAGAATTAATAAAATAAAAAATAAATAAAGTAAATTAAAAAATTGAAAACCACACAAAGAATCAAATAAAGGATGCTAGCTCTTAGATGTGTTTTGGTCTGGTTGTTGAAAGAAGTTTGATAGAATAGCGAAAAAAGAGAATGAAAAGAAAAAAAAGGAAAACGTTTGAAAATTAAAAAAAACCACGAATACCATAAAGTGAAATGATGAAAATAAAATAGTATTTTAAAAATTTACAAAAAGTAAAAAATACATTAGAAAACAATTGAAGAAAAATCTTTTTATAAAAATGGAAAATAAAAATAATTTTTTTTCTTTCTATGTTCGGGAATAAGAAAAGAAAAAAAATTGAATAGGTGGACAAGCAGACAGAAAGAAATAAAATTTGTTCACTGTGGTGGATCATTGTGGTGCGTGTACGTGTGTATGCGCATGCACACAATGGGTGAACATGGCATCTCCCAGCTACCTGGTCTCTAGTATCAGAACTCCGTGCTCTTGCTGACAGGCATTCAAGCACCCCTCCTTTTTCTCTGGCTTCTGTCCACTCCCTGCTTCTACAGTGTCTCTGACTAAGCCATCGGTCTGTTAGGGGGCACCTCCTTCTTGAATTTTATCTCTGATGGGGCTGTTTCTCCAAACCCCTCACTTCTGAGGGTCCTACATCTTTGATCCATTCAGACCCTTTGAGGGAGGTCTCCCCAAGCAATGGCCAGGAGCTGGCCCACCCCCAGGAATGTTTGGGAGACCGTGCTGCTGCCAATGCCCAGAGACTGTGGTGGGGTGCCAGCCTGCCTCAGAAAAAGTTCCTGTAATCTTGTAGCAGCATTGTTTCAGGGATTACAGTAAATCACAACACACATCTAGCACCAGGCTTTACCCTTAACGTCCTTATTCCAACACCAGTGAATGTGGCTCTTCTCCAGGGTCCACTGGAACCTTTGCCTGTGGCAGTGCCACACAGCCTCTAACAAATGTCCTCCCAGCAGGGAAACTGCCTCTCCCTGTGTGGCCCGTGGACTTCTTGGACCTCGCTCTCTGCTCCTGGGGATTGCCCTTCCCACCAGGGCACCATCAGATACCGAGCTGTGGGGTTTCAGACTCTGCGCTCCTTCTGTTTATAGAATCTTAATGAAATTTAAACCCTCTTCTTTCTCCTTTTACCTTTTTTTGTTCAGTCCCTTACAATCTCTTTCTCCTTTCTCTCTTTTATGTTCAGTCCACTTTTTCTCTTTCTAGCTGCTTATGGCAGTGGGGATGGAGTGCTTTTCCTGTACTTTCCCTCCATCTCCGTCCTCTCTCCACAAGCAAAAGCAGCTCACTGCCCTCTGTGTCTTCTCTCTCCCCAGTTCACCTCTCCATGCTGCCTACCTGCCGAGTTCTGTGGCTCAAGTTGTGCAGATTATGTCAGTCCTTAATGTCAGTCCTAGGTGTGCAAGATGGTTCAATGTTGAGCAAGCTCATTTCAGTGACAAGAGAGGCAAAAAGCTTCTATGCTGCTCCACCATCTTGGCCCCACCCCTAGAGCTTAGATTTTTAACTCACAACTGTGTATTAACAGATGAAAATGTTCTTTTGTGGAGACTATTATTTCTCACCCTTGGCTACCTAGTAGAGTAATTGCAGGAGCTCTGGAGATACTGACCTTGAGCCCCATAACTCCCAAGTTCTGATTTCATCAATTTGGGGTGCAGCCTGGGTAGGGTGAATTTTAAAAGCTCCCCAGCTGATTCTAATGTGCAAGTAGGGTTGAGACCCACAAGTGTAGACATTTGTAAGTCTAGCCCTAGAAGACAGTGATCATAGTGTGAGGTCTTCTGTAGTGAGTAAACAAGTAGTACAATAAATAGGAAGAGAGGAAGGAAAGGGTAAATGATTCATAGTAGAAGCACCAGCCCATCTTGAAAATGTTGCAAGTTTGTGAGCCCAGCTGCAGGTAATATTACATATACTGTATGTTTTGTGATGGTGAAGACCATTGCATTACATTCCGGAATTTCTTTATTTGTGTAAAATTATACCAAGGTGTGTGTGTGTGTGTGTGTGTGTGTGTGTGTGTGTGTGTGTGTGTGGAAAGAAAGGGAGGAAAAGGGGAGAGATATTTTTTGCTTAGAGAGAGACATAGTTGGAAAGAAATAGTGGAAAAATAGAATGCCTTCCTTTAAAAAGGGTACATTTGGCTTGTGCGTTCATTCAAAAGCTGCAGTGTATTTCTTCTACAAAATGTGTATTTTGAGTTTCTCCATGTTTTAACCTTTACTTGAAGGGCAAGTTAAATCAGGGCTGATTTAGACTCATGGGGTTTGTTAACTGATGGCTGCCTCATGGACTTACATCGTAATCATTAACAGCAAATATTGAGCAAGCCCCCCCAGGGTACTTGGTAGCATCTTGCTGCCTCATCTCCCAGAAAGTGCACCTTCATTGCAGTGCCTGGGAAAACATAATCGCAGCCGAAATTCCAAATAAATATCTCACTCCTCAGATTCTTTCCACTGTTTCTATTTGCACTGATGATGGAGCCAATGTTGTTAAAACAGCGTGAAACTGAACATTTACCCATAAGCCGAATTCCACAAGCTGTCTTTACTGGCTGGTACATCATTCCAGTAAGAATAATGAAATTATTAGACATCAGAGAGAGGTTTACAAGATTTTTCTCAACTATCAAAGGTCACGCATGTTTTCTTGGAGGCTGCAAGAGAGAAGTGGGGTATGGACATAGACTATCTGAGACCTTGAGGTTTGTGTCTGTGCAAAAATGGCTCCACTTTACCTTTCTTAGGCATGACCACAAAGAAGCACAGGCATTTCTCAGTGCTCTGGCTGGTGGAAAGGAAATGCATGTTTTAGAATTGGAACACAGTAGATTTATGAACTGTTAATGTGTCAAGTCTTAGTAACCTCTCAAAAAGGCCACTTGTGAAGTCAGACTGTCATCAGTCACAGAAACTGATGCATCTGTCTTCTGAGAAATACCTCAGAAACATCTTCCAGAAAGATTATGAAAGATGAAAAATCTCAATACAGTGAAAAGGTATTCTACAAATGGGAACTTGTGCTGCTTCTGGCAACTTTCGAGCACTCTCTCAACTGAGAAATGACGAAATGGTACATGCATAGAATCTATTGAAGGAAATAATGAAATTGATGAAAGGCAGCTGTGCCAGGATCAATTATTGCATATTTTTGAAATTTCCCCATCAAAACGAGGCTATACCAAATGCGTTTATTAAAACACGCACTCACATGACAGCAAGATGCAAACTTGTACTCAGGTAGCACAGGTTAGATGGTGCTCCCTAAAGTGAGCTAAGCAAACCAACTTGACTCTAATATCGAGTAATAGTGGTTTAATAGTGACATCAAAAGCAAGTGTATACAATGTTGAAAGATGTGGACGGAAAAGAACATAATCAGATGTCGAGTGTAATAGTGACTGGAGACCGTGGCTGTTAGCATCTTGTGCACACCAGATAAAATCAGGACATGTTTCGTTTTTACATAAACATAGCAAATAGAAATTTCAGCTCATATGAACTGCTTAAACTGAATCAAATAACCTATGACCAACTGCATCAATTTTATAAATAGCCAAATAAAAACCTGGAGAAAGTAGAGAATGAATCCTATACTGTTGACCATATGTTGCTTGATTGGATTCTCTCAACCTCAGCCTAGAGTTGTGATTTTGACAGTTGCTGACATTTCCCCATTAAGCCCAATATGGATCACAGACCTAAACAATATATATCTTCCTGACATACTGGAAAGCATTTCTGAAAAGAGTCATGATGAAGAATGGACCAAAATGGAGATAAAAATGTGAGGAATTTTCGCATTGTGTGTCCTATCACCCCTGCGGTCTGCATAGCAGTGGTAAAGTAGTCCCCATGTGAGCTCCAGTGGATAAGGTCCCATCAGTCTTGACTCTTGCTTAGAGATGAAAGAGCAATATCATTACATAGTAGAAGATTTTAGCATATGGATGACCTAAAAGGACCAAAATGGCCATATTTAATTTCCTTTGTCTTTCAATCTGCAAAAGTATATTGAGCACCTGCTATGTCAGACCCAAGGCTCATTGCTCATTGTGATGAAGAAATGCCCGCCCTCACAGAACTTATAGTTCAGTGAGGGAAGACAGCTGTGGAAGGTATAGACCCCCAAATAAACTAAGAGTTATGAGTTATAATGAATATTCTGTAGTAAAAGAACATGCTGGGCTGAATGATTCAGCAGCAGACCATCAGTTAGATTGTGAGGTCTGAGAAGGCCTCTTTGTGCAACATTTAGGCTGAGACCTGAAGGCTAATTAGTTGGTCAGATGAAGAGCACTTGTCAAATCTCCATTGAGGCCTGCCCCACTCTGTCACAGCGCATCCTCTTGCGATGGGCTGAACTCTTTCCACTGGTGAGGCCTACCACTGCAAGGTCTAGTTGGGATCACTCCGCAGTCTCCTGGCATTTTCCACCCCCCCCCAAACTATATTTATTCACTCACACTGTGTTGGGTGCTGTTTTCCTGAAAACAAAAATGCTAGCTTAGAGCAGTGGCTTCCAAATCTGTTACAAAGCAAGAAGACGATACTGGAATGTGTATGTATACTTTTAGTCTAAAAGATGAGGAAATTCATCTTTATAAATAATTTATCAATTGGGATAATATATATACATAATTTATATAAATAAATAGACATCATCTTAGGATGTGTGTTAATGTTTTTACTGATAGGTGTGTATAATCAAAAAATTCAGAGATCATGTAAAGGAAACAATGAATAATCAAGAATCATTGCATACAGTAAGCAGAACCCAGACTCCCAATTTTCCCCCTTTAGCTTTACTTTATAGGCAGCTATTCGGCTTTCACGGTCCAGCTTAAACTCCTACTTGGTAACCAGAGATGCTCCATTGTCTCATAACTTGGACCCATACTCAAACTGTTCATATCCCTGATAGCTCATAGCATTTCTTGTCTGATTCAGTATTTTGTTGTTTGACTAATACTGCCCTTTATTGCTTTCTAGTGTTTTCATCTGCAATGGTCTTGTGTTTCCAAGTAGACATAAGTTGTTCTGGGACTAGATTGAGTGTAGTACATTTTTATTTGACATAATTCTGGGAAAATAGAAAGTACTCAGTGGATACTTCTGAACTAAGCCCTCTAGGACTTTGCTATTAAAAATGTGCCCAAAGGATCAGCAGCATCAACATCACCTGGGAGCATATTAGAGCGCATAAAATTTGTACTATTCTGTCCATCTTCTGTATTTCTCTAATTTCTCCTGCAAGCCCATCATATTAAACCAGTGCTTCTCAAGGTTTAATGTTCATGAATCACCTGTGGCGGATCCTGTTGAAATGCAGATTCTGACTCAGTAGGTCTGGGTGAGACCCAAGAGTCTGAATTTTAAAAATGTTCGCAGGTTATTCTGGTATTTCTGGTCTAGAAATCGTAACTTATGTTTAAGATCTTCTAAGTATGCTACCCATGATGGCTGCTCTAGCTACATGTAGCTATTGAGCAGTTGAAACTTGGGATTTTGAAACTGAGTATGGAAGAAAAAATGTAAAATATTTATAATATTTGATGTTGATTACATATTACAATGCTAATATTTTAGATTATATTAAATAAAATATAGTTACACATTTAGTTTCTTTTTACATTTTTAATGAAGTTGTTAGAAAATTTATAAGCATATATGTGACTCATGTTATAATTCTGTTGGACGATACCGTTCTAGATGACTCCCTGAGTTCTCTCAAGTATATTATCCATTGAAAATCCACCTCAAGTTCATTCTCCTAAAGCAACACCAGTTTAGTGATAACAGAAAGAAAAGTCGTAATTATAAATTACAAAACCCTCCTCGGAGAATGTTTTTCCTCATGGAAGTATATATGCTAGACACGCCATTTTTGTTACTCAAAATACTGAGGTTTTTATCAACATCTCAGATTTCTGGGCATATGTGTCGTAATATGGGCCTCTTACATGGACTGATCGTCTGTGATTAATTTCTTGACAAGTACAGATGCTGGATGCGGATGCTATTAATATATCCAAAGTGTCATATAACTGGCCCTCAGCTCTTGGACATTTTGCCCCATTTTTCTCGCCTTTTTTATCCCCCTCTGCATTTCAGTTTTGGGAGTTTCTTTTGACAAATCTTCAAGCCCACTAATTCTTTGCTTGGTTGTGTCTACTCTACTGATGAACCCATTAAAGGCATTTTTCATTTGCTGTATGGTGTTTTTGATTTCCAGCATTTACTTTTGGCTCTTTATTAGAATTTCCATCTCTCTGCTTAGTTTCCCCTCTGTTCTTGCATGTTGTCTGCTTTTTTCCATTAATGCCATCAGCATGTTAATCATATTTATTGTATAATAGTAGTGCTATATGTGGCCCATTATTTCTATCTATTTTGAGTTTTGAAAAATACATCCTAACATCTCCCCAGGTATGGAAAGAAGGATCAGGCTTATGAACACATAGTCTTTGCATCCCACTTAGCTCTCTTAGTCTAATTGTGTGACTGCTGTGCCCTCCTCAGTGCACTGTTTGTAGGGTTGGAGCCATGTATCGATCCAGGCATAGCTCTTTGGTATCATACACTATGCTAGACTCTGGGAAAACAGTAGTAGACAAATACCATTCAACCCTCAGAGAACCCCAGGGTAATGGGAGAGGCCAACTGATGAACAGGTACTTAAGATACGGTGTGATCTGTCATCTGTATAGGTAGGTGTGGGAATAGTGAGATGCTTCCTGGAGAAAATGGTAGGGAAAATAAGACATAAAAAAAGGAGTAGGAGGCAGCGAGGCAGTGAAGAAGGTACAGTATTTACCAAGTACATATATTTTAGTTATCTTTTGCTACATAAAAAACTGCCATAATATTGGTGCAAAACAAAAGTTTCTTTTTTCTTTCTTTTTTTTTTATGGTCACAGAATCTGTTGGTCAGGAATTGGGATAGAGCGTCGTGAGGAGGGAATATTTTTGCTCTACGTTGTCTGGGTTTTCCTCCGGGAAGACTCACTTGGCTTGAGAGCCAGGGCCTGGGATTATCTGGAGGCTTCTTCTCTCATATCTGGGATCACTCAGTGGTTGGGTTCAGCAGGACTGTTGACCAGAGAACCTACATGTGACTTGCCCATGTGCCTTTGTCCTTTCACAGAATGGTGCCTGGGTTCCTAAGAGAGCATCCAAAAAGGGGACATCCAGGGAGTGAGGATTCCAAAGGCCCATGGGAGAAACTGCTTTGTTGCTGCTGCTGCTTTTTTTTTTTTAAATGGCTGCTTCTTTTGTTTTTAAATTTTTATAATTTTATTATTTATTATTTTATTATTTATTTTTATTTGAGAGAGAGGGTATGAATGAATGAATCAGTGAATGGGAGAGAGGGGCAGAGAGAGAAAAAGAGAATTATAAGCTGGCTCCTTGCTCAGGATGGAGCCCAACATGGGGCTCAATCCCACGACCCTGGTATCATGACCTGAGCTGAAATCAAGAGTTGGACGCTCAACCAACTGAGCCACCCAAATGCCCCTTAATGACTTCTTCTGACTGACCCATAAAAGTCCTACAGATACTGTCGTGGCCTTGGGAAAATTCAATTCATCACACCATATTAACAGAGCATGGAGTGTGAGGGGTGCAGAAAGTTCACTGACTGGAGCATAATGTTCTACTGGGAACCTTTATTTTACTTCTTCCTTTTCAGGGGCTGTATTCTAAGGAAGGATATTCTTTTGATTCTGTAACAGGCAGTCTGGTATATGAGACAGTCCATGGGCTGTGTAATCAGCAAGGCCTGAGTTCACTTAGTTTCTTTATTTTCTGTATTTATTGCAGATTCAAGACAGAGATAGTTTTATTGTAAATAAAATATAAAATCTTATGTGTTAGATAGTATTTTTGTGCTCCCTTTTGTTAATTTTTAAAGCGGATGACATTTAATCTTTCTCTCACCCTAAAATACAATAAAAATAAAGTTACTGTTTCCTCTGGGAGCTTTGATTGATTTTTTCTTTCTTTTTTTTTTTTTTTTTGCTTTCTGAGTATCAGAAATATTCTCTATCCTACCTCTGATGCTTCAGAATGGATGAATGTGTAGGTAACATTTTTCTGGTGAATATAGTTTTCACTTTTATATCATCCTGTTATTTTTTAGTTCCTGAAGAATGGTATTAATATACTATTTTTATAGTGTTCAGTGTTTCTTAAAAATATGTCGCTGAACTCTTCCCTTCTAATTCTGGTAAACTAAAAATCCTGCCCTTTGGATTCTGAAGGAGAGAAATATTTTCTTTTATGGGTTCTTGATAGAAGTAAGGTCTCCTAGCCCTAGTGTAAAATCTCGCAGGCATTATAGAAAGGCAGCCTCTGACCTGAAGCCTGGAATATTTCCTTTCCCATGTGAGAGGTTTTGGAATTTATTTTCGTAGATCTTATTTTTAAATATATCATCAGTCCTGTAAAACACCATCCAAATGCAAAACCCTAAAATGGCACTGTATTCATCTTACTCCTTTATATGTAAAATTTGTTACTTTTTACCTGATTATTTCTATAGCATGCACCTGTATATCTTTTGCAATAACTCCTCACTTGAGGTAGAAGCCAATATCATTGCTGAATGTTCCCCATGACCCAGATACACCTCAGTCATTCATGATGTTTGTGAATTCTATATCCTAAGTCTCTTCCAAATATATTTTTTACCGCCGCCTCACCCCCAAGGCATCGTAGAGTAGAAATGAAAAGAACAAGGCTTTTGGAACAAGAGAGTCCTGGGCTTAGTCTCATCTCTGACAATGTGACCTGGGGTGAGCTTGTCAAGCTCTCCGATTCTCCATTCTGTATAAGATGGGGTTTAGAGGGTCTGCCTCACAGTGTCTGTGATTAAGTGAGATAAGAGTTACAAAGTGTCTGGAACATAATGGACCTGTGATAAATGCTGGCTTCCCTTTCGGATCCTCATCCTCTCTGTCCAAAAGTGTTTCACTGACCTCAAATTAGGGTTGTTGCTTGTTAATTTCTTTTGTCCAAATTAAGTGCAGACGTCTCAGTAAGGCTTTCAGCACTGTTCACATTTTGGCAACTGTTTTGTTTCTCTTTTGCTGCATAATAAACCAACCCCCAAAAACCTAGTTGCTTACAACAATCTTTTAATTGTTTCTCATAATTCTGTGGGTTGGGTAGTTCTCCTGGTTTCTCTTGGGATCTCTGAAGTCATACAGCAACTGGGGCTGGCATATGCGAGATGACTTCTATATCTGGTGCCTTGGCTTGGACAGCTGTGCTCAGCAGGGACCCTAGGACTCTAGGATCTCTGCCTCTTCAGTTGGCCTTTCTCTTTAATGGCTCTAGCAAGGTGACCAGACTTCTTACCTGGTAGTTCAGGGCTCTCTAAAGTATAAAATATAAAACAGAAGTGGTCAGGTATCCTTAAAGCTGAGGCCCAGAACTTCACAGGTCACCTCCATTGTGTTTTGTTGACCACAAAGGAATTAGAAGGCTACCCCAGATTCATTTTGGTAGAGTATCACACAAAAGCCTGGTTATGGAGAGGCAGCATGCACTGGGGTACCAGCTACCAGGCAACTAAGTTTTAAAAGTACTTTTATATCTGTATTTCCTCTCAGTGTACCTTGCAGTCCAAGTGCCCACGATCTTTCAATGATTTTGTACATGCACATGTAAAAGCTGGTAGATAGGGGTACCATGCTTGTACACGATCTTCCCGTTGTCTAGGATGCCCTTTCCCTTCTTATTTAGATGTAAACCTTCTACTCATACACTGTGACAGCTAAAATGTTTACTTCATCTGTGTGGAGGGTCATTCCTACTGTGCTGCTTAGATATATTTTATATCACCATAGTTCACTTACCAGCTTGTTTGAGTCTGTCTCTCAAAGTGTATTTGAACCTCTTAAGGGTATGGCTGTGTCTTTGTCACTTTCCTGTGACCTGGAGTTTTAGTCTTAGTTCTTCTAGAAATAGACCTTGAGATAAGGCTTTGACTGCAAGTAGATTATTTGGAAGGTGATTCCAAGAAGCTCTAAGAAAGAGTGGGAAGGAAGACAGTGTAGAATATATTCATAATCATGTTACTGTTGTGAGCAAGTGGGGCTTGATCTCACTGGGGACTTCTGAGAGTCAGTACAGAACCCTTGTCAGGCTTGTCCCATGCAAGGGTGAGGAACTTGGGATATTTATCCACCAGCTCCCATCTTTCATTGATTGAGGGGTATTAGCTCTTGGCATTTGGGCCTGCCTTGTACTCTATCTTAGCCGAGAACACCCTTGGGTGGAAAGTCACATGGTTGATGAAGAAAGCCAATGATGTGTAAGGGTATGGTGAGAGCTAAGAAGAGGGTGGATGGGGACCTGGAGAGCATCTGCAACAGTGCATGCCTGGAATAATATGTAATAATATATGTAATATGTAAAAATAATATGTAATCAATACATGTTGGTTGAATGACATCAATGAATGACTGAGTGAAGCTTGTAGGGTGTTTTGTTTTGTTTTGATGCCAAATCGAGAAAAAATAAAATGTTTTTGTTTTATTTTACCATATATTAAGTGCATTCTATTGACAGGTGCTTTCTATAAGTTATCTCATTTGATTTTTTTCAACAATCCTAGGAGGAAGCCTTCATTATCCTCATTATGAAAATGTGAAAACAATTTCAGAGATGATAAGTAACTTGCCCCCAAAATAATTTTTCTTATATTAAAAAAATTTGTGAACATGTCTTTTAAAATCAGAACTTGGGATTTTTACTAATGTACTCAGTATCTTTGCTTATTTTCCTCTCTTGAATACTTTGAGCTCTCCTGACTGAAATAACCCATACAACATTACTGGAGTACAGCAGTATCTGGTTGTAATGCTTTGTTTTTGAATACGGTGTACATGTGATGGGATCCGTCCGTCCTAGAGGAAGGGGGTTCAGGGGCTTGAGCAAGTTACAGGGGAAGGAGCTCTGTCTAAAGGTTTTGGCACAGGTTGCATTAATACATTGACTGATGCATCATTTGTTCACATTAGTTGCAAGTTGTTTCATTTATATATTTGGTTTTGCCATGGACAGACATCTGAAAAGATTCTGCTACATTTGATTTTTATTTTATATTTCATAATTTTCTTCAGGCCACTTGCATTCAGGATCTGCAAAGTTACCTTAAAAATTAAGAGGACAAAAATTCGAAAAGTTAATTCACACACAGTGCAACCAACAGAAAACAGTGGTGTTACGAAATGACATATTTATTCGTGTTTAAACAAGCACATCTCCCTGGACTTTTTAGCATGGTATGGCTGTGACTTGATTTATAAATTAATCTGTGCAGCAATGAGGCATCTTTCAAAGAAGCGAAGCTCTCAAGCTTGGGTGAATGTCAGAATCACCTAGAAGTTTGTCACAAATATGGATTTCTGGAACCCATCCTGCTGAAATATACATTTAATATGCAAACCAGATCAGTCTGAAGATCTTGAAGGTTTGAGAATTGTTATTTGAAAGGTATTAAAACCACTAAGCCTGTCTGAGTGAAGTTTAGTCCACCTCAATTATTAACTCCCTGTTGACCAAGGCCGTGTTTCATATTGATCCGGCTTCACCTAGGCACCAGTACAGTATTACATATACAGTGAGCCATCAGTAAATACTTGATGACAATGGTTTAAGGCCAGCATGTTTGTACTTAACTTGATCAATGGAGGAAAGCTATCCCAACAAATTGGATACCTTGGGTAAATATTGCAAGACATCTGATGTGTTGCTGGGTTTGCAATTTGGCATTTTAGTGGAATTTTGAATCAGTTACCTTTCAATTTAACACATAATTTGAGTCATTCAGTCAAGGGTAATGGAAGGGAACTACCATATATTAAGTGTGTTCTACTGACAGATGCTTTCTGTAGATTATCTCATTTAAGTTTTACAAAATCCTGTGAGGAAGCCTTAGTTATCCTCATTCTGTAGAGGTAAAAACAGTTTCAAAGATGTTAAGTAACTTGCCCAAAGTCATGCAGCAAGTAAGTGATGGAGCTGGAATTAGAGTCTAAATTCATCCATTCCCAACATTCATGCTATTTTCAAGCTACAAAGAGCCTTTGCACGCATCTTCCAAGCCACAGTCCAATATGAGGCAGTACTTGACGGGCGGTAGGGTGGGAAAGATGGGAAGCAAAAGTTGAGTTCTTTTTTAGCTAGAGTTGATTCTGAGAGTCTTCCTACTTACCCCTCTCTTACCCTGATCTTTTCCTTCATATTAATTCCTTTTCTCTTCTAACTCTAAGCAATAAGCACATGGATAATGGGAGAGTAGCTAATATTGGTGGTAAAACAATTTCAGTTTATAATTTTTCTTTCAGCTCTTCCCTGGATTATCTATATTTTGCCTCAATTTCCCAATTAAATTTTATAGTGGAAACCTCATGTCAATGGAATGAAACCCTTATCTATAAACCGAGCCACAAGAAGCAATACATGAGAAGTTTTCAAAAGTGAGATGGTTTTTTTTTTAAGATTAGAATAACTATAGTTGAGATAAGTGAGTTATGGGTAGCTGCACTAAATAGAATTCTCATGTTCAAGAGGGATTTAGAAAGGCATTAGGAGGTAGTATTGCAAGAGTTGACACAAGAAGAGGTCAAGATATATATGGGGATTTCAGTTTTATTGGAGGTCAAGGTGAGAATATTTTCAAGTAGCATCAAAGCGAGCATGAAAAGTAGTCTCAGAGATAAGAGAAATGTGCGAATTGCAAGGCATGGATCATTCCAAGATTGCTGTCTTGGGAGCCTTTAGGGATAAAAGGAATTAGGGCTGGTTACACTTAAATTCCATCCTGCAAATTGTCCTAAAGCAGAGAACGCTGTCAAGGTCAGGCAGGTCATGTGATAAGAGACCAAAGTAGGTGCCAAGGAGTGTGCTTGAGTCATAGTTTTCATCGCCAGAGTCACATCCTTAGTTGCTGTTCATAGTGAGAAATCTAAGTGTAAAGTTAGTAAAGAACCAAATGAATTCTGCTCAGAAGAGTGAGCAGGATGTTCAGAAGCTTAAAAGAATGTCAGAGGCATATTTCAATTCATATTATCATTGTTATTTACAGTCACTATCACTGACATTTTATAGCACCATTGCTCCATTCTTTCTTCTTCTCTCCTCAGCAATTTTTTGTGGGTTTTTTTTTTTTTTTGCCTTTTTCTCTTACAGAGCAGAAAAACCATACCTAATGACAAGTTTACCTCCAAAAAGTCAAAAGAGAATGTGATCTGAGGGTGACCCCAGGGAAGCCAGGTTAGGTGGCTTCCTGTAATCTCTTCTGGTGTTTATTGGCATGGTTGCTTCTTAAACTTCTCTCCCTATATCACCCCTTCAGTATGTGGAAAATTCCATGCTCATTCCTTTCTCTGCATGGCTGTGTTCTCTTTCCGTGTTCCTCCTCCTTTGGTGCCTGAGGTGGCTTTGGCTCTACTTGGAGAATTTTATGGTAAAAAAGGATGACCATTTCTTTTTCTTTTAAAAACACATCTTTGTAGCCCTCCTTGACATGATGGGGAGAGCCAGTAAGAGCATGAAGTGGAGAAATATCAGTTAGGAGGCTGTTTGAAGAGTGAGAATTGGCTCCTGGAAGGTTACAGTGGTAAGAGACGTGAGGGACACGCCAAAGGCAGAACGGTTGTCGTTCATCTGCCAATCACCCAACTAGATTGTGAACTCCATGAAGGCAGGATCCATATCTATCTTCTTTATTGTGAAAATTGTCTTTTGACAACAAAATTCCTGGCACGTAATAGGTGCTCGATGATTATTTGGTAAATGAATGAATGAGGACATTCCATCATAACCACTAGATACCAGTGCAATTATTTAGACTTTCAGTATGGCTAATTCCATAATAACTTTACATTTGGAGTCCAGCTTTCTACAAGTCATTCACTTTCTCATATTACTGCCATGTATCTCTCTCACCTGGTATATTTGAAGCATCTTGAAGGTCAGGGACATCAAATAGGTATCGTTATCCTCAGATTGCAATTTCTAGCATAATGGGCTATATATAGGTAATTAGTGTGTGTTTTATAAATGAATTTAATAACATTCATCATAATACTGTGACTTCAAAGGGAAACTTTCAAACATCTGAAAGTAATATTTTAAGAGTTTTGGGGATCAGACTTGAAGAGATGTTAGCAATTGGCTTCTAATGATTACCTTGAGCTGATATATGTGAGTAATCTCTAGTGGAAACTAAAAATTGTAGCTTGGTACTGATGATGACTGGTTCATTGGCATCTTACTTGAACAAATGTAGGTTAAATTTTGAGAGGATATATTCTAGTAATAAAACGGGCAGAAGATGAGTTTTTGATGGTTTAAAGTTTTCACAGTTGGGTGAAATATTTGCAAGGGAATTAGAAAGATATGACAGTTCATTTTTTGTAAAGAAAGGATTTAAGTTTCTTCCTGGTGAAGACATGGAATGCCACTTCCATAAGAGGGGATATATTAGGACCTATTGGGTACATGATATTTTCTGCTCATTGCAAGCTTCTATAAATGTATCTTATAAACTCTCCCGCAAGAAGAATGACACAAGTTGAGCTTGTCAAACAGTAAAAGTTAAAACATATGGCAGATGAATATACCATTACTCCAGCCTGATTTTATCAGAGGTCAAAGATGATAGGTCCCTAATAATGAAGGGCTATAGGTTATTGCATCAAGAGGAAGCCTGGTGGTAGTTAAGGGTCATGATTTTGGAGCCAGACAACTTGGTTTCCAATCCTAGTTCTACCACTTACTACTCATATGACTTCGCTCAAGTGACCTAACTACCTAGTGCCACAGTTTACTTCTCTGTAAAATGGAGTGAATAATAATAGTCCTCATGCCATTGCTTATAGTGGGGGTTATGTGAGTTAATATCTGCAAAGCACTCAGAATTGTGCCTGGCATGTAATAAGGCCATGTAAGTGTTTTCTATTATCATTAGCTTAAGAATTTGATTTACATTGAAAAAACTGAGGTCCATAGTCATGAATCCCCATACATAAGGCCACAGAGACTAGGCTAGAACCTAGCTACACTCATTCTAAATTCAGGGCTTTTTTTGCTCTGGCATGATGACTTGTTAGGTGAATTAAATGACTTGAGTAAACTTCAAGAAAATGGAATTTCATTGAATGCAACTTTTTTCAGTTTATTTGTTTATTTTGAGAGAGAGAGGGAGAGTACGAGAGCACATGAGCAGAGGAGAGAGAGGCAGAGAGAGAGGGAGAGAGAGAATCCCAAGCAGGCTCCACAATGTCAGCACAGAGCCCCATACAGGGCTTGAACTCAAAACCAGGGAGATCCTGACCTGAGCCGAAATCAAGAGTCAGATGCTTAACTGACTGAGCCACACAGGAACCCTTGCAATACTTTTTTTAAGGTTAACAGCCAAGACCAGCCAGTGAACTTATGACTAGTATCAACAAGTACATGTTAATCTTTTGATCATAAGCATTGTTGACCATAAGCAAATATGTTGCTGCCCCTCCCCACCCCCCCCACACACACATAGCTCCTCTGGGCACTGGACCGGTCCATGCTATTAGCATCCTTCTGCAGACATCTGTAACTCTCTACCTTGGGGCTTTTTCTTGACCTTTGTACACATAGGCCAGAAATACTCAACAGCTAAGTCCTCCTGGGGACAGTCTCCCTGCCAGTGATGGAAAAGATGTGAAGAAAAAAATACCCCAGGTACTTGCCCCTCAGATGAGATTACATACACCGTGAAGCTTATTCTATACTCTCTCAGAAGTCCCCAGCAAGACTAAGCCTCAGGAGCCCACAGTAGCTCACTGGCAGCACATCCTGCATTGGTTGCTTACCTCATTTCCCTTCCTCTGCTAGTAGATTTTTTGGGATCATCTTGCAAATACACTAGTTACACTCAAATCCTTGTCTCAGGGTCTGCTTTATCTCATTGAACAGTGATTAGAAATAAGCAAGAGGTCTAAGTACTCAATGGTTTTGGGGTAGATATATCCAAATGATTGTTTGATGTTCCAGAAGATGAAAAAAAAAAAACTGGGTCATGAGACCCCTCAGAAAATAATGGATGTTTTTGGACTGCCTTTGTTTCATCCACAACAAGAAAGGCCTACTTAGAAATATAAAGTTCTCAGAAACTTTTAAGCCCTGAAGGAAACTTGAAATGTTTGAACAAATAAAAATACTTACATAGCTTATATAATTTTTAGCACCCTTCACAGATCTAAAGTCACTTTGTTAATTTAGGAACATAAAAATGCATTATGTATAACTTGGTTGGCTCCTAAAAGTATCATGCTTGATATCTTGAGAGATGTGAAGGCCTGGAAAATTTGAGGGGCAAAAAGAATATTTTGAAAAGGAATCTTGAAATGCCATGATTAAATACAATTCCAAGTTTATTCTATAAGCTGGTCAGGTATAGGCTGCTAGTTCAGGTGGGGTCATTTCCCTGGTCCTGGAATTGGTATAGGAGGTCAAATTTCAGGGAAATTTGCAAGTTAGACCTATGGGCATGAGGCTCTGTAGTTCTGGGCTGTGCTAAACGTGCTGCAGTTTTGGTTAGGGGTACCTGGGAATAGCCCTGAGTTGTTCCATTGTGATCCACTGTCACACCCCAAGGAGTCCTTGACATTCTCTGTGTACCTCAGTAGATCTTCAGGTACCCCTATATTCATAAATGCATCTGTAATATGAAAACAATGTAAAGATAGCTCTGTTGAGATGCAGATGCTGGGTAGTCTGGAAGAGCCATACACTGGCTAAGGGCCTTGGATCTTCACACCAGCATCATGGAGATGGATGTATATAACCACATTTCCTTGCAAAATCATATAACTAAGTCATGTAGCAAATGACACCCCCCCCACCAGCCACAGGGATTGGTTTCAATGTGGCTTTTTTAGCTCAATGGTCAGGGTTTTGGTTAAATGGCTGAACAAGCCTCCTCTTCGATATAAATTGCTACCTGAAGTTACTCTTTGAAATCAGTCTTTAAAAGAGGGTAGGGACGCCTGGGTGGCTTAGTCGGTTGAGTGAACAACTCTTGATTTCTGCTCAGGTCATGATCCCAGGGTCATGGAGTAGAGCCCTGCATCTGGCTCTGTGCTGAGCATGGAGCCTGCTTGAGATTCATTCTCATTCTCCCTCTCCCTCTCCCTCTCTCTCCCCCTCTCCCTCTCTCTCCCCCTCTCTCTCCCCCTCTCTCCCCCCCTCTCTCTCTCCCTCTCTCTCTCCCTCTACCCCTCTCCCCCTGATCATGCTTGTTTTCTCTCTCTAAAATATATAAATTTTTTTAAAAAATTTAAAAGAGAGAAGGCAGAGAGGAGAAAACTGCCTATAATTTAGGAGAGAAGTAAAGCCGAGGCATGATCAAACTGTACCTGAAATTGGCATGATCTATGGACTTCTCAGTTACATGAGCTGCATCTTCATATGAGGAATTCTGTTTCTTCCACTAGAAGGCATTCTTATGGACACATTTAGGCATAATAGGAATGTGACTACTAGAACTTACTCTTTGAAAGTAACTGAAGCAGGCTCCAGGCTCTGAGATGTCTGTATGGGGCCTGACATGGTGCTCGAACTCAGAAACTGTGGGATCATGACCAGAGCTGAAGTCAGACGTCAACCGAGGTATCCAGGCACCTACCAGGTGTTTTAAACTTAGAGTTTATATAATTTGTTTTCTAAGTATGAAGGTGATATTTTAGTTAAAAGGCTGGATCACTACTTTCATAATCTACTAGCAGTATAGATGAATAAGTTACTGAATTGACAAAAATGTAATCACAAAACATTTATTTAATAATTACTCTAAAATCTTGAAAGATCTAATTCTATGAATTGTGGCTAGAGAAGAGTTGAATGTGTTTATTCTATAAAGTTTTTTTTCTCTGGTAAATAATGATTAATGAGAGTATCAAGGATTGAGAATATGGTTAAAATAGAAAGTAAAGTTTTAGTATTTTTGTCTATGCTGACTTACTCTGAAACTTAATATGAAAATCCCTATTCAACACAAATACTACTACTGCTAATAGTAAAAGCAGCTAATACTTTTGATCACTTCCATTGAGTAACAATCTTCTAAGCACTTTACATGTATTTGGGAATTCAGTCAGGGGGGCCTGGGTGGCTCCGACTTTGGCTCTGGTCATGATCTCACAGTTTGTGGGTTTGGGCTCTACGTCAGGCTCTTTGCTGTCAGCACAGAGCCTGCTTTGGTTCCTCTGTCCCCTGCTCTCTCTCTGCCTCTGCTGGTTCTGCTTCCCTCTCTCTCAAAATGAAACTTAAAAGAAAAAAAGAAAGTAATTGAATATAAATTTTGCTTTAACTATTATATATCACAGTAAGCTGTACTCTCAAGCCCCATTTTATGGACTTTTCTGGCATCCATGTTAGATATGGCTGAAAAGTCTGAGCATCATTCTGAATTCAGCAGAGGATGAAGTCCAGGATCTTTATGAAGTGGAAGTTCAGTATAAACATCATAGAGGAGGATGCTATCTAGCAGTTAATAATACTTTATTATTTTGTGAGCACATTTTGCTAACAAACTGGCTACATTCCAATTTGAATAAGCAAATTAGAATAAACAATTCCACCTGGCATAGATACCTATTTTATTTGGGCAATTGGCCGTTCACTTGGCATGTAGTATTAAGCGTTCAACAGCTGGTACTCTCCCACCCATGGGGCCTTTCTTTTCAGAAGATGATTACTTCAGAGACTGACAAAGAACTGGATCTGAGCTGGGATCATTCAAGACCAAGGATGTATTAAAATCTTAGGATATCACTATTTTGAATAATGATGAGGACTCAGAAAATGGAAATGTTTTCTCTTTAAGACACATTGTAAGCACTTTCCTCTAAGAATGAGGAACATCCTTTAAAAGATTTTTCCTTTATATATTAATTGAAGAAAGTATTTAAACTTCTTGAGTGTGGCCCTGTGACCATGATGGATAATTTTCTCTTGGTGAAATGCTAGTAATTTGTAGAATACAAACAAAATGAAATATGGTTTGGCCATATGCATCATTTTTTGTTTTGTTTTTGTTTGTTTTTTGTTTTTTACTTAGGGGATGTTTTTCATTCTCCCAGACTCTCTGCCTGGAACATTCATAAGGCCCCAGTACACACATGGCAAACTTGTACACATCCTCTTTGTCTCAGCTTATGGTTATTCCTCTAGGAAATCTCTCACCACCACCACCACTCACCTACCCACTCAGAAAAAGTTATGTACATGGTGTTCTGTACTTAGCATTCTGTACTTGACCATCAAAGCATCAATTATACTCTGTTGTAAGTGCCTCTCTACTTGTCTTTATCCCCAAAGAGGACACACAGGCTTTGAGGTGGTCCCCTGAAAGTTAGGGTCATTCCTAACTCCTGGTGATTATATTCCTGTATGATTTTCATCCCCTTGATTTTGGGATCTGTGACTTCTAATCAATGGAATATGGCAAACGTGTTGGGATGTCACTCTCATGATTAGGTTATATTACATAAAACTCTGTCTTGCTAGCAGGCTCACTCTAGACTCTCTCCTTGGTAGCTTTGAAGAAGCCAGCTGCCAGGAGTCCTACAGCTGCAAAGAAATGAATTCTGCCAACAACCGGAGTGAACTTGGAAGTCCTATCTTTGTTTCTATTTTACAGGTAGATATTGGAGGTTAGAGATGCTAAGTTTCTTTCCTTAAAACCCTCTGTGCATAATTGGTGGAACCAGGATCTTTGAATTTCCAGTATGCAGTGCAGTGACTAGCAAATAACAGGTATCCAAAAGATGCCTCTCAAATCAGTGTGTGAGGCCCAGGCTGGATAGACTGTCTCAACTCGAGCACTTGTGAATCTACCCATCCTTTCTGAAGCAAGCCTCTTCAAGTGGACAATTAGAATAGAATACCTAACTCTGATTGTGTAGCTTGAAACATTTTACTTTAAGGTTTGGTGACCAGATCTATCAATACTTAACATTTTGAAAACATGAAGGAAGAAAGTCAGAATTTGCACCCGTAGGAATTATTCCTGTGTTTTGTCTCCATTTAAACATTTTCTTGTTAATGCTCATTTTTCTCGAGGAGATGATCAGCTCATCTGGGTGGAAGGACAGTGCACTATTCTTTGGTTGAGTGACCACACAGTGCTCTTCCTGGGTAGCTTGGCATTATGGATGCAGACAAGAGTGATGGAAAGATGAGTGGGCAGGCACTCTGTGCAATTAGGCCTTTTGAGCTGTAACAACGAGTGTTCGTCTTCATCTTTTACAATAGTCTCTTGTCCTTAAGATATGAGCATGACATTTTTTTTAAGTTACTGGGTGCTGTGAATAATTTCATCCTCTGGAAATGTCTTTCGAGATGCTGCTCTAAATCTTTTTATGACAGATTTTTAAATGGAGTACTTAAAAATGCTAAATTCCTTCCTTCCTTTCCCCCTCCTTCCTCTCCTCCCTTTCTTCCTCTCTTCCCCCTCTTTCTCCCCACTCCCTCTTCCCCTCCTTCCTTCTCCACATTTATTGAGAACATACTAGGTCCCAGAGTTTAAAAGGTTATACACATCTGACAACATCCCACATTTCATGGTGTGTGTATGTGGGGGGGGGGTAGAGGGGTGTTTATAGAAATAAAGAATAAACAAAAATTTCCATTTAAAATATTATCAAGAGAAAATAGGGTCGTATGATAGAGAGGGTTTAGCAGGTGAACTCCTTAGGCTTAGTGAGCAGAAAAGGTCTTTTCATGAGGTTTTAAGCTGAGACAAGAAAGAAACAGCCATGCAAAGATCTGGTGGAAGAGAATTGCGAACAGAGGGAATGGTTAATGCAAAGCTTCTGAGGTGAGAGTGAGTTTGGTGAGTTTGAGTACCAGCAGTGAGGTCACTCTGAATGACTGGTGAGGGATGGGAAGAGAAGTATGGGGACAAGGTTATAGATACAGGCAAGGACTAGATTACAGGGTCTTGTAAGCCATGGTAAAGAGTTAAACTAGGGGAAGCAAAGGTTTGGGTTCTGGTAGGGTGATCAGAAATTTTCTTATAATCATCTTAAGCATGAGATTCCTATCAGAGCTTCAAGTCAGGATTGGATACAACAGGCTAAAGATGAAGATCTAGGACCATCAGTTTATCATTGGTCTATAAGACCATGGACAGGATGAGATCACCCAGGTAGAGTTCAGATAAAGAAGAGAAAGAGACTCAGGAGTGAGCCATAAAATACTCCAATACAGAAGTCAAAGAGAGAAGAGGAGAAACCAAGAGAAGAGATAGGCATTGAGGAGGGCACTTGTTGGGATGAGCACTGGGTGTTCTATGGAAACCAATTTGACTATAAATTATATTAAAAAAAGAGAGAGAGATTGGCCAGTGAAACAATCAGGAGTGTAAAGCTGAGAAAAATCAAAAAAGGAAAATACTTGGAGGTGGAAGGAATAGTCAACTTTGTCTAAAGCACCGTTTTTAAACAAGTTTGTGCCATGGTGTCTTTGTCAGTTACTGAGGCCTATGGAACACTTCTCAGAAAAACATCTTTAAATGCCTCATATAAAATATATAGGATTACAAACCATACTAAGCGATGTATAAACTAGCATATGTATGCTTTGTGATAATTACTGGACTAAACAGTATTTCTTTTTTTAATATTTTAAGGAAACTCCATACTGTTTTTCACAGTGGCTGCACCAATTTACATTCCTCCCAGCAATGTGTGAGGGTTCTTTTTTCCCCACATCCTCCCCAATACTTGTTATTTCTTGTCTTTCTGATTCTAGCCATTCTCACTCTGACAGGTACAAGGTGATGATAGATCGTTGTGGTTTTGATTTGCATTTCCCTGATGACTAGTGATGTTGAGCATCTTTTCTGTTGGACATCTGTGCATCTTATTTGGAAAAATATTCAGGTCCTCTGTCCATTTCTTAAGATTATTTGTGGGGTTTTTTGGTGTCATATTGCTTAAATTCTTTATGTATTTGATATTAACTTCTTATGGGATATATCATTTGCAAATATCTTCTCCCATTCAGGGAATCTACCATTCCCTTTTTGTTTTGTTGATTATTTCCTTTGCTGTGCAAAACTTGTTCTTTTCGTATAGTCCCTATGGTTTATTTTTGCTGTTATTTCCCTTGCCTCAGGAGACATATCTAGAAAAATGTTTCCATGACCAATGTCAAATAAATTATTGCCTACGTTCTCTTCTAGGAGTTTTATGGTTTCATGTCTCACATGTAGGTCTTTAATCTATTTTGAGTTTATTTTTGTTTGTAGTGTAAGAAAGAGGTCCAATTTTATTCTTTCATATGTAGCTTTCCGGCTTTCCCAGCATCATTTGTTGAAGAGATTGTCTTTTCCCTGTTGCATATTCTTGCCTCCTTTGTTGTAGATTAATTAACCACATAAGTGTAGGTTTATTTCTGGGCTCTCTGTTCTGATCCTTTGATCTATGTTTCTGCTTTTATGCCAATACCATACTGTTTTGATGACTACAGCTTTGTAATATAACTTGACATCTGGAATTGTGATACCTCCCGCTTTGTTCTTCTTTTTCAAGATTACTTCGGCTATTCATGATCTTTTGTGGTTCTATACAAACTTTGGGGATTATTGGTTCTAGTTCTGTGAAAAATACTATTGGTCTTTCGACAGGGATTGCACTGAATCTGTAGATTGCTTTGGATAATGTGGACATTTTAACACTATTTTTTCTCCCAATCCATGAGCATGGAATATCTTTCCATTTGTTTATGTCATCTTCCATTTCTTTCTTCAGTGATTTATAGTTTACAGAGTACAGATCTTTTACCTCCTTGGTTAAGTTTATTCCGAGGTATTTTATTCTTTTTGGTGCAATTGTAAATGGGACTGTTTTCTTAATTTCTCTTACTGCAACTTCATCATTAGTGTATAGAATTACAACAGATTTCTGTATTTCAATTTTGTGTCCTGCAACTTCATTGAATTCATTCAGCAGTTCAAATAGATTTTTATACTTGTTTTTTATTAACATATTCTATAACTAGATCTAGTAGTGAGTTACTGTTGTAAACTCTAATTAGTGATGAGCAGATATTTTATTTGAGATAGCTGTACCATCTTCAATGTAATATGTAATAGGAAAATGTCATATGTATAAGATGTAATATGAAAATAAGTGACTTTGTGACAGTCACAAGTATTTCTAATACTGGTTTGTCTCTAACATTGTGGTTTATTGACTATGTTTAAAACTCAAGGAAACACTAAATTTCAGTTAGACATCAGTGAAAATAAAGACATTTTTTTCCCATGCAAGTTCGTAGACTAATTTCAAAACCACTGGTCTAATGTTAAAAGGTAAGTCTTCAGAAATAGAACTCAGTGGTGTGGATTCTTCTAAATAGTGACTTAATTTGCTATACTTGTTTAATCTTGAGCACTACTCTTAGGCTTGTTAATGTTCTCTGTCACACTTAGAAAAATGACATTAAGAGGGCATAGAGCAATGACAGAGGAAGTGGGTGGAGAGGGGAGGGGAATGAATGCTGAATATTCTTTTCTTGAGTTACTTATGTTGAGGAACATTAATATTCATAAAGACTAATATTAAAACTGATTTGGAATTGAATTTATTAGGGCAGAAAATGTTTAAATCTGCCTCTACTCCCATTATTTGATATTCAGAATACTTTACAGGGAAGGATAGACATTTGTATAAAGGTTCTACCTTTGTTCTTTTGTTCTTTCTATTGCTTCCTTTAAAGTTCTTGAATACCTATTATATTCCTCTCTCCCTCTAATTACATACTGATATGCAAAATATAGGTAACTTGGGGGCATTTAAAGTACAATGCCCAAGTCATGAGTGTGCTGGTAATTTTGGAATGTCAAAGGTAGGTGCTCAAAAATTATTTGTTGACTGCTAGGTTGAAATGATTTCCTTACTCCTCAGTTCTACTTTGTATCTCCCCACAAATGGTATATTCCAAAAGTCTAAACATTTATACTTGTATCCAACATATCACCAATTCCATGATGAACAGTCCTTCATACTCATTTTGCTTGTGTTTTCTAAAAAACTTTTTAAAAGTTTATTTATTTTGAGAGACAGAGAGTATGAGCATGGGAGGGGCAGAGAGAGGGGGAGAGAGAGAATCCCAGTCAGGCTCCATGCTGTCAGCGCAGAGCCCGACACAGGGTTCAGTTTCACCAACTATGAGGTCATGACCTGAGCCAAAATCAACAGTCAGATTCCCACCCGACTGAGCCACCCAGGTGCCCCTCATTTTGCTTGCGTTACACTATAGTACAGTGATTGGCAAACTATGGTTGTGGCCTATTTTTTCTATAGCCACCAAGCAAGAATGCTTTTTACATTTTTGAAAGGGTGTAAAAACCAATCAAACAAAATAACAAAGAATATACACCTGAGATCATAGTGGCCTGCAAAACCTAAACTATTTACTATTTGGCCCTTTAGAGAAAAAGTTAGCTGATCCCTGCATAGTGGCATGCACACACATGTGTGCGTGTGTGTGTGTGTGCATGCACACATGTATGTCTAGGAGATTTTTCTCCACCTCTTTATTTAGATAATAGATTTTTGTCCTCTAGACCACCAGGATTAACAAGTGATCAGACTTGGCCAATCCTAAGAAGTCATTGCTCTAGAAATGAAGATTGGTCTAAAGGCTGAGCATGTGAAACCAGCCAGGGTCATCAGTATACTTCCCAAAGAGCTGATCTGTAGATGTTGGGAAAAGGCCTCTTCTCCTTTTACTGGAGTTGGTAAACTGAGATGGGATAAGCCTGGTCATGCTGGTGAACTTCATGGAAAAACATCTGCAGTAGGAGAAAATGGAGTTCACAGGTGGAGGGAAGTGGGCCTGATATATGCAGAATAAGAGGGCACAACCCAAAGCATTTAAGTGGTGACACTAGAGGAAAGATTTGTTCTTTTTCTCTCTGCATTATCTGAGTCAGCAATCTCCCTTTGTTGTTTGAGTTGCAATTTTACTACTTGTAAGCAGCATAACTCTTCATAATTCAAATATGTCACAGCTCTTCCAAAAGTTCAACAGAAACCTGATTTTTCTTTGGTTCTTAATTGGAAGCTGCAATAATAATGTATATAGCTACCAGTTACCGAGCACTCTAATGTTCTAAATATATAGCTGATTATTTTACTACATTATAAAGTACATATTATTGCTACCATATTACAGAGAAGGGAAAAAAAACTCAGACTTTAATTTGATTAAGATCTCACCACTAAATAGGGGGCAAAGCTGAAATACATTCCACGTTGTGACTCAGAGTTCACATACATTTAATACGGTCATGAGATTTAAGTGATCTGACAAAATAAGATCTTATCATGCTCTTCCCTCTGAACACAGCATAACACTAAGTTGATACTGATTTCCTCATTGACATTTTAGGGCTTAAATGGGGCAACTTTGTTTTCTCATTGCATATAAATTTAAAAATTTCAAATATATGTTAACAGTTAGACTGTTACTCCTTTTGGGACTCAAAACATCATAAAGATGCATAATGTGTATTGTGCCTTATTTTTTTAATTTTAATTGTTTTATTGAAGTTTATTTGACATGCGGTGTATTAGTTTCAAATGTACAAGAGTAGTCAACATTTATATGCATTAGGTAGGGATTACCACGATAAATCTAGGTGCCATCTGTCTCCAAACAAAGTCATTAATTATTAGCCATACTCCCTGTGCTGCACTTTGCATCCCCATGTCTTAGTTATTTTATAGCTGGAAGCTTATACATTTTAATCCTTTTGCCCTATTTCACCCACCCCCTGCCCCTCCCCCTCTGACAACCACTAGATTGTTCTCTGTATTGATGAATACGTTTCTGTTTTGTCTGTTTTGTTTTCTGGATTCCACATGTAAGTGAAATCATAGAGTATTTATCTTTCTCCATCTGACTTATTTCACTTAGTGTAATGGCCTCTAGATCCATCCGTGTCATCACATATGGCAAGATTTCCTTCTTTTTTATGGCCAATAATCCATCATGAGTGTGTGTGTATAACATCTTCTTTATTCATCTATCGTTGGACACTTAGGTTACTTCTGCATCTAGGCTATTGTAAATAATGCTGTAATGAACATATGGGTGCATATAAATTTTCAAGTTACTGTTTTAATTTTCTTTGGACAAATACCCACAAGTGAAATTGCTGGATTGTATGGTATTTCTGTTTTTAATTTTTTGAGGAACTTCCATCCTGCTTTCTATAGTGGCTGCACCATTTTGTAGTCCCATCAACAGTGCACAAGTGTTTACTTTTCTCTACTTCCTCCTCAATGTTTCTCGTCTTGATAATAGCCATTTGACAGATATGAGGTGATTTTTCATTATGGTTTTGTATTTCCCTGATGATTAGTGACGTTGAGCATCTCTTCATATGTCTGTTGGCCATCTGAATGTCTAGTTTGGGGGTATGTCTATTCGGGTTTTCTGCCCATTTTTAAAATGGATTGTGTTTTTTATATTGAGTCGTGTGAATTATTTATATATTTTGGATATTACCCCCTCATCAGTTCTATCATTTGAAAATATCTCCTCCCATTCAGTAAGTTGTCTTTTCATTTTGTTGATGGTTTCTTTCACTGTGCAAAAACTTCTTAGTTTGATATAGTTCCATTTGTTTATTTTTGCTTTTGTTGCTATTGTACCCCATTATTTTGATGAGAAATACATGCATTTGAAAATGCATTAGAAGTGCTGATTTCTAACCATTTCTGTCAGCTCAGATTCTCTAGAGCTTATGACACAGATTAAGTACTGATACTGTATTGGGGAGGTACAAATACAGGACAGTGAGAGAGGGGAAAGGTAGTAAGGCAGAGAGAAAGGGAAATGATGCAAGGTGATGTGTGACAGTGTTTCACAGTAAGCCACAAAGAGACATGGCAGATAACTTGGCAGGTGTGTCCACATAGTCAGGGTGTCTGTGAATGTCTGTGCATAAGATGTGTGGATAAACTGTACCTCCAAACAGTTCACGGGAGGGGGGATGGAGAGAGAATTTATGTGCCAGGCTCCCTCCCATCTCCTGTTTGCCATTGGTTAGGGCGTGAACTCCTCCATACTTGTAGGTTGTATCATTCTGGCTGTCTGGTATCTAAGAGGATGCTTCATCCCATGCTCTGTGGAGTGGTGTTCCATCCTAATTCAGTGTAGGAAGAATCAGAAACATAAAGCAAATGGCTGATCACCAGGTTGCATGGCAGAGGCCAAGGCAAAACATTCAGAATTCCTGAAGCAAATAAATGATTGATCCCAGATGGTGGAACCGCATAGGCCTGAGGGAGTTGGGCCACAGAGCGGCTGAGGCAGGGCAAGCAGCTGTGGACCCAGGTGGCAGTGGTATAGAGATTCTGGGTATGCACAAAAATGTGATGTCATATACCCACTGAATATCCACTGTAAATCACATGTTTTCGAGTCCTAATAAATTATGTCAAAAGATCATGAACTCCTTTAGCAAATGAGTGCTAGCTCGTTTTGCATATGCAATAAGGTAAACAACTCAGATTTGGTCTTGATCAGATATGAAAGAATTTTTCTTCAGTTCTAACAGAGATGATTTATCTAAGTCTGAACATTTACTAAAGCTTAATTTAGGTCGATGCACTAGACTGGTATTTTTTCATTTTTAATGTGGTGAACTGTTATTATAAATTAGATCTTTAATCATGGAAACAGCAGCTTCCAGTTTTTGAAGACAGCCAATGAATGGTTATTTAAGTAGTGGTTCCTCTATCAGTATAGATTAGATTTAGAAAATGAACACACGCATGTGTGCACACACACACACATTCATCTCTCCACTGCTAATACAGTTGACGATTATAGAACTTTTTCTTTTCCATCTGAGGCTTCTCATGAGGACACCCATAAGACACCCACAGTGTCATATTGGCTATCTCTTTGTATCTGGAAAGTTGAAAAAGTCATGGACTGTTTCAAATAACAAGTATATTCTCCCTCACAGTCTCAAAGGTAAAATATGAAAAGTGAAACATTTACAAAGGCACAATTCGATCCTTCAGAAGAAGGAGTCTAAAGTTGATAATACAGTCGGGAATGCACTCCTATTTTTATTTTCTCCTTCCTGAGCATTCTTCCAGCTCAGCTGTTGTGGGCATCCCTGATGTTCCCTGAGCAGGGGTTTTAAGTGACTCCACAACAGATTGTTCTCAGACTGAATTGTATGCAACAGATCTTGGGAATTTTAGTTCATAGCAAATAAATGGCACTCCTATAGGGTCAGGAAAATAAATCCTCATATTCACTTCTTAGAATATTTTTGTTTCTCTTATAAATCAAGTTGGACCACAATTGTTTAGAATTATTTTCTGGGGCGCCTGGGTGGCTCAGTCGGTAAAGTGGCCAACTTCAGCTCAGGTCATGATCTCACAGTCTGTGAGTTCGAGCCCCGTGTCGGGCTCTGTGCTGATGGCTCAGAGCCTGGAGCCTGCTTCAGATTCTGTGTCTGCCTCTCTCTCTCTCTATGCCCTTCCCCTGCTTACGCTCTGTCTCTCAAAAGTAAATAAATGTTAAAGAAAATTTTTTAAAAATTTAGAATTATTTTCTGAGAAAATATGTTCTTGTCGATTTTGGTCTATAGTTTTAATGATCCCTACAGAGTCTGACATTTATAGCAGTATTTTGCCCACTAAAAATCCAGTCAGTGTTTAGTGCCTTGACAACTGAAAATTCACACAGCACAGCCATTTGTATGTCTTTAAATACTGCTGGAATGGGATGAGGCGGGCAGAAGGCAGTGAAATGAAGTGTCTCTATCATAGAATCACTCTAGATCTCCCTTCAAAAATCTCTTTGAGGTTTTTTGTAAAAGGTTAGGATCTAAAGTGATGCCAACGGCCTTCTTCACAAAGCAGGGTCATTGCCAGCTCCTACCTTAAACCCCAACTCGGTGAACCAAATATTGGGAATTGCTTTGGCTGAGACCTATAAGAGAAAGGGACCAGTGGCCATGAAACCAATTGACATCAGGGATTTAGTTAATGATAACAAATTCCAGGGAATGGTCCTGGGTCAGATCCATTAAGGCTGATTTTCACCTGTTTTTTTTTTTGTTTGTTTTTTTTTTTTTTGCCTCTCCATCTAAAGTATAGTCCTCTTTGCAGTGAGGACTTCAGAGCACTGTACAGTCTTCAGGTGATAGAAGGTAACTCAGATATACTAAGGTGAAAAAGGAGGAAAGCCAGTTGTAAAAGTGTGAGCTGCAAATGGTGAAATAAAGCAGAATTTTGGGTAAATATTTGTTTTCTGCAAACACTTCACTCCCAGACAATTTTAGTTAAAGTCTTGTTATTTAGTATTAATACTTCTATGCTGTGTTTGTGATATTCTACTTGTTAAAATTTTCCACTGTGACAGATGAGGTCAGCCTTGTGGTTGGAAAAACATTACCAGTATTTGTTTCTAGCAGAATGTTGATGTTTAGCCTCCTAGGAGCTCTATTCAAAACACATCACTTTGCTTTTAAGCCTCAAATCATGGCCAATACTGCCATTAGTGAGGGAAGGGTGATGTTATTACTCACTTTCTAAAAGAAAAAATATATGGAAAATGGGAAAAGGCAAAAGACATTCCTTTTTGTTACTATTTTTTTGGAGTACAAAATAAAAGAATGAATTACAGATAGTTCTTGTCTTTGCCGTGGCAATTTGGCCCCGCTCTTTGATATTAACATTCATGAAGAGATAGCTATAATTCTCTGGAGCCTAGGAGTAATATCCCTCCCCGTTCAGGTAATCCATCACTCTGAAGGGTGGGCAGATA
The DNA here is from genome assembly GCA_030068075.1 of Paguma larvata. Lineage (NCBI taxonomy): Eukaryota > Metazoa > Chordata > Mammalia > Carnivora > Viverridae > Paguma > Paguma larvata. The sequence goes on from CM057830.1 coordinate 16,830,613, forward strand.
ATAGAAATGTATGTTTCATTTATCGCTCCCTGCCAGTAGAGAAAATGACAGTCATATTGAAACTCTTTAATATCATGCTTGACATGCAGGAGTGCATTTATTATTTGCCCAGGTTCCCAGTCTGCCCAGGCCTCGGTCAGCATCTGTCCCTTCTGAGATGGAGAGCAGGCGAGTGGGAGTGTCCATTTGAGCTGTTTTGGGTTGGAGCTAAAACCAATCTGTCTAGATCTGTGATTATCAAGTGATATATGTGCGTGAGGTGAAATGGTGGCTAGATGGGGACCTAGGTTGTATATTAGTATCTCTGATGTGGGAATGCTGTGTGTTTTGCAAAACCACCACTGAAGTTGGAAAATACCAATCAAGTTTGAGTAGGCATTGTTACTAAAAAAATTTGTTTTCTTTACTCAAATCCTAGTAGTAAAACATGGGGCATTCCCCCCAAGACAACAGATGTGCTATATTGCACATTACAGAGATTGTGTTTTCATTCAACTGCATGCCTAGGGTCTAATGTTTTATGCACTGTAGGAGTTTAAAAGTTACACCCAAAATGATTAAATAAAGTTAGAAATATAATTAAAGGGTCTCTGAATTCTCATAGTTCTTGTTACATAATGAAACTTGCCATGGTCTCTTTCTACCACTTCTTTGTTCTTTTTCACCACTCATTTTTTAATATTCTCTGACTGTAGTGTCATCACACACACACACACACACACGTGTGTGTGAAACTATATATGTACACATATATATATGCACGTATGTAAATAAAATGCGATATATATATATATATGTGTATATATATATGAAACTAGCCTTAACCTTGCGGTTGTAGAAGAAATCTTCAGTAGGTAAGGAAATGTGAGGTCAGCGAGGTAAAGTGGCCTATCCGAGATGACTCAGTTAATAAGTGACTAAGTTAATGATAACCACGATTCAAACTGAGTTCTGTCTATCTTCCAGGCACCAGGATTTTTCTGCTTCTCTATACTGCTGCCAGGCAATATTTATATGATTTGTACTACGAAATGTCATTTGTGAATTAATTAAGGCATCCACTAAACATGTGTGGAAGAGCTCTTTGTCTTATGCTAAGCAATGAAGTAAGGTGAACAATACCTGGTTCTCCCGAGGTTTGGAAAACCACCTTCTCGTTGAGGGCATCAGCAATAACTGACACACACAGTAATATCATAAAGAGCTATAGGACCATGAAGGATGGAGCCAGCTCTGTCTCTGCCTGTGGAGTCTGAGATGCCTCACAGAGTAGGACACATATAAAATTGGCCTTGATTGATTTAGGTGTATATTTCTAGGGAAAACATGACCTATGATATTCTTACTCAGTCACTCAATAGGAAGATCTGGAACTTTCAGTTTTGCTAAAGAGATCCCTGATAGTATTCTTTCATCCTTTGTGACATTTCAATGCCAGAATTTACCTGATACAAGGAAGTTTCCCTTAATTCCTTATGAAAAAATTTTAATCATTTTTCATTATGCTTTTCATTATGTTTCATTACATTTATCATTACTTCTAAAAATTTATTCATAATATGATTTAGATTTAAAAATTATAGTCCACTGGCTTAAGACAGGCAATGGTAATAACTACTTTTATTGGTATATTGTGGGTTTCCTCTATTTTTTTCAGGTATTTCAGTAGAGTATCTAATGATGAGGTAGCAACTTGCACTTTTATTGTAGTTTATAATTTCATAGAAGCATTAAGTAATGACTAAAATAGGATACATTATTTTCTACAATAAATATTTAAAATAAAAAAATAAAATTGGCCTTGAAAAACCAGCAGGAATTTGTAGTGAATTGAACCTTTGCATTTAACTATCTGGTGTGACCCTGGGCAAGCCAATTAAATTTTCTAATTCTTAGTTACCTCTCTCTCAAGATTGTTATGAAGATAAAATGTGACTTGGAAGCACTCTGAAAACTTGCAGATACTATTCCAAGAAGTAGTGTAAAAAACCATGGCTCCCTAGGAGAGGAGGTACCTGATCCATTAGAAAAATAAGATGCATACACTATTTCTAGAAAAATACTGGGCTTTAATGTTATTATTTGGAAAATTCATAGTCCCCAGTGCAGCTAATAGGAGTAATTGCCAATTGTCTATAACATACAGATGGTCCCCTAAGTCACACTCAGATCATTTCTAGGAAAATTGCCTAGCAGTCAGGGATTGGGCATCTATACCATCATGGAATGTTTACGGGTGTGTCTTATGAATAATTTCAGGAATCAGCTATAGGGGAAGGGTTTGCTTTAGACCTAACTCCTAGGATATACATATTTAAAGGTAAACCCAGATCTGCCATTTTCACCTTTTTATCACACAGGATAATTGATAGGTAAAACAAAACAAAACAAAAAACAAAATTGAAAAATGTCCCTGGGCCATCTAAGTCAAGACTTTAGGGCTGAGAGAATGTTTTAATAATGGAAAAATGCAAAGCTGGTTGGAACTGAAGTGGGCTGGTTTGTAATCTTCATATAATGGAACATAACTTAAAAGCTAAATCTGTATACATCATGGGCAGCGTTCAAACTTACTTTTTTTATGTTTAATAAATAGTAAAGGAACATGCCAGATCAGGTTGTGTGTGTGTGTGTGTGTGTGTGTGTGTGTGTGTGTGTGTGTGTTTAGCTTAGTTATTTATAGTATAGGAATATGTGTCTTTCTTCCAAGGGAGTTCTTTTTCATGTGTGTAAATCTTGCATAATATTAGCTGATTTATGATGATGGACAAGACCTGTATCAGTTATGGCCACATAACAAACTACTCCAAAACTTAGTGGCTTAAAGCTATTTATTAGTGCTTATGAATCTACAGGTTTGCTGGATGATTTTTCTAAACCAAGTTAGGCTGGGTGGGACTTACTTAGGCTTCTGAGGTCAACTGTGTGCTAGCTAAAAAAGAGTTTAGGCTATTTTGATGTCTGTAAGGGAGATTAAGAGAGATATCTGTGTTAGGGTTGTAATCTTTTCCATTTTGAGGAGGAACCACTTTTACTTTAAATCAGATAATAATACACGTGGTTAAAATGATTATTCAAAGGAGATATTAGAGCAGACATTTCCTTCGTGTACATTCCCCAACACTGGACTATCACAGCTTACACAGACTACTTTGTCCACATGTCCTCATGAGATTGACACACTGTTCTATCTATTTTTAGGTTAAGCATTATTGTTTTTGTTGTTGTTTTTTTGGTCTCCTCTAAAAGGTGGTGCCCTTGAGACTGCATCAAAACTTAAGTGATTATCAGTGAGCACTTTCAGGTGTAAGCACTCTGAGAAACTTGGTGAGGAAAGAGGGGGCCACTGAAAGGTTGAGAGGCTACAAGAAAAGAAGCTAAACATGAAATTCAGTCTGACTTCACAGTTTTTCCTGAGGGAAGACCCTTAATAGGCCCAATCCACCTCTGTCAGCCTTATATTAATCCTCTTAAAGAATTAAAGTTAAGGGGTGGTTTGGATGTTTGAGACAAATTGGATGTATATGATGGAGGCTGGTAGAGAAAACGTCATAGAAGTTTCCTGGAGGAAAGCAGAGGCTAGTTAATGACACAACTGGAGCATAAGGCTCTGAGTACATTTGCAATTCTATTTCCCTTTCTTTTCCTTTGAGAGGGAATTGTATGTTTACTGGGAGAGGCTTGAGTATTACACAGAAAAAATGGCTCCTACCAAACTCCTCTGATTGTAATTTTGTTTCATAATTAAATTAAATCAGGTTGTAATCTCTTAAAAACTCAGAACCCTTTACCTACTAATAGTGCAATCAGTCTAAATGCCATTTATAGTTAGTCTAGAGCAGAAAACAATATTTAAAACCAATTTTCAGTCTCAATTCATGAAAAAAAAACCCATCACTCTATCTTATTTATAATAAACTCATTCAAGTAGATCCAGGCACAATATAAACAAGTGATGGAAAGCCCCTAGGAGGTTTTGGCTCATACATTCTGAGTAGACATGCTCTGGAAAACACAGACGTTCTCAGGAAACTGCAGTCTGCTGAAAATGCCAGGAGATTTCAGGAGACTGGACTCTTCCTTAGTACTTGGCACCTTTCATTGGTTTTGCATCGGAATGGATCGCCACTTCTTATCTGATCATCTGTTTGTCCGTGTCCTTTTTTTTTTTTTCTGACCCTGTTTCAAATGGCATATCTGAAGGCATAAGAGAAAATACATGCATGAGCCCAAGGAAAGTAGATGCTGTCAAGCGACCCAAATCATGCCTCAGGCTTACTCTTGGTGAGTTGAAAGGGATGTTAGACACTTTGCATGGAGGAGGTCAGGCAGTACGTGAACGTGACAGAAGTGATAGAGTGGCGTAGTGGAGAGCGCAGAGGCTTTGGAGCTAGATGGGCTAGTTTGAATTTTGGCTCTCCTATTACAAGCTGTGTGACCTTAGGCAAATTACTTAACCATTCTGAGCTTCAGGTCCCTTATCAGTAAAATGGAGAAAAACATCTATCTGCAAAGTTTGCCAGAATATTTAGCTTAGAGACTATTGCTAAGCACCTGGGACACAATATTCCCTGCCCTTCCCTTCAGACTTTACTTCCTTCCTTCCTTTATCTCTTGCTCTTTTTTTCTCTCTCTCTCTTTCTTTCTTCCCCTTTCTCTTTCCCTTCTCTTCCCTTCCTTTCCTTTTCTTTCTTTTACCAAATATTTATTGAGCACCATACCAGATGTTGTCAGTGCTCTGTCCGTATTCCCTTGGATCCCTTTACAATTTTTGTGCACTTGACTCTCAGCGTGCTTTTACTCCCGGAAGGGGTTGCCCTCAAGCTGGCAGAAACTACTTTGCCAAAGAACCAAAAAGGCCTGGGATTTTACATTCCCTGTGGGCATCCCTTAACTAATAATAGATAGGCAGGAAGGAATAAATGCTCTGGTCATCGTATCCCCTAATGAGGACAGCTCTGAGGTATGACCTAGACTATCTCCAGAGTTCCTTTGTAGGACTGAGCCAAAGGTACCATCCTTGGGAGTTACTGTCCCATCCTTGCTTGATCTCCTTTCCTTCCTAGTTCCATTTCCCTAGTCCCCTACTGAATTCCTGGTGACACTTCTTAGGAAACCAGTTTCACATGAATCTTTATCTCAGGATTTGTTTTTGGAAAACCCAGCCCGAGTCACGCACCTTCCGTATTCCCCCATATTATTCTGAGTGCTAGGAATGCAGCCGTGAACAGGTGAGACATAGCTTTACTGTCATGTTTTATTAACTGGGAACACTGTAGTAAGAACCCATGGTAAATAGGTTCCCACAGTAAAGACTGCATTGTAGACATCCTGCACAATTCTGCATTTCCTCTGTGGGGGAAGGAATATAGGCTTCTGAGTTAGAACTTCCGACTCTATGTCCTGACGTATTCATGAATTAGCTTTCAAACCTTGGGCAGCTGCATTTGTCTTCTGAGCCTCACTTTTTCCATTTATTGCAAATTTACTAATGCCTGCCCTTCCAAACTCACAGCATTGCAGTAGAGCTGAGAAACGTAGAATATATAAAAGCCACTATGGCCCATAACCCCAAACTTAGCCATCACCTGTAGATACTATGCGAACAATCAACAAGTAAGGGCTTTAAAAAATGAAAGTAAAAGTACATGGTGTCATTTAGCAGAACATGTTACATATTTTATAAGGCACTGCTTTAAAAATTAACGTTACTGTTTTTATCCTTGCTGAATTAAACAAGCCTGATTTGATAGGGTCAGTACAACGTCATAAGCTTGGTGTAGTTAAAATGAATATCAGGCTGAAGCATTAAAACAGGCAGTGCTACAGGTGACAGCAAAGTGTAAACAGACCTCCTGGGCATTTTGCTAAGTGTAAAGTCTTGACACAAGAACAGGGTAATGGAGCAAGTCCCTAGAAGAAGCCCTGCCGTGTCCCCTCCCCAGTTCCTCCTCCACCTGGTGCCAGGGTATTAAGAGCTGCCTTGTGTAACTCCATCTTCTGCTGAATGGTTGCCATTCCTCTTGTCCTCTGATCCTGAAGAAAATTTCCCTTTGATGTATTCCATCTTGGTATTAGAGAATCAGTCTCAACACTTTTTTAGGAATGCCTATGCCTGCATGGTATTGCTTCTGGGAGCTAAGGCCCTGAGATGCCTGATTCGGATTTTCCAGTTAGTTATGTCCATTGATGATTTTGATGGTAAAATCCAAAGCGAGTTAGGCTAAAAGCAGACATTCCCTGGAGGGATACAAGAGTATGCCTAAGATCCTAAGGGTAAGACATGAATTCACACCTCACTAGGGACTGGAAACAGGACCTGGAAAGTCAACATAAGTTAAGACAGGCCTTTCCCATCTGTGCTCATTTATCTCTTTGGGACATAATAGTCTTTTTATCTGCTAATCTCTGTTATTGGCTTCATATTTCTCCTACTATTTGGGGTGATTCTTCTGCTCTGTTGTTTTTTTTTTTTTATGGCATGTCATAGCTGTCTCTAAATGGTGGACTTCAGTCAAGTTTACATCAGCTTACAGAATGACTGCCTACAGTTAGTTGTTCTGACCTTTCTAAGTCCCAGTAACAAATGGCAAAAGACATTTTTTTCTGCCCGTCTAGACTCTTAACTGGTTTTCTTGAGTCAAACGTCCACTTTTGGTCCAATCATCTGGGGTCAGTGAGTAGTAAGAACATAACACTGACATTGCTTCAGTCTTAGGTCTTAGGAGGAAAAGGATTACTAAAGAAGGGCAACTCAGGGTGGGCACACCTTCTAAAACAGATTTACTACAGTGGTTCAGATGTCTTCTTAGGGTTTCTTGCTATGCTTCTATCACCCATGTCTATTTAGCTCTCAGGGAAAAAAAAAAAAAACAGCACAAGCCAAGCAGCCAAAGACAAGTCTGACAGAACCATCTGGATTCCATGAAATTTGACATTATTCTGGCTTGTCTTAAACCTATCCTTCTTTTGAAACCTACAGTCTTTTGACAGTTTGTTCCCAATCAAGAAGGACTATATACAGAAAAATGTACTATTTATGCTTTTTACTAATATAGAATCTGTGATTATTTTGGTTTATCTTTCCGAGGAATTAAAAATATTATTCCATTAGTTTCTTGGAAGGGGTTATTTTCCCATAAATTCTGGTGGAACATCCATTTCAGTAAAGAATAAACAAGCATATGTTGCTGTCAAGTATTTCACAAAGATAAGATGTTTTATGGCCAAAGTAAAATAAGATACAAAAGAAGAAAGAAGGAGGGAGGGAGGGAGGGAGGGAGGGAGGAAGAGAGAGAGTCAGTCAGTCTACTTTTGTGGCTCCAACAGATCTTTCTCATTTGTGTTTTCTCACAAAGCCTTCTGGGGGGGAAACATTTCTTTCAAGTAACTGGCACTTGCTAGAAGCTACAGGAAGTTTTTGTTCTCTACCAGAATGCTTCCTCTTCAAAAGATGAATCCAATCTGAGAAGACACCCAAGTTCTTTTGTCTTCATGGAAGGGAAGTTCTAGACCTGCAACCCAGCAGATTTGGTCATTGTAAAGAGCTTGGAACCTTTCAGGTGGGCTGAGATGTGACTGGGCTGTGGGCAAGACCACTAAATTAGACACCCACACAGCTCAGTTTTGGAGTGGAGAGACATCCTTACTCTGAACATATACCAAGGCTTTAAAGTAGTCTCTCATACCTCAGGCAAAGCTCAAACACAGTAGAGGTGTTTCTCTGTGGCTTCAAAAGAAATGTTAAACTCTGATTATTTTGTCCTAGGCATGGGAACTCTTCGTCTTATTTTCACCTGTGGAGACTAGAGATGAACATAAAGATTGTGTGAAATGGGGTCAGGACTGGGCTTTTTCTGCTACAGCTTGCGTAGAAGTTGTGGTGCTTGTCAGTAAGCTGTTGGAGTAGTGGGCTGGATCCTTTCCATTTGCTCTTCCAGGTCTACTTTCTGTTCTTTTTCCAACCTGCTTTGTCCCAGCAGGATAACTTTTATGGATTGCTCTATGGGCTCCATTCTGTTTGGCTTCTACTTGCTTTTGGCCAATGTGAAGCTGCAGTAAGAGCTGGGTGGGCAGGGGGAAAATAAGATCAGGGTTTTTATTCCCCCAGCTCTCTCCCTGCCCACTCTTTGTGGGTTGGCCTCCTTTGCAGAAGACTACAACCAATTAGGTAGTCTGTGACCTTGCCTTTTCAGGCTTTAGAGTGGTAACGGTCCCTGCTGTGCTATCCTCAGAGAATTGGATTATCCATTGTTAGATTCCCTTAAATAGTCCTTGTTAAACTCACCCCTATTTGAGTGCACCTCTTTGCTGCCAGGATCCTGATTGTTACAACTAGGGATAGCTCTCATATTCTCTCATCGGGGTTCTTCTCCCTAGATCTACTTCTAGCCCTCTAACCTGCTTCATGGTTAGACACCCCCCTGCAATCAAGAACCAATTTTCAGGGATACTGGAAGGATGCTCTGCAAAAAATATCCTCTATCCCCTACTTCTCTTATAATTTCTTTATTAGGGGATGAAATCTTTCATTCTATTTAGTGATACAGTTTTAGTTTAAAAGATGCCTGGAAGAGGCATCACATTCACTAGTTTAAGAACAACAGAGGGTTAGAGTTAGGTTCTAGATGTTAAGAACACAAAGACTGTCTCTGATCTTGAGGCATTTATAGTGTAGGCCAGTAACTGACACTAAATTCTTTCTTGATAGTATGCTTTGTTAGAGAACTAGGAAGGCTCTGGGCTTTTGATGAAAGTGACAAGCTCAGAGGGAGTGGAAAGTGTTTATAGCTCCAAAAACAGATAAGCTAATTATCTCTCTCAATTTGTTTATCCCTTCTTTCTTCTAGCATCTTTGGATTCTTGTTAGAATTTGAAGGAACCTTGATGATAATTTACATTCCTCCTTAACAGATTAGAAAACTAAGGGCTTTAAGAGACTGTGGTTTACCCAAGTCATATAACTGGACCCTTGGGCCCTAGATTTTTCAAAAGGCCTTGATGAAATTTCACAGCACAATTGACAGATTGAATTGTGGCTGGGGTTGGAGATGCTTGTGAAGGAAGAATCAAGAATATCTGATGATGAAGAGGGAATTGAATTAGAAAGAAACGCATACACAGGCACTTCTCTGGGTGAGTCAGTGTAAACAGAGGCTTTTATGTGAATCTTATGATAAATGATAAGGAGAAAAACAAAGCACTTATGTTTAGTGTCTTCAACAGTATGTACTATGTCTTTTTGGAGTTGGAAGACTTAAACACAAGAGTCTAGGAATTTAGTTAGTACAGTTTCCCCAGAGCAGTCTTACTGACATATAAGTGATAGAACTGATATTTACCAATCCTTGCCAGGTAGTTCAGCTATGTAAATGTATACACATTGAATTTGGGTATCTGGCTCCATTTGGCCATACTGATAGAGGCCTCATCAATTAAGTATCTTGACACCAGGCTCTCATCTTCAATTATCCCTCCACTTGTCTATATAACATCAATATTGATATTGAGGAAGGCTACTGGGGAAGGCTTTGGAGAGACAAGTGAGAGGCTGGCAGCATTAAGATGGGACTCACGGTGAAAACCAAAAACACACAAAAGGAGCATTCCTAGAGTGATATAGCCTCACATTGGATGGACAGAAGACTGGGAGACTGGCCAGACGAGATAAGGTTACATTGATAAGGGGAGAATGAGGCATGACTTCCAGGTGATGTGTTTATTGCTTTTAATTTTGTGTAGAGGGCATATCTGTCCAAGAGAGGTGGCTTTTAGAAGAAGCCCCATACTGTGTATTTTAGTTAGTATTTTGCAGTGTTGAGATCACAACAATCTAACTAAATGAATTATACCATACCTACATGTGCATAGATACACACATGTGTATGTCATTGCTGTAGAGTTTTGCCAGATAGTTATAAGGTACGTAGTTTATATGTAATTGTTTAGGTTATAGAATTTATCGGGTCATGATAATTGGTGTCTTAGCCTTTTCCCACTCTCAAGGAGGCTGCTTCACTGATAACAGAGCAGTTAAACCTCATTCTCTGAACCCCACCACCTCAGGAGATGCACTGAGATGGGGTGACCATGGAGGATAGCGTGAAGAAGGATTAGGCACTGGAGCACTGATTTGACTAGGACATTTTTAGAGGGCACCTACCATGCAACTGATGAAGGGTTTATGATTCTGTGTAACGAATCTTGTACCTACTAGCAGGACTTCTAGGACTTCCACAATTTTTACAGAAAACTAATACTTCCAGGATGTTACCTACCCCACCACATGGACCACTCCCCCGAGGACCTCAGGTTGGGAGACAGAGTTACACATCCTTTTCCCACCCTGATTTCCCAACCTTGAGAGATTCTGCCCAAAGACCAACACACAACCATTTTGTGCATTTATTACCAAGTGCTGTAACATCCTTAGAAATGCATGATTTTCAGTTTTCATGGCTATCTCCTTAAATGGGTCTTAATCTCCATAGGCCTTGAATTGTGACAAGATTTCAAAGGAAGTGATCTCCAACCAATGGCTTGAGCACTCTGATGTTTTCAAAGGAGTGCTTAGGTGCAGCTATTAGTTCCCTAGCAGGGAACTGGCAGGCAGCCATCACACTCAGTGTGGCATTCACAGCAAATGTAGGTTGTCAGGGGGAGACTCAGGAAACGTTCTTTGTAGGGCCTAGGATTGCTCCATGTGTTGTAAAGCCTGATAGAACCTGAGAAATGGATGGTGAATGGGTCTGAAAATCTTGCCTTAAAAAAATCTTGACAAACAGATGTTAATGGAGGAATTTGCTTCTCTGAGTCATTTCATAGTCATTGCCATAATTTTTGTCTCTTCCATTACCATTTTATGGCTGTTCTAAGTTCCCACTTTTGGTCAAGTGATTCAACGGTACCCTGCTACTTAGTAAAAATAAAAATAAAATTCTGGAAGCAGTCCCCCTGTCCCTTGATTGACAGGAGGTATTTTTTTTATTGAGTTGGATATTCTAACTTTGCTTTGTTCCCATTTATCACCCCATCTTTGATGACTCTGCTCTTAAATTAATCCCTTTACCCAAATGCCTTAGTCTCATTGCTAACTCTTCTCTCTATACAGCCTCATCTCTTTGAATTGCCTAGTGTCACTCATTGCTTAAGGAAAAGAAGAAATGAAAAAAGCTTCTTGTATCTAGTTCATTCCCTTTTCCTGAAAGATTATTCTATCAAGGGGGCTTTTTGAGAAGGAGCTTTGGCCTATTCAGAGGCACACAATAGTCACAGACATGTACAAAGTCTGCCCCCAATACGTAATCACTGAAATTATTCCTTGCCAGTGATCTAGAGATTTCTTAGGCCACTTAAAATGAGGCCAGCTCATCTTTGGGATCTGGTCTGTTCAAATGCTCCAAGTTGCTATTCCTATTCAGTTTGATACAGTTTCTTTCATTGAAGTCTCAGCAGGAGCTGAAGTTTCCTTCCTAACCCTTCTCATGACTCATTGCAACCTTGGGGAAGTCACTACTGAAATATCCCCAAATGGCTGAAACACCGGAATTTGCAAAGTCACCTAGCAGCCATCCACCTGTACCCTGAACTTATATGTCATCAGATCTGTCATTCTGTTGAAAAGTCACACTGCAAGGGGTAGCCTGTTATCATCTCGATAAGAGAGGAAGGAGGGCTGAGGAAGCCTGGGTGATAGTGTCCACATTGCTGCTGAAGAGGTGGGTGCACTTGAGTTAGTGCCTTTTCTCTGTTTCTCAGTTTCCTCATCTCTACAATGAAGTAGTTGGATGAGCAATACAATTCCATATACTTCGGAATCATTCTTACTCTTAAATTTCGGCACGGAATTTACTTTCCTCAGTTATAAAACAGATTGTATTTCTGAACTTTGTTTCTCACTTTATTATTGCCTGCTCTTTTTGCTATTCTTTTGATGTGACATCTTACCATTTAAGCTTTGAAAAAATATTTTTTAATCTAACATTTATCCTTATATTACTTTTTGAATATAATAGCATTGAATTATTTTTAGTATTGGTAAACAATTTTCAAATTTCCTTCAGTTTTACTATGTTAGTAAATTTTTATTGCACTGACATACATGTAGAGAAGTACACAAATAATAAAGACAGCTCAATGTATTGTCACCAAGTGAACCATGTATAATCAAAACTCAGAACAAGAAACAAGAAGCTTCTCAGAAGCTCTCTTTATTCCCTGATGAATTCACTTTTTATTCCCTGTATAAGGGCAACCACTTTGCAAACTTCTCACACTATATAGTTATTTTACTTGTACTTAAACTTTAAAGAAATGAACTCCTTATATACTGTTTGGGATCTGGCTTCTTTCACTCATGGAGAGTCACATATGTTATGTGGGGAACTGTAATTTGTTTATTCTCATGGCTTTTTGGCAGTTTACTTTTCAAATGATTTTCTTAACTAGCCTCGGAATTCAACCTTGGGTTCTTATACCATATATAAGCTGATGGTGAGTTTCTGTGGGGAAAGATTATATATGCTGGAAATTGTAACACTGGAATGTGTAAGATTTTCTAACTTTTTTCCATATGTGGCCATGGCAACCATTGGAAATGCTGGAGAGTTTGGTGCTTAAAAGGGGCTATCAGACTGTTTTCTGGATATTTCAGGGGATCCCCAAATTTTCTCATAAAATGAAGAAAAGTAGGCTGCAGCAACCCTTACTCTGTTTCACAGAACAAAGTAACTACAACATAGAAGCTCCACTGCATATGTTGTCAGTGTTGTTTGGAAAATAGATGTAGAAGGACATAATCAACAATGATTAATAGATCAAATAGATCTGAGGGCTCCAGGTGGGAACAGAAACACAATGAGAATGAAGCCAACAATGCAGTGGTTGGCTCTTATGGAAGGCAAAAGTCCAACAAGCAGACAGCAAGTTCAGGGTCAGTGCGTGTACTCAGGGCATTCTGAGTTCAAATTCGAAATCTGTCTACCATTGGCTATGCCTTGGAAAAAAATAGGCATATATCGTTGATACTTCTAAAGAAAGAGATTTCAGTACAATGGAATGCTTCCTACTTGTCGAGATTATGTATTCTAGTGAGAGATTAGATGCCATTTTGATATGGGCATTAAAAATACTCATTTTTTGAACAGACCCATAACTAGTGAAGAAATAGAATCCGTTATTAAAAACCTCCCAGCAAATAAAAGCCCTGGACCAGATGGCTTTCCTGCGGAATTTTACCAGACATTTAAAACAGAGTTAATTCCTATCCTCCTCAAGCTGTTCCAAAAAATTGAAACGGAAGGAAAACTCCCGGACTCATTCTATGAAGCCAGCATCACTTTGATTCCCAAACCAGATAGAGACCCAGCAAAGAAAGAAAATTACAGGCCAATATCCCTGATGAATATGGATGCAAAAATTCTCAACAAGATACTAGCAAATCGAATCCAACAGCATATAAAGAGAATTATCCACCATGATCAAGTAGGATTCATCCCTGGGTTGCAGGGCTGGTTCAATATTTGCAAATCAATCAACGTGATACATCACATCAACAAAAGAAAAGATAAGAACCATATGATCCTGTCAATAGATGCAGAAAAAGCATTTGACAAAATACAGCATCCTTTCTTAATAAAAACTCTCGAGAAAGTCGGGATAGAAGGAACATACTTAAACATCATAAAAGCCATATATGAAAAGCCCACAGCTCATATCATCCTCAATGGGGAAAAACTGAAAGACTTCCCCCTGAGATCAGGAACACGACAGGGGTGTCCACTCTCGCCACTGCTATTTAACATAGTGCTGGAAGTCTTAGCATCAGCAATCAGACAACAAAACAAAATAAAAGGCATCAAGATTGGCAAGGAGGAAGTCAAACTTTCACTTTTTGCAGATGACATGATACTTTACATGGAAAACCCGACAGAATCCACCAAAAGCCTACTAGAACTGATTCATGATTTCAGCAAAGTTGCAGGATACAAAATCAATGTACAGAAATCGGTGGCATTTCTATACACCAACAATGAAGCAGCAGAAAGAGAAATAAAGAAGCTAATCCCTTTCACAATTGCACCAAAAACCATAAAATACTTAGGAATAAACCTAACCAAAGATGTGAAAGACCTCTACACTGAAAACTATAAAAAACTTATGAAGGAAATTGAGGAAGACACAAGGAAATGGAAAAACATCCCATGCTCATGGATTGGAAGAATAAATATCGTCAAAATGGCAATACTACCCAAAGCAATCTACACATTCAATGCAATCCCAATCAAAATTGCACCAGCATTCTTCTCAAAGCTAGAGCAAACAATCCTAAAATTTGTATGGAACCACAAAAGACCTCGAATAGCCAAAGTAATACTGAAGAATAAAACCAAGGTGGGAGGCATCACAATCCCAGACTTTAACCTCTACTACAAAGCGGTGGTCATCAAGACTGTATGGTATTGGCACAAAAACAGACACATAGACCAATGGAATAGAATAGAAAACTCAGAAATGGACCCGCAAGTATATGGCCAACTAATCTTTGACAAAGCGGGAAAATGTATCCAATGGAAAAAAGACAGCCTTTTTAACAAATGGTGCTGGGAGAATTGGACAGCAACATGCAAAAGAATGAAACTAGACCACTTTCTTACACCACTCACAAAAATAAATTCTAAATGGATAAAAGATCTGAATGTGAGACAGGAAACTGTCAAAATCCTAGAGGAGAAAACAGGAAAAAGCCTCTTTGACCTAAGATGCACAAATTTCTTACTCGACACGTCTCCAAAGGCAAGAGAATTAAAAGCAAAGATGAACTATTGGGACCTCATCAAGATAAAAAGCTTCTGCAGGGCAAAAGAAACAACCAACAAAACGAATAGGCATCCAACGGAATGGGAAAAGATCATCGCAAATGACATATCGGATAAAGGACTAATATCTAAAATTTATAAAGAACTTACCAAACTCCAAACCCGAAAAACAAACAACCCAGTGAAGAAATGGGCGGAAGATATGAATAGACACTTCTCCAAAGGGGACATTCAGATGGCCAACAGACACATGAAACGATGCTCAATGTCACTCATCATCAGGGAAATACAAATCAAAACTACACTGAGATACCACCTCACACCAGTCAGAGTGGCTAAAATGAACAAATCAGGAAACTATAGATGCTGGCGAGGATGTGGAGAAGTAGGCACCCTCCTACACTGTTGGTGGGAATGCAAACTGGTGCAGCCACTCTGGAAAACGGTGTGGAGGTTCCTCAAAAAAATGAAAATAGAGCTACCCTATGACCCAGCAATAGCCCTGCTAGGAATCTACCCAAGAGACACAGGATTGTTGATGCATAGGAGCACGTGTACCCCAATGTTCATAGCAGCACTTTCGACAATAGCCAAATCATGGAAAGAGACCAAGTGCCCATCAACTGACGAATGGATAAAGAAGTTATGGTACTTATATACAATGGACTACTACGTGGCAATGAGAAAAAATGAAATCTGGCCATGTGTAGCAACATGGATGGAACTGGAGGGTATTATGTTAAGTGAAATAAGTCAGTCAGAAAAAGACAGATACCATATGTTTCCACGAATAGGTGGACTTTGTGAAACTAAGCAAAAACCAGGGGGAGGGGAAGAGGGGAAAGAAAAAAAAGACACAGAGAGGGAGGGAGATAAAACATAAGAGACTCTCAAAGACTAAGAAAAAACTGAGGGTGAGGGGGATGAGGGAGGGGGGAGAGGGGGTGATGGGCATTAAAAAGGGCACATGTTGGGATGAACACTGGGTGTTATATGTAAACCAATTTGAAAATAAACTATTATAATAAAAAAAAATACTCATTTTGGGAATTATTCATATGCAAAACCTTAAAGTTTCAAGTAGGATATTATCTCCAACTGTTTTTCCTACATGCCTAGTTTCTCCTATACCTGTTGACAAAGAAGATACCCTAGCATTTTTTAGTGCTTCTTTACCTATCTGCTAAGTGACACTTGGTTGTTAATTTCTTCCGTTAGTATTTTCAGCAATTTCCAAAGTGAGTCAAAATGGCACATTCACTCCCTTTAGATAAGGGCCTGGATGTTTTCTTCTTTCTCAGTTATGGCTGAAGAGTTTTACTTTCACTCATTTCCTTCTATCTATCAGGATTTAGAATGGAGACAGCATATATTTTCCTTATTGAAGAGTAGTTGACACACAATGTTACATTAGTTTCAGGTGCCCAACATAGTGATTCAACAAGTCTGTATGTGATACTATGCTAACCGCAAGTGTAGCTACTACTGTCTGCCACCTTACAGTACTATTATACTATCATTGACTATATTCCCTATGCTGTACCTTTCATCCTGTGACTTATTCCATAAATGGAATACTGTACCCCGCTTTCCCCCTTTAGTATTTCTTCATCCTCCACCCTGTGCCATCTGGCAACTGCCAATTCTCTGTATTTATGGCTCTGTTTCTGCTTTGTTTTATTTTTTAGATTCTACATGTAAGTGAAATCATATGGAATTTGTCTTTTTTTTTTTTTGTCTTGCTCATTTCATTTAGCATAATACCGTCTGTTTCCATGTATTTTATCACAGATGGCAAGATCTGATTCATTTTTAAGGCTAAATACTATTCCACTGTACATCTATACCACATCTTTATCCGTTCATCTGTTACTGGACACCTGGGTTGCTTCCATATCTTGGCTATTGTAAATAATGCTGTAGTAATCATAGGAGTGCATATATTTTCTTGAATTAATGTCATTTTTTTTCAGACGAATACCCAGTGGTAGAATTACTAGATGATACAGCATTTCTATTTTTAATATTTTGAGGAACTTCCATACTGTTTTGCATAGTGGCTGCACCAATTTACATTCCTACCAGCAGTGCATGAGGGGTCGTTTTTCTCCACATCCTCACCAGTGCTTGTTATTTCTTGTCTTTTTGATTCTAGCCATTCTGACAGGTACAAGGTGATAGCTCATTGTAGTTTTGATTTTCATTTCCCGGATGACTAGCGATGTTGAGCATCTTTTCATGTGTCTGTATGTCTTCTTTGGAAAAAGGTCTATTTAGGTCATCTGTCCATGTTTTAATTGGATTATTTCTTTTTTAGTGTATTGAGTTATACGAGTTCTCCATTATATTTTGATAATAACCCCTTATCAGACCAGTTGCAAATATCATCTCCCATTCAGTAGGTTGCCTTTTCATTTTGTCAATGGTTTCCCTTGCTATGAAAAAGCCTTTGATTTTGATGTAGTCTCAGTGGTTTAATTTTGCTTCTGTTTTCCTTGCCTGAGGAGACATACCTAGAAAAATGTTACTAAAGTTGAGGTCAAAGAGATGACTGCCATTGTTTTCTTTTAGGAGTTTTACAGTTTCACGTCTCAAATGTAGGTCTTTAATTCGTTTTATTTTTGTGTATGGTGTAAGATAGCGGTCCAGTTTTCCCGGCATCATTTGTTGAAGAGATCATCTTTTCCCCATTGTATATTCTTGCCTCCTTTCTTGTAGATTAATTGACCATATAAGCACGGATTTTTTTCCTGGGCTCTCTATTCTATTCTACTGATCTATGTGTCTGTTTTTGTGCTAGTACCCTCCTGTTTTTATTATTATAGCTTAGTAGTACAACCTGAAATGCACGATTGCAATACCTGTTTGTTCTCTTTTATGGTTCCATGCAAATTTAGGGGATTATTTATTCTAGTTCTGTGAAAAATGCTATTAGTATTTTACTAGAGATTGAATTGAATCTTTAGATTGTTTTGGATAGTATGGCCATTTTAACAACATTGGTTTTTCCAGTCCATGAGCATGAAATGTATTTCCATTTGTTTGTGTCATATTCAGTTTGTTTTATCAATGTTTTATAGTTTCTAGAGTACAGGTTTTTCACCTCCTTGGTTAAGTTTATTCCTGGGTATTTTATTCTTTTTGGTATAATTGTAAATGGGATTGTTTTCTTAATTTCATTTCTGCTGCTTAATTATTAGTGTAGAGAAATGCAAAAGGTTTCCGTATATTAGTTTTGTATCCTGCAACTTTACTGAATTCATTTATTAATTCTAACAGTTTTTTTTGGTGGAATCTTTAGGGTTTTCTATGTATAGTATCCTCTCATCTGCAAACAGTGGATGTTTTACTTGTTCCTTACCAAATTGTATGCTAACTTTTACTTTTTTGGGGGTTCATTGCTGTGGTGAGGACTTCGAGGGCCATGTTAAATAAAATCTGTGAAAGTGCATGTCCTTGTCTTGTTATTCATCTTAGAGAAAAAGCTCTGTTTTTTCATCATTGCATATGATATTAGCTGTGGGTTTTTTGTATATGGCCTTTATTATGTTGGGGTATGTTCCTTTTAAATCTACTTAGTTGAGAGTTATTTTTTTTTTATCATGAAAGGGTGTTGAATTTTGTCAAATGCTTTTTCTGCATCTGTTGAGATGATCATATATTTATCATTTATTTTGTTAATGTGGCATATCATGTTGATATGCAGATATTGAACAACTCTTGCATCTCTGAAATAAATACAATTTGATCATAGTGAATGATTGTTTTAAAGTATTGTTGAATGCTGTTCGTTAATATCTTTTTGAGGAGTTTTACATCTTTGTTCATCAAGGATATTGGCCTGTAGTTTTATTTATTTATTTTTTTTTGTAGTAGCGTTCTCTGTTTTTGGTATCAGGTAAGACTTACCTCATAAAATGTATTGGAAGCTTTCCTTCTATTTTTTGGAAGAGTTTGAGGAGAATAGGTATTAACTTCTCTTTAAATGTTTGGTAGAACTCACTTCTGAATCCCTCTGGTTGTGGACAATTGTGTATTGAGAGTTTTTTGGTTACTGATTCAATTTCATTATTAGTAATTGGTCTGTTCATATTTTCAAGGTCTTCCTGATTCAGTTTTGGAAGATTATATATTTCTAGAATTTACTTATGTCTTCTAGGTTGTCCAATTTGTTGGCATATAATTTTTTATTGTAGTCTCTTTTAATCCTTTATATTTCTGTGGTATCAAGTATTCTTTTCTTTCATTTCTGATTGTATTTATTTGGGTCCTCTCCCTTTTTTTTTGGATGAGTCTGGCTAAAGTTTTATCAATTTTGTTTATCTTTTCAAAGAACCAGCTCTTGGTTTCACTGATCTTTCCTGTTGTTGGCTTTTTTAGTCTCTATTTTATTTGTGCTCTCATCTTTATTATTTCCTTCCTTCTACTAACTTTGGGTCCTTTTTGTTCTTCTTTTTCTAGTTCCTTTAGGTGTAAGGTTAGATTGTTTGAGAACTGTATCCCAGTTAACAGTTGGACTGTTGTGTGTTTCATTTTCATTTGTTTCCATGCATTTTTTTAAATTTCCTCTTTGACTTCTTAATTGACCCATTGATGGTTTAGTAGCATATTGTTTCACTTTCATGTGCTTGTGCTTTTTCCAGTTTTTCTTTTTGTAACTGACTTTCAGTTTCATATTATTTTGGTTGGAAAAGATGCTTGATATGATTTCATTCTTTTTAAAGTTATTGAGATTTGTTTTATGACCTAACATGTAATCTAACCTGGAAATGTTCCATGTGCACTTAAATAGAATGTGTATTCTGTTGTTTTTGGATAGAGCATTTTGTATCTATTTGTTAAGTCCATCTGGTCTAATGTGTCTTTCAAAGATCCTGTTTTGTTGTTGATTTTCTCTCTGGATGATCTATCCATTGATGTCGGTGGGGTGTTAAAGTCTCCTATTCTTACATTCTATCAATTCCTCCCTTTATATCTGTTAATATTTGCTTTCTATATTCTCCAATCATGGGTACACAGATATCTGTACACAGATAGTGTGTGACATGCTAAAATTGTTATAGCTTCTTATTGGATCAATCCCTTTATCTTTATGTAATACCCTTCTTTGTCTTGTTATAGTCTTTGTTTTAAAATTTATTTTGTAGGATACAAATATTACTACCCCAGATTGTTTTTTCACTTCCATTAACATGGAATAGATTTTTTACCCCTAAACTTGAGGTCTCTATGTGCCTTTTGGCTTTACGTTAGTCTCTTCTAGGCAGCATATAAATTTTTTTTTATCCATTTTGTCACCCCATGTGTATTGATTGGAGCATTTAGATCATTTGCATTTAAAGTAATTTCTTATAGGTATATTTATTGCCATTTTGTTAATTGTTTTCTGGTTATTTTTGTCATTCTTCTCTACTCCTTTCTTCTCTGTCTCTCCTTCCTTGTGATTAATGATTTTCTGTACTGTTATGTTTGGCTTTCTTTGTCTTTTGTGTATCGTGAGTTCTTGGTTTGTGGTTACTATGAAGTTTATAAATAACTTCTTAATTATATAGCAGTCTATATTAAGTCGATGGTCACTTAAGTTTGAACACATTCTGAAAGAACTTCGTTGTTACTGCCTCTCCGCATTTTATGTATATGTCATATTTTTCATCTTTTTATTTTATGAATCCTCTTGACTAATTTTTAACATATAATTAATTTTACTACTTTGGTCTTTTAACCTTCATACTAGCTCTATAAGTGATTGCTCTACCTTTAATGTATTTTTGCTTTTACTCATGAAATATTTTTCTTTCACAATTTTCTTCTAATTATGGCCTTATGTAATTATGGCCACTTAAATAAGTCCCTTTATCATTTCTGGTAAGGCTGATTTAGTTGGGATGAACTCTTTTAGCTTTTGTTTCTCTGGGAAACTCCGTATCTCTCCTTCAGTTCTGAATGATAAGCTTACCAAGTAGAGAGTTCTTGGTTGTAGGTTTTTTTTCCTTTCAGCACTTTAAATATATCATGCCACTGTCTTCCAGCCTGCAAAGTTTCTGCTAAAAATTCAACTGATTAGCCTTACTGGGTTTCCTTTGTATGTAACTAGCTGTTTTTCTCTTGTTGCTTTTTAAATTCTCTTCATCTTTAATCTTTGACACTTTATTATGTGCCATGGTGTGGACTTCCTTGGGTTCTTCTATAGAACACGCTATGCTTCTGAACCTGGATGTTTGTTTCCTACTCCAGGTTAGGAATGTTTTCAGCTATTATATCTTCAAATAAGCTTTTTGCCCCTTTCTTTCTCTCTCTCTCTCCTTTTTCCTGGACCTCTGTAATGCAAATGTTCACTTGGTGTTTTTCAAGAAATCTCTTAGCCTATTCTCATTTTTTAAAATTCCTTTTTTCTTTTTGCTATTCAACTTGGGTGCTTTACATTTCCCTGTCTTCCAAATCACTGATATGTTACTCTGAATCCTCTAATCTACTGTTGATTCCCTCTATTTTTCATTTCAGTTATTGAATTCTTCAACTTAGAAGAATAAAAAAATAACCGTTTTTTATATTTTTATCTCTTTGTTGAAATTCTCACTAGGTTCATCCATTCTTCTCTTCATCCCATTGAGTATCTTTATGCCCATTACTTTGAACTCTTTATATGGTAGATTATTTTTCTGAAGTTCTGTCTTGTTCTTTCAGAGCATATTCCTCTGTTTTCTCATTTTGCTGCTTTGATATAGGCAGAACAGCTACTTCTCATAAACTTGAAATAATCTTGTGTATAGTCATCCCTTGTGTAGACTGTGTGTACCTGGTGACTTTGGCTGGCTGGAGCTGTGGCTGTCAGGCACTCTTTGCTGGGGCTGCCCTGGTGGGATGGCCTAAGCTGAAGTGGGCATGGCCTGGGGCAGTCCTGATGCTCTGTGAACATAGGGCACCCTGGCAGGGCAGATGAAGCTGAAGTGGGTGCATACCAGGGGGTTCTGGGCCACCACACAGGCACTCTGGTGGGGTGGCTGGAGCTGAGTGAATGCAGGCTGAGAGTGGAGTACCATGGCACTGCATGCTGGGGTTGCCCTGGGAAGTTGTCTGGAGCTGAAGCAGTGTGGATCTGGAGTGTTCTGGGGTGCTTTGCACTTGTGTCATCTTGGCAGGATGGGTGGAGCTGTAGGGATGCTCGCCAGGGTGTCCTAGTGTGTGACATGCTAGGGGCACCTTGCCAGAATGGCTGAGGCTGATGTGGCCTAGGGAACTGGGGTTCAATGAGGTGGTAAGCCAGTTAGGGCGCTTAAACTCTGCTCCCACCCATTCTGTCAAGATGGTGGGGTAAATGTAAACTGCGGTGCTTGCCAGTCCTTCTGACTTAGAGTTTCTGCAGCTCTCCTACCATTTGGTAGAGTTCTAGGGCTGGCTTTTTTATATTCTAGTTGTTTTTTTACTTTGTTTGTTTAATATATAGAGAGAATGCACACTCAAGTTGGGTAGGGGAGGAGGGAGAGAGAGAGAATCTTAAGCAGGCTCCATGGTGAGCATGGAACCTCTCGTGGGACTTGATCCCACGACTCTGGGATATTGACCTGAGATGAAACCAAAAGTGGGACGCTCAACCCACTGAGCCACCCAGGTACCCCTCTAGTTAGTCTTTTAAACTGCAGTGTTTCTTTTTTCCTGTGCCCCAGGGCATCTGGGGCTGGTATGGACTAGGGGCCTAGTACTCAGTGAGGTGGCTGGCTATGGTGCCCACAACATGGAGGTAGCATATTTATCTGTTATAGGATAGATAGCTCAGAATCCATTTAAACTTTTTTTTTAACGTTTATTTATTTTTGAGAGACATAGACAAAGAGCATGAGCAGGGGAAGGGCAGAGAGAGAGGGAGATACAGAATCCGAAGCAGGCTCCAGGCTCTGAGCTGCCAGCACAGAGCCCGACGCGGGGCTCGAACTCACAGACTGTGAGTTCATGACCTGAGCCGAAGTCGGCCACTTAACCACCTGAGCCACCCAGGCGCCCTCAGAATCCATTTAAAATGTCATGTACTTAAAAGAAATGTCATCAGTCTCATGTCCTTCAGTGTTCATCAGTCTCTCACTTGAGGGGGACACTTAATCTGTTGAGGTTAATGTGAATTGGGGCCATCTGTGCATAGATAAGTGAATGCTGTAGGCTTAGAACGGGGGTTTCTTTTGTTTTTATCTATTTCAAATAAGCATGAAAGCAACTTTGCACAAAAAGATTCCCCCTGACCCTGCACCCCCACTCCCTGCCACATCTTCAAAGTGAAAAATGTATCCTCTTAGTATCCATTTATTAAGTGGAACCTCTGGGACGTAAGATATGAATAATTAGGGTTTCAACAAGCTGATCTTAATTTCTTTTTAACAAGTGAACACTGGAAACATGACTGTGGCTTTGGTATTCTACAGTAGGACACTACTTGGGAGCTGTGAAAAAGTTTATGGGGAGAATGATTTATTTGTTAAGAAAAAAGTGGGGGGCGCCTGGGTGGCTCAGTCGGTTAAGTGTCCGACTTCAGCTCAGGGTGAGTTCCAGCCCCGCATCCAGCTCTAAGCTGACAGCTCACAGCCTGGAGCCTGCTTCGGATTCTGTGTCTCCCTCTTTCTCTGCCCCTGACCCGCTTGCACTCTCTCTCTAAAAAGTAAATAAACATTAAAAAAAAAAAAAGTAGGACACAAGAGGGGCTACTAGGATTTTCAGAAATAGGTTGCAGTAAAATCCCGTGTTTGTAATTATTACAGTCATTCTTCCCGTTTCCCCATTTTCTTTAAAATTCATTTATTCTTTCATTTTATTTACAATTTTTTAGATTTTTAGGTGGTAAGCACTATTTTCTACTACTATCATTACTACTTTTATTACTAGCAAATGTGTATTGAATGCTGAGCATATCAGGCCCTATTTTAAGTGTTTCATATATTTTATACAATCCTTACAATAACCTGATGAGAAAGGTATTATTATTATATCCAAGGTACAGCTGAAAAAACTGGCTTAGAGATGTTAAGTAACTTGCCTAAGATCACCCAACTAATCACCAATGGTTGTATTTAATGGTAGTATTTAAATGGACAGTATTTGAACCCAGATAGTATTACAGCAGAACAAACAACAGTATTAACTATTAAGTATCTTACTTCATGAGTGACTATTGAGGATAATTTTTATTTTTTTAATATTTATTTTGGAGAGCGAGCAAGTGATCATGCAAGCAGGGTCATGGAGGAGTGGAGAGGGAGACAGAGGATCTAAAGCACTAACAGTGCAGAGCCCCATGAGGGGTTCCAACCCACGAACCATAATGTCATGACCTGAGCCGAAGTTGGACGCTTAACTGACGGAGCCACTACCCAGGCACCCCATTTATGATAATTTTTAAACGAGTGCATATTTAAACTAATTTTAATTCATGATTTTTATTTTTAATTTTCAAAGTTACTCTCAAGTAAACTTTTATGGATTCTACATATTTATTCATTGCCTTGTTACTGAAAAGCCACATCCCAGTCCTTGCCCCTAAAGCAAAAATCTAAAAAGCATTACTATCTGTAAGGTACTTTATTAGCCCATACTGATATTAAAATGAAGAAAGATATTTTCCTCTGTTGAGTAGGGAATTATGACATGTTCACAAATAACTTTGAAGTCAATGTGTTCCACAAGAAATATACATTAAAAAAAGTTACAGGGGTGCCTGGATGGGTCAGTCGGTTGAACGGCCGACTTCAGCTCGAGTCATGATCTCACGGTCTGTGAGTTTGAGCCCCGCATCCGGCTCACAGCTCAGAGCCTGGAGCCTGCTCCTGTTTCTGTGTCTCCCTCTCTCTTTGCCCCTCCCCTGCTCATATTCTCTCTCTCTCAAAAATAAACAAACATTTAAAAAAAAGTTACAGGGATTTAAAAGGAAGTAGCATTTAGGTTGCAAATTAAGAGTGGCTAGAAATTTGACATGAAAAGAAAAAGAGTTTACTCGGTTGCATATTTATAGAGCTGCATTAAATTCATCTGATTGGAATAGGGGGAGTATCAATAGGGTTCCTGAGCTGGATGGACTCCTACAGGCTAGGTAGAATTGAATGTTAGGTATTCAGGAGTTTTTATGAGCCGGTTTTGAATTTTGGGTAGCTTGAAGTTGATCATGGTAGGAATATTAAAACCACGAAAATTGGCAAATACTACAAATTATGGATTTGTTTCTTAAACTCTTGAGAGGTGGATTTCCATTTCACTGGTTGTGTTAAAGAGGAGATTAAAGAGATTGGAAGGACTGTTGGGAGCAGATTCTAGCCGTAGGTATATATGCATCATTTAGTAAGTAAGGGTGGTTATGGAAGGTCATTTAGCAAGACACTGAAGTGAATAGTGAGGAGAACAGTGATACTTATACGTGACTCATAGAATCTTAGGTATGAAAGACACTTGAATGGTCCAAATAGTCATCTAATGTTAGAATTGTGATTCTGCTTTCATTTTCCCTGAATTCTTCAAGTTCTCCAAATATTTCAGTAATTCGGTATATACATTTTCTTTGCATATGGGTATTGTATTTAGGCTAGAAAAAAACAATTTAAACACTAATGTTTAATTCTAAGAATTAAGATACAACCATCCTCCTAATGTTGGTGCCATCCTTCTGAAAAACTAAATGCAAGGTAACCTCAGCCTTCAAAATGGATGTTCAGATTATTCACATTTAAAAATAATTTGTTAAAGGCCTCCCTGGTGTGATTAAGATGTGATTTAAAATACTACTTACAATGTGGACAAAGCCTGTTGAAACAAACATTTTGATGTTTTGAAGTACACCTGCCCTGAAACCTCGTCACCCTTGTTCTACTCCATGGTTTCTTACAATTAATCTTTTAATTGTAAGATTGCTTGCCTTCCTGAATACCTGTGAGGATCAAATAAACTAAGATATCTACAAATTCTAGTTACTGTGGACTAAGAAAGTGAATTAATTGGTAGATCCCATCCAGAAGCATTCTGGGTAAATGGTATTTGATTCTACTCATCTTCTTGTCTCTGTTTTCTAGTAAGGTCTTCCTGTCTTATGATATTTCTTTAAAAACAAAAACCTAGCCATTAGCTATTGGAATTATACATAACTTCTACTCTGTTCCTCTATTTCTGATGGTTGTAGTCAGAGTTTGTTCTTTCATGCACTACCTAAATTTGTATGATTATGTGAGGAAAAGAAAGCAGGTGAGGGAAAAGGTCTGTACAGATAAGGAGAAAGAAACAGAAGTAGAAGACTGCTAATAAGTATTTCCTCTGGAAGGTAGTAAATGTATTCGATATGCCTGTATATGTCAGGTACTAGATTGGTCACAAATAAGGAGAAAAATACCATAGGTTTAGCTTGAGGTACTGCTTGTCTATGAGATTTCTGAACTTCTAATTATAACTGGGGTTTGATAAGATGGAATCATCTTAAAGGCAACATTAGGTGGATTTATTAAAGCCACTTATTGAGATTGCCCAAGGTTTATGAGTTGTTGTGACATCATATTGTAAGGCCTATGATACAAATTAAAATTCTCTTAGGCTTGACCATAGACTTTGGTCACAACCTTGGAAAGATATCTTGCAAGTATATTTTATTGTTCTGGATAACAGTCTAAGATAGGGCAGAACGGGCAAAAAAAAAAAACAAAACAAAAAACACAGCCAAATTGAGGTTTGCATTATAACTTAAGTAGAATGGGTCCAAAGTTTTATATTTTCTGTATGGGAAAGACAATTAAAATAGAAATGATCTTCCACAAAGCCGGTAGAGTAGCTTTGATCCTAAGAGAGGAAACTGACAAAGAAAGCAGTTCAGCTGTCTCAAGTAAGGTGTGGTCCAGAGGGAGAGGTGAGAGGTAGATAAGCTAAATGGCTTACCCACAACTGGTACCATTGGTGGTGCTCATCCAGTTTCAGGTGACGACTTTTTTTATTGAATGTTAGAATTGGTTTCCTTTTTTATTCTCACTCATGCTTTATGTCAGTGCAGTACTGACTATCTCCATTTTGGTGTATTTGGGCTTCTTACTTTATTTCACAAGTACTTTTTTTTTAAAGCTTATATCTTTATTTTGAGAGGGGGAGACAAAGAGTCCCAAGCAGGCTCCATCCACACTTTCAGTACGGAGCCCGACGTGGGGCTCGAACTCAGGAACCATGAGATCATGACCTGGGCAGAAATCAAGTCCGACACTTAACCAACTGAGCCACCCAGGTGCTTTTGAAAGCCTTTTTCATGCCATGTCCTGTGCAAGCCACAGGTGGTACAATGGCAAGACACTGTAATGCAAACATAGTACAGTTATGACCAATCATCACAGACAGATCATTTTTCACTGAGAGTTTATTCAATTTATATAAACTCAATAGAAACCAAATTTTGGGATTATGAAGTGATCCAATCACCTGCAATGGACCATTCCACCACTTCAGATCTCAAGAGAAAAAGCATATTGAACTGCTCATTGATGGAGAAAGTCCATTGTTTTTGTTTCTAATTTCTTACTGAGGTTTCCTAAGGGGCCAAGGGCAATATTCACTTTTAAATTTTATGAATTTATGTCCATCAGGTTTGGATGCAAAACAAATTCCTTTTCTGTAGGACTTCCCTTCAGACTTGGTTGGTTCAAGCTTCTGTTCCAAATAGATTTGTTTAAGAATCTCAAAACATGATGAGACTATCCTATTCATGGCATGTCACCTGACTCTCCCATTCATTCCTGCCTGGGCCAAAAGTTGAGGAAAACAATACAAACACATTTTCCACTACTAAGTAGTATATTGATGCCCACTGTTGAGTCTGAATATCTAAAGTGAAAACATATTTTGCATATTCAGCTAAGGAGAGCCTTGAGATGCTTTCACAACCTTGCTGTAAACCTATAACAGCTTGAAATTTGAAACCTTTTGAAAATGTAAGGGTTATAGAAAATTTTGTGACAGTGAAAAAAGCAAACAAAATGATACGGTCTTTAAAAATCTCTCAACTTTCACCTGGTTTTCAACTGTAAGACTCCTACTTGAAATATTTTACAAAGCATTCTCCCCACCCCAAATTTGTGATTCCATAACTACCGATGGAATATATAGTCTCCGATTTCCTACAAGGAGCTCATGGCCTTGGAGAGCATTAAACACATCACTGATGTGCACACCTGGTAATTTGAGGGGTGAGGCTTCTATAGAAAGGCTATTCCAACTCAGGCTTAAGAGGGCTCCTGCTGTTGGGAACAAATGTGCTCAGGAATCATAGTGACACTAAGGAATGCTTAGTGAATAACAGTGTAAGGTTTTGGATTACCATGATTTGCCTTTTATAGCATGTTAATAGTCATTTTTCATTAATAAGAACTTTCATATCTATTTTGGCCCATCCTTTCAAGTTAGTATAGTTGATGGGATACCATGGTGCTGTCCAGTGGTGATATTTACCAGAAGGAGTGAGTAATGTTGAAGAGCTGCTACCCAGCTGGGCAGCCTAAATAAGATAAGTTTCATGTTAAAATTGCCTTTTGTCAAGGGTCACAGTCAAGAGTCGGATCAAAAGGAAATGTTTTATATTCCCATAGTGTATAAGAAAAGGACAGGTATAGATGCCCTTGGATTAAAAAACAGCATATTACAGGGGCACCTGGGTGACTTAGTCGGTTGGGTGTCCAACTTCAGCTCAGTCATGATCTCATGGTTCACGGGTTTGAGCCCCACGTCAGACTCCTGCATGAAAAATATCCACAATCCTATCATCCAAAGACAAATGTTACTAACATTTGGTTACATTTCCTTCTGTACTTTTTTCTAAGCATATTTTTAAGGGAGATTGTCCTGTAAATTGACTTCTGTTGTTTGCATTTTTGGGGTTGTTACGAAAATTTAACTCTATGCCTTATCCACTGATAAGTTCTACTTAGTTTTCAGAGCTCTTCCTTTGTCTATTTCTTAAAAATAATCAGCCTAAAATTAGTCTTACGCCAAAGAACCACGTTCTGGGGTACAAATTCTCCCCTTAAGTTTCACCTTTGAAACTTCCCCAAGTTGTTTAACGGTCCATAAAGTAAATTGACAGATCGCTCCATATGTCACTGGACCAGTCTCTTAGTCTTGAGAATGGGTCAGTTCGGTTAAACAGTGTCGGATTTCAGGAGGCAGTGACGCAGGATCTATGGCATAAGTAATTAGGTATAAGGCATTTCTCTAGCAACAAACAAACACAAAAGTTAATGACTGGAGCAGATGATAAGCCCAAGTCTATGTCCTGGTGGCAGACAGCCTGTTAAGAAAGATTTCTAGATTTTGAGGGCTGAACCATCTTTTGTAATGTGAGTGTCTCTAATGATATGTCCTCAAGTGTGCAGGTAAACTTTCTGAGTGGCCCACATTGCAACAGGCATACAGATTTTGTAAATATGAATATGAATTGTGATGATTTCTTGGAAAAGTCCTGATTCCAGTCAAAAGGGGAGTTATAGTCAGATATTGGAGGAACTACAAGAATTCAGGATCCAGTCTAGTTTATGGGTAAATGATAAAATCTCAAAGGCAGTGAACAGAACTAGAATTTGATATACAAGTGTGTATTACAGTTATTACTGAAACAGAATCTGACATAATCAAAGTAAGACTAATTTGTTTGAAAAATAAGTCTCGTTTCAATAAATTTGGCCTGCTCATTTACATAAGTAGAGCAAGAATAGTGATTAATCATATAGGCTCTTTTCATAAGGAATCTCAGACTGAATTGTTAAAAGTCTCTTCAAGCATCAGACTTTGCCTGCAATACCTACAAATCTGGGTAGATTCCTCTCTTGTTGAGGTTCCCAAAACTCCACCTGCCAGGAAGTGACCTTTCTTTACTCACCTGGTAAGGCTGCAGGGAACCCTTCAAGTGCAGTACCAAGTGACTTTTCCAAGGGGCTTTATTGGCTCCATAAAGTCAGATTTAGTTCCTTAAAACTGTCTGGTCATATCATTCTCAAGACATTCCAGACAAAGCCTTGGTAATACAACAATGTTTCCAGTTTTGTCCTGTTAAAAGGATAACAGATTTTTATTGAACTTATGCAAATAATGATTTTACCATGAAAATAAGAATACTAGCAATTTCTGAACTCTAGAGGGATAAGGCAGGGAGAAGAAATAATTGTTTCATCATTGTTTACAAAGGTATATACTTTACCAAACTGCTCTAAGTCATAGATAGCTTAAAAGATTTCCTTAAATCTGATTCTTTAATATTTTAAAGAAAAAGGCATAAAAAATTTATAATCAGAGTCCTTTCCATTAATCTCCCTGAAGATGAACCATCTGTAAATGACAAAAGACTCTAAAATGGCCATGCTTAAAGGTCCAATGAAAGATCATTATTAAAAAAACGCTTGGTAATATCTGTGACATACATTTTAAGATGATAACTAGAATTATTAGCGTCTCTCTTTTATAAGGAGAGAGAGCAAATCTTTGGAGATGTTCATACAGCCGCCTGGCAGTTACTTCTAGGTCAAAAAGACTGCATTTAGTATTAGATTTTGGGATTTTGGCAAAAGTATCAAAAGTTTTGGACATTACACTAAACAGTACTGATAGTAAAGCTTATTTTAATCATTTAATTTTAGCCATAAGGTGAAATTTTCTCTCCTTCCAATTTTTTATATCTATTGAGTTTATACTTCTCCTCTTTGCCAGCTTGACTTTCATTTTCCTTAACAAAAATGCATCTCCGTACCTTTTCTTAGCCAAAACTACATCCTAGCTTCCTTGCATACACAGTTGTTTCTATTATTATTTCTAGTAGTTTTAATTACATATTAGAATTCTTAGAAACCTTAATATCTAGTCAAAACGAAGGCACAATTGTGAACTTTTACACTAGCATTCTCCAGATTGCCAAATATACTAACAAACTTTTAATTCCTCTGTAATAAGTGGCAAAAATAGGTAAGACTATGTTCAGGAATTAATGTTAAATACTTTACTGTATTTGGGAATGATCTAGATATTTAGTAATAAATTTCCATCATTGAACTTAGCAAAACTCTAAGGGTGAAAGTCACCAAAGAACTCTTTTCCATCTATCTAAACCACTCACTCCCAACAATTATGTTTAGATTACTCAACAAAATTTCACAAAGCATTAGATACCTAGCCATTATCTTACAGTATTTCTCTCTTGGTGACAACAGAGATAACATGAACTCACATAAAAGTTACATGTCTGCATTATATTTAATGCTGATAACTCTGTAATTAAAACAAACTTAATCTTTTTGGTAAATCTTGTTTATATCAGATCCTGTTAACATGAAAAACTTTGGGATTAGTTAGTATATTTCTGAGAGTTTAGAAATACCTAGTTCATATAAGGGCTTGCTTTTCTTCCAGCCAATGCAATGGAGCTCTTTTACAGGTTAATTTAAGCAATCCTAACTCGAAGTAGAAAAATATCACTCACCTACAACATATATAGACATAAAAATAGCCATGCATCAGGTACAATACAGGTTTACGTCGCTATCTGAAAATAGAGCATTCCTATGAAAACTTTTGTTAAGTCAAAATGGTGAGAAGCAGTTATCATTAATTAACATAGAAGCACTTTTGAGTATCATGAGACCCCAAAAGTAACCCCTCTTAGGCATTTTTGATAACTTAGGACACATCTTGATAACATAGGCACAAAATAAATGGAGATGAAGTGTGAATTCAAAGCTATGATGGAGAGAGAGAGAGTGTAGTTCCTGAGGAAAGAGCTTGGCGGAGCTGCTTGAGGTGCAGGCTGCCTCTGTAACAGCTTGCTACCCAACAAATGCTGAATGCTATTTTGCTTTTTTTCTAAAAGTGCAAATTTTCTTCAAATTTCATATGGTTCGTAAAAACAGGTGCTAATGTGGGTCATTCGTAACAGTGAAGTGGTATAATATGAAACTTGAAAAAGCAAGGCTATCTGTAAAACAAAACTTACTTGTTTGTGAAGGAACAGTTGGATGCAAAATGTGTTTCTGACAGTTGTTTTAAGTTTACCTGCTCAGAAGGCTTTCTAGTAATAGAGACTTAAGGTTTTTAATTTGCCCTATTTTTGAAGACCTCCTTTACATTTCAAAAAACGGCCCTTAGGTTGTGGAGAAGATGGGGTAGAAAATCTACATCAAAAAGAGGGGAAAATATTCAAAGTGTCCCCGTGGTAAATATACCCCACACTCCTATTATCAGAAGTTGAGGGTACTTAATATTTAAATATTTCCATCTTTTAAGTGCAGGTTCCTTTGATGGGGCTTCAGGGTCTAATGTATTATGCCTCTGAAAGTCTGGAGAAAGTAGTAAACTGAGGCCTGCAAATGCTCTTCTTTTTTTCTGAGTGTAAAATCCAACATTAGAACAATTCACCTATAGGGAAGAGCCTCTCCTATTAATTTTCTCAGCTCATTAACATTGGCCTCTATCTGAACAATTCCTGAGCATTTATAGGAGGCCCTGGGAGAAATTTTGGTTATCACCTGTTGCCTCGGGAAGGGAGGTTCCCCCAAGAGACCATCTGACATGTCTAATTCTGGGCCAGAAGAACACCCCTTGGCAGCCAGTCAAGGGCCCTGTGAGTAGGTCTGTTCATATCCACTATTCTTTCTAAATCTTCTCTAAATTTGGTGGTCTCTTCTGAAAATGGAGGGAAAAAAGGCTTCATAACTTCATCTTGTTACAAGAATCCCTAAGGCTAGGCATTACAGACCTTGGTGTCCACTTTTCAAGTTGGTGTTTCTATATCTATAGGTACCAACAAGACCATTGTTTGGGATGACAAGTCTCAAATATTTTCAAATATAGAAGCTTTGCCACTTCAGGGGATCTATTGTGCGGCCATGGATGAGTAGGATCTTATTAATCTCAACAGCATCTCAAACCAGTAAGCCTTTTAATGGCTTAACCATTGAAACAAGAGGAGTCCCCAGAAAAAGTTCACTCTCAGAGTTGGCCTAAGAAAGCAAAGACTTTCATTGTACAGGCAGACTGAATGGCATAACGCAAATGGCATCTCTGGTTCCCCCCAAGCATATGAGAAGTCTCTAGTCCCAGACCTGCTAATCACTGACCCAAGGCAGGTGCTACTGGAATGTGGCTTCTCCAGCACTAATGAGACTATGAAGGTTGAGATGACAGAAGGCCCAGTAGGGACCAGGACTCCTTTGGATACACTCTCCTTTGAACTGGTGTGCTCAAAGATGCTGCTGCTTCTAGGGTCTACAATCTGTTTGACTGTTCACCAGAAGCATGCTGGTACATGCACTTGCGGGCTAGCAGAGACCAGACTGATCATAAAGTCAAGCTCTGAAGACAGAGAACAAGAAGAAAGGAAAACCTTATCAAGGAAAACCTCCTCATGACAAATGATACAAAAGAGACAAAACAATGACCCTCTCTGGGAGGAAAAATATCAATAAAGTAAGAGTACTACTAGTAAGTTTTTACTAGAATTGTTATACCCAAGAAATAGTTCATGCAAATAGTCTCTCTGGCTAGTCTAAATTTGGGGAAAAAGGGACAAGGTGCAATTTTTTTTTACCTTCCACTCTTGACTGGGCCCTAGAGAGAAAGATCTGGGAAAACCAGACTTTGGTAAGAGATCTTACCTTTTGTCAGCCTCTGCTAGTTTTTCAGGATCCTACCTGTAGGCTTTGGGGTATCATGTCTCATTTTTCCCTCTTCACGTCTACATTCTTTGTTGAAACTCTCCTGCAATAAAAAGATTAACAAGAGAAAACAAATGTAAGTTTATTCACCTGTATACTTCCTGTATACATGGAAGATACCTAGGAAAACTGACTCCTCTGAATTTTTACACAAAATTATAAAAGCACATTTCCCCATTCTGCGTGTCCATAATTTTAATGACTGCATAACCTTTTATCTTATAGGCGTACCACTCTTTAAGATATCCCTTTTACTGCTGGACATAGATTACTATTGGATATAGTGTGGTTTTTAATTTTTTTAGTAAAGCTATGTAACTATCTTTGGACAACAACTATTGCCAGTGATAGTAAGATGACAGGGTGGGGGATACATGAATATTATACTGTTATTCCTATCACTTTATTAAATATTCAACTGATGTTAACACACTTGGATTGGTATAGGAGACTCTAATACATAAAGCTACAACCCATAATTTAGAAAAAAACTGGAATAGTGGATCAAAGACTTGCTGAATTTTCATTTGTTGACTGGATAACTTTATAGCTTTGTCTCCTACCTTTGAAAGTAACTAGATGAAAGGTGAAGAACTGCCAACACTGGTGAATGCCTAGAAAGGTGTTTATTCATGGCTCTCCTTTTTTTTTTAAGCAGAACCCAACACGGGTCTTGAAATTGACCCTGAGATCAAGACCTAAGCAGAGATCAAGGGTCAAACATTTACCCGACTGAGGCACCCAGGCATCCCTTTCATGGTTCTTCTTGACTGACATCCTCTGCTTTCTCATTTTCATGTTGAAGATGTTTATTTTTCTAAGCTGGGATTAAAAAATTGTAAAAACTGGCTGCCCAGTTAGATAGACTGGAATCCTGTGGTTATGATGGAGCTCTAAAAATAAAAATAGAATTAACTTACTGGTGGGGATGGGTGAAATAGGGGAATGGGATTAAAAGTACACCTATCATGATGAGCACTAATATATACAATTGTTGAGTCACTATATTGTACACCTGAAACTAACATAACACTGTATGTTAATTAATTGCAATTTTAAAAACTTAATAAAAATACATTTTCTACTTGAATTACTTTGAATATGAGTATGAACAAAAGCTGAGGTGCTTGATAAGGAGTTAAAGCCAAATTCTTAATTATTTGTGTCTCTGCTAAGCTCAATTTCACCTTTACTGATTGACCATTTTACATAAAATTGATGAGATTTGTCTTAGGGACTTTGTTCTTCTTTAGTGTCCTTCATTTCCCCTGTTGTCAGTATCTCTGCTTAAAAGCCAGCTGGGAAAAGGTACTTTAAGCAGAAGAACTTCCATATAGTTGTTAAGTGAAACCTTTAAGATGTTTTTAATCCAATTTTTTATTACTATCATCAGAGCTTTGGGTTAAAAACCCTGCCATTTTCTACTGAAAATACACACATGGCCAAAAGGAGTTTATACCAGAAAATTTCACAGGAAAAACAATACATTTTACTAATTCACTGACCTCTTCGTTAATAGGCAAGAGGCTACCGTTAGAATTTATTGTGGTGGACAAAAGTAAGGTCTGTATATACGTTTCCAAAACGAATGTGGGAAAAAATAAGAAACAAAAAATAGCATAGGAAAAATGAAATCTGTCAGATTTATTGTGTTTATGTCTACAATCTAATATCTGCCTACATTTAAAAGTATTTTAGGCATGTTTTTTGTTGTACTAGGTAACTAGAAAAATCATGCTGCCATAAAGCACTTAAAATGTTCAGAAAAGGGGAGACAATATCCTTTTAATTGGATATTTGAGCTTATAACAAAGTTGAAGTTGCCCTAAATACAGATGGGATGAATGCTAGTCTTAGTAACCTAGTAGAGCTTTTAAAATATGGCAGATGGAATTGAAATACACATACATACATCACGTTAGGATGCTCAAAGGGCTACCTCCTCAGTTAAAGGATGAAAAAGAGGGAGACAGAAAAGAAGCTTGTTGTCCTGGCCTGAGTGGGGAAAAAAATATCCCGTGATAACCTGGAAAATTTCCCCTCCATACTGGTTGTTCTATTTGCATTCCCATCACCAATACATCAGAGTTTTCAGTTTTATATTACTCCACTGATTAAGCAGCCACTACACTAGAAAGTCTTTCTAAATTCAGAGCAACAGAATATACAGTTAACTATAAAGAAAAGGGACCCCACTTCATGATTAGAATCAATATCCTGGAGGCCTAAATACACAGTTCAGCAGCACCCTGTAAAATGATGCCTTAAAATGGCTTATTAATTTCACAAAATGAGAAACTTCATATTGTTCACATGGGAATCCTCCCAATATTGACCTACATATTCAATATCTATAAAAATTCCAACTACTATTTTTTTTGCATAAATCGATAAACTAATCTTGAAATTCACAAGGAAATGTAAGGAACCTAGATAAGCTAAAAGACCATCTGAAAGAGAACAAGGTTGGAGGACTCAAAATTTCCAATCTACTAAAAACCTACAATAAAGACAGTAGATCTGGGATAAGGAAAGGTATAGATCAACAGAACCCAGAAATAAACCCATACATCTATGGTCAGCTGTTTTTGAGAAGGACACCCCAAGACCATTCAGTGCGGGAAAAATGGTCTTTCAACAAATGCTGATGGAATAACAATATACATAGGCAAAAAAATGAAGGTGGATCCTTAATGCATACCATATACAATAATTTACTCAAATGATCAAAGACTTAAATGTAAGAGGTAAAACTATAAAAAAATCTTAAAAGATAAGTCTTCATTATCTTGAATTAGGCAACTATTTTTTAGGTATGACATCAAAGCCCAAGTAATCAAGGAAAAACAAACTGGACTTTATTAAAATTAAAGCTTTGTGCTTCAAGAAAGCGAAAAAGCCATTACCATAAAAAACGCAAAACATTTAAAAAGACACAAATGGGAAGATATCCTGTGTTCATGGATCAGAAACTTAATATTGTTAAAATGTCAATACTATCCAAAGCCATCTATAAATTCAGTGTGACCCTATCAAAATTCCAATGACGTTTCTTTTTATTTGAGAGAGAGAGGGCGCAAGCAGGGGAGAGGGGCAGAGGAGGAGAGAGAGAATTTTAAACAGGCTCTATGCTCAGCATAGAGGGTGATATGGGGCTCGAGCCCATGACCCTGGGATGCTCAACCAACTGAGCCACCCAGGTACCCCTCCAATGGCATATTTTACAAAAATAGAAAAAAAAATCCCCAAATTTGTATGGAACCAGAAAAGACCCTGAATGGCCAAAGAAATCCTGAGAATGAACAAAAAAGCAGAAGACATCACACTTCCTGATTTCAAGCATACTACAAACCAGTAATAATCAATATAGTATGGTAGGAGCATTAAAAAAAGATCAATGGAACAATTGAGAGCTCAGAAATAAACCCACATATGTAAGGTCAATTAACATTTGACAAGGGAGCCAAAAATATTCCAGGGGTATTTTTATTGAAAAGATAGCCTTTTCAATCAATGGTGCTGGGAAAACCCAATATGCACACACAAAAGAATGAAACTGGACCCCTGTCATAAACCAGGCACAAAAATTAACTCTAAGTGGATTAGCGACATAAATGTAAGGCCTGAAATCAGGAAACTACTGAAGAAAATATAGGAAAACTACCTGGCATGGGTCTTGGCAATGGTTTATTTTGGATCTGACACCTAAAAGCACAAGCAACAAAACAAAAAATAAAGAAGCAGGACTACAGCAGACCACAAAGTTTTTGCATATCAAAAAACCGCAACAAAATGAAAAATCAACCTATGAAATAGGAGAATATAATTTGCAAATCATCTATGTCATCAGGGGTTTATGTCCAAAATACGCTAAGAACTCCTATGAACTCTATAGCAAAAAATAAATAATCCAATTAAAACTAGGCAGAGGACCTGAGGAGCCATGTTTCCAAAGAAGATATTCAAATGGCCAACAGTACATGAAAAGATGTTCAACATCATTAATCATCAGGGAAATACATATCAAGGCCACAATGAGCTATCACTTCACATCTGTTAAAATGGCTATTATCAACAAGACCAGTAGTAGCAAATTCTGGTGAGGATATGGAGAAAAGGGAACGCTGTGAACAACTGGTAGAACGGTAAATTGGTAAGGCCAGTATGGAGACAGTACGGAGGTTCCTCAATAAATAAAAAATAGAACTAACATATTACCAAGCAATTCTACTTCTGGGTGTATATTCAAAAGAAATGAAATCACAATGTAAAACAGATACCTCCATACCCATGTTAACTGTAGTATTATTTACAATAACCAAGACATGGAAACAATCTGTCTTTCAAGAGACAAATGGATAAAGGAAATGGATGAAGGTGGTCAGAGGGTACAAACTTCCAGTTATAAGATGAATGAGTTCTGGGGATATAATGTACATCATGATGACTATAGTTAACAATATTGCATACTTGAAACTTGCTAAGAGAGGGTATCTTAAATATTCTCACCACAATACCAAAAAGGTAGCTGTGTGAGGTGATAGATGTGTTAACCTTCTTGTGATAATCACTTCACAAAATATATGTATCTATCAAATTATCAAATTGTATACCTTATACTTACACAATGTTACATATCAAATATATGCAGAAAAAGCATTTGGCAGAATACAGCATCCTTTCTTAATAAAAACCCTCGAGAAAGTCAGGATAGAAGGAACATACTTAAACATCATAAAAGCCATTTATGAAAAGCCCACAGCTAATATCATCCTCAATGGGGAAAAACTGAGAGCTTTCCCCCTGAGACCAGGAACATGACAGGGATGTCCACTCTCACCACTGCTATTTAACATAGTGTTGGAGGTTCTAGCATCAGCAATCAGAAAACAAAATGAAATGAAAGGCATCAGGATTGGCAAGGATGAAGCCAAACTTTCACTTTTCACAGAAGACATGATACTTTACATGGAAAACCTGACAGAATCCACCAAAAGCCTGCTATAACTGGTACATGAATTCAGCAAAGTTGCTGGGTACAAAAGCAATGTATGGAAATCAGTCGCATTTTTATATACCAACAATGAAGCAACAGAAAGAGAAATAAAGAAGCTAATCGCATCCACAATTGCACCAAAAACCATAAAATACCTAGGAATAAACCTAACCAAAGATGTAAAAGATATCTATGCTAAAAACTATAAAAAATCTTATGAAGGAAATTGAAGAAGACACAAAGAAATAGAAAAACATCCCATGCTCATGGATTGGAAGAATAAATATTGTTAAAATGTCAACACTACCCAAAACAATCTACACATTCAATGCAATCCCAATCAAAATTGCACTAGCTTCTTCTCAAAGCTAGAGCAAACAATCCTAAAATTGGTATGGAACCACAAAAGACCCCAAATAGCCAAAGTAATATTGAAGAAGAAAACCAAAGCTGGAGGCATCACAATCCCAAACTAGCCTCTACTACAAAGCTGTAATCATCAAGACAGTATGCTATTGGCACAAGAACAGACACATAGACCAATGGAATAGAAGAGAGAACCCAGAAATGGACCCACAAAGGTATGGCCAACTAATCTTTGACAAAGCAGGAAAGAGTATCCAATGGAAAAAAGACAGCCTCTTTAACAAATGGTGCTGGGAGAACTGGACAGCAACATGTGCAAGAATGAAACTAGACCACTTTCTTATGCCATTCACAAAAATAAACTCAAAATGAATGAAGGTCCTGAATGTGAGATAGGAAACCATCAAAATCCTAGAGGAGAAAGCAGGAAAAACCTTTTTGGCCTCAGTCGCAGCACCTTCTTACTCAACACATCTCCAAAGACAAGGGAATTAAAAACAAAAGTGAACCTTAGGGACCCCATCAAAATAAAAAGCTTCTGCATGGCCAAGGAAACAATCAACAAAACTAATAGGCAACAACAGAATGGGAAAAGATAGTTGCAAATGACATATCGGATAAAGGGCTAATACCAAAATCTATGAAGAACTCACCAAACTCTGCACCTGAAAAGCAAATAATCCAGTGAAGAAATAGGCAGAAGATATGAATAGACACTTTTCCAAAGAAGACATCCAGATGGACAACAGACACATGAAACAATGCTCAATGTCACTCATCATCAGGAAAATACAAATCAAAACCACACTGAGATACCACCTCCTACAAGTCAGAGTGGCTAAAATGAACAAATCAGGAAACTATAGAAGATGTAGAGAAACAGGCACCCTCTTACACTGTTGGTGGGAACGCAACCGTGCAGCCGCTCTGGAGAACGGTGTGGAGGTTCCTCAAAAAAAATGGAAATAGAACTACCCTATAACCCAGCAATAGCTCTGCTAGGCATTTACCCCCAAGATACAGTAATGGTGATGCATAGGGGCACATGTACCCCAATGTTTATAGCAGCACTTTTGACAATAGCCAAATCATGGAAAGAGACTAAGTGTCCATCAACTGATGAATGGATAAAGAAGATGTGGTTTATATACACAATGGAATACTACATGGCAATGAGAAAGAATGAAATCTGGCCATTTGTAGCAATGTAGATTTAACTGGAGGGTATTATGCTAAGTGAAATAAGTCAGTCAGAGAAAGACAGATACCATATGTTTCCACACATAGGTTGATTTTGAGAGACTTAGCAGAAGACCATGGGGGAGGGGAAGAGGAGAAAAAAAGTCACAGAGAGGAAGGGAGGCAAAACATAAGAGACTCTTAAATACTGAGAACAAACAGAGTTGATGGGGGCTGTGGAAAGGGGGAGAGTGGGTGATGGGCACTGAGGAGGGCACTTGTTGGGATGAGCACTGGGTGTTGTGTGGAAACCAATTTGACAGTAAATTATATTTAAAAAATAAAAGTAAAAACAAATATATCTGAATAAAGCTGGAACAAAAGTGAAGACAACCCAGAGAGTGAGAGAGAATATTTGCAAATCATTTCTCTGACAAAGGTCTAGGATCTAGAATATATAAAGAATTCTTTCCATAGCAGATATATAGATGGAAAATACGCACATGAAAAGATGCTCATCATCCTTAGTTGTTAGGGCAATGCAAATCCGAACTACAATGAGAACCCACTTCACACTCATGAGGATAACCATAATGATTAAAACAAAATCCAGAGGGGCGACTGGGTGGCTCAGTCAGTTGAGCATCCAACTCTTGATCTTGGCTCAGGTCATGATCTCACAGTTTGTGGGTTCAAGTCCTGTGTCAGGCTCTGTGCTGACAGTGTGGAGCCTGCTTAGGATTCTTTCTCCCTCTCTCTCTGTCTTTACCCCACTCATGCTCACTTGCTCTGTCTATCAAAATAAATGAATAAACTAAAAAAATAAAAATAAAAAAATACCCAGAAAGTCCATGTGTGAGTGAGGATGTAGAGAAATTAGAACTGTCACACAATGTGGATGGGACTTGAGAGTAGAGGAACCAGCCATACATTCCTGGACATCGGACCTACAATACTGTGAAATAATCAATGTGTGATCTTTAAACCACTAAATCTGTGGGAATTTGATATGGCAGCAACAGAAAGTATTACCTGACTACTAAGGCGAGGCTGTAAAGGGAAAAAAGGTGGTACAATTTCCACCAGGCCTGCTCTCTTTCTCTCCTGACTCATACCTTTGGAACACTGAGCAACCAGGTAAGAAGCATGGCTACCTGAAGCCACATTGCTGGAGACAGCACACACAGAGAAGAGATGTTCCAGCTCTTCCACTGCTGCGTTGTTTAAGTCTTCCAGTTTAGGTGCTAGACATTTCACAGGATGCTTGTAATACGAATTTAGCCACAGCAACATCAGATTGAGAGACCCCTAGTAAGAACCACCTAACTTAGCCTCATCAACCTCCATCACTATGAGATGATGGTGACAAAGTGATGGTTTTGAAACTAAGTTTGTGGTGATTCATTATATAGCCATAAAAAATCCCAACAGTTCCTTATGTTTTTGTCCATAAAGAGAGATGAAAAGCTTTCCCTGTATGAAGGAAGAATTAGCTGAATCATAGAGAAGTAGATAGAAAATCAAAGAGTGACGTGCTTATACAGGCCTTCACTCTTCATTTCTCTGGTAGGGCTGAGAGAAAAATGGCAAGTACCTGTAGCTCACTTTTCATCTAGAAAAGGAACTGGCAGACTTCTACTTAAAGGGCAAGAGAGGAAATATTTTAGGCCTCTCAGGATAAGAAACAAAATCAAGGCTGTGATGTAGTGACTTATATAACCATTTAAAATATAACCATTTATTTTTATTGGCTAAATACATGCACTAAACTTTATATTTTGCTCAAAACAATATGTGTCTTTGCTTCCCAGTACCCCACTGTAGGCAGGCTGCTCTTCGATGGAATATTGTTTCTAAGTTCTGAAGTGTATTTGATTCTGTAGACAAGGGTGGAATGAATTGCGCTTTTAGCCATTCTGTGCTGAGCTTCAGTTTCTGTAAACTGATGGGATTGATATCTGCCTGTTCGTTTAACATGAGTGGTTGAAGTTCGAATGAGCTAAGACAGTATGAAGGTGAATTGCAGCTTCAAAGTGCACGGCACCTTCTAATTGTTATTGATATGCCTATTACAAAGCATTTGGCTGACTCTTCCTAACTTCCTCTTCCTCTCTCTCTCTTGTGTTTCAAAATCTTCACTATTCTTTGTTCTGCATGGATGTGTTCTGCTATTCATTTAACCGATAAATTAATTTTGATGGCTTCTTACTCTGATTCAATGTCTCCCAGTAGTGATTTTCTGGAAATAAGATGTAAAAAATGATGACCTCCAATAGTGGAGATTGTGGATATGTGGCACATGATCATAGAAGGTGTCTTGTATTACAAGGGCCTTTTTGAGCTTATGTTAGCCTTTTATCCATAGGATCATTAATTCTCAATTAGGAGTACCACCTCTTTTTTTAATGTTTATTCATTCTGAGAGAAAAGTGCGAGTGGGGGATGGACAGAGAGAGAGGGAGAGAGAATCCCAAGCAGGCTCCATGCCGTCAGCACAGAGCCCCATGTGGGGCTTGATCCCAAGAACTGTGAACTCATGACCTGAGCTGAAATCAAGAGTCAGACACTTAAGTGACTGAGCCATCCAGGCGCCCCAGGAGTGCTACCTCTTTGAGAGGCACTATGCTTGGTGCTGTAGATATACTAGTGAATGAAACAGAAGAGGTCCCTCCTGTATAGATCTTGCATGCTAATGGGGAATGAATGAGTTTCCTATTACTGCTGTAACAAGTTACCACACACTTAGTGGCTTAAAGCCACACAAACTTAATCAATTATGGAGGTCAGAACTCAGAAGTCTACAATGGGTCCACAGACTTGTGTTCCTTATGCAGGCTCCTGGGAAGAGTCTATTAAAGGATGCCTGTACTCTATGGCTTATGTACCCTTTTATTTATCTTCAAAGCCAGAAATAGAACATCTTAACTTTGTCTGCTTCCATCATCACTTCATCTTCTGTCTGACACCCTCTAGCCTATTATAGGGACCCTTGTGATTATAGTGGGCCCACCTAGATAACCCAGGACAATGTCCCCAACTTGAGATCCTTAACTGAATCACATCTGCAAAGTCTCATTTTTTTTCATGTAAAGTAACATTTCCAAGTTCTGGGAGTTACACTGAATACATATCTAGGGGGTCACTGTTCAGTCTATTACAGAAAGAGGGAGAGGGAGGGAGAGGGAGGAAGAGGGAGGGAGAGAGGAGGAGAGGAAGAGAGGAGGGGAGGGAGGGAGGGAAAAAGAGGGAGAGGAAGAAAGGGAAAGGGAGAGAGGAGGAGAGGGAGAAAGAGAAAGTATACAACAGGTATACAAATATATAAGATGCTTTTAGAGTGTGATTTGTGCTATGAAGGCAACATGTGGGGTAACAGAGCTACATCACCCAGTGTGGTAGCCACAAGCCACATGTGACTACTGAATTTTTAAAATGGGGTTAGTGTGATTTAGGGGATGAATACTTAATTTTATTTCATTTTAAATACTTCAAATTCAAGTAGCCAAAAATGGATAGTGGTTACTATATCAGACAGCACAGCTTTAGGCTTTTTAGAGGACACAGAAGAACATGTTTCCTTTCTTTTTCACTTAACATTAGTGTATAAAGATTCAGGAAAGCAGTCAGTCCTCATTAACCTTAATAGATGGAATAAGGCTACTCAGGTGAACAACTAGATATTTTTCCTGAATGAGCAAAAGAGAAACATTCCCTATTGCTAAAGAAATCTTCCAGTTCCAATCAGAGAAAATCCCTTCCATTTAGGGGTTAAGGTAGGGCACAGTTTATAATACTTAATTTTCTTCTTTATATATACACATGCTTGCCCTGGCTTCAAGGTGAGCCGAGTATATTTCCTCACTGACTGACTTTGTACTTGGCTA
Source organism: Paguma larvata (assembly GCA_030068075.1). Classification (NCBI taxonomy): domain Eukaryota; kingdom Metazoa; phylum Chordata; class Mammalia; order Carnivora; family Viverridae; genus Paguma; species Paguma larvata. The sequence goes on from CM057830.1 coordinate 16,874,537, forward strand.
TGTCGTTTGTTGTGGCCAATGAAATACTAAAAGCTATGACATAAGCATGGGCTTTAAACTTGTTCATAAGGTTGGGTTTACCCTCTTGTGTTCCTGTGACTGCTATGAGAACAGCCTATCCTGGGTAGCCACTGTTCTAAGGAGAATGTGGAGACATGGGAACAGGCCTAAAAGCAAGCTAGAGATGCATCTTGAGGCTGGGGTCCATCCTACCCTAGCTGAACTACAGCCAATCTACAGGTCTGCTTTAGGACACAGAATTTTGCATGTATTCATTACTTACCATTATTGTAGCACAGATGACTAATACAAGGGGAAATACAAAGACTTCTCCTTTCTTGAAGGACTTTGCACATTACTGAGGGAGGCTCAATTCTCCAAAATTCTTCCAAACTCCCTCTGGATTTTACATGTAACATGTGGGACACCAGACAGGGATTATTTGCTTTCAAGGCGGTTTCTTTTTAGTAGTTTTAAGAATAGGGAGACCTTCAAAGTCTAAAGATTTGTGTAACCGAAACTGCACAGCTCAGTGAGCAAAGCAGCTAAGCGGAACTCTTCACTTTAACGAGGTCTATTTTTGGCTTTAATGACGCAACTTTGTCCTTCCTGAACTCACCATCTTTCAAGCTTTGTTACCAGGAAAGCAAGGAAAATACCACTAGCTAGCCTTCCTTCTAAAGGAAGTGTGATGAACAACAAAATTGGCAAAGACTTTTGGAAGGCAATGGTAATTTAAATATATGGCTTTTCTTTCAGTAACTCAAGTTACTCAAAGTAAACCTGGCAATGCCTCTCAAATGGACATTCTCTTCTTAGTGACTGAGTGGAAGCTTAGCTGCCTCGCCTGTTGTTTCTCTGCATGGCCAAAGTTGAGTGAATTTTTCTCTCTGTGATTTTTTGTTGTCTCCTGAGCATTAATGATGCTGGAATAGGATTGTAGTTTCCCCCAGGTGCATTGATTTTCCTGCTTGAATAGATGTAGTCCCACAAAGAGAACACCTCACCGTTATTATCCTTTCGGATGCTCTATTCACTGGCTAGGCCATTCTACTCAGCTTAATCAAAGGTAGGCTGTGTCTATGGAAGAAAATACAGCTTTACAGATGTGGGAACCTTCCTGAGCTTGATGCATGAGAACGAACAGGCATCTACTCAAAGATTAAGGGAATGAGATTTCAAAAATTTAATGGAGCAATTGATGAAAATATTAATGGAACAGCAAACTAGAGAATACAAGATGTAGAGCACTACTTGCAGGAAAAAAATCACTTCCTGTATGTCTGGATCTGGCAAAAGAGGCCCAAAAAATTATATTCTCCCTATTTTGTGCCGTATGTCCATAAACTTCTCCCCCAGGCCAAAGGTGAGCCACACTATCACAGTCCTTTGGGTACAGGACAAATGAATAGATGATTTTCCCTGAGACTTCAGCAGGGCTGAAACCAAGGAAGATGAATACCTGAGTTGAAAAGAGGAAGTTGAGTCTAGTACAGCAGAGAGGTCAAATCAAAGCAGATGGTTAAAGCTAAAAGGTAAGAAACTGATCATGGCAGGGATTTGGTGCCAGGGAGAAAAGAAATCCACTTCCAGAAAGCAGAGCATTACCTCAGGTAATTCTCAGAAGCACTATTGTCAGGGGCTGCAACCTGTTGCCTGTAGGAGTGTATTAGCAGAAGGAGTCAGCTACCGAGGACAGAAATAGGACCTGTTCCCCAGTCTTGGTCTCTCACAAGTCTGTGAGCTCCCTGAGAAGGTTATCTTTATCATTTAAAAAAAAATTTTTTTTGAGAGAGAGAGGGCACAAGTGAGTGAGGGGCAGAGAAAGAATCCCAGGAGGGGCAGCAAGGAGGGAGGGAGGGAAGGAGAGCGAGAGAGAAAAAGAAGGGGGGCTCATGCTCACCTGATATGCGGGTTGTACTCACCCTATTGCGGGACTCGAGCTCACTGGCTGTAGGACTCAAACTCAAGAACCATGAGATCATGACCTGAGCCAAAGTCAGATGTTTAACACCTGAGCCACCCAGCGCCCTCCCTGAGAAAGTTCTTACCTAATTCATTCTTATTCCTCTAGTGCTTATCATAAATGGAACAACAATCCGGATTAAGCAGGTAACAATATTTTTGTTATTCAAGTAAGTCAAGTTATATAGAGACAAAGGTCCAGGTGAGTAAACTTTCATTTATATAATTAGTTGCAACTTGTGTAATGGAAGAACAGAAAAGACAGAATTAAAAAGGTAAAATGTAGTCTTCAAAGGAAAAAAAGCTGGTCATAGGGTTTTCTGGTAGCAGCCCTACTGCATGCTTTCAAAAAGGCTACAGTGATGTCTGGAGTTAGTAAAAATTGTGATTCCTACTGCTGTGAAAAGAAAATGGACTTGAAATGTACCCTTTAGGTTTTTTAGAGAAAAGCACTTTGAAAAGAGACAACACTGTGTAAGTGCCAAGTCTTATGATCGTCACTGCCATGAATCCCTCCAAACCACAGAAAAAACATATTCATAAAAGAAGAATCTTGGAGATGGGCTGGTAAGGAGAGTTTATTTGAGAGATTCCAGGTACAAGCTGCCTGCGTTTAGTGCCATCTCCCTGAAGTCCCAAATTACTACTGTCATCATTGTGTGCATAAGGAGCACAGTGTGAGGAAAATGTTAAATGCTTATACAGTGGTCTAATGCTAACAATCCCAGAGCATTATTTACTTTCATGGTAAATCGCAGTGTGAAAATAACAATATAGATTCCTGTTACTGACCAGTGTCACCAGTCACCATGGAATAGTGGCTCTTTCTATTTTTCCCTACAATTGCAGAAAGCCTGAATTAAGTCTTCCACACGTGAATGTCAGGTCTATTTGACCTCCACCTTTTCCAGAATGGCTTAAGTTCTCATGCTCATATTCGTCTATACATTCTTGATATGTTTATACAGACCCACATCTAGAGTAGGAGTTGGCACATGACAGCCTGCGGCCCAAAGGTAGTCCCAAATGCCCAAATGTCCACTCCTATTTTTTATATCCCATGAGCTAAGACTGTTTTTTACATTTTTTAATAATTAAAAAACTGTCCAAAAGAGTATTTCATGACAAGTGAAAAAATTCTATGATATTTAAATGTTGATGCTTTCATAAAAACTTTTATTAACTGTGATTACAGCTGCATTTAGTATGTGAAGAGAAAAACAAACTTGTATTATTTATTGTGAATAACTATAGATACCTAGCATAAGAAATGGGGACAAAGATAGAACTAAGAACTAAATGTATAAAATTCCACATATCCAAATTCCTAGGTATATATTTTTAGGCAAAATCTTTATCTTTGTGAAGTGGAAATTCTTGAATCCAGAGTTATTATGAGGATTATGAGACAAAACATGTACCATCCTTTTGGTTAGCACCCAGCATATAGGAAACACTCAGTAAGTGTCATTTAAGCCTATGTCTATCATGCACAGACGGAGAAGAATTTCAACTTCTGGCAATGTAACAAGTTTCTCAATGAGAACAACTAAACTATCTGAACAAAATATTAAAAACTTCTATTTGAAGGCATACGGGAGCTATCAAGGTACAAAGATTAGATTGGTGGCATTAAGATCCTACAGAGAAGAAAAGCCAGAGAAGCGAGCCTGGCATTTGGCACTGCTTTTCATCTCAAGGTGTCTGACAATTCCAAAAGCAGTGGCTGAGAGGCCAATAATAAGTAGGACAGAGATTTCAAAAGACTCAGAGACATCCTGGGATGAAAATTTAAGTTCAAGACCACCAAGGGGGGGGGGGAGTCTTAATGTATATTTTGAGATTTCTGTTAGAATTCTAAAGACACCTAAATTTAGAAAACAAATATTAACTGGCGGAAATAGACAGCAATATATTAATAGCAGGGAACTTTAAGTCTCTACTTGCATCAATGGATACATCATCCAGACAGAAAATCAATAAGGAAACACTGGCCTTAAATGACACGTTAGACCAAATGGACTTAACAGATTTATACAGAACATTCCTTTCAGAAGCACCAGTATACACATTCTTGTCAAGTGCATAGGGAACATTCTTGAGGATAGATCATATGTTATGCCACAAAGCAAGCCTTAATAAATTTAAGAGAATTGAAATAGTATCAAGCATCTTCTCTATAACGGTATGAACTAGAAATCAATTATAAGAGGAAAACTAGTATTCACAAATATATGGAAATGGAACAACAAATGGGTACACAAAGCAATCAAAAAGAAATAAAAAAAATTAAATGCAACAACAGCTCTTCTAAGAGGGAAGGTCATAGCACTAAATGCCTACCTCAAGAACGAAGAAAATTCTCAAGCAACCTAACTTTACACCTCAAGGAACTGGAAAATAAGAACAAATGAAGCCCAAATTTAGTAGAAGGAAAGAAATAACAAAGATAAGAGTGCACACACACACATACACACACACATGAAAATTTTTAAAAAAAGATCAATGAAACCAAGAGCTGGTTCTGTGATAAGATAAAACAAAATTAGCAAACGTTTAGCTACACTCACCAGGAAAAAGAGAAGAGTTAAATAATTAAAATCAGAAGGGAAAGGACATATTATAACTGATGCCACAGAAATACAAATGAGCAGGAGATATGATGAACAATTATACACCAGCATATTAGCAACCTAGAAGAAGTACATACATTCATAAAAATATACAACCTTCTAAGACTGAAACATGAAGTAATGGAAAATCTAAAACCAATAATTAATAAGGAAATTGACTTGGCAATCAAAAACCTTCCACCAAACTAAAGTTCAGGACTAGATGGTCTCATGGATGAATTCTACCAAATATTCAAAGAAGACTTAATACCATTCCTTCTAAAACTCTTTAAGGAAAATAAAAGAGGAGGAAACTCATTCTACAAATCCAGCATTACCCTGATAGCGCAATCAGACAAAGACATTACAAGGAAAAACATTATATGTCAATATCCCTGATGAATGTAGATGCAAAAATCCTCAGAAAAATATCTGCAAGCTGAATTCAACAATATATTAAAAGAATCATATGCCATGATTGCATGAGATTTTTCTGAGGAGGCAAGGATGGTTCAACATCCGCAAATCAGTAAATGTGACACACTACATTAACAAAATGAAGGTGGGGCTCCTGGGTGGCTCAGTGGGTTAAGCGTCTGACTTCAGTTCAGGTCTCTGCCATCAGGCTCTCTGCCATCAAAGGGAAGCCTGCTTCGGATCCTTGATCTCCCTCTCTCTGCCCCTCCCCTTCTTGCACTAACTCTCTCTCTCGAAACTAAATAAACTTAAAAAAAATACTATAAAAAATGAAGGATAAAAATCATACAATTATCTCAGTAGATGCAGAAAAATCATTTGACAAAGTTCAAAATCCATTATGCATTTAATAATGCTAAAAAAAGTGGATATAGAGGGAATGTACCTTAAAATAAATTCCATATATGACAAGCTCATGGGTAATGCATATTCAATAGGGAAAAGCTGAAAGATTTTCCTTTGAGACCAAGAACAAAATGAGAATTCCCACTCTCACATATTTTATTTCAAAATAGAATTGGAAATCCTGGCCAGAGTAATTAGGCAAGAAATAAAAGGCATTCAAACTGGAAAGGAAGAGGTAAACTGTCACTCTTTGAAAATGATGATATCATAGAGAGGAGGCACTAAAGACTCCACCAAAAGGCTATTAGAACTAATAAATTCAGACAATTGGAGGATACAAAGTCAATATATAAAAATGTGTTTGTATACACTAAAAACAAGCAGAAAGAGAAAATAAGAAGGCAATTCCATTTATCATTGCATAAATGAATACAATACCCAGGAAAAATTTTAGCCTAGGGAGTTAAAGACCTGTACACTGAAAACTATAAGACACTGATGGAAGAAACTGAACAAGACACAAATAAATGGAAAGATACTCCATGCTCATGGACTGGAAGAATTACTGTTGTTAAAATGTCCAAAGTAATCTGCAGGTTCAATGCAATTCTGATCAAAATTCCATGGCGATTATCACAGAAATAAAACAATCTTAAAATTTGTATGGAAGCACAGTAGACTCCCCCCCTCCCAAGCCAAAGCAATCCTGAGAGAGAACAAACCTGGATGCATTCACACTGCCTGATTTTATTCTGTATCATGAAGCTATAGTAATCAAAACGGTATAGTATTGGCATAAAGACAGAGAAATCAATGGAACAGAATAGAAAGCTTAGAAAAAACCCCATGCATATATGATCAATTACTTTATGACAAGGAGCCAAGAATACTCTATAGAGAAAGGACAGACTCTACAATAAATGGTGCTAAGAAAACTGGACAGCCACAGGCAAAAGAATGAAACTCAACCACTATCTTATATGCCACATAAATATAAACTCAAAACGGATTAAAGACTTGAAGTTAAAACATGAAACCATAAAACTTTTAAAATTTTTAAATAATTTTTTAATGTTTATTTTTGAGAGACAGAGTGTGAGTGGGGGAGGAGCGGGGGGGGGGGCACAGAATCTGAAGCAGGCTCCAGGCTCAGAGCTGTCAGCACAGAACTGGGCACAGGGCTCAAACTCATGAACCACAAGACCATGACCTGAGCTGAAGTCGGACGCTTAACTGACTGAGCCACCCGGGTGCCCATAACACTTTTAGAAGAAAATACGTGGTAAGCTCCTTGACGTTGGTCTTGGTGACTATTTTTGCTTTTGTGGCTAGTTAAAAAAACAGTGAACTGAGACTACATCAAATGAAAAAGTTTCTGCACAGCAAAGGAAATCATCTACAAAATGAAAAGGCAACCTACTAAATGGGAGAAAATATTTGCCAATTATATATTTCATAAGGGGTTAATACAACTTAATAGCAGAAACAAAATCACATTACAAATGGGTAGGGGCTCTGAATAGCCATTTTGCCAAAGAAAACATTTAGATGGCCAAGAGGAACACGAAAAGATGTCCAACATCACTAATCATGAGGGAAATGCAAATCAAAACCACAACAAGATATCACCTCTTCCTGTTAGAATGGTTGTTATCAAAAAGACAAGAAATAAAAAGTGTGAGAGTTTGGAGAAAAGGGAACTTTTGTGTATTCATGGTGGGAATGTAAATTGGTGCAGATACTATGGAGAAAAGCATGCGGGCTGTTCAAAAAATAAAAAAATAGAACTACCATAGAATCCAGCAACTTCACTTCTGGGTATTTATCTGAAGAAAATGAAAATGCTAACAACATGGATGGATTCTGAAGGCATTAAGCTGAGTGAAATGAGTCAGAGAATAAAATGCTGTATGATCTCACTTATATCTGGACCCTTAATAACAAACAAAACCAAGCTCATAGATACAGAGAACAGATTGGTGGTTGGCAGAGGTGGGGGAGAGACGTGGGTGAAATGGGTGAAGGAGGTCAAAAAGGTACACAGTCCAGATATAAAATAATCATGGTGATGTAATGTACAGCAGGGTGACTATAGTTAACAAGAATATAATGCATGTTCGAAAGTTGTTACGAGGTCAGATCTTAAAAGCAATCATCACAGGAAAAAAAATTGGTGATTATGGTGATGGATGTTAACAGGACTTAACATGGTGACCATTTAATAATATATACAAATACCAAGTCATTATGTTATACACCTTAGACTACTAACATGTTACATGTCTATTATACCTCAAAAAAGAACTCTAAAGGGTTGCACTTTAAGATTAAGCGTTAATGCCATGTTCCAGCTTTCAGAGAGACTAAAGCCTACCTTTGGAAAATATCATTTCATGGCCGAATTGTTGTCTGGGATTTCTAGTGCCCTTACACTACCCACCTGCTTGCAAGACAAAAGTTAACACTCTCTGCAGGAAGATGACATCATCCACAACCTAAACTGCCTTTTCTTCATAAAAATGTTCAATAGTTATTTTAAAAATAATGAGCTATGCACAAAGAAAAATTTGTCCCCAAACCAACAGTATAAGCAGACAATAAAAACAGACCCAAAGGATGGCCATATAAGGAAGTTATCATTCAGGAAATTTACACAGGGTAAATTTGATACCAAATTAATTTCATTTCAAACATTCAGGTTACAGTTGTTTCTTTCACTATGATAATGCAGCAATAATAGGGCTGCCAGTTTCTTAGGATGTATGTCAAACCACTAAAATACAAAAGAAAAATATGGGTATGACTGCACAGCTATTGGTGAAAAACAGCAAGAAATCACGATAACAATCAGAACATCTTACATTTAAAAATGGCCTTTGAAAGTGATAAAAGATAAAAGAAGAATTAAAAAAAAACTTATGAGGTCTGAACATAGACAATCATAGGAACATAAATACACAAAAACCTCAATTTTCATTTGCAAATAAAACCTTTAGTGAAGTTTTAACCATCGTAGTAAGAAATTTTGAAATTAATTTGGTATCACGTTTCCCATATGTGTAAATATTTAAATTGGGAATCAAGTGGCCCATGCTACAGCCTCACAGAGAAGTGGCCTAACTTATAAAAACAAGTGTACAGAGACAATTCTCCACATCAGTGAAATGTAAGGTTTTTTCCACGAGTCCTCATGAATGGCTTGTTTTTATATTTCATAAGGTAGGCAGACAACTTTTAATGGCCCTATTATTTTCTTTATTTCCTATGGATACCATGATGCAGCACCTAGAAAACTGCCTTTCATTCATAGGAGCTTAAAAGAAGAAGGTTATAATAATAGCTAACAATAAGTGAGTACTTAATATGTACTGGGTACCATGATAGGCATTTTCATGTATCAGAATATTTATATTTGTAATACACTTAAGTGTTTAATCAAAATAACAATAGTTAATATGTTAAAGGCATTGCAAGAAAAGGCAAAGATATGTGGCTGAGAAATGGACACAAAAAAAATCGAAAGGAAATTATGAAAGTAGAAATAATTAAAATTGAGAGCTCGGTGGATTTTTTTAGGTGAGGACTGGAGCAAAAGTATACAAAATTAGTTAACTAGAATATTAATCAGAATAAAAATACCCAGACTTTAATTACAGAGAATGAAAATGGTAGGAATAAACACAAATTTTTGAGTGAGACACAATGAAAAACTCTAACTCCTATAATTAGACTCTCAAAAAGAAAGGAGAGTGAAAATGGGCAGAAGTTATTAGCCAGTAGTGGCTGACCATTTCCCAAACATGGTGAAAGACATCAAGCCATAGACTAAAGTAGTACTACATGTGCCAAACTGGATACAGAGTAAGAGAATCATATCTAAAGACTAAAACGTCCGTGAACAAAACGAAGTACAAATTAAAACAAAATACCATTATACACTTATTATAATGGCTAAAATCCAAAAACACAATAACACCAAATACCAGAGAGAATATGGGATTATTTAGGAATGCAAACTGGCACAGCCACTTTGGAAGACAGTGTGGCTGTTTTTACACAGCTAAATATAGTATTGCCATATGATCTAATACTCATGATCTTTGGTATTTATCCAAATTAATTGACAATTTATGTTCACGATAGCCTGCACAAATACAGCAGGTTATTTATTATTCATAATTGTTAAAACTTGGAAACAACCCATATATCCTACAATAGGTAACTGGATAAACAAACTCTGGCACACTCCTACAATGGAATAATACTCAGCACTAAAAAGATATGAGCTCTCAGGCCATGAAAGCACATGGAGGAGCCTTAATTGATATTGGTAAGTGAAAGCAGTCAGTCTGTAGAGGCTATAGATCGTTCATTTCCAACTATGTGACATTCTGGAAAAGGCATAAATACAGTGACAGTTAAATGATCAGTGGTTGCAAGGGGTTTGGGGGAAGGGAATGAATAGGTGTAACATAGGGTAATTTTCAGGCAGTAAAACTACAGCTGTATGAAACAATTCAACTGAATCAAAAAAATCTCAACAGGTGCAGAAAAAGCATTTGATAAAATCTAACATATATTGCTGATAAGAAAACTCACTGCAAAACACCTAAGAAGGAAATTTGCTCAGCTTCATAAAAGGCATCTGCAAATAATCTACAGTGACATATTGATGGCAAAGGCCTGAATATATTACCCTACAATCAGGAACAAGACAACGATGTGTGCTCCTATCAGTTCTATTCAACACTGTACTGGATGTTATGGCCAGTGCCATTAGGCAAGAAAAGGAAATAGAAGGTCTCTAGGCTGTAAAGGATGAAATAAGAAACTATCTTTATTCACAGAAGATATGGTTACTAATATAGAAATTCTGATGGAACTGATGAAAAATCTACCAGAACAAAAAGTGAGTTTAGTAAGATTGCAGGATATGAGATGAATATACAAAATCAAATATTTCATATGTATCTATAATAAAAAATCAGATATTGTCACAAAAATACTAATTAAAATAGCATGAAATATGAAATACAAAATATGTCAAATACCTGTGCATTGAAAACTACAAAAGACTGTTGAGAAATTATAGAAGACCTAAAGAAATGGATACATTCACAGTCTTTATGGGTTCTAAGATTAAGTATTATTAAAATGTCAATTCTCCTCAGTTGACCTGTATATTCAACACGATCTCAACCAGAATACCAGCCTGCTTTTTTGTACAGACTTACAAGGTGATTCTAAAATTCCAAAATATCTGAGATGGCCAGAATAATTTTCAGAAAGAACAAAGTTGAAGGGCAAAGACTATCTCATTTCAAGAGTTATTATAAAGATACGGTTAGCCAGACTGTGTGGTATTGGCACAATGACAGACAAATAAGTGGAATAAAATAGTCTGGAAATACACCTGCACATATATAAACAAATAATTTTTGACAAATGTGCAAAGGCAATTTAATGGAGAAAGGATTCTTTTTTTTTTTTTAATGTTTATTATTTTTGAGAGAGAGACAGAGACAGAAAGCAAGCAGGGGAGGGCCAGAGAGCAAGGGAGACACAGGCTCCAGGCTGATGAGCTGTCAGCACAGAGCCTGATGTGGGGCTTGAACTCATAGACTGTGAGATCATGACCTGAGCTGAAGTTGGCCGCTTAACTGACTGAGCCACCCAGGCATCCTGAGAGGATTCTTTTTTCAACAAAAACAGTTGACAAAAGATAAGCAAAGATAAGAAATTTCATCTGTATCTTATACAATATATAAACTCGAAGTAAATCACAGACCTAAATGTAAAACCTAAAACTATAAATTATCAAAAAGGACACAAGAAGACCTTAACAATCACCTAATAAAAGAAGAGCGGGGTGCCTGGGTGGCTTGTAAGTGTTTGACTCTCGGTTTTGGCTCAGGTCATGATCCCAGGGTCATGGGATCAGGCCTCACAATGGGCTCTATGCTGAGCGTGGAGTGAATCCTGTTTAAGACTGTCTCTCTCTCTCAGTCCCTCTCTCTCTTTCTCCTCCCTCCTTTGACCCTCTCCTCTGCTTGTGTGCTCTCTAAAATTAAAAAAAAAAAATCTATAGTGGCAAATAAGCACACTAAAAGATGCTTTTTATCCTGTCACCAGGGAAATGCAAATTAAAATGAGATACCACTACACACCTATTAGAATGGCAAAATTCAAAACACTAACAACACCAAGTACTGGTGAGGATGTGGTGCTCAGATTCATTATTGATGGGAATGCAAAATGGTACAGCCACTTTGAAACACAGTTTGGCAGTTTCTTGGAAAAGTAAACCTACTACTGCCATTGGAGCCAGTACCTTGACATTTATCCAAAGGAGTTGAAACCTTATGTCCACACAAAAAACTGCACAAAGATATATGAAACAGCTTTATTCATAACTGCCAAATCTTGGAAGCAACTAATATCTCCTCCAGTTGTTGAATGGATACATTAACTGTGGTACATCCACACGATGGGTTATTATTTGGCACTAAAGAGAAATGAACTATCAAGTCATGAAAAGACCTAGAAGCAACTTCAGTGCATATCATCAAGTGAAAGAAGCTAATCTGAAAATGCTACATAATGTATGATTCTGACTAGATGACATTCTAGAAAAGACAAAATTATGGAGACAGCAAAAAAAATAAATAAGTAGTTATCAGGGGCTGGACTGGTGGGGGGAGGGTGATGAATAAATGAATCACATGGGATTTTCGGGGAACTGAAAACACTCCATATGATACCATAATGATAGATACATGTCATTATGCATTTGTGTGAACCCAATAAATGTACAATGCCAAAGGTGAACCCTAATGCAGACTATGGACTCTGAGTGATTATGATATATCAACGTAGGTTCATCAGTTGTAAAAGTGTACCACTCTGGTGGGGGATGTTGATAACGCATGTGTGGGGGCTGGGGTTATAACGGTCTCCCGCTATTCTGGGGGGATACATTCCAAGACTTCCAGTGGATGCCACAAACCATAGATATTACTAAACCTTATATGTACTATGTTTTCTTATATATACCTATGAGAAAGTTTAATTTGTAATTTAGGCACAGTAAGAGGCTAACAAAAACAGCTAATAATAAGATACAATGATTGTAACAACATAAAGGCCTACCTTGCTTTCACTGTGCTTTGCTTTATTGCACTTCACAAATAGTGGGTTTTGTTTTTGTTTTTGTTCTGTTATTTACAAATGTAAGGTTTGTGGCAGCCCTGTACAGAGCAAGTCTATGAGTGCCATTCTGCCCCCCCTCTGCCCCGCCATGGTATTTGCATCTTTGTGTCTTTGTGTAACACTTTCGTAATTATTACAATTTTTATTTTTATATCTGTTATGGTGATCTGTGATCAGTGAGCTTTGATATTACTATTGTAATTTGGGGGGCCCACAAATTGTGCCCATATAAGATAGCAAATTTAACTGATAAATGTTGTGTGTTTTCAAGCTTCTCGACCAATGGGCTGTTTCCCCATCTCTGTCCCTCTTTTCAGGTCTCTCTAGTCCATAGACACAACAATATTAAAATCAGACTAATTAATAACCCCACATTGTCCTCTAAATGTTCAAGTAAAAGGAAAAGTCGCATGTCTCTCACTTTAATTCCAAAGCTAGAAATGATTAAGTTTAGTGAGGAACATGTTGAAAGCTGAGCTAGGCCAAAAGCAAGGCCTGTTAGGCCAAACAGCCAAGATGTGAATATAAAGAAAACTTCTTGCACGAAATTAAAAGTGCCCCTCCCCTCATAGCCAACATCATACTCAATGGTGAAAAACTGAGACCCTTTCCCCCCAGGTCAGGAACAAGACAAGGATGTCCACCCTTACTAATTTTTTTTTAATTTTTTAATGTTTATTTATTTTTGAGACATAGGGACAGAGCGTGATTAGGAGAAGGGCAGAGAGAGAGAGAGAGGGAGACACAGAATCCGAAGCAGGCTCCAGGCTCTGAGCTGTCAGCACAGAGCCCAACACGGGACTCGAACTCACAGACCGCGAGATCATGACCTGAGCCGAAGTTGGCCGCTTAACTGACTGAGCCACCCAGGTGCCCCTCCACCCTTACTAATTTTATTCAACATAGTATGAATACATAGCCACAGCAATCACACAGCATAAATAAAAGGCATCCAAATCGGTAAGGAAGAAGTAAAACTCTAACTACATGCAGATGACATGATGCTGTATATAGAAAACCCTGAAGACTCCACCAAAAACTACTACAACTGATAAATGAGTTCAGTAAAGTTGCCGGATGCAAAATCAAAGTACAGAAATATGTTGAATTCCTCTACACTAATAAGCAGCAGAAAGTGAAATTAAGAAAATAGTCCCATTTACATTTGTACCAAAACCAATAAGATATCTAGGAATAAACTTATCCAAGGAGGTTAAAGACCTGTCCTCTGAAAATTATAAAACATTGATGAAAGACATTTAAGAACATGCAAAGTAATGGAAAGACATTCCGTGCTCATGGGTTGGAAGAAGAAATATTGTTAAAATGTCTATACTACCCTAAGAAATCTACACACTTCATGCAATCCCTGTCAAAATACCAAAAGCATTTCTCACAGAACTAGAATAAACAATCCTAAAATTTGTAGGGAACCACAAAAGACCTCGGACAGCCACAGTAATCTTGAAAAAGAAAAATGAAACTGGAGATATCACGATGCTAGATTTCAAGTTATATTATAAGGTAGCAGTAATTAAAACAGTACGGTACTCGCATAAAAATAGACACGGAGATCATTGGAACAGAAAACCCAGAAATAAACCCATAACTATATGGTCAATTAATCTTCGACAAAGGAGGAATGAATATACAGCAGGAAGAAGACAGTCTCTCCAACAAATGGTGCTGGGAAAACTGGACCACTTTCTCACACCACACACAAAATAAACTCAAAATGGGTAAGAGACCTAAATGTGAGACCTGAACCCATAAAAATCCTTGAAGAGAGCAAAGGCAATAATCTCTCTGACATTGGCTGTAACAACATTTTTCTAGATATGTCTCCTGGGGCAAGGGAAATGAAAGCAAAAATAAACTCTTGGGACTACATCAAAATAAAGAGTTTCTGCTCAGCAAAAGAAACAATCAACAAAAACAAAACTAAAAGGCAACCTACTGAATGGGAGGAGATACTTGCAAATAACACATCCAATAAAGGGTTTGTATCCAAAATATGTAAAGAACTTCTACAACTCAAACAAATAATCCAATTAAAGGGGGGGCAGAAGATATGAACAGACATATCTCAAAAAAAGACATACAAACGGCCAACAGACACATGAAAAGATGCTCAACATCTGTCATCATCGGAAAATGCAAATAAAAACTATAACATCTCACGCCTATCTGATGGCTAAAATAAAAAACAGAAAACAACAAGTGTTGGTGAGGATGTGGAAGAAAAAAAACCCCTCTTGTGCTACTGGTGCCAATGCAAACTGATGCAGCCACTGTGGAAAACAGTAGGGAGGTTTCTCAAACAATCAAAGATTGAACTACCTTATGATCCAGGAATCACACTACTGGGTATTTGCCACAAGAGTATAAAAGCACTAATTCAAAGGGATACATGCACCCCTATATTTATTGTAGCATTATTTACAGCAGCCAAACTAGGGAAGCAGTCCAAGTGTTTACTGATAGATGAATGGATAAAGAAGATGTGGTATATATATATATACATATATATATATATATACATACATACATACATACATACACACAATGGAATATTATTCAGCCATAAAAAATGAAATCTTGCTATTTGCAGCAACATGGATAAAGCTAGAAAGTATAATGCTAAGTGAGATAAGTCAGAGAAAGACACATATCATATGATCTCATTCATGTGGAATTTAAGAAAGAAAACAAAGGAACAAAGGGGAAAAAAAGACAAATGGAGAAACAGACTCTTAATTATAGAGAACTGATGGTTACTGACGGATAGCAGATCAAACCAGCCACAACATTCCCTTAAGCGAAAACCTAATCCAGAGCAAGGCCCTAACTCTTTTTAATTCTTTTAAAGCTGAGATAGGTGAGAAAGCTATAGGAAAAAAGTTTGAAGGTACCAGAGGTTAGTTCATCATGTTTAAGGAAAGAAGCCATCTCCATAATATAAAAGTATAAGGTGAAGCAGCAAGTGCTGATTTAGAAGCTGCCTTGAGTTATCTAGAGGATCAGGCTAAAATAGTTAATGAAGGTAGCTACACTAAATAGATTTTTCAATAAAGATAAAACAGCTTTATATTGGAAGAATATGCCGTAGAAGACTTTGATAGGGAAAATCAATACTTTCAAGCTTTAAACCAGGTTTTAAAAGGTTCTGAAGACAGGGTGACTCTCTTGTTAGGGGCTAATGCAGCTGGTGACTAAACTGAAACCAATGCTCACTGACCATTCCAAAATCCTAAGTACCTTAAGAATTATGCTAAATCCGGGGCACCTTGGTGGCTCAGTTGGTTAGGCATCCAACTTGTTCCATAAAGGAACAACAAATCCTAGATAACAGTACATCTGTTTACAACATGGTTTACTGAATATTTTAAGGCCACTGTTGAGACCTATCATTCTCAAGAAAATACTTTTAAAATAAGACTCCTCATTCACAATCTACCTGGTCATCCAAGAGTTTTGATAAATAAGTTTAACAAGATTAATGTTCTTTTCATGCTTGCTAACACAACATCTATTCTGCAGCTCAGAGATCAAGAAGTTATTTTGACTTTTAAGTCTTAATATTTACAAAATATATTCCATAAGGCTACAGCTGTCACAGACAGTGGTTCCTCTGATGGAGCCAGGTAAAGTCAATTGAAAAGCTCCTGGAAAAAATTCACCATTCTAGATGCCATTAAGAACATTTGTGATTCATGAGAAGAGGTGAAAATACCAACATTCACAAGAGTTTGGAAGAAGTTGAATTCAACCCTCATGGATTTTACTTTGAGCAGCTGAAGACTTCAGTACGAAAATTAACTATGAGTATATGGCAGAAACGGCAAGAGAACTAGAATCAGTAGTTGAGCCTGAAGACATGACTGAATTGCTGCAGTCTCATGGTGAAACTTGAATAGATCAAGGCGGGCCTGGGTGGCTCAGTGAGTTGAGAAGCCGACTTCGGCTCAGGTCATTATCTCACAGGTTCCTGAGTTCAAGCCCCATGTCAGGCTTTCTGATGTCAGTGCAGAGCCCATTTCAGATGCTCTGTCCACCCCACCCCCACCTCTGTCTCTTTGCCCCTCCCCCACTCATGCTCGCTCTCTCTCTCTCTCTCTCTCTCTCTCTCTCAAAAATAAACATTAAAAAGAAACTTGAATAGATGAGGACATGCTTCTCATGGATGAGCAAAAACAGTGGTTTCTTGAGATGGAATCTACTCCTGGTGAAGATGCTCTGATGATTGTTGAAATGACAACAAAGGATTTAGACCATTACATAAACTTTGTTGATATAGCAATGGCAGTTTTGAGAGGATTGTTTCCAATTGTGAAAGAGATTCTTCTATGGGTTAAATGTTATCAAAGAGCATCACGTGCTACAAAGAAATTTTTTATGAAAGGAAGAGTTGATTGATATGGCATGCTTCGCTGGTGTGTTATTTTAAAAATTGCCACCCCAGCCTTTAGCAATCACTGCCCAGTCAGCAACCATCAACATCAAGGCAAGACCCTCCACCAGCAAAAAGACTGTTACTTGCTGAAGCTCAGATGATGGTTAGCATTTTTTAGCAATAAGGTCTTTTTTAATTTTTTTAACGTTTATTTATTTTTGAGAGACATAGAGACAGAGCGTGAGCAGAGGAAGGGCAGAGAGAGAGGAAGACACAGAATCCGAAGCAGGCTCCAGGTTCTGAGCCGTCAGCACAGAGCCCGACATGGGGCTCGAACCCACAGACTGTGAGATCGTGACCTGAGGTGAAGTTGGCCGCTTAACCGACTGAGTCACCCAGGCGCCCCAAGTCTTTTTTAAATTAAGGTATGCACATTGTTGTTTTAGACAAAATGCTGTTGCACATTTACTAGAATACAGTGCAGTGTAAACATAATTTTATATGTACTGGGAAACCAAAAAATGCATTTGACTCGCTTTATTGTGATATTTCCTGTACCACGGTGGTCTGGAACCAAATCTATGATATCTCTGGGTTATACCTATACTATATTAAAAGCTTGTATATGATCTTTCTCTCTCACAGTATCTTACTCTACTGTACTCTTCTTGTGATGATGTGAGATGAAAGAATACCCGCGTGATAAGATGAAGTGAGGTGAACGACATAGGCACTGTGAAGTAGTGTTAAGCTACTATTGACCTTCTGATCATACTTCAAGGGAAGAACCACCTGCTTCCAAATCATGGTTAATCACAGGGAACTGGAACCACGGGGGCTGGGGAGCTACTTAATGTGGGAAATGTATGTATCTTCTTCTTAGTTTGCTGTGAGCCTAAAACTGCTCCAAAAATTAGTTTTATTAAAAAAAACACTTAGAAGAAAAACTTTGTGATCCTGGGTTAGACAAACATTCCTTATGCACAACACCAAAAGCATGATCCATAAAACCACAAATAAAATGGACTTAATCAGAAGATACTATCATCTTGCATTTTGAGAAACACTGTATATAGAAAATGAAAAGATAAGCCCTAGATTAGGATAAAATATTCACAAAATGTTCATGTAGCAGATATCTAAGAAAGGAATTCTATGTAATATATAACACACTCTCAAAACCTAAAAGAAAAAAAGCAACCTAATTAGAAAATAAGCAAATTTGAATAGACACTTCACTAAAGAAAATATACCAATGGCAAATGAGCATATAAGAATATGCTCAATATCATAATTCACTGGGTAAATGCTAATTAAAACGAAAATGAGATACCACTACATATCCATTAGTATAACTGAGATTTAACACACTGAGCATCCCTAGTGTTGACAATAATGCATTTAAACTGTAACACAAACACACTGCTGGTAGGATTGAAAAATTATATACTAACTTTAGAAAATAGGCAGTTTAAAAAAATTGAACAGTTACTATATGATCTACTCATTCCACCGCTAGGTATTTACCCAAGAGGAATGAAGGCATATGTCCAAAGACTTGTGCACGAATGTTTATTGCAGCTTTATTTGCAATTCCCCAAACTAGAAAGAACCCAAAAGTGTACCAATAGATCAAAGAATAAACTGTGTTATATCCATGCAATGGAATACTACTCAGCAACAAAAAGGTATTATTGATATATCATACACCGTGAATGAATCTGAAAATAATCAGGCTGAGCTAAAGAAGCAGTATATACTTTATGAGTCCATTTATGAAAAATTCCAGGTAATTCAATACATAATACAGTGACAAAAAGCAGATCAGTGATTGCTGATGATACGGCAGGGGTGGGGTGGTTTCACAGAAGGATAGAAAGGATTCTGAAGTGGTATAGGGACACTTTTCAGTGTGATGGTGTAGTGGGCTGAAGTGTCTTTCCAAAAGATATATCCAAGTCCTAACCCCTGGTACCTGTGAATTTTACTTTATTTGCAAACAAGGTCTTTATAGAGGCAATTAAGAATATAAGATTAGGTCAACCTGGATTTAGGGTGGGCCCTAAATCTAATGACTGGCATCTTTGAAAGTGCAAGGAGAGGGTGATGGATACATACAGGGAAGTTGGCCATGTGAAGATGGAGCTATAGATTGCAGCTATGCTTCCACAAGACCAGGAACACCAGGGAACAGCAGGAAACACCACAAGCTCCAAGAGGCAAAGAAGGATTCTCTCCTAGAGCCTTTGGAAGGAGTGTAGCTCTCCTGATGCCTTGATTTTGGATTTAAGGCTTCCAGAACTGTGAGAATAAATTTATGTTGTTTTAAACTGCTGAGTTTACAGTAATTTATTATGTCAGCCACAGGTAAATAATACAGATGGATATACTTATTGTTATGGTTGTGGTAATGGTTTTTCATATATATATATATATATATATATATAGTTATCAATTTATACATTTTACTTGTGTGTAATTTATTGTATGACAAACCTCAAAGCTGTTAAAAAGGCCAGCAGCAATACAGACGATTCAAACAACATGCTTAACAAACTGAACCTAAATTTGTATGCTGGACAGTGTACCCCCAAACTTAGCTGAAATAAAAATTTTAGGTACATATTCATGGAATATTTGTCACTGTTGGCCAATACAAGTTCATAAAGCTACTCTCACCACATTTTAAAGAATTGAAATTGTACAAAGCATGTTATCTTACCATAGTAAAATTGAGATCAAAGTTAATAATAAAAACCATTACTGGACAATACTAATATGTTCATAAATTGATCATTGTACTGCTAAATAACCCACAGGAGGAAGAAGAGCTCAAAATGGAAATTACAAAATAACTGAATTATAATGTTACATATCAATATTTGTGGGATGTAACTAAAGACAGACTTAAAAGTAAAATATTAAAAATGAAATTTCTGACCTTAATGGCATATTTTTAAACGGAAAAATTTAATACTCAATGATCTAACATAGATTTCAAGCAATCAGAAGAATAACAGAAAATTAAACAAAGAAAATGATAAGAAATATTTAGTAAAACAGAAAATAAAAATGTAGTACAGAGAATTAACAAGACCCAAGTTATTTCTTTAGGAAAAAAACAGTACAATTGATACCTTCCCTTGTAAGATGCAATAATAATATTAGAAGGCAAAAAAAAATAATCCCCAGAAAGTAGGGATCAAAAAGAGGTCACCACCAAAAGCCCTACAAACATAAGTGAGTTTCTATTAGTAAATTTGAAAATTACACTAACTGAACAAATTATTAGAACTTAGAAGGTTAGCAGGGATTCTGAACACAAGTCAGCATATAAAAATCAACACTATTTCAGTAAGTGATAATAAAAATGAAAATGGGAAAAATATAATTTACAATAAAACCAGATGAACCAAATACCTAAAAATAAAGGAAATAAAGTACAAGACTACTTCACAGAAATTTTAAAGTATTACTGAAAATTCCTCTCAATAAATAAAGTAATAAATTGAATATATAATACCACTTATAGATGGGAAGAAAGGATCACAAAGAGGCCAATAATCTCAAAACTGACATAAAATTAAATCCAATCCCGATTAACATCTTGCAATACTTTTATATTGAAACTGACGCATGAAAATTCAACAGCCACACATAGTCAAGACATTCTTAAAGAATAATAAATTCAAACGACTTGCTTTATAAAATAGCAAGCATTATTTTATTTTATTTTTTTTAAATTGTATTTACTTGAAGCATTCCGAATGTCAAAACAGCTGCAACTATTTTTTTTTTGCAATTACAGAGTGGTATTCAGTTAAGAGAACAATTATTTTGTATAAGCTACATCAGAGACACCTGAAGATGAAGGAACTCGCATCCCCATATAAAACTCATTTGTGTTGTGCACCAACAAGCACCTGCTTGAAATATTCATGTTGATTTACAGCCCCTATACTGTCCCAGAAAAGGTTTGTGCCTACTGAAAATACCACCAGCAAAGGGATATCTGAAGTCCCATTCCACAGTGTGTTAACTATACAAAAAGAAAAAAAGACACTGTACAGTTTAAAAACTTATCTTACACAGCCTTACATTTCAATTTTTTTCTTTAAAACGAGTGAGTTGTGGGGCACCTGGGTAGCTTAGTCGGTTAAGCATCTGACTTCTGCTCGGGTCATGATCTCACGTTCGTGGGTTCAAGCCCCACATCAGGCTCTGTGCTGACAGCTCAAGAGCCTGGAGCCTGCTTCAGATTCTGTGTCTCCCTCTCTCTCTTCCCCTCCTCTGCTCACACACACTCTCTTGCTCTCTCAAAAATAAACATTTAAAAAAAAAACAAATGAGTGAGTTGTGCACAGAAGGGGTTAAATGCTTTATAGGCAAGAAAAAAAAATAAACTAGAACCAACTTAGTCATCCTCATCACCTTCTTCATCTTTCTCCTCGTCCTCTTTATCTTACTTGTCTTCCTCTTTTTGCTTCTTTTTCTTGCTTGTTTTTAGCCTAGATGACTCCCTTTTTCACCGCATCAGGCTTTCCTCTAGCTTGGTATGTAGCAGTATCCTTTTCCTATTTTTCCTTCAGTTTAGCAGCCTTCTTTTCATGAGGCTGCTTATCATAGGTGGCAGTGTTATCCCACAACTCTCCCAATTTCTTTGCAACAGCACCAATGGACAGGCCGGGATGTTTTCCTTTGATTTTTGGGCAATACTCAGAGCAAAACAAGAAAAAGGCCAAAGGAGGCCTCTTGGGTGCATTGGGATCCTTGAACTTTTTTATTTCCCTGATGGGGGGATATAAGTTTTCATTTCTCTTCCATAATGGGCCTTTTGTCTGCCTTTGCTGTGTCTTCAAATTTTCTTTTCTTATGAGCAGACATGGTCTTCCACCTGTCTTAAAACTTCTTAGAAAACTCAGGCAAGTTTGCTGAAGCATCTGAATGATTCTTGTGGTTCTCCTATCTGCAGGTTTGCACAAAGAATGCTTAGGGTGAATTTTTCCCTCTCGGCTTCTTAACATGTCCTTTGTCTGTGCTTAATTATTTTCCCCAATGGGGCACAGTGTGGCCCAGTGCCCGCCTGGCTTTCACTTGCCCCAGCCCGACTTGATGGAGCTCAGTGTGCTTCAAGGGTTGTCCCAAGCATTATTTTAAAGCTACCTTAATTAAGCTTGCGATTAGTGCCAGAATATAGATAACCTGCACAGAAGACAGAATCTAGAATTGATTCATATATATGAATACTTGATATAAAACAAAGCTGGGGTATGCCTGGATGGCTCAGTCATTAAGTGTCCGACTTCGGCTCAGGTCATAATCTCACAGTTTGTGAGTTCTAGCCCTGCGTGGGGCTCTCTACTGCCAGCACAGAGCCCGCTTCAGACCCTCTGTACCCCTCTCTCACTGTGCCTCTATGACTCTCTCTCTCTCCAAAATAAACAAACATTAAAAAAAAGTTGGCCATTCAGAACAGTAGGGAAAAGACTGTCTTTGCAATAAATGGTGCTGTATCAGTTATATATCCATATATCCAAATAGCCATATGTTCATGAAAAACTTTGCCCCTACTTCAGACCAAAACAAAAAATCGACTCTAGGTGCATCGTAGATCTGAATCTGAAAGGCAAAACAAATTTCTAGAAGAGGATATAGAATATTTTCATGACATCTGGGTAGGCAAAAGTTTTATTAAAAAGATACAAAAGTGGCTCAGTTGGTTAAGCATCCGACTTCAGCTCGGGTCGTGATCTCATAGTTTGTGAGTTTGAGCCCCACGTCGGGCTCTGTGCTGACAGCTCAGAACCTGAAGCCTGCTTCAGATTCTGCATCTCCCTCTCTCTCTGCCCCTCCTCTGCTCATGCTCTGTCTCTATCTCTCTCTCTCTCATAAAAAATAAACATTTTAAAGAAAAAAAAAGATACAAAAATCACTAACCATAACAGAAATATAAATTGAACCACATTAAAAGCAAAGAGTTCTATTCATAAAAAGAAAACAGTAAGAGAATAAAAAGGCTAGCCACTGAGAAGAAATTTATAACATGTATCTCTAACAAAAGGCTTGTATTCAGAATACAAATGAACACCTACAGATCAATAAAAAGAAAGACAAGGATGCAATAATGGCTCAGCATCAGCAAATCAATGGGACACACAAGATGAAGGATAAATATCATATGATCATTTCAATAGATACACAAAAAGTACGTACAAAATTCAACATCTCTTTATGATAAAAATTGTTAACAAAGTGGGTAGAGAGCACATACCTCAATATAATAAAGGCCACATGTGACAATCACATACCTAACATCCTACTCAATGGTGAAAAGCTGAAAGCCCTGCCTCTAAGATCAGCAACAAGACAAAAATGCCCACTTTCATCATACACAGTGTCGGAAGTCCTAGCCACAGCAATTAGGCAAAAAATAAAAAAGAAAACAAAAGGACGTCCAAATTGGAAAGAAATAGAATTGTCACTATTTTCAGATGACATGGTGTGACATAGAGAAAACCCTAAAGCTTCCACAAAAAAAAAAAACAAAAACTGTTAGACCTAGATAGGCCAGTATCTCTGATGAGATGAGAGTAAATGTAAAAATCCTCAACAAATACTAGCAAACCAAATCCAACAATACATTAAAAAAATCATTCACAACCAAGCAGGATTTATTCCTGGGATGCAAATGTGGTTCAGAATTCACAAATGAATGTGATACATCACATTAACAAGAGAAAAGATAGAAACCATATGATCATCTCAATAGATTCAGAAAAGACATTTGACAAAATACAATGGACATTCATAATAAAAACTCTAAACAAAGTAGGTTTAGAGGGAACATACCTCAACATCATAAAGGCCGTATATGAAAAAGCCACAGCTAACATGACAGTCAATGGTGAAAAACCATTTTCGCTAAGATCAGGAACAAAACAAGGATATGCACTCTCATCACTTTTATTCAACATAGTACTACAAGTCCTAGCCACAACAGTCAGACAAAAAAAAAAAAAAAGATAGGTTGGTAGGTAGGTAGGTAGGTAGGTAGGAAGAAAGAAAGAAAGGCATCCAAATTGGTAAGGAAGAAGTGAAACTTTCACTATTTGCAGATAACATGTTACTATATTATAGAAAGTTCTAAAGACTTGAAATTCCCAAAACCTAGAATTGATAAATGAATTCAATAAAGTTGTAGGATACAAAATCAAGGTATGGAATATGTTGCATTTCTATATATTAATAGTGAAGTAGCAGGAAGAGAAATTAAGAAAACAATCACATTTATAACTGTACAAGAATAAAGTATCTATGAATAATCATAAACAAGGAGACAAAAAAAACCTGTACTCTGAAAATTATAAAACACTGATAAAAGCAAATGAAGATGACACAAATGGAAAGATACTCTATGGTTGTGAACCAGAAGAACCAACATTCTTAAAATGTTCATACTATTAAGATCAATCTACAGATTCAATGCAATACCTGTCAAAATACCAATGACATTTTTCACAGAACTAGAACAAATCCTAAAATTTGTCTGAAACTCTAAAAGACTCCAAATAGTGAAAGCAATCTTGAAAAAGAAGGGCAAAGCTGTAGGTATAATATTCTCAGATTTCAAGATATACTACAAAGCTTTAGTAATCAAAATAGCATGGTACTGGCACAAAATCAGATATATAGATCAATGGAACAGAACAGAACGCCCAGAAAGAAACCCAAGATTATATGGTAAATCTATGACAAAGGAGAATATACAATGGGGAGAAGATAGTGTCTTCAACAAATGGTTCTGGGTAAATTGGACGGCAACATGTAAAAGAATGAAATTGGACCACTTTCTTATGCCATATGAAAAAATAAACTCAAACGGATTAAAGACCTAAATGTGAGACCAGAAACCATAAAACTCCTAAAAGAAAATACAGGCAGTAACTAATTTGACAACGGCCATAGAAACACTTTTCTAGGTATGTCTCCTCAGGCAAGGGAATCAAACAATTAAACTACTGGAACTATACCAAAATAAAAAGCTTTTGCACAGAAAAGGAAACCATAAACCAAATGAAAAGGCATTCAAAGGCAACCTATTGAATGGGAGAAGACATTTGCAAATGATATACTCAATAAGGAGTTAATATCCGAAATACATAAAGAATTTATACAACTCTCCCACCCCCAACCCACCAAATTATCTGATTAAAAAAACGGGCAGAGGCTCTGAATAGGCATTTTTCCAAAGAACACATAGAGATGGCCAACAGACACAAGAAAAGATGCTCAACATCACTCATCATCAGGGAAATGCAAATCAAAACCTCACATATATATCACCTCACATCTGTCAGAATGGCTAGTATCAAAAAGACAAGAAATAACAAGTGTTAGTGAGGCTGTAGAGAAAAAAGAATCCTCGTACACTGCTGGTGTGAATACGAATTGGTGCAGCTATTATTGAAAAGAGAATGGAGGTTCCTCAAAAAATTAAAAGTAGAATTACCATATAATTCAGTAATTACACTACTGGGTATTTACCCAAAGAAAACAAAAAATACTAATTCAAAAAGATATATGCACCCCTATGTTTACTGAAACATTATTTATAATAGCCGAGATATGGAAGCAGCCCATGTGTCGATCGATACGTGAAGGGATAAAGAAGATGTGGGTGGGGGGTGTGTGTGCACATATAATGAAATATCACTCAGCCATAAAAAAGAATGAGATCTTGCCATTTGCAACAACATGGATGGACCTAGAGGGTATAACGTTAAGTGAAATAAGTCAGACAAAGACAAATACCATATGATTTCATTCATATGTGAAATTTAAGAAAAAAATGAATCAATGAAGAAAAAAGGGAGATCAAAAAAAAAGTCACAGACTCTTAACTACAGAGAACAAACTAGTGGTTGTCGGAGGGGAGATGGATAAAGAGATAAAGGAAATTAAGAGTACAATTATCATAATGAGCATCCAGTAATGTACAGAATTGGTGAATTGTATTGCACACCTGAAACTAATATAATACTGTATGTTAATTATACTTCCATTAAAAAAACTGTTAGAAGTAAAAAATGGATTCAGTAAAGTTGCAATCAATATACAAAAATCTGTTGCATTTCTATACACTAATAACAAAATATCAGAGAAATTAAGAAAACAATCCCATTTACAATTGCATCAAATGAATAAAATACCTAGGAATAAATTTAACCAAGGTTGTTAAAAACTTGTATATTGACAACTACAAGACATTAATGAAAGTAACTGAAAACAAAAATACATGGAAAGATATTCCATGCTCATGGATTAGAAGAATCAGTGTTGCTCATATTAGCTAAAGCAATCTACAGATTCAATGCAATCCACATCAAAATTTCAATGACATTTTTCAAAGAAACAGAACAAATGATCCTAAAATTTGTATAGAAGTACAAAAGAATCCAAATAGCCAAAGAAATCTTGAGAGAGAACAAAGCTGGAGGCATCACAGGCCGTGATCTCAAACTATATCACAAAGCTATAGTAATCAAAACAGTATGGTACTGGCATAAAAAAAGACACATAGATTAATGGAAGGGAATAGAGTCCAGAAATAAATCCATGCATAAATGGTCATTTAATTTACAACAAAGGAGTCAAGAATATTTAATGGGGGAAAGGATAGCCTCTTTAACAAATGTTGTTGGGAAAACTGGAGAGCCACATACAAAAAAATCAAACTAGACCACTATTTTATTAAACAGAAATTAATTCAGGGGCACCTGGGTGGCTCAGTTGGTTAAGCATCTGACTTTGGCTAAGGTCATGATCTTGCAGTCTGTGAGTTAGAGCTCTACATTGGGCTCTGTGCTGACAGCTCAGAGCCTCGGTCTCCCTCTCTCTCTGTCCTTCCCCTGTTTGAACTCTGTTTCTCTCAGAAATAAATAAACATTAAAAAACAGATACTAATTCAAAATGGATTAAAAGTCTTGAATGTAAGACATAAAACCATAAAACTCCTAGAAGAACTACCATTATGATTCAGCAATTCCACTTCTGGATGTTTATTCAAAGAAAACAAAAAACACTACTTCAAAAAGATATATGCGCCCCCGTAGTTATTGCAGCATTATTTACGATAGCCATGGAAACAGCCTAAATGCATCGATGGATGGTAAAGAAATTCTGGTCTATATATACACTATTATTCAGCCATAAAAAAGAATAAAATCTTCCATTTGCAACAAATGGATGGACCTCGAGGGCATTATGGTAAGTGAAGTAAGTCAGAGAAAGACAAATACTCTATGATCTCTCTTATACATGCAATGTAAAAGAAAACAAAAAACCTAAAAAAAGCAAGCTTGCAGAGAGAACAGAATGGTGGTTGCTAGAGGTGCGAAGGTGGGAGCGAGCGGGAGGAATGAATGAACTGTTGTGTTTTTGTTTGTTTTTTTTTTTTTGAGTTTATGCGAATTGCTTAAATAAAAAAGAAAACCATTTAACAGAAAATCAGGCAAGAGTCTTATACATGCACTTCATAAATGATATCCGTATGGTAAACTAACTTGGAAAAAGGCAAACTAAACATCTAAATACCAGAATGATTAAAAATTTAAAAGCCCTGAAAATACCTAAGGTAGGCAAGAATGTGGAATAAGGGCAATGTTTGTACAACTACTGGTGGGAGGTTTAATTAGTTCAACAACTTCAGAAAACTTTGTTAGTGTTTACCAAAGTTGAATACATGCATGTCCCATGACCCAGAAATTCCACACTTAAGCACATAACCAATAGGAATGTATACATATTTCTACCAGAAATGTTCAGAAATATTTATGGCCGTTTTATTGAAATGACTAAGATCTTAGGACAAAAAACATCACCAAATGTGCATCAGCTATAGAATTTGTAAATAATGTCCTAAGTTCAAGAACAAGCAAAACCTATCTCTGTTCTTGTGGTTACCATTTGGGGGAAAATGGGTCCTGATTGACAGAAGGCATGATGGTGACCTTTGGAGGCTGATAATTTGCTGAGTTTCCAAGTAGTTACTTGGATGTGCTTACTTTCTGGTAGTTCATTTAAGTATTCATTTCTGATATTGCATATATGTCATACCTCAGTAAAAAGTAAAACAAAAATAACTAGTTTTTTTATAAAATGAAGAAGGCAAAATAAATAATCGGGTATATTCTATCATGTGTTTTTTCCAATCACAGCTATATTCATGTTTTTCTACATTTATATGCCAGTAAATTGATATGTCCTAGTGATAAAACATCTCAAAATAGGTTGAAATAAAGAGATTTAATGTTATGTTTTATTGTGGTTAAAAAACATGTAAGATTTACCCTCTTAAAAATTTTTAAAAATTTTAAAGTTTATTTATTTTGAGAGAGAGAGAGAGAGAGAGAGAGAGAGAGAGAGAGAGAGGGAGAGAGAGAGGGAGAGAGAGAGGACATGTAGGATAGGGGCAGAAAGAGAGGCAAAAGAGAGAATCCCAAGCAGGCTCCGCACTGTCGGCGCAGAGCCTGATGTGGAGCTTGAACTCACGAGCCATGAGATCATGACCTGAGCCAAAACTAAGAATCCAATGCTTAATCTACTGAGTCACTCAGGCACCCCCACCCTTAACAAAGTTTTAAGCGTACAACAGAGTATTGTTAAATATAGGCACAGTGTTGCAAAGCACATCTCTAGGATTTCTTCACATTGCATAACTGAAACTTTATCCCCATTAAACAACCCCCAATTTCCCCTTCCTTGAGCTTCTGGTAACTACCATTCTATTTTCTAACTCTGTGAACTTGATTAGTGTAGATACCTCATATAAATGGAATCACATGGTATTTATCCTCCTGTTGCTGTTTTATTTCACTTAGCATATGTCTTTAAGTTTTATCGATATTGCTGCAAAGATGGTATTTCATTAATTTTTAATGCTGAATAATATTCCATGACATGTATATACCACGTTTTCTTTATCCATTCATCTGCTGATGGACATTTAGCTTGCTTTTACATCTTGGCTACTGTGAATAATGCTTCACTAAACGTGGAAGTCTAATTATTTCTTCAAGATCCTGATTGCTGTTCTTTTGGATAAGTAGCCAGAAGTGGAATTTCTGGATCACATGGTAGTTTTATTTTTAACTTCCTGAGGAATCTCCATACAATTTTTCCATAGTGGCTATAGCATTTTACATTTATACCCACAGTGCATAAGGTTTACAGTTTTTCCACATATTTGCAACACTTCTTTGTATAATGGCCATCCTAACAGACTCACTGTGTTTTTTATTTTCATTTCTCTAATCATTACTGATGTTGAGCACCTTTTCATATACCTGCTGGCCATTTGTATGTCTTCTTTGGAGAAATGTTTATTTAGTTCTTTCATGTATTTTTTAATTGAGTTACTTGTTTTAATTTTGCTACCAAGTTGGAGGGCCTTATAAATTTTAGATATTAACCTCTTATCAGCTATTTGGTTTGCAAGTTATTTTTCCCATTCTGTAAGCTGCTTTCTCATTCTGTTGATTGTTTCCTTAATATTTAATGTGTAAAAATGACAACACTAAAGTAGTTTAATTTGGATTTAGTTTTCTTGCAGTTAAACAGAACTAATTTTCATCTTATGATTCATAGCTGCTGAAGAGTTCCTTTCACAGAATGGACATGTAATTTAGTTTTTCTATTTTCTATGGATGCATTTGACTGCTTTATCTTTTTTAGAAGTTCCAGCTCAGATGTGTTTGGACACTTCAATGCATTTCTGAGACACAACACAGCCTAATTTTACAGGGCATTCTATAACTTAGGAACGGGAAAAAACTGATCTACAATTTCCCTCTTCATTACAGACTCTTGTTTGTGATTTGGGCCAAATCATGATCATTGTATGAACTTGAGATTTCCAACTTCCAATGGAGGATTTTATGGTACATCTTTGACTCTTATTTTCCCACTCAGTGGGTTCTATTCCAGGAAAGCTATTTCTTCTGGTGGGATTGGCATATCTTTTCTTTTTGAATGCTAACGCCTTTCACATTGGGTTATAGGGTTTAATAATAAATATTAAGTATTATTCATTCTGGGCTCATTAAAACCAGTCAGATATTTCTGGACCTGCATGGTCACATTGTAGCTTGAATTATTTATATATAATTATATTGCTTTTGAGAAAAATAGGAGATGCAATTGGTGAAGCTATTAAAATGACTGTAAGTAAAGTAATGCATGAGAAAAAGATCCAATTTTGTGGATAGTTGTTTACTCTGCACTTTACCTTTCAGAACAATTAAATTGTTATTATACACTTATATGCTCACAGGGAATATTTGCAATATAATTTTAAATTGGGGAAAATTAGTATTTTATATCAGCCCATTAGAAAAACAAGCAAAGAACCTAATCTCTCCCCCATTAGGTTAAAGCAAACCCTGGTCTCAGGAGATTGCGATCCTTTTATTTTCTATAATAACTAAGAAAATAAGGGAGAACTCTTCAGCATCATTCGCAGGCCTGGGAGGCTACTAGGTTTGGTAAAGCACTATACTTTTGCTTGAGCTTCTCTTACTCACTGAGGTACCTGTTAATGACAGTTTAAGGTATACTGTAACACTTCTCCAACCTGGGCCCATTTCCCTACCTCCTCCCTGATTTTAGTAAATTGCCTTGCCATGGAGGTAGGTGTATTTGGGTGTCTGGACAAACTTAATATTTCTGCCATTTTTCAATTTAATGAAGATCCACAATGAAATTACATTCTAAATATCTTTTGAAAAGTTTGGATAATTACTCATTACTCTATTTGAATAGCTCAGTAGCCTTCACTCTCCATCTAATTGGTAACGACCTTTAGCGACTTCCTTCTCTCTCAAATTCCCTAATCACATTTCACAGCAGTACCATCAGACTATCCTGGAAAAGCCACATGCCAAGATACCAAGGAAATCCATGCAGGCTTGAAACACTTAAAGAGAACTGGAGTAGACAAACACACACACACACACACACACACACACACACACAACAAAACAAAACAAAAAAACCATTCAACCTCGTCAAGTTTATAAAATTTAATGTTTGGCAAGGCATCTCATTAGATGGTCCAAAATTTTTTTTCAAATTATTTTAATAAAGAACAGACTTTATATTTCCAGAAAACTCAAGTTTGGCATGACTTTGCACTGTTTAATATTTTAGGATAGTCACAAAGATCTGTTTTAAACATTTCTTCAACTTTAAATGAGCCTGGTATTATTTTTTCCAATGATCAATTAATGGAGATGTGTAATATAGTCAAGGTCTATGTCAAACACTATGGAAATGTTGAAAAATAACTTTAAGAGAGTGTCATTGCTCAGAAATAAATGCAACATTTTGAGAGATTCAGTGGGGTTCCAGGGCTTTATTGCCACAAAGATAAGTTACCAGACCACATGCAAAATCAGTGCAATCAAGCACCTCAAAGATTTATCTGTTCATTGGATGCCTAGTTTAATGGAACTGAAACAAGTTGCCTAACCACCTGAGCGTTCCATATTTCATGGATTGTTATGGGATCATGTGGACACTAACTATAATGCTAAGATCTATTTTTATTCAATAAGAATTGTGCAGAGTATTATACATGCCTCGAATTTATATAACGCTCTCTATCATGGCATTTTACAAGAGGAGATGATTTTAAATGTGCCATCTGACTTGCAAGTAAAAAGAGCATCTCTAAAATGATACTAGTTACTGAATATATAGCAGCAGACAAGTTGTTTCTGGGAAACAAAAGAATGATTACAAAAAGTTCATTTGAAAGCCTTGTCCTGAAAGAAAGGGCGCAGTTGTTGAGCTCTATGCCTCACATCAGCCTTTCCCCTTACCATCTCCTCCCAGTATGCCTCACAAAGGGTACAGGTATTTGGGCAAGTTTAAAGAAGAATGAGAATATACCAACCTACTTTAATATACAATGCTTCATTTTCTTGGAACATTTGAATCCACTCTAAGAGCTGGCCTAAGACTGACCTAAAGAAAGTGAGAGAAAGCAAGAGAGAAAAACCATCATCCTTAAAAAAAAAAACAAAATAAATTAAAAAAAATACCAAAAACCACAACAAAAACAACCCAAATCGATGTAGTCTGATCAAAATGAAAGCAGACCTACAAAAACTTCATTTCCAAAGAAAAGATGATCACAAAAGTATACAGATGGGAATGGTTTATCTTTCTATCATATGCTTTATCAACTCAGTGTTGGCTCTGTTTTTGTTTAGTTTTTTCAAAGCTACATATTTAAGTATTTCTCCAACTCTGAGAAAAAAAGGATAAAGGATGATTATTAATATTTTTGAAGAGATAAGCTCTTCAGAGAGTAAAGAAATTTTAAGTTTATTTCCTAGATGCACATGAATGTTTTTTTCCTAAAATCTTTGTGGATTCAGGGTAAGGCGAAACAGTGTTGACAAAAAGTTATAAGTGATTCTAGTAACCATGGGACTTTCTTTACCTCTTAGCTGGACTACAGTTTACAATGAACAGTTTAAAAATCAGCCTGAGTATGAAATAGTTGTCTAGTATTATTGCCTCTGTGTGTTTTAATCAGCTGCCAGTGGAGAAATGTTTGGGGCAAAATCTTAAAAGCTTACCTCTTGGTTCGTTAGCGTTACTGGGGGAAGAAAGAAAAACCATGTTCAAGTTCCTGCTAATTAAAGTGATTGCCAAGACTCCTCTCCATGGACCACTCTTTCCGTTATAAAGTGCATGTGTAAATGAAGCACCCCAGGCCATCAGCACATTGACAAAAGCAGGTGAGAACCAGTGATGCTTTCTGTTTAATGTAAGCTGGCATACAACAAGCTTGGCTGGAAAAAATGTTGAGGAAATCTATTCACAAGGGTTCTAGAGACTTTCTGGTATCAGCAGCTGTTTTGAGAAATACTGGGAAAATAATGGTTTCTTCCCTTTTTAAACAGTTACTGGAACTTGGATTTTACATTTATGATCCACAACTCGGACCCACCATTTGAATTTTTCATTTAGAGGCTTCATGTTACAAGTTGAGGGAGTAATAGTGCCATTGCAGATTCTGTCAGCATCCCACTCATGCGCCAAGGGCATCTTACTGCAAGCGCCTGTGTCTCTGCCAGAGAAGCTCTCTGAAGTTGTGCATAGGGCAGGCTCACTCTGGAAACTCCATCTCGAGGAACAGTCATCCGTTCATAAATAACAGAATTGGTAGGTGAACACCACGAGCCTCTTTGGCTCTTGGGTGGGGCAGCTCTGAGGTGTCTTCACTGTTTCCCAGAAATTCCCAGTGAAATTGTGCCCTAGCTGCCCTCAGCGGGAGTCTGTTCATTATGCAGTCTGTACTGGCTTCTTTCTTTGGTCTATCCTATTTCCTCACTTGCCTCTCAGTAATTGCTGGGACCACTTCCCAAATAAACTGTTTGCACTTAAATCCTTTTCTCAGGTTTTGCTTTTGGGAGCAGCCAACCTATTGCTATTGCTGGGCCCCTGGGTGGCTCGGTCTGTTAAGTGTCTGCTTCTTGGATTCAGCTCAGGTCATGATCTCACAGTTCATGAGTTCAAGCCCTGCATTTTGGGATCCTCTCTCTCCCTCTCTCTGTCCTTCCCCTGCTGGTTCTCACACACACACACACACACACACACACACACACACACACACACACACTCTCTCTCTCTCTCTCTCTCTCTCTCTCTCTCAAAACAAATAAATTAATGTAAAAAATAAATAAAACAAATGCTATTGCTAAGACAGAGGTATAGAGATAGTCCGGTTTATATGGATCCAAGTAAGTCACCTCTGATTATATTTATTTATGTCCTATGTTCCTTAATCATAGCCCACAAAGAAGCCCCCATAGAACATAAAGTTTAGGTAATAGCTAAACAGTGCACACAATGACCACATCTCTGATGCCTCGATATTCATAAAGGTTCATAAGAATTGTTAAACTGATCTGAATTTTAAAAGAACTCACTTGCAAGCATCTCATCTCACTTGGGATATTTTGATACAGTCACAGGGATTTCTTGGAAGTTATTTTAGATACCTATTAGTTGGCAATGTGATTAGTTCATTGGATCCTTCATTGAAAATGGAAAATCTGAGATTATAACCAGAATAGTGGCATATTCATCCATACACACACGCGCGTGTGTGCGCACACACATACACACACACACACACAATTTTTTTTATTTTAAGTATTTGGGAAATTATCACCTTTTGTCAGTTTCAAGCACATGCTTGTCATGGCATTTTTAATACGGGGTTTTGATATATCATTAAACCATGTTTACAAGGCTCTTCCCTCAATGCGCCTCAGTCTTTTAAGGGCACATGCTCTGTTAACAAGCATAGTAAAGTTGTGAACAGGAACATTTAAGGGTGCAAAGTCAAGCTACCTCTCTCACTGCTCAAATTCTGCTCTGATTATCTGCTGCCATAAGGAAATGTGCCCTTTAGTCCATACCATCCAATGTGCCTACAGAGACAAACCCCATAAAGGACACATAATAAATTCAATCAACTCACAGGTAGTTACCAAATATCTCATCATTAACCCAGTTATTAAATAACCGCACCTGGTCAGAGAAAAGTATTGATGAAGCCTATGCCATAGGCTCAGCTCACCAGTATCTGAATTAGCTTTGTTCCCTATCATAGTTGCAGAGTTTACACTCAGTTTGGCCAAACATCTTAGAAATGCATTATTTTGGTGACCCTTAAGAAAAACTCTACATCCCTTAACCTATTCAGTAGTTGTAGCTCAGTGCCTTATGTTCCACACTTGTAGTTGTATTCTTTTGCTTATCTGGCATTGTCCCAAACCGTTTGACTCTCATTCTGTTACATCTGGAGTGGTGACCTCCAGAGTGACTGTAGTCACCAAAGGGAAATATGAGAATAAGACTTGTTTTTTGGTTTGCTTAGCTTTCACTGTGTGGCTTGGAATGCTCGATTTTAAAAGATGGACTAAGAAATGAGAAGCCAGAAAGAAATAATCAAATTTTGCCTTTTTTTCCTTGGGAAGTATTTGACCATTGCTGAATTCCTGGCATCTAAATCATGTTTTCATTGCAGCTGGTAAACATAAACAAAGGAACTCAAGCCTAGGTATAAACCATATATTTCATATTCTTCATTTACATTGACTAAGATTGAGTGCAAATTGCATTTTGTAATGTTGTGATGCTTCTCCTAAAGCACACATGCCTCTAGGAGATGAAGGATTGCAGGGTCTTCCTACCGCTGCTGCTGCTACTGTCACGCTATTTACCTGTTCATTATCCTTTTCTTCTACTTCTCCTTAGCACTCGCTCTTCTTTTTCTGGAAAGTCAGAATGCTATGAATTCGACAGAATCAATGCATTGTAAACTGGCAAAAATCCAAATAGAACAAAAGGTATTTGGGGAAGAGACATGTAATGGGGTATGCCACCTAGAATAGCAGGCATTTTATAGATGTAATGGAGAAAAGGTCAATGAAATTTCTGCAGTAGGAAAAGCAGAGTTAAATCCCAAGTCTTTTAGAAGATTAAAACAAA
Source organism: Paguma larvata (assembly GCA_030068075.1). Taxonomy (NCBI): domain Eukaryota; kingdom Metazoa; phylum Chordata; class Mammalia; order Carnivora; family Viverridae; genus Paguma; species Paguma larvata. The sequence goes on from CM057830.1 coordinate 16,910,108, forward strand.
ATAAGATCTTGATAAATCAAATAAGTCATCCTAGCTTCAGAGAAGACCATCATCAAGTACTAAATAATATGAAGAAAGATCCTCATGCAGACATTGAGGGAGTTGTTTTCCTCAAAGGAAAGAGATTTAAACATCCAGATAAAATAGAAAATGAATTTGAAGAAAAGACTCTACAGGGCCACTCAACTTGATAAAACATATTAAAGCAAAACTAACATTGTGAACACATTATTACTGAAGTTTGTACTGACAGTAGGAAAATCACTAGGTTTGAAGGCAGAAGAGGGGTTCATAGGTTGGCTTCTCCATTTGCTAGCTAGCTGTGTGACTCCTGATAATTTATCCTCATTTGGTCTCATTTTCTTCAGCTATTAAAACTAAGATAATACCGTTTTGTTTTACAAGGATTTAATAAGGATTAAATGAGATCATGCAAGTCAGTGGTGCTCAAAGAGGGGGCAATTCTGCTCCTCAGGGGACATCTGACAATGTGTGGAGATGGTTCTGGTTGTCACAACTCAGAGGCACTATTGGCATCTAGTGGGTAGAGGCCAAGGATGCTACTTACCATCTTACAGTGCATAATAAAGAACTGTCCAACCCAAAATACCAATGGTGCTGAGGTTGAGAAACTCTGGTCAAGTATATGGCCCACCACCTGATATACAGTAAATATGGAGTAAATTATCAATACTATTTTAATTACTGCTGCCTAAATAAGAATACAGAGAATGAAGTTAATTTGATGGGAAAAGATAAAAGGGGAAAACTGTAGGATTAAGTTGAGCAAAACATATTGCAACCCTGTTGACAACCATTTTAAGCCTTTGTGAGACAAATGATAAAATGCTTATTCTGAACTTGTTATTTTAAACACTAAAACTAAAAGGTAAAAGTTTAAGCAAATAAAAAGTGATGAGACCATTTAAAAATGCCTCTTGTGAGGGTGATATGAAGCCCTTGGAAAAATTTAACCTATAAGAACAAATAAGACAGGATGAAACACATTCCAGGGTATGAAAGCTATTAAGATTATTAGACTGTGAAATATGCTGCCAAGGAAATGCCAGATCTGCCACCTCTTGAGACACTTAAAACTCAACTAACAAAACATTACAAAGTAGATTTCTGGGAAAAGGGAACCGGCACAAATGGGGAGCAAGCCACTCATTCGAAGGGCCTATTTAAGTTCCTTCATCTTTCAGCGGCTACTTTTAAAATGGTCAAAGGCAAAACGTCAAATTGGAAACAAGAATCATGGGATCAAGCCGTAAAATCAGCTACTTGATCAGTTTGGCAAACAACATGGAAACTGGCAAAAGTCTGTCAATCGTGAAAAAAATTAAGACAGTTAAATAAGAAGAGATATCACAATCTATCAAACCAGCTTCAACATCTACCAAATGGATAGCAAACTGGACTTTGAGCAAAAAAACAAAACAAAACAAAAAAAACCTTTAGACATTAACAAGACAACCTGGAAATCGTTAAGTAAAAGATAATGATAAAATTCATCATAATAATTTCCTAATTGGATGCCTATCCCCTCCCAGTTGCAGTGTCTTTACCTCACAAATGGAGTAAGAGTTCACAAATCACCGAAAATATTTAAGGACATTTAAGGATATACTGGTTGAGAAGCACTTAGTAAACTGTCAAGCAATATAGCACAGAGTATCACTATGTCTCTACTATACTTCATTCTCTTTAATAGAAACTCATTTGATAAGCATCATCCCAACTGATGAAAACACAAAATGAATATAAATTCACGAGGTAGGCAGAATACAGACGACACAGCTAAGGCAGGCTAAGTGACTTGCTGAAGGCCACCTGAGATGTTTACAAGGCAGAGCTGGATTGACAAAATTAGGTTTTGCCTCTCTGACACCTGGATTACTGCCCTTTCTACTGTTTTGAACCCCTATACTACCCCACCACCACCTTTGACCCCACTTTTTTTTTTAATTTTTTTAATGTTTATTTATTTTTGAGAGACATACAAATAGAGACAGAGCATGAGCAGGGGGAAGGGCAGAGAGAGAGGGAGATACAGAATCTGAAGCAGGCTCCAGGCTCTGAGCCGCCAGCACAGAGCCCGACGCGGGGCTCGAACTCACAGACCGTGAGATCATGACCTGAGCCGAAGTTGGCCGCTTAACCAACTGAGCCACCCAGGCGCCCCTGACCCCACTTTCAAATGAGTACTCCTCAAAGGGCAATGTTTAAGGTCTGTATTATACAGACATCTAAAGGTTTGTTTCTCTAGATTGTAGACTTCTAGCACATGATTGTGTCCTTACATGCAGCAGTTGGACATTTAATAAATATGCTGAGTTAATGAACAAAGTTTGAACTTTCACCAAAGAGATCCAATAGACCACTGAAGTTTTAATGATATGGGTATATTTTCTTAAGATCCCTATTACTGAAGACAATCTCAGTGGCAGGTTAAGTCTCTTTGAACTAGCAACTATGAACTGTCAACCCTTAATGGTCTAAATTAAGAAGGAGAATATGGCCAAGTGTTTTCAAGTACAAAAATTTATAACGATTTGTTCTATTTTTGTCACCATTAGCTGAAAGCCAGAATACATTAAAAGAAAATATTTCTGAACACAATGCAGATGACAGGGAAACACTAGTGATTTTCCACTATAGGAAAGGTTGTCACATAAAGAGTCATTAGGTTTACTCCATGTGGTCCAAGATGGCAGAACTAGAGCCAAATGATAAAAGAAAGATACAGGAAGTATGTATAAGTAAGTGCTGTTCCAAAGCGGGAATGGCTTTGTTTGGGAGAAATAATTATCTCATTTTCGAAAGTGTTCAACTGGAGAGGATGGACAATCACTCATTGAGAAAGCAGTGCAGAGATCCAGACATTGAGCATGAGTTGGCCTTAAACTAAAAAATTCCATCTCTGAGATTCTCTTATCATGATAGATAAATGGATGTAAATTTGTCAAATTGCTATCCAGCTCTTTACCTTAAAAACTTGTACCAGCCAACAAGAGTTGTACTTAAAGAAAACTGCATTGACTATGTTATCATAGGGGTCACATTTTATCAAAATGGTACAGTCAACAAGTATTCATGTTTAGCCGACTTTTCCTATTTGGGCACACTGTTTCTAATTGAAAGTAAGATAGATAGGGTACTGAAATCTAAACAGCGCCAGTAATGGCTTCTAATTATTTTGTTGTAAAAACATAGGCATTCTTTCTCTTTTAATGGCTGTGTTTTCCTGCTGTTTGCAATTGAAACAGCTTCTTTCAGAAATTGTGCAAAATATTTCCTAGGTAATCATTTGGGTAGCCCCAAATGAGCAATTTATATAAGATACGCTAAATAACAGTACTAAAACTTGATGGTACTGCCCAGTCACAGCAAAAGCTAGTGTGGAATACACTGTGATTTAACTCTGTCTGCAGAATCATGGGTGGAATCTCACTACTGGTAAGGCTGCCTACTTCCCAAACGGGTTTGCAAATAACTAAATGACCAAAGGAGTGGGAAATTCTCTCAAATTAATATGTAAACACAAAGTGGGAGACACCAAGGAGGGTTAGAAATTATTCTTTTCCAAAAGGGCATTTAAAAAAATAGCATGCATAAATGTCATCAGTGGATTGTTAAAATGCCCAGTCATGGGTTTCATTCCAAATAGTCTGATTCAGTAACTGTGGGATGAGACCCAGAAATCTGTATTTTTAACCATCACTAAGGGGGATTTCTAAACAAGGAGCCCATAGACTATATTTTGAGAAACAATGGTAATCCTTGGGTATATTACAGTTTAGTTTTTCCCCGGATTGAGAATAAGAACACAGTTGTTTTCCATGTGTAGGGGTTTTTATTTAGAATTATACTCCTTAGGACACTTAAACATAATCTTTTATGAGTTGATCATAATTTTTATATCCATTTTTTAAAAGAAAAAACTGATACACAGAGAATTAGTCTCTATGTTCTATAGGGCTCCAAAAGAACCTGGAGTGACCTCTGGGTAACAACTATGTTTCACTTTTGCATTGCTAAGGCTCTAGTGAAGTCCTGTCCGATAGAACTTTCTGGGAACATATTCTTTGCTATCCAATATGGTAACCAATAACCACACGTAGTCCTCAAGCCTGTGAAATATGGTTAGGATAACAGAAGAACTACATTTCTAGTTTTAGTTAAATTTAAATGTACTCAGGCACATGTGGCTAGTAGCTACTGTTTTGGGGCACAGCATATGACTTCCGGGAGGTGCCGTTTCTGAGAGTAAATTCTTATAACTACTTCTCAAACAATGGTAAGAATGGTGAAGACTTTAGGAAGATGCGGGGAATGAAGGTAGTGCCTCTGGAGAAAGTTCTCTTTTTTTGCCCAAATGATGGCCATTTGCACAGTTTTTTGTTGGGCTAAGCTACCATGCTCTCGACAACCTTATGTAATAAAACAGATGCCTTTAGCTTCTTTCTGACTAAATTTAGTCTGTTTTCCTGTGTTCTCCTTTTTTACAGATGCTGACATATTTGCAGTGAATTACCTTTAATACATGCTTACTGAAAGCACACATCCTCACAGCTGCAAAAATTAAAATAAAATATATTCCATTACAGTTTCAGTGACATCTTCTTAGCAGTATATCTTGTACGTTCCATTTCCTAAGTAATACTGCTTTTGATCACTTTTGCAATTCTTCAAATGAAATATTCATTGGTAATGAAATGTCTTAGGTAGGTAGGTTTGAGAGAGAAGAGGGAAAACAGATGCTGAACCATGATCTAAGAATATGGTAAAAAGGAAAAAATAAAACAGAAATGGAAAAAGGTAGTATGAGTTTTTAATTAACCTATAAAAATGTTACCGATTTTCATCCCATTTTTTTTCTTGAAAGACTCGAGCCTTTATTCTCTTCTTCGTTCCTATGCCACATAACATCACACCATAGCAGGTTCTTCAAGTCTAAATGTTAGCAACCCAGGCCAAATACAAGATTCTGACATCCACATTCCACTCCTGGAAGTTATGATTTACTTGTTTTGGGCAGGGGCCCTGGCATAGGATGTTTTAATCTTTCTGAATTTTAGCAATCACTTGAGTTTACAACAGAAACAGAATTAGAAACCAACGAATCAACTCCTCTTATTTAGTAGATGAGGTAAATAAGGGTCCAGAGAAGCAGAGAGGCTGTACCAAGTTAATGTAGTTATCTGTGCTTGAGCTAAGGCCAGAGCCAAGGGTCTGAGTCCTTGTATAATTCTCCCACAATGGCATAGCACACAGCCTCCACTGATGTGTTTCCAAGCCACTGATTCAACTTACCTTTACTCTGACCTATTTCCTACTAGCCCCACTCATCCCAGTACTCCTTTGATTTTTTGCGTGGTATCTATTTCAAATATCCTTAAATTATATGATGTATTTGCATTGATTAGCCAGTTGAGGGGATTGTTATGATTACTTCTGGGTAGCTTATCTATAGAATATCACAATGAGGAGGTATATATTTGGTTAGAGCAGAGGTTCTCAGCCCCAGTTGCCCGTTAGAATCATCTGGGGGCTTTTTAAAAATTCTGATGCCTGGGTTTCACCTACACTAAATTGGCATCTCTGTAGATTGGCCCTGGGAACTGGTGGTTTTAAAAGTTCTTCAGAAGATTCTAGTGTGCAGCCAAATTTGAGAACCTCTGGATAAGAGGAAGATGTCAAGGAAAGCCTCAGATTAGGAAATACTAGGTGGTCAAGGGACATAAATAGCTATGCTGATTATATCCCCCGTGTTGTTTCCTCCAACTAATTTAATATGAATCTGCCACATTGGCTTTACCAAGGCCTCTCAACTTAGGTAGTTTCCATGGTTACCAGAAATGCAAGGCCATGGTTGGAAATACAGAAAATCAATATTTTCTTCATAGCGAAATGTGAGTTATGCTGAACTTATAGAGTCAGTGACTTTTTTTCAGTAGCCCTGAGAGGACTGCTTTATATCTGGTTTTGTTCTAGAGGTATTGTTCAGACTCAGGTGCCAAGCTGAAGAAATTATTTTTAATTCTTTTTCAGAAGGCATTTCCTTAAGAAAAAAAAACTTTAGGGAGTGACATCACTAAGGTGTCAACATAGGCTGTTCCTGACTTTTCTCCCCGTCACAGGAAGGGGGAGAAACTATTTATGGATAAGACACCACGAGAGAATCCTAGAATATAGGAGTGAGGCTAAAGCATCCCCCTGCACAAGAGAGACCAAGACAGGTGGCATTAGAAGGGTAAAAGAAGTGGCTGTACATTGACTGCCTTTCTGCTAACCCAGGCCAGTGTGGCATCATGCAGAGAGGTCTCCCCTGAGCCTCATGTTCCTCCAGAGCAAAACAAGAGCCCAAGGGTGATATCCAGCTTCACCCCCAGCATTGTGAGTCACTTCGTGGAAGCCCCTACTCTGGTTTTGCTCCAGGAGAATCTGTAGTCTCAACTACTGGGAATCCCATCATGATGGAGAAGCAGGAAGGGGCTTATAACAACTATATTTGGGTAGGAATGAGACAAAGAGGAGTACAAGAGGGAGGGAAAAACAAGAAAGTAGATACCATAGTCTGAACTCTTAACCAAGTGCATATATGATATGCGAAACCACTTGTAAGCATTATGCCATTCAATCGTAAAATGATCCTAGAGGTAGGTGTTACTTGCCGTTATTTACTTAGGAAGACTAATCTTCAGAAAAATCAACTGGTTCAAAGCTACCTGATTAGGAAGGGGTAAAGCAGATATTCCAGTCCTGGTCTGGCTGCTAGTCAATACTGTGCTTTAAATCACTTCAATATCCTTCCTTTCTGACTGAGTTGCTGGCTGCTGAATTGGGGTCCAAATTATTACTGTGGGACTTTTTCATATGTATTACATTTGTTTTGGTCAGAACATGCAAGAATTATGTGGTAGATGTCATTCATTGTCCCATTTCTCGATTGTCCACTTCCTCTAATCATGCCCTGTGACATAGGACTTCACAGTTCCTCCTCCTAAAGAGCTGAATTATATTTCCTCACCCTTTGACTTTGGATATGTCAATATGACTTGCTTTGGCCAGTAGAATGAGGAGGAAGTGATGATATGTGCGTTCCAATCCTAGGCTTTAAAAGACCTTTTGTCTTAAAGGCCATTGTCATGAAGATGCCATACCCTGGCTTGTTCAATAGTCCAAAGAACAGGATAAGAAACATTTGGAGCCAATTTACAGACTTACAGGGTAAAGCAGAGCTACCCTAGACACCATATCCTTAATCAGTCAAAATCCAGCTGACCTGTTGACTTTCAGATACATGAGATTGCCAGCTGAGTTCAGCAACCACCCAGCCCAACAACACATATGTCATTTTTGAGTGAACCCAGCTGGGGTCAGTAGAATTGCAGATCAAAAGTTAATCAAATGTTAACTGTGTGTATACCACTGAGATGTTGTGTTTGTTTTTTATACCCAAGAGCTCATATTACAGGATAAGTCAGAAGAGCCAAAGAGACCTTTACGGTCATAAGGTTGATCTACAGCTACAGAAGTGTCATTCTGAAATATCCTATGGCCTGAAGGCGTGGAAATGGCCAATGGGTCTTCTCCTCTTTGTAAAGTTAGCACATATTGATGAGTCTTTGCTCCCACTGACTACCATTCTGAACAACCATTCATAACGTTTAGGGACTAGACCAAGAACAGTGGTAATTTTCAAGGCTGGGTAGGTGGGAAAGAAAGGTGAGGTAGGAAAGAGCAATAAAGGGAGAAAGTTTTTATAATACACATGCCTACCCTAACAGGATCGCTGACGGCGAAGTGCTATGCATATTTTATAAAATAAAATCACCCAACAGGCCATGGTACTTCTGCTATGAGTTTTGAGTTGAAAAAGAGTTTAAGAGCAGTTTTAGACTTTTTTGTTTATGGCCCTTATTTACCACTTGTTCCACTTTCCAAAGGAAAAATAATTCCATGATAACCAAGAATTGTAGGGAAACAAACAATTTGTAGTAGAACTGTTGTTAATACATAAGTCACTTATTATTAACTTTACAGAAAACACCTACGTTTCTGAAAATTATTTTTCAGTCCCTGTTTATTTTTGAAGTTTAGGAATCCAGCTGCTCAAAAAATGAGGGAATGACTAATTCATATTTGAACTTTGATAAATACCTATCTTACATTCTAACTATTGGAAAATGATATATCAAAAATGTTGTTGATGCAAATATGTGCCCCTTCTCACTTTAAGGAGAACAAATAACCATTCCCAAGCTAAATTAATAATGATGAAACTAAATTGACAGTATTTATAATTAAAATGCAAGGATTGGAGTAATTGAAAACCACAGTCAAATGAAGATAACACTGATGATAAACTTACTGATTACAAATTGCCCTTCTGGAATTTGGTGGCATTCCAACTGCACATATACTTAGCACCATGTGTAGCAGTCAGATTTACTAGTAGTGTATGAATGAAAATCTAGTAATATGCTAGAAAAAATAAAGTTGGGTCTGGATTATTTTCTTGTGTGAAAGCAAAGATGCTTTCAAAAGTTCTGGGTAGTATTAAACGAAGCTAACCTAATGGGGCTCCCAAGGGTCAAACTGTGTCACTGGAACATGAAAATAATAATAATTATATTCAGTAGTGCTTCTAAACATGAGATCTATAATCAACAGAGGAATTAATAACTATGATCATCAGACTTTCTGCTATAATGCAGTGGCCATCTACTTGGAAAATATTTATATACTTCAAGATTTACCAGAAAGGATGTCACTTCAGTTGCATTGGATGGGGCCATACCAAGTCCTTCCAAGCGGTGACCAATGACAAAGTTTCATACTCTCCAGTCCAAAATCTTTATTTCCCCTGTGAGATGCCTGTTACACACTGAAGACCTCCTTGCTCTTAGTTTCATGTATCACGTTTTGGGCATAAAATAAATATGTGTTTATTGTCTACTATGTTATATTAACCCCAAATTAATCCTTTATAATGCCCACCTTGTAGATAAACATTAGTAAGATCGTAAACACAGAATTTCTCTTGTCTTCTAAAATCAACCAATCCATAGGAAAACCATGCTTCTTTGAATGCACCACCAAAATTACCACACAGAAGAAGCCAGTATCCTCTAACAAATCCCTTCTGATACCCTTTAACTTAGATGCTTCATGGTTTTAGTCCTCTGTCAGTTTATCTTCAAGATGTACTGTCTTCCTTGTTACATGGAGCCAATAAGCTCAACTTTGTTCAACTACATAGGTGGTGCTAATAGTCTCTGACTTGAAGGCAATGGCATAAAAAATAAGATTTGACCTGGATCACCTCAAAAAAAAATTAAAGGTTACAGCTTTAAAGCACAGACTACAAGTTAAGTATGTTCTGTTGAGAGAAAGATGAAATAATAACCCCTAAAGTAATTAAACCTAAAAAGATCATCCTGATAGTTACAACTTACTATGTTGATCTTCCTGGATTTGCTAATATAATTATTATCTTTCAGATTCTAAGGTAAAATGATTGTGCCATTCCAGATTGTAGGTTAATGTCAAAAAAAGGACTAACATCAAAATGACATAACTTTTTCTACTTAGTATTCATTATCCAAATGACTCTAAATATTGGGCTTGTGCCTTTAATAATCAGGGCTCTAAAAGAGAAAGTTCTTTAACTGGCAAAAATTTATGCATGCATTTCAAATAGCGCAGAATGTATCTGTGGTTTGATACCTGCAGATATAATGTAGAGTCAAATTAAAAAAAAAAAGATGGTACTTAAAAGCAACAATGGGGGCATGTGAAAATGTTGCTTTTGGGGAAAAATATTAAAATGGAAACAACTGTCTCTTTAATAAGAGAGTGGGTTTTAATTATAGAAATAAAAACAAAACAAAACAAAAAAAACTTTGCGCCCTAAAATACAGACCTTCAGTTATTCACAGGCAATCTGCAAATAACTACTATGTTAATAAAGTTGAATTTATAAGTTGGTGAACTACAATACAGCTCTGAAGAGGTAACTAAATCAGGATAAAGCAAATGTCTCTAGTAGGATTAGAATGTACTCTGATACCTGTCTTAACTGACAACCCTCTTTGTTGAGCTTTCCTTTACTTGTTTTCAAAGAAATTCTCTTGCTGTCAAATTGTTTTACAAGTTTATCTTATCTATATGACCTCAAACATGCAGCATAGCATGGATTTCAAAGTTGGTAAAAAAATTTTTAATAATATTACATCTTTACTGGTAAAGTCTACCAAACTTTTAAAGATGAACACCAATTGTCCTCAAACTCTTCCAAAATACTGAGAAGGGAACACTTCAAAACTCATTCTCTCAGGACAGTATCACCTTGATACCAAAGCTAGAGTAGAATACCATAAGAAAACTGCAGACGAATATCCCTGACAAAGATAAATGCAAAAATCCTCAATAAACACAGTACTAGCAAACTCTATTCAAGAACACATTAGAAGAATTATACACCATGACCAAGTGGGATTTATCCCTGGGATGCAAGGACAGTTCGACATATGCAAATCAATAAATGTAATATATCACATCAATAAAATGAAAGATAAAAAAATCACAGGATCATCTCAATGAATATAAAAAGGATTTGACAAAATACAACATCCTTTCATGATAAAAGCTCTGAATAGATTGGGTATAGGAGGAACATACTTCAACATAATAAAGGCCTTATACAACAAACCCACAGCTAACATCAGACATAATGGTGAAAACACTGAAAGCTTTTCCTCTAAGATCAGGAACAAAATGAGGACACCCGTTCTCACTACTCATACTCAATATAGTACTGGAATTCCTAGCTGGAAAAATTAGGTGACACAAAGAAATAAAAGGTATCCAATTCAGAAATGAAGAAGTAAAATCATTGCTATTTGCTGATGGGATTTTATATATAAAAAATCCCGAAGTCAACAAAAGAAATTTGTAACTCATCAACAATTTTAGTAAAGTTTTAAGATTCAAAATCAATATATAGAAATCAGTTGCATTTCTATGCACTATAAACGAACTATCTGAAAGAGAAATTAAAACAGTCACATATATAATTGCATCAAAAAGACTAAAACAGCTAGGAATAAATTTATTTTTAATGTTTATTTATTTTTGAGAGACAAAGAGAGAGAGACAGAGCATGAGAAGGGGAGGGGCAGAGAGAGAGGGAGACAGAGAGTCCAAAACAGGTTCCAGGCTCTGGGCTGTCAGCACAGAGCCCTGATGTGGAACTCAGACTCATGGGCTGTGAGATCATGACCTGAGCTGAAGTTGGATACTTAACCTACTGAGCCACCCAGGTACCCCTAGGAATAAATTTAACCAAGAAGGTAAAAGAACTATACACTGAAAACTATGAGACACTGGTGAAAGAAAGTGAAGAGAGAAATAAATGAAAATATTCCATGATCAGGGATTCAAAGAACTAAAACAGTTGAAATGTCCACACTATCCAAAGCAATCTACAGATTCAATGCAATCCTTATCAAAATGCCAATGGCACTTTTCAGAGAAAAAGAACAATCCTAAAATTTGTAATGAACCCGGAAAACCAAAGCAATTTTGAGAAAGAACAAAGCTGGAGGCGTCATGCTCCCTGATTTCAAACTATATCACAAATCTGACATAATCATATTGGCACAAAAATAGACACAGAGATCAATGGAACAGAATCGAAGGAAGAGAAATAAACCTAAGCATAAGTGGTCAAGTAATATTTGACAAGAGAGCCAAGAATACTCAATGAAGAAAAAATGTCTCTTCAATAAATAAATAGTACTGGGAAAATTGGATATTCACATGTAAAATAATGAAAGTAGATCCCTATCTTACACAACTCACAACTTGAAATGGATTAAAAGTTTAAATATTAGACCTGAAAACAAAATGTCCAAAAAGAAAACAGGAAAAAAGACATGGGTCTTGGCAATGTTTTTTGTCACCATGACACCTAAAGCACAAGCAACAAAATAAATAATAAACCAGTAGGCCTACATCAAACTAAAAAGCTTCCACATAACAAAAGAAATAATCAACAAAGTGAAAAGACAACCTACAGTATGGGAAAAATATCTGAAAACCATCTGCCTGATAAGGGACTAATGTAAAAAAATTGTAACTCATACAACTCAGTAGCAAAAGAAATGCAATTAAGAAATGGGCAAACAATGTGAATAGACATTTTCCCAAAGACATACAAACGGTACATCAACATTGTTAGTCATCAGGGAAATGCAAATATGAGATATGGTCATTCTCTCTGGAATGAGTGTTATCAAAAAGATAACAGATAACAAATGCCAGGGAAGATGTGGAGAAAAGGGAACCCTTCTGCACTGTTGGTGGGAATGTGAATTGGTATAGTCGTATGGAAAATGGTATGGAGGACACTCAAAAAATTAAAAACAGAACTACCATATGATCCAGCAATTCCACTCTGGTACTATATCCAGAGGAAATGAAAACACTCACTCAAAAAGATATTTGCATCCCCATGTTCATAGCAGCATTATATACTGTAACCCTGACATGAAAACAACCTAAGTATCCATGGATGAATGGACGAAGAATTTGTGGTGTATGTATGTGATGGAACATTATTCAGCCATAAAAAAAATGAGGGTATCCTGCCATTTGCAATAACATGAATGAATCTCGAGGGTATTACGCTAAGTGAAATAAGTCAGAAAGAGAAAAATAAATACCATATGATCTCATGTGAAATCAAAATCCCAAACCCCAAACCCAGACAATAACGCCTGCCTTGAAACTTTATAGATAACAGAGAACAGATTGCTAGTTGCTAGAAGCAGGGTAGCAGGCAGGCAAAATGAGTAAAGGGAATCAAAAGGTACAAAGTTCCAGTTATAAAATAAAGAAGTCATGGGGATATAATATAGAGCATGGTGACTACAGTTAATATTACTGTATTATATATATGAAAGTTGTTGAGAGTAGATCTTAAAAGTCCTCATCATGAAAAAAAATTTATGACTGTGACAGATCTTAACTAGATCTGTGCAATATCTAGTGATGATCACTGTGTAATATATATAAAAAATCATTAAGTTATATGCCTGAATTGTTATATTCAAGTTATTTATATATCAAAAAATATATATATAAAGTTATATTGATACATTGTTATATATCAATTATACCTCAATAAAATAATTTGAATTCTTATTTTTTGAAAGCTTTTAAAAATTTATCTATGTAAAACTATAATCACCTAAGTATTGTTTCACTTGCCTTTCACAGGTGTTACTATGGAAGATTTTTGGTGTCATTTTGTGTACATATTTACAAATATTTTATTCTGATTTTCTCTTAATTCGGATATGACTTAAGAATGCATATTTTAGTTTCCAGTGTATGAGTCTTGTTTGTGATTACTTTTTTATTGTTAAATTTAGGTGACTTATGGTCAAAGAATTTGTTGTTTTATGTAATTTGGAGGGGTGCATTTCTTCAGACCTCTTTTGGCTTCAAATGTTCAGTGTGTTTTGTAGACAATTTGTAATAAATTTTAAAACGTGATTAAAAAGTATACATCTACAGTCCATTCAGGGTTCTACCTATGTATTTTAAAGCACGCTTTAACATTTTATTTAAATATTTATGTGTTTATTCATTTTATTATCTTCAGTTATCAGTTTCTCATGCTTCTGATATGATTACATGTAATCTGATATGATTACAGATTTATTTTGCTTCATATTCTATGAAGAATTTTTGTGTTTTTACTCGGGGACAGGAGGATATTAGCTCAATGCCAATAATAATTTGTTCTTTCAGGAGATACAGAAACAAAAACCTCCTCAATCCCATAGAAACTATGAATTCTATTAAGTAGAAAGGGGGAGCTTAGCATTTGATCCTGGACCCTGATTGTTACAGTCAAAAAGGATCTTACAAATGATTCCATTTCCAGTTACATGCTAATTGCTCTGAGTTCAATTATTGCTCCATCAAATGAACAAGAGATTCAAACCTTGGCTGTCTGACTTATTTTATGAAGAGAAAGACAGATTTTTCTTAGGAATTAAAAAATTAGTATTTTTAATAATTTCAAAGAATTTTAAAGAAACTTTTAAATAAAAATACTTTTTATAATCCAGTAGTAGAAACCAGAGAGGAAAGGAGAATAAAATAAGCTTATTTCAGAGATTTAGTTAAGATAGTAATGGGAAGGAGAGAGCAGAAGGACAAAGCAAGAGCGTTCCTAATGGTCTCAAGGTCAAAGTACAATTTCTACTCATATAAACCAGTCTCCTATAGCTACCTCTACTCTACTGCAGCAAGAGAATTGATTTTTTTGAATGACCCTTGTGAAAATCCGAAATGATTTATGATTCAACTGTATTTCCTGTACTCAACTTACTAAAGTGAGAAAATATTTCATCTTATTCCCAAAGACACTTCAACAGTAAGAATTAAAGGGGGATTCAATTTAAATTTTTAATGAGTAGGAAAATTAAATTAACTAAATCCTCCATTCTTGAGGTACTTCGTTTAATTGAGATTTTACCTCAGTAAATAAAGTTCAGACTGCTTTTTCACTAGGAAACTTCTGTAGTCTAACTCAAAGCTTCAAATAAAGGCAACTCAGTTTGGTTTTAAGTTTTTTTCAGACACATCTAATAAATAATAGCCATGAAGCCTGCCTTTACCTCATCTTTTTTAAAAAGTTATTTTGCCCAAGACATTCCCTGTCTTTGGTGTGCTGCTGGAATATAAATATACGCATATATACATATCTAATTTTTATTTCCACATATATCCAGTACTCTTAAACCATGCCTCCAAGTCTAAATCTAAAAGATGTGTTGAAGAGTACCTAGCTTCAGCATTTGTATGTTATTTAAAACAGTACTTTTCAAAATAAGTCTTTGCCTCTGAAGGGAAGAACCAAAGAAATCATGACAAAAGAAACATAAGATACTTTGTAGACTGAGTTAAAAAATGGCAAAGTAGTCTTTGTTTTACCATTTACCTTCATGAAGTGTTTTTCAAGTTTTCCTTTCCAGAGCTACAGATGGTCTCTGCCATTTAGCATCCTGATTCCTGTTAGAAGAAGCCAATTAATATCATATCCCTATACTTCTAATCAAGGCTGCCCTATTAGTACTCTGTTGAATGAACTGTTGCTGATTAACTGAAAATTAGTCAGTGAGGCTAACGATTTTCCCTCCGTACCCTGTGGGCCCATAAAATGTTCATCTGAATTAAGGACAGTTAATTATGGTGTATGATTTGCCAGTAGACCGAACTTACGGAGTCAGTGTGAGAAAACCAGTTTGGGGGTGGCTGATTTGATGCAGGCTGGCAGATCTCCCTTTCAAGGTTTGCTGTTTTCCTCTTAGCTCATGCATCTTCCAAGCATTTCTAGGGGATGGTGTCTGGCAGCTCCTTCACTCAGCTTACAAGAAAATCTCCCCAGTGCCTCATACGAAGAGCAAAATAGGAGTCTTCTGTCACTGTTAAATGTATACTTAGGCAAGTAGCAGAATTTCTGGGGGATACTAAAGATTCTTGTAGTTTCAATAAGCTTTAAAGCTGCCGAACCACATTGCAATCAGCACGGAGAGAGGAGTATATGCCACCGAGGTTATGCGGTGTCTGTGAGAATGTGATGAACAGATGTGACGATGTCCTTCTAGATTGTTGGTTCTTGGGCTCTCAACACCAAGAAAAGAAGGTTGGGACAAGTTTTTCCAGAAGACCAAGAAGAAGAATTCCCACTTTACTGTTCTGTAACAGTGGCTATACAGTGAAATGTCAAAGAGAGAAGATATAAACATGCTGAGATACTGGAATTGATGTTTTCTCTTTCTTCACACCTCAAATTACAGTTTGATACATGGTATTGTTATGTAGTCACGTCATTTTGACATTTCAGTTAATAAGCCCATTTAATAGAATTTAAGATGGATTTGCCTTTTAATAAAAGGTGTGAGGACTAGCATACACAAATTATTTCTGTTTTATATCTATTTATCACTTTTCAAAATCAAGACTGCCTAGCATTTTCTCATACTAATGAGCATGGTAAAACAAGAAGGAATTATAATTCATCAACATCTAAAACCAATAGTCTTTTGTTAAAGGAACCTTGGTAGTCTTTCATTGCATAATATTTACTGAACCTGCCTTCTCTAGGTATGTATGATCCCAGGCCCCCACTGAGGTTTTCTTCTCTCTTTGGTTTACATTTTAGTTCAGCATCATTTACTAAACAGATTGTCTACTTATAGATGTAGGGTGTAACATCAGATCCTCATTTTGAGCTGAGGAATTAATATTAATTGAATGAAAGCTCTCCCATTTTAAAAAAAAAAAAGATGATGGTGAGAAAAACTCAAACAACACAGTTCAAGTTTTTCTTCTTTATAAAAGATTTCTTCAGGGGCGCCTGGGTGGCTCAGTTGGTTGAGCGGCCGACTTCAGCTCAGGTCATGATCTCACGGTCTGTGAGTTCAAGCCCTGCGTCAGGCTCTGTGCTGTCGGCTCAGAGCCTGGAGCCTGCTTCAGATTGTGTATCTTCCTCTCTCTCTGCCCTTCCCCTGCTCATACTCTGTCTCTATGTCTCTCAAAAATAAATAAATGTTAAAAAAATTAAAAAAAAAAAGATTTCTTCAAAGAAGGAACATGGAGACTCAAAATCAGTTGCAGGTGTAAGTAAACTGGAACTTAGGGGGCTAAAAAAATGATTTCAAGAACCCCTGAAATGTAATGTCTTTAATGACACGTTGAGCTAATTATGGAGATTGTGTAATGAAAAAAGGCACTCTGGATTAAAAAAGAAATAGCAGAGAAATGTATTGAAATATTAGCTTGGGTTTTCCCAACGTAGGTGTTGCGAGGCATGAATAAACGGCTGAATTAACCAAGATTTCAGTCAACCTTAGTTTGGTTCAAAGCCCTCTCTTTACCACCAAAGAGCTATGAATTTTCGCTGAGTCATAGATCTTCTCCGTGTCAGATGAATGCATTGGCCAAAGCCTGTAGGGCCGAATCTGCTTACCAATAGGCTGAGTGGCAAAACACTTGGGCATGACTATTGTCTAATATGCCCTTTTGCCCCCAGTACTCCAAGTTATAATTTTATGCCCATCTTTGTTCGTGATTCATGAATCGCAGCATAGGTATTAAATGATCAGGTATAGTTTGTACCTCCAAAGCTTCATGTACCTTTCTTTTTAGCAATTATTATGTAACCTTTCTACAGCTAAATAAATTAGTTTTGGCTGGTAAGTTTTAAAATCTGACTTGAAGAAAAGAGAGAGGATACTTTGTTTCATACTCTTGCTCCTCTCTTGATTTCCTTCATGCAGTAACAGCTGTCTGGATAGGAGATTTAAGGTGACTCCATCCTTCTCTTCTTATTTAGCGAGCATGACTACAATTCACTTTGGGAACCACCTGTAAAAAACAGGTACTTCTCTGAAAGGTCCTGCTATTTCAAATACAAAGTCTGTTTGTATTACAGTTTAGTTCTCATTAGTGGTCCTAGAAAAAGATGTAAAAAAAGATGAAAAAGTTCAAGACAGTGGAGACTAAAATGATCAAGAAGCATCCATAGCATATTGGAGTCAAGAAATAAATACTCAAATGAATTACCAGATCTACAGATTCTGCCACACTTTGAGTTTTAAAGGGAGAATCTACAGCTAAAAATTACTTCTTAAGGAGGGTTTTCATGTTATATCATCTTTCAACAGCCTTGACAAAGACACCAGGATAGGTATTACCTGTCATTTACAAATAAAAAAAATCAAGGTATGAAAGACACTATAATCTGTATAAATTCTCATGGCTACTGCTAACTGGAAGAACCGAGCCCTGGAATCTAATCTCATATGCCTTCCATTTTTCCAATCTGATTGAACCTACATATCCTATTCAGTCTTGACAAAGAATAGCCAGAATTCTCTTTCTTCATCTCTTCCCTGTCTCTACATGTATTTCCCCTTTGACCTGGAATTGATGGTATATACTTGCATATCCTTACTGTCTTGTTTCTAATCATCACATGCTGTAGGCATATCTAGTATTAGTATATTTACTTTATTTGATTTTGAGATTGGGAGTCATCAGAACAAGAGGGCTATTTTCATGTGTTTTGCTCAACGAAATCGTATTAAAACAAATCAAATAATTCTTTTGTTATTGGCCTAAGAGGATACCGAAGAGGATTTAAGGAGCAGATCAGAGATCAGCAAGTTATGGCCCATGGGCCAAATATGCTTGCTGTCTCTTTTTGTAAATAAAGTTTTCCTGGAATACAGACGCACCCAGTCCTTTGTGTGTTGTCTATGTCTGCTTGTCCACTGCAATGGCAGAGTGGGGCAGTTAGAGCAGAGACTATATGGCCTACAAAGCCTAAAATATTTACTTCCTGACCTTTTGAGGAAAAATTGGCCAACTCCAGGCCCAGAGTCAATCCCTCAAAAGTGTCTAAGGAACAAGCAAAGTAGAGCGGGTTGTCCTCTGTTTCTTTCTAGGAATTTGATATCTCGGGACCTACTGTTATTTCCAGAGAAAGACTATTTTTGGGTACTTAAGGGAATAGAAGGTAGAAAGAAGGAATTGAGCACTTTGGAAGGGAAATTATATTTATGAGAGTTATTCTTCGATCAAGACAATGAAAGGGAGAACTGCATGAGGTAAAGGTGTTTGTGACAGGCTGACTGGTATCCATTATAATACAGAGTCGATTTGCTAAGCCAATCAAAATCTAAATTTAAGTTTAAAAATCATGTACATTGTCAGAGTTTATTTATCTTTGCTCTTAGCAAGGAAAATACTATCTTTTTTTTTTATTACATTACTAAGGTCTAAATCCTAGGACACAGATTCAGCTGAAGAAGAAGCTACTTCATGATCAGATGTTAGCACAAATTCTTGTGCATAGCTGGTATGAAAACAAACTTTTAATATCCCACATTTTGAAATTTATAGAGGTGACTTTCATTTTCTTTAGAGATGATGAATGTGTGCCGACTGGCGCCGCTGTTTAATTATAGATGGCTAGCTGTGAGGAGCGTGGGAATGATCTCAGCCATTTAAACCTCAAGGCAATCTCCCGATGTGACCAAAATGGTGTGCATTTTATTTATGTAGCTGGTTTACCTACTCACCCAGATTTCCATTGCACTTAGAAATTCCCAAGTGAAGTGTCTACAATTATTTTGTAAAGGGCTTGAAATAATACTCCCTTCCTTCTCATCCTTGCTCCCAGGAAATCTGTGCTTAAAGCTGCATTTGGGAAATAGTGCACGGGAAGCATCATGGTATATGGGAAAGAGAATAGACTGTAGGCTCAGGAACACTTGGAAGACCCTTTGAAAGGTCACTGTGTGTTCAAGGAACCACAAATAGCTCACCGTGTCTGGAATGCAGAGTAGATGTTAAGTGCAGTTAGTGGCATGTCTACAGAGGCGGTTGGGAACCAGATAATAAGAGGTATTGGGTTTCATGCTAAGGAGTAGGGATAGTTGTCAAGGTAATATGGAACTCCTGAAGGGTTGGTTTTAAGATAAGAATATAGAGGTGCCTGGGTGGCTCAGTCAGCTGAGCATTTGACTTTGGCCCAAGTCTCATGGTTTGTGGGTTTGAACCCTGTCTCGGGCTCTCAGCTGTCAGCACAGAGCCCGCTTCAGATCCTCTTGTCCCACTCTCTCTCTCTGTCCCTCCTCTGTGTGCATGCTCTCTCTCTCAAAGATAAATAAACATTTAAAAAAGACAAGAATATAACACAATCAAATTTACACTGTTGAAAAATACTGTGGCAGCAGGGTAGATAATGGACTGCAATAGAAAGAAAAAGAGTGAGGGTACACAGAGATTTGAAGAGTTGGTGTGGGTGAGGTTTTCAAGGAATGGTGAGGTATAAAGCTGAGGATATGTCTGTGAGAGTAGGGAGCTAAATTGTTGAGGAGATATTTGGGTGGCTTAACTCAAAGAACTTAATTTTAACAGACACAAGAGTGAGGGAAAGGTCAATGTAGGAGCTGAGTTAATTATAATAAGAACACATAGGAGGAGAATAAGGATTAAAGCCTATCTTACGACTGCATGCCCAGAATCTAGGCCTGCCAAGCAGAGTGTTCCTGTGATCTGAGTTAGACAATAGGACAAGATAAAAAATAAAATGGAATTTAAAAAAAAAAAAAGAAAAATTTGGGTGATAATGACAGTTGATGCCAAGGAAGAGGACACATCTATAAAGATGATACATTTAGTCACAAATGCAGGTGCCAAGTACTAGCAACAAAAACTGGGAGGACCTTGTCTCCAAGGGCAGGAGTGTATCTCTAGATAACTTTGCCTATATGGAGCTTTTTTGTGTGGAAAGACTATCTTCCTGGGATCCCTAAGACCAAGACCCTTGGATGAAGGTTTTAGCACACATCTAGGAGTGATTACCAGCAGGGAGTGGAGAGGTGAGAAGAAAAGCAAAAACAGCTAATATAGAATGTGTTAATGAGTGCTTACCCCTGTGGGCAACTGGGAGCTCAGTCCTACTGAGGACCTCTGGGAGACAGCATAGAACATGCCTCAGCATTGTTCCCTCGAAGGGACAAAGAAGGTATTTATTCGTCAATCCTAGTTTGTCACTGGTTAAGGGGTTAACCAATGACAACTTCCTGGCCCTTCCAACCAGCCCTGTGCTTAAGGTAAGCATACTTCCATGGCAGGAAAATCCCTGAAACAATGAGTTGTTAGTGTAGGAACTGTGAATGCCAAAGAGTGAGGAGCAGGATTCTGACAGAGCCTACTGTATACATACACACCCAACTGTGGGCAGTAAACCCATTGTACCTATTTTGAGTTTAAGGGGGTAGAATCTTTCTTAAGAGGAGACAAGTTACTTATTTTAATGAAGAAGATTTTCTACCTTTTGGAACTTATCTCAGTACATAGATATACTGGGATTTCGAAGAAGACTCAAACCTCAAGGCAGCCTCCAATGCACATTAAGGAGTTATAATGATAAATAGTGATCCATGATGATATCATCTCTTAAGCAAAGGATGAAGCTGCCGAGTTAGGTATGCAAACTAAAAATGTAAGCACTAAAACTGACTCAGACGTAATTGGAAAAAGAACACACTATTCTCCAAAGCATTACCATTTCCTAATATGAAACTACTAAAATGTGGTAATTTTTGCATAATCTAAATATTTAATTGTTGATTTTGAAAAAGAGAAGAAAAGAGACTAATGCACAAGATGCATAAAACATAGTAAAGCATCACTCCCAACTCTCTGTTACTCTGGAATTGGGTTTAAGAAATTAAACAAAATTATGAATTCAAAGAACAAAGTCATGAAGGGTCATATACAAAACAGAAGAACTTGATTCGTAGTTAAGTAACCTGGAAGCAGGAAACAGAGCTCTAAGGCGAATTTCTGATAATCCATGGATGGAATTTTTAGTTTTAGCAGTTTACTTTGTTTACTTGCCCACCCCTCATTCCCTCTTCAAATGCAAAGATACTGAAAATAGGTTACTAAAGTCATTCTCTTTACCTTCCCCCCATGAGGCACTTTGGAAGCCAAAGCTCCTGGGTAGACATGGCCACATCCAAGAAACATACCATGCACAGCCAGTCACGAAAATGGCATAGAAACAACATCAAAGAACCTTGGTCACAAAGATATCAATCTCTTAAGGGGGCAGACTTCGAGTTCCTGAGGAACACGCACTTCGCCAAGAAGAACAATGAGAAGGGCCTGAAGATTATACAAGTCAACCCCACCATGGCCATGAATGCACGTACTGAGGCTATCAGTGCCCTTGTTGAGCCCAATGGGTGCAAGCTCAAGTGACTTGCCTACATCACTCACCTCAAGTTTGGGAAACATGCTCGTGCCTGCGTTGCCAAGTGTCTCAGGCTCTGCTGACCAAAGGCCAAGGCCAAGGCCAATGCTCAAATGAAGGCCCAGGCTGCAGCTGTGACTCTGGCTCCAGCTCTTGCTGTGGCTCAGTCTCCCCAAGGTGTCCAGGCCCCCACGAAGGCCGTTCTACACTGGAGCCAATGTGACAACAGGACTGGTGTGACCCCTAGGCTCTGTCTGCATGGGGCCAGTGTCCCTTTATGTTATTTGTACAAATAAGCCTGTGACAGGATCTGTCAAAAAAGAAAAAAAAAAGTTATTCATATCAGGGTTTGGTATCTTGAAGGTTTGGCTCTGTTGCTCAGTGTCTATGTAACCTTGGATAAATCACTTAACCTCTGTGTACCTCAGTTTCCTCATTTGAAAAAAAGGTCATAATAATAGAGAGTTTGTGAGGATAGATAAATTACCATTTGTAAATTAGAGTGCCAGGCACATAATAAGAAATACAAACGTGTTTGTTAATGTTAAAATTAAGCGTATAGAGCTCTCTTCTGGGCAAAGAGCAAGCTGTCATGGCTTATGGAATGTGACTGCCATAAATCACACAAACAGTGCACCAGAATACTATTTTTAATGATTTTTAACATTCGAAAGAACTGACAGAGAAAATGGATTCTTTGGCATTCCAGAGGCAAAATAAGACTGATGGTGGAGGTTACAGTTCAGACACCAGGAAGAAGTGTTGGTCCTTAAAACTGTAAAGCAATGAGATGGGTTGCCTTTGAGGTCATGCATTCACTGACATGGGAGCTGGAAGACACTGTGGTTGCTTATTAGTGATGCTGGAGAAGGAGTTTGTGCATCAGAGAAAAGGTATACATAAATGACCTTTCAGATTTTTCTAATTTCGCAAGTCAATGATTTCACAATTTTTCTCTGAACTCTCTTTCTAATCTTCTACCTTACTATTTCCTCATACAAACCCTCTGCCCTAGACATACACGCATACTGGTAAACACTCACCAGGTGTTAGGCTTTCTTACCATTTCCCATTTTTTGCCATTTTTTCCACACTGAATGCCATTTTCTTAACAAAATAAGGCAAATATTTTTCATTTTTTAATGTTTATTTATTTTTGAGAGGGAGAGAGAGTGGAAACAGGGTAGAGGCAGAGAGAGAGGGAGACAGACGATCTGAAGCAGGCTCCACACTGATAGCAGGCAGCCTGAGGTGGGGCTGGAACTCAAGAACTGTGAGATCACGACCGGAGCCGAAGTCAGACGCTCAACCTACTGAGTCACCCAGGTGCCCCTTTCAGGTTTTTTTTTTTCTTTCCAACTTTTTATTGAAATTCCAATTAGTTAACATACAGTGTAATATTAGTTTCAGGAGTAGAATTCAGTGATTCGTCACCTACATACAAGTGCTCATCACAAGTGCTCTAACACAAGCATTTTAAAAGCCAAATTATGGAAAGAGTCCAAATGTCCATCAACTGATGAATGGATAAAGAAGATGTGGTGTGTATGTATATACAGACACACACATAAATGGAATACTACTTGCAATAAGAATGAAATCTTGCCATCTGCAACAACGTGAATGGAAGTGGAGGGTATTATGCTAAGTGAAAGAAGTCAGTGAGAGAACGACAGTTATCATATGTTTTCACTCATGTGGAATTTGAGAAACTTAACAGAAGATCATGGGGGAAGGGAAGGAAAAATAAGTTACAAACAGAGAGGAAGGCAAACCATAAAAGACTCTTTAATACAGAGAACTGAAGGTTGATTGGGGGGAGGGGGTTGGGAGGTGGGAGAAAATGGGTGGTGGGCATTGAGGAGGGCACTCGTTGGGATGAGCACTGGGTGTTGTATGTAAGTGATGAATCATGGAAATCTACTCCCGAAGCCAAGACTATACTCTATACACTGTCTGTTAGCTAACTTGTCAATCAATTTTTTTTAACAAAAGGGTTTAAGAGATTATAAGAAAGGTTACTGAAATAGGTTTCAATAAATATCAAGTTCCAAATATTCCTCTAGAGAAAGAGTAGGGATTACAGGAACTGTACTTTCAAAAGGAGAGTCCATTTCAGCTAAGTTGTTTGTATTGCTACCTTCCAAATGGCTGGAAGTTTTGGTAAATGACAGCCCTTCTACCAGCAGGGACCATGCTTTTAGGCAGGTAAGATAACATCTTCCCATTCTGCAGATGAAGCAGTCCTGGTGCCCAGAGAGGTAGATAAACTCACCTCAAGTCACACATTAAGTGAAGGAGTTGGCATCCAGAACTTGGGGCTCCTGCCTGCCGAAACCTGTACTTATTTCTGCTATGTCATGCTCTGTTTTCCCTAAGTCTCAGGATCTCTGTTTTTCTACCACATTCTAGAGTGAATATATTAGCCATCCTAATTACTGTGTAAAAAATACCTTTGAGTATGCCCCAGGCTGTTGCTCTGGCAAAAGGCGGGTGGTTAAAAAGCTTTATAGAGATGATATGATGGATATCTGGAATTGAGTCCTGGGCTCAGACTCTAAAGACAGGAATCCATGTGATGGCGGATGAACTGGTTGACCTCTCCGACTCTCAGATTCCTCATCTGTTTAAAAACATGCCCAATTCCAAGGGTCTCTGTGAGTCAGATAAAATTTGTTCATGATGGCATTTTGTACAGTATCAAGAAAATGTTTTTTTTTAAAGTATGGTCCAGAAAGACTTGGTGGTCCCCCAGACCTTTGCGGGAGGTTGACAGAATTAAAACTATTTTCATGAATATAAAAAAATACTAATAAAAATAAAAGTATAAATCTTATTAAAAGTCGCAGCGCATATGGTGTATTAAAACTTAATCTCTATGCATGATACAATAAGGACTTGCTTTTTTCCTAGCCATGTTATGCTTGATCCTGCAATATTTAAATGGATATAAATGAAGGCTGAAACAACAAACCCCCACCTTCCTGCCCATACATACTCATTTAGAAGGGACTAAGTACATTTGTGTGAGCTGACTTATGAAGTATGAAGTAGCAAAAATATCTCTCATCTTTTAGATTTTTCTTTTAGAGTTTACTTCTAAAAATGTTTTACTTCAACATTAACATGAAATAAGATAAATAAAAGAGTGTCTTTATACAATGGTTCATCAAAAATGTATGTTAGTACTTCCTCTCAAGGGAAGGTTTCTAGAGGAAAGAAGGCAAGAAAATGGTAGCTGTTGGCCATTAACTGGTTCTACAGATACACATATTTTTGGTCAGAAGCCTTTATTTAGACCAATCAAGGGGACATCACCCTCTCACCCTGAGAACCAGGACCATTTTCCTGGACCAAAGACAGTGGGAGCTTGCTCTCACAGATCTTCACAAAGACGAATGTGAAGTTTTGTTTGTTCATTTGAGCTGAATAAGCATTTGACACGGGCTCTGGCTTATAACACCATTTTCTGATATGACTTGAAAATCTACACTAGCTTCTCCACGTGGGTTTAAAAACCCCAAAAATTATGCCCTGCCATCCTGATTTCCTAGGAGTTTATATAAATCTTTTGCCTTTTTCCAATTTTTTTATTACACAGAACCTTAGTTATTCCTGGGGAAAAGTATTAGTCCTGAAATATGCACTTTCCTATCAGAAGTCATAAAATAAACCACAGATCTTTCCCTTTTTCCATAAAATTTTGAGGGAAAAACTTTTAGAAAATGTAGACTGTAAGTGAATAATTCTACTGAGCATAAATAATATAAAATTAAACAATGCTTAGGGAGAAATATGTTGTTCTGAGATCACTGTCAGGTTACAATTTTTTTTCTGTTATTTCAGAGTGGAAAAGATGAGTTGCTATGGTTTCCTGCTCTGCTCAAATCGGGTTTTGTTTGGCCACATTAATATTTGTACAGTTATTTTTCCATTACTCAGGAAACACCACAAACACTCAGTGATAATTGCATAAGCTTTTTTTTTAAAGAGCATCCATCTCCCCTGACAGGTTTTATGAATTCACATATGTTTTCAGAAAATTTTTATGATGCATTAATAAAAATGCTTGACAAAGCACATGTTTTCAGTATAATTATTTACTCAAATGCTCCTTTTCTACACCTCCCCTCATTTGCTTACCTAGGTGATTCATTAAAGATAATTTACATATGTACATGTTAAAATCGAAAACAAATGGAGACCAGCCTTGAAAATTCTCTGAGTAGACAAAACCAATTTAGTCATACAAGGTTTAATCTACTTATTTTCTAAGACTAACTTGACCTGGGTCATTTCTTGCTTATGAACTGTTTCCAAAGGTTGATATGAGATCACCACTGACCAATTACCAATCATTTACAAAAATTCTAATACTATAACCAATCATTGTGAAGAATAATCAGTCTGCTTTCTCACAATATAAGCTGCTTTATAACAATATACCCCTGAGCCTCATCCCATGTTCTGGTTTGAGGGCCCCTGGTTTGCAAACTGTCTCATTGGTGTGTGAACAATAAGCTTTTACTAATTAGTACTTCAATGGTTCATTGGATTTACTTCTGTTATTTCTGAACTTTTGAGATCTCATTGCATCAGAAGTGGGATCCAAAGAAGATCTCCCAAAGACTCTGAGGCTGGTGATGGAACAGATACCGGCACCAGCAGAGCCCACCGAGCTCCTTGCTTCCTCACTGACCCTGGAGTCTGAGGGTAAGTCTCTCTCGGATCTGAGATCCACTCGCTTCATGTTTTGAGCTCTCTAACATGCTTGTTCCTGCTTGCTTTCTGTTTTTTGTTTGTTGAAGCTTCTTGGTAAGTCATTCTATTCTGTTCAAAAGGGAAGAAAACATGTAATTTCCTGTGTTTTGGAGCACCTGTTGGGAAGTAGGGCTCCTAGTAGGTAAGATGTCTTAGGGAACTGAAAGGTAAAGATGGGTTACACCACATCTATAGACCAGAATCTGATGCCTTTTTGGAATTGTTGTGGCCACTTTGGGGAAACTGTAACTTAGAAAAGTCCACCTTGAGGGTCATCCTTAAAAGAGAAGATTCTAAACCTCTCAGAGACAAGGGAATGCATTCTTTGATTAGTATGAAGAAGCTTCTAAAGGACAAAGTATCTTAAAAAACAGCTCTAAAAGGAACCTTACAGGATGCAAATAAAAAATTTTAGTAAAAAAGTATGGCCATCTGAACAGGTAACCTTAACTTAGTTCACCTGCCAGAAATACAATTTGGATTCAATTATTCTTCTGAGGTTTGAGACATGGCTGCAATTTTTTAAACAAAAGTTCTATGATCTCTGTTTGTATCTGTCTCTATGTTATAGATATGTGGCATTTTTCTACCTCGATGATACTGCCAAAAGTTATTTGTGAAGAGCTCTATTCAATTGGCTTACAGAAAATTAAGCATTTATAAAAGTCAAGTATACTCTGAGAAATATGGAAACGAACCCAAATAATCTGGGATAATCTTTGATAAATAAAAGCCAGCTTAAGTTTGTTGCTTTAATAAGAGTAGGCATGTCTTAAAATTTGTCAACAAGAAAAACAACTTTAGCTGTTTGATATCTAATCCAAGCATAACCATTACAAGTAAGTACTTTAAACAAGTGCAAATAAAAGTTTATACTAAATTAAACTAAATAATGGATATTCAATGAATATCTAAATCATTCCCAAATAAGATAAACATTAAGCCCTAAGCATAAGTTTAGGTTTATTTACTTTTGGCATTTTTCTTTTTACAGAGAGATAAAAGATATTTGGGCCTTATAATAAATGTCTTGAGCCACGTTGAAAAATTTACTATGAGGAAGAATATACTTCTAGAAATTATGAAATGCACTTATAAACTGCTAATCTACTACAGGATGCTAATACATAAAAGACAATTTATACTTGCCTGCTTCCTGTTTATCACTGGAAAGTGAAGATTACTAGTAGTTAAAAATTTATAACCAATATGTAAAAATAAAACTATTAGAAATAATAAGGGTGAAAAAAAGAAGACTGTATATGAAAAGTAAGTAAGGAAAATAAAGTGGTTATGTGGACAATAAAAGGTATTAATGACATGGGGGTGTTTATTGGTAAAAGAAAAAGAGAAAGTAATTTTGTCCTATGGAAAAATGATTGTTCCAGAAGAATAAAGGAAGAAAATAGGGAAAAATTGAATGGGTACAGAAAGGTGTAGAAGGTTTGTGGTAAAGGAATCTTGAGAAAGGAATTTTATGTGGTTAAGGGAAGATTGAAATGGTTTTATTAAAGTTAAAAAATGGAAGAATTTTAATATTAAAAGTATAGTGAGGCAGAATTAGAATTTTATTTTCTCTCTGTTAAACACAGTTTTGTTTTTTAGATTGTTGATCTGCTCTTAATAAGAAATCATATACGAAATTTTTTATCTCTAATGTAATCTCCCCAGGAAACAAGGATTCTGTGGCTCATATAAATATTTTTAGTGCTTCACACTGTCTTTATCAAATCTTTGATTACTTAGAAAAATAATTGAGTCCTCTCTATTTAAAAAGCTAAGGTTTTTTTTTTATTACTATGTGACTATGTGTATTTGCCTTTGAGATCTTCTGTCACTTTGGTTGCATGCTTAACTAAGTCAACTGCATAATTTTTTTGCATATGTATATGAATTCTCACCAGATCTTAAATCTGGCTATTTTTAGGTCTTATGCCACTCACAGTTATTGCTTTCCTCTAACTTCTTCTCTGAAAATAGTTATAGTGAACTACAGACACAAGTGATTCACCTTTAAAGAGATTCATGGAGGAAGGGCTTTTTAGTTTCAATTACTTCTGTGGTAGGTTGAGGGAGGAAAAGAACTGATCTGGCAGCAGCGAGTATCTTCTCCAGTGCCCCGGGGAAAACCGGCCTAACAGAAAATGTTCTGAATGGCACACAACGTTCTTGTAACTTGGAGAGCCTGCTTTTCTGGGTAGAAAAGCGATATCAGACCAAGGCGCTGGGGCTATGGAGCCAGGCCTCCAGGGCTCAGACCCTGCTCTGACTGCTTCCTGGCTGCGTGATCTCAGGGACTTGGAGGAGGGGCCAACATGGCGGAAAAGAAGGAATACCCGCTGCTGGTCTCTGGCAACTCTTAATCTGAGAGGGACTGAGACTGAGAAACTCTCAATCGCAGGGATCTGCAGGAAGAGGAGTTGGAGGCTACAGGAAAGAGAACGCGATTTCCAGAGAATCTGGGGAGACTGAGGAGAAATAGGAAATAAACCAATACACACATTGCCAAAATGACCAAATGGAAGAACTCCCCTCAAAAGACTGTACAGGAAATAGTGACAGCACAAGAAATGATGAAAGCAGACGTAAGCAACTTAACAGAACAAGAATACAGAATGATAAACATAAAAATACTCACAGGGCTTGAAAAAAGCATAGAAGAAAGCAGGGGGACCCTCAAGGCAGAGATCAAGTCCTAAAAAACGATCTACAGGAATTAAAAAAATGCTTTAAATGAGGGGCAAAACAAATTGGAGGCGGCCACAGCGTGGATTGAAGAGGCAGAAGAGAGAATAGGGGAATTAGAAGACAAAATTACAGAAAAGGAGGAAGCAGAGAAAAAGAGAAAGAAACTGATTCAGGAACAGGAAAGGAGAATTCGAGAGCTGAACGATGCAACCAAACGGAATAACATCCGCATTATACGAATTCCAGAGGAAGAAGAGAGAGAGAAAGGAATCGAAGGGGTACTTGAACAAATCATCGATGAGAACTTCCCCAACATGAAGAAGGAAATGAGCATTGAAGTCCAAGAGACACAGAGAACTCCCCTCAGACGTAACCCGCATAGGCCCTCAGCAAGACACATCATAGTGAAGCTGGGAAAATACAAAGATAAAGAGAGAATCCTGAAAGCAGCTAGGGATAAACGGGCCTTGACTTACAAAGGCAGACACATTAGGGTAGTAGAGGACTTATCCACAGGAACTTGGCAAGCCAGAAAGGAATGGCAGGAAATCTTCAATGTGATGAACAGGAAAGATATGCAGCCAAGAATCCTTTAACTGTCATTCAAAATGGAGGGAGAGATAAAGGTCTTCCCAAAACAAACAAAAATTGAAGGAATACATCACAAATAAACCAATCTCACAAGAGATCCTGAGGGGGACTCTATGAAGGAAAGGTTGCAAGGAACACAGAGCACCAGAGACATCCTTACAAACATGAAAACTACAGACAACACCTTGACTCTAAACCCACATTTTTCAATATTAACACTGAATGTAAATGGACTAAATGCTCCAATTAAAAGACACTGGGTAACAGAATGGATTAGAAAACAAGACCGACCTATCTGCTGTCTTCAAGAGACCCATTTTAAACCTGAGAACACCTTCAGACTGAAAGTGAGGGGATGGAGAACTATCTACCATGCTACAGGAACTCAGAAGAAAGCTGGAGTAGCCACACTTATATCAGACAAACAGGACTTTAAAGTAAAAGATGTAATAGGAGATGAAGAAGGGCATTATATAATAATCACAGGGACTATCCAGCAGGAAGAGCTAACAATTATAAATATCTACGCACGGAATTCTGGGGCACCCAAATTTGTCAAGCAACTAATTACAAACGTAAGCTATCTTAGTGATAAAATTGTGCTAGTTGCAGGGGACCTTAATACCCCACTCAGAGCACTGGATAAATCCACTAAACAGAGAATCAGCATAGAAACAATGGACCTGAACAACACGTTGGAACAGATGGGCCTGACAGATATCTTCAGGGCCCTTCATCCAGAAGCAAAGGAATTTACATTCTTCTCAAATGCACATGGTACATTTTCCAAGATAGACCACATTTTGGGGCACAAGGAAGCGCTGAATAAGTATAAAAAAACTGAGATCATACCATGCACAATTTCAGACCACAATGCTTTGAAACTTGAAATCAACCACAGGAAAAAGTCTGGGAAGCCCCCACAAACATGGAGGCTAAGGAACAACCTACTAAAAGACGAATGGGTCAACCAAACAATCAGAGAAGAAATTAAAAAATACATGGAAACAAGTGAAAATGAAAATACGACAATCCAAACGCTTTGGGATGCGGCAAAGGCAGTCCTCAGAGGGAAATATATTGCACTCCAGGCCCATCTCAAGAAACCAGAAAAATTCCTAACACAAATTCTAACAGCACGCCTAAAGGAACTAGAAGCAGAACATCTAAGACAGCCCAAACCTAGCAGAAAGAGAGAAATAACAAAGATTAGGGAACAAATTAATCATATGGAAACAGAAAAAGTAATGGAATAGATCAATGAAACCAAGAGCTAGTTCTTCGAAAAAATAAACAAAATTGATAAACCTCTATCCAGGCTTCTCAAAAAGAAAAGAGAGAGAAACCAAATCAGTAAGATCACGAACAAAAATCGAGTGATTACAACCAATCCCTCAGAAATACAAGCAATCATCAGAGAATATTATGAAAAACTCTATGCCGTCAAATTGAACAACCTGGAAGAAACAGACAAATTCCTAAACAGCCACACGCTACCAAAACTCAAACGGGAAGAAATAGAAAACTTGAACAGACTCATAACTAGTGAAGAAATTGAATTAGTTATCAAAAATCTCCCAGCAAATAAAAGTCCAGGGCCAGATGGCTTCCCTGTGGAATTTTACCAGACATTTAAAACAGAGTTAATACCTATCCTCCTCAAGCTGTTCCAAAAAATTGAGATGGAAAGAAAACTCCCGGACTCATTCTATGAAGCCACCATCACTTTGATTCCCAAACCAGATAGAGACCCAGCAAAAAAAGAGAACTATAGGCCGATATCCTTGATGAACATGGATGCAAAAATTCTTAACAAGATATTAGCAAATAGAATCCAACAGCATATAAGAAGAATTATCCACCACGATCAAGTAGGATTCATCCCTGGGTTGTAGGGATGGTTCAACATTCGTAAATCAATCAACGTGATACATCACATTAACAAAAGAAAAGAACCATATGATCCTGTTGATTGATGCAGAGAAAGCATCTGACAAAATACAGCATCCCTTCTTAATAAAAACTCTCGAGAAAGTCAGGATAGAAGGAACATACTTAGGCATCATAAAAGCCATTTATGAAAAGCCCACAGCTAGTATCATCCTCAATGGGGAAAAACTGAGAGCCTTCCCCCTGAGATCAGGAACACGACAGGGATGTCCACTGTCACCACTGCTATTTAACATAGTGCTGGAGGTCCTAGCATCAGCAATCAGACAAGAAAGCAAAATAAAAGGCATCAGGATAGGAAAGGATGAAGTCAAACTTTCACTTTTTGCAGACGACATGATACTTTACATGGACAACCCAACAGAATCCACCAAAAGCCTACTGGAACTGATCCATGAAGTTGGCCAAGTTGCAGGATACAAAATCAACGTACAGAAATAGGTTGCATTCCTTTACACCAATAATGAAGCAATAGAAAGAGAAATAAAGAAGCGAATCCCATTCACAATTGCACCAAAAACCATAAAATACCTAGGAATAAACCTAACCAAAGATGTAAAAGACCTTTACGTGGATAACTATAAAAAACTTATGAAGGAAATTGAGGAAGACACAAGGAAATGGAAAAACATCCCATGCTCATGGATCGAAAGAATAAATATTGTTAAAATGGCAATACTACCCAAAACAATCTACACATTCAATGCAATCCCAATCAAAATTGCACCAGCATTCTTCTCAAAACAAGAGCAAACAATCCTAAAATTTGTATGGAAGTAACCACAAAAGACTACGAATAGCCAAAGTAATACTGAAGAATAAAACCAAGGCGGGAGGCATCATAATCCCAGACTTTAATCTCTACTACAAAGTGGTAGTCATCAAGACAGCATGGTATTGGCACAAAAACAGACACATAGACGAATGGAATAGAATAGAGAACCCAGAAATGGACCCACAAGCATATGGCCATCTAATCTTTGACAAAGCAGGATAGAGTATCCAATGGAAAAAAGACAGCCTCTTTAACAAATGGTGCTGGGAGAACTGGAAAGCAACACGCAGAAGAATGAAACTAGACCACTTCCTTACACCACTCACAAAAATAAACTCTAAATGGATGAAGGTTCTGAATGTGAGACAGGAAACCATCAAAATTCTAGAGGAGAAAGAAGGAAAAAACCTCTTTGACCTGAGCCGCAGCAATTTCCTATGGGACACATCTCCAAAGGTGAGGGAATTGAAAGCAAAAATGAACTATTGGGACCTCATCAAGATAAAAAGCTTCTGCACGGCAAAGGAAACAACCAACAAAACTAATAGACAACGACAGAATGGGAAAGGATAATTACAAATGACATTTCGGATAAAGGACTAGTATCTAAAATCTATAAAGAACTTACCAAACTCCACACCCGAAAAACAAATAATCCAGTCAAGAAATGGGTGGAAGATATGAATAGACAATTCTCCAAAGAGGACATTCAGATGGCCAACAGACATATGAAATGATGCTCAATGTCACTTATCATCAGGGAAACACAAATCAAAACCACACTGAGATACCACCTAACACCGGTTTGAGTGGCTAAAATTAATAAATCAGGAAACTATAGATGCTGGTGGGGATGTGGAGAAGCAGGCACCCTCCTACACTGTTGGTGGGAGTGCAAACTGGTGCAGCCACTCTGGAAAACGGTGTGGAGGTTCCTCCAAAAAGTGAAAATAGAGCTACCCTATGACCCAGCAATAGCACTGCTAGGAATCTACCCAAGAGACACAGGAATGCTGATGCATAGGGACACGTGTACCCCAATGTGCATAGCAGCACTTTCCACAATAGCCAAATCATGGAAAGAGACCAAGTGCCCATCAACTGACGAATGGATAAAGAAGTTGTGGTACATATATACAATGGACTACTACATGGCAATGAGAAAGAATGACATCTGACCATGTGTAGCAACATGGATGGAACTGGAGGGTATTATGTTAAGTGAAATAAGTCAGTCGGAAAAAGACAGATACCATATGTTTTCACGAATAGGTGGACTTTGTGAGACTAAGCAAAAACCAGGGGGAGGGGAAGAGGGGAAAGGAAAAAAAGACACAGAGAGGGAGGGAGATAAAACATAAGAGACTCTCAAAGACTAAGAACAAACTGAGGGTGAGGGGTGTGAGGGAGTGGGGAGAGGGGGTGACGGGCATTAAAGAGGGCCCTTGTTGGGATGAACACTACATGTTATATGTAAACCAATTTGAAAATAAACTATTATAAAAATAAATAAATAAATAAATAAATTTAAAAATAAACATTAAAATAATAAATAATAAATAAATTAATTAAATAAAGTACTGATCTTTTTCTCAAAAAAAATAAAGAGATTCATGGAAAAGACCCTTACAAGTACTCTAAAATGCAGGATTCTACTAACTTCAAGATCCTAACAGTACACTGGTAAAGATTTCTAGAATCTGGTGGAAAACTGATTCAAAAAGCAGCTAATCCAAGATGAAGCAAAGCAAAAACTAATTACATAAGACTGAATGAACTGATAATGATGATGATAATTTTTATGGGTTCATTTAAACAATGCTAGTTCTTTAATGTTTTGCTTTCCCGATTTAAAGCACTCCCTTTTCTCCTCTCTTTCAAGCTATCTCTAACGTACAGCAATTTGGTAAAGTTTATCTTTACAACGAAGGGTGAAATATTTATCTTCCTCTCCTTACATGATTCCCCAAGAATTCATAAACCCTCTTATCAAATATTCCTATTTTTCATGACAATTTATGTGTTTGTCTAAGTTCAGTCAGATTCTGTTCTCCTTGTAACAGGACACAATTGGAGAAATCCTTGGCTTGGCTTCCTAGCCTTGAGAGGTTCTTGAAAGTCCAATCTAAGATTTCTTATGGAAAGTACCAGCAAGGCAGATTTAAAAGAGCCTTTATGGCTGATCGCTATTATTCCTGCACTTAGGTAAATAAACAGGCCAAGTTTACTGAAGTTAGACTTAATTTGAAACAAATTATTCTTACTGTGGTTATCTTTGATGGAAATGAGGATGATTGTAAAGAAAAAAATATTTTAATAATACACCTTTGTAGTTATCAGATTCTAGTGCTATTACATTGTGTTTTTTAAAATGTTTTTTATTTAAATCCCAGTTAGTTAATATACAACGCAATAGTAGTTTCAGGTGTAGAATACAGTGATTCAACACCTCCGTAGGCCACCCGGTGCTCATAACAAGTACAATCCTTAATCCCCTTCACCTATTTCACCCATCTTCCCATCCAGCTCCCCTCTGGTAACCATCAGTTTGTTCTCTGTAGTTAAGAGTCTGTTCTTTGCTTTGCCTCTCTCTTTTCCCCCCTATAATCATTTGCTTTATTTCTTAAATTCCACATATGAGTAAAATCACATGGTATTTGTCTTTCTCTGACTGTCTTATTTCACTTAGCATTATACTCTCTACCTCCTTCCATGTCATTGCAACTGGCAAGGTTTCATTCTCTTTTACGGTAATTGTTTTTGAGTTTTTGTTTTCTGCCTGTAGAAACTGGACCATATCCTGAATTCAAGTTTCCTCCAATAAGTGGCTACAACTCTCCAAGATAACATTTCCAACTTTCTCCCACTCTTATGACTTGGAATCATTATGAAACTAAAACTGTCCTAATCCCAAAGTCTTGGAAGCTAAAGCTGAACAGCTTGATAGAAACTTCGAAGAAATCACCACAACAGCTCCTGTGTGGACAATCCTCAGGCCTGTGGCCCTGTGGCCACTCAGAAAGATCGCTAGAGACATTCAAGCTGCCAACCAGGAAGAGATGTTAGACTGCCACTATTTGCCCTCACTCCATCTGAAGATGCTTGGAACCCAACAACCAGAAATCTTTTCAATTGGCTGTGCTCCAAACTCCAAAACTAAATTTATTATAATTTGCTAAAACTATTAACCTTTGTATTTCTTTGGTTTTCATAGAAATGCATCTCAGTAAATTACCTGAGGCCTCATTGAGATGGAAGCTCACCTATAACACCACCTCCTGACATAAAACACCTTCACATTCATTTTGTCCTAAGTAATCAGGATGATATGTAATTGCTAATATATCATGTTGTGCCTATGTAAATAATTTTTTTAAAAAAGTAACCCATTTTGGTTATTTAATTGGTTATTTCTTGGCTCCTGGGAGTCTCTACTCTGGGAAATTTTTCAATCCTTGACTAGTATTCGTTCTCCTTGTAGTCATATTAATGCACTCTCTAGTGCATTGCATATTGAACTCAATGCCTATCAGCAGCCACCCACATGCCAAATGGTATCCATTAGGATAGGACAACTGAGTAAAATAAACAACACCCCATCAATGATAAAGATGGTGACTACACGGCCCCTCAGCTGGATGAAAACACTGAATGTGTGATTTTTTGACCTAACTACAAAAACAGTGATGAGAATAATGCTATACTGGTTGGTCATACTCTCAGCCTGCTGAGAGAATGACTAAAAGGGAAGATTTGTTAAAATCAAAAACAAACAGAGACCAACCTTGAGAATTCTCTGAGCAGACAAAACCAATTTAGTCATACAAAGAAAGTTTAACTTAGCTTATTTTCCAAGATTAACTTGATCTGGGTCATTTCTTGCTTATGCCTCTGGCAATCAAAAGCAAAACTTGAACTGTTTTCCCAAATTGATAGGAGATAACCACTGACCAATTCCCCATCATTTAATTCTAATATTATAACCAATCACTATGAAGAATTGACAGTCATTGTCTTATTATATAAGCTGCTTTACAACAATATACTCCTGAGCCTCATTCCATGTTTTGGCTTACGTGTTCCAGGTGTGCAAACTGTCTTTTTGATGTATGCACAATAAACTTTTACTAATTCCTACTTCAGTGGTTCATGGGTTTGACCTGTGTTATTTTTGAACTTTTAACACATGAATGCAGTGTGCTACCAGGGATGTAAGGTGTATATTAGAGTGTCTTCATTACCCAAGGCTTACCGTGATGCCTCCATGTCCAACTCATGGGAGGGATAGAGACCTTGTACAGAGCTTTAGACCCTCTCTTTACTCATGGCTGTACACAACCCACTATAATGTATTTAGTCTGGGAACCTACATAACAGAACCCCACAGGAAGAAATAGTTTGGTTCCTTATTTAAAAACAAACAAAAAACCCTAAGGTTTTATCTAAACAATTAATAAATTTAGTCCTTCCTTAAAATCTTATAGGATTTTGTTGATTTGTAGAATAAAATTATTTCCTACTTCAATTAAGGCATTAATTAAAGACATTTTTAATTAAGATATTGTTATTGACTGATTACAGGCATTTGCCTGAATAAGGAGATCAACTATTATCAATACCAAATTCATTTTAATTTCTATAGAGCATGATGCATAGAATTATAGAGGATGGGAATCACAATGAAAACATGCTTTACTCTTTTGTCCCCTCCTCACAGCATATTGTGCTTTAAAAATATTCTTGAAGGAATAAAATAGTATGTGGAATTTCTTTCTAGTATCAAATGAGCTTTAAAAATAGATTCAAAATAGGAGCACCTGGGGGGCTCAGTTGGTTAATTATCCAACTCTTGATTTTATGTTTAAATAAAACATGAAAAATATATATACAAAATATGTATGATAAATAGATGCTTATTTTTTAAGCTTATTTTTTTATTTTGAGATATAGGCAGGGCAGAGAGAGAGGGAGAGAGAGAATCCCAAGCAGGCCTCATGCTGTCAGCACAGAGCCCAACGCGGGAGTCAATCCCACCAACCATGAGACCATGAACTGAGTGGAAATCAAGAGTCAGATGCTTAACCAACTTAGCCACCCAGGTGCCCCAACAGATGCTGATTTTTAGTGGGTATGTTAAAAAAAAGTTTTTAAGTATATTTACATTTTTGCAATTTATTCTCCTAAATAAGTACAATAATGCATATTGTAACAAAATATTTTGTCAAAACTTCCAACAGCGTATGGATTTCAATAAAAGTCACTCAAAACTCATTAGATTTAGATTTCATATTCAATTTATCAGAGGGAAAAATATTCAAAATAGAAATGGGTAGGCCCTATAACTTCCACCCAATGGCTAGATCTATATAGTTGTTTATTAAAACAAAAAACAAAGGCTAGAATGGGAATTGGTTCTTAATCATTATCTCTCGTTTTAAAAGACTGGAACACTCAGATGATTTTAACAGGTTTTTCTCCTTTGGAATCCAGGCATTCAGAGTATCCCAATGCCTCAGAATGGGGGTGCACAGAGGAAGAAAGAGAATAGAAAAAAAGCATTACTGTAAGCATAAGCATTACATCAATTCATAACTATACCCTGCACCATTAGTCTAGCAATGTAGCCAATGATCTCTTTTAACTTTCTCCTGGCCACTGTCACCCTCAGTGCTAATTTTAACAGATTTTCCTCTTTGGGATGGACTGGTGAGCAAGGAACACATTGAATCACTATGATAAATTATGAGTTTTCTTAGGAAGGGCCCCAAAGTCTCCACTGTAGTGTAACAAATCCTATATGAGTTTATCTAACTTTGCAACACACGCTGAAGCAATTTAACATGCTGCAAATTTCTCAACCTCATGTAATTTCCCTTTGGTTATTTAGGTTGCCTCTACCTCATCACAAAGATTTGGAGAAGATTTGAAGACAGTGTTTAAAATCTTAGCTACTCAACATATATAAATGTATTTTAGCATGACTACAGTTACATTTGAGGCAGAAATGAGCACGGAAGGAGAAGAGTACTTTTATTTTTCTACTTATATCCTTCTGGATTTGTTGATTTTTTTTATAAAAATATTTTGTGTAAGAAAAATAATAAAAATCTTACCTATTCATAAATGTCTTCCATTTTATGCTATTTGAAAGGG
This sequence comes from Paguma larvata, assembly GCA_030068075.1. Taxonomy (NCBI): domain Eukaryota; kingdom Metazoa; phylum Chordata; class Mammalia; order Carnivora; family Viverridae; genus Paguma; species Paguma larvata. The sequence goes on from CM057830.1 coordinate 16,948,885, forward strand.
AAGCAAGGGCAATTCTGAAAAATTCTTCAATTACAGGTTTGGTCAAACTAACAATAAATAATGAAACAAATGGCTTCATCTGAGTAATTGATACTTCCAGTGCTTGATCAACTGTGGTGTCCTTTAGATTACATCACTGATTGTCTGATCAAAAGTTATGGCAGGAGAAATCCTAGAACATTTTTGCCATTGGATTTGCATTTACCTACAAATACAAGACCATAGTGTGTAGTTCACCCTTTTTATAGCTTTATAACTTTGCCTTTTGTCTCTCTGTTGGATGAGGACCAGGTACACTGGTATAGCTCCATAAAGCCTAATATTGGCAATAATTTGACACCTCAAAGTCAATGTCACCTTATCCATTTCACCTGCCTAATGATTTCCTCTCTTTTTCTACAATGCCCAACCCAAAAATATGTGTTCACATTACTGGGAAGAAGAAACTACCTATATTTGCACAATGGGGTAATTTTTTGCCCTTCTAATTAACCAGCATGAGCCAAGTGTTTAAAAGCTTTCTTCTAAAATTGTGCCTTCAATTAACATTCACCATTTCTAAATTAATCATTGCTGACCTTAACATGTAGGATGTCTTAAAGACATGATTCAAATGGACAAAAAAGATAAGTGCATTCAGAGAAATGTACTAACCACCTATGTTTCATAAGTCTTTGGTCACTGCAAAAAGAGTCCTGGAATTTGGAACACTGTTTCATTATATCTTTGGATAAAAGTCCTACAAACAACCTTGAACATGATTCCCACAGCTCTCCAATATCAAAATTAAGAGTGACTCATTAACATCATACAGTGGGCAAAATACATATCATTCCATATATCATAACATCTGAAATTTCCTGCAAGAAACAGGGGCACACTACATTCCGGAATATTCTTATTACATTTTTTTAGAAACTGGAATTATTAAAGGAACTCAAATGTGGGTGGTTTATATTGAAAATTAAAGTAAGAAGCTCCCAATGGAAAGCATTTTCCAAGGATTCAGTGGAACTAATGTCTTCTTTAAGCAATCATAACTCTGGGGAAACTCAAAGATAGAATCTAGCCAAATCTTTCAATGAGAAAGAAAAACATTTCTAACAGATAAAAAAGAACATTGTCTATGATATGTACAGCTAGGGACTTAAAGCATCATGTATGAACTACCAATTTATGAGGTGAATAATTTTATCATCTACAAAGCCGTATTATTCAACATCTTCTTGCTCATGGTGCTAAAGGTAATGCTTTTCTAGGAGCACCCCAGCACTCCAGCATCAGACCACTGCTGCACAGGCTGGCTGTTAGGGTGAGCCGAGTGGCTCACCTTGAAACTGAATCTACCTGCATGTCTGACTCTACCTCTTGGACACCCTTATTCTATGAACTGTGCCTTTGTCCTCAATGGCAGAATCCTGTTTATGTGCATTTTTTTATCTTCCCATGTCAATGTGAATTCTGTGTTCCCTCTATTAATTTTATGCTAACCTGATCCTAGAATTTCAAATTTTAATAGTTGAGTTCCAGACAACCAGCACTAAAATTATAAAGTCCATCTAATCCAATCTCTCCTCCCGTTTTTTAAATCTGACACCAAAAGCAAAAGCAACAAAAGCGAAAATTAACAAGCGGGACCATATCAAGCTAAAAAGCTTCCACACAACAAAAGAAACCATCAACAAAATGAAAAGGCAAACTACTGAATGGGAGAATATATTTGCAAATCATATATCTGATAAGGGGTTAATATCCAAAATACACAAAGAACTCACACAACTCAATAGCAAAAAAATGATATGAAGATCTGAAGACACAGTTTTCCCAAGAAGACATAGAGATGGGTCAACAGGCATATGAAAAGATGTTCTAGGTTATTAATCATCAGGGAAACGTAAATCAAAACCACAGTGAGTTATTACCTCACATCTATCATAATGGCTATCATCGAAAAGACTAGAAATAACAAGTGTTGGTGAAGATACGAAGAAAAGGGAATGCCTGAGTGCTGCAACTGGTGGGAATATAAACAGATACAGCCACCATGGAACACAGTGTGGAGGTTCTTCAAAAAATTAAAAATGTAACTACCATGTGATGCAGCAATTCCAGTTCTGTGTATTTATGCAAAGAAAATGAAAAACACAAATTCAATACAATAGCTGCAGCCTCATGTTCAATGCAACATTATTTACAATAGCCAAGATATGGAATCAACCTAAGTGTTCATCAATGGATGAACAAGAAATTGTGATATATTTACAGAATGGATTACTATTCAGTCATAAAAAAAGAATGAAATCTTGCCATTTATGACAATATGGATGGACCTTGAGGGTGTTACGCTAAGTAAAATAAGTCAAACAGAGAAAGACAAACACTGTTCCATATGTGCAACCTAAAACAAACAAACAAACAAACAAACTACTGAGCTGACAGATACAGAGAATAGATTGATGGTTGCCAGAGGTGGGAGGTCAGAGAAACGGATGAACTATTTTGTGTTTTGAATAAAAAGAATAAAAGGGGGGAAAAAGCACGTGCTCCATTAAAAATAATGCACCAGCATTAAAACTCTAAAGTCCATCTACTCCAATCTTTTTCTTTAAACAGGGAAAAACTATACCCTGGAGAACGTGCCATTCCAAGGTCATATAGTTAGTTAGAGATATAGTTGGAATTTCTTACACCTTCTTACACACATATTCACTCTGAACTGCATACTGGAGACTTATAAATCACACGACTCTGAAAGGGGTAAATGGAGACAAACTAAATATGTGACAATATAGAGAACTATTCCACTGCATAACCATCCATGGATGTGTTATTCGGACTCTATCAGGTGAACAGAGATTTCGGGGAGGACCAGCTTAGAGGGACAGAGTGGTGGTGAACAGAACACACATTTTCATCCAGGGGGACTATAGGTTGGAGACTGGTTCCAACACCTAGCAAGGTCTACTAAAGGAGGTGCTCATGAACAGCTTAACATATCACTAGCAGGTGAATAAAATACCATAAGGTATATAAAACACCATAAAAATACCATTGAAAAAAATTAGTCAACAAACCACTATTTTTATAATGAAAGAATACATTTCCTTTTCTAATATGTCCTGGTTTAGAAAACTTACTGCATTTTTTCCCTTTTCACTGAAGATGAGAAAATTGTAACCTATCTTCTTGCTGACTCGACAAGCTGTGAAAAATTTTATAGACAGTTTATAGAAAGGCCATGAGTCATAGATTATAGCTTAACTGCCAAGAATGCATCTGCAGTTCCTAGATTTCTCAAAACTCCTGCTCTAACCCGCCTACCATACAGATTCCCCTAATATTCCATGTTACTTCAACACTGAAAAGTCAGTCTAGTTGTGGTAGATTAGGGTATTCTTTTCAGCAACTACTCCCTCCCTCCCCTTTCTACATTACCTAAGGAGTATATATCCATGCCCCACTGACACTGGACTTGGCTATGTGATTTGCTTTAGCCAATGTTGTGCGGATACATCTGACAGTGTGCTACTTCAAGGCTGTGCCTTAGGAGGAATTGCTTGTCTGGCTCTCTGGGAAATTTGGGAGCCTGACTCCAGCTGAAACACAGAGAAATCAATTTGTAATATAAACCACTGAAATTCTGTGGTTGTTAGTAGCAATGGCTGACTGATACAATAGTTATTACCTATGTTATTCAATTTGTTGCTTGGTAAATCTTTGCTGTTCCATTTGTATATGTTTTGCCTTACCAGCCACACTGGAAGACATCTGTGCAATTTAATGCATGTTTCTAACTTTTTTGGTGCCTCCAAAATGCATACTACCGTAGCTACTCAATATATTCGAGTTTCAGAAGCCACAGTTTTCCTTGTACTACCTATTGGAGCAAGTCTTTACCATACCACTGATAGCTCTCAGTGACAAATGTTGTATTTTAGGAGCAATCTCAGAATAGGTTTTAAAAGCACAGAGGCTAAAGCAACTCCACAGGATAATCAGCAGAAAGGAGCAAGTGGAGAATCCTTCCTATGGGGGCTGGCATTTTAAGATACTTTTCCATTCATGGTAGAACAACTTTCGCACATAACTGAAAAGGCCATTTTTCTCAAGGCAAAATAGCTGATTTTAGTAGCACAAGACCTGGAAAACCCTTTCCCTTTCGAGGGAGAGCACTGTTTTCCCGTTGGATTTCTCCATGAATCTGGTATTTAGAACTAGTCCAAGGCTAAGAACAGAGATATTTACTATTACTATTCACAAAAGGGCACAGATCAAGCAGGGTAGGCTGCAAGGTGACCTTTACTTGGGCTCAGACCAGACTTTCCCACACACTTCCAGTAAGACACACAGTCCTGAAATTTATTCTGTCCTCCCTGAGGTATGAAGGTCAAGAATCTATGAGAAAGCTGAAGGAAACTAAGGGTGAGATGGGAGAAAGGGCAATAAGGGAGCAGGTGAGGAGAGATGGCATTCACATACAGGTGAGCTCTGTATGAGACAGAGCACCGAGGCAATCTAATACTGCATGAGGTCCCCTCCCTAAAACAGTGTTCTCCCACCTCCTCTGATATCTGCATTGATGTTGCTATCTACGCTTAAGTTTCAATGCCTGGGCAAAAAAAAAAAACAAAAGCAAAACAGGGGGAAACAATCCAGGATTATTTACTTTGATATATAATCTAATCGTTGCCATTTCCATAGTATGTCAACCCAAAATGTAAGGCAGTAATATATATCAGTATACATACGTCACATAGGTCACACACTATGAGCGTTAGAAAACCTATCCAGGTAGTTTACTGAGGTGAGTCTTATTTATCGAACTAAGAAACGGTTTAATTAACATTACCAAGTAACACCGATTCTACTACGGACTGATAAACACCTAAGGCATTCAAGATGATTTAAAAAATGTATTAAGGGAGAGGGTAAAGAAATCTCAGCAACTCCCAAATTGGATCTATCAGTGGCAGCACAGGAGTGCTTAGCCAGTCTATTGAAAAGATTTAATTACATCTCTTTCTTACCTTGAATGTCTGAATCAATTTGACAGACCGCTTTAAGCAATGGTTGTCTAAAGAACAAACTCTTCCTGCGGCTGGTGAAGTGAGTCCCCCTCACAGTAAGACTTATTAATAGCAAATTAATAATTGTCAAATCTAGGGCTCAATAATGACAAAGCTCTGTTCAAATTTACCATATTCTCTATGTGTGACATTTTTAGCTTTAAATGTCTGCCTGTTCTGTCTCTTGCTATCTTGAAATGTAAAATCTTGATATGTCATCATGGGAGCACTAGTTAAGATCTCTGCAACCTGCCTAAAGAGGGAAGAAACAATGAGAAAATAATATGTTTTGGTTTTGGTGCTGTTCCTAACTTATCCGATGTTAGCAAGATGTTTTTCCTTTGCCAAAGAACTAACCTAACTAGCACAGATTCTCCAGGGCTTAAAACAAAAATGAGAACCAATCCTAAGAAATTTAGGTTACTGAAAGGAAAAGTTTTAATTCAAAAAAGAAGTTAGAACCTCTGGTATTCAACATTAGTTCTTGGCTTTTCATAGTCATTTATCATGCTTGCCTTGAGATGGTGTTAAATGTATGGATGTTTCAGGATATCTTGCAGGCTATGGAAAATATTTGCCTGTTCACAGACTGTTGCAAAGTTTGTACAAGACGTGAACATTTGTACCTTTTCTAGAATCCTATTATTCTTGAAACATGGGCGCTTTTCCTTGTCATTCCTCCCATGGGCACTTGGAATCAGTTTGTTGAAAAGAGAAACATCACATTTTTTTTTCCATTCAAGTTTTTTAAAGCTCCGGAATGAGGGGGAAAAGTCTGAAGAATGTTTATGGCTAGGCTGAAAAGCAATGGAAAATATATTATGGTTTTACAGCTGAAAGGAATCTATTCAAAACTCTGCCCCTCCCTCATCCAAGTTTATGGACAACACTCACAGGTGTCTTTCTAGGTCAAGGTGCCCTCCCTTCTTGGAAAGTAGACCCCAACTACAAAACATATTCTGTAGCCTGACCACTACCCACATCCTGGACAAGCCCTGGACAGAGCCCCACCAGAAACCTACCACCTCCTGCTCTACCTAGCCAAGAGTCGACCCCCCACCCCTGCCTCCACCATGAACACAGCTACAACCCTTTCACATCTTTCAAACCCCTTAAAAGGATCACCCAGACAAGTTCAGGGCTGACATTTCTCTAGATGTCTGGCCCCTCTCCTCCCTTGGAGAGTGAATAAACTCTGTCCTGCTGGTTCACTCCACTCTTTGTGCAATTCTTTGCTGCCTGTGTCACCGGCCACCCTAACATTTTGGTGGTCCTACGTATGGGGACTAACCATCACCTACTGACTAGGATTTATCTCAACCAGATCTCTTTGTCAACAATTCTCAGGTGAGTCAAAATTTTCATTTTGAGGAGGGCTCTTTGAAATCTTGAGCATTGGGAACAATCACCAGGTGTTGGCCAACTCCCCACAGAAAGGTTCAAGCCCTAGTACTAGGCTCAGTCAACAATCAATGGATTGACCATTGGAGGGAGGCATCCTCTGTGTCTTTCTGAAGTTTTGGGATCCTCAATCCCTACCCCTCACACGGACCTTTGAGTTGGGGGACACACCTTTCTCTCAGGCTCCACATTGGTCAAGGTTTCATCTTCTTCTCGGGACTCTGAGTCACGATGTCTTCCTTTACAGGGTTTTTCCCCTTTGTTCCTGGTCCTCAAAATCTCCCTTCTCCTTTTCCTACATTTTCAGAAGGGCAATACCTTGTCCACCCCACCCAAGAACTGCCTTTTGGGGATGCTTCCCTAAAAATGTCAAAAACCTCCAACTAGAACAAGACATTCAGCCCAAATGTCTTATTTTTCTACTGTAATACAGCCTGGTCCCAACATAAATTGGATGACCAGGAGGTCTGGCCCAAGAATGGCTCTCTTAACCACAATACTCTTCTCCAATTGAGTCTATATTTTTGTCACCTGTGTAAATGGTTTGAGGTTCCTTGTAACAAAGCTTTTTGTGAACTCATTCATCTTCCTCATCTTCACACTGCTTGCCATATGCTCCTTCTATGCCCCCCGAAGACCCCTCTTCATCTCCTCAATTCTCCTGACTCAGACTTCAATCGTGCCATACAAAATTTAAGCTTGGTACTTTCTCAACCTATCTCTCCAGGTTCACTAAGAGTTTAAATATCTTACCCTTTCCTATGATTTATCCTGGAAAGACCTGTATGTTATTCTCTCCAACTGTACCACCTCAGAGGAAAAGACCAGAATTTGGTCCAAAGCTACTGAATATGCTGATAATTTAAACCCCAGACAGCCTGCATAATATGCTCCTGGCAATGCAGCCATTCCCTTAGCCAAGCCCAATTGGAATTACCAGCGCTCCTCTGGAGACAAGGTCAAATGCAACCATATGGTCACCTGCTTTATAGAAGGAATAAACTAGGAAGCTTCTAAACATGTCAATTATAAAAGGTTAAGGGAGATCACCCAGAGAGCATTAAAACAAACAAACAAACACAAAAAACCTACCCTTTTTCTCACTTGCCTGAGACTCTCCAAAAATTCACTACTCTTGATCCTAACTCTCTTGAAGGGAAAAGGGAAATTGATCCTGGGTATGCATTTCATTTTCCAGTCAGCCCCAGGTATTGGATAGAAACTTAAAACACTAGATAAAGGCCCTCAAACCTATCAATCTCAACTACTAGAGCTGGCCTTCAAGGTCTTTAACAACAGAGAGGAAGAAATCAAAGAAGAGACAAAAAGATATAAATGATCTCAGGCTTATCAGCTCTTGGCTACTGCCCTTACTGGAGCTATTCTGGCAGTCTTACCCTGGCTCGAGCAAACATTCCACAAGCCCCCTCCGGGAGCTTTCTCATATCTGCCATAAGCCTGGCCACTGGTCAAATAGTGTCCCAATAGGGGCACCTGGGTGATTCAGTGGGTTAAGCCTCCAACTCTTGATTTCGCCTCAGGTCATGATTTCACAGTTCCTGAGTTCAAGCCCTGACACTATCAGTTTGGAGCCTGCTTGGGATTCTCTCTCTTGCCCTCTCTCTGCCACTCCCTGGCTTGGGTACTCTCTCTCTCTCTGAAAATAAATAAACTTAAAAAAAAAATAAAGTGTCCCAATGAAAAAATTAAAAATCACCATCCAAAACACTTTGCCCCACCTGTAAGCAGGGTGACTACTGGAAGAGTGACTGCCCCACCCTCAAGATAGTGGGGGTGCAAACAGGGGGAACTGGCCATATCTCCCATGGCAGATCTCTTGGGACTTCTTCAGAACCTGGACTGACACACCCCAGGGGTGGAAAAAGGCTCCCATACAGGTCATCTCCACAGCTGAGCCCAGGATAACTTTCTGTTGAAGGATTTTTTCCTTAAAACGAGACAACTCACCAGATCGTCCTGGTGAGCCCAACTCTCGCACCTATTTTCTCTGGAAGACAGGCCTTTCTCTGCTTACCCCAACTTGGAAGAGGCACTGCACCCTCATATACCTAATTCCTGATCTACACTTCCCCCAACTTCCCAGTCTTCATACCCCTAATACAGACTGTAACAGGCATTCAAGTAAAAACCCAGTCTTTTTTATCCCACCCCCGCAGAACTGAGCCAACATCTATCCTCACCCTCCTTGGCATCCTTACGGGAATTTGATTAGGCACAGGAGAAACAGCTCATTCTATCCATACACGGGAACTCTCTCTTCCCTCGAGTCAAAGAGTAGCTGATTTGGCTTCCACACTCCAAGCAATGCCGAGGCAGACTGATTCCCTTGCAGGAATAATTCTTCAAAATCGTTGAGCTTTGGACCTGTTAACTGCTAATCAGGAGAGACGTATGCTTTACTACCAAAAAAAAAAATGTTGCTTCTACATAAGTGAGTCAGGCCAGGTGTTGGCCTTGATAAAATCACAACACACCTAAAGACAATCAGGAACAATATAAAAACAGAGGACTGAGTGGTTTTCCTGGAAACTAGGTATCTGGTCTTGGTTCTCATGGCTCACTTCTTTCCTGGGACCTTTGGCATTGTTGGACTCACCCTTATTTGGAGGCCATGTATTTTAAAATACCGAGATCTCTTTCACCCAGGACCAAATCTCAGCTCTTGGTAGCCCTCTAAGGTCTCAACAAGGTCATGCTCAAGCCCTTGCTTTCAGAACAGTCCGCTACCAACATCTCCATCACTCTGGTCTCTCTTACAGCTAGGTAGGGACAGTTCTATACCCCTACTCAGCAGGAAGTAGTTACAGAAGAATAACCTTCTCCCCCTCTCCCAATCAAGAATAATTTTAAGTAAAGAGAGTGGGGAATGAAAGGAATCTATTCAAAGCACCCCCCACCAGCCAAACTTACAGGCAAAACTCACAGGTGTCTGCACCTCGCCCTAACTCTGTCTTTCTAGGTCACAGTGCCCTCCATTCTCATAAAGTAGACCCTGACCACAAAACAAATTCTTCTCTATCCTGACCATAACCCACACTCTGGATGAGCCCCTTGAGAAACCCACCACCTCCTGCTTTACCTGGCCAAGACTTGACCCCCACCCCACACCCTTCCAGGGACATAGCTACAACCCTTTCACATCTTTCAAAACCCCTTAAGAGGCTCAGCTTTGGCTGACAGAAACTCGGGGCCGACATCTCTCTAGATGTCTGGCCCCTCTCCTCCCTTGGACAGTGAAGAAACTGTCCTGCTGGTTGCTCCACTCTTTGTACAATTCTTCACCACCTGCATCACCAGCCACCCTAACAACAAATCAAGTAGCAGATTTGCTTTGTGTTTGGGAGTTAATCTACACTCTCTAAAACGGCTCCAAAAGCCAGTTAAAGCAATTGAAGTAAAAGACTTTGCTGAAAACCCCGAGAGAGAACACAGCGCTATGTCAAACAGCTCTCACAAATGAGTGGGAGAGATCGTCTTAAACCTTAAACCGTGTGTTTAAAACACATGCCAATTGCTCTGATTCTTGCCATTAACAACTTCAGAATTAGCTTACAGATGGTAATCTCCATAGAGCAGTGACTTTTATGTGGGAAACCCAGGGAAAAGAAGCTTTTTAATTTTTTTTTTCTTTTGCAACTGAACAAAAGTGAATTGGGAGACTCGGCACCATATAGAAAATACAAGTATATTATTGACGTGTTTGGTGTTAATAATTCAGAGAAAGTGATAAACGGTCAAGGCTTTGAAAGGCTGGAAATAAACTTTTAAAGTATAAAAGCTGAAAGCTAAAGTTGTGAAAATTTCCTTGGTAATTTAAAAATTCATGTAAGCCAGTGGTTTTGAGTCCACCTTTCGGTACCCGAATACTAATGCCTCCATTTTTCTGCCTGATTCCAAACAAATGTCCTGGATATAAAACTGGAATAGGCCCTGAATATTAAGATTGAGATAGAAAAATAAGGTAGTTGTTTATTTTGAAGCTGAGGCAATAAATAATTGTTAAAACATTAGTCATTTCTTTTTACAGTTACCCAAAAAATCCAAGAAGTGAGGACCTGCTGTGTTCCTCCCCATTCTTTTAAGTGGCTTAGTGTTTTAGAGCATAATAGTATTCTGCCCAGAAATAAGGGAGAAGGAAAAGTATGCAAAAAAGAATATGATAGCCAGAAAGAAATGCCCTGTTACCTTTCAACAGTGGAAGAGAGGCAAGGTAGACAATGCCAACTACAGAGTGATCCCCAAGTCATTTTTATTTGGCTTTGAAGTACATTGCTGGCTGTTTAGAGTTTTATGTTTCCTTCTTAGTGGTTCAGGCCAGTATTAACATGGGGGCTACTCAATTGTGTGCAGTAGGGAAACCTCAGGATATCAATGGAGGAACCAAACAGCTCAGAAGGCAGGAAAAAGATCAAAAGGAATTCGATATCTGCTGTCATTACCCCCAGTGGCAAATAACCCGTGCAAAAAATACTTAAAGGTCAAGTCTTTTATGCTACATGCCCGATTATCATTCATTAAGTGAGTGCTTCTCCCCATTCCATAACTGAAAGAATGTGGTTTTCTGTGACTAAGAAAACTAATTTCAGGAGCATTTCATCATAATAATGGTTAGGAAGCACAAACACAGAACAAATGATGGGTCACATCTTAGAAAAACCCAGTGCCTTAAATGATAGTGCTTGAAATTCAGGCATCTTAAGCTGAACATAAGAAATTTCCTTGCAGAGACTCCTTCCTTGACTACTTGTGAAATGAAATAAGGCTATTTCACTTGCCTTCTCAAATAATGGCATGTCTAGACTTATATTTAAATTAATTTTATTCCTCTTTAGTTCCTGAACAGGCACACAACTCTATCATCATTCAGAAGGGCTCCGTTTGCACAATCTCTAAAAGTGAAATCATCTCTCACAAGAGACTTCTCTTTATCCACCTCTTTCACTTCTTTTTTTACTTCTTTGTGGACAGTTGTTTTCAAACATCTCTTTCCAATTTAACCACATGGCCCAGCTGGGACTATATCCTTGAGGAGAGCTCCTCAGCTTTTTCCCACGACCAGTGGAAGAAAGTACAGATTCCTCAACAAGACAAGCAGGGCTTTCCACTGATCTGGCCCCACCAACCTCTCTATTCTCATCTCTTGCCTCATAGTGAGTTATTATTATTCACAACTAGTTTATGATAAGTGCTGTTGTTAATCTTCCCAAAGCATGTCTCTCTCTTTACATTAACATGCTAAAAAGCATTGTTTCCTTCATAAGTTTTTTATAGTTTTCAGCAAAGAGGTCTTTTACGTCTTTGATTAGGTTTATTCCTAGGTATTTGATGGTTTTTGGTGCGATTGTGAAGGGGATTAGCTTCTTTATTTCTCTTTCTGCTGCTTCATTGATGGTGTATATGAATGCCACCGATTTCTTTACATTGATTTTGTACCCTGCAACTTTGCTGAATTCATGGATCAGTTCTAGCAAGCTTTTGGTGGATTCTGTCGGGTTTTCCAAGTAAAGTATCATGTCATCTGCAAAGAGTGAGAGTTTTACTTCCTCGTTGCCAATCTTGATGCCTTTTATTCTGTTTTGTTGTCTGATTGCTGATGTGGCAACATGGATGGAACTGGAGGATATTATGCTGAGTAAAATAAGTCAGGCAGAGAAAGACAGATGCCACATGTTCCCACGCATAGGTAGGCTTTGGAAGACCTAGCAGAGAACCAGGGGGGAGGGGAAGAAGGGAAGGGGGGCGGAAAGCCACAGAGAGGAAGGAAGACATGATATGAGAGACTCTCAAAGAATAAGAAAGAACTGAGGGGAGAGATGGGTGTGGGAGGGGGGAGAGTGGGTGATGGGCACAGAGGAGGGCACTCGTTGGATTGAGCACTGGGTGTTGTATGGAAACCAATTTGACAATAAATTATTAAAAAAAATAAAAACAAATGGGCACAGAAAAAAAAAACAAAACAAAAAACAAAAAAATAAAAACTAAAAAGCATTGTTTCCTTACTGCCTTTCCAGCAGAGACTGACATCTCAACCTGGGCACTCAAGGTCTTCCCTATCAATTCTAGTACTGCACCACCCTAGATGGGAAGTTTAGTAAATAGTAACCCTGAACTTGGGACTCAAGGGCAGGGGCAGGGTGGAGACCACAGTAGGACTCACATGACCCCAGCAGTGAGAAGGAAAAGGTGACCTGCAGTGCTGGGGAACCTGCTGGGGCTGGAAGTGACTCTGTGAAAGTTTTCACACATGTATCGAATACAGACTTTGTGACATAGATGTTTTTACCCTGAACCAACCAAGGCTGGGACGGTGTAAGTAACTCCCCCAGAGTTACAAAGCTTCTAAGTGTCAGAGGCAAGTTTCAATGCCAGGCACCTTTCAATCCAGAGCTCCATTTATTTTGAATGCACGAACCTGCCTTCTAGTGTTTATTTCCACATTAAATGTTTCTTCCATCCTAATTCTACTTATATTCCCAGGTCTAGACAAAATACACAAAGACCTATTTGAATTGCCTCAAAATATATAGTCATTTATTACTTGGAAAACTATCTGCAAAGATGGAAATGCCCTGTGTATTTTTTTATGTATTTATTTTTGAGAGAGAGCAAGAGCGAGAGCAAATCCCAAGCAGGCTCTGCACCAGCAGCATGGAGCCCTGTGTGAGCCTCGAACTCACAAATTACGAGATCATGACCTGAGCCAAAACCAAGAGTCGGATGTTCAACCAATTGAGCCACCCAGGTGCCCTGGAAATGTCCTATATCTTTAATGTCCAGTATGGTAGCCACTGGCCACATACAGCTAGTGAGCACTTGAAGTTCAGCTAGTGAGACTGAGTAATGGAATTTTAAAATTTCTTTAAATTTTATTAACTAGCCACATGTGGCTACTAGATCTGTAGCTCCAGATCTCTGCTGTTCAAAAGTAGTCAATCAACACTGACATCATCTGGGAACTTATTAAATATGTTAAATCTCAGGCCTTACCTCAGACCTGGTAAATCAGAGTATCTAACAATCTCTCCTGGTGATTCTGCCTTCATCCCCTTTCGCTACCATCAGTACCCTTATAACCCTTCCAGGTACCAGGCTCCTGTAATCCTTGGGTTCCATACTTCTTCAGGCCACTAGCATTTTGGCTTGCTGGACAACTGAGTGAAATCTCAGTCATCTTCCCTTCATGGCACTGGTGTCTCAGGAATCCTTCAGTCACTAGCTTACCCTCCCCTGGGATCCTTTGGGCTATAAGCCTTCCCACGTGCTAGGGAAGTGTGGCTCCTTTTGCTCACCGTCTTATTGCCCTGGTCCGCCCTCTGAAGCAGTCTGGGCATCAGCCTGCTATTGTTTTGATTGTTCTTCTGGCCACTGGCTTTCCCTTTGCTGTGGAATGGAGAGCACTTTAGATCACCCCCCATGTGCACCGTTGCACCAGGAGCCTACCTGGTCACTATCCTGCCCACCTTTCTGGGATTCTTTGGTCCATGAGTCTGCCTTAGTGTTGTAAAACCATGGCCCCTATCATTCACCATAGTCTCTTCAAGGTGGTGCATGGGTGTTACCTTCTGGGCACACATGCTAGAGTTCCAGTATCCCTAGGGCCTTTAACTTCCCTCTTTATGGGAAATGTAAAAATTTTCATCTACTTTTCCTCCAGTGCCTGACTACACGGTGGAGTTTTGGAGATACTTTAGGCCATTTTTAAGCATGCTGGCGGTCTGCGGAAACATGGCTCTTTCTGGACACTGTAATATCTTGACAATGGTACCTCATGTAACTTCCATGTAACAGCTAATCTATCAGTATACTACAGGCTGCTGACCTTTCATTTTGCTGGGGAACCAAAAGCTCATTTATGTCACCTTCCCTGCAGTGCCTTGATTCTTGGGAAGGGCCATATGGTCATTAGCCTACCCACTCACTGAGGTTTCGGGGATCTGTTCACTCACAAATTTGTGTGCTGTGGAACTATAGTTGTTGTAGGCTACCATGATATCATCTCACTCGCGCTTCCAAAGAACCATCTGGGTTCTGTCCCATCCTTGTGATATCTTTATGGTGGTCCTTAAACCTACCTTAAACCAACCCTCCCTTCAGGGAAAAGGGATGATTTTTTTTTTTGAGAGAGAGAGAGAGAGAGAGAGAGAGAGAGCGAGCAAGCAGGAGAGAAGGGCAGAAGGAGACAGAAAGAGAGTCTTTTTTTTAAATTTTTTTTAATGTTTATTTATTTTTGAGAGACAGAGGCACAGCAGGAACAGGAGAAGGGGCAGAGAGAAGGGAGACACAGAATCGGAAGCAGGCTCCAGGCTCTGAGCTGTCAGCACAGAGCCCGATGGGGGGCTCGAACTCACAGACCTCGAGATCATGACCCGAGCTGAAGTCAGCCACCCAATCGACTGAGCCACCCAGGCGCCCCAAGATAAAGAGTCTTAACCAGACTCCATGCTCAGCGCGGAGCCCAGTGAAGGGCTTGACCCCATGACCTGAGCCAAAATCAAGAGTCAGACACTCAAGTAACTGAGCCACCCAGGCACCCCGAAAAAGGATGAACTCTAAGCCACCTTTACTACACCACACTGATTCTATGGTCACTAGCTTGCCCATACTAAGAGATTTCTGAGATTTTTTAAAGCTACAAACCTGCTCATTTGCTAGGGAAACATGGCTCCTTTTGGTTACACCCTTTACTTGTGATAGTGCCCTGGGGTGACCATCTGGGCACTAATCTGTCCATGTGCTATGCTTCCTTATGTTCTTTAGTCCACAGCCTTCACCACTGTTGGGGAATTGAGATCGCACTGTGCTACCTTACTTGCAGTGCAGTGACGTATTATGTGCCTACCTGGTTACTAGCTTGCACTCCCTGTACCTTTGAGTATCTTTTGGACTAAAAACCTGTCCCTGTGCTAAAGAAGTGTGGCTCCTTTTGCCCACCACTTTAGCCTTATCTCGGTCACTTGGAGAGCCTTATGGACACAAGCCTGAAGAAGTGCTATGGTTCTGTTTGTTTTTCCAGCCATCAGCATTCTCCTTAGCTGTAGAAGGGAAAGCACTTTAGGTCACCTCCCCCACAGAGCAATGATACCCTGGGGGCCCATGTGGTCACTAGCCTGCTCATATCCTGGCCTTCCTGGGATCCTCTGCAGCAAAGCCTGATGTCCTGCCGGGAAACTATGTCTCCTTTCACTCACTGTAGTTTTGTCAAGGCGGTATACTGGTCATACCTTCCAGTCTTCTGGTGGTCCTCAAGCCATCACCTGCCCCCTTGATGTGAAAACAAAAAGGTTTTTATCCACCTTCCCTCCACTACACTGATGCGTGATGGGCCTGTCAGTCAGTAGACTATCTATATGGTGGGGTTGTGAGGATACTTTAGGCTACATGCCTGCTGGATGTGGTGTTCTGGGATAATGTGGCTCTTCTTGGTCACTGTAGTTCCTTGAGAATGAGGTCTCATGAAACTTTCCCTGTGTTAGCCTGCCCTAGCGCTAAGGCGCCCATGTAGTTCAGGATGTCAATCTTCCACTTTGCTGCAGAACCATCTTCCCTGCAGTGCACTGAGTCCTTGTGAGGATAGAGGGGAAGAAATGTCCAGTCACAAGCCTATCCACCAGCTGAGGTTTCAAAGATCCCTATACTCACAAGCTTCCCCACATGCTGAGAAAACCTGTCTCCTCTTGGCTACCATCCTGTACTCATACTGGTGCCTGCAGAGAACCACTGCCTGTAGGCGTGCTAGGACTTCTTTAGTTCTTACCCTTATCAGCTTTCTCCTTTGCTGGAGACATGGGTGAACTTTCGGCCAACTGTCCTGGGGCTTGCTGATGCTAGGTGGGGTTGGGGGAGGGGCTTCAAGTTAGTAGCTCTCCTCCTGGGATTCTTTGGGGCACAGGCCTGCCCACGTGCTAGCAGAGTCTTATCACCCAGAGTCTTATCCTTGCCTCAGTCTCCCTGCAGAACATTCTGACTGCTAGCCTCCTCTGTACTGTTTCTAACTGTCCTTCCAGCCATTAGCCTTTCCCCCATCGCTGGTGAAATCAGATCATTGTTGGCCACCTTCCTTGCAGTGCATAGGTGGGTTACCAGCCTGCCTGCCCTCTGGGTTTTCTGGGATACTTTGGATTGTAAGCCTGGAAGTATGATACAAAGTGTAGTTCATTCTGCCCATGGTTGTATCCTCACTCTAGGGCCTTTGGGAAAAACTTCCCTGCATCAGTTTGTAGACATACTGTGGTTATGATGCTTCTGGGCTTCCCTTTGCTGAGGAGCCCAGAGGACTTTAGGTCACCTTTCCTCCATAGCACTGATATCCTGGGGACCCATCTGGTCATTAACTTGCCTGTTCCTTGGGATTCATGGGATTCCTGGGATTCCTAGGGACACAAGACTTCTGGCATGCTGGGGAACTGTGGCTCCTTTTGTTTACATCATTTCCTCCTGATGGTGCTCTGGAGGGGCCCTCGGAACATCTGTCTGCCCACATTGTATGGTGCTGGTGGTCCTTGGGCCACCTGCCTCCCTGCTTGCTGGGAAACTAAAGGCACTTTGGACCACCCTTCTTTAGATGCCGTGGTGCTCCAGCAACCCTTCAGCTTTCTCAACTGCTCTGTGCCATGGTCTACGATTCCTGTGTTCCTTCTGGCTGACAGGGCTTCATAGATTATATGATTCTGTTTATGGAAAAGTCCATAATAAGCAAGTCTATACAAGTAGAAAGTAGAAGAGTGATTGCTAAGGGATGAGGGAAGGGAGGAACTTGAAGGTAGAGAGTTAAGAGGTGATGGAAATGTTCTGGAATTAGATGGTGGTGATGGTTGCCAACATTGTGAATATCCAAAAAAACCCATTCAATTATTCAGTTTCAAATGGTTACAATGGTGAATTTTGTTACTGTGGATTTTTATTTTAATAAAACATAAGGTCATAAATTCATTTCTTTAATAATATCCTCCATAATTTTAGTTGAGAGTATAATACTAAGTGAAAGAA
The DNA here is from genome assembly GCA_030068075.1 of Paguma larvata. Classification (NCBI taxonomy): domain Eukaryota; kingdom Metazoa; phylum Chordata; class Mammalia; order Carnivora; family Viverridae; genus Paguma; species Paguma larvata. The sequence continues at coordinate 16,966,359 of CM057830.1, forward strand.
GTCAGAGAAAGACAAATACCATATGATTTCACTCATATGTGAAATTTAAGAAACAAAACAAATAAGCAAAGGGAAAAAAAATGAGTGGCAAGCCAAGAAACAGACTCTTAATTACAGAGAACAAATTGATGGTTATCAGAGGGGAGGTGGGGGGGGAAGGGTGAAATAGGTGGTGAGGATTAAGGAGGGCGCTTGTCATGATGAGCACTGGGTGTCATAAGGAGGTGTTGAATCACTATATTGTACACCTAAAACTAATATTACACTATAAGTAACGAACTGGAATTAAAATAAAAACTTAAAATAATTAGGGCACCAGAGTGGCTCAGTTGGTTAAGTGTCCAACACTTGATTTTGGCTTGGGTCGTGATCTCCAGGTTTATGAGATCTATCCCTGTGCTGACAGCATAGAGCCTGCTTGGGATTCTCTCTCTGCCCCCCACCTCTCTAAACAAACAACAAACAAATATTAAAAAAAAAACTTAAAAAACAAAACAGCTTCCTACATGATCTAAATGGAGATATTTCATAGACTAGTACTTAAGAATCAGAGTGAAAACCCATAGAGCCTCTAATAATGGCTTCCAATTTATTTTCTAAAAATAAGAGTTGCTACTTACCAAGGGCAAACCAGTCACTTTTTCAAAGATGTGGGTGAAACATAATGATTTTCTCAAGATCATTCTGAAATTCCTTTCTAAGAGGGTTTTATAGAATGAACTCCATACGGTGTGAGTGATCCCTGTGGAAGAGCATGCAGTACAGTCCACCGGTACTCGCCCTGTGACTGCCTGCTAAAGCAGTATTGGCTGAGTGCTTTGTGGAGAACTAAAATCAATCCCACTGTAGTTTCCTGCCTGATGAGAAACTAAATGCAGCACTAATGAAATAGAGCAAAAGAAAGCTGAAAGAAAAACAAGGTTAACAAATACCTTTGCAAATCCTCTTCTATAACCCTGGCCTTGGCCTGTGAGCAGCAACTCTTCCAAAAGTGCTCATTCTGAGAGACTGCTTCAAAGCCACAGCTGTAATCAGATAATGAGACAATGCAACTGAAGTTCCCATGGTTGATGTCAACAGAAGAGATGTTATCCCTTCAACCTCAATTGCCAAAGAAGCTACATTTGGGTTATAAAGAAAAATTCCTGAATTATCAGTGAAAAAAAAAGGAGACACAAGTACTGGCTAAATCTAATACACTTGGTTAAAGTACAGTTAAATCATAGAAAATAACTTTTCTTATTTTATTTCATTTGAAGGGACAAAACAAATGTTCTCCAATTGCTTCACTTGCTGCCCTACTGTGTTTCATGCCCCATTCTGTTAATCTTTAGTACCTACTTATTATAGCCCAGTTTTTCTCTTAATTTATTGAGATTATTTATAAAATTCTTAATGGGACCTCATCCCTGAAGACAACAACAAAAGGGGTGCCTGGGTGGCTCAGTCAGTTAAGCATCTGCCTCTTGATTTCAGCTCAGGTCATGATCACACAGTAGTGAAATCGATCCCTGTGTTGGGCTGAGCATGGAACCTGCTTAAGATTCTCTGTCTCTCTCCCTCTGCACCTCTCCCCAGCTCGCATGTTTTCTCTCTCTCTCTCTCTTAAAACAAACAGAAAAACAAAAAAACCCAAAAAACAAAAAATTGAAGACAAAGACAACACAACATAACATAACCAAAAAACACAATTCCTGTTCCCAATAAACTGCCACAGAGTAATAGTAGAGCATGGAAGATGGTGGTAAATTAAAAGATAGGATTGTTTTATTTCTCACTTTCAGAGAAATTTCTCAAAAGAGTTGTTTTTGTGAACCTTAGTTTTGAGATGTTAGTTTAAAAATGTGTATTTTAAAGTTTCAACAATTTCTTATCACTGCTTCCCACTCCACCCAGGTTGTATAGACAGGTCCATGTGGAGATTGCAGAGAGGATCCTGTTACCATCCTAAAAATGGATTTAATGTCCCTTTTTTTTTGGCTGTAGGGGCAGCAAGGGGATGGGCAGAAACCTGTTTTTAATGATTTTATCTAATTTCCCCTTTTAAAGCTGGACCTTGTATTTCCCAACTATGGTTATGCTAATCACCATAATTTCAGGAAATGTAATTTCTCAGGCTTATGGGTAAGAAAAATGCTGCCAAGAAATCCCCCACAAACTTGTCCTTTGCGTTTAATAAGGCCATTACCCATTTTTTTCTAATGTAGTTTCCCCTCTCAAGACTAGTTGTGGAGTAGCAGTAGGTTCTTTGCTTCTTTACAGAAAGTTCCTAGAACCAATGATGCACAATACTTATACCTTAAAAAATATACAAACACGGGGACAATAACAATATAATACAAATATAACCCACTACAGTAGAGGAGGGCTTATCTCAGAAATACAGAAATGATAAAATGTAAGGATATACATTAATGTAACTATGTGAATAATAAATAGTTGCTGAAAGGCATTTGCTAAAGTTGAACAGTGAAAGGTATTTTTGAAAAAAATGGAAGATTTTTCCATTTTTATATATAATTAATAGTCCTTATCATTAACCTGCCATCACTATAGTTAATAACACATCTCTAGAGGAAGTCCCTGTAAACTCTGTAAACTTGGGAACAACAATAAGAAATATGTGTTCACCGTTTTGATCAAGTATCATCTTGGACATTTTTATTAATGTAGCAAGTCATGTAAAAGAAACAGGAGTAAAAGAAAACAATATGCAAAATTATTTTGAGATGATTTGATTAGACTCCTAGAAATCCAAGGCACTCAGCTAAAAATAACAATCTCTAGTCTTAATGAAAGCTTAATCAAGGTAACAGTTTTTGATAAATACCCAGAAGTCAATAATACTCTGTAATTTCATAATAAAGAAGTAAAAGATAATTTTAAAAAGATCCATTAAATAGAAATATACTGCCCTTAAAAGCATAAAAGGAATAAACTTAAGAAAGAATGGATAGAAAGTGAATAGGTAAAACTATAAACTTTTATCGGTCCATTGAAAAGAGGACCAGAATAAATAAAACATTGTGACTTATTACCAGATGGAAAGGGCAAATATTTTCTTATTGCTCTCTCCAAGCTAGATTTTAGATGACCTGGAAATTCAATTCTTAATCTTAAATGGTATTTTTCATAGAATTTGACGATTTTATCCTGGAGTTCAACATTGGGAAATATGAAGCTTCGCAAAGGGAAGCAGAGCTCCAGAAATGGTAACTACATGGGTAAATATAGAAGGTCTAAAAATTTAAATCACAGTTTAAATTTTTATTTAAACCTTTTCAAAAGATAGTTAACTGTTTTTCACAGAATTGCCATATAACTTAGCAGCTCCACTTTCAGATATATACCCCAAAGAATGGAAAGCAGGAACTCAAGGGAAATTTGTACACCCATGTTCACAGTGACATTATTCGTAACAGCCAAAAAGTAGGAACAACCTGAACATCCAGTCAGGTGAACGGATAAACCACATGGAGTACAGACATACAATGGAGTGGTATTGATGTTTCAAAGGAAGAAATTGTGATGTGTGCTACAGCCTGAATTAACCTTCAAAGAAGTATGTTACATGAAATTAGCTAGATAAAAAAGGACAAACACTGTCTGACTGTACTTGGATGAGGACTCTAAGGGCGCCTGGGTGACTCAGTGGATTAAGTGTTTGACTCTTGATTTCGGTTCAGGTCCCGACCTTACTGTTTGTGAGATCGAGCGCTGCATCAGGTTCTGCGCTGAAAGCCACGGGCCTGCTTGGGATTCTCCCTCCCCGTCTCTCTCTGCCCCTCCCTTGCTCCTATGCATGCAGTGCTCTCTCAAAATAAATAAATAAATGGTTAAAAAGGAAAAGAAATTTAGAGGAGTCAAATTCAGAGAGACAGAAAGGAGAATAGAAGTCACCAGGGGCTACAGAGTAGGGGAGTGCGAAGTTATTGTTTAATGGGTACAGAGTTTTAGTTTGAAATGATAAAAAAAATCTGGAGATAGATAGTGATGGTTATTCACAACAGTGTGACTGCGTTTAATGCCACTGAACTGTGTACTTAAAAATGGCTAAGATGGTAAATGTGAGGTTATGCATATTTTACTGCAATAAAAAGATAATTAACTGCTTTATAAATAATAAAAATGTATTATGGAAACACACACACACACACACGCACACGCACATACACAATGACCTAGAGGGGAGAAACATACATACACAATGGTAAGATTTTTAAGCTGTAGGTGGGTTGCGTACAGTTACAGGTGAGTGATATACAGTTAAAAGTAAAAAGAGATATAGTAAAGACCTGTACTATACAGCCTAAAGCGACCACTAAAATAAGAAAATAGAATTATAAACTAATAATCTAACAAAGGAGATAAAACAGAATAAAAAATATTTAGTTAATCCAAAAGAAAGCAGAAAAAGAGTAAAAAGAGAATAGTTTGGACAAACAGAAAACAAATAGCTAGATGACAGACTTCAACCTAACTCTATCAATAATTATATTAAACATGAAAAGCTCTAATGGTCCCAATTAAAACTTAGAGATTGTTAGATTAGATAAAAATTCAAAAGTTTTAAGAAATATACTGTAAATATAGAGAAACAAATAGATTAACACTAAGAGAATGGAAAAGTATTCCATGTTAACACTGCTCAAATAAAGCTTGAGTGGCTATATTAAAATCAAAGATTTCAGAGGAAAGAATATTATCAAGGAAAAAGAAGATGATTTCAAAATAATAACAGGATCAATTCACGAAGGGAACATTGTTATTCTAAACTTTTGTACACACATAGCAAATAAGCACATGAAGATATGCTCTACATTGTTAATTATTAGGGCAATGCCAATTAAAACCACAGTGAGATACCATGACACACCCACTAAGAATGGCCTAAAGACTGATCAAGGGGGCACCTGGGTGGCTCTGTCGGTTGAGCGACTGGCTCTTGTTTTCAGCTCAGGCCATGATCTCGCTGTTCGTGGGTTTGAGCCTCCCACTGAGCTCTGTGCTCAGTGTGCAGAGCCTGCTTCAGATCCTCTGTCTTCTTCTTTCTGCCTTCCCCTGCTCTCTCTCTCTCTCTCTCTCTCTTAAAAATAAATGAACGTTAAAAAAATTATATACATTAAAAAAAAGACTGATCATACCATGTGTTAGCGAGGCTGTGGAAGAACTCCAACTCTTTTTTTTAATGTTTAATTTTTTTTTTTACGTTTATTTATTTTTGAGAGACATAGAGACAGAACGTGAGCAGGGGAAGGGCAGAGAAAGAGGGAGACACAGAATCTGAAGGAAGCTCCAGGCTCTGAGCCATCAGCACAGAGCCCGACGCGGGGCTCGAACCCACAGACCGTGAGATCATGACCTGAGCCGAAGTCGGACGCTCAACCAACTGAGCCACCCAGGCGCCCCTAATGTTTAATTTTTTTAGAGAGAGAGAGAGACAGGGTGTGAGTGGGGGAGCATCAAAGAGAGAGGGAGACAGAATCAGAAGCAGGCTCCAGTCTTTAAAGCTGTCAGCAAAGAGCATGACACGGGGCTCCAACTCACGACCTGAGCCGAAGTCGGATGCTTAACCGACTGAGCCACCCGGGCGGCCCAAGAACTGCAACTCTTATACACAGCTGGTGGGAATATAACATGAGAAAAGAAATTTGGTAACAGTTTGACATTGTCTTAAAAAATTAAACACACAGTGACAGTATGATTTAGCCATTCTACACTTATTTACCTGAGAGAATGAAGGCATATATCTATACAAAGACTTGTATATAAATGTTCATAACAGCTTTACTTGTAATAGCTAAAAACATGAAATGAACCAAATTATCATTGACAGAATGGATAAACAACCTGGGTTATATCCATCCAATGGAATGTTGGACAGCAATAAAATTAATGAACTACTGATACACACTACAACATGGATGAATCCCAAAACACTTACGCTTCATGAAATAAACCTGACCAAAGGGTATGTTCTGTATGATTCCATTTATACAGAATTCTAAAATCTTGGGTCTAATCTACAGTGGCTAGTGGTTACTTGGGGATGGGAGTAAGGGGGTGTGAGGGGTAAGAGGGACGGAGTACAAAAGGGCACAGGAAAACTTTGGGGGAGTGATAGCTATATTATTTTGATTATGGTAGTGATACATTTTAAGTCTGTGCCATTCACTGTATATCAAATATACCTCAATAGAGCTATTAAAGTATGCACGTATTATATATAAATTTAAATATAAACAAAAAGTAATTTTAGTATCTTTAAGAAAGGAAAAGCAAGGATAATACTTAAAATTGGAATAATTCTTTAGCAAATGGACAATATAAAGAACACATATACCACACTGACTATGAAAGAAAAGTTTTATGTAAATAGGCTTCTAAGGAACAAAATCAAATTTAATGATTTTTTTTTCAAAAAAAATTTTTTAATGTTTATTTTTGAGACAGAGAGAAGACAGAGCATGAGTGGGGGAGAGGCAGAGAAAGAGGGAGACACAGAATCTGAAGCAGGCTCCAGGCTCTGAGCTGTCAGCACATAACCTGACGTGGGGCTCGAACTCACAGACCGTGAGATCATGACCTGAACTGAAGTCGGCCGCTTAACCAACTGAGCCACCCAGCCGCCCAAATTTATTGATTATTTACCGAAACCTGTGCAGAGGATGCTGATTCTCTAAGTATAGGAAAGAAAGAGTCACAAAGGAAAAGACTGACAAATAATTCTGTATATTCTACAGAAAATAAAAAACCATCTGGGAAAAATATTTGCAGCAAAAATGCCTGAAGGTAAGCATCTGTAATCTATAAAGGGCCCAAACAAATAGGTCGATTCTAAGATCAACGAGTAAACAGGAAAAAGATGTGAACAGACAATTCACAAAAGAAGAAAATTCAACAAGTAAATGTTCAATAAACAAATGGTAACACTTTTAACCTACTTAATTAGTAAAGCCTTATAAACAAATAACTGCTCGATGGCATATTTTATAGATTTTAAACAAAACACAGACACTATATAGCAAAATGAAAAAAGCTTATAATATAATTCTAGGCTCAAAAGCATGATATTAAATTTTATGCTCTCTATGGTTAAAATAATGTAAATATTTTAATGTACCAAAAGCAAAAGGTAAATATAAAACTAATAGCAGTAGATGGGTGGGTGATTTATTTACCTATTTTAACTGTAATGTTCTCATTCTATTTTTATATTTAAAATTTTAAAATAATTCATGACAAACTGTTTTCCAGTAAGTGAGATATAAATGCCAAGCATCTTTGAGAAATGTTTATGGCACAGCAGGCATATAAACATGAGAGCTTTTGGTGCGTAAGGTGAGCATTTTGGGTTAATCTTCTGGAACTCATTTCCTTCCTGGGTACACTGATCTCTAAATCTCAGATTTTATGATTCTCAGTCCTTCATGAATACTAAGTTAAGCTGGGTTCCCACTGATTTTCTTTGTTTATTTGTAAACTACAAAATGCTAAACCAATCAGTTTGTACAAACTAATCCAACTTTGATCAATTCAATGAAAAAAGTCAAAGTGCTAATTGTGCATTATATTGTTTCAAAGAAAGCTAAATGGATCTTGGATTTTTAAGGGATCCTTTCACAGTTTGGTTAAACCTTGAGGTAAAGTATAGGCGCTAAAGATCTGGCTGTTCCTAAGAGGTTAAAAATGAGCCACCCTTCATTGCAAATCGCACTGATTACTAATCCTACTATAATGCTAGATGGCTCAGTTGCAAAAACTTACCAGATTTTTGCTCTCAGTGACTTTCTTTGATCATCCTTTCCCAAATAGCCACCCCCTGCTGTAATACCATAACCCATAATCCCATTTTAATTTTTCACAGTAGTCATTACCATCTGAAGTTATTTTATCAATTTGTTCACTCTTTTATTCACCTCTCCTCACAAGATCTGACCTCTCTTACTGGCTGAAATATCCTCTGGGTCTAGCACACTGCATGGTAGGTAGAAAGTGTTCAATTAATAATTGTTGAATAGGGGTGCCTGGGTGGCTCGGTTGGTTGAGCGTCTGACTTCGACTCGGATCGTGATCTCACGGTTTATGAGTTTGAGCCAAGCTCTGTGTGACAGCTTAGAGGCTGGAGCCTGCTTCATATTCTGTGTCTCCCTCTCTCTCTGCCTCTCCCTTGTTTGTGCTCTTTCTCTCTCTCAAAAATAAATAAACATTAAAAAATTTAAAAAAAGAATTGTTGAGTAAATGAGTGAATGTTTGTGACACCAGTAATGATAAGAACTAGCCATAAGAGAGCTGAAACCTATCATCCAGGACCAGACAAAGGTTAGGGAAGTCTCACCCAAGACCAGATATGGGACCAAAGAGGAAAGCCTAAAAAAATGAAATACTCTCAATCCTCATTATGGAGAATGGTTGCCCCCAGGGTATTCAACAAGATGGTCTCATGCATCATGGGAAATCTATACTATTCTGAGATTAAGGAGTAGAGTGAGGAGGTCAAGCAACGGATCATCCTGAGACATAGGTGAGGTCTGGCATCTCTCCTCCAACTTGGTAATAAAAGTTACTGAGTTGCAGACCAAATCCTGCTGCACACACAGACATTTATTAACAAACAGGCAAGAAGAGCCATATAATTCCAAACTAAAAAAAATCCTAGAAGTCTGTCTTTTTGGTGCTTCCGTATGTAACTTGAATAAATTGTTTACCTGAGAAAAATACAATATTATCGCCGTAGTAGGACTGGCTCACGACCTACCTTACAGAGGTGATGAGGAATATTCCAGAACAACAACTGGGTTCCAGGTTTAGGGTTAAACATGTGCCACGACTAATGGTAAATGTAAAGCTCTTGCTAGATTCTCAATTTATTTACTCAAGAGATGGGTAGTGTCTTTAAAGCATTTTAGCCAATAAATCCATCCTGAATACCCACAAGTGCACCTATGAGAGCCTATTTCTAACATCTTAGCCTAATTAGCAAGCTATAAATTTCACTGTTGAAAATCCATTTCTACCATTAATTATGCTAATTAGAAAAACTTCCAGTGTTGATGGGAGATAATGATAGTTATTTGTAGTAGCCATCCCTGGAATGGCCTTTCTTATTGTTGCCTTACCATTCCTGGGATATGGAATTGCAATGAGGACTACTGATTGCTCTAAAGGGTAGATAAAAACTGACACATTTGTATCATGTAGCCTATGCTGAAGTATTTTGAAGAAAAATTACAGACATCGTAAATGGTATCTCTGTTCATAACCAACAGGGCCTCAGCCAGGGAGCTAGAGATATAATAAGGAGGTGTTCTGGAGCAAATATTGCAAGATCTGTGGCCCCAAGAACTAAGCAGGAATCCAAAGCAGGCCAGAATCTCATGTCAGGGCAGAAAGCTAAGCCAGGTCACTGAACAATCCATAGAGGGGGCACGAATGTGAGTGGGTCCTACCTAGAAAAGGGAAAACGGGGCAGATGTAAGATATTACATTGGGAGCAACATGGATAAGCAGGACTTATCTCCTGGGGCACAGAATCTTCACTCTGATCTTGCTACCTGAAAGCATGAGGAGTCCTGAAGTCAGAGATTGAGATTTAATTATAAGTCCTGCTGTGTTATGAGAGAAATAAAGAGAAATGACAAGGGCTGAAGTTCCTTGAGCTGGTATGTATGTATATAGGAATACAATCTTATCTGTAGTCCAGGTTATGAATCATATTTCATTTTAACTCTTTTTCTTTGTAATCCTATATATTTTATTTTATGAATTTAAAAACATTCTGAGGGATGCTGGGTGGCTCAGTCGATTGAACATTCAACTTCAGCTCAGGTCATGATCTAATGGTTTGTGAGTTTGAACCTGTCTGCTGTCAGTGCAGAGTCCACTTCAGATCCTCTGTCCCCCTCTTTCTCTGCCTTTCCCCTGCTCGCTCATGCGCATGCTCTCCCTCTCTCACAGTAAACTTAAAAAAAAAATTCTGAAATGTATCCACAGGCCACCAAAAGATTTCATAGCATAAAAAAATATTAAAAACTCCTGGACGTGTGTGTGTGTGTGTGTGTGTTTGCGTATGTGTGTGTGGAGAGAGGGAGCTGTTGAAAGACCATTATGAGGAGTCAGAAGTTGAGTGAAGCCAAACCTATGGGTAGGGTGGTAGGGGTAGTCAAAAGAATACCCATCAACAAGGTACAGGGGGAGATGAAGCAGGTTTTGGGGTATGAGGCAAGGGCCATCCCTGCCATATATATCCAAATGAAATTAATACAATACAATTTAATCATAAGGGGAAAAGCTGCCACAAAAGTTTAACATCCATTAGTGGCAGTGTATAAAAGGGTGGATTGTATATACATAAATCTCACCTAACAAAGCAGCTCATCTTTTAGAGTCCATATCCCAAAACCATGTCTTTGAAGCCAACCCACAGATAATTTCAAGTCCAAGTAGTTTCCTGAGGATATGATCTCAGGAGTGAGACACAGTAGAGGAGTAGGGAAATTAAACAACAATGGAATCTTGACAACAATGTTGTGTTATTACTACTGTGGGCAACTAGAGCTTAATCTCACTGGGGACCCTGAGACCCAGAGTAGAAAAATGCCTCCGAGGTATCTGAGGGACAAAGGCACTAAGATATTTACCCACCAACTTCTGTCAGTCACTAGTCAAAGGCTGTTCTTGTAGGGAGGCATTTAGTTCTTGTCATTTCTGGCCTCATGTATGTGTGGGGGAATAAAAGTGCTGAGAAGTGTAAGCCCAGAAAAAGCCCAAATGCAAAGAGAGGCAGATGCTGGCAGTTGGCAGGACACTGATGATAAGGGCTGAGGGGAAATGGGTGTGGCGGTTGTGGGGAGGTGGGGGGGATCGGCCATACTCGATAAGTAACAGTTGCAATTAACTTTACTTAATAGGGTGTCTGAAGTCAGATTAAGGGGGGGATTCAAGTTTTATGTCTTCTCTCCTTGTTTCAGCTATCCAAACCATTACTGTGGCCCTCCTCTGTGGCTAAGAGAAAGAAGAGGTAGAGGGCCAAAAATTTCTTCTCCAAAATAATTTTTATAGTTCTCAGATTCTGAGCAGTATATCCTTGGCTCTACAGAAGTAAACAGTGAGGCTGTACTCAAAGACTGCAGTGCTATTTGTCTTCAGTACCAGTGGGGGTATAGTGTGAGTGGAATTAATTGAAGGTTGAACATATAAGGCAGTTAGAGAGCCATCTCTCACCAGTCTGAGGAAGGAGAATCTTCTGTTCAGCTCAAAGCTCACACTGTTCTCAGTCCTCTTGGATGACTCAGGAGAATGGATCTTTTCAAAGGCATTAAAGGAGGCTATGAAAGGAAAAATGTTTTCAAAAGCATGATGAAATTAAAAAGAACACAAAACTCCCGGCATCTGTGCCCTGAGACATCATCCAACTTGTATAATAAGTGCAAGCAGAGCCTTTCATTTGGGAGTGCTTGTGGTCCTGGCATTTTTCCCTCCCTGAAACTAGAAAGGACCATCCCTATACCCAGGTCATTGAATAATAAAGTCTATGTTGCTATTACTGACATTGATTTTGCCCTGACCACAAAATGTGCGAAAGAGCCAGATTTCTGTGAGAAGCCCCAAAGACTTGTATTCCAGAAGGTAAAAGGTTTTTTTCTTTGAATGATAATTTATTGATAATTATTCCTCAAACTGAACTTTTCTGGAGAAACCTATGAAGCCTAGAGAACATTTTTTTTAATGTTTGTTTATTTATTTTGAGAGAGAGAGAGAGAGAGAGAGAGAACGTGCATGTGCATGCAGGGGAGGGGCAGAGTGAGGGGGAGAGAGAGAATCCCAAGCAGGCTATGAACTGTCAAAGAAGATCCTGACTCGGGCCTCAATTTCATGAGCATGAGATCATGCACCTGAGCCAAAATTCAGAGTTGAACACTTAACCAACTAAGTCACCCAGGTGCCCCAAGCCTAGAAAACATTTTAATGCAGTAATTATAAGCAGCTAGTCGTGCTAAATGGAATATAAGCCTCTTGCTGTATAGCTGGGCCACCAAAGTTTTAATCATGTCAAAAGAAAAGGAATTATGCCTTTTTAGTCTAAAAGTTAGGGTTTGAAGTTGATTTTTACCTTAAAACATTTTTTTTGTCTTCAAGACTATCCATAAAAGTCTTTTGAACATATTATGGGCTCTGAAGTCACGTTTCTTGTGAATATGTGTGTCTAAATGTTTCTATAGAACTCTTTCCACTCAAGAATCACTAGAAAGTAGAACACCTTAATCAGAAATGGCAGTGATGATTCACAAATACAAATGGAGGCTTTTTTTCTAGGTAATTGAAAATATTTTTATAGCGATCACTGAAACTCCTTCAGATCTAGAGGTCAGAATTTGCCTGTTATTATTCCCTAATCTAATGCATCTCTGTTGGGAAGTACATAGTGTTTCAGCAGTCTCTTTAGTGTGAACTGATAATGAGAAGACTTGCCTTTTTGAAGGAGAAAAGTCACTGATGATTTATTGGGAATTAGGAAAGCTTCCTTTATCTGGGTGGTGATGCTGAAATGGGGAAAGGATATGAGATCTGTTTCATCCAAAATGGCCTCCGATAATGTCCAACTTATATTTAGCTATCCGTCTGGAGGGTAAACTGAGTATTTAACAATATTTTTGGTTTTAAGATTTTTGTTGTTTTTATTCGGGTCTGCTTCTGATTGCACATGTGTGTGCGTGCGCGCACACACACACGGATTTGACTCAAATGAGAAGATAGTTCAACCTGGTCTTGGAGAAGGCACTTGGTAACAGAGTAAGGTTGCTCATCTGTAAAATGATAGCTTCTGTGAGGTCCTTTCCTCAAAGCCAGTGTTGTGTTTATGGTATAGGCACTCTGGCACCCTGAGCACCTATCTATAGGCACCCTGGCACCTATCTCCTTGTGGATGAGCTTGTCAGCAGGGAAGGGAAGCTCTGAGAAAGAGGAAGAAAAAGGAAACTAGAAATGAGGAATATTTTATTCCTTTCTTCTGAAAAGAGTTTTCTTAGCTTAATTACAATTTACAGAAAAAAGAAGAGACTAGTCTACTACATTATTTCTCTTACTCCTAAGAAGGCTATATGAACATCGTTTCTCAGGCTCATAAAGGAAAATGAAGAGGAAAAATGTATCTATTCTTATCTCACTTCCCTCCACAACTGAAACATTTTCTCTAGGAGTCCACACCTGCATATGAATGGGAGGTTGTGAGGAAGATGTACGTGGGGAGAAATACCAGCAACCTGGCTACCGGGACATGATACCACATCCCTGCAGGGACATGCAAATCCTTTCACACATTTCCTCAAAGAGTAGAACACCAGACACTGCAGACAAATTACCAGTGTACTGCATCAGTGTGGTAATGATTCAGCTGATGGGGGCCAACACATATTTTTTCTAATAGACTAGAAAAATACTTTTGGTTTTAAGACTACTAGTTATATGGCTTTCTCTTTTATTAACTCTATGTTAGAAGGTTCTATGCAAAGGCCCTTAAATTAGTTGCACATGAACACAGATGCCCCTTTAATATGGATATCTTATTTACAAGTAAAATTTTACTGGGTATGAGCCTACAGATTGTTTCTGAAAAAGTTATATAAATGGAATTGGGCACGGTTGAGAGCTGCTCACTACTTCAACAGAGAGATTATTAGTCAACTTTTATCATATTTTCAGAATCCCCAAAGAAATGTAATTTTAAATATTGGGTCCTTAATGAAGGTCAAGTTATTCAGTACTAAAACTCAACACAGTTGAAAATAATACCCTATTAAGGTTTTAAAACTGTCAGCCTTGATTCTTGTCAATTTGAATAGTTTTTTTTCAGTATGTTAGCTATGTAATATGCAAACAACCTCAACATCAATATTCACTCAATCTGATGCCTCTGGTGTAGCCAGATGCTAGCAGAGGAGAATCTCTGTAGAACTGAATACTCTCTGAATTAAGAAAACGGTCCGTAATGAGTCTAGCTACACTGAGATAAAACATAACCACATCTCACATGGCCTTAGCATTTACAGGAAAATTCATTAAGTTAGCTCCAGAAAGAAAGGCAAAAGAGCACATTTCTCTACATTGATGGAAATCATAGATTTTTTTTTAATTGAGGCTCTAAGAGCCAGGGATGGATGGTATCCCACTTTCTAAATGTCTATACATTGGAGACAGGATTGATAGTCTTATTAGTCTGTTCTTTGTGTACTTAAAACATCCCAAGTCTCTGGTGCTAAAAGATTTATACATCATTTTATATTTATAACTCATTTCTATTCATTACTCTTTAGGGTAGCTGCAAGAAGGCTGTTCTGGTACTGGCCCCAGGTTTCAGAGAGGACAACAGCTACTGAGAGCCTATGTGATGGGATGAAAGCTTGCAAGTGGCAGCAGCTTGTGGAATTATAACGAACTGAGTTTTTATTGTCTCTTAGAATATGTGATCAGAAGTCAAAGAGATGCTGTGGATATTCAGAGGATTTGCTCAGGTAAGATAAATTCCTCCCAACCTAAGGGAGCTAGCACCTTACCCACTACTGCTAGATCCTTAGAAGTCTCCTTGGGACTGTGTACTGTGGCTAGTAAATTAGGGGAGTAAGTAGAAATAGAGTAGGTAGACGGAGATGCATGTTATTTGTCAGCCCTGAACCTTCTCTCCACGTCATCATTCTTGCACATCACATATTCAAAAATGGAAAGAAGAGGCTGACATAATAATATAACATTAAGAGTTATCCACCAGGAAACAAAATATAATTGTGCAATTTTCACCCCTTCTCAAGTAAGAGGGAACAAGTTGATACTATATTATACTGATTATCCTACAACTTACTATGCTAGAAATTTCACAGAACAGGACAGTTAACCATCACCATTTCTTTGTGTAAGAATGGCTCTGCTTCCATGTATGTGCTTTTGGGAGCAACACACCATAAAATTGTCTTGGCATTGTTTCTAAAAATATTTTTTCTGTGGTGTTAAAAAAACATAATTGCAGTAAAATACACATAAAATAAAATTTACTATCTTAGCCATTTTTAAGGGTAGGTTTGGTGGTGTCAACTAAATTCACACTGTCTTGCAACCAATCTTCAGAACTCTTCATCTTATAAAACTGAAACTCTATATCCATTAAACAACAACTCCCTAGTCTTCTCTGCCTCCAGCCCCTGACAACTACCATTCTATTTTCTGCACCTATTAATTTGACTGTTCACATTCATGTTGTAACATGTGTCAGGATTTCCTTTCTTTTTTAAGGCTGAATAATAATCAATTGCATGTTTATACCACATTTTGCTTACCTATTCATCCATAGCCTGATAGTTGAGTTGCTTCTACCTTTTTAATATAATGAATAATACTGCTATGAGCAAGAGTATACAAATATCTTTTCAAGAATCTGTCTTCAATTATTTTGGGTAAATACTCAGAAGTGGAATTGCAGCTGGGGCGCTTGGGTGGCTCAGTCGGTTGAGCGTCCGACTTCGGCTCAGGTCATGATCTCATAGCTTGTGAGTTTGAGCCCCACGTCAGGCTCAGTGCTGACAGCTCAGAGTCTCGAGCCTGCTTCAGATTCTGTCTCCTCTTCTCTTTGCCTCTCCCTCTCTTGTATTCTCTCTCTCTCTCTCAAAAATATATAAACATTAAAAAAATTTAAAAAAGAAGTGGAATTGCTGGATCCTATGGTAATTCTATTTTTAATCTTCTGGGAAAGTACCCTACTGTTTCCCATAGTGGCTGTACCATTTTACATTCCTACCAGTAGTGCATGGGGCTCCAATTTCTCCACATCCTCATCCATATTTGTTATTGACTGCTTTTGCTTTTCAACAGTAGCCATCCTAATGAATGTGATGTGGTATCTCATTGTGGTTTTGATTTGCATTTTCGTAATCATTAGTGATGTTGAGTGTCTTTTCACGTGCTTGTTGTTTTCATATGTCTTCTTTAAAGAAATGCTTATTCTAGTCCTTTGACTGTTTTAAAATCAGATGATTTTTTGTTGTTGAGCTGAACTGTGTGAAGTCTTGCAGTAAAAGGATCCCATGGTCAAAGAGTATGGGAAACCCTGACTGTTTTTATCACTTTCTTGAAGATACACAGTGTACCTATATCATGTTGAAGGCTCTGAGAATTACTATAGTAAGGAAGAATGCTAATTCTAACAGCAATTTCCACACATAACTCCTGTGGAAACATTTTACACTGAACGCTTAGTCTCATCTTCAGCCAGTGGGTAGCCACCACATGCAATTTGTGAAAAACTCTTCTGCGGTTTAGAAAACCAATAGTTCATAAAGAGCCATATCCATGTGAGAAGGAATGTTTTCTAGCAGGCTTCATCATGCTGTGTCTCCCCCCTAGACAAGCTTTTCTCTTATATCCCTTTGCAAGTATTTATTGAGTATTGATCCAGCGTTGGGGATAGAAAAAACCTAAGTTATAGTTACTTCAAGAATCTCTAGGGGGAGATAATTAATTATAATAGAAATTGGTTAAGATGCTGTGATAATATAAGATGTATTATCTTAGGGTATTTGGTTGCAAGTAACAGAAAGCAAATAAAACTAGCTTTAATGAAAGAAAAGAAAGTGTTATAAGGATGCAAAAGTGTATCATGAAACTCAAGGGCAGGAATGCAGCCAGCTTAGGAAAGATCTGGAAAGCAGCCAGGACTCCATTTGTCCTTTCTTCTCTCTAAGGGTCTGTCTGTATAAATCTTCTTCTATGCACAATATTCTTTTTATATAACTCCCACAAAGCTTTTTTCCTTCACGTTTAGAGGCTGTATACAATTTCAGAGTTATAATTCTAATTATAAATTCTAAATTCCAATTCTAAATTCAAAGGAAATAGAGTGACTGACTTAGCCCGTGTCAAGTTTCTACACATGGTTCATTCAGCTGTGGGCAGTGGGATGGAGTCATATATCAAAACATGGTATACTCCATGGAGTACTTCATGGAGTACTCAACAAACTCTCCAACATCATCTCTTTTCACTTCTTCCATACATCCCATGTTCTACTGATACCAATAACGACTGTCTTTGAGGAAACCCCAAATAATTAGCATAAACATTGGCTATTGATAGGGTCATTCTGAATAAACTTTCAAAGCCATATCTACACATCAACAGTAACTACTTACAACATGTAATGGAAAGGTGCAATCCTTTCACACTAATAATAAAAAGACAATTTAAATAAAGATTATTATTCACAAGAATGTGCAAACCTAAAACCTTTAAAATTTAAATGACAAGCCATTGATCTTGGCCAAAATATCTGAACTGGGCTTTCTAGAAGCTGAATTTTAAAACTCAGTTACTGCCATCCTGTATACCTTTTCCTTTACACCTACTTGGATAAAAAGTGAGAGGAGTTATTGAAGTGAACCACCCAGCCTCAATGAAAGAGATAGCAGATATTCACTGACTTCCACTGTCATCTGCCTTTATATATGTTAGCAACTTGAACTAATCGTTGAGGTAATGAATAAGTAAGAGAGGATTTAGGCAATTTCAGGAAAGATAGATTAGCTCCCAGAAGCCAGAGAACAATAAATCAAAGTGGAATTCAGGTCTGAGAAGTTGACAGAGAGCAAATTTATTGCATACATAAAATATTTTTAGTTAAATACTACACACCTGAAGTTCTGTCTTTTCCTAATTTGCAATTTGAGAGGAAATTTGTAGATTCAGAAAGGGAAATGCTTGGGATAATGTTTTACATATTTGGCAGGGAAGTATTTTCATCTTATGGGTTTCAGAAAATGTATTCTATAAATTATTTCATGAAAATATTGTATTTTTACTGTAGGCATTAGATAGTTTTAACTCAGGTAACAAAAATCTTAAATTGGTTATCCTATTCTTTAGACATGTTATGTTCCTTTTGTTGCTAAAATTTATGCTTTTCACTCACATAACTTTCCCTCTTCAAATACTTTAAATTCATGAGGTTAGATCGTGCTGTTTTTCTCCTCTATCCTGTGAGGCTTAACTCTTTAACCCTGTGAAGGCCTCTAATTTTTCAGGATGCTGAATTTTTGAGGGATATAGTTATTTGAATCCTTGATGCTTAAGGTTTTATTACATTTCTTTCTGCAAGCAATGGAAAATTACCACTTTTGAATTGTCATCAAGTGGAAATAGCTCACTGTTTGCTTTGTATTACTTAGACTCAATTATTATTTGGGAAAGTAGAGAGTCAAACTAATTTCAGTAGGAAAAAAAGTAATTTCAGTAGAAAACTAAGTGACTTATTCTTCCCCTTTTATTTGAACTTAGGTATATATAGTAACTTGTATGATTAAAGTTGTAACAGTGAAAGTATACAGGTTATTAAAACTCTCTTGATAATTTTAAAAGAGAAGCATATCTGTGACATCATCAAATTTCTTAAAGACATTTTAACATGCAAACAGATTCATTCATTTACTAATCCATTTGACAAACTATTAACCAATTTCCAGCTTTCAGGATTTTCCATTTATGCTTTAAATCAGGGGTCAGGAACTATAGCCTGCAGGCTAAATCCAGAAAATTCCTTGTTTTTGTAAATAAAGTTTTATTGGAACACCACCGAATTCATTCAGTTATGTATTGTCTCTAGTTACTTTGATGCTACAACAACAGTTTATTAGTTGCAATAGAGACCATATGGCCTGCAAAGCTGAAAATATTTGCTATACAGCTCTTCACAAAAAAACTTCGTAGCAAATTCCAGTTTCACCTCCAAAATGTAAAGATCTTTGAAGCTGTCACTCCTGTCCTTATAATCCATGTCCTTACAGCTAAGTGAACTGAAAGTCTACAAATTTTCAAGGACCCATCAGAGAATCAAGGTCACAGGACAAACTGCCAACTGCAAATCTGCAGAGACAGGTGACTGCAGAGAGTCACTGTCAAAATTTGCTTACCTAGAACAGAAGCCATTAGGGCCATTAACTGGTAGGAATACTTAAATGGTAATTATCACTAATTGCTGAAGCCTGAGCATGGACTAGCATAAGAATAAGAAAATCAGGGGGTCTTTAGGAGTCTTTAATGAAATTTACTTCCAGAAACATCACCAGTGTGAAATGGTAAAAAAAAAAAAAAAAAAAAAAAAGCTGCCCTTGAGGCTCTGGCAGAGGGAGGAGAAGAGTAACCATTGTGCAATATGCCCAGAGTAATTTATATAACAAAAGCCTTGTCCCACATTGGGGAAGAATATTCTCTTATTCCAGCTACCTCTAGCCTCTAGCCTCCTGGCCCTAGGAGGGTGAGCTAAAAAGCCCGTGTGAAGGTCACCATCTAGGGACACAGGTTCAATAAAAGACTGAGATTTAATCATAAAGTAATAGCATGCTTCCCCTCCCTCACACCTTACCACCAAACAGGAATCCAGCACAGTAACAGCGAAAACTGAACAAGAGGTGAGACACAGTCTCTCTCTGAGAAGAAGTACTCAGGGAAGCCCAAAGCCTGCAAGAGAGACAAAGACAAGAATACAAGAAGAATTTGATGATGGAGGCCAAAAGGTTTTTGTTTCTGTGATAAAGGCAAAAAGGTTTCTGTTTCTGTTTCCTGTACCCCCTGGAGTTTGTTTCTCAGCGATAGCCGGTTTGACCCACCTCATGAGACCAACAAAAGAGGCCCTGAACTGAAAAGTCCCAGACTTAAATGAGCCAATCGGAAGAAGACACGGCCATCCGGGCTCAAACGAACAAAGAGAAGGGGAAGAGACAGCTCATGTAACCCTACAATGTTATAAAAAGAGAACTGAATCCCGAGAGCGGGGTCCTTACCCTAAAGGAGGCCACTGCGCTGGTGCTCTGGGTTTGGACCCTAGCTCGAGCTAGCTAATAAATCTCCTATGCTTTCGCAGCCCCGGCCTCTGGGACTTTCTGTTCTTGGGTATTTGGGGTCTCGAACCCTTACATTGAATCCTCTGGCCCCTAAGGGTGCAGCAAACATTAAACATACTCCAATTCCTAACCAGATTAATGTAAAAAAATCACACTAAAAACCTATTTCCCTTAGTTTCTATTCCTTAAGAAATCCTGTCTAGCTTTCAATGGAGAACTTAAAAGCATTATAAAAAGCAAAATAACTATTGAAAAGCCTAGACAAGTATCAGAACCACACGTAGATAAAAGAGATGTTGGAATTATCAGATAGGTAATTTAAAATATGATTAATGTCTCAATGTTTCTAATAAAAAAGTAGACAATATGCAGGAACATAGGTAACATAAGCAGAGAGTTGGAAACTCAAAGAAAAAATCTAAATAAAATACTAAAAAGTTTTTAAATGTTCTATAATGGAAATAAAAAATGTCTCTGACAGGACTAAGTAGAGAATCAGTGAGCTTAAATATAGGTTAAGAGAAACTTCCCTAATGAAAATGCAGAGAAAAAAAAAAGATAGCAGTAATACCATGCCAATTTTTATCATATTTAAATTGCAGAAAACCAAAGGCCTAGAAAATTTTGAGAGAAGCCAAAGGGCAAAAGTATCTTATCTATGAAGAAACAAAAGTAAGAATTACAGTATACTGCTTATCAGAAACCACATAAGTGAAAAGAGAGAAGAATGGAGTCTTTACCATGTTGAAATTAAAAAAAAACCCCACCAACTCAGAATTCTACATCTAGCAAAATTATCCTTCAAAACTGCTAGAGAAAGAAAGACTTTCTCATACAAACAATAATTGAGAGGATTAATCACCAGTAAACCTGCCTTGCAAGAAATATTAAAAGAAGTTCTTCAGGAAAAAGGATGGTGATAAAGGTCACAAACTTGGATAAACATAAAGGAAGAAAGGGCATCAAAGAAAGAATAAGTGAAAGCAAAATAAAATATTTCACTTATGTAATTCTTTATTGAACAAAAATATAATTTTGTGTAAAGTACTACTGGTAGCAGTGAATAGTAACAAGAGATATGTAAACTGAGTAACAGCAATATCATAAGGGATGTGAGGAAAAAATTGGGAGTAGTTGGTTTTAATGTCCCTGCACTACAACTGAAGTACTGTAGTGTTATTTTAAGGTAAATTAGTATTTGTTAAATATATATATTGCAAACTCAGGAAAAAAGCTAAAAAATTATCAAAGTAAGTATTGATATATTATGCATGGATATAAAGTGAAATCATAAAGAAGGATGCATTAAAACCAGAAAAGGCAGAAAAAAAAAGAAAAACAAATGAAATTGATAGAAAGCAGTTATAAACATGATAGATATTAATCCAACTATGTCAATAACACTTTAAATGTGAATGGTATTAATATACCAATTAAACACAGAAATTGTTAGAGTGGAATACAAAAAAGATTCAACTATATGTTGTCTATAAGAAACCCACTTTATTTTTTTTAATGTTTATTTATGTGTGTGTGTGTGTGTGTGTGTGTGTGTGAGAGAGAGAGAGAGAGAGAGAGAGAGAGAGAGAGAGAGAGAGAGAGAGAGATTGAGAGAACACACATGGGAGGGGCAGAGAGGGAGATACAGAGTATGAAGCAGGCTCCAGGCTCTGACCTGTTAGTGCCTGGGACTTGAACCATGAACTGTGAGATCATGATCTGAGCTGAAATCTGAAACTCAACCAACTGAGCCACTAAGGTGCCCCAGAAACCCACTTTAAATATAAATATTTAGATAGCTTCAAAGAGGTGAAGAAAAGGGGAAAAAGTGAAAGATGCAAATTGAGAAAAAGACTCTTAACCATAGAGAATAAACTGATGGTTACTGGAGGGTAGGTGGGTGGGAGGATGGGTTAAATAGGTGATGGAGATTAAGGAGTGCACCTGTGATGGGCACTGGATGTTGTATGGAAGTGTTGAATCACTATACGGTACACCTGAAACTAATATTACCCGGTATGTTAACTAACTGGAATGTAAATAAAAACTTAAAAAAAGAGAGATGAAGAAAGATACACTAGAAAGATGCTGACACCTAACAGAAACAGATGGAGTTGCTACATTAATTCCAATTAAAGCAGAGTTCAGAATAAGAAAATTATGAAGGATAGAGAAAGATATTGTCTAATAATAAAGGAGTAAATTATCTAAAAAGACATAACAATACTAAATGTCTGTGCACCCAACATGAGAGGGTCAAACATAGGAAGCAAAAACTGGCAGAGATGAAAGAAGAAAAAGAGAAATCCATTATTATAGTCGGAGACTTCAACACCTGTCTCCATCAGTAATTGATAAGTCAAACCACCAGAAAATAGGTAAGGATAAGCTGATCCAACTTGATCCAATTGAAATATTGACAAACCTCTCCAGGCTGACCAAGAAGAAAACTGAAAATCACAGAAATGAAAGGGGAATCTTTACTACTAATGCCACGGACATTAAAGAGATAATAAAGGAATACTATAAACAACTCAATGCCCCCAAATTTGATAACACTGATCAAACCAACCAATCTTTTGAAATACGCAAACTTCTTAAATTCACACAAAGAGAAACAGATGATCAGAATAGGCATATGTCTTCTAAAGAAACTGAATCAGTAATTACTATTGTTCCCCCCTCCCAGAATAAAACACAATAGGCTCAGATGGTTTCACTTGTGAAACATGAAATACCTGTACATTTATTTAAGGAAATAAATATTTACATTTATTTATTTATACCAAATATTTAAGGAAGAAATGATACCAATTCTCCATAATCTATTCCAGAAAATAGATGCAGAGGAAACACTTTGCAATTCATTATATATGGTCAGCAGTACTCTAATACCCAAACCAGATAACATTATAAGAAAGAAAAACAACAGACTTTCTCTCATGAAAGTAGGTACAAAAATCCTCAAAATAATATTGTACAATGTATAAAAAGACTTTAACACCATGACCAAGTGAGATTTATTCTGTGTGAAGGTAATTCAATATAAAAAATGTAATAAACCACATCAACAGCTAAATAAGAAAAATCTTATTATTATAAGTATTCCCTGCTTTCTGTAAGTTTGCATCATGCCACTTTGCTTTTACAAAAGACCTACATTAGTACATGTTGCCACTAACCAAAATAAATCTGAAGAGGATATTAGCTTTTATGAAAAAAGTTGTTACTGTACTAATGTAAGTCTTCTGTAAAAGTGAAGCGGTGTAATGTAAACTCTTGGAAAGTGGGGGATACTCTTGACTTTATACCGTTTGAGTTTACGAAAGGTTACATAGGAATGCTCTGCTTTCAGATAGTGGGGAAACTTGTATATCATCTGATAAAAAAAACTGGATAAAATCCAACATGCATCCATGATAAAATCTCTCAGCAACCTGGAAATAAAAGGAAGCATACTTAACTTGATAAAGAATAATTACAAAATACCTACAACTAATATCATACTTAATGGTGATATACTGGATACTCTTCCCCCATGATTGGGAACAAAGTAAGGAACCTCTCCTTACTGGACATGCTATCAGTGCAAAATGACAAGAAAACCAAATAAATGTTATACATATTTGGAAGGAAAAATAAAACTGTCTTTGTTGGCAGATGACATGGCTGTCTGTGTGGAAAATTCCAAAGAATAATAATAATACAAAAACCTCCTGGATCTAAAAGTGAGTATATATCAAGGTTGCAGGATACATATTTAATACACGAAAGTCAACTACTTTTCGGTATGTAAGCAGTGAAAAATTAGAATTTGAAATTTTAAAAATTACTATTTTTCAAGAGCACTAGGAAGAAAATGAAATCATTAGGCATAAGTCTAAAAAGAATTGGATAAGTTGTACATGCAGAAAACCGTAAAATTCTAATGAAACATGATCTAAATAAATGTGCAGGTAATTTCATGTTCATGAATTAGAAGACTGACTATTATTAAGACGTCAATTCTTCTCAAATTGATCTATAGGTTTAATACAATCCCCCTCAAATTCCCAAAAAGCCATTTTGTAGATACTGACAATTTGATTCTAAAGTTTATACAGACAGACAAAAGACCTTAAATAGTAATACAACACTGAAGAACAAGAACAACTTGGAGGACTCACACTACTCAATTTCAAGACTTACTATAAAGCTACTCAAGACAGCATGGTATTGGCAAAATAACAAACACATAGATGAATGGAAAAGAATAGAGACCCTAGAAAAAACACTCATACAAATATAATCAACCCATCTTTGACAAAAGATTAAAGTCAATTCAATGAGGAAAGGATTTTTTAAAAAATAAATTGGTGCTGGAATAGTTGGGTATCCACATGCAAAATAATAACAACAATGAGGACGACAATAAACAATCTAGCCACAGACTCAACACTTTTCACAAAAAATGAATTAAACTGGATCACAAACTTGGATATGAAACACAAAACTGTAACATTTGTAGAAGGAAACAGAGGAGAAAACCCAGGTGATCTTGAAGTTGGTGATAAATTTTAAGATATAATATCAAAAGCATAATCTATAAAATAGAAAAGTTGATATGTTGGACTTAGTTGAAATTAAAAATAATATGTCTACACAAAAATGGGCATGTGAAGGTTTATAGCAGCTTCATTCATACTTGCCAAAAAACTGGAAACAATCAAGATGTTCTTCAATAGGTGAATAGATAAACAAGTCTTGATACAGCCACATAATAGAATATTATTTAAAGCTAAAAAGATATGAGCTATTCAACCATGCAAAGACAGGATGATTCTTAAATGCATATCGATAACTGAAAAGTTATCTACTTATTATTATTATTATTATTATTATATATTCTAATCCTATACAATTCCCAATTATATGACTTTCTAAAAAAGGCAAAACAAACGAGACATTAAATTGTCCAGTGGTTTCCAGTATTGAATAGATGAAGCTCAGGGGATTTTTTTTAGAAAAGTGAAACTATTCCATATGATGTCATAGTAGCGGATATCTGACACACGAATTCAAAAAACTCCATGGAAATTTACAGCATAGAGTGAACCTTATTTATCCAAATTAAAAATAAAATGTTTAGAAGGTCCAGGAATCCAAGGATAGAATGCATAATGTGACAAAATAATCTAACTGTGTTAAAAATGTGTGAAACAACTTTAAGGAAGGGGGAGGAGGTAGCTGGTGACCTAAGCAACTTTGGAAACAAGCAGAAGTTATAAGACTAAAGGTAAAAGAAACTATACATACTCATTGCATTCTAGCTGATAAAGTTTTTTTTTTTTCTGTGGAGCAATGGATTAAGAATTCCAATACCACTATTGATGTGTACTGGGACCAAACAAATAAATAGATGGGATATGGTGGGGGAAAGATTTCTCACTGTGGGAATAGAAGTTTGCAGAGAAGCAAGGGAAGAAGGTTAAAATAATTTTTATGTTATTTGATTATGGCTGGGGATATCAGTATGAGCTCATGTTGAGGTTCATATAGATACAGATGCTTAAATAAAGAAATAATTATAGGTATGTGTGCATACCCAGATTGGAGCACATACATATATTCTCTTACTTTGTCAGTTGAGAAAGCATAGAAGCAATGGCACCTCAGTAGCAATGAGAACAACTAGCCCCCAGCTCTTGTTTTCTAATACCATTCTCCAATAAAAGAATTCAGGGTTCCTTAGAGAAATGGCTGATTCTAGGACTTCGGCAGGTAAAATAGAAAATGAGGCTGGAATAACTTATTAGTACCAGAAAGTAAGCAAGTGCTCAAGAAAAAAAAAGTAACCCACAATGATTTGGGTATGTCCAAGAGACATAGGAGCCAACTGAAAGAGCATTAAATAACCAAAACTGAAACAATTTGAGAAATATTTAGCTAAATATTGGATTGTAATCCAAATTACAATATAAATATCCACAAGTCCACAGTGATTTAAAACACACACACACACACACACACACACACACACACACACACACACACACAGTGAATGACTGAATAAATAACTAAATGGAAGAGACAAAACAAATCTCCCATGCAGAAGAATTCCAAAAAATTTATGCAGATATTCCAGCGTCAATTTATGTAGCAGTACTCCCTACTCCTTATGCGTGGACTGTGCATGTTGACTTCCTTCATGAAGTCATAATAGAGAAAATACAGAAAGAAGGAAAGAAGAGAACTTAAGAGTGGAGACCAACAGGACCTCAACGAAGCCATCAAGATCAATATCAACAGTGTTAAGTTATATTGATATATATTGTAGCCATATTATGTGATGAAAATAGCATTTCATTTTGCTGATCTTTCTTCCAAAGACCTGTAACTCCACTCTAATTATAAAAAAATCAGACAAATCCCAACTGAAGAACATTATAAAAAACCTGATGATTAATTCTCATCAAGGCCATCAAAAACAGGCACCCTCTGGCACTGTTGGTGGGAATGCAAACTGGTGCAGCCACTCTGGAGAACTGTGTGGAGGTTCCTCAAAAAAAAAAAAACAAAAATAGATTCACCCTATTAGATACACCCTAATAGATACACCCTATTAGATTCACCCTATTAGATACACCCTAATAGATACACCCAGCAATAGCACTGTTGGGAATCTACCCAAGAGATATAGGACTGCTGATGCAAAGGGGCACGTGCACCCTGATGTTCATAGCAGCACTTTCGACAATAGCCAAATCATAGAAAGAGACTAAGTGTCCATCAACTGATGAATGGATAAAGAAGTGGTATATATATACAATGGAGTACTATGCAGCAATGAGAAAGAATGAAATCTGGCCATGTGTGGCAACATGGATGGAACTGGAGGATATTATGCTAAGTGAAATAAGTCAGGCAGAGAAAGACAGATGCCCTATGTTCCCACACATAAGTAGGCTTTGGGAGACCTAACAGAAAACCAGGGGGGAGGGGAAGAGAGGAAGGAAGGGAAAAAAAAAGCCACAGAGAAGAAGACATAACATGGGAGACTCTCAAAGACTAAGAACAAACTGAGAGGAGAGGAGAGGGGGGTGTGAGAGGGGGGAGAGTGGGTGATGGGCACAGAGGAGGGCACTTGTTGGGATGAGCACTGGGTGTTGTATGGAAACCAAATTGACAATAAATTATTCAAAAAAACAACAACAAGGGAATCTGAAGAACTGTCACAATTTAGAGGAGATATAATCACTAAATGTAATGTGGTATCCTGGATGGGATCCTGGAACACAGAAAGACATAGGTAAGAACCAAAGAAATCTGAAAAAATTATAGCCTTTAATTAATAGGAACATATCAGTATTGGTTCATTAATTGTAACAAATGTACATATAATGTAATATATTAATAACAGTGGAAACTGGGTGTGGGGTATATGGGAAATCTCTGTATTCTCTTTGTAATTTTTCTGTAAATCTGACTCTTAAATACAGAGAACAAACTCAGCGTTGATGGGGGGTAGGGAAGAGGGGAAAGTGGGTGACAGGCATTGAGGAGGGCACTTGTTGGGATGAACACTGGGTGTTGTATGGAAGCCAATTTGACAATAAATTATATTTAAAAAAATAAAATTGTTCTAAAATAAAAAGTTTTAAAAAAGGATTTGCTGACCCTACTTTAAGTAAAAGAAAAATGGAAATGATTGCTTTGTGGAAGTGTAAAAAAGTGAATTTGTTAAACGAAGATAACAAGATGGTTTTAGATTATCTCAACTATTTAAGAGTCAGTTTAGGTCCTAATTCCTCTTTATGCAAAATTAACTATCTTTTGGCATGGGAAGACAGCATATTGCATGGCATAGGAAAATGGAAAGAAATACACAAAATATTGTGATATTCAACCCAAAACACTTACTTGTAAATATTTGATAGGGATTCATTAACATATACCCTTTACTTTAAAAATTAAAATTTAAATTCTCAACTTTTATTATATTTAAAGAAGTATTTGTTTATAGAAGTGAATTATCACGAAGTGGAATTAAATGTAAGTAAGGAGCTCTTGTGATAGAGGGCAAAAATAGGAAAAAAATTCATTGCTTTTTTGAAGCAACCCCACAGAGTTAATTCCTTCATGGTGCTGAAGGCTTTTGCTTTGAAATTCATTTTATTGACCTAAAGCTTAAACTGCAGGGTGACTCAAGGATAATTGACAGGAGGGAGAGAACATCATGCTACCATTGTCACGTATGCCCTCAGCCATTCCCTTGTTAAAAGATGCATTATGTAAATGTATCCTCCACTGAATTTTGCTAGCATTTTTTGTTGTTGTTGTTCCTGGTAAAGTGTAACCCATGTTTGTCAAGGAGGAGGGGTAAAATGTACCCTTTCAACGGGTTCAGTGATTATGTCCCCACACTTCAAGTTCTGCCTGAAATTCAAGCGCACATAAAAGGTTTCATAACCTACAGGTAGTTGTACTGTGTACACGACTTAGGTGTATAATGTGGGTTTAGAAAAAATAAAGCATATTTAGAAGCAGCAAATAAATACGATTAGACTCTAAAACATGTTTCTTTAGTGAAGTTCTTTCCCAAAGTTACACTGTAGCTGCCAAATCAATCTCCATCATATTAGCCGAAGAAATGATCGATTATCCATTCAGTTGTGTATATGTCGACCAAAACCTAAAAAACACAGATAGAGATATGTGCAGAGTTGAAAGTGGCAAGAGCGTGGTAGGCTATTCATTAATCAGAATCCAGATTCCTCTTTAATTAAACACTGCAAATGAGAGGGAAAGCAGCGGTCTCCTATCTTTGATGGAGCGGTTATCAAGTATTTCTCACTGAAATAGATTATTCCTACTAATTGTTCTCATAAAGCACCCAAGAAAGTGTTGCTGCTGGAAGAAATAAAAAGTAGTGGGCTTCTATGAAAAACAGACACAAATGATGAAGAAATTATAAATAGCTATGGTTTCCCTTTGAGCTGATAGTTAGCCATGCTTTAATGTCAGCCCTTATTACTAATGGGAGCCCCTGATAATCTGAATCTGTTTTAAGGCCATAAAGAGAATGTAATTAATACAAAAGGACATATAAAAACTAATTTGAAAAAATGCACTATGTTCTTGGGCTTTGGGAATAAAAGACTAGCTTTTAGTTCTCTATTTGGGGTGTATTTTCCTTGCATTCAGAGAAAAACAAAGAATCTTGTTTTACAGTCTTAAAATCCTCATATGTGCTCTTTCAGTATCACAGAATTTCAAAGAGGAAGTAACTTGAGTGTAATAAAGTTGACGGCCCTGATCTTAACTGACCTTTAACCTGGGGTGCCCAGGTTAATTTTTTTAATGTTTATTTATTTTTGAGAGAGAGAGAGAGAGACAGAGTGTGAGCAGGGGAGGGGCAGAGAGAGAGGGAGACACAGAATCCAAATCAGGCTCCAGGCTCAGAGCTGTCAGCACAGAGCCTGATGCGAGACTTGAACTCAGAGACCATGAGATCATGACCTGAGCCGAACCGCTTAACAAACTGAGTCACCCAGGCACGTGTGGTAGCCATGTTAAATAACAAAAATTCAACTGAGCAAATTAAAGATCTAATTGGCTTAATGAAACAATTCATGAGCTGGGCAGCATCCCATCTAGTAAATGGGGGAGGGGCACTCCTGAGGAGCTGCACGAAATGGAAGATTTGTATGGAATGAGGGTGGTGCAAGAACCTGATAAGTAAAAGAAAAAGACTGTTCCAGGCAAGGCTGCTTTGCCTTGGGGGCAAGGCAAGGAGTCTTATCATACAGATACTCATTTTTCTTTGGGGGATGAAGAAGGCCCTTAGGGCACATTCATAAACGTGATGGAAAAATTCCTGATGGACTGCTTAAGACCCTACTTCTGGGGGAGGTGGAGAGTGCAATTACATTCCGTACTAAGTTCCGGTTTGGGGACTTGGCCTAAGTGACCCCATTTTGGGCCTGTGGGGTTTTTTTGTTGTTATTGTTGTTTTAACACCCATAACCCAGAGCTATTGAGCGAACGTATTTCCTCTGAAACCTGACCACACTTCACACAAAACGGCTAGCTATAAATGAATCAGAACTGTATCATTCCAGGACATAAACATTTTGGGGAGGGACTTGAGAATTAAAACACTCAATAAAACTTTTGTGAGTTTCATTTATATTTGAGCAATGATTAGAAATGCTTTCTTGCAGCAAAAGAGTAATTAAACTTCTTTATCTCCACTTAAAAAGGGGGGAGGGATTAGACTAAATGTAGGTACATGTTCAGTGTCAAAACTTAGTCAGCCAAGGAGGGGAGGTTTTATTAACCAGAGGTAATCGATACAGGCATTAGTGTCACGTAGCTGTGGAGTCAAGCCACTGTGCCTTTTCTGGGCACGCTTCTATCTTCATTTCTCAGTTCATTAGTATGCAGCTGGGAACACCAGCAAAGAGCATGCCAAGGCAGACAAACGACTCAAGGGAGATTTAAACTCCATGACTATACATATTCCCATAAAGTTTAAAGAACACAACTACTCACAGCAGGGCAAACCCCCACAGCTTTCTTTCAGTGAAACAATCCACATTATCCCTGTGGCTAGAATGATGGCAAAATGAATTTGAAAATATCTGCAGAATGGTGCTGGTAATCTTTGGTCAGAAAGTACTAGCAGGCATCCCTGTTATCTTTCTGCATCTACAGCTTGTTCCTGAGGGAAAAAGGCCTAGTGAGGCAGCGACCGAAACAAAGGACTTGGAGAGGCCTGGGTTGTAGGCTTATACTCACATTTCTTAATCACAACTGTGTGTCTGCAGTGGAAGGAGACCAGAGGTTGGTGACCATTATCAGAATATTTAAATTCATACAACCAGTTTTGTTTCATCTGGATATTTTGAGAAAAAGTATTATCTTTTTTTTTAAAACTTCCTACCACTAGCAATAAGAGTTAATCGTGTGTTGAGTGCTCCTATGTGCCAGGCTGTATGTTATAGGCCTTAGGTACACAATTCATCTAACCCCGACAAAACTCTAAGTTGAAGGTATACTGATGGGTATTTTACAGATGAAGAAGCAGAGGTTAACACTTGTCACATGTTTTACAGTTGGAAGTGGCAGGGGCCCACTAAATCCCAGGTGTGTGTGTCTCTGTCCGCATCAAACAGCCTTCATTGTATGGATTTACGGAGTTGCTGAAGTTCTTTGCGTTTCCCTAAGTAGATGTGGATCTGTGCAAAAGTGGAAAAGGCATGTGTTCTAGCCTGGTCAAGTCAAAACACTCAGGCCTGGACCGCAAGTGACTAGAGTTTGATGGTGGTAAGAACGATATCCAGGAATATTGCCCGAAAGGAAGGCAATAACCTCTGACAGAGTCACTCAAATGACTTTCGTAATATCACGGTCTCGTTGTAGAAGATCATTTTGCATTAACCTTTTACTCACTGATTTCATCCAGAATGTAGTTTACATTGCTTCCCCTAAGTAATGAGCACAACCCTGATTTGTCTTCTCTTATTTCCCTTCCTTGGAATGACTTTAGATTTATTGCCATGGATTATAAAGAGAAAGGGACAAGGCATTTTTACTGGAGCCCAGCTCCATTACATTGAGAGCTAAATGCATGATACAAATATGGATCAATGAGGGCTGAGGACCCCATTGGAGCAATTAGCAAATAATTTCCAATTTAATAGGAAAAAAAAAAAAAAACCTTGGCTTTAGTGATCCACATACATGACTGTCTTAATCAAATTCACCACATGCACTCTATTTTGCCAGCAGCATTATAGGAGTAACTATCAATAGAAAACTTGGGAGAGCTATAAAACCAGCAGTGAGATGTTATAAGTAATGTGGAGATATTCATGCTACAAATATACTTGAGTGCTTTCTGTGTGGCAGGCACTGTTTTAGGTGCTGATATACACTAGTAAACAAAACAGAACAATCCCTATCCTTACGGAGCTTACATCCTGATGAGGGAAGGTGTGTATATACATACGCACATATATAGTATTTACTATGTACACTACAGATATCTAATATATATTTCAGATAATACTAAGTGCTTTGAAACAAATAAGTCAGAGAAGAGAGAGAAGGAATATTGGGGAGAGAAATAATTCTAGCCAGAGTTGGAAAAACACATCTGCAAATTCTTTGACATATTTCCCATGGAAAGATGAATCATATATTCCATCCCCTTGAATCTGAGCTGGTCTCTGTGACTTGCTTGTAACCAAAAGAATTAAATGAATTAAATGGAAGTGAAGTTGTGTGATTTTTGAGGCGAGGCCATAAAAAGCAGTGTAGCTTACAAGGAAGTCAGTAGAGTTTCCCCAAATGCACCCTAAGACGTGGTAAAGCTTACCTCACTTTTGAGAATCACCGGTCAAGAATATTTATTAGTTTGAGTACAATATAGGGGATTTCTTCTCAACTTGAGTAAGGACAGTTGGTTTCTTTTCACACACTTAGAGCAACAGTATAATGACTGCAAGTTCCTATCTCTACATTTTTATGTAGCTGACAGACCTGGGAGTGGAGGATAAGGAGAATTTAGGTAGAATTGGCTGTGGATGGTTCTTGAGGAAACTTGTTCTCTACTATATGTATTAATTATACGTTGTTAAATATTCAGGGCTTCCTCCACCTGCTCAGGGGTCTTCTCCACTCCTGTAGAGCTGGCCTCATTCTCTAGGTGCAGATGTGCACCTTGAAAGATATCAAGTCCCAATGGCACTTTCTTCTTTCTACTACAGCCAGGAAAACAGAAGTTGTTCTATGTATTTCAAATAAGAAAGGTTTTAATAAAGGAGATAAGAAGCTTACATAAACTTTGGAGGCTCTGCAGGGGGCAAAGTTCAGGGAAGTAACTGGGAAAAATCTCAGTATGGAGTATCCAAGCAGGTGGTTCTCAAGGACTACCTTGGAAAGCACTGCAATGCAAAGAATCTCTAGGAGATGCCAGATGAACCACCTTCATCTGTAGCAGTGAGGTGACTGGTTCTCAAGGGCTGCCCCCCAGAAACTCTGTGAATGTTGTTTGTTCACACATCTCCCCAGGTCTCCCCGGTCTCCCTCTTCTCAGACTCAACCTTGGAACCGAACAAAGAGAGGGCATTCTGAAAAATGCAGTTCTCCTCCTCTCCTCGGCAGTACGCTAGAAGTTAGAAGGAGGTGGTGAGGAAGACATGTTGACAACAGACAATCCAGCCCACTTGTTTTATACAGCCTGTGTGGTGATTAAATGAAATGATGCATATAAAATGATGGAAGAGCATTTAACTGGAATAAATGTTATCTATTATTAGTATTAGTATATTATCACTGGCAACTGTATGCCTGAGGAGGAAGATTGATATGATCCTGTTATGTTCTGATATGTTTATTCAGAAACACAGAAATTTTGGCCAAAACGCCAAATCTTCTCTCTCTTAGAACTGTACCTTTCCCTTTAGCCCAGATTGAGGTTCCTTTAGAGAAGAAGATTTTTGAGGTACATATACAGATGAATTAAATGTAACTCTCACAGTAAATTAAAATACCATCACCCAAAACTCTAAGCTGATATAGCTTTGGACTTTGCATACTAATTCAAAGATATGGAAATCTTTCAGGAGTTTACAAAAAAGACAGTTGGAAAATTATAATTGGAAAATTATAACATCGCTGTTCTTGACAGAAAATGTTTTCTCACATTTCTTTCAAACTAGCAAATATGTATTCAATATAACATGTTTAAACTTTTTAAAGGTATTTTATTTATTTAAGCTGGGGCAATAAAATGAAAGAAACACAAACAAATGTTACTTTTCAGCTGTAAAGGAGAAGATACCGTAATGAATCAATAGGTCATTTATCTGCAAGTGGACACTTTCTATGTTTGGGCATATCCTTTCTGTCTGTCCATTAATATGAGGTAAACATCAGCTGTGGATTTAACTGGAGCTTTCCGAATGCCTCAGTGCACACTCCACACATAATTTAAAGATATTCACGTAATCGAGCTAACAAGAGCATGATCTCACATTTGGTTTGAAGAATCTGACCAGAATGGTCAATATGGCGTTGCTACCTCTGCTCTTTTGAATCACTTTACTTTTTTTCTTTTTAAGCATTCAACCTAACTAGAAAATAAAATCAGTGACAGTTTGGGAGTTGCAGGAAACTCTTCCCCTTCAGTAACTGAAAGCATAGTGATGTTTTTCCTTAAAGCAGTCTCCTACAGAAATGTTCCATGTCTTTAATGGATGGAAAACAACTCTGGATTTTGTCAGTCTTCTGGATTAAAAAACTTCAACATTTGTACCACTCCAACTGTATCAAGACAGTCTTAAAGATTATTCTGTAGGCTTGTCAAAGAGTTACTTTGATGTTACTTTTCCATCTTGAAAAATGTCTATATTTTATATACTATAACAATAAAAGGTGACACGAAATATTGCATTAAAAATTATTTAAAAATATTAGAACTTAACATTCTTCATTCAAGTACAGAAACACTGCTATATGGAAATTATATCCTAAAGTTGCTTATATTTAGTTCAACTGCTTTCACAAATAATACTTCTTTCAAGTTGGTAGTTAGTTACCTATAGAGTGAAACAGGACAGACAGGCAGGAAGTGTCACTTGCTTGGTAATATTCATTTTATTAGCTGGGTCATGGGTGCATGGGTGTTTTTTATGATTATATTTTTTTGCTATGTGTATATTCATGTAATATTCTTCTATATTCAAAATATTTTTATGATAAAGTTTCTAGGCTACTGTTTATAGACATTGTTCAATTGAATAGGTAATACCTGTTTCCTGAAGTAGTAATACAAATTTCTACTTCCATGACCAGTGCATCAATGTTCCAGTTGTTTCACATTTTACCAAAACTTGGCATCATCAAACTTTAATTTTTTTTTTTTTTTGCCAGCTCGGAGAGTGGAAAATTCTTTCTCCAGATGTCCTGGTAAAATGGCAGATTGAACATATGCCTTTATACCTACTTTTCCCCAAAGCCAACTTAAACAGCAGTGAAGGATTTTAAAGACATAAACCCACAGAGAAAAAGAGAATAACAGAAAAGACTAGAGAAACAAAAGTTTGGAAGTGTGATAGGTGAATCGAATCTTTCTCAGCAGGTAGGGGAAAGCTGAGGCTTAGGCTGGTTGTGGGGAAAGCCAAGAAGCAACAGATTTATATTGAGTTATCGGTAATGCTGGGATTTCAGGACCTAGGAGTGTAGTTGAGACTGATAACAGAAGGACGTGTTGAAATATAAAACACTTACAAGTCCCCAGATATCCTCCCTAGTCATTCGAGCTGATCAAGAACTCCTTTAGCATCCTGGGAGAAAATTAAAGGGATAATTATGTAGAACTGGAAAAAAAAACTAAAATATAAAACCTGGAAAATACTAGGCAAAGCTGAGATCAAAGATATAATATAAAACAACCACAACAACATAGGTGGATTAAGTGAATGTCTACATGCTGAAAAGGAGCCTCCTAGGTCATTTCCCCAAAATCTGGCATAAAGGGCTATATTCTCAGTGCAATAGATTAAAATATTGTTTTCTGAAGTTATGCAGTAAGAAAAGAAGAAAGGACTTAAAATTATATCAGGGGTTTCCTACCCAAGTGGCTCAACTTAGATTTGCATACCCTGAGGTCCACAGTCAATGACTGCCACCCTACCCCATCATAACTTTTAGTTAGCTCAGATGACTGAGAAGCACAGACAAGGACTACAAGTAAATGAGTAAAGAAGAAAATAGCTTAAAAGAAATGGAGAATATGCAAGTAGAGGAAAAATGAAATAGGTACCATATTTTGTATATATAAAATAAAATCAGGACGCTATTTTAAAAGTAAAAGATCATTTAGAAAATAAAAATGACCTTTCAGAAATTAAAAATATAATAGAAATAAAAACACAATCGAGATGAAAGTGTAGGCAAAGAAAGTCTCTCATAAATTTGAGCAAAAAGAGAACAGAAATAGAAGAAAAGCAGAGAGCAGATAAAAAGGTAAAGAGAGGGGCGCCTGGGTGGCTCAGTCGGTTGGGCAGCCGATTTCAGCTCAGGTCATGATCTCGCAGTCTGTGAATTCAAGCCCCGCGTCAGGCTCTGTGCTGATGGCTTGGATCCTGGAGCCTGCTTCAGATTCTGTCTCTCCCTCTCTCTCTGCCCTTCCCCTGCTTACTCTCTGTCTCTCAAAAATAAATAAATGTTTAAAAAAAGGTAAAGAGAGTCAACATTGGAATAATTTGAATTTCAGAAAAACAATTAAGAGAATGATCAAGAAAACAGAAGGAGGGGCGCCTGGGTGGCTCAGTCGGTTGAGCGTCCAACTTCGGCTCAGGTCATGATCTCACAGTCTGTGAGTTCGAGCCCCGCGTCAGGCTCTGTGCTGACAGCTCAGAGCCTGGAGCCTGCTTCGGATTCTGCGTCTCCCTCTCTCTCTGCTGCCCTGTCTCTCTCTGTCTCAAAAATAAATAAACATTAAAAAAAGAAAAAAAAGAAAACAGAAGGAAGAAAGATCATTCAAAAGTGATGAAGAAATTTCTGCAGAATAGAAGAACATGACTTTCCAAATTTCAAGGGCCAAATGAGTTCTCAGTGGAGTCACAATCATTAAGATTTAAATAAATTTCACAAGAGTAACATAGAGAAGAGCTCATAACCTTTGAGACAGAGATGAATTGGGTATTAGAATGGCAT
The DNA here is from genome assembly GCA_030068075.1 of Paguma larvata. Classification (NCBI taxonomy): domain Eukaryota; kingdom Metazoa; phylum Chordata; class Mammalia; order Carnivora; family Viverridae; genus Paguma; species Paguma larvata. Next base: position 17,002,943 of record CM057830.1, read on the forward strand.
TTGGCTGTTTATATATAAGATTGGAAGGTTGAATATAGGCCAACAATGACTTTCATTATTAATTAATGAAATTAAGAAATTAATTCAATTTCTTAGTTTTAGATGATTGTAGATTTATGTGCAGTTGTGAGAAATAATACAGAGAAATCCTGTATATCATTTACCCAGTTTGCCCAAATGATAACATCAAGTCACACTGTAGTGCAGTATAACTTGGATATTGACATGAATGTGATTTACCAATCTTGTTCAAATGAGTATTTGGATTCATTTGTGTGTATGTGTGTATGTGTGCCTGTATTTACCTCTATTCAAATTTATCATGTGTGGATTTGTGTATTCACCACCAGAGTCAAGATATGGGACATTTTCCTCATCACAAGGATCTGTCGCATTGCTCTTTTATACTCACACTCACATCCCTCCTACCCTCCCCTCAGTCCCTGACCCCTGACAATCACTAATTTGTTCTCCATTAAATTTTATCATTTTGAGGATGTTATATAAATGGAATCTTACTGCATGTAGTATTTCTGGATTGACTTTTTTCATTTAGCATAATTCTATGAAGATCCATTTAAGTTGTTATGCGTAAAAACAGCCTATTTTTTTTTAAACTTCTGAGTAGTATTTCATGGTATTAATGTACCATGCTGAATGTGGAACCTGCTTCAGATTCTCTCTCTCTCTCCCTCTGCACCTCTCCCCCACTTACACTTTCTCTTTCTCTCTAAATAAATAGGTAAATAAATAAATAAATAAAATTTTTAGGTAAAATATTTACAATCTAGGATACTATGTCTACTTTTATATTAGAGTAACAAGACATATTTAGACTTCCAATTTCTGGTTCTTCACAGAAGGAACTTGGAAGTTACTGCTCTGTCCTAACAACAAAGAATAAGGTGAACAAACTAAAATGTCAACATTTCTTGTCGAATTTGTAAGAGAAGTTAGTCACAGGGCAAACTGCTGATCCTCACACTGGAGAGTCTGACAGGCAAATAGAATCACAGCTGACTAGACTAGAAACTTACAAGTTGAAACCTCCTTGGGAACTAGTACCTGGGTAAAGAGACCAGAAATATAACCGATGAGTTTCTAGAAGACCATTAGAACTAGAAGAGTGATCAAGACTAAGAGGTTAAAAACTCCAAGGGGATCCAGTCACACGGGGCCTCCCACACTTTCATGAGTTTTACCTCCAGAAGTTCGATCAGCAAAAATCAGAGAAAAATCCTCCCGTGCTTCTGGCAGAGGATAAGTAAAAGGAACCGTTTGGAAATACACCATTCTGAAAGATGTCAAATGAACTAATTTGAACTATACATCTGTTTTTCCTAACAAGGTCTGTCCTCAGGACATACTAATTAACCAGAGCCTAACCTGCTGGGGTTTTATGATGACCTAAATGACCTGGGGAAAGGGAAATACTCAACTCCAGTCCATTCTAGCCTTCCACATGGGAGAAGAGAAATACCCAAGTAGACCCCATCTGGCCATCCTGTCCCATCTAAGTGGGAGGAAAACCTGAGAAGTGCTTGTGAAGTTCACAGTCCAAAGGCACAGGCTCACTAAAAGATGAAGACTATAGAATACTGCTCCTCCTTCATACCTGACCACAACAGTACTAAAGGCCTACGTAGAGCCCTTCATTTTACCAAATATACCATGTTCCGCTATCAAGAAAAAAAATTTAAGACATACAAAGATGAAAAAAAAACCCAAAGCCCAACACAGTTAAAGAGACAGCATAAGCATCAAAACCAGACATGGCAGGAATGCTGGAACTATCAGACTGGGAATTTAAAACAACTATGATTAATACGCTAAGAGTTCTAATTGATAGAGTAGATAACATGCAAGAACAGGTGGGCAATACAAGCACGAAGATGAAAATACTAAGAAAGAATTTTGTTTATGTTAGAAATCAAAAACACAGTAAGAGAAATAAAGAATGCCTTTGACAGGCTCTTTAGTGGACTCTTAAGAATCTCTGAGCTTGAGAATATATCAACAAAAACCTCCAAAACTGAAAAGCAAACAGAAAAAGAAGACTAAAACAACCAGAATATCTAAGAACTGAGAGAACTACAAAAAGTGAAACATATGGCTAATAGGAATGACAGAAGTTGAAGGAAGAAAGGAACTGTAGAAAAATTTGACACAATATTTAATATCAATATTTAATATAATAAATATTTGATATAAAATATTTTATATAATACATAATGAGACAATAATACTTGATAATTTCCCCAAATTAAAGTAAGGCATGCAACCACAGATCAAGGAAGCTCAGACAAAAGAATTGCAAAACAGTTTTAAAAACTACACCTAGGCATATCATACCCATACTACAGAAAATCAAAGATAAAGAAAAAAATCTTGAAAAAAGCCAGATGAAAAAATATTACCTAGATAGGAACAAAAATAAGAATTAAATCCAGCTTCTCCAAAAACAGGCAAGAAAGAAGAGAGTGGAACAAAATATTTATAGCGTTGAAAGAAAAAGCCCACCAACGTAGAATTCTGTACTTGTGAAATTATGCTTCAAAAGTGAAGGAGAACTTTCTCAGCCAAAACTAGAACTGAGGAAATTTCTCACCAGCAAACTTGCCTTCAAAAAAGATTAAAAGAAGCTTTTTAGAGATAAGGAAAATAATATAGGCCAAAAATTCAGATATATGTAAACAAAGGAGAACTGGAAAAAAAAAAAGGAGTAAGTGAAGGTAAAATAAAAACTTTTATTTTATTTATTCTTAATTAATCTAATAAATAACTGTGTTCAAAATAATAATATTAACAATGTATTCAGTTATGTATGTATCTTATGTGTGTGTATATGTATATGTTTATGTACTGTTATGTATAAGTGAAATGGATGACAGCATTGATACAAGGGCTTGCTGGGAGGAATTAGGATTATTACAAGGTACTAAAACTAACCATGAAGTGCTATAGTGTTACTTGAAAGTGAACTTAGATTAGTTGTAAATTTATATTGTAAACTCTAAGGCAATCACTAAAGAAAATCAAAATTAAAATTAAAAATTAAAAAAGAAGCATAACTGATATGCTAAGAAAGGAGAGAAAATGGAATCATAAAAAATTCCCTATTAAAACCACAGAGTTAGAAAAAGAGAGAAAGAAAAAAAGGGAACAAAGAACAAGGGCAACAAATAGAAAATTACAACAAATATGGGGGATATTATCCAATTATATTAATAATCATTTTGAATGTCAATGGTCTAAATGCCTCAACCCATAGATAAATAGAGCAGAAAAGAGAGCCCAGTGATAAACTCACGCATATATAGTCAATTAATTTACAAAAAAGGAGCCAAGAATATACAATGAAAAAAGGATAGTCACTTCAATAAGTAGTGCTGGGAAGAGTGGACAGCCACATGCAAAAGAGTGAAACTGGACCCCTGTCTCACACCATACACAAAAATCGACTCAAAATGGATTAAACTTGAATGTAAGTCCTGAAACATTAAAACTCCTAGAAGAAAATATAAGGGGTAAGTTCCCTGACTTTGATCATGGATTTGTTGGATTTGACATCAAAAGTAAAGAAAAAAAAAGCAAAAATAAACAAGCAGTACTATATCAAACTAAAAAGCTTCTGCACAGCAAAGGAAACCATTAATAAAATAAAAAGGCAACCTACAGAGTGGGAGCAAATATTACAATTCATATGTCTGATATGGGGTTATATCCTAAATAAAGAACTTGTAAATCTCAATAGCAAAGAAAAAAAAAAGATTTAAGAAATGGGCAGAGAAACTGAATAGACATTTTTCCAAAGATGACACCTAAATGGCCAACAAATACATGAAAAGGTGTTCAATATGACTCATCATCAGAGAAATGCAAGTCAAAATGACAACGTGATATCACTTCACACTGATTAGAATGGCTATCATCAAAAATATAAAAGGTAAGTGTTCGTGAGGATGTGGAGAAAACAGAACTGCTATGCACTATAGGTGAGAATGTAAATTGGTACAGCTACTATGGAAAACAGTAAAAAGTTTTCTCAAAAAATTAAAAATAGAACTATACTATGATCTAGCAATCCCATTTCTGGGTATATAAACGAAGGAAATGAAAACAGGATCTCAAAGAGATATTTGTACTTCCATGGTCATTGCGGCAATATTCATAATCGTCAGAATATGTAAACAATGTAAGTGTCCATCAACCAATGAATGGATAAAAATGTGATATACAAATGACATATCCTCTAAAGGGTTAGTATCTAAAATATATAAAGAACTTATACAACTCAACACCAAAAAACACAAATAATCCAATTTAAAAATGGGCAGAAGATATGAACCGACATTTCTCTAAATAAGACATAAGATGGTTAACAGACACATTAAAAGATGATCAACATCACTTATGATCAGGCAAAGGCAAATCAAAACCACAATGAAGTATTTCTTCACACCTGTCAGAATGGCTAAAATAAAAAACACAAGAAGCAACAAGTGTTGGTGGGAATGTGGAGAAAAAGGAAACTTCAAGCACTGTTGGTGGGAATGCAAAGTGATGTAGCCACTGTGGAACACGGTACAGAGTTTTCTCTAAAAGTTAAAAACAGAACTACCCTACAATCCAGTAATAACACTACTGGGTATTTACCCAAAGAATACAAAAATAGTAATTTGGAATGATATATGTACCCTTGTATTTATTGAAACATTATTTACAATAGCCAAATTATGGAGGTAGCTCAGGTGTCCACTGACGGATGAATGGATAAAGGCGTTTTATACATGTACAATGGAATATTACTCAGTCACAAAGAAGAATAAAATCTTGCCATATGCAATAACATGGATGGATCCAGAGAGTATAATGCTTAACTGAAATAGTCAGAGACAGATAAATACTATATGATCTCTCTCATAAGTAGAATTTAAGAAACAAAACAAAGAAAGAAAAAAGACACAAACCAACAACAGATTCTCAACTATAGAAAACAAAGTGATGGTTGCCAGAAGGGAGGTGAGTATGGGATGAGTGAAATCGGTGATAGAGATTAAGGAGTGTCCTTGTCGTGATGAGCACTGAGTAACGTATAGAATTGCTGAATCACTATATTGTACGCTCCAAACTAATACGACACCATATGTTAACTATCAATTAAAAATTTCACACACACACAATGGAAATATTATTTAGTCATGAGAAAGAAGGAAATCTTGCCATTTGTAACAACTTGGATAGGCCTTGAAAACATTAGACTAAGTATACAAAATCAACAGAGAAAGATAAATGCTGCATGGTTTCACTTAGATGTGGAATCTAAAAAAAGAAAAGTCAAACTCAAAGAAATAGAAAATAGAAAAGGGGGTGCCAGGGGCTGAGAGTTAGGGAAAATAGGGAGAGGTTAGTAAAAGGGTACAGACTGTCAGCTACAGATGAATAAGGTCTGAGGATCTAATGAAAACTATGGTAACTATATTTGCTAACACTGTATTGTAAAATTGAAATCTGCTAAGAGAGCAGAACTTAAATATTCTGACCGAGAGAGAGAGATGTAAAGTGATGGCTATATTAATTAACTAGATGGAAATAATCATTTTACAATGTGTATCTATATCAAATCACATAATGTATACTTTAAATATCTCAAAATTTTATATTTCAATTATGCTTCAATAAAGCTGAAATTAAAAATAAAATCCCTATACTGACTTAAAAAATAAACCAATGTGGTAGATGTTAATCTCATTATATTAATCATCACTTTGAATGTCAATTGTCTAAATGCTTCAATCTAAAGACAGAGATTTTCAAATAGTTATAAACAGAGAGGAAGGGAGGCAAACCATAAGAGACTCTTAAATACAGAGAACAAACTGAGGGTTGATGGGGGGGCGGGGCAGAGGGGAAAATGTATGATGGGCATTGAGGAAGGCACTTGCTGGGCTGAGCACTGGGTGTTGTATATAAGTGAAGAATCACAGGAATCTACCCACAAAACCAAGAGCACACTGTATACAGTGTATGCTGGTCAACTTGACAATAAATTATATTTGAAAAGTAAAGACAGAGATTTTCATGGTGGATCAAAAATCAAAAAAGAAGACCCACCTATATGTTGTCTACAAGAAACTCACTTTAAATATAAAGACATATATAGAATAAAAGCAAAGAGATAAATAAAAGCACACCATGCTAACACTAATAATAAAAAAAAGCTGGGGTAGCTTTATTGATTTCAGACAGAGCAGACCGCAAAGCAAGGAAAGGTAGAAGAGATAAAGAGGGCCATTACATAATGATAAAGAGTTCATTTTCCAAGAAGACATAATAATCCTCAATTTGCGTGCATTTAAGAACAGAACATCAGAATATGTGAGTCAAAAACTAGGAACTGTAATGAGAAATAGATGAATCTATTATTACAGTTAGAGAGTTCAACACCCTTGTATCAAAATGGACAGACACAGCAGGCAGAAAATCAGTGAGGACATAGTTAAACTCAACAGCACCACCAAGGAACTGGATGGATCTAATTGAGGACTACAGCTGACTTCACCCAACAATGGCAGACTAAACACAATATATTCTCTCAGATTACCAAAGAATTAAACTAGAAATCAATAACAGAAAGATAACTGGAAAATCCCCAAATACTTGTAGATTAAGCAACACATTTCCAAATAATATATGGGTCAAAGAAGAAATCTCAAGAGAAATTTAAAAATATTTTTGAAGTAAATGAAAATAAAAACACAACTTACCAATATTTGTGAGATGTACTGAAAGCAGTGCTTAGAAGGAAATTTTTAGCTTGAATGCAAATATCAGAGAAGAAGAAACATCTAAAATCAATAATATTAGGAAACTAGAAAAAGATGAGCAAATTAAATCCAAAGTAAGCAAAGAAAAGAAGAAAAATAATTAGAGCTGAAATCAATGAAAGTGAAAATAGGAAATCAATAGAAAAAAATTAACACACCAAAAGTTAGTTCCTTGAAAAGATTAATAGAACTGATAAGCCCTTAACCAGGCTAACTAAGAAAAAGAGAGGAAACAAATTACTAATACCAGAAATAAAAAAGGACATCGCTAAAGATTCCATAAAGAGTAAAAGAATAAAAGAACATTGTGAAGAACTCTACGTCCACAACTTTGATAACCTAGATGAAATAAAAGACAGTTCCTTGAAAGACACAATGTGCCAAAACTCACACATGAATAAGCAATCTGAATAGGCCTGCATTTATTAAAGAAATTGAATCAATAATTAATAATCTTCCCATACAGAAAGCAGCAGATCCAGATGAATTCGTTGGTGACTTCTACCAAATTAAAAAAGAAATTATACCAATTCCATTTCAGAAGGTAGAAGCAGAAGGAATACTTCTAACTCATTCTATGAGGCCAGTATTACCCTAATACCCCAAACAGATAAAGACATTATAAGAAAGGAAAACTGAGGCATCTGGGTGACTCAGTCTGTTTAAGCCTCTGACTTCGGCTCAGGTCATGATCTCACAGTTTCTGAGTTCGAGCCCTGCATGGGGCTCTCTGCTGTCAGCACGGAGCCACTTCAGATACTTTGCCCCCTCTCTCTGCTACCCCTCAGCTCATGTGTGTGTATGTGTGCGCCTGTGCACTCTCTCTCTCCCAAAAATTAACTAAACATTAAAAAAAGGAAAACTAAAGACAACTATGTGTCATAAACATAAATGAAAAAGTCTTCAACCAAATATTACCAACTTGAATCCAACAATGTATAAAAAGAATTATACACCATGACCAAAAGGGATTTATCCCCAGTATGTCTGGTTCAATGTATGAAAATTGATTAATGTAATCCATCACATGAAAATACTAAAGAAGAAAAATCACATAAACATATCAAAAATGCAGAAAAAATGATTTGAAAATATCTAACACCCATTCATGATAAAAATTCTCAGTAAACTAAGTAACAAGGGGAACTTCCTCAATGTGATAAAGCATATCTACAAGAAATGTACAGTTAATATCATAATGATTGGTGAGAAATTAGAAATTTTCCCTCCAAGATCAGGAAGAAGGCAGTGATATTCCCTCTTACCATTCTTTCTTACTAATATAATGGAAATATTAAGTATTTCTTGTCTTGAAATAAAACAAGAGGAAATAAAATGTACACTTATTGGGAAGGAAAATGTAAAACTGTCTTTTTTCATAGATGACATAATTGTCTATGCAGAAAATCTGAAAGGACCGAATAAAAAGAAATCTGGAACTAATAAGTGATTATAGCAAGGATGCAGGTTAATATACAAAAGTCAGTCCCTCTCCTATATATTAACAATGAATAGGTAAAGTTAGAAATTAAAAACACACTATCATTTATATTAACAGTCAAAAAATGAAATAGTTTTAATATGACAAAATATGTCAAAGATCCATATAAGAAAAAGACAACACTTCGATGACAGAAATAAAAAAATGAAATAGACAGTCCATGTTCATTAATAGGAAAACTCAACATTGGCAAGATGCCAGTTTTATCAATTTCATCCACATATTCAATGCCATCCCTATAAAAATCCCAGCAAGTTATTTTGTGTATATTGACAAAGTGATTCTAAATTTTATATGGAGAGGTAAAAAATGAGATAATAACAATAAATTACACATCATTGAAGAAAAACAAAGTTGGAGGATTGACCATTACCCAACTTCAAGACTGGGATTCATGAACATATGGATTCATGGAACAGAATCAAGAGTTCAGAAAGAGACCCAGAAAAATTAGTAAAGGCAATACAATGGAGCAAAGATAGTCTTTTCAAAAAAATGGTGCTGAAACAACTTGACATCTGCATGGAAAAAAAGAAGCTAGACACATTAATATATGTCACCTTTCATAAAAATTAACTCAAAATGGATATGGACCTAAATAAAAATGCAAAACTATAAAACTAGAAGATAATAAAGAAAAGTAAGATTATTCTAGGTTTGGTGATGGCTTTTTAGATAAAACACCAAAGGCACAATCCATGAAAGAAAAAACTGATAAACTGGATTTCATTAAAATTAAATTTTTTAGCTCTGCAGAAGACAGTGGCATGAGAATAAAAAGACATTCCACAGACTGGGAGAAAATATTTGCAGAAAATGTATGTGATTAAAGGACTGTTATCCAAAATATACAAAGAATTCTTAAAGTTCAACAACAAGAAAGCAAACAACCTAATTGCAAAATAGGCCAAAGACCTTGATAAATACCTCAGCAAAGATGTACAGATGGCAAAGAAGTGTATGTCATGAGGAAAATGAAAATGAAAATGAGATTCCACGATATACCTATTAGAAGGGCCCCAAGGGATACAGGACTGCTGATGCATAGGGGCACGTGTACCCCTATGTTCATAGCAGCACTTTCGACAATAGTCAAATCATGGAAAGAGATTAAGTGTCCATCAACTGATGAATGGATAAAGAAGATGTGGTATATATGTGCAAAGGAATACTACAAAAAGCGGTAATGAGAAAGAACGAAATCTGGCCATGTGTGGCAACATGGATGGAACTGGAGGGTATTATGCTGAGTAAAATAAGTCAGGCAGAGAAAGACAGATGCCATATGTTTCCACGCATAGGTAGGCTTTGTGAGACCTAACAAAACCAGGGGGGAGGGGAAGAGGGGAAGGAAAAAAAAGCCACAGAGAGGGAGGAAGACATAACATAAGAGACTCTCAAAGACTAAGAACAAACTGAGGGCAGAGGGGGTTGTGGGAAGGGGGAGAGTGGGTGATGGGCACAGAGGAGGACACTTGTTGGGATGAGCACTGGGTGTTGTATGGAAACCAACTTGATCATAAATTATTCAAAAAAATTTTTCTTAATACTTATTTATTCATGAGAGAGAGAGAGAGCATGAGTAGGGGAAGGCAGAGAGAGGGAGACACAGAATCCGAAGCAGGCCCCAGGCTCTGAGCCATGAGCACAGAGCAGATGCAGGACGGAACTCACTAACCACAAGATCACGACCTGAGTCAAAGTTGGACGCACAACCGACTGAGCCACCCAGGCACCCATGATGGATATTTTAAAAATCTTTTTGTCGAGGGTACAACACTGGGACTCTAAACATGTGCAACAACTTCCAATCTGATTCTAAATATTTCATGAATCTTCAGTTTTATCTCCTGCTTCCCATAGGCCTGAAGTTCTAGGGTAAGCAGTGGTTTGAGAGCTTGCTTACATCTCTAGAGTTACTATTTTATTTTCACCACCAAGAATTTCCCTTTCTTTCTTTTAGATTCATTCACAAACTTTCCAACATTTAAAAATATATATCTTATCCATTTTTATTGTTATTTTATTGCTAGAATTTTTTTCTGTGTATTTAGTGTGACCCCAAGTCTCTATTTCAGAAAAAGAATTTCTTTCTTTCTTTTTTTCCAGAAAAAGAATTTCAAAGACATCATGTGATCTGGACCAGTGCTTTACGTCAGATTGTATAACACTAGCCCCTTCTTTTTAAGCTCCAGTTTCTGGGAAAATAATTTCAGAAACCCACTTAAAATTCCCAAAGTCAGTTTTTCCAGTGGCATGAATAAAACCACTCTGCTCTCAAGAGACTTCTGTACCAACATCCAGCCTTAGTGAGTGTGGAAGCTTCTTTGAGTGAAAAGGTGTTGGTGCATATCAACTACCCAGGCTGAACAACTTCACTTACAAAAACCAAGGCAATCTTGGAGATTATGTTGAACTCAAAATCTTTACAAATGGATTCTATAAAATATTTCTGAATTAAAAAAGCCAATTACATGCATAGTAAGACAGAACTGACTTTATTCTTAAATGCCTATTGAGAGTATATCAATATACTCTCTCCATACCTGGGTGAGAATGCCTGCTTCTCCACATTCTTGCAAATGTTATATCCTACTGGATAAAACTCATGGGCTTTTGATGTAAAATGACAATAAATGGAATTTAAAGTTCTGAAAAGTGACTCTGGGATTGTATAAAGTTCTCCTTTAGTAACTAAATAATTTCATAAATACTTGGCCTTATGTAGAGTAAGGAGATATCTTACTGTGGTATTTGCAACCTTACTGATGATTTCTGTTTTATTTTTGTTGAAATACTATTTAACTCCTGTCAATATATGAAAAAAATAAGAGGGTGACAGAGAAGCTGTTTAAAAACTTTAGTACTCTGTATGTCAACTATACTTCAATTAAAAAAAAATAAAGCTTGACATAAGCTTTATTTTTTTTTAATTAAGCAAAAACTAGGGGGAGGGGAAGAGGGGAAAGGAAAAAAAGACACAGAGAGGGAGGGAGATAAAACATAAGAGACTCTCAAAGACTAAGAACAAACTCAGGGTGAGGGGGGTGAGGGAGGGAGGAGAGGGGGTGACGGGCATTAAAGAGGGCACATGTTGGGATGAACACTGGGTGTTATATGTAAACTAATTTGAAAATAAACTATTGCAAAAAAAATAAAGCTTGAGTTCAAGAGTCTACTGACTTGAGTCTGAACCCCAGATTTGCCAATACTAGCTACATGAACAAGGGAAAATTACCTGGGACTCAGAGATCTGAAATGTTCATAAATTTATTATACCATCAAGTTTCAAATAAAATGCAATTTAGGAATAAGTCCTAAATTTTCCTGAATCCAGAATATTAACAGATTATTCTACCTTGATATTTTTTCTTCATACCAAGGAAATAAAGTTAGAAGGAGGCACAACAATGTTTACCTTTGTACCTAAAGATTAATTATTAAAAATCAAGATAAACAAGTATATCTGTACTGTTTCCAAGGCCCTTATAAATAAATTTAAATATTAGTTTTATGCAAGAGTTGTTTTGCTTGTCAACCCCCACTCCCCAACTTTGTCTACTTAGATATTTCCCTGAAGGATTCATTCATGAGGTAATTGTATACCTTCTAAAAGTGATTCACATCCCATGAGCTATGATTCCCAACACCATATTGTTGGGCAAAAATGCTATACAAAGCTAATAGAACTCCCTTCCCAGTGAGACTCTTTCACTAGTCCAACAACCAGCATTTTCTAAGTTTGCAAACTTTTTCTGACTAAACACTGGTTGTGTGACAGCTTCTATTATTTGCCCAATAATAACTCTTGTATGCCCCTCCTTCTTAGGAGCTAGGCCAATGTTTGATCACAGCTGTGAGCAATTTGAGTCAAAAAAGAAGATTATGAAGTGGGGGAACCAAGTCATGGAGCATTGAGTGCCTGCCAGAGAACTGATGAAGGACTTGGGTTAATAGCTGGGAATCATAGCTTTATCTAATACGTCTAAAACCCAAGGCATAAAATATGTAAACTATGACATGCTTCATGACTACAATGGTCCCTCCCAGCCAAAAAAGGGTGTTTAAACCTGTTTAAGTAGGCTACACTCAGCATGGCTGGCTCTTAATGTAGCAGGTGTGATGTGCCTTTGTGAGATAACTACAGTGAAAATTGTATTTGGACCTTCCTTCAGGATACAGACTAATTAACTCTTTATTTTTTAATAAGACATGCTTAAAACTCTTATTGAAGCTACTCTTATGCAATATCAGAAATGAAGTGAACATTATTAAATATTCACAAAATTGTAGAATCATTTGGCAGGTGAAACCTTGTTTTACAACTGTGGAGATGAGTCTAAATCCCATTTTATTCCCCAAAACTGGTCCCATGAATCGTCACCAAGTTAAGAATGGTCTCAGTACTTCTCAATTCCCCATTTGAATTACACTTGTCACATGTCACATAAATTTTGCAGCAATCCAGATGTTAGTTATATTCTCAGTCAGCTTATACTTTTACGGTGACCCCTGGTTTTTCTGTCCTGTTTCTTTTGAATCAGTGCATTGTATAAAGTGTTTTACTATTCAGTGTATTCTGCATAGCATCACTTATCCAGTTATTCATTTACCAAAAATTTACTGAGGGCCAATTTTTTGTTAAATCACATTAAATGTGAGGCACTATGCTGGTTTTAGGGGAACCAATAAGCTGGTGTGAGAAGGAGACATTTGTTAAATAATCACACAAATAAACAGAATATAAATGATCAGTGCTCTGATGAAGGAGGATATGTTTACAAAAACACATAATAAGTAGATTTTTCTAGTCTAGGAGATTAGAGATGGCTTCCCTGAAAAACAAAAACAAAAACAAAAACAAAAACGGCCATTAATATGTGATCCAAAAGAACTGGAGGAGTTAACTAAGCTAAAGGAGAAGACCAGAAAGTTTCATGTTTCATTTCATGGTAATGATTTAAGCCCTAATGTAAAAGATTCAGTTCCATGACAGAATTTGGAATAGTAGAATGATTTCTAAAAAGCAACAGAAAATGTATAGTTCATGAGGTGGAAGGATTCACCCTATAACGGAAGAAAGGCAGCCCTTTCTTTTCATGGAAGCCAAGAAGGATACCCCAAAGTTAAAGGTTATTTAATTGGTGTGTTAGGTGTGTCTGTGTTGGGGGGAGATAATGGAGTTACCATCTGATGCAAATGGAGCGTTCCAAATGGAAAGGCCCTGTGATGGGAAGGAAATCATAAAGGAGGGTAAGTGTGGCTGAAGTATACAAATCAGGAGGGATTGTAATGTGAAAGATATTGGGAAATGTGGCAATATTGTGTAAAAATTTTAGGTCATGTTATGGATTATAGTCGTTTTCTAAACAACAATGAAAAGTCACTGAAAAGTGTTCTAATCAGGTTTGCATTTCAAAAGAGCCCCATGGTGACCCCAAATTGGAGTATTAGTGGTGACTGTAGATGTGGAAAGACATGGGAAATGTGACATATACTCAGGAGGTGAAGTTGACAGCTTTGCAATTAATTGGATATGAGGGCTGACGTTTAAGAAACAATCATAGATTACTTCTAAGTTTCTTCGTTAAACATTCTTCAATATAAGAGGACCAAGGAGGGAGATAACAAATTTGATTTTGCACATAGATTTGATACATCTAAAAAGAAATGTCAAAAATGTCAAATAGGCATTTGGAGTTATCGTCTAGAATTCCAAGGAGAGTTTTGCTCCGTAGAAAAAAAATTTTCAGTCACCGAATGATAAGTGTTAATTAAAACCCTGAATGAGAATTAGATCACTTAGTAAGAGGACACAGAATAAGAAGAAAAAGAACTTTAGTTTTAGTTTTGAGGAACTGCAACATTTGGTGTCCAGGGAGCAGAAGAATATAAGACTGCAAATAAGGCAGTCAGTGAGATGGTAGAGCAGAGGGAAAAAACAACGCAACAACAACAATGACGATGACGACAAAGAAAACAAAAACACACAAACAAGAAAGGGAGAGTAATGACTTCCAAGCCAAAGGATTAAAGTTTTTCAAGAAAAGAGTGGTTAACAATATCAAGTGTTATGGAGCATGTGAATAAGTTAAGAATTTACATTTTCCAGTGGGTTTAGTGAGATGACAGTGATGGGAAGAGTCTGGATTAGAGTAGGTTGAGAAGTAGAGGGGGAACACAAAAAGAGGACAATTTTGTCAACTACTTTTCCAAGAAGCTAAGTAGTGAAAAAGAGAAGAGAGAGAGGGTAGTAGATGGTAGTGGCATGGGAGCAGTGGAAGGCTTTCTTTTTTTAAATCATAATGACTTAAGCTATGATGTGAAGGATTCAGTTCCATAGTGAATCTGGACTGTAAGAGTGATAAAGGATAAATACTGTACAGTCCATGAGGCAGAAGTATGCAGCTTACATAGCAGGAAAGGCAGCCCTCTCTTTTCACAGAAGGGAAGAAGAATACTCCCCCAAGTTAAAGGTTCCTTGATAAGTATGTTAGGTAGGGTGAGGGAAGATAGACGAGTTACCATCTAATACTTCCTCTTTCCATCTAAAATACCAGGTTATTGCTTGATTAGTGAGAGATGGAGGAAAAAGCTTGATGCTTTGAGTAGAGTGGAGAAGGTTTGAAAGAGCTGCTGCAAAGAGTCTGTGGACACTGCTGAGGACCCCTTTGAGGTTGGATCTTTTTATTTACAACTGGACCAATCTGCCCTGTTAACAGGACTTTCCCTAGTGGTGTTTAACTACAGGAATAGAGGAAACAGATGGTTGAGCTATAGAAGGTTGGGTTTTAATTAAATGCCACACACACACAAAGAAATGGCCCAGACAAAAAATTTAGCTTCCTTTCTTAATTCCTCCTACTACCATACACATACTCAAAAGCCCATTCATAAAGGATCTTTGATTAGTGTCTCAGTTTACTTAATTTTTGAGAACAGAGGTTCGCATTGTGGCAGTGCAGCCCATTAACAACTGAATAGACATCTTTTTCTTATAATTTATTTAATTTCAAGGTAGTTAACATACAAGGTAGTATTGGTTTCAGGGGTAGAAGCCAGTGATTCATCACTTATAACACCCAGTACTCATTCCAACAGGTGCACTCCTTAATGCCCATCACCTGTTTAGCCCATGCTCCCATCCAACACCCCTCAACAACCCTCAGTTTGTTCTGTACATTTAAGAGTCTATTATGGTTTGCCTCCCTTTCTGTTTTTACCTTATTTTTCCTTCCCTTCCCCTATGTTCATGTGATTTGTTTCTTAAATTCCACATGAGTGAAATGATGTATTTATCTTTCTCTGATTGACTTATTTTACTTAGCATAATACCTTCTAGTTCCACCCGCCTTGTTGCAAATGACAAGATTTCATTCTTTTTGATCGCCAAATAATATTCCATTGCATACACACACACACACACACACACACACACAACATAATATATATATATATATATATATATATATACCACATCTTCTTTATCCATTCATCAGTTGATAGACATTTGGACTCCTTCCATAATTTGGCTATTGTTAATAGTGCTTCTATAAACATTGGGGTGCATGTGCCCCTTCGAATCTGCATTTTTGTATCCTATGGATAAATACCTAGTAGCACAATTGTTGGGTTGTAGGGTAGTTCTATTTTTAATTTTTTGAGGAACCTACAAACTGTTTTCCAGAGTGGCTGCACCAGTTTTCATTCCCACCAACAGTGTGAGAGGGTTCACCTTTTTCTGCATCCTCTCCAACATCTATTGTTTCCTGAGTTGAATACCACCTCATTCTGTTGAATGGCTCTTCTGTCTTTCCCTTTCTCTACCTCTCCCTTTTCTCTAGTTTCTGTTCATTTCTAATGCAGATGCATTGAACCATCCCTTTGGTTTCACTGCTTCCTACTAACCTCAACTCTTAGAATGTCACCTTCTCCCAGAAATTACTTACCAAAATGTTTTCCTAAAAAAACACAGTGCCTGCACTGTAATAAATTCAAGTGCCAGTAGTTAAGTGGATAATTTTTTTCATCCATGACAAATCATTATTTAACTCTGTCTCTGTAATAAGTTCTTCGAAAGATGTCTTTGTTGTTTTCAATGTCAGAAGACACATGTTTGTTCTATCTTCTGTCATCAACTATCAAATGTGTGACCATGGGAGCCATTTCATGGCTCTAGATTAGAGATCAACAAAATGCAGCTTGAGGGACAAATTAGAACATGGCCACACTATTTATTATCTATGGCTGTTTTTGTGCTACAACAATACACCTGAGTAGTTATGACAGAGATTGTTCAGCTTGCAAATAGACAATATTTGCTACCTGGCAATTTAACCAAAAATGTTTGCCAACCAGTTTTAGATCCCACTTTATCCTTCTGTGTGATGAAGGAATCTGAGAATATGCTCTCTTATTATCTTTTCGGTTTTAATATTTGAAGATGCCAAAGCTATAGCTATTAGGCCTCTGTATAAAAAGTCACCTCATCTGAGAGGATTTATTTGACTACCATTGAAAAGTAGCAATTCTGGCCTCTATCATTCTTTATACATTTACTCTGCTTTATTTTTATTAATAGAATATATTACTCTGGCATGATATAGGATATATTTATTTATCTTTCTGTTTCCCTCTATTGGAAAACACATTTCAAGAAGAAAACAAACTGGTTTTGTTCATCACTGTTTCTTAGTGCCTAGAATAATCTGGCACATAATAGATGCTCAATTAATGTGTTAAATAAATGATTAAATAAAAGGACAAAATATTCTCTTTGGAATTTCTCTTTAGTCTCATATATATAGAAACAGGAAATACTCAGATGAAGGTGAGTTGTTATCACCGAAGCTTTCTTAAGTTGCTCAGGGCTCCTAGGGGATTTGTTATGGACTGAATGTTTCTCTCTCTCTAAAATTCATATGCTGAAGCCCTAATTTCCAATGTGTCTGAATTTGGAAATGGCAAACTATTTTTAGCTTTGCAAGGAAATTTTGACCCCAGCAAATAAAAGAGAATATAGATGGGATTAACAGCAAACCTCCTTTCTTTCTCTACTTTTATAATACTCCACATGAGAACTCAGTCACTTGGCTGCAACAAATATTTTCACTGACTTCTCCTCCAATTGATTTCTTGGAGAACATAATATAGAAGGAATACAATGGAGAGGCATTATTCTGTTACCTGATTTTGATAAGATGCCTTGGCTTTTTTCTTTTAAGTCCAAGATTTCGTTTCTAGCTACATGGATTAACAGGTCTTTATTGGACTACATAAATATGAAGGCCCCTTCACCCCATACCTCTCATATATTTGTTGTGCCCAAATTCTGGATCCCAAGAAGACCGCCGGGGAGCCGGGACTGATGCAAACGCAAAGGGTCTTTATTCGAAGCTCGAGCTCGGACTCTTGCACCTCCCGACGCAGCGGTGCAGTGGCAAGAGCCTTGAGCCAGGTTTACACAGGCTTTTTATCAGGGTTCCAGTACACTTTTTGGGCGGGAATGGGGATCCTTTGAAATGATTGATTGGCATTTTCACGGGCTAGTTTCTGATTGAGTATTTCTTATTTGGCGGGCGCGGGCTAGCTATGGATTGGCTTAGTCTGGGGGTCCCACACAGATTCAAATGGTCAGCGCGCATGGGCTGAACACTGATTAGCTTTGGTAGGGGCTATTCTAGGAATCTGACCTCCTGTGGTTTCCCTGGAACTCAAGGTGGAGGCAGGGTCTGCTAATCAGGGTCCAGCCTTTTGGCTACTCTGTTTCCTGGAACCCGGGGCAGAGTCCAGGGTGACTTGTTTTCCTGGAACTCGGAACCCAGAACTACTCTAAGATGGAACTTAGACCAAAATGGAGTGGCCTTAGCCCTAACAGCACTATACTTTCACAACATGGCAATTCTCTAACACAGCAAACAGGGTTCACAGCAATCACAGCAAACGGGTCAGGAGTCTAGTGCATTCCTAAGTCTCTAAATCTAATACCTAACAAGATTTAACATATAGCAACTTAGTCTAATCCATAGCAAACTAAACAGGCCTCACAGAGTCCCAAGAAAAGTTTCACAGTGTTCACAGCCAACAGCAATCAAAACAGAATTCTCAGCCATCATAACCCTTAACAAGGTTCACAGTCAGCAGAAGTTTGGGGCACACTATCTCTAACACAGTACCCTTCTATGTTTAGCAGAAAAGAGAACTGGCTTCGAACTAATGCAGGGCTGTCACTTAGGACAAGAAACTTAAAAACGCTCTCTTCAATATTAACATTACTTGCAAATTTTGGCTTGTCCATGAATTTTATTCCTATCAGTTTTCTGAAGCAGCAGGTAGCAAGTAAAATAGTCCTGTGACCCTTGTTTTAAAGAAAAATATAAAACTAGAGGATTTCATATTGACACAAATGTTCAGGCAATTTGGCTCCAGCTCCTGACTTAACTAGTTAAACTATCTTGATCATGTCACTTAATGTTTTTTAAAGTGAGATTCTTTTTCTAAAGAATTAGGGGAATTAATTTAAACCTCACATCCACCATTCCATTTGCGGCGACAGAAGATGTTCTCTAAACTCTTCTCTAACTTCAAAAGTTAGTCCATGATGCTAAATCCTCAGCCCAGAGTTATATTAGCTTACAATATGTAGAAATTAAATTAGATTCCTCAATGCCATTTCAAGCCAATTTTCTAGAAGCTCAGTTGATTGGAATGAATTTAATTGCTCAACTGTTTGACTTTTCTTATTCAAGTGAAACAAAATTTCACAATTCGGTGCAATTCACTCATCAATAATTATTAGCAAAATCATTTGAAATATATTCCGTCTGCAATTAAAAAAGAAAATGCCCTGGAAGTAACAAACTCAAAGCATGAGAATGACTCACCCAAACTGTTGAATCTTGATTAATTGTTTGTCAGAGGCATCCTCATTACAAATCTAATGATTAGAGATTCCAATGACATCCATTTAATTTTTCAAATCTCTATTTAATTTACCACGCTGTTTTCCAAACAATGATATTACTCTTTTTTAACTTGAGAAATTTGATCCAAAGCTTACACAACTGATTTTTAGTTAAAAAAAGACCCAGTTCCAAAATTTTTCTCCAAATATCTTTTCAGCATTTAAATTATTGCTTATCTTTAATACAATAACTGGTATTTGTAATAAGTCACTTGTAATTCATTGTAAATTTGTCCCCTATTAATCAATTAAAGGATTTACATACTAAAAGAATACTTTATCATGATAAAGCACTGAAGAAAGTTTTCTCCAACAAATGTCTATTTTCATGAATTTACCCTCTACAGTCTCATAACGGTACATGAGACAGGATTCATAAAACCCGAATTTAGTTTG
Source organism: Paguma larvata (assembly GCA_030068075.1). NCBI lineage: Eukaryota > Metazoa > Chordata > Mammalia > Carnivora > Viverridae > Paguma > Paguma larvata. The sequence goes on from CM057830.1 coordinate 17,022,630, forward strand.
TATGGCAGACTCTGTTGTCTAACCTAATAGCCATCCTGACACTTGACCTCTTTCTTTTTCTCACTAAGTGAGAAAAATAGCAGAGAATCAGGGGCACCTGCTTGGCTCAGTCATTTGAGTGTCCGGCTTCAGCTCAGGTCATGATTGCATGGTTCATGAGTTTGAGCCCTGCATTGGGCTCGCTGCTGTCAGCACAGAGCCTGCTTCACATGCTCTGTCCCTCTTTCTCTCTGACCTACCCAGCTCGTTCTCTCTCTCTCCCTCCCTCCCTCCCTCTCTTCTCTCTCTCTCTCTCAAAAATACATAAACTTTTAAAAAATAGCAGAGAATCAGTTCACTACCTTTCGTGAAGCTAGAAGTGATCATATGACCCATACTGAATGAAACGTAAGGAGTTGTATACAAGTGTCCTTCTAGGTAAAAGTTGCTTCTCTGATAAAAGGGAACACGTGTGGCAATACAAGCCATTTCCCCTCTTTCTACATTGACAATGAACTTCACAATGCAGCTGTAGAAATTCCGCTGCCATCATGATGTCAACATATGAAGGCCAAAGGCCAACACAGCAAAAATGAGGAAACATGAAAAGAGAAAAAAATCCCAGTCCTTAATGACACCGAGGGGCGGCTGCACCACCACTACCTACCATTATCACCTGTGATAAACTTCCTGTGTGAAACTTTCATTTCTTTGAGCCAAAAACATCTCCTGACAATATAGTTGGTATGATGGTTTATTCTGATTAGCATACTTTGGAAAATAATGCCCTATGTTCCATTCACTAAACTTACCATTTTTCTAATGTAACATTTTAAAGATTGTTTTTCTTTTTCAAATGTTTATTTATTGTGAGAGAGAGAGGTAGAGAGCAAACAGGGGACGGGCAGAGAGAGAGGGAAACAGAATCCCAAGCAGGCTCCACGCTGTCAGCATAGACCCCAATGTGGGGCTCAAACTCACGAACTATGAGATCATGACCTGAGCCGAAATCAAGAGTCAGATGCTTAACCGGCTGAGCCACCCAGGTGCCCCTTGAATGAAACATTTTAGATAAAAATATGGGTAATGGGTACTAAGAAGGGCACTTGTTGTGATGAGCACTGGGTGTGGTCTATGTTAAAGATGAATCACCAAATTCTACACCTGAAACCAATATTAGCCTATATGTTAAGTAACTAGAACTTAAATAAAAACTTGAAACAACAACAAAAATGTTTGTAAAATCACTGGAACAAAAGGTCCTTAAGAGATTACTAAGATCTCTGTGCCTTTCACATACAAGCTAAAGAGTCCCTCAGACATGATGATTTCACTCGAGGTTTAAAACGAAAAATATTCTGCATTCTATCATTAACCCTTTCTAATGGCTTTTGGGAACAAAAAGAATATGGAAGAGGAGGAGGTGGAGAATAGCTCAGAAAAACTTCAATTGACTTCTGGCAGTTGCTGTAATTCCTAAGAGAATGGTAAAAAGTCAGGCAGTGTGAATTTAATAGCATCTCTGGGCATCCTGGGAATCTCCCGCAGAGGCTCAATATGGCGAGCAGTTATTTGTTGCCAGTGCCCTTTATGCTTGCACTTATTGTAACTCTGGACATTACCTTTATTTTTTTTCTCTCTCAGGTTGTTTTTCTCACCCTTCAAGAGATATAGTCTATATTGGGAAATTAGGTCAATAAAATTCAACAGGTGAGATATGAAAAAAAATCACAAAGCAAGAGATAAAGGAAAATAGCAATATTCAAGGTCACATCAACCATGTTTAGCATTCAATTTCACACATTCTAGTCAGGCATGAATATGTATGATGTAACATGCTGGGGTCGGTCCTTGTTCCGCGAATCTAGGGGTCCACGAAGGACGGATGGTCAGGCGAAAGGAAGTGAGAGAGCCACGAGAAAGATGGAGTCTGATGACCAAGCAGGCAGCCCTGGCAATTCTGGCATCTCTGCCCTGCCGGCCTCAGTGTCTTTATTTAAAGGTAGTGAGTTACATTACAGCAATGAGTAACAGCCCATCAGTAAGCACAGTTTGAACAATAATGTGTTATATCAGTAAAGAGTGATTTCCTCAATCTTGCAAGTTGTTTTCAAGTTAGTTAGCATATAAATTTAAGGCTGGGGGAGAGAGCAGGAAGTTACCTAGGCCTGCCTATGTTAATTATCTATAAACAGGCCAGGAGTCATTGCCTATTCTTCCAACTACAATGGGGGAGGTACAACCCGTCTGGCAAGGACAGAATTCCCAATGCTTGTCCTTTGCCCGTGAATGAGTGAATTTACATAATAGGAGCCTAACATTTACACAAATCACACCAATATTCAGCCAGCTCAAAACTGCTATCAATCTATGCAACCCATCCCCAAGATGCAACTTTAAGGTGGTCAGGCTACTCTCATTCAGATGTAATCCATCAAAGCATCCAGCTCCAGGTCCTTCCTTTTATCTAAATGCAGTAAAACAAAAGAGCATTACATTCCTTAAGCCAAGGAGAGTAGTTGTAAGATTAGGCTGGGGAGCTTTTGCTTCGACCTTTTCCACACAGGGAGGGGTCTCAACCTGTGAGCCCAAAACGGCTCCCAACAGTAAGAATTGTATAGAAAAGCAGAATCTTCTGATTCCAAACATAAGGATGAGAAAACCTGTAAGAGAACCTTACTTCATTCTGTTTTTAACTTCTCTACGTACTTCTATCATTTTTCCCTAATAATCAATAAGGCAATGTAGTAATAAAAGCTGGGACTACAACGAAAAGCGTAACTTGGGTTGAGAACAAGGTGACCACTCTCAGAAAAGAGGATTCAGACTCCCCAAGACAACTATGTGTTTGCAACATTTCATTGATGTGGCACGTTTAAAAACAGCATGAATTCTGTTTTATATCTTTCTTTCCTAAATCTATTATTTTACTTAAGCCTTAGCAAGAAAAATATTTTCAGTATTTTCCCTCAGAGCCAGCAATAGGGATTTTGTCCTATATTCACCTTTTACTTCACCAAACCTGCTGCATTGAAGAAAATACACAACATAATCTGAACACACCATATGAAGATGAATAGAAAGACACATCAGATATCCAGATGGGAGTGGATAAGGCACAAGATTCTCCCTTTTCCAAGGAGGTCATTGGGTGTCTCGCTCTTTGAGTAGCAGAATAAAGAAAATAAAATGGTAGAGAATTCACCGAAGGCAATGCACAAAACGAGCTTTATAGTAGATGCTATAAGCAGTTTTTGAATAATTGAATGAAGGAATAAAGTGGTATTAATAGTTGAATGAAAGAATTAATGAAGTGATAATTAAAACCATAAGAACTGCCATACAGTTTGGGGAACTAATGAAATCTTATTTTAAAGAGTTTGTTTTGCTTTTAGAGCTGTAGCAGAAACCATAAACACTGTAAGTTGTGCTCCGAGAATAAAATACAGACACAGACCTTTATTAAAAATATGCATTTATTCTGTAAGGGCAAAACGGGACTGATTCCATTTTGCTTAAGGGCAAACTGGGACTGACTCCATTGTGTTTCCTGTCTTCCACCCTGAGTCCCCAGTGCCTGCTCAAAACCTGCAACTTCCCGGTTCCAAAAGAACCACGCCCAGTGACCTATGGAACAAGACCCTGACCCTTCCTCAGCCAATTGGCTAGGGTCACGACCATCACCCCTCCCACTGCCCCTAGACCCCTTTAAAACTATTGTGTTTTTGGACCGGCCCCCCCCCCCCCCCTCTCTCTCTCTCTCTCTCTCTCTCTCTCTCTCTCTCTCTCTCTCTCTCTCTCTCTCTCTCTCTCGACCCACTGCTGCGTCGGTGCGGTAGGAGATTGAGCTCGAGCTAGCTTGATTAAAGGCTCTTTGTTCTTGCATCGGACTCTGCTCCCTGGTGGTTCTTGGGGTCCCCGAATTCTGGGCATAACAATTCAGTTAACTAATAAAAGATGTGGTTGTGTTCACTTGAACAGCAATATGAAAGGAGGGATGTTCTATGTGAGTTTCAGAAGGCAAATTCTGCTATTAGATGAAATATTCTGTAGATGTCAATTAGATCCAGTTGGATGACAATGCTGTTGAGTTCAACTATGTCCTTACAGATTTTCTGCTGCCAGATCTGTTCATTGCCAGCAGAGGGATGGTCAGTGAAGTCTCCAACTATTTCTCCTTGCAGTTCTATCAGTTTTTGTCTTAGGTATATTAATGCTCTTTTGTTAGGTGCACGCAGATTAAGGATCGTTATGTATTTTTGGAGAATTAATCCCTTTACCATCATATAATGTCCCTCTTTATCCCTGATAAGTTTCCTTGGATTGAAGTTTGCTGTCTGAAACTAATATAATAATTACAGCTTTCTTTGGAATAGTGTTAATATAGTACATCTTTCTCCATTCCTTTATTTTTAATCTATATATGTCTTTACATTTAAAGTGGGTTTCTTATAGGCTACATATAGTTGACTCTTGTTTGTGAAAATCCACTCTGAAAATCTCTTTCAATTAGTGAATTTAGACCACTGATGTTTAATGTGATTAGCAATATCGTTGGATTAGTAGCTACTATACTTTTTTAACTTATTTCTGGCCTATTATATTTAATTGAGCATTTTATAGGATTCTCTTTTCTCTCCTGTCTTAGCATATTAACTGTACTTTTTCTGTTTTTTACTTATTTAGTGGTTGTTTTTGAGCCTGCAATATACATTTACGACTACTCTAAATCCCCTCTCAAACATTATATAAGTACATGATGCAAGCACCTTACAATAACAAAGTATACCTAATTCCTCCCTCCTATATCTTGTATTACTTCGGCCATTCATCGTCCTTATCCATAAAGTATAAATGATGAATACATGTTGCTATTATAATTCTGAACAAATTATTATCTGTTAAGTCAATTAAGAATAAGAAAAATAAAAGTTTACATTCTACCATCACTAATTCCTTCTCTAACGTTCTTCTTTTATTTATATAGTTCCAAGTTTCTGACCTATATCATTTACCTTTTCTCTGAAGAACTTTTTAAAACATTTATTCCAAGGCAGGTCCTCTGGCAACAATTCTCTCAATTTTTGTTTGCCCGAGAAAGTCTATATCCTTCTCTTTTGAAGGATAATTTCACAGGCACAGATTCTAGGTAGGTATTAGCTTTTTTTTTTTTTTTTTTTTAATCAACACAATACATATTTCACTCCATTCTCTTCTTGCTTCCATGGTTTCTGAGAAGCCCAATGCAATTCATTGTTCCTCTATAGTAAAGTAATTTTTCTTCTGGCTCCTTTCAGGATTTTTTTTTCTTTAGCTTTGTTTTTCTGTTGTTTAAATATAGCATGTCTAGGTGTAGTTTTGGTGTCTTCTTTTGTGTGTGGGGGGGCAATTATCCTTCTTGGTGTTCTCTCAGCTTCCCTGACCTGTGGTTTGACATTTGACATTTATTTGGGAAAATTCCCAGTGATTATTGGTTTAAATATTTCTCCCATTCCTTTCTATCTTCTTCTTCTGGCATTCCCATTTGTATGCTACACCTTTGGCAATTGCCCAAAAGATCTTCGGATATTAGGTTTCATATTTTTCAACCTTTTTTCTCTTTGCTTTCCAGTTTTGGAAGTTTCTGTTCACATATCCTCAAGCTGACAGTTCTTTCCTAAGCTGTGCCTATTCTACTAGTGAGCCCATCACAAGTATTCTTCATTTCTGTTACGGTGTTTTTGATTTCTATCATATGCTAGGGGCCCTAATGGAAGTACTAGACAACATGCAAGAACAGATGGGTAATGCATGAAGAGAGGTGGAAATCTTATGGATGAAAAAGTAATGCTAGAAAAGGCTGGTTTTGATACCATACCAATTTTAATTCTCTATAAATTAATATAAATTCAACACAATATCAGTTAATAGATCTTTTCCAGTATGATAAAAATCATCCTAAATTTCATTTTAATAATTTGAACTCTGGCATATGATTACTTGGCTGAGAAGATAGAAATAAGGCAAATATCCCAAAATATAGAAGCAAAAAGGATGTATAATGACCCCTGTCTCATATTACAGATCATCACATACTCTTCTCTTTATTTCCTCAATTGGTAGAAGACAGATTTTGGACTCAGCAGAAAGCCAAGGAGCAGAATTTGAAGCCTGTGAGCCCTTTGAGTTTATAAGCTTGGAGCACATATAAAGTATTCAAAAGACAATACATTTTTAATGTTGTAGTCCATAGTCACGGTCATGTCATATACTGGTGCCAAGAGTCAACAATACTCAATTTCCATATAATAATCTTAAACAATTAGTTCCACTAGTGTTCCCTGAAATACCTTTTTTTTTTTTTAACGTTTATTTATTTTTGACAGACAGAGAGATAACGTGTGAGCAGGGAAAGGGCAGAGACAGAGGGAGACACAGAATCTGAAACAGGCTCTGGGCTCTGCTCAGAGCCCAACGTGGGGCTCGAACCCACAGACCGTGAGATAGTCACCTGAGCTGAAGTCGGCTGCGTAACCGACTGAGCTACCCAGGCGCCCCTCCACTAGTGTTGATGATTCTTTGCTCTCCTCAACTTCCATCTTACGATATACCCTCTGACTCTGAATAATATTGCCTTAATTTATTTATCATTGTGCTCATCATACAAGAGTTACATGTATTATCTTTTAAATTATTGCATTGAGTCGGAGACTTTACCATGGCAATACTAAAATGCATATGTTTTTCAAGGAATTTATAATTTAAAATTATACTTGCTTAAGCTATAGGTTAGAGCTGGTTGAGCTAGGGTATATCTCTACATTTCCATGGATCTCTCTCTCTCTCTCTTTTTTTAATGTGTGCATTTTTATCAATAACAAATATTGGACCTAGTAAATAGGATCACTTTGAATCCTGCGGGGTGGATGAAAGTACGCACAGAGATGATCCATTTTATTCTATTTAAAGTGCCCCTTGACATATATAAGGATGTATTTCAGAATAAAGAATGGACAGAAAAATAAAATATGACACAAATGAAAAACAAAAAGATAAATCCAGTAAGTCCAATAGTTTAGTAGTAAGCATTCCAGACAGTGATAATATTAGAGAGTGGAGGAAAGAAATGGAGAAATAGTAGAAGCTATCCTTAGTCTCAGTATATGTTCTCAATTAAAAGTGTCCTCTGGGGGCTCCTGGGTGGCTTAGTCAGTTGACCATCTGACTTTGGCTCTGGTCATGATCTTGTGGTTCACGAGTTCAAGCCAGATGTCAGGCTCTGTGCTGACAGCTCAGAGCCTGGAGCCTGCTTCAGATTCTGTGTCTCCCTCTCTCTCTGCCCCTCCACTGCTTGAGCTCTGTCTCTCTCTCTCTCTCTCTCTCTCTCAAACTAAATAGACATTAAAAATTTTTTTTAAAGTGTTCTCTGATTGTAGGTAGGAATAATGCAAATAACTTACATCTGACTTGTTCTTGGGATATGTTTGAACAATGAAAACTAAGAGAATAAATGTTTTCAAAGACAGAATGAAGAGTCCCACAGTGTGTGTGAGAGAGAAAGAAAGATACAGACTAAGTTAGTTGACATTCAGAGGAACAATTTAAGAATCACATTTTACAGAAGTATTACTGAAAGCTAGGCCTCATGCAAAAAGGCCCTCAACATTGAGAGAGAAAATGAACGTACAATTTTACACCTAGACAAATTACGTATCCAACAGCAAACTAAGAAACTAGTTAGAACTCAGAAATTTTAATAACCATCCTCCCTATCTGACAAAAAAAGACAGTTATTTTTAGGAATAAGGAAAGCCTGAAGCATTGACCAATTCACACACTGTCAACAAATAAAATGTTGACTAAAATAAGCAAAAAATAAGTTATATGCAGTCACACACTATAAAGACAATAAACATTGCCTAGCTTTCGAGAATTAAATGAAGGGTAGAATTTGAAGAGGTAAGCAAGGCACTTACTTGGGTCTTTACCTAAGACTATTTGAGTAAGCCAGATGATTTGGGGTAATACTCAAAGCTTGCTGGTGAGCAGGGCAGAGGATGCGAAGTAGAAAACCTGCCTCCTGAGAATGAACAGTTACACGTTATCTTTCAGAGCCTAAATCCATACTCAGTAGGTCCAAAAAATCTCAAACTCATATTCACTTTAAAGTGATGTTCTGTAGGGAGCGGGGGGCGGGGGGGGGGCGGGGAGGGTCCCTTGCAGAAGCAAATACAATTTGTTTCTGGGAGACCGCAACTTCATACGTGCCTCAAAGTTTCAGGAAAAATTAACTCAGGAGAAAAAATAAACATAAAAAATTCCACAAATAAGTAAGAAATCTCAAGCAAGAGCCAGAAGAAACAACAAGTAGTAGAATCAGAATGATAATTACTTTAGATATTGATAATGATATAAACGTAAGTAATGATTTTAGATATTGAAGTTTTGGGACATGCATGATGAAATAAGTGTATTTGATATGTTTAGAGTAATAAATTAGGAGACTGAAAATATGAGTTAGGAGATAGGAACTATTAAAAATGACAAAGAGTCTTAGAAAAAAGGACCAAATGAATTTCTCAACATGAAAAGAAATGAAAACAAAAATGCAACTGTAACTTTAAAAAGTTCATGTAGTAGTCAATTTGAATGCAGAATTAAGCAACAAGAAGATAAATCAGAAGAAAGGATTGAAAGAAAAGAAATTGAAAGAAAATAAAATGGCAAATATCTTAAAAGGCATGGAACACAGATGAAAGGATCTATCATATTTCTACTTGGAGTTTCTGGAGGAGAGAAGACAGAGGTTTGTGGGAGAGAACATTTGGAAAGACACTTAATAATTTCCCAGAAATTAAAGACAGATTTCAGAAGTCCAGCGAATTCAAAGGGATGGAGTTTCATGGTGACAGGAATGGCTTGGTATTACGAATTCCTATTTATTCAAGGTCTGCTAGTTTGATGTAATACTAAAATATTAATTCATATAATTATATCAACAGTTAAAGGATGAAAAATCATATAGTACCATAATGTACCAAAAACTTGAGAGAAATTTGGTGGGGGACATGGTGAAAAGTGCCAAATTGCTTATATGTTATGAGAGGGAGGGAGGGAGATTGAGGTTCTCTAAAGAGGATAAATTGGAACATAGGGACTATTACAATAAGGTGATAAAACCCTGAAGAGATAAAAGCAGTACTTTTTTAAAAAATTGAAGTTCAAGTTAGTTAAAATACAGTGTAGAATTGGTTTCAGAAGGAGAACCCAGTGTTTCATCTCTTAAATATGATGCCCAGTGCTCATCCCAACAAGTGCCTCCTTAAGGCCCATCACCCATTTATCCCACCCCTACTTTGGATAGCAGTTTCTTCAGAAGTGGGGTTAAGAATGGAAAGAGGAGAAAAAGATACATTTCACTTTGTGTTCTTTGCCCTCTTGAATAGTATCCCCTCAACATACATGTACATCTTTTATAATACAAATTTAACAAAACATAAGTAAACAGAAAAGAAAAACAAAGAAGTTTAAGGCGTATTTTTGTGTTGATTTGGACATATACTCTAGATAAACTAAATGGAAAAAGGAAGCTGTGAATGAATATATGTATATAATATGCTCACATTCATAAATATGTTCTGACAGCATGTACAAAAAATTGAAAATAGTCTGTGAATAAAGAATGAGTGCATCTTTTCCATTAAGATATTATTAATTTCACAATAACAAAGTACCACAATAAACATTATCTGTAACTCCTCCTTCCCCCAACCTGAAATTATTGTTCCAGTTTTTTATCACTTAAAAAATATTATGTCCCTACTGTTCGCAAAATTATTTCTTTAAAACTGGGGATCACAGATGCTAGGCATTTTATAATCGGCATGACAGTCTACAAAACAAGGAGGTGCTCACCCAAAATATCCACAGCACCCCCACTAAGAAAAATTAGTTTCAGCTTAAGGATGGACTTTGTTGGTTTCTCTGCCCACACTGTTTCTTCTGTGTGATGTCTTCTTTTTGGATTTTTAAAAAAATTTTTTCTAGACTATATCTTTCAGTCATATTGTTTTTCTGGAAAAGATTACATCTAGTATATTTTCCAAATATTTCCATGATTAAATGGGTCCAAAATTCAAGGTTCAAAATCATTTGCCCTCATACTTTTGAAGACATTTATTTCATCTTTTCCAACTAGAATCCCCTATTAGAAAAAAAACAAAAATCTAATTATTCTTATTATGTAACCACTTTTTTTCCTCTTTTTCTAGGATGTTATCTTTTGGGTTCAGAAATATCCCTAGTATGCATCTAAATGTAGTTCTTATTTTATTATTTCTTTTTGGTATTTAGAATCTGTATCCTTGAACTCTCTTATTGCTATTAGAAAGAAGAAATAAAATCACAGAAGCATGAAAATGTCTTGACCTTGCCAATGTTAGAGTATGAGGGAAAGAACTGATCAGGAAAGTAAGTAGGGAAGATTAAAAGCAGTTAGTTTATAACTTTCTTTTTAGACGAGTGATACTTGGTCTCTCCTGGGTAAGAATTTCACTCCTCTCAAAATGGGGGTTGCCAAAAGCAATGGACTATTTTTTGCAATTTATTTAATTGCCCAGAGATATAATTGAGAAAATTATCTGACAGAACCAGCAGTGCCGTGGTTTCATATAGGAATGGGTAAATCAGCAAATTAGCCTACTTGCACAAAAGCATTAATGGACATTTAAAGACTTCTGTAATAACACTTTTAATTCAGTCCAGCTATCTTTACCAAAGCAATTTGGAGATAATTTCAGAAATTTTATTCAAATAAAGGAAGGTTCAACTGGTTATCACCACATTTCTACTTGCTTCCTAAAAAGCACCTATCACTTTATTAATATTCATCCATTCATTTGCCATATTCTGGGGAGGATGAAATAAATCATTACCTTTCCCATTTTATAGATAATGGGTCTGAAGTTCAAAAGAAAATAAATAATGCACTGGTTTGGATTAATTGGTATACTTAGTCAATATCTCTTGAGCTCTTATGAAAGTCAGGCACTACCACAGCTACTGATGATACAAAGATGACCAAGGAATTTTCAGTGTACTGTGTAAGAAAGGTATATAAAGAAATTGTTACAATGCAATGTCTGTAGACTGTTTCCAAATGAAATTTCCCTAGCATCGAAATCTTTGGTATCCTGGTCTACGAGTCTCTCTTTCAGTTCAAGGGTCTCTAGGCTTTCTTTTTGTCACCATGTTCTTCCTTTGTCCCAACCATCTTCTTCAGTGATACTTCTTTTTTTTTTTTATTAAGTTTATGTATTTATTTTGAGAGAGAGAACACGCAAGCAGGGGAGGGGCAGAGAGAGAGGGAGACAGAGAGAGAGAGACAGAGAGAGAGGAGAGAGAGAGAATCCCAAGCAGGCTCTGCACTGTCGGCAAGAAGCCTGATGCAGGGCTTGAACTCATAAACCATGAACTGTGAGATCATGACTTAGGCCAAAACCCAAGAGTTGGATGGTTAACCAACTGAACCATCCAGTCATCCCTTCTTCAGTGATACTTCTAAAGCTCAAGTCTAATAATGGTCTTGATTGATAGAAACACTCAAATTATCTTCCCAACCCTAGGAAAAGGGCATGTGAATTCACGAACAAGACCCAATCCCAGTATGTATTGTCATATCCCTTTAATATGTCTTTTAATATCTCTACCTCATTAAACATTTAAACCATACCAAAACCTACTAATTCCAACTCCCCAAACCTTTTATTTCTGGGGCTTTGAACACACTTCTATTTGCCTGCAAGGTGCCTCCTCTATCTGCTCCAAAGGCTTTTTAACTGTTACCTTCACTTAATGAAGCCTGATATTGTAATCTCTAGGGAAAAAAAGTTGCCACCATCTCTTTTTCCTCTGACTATATCTTGTTTTACCCGTATTGTAGGCCTTACCATACCCTATTGCATTTATTCATTTACATATGTGCATATATATGTCCTATTGTCATGAATTCTTTGAAACCATGGATAAAGGCATCTTTGTCTTTTTATAAACACTACCTATAAATGTGCTGACATATGGTAGAAGATTTAAAAAACTGTCAAACAACTGTGTTCTCAAGAAGAGTATGATGAGATGAGAACATGGTAGACTGGCTTTCTTTCTTTCCTTTCGTTGAAAGCAGTGGTTTTCAAAGTGTGGTCTCTGGACTTAGAGTATAACATCATCTGGGAATGTGTTAGAAAAGCAAGGTCTCAAGGCCTATTCTACCCTCCCCACACCCAAGACCTATGAAATCAGAAAATCTGGAGAGGGGCTCACAATTTGGGTTTTTACCAGTCCTCCAGGTGATTCTTATAGAGGCCAAAGTTTGAGAACTACCCATCCAAAGAAATTGTCTTCCTTGGCCAATGTGTATGGTGGCCATTTTATTGCTCCTCAAATGAAACAGATGGAGTAGATGAAGATAACTAAGTTCTTAACTTTATGGAAGATTAATTGTGGATAAGTTCTAAGAATTGGCCCATAGAAGAGAAGGCAAATATCATTGGCCAGAATGTCACAAGACAATTGCAAGAAACATGACATAAAAAAAAAAGATAATGTGCTAAGCATCGAATGATAGAGAGAGAGCACAGTATACCAAAGACACACAATAATATGACCAGAAAATGAAGATAAGTCATCAGGAAAGAGAAACTACAGAATAGAAAAGCATGTGTGAAGGAGCAGGAGAGAGGGAGTTGATGGTAAAGTCCAAATAATTGGAAAAGGAATAACTGAACACTAGATTACTGTAAAAGGAAGGTCTTTGCCACATCCAGAAGAATGCTGTGGAAAGTAAAAGAGAGGGAAAATGGGAACACATAAAGATGAATGGTAACTGAGAGACTCAAGCACTCCTGGTTGAGATAATTTACTGACTTCCTATGTGAAGAAGGACTGGGAGTTAATAGTAGACTGCTATCTACCATAATATCTACAGCATTCTAATTGTGTGGTATAGCCAAGCTGTCAAAGGATTGGGCTTTGGCATTCAACACCATGAGATTCTAGCTCTAGTTTCCCCAATTATCAGCTGTGTGATCTGAGCTTTAATACACTTATCTAAAAAAAAAAAGAAATAAAAAAGTCCATCACAAGAGATTAGTTTTAATAAACGATAAAATGGCAATAAAGCATCTTGTGTTCTACTTGATGCAATAAGGTATTCAATACATGATAATGATTATTATAGTTAGTTTAAGAATTTGGTCATAAGTTCAGCATATAATTGCCATAATACCTGCATAAATTTCCCATAATATGATAAAGTGATTCTCGTATAAACTCTATTATGTCATAAGTTCCAATTAGTAACCTTAGTCTAGTGTGGTGGTGGTGTGTGTGTTTATGTGTATGTGAGCAAACTCTCCAATGTCATGATGCCCCTTCAGTTCTCTCCTGCTTATTTTGGGATTTATATTTATCCCTATCCACCGAGTAAAAGATTGCTTGGTGAAACAATTGATTATATATCATCAGAGGCAAAATAAATTCTGTGGTATAATGCTATTAATTTGGCCAAAATATATTTCATACATCCTATTGTGATCTACTCAAAAACAAGGCATAATTTTTACTCAAATGATGGAATAAAGGGCCCCGCATTGCTTCTTCCATCTCTTATTAAGAGGCTTCAAGCAGTAAAGTGAAATGGATTTCCTTTACTTTGCCATCTGCTCACATTGATTTGATTAAGCCCAGAGAGATTCTAACAAAAATCCAATTTGTAGGACTTTAATCATGGTGTGGTGTAAGGCAGGATTTGAGCATCAGTTGCCAGTTCATGAGCTGTGAGATCTTAAGTAAGTCACTTCATCTCACTGAACCTCAATATTCCTCATGTGTAAAATAAGGATGAGGTCATGCATCAACTCTCCTTCACAGGGTTCTTTTGAGATGGAAATGCAGGTGGAGGCTCTGCTTAAAATATGTAAACATTAGCTGCTCTCTATTCCTAATTGCTCTATTAGGAAGTATTTCTTCATATTTCACCAAAGGTTTCACCTAACCCTGCCTGAATGAATCCTGACTGTTTTGACTTGCTAGGACATATCTGCAGATGTGTCTTGGTTTTGATCTGTAATCCATTCATGCCCAGATACACACCATAACCATCACCTTGCTTTGCTAGATAATCAGACATTTTACTTCTGCCTTGTTAGAGAAATAAAAATTCCTTATTCTCTCAAATTTTCTACTGATGAGTGAACTGCATCCCACTCCCCACAAATTTTATAGTGTTTAAAAAATGGAGACACCAAGTACAGTGTTTATTACAAGAGGCATTAATAACAACCTGCTGAATAAAGGCTGTCTGTTATATGTCAAATGGTTCTAGAGTACTGTGCCTCATAGTTCAGAGAATAAAGCTAACCTAAAAAGCAGGTGGTGAATCCTAATTCAAGAAAAGATGTTTGTTGTAACAGGTTGTTCTTAGAGCTAAGGAAAGTCTTTATCATCTGTCTGAGCATAAGGTGTTCCGGTATTCGGGAAATGGGTAAATAAAGAGCTACTATGTAAGTTGTAGAGGGATGGCCAATTACAAAAATAGAATATAGGATATGAATTAGCATTAAAATTGTTCAGAGGTAGCACTGGGTAGAGGAAGACTCATTTAAAATATGACAGAGATGAGTTCAATTTCTAGTTCTCTGCCTCACTGTGTAGGTTAGAGCAAGTCACTGAAATACTGAACTCGTATTTTCTGAGAAGTTGTTGCAGGGATATAATGAGAAGTTACACGTGTAAGTATTTATCCTGGTGCCTAACCTAGAGAAGGTACTAAAAATAATCTGTTGCTATGACTTTTCTTGGAAGTTTTTTTTTGTTCTTTTCCTTTTCTTGCTTTCCTTTTCTTCATCTTTTATCTTCCCTAGGAACCAAATCATCCATTTTGGGAGGATTTAGAAGACATTTTAGGAAATTATACAGTGACTTAAAGCTACTTTACTGAGTTTCTATTATCACTGTATTCGTTGTGAAAATGGCTATTTCACAGAGATTTCTGGATAATAAAATACTTGTATTACCCAGATTTATATATGCATAAAAATAGGAACTGATAAATGACCAAATATAAGGTAGGATATTTTGTGATGCCATAAAGTAAAGAGATCTTCAAGGAACGACCAAAACATGTTCACAGGACAAGGGAACAAGCTTGAAGGGGATACCAAAATCTGGGACAACTGGAGCAGCAAAGTAAATTCTGATAGCAACAAATTATAACTGATGAAATATAATTTCATTATTCCATACAAATATAAACAAAATAAATATATCATGGGGGTGAAAAGTACAGCACAGGGAATATAGCCAATAATATATAATAACTTTATACGGTGACAGTTGGTGACTACATCTACCATGAACATTTTCTAATGTTTATAATTGCCGATACTATGTTGTACACCTAAAACTAATATATTATGTGTTAACCATACTTCAATTTAAAATAAAAAAATAAAAAAGATATAAAAATGAGTAGGGAAGAAGGGAAAGCTCTTTATTACAGAATGCCAACTAAGGAATGTAAACAAAATGATGGAATTAGAAAATAACCATTTGGTAACATAATGGTAATAATTCAGGCAAGTATCATCACACTAAAACTAGTAGGTGAATATTTGTCCATGAACAGGAGGATATTTGTATCTTCCCACAAAATACGTTGAAAGTGTAAAGGGAAAAATATTAACTTTATAATGGAAAACCTTGGTGGACACCACCTTCACCAAATGATTAAAGTTACCGTCACCAGTAACAAAGCAACCTGATGTCATGGTCTCCTGATATTATGTGCTTGAGAGGGACACAACATCCCTTTTGTGGGATTCTAGTCCAGAATGTACAACCTGAATTTAATCATGAGGAAACATCAGACAAACCCAAAAGGAAAGACAGTCCTCAAAATAAGTGGCCTGTGCTTTTCAAAAATGTCAGTCATGAAGGACAAAGAAAGGCTGAGGAACGGTTCCAGATTAAAGGAGACCAAGAAGACATTGCAACTAAAGGAAACACATAATTCTGGACTGATTGGCTTTTTGACAGAGGAAAATATTTTTTTACTAGAAAACTGCACATTATTGGGACAATTAGCATAATTTTAATAAGATCTGTTGATTAGATGGTAGTATGATATCAATGTTAACTTCTTATTTTGGTAGCTGTAATATGATTATATAGGAGAGTATCCTTGTCATTTTGGAAACATACCCTGAAGTATCTAGGGATTGTCTTAGTTCCAGGTACTATGATAAAAAATGCCATAAGCTGGATGGCTATTAACAGCATGTATTTCTCATAGTTCTGGAGGCTGGGAAGTCCAAAGTCAAGGCACCAGCCATTGTGGTGTCTGGTGAGAGCTGGTTTCTTGGTTCGCAGACAGCCATCTTCTTGCTGTGTCCTCACATGGAAAAAGGGGCCAGAGAGCTTTCTGGGGTCTCTTTCATAATGGCACTAATCCCATTACTGAGGGCTCTACTCTTATGACTTATTCAGAAACAGTGGCCCCACTTCCTAATGCCATCACAATTGGGAAGCTAATATTTAATATATGATTTTTGGGGGAACACATTCAGTCTATAGCAGAGATAATAGGGCATTATGCCTAAAACTCACTATTGATTGATGAAGAGGAAAAATTATAAAAGTTATCTATCTATCTATCAAGAGAGTAGAAAGAATGGTAAAGCAAGTATGATAAAAGATTAACAACCGGGGAACCTATATAAGGATAGATGGGAACTCTATCCTTGCAAAGTTTCTTTCAAGAGTAAAATTATTTCAAAATAAAAGGTTAAAAAATTAAGAAAAAAACAACACCTTGACAATGGACAATGGACCTTGACAATGGGCAGATTTTGACCCAAGCTTTGCCTTCGCTGATTAATTAGTTGTTTGACAGTGAGAATCTTACCTAACTTCTTCATGCTCAAGTTTTCTCATATGAAAATGGAGGAAATGATAATATCAATCTCCTGGATCATTAACGGCATTAAATAAAATGAATCATATTAGGTGCTTAGCACTGTGTCTGAAATGTATTAAGCATTCAACAAATTGCAGTTATTGTTGTTCTTATATTACAAACTTAAAATGAATTTAGAACATCATTTCTCTTTTAGACCTTTCTTTGGAATTCCTCCATGTGCTCATAGGACTTTATATCTAACTTCATTTTACTGCCAATTAATACTTTGTTATAAATATGTGTTTTGTATGTCTGTCTTTCTCACTATACAGGCAGCTCCTTGGGGGTGACAAAACTGTTTGTCATCTTTGTGGCACCAGTGCCTAGCATAAAACAAGGTGCATATACCCTGAGGAACCTTAGATAACTCTCACACATAGATGCTCTATGACTACGGCAGACAAAATGCTAGTAAGGAGGAGCAATGGGAAAGCCCAGAAGGAAGTCTTATAAACCAAAACATACAAGAGGTGGGTTTATTTGCACCAAGCAAATGTTCCTTATGTTCTGTAAGGCTATATACATCATCTGTAAATGTGATTGAATTTGAGGCTCTCATTTCCTGAAGATAACCAACCAAAGGCTACTGACTTTGGTTTGCAAATGATGCAAGAAACGAAACAAAAGAATGGATGCATTTTAAGTATTGTCCTTTGAAATTTGGCATCCTGGACTTGGAAAATTATTCACTATGACCGTTTAAGTCATCATGAACAATTATAATTCAAGACAAATGAGAACAAAGAGTGTTACCTACTGGATGAAGAGAAATTCCAGTTCCTTAAGTTCTTTTTAGCCCAAGATACAAAAGTTTGTGCCAGGTTAAGAGGGTGTTTTGCGAAGCAGTCAGCTGGGTCTATTACAAAAATATTTATATAGAATTCTGCCTGGCTTCAGCCAAAGTCAGCCATTTCTACACTAATATTACTGGAATTCTTTAATTTGCCTTTCTTTTTTTCTTTAATAATTGTATTTTGCCTTTCTCCCAGATACATTAGAGTATCACACAATGATCAAATTTGAAAGGATTTTTTTCCCCAACAGATTTATGTTCAGAGACAGTTTTTTTTCCTTAGATTATGTGAAAGATTCTCAATATTTGCTCAAGAGTTAAACTGCCCTTCAAATATCCTTTCTCATTTTGAGACATAACCACTGAAAACATTCCCCTTAATAATTATTCTGTGGTCTTTGGAAGAAATTTGTCATTCAATTTGAGGCAGACTAAAAATGGTCAAATGTTTGTGCATCTAAATATGGTAAACGTTCCTACAAATAAATATTAGCTTCATTCTTACTTGACATATTTACATAGCTGGTTGAAATTGTTTTGTCTCTCTTTTCAAAATGTACAAAGAAGACTATTAAAGGAGATATTTGTCAGGAAAATATTAAACACCAGATGACCAAAGATCTTTGGGGGTGTTTTTGTTTGTGTGTGTTGTATGTTCTTCTTATACCTTGAAAAAGACATTGGACACACTTGTCTAAGAATATGTCTAGAAAATAAGTTATGTTTATATCATATTCTAATAAAGAATGAAGTCAGAAGATAAAAATGTGATTGAAGAATATGAAAGAGGAAAGTAAAACTCTTTAAAATGAACAGAAACGGGCAGAACAGAAGGATAGAAATAATGCATGAATCTCTAAAGCCCAAGAAATCTTAAAGTATTAGCCTGATTGGATATTAGAGACACATGGAAATAGCCCATCACTAGCTCAGGATCCACAACCCACTACAGTAATTAGTATTTCATCTCCAAGGATTAAAGTTATCAATATTTTGACTACATTGTTGTAGGGTCTCTGAAATGTATTTGGGAATCTCACAAAATGAAAGAAAATAGCATTAAAACAAGTGTGTCTCAGAGCATTTTTAGCTATGATATGTGTCTGTTTTCTTTTAAATAAGTATTTTGAATAAAAGGAGAATATAAAAAGGCCTAAGTAATTTGCTGTAGGGTGTGAGTAACCACCACCAAGTCAGGAAAAAATCAGTAAATGGAGTGACCACTAAGAAACAGAGAATTTAGAAATTAAAGTGCCTGAACAACATGGTTTCATTCACAATACAGTTGTGTTTCCAAGACCACAGTATGAACTCAAAAAGCATCACATTCCCTGAAGTGGTTTACATCTAGAGGTCAGTTGAAAGCACAGATCCTCCATTAGAGAGTGGACTTAAGGGTTTTGAGGAGTAGCTTCAGCTAGCTCTCTACTCCTCCAGGATTTGGGTTTTCCTTTTTCATGTTCTGTTGTTGCCATCTTGAAATTCTTTATTTCCCAACTTTACTGAGATATATTGGACATACAGCATTGTGTAAATTTAAAGCGTATGAAATGATTTGAAAGGCAGCTATGTTCACCAAAGCTGCACTACAACATGATGTTGTGATATATATGTATATATATCACATATATATACATATATATATATATACATACACATAATAGTGAAAGATTATCACAATAAGGTTAACACCACCATTACTTCACATAATTACCATACTTTTGTGTGATGGGCATTTTAGATCTACTACCATAGCAACTTTCAACTATATAATACAGTATTGATAACTATAGTCATCATGTTGTATATTAGATTCTCTAAAAATTATTCACCCTATAACTGAAAGTTTGTACACTTAGGCCAGTATTTCATTTCCCCCACCACCCAGGCCCTGGAAACAACCATTACACTCTCTTTTTCTATGGGTTTGGCTTTTTTAGATGGCACATGTAAGTAAGGTTATACAGTATTTATCTTTCTCTGATTTCTTTCAACTAGCATGATGTCCTCAGTCATCCTTGTCACAAATGGCAGGCTTTCCTTCTTTATTATGGCTGATCTATCTATCTATCTATCTATCTATCTATCTATCCCATCTTCCTTTTTAAAACTGAAGTATAGTTCACACACAATGTTACATTAGTGTCAGGTGTACAACATAGTGATTGGACAAGTCTATACATTATGCTATGCTCACCACAAATGTAGTTACCATGTGTCACCATACAATGCTATTACAATATCATTGACTATATTCGCTATTCTGTACCTTTTATCCCTGTGACTTATTCACCACATGACTGGAAGCCCGTATCTCCCACTCCTCTTCACCTGCTTTGGCCATCCTCCCGCCTACCCCTTTCTAGAAACCATCAGTTTATTCGCCATATTTATGGGTCAGATTGTGCTATTTGTTTGTTTTGTTTTTTAAGACTCCACACATAAATTAAATCATATGAATTATATCTTTCTCTGACTTATTTACCTTAACATAATACCTTCTGGGTCCATTGATGTTGTCGCAAATGGCAAAATTCTATTGTTTTTATGGCTGAGTAATATTCCAGTGTTTGTGTGTGTGTGTGTGTGTGTGTGTGTGTGTGTGTATCACATCTTCTTTAGCCATTCATCCATCCATGGACACTTGGAGTACCTCTATGTCTTGGTTATTATAAATAATGCTGCAATAAAACATAAGGTGCATTTATCTTTTCAAATTAGTGCTTTCATTTTCTTTGGGCAAAGAGTCAGTAGTGTAATTATTGGGTCACATGGCATTTCTTATTTTAATTTTTTGTGGAATCTCCATATGGTTTTCCACAGTGGTTGCACCAATTTACATTCCTACCAACAGGACACAAGGGTTTCTTTTTTTCCACATCCTTGCCAACACTTTTTATTTCTTAAATTTTTCATTCTAGCCACTCTTACAGGTGTAAGGTGATATCTCATTGTGGTTTTGATTTGTATTTCTCTGATAATGAATGATGTTGAGCACCTTTTCATGTGTTTGTTGGCCATCTGCATGTCTTTTTTGGAAAAATATCTATTCAGGCACTCTGTCCATTTTTAATAGGATTTCTTTCATTTTGAGCTATATAAAGAAAAATTAAAAAACATTTGCAATTGCACCAGAAAGAACAAAATAGATAGGAATAAACTTAACCAAAGAGGTGAAAGATTTAGTCTCTGAAAACTATAAAACATTGATGAAGGAAATTGAAAATGACAAAACGAATGGCAATATATTCCACGGTTATAGATTCAATAATACTGTTAAAAATGCTCATACTACCCAAAGCAATCTAGATTCAGTGCAATTTCCACCAAAATACCAAAAGCATTTTTCAGAGGATTAGAACAAATCATACTAAAATTTGTATGGAATGACAAAAGACCCCAAATAGTCAAAGAAATCTTGAGAAAGAAAGACAAAGCTGGAGGTATCACCATCAGAGATTTCAAGATCTTCTACTAAGCTATAACAATCAAAACAGTATGGTACTGGCACGAAAAGAGATACCTAGATCAATGGAAGAGAATAGACAGCCCAGAAATAAACCCCTGTTTATTGATCTACAACAAAGGAGGCAAGAATACACAATGAGGAAAAGGCTGCTTCAATAAATACTGCTGGGAAAGCTGGACAGCCACATGCGAGAGAATGATACTGGAGCACTTTCTTTTACCGTACCACAGAAATAAACTCAAAATGGATTAAAGACCTAACTGTGAGACATGAACCATAAAGCTCCTATTAGAAAACATAGGCAATAACTTTTCTGACATTGGTTGTAGCAACATTTTTCTAGATAGGTCTCCTCAGGCAAGGGAAATAAAAACAAAAATGAATTACTGGGATTACACCAAAATAAAAAGCTTTTTCACAGTGAAGAGAACCATCAACAGAACAAAAAGGCAACCTACTGAATGGGAGAAGATATTTGCAAAAGGCATATCCCAGAAGGGGTTAATATCCAAAATACATAAAAAAATTTAAACTACTCCTGGAGCATTTGATCATCATGCAGTTGGTTAAGTTCTAGTAGGGGAACCCAGGCAGCATTCTTCTGCAAAGCAATTGTTACTTTTATTATGTAGTCTTTGTAGAGTGAATAGAAGTCTAAATTTCTTTCTAGTTGAATATAGACCTTAATATATTTAGAAGATGAACGGTGACTTGAGGAAGTAATAAGTAATTCTATTACACAAAGACCATCCTGTGATCATTGAAAGTTCAAGATCATTTCAAGACTACTGTTTCTTTGAAAAATTTATGGGAACTGAAGCAGGATGTATATTAAGGGTCAACTTGTAAAGATGAAAAAATATATATAAATAAACCCAAAGAACTTCTGAGAAGCATGATATCCTTTTTAGTTAAGTTGGTCTTCCCTTTATTTTGCACAGTAATTTCCCTGGGCCATAATGCTTACCAGACTTCCTATTCTGTTTTCCTCTAAAGTGTGAATTTCTTAGTTCAGAATTCACCTTGAATATCATACATACAACCCCATACAGGACTGGAACAGAGGAATGCAAAGACACATTAAGGCACAGATATAGCTTCTTGGTCAGAAAAAGACTGTTTCAAACGAAAGAAAAAAACATACAGAAAATAGGATATCAATCAGAAGAAGTCATATATTAATTCATTTTCTCTTTAATTATCATAGAGATTGTCTTTGAGCCTCTAGACATGCTAGGCATGCACTGGGAACACAAGGGGAAAAAGGAATATTTGAGAAATCAGTGCTAATCAAGCTTTTCCAAATGCTGAACAAGGAAGAGTGCCCAGGGAAGCAAATGCTACACTCTTGCCCATATGGCAGGTATATCCCTATTATGGACCATCTGAGACTGATAGAGAAAAATCTTCGAATCACTTCTTCTCTCCTTGTTCTAGTTTCTTACTCACAAAGAAGCTTGATAATAGTAATTTGATTTCCCATATAATATGACAATAGGGAGAAAACATATTTGCTCTATGATCACAGTCAAGTATCTAATGCGGGAGGAATGGGCAGTTATATTTCACATTGCAATATGAGAGACTGGTTTTCATTTTATAGACTTCAGCGTTTATGTAGTATCACTGAGCAAGTCTCATCAAATTTTCTACTTGAAGGCCTTTATATAATATAGTTTCTGCATCTTCAAGACTAAGGACCACAGTCTCCAGGCGGAGCTGTTTTAAGGACATCTTTTTTTTTTTTTTCTTAACTTTATTTATTTATTTATTTTGAGAGGTAGAGAGAGCGAGCAAGTGAGTATGAGCAGGGGAGGGGCAGAGAAAGAGGGAGAGAGAGAATCCACACTGTCAGTGTAGAGCCCGATGCAGGGCTCAAACCTACGAACCATGAGATCATGACCTGAGCCGAATCCAAGTGTCAGTCGCTTAACCAACTAAGCCACCCAGGTACCCCTTAATAACATCTTGATTTGTGCCTTCCATTCATGTTTCTGTCACAATGCTAGTTGTTTTCTAGGTTTCTTGACCATCTTGATCCTTGTTTCTTGTTGGTATAATGGAAGAACATGGGTTTTCCACCATCTTTGTTTTCCTTGTTGGATATTCTAACTAAACACTCTTATTTCTGCCTCAGAGTCATAGCATTTATAACTTTTCCTGGAATGTTGTAGGTGGCTACTCATTACTCAGGTCTCAGCCCAAAGCACCACCTATTAGCAAGGCCTTCCCAGACCATCCAATCTAAGGTAGTTGCATCTCTGTTATCACTCTTTATTGTATTGTTTATTTTTATGCACCTTTTTTGGTCTCCTCTCACTAAGATGTAAGCTCTCTGGAGGCAGGGGCCTTGTTTGCTTTGACGACCACTCACTTCCCAAGATCTAGAACAACACAGGAGCTTTATAAATATTGGTTTCTATGAACAAATGAATGAAAAAATGAATACATTTCATAGATTTAGGCCAGGATTCTACCTAGCATCCCGAAGCAAGCTACTTGAGGAAATAACTTTCCTAAGCCTGTTGCAATATCTGTTAAATGGGTATGATATTTCTTTTCAGAGAGGATTAACTGAAATGGTGTGTATGAAAATGTTTACAACAAGGTATTCATCAATAAATACTGTTTTCCTTCCTATTTCCTTTTTTAAAATGAATAAATGTATACTGTAATAAATATTATTTTTTTGAGAGAGAGAGGAGAATGGGGAGGGGCAGAGACAGAGGGAAAGGGAAAATCCCAAGCAAGCTCTACACTGTGAGTGCAGAGCCCAACATAGGGATCGATCTCACAAACTGTTAGATCATGACCTGAGCTGAAATCAAGAGTTGGACGCTTAACCAACCCAGCCACCCAGGCATCCCTCTTTTTCCTTTTTCTTTTTTTCCCTTTTTAAAATATAATTTATTGTCAGATTGGTTTCCATACAACACCCAGTGCTCATCCCAACAAGTGCCCTCCTCTGTGCCCGTCACCCACTCTCCCCTCTTCCCTACCTCCCATCAACCCTCAGTTTGTTCTCAGTATTTAAGGGTCTCTTATGGTTTGCCTCCCTTCCACTCGGTAACTTTTTTCCCCTTCCCCTCCCCCATGGTCTTGTGTTAAGTTTCTCAAGATCCACATATGGGTGAAAACATATGGTATCTGTCTTTCTCTGACTGACTTATTTCACTTAGCATAATACCCTCCAGTTCCATCCACGTTGCTGCAAATGGCCAGATTTCATTCTTACTCATTGCCAAGTAGTATTCCATTGTATATATAATGGAATGTCTTCTGTGTCCATTCGTCAGTTGATGGGCAATTAGCCTCTTTCCACTATGTGGCTATTGTTGAAAGTGCTGCTATAAACACTGGGGTACATGTGCCCCTATGCATCAGCACTCCTATATCCCTTTCTTACTCCCTTTTAATGCATGCTTTGAAATGCAAAGCAACTTCTTTTTAAATTCATCTAATTAGTAACTAACAAAATTATTTCGTACTTTTCTCCTGTATATTTGAAATGTCTGGGGTGTAGTCTCACACACCTTGCTTTATAATTCTTGTTTGATTTAAATCCAATATTCTTACTTCGGTAGAAGTGAGCATAGAACATTGACTTTTCAATCAATGTTTTATTTTTTACTCTTTAATCCTGAAGAATATATAATAGCGCAATATTCTTTCCTCAATATTGACTGTAGTAGTAAAAATAGCTACCATTTACAATTTACTTCTATGTGCTTGGCAATGTGTTAAGCATTTTAAATATGTTATTTTATCTCATTCTACCTGGTAAATATTATGACATTCATAATTGTTAAGTGAGTATTATGATAATCACTGTAGATGATAAAACTGAAATCCAAAGGGACCTGCTTATGGTCATGTAATTACTACGTAGGACAAAAGAGATCCGAAGCCAACTCTCTGACTCCAGAGTCTTTGCATTTATCTAATATACTATATTGCCTTCTCTACTGGGCCTCTGAGATCCAAAGATCAGTAAGACACCATTTTTATCATGGAGAAGAAGTCTACTGTTGGATGCAGAATTGTACATAAACAATGAACACATGTATGATGAGCTTTAGAGTATATGCAACTTCACTCAGGAAGAATTAATAACTTTGTATGTGGAAGTTTCAGCAAAGCTTTAAAAAGCAGTAGAAATGTTCACATAGAAAATGGATGATGGGAGGGTAGATTTCCAAATCACTTGGAACCGTGTGTGCAAAGCATAGGGGCGTGGAATAGCACAGAGTACGGCGGAGATGAGGCGGAGTTTCGTGAAGCTGAAATCTAGAATGAATTTGTGTAGGGGTTGGGAAGGAAATGTGGCAAAATGTAGGGAAAGGCTGATGAAACTGAGAATAAAGTTTTGAGGTAAATTGGTAAGGAGTTTGGACATTGGCCAATTTTATTTTAGAGAGGAACATCGTCAGATCCTGGTTTCAGAGAGATCATTTTAATGCTGTTCCCTCTCATCCTTATGTGACGAGTAAGAGCACAGCTTTATTTGTAATGTCATCACTACTCAAAATGCAAATCCAGCCCCTTCCTGATACTGTGTTTCATCATTGTTTTCAGACCTTACTGACCCAAACCAATTTTCTTTTTTCTTTCTCTAGAACCCTTCAACAATAGGTGGTTATTCATTAGGAAAGAGAAACACATGTCCCTAACATTAAAAAACAGGAGCCTTTCTTTGAACAACTGTTCTATTTAAATCTGTCATTATGCTTGTACATATGTATTTGGGATTTTCCCTGCTTTCTCTCTATGTCCTCTTACCTTAGCTACCTATATATAAAGGCCAAGAGGTTTTGGATTTAATGACTTTTGAAGATTTTCTCTTCATTTAAAAAGAACTATTCACCATCCCCCGAAATTTACCCCAAATAATTACTTTTTAAATTGTTCTTAACCTGGTGCCTACAAGAGGGTGAAAATATCATAGCCTGAATGCTTCTGTTTTTTGGCATGATCTGTCTATAGACCTGGCAGGCACTCTGTGTCCTTGATTAGATGGTTGCTAATCAGGAAAGGAGGACATTCCAACTGTGCTCTCTGGTGACACTAAGATTTGTGCTCAGGAAGAAGCTTATGTTTTTTGCCTCCCTCTGTCCCTTCAGTGATCACATCCAAGTTATTTTCCAATTCTTGTTGCTGTCTGCTACCTATACTAAATGAATACTAATAGTGTTTATAAAAACCTTTGTACTCATCTAGGCTGTTAGCCTATTAAGGTCATTTTCTTTGGAAACATTTTATTTTTTCAGGCTTATGCTTTCTCTTCACCATTTTGTCCTTGTCTCTTTTGAAAATGTAGCATCTTTTTTAGCCTTTTTTTCAAAGGCAGTGAAGTATTTTTATTGGTCAGGTTTGCTCATTATAGGCATGGATGGAATCCGTGGCATCAAGGTCATCAAGGATCCTGAGAAACATCTTAAAAGTAAATAGCCTCTTTTCCTGGGAACTAAAACAAAGCAACACAAAACTCACCGGCTTAACTACCCTGAGAGAAGACTAGACATGTTTTCCCTTGAGAATACTTTTGATCAGTCCCCAAGACCTTTAAGATAATTAACTTAAGAGATTATCAAGGTAAATTTTTATATTACAAGTTACTGCAAGATCTGAAATCAACCACCCAATACCCCTCACCAAGTTGAACTAAGAATATTTTTTTTATCTGCACACTCCTACAAAAGTTAACTTCTTACTGAAGGATGCATCTTTGGCAATTACTGTCTCTGATGTAGCAGGGGAACTTGTCGCTATGCACAATGTCATCATTGGGACTTAGCCAAGTACATGCTAGAAAGCCTCAACTGTTGATCGATGGCAAGTACATCAGCTTGTTTAAAATACCATGGGGTTCTTCAGGCATTTCATTTCCTAATTGTGAACAATTATTTGCATTTAATTTAGATCTCCTCTTGCTGCCTGGATGTCAGATGGCAACACCACCAGAGCCAGAGGAAGTAATTACATAATCTCCAATATCTTTTCATCAATTAATTTATTTGGATGAATTTAAATGGTAACATAAGGAAGTACTTGATAGTGTTAGCTACAGGCAGGCAAAGGGAAGGGGGATTATCATAAAATGAGTCATCTACATTCTCCAGCTCAGCCATATTATGGCTAGCTCATGCTTATTAAAGCAACACTGCAATCTTGAACTTGCTTTTCAGTAAAGATTAATGGAAATTCTGGTAGGGTTTGGGAATGTATTAAATATTTTTTTCTGATAATTTACCAATGTTCTTATTCAGTTTATCTAATTATAATCTGAAAGTAATAAGTTAGGGATAATAAAAACCCTTCTGAAAGTTGTTTTAAGTATAAAATAAGATCATATATGAAAAATTACTTCAGTTACTGGCCAATGGGTATAATTTCTCAATGCATGAAAGTCATTGTTTTTATTTTTGTTACTATTAATGTCAATTTATTTCTAGAAAAATATAAGGCAACAACTTGATGAAATATCTCAGTAACAAAATCTTGTTACTAGAAATGAGTTAGGAAATGGGAAAGAGTTATTTCTTCCCATTCTTTCATATGCTGAGAGGAAGAACAGAGGCCCAAATGACTAATTTTGGACTTGAGAAGTTACTGCACACTTCATGGAATTGTGGTTCTCAATTTTTTGGTGTCTTTAGCCTGTTCTGTTGAAACAAAAGTCCAAATAGAACACCTAGTCGACCTACCCCCAGATGCCAACCCCAAATAAACCATCCTAAGAAGGTGGAAATTAGCCAGAGCATGAGTGATAAGAGAGGAAGAAAACTAGTATCTTGTGTGCCAACTGTGTGCTTAAAGCTTGAGCCAGACGCTTGACACAGACCCATGGGCAGGTTTTAGAATTCATCTCACTTGCTGCTATTAAGTGCATCATCTCCTTTTCTCAGTCAGGTGCACTACTAATTCTTGCACTTGTGCATTAAGGTGGGTAAAGAGGATAGGGCAACAGTAATTGGAACAAGGACAGAGTAATAAACGATGGCAATACAAGACCATCCGAGGAGATATGCTCTGAGGCTTCCTGCCTCTCCTTCCACCCATGTCTGCGGGAGGCCTTCCTACAGTTATCCTGAGATGATGGAAATAAACCGCACTGCTTATCAGCACCATGTGAGCAGCAGCACAGTGATTGCCCAGACCTTCCAAGACGTACTTGTGAATTTCCAGTCACAAAGTAATTCACATTAAAGGGGCTTCTTTTATCTCTTCTCTCCCTTCTCCCTCTGCTGACAGGGAACATCATCCTGATACCATAGGCATATTATCTCATCTGCTTTTCAAAAAGGAAACCTTTATAGCTTACAGAGGATTATGAGGCAACCATATTAATTCCATCCTTCTTAAGTGGTTTACCTGTATTGATATGGGACATGAGTTGGCGGGGAGATTTCACTATACACACTCACTTGCTTACCGTGGGCAAGAATTGAGAGGGAACACAGGTGTGTGTGTGTGTGTGTGTGTGTGTGTGCGCGTGCGTGTGTGTGTTTAAGTACATTTAAGAGGCAGTGACCTTCAGATGCATTCCAAGGAGAAGTACAGAATGAATGTTTTAGGATTATCTACTGTTTTAAATTATTAATCATTATTTTCCCTGTAGTAATAGAAACATTTACAGGTTAACTATCTTTCCTTAAGCATTCTTCAGTGTAGAAAGTTTGAAGCCATTATTCATAGTATTTCTTCCATGAAGAAATAATTTTCATGAAATTATAAATAGTTGAGCAACCTCCTTAAAAAAATTCTTCCTTTGCCATTTCCTCCAGTTCTCGATGTATTTTCCCCCTCCTCTATTTCTGATTTTTCTTGTCTCTTTCCTATACCATTTCACCTTTCCTTTTTATACTTCTTTTCTTTGTATTCTATTATCCTAAAAGGCTCCTTGTTTTCCATACAGATTATATTGTCCTGTCTTCCTCTAATTCAAGAAAAGTAGTTTTTGCAAACAAAAATTTCCATACTCAGAAGGCATCATGAAAGTAGTCTGCTTCTAAACTAAAAGAGAAAACCCTTAACATGTTTACAAGTGCAAATTATGAGTTTCAGAATCTCAGGATGCTTATCTGAACCTCTCCATCTTGCAAGATTCATCAATGTCTAATAAATATGCCACTTGCAAATTCTATTAAATGACAGTCACACCAAGTTCTACATGCAATCTGGAATACCTAAACAGTCACAGCGCCTTGATGTTCATTTTCAGGCATTTCAAATTCTCATCTGTAAAGGGGTGGTGGTCTTTCAAATTCAATATGGGCATAAGTAACTCATCATATCTTTGGGCTACCAGCAGCTGATTCCAAGGGCTGTTTAATGCACATCACAGAGCCTGTTCTGACTTTTCTCCCTCTTCTCTCTTGCACTTTGCTTTCCTGGCAGTGAAAACAATGAGGCATTCACAGGCAAGTAGCCACAGTGCAGGCATTTCCCATCTCACACTGCCTCAATGACCTAATCTCTCTGACAAAGTAACACTCATGAAAATGTCCCAACTGTGGCAGAGAAACACTAGAATATTTCCGGCCATTGCCTCCAGTTAGAATTGCTTTCTTCTAAACTAACTTGTGCCTGGGAGCTTTAAAGTTGAGTTAATCACCATTGTTCACAGCATGAAATTTGGGGTTAGAACTTGAGTTCAAGACATGATTCTGGAACTCACTTGCTCTAGGGTCTTGATTAAGCTTCTTCTCATAACTACACCTCGACTTCCTCATAGGTAGATGGTGATGATTAAGTAGTAACTCTGTCATAGGGTTGCTATGAGTAACTCAGTAAACACTGTTTAAAAATTACTTGGCACATTGCGAGGTAAGCAGAAAGGGGTCAGTCAGTGGTATTTGCTATTTTTTTTTATGGAGTTTTATCTCATACTCCTTTCTAACCTCACAAAAACTGCTGCTCTTCTGTGAAAATACAATAAAAAAGAAAGAAAAAAATTTCAAAGTAATATCTTCCAATTCCTGATACTGCATTCTGTAATAGATACCGATGATGGTAAGGATCACAATAGGTGAGATTATGCTACTGTGACAAACAACTCTAAATCCTAGGCATCTTGCTAGAAAAAGGTTTATTTCTTAGTTATTTTATAGTCCAGTGTCAGTTAGATGATTGATTCTCCTTGACAGGCCTCCTCCTAGTGTAACTCTGGAACCTAGGCCCCTTTCTTCTTACATTACCACCATCTCTGAGGATTTTCATAAAGGGCATGTATGGTGAGGCCTTGGAGAGGGGTGTATCGCATCCACTCAATTTCTACTTGCCAGAATCAGTCATATACCGCCCAAATAACAGAGAACCCAAGATAATGAAGTACCACGGATGAGCATGAAGGCAGCCTATGCTGTAATGATGATCACAGTGAAGAAAGAATGATGGAATGTTAAGAAAATTTGTTATTGTTAGGTTAAGATGATGCAAATATTAGGCTGCCTTCTCATCTAGACACAATATGAAGTTGTCTCAGAGATCTAGGTATTGTGACTGAGTCCTTTAGAACTGAAAAATGAACACATTTATAAACTTTTCTTTACCTGTGGATTGTAAATGCTTTCAAATTGGTTTCAGATTTTCTTGCTTTTGTTTTGTTTTGTTTTGGTTTGGTTCAGTTTACTCTGGAAACTTCTGAGGCAACTGAGCACGTTGCATTTATCTCCCAACAAATTAATCATAATAGGAGCTGTGTAAAAGGAGGCGAGAACTATAGTTACACACATCAGCACGGATGCATCTCAAAAACATACATTTGACTTTAAGAACCAAGTAGCAAAAAATACAAAGGGTATGTTTTCATGTTTAAATCCTGGGAAAATAAATACTGTATATTTTTAGGACAAGTATGTGAGGAGGAGCGACATCAGCATCATAGTGGTATAAATTCTTCCTTTTTTTCTTCTCCTTGATTTATAACCAATCAGATATTCATAACAGGAAAATAAAGCCCACCTCTGCAAATCAAACTGGGACAGTGGAGAAATCTACCAATCCGTGCACCCAAAAGTAGGTGGATTGGATCATAGAGGAGGACTGAGTGAGTCAAGTGGGGGTAAAGTCATTAGTGGCAGTGGAGGTGATTGCAGAGAAGGCAGTGGCCAGTCCGGCAGTAAGTCAGCACAATCTTTCTGGCAGAGGACATGGAGGGCGAAGGCCCAGTCACACGTGCTACAGTTGGACAGACCAGGTGCTCTCTCTGAAGAAAGACCACAATGACTGGGGGGAAAGGAAAGTAGGCAAAGAGAACTGAAGGAAAACATCTTTTGCTGTCTGCCCCAAAAGGCAAAAGGACCACCCACAGACCTCTGGGACCCCATCCCCAAGGTGAGGATTCCCTTACCAAGCTAAGGGCATACCCAAAGCCCCAAGTGCTAAGTACACATCTCCCCTTGTTTTGCAGTCATCCACTGCCTTTCTTTTAAAGCTTGCACTCTTTGCACTCTTTACTTTAGCGCCAATAACAGAAACCAAAAACTAGTGCTATAGCATCACCTTCTGGAAAATAAAAGGAACATTCCTAACTACCAACCTGTTGAACACTTAGAATCTTGCTTGCCTAAATAAGAAAGGTATCTGATACTTCAAATGTGGTGGCAGAGGCACTTCTCATCAGACATCATGAAAAAAATCACAGTAATATACTATCACAAAAATAAAATGACAATTTTCCAGCAACCAGATATGTAACTGGTCTACAGGTGATCTAACTGGTAAAGAATTTTAAATACCTGTTATGAAGAAATTCGACAACCACAAGAAAATCCAGAAAGATAACATAATGATCTCAGGAATAAAATTAAGGAAAAGAAGGAATACTTCACCAAAGAGATTGAAATTCCAAAAAAAGACCAAACAGAAATTCTGGAGCTGAAAAACTCAGTCAAATGAGATGAAGAATATATTAGAAGGCACTGGAAATAGAGTGGATCATATGGAAGAGAGAATTAGTAAGCTCAAGGAGAGAAATAAAGAAATGATTCAAGTGGAAGTGGAGAGAAAACTAAGGTTTTTTAAAGGTGAAAAAAACCTAGGAGAACTACCTGACTCCATTAGAAGTCCAACATGAGAATAATGGGTATCTCAGAATAAGAGAGAGAGAAGGGAGCAGAAAGCATATTTAAGGAAATAATAGCTAAGAATTTCTTAACCATGGAGAAGGAGCTGGATACACAAGCCTATGAAGCTAATAGAATAGCTTAGTATCTCTACATGAAAAGACCTTCTCCAAGGCATTATATTACAACTGTCAAAAGTCAATAATAAAGAAAGAATTTTAAAGTCACCTAGGGGAAAAAGGACAGTAACCTGCATAGGTACCCCCATTAGGCTACCAGCAGATTTCTCAGCAGAAACTCTACAGGCCAGGAGACAGTGGAATGACACATTCAAACTATTGAAAGATAACAACTGCCAGCCCAGAATATCCCAGGCAAAGATATCCTTCAAATATGAAGGAGAAATAAAGGCTTCCTCAGGCAAACAAAAGCTGGAGTCATTACCACTATGCTTGCTGTACAAGAACTATTGAAAGGGTTCTTCCAGCTGAAACAAAAAGAGAAAACTTTACAAAACTCTGAGTAAGTTGATAGAATTAGAATACTCTATTTTTAAAAATAGTATATTAAACATTTAAATATGATATAAAGGTTAAGGGAAAAGGGTGGCATTAAAAATAAGTATAGCAACTACAACTTTGTAACAAAATCGCAGCATAAAGAGGTAGTTTGTGACATCAAAAATATGAAAGGGGAAGAGTAAAAGGATTAAACCTTTATAAGTAAATAAAGATAAATTACTATAAGCAAAAAAGAACTATTTTATTTATGGGACGTTTTATGTAAACCTCATGGCAACCACAAAGCAAGTATCTAGAGTAGAAAGAAAAAACACACATTATAAAAGGGAGACTGATCAAATGACCATTGAAAACACCATCAACTTACAAAGGTAGACAGAAGGAAAGAGAAATGATGGAGAGACAAAATAACCAAAAGGCAAAAGATAAAATGACAGTAGTAAACTCTTACATAACAGCAATTGCTCTAAATATAGATGAATTGAACTCACCCATCAAAAGGCCCAGAGTGGCTGGCTGGATGAAAAAATGAGACCCAAATATATGCCTGCCCCAGGAGACTCATTTCAGCTCTACAGATCTACCTAAGCTCAATAAAGGTAAAAGATGATATTCCAAACAAATGGAAATGCAAAGAAGGTAAGTGTAGCCATACTTTTATCAGACAAGACAAAAACGGTAATAAAAGACAAAGAAGATCATTATATATTAAAGGCCACTACATCAAAAAGCTGTCACATTCATGAATATATATGCTCCCAACACCTGAGCACTGAAATATAATCAATTAATAAAAGATCTTAAAGAAGCAATAGATACCAATACAATATTTGTAGAGGACTTCAATACCCCACTATCAGCATTGAATAGACCATCCAGACAGAAAATACAACAGAGAAATGGTAGAACTGAACAACAATTTAGAAAAATGGACTTACTAGATACATACCAAACATTCTATCCAACAGCAGCAAAATACACATTCTTCTCAAGTGCACATGCAGCATTCTCCAGGAGAGAGCAGAGGAAAGGCCACAAAACAAATCTTAGGAAATTTAAGAAAAATGAAAGCATTACCAACTATCTTCTCTGACCACAACGGCATAAAATTAGAAATCAACAATAAGAGGAAAGTGAGAAGATCTACGCACATGTGGAAACTGAATAACACACTTCAAAACAACCATTGGGTCAAAGAAGAAATCAAAAAGGAAATAAAAAATTACTTCAAAACAAATGAAAATGAAAACACAACACATCAAATGTTGTGGGATGAAGCAAAAGCAATTCTGAGAGGAAATTTCACAGCAATGCATGTATTAAGAAATTATATCTAAAATAAACAACTTAATTTTACACCTTGAGGAACCAGAAAAAGAACAGTGTAAGTCCAAAATTAGTAAAAGAAGGAAATAATACATATTAGAGTGGAAATAAATGAAATAGAGACGAGGAAAACAATAGAAAGGATCAATGAAACTAAAAGCTGGTTCTTCAAAAAGAAAGCAAAACTGACCAACTTTTATCTAGACTAAGAAAAAAAAAAGAGAAGATTCAAATAAATAAAATTAGATATGAAAAGAGTGCTTACTATTGATACTACAGAAATATGGAGAATCATAAGAGACTACTAAAAACAATTATATGCCAGTAAAATATATAACCTAGAAGAAATGGCTACATTTCTAGAAACACACACCTAAAGAGTGAATCAAGCAGAAATAGGAAATATGAACAGATCAGTAATGAGTAGAGACTGAATCAATAATTCAAAAACTCTGAACACAGAAAACACCAGGGCCAAACATTTAAAGAAGAATTAAACCAATCTTCCTCAAACTCTTCTAAAACATAGAGGAGAAGGAAATACTTCAAACTCATTCTATGAGGCATTATCTCTATACCAAAACCAGATAAGGATACAACATTTCACTCATACATGGTATTAAAGAAACAAAATGAAAAAGAGACAAACAAAAATCCAGACCCTTAGATCAAAGTGGTGGTTACCAGAGGGGAGGTGGGAGGCAATAGGTGAAAGAGATTAAGAGGGCTAAAAGTACACTTATCATAATGAGCCCTAAATAATGTATAGAATTGTTGAATCCTTCTATTGTACACTGGAAATTAATATAGCACCAAATGTTAATTATACTTCAATTTAAAAAAATGTAGACCAATATCCCTGATAAATATAGTATGCAAAAATTCTCAACGAAGTATTAGCAAAATGAATTCAAGAACATATTAAAAGGATTATACACCATGACCAAGTGGGATTTATCCTTGGGGTGCAAAGATGGTTCAATGTATGCAGATAAAGAAATGTAATATATCACATCAATAATATCAAAGGTAAAAATCACATAGTCATCTCAACAAATGCAGAAAAAACATTTGACACAACACAACATACTTTCATGATAAAAACGTTTAATAGACTGGACATAGAAGGAACATACCCCAACATAAGAAAGGCTATAGATGACAAACCTACAGTGGACACTATACTCAATGTAGCCAAATTGAAAGAATTTCCCCCAAGACCATAAATGAGGCAAGAATGTCCAGTCTCACTACTTCTATTGAATATAATACTGGAAGTCCTAGCTAGAGCAATTAGGCAAGGCAAAATAAATAAACAAACAAACAAATAAATAAATGGCATCCAAATTGTAAAGGAAAAAGTAAAATTGTTATTTGCTGATGATATGATCCTATATATAGAAAATTGCCCCAAATCAGTTAAGAAACTGTTGAACTTAATCAACAATTATAGGAAAGCGGCGAGATACAAAATCAACATACAGAAATCAGTCACATTCCTTCACACTGATGTAGTATCTAAAAAATAAATAAAGAAAATCATCACGTTCAAAACAGCATCCAAAACAATAAAATATTAGAAATAAATTTAACCAAGGAAGTAAAAGATCTGTACAATAAAAACTACACAACTCTGCTGAAAGAAATCAGAGACGATGTAAACAAATGGAAAAACACCCCCATGTTCATGGATCAGAAAAATTCATATTGTTAAAATGGCCATACTACCCAAATCCATCTATAGATTTAACACAATCTCCATCAAAATACCAAAGGCATTCTTCACAGAAATAGAAGAAACAGTCCTAACATTTGTGTGGAACCACCAAAAACTCCAGGGAGCCAAAGCAAATCCTGAGAAAAAAGAACAAAGCCAAAGGTATAACGCTTCCAATTTCAAATTATACTACAAAGCCATATTACTAACATTATAGTAATAGCACAAAAATAGGCATGTAAACCAAATGGAACAGAAAGAGAGCCCTGAATTAAAACCCAGCATGTATAGTCAACTAATATTTAGCAAAGGAGCCAAGAATACCCAATGGAAAAAGAATAGTCATTTCAACAATTGGTGCTGGGAAAACTGAAAAAACACATGAAGAACAAGGAAATTGGACCCCTAACTCACTGCACTCACAAAAATTAACTCGAAATGGATAAAGACTTAAACATAAGACCTGATGCCATACAAGTAGAAGAAAGCATAGGGAAGAAGCTCACTGACAATGGTCTTGGCAACAATTTTGGGGGCATGATGTCAAAAGCACAAAAACAAAATAAAAAATACACAAACAAGACTAAATCAAACTCAAAAGTTTCTGCACAGAAAAATAACCAATTAACAAAATGCAAAGGCAATCTACAGAATGGGAGAAAATTTTTGCAAACCATTTATTGTATAAAAGAGTAATATCCAAAATAAAGAACACAACCCAATAATCATAACAACAATAACAAAACATTCCAACTTACAAATGAGACAGACTACACAGTTCTCCAAAGAGGACACCAAAATGGTCAACAGACACATGAAAGGATGTTCAACACCATTCATCATCAGGGAAATGCAAATCAAAACCACAATGGGATATGAGAATGGTTACCATCAAGGAAGCAAGAGATAACAGGTGCTGGTAAGAATGTGGTAAAAAGGGAACCCTTGTACATTGTTGGTGGGAATCTAAATTGGTCCAACCACTGTGATGAACAATATGGAGGTTCTTCAGAAAGTTAAAAAGAGATCTATCATACAATCTAGCATTTCCATTTCAAGGTATATAACTAAAGGAAATGAAAACAGGTTTTTGAGAAGATACATGTACTCCTGTGTTTATTGCAGTTTTACTCACAATACTCACGATATGGAAACAACTCAAATGCCTATCAGATGAATGGATAAAGAATATGTGGTACATGCATACAGTAGAATATTATCTGGCCACAAGAAAGGAAGATAATCTTCCATTTGTGACAACATGGATGGACCTTGAGCATGTTTTGCTAAGCAAGGCAAGTCAGACAATAAATAAAGACAAGTACTATATGATATCACTTATAGGTGGAATCTAAAAAAGGTAAACTTGTAAAAAACAGAGGGCAAAATGGTGGTTACCAGGGGACGGGAGTGGAGTAGATAAGAGTGATAGTGTTTAAGGTTTCAGGTTTTAATGAATAGTAAATAAGCCATAGAGATCCAAGGCCCAGTAAAATAAAGACAATAATATTGTACCAGAATTGTGATAAATATCACTACATCAGCAATAGTACTACAATACATAAATGTATCAAAGTAACACACTGTATACCTTAAATTTATACAATGTTTTTTATAATAGTTTATTTTCAAATTGGTTTACATATAACACCCAGTGTTCATCCCAACACGTGCCCTCTTTAATGCCCGTCACCCCCTCTCCCCCCTCCCTCACCCCTCTCACCCTCAGTTTGTTCTTAGCCTTTGAGAGTCTCTTATGTTTTATCTCCCTTCCTCTCTGTGTCTTTTTTTCCTTTCCCCTCTTCCCCTCCCCCTGGTTTTTGCTTAGTCTCACAAAGTCCACCTATTCGTGGAAACATATGGGATTTGTCTTTTTCTGACTGACTTATTTCACTTAACATAATACCCTCCAGTTCCATCCATGTTGGTACACATGGCCAGATTTCATTTTTTCTCATTGCCATGTTGTAGTCCATTGTATATATGTACCACATCTTTATCCATTCGTCAGTTGATGGGCACTTGGTCTCTTTCCATGATTTGGCTATTGTCGAAAGTGCTGCTATGAACATTGGGGTACACGTGTGCCCCTATGCATCAGCATTCCTGTGTCTCTTGGGCAGATTCCTAGCAGTGCTATTGCTGGGTCATAGGGTAGCTCTATTTTCATTTTTTTGAGGAACCTCCACACCGTTTTCCAGAGTGGCTGCACCAGTTTGCATTCCCACCAACAGTGTAGGAGGGTGCCTGCTTCTCCACATCCCCGCCAGCATCTATAGTTTCCTGATTTATTCATTTTAGCCACTCGAACCGGTGTAAGGTGGTATCTCAGTGTGGTTTTGATTTGTGTTTCCCTGATGATGAGTGACTTTGAGCATCGTTTCATGTGTCTGTTGGCCATCTGAATGTCCTCTTACATGTCAATTTTTTTTTCAGTAAAAAGGTGGGAAAAAAAAGAAAATTCCAATTTTGACACAGTGGTTACCTTTGGAAAAGAGGGCAAGGAGGCGATTCAGAAAGAGAAACCTGGTTGGGAGGTACCTCAGAAGTTCTAGTCACGTTCACTTTTATAGTTAGGTGAAGAATGCATACATAGGTATTCATTTTGTTATCAGTTTTTAAGCTAATGAGATGTTTTATATACTATTCTCAATACACATTTAACAAAAACACATTAAGAAGTAAAGTATGAGCTGAAAGAAAGGCAATACATTTGTCTGTTGGTACTTTGTTTTTTACTGAATTATCTTATTTTACAAGTTTATATTTGGATAGGAGGTATTTAGATGTATTATTTTATGTAGTCTCAAGATGATACTTGAATTTTAGATAGTTAATTCACTTTCTGCTGCCTAATTTCACATTCAAAAGAAGTAAGTAGACCAGTAGCACTCCAACTTTATCATGTCTAATCTAAATTCCACAGGCTCCATTTGTCTTCTGTTGGGTAACAAATCACCCCAAAACAGAGTAGCTTAGAAGAGCAACACTGTGTTGTCTCATGAGTGGATCAGGATTCCAGGAAGTTTGGGGCGGGATAATTGTGGCTCAGGATCTCGTGTGTAGTTGCAGTCCGATGATGACTCGACTGGAGCATCTGGGGGCTGGCTGGGCACCTCTCTCTCCATGTGCCTCACAGCCTGGCAGCTTCAGGGCGGTCGGACTGTTCACACAGTGACTAAGGACTCCATGTGGATTTGCCACTGAATGATGCTGCAGCAGAATTACCTCTTATGTCTTCAGCTGAGAAGTTAGGGAATGTCACTGTCTATTCTACAAGGAAGTCACAGGCCCTCCCAGATTCCAAGGAAGTGAAATTAAGTTATATTACATCTCTTCATGAGAGACTGGCATGTGGGCAGGAAATACTGCTGCAACCCCTTTGGAAAATATAATCTGGCACGCATGGATAATTGGGATGGTGACCATATAATTTATCATCCAAAATGGTCCCATTTTTGAGACTAAAAGGGGGTGTTATTAATAATTACACAGACATAACAGGGGCAAAGCTGGGTTCTACTGAGCATACCATGACATATGGTCACCTTGGTAACTAAACTTAAGAATGAGATTGGATATTTCCTACCTGAAGATATTATTTATATATCACCTTTGGGATCTGCCTCATCAGAATTCACAGCCTTTATCTCACAGAGACAAAATGCACAGACATATTTTTAAAAGAGTAATAAGAAGGGAAAAATGCTTTGTAATTGCTCTCTCCCATTTTATCATGGCTAGGTCATCCTTCCCACCCACAGAGAGTCAAATATTTAAAATTGCAAGTTGAGAATATTTTCAGTGACGCACACGACAGAAATTTCAATGCCTTTGAGCAATAGGTACTTTCAACTCTATGCAGACATTCTTCTTGTTTTTAATAATCCTACTCTTGCTGGCACTTCAACCCAGTATTTCCCATACTGTGTTCCCTTAAACACTACTATAGCTAGGTTAGCTGACAAAAAAAATGTTTTCCATGGTGAAAGCAGTTTGAAATCTCTGAAAAGTATTTTCCTCCTTGTGGGATTCACAATTCCGAGTTTTAAAGATTGTAAGAAGTCGTTCCACAAGAAAAAAACAACAACGACACTTGTTAAACTCTGTTCTTGATCTAATTGAGCACTTCCGAATTCATTTGACCAGAGAAAGAGTTTTTCTTCTCCTGAACATCACCCATTAATACTTGTAGGATTAGTATTCTGTGAAATGCACTTTGGGGAACACTGCTTTAACCTAAGCCAGAACATGAGTCTTTTCAACATTTATCAAGAAAGTTGGAAAGATCAAGTACAATTTAATCAACCATTTTAAATATAGAAGAACTGAGAAGGAGGTATTTGAACTATTTTACTAACAGATTGATCAAGTGTTTTAAAAAGTTTGTTGCTTCCAAGTATAAGGGCTTAGATTAATAAATTTGCCCTGGGCTAATTTTTAATGAACATGTTCATCAAATAAAACTTACTGTTCTAAAAAAAAGATACTTATTAGCACCAAATACTAAGGAGTACACAGAATAATGTTATTCACATTCTATGTTGCCATATGGAAAATGAAGGTTTAAGGACAACTGTAGACTCTTTATTTTTTTGCACATTTTAAGATGTACTAAATACAGACAGCCTTCCATTATCAGTGTAAGATGTCTAAATTGGGCAGGGCACTGGTTGGTTAAAGAAAACCCTAGTACATGGAAGAATACCAAAGGAGTAGAGTTTTTAACACATATTCTAGAATTCCATAAATTTAATGAGAGGGTATTTTGAAACTTTAGATACCTCAAGAATAGAATTTTAAAGGAAAGGAACTGAATAAACTATTCTTCCACATCTGTAAGTACTCTGATGCCAAAACCATGATACAAAGTTCAAATTCACTTCAACCAGTCTATTTCTTTAGTTGCAAAAGGATGCTAACAAGGAATTAATACTAGGAAGCTGTACAGAGCACTCCAAAAGACAACAAATCATGAAATGGAAAGTGAATTTTGTATTATAATTAAAATACTACATGATTATCTCACTTAGTATAAATATACCTGATAACAATACACTCACTGCATATAGAGAAATAAAGTATCTTCAGAAATTTGCAGAAATGGTGAGATAAACCAGATAATGACACATTTATTAACAACTCAGAAGGCGACATTTTACTACCAAACAAAAAATACACCATATCGCAGATGATATTTTTTTCTGCACTGAATATGTGAAATTATCTAGAAATAACTGGACCTTGGTTAGACTTCACAAAATAATTAATATTGGGTAAATGTATTCAAAACTTATCTGTTTAAGAAACATTCTTGACCTTCTGAGAGGCAGTCTCTGGAATTGGATTGCCTGGATTTTACTCTTTCAAATGAATATTTGTTGTAGGCCTAAAACATGTCAAGTGCCATTGTACATACTGTGAATATAGCAGCGAACAAAAGAGGCCAGAAAATCCCTGCCCATGTGGAGCTTACATTCCGGTAATGTAGACAGATGCAAAACCCCTAAGGAAGGAAAAGGCATAGTGTGTTGACAAACAATGTGTGCTAAGGAGAAAAACAAAGCTGAAGTAAGGAATAGAAGAGATCACTGGGTTGGGAGTATTGTAATTTAGACAGATGATCTGGGAATATCTCATCAAAAGGGATGTTTGGAGCACCTGGGTGGCTGTTGGTTATGTGTGCAACTCTTGATTTCGGCTCAGGTCATGAGCTCATGGTTTGTGGGATTGAGTCCTGTGTCAAGCCTTACCTAGGGCTCCATGGTAACAGCACAGAACCTGCTTGGGACTCTTTCTCCCACTCTCCCTCTCTCAAAATAAATAAATAAACATAAAAAAGGGACAGTAAAAAAGTAAAGATCTGAAGGTAATTGAAGAATGAGCCTTGTGTACACAGGGGGAAGAGCATTCTAACCAAAGGAACAGCAACTGCAAAGGCTCCAAGGCAGGACTATGTCTGAAATATTTGAGGAATTGTGGGGAGTCCATGTAACTGGAAGTGAATGAGAAAGTAGGATAAAGGGTCATATGGTTGCTGTCAAGACTTTGGCTTTTACTCTAACATGGAAGCCACTGGAGGCTTTTGAGCAGTAGAATTACTTCATTTATTTTTTTAAGTTTATTAATTGAGAAGGAGAGGGAGAGAGAGAAAGAGAGAGAAAGGGGAGGGGCAGAGAGAGGGGAGAGAGAGAATTCCTATCAGGCTCTGGGCTGTCAGCACACAGTCCGACGTAGGGCTGGATCCCACAAACTGGGAGATCATGACCCCAGCAGAAAACAAGACTCAAATGCTTAACCAACTGAGCCACACAGGTGCCCCACTTCTTTTGTTTTAAGAGGATCACTCTAGACTCTAGCTTTTAGTATGAGAGTAGATTGAAGGTAGGCAAAGGAAGACTCAGGGAGTCTAGTTAGGAGGTAATTACATTAGTTATGAGATGCAGGGGCTTGGATATGGAGGAAATGTGAAGTGACCAGATTCTGTGTAAGTTGTGGAGTAAATACAGCAGGATATACTCGGCTGTGGAGCATGAGCAAAAGCAAGGACAGTGCTTTATCTGGAATCATTTCCCAGGTATGGCAGAGTGGCCAACAACATAGGCTTTAGACTCAGACACGTGTCTTTGAATCTAGCACCATACTAACACCTTAGACAACTTATGGAACTCCTTTACATTTCATTTACTGCTCTTTAGAACGGGCATCACAATATCTACCACCTAGAATTGTCGTGAGTATTAAAGAAAATAAAGTATACAAATCTCTTAGCACAGTGCCTGGCACATGGTATGTGAGCACCCTCTCATAGGACTAATTTATATCCAGCCTTTTCTCTATTCCCCAAACACAAATCTTTTCCTCCATCCAACTCACTCACTTCCCTGGGCCCTAAGCCCTCCATGCTCATTCCCTACTCTAAGACTTTGCTCATACTCTATAATCTACTGCTGAGAATTCATTCCTAGTTCTTTGCCTCTCCTCCTAACTTCAGGTTAAAATCAAATCGTACTTCCTACACAAGACTCTCTTTTTCCTCCCTTGATAGAAATTAGTAACCTCTCCATTCTTCAATATCCAAGTTTCTCGATGTTCACGTTACCATTTCACACGTATTTGCTACCTTTACAGAAAGGTGTTAGGATAGAGAGGAAATTGTGGTGTTAAGCATCCCACCGGACTATGAATATAGACCCTACCT
Source organism: Paguma larvata (assembly GCA_030068075.1). NCBI lineage: Eukaryota > Metazoa > Chordata > Mammalia > Carnivora > Viverridae > Paguma > Paguma larvata. The sequence goes on from CM057830.1 coordinate 17,065,695, forward strand.
ATCTGGGCTGGGTTGCCTTGTCTGGGTCAGGTTATTTCGTTTCTTCTCCTGTAAGATGATAGCATTAACTCATGTCTGAAATCGTCAGAACTACATGGAATGACTTATGCACCTTGATGGCGATAAGTGACGAATAAAACAAATACTTGTTTCCTTTTCCTCTGTTTTTACTTCTAACTATATTGTAAGATTCTGAAGGTGAGGGGTTATTTGTGGGTTATGTTTATTTGTATATTTTAGGATCTAATACAATGACTTTCAAGCTACCGTGATGATAATCTATAATAAGAAAAATGCATTCATATCATGTCTTAGTCCACTCATCTATCTCATATATACCACAAATCTCCATCTCCATATAAATGGATATATATATATATTTATATATATTTATATTTATATATATATAAACACATAGTCATATATATGAACATACACACTGTGTGTATTAACTGGAAAAAGTTTTATAAAATAATACCCTTACTGAATGAGATGCAATCTGTTGTATTTTATTTTCTTTCACTCTATTCTATTCTTTTTTATTTTGTGTCATTAAAAATCCAGTTGCTGTCTACAAAGTTGATTTTCATGACCCACTAATGGGTCTGACTGTGAGTTTTAGACAGTGAAAAACACTGGAATATCCCAGAATAGGCAACATATATTTGTTAAATGAATACTTGTGACAGGGAAAATTTTTTCACAGCCCCTTTCTCTGGTTCCCTGGCCATCTCCCTGCCAAAAAGGATCAGGCAAATGAGATACGTGTTTCCCACTAGGCAGCTTGGACTCTGGGTCATTCTGCATCTGGGATGTGCCCTCTTCTATAATCCACACAGCAGAAATATGCTATGAACTCTGACACCCTACTTATAATTTCAGCGAGTGTCATTATGCACCAGCCTTCTGCTGGCATAAGACACTGGGCCTATCTTAAGGTTCTGGGCCAGTGCCAAGCAGTCTGTCCTCTGCACATGCCTTTGGCTCTTTTGTTTTTCTGGGACCATCACTGACTGACTTCCTGCTTCTCCTCTAGTCTCCATTAGAGGTTCAGACTAGCATGGAATGGACTTGCTCTTTTCATTTTTAATCCCAATCAAATTGAAAACCAATGCTTCCTCAAAAAATAAAAAGGAAACACAAGAGAAAAGTGCTTTCATGTGGGGCCTGCATACTTTTGTCCACATCGTCATCTCAGGCACATGAGACCCCTTCCCAATTCAAATGACTCGACTCCAAGGAAAATCTGAGTTTTTCTCCAGAGTTCATCCAAAATCGATCAATGTCTCCAAATGAAACCACCTCCCAAAGCTTCTGCCTGAGGCTTTACACAGTACAAAGTGAGAAAGAAAGCATTTCAGGCACGCCCACTAATCTCTCCCACGCATTTTCAAGAGTTCTGCTCTTATAAAATTACAGCCCCTGGCAGGAGGACCCTGGCACTGTACTGAAAAATGATTGGACTAACCAAAATTAAAGCACTATGTGCCTGGAAATTAACTGCTTCTTGCTGTGCAGTAGAAATATGTAGAAAATTGCTGCCCACCTGGCCTATACCCAGTGAGGGATATCAGCAGCCGAGAGAAGCACAGGCCACAAACTGTAAATAAGATTTTGGTGTACATCTGAAACAGGTTCATTTTGACACCAGAAACAGTGTTACAAAATGTAGGATCTTAGAAGCAGGTATTCATACACAGCCCCAGCTTGTATAAAACAAATTAAACAGATTTCATCATTTACATGTTTCTTGCTGTTCATCACACATGAGGAAAATGAGATTAAAAAGAAAGATGGCTTTTTCTCAACATCCACAAGAGTTACAAAAATTTAATCAAACCGGGGTTGACTGGGTAGAATTATTTAGAAAAGAGACAAACAAGCTTCCACACATAATTGTGCCTTGGTGTGGCACTTATTTTCCTACTTCCATTCCTGTATCTGTTTCTTGCTTGACATAGAGTAGGAAGTCTATCAACACTGGCTGTGTTGAATGGATAAATTACTGTCAATTTAAGCCTCTATCAAAAACCCTAGGCATTAGCTTTTTATCGACATTAATTGCGGGTCAAATCTTTGCTTGGGCAGGAGGCGGGGCGCCGCAAAAATGAAAAGATCAGTGTTCTCTACAACCCAAGACACTCTCATTTAGCGAGAAGGGTGAATATAAACAATAACTGTTCTTGTAGAGCTATAAAGATAAGTCTATAGCAAGATACAGAACAAATGATGGCAGCATCAGGGTGTACTGCACAGGACGATGGGAATTTAGGACAAGCCTTGCCAATGACGACAAATTCCTCCCATGCAGAGGTGCAGTATTTAACAGTATGGTCTATCTTGTCATGGATACTTGATTTCAATCTCAACTCTGCTCTTATAAGACACTTAGAGTCTCTGATCTTCTGTTTTCTCATTTTTATAAAAGAGATAGAAATAATATTCAACTCATAGTGATGCTGCAAGGATTTATTGAAATTATTCCTATGTAGCGATGTCACTACTACCCTACCCATATGCCTTCACCCTTTACCCCTTCAGTGTTGGCTGGCCTAACTTCAAACCTGTGCTTTTTTGCTGGAGGGCTTTTTCTTTCTCTGGCTATCAGGGTTGAATTTGTCTCTCCACATGAGGCCAGAAGTGCTGGGGAGTGAACATCTCATGGGAGTGCCTATGGTCAGTGACTGATGGAGTTGTGTCAAAAATATTCCAGCTCCCTGACCCCCAAGTAGTCTAAACCTGAGGAGCATGTGTTGTAAGGTGTCCTTGAGTTTCTCTGCAGGATTAAGTTCCAGTCACCAGCAATGGAAGCTGGCTTTATAGTGCATCTGTTACCAGCTGCCCTCCCTTCCTCGTACCATGTCCCTGCCTCCCTACCAACATTCCCTGAACCTTTGAAATAAACTACTAGCACTTAAATCCTTGCTTCAGGCTCTATGGGATCAGAGCATCTGGCACACTGAAAAAGAGAAAGTGGAGACTGAGTACAAGGTGCTGGAAGAGCCACACCTTGCTTCCTTGCCGTCAGGGGTCTCATACAGACCTTCAGCCGTCTCCAGGTTAGAGTCAGAGGAGAAATCAGGCGCAGCACACTGGACATACCCTTTCAGTTTTCTGTACCTTGCCAAATTGCTCTAGGTCCTTCAGAAGCATGTGTGGAAGGTTGCTCGTGAATAATTCAGACTGCTAGCTCTCTAGTTTGCCTTTTCTCATTTCTCATTGCAAAGACTCTTTTGTGGATTATGTGCTCAAACACCAAATCTCATTACCATTTTTTTTGTTTCCTAGCTCATACTCAAGACTACAGAAGCTGACTAGGTTTTCTCATTTTACCTCTGTTACCATATCCATAGGTGTATATAATAAATAGAATCAATGAATAATATGATCCTAGAACTAAAAAGAACTTGGAGAACATGCAGTCCTAACCTATCCTTTATCAATAAGAAAACTTTAAGAAGAGTCAGTGACCTGCCCACAACAACATGGCCAGTAAATTTATTCTGTGACTCTTTGTCTCAGGCAAATACTGAAGTCAGATCAGCCACAATGCTCTTCCATCTTCTCTTCTGTCTCCATTACTGTCCCCATTAATCCTCTGCCTTTTTTTTCCATTTATGATGATCAATCTCCACATGCTCCCCTTTCCTCTATCAGATCTGTTTTTACAAAAAGACCTAAAATCTTTCAGAGTAAAAATGACTAGAAACAGCTTCCACTGTGACATATATCAAGGATATTTTTTATTTTAGCAGGAATCAAACTGCGAAGCAAAAGGGATGAAATATTTCAGAAATCCACTAGTAGGCAGGGGAGGTAAGGGAGGTAAATGACATTCTTCTTTGCATGCCTGAAATTTCTCCATTTATTATGTTCTTCTGTGAGTATGTTGCCCAATATTAGACATAAGACGCTTAAATAGTAATGCTATCAGATACTGTGGATTGGAAGACATTTAATATAATGATCCAGGAAGTGCCCAAGGAATTCGTAATAGAGCATCCATTTCTAGCTCACTTCCCAAGTGGGAATAACCTTTCCCACAAAACAGATTTTCAATATTCTTATTACCACATTCTCGAAAATAGCCATCCTGAAGAGAAAAATCCACCAAAGAGTAACATGAAAGAAAAGAATCTGGCAGAAAATGCACAGATTCCAGACACAAAAGGCTAAAGTTCCTAAATGATCGCTTATCATTTTTAGACTTCAGTTTTCTCATTTGGCCACTGGGACTACTCGGCCTGGCCCTCTCTTCCTCATAAGCATATGGGCAAGAGGACTTTATTTAAAGGACAACAATGTAAGGTATACATATTGTCTAGATAGGAGTAGTTGTACAGGATATAGATTTGTCCTGTTTCCTGAAAAGAGCTTTTTAAGGGCTTTTCAAAGTATATCTAGAATAATGAATTGTCTTCTTTAAGTTTAATTTTGCTACCAAACAACACAGAAACTCAAACCTGGAACTATAGGCTGGGAAAGAATATAAGATGTGATTTCCCACTACTATCACCTTTAAGTCTTTCCATGATCTAGGTGGAAACTCTTCCCTATAGTTTCGAAAGGTGTTAAGAAAGCCACAAATTGGTCACTGCTGCCACTTCTATATTCCAGATATCTCTTTCCATGCCCAGATGAAAAATAAAAGTCATAGAATTTTATAACTGAAAGGAAGATTTGTTAGATTCTGCCATTTATTACATGCGATACTGAATGGCTGGCTGACCTTCCAAAGGTGTTATTTTATTTTAGGTTACTCCAGAAACAAAGGTGAGTCAAGGAGAAAGTGGGGAAATGAGACACTAAAGGGTGGAAAGTGAATACAGGGTGTATTATCCAGGCAACCGACCCCGTGGGAGACTGGAACTTAATTTGGGGTGCGGGGAGATTCTGGGAGCCAGTATAGATCACATGTCTCAGAGTTACCCCACTCGGGGTGAGGGAGTTCACTGTTTATTGTTTGAAGGTTGCCCCCAGGAGGCAATAATACCTCACTACTTCTGGCCTGCTGTACTGGCAGTGAGGTGTGTACAGCAGCGTGAGAATGCTCTCACAGATGCTGGTAGATGAAAGTGAGGGCTCTGGGTACTGAGGTGGTGAGGGTGAACAGACATGGGCAGGTCCTCATGAGTATCTGCTACACACTATGAAGTGGCTGAGCTAGAACTTGAATCCAGGTCTTTAGATGCCTTGTCCAGGCACAATCCACTCTGGCATGCTGCTTCTACTATAGCTCATCCCTGTTGCTTACTAACTGTGTTAGCTTCTGTACTAAATTTTTGGAAGAAATATATAAACAATTTTGCAAAATAGTATATACTGAAAATATCAGGTGATGAGCATACATTGGAATAGCTTGGTGTTTTATAGCATTTATTTTCAAAAGTGACTTCCAGGGGTGCCTGTGTGTCTCCATCGGTTAAGCGTCTGACTTTGGTTCAGGTCATGATCTTGTGGTCTGTGAGTTCAAGCCCCGTGTCCAGCTCTAGCCTGACAGCTCAGAGCCTGGAACCTGCTTCAGATTCTGTGCCTCCCTCTCTCTGTCACTCCTTGCTTGAACTCTCTCTCTCTCAAAAATACGTAAACATTTAAAAAATTACAAAAAACATGACTTTCAGTCAGTCACATTGTTTGGGAATTCAGAGTCAAATTGTAATAAACAAGTCCATGGTTACTCTATTGACTAAAGAGAGTATTTTTGTTTCTTTAAAAGAATGCTATGTTTGTATAAGAATAGGCTTAGGAATTTGGTCAAGTTTTACCTGTATTTGAGGGACATGCACAAGTTTTAAAAATACATATATTTCTGCCAAAGTCAACATGCTTACTGCTGGGTTGGCAAGCCCCTAGGCTGTATCACCAATCCCAGCTCCAGCACTATGTATAAGGGGCATTTAACATCTATATTCCGTAAAGAAATAGCATGGACATTTGGACTTAAACTTTAGTCAATATGACTAAAAATCATGCAAATGGCTCATATAGCAACTTAATATTGGGGCTAAAGAATATGAACAATATTAAAATAAGAGGATCTCATTTTAACTACCATATTTAATAATATTAACCTCTTTCTAACAAGCAACGGGAGTGATTTTTGGTATTTTCAATCATGAGTGGCCTTAGTGTCATCTAGGAAGAAGGAAGGTGTCTTTATGGGTATGAATCCTCCTCCTAAGCTGACTCTTAAGTTAGAGCCAGCATCTCACTTAAAGTAAGATACAACTCCTGTGGTACACGGGCATCTCCTCTGGTGCCTCTCCAAGCTGCAGACAGAGAGTAAAGACTGCTCCATGCACGAGACAAGCCCGGCTCATGGGTCGCTGGTGCCCAAATGTGTCCTGCTTTTACCACCTTTCGAGGAGTCCAAGAAGCCACACAGAAACAATTGGTGAGAAATGACTGCTTCTCCCCTTCCCCTTATCTAACTTCCTCAGGAAGTGTGGATGGATGCTTATTCCCCAGCAAAGCAGGCATTCATACTTCTTCCCTCTTCAAAGAGTATAGGACATTGGGGCTATTTGGGCAAGAAAATAATGTATATTCCTTTGACGTGCTAAATGATAATGATGTGAAACCCTCAGACAGTGCAAAGGATGACTCCATTGGTTTTAATATAAAACTAGCCCAACCTCATGAAGACATGTGATAGAGAATTTTACCCCTTCAGAACAACCCTTCTTAATGTTGCTGTAAATTTAATTACCACCTACTTTAATAATTTTATTTATTTTTTTTTAATTTAGAGAAAGAGAGAGAGAGAGAGAGAGCACATGAGAGGAGGAGAGGTGCAGAGGAGGGAGAGGGAGCGAATCTTAAGCAGGCTCCACACTGGAGCCCAATGCAGGGCTGGATCCCATGACCCTGGGATCGTGACCTCAGCTGAAATCAAGAGTCAGACATTCAACCAACCGAGTCACCCAGGCGCCCCACCCACCACCTACTTAAAAAAAATGACTTATCTGTCAATTTTTTTTAATAGTTTATTTTCAAATTGGTTTACATATAACACCCAGTGTTCATCTCAACACGGGCCCTCTTTAATGCCCATCACCCCTTCTCCCCCCTCACCCTCAGTTTATTCTTAGTCTTTGAGAGTCTCTTATGTTTTATCTCCCTCCCTCTCTGTGTCTTTTTTTTCCTTTCCCCTCTTCCTCTACCCCTGGTTTTTGCTTAGTCTCTCAAAATCTACCTATGCGTGGAAACATATGGTATCTTTTTCTGACTGACTTATTTCACTTAACATAATACTCTCCAGTTCCATCCATGTTGCTACACATGGCCAGATTTCGTTTTTTCTCATTGCCACGTAGTATTCCATTGTATGTATATATGTACCACATCTTCTTTATCCATTCGTCAGTTGATGGGCACTTGGTCTCTTTCCATGATTTAGCTATTGTCGAAAGTGCTGCTATGAACACTGGGGTACACTTGCCCCTATGCATCAGCATTCCTGTGTCTCTGGGTAGATTCCTAGCAGTGCTATTGCTGGGTCATAGGGTAGCTCTATAGACACTTCTCCAAAGAAGACATTCAGATGGTCAACAGACACATGAAATGATGCTCAACGTCACTCATCATCAGGGAAACACAAATCAAAACCACACTGAGATACCACCTTACACTGGTTAGAGTGGCTGAAATGAATAAATCAGGAAACTATAGATGCTGGTGGGGATGTGGAGAAGCAGGCACCCTCCTACACTCTTGGTGGGAATGCAAACTAGTGCAGCCACTCTGGAAAACGGTGTAGAGGTTCCTTATCTGTCAATTTTAATGGAACTCCATTATATATATGTATATATATGTATGTACATGTATATACAAAATATATATACATATAATTATATGTATATATAATGGAACTTTTCCTAAGCTTGAACTTTCTATTTTGAATTGTTTTTACAATGATACTGTGGAGTCTATAAAAGAAAAGAGTTCAAAAAAAGAAGTCCTGTCATACAAACCCAGGTAACTTTATGTTTAGTTTTTGACAGCACCAGTAGTCAAGAGTGCACATTCCATAAAAGAAGAAAGAAAGCACCAAACTTAAACTCTGCTGCCCTAGGGAATGTTTTCTGCTTAATAAGATGCTTGGGAAGTGGCAAAGAGTAAAATAAGGCATTTTCAGTTCTGAGGCTGTTTTAACCGTGGGCTACATGAGGGTGTGAAATGGCACAACTATATGGATAATTCAGACCAACTGGATACTTTTAGCAAAATTAGCTGCTAACTTTTGGGCATTCTTGAGTTGAATAATTGGCTCTGTTTCCAGCATCCCCTCAAACCTTGTCTATCTATTATTTTCTCCCCAGTTTAGATTATCAAAATCAGTCCTATTAAAAGCCTGGAACATAGAAAAAAAACCTGTCTATTCATTCCTCTCTGTTTATTTTACTACCAAAGCCTGTTAATTCTACCATGGAAAGGTTTATGAGGTGGTTTCTCATTTGCCCCCATTGCCTTGGTTACCACCATTGTATGCCTCTCCTTTTACTCTGTATCATTATTATTGTATTAAAGTCCTAGTTACAGGTTTCTTTCAATTCCTCCCCTTACTCTCTAGTATCCCAAGACCAAATTTCATAAGGCATCCTTGTAATTAAAGTTGTCCCTTTACTCAGGAACCTATTTCCTACCGCAACAAATCCAAATTTCTTTGTTTACTTTTAAATGTTATTCAAAACCTTGTCTCTCTCTGGCCAAACTTGATCTCCTCTACACAGTAACATAATCAACATTTCGCTTAAGGTTTCCTCATTCAAATGTCAACTTAAAACTAAATTGTGAGGTTTTAAAGGTAGCTAAGATATAGAGATGAGTTAGAGAAGTATGCTGGAGAAAGATCATAAAGGGTCTTGTGAAGAATATTAAGGCAATATTAAGGCATTTTCTTTTTTTATCCTAAAATGAATGAGAAACTACTGAAGAATTTTCAGTAGGAGAATTTTAAGTAGGAGATATTATAAAATATCTGACTACATTTTAGAGAACGGAATTAAAAGTTACGAGAGACGATCTCTTGACAACTCAATGTTACTACGACGTTTTCTAAATTCTCTTCGCCATCACCACATTTCCCAGAGATCTCTTCCACTTACTGTTTTACATTACAGTTCGTTCGTGAGAGGCAGTAGTGCAAGATTTTTGAAGGCAGAAAAGAAGGCAAAGCCATTATTTCCTTGAAGCAGTCGCAGTAAGACCAAAGGGAAAATGTGACATTCACAGCAGCTTCCTTGTGAGCTACCAACTTACCAGCTTCAGGGTGAGTCTTTAGGTGTCAGCCTTCCTCATCTTTAATGTCAGCTTCCTTACTCTTTGCTCTCTGGTTCTTCCAATAGTTAACAGAGCACGATTTCCTACTTTCAACTTTTTATACCTGGTATAAATAGAGTGACTTCTATTTCCTTAATCTCACCTTGAATGATAAAGACAAGGTCAGGAAACAAGACTGAAAGATCTGTTTGGAGGTTTGTGTCCCTGTGATACAGGCAAGACAAGATGGTAGTCTGAATTAGTTTAATGGCAGTGGGGGTGGGGATGGCAGTGAGAGGTGTCTGAGAAGTGGAAGAGACCAGGCTTGCTTGTTGAATGGACAGAAAGATGTGGAAGAAATCTCATATAATTTCCAGGTTGCCACCTTAGCCATTAGATAGACAGTAGTGTCATTCGATGTAAGAGGCAACAAAGAAGGAGAAGCAGGTTTGGAAAAGAGTTGATGATAATTTCATTAGACCCATGTGGATCATCCAAGTACAGATGTCTGGTAGGCAACAGGCCACATGAGTCGGCAGGTAATAAAAAGAGTTGGAGCTACGGACTCAGGAGTTAGCAGCACGAAGTGATAAATCTGTGTTTATGGGTAAACTTGCCCATGGGAAATAAAAAAAACAAAAGAAGATGCCCAGGTATAGCCCCCAAATGATCAACAAGAAGAAATATAATACAGGGAGATCCACAAAGGCAAGTGAGAAAAAGCAGTCAAAGGAGTCATTTCCCAGAAGACCCACAGGGGAAAATGGAATCAGAACCCTTAACCATGTGGAAAAGACACATCTTCCATTGCAAAAGGATGGGAAGAGGAAAGAAATAGAGGGAATATAGGGCTGATGGCCAGAAGATGAGGTAACTTCTCTCTGATGTCTAATCCTGTAGAGGGTGAGGGGAACCAGTAATGAGGGTAGAGATCTGAGGAGGATAGAGAAGGTTTGCAAACAAGTCTTTGTGGAGAATCAAAGAAAGACTCTCCTGGGGGAAAAAGAGAGGACAGAGACTGCTACCCTAGCTGTGCCAGTCCCCTGCTGGGAGACCTTGCACTTGTTTGTGTTCCTTTGTAAATCTCCTGGTCTTTATATCCCTGTAGATGAGGGGGCTGGGCTACATGACTTCCCAGGTCTTGCGGAACCCTGAAGTAACAATCTCAACTTCCTTTCCATCTATCCAGATGATAGCCATCCCTCAAGGCCCAGTGAAAGTTCTATATGCTCTGAGAAGAATTCCTGAAAGCCCCAGGTTTAGGAATCATTTGTAGCTCGTTTCCTGCCACACTGTGGTCTGTACACAACTGGACACATCAGAAATATGATGTCTATTTTCAGACAGACATTTAAGCCCCTGATTCTAGTGCTGAAAGGCTTCTAACAAAAAATAACTATCCTTTTCCTATCTAATTTCTCTGCTCCCTAGATACAACCATATTCAACTCTTAGTTGTTTCTTTTGCTATTTACCTTCACATTTCTTAATCACACAAGGCCCTTTCATTCTCTGACCTCAATACCTATCTGTCCCCTTTACTATCCCTGTATAGTGCAGTGGATTCCTTGCTGTTCCTCAAAAACATGAGGCACGGTGCTTTGTGGGCAGGCTGCTTTCCTTGAACATACTGAGATGTGCCCAGCTAAGAACCTTTGCACGAACTATTCCCTGCACCTGGAATGAACGCTATTCCTGGCACTGTATGCAAGGCTCACTTACTTCTTTGAGGTCTTCTCTCAAAACTCACTATCTTGAGGAAGACTTTCTAAAGCTAAAACTGCAACCAGCATTTACTGAGACAATGCTTTATGTTTTTATTGGCTGTACTTACCATTACCTAATACATTTTATCTTTTATTTATTTCTCTCAATGAATCTCCTTCCTATACCCATGTGTATGTTTCGTGAGGGCAGGGATTTTTTTGTCATTCACTGGAAACCCCTGGGCCTGGAATGGTACCAGACACATAACAGATACTTAATAAATCTCTGTGAAATCAATTCCTGAATGTTAAAGTTTATCATTCAATGAATGAAATTTAAACTTCACATACTGACTTTTTTACATAGTAGATTAAACTTCAACTCTTATAGCCTTCTGCTTGCTTCTATTCTCCCACTATTATACACATATAAACACTGCTGTTTACACAATTATGACTATACAGATACTGGTCACTGCAAAATCAATGGAGGCCAGTATGATTCAGACTCCAAGAATGAAGGTAGAAGAAAGAGGAGCAAAGGGATTTATGGTAGTTGACTGGTCTTCTGAAAGTTTCTCCAAAATACCCCCCAACTATCTGCCTCTGATGCCCGAATTCCTTACAATGACCACATCCTAGTGTTATGCATCGCCTTTCCTCTTGATCTTTGGAAAAATCAATGCACGTGGGAAGGGTGACTCATTTGTCCGATAGATCCTTAGTGTAAATTATTCTCCAAGTAGACACAAAGTGGTGTCAGGGTGGAGGTGTAGCTACTAAAATGGAGAAAACAGGTGCAGAATTGGGAGGAGGGAAAGTAAGAAAATATTAATATTTCAGTTTTGTCCTGATGTTGGGGAGGTAGAGCACAAATAACTGAACAGGATTCAATATACATGTCACAGAACTACATGACAATAAGCTCTTAGAGGGGAGAGTTTCTTACAGAGCACAGTGACCAAGCATCTCTTTCTAGAGATGAGAAAACTGAGACCTGAGGTAGCTCAACACATTATAGCCGGTTAAGGGGAAGATTTGGTTTCAGAACCTAGTTTTTCATTCTCCTCATCTGCTTCTGAATATTCAAAGCAGTCTCATATGCCCTTTCTTTAATGAATGCTATTAATTCTTTGTGGGTAAATCCATCCCTCCTCACTAATCCCAGTAAAGCACACCGTTGAAGAGGGACCATGTTTTTTTTCTAGTTTTTACTCTAAATAGAGCATGTCAACTTTAAAATGTTGCCCTGACCAAAGTCTAAGCATGAAAAAAAACTATCCCTTCTATGCTACCAACTGCAAATATTTAGCTACTTGGCAAGTTACATATTCTGTTTTTATCCAGCCAATAGGTGAATAGTTGCTAACAAATAATGGTCTTTTCAGCATCCAGTTCCTCAGCTTGCACCATCTGACAGTGATTTCTGTCCATCATTCTTGGTTTTTGACCCTGTAACTGCTCTCAAGCCATTTATCTAATGCCATGTAAATGCGTACATGACTGTCATCACATACCAATCTTTTGGGTGGAATGGCATTATGCTTTCAGGGGACAAAGATGAGGTCTCTTAATTTTCTGTTATCTTGCTTCTTGCAATGTACTTATTAAAATAACACATGCTTATCAAGTTGCAACTTCTTTTTCTAAGTCAGTAATGATTTGTTAACCATTGTGTATTTCTAATGCAGCATAATCCTTTCCCAGAACAGTCTTTCACATCTCCTCAAGATGAATCTTCTGGTCTCTAAACGTCCTGAATTTGCTTTTGACCTTTCTTTAATGTGATAGGTTCTAGTCTTTTCTCATAATATATAATTCCATCATGCACTGTTTGGTGTTTAAGTGTGGTCCCATTTTTACATCCCAGACCCCCATATCTGACCTCCTGTGGGGCACAACGAGGGATCAGGCAGCACAGGGAGGGGCTGCACAGGAAATAATCAAGGACCAGGTACTATATAAACAAATGAGGGTATAGCCAAGAGCCATCAAGTTGTGAGATTAGAGGAGCCTGGGGTCAAAGGGAAGCAGAAGGACTAGAGGCTAGTTTAGAAGGCTGTTTGTCAGCCTGCGGTCTTACAGTAGTGAACGTGGAAAGAACGACAGTACAGTGCACTTCTCATACAGACCCCAATCTCAGGGAGAAAACGGATGAATCAACAGAGGACTCTAGAATCCTGCTAGGAAAACGAGCAGGAACCAAAGTAGAGCCCTACACATCAAATGATAAAACCAGTGATCATTAATTAAAGAACAGTGCAAGGCCAAGACTCTTGAACTTTGATTCAAGGTCAGAGTTGGACACAAGGTCAAAAAATATGGAGCTTCCAAACCCATGATCTGGGATCCTTAATTTGTCCCAGACTTGAGAACATTTTACTTTCTGCATTCAAGTGCCCATGCTTGGCTGAGTCTGTAGGTCAGGGTTAGAAGGCTCCAGCTGTGAGGCCTGGATGACTGCCGAAGAGAGAAGAGGACTGGCTGGGATTATGAGTTATAAAAGGCTTCTCAGCCAGATGCTCTTTAACCTCCCTCAGTGCATTCTTTAACTTTCGCGGAGGTAATTCATCTAGATTCAATGGTTTATTGGCCCCTAATGGTTCCACAGGGTTAACTATCTTCTCCAAAGTAAATAAAAAGCCTTTAATATCTCTGGCAGAAAAGAAAATGATTCTAAAGTCCCAGGTGCGACCTTCAGTTTTTTTTCCCCCTTTGGTAATTCTATAGCAAAACTTCCCAATGGCACAGCCCCTCTATATTAGAAACTGGATTTTACCATCTCTCAGTAGCCATGAGATCTTTGATGTGAAGACTTCTAAAAGGATATTTAGATTGTTAAATATTGTCATTGCAAATATGCACCACTTTGGTATAAGTTATATTTTCTAGGAAAATATTTTACTAGTTACCATTTTACTATTTACTTTCTATCTCTCTTGGCTTGATATTTAGTGAAATACCTACATTGTTAAAGGTAGAACAACTTAGGAATTAAAGAACTTCAACAGAGATTTTAGCTTTTTGTGGGTCAAGATATACTTTCAGGACCTGGTCCTTCCTTATCTAAGAATGCACATTCAGACACCGAATTTATAGACATTTTCAGAAGCCTCGAAGTATCCCTGATATTTATCCATGGACACCATGTTAGGGAACTCTGCCTGGGCCAAATGTGTCAAAGGAAGATGGTAAAGCTAGGATCCACAAAGGTTAAATGATCTGAAAACTCTGAACTCCACAGCTGGTGAGCTGCTCCCTGTCCCTCCTCCCATCAGGCTCCTGTGTTACACTGGGCATAGCCTGTCACTATCCTACCGCATGGTATTGGCCCTTTCCCTTACTGGACTGTGAGCATCTTGAGGCTAAAATCCGCATCTCAATTATTTTTATAACTCTAGTACACACAAGGCCTTGCAAGTAGAAGGCTTGATAAATGTTTGATAAACAAGTCTATATTCAATAATTCATGAATGAGAACTCAGAGTGCTGGGCTCTCTGACCACGGGGGGTTATTACTTTCTTGTGTTGTCACCAACACTAGACAGGTTCTGGGGTTCCCATCGGCTCCCCTACTTTCTCAACAACTTTGTGCAAATTACTTAACATTCTGACTTTCAGTCTCTTCATCTTATAAATAGGGATAACATTTACTTGCACTGTGGCCACGAAAAGAAAATGAATACTGCAAGTGAAGCCCTGTACACGTACTAATTATCTTTCTTATGAGCCAGCAATTAAACATTTGGGATGCAATTTATGTACGCAACTTTGCTGTGTGGTCTGAGGGCCTTAAGGCCTATGGAAATAAACAGCACTGAGATGAGAGAGAAAAAGAAAATCTATCTTGTAGATGACTCCTGCAGGTTCTGAGACAAGCGTCAAAACCAGGCTAAGATTAGAACTGGGTCCCAGAGGCTCTATTTCATATTCCCCAGCCTTTCTGTTGGCTAGAGTCCTCCTCGAGCTTTTCGTCACGACTGGCCACGTATTCGTCCTGCTGCTTGTAACTCTCCCCTCACTGATGTAAGTAGAGGAAAAACAACAATGAAAACAGTTGACATTTAGGTAGCATTCAGAAGTTTCCTATCTACCGAACTCCTTTTTTGAAAGCAGCCTCTAACAAGCAGGGAGGAAGTGAAGCAGCAGAAATAGCTGTTCGGTTAGGTGTGTGGGTGAAGGCACCTCCCCTCACCCCTTCTCCTCATCTTTACTGATCCGAATGATAGCTTTTGCTCCCTCTGCACCATTCATCACGACCCGGGGGCAGGGAATGCTGAAACAGGGGGACGGCCAATCAGATGCTTCTGCCTGTGGACTCCGGCATCTGTGAGTCATCAGCAACCAATTAGAAGCCTTCAGTCAAGGAAAAGTCTTCCCACCAGGGTGGAAACAAGCTCTCCACGCTGCTGACCTTTCTATCAGAAGGTCCTGTTTGGGAGCAGGGGAAGCCCCACCCTGCCACGTGAAAAGAGTGCCTTTGCTTTGCTTTTGTGCAGGGGAGTGATGGGATTTGGTGCTGTTCATGCTTCGCTCTCTTTGCCTCAGAGGCACTTGTGAGCTGTGTCTCAGAAAACCTAAATGCTCTTTGCAGTGTAGATGTGTTGGCTGTCCTTTTCTCTGGGGAGTCCAGAGCTATGCCACAGTGTTTAAAGCTGGGACTCACTGTGCCTTTCACCAGAGGTCTTTCTGCTCATCCCATTAGAGACTGCATGGCCCCCATGTACTCCGGGCCCTGGGTTGAATAAGGTAACTGACACTTTGATACAAAACACTGGTATCCTAGCCACTAGCCGGGCATCTGTGCATTTGAGCTGAACTCCAGTATTCCTGTCGGCTTTTCTCTCCTCTCTCTTTTTCTCTCACTCTTGTACTGGTGTGAGTGAATGAAGGAGGGAGAAGGCGGCCGAGAGGGAGGGAAGAAGACAGTCCAACCCTAAACCTTCTGCATTCTTCTTGGTTGGAGAATAAAAGCCACACCTTTTGCTGCAGAATTTAATTCCTGCCAGTTTGGCTTTTGCCTATTTCTTGACCTAGAGCTTCTTTTTCAGGAGCCATGCATTTTGCAGTCCCAAAATAATGCAGAATATTCGAAGACAGGCATGGTTCACAGAATTCTAAAAGTTTTGCTGATGTCATGCATCCTGCCTCATCCTGAACTTTTCTGATTCAAAGGAATCCACTTCCAGAACAAATTCCTATAGCTTACTGGAAAATGCCTTTAGTTGCCGACTTTTACAATGTCCCCCACTTCAGCCCCTCTTATCGCCATAATCATCAGGCCTGCCATGGTAAAAGAAAGAGGACAGGGGCTGTATTACATCCTATGTATATTTTTTATATCAGTTAAAGTTCAAGTAGACCCTCAAATGATGCTTGTTTACTAACTTATTGGTATAAGGTAAAATTAACTTTTCTCATAAATTAATGGTTCTCTAGAGAAAACAAATCAATACGGGTGTGTGGGTGGGTGGGTGGGTGGGTGTGGGTGTGTGTGTTTTAAAACAACTGGCTCATTAACTGAGGTTTGGCAAGTCTGAAATCTGATGGCAGAGTCTGGCAGCCTAGAGACCCGGGAGGAGCTAACATTGCAGTCTAAATCTGTAGGCTGCTGCAGAATTTTTTTCTTGCTTAGGAGAGGTCAGTCTTTTGTTCTATTCAGGCTCTCAACTGATTGGATGAGGCTCACCCACATTAAAGAGAGTAATTTGCTTTCTTCAAAGTACAACGATTTATGTCATTAGATATATGTCCTTCTGAATTGAAAATAGGAAAAAGATGAAGCGAATCAAAAACAATGGTAGGGAATAGAGGTAGACAACAGTTTTCTTCCTCAAAACATTCTCAACTACAACGTGTGCCATAATTTCATGTTTCCTAGTATGTTGATTCCAGATAGCAGATGGACAAACATTTTTAATTGGTGGGTACTCGTTCTAAGGGATAGGAGAAAAATATAATCAGCATGTCAAAACTGTGACGATCGATATTATTTTTTAGGATGGGGCTATGCATTTAAAAAGTGTCCATTAAAAATATATTATGCAGATAAAAGCACAGGGGTGACAAAAAACCCCACACATTCACAGAAGAATTAATACCGATTATGCTCAGACTTCTAAAAAACAGAAGAGAACCCTTCCAAACTCATTTTACCCTGATACCAAAACCAGACAATGCCACAAGAAAAGAAAATTACAGTCCAATATCCCTAATGCACATAGATGCAAAAATCCTTAACACGATGTTAGCAAACCAAAGTCAAGAACACATTAAAAGGATTATAGGTCATGGCCAAATGGGATTTATCCCTGGGATGTGAGGACAGTATATGCAAATCAATAAATATAACATACCACATCAATAAATCACATGATCATCTGACGGACACAGAAAAACCAGTGGACAAAATACAACACCCCTTTTAGGATAAAAGCCTTTAACGGACTGGGTATAAGCGGAACATACTTCAACATAATAAAGGCCACATATAACAAACCCACAGCTAACATTATACTCAATGGAGAAACACTGAAAGCTTTTCCTTTAGGATCAGGAACAAAACAAGGATGCCCATTCTCACTATTCCTATTTAATATAGTACTGGAAGTCCTTGCTAGAGAAATTAGGCAAGACACAGAAATAAAAGGCATCCATTTCAGAAAGGAAGAAATAAAATTGTTGCTATTTGCTGATGTGATTTTATATATAGAAAATCTCAGAGTCAACTAAAAAAATCAAAACTAATCAACAATTTTAGTAAAGTTCCAAGATATGAAATCACTATACAGAAATCTGTTGCATTTATATACACTAATAACATACTACCTGAAAGAGGAATTGAGAAAACAGTCTCATTTATAACTGCATCAAAAAGAATAAAATACCTAAGAATAAATTTCACCAAGGAAGGAAAACCTATACACTGAAAACTGTAAGGCGTTGATGAGAGGAACTGAAGAAGACACAAATAAGTGGAAAGATAGTCTGTGCTCATGGCCTAAAAATCCATATTGTTAAAATGCCCATACTACCCAAAGCGATCTACAGATTCAGTGCAATCCTTATCAAAATTCCAATTTTCACACTTTTCACAGAAATAGAACAATCCTAAAATTTGTGTGGAACCTCTAAAGATCCCAAATGGCCAAAGCAATAATGTGAAAGAACAAAGCTTGAGGCATCAAGCTCCCTGATTCCAAACTATACTACAAAGCTACAGTATTCAAAACAGAATGGTATTGGCATAAAAACTGAACAGAATCGAAAGCCCAGAAATTAACTCACACATATATAGTCAGGAATCAAGAATATACAATGGGGAAAGGACAATATTCAGCAAATGGTGTTGGGAAAACTGGATAGTCACATGCAAAAGAATTAAACTAGACTACTACTTTATACCACACACAAAAATGAATTAAAAATGGATTAAACACTTGAATGTATGACCCCAAACCATAAAAATCCTAGAATAAAACAAAGGCAGTAATCTCCTTTACATGGGTCTTTGTGATGATTTTTTAAATCTCACACCAAAAGCAAAGGCAGCAAAAGCAAAAATAAACCAGTAGGATTACATCAAACTAAAAAGCTTCTGCCTGCCAGAGGAAACCATCAACAAAATGAAGAGGCAACCTTGTGAATGGGAGAAAATACTTGCAAATAGTATGTTTGATGAGGGGCTAATATTTATTTATTTATTTATTTTATTATCAAAACAAGCATGTAATTAAAAGGAAGCAGAGAAGAGGGTCAGGAAAGAAGATGATTGCAAAGATGTGTACAGAATTCAGAGATAGCAATTTACTGTTTAGTATAATGGGCATTTTACACAAAATCTTCCAGTGGTTTCTGTGACTACCTCATCCTAGACTCTTTTTGAATCCTCTCTGAAATAGTTTTCTCTACCTTTGATAATCATAAGGGGCTAATATTTAAAATATACAAAGAACTCATATAATTTAATAGCAAACATACAAAGCCAATCCAATTAAAAATGGGCAGAGAATCTGAATAGACATTTTTCCAAAGAAGACATACAGATGGCTAACAGGTGCAGGGAAAGGTGCTCAACATCACTAAGCATCAGGGAAATTCAAATCAAAACCACAATGAGGTATCACCTCACACCTGTTAGAATGACTATTATCAAAAAGACAAGAAATAACAAGTGTTAGTGATACTGTGGATAAAATGAAACTCTTGTGCATGTTGGTAGGAATATAAATTAGTGTAACCATTATGAAAAAAACTAACAGAACTACCGTATGATCCAGCAATTCAACTTGTGCGTATTTATCTGAAGAAAACAAAAACTAATACGAAAAGATATCTATACTCCTATGTTCGCTGAAACATTATTTACAATAGCCAAGACATGGAAACAACCTAAGTGTCTACTGGTGGATGAATGGATAAAGATAATGCGGTCTATATATACAATGGAATATTACTCAGCCATAAAAAAGAATGAAATCTTGCCATTTGTGACAACATGGATGGACCTTGAAGGCACTATGCTAAGTGAAATAAGTCTGATAGAAAAAAGATAAATACCATATGACTTCATTTATATGTTATATCTTTAAAAAAGTAAACGGGGTGCCAGGGTGGCTCAGTCCATTAAGTGTCTGACTTTGGCTCAGATCATGTTCTCACTGTCTGTGGGTTCAAGCCCTGTGTCAGGTCGTGTGCTGACAGCTCAGAGCCTGGAGCCTGCTTCAGATTCTGTGTCTCCCTCTCTCTCTGTCCCTCCCCTGCTTGCTCTCTCTCTCTCTCTCAAAACATTTAAAAAATAATAAATAAAAAGCAAGCAAGAAAACAAAACAAACAAGTGAGCTCATGGATATAGAGAACAGATTGGTGGTTGCCTAATGTGGGGGATGGGGGTGAAATGGGTGAAAGGTGTCAAAAAGTACAAATACACAGTTATAAAATGAATAAGTCATGGGGATGTAATGTATGACACGGTGATTATCATTAATAATTCTGTACTGCAAATTTGAAAGTAGTTAGGAGAGTAGATCTTTAAAGTTCTCATCACAAAGAAAAAATGTGGTAACTATGTATGGTGATGAATGCTAACTGGAGTTACTGCAGTGGACATTTTGCAATATATACAAATATTGAATTATTACACTGCACACCTGAAAGAAAAACTCAACACCTATTGTTCAAAAGTCAAGACTCTGGGCCCAAAGAATGAGCCCTGTATCAAAGTTGTCCTGTCTAGCAGGGAATTGATATGGCACAGGGCTTATGGTCTGGGGGATAAGATTTGGAGAAGAAAATCTGGGGTAGGCTTTTTTTTTTTTTTTTCCTTAACTGGAAACTGCAGTCTCTGTGACCCATATTGAGAAAGTCAAGTCTCTAAGGTATTCTGATTGGCTTGCATCATCTGAGTTACTCTCTTGGGCTATGTCTAAGTGTTGTGCTATTTTTCAGAGGCTTTTCCAAGGAGGGGTCTCTGCTGTATGAGTGGTTTGGAAATGTGGTACCTTAGATGTTCTCACCATACACTTGTGACTCTCGCCTTAGAGTGATCAAGAGTCTCTTTATTGCAAGCCAGCTTGTGCCACCTGTCATGATGCTGAGCAGCCTCACCAGGATTCGTCCCCACCCCCTAAGCAGATTCCTTTCCAAGATACTTCTTTTTGAAGAATACCTTCGAAGATACCTTCACCTGTCTCTGTAACTCTGGGTAAATTTACTGGGTGAAGAAGACTATACTAGAGGCTTCTTCACTACATAAGATATATCAACAAATCCTGCTGGAAAGGATGGAGGCAAAAAAGTAGAGAATGATTGTGTTCAGGCCAGGATCACTATGCTACACCTATCACACTGACTTGTGAATTGGTTTTCTTCATTTTTTATGTCAATCGTTCCAACTCCAGTCCTTCCAGTCTCTTCAGGCATAGGTAGCAGGGGCAAATTTCATAGTTACAAACATTAAGGGTACAAATTGTGACATTCTCATCTAATTTACTAAACTTAAAGTTATTTTTTATTTCAAACCTCTAATACAGCTAGTAGCAACAATTTAATATTAGATATTCAGAGTAACTGAGTCATTTCAATATTTTTAAGCCAATTTAGAGTTTTGGCCCTGTGTCCTCTCTCCCTGAAATGGCAGCTAAGTTCTAGAAGTGGAGGGGAGAATGTTTACATGGCTTCTATGCATTAAGTAGAGCGGACATTTTATCTGCAGCCATCTTCTGTCATTCATTGTCTCTGGCTGGTGTGTAACTCATCCGCTCTGATTCTGAGCACTGGCTCTGAACACAGAGATGTCTCTTGCTCTCCTGGGTTCTGATTCTTAATCTGAGCTTTCCACATCTGTCAGGTCCAATGGCTGGCTGCCACATGTGTCGGGTGCACACGCACACGCTCTCTCTCTCTCTCTTCATTTTATTCATGCTTTTGGGAGAAAGGACTTAGGAAGCATTTACATGTCTTTTCATGCCAGCTACTCCAGCAGACCCGGGGGCAGGGCCACGCTCTCAGGCCCTTTCCATCTAGAACTGCCCTGGCATCATTTCTATTCTTCAGCCGATAGATCATTTTGACACAGGTTCTTCCCCATGAGGACCGCCATCCCTTCACCTCCATGATCCCCATTCAAAGAGATGATGTTTGTCCTCCTCCAGTCAAACTTGGTTGGGATTTTTGTAACCCACCTTCCCACTATGAGCATGAATTTAGGGTGGTGAGGGTACTGGGCCTCTACTCAGGTTACAAAGGTAAGTTCCAGGGAAAACATAAGTTGGAGAAAGAGTTATAGGATTTTTATGCAAACTCATGGCTCCACAATGTAATTTTTTTTTCTTTCCTGATGGTTTTGCCACAGGGCAGGACAAATAAATGGGAGTCAAAGGAGGTGAGCCAAAAGCTACTGGGAGCAATAAGGAAACGTAATATCTTCTCTGTGGTAACTGCAAACAGGCAGTTAAAGACAGGGAAAGAGAAAACAGGAAAGGCCAAGAATTCTAAAGCCCCAAACTTTAACAGCTAAAAACCACTGCTGCCTGTACCTGTATAGCAAATAGGATTCTGGCTTTTAAACTGGTAGCAAATAGGATTCTGCCTTTTAAACTGCTTGAGGCTAACTAAGAAATACAACTTTTACTTTAACCTGAAAAAAGAACAGAAACTAAATTAGGCAAGAGTGAAAGTGGTTAAAAGTTAATCAGAAAAACTGCCCCTAAGAGTTTCCTAATTTTTAATGTTGTTCTATAGTTTGTTGTGATATTTAAGCACCATATCTTACATGTTGATGAAATTATATTTTTTGAAAGAAAAGAAATGATTCATGTGTGAATTTCACATTCCAATGTTTAAAGGTTTACCTATTTATACTAGGGGATGGAAAACTATGATCAAGAGGACAAATGTGGCCCACCTCCTGCTTTTGTAAATAAAGTGTTATTGGAACAGTCACGTCAATTTGTTTATATATTGTCCATGGCTGCAATGGCAAGGTTGAGTAGTTGCAATAGACTGTATGGCCCACAAAGTCTCAAATATTTACTGTCTGGCTCTTCAAAGCAATACTTGGTGGGCCCCTGCTTTACATGATGAGGCCGTAATCAAGGCATCATCGTCCACCTGGTGGCAGATTATATGAATTACTAGCATAGTGTTTATGAGAATTAAAAAAGTTCTGCTGGGCTGGCCTAATAGAATCACAGTTCACGTTGACAGGAAATACAATCTGTTAGAGAGAAAATGATTCATCTCTTTTCTCCCTACTGTTAATGAAATAGGCTAATTAATAAGAGGATCTTTCAGTTTCCTTGTCTTTAGCTGATCATATTGAAAAAATAAATCTTTAAAAACTATCAAAGTGAAATTTATATAAAAAAAGTTAAATCTGAATTTCTCTTAATGAGGATTTGCTCTGAGCACCAGCACTACTTGTGATTATTACCATTTTCTTTGAACTTTCCCATTGCTGACGTGCTGGCGTGGTATGAATAGTTTATGTCTAAAATTTTAATCTTTTCCTTTCTGACAAATAACATATTATGCCATTATTTGATATTCTGCCTCTTATAAGTAAACCAGTGGTTCTCAACCCTGAATGCACATTAAAATCACTTGCAGAGTTTTCTCGAAGTGCCAAAGCCCCAGCACCACCACACAGTAATAAAATGAAAATTTATCAGTAAGGAGACCTAGGCATCCATAAAATATTCCCTAGCTGATTCTAATGTACAGCCAGAGAGGGGAACCAGAGACGTAAACATAACTAATCTGTGCCCATGAAGTGCATTTCATGAATTAGAATCTAACCTTTGGCATTTCCCAGAAAAAGCAAAACATTATCAACTCTGGGAACTCACAGAATCATTCTCTAATGCTCCCAATGGCAAACTAGGTGGATATTTCAGACACGCTAATATGAAAATATAAATACCAAGGGAAATAGCATAGGATATTATCAATTAGATGTGAAACTGAGAAAAACATTTTGTGAATAAATAACTTTCTTGGAAAATGGAGACAGGCATGGTTGTGGGACTTCATCTAATATTTTTGAACAGTAAAAGGCAAAAAAAAAAAAGCCAACTTCAAGGAGTGGCTTTTACTTTGTTTGTTTTTAATTGCACTTGGACTTGGACCCAGCCTGGTTGTAGGCTCTCCTTCCCTAAGTGCTTCTCTCCATCCCCTTGGGTACTTCAGGGAGTTGTCAGATAACCATCTCCAGCTTTTCTGTAAGCTGTGGTCGTAGAAACAGGGACTTATCTGCCCTGTTTCAAGGGTTCTTGAAATCTCTCATGCCATGGGTACATGAAGCTCTCCTTTACACATTTTCCTTTCCTATCTTTGCACTTCAGTGGTTCCGTTCCACTGCTTCTCAATGTCATTTTTTACCCAGGCCTCATTCAAATTCACTTGAAGGTTCTTGCTGTCAGCCTCTCGACTTGCCTTATTTCTCTAGCTCTTCTCTCTCCAGCTCATTCTGACATGCTTTACCTCATCTCACAGCGGTTAAGACATTTCAGACAGATCAGAGTTTAGGTTTCTTTTTTTTTTCCCCATTCTCAAACTAGTGTATCATATGTACACTTGACTGTAATTTTCAACTTTTCTCTAAGTCAGCCCCATGCTCATCTTCAATTTATAGGACTCTGTCTTGTAATTGATAGTGACATCTGGGCAAGAAACATCTTAATTGCTTTCTATTATTTGCATAAATCTTCCATAAAATACAAAATGGGTTTTTAACCTTACTAATGAATAAACATGTTAGCCCATACAGGTGAAGTGTTAATTGCTTTTCTCAGTTAACATTTTGAATGACAGCCTGATACAGGTGAGCTGTCAAATTTGGGCGTGTCTCTGAAATTTGACTTCTTTACCCATTCAATCCCTCATTTCCCAAATGATCTAACTTGTCACAACATCAGTTTTGAGAATTTTCATTCTTAAGGGTAGAGTATTTTTCCACAGAGTTCAGTTAAATTTATTCAAGAATTTTAATAAATCAAATATATGTCTTTGCTCATTCAATCCAGCATAGACAGATCTGAGGGCCTTGGTTAATGGCTCAGGAGTTGTTAAATGGCTTCACACTATTCACCTGTATCTTTTTACAGCAGAAATTTTACACACACACATACACACACTGCATATATAAATTTCAAGTGGCTGCTAATTATATAATTTGACTTTGAAGTATTCTTTACTCCATGCGTTTAAGATGATATCAAACTAATTAATAATCTCAGGACACATACAAACTGATAGCAGAGGAAAGCAAGCCAAAGCATAATGAAGGATAAATGAGTTTCTGAAGGATCATCCGCAAAGTACGTTAGGTATGTACAGATAATGGAAAGTTGATGGTGAGTTGTTAAGCTTTCCTGCTTAGAACATGTGAACAACATTATGCCTGCCATTACTATTATAATTGTAGAACCTTAGGGTTGGAAATAGAACATTTACAGTCAAATGTTTATTAGCCAGAACCATATACATTACTCCAAGTGCAACGTGCCCACATCTCTCATCTCACATATTTTAGTGGTCATGTTCCCTCACACGGTACTTGAAGTAAACCAAAATGCGTTAAATGTTTCTTCATTTGTACTTTGCCTAAGTTATTTTTTTCCCATCCTGTTTTTGTGCATTTGCCTGTTATTTCCCTGGTATGACCTTCCCTTTATTCCTGACATGTATCATTATTAACCTCTATAGGAGCTCTTCTGTCCTGGACCCTTGCTATTCACCATGTGGTCTGGAGATCCACAGCATCCCCACCCACTGGGCACTTGGTAGGAACGCAGAACATCTGGTCTCACCCCAGTCAACAGAATCAGGATTTCCATTTTAGTAAGATCCCCAGCTCATTTTCATATGAAAGTTGGGAGAAATGGGGTACCTGGCCAGCTCAGTCAGTGGAGCGTGTGACTCGTGATCTCAGGGTTGTGAGCACGAGCTCCATGTTGGGTGTAGAGATTGCTTAGAAATAAAATCTTAAAAAAATAAAGTTGGAGAAACACTGTCAGGTACACTCCACCTTTTCCCTAGTTCTTTCACCATTCCAGCAAGGGAAGACAACTTAAGAGCCATTGCATTTGACTGGCTAGGCCATTGGTACATTAAAATTCTTCAATGAGAAGAGTAAAGTAACTGAAGAGTAACATCCCACATGATAATAATCTCTTTTTGGATGAACTTCCTTCAATGGCACAGGAGGCAAGATAGCTTAGCTGTGTGATAACTAGATTCTGAGTTTCAGTCATAGTCCTTTCATTATCTCACTCTATAATTTCAGGCAGGGGCACTTTGCTGCGTTCCTGTGACACACAAAAGATGAAATAAAGTGATGTAGTTTATGAAGTAAATTTATGTTGAAATATAATACCCCATAGTAGTGAAGAGCATGACCTCTGAATAACAATTTAGGGACTTAAAATCTGGCTCCATTATTCATTAGCCATGTGACTTGAGGCAAAATCCTTCTATGTGTCATGAGGAAGATATTAATAGTACTTACCTTCCTAGGTCTGTTATAAGAATAAAAGGATTGATGTATAAAATGCATAGCAACAGTGCCTATCACATAATTACTTCAAAAGGCGATTACTATTATTAGGCATAAGAAAACCTGTTTCCAAGAGTGTCAGTAAAAACTGTAAAAACACTCTTAGGAAACTTCTATGTTCAGCTGGAAGCCAGGTGCTCCCAGGAACTGGAATACTGACAGGCAACTCTTTTAAAAATTAAGGTATTAGGGCAATTCCCAAGATGTAACAGCAGAGATCCTACTGGTGAAATCACAAATTACTCATGAATGCCAACTGATTAGAGAAAAGATATCAAATCAAGGGCTTGGAAACTATGATTTAGATCTTAACCAGAGTGCATTAATGGCAGCTGCCTACACCATGGGGTTAAGCTTAAGTTTACAATATAATTACCCCATACAGAATGGGTTAAATTTGTCCTACCATGAGATCACCAGCCCTAGTCTAAATCCCAAGCAACCATCCTGAAAGTGTGCACAAAGGTTCACAACTGTAGCGTGAGAGCATATGCACTCTGATTACTGAAAATGTTAACAGAGAGTGCATGCCTTAGCAGTTGTGTGCTGTATGTCAATCACATCCATTTCAGTGCCATATTCTCCTATTCTTGTACCCTGCCAGCAGCTTGGTTTCTTAAAACTCAATCCAATTCACAATGACACCACAAAGAATAAAATACCTAGGAATACACTTAACCAAGGAGGAGAAAGATCTGTAGTCTGAAAACCATAAAACATGGAAAAAAGAAGTTGAAAACAACATGAACAAACGAAAAGATAGTCAATGCTCATGGATTGGAAGAGCAAATACTGTTAAAAAGTCCATACTACAGAAATCACAGATTTAACACAATTCCTATCAAAATACTGATCGCATTTTTCAGAGAACTAAAACAATTAACCCTAAAATTGGGGTGGAACCACAAAAGACCCCAAATAGCCAAAGTAATCTTGAAAGAGAAAAACAAACCTGGAGGCATCACAATTACTGATTTCCAGTTATACTATAAATCTCTACTCACCCCAACAGTATGATACTGGCAAAAAAAAAAAAAAAAAACAAAAAAAACCAAAAAACAAACAAAAAAACAACAACAACAAACAAACAAAATAGACATGTAGAGCCATAGAACAAGATAGCAAGCCCAGAAACAAACAAATGATTATATGGCCAATTAGTCTTCCACAAAAGAGACAAGAATATGCAATGGGAAAAAGATGGTCTCTTCAACAAATGGTGTTGGGAAAACTAGACAGCTACATACAAAACAATGAAACAGAACCACTTTCTTAGACCATACACAAAAATAAACTTGAAATAGATTAAAGACTTAAGTGTGAGACCTGAAAACATTAAAATACTAGAAGAGAGCATAGGCAGTAATGTCTCTGACATCGGTCATAGCAATATTTTTTTAGATATGTCTCCTGAGGCAAGAGAAATAAAAAGAAAAGTAAACTCTTGGGAATACATCAAAATAAAAAGCTTCTGTACAATGAAGGAAATAATCAACAAAACTAAGAGAACACCTACTGAATAGGACAAGATATTTGCAGATGACATACCCTGTAAATGGATAGTACTGAAAATATATAAAAAACAACTCAACATTCCAAAAACAAATAATCCAATTAAAAATGGGCATAGGACATAAACAGACATATCTCCAAAGAAGACATACACATGGTCAAGAGACAGATGAAAAGATGCTCAACATAACTCACCATCAGGGAAACACAAATCAAAATTAACATAAGGGGGTACCTTAGTGGCTCAGTCAGTTGAGCATCCCACTTCGGTTCAGGTCACAATCTCACAGTTCATGTGTTTGAGCCCCACATTAGGCTTTGCGCTGACAGTGCGGAGTCTGCTTTGGATTCTGTCTCCCTCTCTTTCTGCCCTCTCACTTGTGCGTCCACGCTCTCTCTCTCTCTCTCTCTCTCTCAAAAAAAAACATAAACCTTAAAAACAAACAAACAAATAACTACAATGAGGGGCACCTGGGTGGTTCTGTCAGTTAAGCATCAGACTCTGATTTTGGCTCAGGTCATGATCTTACAGTTCAGATACTGAGCCCTGCATCAGGCTCCACACTGGGTGTGGAGTTTGGTTAAGATTCTTTCTCTCCCTTCTCTGCCCGTCACTACCTTGTGCTCACTCTCTCTCTCTCTCTCTCTCTCTCAAAACAAAAAACCCCAGAAAACCCCTTAAAAACAATGAGATATCACCTCATACCTGTCAGAATGGCTAAAATCAAAAGCATAAGAAACAACATATGTTGGTAACGACATGGAGAGAAAGGAACCCTTGTGCATTGTTGGTAGAAATGCAAATTGGTGTAGCCACTGTGGAAAACAGTTTGGTGGTTCCTCAAAAAGTTAAAAATAGAACTACCCTACCACCACACTACTGATTATTTACCCAAAGAATACAAAAACACTAATTCAAAAAGATATGTACCCCTCCAATAGGCAAAATTATGGATGCAGCCATGAAAAAAGGAGATGTTGCCATTTGCAACCACACGGATGGAGCCACAGAGTATAATGCTAAGGGAAATAAGCCTGTCAGAAAAAGAGAAATATCATGAGATTTCACCACTATATAGAATTTAAGAAACAAAACAAAGAAAGAAACCAAGAAACAGACTCTGAACTATAGAGAACAAACTAATGGTTACCAGAGGGGAGGTGGGTGGGGGGATGGGTGAAATAGGTGATGGGGATTAAGTGTACACTTATCATGATGAGCACTGAGTGATGTATAAAATTGCTGAATCACCGTATTGTACACTTGAAACTAATACAACACTGTACGTTAACTACACTGGGATTAAAATTTAAAAAACCTTATGAAAACGAGAACAAAACCTATGAGGCAAGGGGGCAAAGCATTTGGAAGAGAAAATACATTCGCCCTGCTGCCCTGAGCTCTCCATCATCCAAACTTGAAATTCTGTATTCGTCTTCCAAAGGAGTAGCATCAATTTGTTCCTGAGGAAAGACTACCTACCTACCAAAGCTCAAAACCTAGTCCATTCGCAGGGCTGAGGGTGTCTGTTCATTTCATGAAGAATGACCCGCTCTCCTCAATTTACACTGTGATTTTAACCCAGGGAACTCAACTCTGAGTTCAGTGTTAAGCACACTCTTTTGTGAACTCATCCCCATGTCAAAACTTCTAGAAGCCATAAGAAAGCAATAAAGGCAACAAAAATCTAAATCCATACAATGTAATTAAAAATATTTTTTCAGTGGTGTTCTAACAAAAATAGTTCTTTAGTGACATAATTCCCAACAACCTAGAGATATAACCCAGAGCTATCTACAATTCTCATGAAGTCCCCAAAGGAGGTTAATTTTATTTCCTTTGTCTGCTCATAATGGAGCTCATTGTGGGCTCACCATACTCAGTTATCTGCTCCCTGTTCAGTCTCCTTCTCCATTTTGTGACATCATTTGTTAATTTAAATGAATCAAGGGCTCTCTAAACTGTTTTGATAGAAAAGCAGAATCACATTGGGGTGGACACTGTGTAGCTCCAGCTGTGCAAGTGCTGTCACAATATAACCTTACACTCTCAGCCTCTTTGGGAATGCCTCGCTTTCAGAGAGATGCCTACTTCAAGACCATACCCCTTCTCATGATAGCAGTGGTGCTCTGGTAAATGTTTAAGAACTGGCTCTCCAATAAAACAAACAAACCCTGATTCATAGCCTTTGCTGATTAATTCTGATTTGATATAAATATTCCCTCTGTTGCTGATTTCAAGATATCCATGTGACTAACTTCACTAAATACGGGACTGGGAATGGATACAATAAACTCACGGAAACCAGGATGAGCTAGCTCTAGCACACCACTACACGGTGGCCCATTTCCAAATACTGAACGTGCAGCAAGCAGTACAAAGGTCTGGCTAACTCAGGACAACTGAGAAGGAACCTCCCTGAGGTTGGCTGGCATCATAGCTCAGCCTTTCTATCCACCCAATTCTGCTCCCTTGCCGCCACGATCCACAAGGATTGGTCCTAAGGATACTCCCTAATAAGCATCCTGCATCCGAAATTCTATTTCCTAGGGAACCCGACCTGCGACAATAGTTTTTTTCATCTCCATGTGTGTTGCCATAAATTCCCTTCTGTTCTAAAGAAGAAACTAAACATACTTTCATACTTTTTGTAAAATGGATAATCCAATTTAAATATTAATGGCATGGTATCAGATTTGTAAACAAGGCGATTAGAATTGCAATTCCAAATTTTTCATAAGCTAATAGTAAGCTTCATCAGACACAGAAACATTTTCTTAAGTTTAAGTGCCTTTTGAGACTTCTGAGTCAGAAATAACACTTATGGGATACTTTTAAAATGCAAAGTACAGTCTGCCTCTCTGCAACGGCAGGAAAGAAGGAACAATTTTCTTCTTCCTGTTGTGATAAAATTGATTTCATCAGCAGTTAGAAGAGCTTGTTATGCCAAGGCTGACCACGGGAATTACATGAAAGTACAATGTGGAGAAAAATGTCAGGCTGGAGTAGCCCAAAACTTTTAATATGAAAAAAAAAGGGGGGGCAGGAGAAAAATTGTAACAAAAGGTTTGTGGTGTGTGTAATGCTACACACCTATACTCTGATGGTATTCACAAGTCTCTCTTGGGCCCAGGTGCCAGGTCCTGTCCGTGTCACCTATGAGAACACCCATCACTCTCCTCTCGAGAAACATGCTGACACCATCTAAGATTCTGGACACCTAGGCGCGCCACCAGGCACATGTACTTCCACGCCAGTCTTGAACATGCCAGCGTCATTCCAGAAACTCTGTAGCTGCAGTCTTATAACACAAAATACACCGCAAATCTGTATACACAACCCTCTGTCACTTCTACTGTGATGGCCGGCTGCCTCAATGAGACCCATGAGGCACAGGTCCTTCCGGATTCATGGATTCCTTCAGGTTTGGTCATCATCTCGCTCATCCTCTACTCCACTCAATCACGCTGTTATGAACAAGGCTATCTGAAGAACTTGAAGACGGAAAATGGTCTAAGAGAAGGAAAGCCAGAGGAATAGCTGAGCTTGGAGGGTGCCTGTGTTGAAAGGCATATAGTAAAACAACCATGAGTTATTCCTTAAAATCTTGTTCATGATGACTGTTAATATTTGTAGGCAGTGTCTGGTACATCACCCATGAGGACTCTCCTCTAGAAACCCATGTCCTTAAGGGACAGATCAGATATATAGGGAAACTCGGGCACACACGATAAGCTTGGTTTTTACTCTTTCACATGAGCGTGTGCATGTAAGAAATGTTGTACCTAAAACTAAGGTTAAAAAATTGGGGTGAGGGAAGCAGGGGACATGCATGCTAACATTGCAGACTGTCGGACTGATTGCAGTACCTCTCCCCTCAGCCCCAAACTTAACTGTCACCTTCTCCACGATTCCCCAGCTCGAAGTTATCCACGCCCTCTGTGAAAAGGCACTCCACTCTATTTGTACTTCTCTTAAGACAGGCACATTCCTATTTGACACACTATTTAAAAGTTTGCGCTGTTTTGCCCTTACTCACTGGTAAGTGTTGCAAGGGAAGGTTTCCTATCTGATTCGGTATGTCTCCGTCCCCTCACCTGGTATCTTGCCCCTTATATGTAATCAGTGTTTCTCTTTGAAGAAGTTTAACAATGACAGTTGTACTCTGGGTCTAATTACAATGCAGCTTTCGGGAGTAGCAGGCCGAAGGGATCTCATAACTAGGGTCAAAGCACTTTGCTGCTGTGAGACTGAAACACCGAGTGCAATGCCTCATCGCTGCTTTAAGGTGGAATTGTCCATTAGAAATGCACCAGGCAAACACTCAAGTCCTGTGTCAGTTTGAGTTCTAAATTTCTGACATGTGCTCGTTTTCTGACCTAGTTAACAATGAGGGAAAACTAAAAAAAGTACTTGAAAACTATCTATATTGATAAAGAATGCACTTAATTTCGTGATTATCCATTTTCAGAAAGGAAAAGGGGAAGGATCATGCTAACAATAAAGGCAGCAGCGACCATGTGGCCATCTGTTTTGAGCACCTGCCACGTGCTAGACAACTTACACATTAGTTCATTAACTATCAAGGAAAAGTTATAATAATAAGAGTTCATCTATTAATACAAACATCACATTATAGACAAGGTGGCCTGGGTTTACAAGATAAGAGTTTGCCAAGACAAAGGGAGTCTGGATTATTCATGAAATCTTCCCTTCCCGCCCTCCCTCTAGACGGTGATTACCTGGAACGAGCCTGGCTTGTGAGACGAAGGGGTTACAGTGTGCTTCGGGGCTGCAACACGATCCCTACAGAAATTCTCCAGTCCCTACAAGCCTAACACTGTTACCTCGAACGAGTGGCACAAGAAAGAAATTAGACACAGCAGGGCTGTGTGTGGATAAGTGAGAAATATGAAGATATTAACAATACAGATACTTACAGTTTATTTGGACCAAAACGAATAAATGAATTTCAATTCAGCTTATAAATCTGAGTACATCCACAGCGGTCTAATAGTGAAGAGCAAAGGTAACACTACTCCCAGGTACAATTAATGTACCTCATTACTAACTCTTGTAATACCACTGTTCCGGTTTTCCTTTATCTTTATTCCTTGCATGGTTTGCCTCCAGTTTGTTTCTCTCCGGGCTCGGTCCCACTGCCTCTGCTTCTACTGTGCTGCTTTTTGAAATGTTAGCGATTATCACCGATTTCACACACGTCTTCTAGTCATTTCCTTGATATGAAAATCATTTTTCCCCTTGGCCAACTGGGGCCCCTAATATCAAAAATATTTTCGAAGTATCCTGATTTGCTGTCTCTTCCTATAATAGCTGCAGGAAGGTGATCTTGACACAGATAATGTGTTGAGTCATCATGGAGGTTCACTGAGGTACAGTGCAGTGACTGGCATAGAGGCATTTAACGAATGTTAACCTCCCCTCCCACACCCTCATTTTTCTGTTACATAAGTTATAGTTATTATTATAGTATCCGGCCCTGGCTAATTCACTTCACTCCTTGAGAACAAAATTCTTTAGGGGAACAAATTATTCTCGTGGTACTGGGTGTACCGATCCAACAGGGCAAGACCTAACACCGATAGGTTTGCAATGTATTGACATCATTTCCACAATGTTCGACAGTCCATATATCATTTTCTTATGCACTGTTCATCTGCACCCCCTAACAGTCCTCTGAAGTGGGCAATAATGGTAAGGGAAATTGAGGCACAAAGACGTGATTGGCTTGCTTAAAGTCACCCATTCGATTAGAGGAAGAGCTGGGATATGCCATTTTCCTGTTTCTGAGCTGTTCTCTCCACTAGACCAATGTTTCCCAAAGAAATGCTTGCCAACAATTCTTTGAAAATTAAAATACATGTCATATATACAAAATCAGCCAACTTACCAAGTCTATACTGGGCATGGGGATCCCTGTTCTCAGCTGGAAAGACTCCGTTTTGCAAAAGATGAGTATGGTATTTACTGTAAACCTAATTTAAAAAAAAAAAACAATACATCTAAATACTTCTCAGTCAGAAACAGCCAGACAACAGCCCACTTGGCCCAAAGCCAATTTCAAGAGCCAATTTTTCCTAAACCACAGCAAGGCAGGACAGAGCAGCCATAATTATTTCCATGAGATAAGCTT
Organism: Paguma larvata; assembly: GCA_030068075.1. Taxonomy (NCBI): domain Eukaryota; kingdom Metazoa; phylum Chordata; class Mammalia; order Carnivora; family Viverridae; genus Paguma; species Paguma larvata. The sequence goes on from CM057830.1 coordinate 17,099,383, forward strand.
ACCACCTCAGGTCTGCTAAGGTGCAAGCGAATGCACTTAATTGCTCAGCTGTGTATTTGCTTGGCTGTAATCAACCACTTACTGGGAGTTTCTGTCTAACTATTAGGATATTGGCACAAGAAAAGCTAAATAAATTAGAGAGAGTTCACTCTTTATAAAGCCGCCTTGGGAAAGAAAGTGTCTTCCATGTTCAGAGCCAGGGGGAAATTGGAAGGGAACAAGGTTGGAAGTCAAGCTACAATCATAACAAAATGCTTACTCCTCATGGGCACTGCCTCATCCCCGTTAACACAGAGCATGGCCCAAAGTTGCTGACCTCTGGAGACTGCTCATCTGTCACTCTGGAGCAATGGCCAGTTGATCAGATGTACCTATTACCCACAGAGCCAGCACCAGCGTGAAATGAGTTGTGCTTGATGAGCAAGGAGGACAAGAGGCTCGCTTTTATAGCATGAATAACATCTGTTCCTTGAAGCGTGAATAGGACAACAAGGGGAGGAGACGGCTAGACAAGGCAGAAAAACAAACATCACGACGTTTGCTCTCCAGGGTAATTATGTTGATATCTGGGTGTTTATCTTTTGTCCGCAGTACAGCCTGACCACACTCTGCCCAAGGGCGGTAGCTCTGAGCGAAGCTTCAAGTCCATGGCTTGGTGCAGTGAAGGGTCCGTGGACTCTTTTCAAAAATATATCAGGGTAACCCTGCTTTTCTCCCAAGAAGAGACCTTTCTGACAAAACATTGGTAGGAGAGGTTACCTCAGTTAAGAGCTGCATGTAAAGGAAAGTCTCTAAATGTGAAATGATGGGTCTCCTAAGATTCAAGGACCACTGCTGAGGTTTTATTTTTAGATCTTAAAGTGACTCTTTAACATTTTTGAAGGCTCTAGCAAATAGGCTCTTTCACCTATTGTCCCAGTCTCCAGTTCGCCTCTGTTTATTATACCCTATTTACCGCTCCAGAACCTAGTGGCGGGGGCGGGGGCGGGGGGGGGGGGGAGCGGTTGGTAGCTCTTGGCTTGTTTGCCTGACTATTCGCTGGCTTGTTTGGCTGCCTCACTTGCACATTCGCATTTAGAATCAGACCAGTATTTAAAACCCCATCATTTGTACGTATCATAATTTATAGTGAAAAATACATCTTTTGCTCAACAACGTGCTGGTTCCCTTGGCCTTTTGTAATAAATTGTATTCTTTCAAGCTTGGCCTTCAAAATTCTCTATTCCTGTGCCCGCAGCCCCTTCTCTCCACTCCAATCCCTTGTGGCCTGATGCATTGTAGCCAAGGAGCTCACCTCTGTGTTCCTTGCTGTTTTCTGCCCTCAGGCGGCATCACGTGTAATTCGTGGGGCTCAGTGGAAAATAACACGTGGGAGATCTGGTTCAAAAAGCAGGAAAAAGATGCCGTTAAAGATATTAAAATACAAAGCTTCTCCTTTGTTCTGTGGTCTCTCTCTCTCGCCTTGTCATGGTGTTTTTAATTTTCTGTCTAATGTTATTCTAAGTAAAGCACAATTTAAAAACTTTAATCAGTAGCATGTATTTTATTCTTCGCCTTTCTATGGAGTAATGACAGTTTTAAATGCAGATAAAGGAGCATTTATTTACAGAATCACCAAAAGTACACAAGTTATTTTCATAGCTTGTGCATGCTTTTACCAAAATGGTGGAAATGGTGCACAAAACAACTCAACAGTTTTTCCTTCACTTCTTGATGTGAGCACATTTACCAGTACTCTCTACCTCTGGCTTACGGATGGGCAAGGAAGGATTGGAAGGAAAAGGTCGCCCTATCTTTCCCCTTTCTTCTACAGGATTGCTTTCAGTGTATATGGTTGGCTAATACCACATACCAATAACATGGGTGGTTTCCGAACAGGGAGGCAAGCTGAAGAAAGGCGAGGATAGGGTTCCTTGATTCCACATTTCTTAGGATGCACTTACCTTCTTTCATGTTCAAAATAAGTTTATTTCAGAAGAGAAAGCATGATCTCCCCAGGACGACAGCATCCCCCAGTGCCCTGCTTACTGGGTGATACATTTAACACGCTTATGATATACTTGCTGTAAAACTCACTAGACTCCATGCATCATGGGTCCACTGGAATTCTGGGTTGACGGTGGCATTTTGAATGCTATGTGTGAACCGAGGAGCAAGGGACAGTAGGCACACAAATTGAACATGTCTCCTTGGGGCTCACTTACACAACACAGGTTCAAGGATAAAATTATGAAAAATTTCAAAACAGCAACAGCAAAGCACTAACCGAGCACGAGGCCCTTCTGAGTAGGAGACTCAATGTGACTAAACAAGTCACCTGTCTACAGAGTCAGACTGTCCCTCAAGTCCATGTTGCTGTCTCCACATCAAAGTACCCAAATTAGGTCACCAAAGGAAAGTATTTATTGTTCAGTGAGAGCAAGGCAGCTGAGATGAACGATAGGGTAAGTTTAACGAGGGCAGGGACCTCACACAACCTCACACAGGGGTAGTACAAACATTCCATAAATAATTATTGAATCCGTAAAAAATGACTATGGCTTGACAGAAAAAAAAATGACAGAAAGAAAGAAAAGGAAAAGGAAAAAAAAACCAGAGCTACTAGAAGGGGTGGAATGATGAGGAGCTCTGATTCTGAAGTCGTAGCTCCTGTGTTCAAATCTCAGTTCTACCACACACCAGTGGTGTCACCTTGGGACAGCTGCATAATTTCTCTTGGTCTCAGTGTCTTTATCTGTGAAATGGAGACAGTGCGAGGTAGTATTATCATTTATCCATGTCAAGTCACTGTGTCACTTTTTCCAGAAGTTCTCATTTACTCCTTACCAAAATGCTGAGTTATGCATCTGTATATCCCTTTTACAGATGAGAAAAATGAGACTCAGAGAAATGATACTTAACCATATTTAAATAGCCAGTAAGAGGGCATACGAGTGTTTCAGTTCTGTCTATATCCTAAACCATACGTCCATGCCACATCCTAACGTACCTTACTATGTTTCCCTTGTTTTTCCAAATGGCCTCATTGTTTTTTCATAAAATCTACAGCTTCAAATAGCATGCCTCAGTTTACTTAACAGGTATGTTTAGGAGAACAGTGGCAAATAAGTGTTTGCTACACTAATCACGTAAAATATGACACGAACTGCTTTTTGGAATCATATGGAGGAGGTTTTTGTAGGTTAAATGATCACCTTATTAAAATTTTAAAATTGTAACTATTGATCAGGATTTGCTCAAAAGGGAAATAACATCTATTAATACAATGTTGAAGGAAAACTTAAGTTCTTTTGTTATTGTCCATCTCTTTATTTCTCCAACGAAACATGGTGAGGGAAAGAAAGGACTCCTTCAGCTCCCCAGGAAACAGCATAGTAAGACCTAACTCTTTTGTTTAGAAAGAACATCAACTGAGGAATAACCAACTTGAAATCAGGACTGCTTTTCACATCTGGCCACCAAACTCAGCCCATGGGAGAGATCTAGCCAGAGTCGAAGTCTCCCAAGGATTGTTTCAGATGTATATTATCCTTAAAATAGCAATTGCTTTGTGGTGGTAAACATGACAGTATTTTTGAAGTGTTTCAAAAATTTGCTCCCAATCTTGATGCCCAAGTCCCATTTTTTTCAGCGATGTTCTTCATCTGGGTCCTATCTTTCCATGACAGTGTGGGGCTCAAGGTCTAATGTGACAATTGGAGAGCAACTTACTGACATGTTAGGCAGAAATTATTAAAAGAAGAAAGCAAGATACCAAACATGTCCACTGTGATCTAATTTTTTTAATGTTTCTTTATTTCTGGGAGAGAGAGACAGGATGTGGATGGGGGAGGGGCAGCGAGGGAGGGAGACACAGAATCTGAAGCAGGCTCCAGGCTCTGAGCTGTCAGCACAGAGCCCGACGTGGGGCTCAAACTAACGAATGGTGAGATCATGACCTGAGCCGAAGTCAGATGCTAAACTGACTAAGCCACTCAGGCGCCCCCTCTGTGATCTAATTTTCATAAAGAACAACTATAGGTGTATAAATAGATACAGGCAGAACCGATTCTGGAAGCATACGCTATAAAAGGTTAATGGTGATAATCTAGGTTTTAGAAATAAAATGTCTTTGTTTTCTTTTTTTGCTCATCCTCATTCTAATTTTCTATGGTGCACATATATTCCACATAAACATTCTTACACAAAATATTTATTGCAAGGTATGCTATAAGGGTAAGAGAGTATTAAAAACGTTTAGTAGTATCTGTCTGTCTGATGGTGTTTTTCTAGCTCTCAGTGCACATACCCCTTATCCCTTTCTCGTATGTGACACTCTTTCAGGTCCCTTGTCCCTGCAGGTGGCCCAGTAGATACTGGGATCTACTTTTGTTTCTACCTAAATTTCTCTAGTGCGTGGTCTGTCCTGTCTCCCAGACTGCTCTGACAGTCCCCACATTGGTTCTGCACACACTGAGTGCCTCTGCTTAACTGTCCCTGGGGCTCCGGGCTTCCCCTCTGTTTTTACTGGCACCGCCCATTCCAGGATGGCATTGGCCTCCATAATATCTCCTGTGTGCACACGCACACATGTCATTCAATTACTTGTGGCAGAATAGGCAAATGCAGAGAGACAGAAAATAGACATGGTTGCCAGGGGATTGAGGAGCGAGGGATGAGGGCTGACTGCTAATGGGTATGAGGTTTCTTTTTGGAAATGTTCTAAAATTAAACTGTGATGACTGTTTGAATATACTAAAATCCACCAAATTGTATACGTTAAATAGGGGTATTGTATGGTATATGAAATATATGTCAATAAAGCTGCAAAAATGTGGCTTTTTTTTTAATGAAAGATCAATTTTCCTTCGAATCAATGTATTTCTTGGTCATATCTTGATGGTACTGTCAACTTCAAGAATACACACTGAGGTGGACCGAATGGTCTTTATGAATTCTTCTGTTTCAAAATTCTTAATATTGCCCTAAAATAAGGATTTCTCCTCAGAGAATCCCAGATTATGTCCCAAGTAAATGGATAGTTGTAGGTACGTCCAGTGTTCTGTTGTGGAAAGAGTAAGGACAAGAAGTCAGGAGTACTGAGCTCCTCTAATGACTCTAGTACTCCCAATTTTTGTAAACTTTGGCAAGTCATTTCACCTCTTGGACTTTGGTTTTCTATCTGTACAATGGGTGAACTGGACCGAGTGAATACCAAGGTCACTTTCATCTTAACATTTCTGTGATTCTATATACATGGCCAAGTATTCGACTATTTTTGGAAATTAGATCAACCTTCTAGAACACTGCTACTAAGTACTTTCTAAATAAAATGTGTTTGACAAGTTTGGACTGTGTTTTCAAGTCTCGAATAACCTCACACACACCTCTGTAAGTAAAATGACTACAGCACAATTAAGTGCAACTGTGGGGTATGGGAAGAGTAAAATGTATGTGTGTGTGTGTGTGTGTGTGTGTGTGTGTGTGTTTACTCTTGGTTTCAAGCATAAAAGCTCTGGCATCTCTCCAGAAAGCATCCGTTTGCTTTTTACCTAATGGCAAGGACTTTTTAAACCAAGCTACATTTTTCATGCCTTCCCTCCCAAAGACAGGAAGCAGCAGCCAGTTCAGCGGTGTTAACCTCTGATGGCCAGCACCATAGTTTGTGATCACGGGCGGCCAAAAGCCAAGGCTGCAGAGGCTGCAGGAGGTGTCAGTTCTGACACATGGCTCCCTGTTGTGCCCACAGCTCGCACTGGCTGACACAAGCCTTGCAGGTGCCTTCAGTTATGAAGGCAGAAATGGACTCTCAGAAGCAGTCTGTGTTTTCAAGCCCCCTCTGGGGACCCTGAGGTGGTGGGGCTGAGACAAGGCTGGAGACAGAAACTTTGTAGGGAACAAGGGGTAAACAAGAAGCCTTTTCTGACATTTCTGCATTCAGGCTTAGTATTTGGAATTGCTTTCAACACTTGCAAAATAAGATTCCTATGTTTTCCATGCCAGAGCTTTTAAACATTTTAAGCAAAAGTGCATACGATTATGATATTGGGTTCATCATGTTTAGGGGATTAAGTAATGCAGCTCTATCAAAGAATTAAAATAATCCTAAAAAAATCCAAACTAAAGCTGTAGGATGTTCTATTCTTTTCTTTCTCATCTCCTCATCCCCCATCCTTTCCACTTCTGATTAAAGCCATTTCCAATGAAAATAAGTAACAATAAGAAAATGGGTCTTCCCTGGTCATATCAGTCCCTCAAACCGTCTTCAGTACTCTGCCTGGTCCGTGACTTCTTTACACATTCTTGTAAATTCTTAGTATTTTTCCTTTTCCCTCTCCTAACAGTCTCTCCCTTTTTGAAAATAATTCCTGATGACAGCAGCTCTGCTAGGATGTTGGCTAGACTGCTGAATTCAATTTCCAGGCTTTCTAGAACAAGGCACAAAACATTCAGGGATATAGAGTAACAGGCAAGAGAATCTAAATATATTATCATTTTAAAAGAGAATAGAGATAACTGCTATATTAATGTTCAAAGGTCAACCTACACAATGGTCCAAATTTATTAAAATTATTTTGCTCGATTCTTTATAAAAGGGGGAGAATGATTTCAAATTTCATTGAATCATCACTACTTCTGGTCAAATATACTTGGAGACTTGTCATTTCACTCTTTCTATCTATTACCAGTTGAACAAAACTGTAATGTTGTTTAGGACAATCTCACAGAGCCATGTTAATGGGCAGAAAGAACTGGCAGGCGGAGTTCTGGGTCAAATAGCTGCTAATATCTTAAAGAAAAACATCCAAATTATTTCTTTGGCTGGTTAGCTGTATTTTTTAGCACTCTGGGGGTGACTGTGTGCAGAGATCCACTCTTAGTAATATGAAAAGATAAAAGAGAGATAAAAAGTACCATCTGGAATATACTGTAATCTTGGACACAAATATTCAGAACTGCTCCCTATAAAACAATTAAACAGTCCTACCCTGTTAAACTCAGGCATGGCTGTGTGAGTTTCTCTGGCCAGTAAAACGTCGGCAGAACTGACATGTATATGGGGGGAAACTTTAAAAACCAGAACACGGTTCTCCAGTTTCTTTTTTTCCCCTCCCTCTGGAAGCAAGTACCTGGAAAGCTCCATCAACCTGGATCAGGGAGAAAATATGAACAGAGGCCCACTGTGGAATTACAGTAGACATAAAATATGAGTGATAAACATTGTTATTTTAAGCTGCAGCTATAGGGGGGTTCTTTTTTACTAGATCATAACCTAGTCTGTCATGACTGATGCATCATCCCTGCCCTTGAGAATTTTAACTAATGTGGTAGGTAGGAGAAATATACATACAGATACTTGCATAAATAATACATACAAAAACGCTTAAAGGTACACATTCAAATCCTACAGTACAGGGATGCAGAAGAAATTTTTATTAAAGGAGGAAAGATAAGGAAGGCAACATGTACATAGACAGACAAAACATTTCTAGGTGACATAGAACCAGGTTAAGCTACTTCAAAGTATCCTGAATATGAAACTTGAAGAATGTTTTGAAGATGAAGAGCTAAATGTTTCATGGGAGAGGCTGCTCTAAGGATGTGACAGCTTGTAGGAATTACAGTAAGAATTTCAAGAACCTTCTCACTAAGGTGCTATGTTCCCACCCTCCATTCCTCAGTCCTTTAGATCTATGGATTATTTCTGTTCTCTCTCACAAGGGGCCATCTCTGTTTAAATTACTACAGGGGCCAGGGGCAGGAGGCCCTAAGATATGCCACAATGGCATGAAGATTATTTTGAACTGAAAACAAGTGAGGACCAGAAGACTCAGGAAGAAATTTTAGAAATCTCCCCCTTCGACTGCCTCAAAGAATTTAGAGAGAGGACCTGCTCCAAGACGACGACTCTAACCACGGACAACCGCATTGTAACATGGACTAGCTACAGTAGAGAGGGAGGAGCCTTGCAACACCTGCTTGATTGAATTACTTTCCATGTCCCATTATTTCTGAAAAGCCCACCAAACATTTGCTTACCAAACATTTACTCTTTTTTCATTTTCCTGTGACTTATTTCCCTTCCCTTTGAAGTTCCAGACCACTACTCCCTTCTCCTTATTTCAGATGACACCTATACCCCATCTTGCCTATCTCTGGAATCTGATGCCTGTGTGGGTTCCCCATATGTATGAAACCAAGTTTCATTTTCTCCTGTTAAACTCAGGCCTATTTAATTCTTAGTCCAGCTGGAAGAACTTCCAGGGGTTGAGGTGCACACCTCTGTTCAATTTCATCCTGATTGCTGTCCCATAAAAAAGTAAATCTTACATGTACTTAAGGAAAGGTGTTTATCGAATTAGCAAAATTATGCATCCCTTGGCATACCCCCAAACCCACGGCAGAACATCTAAAGGTGAATCTCATGATCAAAGGAAAGAGGAAACACTGCTGATCTACTTGATGGCTTTACTTTAGGGGCTGGCTCTTGCACTTTAATGCTGGAAGTTTCTCTTGTATTGTTCTATCATGTTTCCTCATATATATTCCAGAAACTTTCATTTCAGTCTATTATTTCCTTCAGCCCTAATTTATTTTCCCACTTTTAAATTCACCATTAAAATGAAAAGCAAAGGCACACATATTTGCCAGGCAATTTCTCTGAGGTTCTTAGAGCCCTAATTATGATATGAAAACATGATTTCCAACTTTGCAGATGATGCTAAATTGAGAGAGAATAAAAACAAATGAGGAATAATTAGGTGGTGCAGCCAGATATGAAAGGATTTACATCATTTATGTTTCTGGACTAATAGATGGCAAATACAGGGCTGCACAGATAAATGGAAGATAATGAGCCCCCGCAAAGTATCAGGAACGGGGATCTCTGCTAAACAGGAAGGTGCTGACGCAAAGTGGCGTGAGTGAGGAGAAACACAGTTGGATGTGGGGGTCAGCGAGGGTGACTACAGCCCGGGGATGATTGCATCATGAAAAAACTCCAGAGATCTGGCACATTCTCCAGCTACCCTTTGAGTCTGCATCCCTCTCTCACACGGAGGCATTCTGTTGTTAATGACGTGTTTCTTTAGAGCCTCACATAGAGCCTGGCTCTGTGTACTGCGAGGAGGCTCTGCAAGATGAAGGGTAACTAAAGAGGAAGAACATTTTCTTTAACCAGAAAATTTTACCCCCATCAAGTGATTTCTTGTTGCTTTATTTTTTTAAACGTATATTTATTTTGAAGGGGTGGGGAAAGCGAGCAGGTGAGGAGCTGAGAGAGAGGGAGAGAGAGAATCCCAAGCAGTCTCTGGGCCATCTGCAGAGAGCCTGACGGGGCTCGATCTCACAAAGTGTGAGATCACAACCTGAGCCAAAATCGAGAGTTGGAAGCTTAACTGACTGAGCCACCCAGGTGCCCCTGTTTTCTTGTTGCTTGATATTTCTCTGATGCTCAAGTTATAGTTCGTAGGACAGTTTTGTTCTTAAAATAGAAAACATATCCTTGCAATACGATGAATCACTGGAGATATGACAGTGGACAGACTATTCCTCCTTTGCTTCTGTTAATATCTAAACAGATCCCGACTTCAGGAAGACAGCTGCTTCTCGTACCTTAGTTCCCATACTCCAATCTACGAGTCTTCATGAGTAGGGAATTAAGTTCTTCCAATTTCTTTCTGTTCTCTGCCCACCACCACGGTTGTGTCTATAAACCACTGAGAAGAGTGAGTCATTTCGAGCATCTCTATGCCCATCTATCTCTAACCCCTAGTCAGGGTTTGGTTAACTTTTTTCCCTCTCAGTGTGATAATTTATTTTCACATCCCTACTACTGCCTCAGCAGATCGAGTATTCAATTTGCTTCCTTTAGGAGAGGTTTCTATCACAACCAGCTGAAGTGGCCTGGCCTCCTTTTGTCCCCTCCGACTACATCCAGCTAATTCTGAAGCTCCTCAGAATTTTTTTCTTCCCATTGCCAGGGCCGCTGCCGGGACTCTCATCATCCACACAGCTACCGCTCCTATTCTTTCTCAGGGATGGCAAAGAATTTTGTCTACTTAATCTTTATTATTTTTGTAGAGTAACAGAAAACACAGAGAAACACACAGGCATCACTGCCACGGGTTCCACCAGCATCCCGACCCAAACAACAGCCCCAGGACACACACTGGAATACTGTCACCCCTAACCATACTCAGCCCCTCAGGTTGTTGATAAAACCAGTGTGGCTTATGTTGTAAAAATTCTGTTGTCTGTTCCTGAGGGGGAGGTGGGCGAACACAAGCAGTTCAGCTCTCAGCACGGAAAAGCAGAGCAAACGCTTCTCTTCTCAAATTTGCAGCACAACAGATGTGGGGACTGAACTGGGGCGAATGTAGACTTAGGTAGGGTTACTATCTAGTAGATTCTTTTCAGATACGAAACGTGGGCTGATTTTTCTACTCACCCAAACTGCGGGGCATTTCAGCAGGACGAGACACGCCCTTCCTCCTCGCCCCTGCCCCCAGCCATAGAGTCATTCACAGCCGGTAGCTCCAGGGTCCTAAGTGCTGATAACCAGAGAGCTTACACCTGAAGCAGATCAGTATCTCTAGGCCCCTGGCACGGTGCCTTACATTAGAGTTGTTTGAGGATCATTCTCATCTCCCCAAGCCATTTGTAAGGTCCTAAAAGGCAGTACCTTGTCTTACAGATTTTATAAGCCTGCTTGCTGTTAGCTCAAATTCTTAATGATAGTTACTACAACATCAGGCTCAGGAGTGCTGGGCTGCCATTCTACTAATAGGATGTGCCTTGTTTTACTTCTTTTTCTGACTCTTTGTTATCGTGACAATATAAACACATACACAAAGTATAATAAACATCTCAATGCCGACGTAACCATGATCCACCTTCGATATTTAGGAACAGTTTGCCAATCCTGTCTCGTCTATAGACCTTATTTCCCCGTCTTGAATACTGTGTTGCAACTTGAACAGATCAAATGTATGCCTAACAGACAAAAGCTTTTTAAATTAGGATTTAAAAAATAAGATAATTTACATACAAGAAAATTCATCCATTTTAGTAAGAATATTTTTAAACATATCCTCAAATATGGTTATAACTCAACTAAAATAAACAATAATTTCTAAAAGTCATCCAATACCAGATCCCTATTCAAAACCCCACAATTGCTTCAAACTCTTTTTATAGCTGATTTGTTCAAAGGAAGAGCTCAACATGGTCCATGTATTGTATTTGGTTTTTTATGTCTCTGAAGTCTCTTTTGGAACAGGTCTTCCATTCCACTTTTTTCCTCTACAAAATGAATTTATTAAAGAATGCTGGTCCTCTTTTCCCCGTGGATTTAACTATGCTCTGGATTTGGTGGATTGTCTGAACCTGGTATCATTTAACGTGTTCTTCCATCCTTTGCACTGCCTGCCAACTACAAGAGAGATGTAGGCACATCATTAACTTTTGCTACCTCCCTCCAGCTTTTCGTCATCAAGGATATTTCGAAAGTTCTGGATTATTTCCGGTTGCATCCCTTCAGGCACCACATGAACACTAGCTGCCCACTTCTAGTGACGCTAAGATGGGTCAGTGGGCTCAGGTGTTTTCAGCCTCACCCATCGATTTTAAATTTCCTCATCGAACTTTCACTGAACAATTTTAGCAACCTTAGATGACTGCTGCCTAAATCTAGCACTTCGTTGGAGACTGTACAGTCATAATTTTCTAATACCGCCAGTCCTTATGAATTTATTAGCTGGAGTTCTTCTAAAATTTTTTTTTAATGTTTATTTATTTTTGAGAGACATAGAGGCACAGCGTGAACAGGGGAAGGGCAGAGAAAGAGGGAGACACAGAATCTGAAGCAGGCTCCAGGCTCTGAGCCGTCAGCACAGAGCCCGACGTGGGGCTCGAACTCACAGACCGCGAGATCATGACCTGAGCTGAAGTCGGCTGCCCAACCGACTGAGCCACTCAGGCGCCCCTGGAGTTCTTCTAAAAAGAATGTTCCCCTACAAGTTATTTCACTTTATTTACTAATTTTCAGAATAAAAAGTTGATTCTCTGGTAAAGTCCAAAGGAGCCAGACTAATCTAAGTATTATCATTAATTCTCTTCCGTTCATGTGTGAATTGCACTTTTTAGTCCTATAATGGTCAAATTATTCCAACTTGGACAGCAGAATTTCCCTCATGTTGGCTTCTGTGATCCTTTCGCAGGACCCCAATAGACAATGCTTCTTAGATTTTCTAGCACTAGATATCCCAAATTGATCATGTACGTTTCCTGCCTCAGACCTGAAATCACCCATTTCTCCAAGGAACTCTGGTTAATTAATAGGATTTGATATTTAAAGATGACAATTTAGCTGCTACGGATAATCATTACTTCTATGTTCTCCTCTGAGAATTAAGGCTGGAAATTTATAATTTTTAGAACAAGAAACGTAAACCCTTAGTTCACAGTGATATTTCATGTAAGATTACAGGGAATGTATTTAACTCCTATGATCATATAGTTTTATCTCTTTTGTCTTGTGATGAAAATTTTAGTTCCTAATGACAGTTATATAATATTTTGCTCTCTCTCAATATAAATTCAAAACAATATCCATATTATTTCTAAGAATCAGATTTCTGAAGGAAATTTACATATTTCCAAAGCCAAAACTATAAAAGATTAGTTTCAAAGAAATATAGAGTCTATTTTTTCTATTCCATTCTGTACCCTTCCTTTTCTCCAACAGGAAGAAGTTGGTTTATTTTTATTAGTTGGTTTATTTTTATTAGTTGGTTTATTTTTCCATTGTTGGTTTTTAAAAATAAAATAACACATGCTTTGGGATAAAATATATCATATAGGCTATTCTTCCCCTTGCATTTAATAGTATGTCCTAGGCAGACAATTCCACAGGATACAGGAATCTATTTCTTGCCTTTTACAGCTACGTACTCCTTTGGGCAGACGTCTTAGAGTTTATTCAGTTACCTCTTGATAAACAATGGCTTATTTCAAATCTCCTATTATTATAAATAATGTTACAATTAAGAGCAGTTATGTGGATCATTTTACATTTTTTCCACTTTTGCCTTGAGATAGATTTCTAGCAGTGTAGTAACTGTCAGAGGGTACATGGATATATCATTTTGTTAGATAGTGTGAAATTACTATGTGCATTCTTAGGTAACTCATCTCTGTGTGCCTTGTACTTCATTTGCAAAATGGAAATCATGCCTCCTTACAAAATATTGTAAGGATTAAACAGACAATGGAAATCAAAGCACCTTGAAAAAAAGACATAGCAATAGGCAGATGTAAGTGATTACTATTAATAAATGACATTTCATTGGTAGAGGGGACTTGCATAGCCACGCAAATGTCTTACCATCATGTCACTGAGTCTAAGACTGAAGTAGAGAATCAACCTAAGACAGAGAGTGAGACAAGACACACAAAATTTAGATATATGTAAGTTATGATGGCATCATAATAGAACCAAAATGGAATTGTTTTTCCAAGTGTGGAGATGTTGAGGAAGCCAATAATGGAGCTGAATTCTGAAGGAAACAAGCAGTTTACTAGATGGTTTACTAGGGGATAATAAGGTGCCACACCATCAGAGATGGAGAAACTGCACCAGCAACACAGGAGGGCAATATTCTTGGGAGAGTAAGAATTCTGGCATATGAGATCTTAGAAAACATGTGGGGGACTTTTACAAGGAGCTGTTAGAGAAGTCAGAGCCAGAATATAAAGGGTATGCATGCCATGCAAAGAAGTCTTCACTTTATAATACATACTGTGTGTGTGTGTGTGTGTGTGTGTGTGCGCGCGTGCGCGCGCGCGCGCGCGTGTGTGTGTGCGTGCTGAAGGTGACTGGCATGGAAGTTTTCTCAAAATCTCATACTTTGTATATATTCTTCACAAAAGTAAACGTCAACAATTGATTATCAGTAAATACGCACATTATATATTATATATGTTATTCAAAAGTATGCATAAATAGTTCTTTTTGAAATAATTATTTCAATGGCCAACTGCATAAAAAGAATTTCTACCGAGGAGACTTCTAGAAAGATGGCAGAGGAGAATCCTAAGCTTACCTTGTCCCATGGACACACCTAGATAACAGCCAGATCAGTGCAATTACCTCAGAAAATGACCCAAAGACTGACAAAACGGACTTTCCACAGTTAATCATAGAGCGGAGGCCATATCCAAAAGGGCAGGAAGGACAGAGACGTGGTCGGGAACCAAACTCTCAGAGAGATTAACCACAAACCAAAGGGACACCATGAAGAAGGGAGAGGATTAGACTCCACACCAAACACCCCAAATATGGGGGACCTGCATTGAGAAGACAAGTCCCCATAACATTAGGCCTTGAAAATCCACTGGGCTTAATGCCCTATACTTAAAAAATCAACCACAAGAAAAAAATCCGGAAAGAATATAAATATATGGAGGCAAAATAACATGCTACTCAGCAAGGAATGGGTCAACCAAGAAATCAAAAAGGAAATCAAAGAATACATGAAGACATGGGTGGCTGGGTGGCTCTGTCGGTTAGGCGTCTGACTTTGGCTCAGGTCATGATCTTAATGCTCCTGAGTTTGAGCCCTGCATCGGGCTCTGTGCTGACAGCTCAGAGCCGGGAGCCTGCTTCAGATTCTGTCTCCGTCTCATCCCCTGCTCATACTCTGTCTCTCTCTCTCTTTTTCTCAAATATAAAATAAAACACTAAAAATTTTTAAAAATAAATTTAAAAAAATACATGGAGACAAATGAAATGAAGACACGACAGTCCAAAATGCTTGAGATGCAGCAAAAGCTGCTTTAAGAAGGAAGAATATAGCAATGCCAGACCTATCTCAAGAATCATGAAAAATCTCATGTAAACAATCTAACCTTACATGTAAAGGAGCTAGAAAAAGAAGAACAAAGTCCAAAACCAGTAGAAGGAAGGAAATAATAAATATTAAAGCAGAAATAAATGAAATTGAGACTAATATGTCCATCCAATGAACCAGGGTGTGGTTCTTTGAAAGGATAAACAAAATTGATAAACCCTTAACCAGATTCATCAAAACAAGGAGATGGCAGAAGGTGATTATCAAAATTCACGTTCTCCCAACTTCCATGTACCCCTCAAAGTAGAAAAACTAAGGTATTCTACATCAGCATCTCTCAGTTTCTAGTTTACTGGATCAGATAGGCTCAGTGGCATTGGAAAGGCATATTAATTCTATCTACAACCAATGATATATGGGGCAAGGATGGAAGACAGAACTAACATGCAGTTACTTCTGGACAGAGAAGAAAGATATTGAGTAATCTGTCATAGGTAGACACTGAAAGAGTAGGAAAGAAAAACAGTCCATTAGGAAGAATGGAGCAGATGAAGTTTCAAAGGGAAAGGAAGGTATTTTTTCAGATTTGACTAGGTTAGGCCTCATGCTGACAACTGTTCATGACTTGTGACCTTGAGCAAGTCATTTAATTTTTCAGTCTCAATTTTTCCTGTTTGTAAAATGAGAAGTTTGGATTAAATGATCTGTAAAGTTTCCTCCAGTTGTTACTTTTTAAAATAGTTTTAAATATTTACTTAGGTTTTGTATTATTTTGTCTGTTAATCTACTATCTGTGAAAAGCAAAGGTCCTATTATGCCTTGGGGAAAACCACATGAAAATACTGATAGGGTGGTGAAATGGGTCATAGTATTTGAGGTTTTTCACATGAGATCTTTTATTTAGTCATTCTGTAAAAGTGTATTTTTCCATTTGATAGCCAGAAAGGTCATTAATACATTTCTGTTGGGAAACAATGCCACCCATTTTGGGAATATTTTTCTCCCTTACACTAAAACCCATTCAAAATATCATCTGCATATTGTTCCTATCTTTCCTACTTTAATGTCTTTCTCTTGAAGTACTGTAAAAAGAAGTCTATGGCAGCAACTAATTCATCTGACCTTGTAATTATGTGGCTTAGAGCATTCTGTCCCAAACTGTAATTATTTCCTACTAACAGTAACTTGTTCTGCAAGCTTTATTCTTCTAGTAAAATTCTGATACACATGCAACCATAAAAAATGAGAGAGAGGACTCAAATAAATAAAATCAGAAATGAAGAAGGAGAAATAAACACTGACACCACAGAAATACAAAGGATTATAAGAGAATATTATGAAGAATTATATGCCACAAGTTGAACAACCTAGAAGAAATGGATAAATTCCTAGAAACATATATAAACTTCCAAAACTGAATCAAGAAGAAATAGAAAATTTGAATAGACTGATTACTAACAATGAAATTGAATGAGTAATCGAAAAACTCCCAACAAACCAAAGTCCAGGACCAGAAGAATTTACAGGGGATTTCTACCCAACATTTAAAGAAGTGTTAATACCTATTCTTCTCAAACTATTCCAAAAAAATAGAAGAGGAAGGAAAACTTCCAAATTCATATTACATGGCCAGCATTACCCTGATACCCAAACCAGACAAACACCGCAAAGAAAAAGAACACTTCAAGACAATATCTCTGATGAACATAGATGCAAAGACCTTCAACAAAATGTTAGCAAACTGAACCCAACAATACATAAAAAAAATAATTCACCACAATCAAGTAGGATTTGTTACAGGATAAAATTGACTATTTGCAAATCAATCAACAGGATACAGCACATTAACAAGAGAAAGGAAATAAACCAAATGATCATCCCAACAGATGCAGAAAGAGCATGTGAAAAATATAACATCCATTTATGATTAAAAAGAAAACCCTCAACAAAGTATGGTGATAGGGAATATACCTCAATATAATAAAGGTCATATAAAAATCCACAGCTAACATCATGCTCAGTGGTGAAAACCTGAGAGCTTATCCTCTAACATCAGGAACAAGACAAGGACGTCCACTCTCACCACTCTTATTCAATGTAGTAGTGGAAGTCCTAGCTACAGCAATCAAACAAGAAAAAGAAATTGCAGGCATCCAAATTGGTAAGGAAAAAATAAAACTTTCACTATTTGCTGATAACATGTTACTATATAGAAAATGCTGATGAATCTACCAAAAAACCTACTCAGAAGTAATGAATGAATTCAGTAAGGTCTCAGAACATAAAACTGATATATAGAAATCTGTTGCGGGGCGCCTGGGTGGCTCAGTCGGTTAAGCGGCCGACTTCAGCTCAGGTCATGATCTCACGGTCTGTGAGTTCGAGCCCCGCGTCGGGCTCTGTGCTGACGGCTCAGAGCCTGGAGCCTGCTTCAGATTCTGTGTCTCCCTCTCTCTCTGTCCTTCCCCTGCTCACACTCTGTCTCTATGTCTCTCAAAAATAAAATAAACATTAAAAAAAAAAAAAAAAAAAAAAGAAATCTGTTGCATTCCTATACACTAATAATGAATCAGTATTAAGAGAGATTAAGGAATCAGTCCCGTTTATAACTGCACCCAGAACAGTAAGATATCCAGTAACAAACTTAACCAAAGAGGTGAAAGACCTGTATTCTGAAAACTATAAAACACTGACGAAAGACATTGAAGATGACACAAATGAAAAGATATTCTATGCTCACGGATTGGGAAAACAAACAGTGTTAAAATGTCCATACTATCTAAAGCAATCTATAAATTTAATACAATCCCTGTCAAAATATCAACAGCATTTTTCACAGAACTAGAACAAATAAATCTAAATTTGTGTGGAACCACAAAAGACTGAAAAGCCAAAGTCATCTTGAAAAATAAAAAGAAACCTGGAGGCATCACAGTTTCAGACTTCAAGTTATATTACACAGCTGTAGTCATCAAAACAGTATGGTATTGACACAAAAACAGAATAAATGGAATAAAATAGAGAGTCCAGAAATACATCCACACTTTTATGGTCAATTAATCCATGGCAAAGGAGGCAAGAATATACAATGGAGAAAAGATTGTTTCTTCAACAAATGGTGCTGGGAAAACTGGACAGGTACATGCAAAAGAATAAAACTGGACCACTTTCTCACATCATACACAAAAAATAAACTCAAAACGGACTAAAGACCTAAATGCAACACCTGAAACCATAAAATTCTTAGAAGGAAACATAGGCAGCAATTTCTCTAACATCAACTGTAGAAACATTTTTATAGATATGTCTTTTCAGGAAAGGGAAGCAAAAGTAAAATTAAACTGTTAGGAGTACATGAAAGGAAAAATCTTTGCACGGTAAAGGAAACCATTAACAAAACAAAAAGGCCGCCTACTGAATGGGAAAAGATATTTGCAAATGATACATCCAATAAGGGGTTAATATCCAAACTATGTAAAGAACTTCTACAACTCAATACCAAAAAAACCCACATAATCCCATTAAAAAACAGGCAGAGGACCTGAAAAACAAACATTTTTCCAAAGAAGACATACAGATGGCCAAGAGACACATGAAAAAATGCTCAACATCAGTTATCTTAAGGGGAAAAGCAAATTAAAAGCATAATGAGATATCACTTTATACCTGTCAGAATAGCTAAAATCAAAAAGACAAGAAATAACAAGTATTGATGAGAATGTGCAAAAACAGGGAAAAAAAGAACTACAGTGCACTGCTGGTGGGAACACAAATGGGTGTAGCCACTGTGGGAAACAGTATGGAGGTTTCTCAAAAATGAAAAACAGAGTTACCATACAATCCAATAATTCTACTACCGGGTATTTACCCAAAGAAAGTAAAATGTAATTTGAAAAGATATATGTACCTCTATGTTTTTTGTAGCATTATTTACACTAGTCAACATATGGAGGCAACTCAAGTGCGCACCCACAAACAAATGGATAGGGAAGATATGGTGCACGCATATACACACGCACATACATACAATGCAATATTGCTCAGCCATAAGAAAAGAATAAAATCCTGCCACCTGTGACAACATGGATGGGTATAATGCTAAAAGGAATAAGTCAGTTAGAGAAAGACAAATATCATATGCTTTCACTCACGTGGAAGTTAAGAAACAAATGAGCAAACAAAGAAGAGACAAACAAAACATACTTAGAACAAACTGGTGGTTGCCACAGGGGAGGTAGTTGGGGGAGGTGAGTGGAATAGATAAAAGGGATTAAGAGCACACTTATGTTGAAGAGCACTGAGAAATGTATACAATTGTTGAACTATTACATTGTGTACCCGAAACCAACATGACAATATGTTAATTATATCTGAATAAAATATTTAAAATAAAAAATTTCTTAATTTACCAAGTCACAGTTTGTCTTTGGTGACACGTCTCAACCAGAGGGATAAAACAAAACTGCAATGCCCTTTCTTCCTCTTGATCTCTGGGACAGTCAACAAATCCAGGGTACCGCCCACCAATTCTATCACCATGTACCTAGCTAAGCGATCTTACAGGCGCACATGGATTTCTGGCAAATCACCCGAGAGGAAGAGAGGCACCTGACTGAAAACATAGCCCAGAAAAGCAGGATTTGCTTTTCCCAAAAGCTCCACTTCATTATCCTTCTGAGACTCCACAGCCTAAGGCTGCTTAAAGCCTGACTATGTGACTATGCAGAGAAATTAGGGAACCATGTGCTAGGAATTGAGGAATATGTTAGATTTTACAGTTTTATATAGTTAGTTTTTAGACTGAAGTAGATCTTTAGCCCCAAAGTAAAGATTAGATGTGCAATACCAGAAATAGCTGTTTCTCTTTAGAAATTTGGTTTTAAGACCCATGTAATCAATTACTCCCTCTCGACCTCAATTCCCAAGAAGCCAAATTTATGGCCTTTTCCTAGTAACTGCAGAGAAATTCTTGTATTTGAGATTTTAATGTCCTTTCTCTTATATTGCAACTCTTTATTTTCCTGTGATTCTGTATTCTGTTACTGTTTCTCAGAATTCTGTTTCCCATATCCCCTTTGCGATGTTAATAAGAGAATATATGTAACATACATGTAAATACTTTTGCATAATATATGTAACATTTAAGAAATAAATCATTACCCACACACTGCATCTACTTATGTACTTTCCCCAATCTGAAGTCTGATGCTTAACTGACTGAGTCAACCAGGCGCCCCCAACAAGAAAATGTTATTAATTATAAGGAAGAGAAAATACATTTGTAGTACTGTACTATGTATATACATACATATATA
Source organism: Paguma larvata (assembly GCA_030068075.1). Classification (NCBI taxonomy): domain Eukaryota; kingdom Metazoa; phylum Chordata; class Mammalia; order Carnivora; family Viverridae; genus Paguma; species Paguma larvata. Next base: position 17,119,529 of record CM057830.1, read on the forward strand.
GTCCATGTATAAGTAGACCCAAGCAATTGAAACCCGGGTCGTTCAAGGGTCAACTCCATATTCATCCATCCCCCAGTCTCTAGTTATTTGGATTATTTTTAGTTTGGGACTATTACAAATAGTACACCTATAAAAGTTCCTGTACAGCCCTCCTGGCAAAAATGTGCATAAGTTTCTTTAAATCATATTCTTAGATAATACGAGTTTGGTCATAGGTTGTGTGAATATTCTGCTTTGAGACATAGAGAAAATCTGTTTTCCAAAGTTGTTCTAACTTACACCCCAGCCAGTCGAGTATAATAGTGCTCCTGTTAATACACATCCTTTGTCTGGGTGCCTGGGTGGCTCGGTTAGGCGTCCAACTCTTGGTTTCAGCTCAGGTCATGATCTCGCAGTTGGTGAGCTTGAGCCTTGCACTGGGCTCCCTGCTGACAGCACAGAGCCTGCTTGGGATTCTTCTCTCTCTCACCCTTTCTCTCTGACCCTTCCCTCCTCATACACTCTCTCTCTCAAAAATCAATAAACTTAAAAAATTACACGTCCTTTGTCAATTGTTTTTAATAAATGTCTTGCCCTTCTGATATGTATGCGGTGCTATATTATTTCACTCTTAATCTGCATTCGCATTAGTAAAAGATTTGAGAATCTTTTCATCTGTTTACTGGCTACAGATATTTCAATTTTTGCTAAGTGCTTGTTTTATGTATTTATCCCAATTTTCTACTGGGTTGTTTGTCTTTTTATTATTCACTTGTATTTTTCACATATTCTGGACAGTAATCCTTTGTTAGCAATATGCTTTACAAAATGTTTCACCCAGTTAGTGACTTCATCTTCCCTCTTTCTAATATGTTTTGATAAATTATGGTACTTAACAATAAAGCAGTTAAATTTATGCATAATTAGTTTTATGTGCAGATCTTTTTGTATTTTAAAAAATACCCTCCCCTACACAAAGGTCAGAAAGATTCTTGTTGATTTCTTCTAAAAGTTTTAAAGCTTTGCACTTTACATTTGAATCTTCGAAGCTTCTGGCATTTATTTTTTGTGAATTGTGCATTTTAAGGATCTATCCGATTGTTTTACATTTTCTACATGGGAATCGATTGTTCTCAGTGCAATTTACCAAAGAGTCCTATTCCACAGTGATAAGCAAGACCACATCTGTCATATAATCAAAGTTCTATGTATGTATTCACATTTCTTGGTTCTCTTTTCTAATTCATTTCTCAACTGGTTTTAACTCATTCCACTACCACACTGACTTAATTATAAAAGTTGTAAGGAAGTCTTCATATCTGCAAGCGACAGCTGACTCCAGATTGACAGATATCTGATAGTTAAATTTAAAACGTGACTTCTCATTCTATAGTCTTTGTACTTTATATAATGAAATCATGCAGTGTATATTCTTTTGTGCTTCTTTTCTTTTGCTCATCATTATGTTCAGGAGATTTATATGCACTGTTGATGGAGATATAGCTCATTTATTTTCATAGTTGTCATAGCGATATGGTATTCTATTTTATGATGATATCATATTTTTTCTGTAGATTACTATGAAACAGATTTTTGAGTTGTTGCCAGTTTTTTCTTTCTTTATACATGATTTTTAAAAATTTTAAATTTAAAAAATTTTTGACATCATCAAAAAAGGTGTGTTAAAATTTTTCACTAAGCATATAATGGTGAATGTATCAATTTCCCCATATAATTGTGTCAATTTTTGCTCTATCGTTTCTGACATATTTGTCATTTTCACGCAAGTTTAGAATTATGTTATCTTACCGGTAAACTGATGTTTGTAAACTGTGCGGTAACCTACTTTATTTCTAATAGTGTTTTCTGACTTGGTCTCTTGGGTCAGGATGCTAACATAACGCCCCCAGGATTCTTTTTCTTTTAGCCTTATTCACTTGGGCCACTTTTCTCTCACATTCCACCTTCTGCACCCTATTCTTTGGGCTTGTCTATTATAAGGCCACGAGTGGCACCTGGGTGGCTCAGGTGGTTGACAGTCTCAGCTCTTGATTTTGGCTCAGGTCATGACCCCAAGGTCTTGGGATCAAGCCCTGTATCAGGCTCCGTGCTAAGTAAGTGTGGAGCCTGCTTAAGATTCTCTCTTTCTCTCGTTTTGCCCCTCTTTCCCACTCATACTCTCTCTCTCTCTAAAAATAATTAAAAGGACCACAAAACTGTTTGTTCTTTTTCTCTTTTAATCCAGTATAATAATCTCCATTTTTAAGTGGAAAATTTAGTCTACTTATATTCATGTAATACATACTAGGACTTCATCTTTTAAATTCTACTTATCAAGATTGTAAAATTCTTTTTTTTCTTCTCTTTCAATTTTGGGTTGATGTTTTTTTCCATAGCTTTTTTATCTTCATTATTTTGCTAATTATATTTCTATTCTTTTATGTTCACCCTTGAACTTTTATTATGCATATATAACTAAACAATGGCTAAGTTAAACAAGACATTAACCCCGAACAAACAATATAAAGACCTTGACACTTGTTAACTCTGAATACATCCTTCCAATTTTAAAAGCTGGGTTTTTTTTTTAGTATTGTAATTCTGTTGATATTGTTAGTTTATATTGATTTTTCATAGTTTTATATTTGTTTTTATCTTTTTCTTTGCTTAGACTGTCTTGTGATAATATTACTTCTTCCAGAAGAACATTCTTTAGAAGTTCCTTTAGCAAGTCATTGTTAGTTAAGGTATCATAGTTTTTTATTAATACTCAAATGTCTCCATTTCATCCTACAGATAGTTATCTGAGTACACAATTCTAAGTAGCTTTTGTTTCCTCTAAGCTCTCTTTCTGGTTTTGGTTTTGCTATTCAGTAGACTGTTATCAATCTAATTGTCTTTCTTTTATGGGCAATTTTTCTATTTTGTGGAAGAGATACTTTTTATAAATGTTTGTCTTTGATGTTATGCGAGTTCTCCAGAATGTGGCTGGAGTCTATTTTATTTATTGTGCTGGGATTCATTCTCTGTTCTGTATCTATAGATTCACATTTTCTGTCACTCCTGGAAAATTCACATCCTGGTTAGAATCCCAGAAGGAATGAATAGAGAGAATCAAGGAAGGCAAATGGATGAGGTCGCTACAGTTTGTGCATTTTCACAGCTGAATAGCATTCTACTTTATGAGTATATTATCACATTTTTATTCTAGGAGTGATAACTCTTTTTTTTATTTACAAAAATTTCCAGTCTATTCCTAATGGTCTCATGTTGTGTGAAAATGTTTTCTTTAAAAAAAAGTCATTTCAAACATAATGCTTCTATATTATGTGTCTTGCAATTTGTGTATCAGTAGTTTGGGGTGTCTTAATGTGTGGTGGTTGATTCTGCTGACCTTGACTCAGTGTGGTTTTTTCTTCCCTTTCCTCTGGTGCAACTCGATTGTGAGATCATGGCTTGATACTCATGTGTGAGTATTGCCTAAATTAAGACGCTTTCTCCTATAGAAGAGTTGCTTCTGTTGCATCTAATAGCCAATGGCCATCACCAAACTGGATACATATTTCCCCTCTTTAAAGTCTCAGCTTAGTTTGAAGTTCCACCTTTAGTTTTCCTTCCTTGCTTCTGGACCAAAGCTCACCGTACCAATAGAGAAAGTGTCATGATAGTCATCTATACTGAGCAACGCTCCCTTGCCCAGCCTTCCTCCACTCCCAGTTCATATCTCTAACCTCTTTTTGAGTTAGAGGACTTCTTGGCTTACTCTCCTGACTCCTTTAACCCCATTAATGTATGTTCTACCTCAAATTCAAATGCTCTGCAGTCTTGGGGTACCTGGGTGGCTCAGTCAGTTAAGTGTCCAACTTTGGCTCAGATCGTGATCTCATGGTCCTTGAGTTCGAGCCCCGCATCGAGGCTCTGTGCTGATAGCTTGGAGCCTGGAGCCTGCTTCGGATTCTGTGTCTCCCTCTCTCTCTGTCCCTCCCTCACTCACACTCTGTCTCTCTCTCTCAAAAATAAACATTGGGGTGCCTGGGTGGCTCAGTCGGTTAGGCGTCCGACTTCGGCTCAGGTCATGATCTCAAGGTCTGTGAGTTCGAGCCCCGCGTTGGGCTCTGGGCTGCCGGCTCAGAGCCCAGAGCCTGCTTTGGATTCTGTGTCTCCCTCTCTCTCTCTGCCCTTCCCCTGCTCATGCTCTGTCTCTATGTCTCTCAAAAATAAATTAACGTTAAAAAAAAAAAGTTTTTTAAATAAATAATAAATAAATAAATAAACATTAAAAATTTTTTTGAATGCTCTGCAGTCCTTTGGAGCACTTGGTCTGCAATAATGCTAATCACTGAGTTTATTTTTTACATCAACATAATAGATACACATGGTGGAAAATTAAAGAAAGAGAAAAGTTATGATGACAATAGTTTCTCACTCCTTACCTCTCCACCATAGTATCATTTCCCCAAAACAACCAACAGTGTTTCTGCTCACAAAAGTAATGATGGTAACACCCATATCTCAAAATAATACGTATATACTTCTATTTTCTTGTCTATCAAAGATGTGGATTTAGTTTACTAATTTCACCTTTCTATTTCCTCCTCCTAATTTTGATATGCATATTATCAAACTTAATTCTTTTATTAATTACATTTGTAACATTAAACAATATATTCAGTCCCTTGTTCTACTAACTTCCATCAGTATCTCTTGACCTCTGACCACCTTACTCTGAGGATATTAATTAGCACACTGCCACTTTCTTCCACATGTCCCATACCCTCCACTCATGCCCTAGCTAATCTGATTTACATACTTGCTTTTATATTACCAAGTTGTTCAAATTTAAATTGCTTACAACTAATGTAGAAATTTCAAGTATTTTTAATAGGATGATTATAAAACCTCAAAAATCAAGGAAGTAGCATTTTCACGTGTAAATACATTCAGTGCAGGTCAAGTTGTATACTAAGATCACATTTCCTTCACCTTGACCTCAACACTGCAATCCTTGAGCCACATAAAGGGAAATGTTTCAAACATCATGTGCAAATAAACATTGTCTTCTTACCCTATTGTAACTGCTGACCATCATAGCAGAATTTAGTTTGTTTCATACTTAGATCATGACTTTCTATACAGTTTTCTTTTTTTTTTTCCTCCTGTAGTTTCAAATGGCCTTTATTTCTTGCATGATTTGGCTTTATCATTCCTCCCTTTTTTCCCAAGTGCTCAATCATACATTCTATTGTATCTCTGTCTCCCATCCCCCATCCCACTACCTGGAAACTCTCCTCTGTCTACTAAAGTGTAGAGTCTCTATCTACTAAATCCAAACTGGAGTAGTTATTCTCCAGGCCTGCAAAACTGCTGTCATGTTAAGATGTTGCTTCAGCATTCTCTTGAGTTGATCCACCTCAAGGAGTTTTCATATATTCCTCCTTCTTGGTTTAGACTTTACAAAACACTTTTGGCTGAGTACATCCTCAAGTAACTTCTTAGAAAAGGCGTGTGTGCAATAAAACTTATAAATCTTTGCATGTTTTTATTCTGTCCTCACATTTGACTTTTTTCGTCAGTAGAGGAAACCAGGTTATAATTTTGAAGGAAATTGTTCCATCATCACCTAGTATATATGTAGAACAGGAATATTAATGCTATTCTGATTATTATTTTTAACATTTATTTCTTTTTGAGAGACAGTGAGAGACAGAGCACGAGCGGGGGAGGGGCAGAGAGCGGTGGATACACAGAATCGAAGCAGGCTCTTGGCTCTGAGCTGCTAGCACAGAGCCCCACGCAGGGCTTCCACTCACAATTGGGGAGATCATGACCTGAGCCGAAGTGGGACATTTCAACTGAGCCACCCAGGCGCCCCCGATTATTTATAAGTATTCTTTTAAGTCTGTGACATTGGGTTACATACATGAAGACATTTTTTTAAATCTCTCATTAAAAAAATGTGATCTCCTCTCCCATTTTCTTCCATATTCTTTTTGGATAACTTTATTTCCTTATTTTAGAAAAAAAATCTAGATGGACATGAGGCAAAGACACATTTTCTAGTTTATCATCTCAAATCTCCATCACTTATTTTCAATATATTATGTTGTTGTACTGTATTCCCTTTGTCAGGTGCCGAAAATTCTTTTTGAAACAAATCAGGATAAACCATGTAAGCTTATAAAAGTTGACGGGCAGATTAGCTGCTCCCCTAATTCAGAAGAATACATTTTTAATTCCATAATCATGGAAAATGTTGGAGTATTGACTCCCTGGGCTCGTTAAGAATAGATGCAGACCGTGGTGACTCAGAAAGTCTAACAGGTCAAAAGCTCAAAATCCAGAGGGATGGATGGGATCAAACAGCTCCAAGCAATGAAAAATCTTAAAAGCACCAAGGCAACTGTAATGATGGGAAACGCTGTTGCAAAGATGCACTGATGGAATAATTTTTGATAAATATAGTTATGAATTATTTTGCTCAAGGCTGCTCTTGGACTCACAGTCAGAACCTGTCTTGCCTGAGGCAAACAGACAATTAGCAATGGCCAGAGATGCTTGGGCAACAACCCGTGGTAGAAGAGAAGGGAAAACCTCCAAAAAAATAAAAAGGCCTATTAAAAGTTTCTGATTTATGAAATACAAGTTACATGGGATATCTAATTAGTTCTCACAGTGATAGACCTCATTCCATTCTATAACATATCTGAGGTTACCATACACAGCATTGAAAGAATTCTTCAAACTTCAAAGATAGCTTGTTTTACTTCCTTACCTTTGGCAACCTGGTAGGACTCCACAGAGAGCCATCATTTTACTTTCTCACAGGCAGGTGTACTCCGTGATCACTTGCACAGTTGCAGTAATTATCAAGGACTTTGAACAGGGCCGCCAACCACTCCCTTTCTGTTTGTTTCAGGTGAGGAAGACCTCTTCCCTGGGTGATAGGTAGGTCTGGGGGAACAAAAAATATGACTGGTCTTAGCCTTCTTTATTTTACCAAATATCTTTTGAGTACCTGATAAGTTTCAGGCTTTGTGCAAGGCATTGGGGATCAAATGGTAAAGACATGGATCGGTCATGAGACCTTGCCCCTTGTATACACATAGTGGCTTGGCCTCTTACACAGCCCCCCCCCCAAAATGACAATACCTTGGTTTAAGGAAACCCAGAGCATCCATCTTCCTAAGACCAGATACCTCCAAGGCCAGAAGAGACATTCCTGGATTCCCTCTAGAAAAATCAATACGGGTGTCCTTCCATTTGGGCTATCTCTGAGAGTTTCTGGGAAACTAAGAGCCTATGCAAAAGACAGAATTTATTGTTCTACAGCAGCAACTGGGAAGGCAGGAAGGAATAGAGGAGGGAAGAGAAGAGAGCAAAGAAAGAACTGCATACACTAAAACTCAAGATATACTAGATTCGAATTCATTCATTCATTCAGCAAATATCTGTTGGAATCTCATTTTATACCAGGCATTGTTCTAAACATGTGGATTCAGAAGTGAACAAAAGAGACAAACTCTGCCTTCCTGGAGTTTGAATTCTACTTTGGGAGAGGTAGAAAATATTAACATACATAGATAAAATATTTAGCTTGGGTTTAAGGAAATAAATAAATAAAGAGAGTCAGGAAATGTCAAAAAGAGGGAGGTGCAATTTTCAATATGTATTAAGGAAAATCGTCAATGAAAAAATGATATTTCAGTCAAGAATGGAAGGGAGGGAGGCAGTGTTGTGGAAGTCATATGAATAGCTGGGAGTAAAACATTCTAGGTAACTGAATGGAACAAGTGCAAAGGCTCAGAGGCAGGGGCTTGCCTGCCATTTTCAAGGGATACTGAGCCAGCGTAACTACATTAGAACGACAGGTGAGAGAAACAGTTGACTGAGTCAGATAGGTAATGAAAAGCTAGACAATGTAGGGCCCTGTAGGTCCTTTTATACACTCCTACTCTGAAAGAAGTAGAAGCTATTGGATTTGAGGAGTGCTATGATCCGACTGAGGTCTTAAAGGAATATTCTGTAAGGGTGGCAAGGCTAATGCAAATGAATATATTAGAAGCACAAGACAAGAAAAACAACAAAAAGGAAAAAAAAATTCATCATCAAAAATAATGTCTTTTATGCTGCTCTAGAGAATTGTAAAATTCTGACATTAAATACAGGTCTTTGATGGCCAGAGAATACTATTCTGGATTCCTAAGAGACATAAAAGTTAATGATCAATGAACTCGAAACGGCTGGAATCTGGACCCATGGATAGCCTTTCCCAAGAAGCCACATCATCTTGTACCTCAGACTTAATTTGCTCCATCAGCATGTGATGAGGCACAACTTTAATAGGGCATAACAACTGACAAGAGAATTAAATTGATGCAAATTAAAACTTTAACAGTAACATTATATGGAGCTTAAAATCCTTTGCACTTTTGACACTGAACTTAGACTAGCTGCTAAAAACCACTAGAATAAAGGATCCTTACAGAACTACTAGCCAAGAACAATCCATTGTCCTTATTTAAAAAATACAGAAATTCTTACTCTTGGTTAGAGACAGTGTTGATGAACTGAGGACAGAAGCTTTCGTATCTCGTTAATCAAAGCACTGGATAAATTTGAAAATTAGGATTCGTTACTAGGGAAGAGAGCAATTCAGAGTGAATGAGGAAGAGAGTACAGGGATAGAATAACGGGAGAAAAGGATCCATCAACTACTAAGACTCCTGTGTCCCAGGCACTTACAATGGTTTAGCATCAAACATTCCATGATACATATGCCGCCATGTAAAAAGGATGTGTGTGTGTGTCTAATTTCTACGTCCAACTGATTGCCATTTTTTTCGGAGATTTTAATTGTTTTATTATTAGATAGAGACTTGAACACAATCTATAAATAATGTAGCTCCATGGAGTTGTCTGAGTGGTTGAGAAAAGCAGAGAGGAAAAGTTAAAAATGTAAATGATACATATAGATCGAGCTATGGTCACATGGCATCACGGCACACTACATAAGCAACGATTCTACAGTAATTCAAATACAAAACTGTGGTGGGAAAGATTATTTATCACCATATGTGGCAGTATAAGTATGCAGAATTCCAAATTACTTCTTCCGTCTCAGCAGTTACAATCACATTGTTGAGTATTTTAAGACTTAGATTTCGTCTTGGTATATATCTACTGCAACACTTCACCAGTTACAAGTGTTGTAACTAGTTACAAAATTTAGTTTAATAAAAAACTTAAATAAAAACTTGTTTTCATTTTATCATAATATATTTGAGCCATTTTCTTTATCAAGAAAATAGTACTGGTTCGATTTTAAAATTCAGAACACTCAGCTACATTTTCAAAGACTTTATAACCTGTCTAGCCCTTTTATCCTCTTTATCCTGTCTGATCATCATCACCTCTACTAAATATGCAATCTTTTCCTATATGCAACTTTTGAGCCAAACAAATGCCAAACTTTTGTTTGCTGTGACAAAACCATAGATTTGTAGTGTTCCTCAGTACTCAAGATGTTTGCACAGCTTCATTCCTGCATCTGAGCCTTTACTCTATGATATAGAGTCTACATGTTTCTCCCTTCCTTCACCTTTGTCTCTACATAAAAAGATTCTCAAGGTTATTAGGCATCACGGAAAAGCGAGAAACAACCATAATGCCACACCTATACAGCCCTAATAGAAAGCTAAAATTAAACCAAACCAAACCAAACCAAACATGACAATGGCAAGTGTTGACAAGGTTGTGGAACAACTAGAACTATATAGATGTAGAGCCAAGAGAATTCTCATATTTTGCAGAGAGGAAGACAAAATGGGACACCCATTTTAGAAAACAGTTTGGCACCTTCTTATAAACATACATTCGCTATACGGTCCAGTGATCCCACCCTTAAGCATTTACTCAGAAAAAGAAAACATGTCTACCCAAATATTTGTATACATATGTTTACAGCAGTTTTATTCATAAACGCAAAATATGGGAAACAACTGAAATGTGTATCAATTAGCGAAAGACAGTTCGTTCGATGGAATAATACCCAGCAATGAAAAGGAAAGAATTACTGGTACACATGACAATACGAGTAGATCCCAAACATTTAAGTCAAAATACAAAAGGCCAAGTGAGTATGATCCCATGTATATGACATTTTGGTAAAGATAAAGCTGTAAGGACAGAAATCACATCAGTGGTTGCCTTAGGCTGTGGGTAGAAGGAAGGAACTGAGTACACAAGAAGAGAACGTCTATGGAGTGATGGAATTATTCCAACTGGATTCAGTGGTGCTTACACAACTGGATATGCCTGTCCAAACTCACTGAACTATATATCTAAAAAGGCTGAGTTTTACTGTATATAAATTATTCCTTGGTGAACCTAACTTTAAAAAGATGATATTGCTAAGGAAAATTCTATCTATCCCTAAACCTTCATGAATTTCCTCTGAATGCTTAATACCTTCATGAGTCTCTTTCTTGAGTACCTAATCGATGCATGGTTTCATTCAATATCCATGCTTCAGTGATCAGACATAATTTTCCTCCATTAATTTTCCTTTCATGGTTGGACCCTGAACCATTTTTTGCAATTTCTTTCCAGGAGTAAACTTAGGAATTTACATATTTACTTCACTGCTAAGTTCTAAATTCAGGGTTTACTGAGTGTCTGCCTTCCCTGTCTTTATCCGAGCACTAAATTCAATGGCTTAGGTCTTAAAACTCCCTAACTCTCATATATCTTGAAGCCTTGCTGCAGGATTGCATCCTTTAACCGTGCCCCCAGATAATAAAGTGCTTTTAGCATTTCAGCTATTAAAATACGTGGGTTGGAGAGGATTTAAAACACACTTTGCTAATATTTAAAATTCCACTTTATATTTAATAATCCAAATTCAATAATATTGCCGGCTATTGGAAAATTACAAGCGAACTTGAGGACCCCAGATCTGGCAATTCTCCCTTCACTGATGAAGTCTATATGACATTTATAGGCAGACGGGTTTACAATGTGTCACATCTCCCTTAAAACAGAGCACCATTAACAAGGGCATTGCTACAAAAATAAAGGAGACACTCTCATCGTGGTGCGCTGAAGGAATCCGCATTCCACCCATGTTACAGTTCAGGATTAAAAAACCTTGACAACAACATCACCCCCTTGCAAACCTGAACCTCATTTGCCAAGTGGTTAAAGTGACAAAGTAGAAAGGACAAAATTTGTGGTTCATTTGCTCTGTCAACAGATCTGGGTCTCTATGTAAAGTCTGCAAAATTAAAAGCACAATTAAAGTAGATGTTTAAAGAGTAATGGTGCATGCCATATCTCTGAGACACCACATAAGACAAAAGCCCTTGGGAAAGTTGAGTTGTTAAGTAAGGAGTAGTGATTTAAATTGCTTAACAATAACAAGAGTACACGTTACTTTTGCCTCAAACATTGTTTTTAAATAAAAAGTCCCAATGGCCTGCCATTAGGTACATTCATTCCAAAAATGTAAATATTCAATATCGGCAATGTCCGGAGTATAACCATGAATGTAACACATCTTTCAGAAAGCAAACATTTCCAGAAAGTTTGTGACATTTTTTTTTTAAAGTTGTGATTTTGCTTATAATTTAATAAATGCCTTTGCTGCTTCTGAGACTCCTAAAAAGAATTATCAATGACTCTAAGGCTTTTTTCTCAAATGAAACATGCCCTAAAAAAGTAAATAGTACATTTTTATTGAGGAAGTACTCAATCCATATGCCATAATTAGAAAACAAGGAGAAGCAAAAAATAATTTCTTATTCCACATTTAGTCATTTTTTTACTCATTAATTCTACAAATATCTATTAAATGTTTCCTTTATGACAGGCAGTGTTTTAGACACTGCAGATTGGGCAGCAAACAAATATACAAAATTTTTGGTCCTGGAATTTACAGCAACCTTTAAAGTTTTGCTATATAATCTTCAAAAATCTATATACATATGTATATATAACACACATACATATACACAAAGGCAGAGTATTATTCTAGATATCTGTAATGTGCTTCTTAACATTAGATAACATTGTGATCTTTTAAATAATTTTTTTGTTGTAGTAAAGATACAACATGAGATCTACTTTTGTAACAGATTTTTAAGCATACCACACGGTATCGACTATGGCACTTTCTCGAGCCACAGGTCTCCAGAACTTGTTCATCTTGCATCGCTAAAGTTTTATACTCATCGATTAGCAACTTCTTTTCTTACCACTAAATAAACATCAAAATCTTTATTTTCAGTGACTTCATTATAAATCATTATATGGGTTTTTCAAAATTATTTAACAATCCCTTTTTGTTGGACATTTAGGTTGTTTCCTTCTTTTGCATGGTAAATGGTGCTTTGGTAATAGGTAAGCGTGGCTGTCATAGCATATGTTATAACCATACACATATATTTACACACTTATCCAATTTTTTATCATGATAAATTCCTAGAAGGGGAATTTTTGTTTCATAGGTATTAACAATTTTAAGGATTGCATGACTTTTGTCTATGATTGATTTTTTTAATAGAAAAAAAGAAAGCCAAGTATAGCAGATGTGCTTCGTTCAAGGTGTGAGAACAAGGATGTAGATGTCTAGAGTAGCATGTATCCTCTGAGGTTGCCATGATGATGCCAATGTTCAAGAATCTGAGCACAATGATCAAAAGGGCAGATCAGGAAGGGAAAACAGTGGTTTTGAGATCCTCTTCCACAAGAATAATCAGGCTTTAAAACAAAAGACTAAAATTAATTGAGATGTCATGAATATTTCAATGTATACTTCAGACAAAATTTCATTACACTTCCTTCCATTCCAAATCATGTCCTTGAATTCTTCTTTGCAGGAATATCAGGGAAGTATCCCAGATTTTAAAGTTAGCTTTTTCTATAATCGTTCTTGAAATATCTATAAACCATCACGTTAATAAGTATGTATACAACATAATTCAATTAGAATCACAAAGAAAATGCCATGACATGAGCTTTCGAAATTCAGATTATTTGATTTTCTGAATATCTGTGGAACGTTTAGAATAAAATTTGGCTGCTCTAATGTAATGTCTTATTCTGCCTACGAGATGTACTCTCATTATATATGATTTAAAGAGCCAAACTGATTAATCTTTTTTGCTCAATTTTGTAGATTCTCATATAAAGCTTCTGCATGTCACTTAGAGAAAAATAAGTCACTAAGCATATAATATTAACAAACAGAAGGTTTATGGTAAGGAACCAAGGATATTCCAGAGTTGAAAGGCAAACTTATGAAAAGTGTGATTTCATATGACAGCGAAAAATATTTACAATTGAATAGGTTTCTTTCCAATTACAGGTTAGTAGTAAGGGATCAGCTATAATCAATGATAACGTGAATAATAAATTATTCCACCTATTTTAATTCAACATGATAAAATGGAAACATGAAAATGCCAATGATCTTTGAATTGAGCTTGATGTTTCTTTCTGGCGGCTCAACATCCCCTGATTGCTCACCAGGGTCACACTAGGGGAGACAAACAGTGAATTCTTGTTCAGGTAGAACTGCTGGTTTCCTATTCCCCTAGTTCCTAGCATCATTTGTTTGACACTCAATGGATTCATGTTGGGACCTGTAGATTTTGAAACATGTAGTTCCTCATATAAGAACTGGTTTCCAAGTAGCTTCAGAAGGACTTCAGAGCCAAAAGTATTCCATCTTCATAGAGAATTAAGTTTTGTCTTTTAAGACTTAATACCTTCTCTACCAGGTAGCACAAAAATGTGATTTAGGAGACACATCCTTGAAAATAATGAAGGATCTGTTATTATTACTGGGTGCTGAGAACTACTCTGGGGTACCTGCAGGGAAGAAACTGCTGGGATTTCCTTGTGTAGCATGGGCTCTCTTCAGTTGCATTCTCCTTGTGACCCCACATTTACTGAGAATTATTTAAAAACTCATAAAGTAAAATGAAAACCAGGCAAAAAAGAAAGGCAAACATCTAAGATAATAAGTGGGAGGTGTAAGATTAAGAAGATATTAAAATAAAAAGAATATCAGGCAAAATTAAAACAGAAAGGGGAAAATGAAAGGTCAAACAGTTACACAATTTCAAACATAAAAAAGTAACTTTCAAATGCTATTTAAAAATCTGAAATTTAACATAAAATGCTAGAAGTAAAGAGTCATAAACACATCCATAAAGGAATAAGTATTTTTAAAGGTACGGAAATAAAAATTGAAGTTTTTGTTTTAAGGTAACAAGGCCTTAAAATAAGGGATAGTACTAGAAAAGGTAGAGAGCCATCAACTTAATATATTAAACTAGCAATATGCAACGAAAGATCATTTAAAATAAATACAAGGAGAACCACGTATAAGCTGGCTAGTGGTATGACTCCTCAGCACAGTGCTCGGGCTGAACATGGCTCCCTGGGCAATGGGGGACCTTCCAGAAGAGAGCCCAATGGGCAGCAGCACCCTGGAAAGGAGGTGTTCTTTGAGAAAACCCTTCAAAGGCCAGGATCCTAGAGTCCCCTGCCCTGGTCCTCATGAGTTTCTAGATACTACAGCAAAGCCAAGTATTCATTTAGCTCACTCAGTTTTAAAACTTTTTTCTTAGAGAAATTTCCAAAATGATACAACAATAAGCAACTCCCAAGCTCCCTCCACCCAGCTTCACAGATATGAACATACTAACATTTTGTCAATTTTGTTTAATCACTTCTAACTTGCTGCTGCTGCTAATGCTACTTCTTCTTTTTCCTCTACTTCCTCTCCTTCTATTATTATTGTAGATAAGGGAGAAACTTTGGTATTATTATATCTTTTCTGCAATACTTAACTATGACTCTTATACCATCTGCAATACAATTGCTAAAATTAACAATAGTCTCATGATAACATCTAAAAGCCAGTTTACGCTCAAATTTTTACAAGGGTCTCAGAAACATTTTCCAGGGCATTTGTGCAAATTCAGATTCAAATGAGGTCCACACATTACACGTTCCCTATTTCTTTAGGCCTCTTTTAATCTGGAAGGGTTTCCTTCACTCTTATTTTCTACATGTCATTTAATTGTTTAAGAAACAGTGATGTTTGCCTTGTAGAATTTCTCACCTATGTTATGTCGATTGTATCAATTTGTTGTCATTTAACATATTTATCTACTTCCACAGTTCCTGCCAAGTGGCCAGTGGTTCCTCCGGATCATTAGGTTCAGGACTTTTCTTTCTTTTCTTTTTTTTTTTCTTTTTTTAGTGAGAATGTTCACAGGTGGTGCTGTGTCCTTTACTGAATCACCTGGGAGGCCATTTAAGTGATGTTAATATCAGTAAGCAGGCTAAGGTTTCACAAGCCTGATCCATTTATTATCAAGTTTCCTATCGTGCATCTAACAGTTGTAGCATCCATCGATTTTGATCTGCGTCCATTATTACAAAAAAGTGCTGAAAAGTAGTGAGCTTAATTTTTCACTTAAAAAAAAGTATTTATTAGCTAGAGTTCTTGAATAAAGAAGAACTTCGAGCAATTCTTCTCTTGTCTTGGAATATATTAACATAAAAAGCAGGACACATGATTGATTCTCATTGTTAAGCATTTTTAGGAATACTGAGTGGATGTAGTAACTTCCAAAGGTGACCAGGAACGTTTATTTATTTTTAGTATAACTCTAAAGTCATAGAATTACATCTGACGATGTATTACAAACTATTACACTGATTTGTTATTTTGGCACTCAAATTTTCCCATCTTAGGACCTGTTTCTTTGATATATCCTCTTAGTTTTTTATTTATTTTTATTTATTTATTTACTCGCAGTTTAAATTTATTTATTTAATTTTTTTTTAGAGTAGGCTCCATGCCTAACGTGGGGCTTGAACTCATGACACTGAGATTACAAGTCACATGCTCTACCAACTGAGCCCACGAGGCACCCTGGCGTTTTAAATTTAAATTTAAGATTGCCAGCCTTTTAATTTACAACTTCTTTAATTTTATGAATATTTTTTCCATATATTGAAAAATCTTGTTTCCTAAATGACATTAACGTATTTATTTGCTTTATCCCACTATTGTTATATATCTATATATCATAGTTTCAACACAAAAATTCAGAAATTATTATCAATAAGATTTCTGAATGCAGTTTAAGATTTATTTGTATTTATTTTTTTCAATCTAGACATAGAGTCAAAACACTGTCTTTTAAAGTCACTTGAAAACACTGTTCTTGTCATGGTTTTACTACCAACTAGATAGATATTTAAATTCATTTGTTTCAGGGGCGGTTGGGCGGCCGACTTCGGCTCAGGTCATGATGTCACGGTCTGTGGATTCGAGCCCTGCATCGGGCTCTGTGCTGACGGCTCAGAGCCTGGAGCCTGCTTCTGATTCTGTATCTCCCTCTCTCTCTGCCCTTCCCCTGCTCATACTCTGTCTCTATGTCTCTCAAAAATAAATAAACGTTAAAAAAAATTAAAAAAAAATTCTTTTGTTTTAGTTTTTTTTTTTTTTTTTAGAAATTGCATTCTTTAATCCTGACTTTATTTTACAATTATGAAAACGATTTCTATGGTTCCAAGATCCAAATTATACAGCAAGTTGCTTTCAGAGAGATCTAACCTCTGATTATGACCCTCTGCTATCTTCTCTCCATGCCGCATACATAGCTGTTAGAACGAGCAGGGGAGAGGGGCAGAGGAAGAGAGAGACAATCTCAAGCAGGCTCCATGCTCAGCACAGAGCCTGATGTGGGGCTGGATCTTCTAACCCTGGAATCACAACCTGAGCTGAAATCAAGACTCACACACTCAACTGACTGAACCACCCAGGCGTCCCATACACAGCCATTTTTTTTTTTTAAAGAGTTTACCTGGGGTGCCAGTTCAGGTCATGATCTCTGGGTCAGTGAGTTCGAGATTTGCATTGGGCTCTGTGGACAGCTTAGAGCCTGGGGCCTTCTTTGGATCCTGTCTGTCTGTCTCTCGCTCTTTCTTTCTCTCTCTCTCTCTGCCACTTCCCTGCTCACATTCTGTCTCTGTCTCTGTCTCTCTCTCAAAAACAAACATTAAATAAATAAATAAATAAATAAATAAATAAGAAGTTTTTGCTTATTTTTCTGTTTCTTTAAAATATATATATATATATATATATATAACTAAATCCTCTTGGGCTATCACAATCAGTGCTGAAGTCCATTTCAGGTGTACATCAGTCCATATTTGTTTTGCCCAGGTATCTTTCATATCTGGGTGGAAGCACTGGTCAAAAGCTAAAAGAATAAATAAAGCTGTTGGATAGGGTC
The DNA here is from genome assembly GCA_030068075.1 of Paguma larvata. Classification (NCBI taxonomy): domain Eukaryota; kingdom Metazoa; phylum Chordata; class Mammalia; order Carnivora; family Viverridae; genus Paguma; species Paguma larvata. Next base: position 17,136,826 of record CM057830.1, read on the forward strand.
AACCTTCCTTCCACGGGAGCAGTATCATCATCAGCGACAATATGTCAGAGTCCTTGTTTCCATAGTCTGCAAAGAGACTACCCCGGATTTTGCTAAGCAGGGAGTAATAAGCAAATTTTCAGTGTAGTTTTAGTTACATCTCTGTTATTTTTATTGCACTTGGTAACTTTTCACAAGGTTAAGGGTCATTTGTATTTTTTTCCCTCTCATCTTTTGTTCTTAAAAAAATTGGCAATGTTTGCCATTCAATTTTCAGAAACTCTTTAAGTCTTAAAAGGTATAATTTGTGGTATCATTTGCACATAATTTCACTGGTTTGTACTTGGCTTGTGGTATTTTATTTCTGCAGTTCAACAGCCACATATATATATATATATATATATATATATATATATATAATCAAACTATATATATGTGTATATATATATATATATATATATATATATATATATATAATCAAACTTAATAGTCTTTCTTTTAATTGCTTCTGTAATTTTAATCGTCGGAAATACCACAGGTCAGGTTCCCCGGGAAGCCGATTCTGAGATGGAAACTATAGTGCTGGATTTTATTGAGGAATCTATCTTAGATCAGGCTGCTTAACAAAATACTGGATGGACTTAAACAATAGACTGGGTGGCTTAAACAGCAGACACATTTCTCACAGTTCTGGAGAATGAGAAATCCAAGTTCAAAGTGACAGCACATTAGGTTGTATAGGAGAGCCCACTTTGTGGCTTATAGGTGGCCTCATCTCTCTATACTCACATGACATCTTTGTGTACATGCAGAGAGAAAGCTCTGGCCTATCTTCTTATAAGGACACTAACACCCTTATGGGGGTTCCATGGCCATCTAAATGACCTCATCTAAACTTATTTTTCAGAGGCCCACTTCGTAAAACTATCATACTGGAGGTTAAGGCGTAACACAAACTTTCAGTCCATAACAGAATCCTTGGGACTAATAGCTGTACATCATAGGACTCTCAGTGTTAAGGGAATAAGCTCTTTATCCCTGAAGAGGATCTGGGTGGAGCATCAAGTAATTACCAGGGGAAATTATCTCCACTCCAAGAAATTTAAAAAAGAGATAAAACAACACAGTTAATAAGGGATTCACCTATGGCTTCATAAACAACTTGAAAGTTTTATTTCGTATATCAGACCTCTGATCCACTTGAAATGGTGTGAGAAATTGAGCCAATGGTGTGTTTTTATATTTTTTCGCTTGTCCCAGGAACACAGAGTAACATATATTAATACATAGATCTTTATTTTTAGGGCTATCTTGGATTTTTTTTTAAACAAACTTTATAGCTAACTTCCCTAACTAGGAAAAAACTGTACTTTTATTTGGATTCCTTTAGATTCGTAGATGAATTTAGGGAAAAAAGAGACATAAATCAACAGGAAAAACTGGTATCTTTACTATGTTATGTTCTCCTTTTTATGAGTATGGGATAGCTGTCTATATGCTCAGATCTATTGTGTCTTTCAGGAACATTTTGCAGTTTTGCTTTATGCGGGTTTGGTGTCTTTTTTGTAATATTTATGCTTAGGTTTTATAATTTAAAAATTTGGAGGGTGCCTGGGTGGCTCAGTCAGTTGAGGGTCCAACTTCACCTCAGGTCATGATCTCACAGTTTGTGAGTTCAAGCCCCACATCGGGTTTGCTGCTGTCAGCCTGTCAGCGCAGAGCCTGCTTCAGATCCTCTGTCCCCCTCTCTCTGCCCTTTCCCTGCTTATGTTCTCCCCCAAAATAAATAAATATTAAAAAAAATTTTAACCATCTATTTTAAATGGAATCTGCTCTTATACCTTCTGAGTATCATTTAGATTTGTCTCTCTATTAAGAAATAATTAAAATTTATTTTACAATTTTAGTTATTTTTAAATTTATATTATAAAAAATTTCTAATATATACAAAATTGAAAGAAGTAAATAATAACCCCCCATGTGCCCATTACCAGATGCAACAATGATTACTTCAATACTAATTCTATTTCATCTAAAACCTAACCTACTTCCTCTTTCCTACATTATACTGAAGCAAATCTAAGACATCATATCTTTTAATCCCTATCTATGTTAGCAGATATTTCTGAAAGTACTTTTTTAAAAAAAATGGCTTCAGTGCTATGATCCCACCAAAAAGACCTACAGTAAATCCTTATTAATGTTAAATATCCAATGATTAATTTTCCCCATTTGTCTCAATTTTTTTAGTTTATTCCAATCGGTATACAAATGATATGCCTTTTTTAATCTATCGGTTCTCCCTCCATCTCTTTTTGTCTCCTTGTACTTTATTTCTCATAAATAAAGAAAAAATAAAGAAATTCAATCATTTTTCTAGATGGTTTTTCATAGTTTTGTTGACTACATCCCTACAGTATCATTAAACATGTTCCTCTCTTCACTGAATTTATTGTAAATCAGTAGTTAGAACAAGAGGCTTCAAAAGACTCAGATGCGGGTTTTGTGGGTTTTTTATTTTTGTTATTGTTAAGAATACTTCCTAAGCACATAATGTCCAGGAGAAAGCACATGATGTCTGATAGTGTCTGTCTTAAGTCTAAGAATTCATCAGGTTTTGCAAACTGTTATTTTCATTTTACTATTCTTTCATTTACTAGCTAGAATTCTTTTTTATTAAGTTTTTAAATCCCAGTATAGTTGATATACAGTGTTGTATTACAAAGGGAAACTTTTTCTTTATCATCTTTCGATCACCTTGAAATACAGTTCCTATTTTTAAAAAAATATATATATGTATATTTTTTTAAGTTTATTCATCTATTCTGAAAGAGTGAGAAAGCTCGAGTCAGAGAGGGGCAGAGAGAAAGGGAGAGAGAGAGGATCCCAAGCAGGCTTCACACTGTCAGCGCAAAGCCCGATGTGGGGTTCGAACTCACGAACTACAAGATCTTGACCTGAGTTGAACTTGGATGCTTAAATGACAGAGCCACTCAGGCGCCCCTATAGTTCATATTTAAGGCAGGATTAATGCTTGATTCTTCCCCTTTATTTAATAGCTTTTAAAATTATGTGTTAAATTTTTAGCATGCTCTGAAAGTGACCACTAAGTTTTTCTTCTTATAATGATGGACTCACATATTACATATATTTGATGTATTTAAGCCCCTTATAAATTTCCCCATTCCGGGGAGTCACTGGGAGGATCTTCAAGGTGGCTCTTTTGGATATGACCCTAAGGCCACTGATAGTTTCCTTGCTTTCTGCCTTGACAAGATTTTCCTAGCTCAGCTTTTACGTTTCATATCCCAAACCAGGGATTGGGCACTTCTCCAGGATACTGTCTATTCAAGGAACCAGGGTAAGTGGTCTTTCGAGATCACACCTGAGTACTTCAAGGGCCTTTGTTACTAGTTTTTCATTATTCCTAGAACTTTTCTTGTTGCAAAGTGAAAAAAAGTTTTTTCATTAAAATATAAGAGATCTTGCACGCACAGAGATAACTCCAACTCAAATTTAACACTGAGGCATTTTTATTCAACCTCATTAGACTTCCATATGCTTCTCCTTTTTCTCATGAGAGATATCTGGGTTCTCAATGACATCAATTTAATTATTAATATTTGCTTTATTCCACAACACCTACATCACAGTTTCAAAATACAAGTAAAAAAGTTGTCACTAACACCATTACATTCATTTCTTTCACTTTGTCTTGATGTTTACACATTGTCTTTTAAAATAATTCTTCATAATTATGCAGAATATGTACATGATTTCCAAGTCAAATCTACAAAATAAGAAGTATAACCAGCTTCCACCATGTCTATTTCCTCTCTTATTCTCCTATAAATATTTAGACACGTACTCTGAGAGAGAAGATAGAACTGTCAAGGGGAAAATTTTTGAACTCAGAGGTAAAAGTTTAACTTTTGCAGGCAACTTGGGGATCAACAACTGAAAATATTCATATTAGGAAAATAGAGTAATAATGATGGAACATTTTTTATGAAACATGAGAAAAGAGTGTGCAAGAGGGAATGATCATCAATGCCATGTCAGCAGAAGATCTTAGTAAAAGTTGACAGTGGTGAAGCTATTGGATTTCTCATTAATGAGGCTTTTAAAAACTTTTCAGAAAGAACATTTTCTTGAAGAAGCAAAACAGAATTTTAAAAAGTAATAAGGGATTGAGTGGAAAGGAAATGGAGAAAGCACAAAAACCTTTGGATGCCGGTTGTGTGAAAGATAAGAACAAGGGGCACCTGGATGGCTCAGTTGATTAAGCGTTCCACTCTGCATCTCAGCTTGGGTCTTGATCTCACAGTTCCTGAGTTCAAGCCCTGCACTGGGCTCTGTGCCGACAATGTGGAACCTGCTTGGAATTCTGTCTCCCTCTCTCTCTCTCTCTCTCTCTCTCTCTCTCTCTCTCTCTGTCCCTCCCTTGCATGTGCTCACTCTCTCTCAAAAATAAACATTTTCTTTGTTAAAAAGATAAGAACAAGAAACATACAGGGCAGCCCTGAATTAGACACTGTGCTGAAGGTGTGATGCCCGCATGGGATTCTCTGTCTCCCTCTCTTTCTGCCCCTACCCACTTGCATGTGTACTCTCCCTCTCTCAAAAATAAACATTAAAAAGATATTCAGGGGCGTCTGGGTGGCTCAGTTGGTTGGGCGTCCAACTTCAGCTCAAGTCATGATCTCATGGTTCATGGGTTTGAGCCCTGTGATGGGCTCTGTGCTGACAACTCAGAGCTTGGAGCCTGCTTCGGGTTCTGTGCCTCCTTCTTTCTCTTCTCTTTCTGCCGCTCCCCTGTTCGCTCTCTCTCTCTCTCTCTCTCTCTCTCTCTCAAAACTAAACATTTAAAAAAATTAAAAAATATATTTATTCTGAGTAGACTGGTACACAACCCATGCTCTCTAGTCTACTCCCAATACAATGAAAAGTGGCTGCATCTGATTCTTTTGGGAGCCTTAACATCAGCTCAACTTTTCATATTCACATCTTTGTAATCCTCAGTCATTTTACAGATTGTGCAATGATTGGGCCATCCAAATTCTTTCACACTCATTTCTATACTGCTCTCTATAGACCTACCTTGACCATACTCCCACCTTTCTTCTTCCTTTTCAACCTTCCCACTGTGTCCTCTAGGCACTTCTATTTCATGGTAAACTGTCTTATATGGTCAACCTCTTCATCACATGTTCTTCCTACCTCCTAGCCCTTATCTGTATTCACTATTGCTATTTCTAAACCATTACTCTTTTTCTGTTTCTGACAACTGTTCTTTTGAGGCATATGCTGTCCCACTGAATCTGTCATTCATTAACATCTCATCTTGTGTCAACTTCTCAGCTTGGTTTGTCAGTCATTTGACAGGGTCAGGAAGGAAAAATGTACATACGCCAAGTATATTGCTGAGGCTGAGCATGGAGTACTACCTGGAGGGCAGAATTAGAGCAGACACAGGGAAGGTGGATTGAGAGGATAGGCAGAATGTGTGAGTCACATAAAATACTTGAATAATGGATAAGGTATGTTGTATGTTGGAGCTGGTCCATACTGACTCATAAGAGCCAGCAGTTAAATTTTCACAAACTTTGTAAGCCATTACACCAGTAGTTTGAAACGGGATATTATGGAGATGTTTATACCATGGAAATTATGGAAATTTGCAAATGCTACTTATCAAGACTCTTTTTTCCCTCCTGACAGCCAATTCATTTTTTTTTTTTGAGAGAGAGAGAGAGAGAGAGAGAGAGAGCATGTGTGCATATGTACACATGAGTGAGCAGGAGAGGAATAGAGGGAGAAGGAGAGAGAATCTTAAGCAGGCTCCACGCCCAGCGCAGAGCCCGATGTGGGGCTCTATCTCACAAACTGGGAGATCATGACTTGAGCCAAAATCAAGAATAGGACGCTTAACCAAATGAGCCAGCCAGGCGCCCATGACAGCCAATTCTTAATACCAGCACATGGTAGGGAAGAGGAGGAAATAAAAAGAGTAGATAAAAAGTCAGGAAAGTTGAAGAGAAATTTTACCTATTTCAAAATTATGCCTATGACAATATCATCCTAAAAGCTAAGGCCAAGAAATAAAAATAAGGAAGATTTAAATGGTGGATCCCAGAGTAGCAAGATTAAAGACAGATTACAAAGAAAAATCATGGGAAAATAATATCCTTCATTTAGCTAAACAAATAGTTTTGACCTTTACTGATGAGGCTGAATCCCAAATGGAAGAAACTGAATGGAAATGACATTAGCATGTGATCCTCTCTCACTGGATGCTCTTAAGTGGAACTCAGTCTACACTGCTTGTTTGTTCTTGTGTAATTAGGCTACTGAATATAGTTTTGGTTTTCAAAAACTTAGATGGGTCAGAAACCTAGAAACCAACAAGAATAATAAGAATACGAGGATCCATGGCTCTCGGGAGCAAATATACAGTGAAAATAAAAAGGGCGGAGTTTGTATCCTGTCTTCTCTTATCCACTGAATAATATCAAGCAAGTCATGTAACCTCTCTGAATTCGTTGTCTAAGCTATAATATGGGCATGGAGATGCCTATCTTTTAGAGTAGCTATAAAAATTACTAAGATAATGTAGTTTATAGTGTCAAGTCTAGTGCTTTGCTCATGGTAGATACTAAAATGTTTTATTCCCATTTCATCTATACTTGTAAACTTTTCTTTTCCATGAGGTAAGGCTAAATACATATTCTTGAGGAAGATAAAAGTTATGAAGCTAGAAGACCTAACTGTGTAAGGGAACTTCTTAGTACTTCTCTTTTTGTTATACCTCTGGAAAACTCTAATCCGGGGTGACAAACTCTCGGTAAAAGACCAGAGTCCTTATAGTCTCTGTCCCATCTGCTCAACTCTGCTGTTGTAGTGCAAAAGCTGTCACAGACAACTCATAAACGAGTATGTGTGTGACAGTGTTCTTATAAGACTTTATGAACCCTGGAATTTAATTGTGAATAATTTTTACATATTTTGAAATACTGATTTTTTTCAACCAGTTAAAATGTAACATTCATTCTTAGCTCACAGATGTCTGGAAGGTTAGGTTTTGCCTGAAGGCTATAGTTTACTGACATCCTCTATTATACTTCGGGAACAAAGTAGGATAAGCCAATGGTTTTGAAACCTATTTTTAAGCCTTGGAATCCTTTGTTCAAAAAAATCTTGCATGACAACCACTTGTTACCAGAGTTTCTGTAAGGATGGGAATCTATCATCTCTCCCACTCCCTCAAGAACCTACCTTTTCACCAACACAACACTTGCACGCACATACACACAATCTCCTAAGATTTTATGGGACGCTTTTTGGAAAACTTACGATGAAACATCACAAAAAAATACTGACAACTTTGCATTATTTCACCCCCGTTAAAACAAACAAGGTACGAATATGGAAAAGGCAGAGAACAGTAATTAAAATAGTCCTCCACAGGACCTTCAAACGTTTTTCTACATTAGGCCTCTGATTCATGTTGTTAGACACATCTCTCAACTGAATCCTTCTCTTATCTGATGAGAATCTCCATAGCTTGAACACTGTAGATTACCTGTCGTGTCTGCATGATGGTTTGATCCTTTCTCTTTTCTTGTCTGTACTGGTCTCTGTAATTGGGATTTGGCCTCTGCTTTGGTCCAGGGCTCTCTGCTATCCCAGATTCCTGACCATAGTGCCAGATCTGAGTTATGAAAAAGGCCATCTAGACTAATCAATTCAGTGGGAAGGAAATCTATCAAAGCAAAATCCCTGTGGAGACATCCATAAAGAGTTATCAAATGTCAGTTTACATTAATAAAGGATGTAAAAAAGGAAACACACATTTAGTTAAGTCTGCTATGTGCCAAGTGCTGTGCTCATCATTCATTCTAAATTTAAGTTTTTATATTATATTTGAGAGAGAGAGAGAGAGAGAGAATGCACATGAGTGGGGGAGAGGTAAAGAGAAATGGAGACAGACTCTGAAGCAGGCTCCAGGCTCTGAGCAGTCAGCCCAGAGCCCAACTTGGGGCTCTAACTCACCAGCTGTGAGATCATGACCTGAGCTAAAGTCCCACACTTAACCGACTGAGCCACCCAGGTGCCCCATATTTTCACAAATGGTATGAAGGGCAATCCAGTCTTAAGAAAGAAGCTAAACTAAGTGGTTTTTCTCTAGCCTTCCCTTTCGGGTGAAGTATTATGAGTTCCTTCTTACAGAGAGCTCTGTAGACACATTTCCGAGCAGTGAGAGATACTTGGAGAAGTAGGTCAAAGAAAAAAACTATTCTGAAAAGCCACTAAAGACTTCCAATGGCATCTGGGAAAAGCAGACTACCTTTGGAACAGAAACAGATACAGACATTGAAAAGAAAAACACACATATGTTACAAAGCTCATCCTCCAGCACTAATGCTAGACGACAGATTAAAATACTTTCCTGTGCCTGTAACTGGAACTTCAAGGTTGGGACCTATTATAATGGAGCAATTCAAGATGCTATCTTCTGATTTGAAAACAAATAAACCAACAAAACAAAAACAAACAAAACCCTTGGCTTGAATTTTAATTTGAGAGTAGTCATGTTAAAACATATGCATAATCTCAGATAATATGCATTAAGCGAAAGAAAATGCCTGAGCAATTACATTCAGAGCTGGTTTTTAGCTCCTGCATGAATTCGAAGAAATGTTTTTTTCAAGGCAATATTTGAAAGTCAGTACTTCCAATATCTTTCATTACCATCTACCTATCGGGACTTTAAAAAAGGAGCCACAAACTGAGACTTGAGACAAACCAAACGACATGCATTTATTAATTAACCACCATGTGTTTACTTACCTAGGACTTCTAGATCTACTCTCCAACTTTCCCCACTCTGGGGAAAGACTTAGAGATTGCATTTATTGACTTTCTTTGCCCTATTTCAGCTGGGTGCAACTGATAGAAAGAACCTGTTGGAAATCAGTGAGAAGGAGTATAAGGTGAAGGTGTGTATTTCCCTAGCTCCCTCTTGGTTTGAAAAAATGAAGAAGGGTGCCATTTCTCTCTGATGTCTATCACTCTTGTGTGCCAGTAACCATTCTCTGCCCTTGCATCTTCAGGCCAAATAGTGGTAATCCGGTTGGTGGGGGGGGGGGGCTGCTTTATTGTGCCTTGTTAGTTTCTTTTAACCTTGCTCGCACATTTGCAAGTAGCCCCTTCATTAAGCTCCCCTCAATTCTCCCGCTAGAGCATACCATATATTTGCCAGGCTAACCCTGAATAATTAAGCCCCTATTTTTTGTCACACTCACTTAAGGACTAAACAAGAAGACTCTTATTCACTGTTTCCAACCAACACTGTATATGGATATCCTTTACTGTATAAGTGTTGCAGCAAGCATTAGAGAGTGAAAAGGGCCATCCAGGGGGCCCATGGAGATATTCAAATGTTGCATTTCTCAATAGTTCAGGGGTATTATATCACCATCAGCTGTATATCTTCCATGTGTATTACATACTTTGTGTATATAAAATAATTCATCATAAAAATGCAAAAGCAAGCCATAAAATTACTTACAGTAAGAAAAGTTTCATTTTGTCCTGTATATATGCACAGAAAAGTATCTAAAAGGAATTAGAAGATAATAATGGTTTAATTAGATCATGAGATTGTGGGTAATTATTTTCTATAGTTTTCAAATTTTCTATATTAAATAGAACTTTTCTCCTAAAAAAAATAACCAGTATTAAGCAGCAAATACTTGGAAAAACAGCAATAGCTTCCATCATGTTCTAGAGCAGTTACTGTCCTGAATCATTGCACTGATAAATGGATCCACTCCAAAGAGGAAACCTCAAATAAGAGTTCAGACATGTGACTAAAAGACAAAATCAAGAAAATGCACCATGACCCAGTGAGGGTGTCACCTCTTGCAACAATTATGTCATAGGAGAAGGATTTCAGGAGACCATTAGAATATGAACTTGCTCATAAAGCTGCCAAAGGTGACCTTAATCGTCCAGTCATGTTCTGCTCAAGACCATTATTCGGCTTTCAGTTGCTATGAATAGTAGCTGTGTGGTACAGTCATGTTTAAAGGGATAGTGCCTGTTCATTTCCATCTGCTGTCTCTCCTTTAGGCTGTTATTAAGATTTCATGGAGTTTGCAAAATGCATGTCCCCTGAGACCTTACAAAATGAGTGGCAAGTACAAGGACTTTGATGTTCAATGTCAGGGAGGACGATTCACTTGGCCATGCTGCAGCCCAGCAACACCAAGACCTGTGATTAAGATGACATTTAATAACCAACATACCAATTACTGGACTTCTATTAACTGTATAAGTGAAGTATGCACAATCAAAGTCACAGATATATCGAGAATGGTGTTGGTAATATCACACTGATTAAATAAACAAGGTCTTGCTGGCAGTATTCCTTATAACATGGTATCCCATTTTGACATTCACATTTTTAAACATAAAAATTAGTTTTTCAAGTTTAAAAACATTTTTATTGGAGTAAAACATTTGATATTTATGTTGTAGTCAAGCAGCATGATTTTATAACCTGTGGTCTCCCTATCATAACCCTTCCCTTGTATCTTTGAAACAAGAAGACTATGCAGAGGTCCTTGGTTAGCTTGACCTCTTCTCTCCACCAGCATGCACATGTCTGATCTTTCTCTAACTCTTCATACCTCCTATTGTTTGTACTAAAGATAGTAATATGTGAGAAGTCCAGTCATTAGTGTTTCTCTGATAGTTTGGGCTACGATATACCGAAAAAGAAACAAAAACCTGGTCTCTTAACTAAACTCAATTAAACTTTCCCCATATATTTCATGGCAGGAGACAATGTGAAGCATGCTAGAATAATTACTGGTAGACTTATTATAATTAATTTTGAATAGGGAACCAAGGAGCATTTTATAATAGGCTGCATGTAGAGTTTCATAAAATCACAGACTATTTGTTTTGGAAATGGTCTTAAAGATCAGCGAATCCAACCATTCCCCCAGTGCTTAAATCCTTTCTATATTATTACTGTATATTAGTCTCTAGGTCATCCTTGAATTGTTCCAGGAAAAGAGAAGATTTATCAAACAACCCATTTGAAATAGGGGGTATTAATTTCCATATATATATGCATATACAAATATTACTCTGAACATGTTTACAACTTATTTTAAACTCAGTATGGCATATGTTAATAGGAAAAGGAGAAAAAAAAATCCTTCCCTGGTTTTCTCACATACATATTTATTAAATAAGTTTCACAGATACTGGAGGACTCCAAGCTTTCCTCTTCTAATGCACAAAATGAAATAATTAAATTATGGCAAATACCCTAGTTTCTTGGGAACATGCACAGACCTAAAACAATACCTTAAATGAAACACTATTTTCATTATTTTCACTTTCAAACAATGTACATTTGTTTTGACCATGTTTTGACTACGTTTTGACCAAGCAAGTCTAGTCAGATGGGTATAGAGCCCCCTGCCAAGATGCTATTCTAAACAAGGGGATATGGTTTGAGAAAGACACACTGGAAAACTCAAGCAACTCTCAAAAAACTGTGTTGTAGAGAGAAACAAGATAAGCACCAGAGAATCACTATCAGCTGTTAAGACAATCCTAAATTTTCTGTGTAAATAAAAGTTCCACAGAGAAGTGATTTTAGGAATCTGTTGACTCTGGTTACAAAATGTGTTTGGTAAACCTTAAAGAATAAAATACCTTACTACCCTAACAATACCCCCATTAGAGAGGCATGACTTGGAGGATTAAAGGCCTCTGAGTTCTCAAGATCTCCTGGCACCAAACCCCCAACACAGATGCATTATAATGTAGAACCTTAATGAAGAGATAATGGGTCTGAAGTAAGAGAGGGAATAGGCTTTTGGCAGATAGCAGGGATTTCAGAGGTTAGAAGATACAGAGAGAGGAAGAGGGAGATGAACTACAGATAAACTTCACTCTCTGCTCAGCCTTCCCAGAGCTAGCCCATCTCATGAACATTACCTTGTTTATTCTTACCTTTGGTTTATTTTGGAAGTCTTCTTATAGACCTACCAAAGACCAGGTAAAAGATGATAAAGTACTTTTGCTGAACCAAATGTATGGAACTAACAATCTTTTTCAGGAATTAAATCTCAGTGCTTAAATCTAAGGCACTATCTATGCGAAATCTATAGCCAAACACAAATAGTCTTAAGAGCTCTTTCTTGTTGAGCATTATGCTGGTCACATACCAGGTACTTTATAAACGTACTTGTACTTGACTGAAAATAGTTTAAGAGCATTTCTAATGATAAAGACGATTCCATAGTGAGTCATTTATCCGACTACTTTCCAGTTTGAGGAATTAAAGAAGTCATTAAGGCTGAATCAACTTCTCTAAATTCTTTCACTTTCTAAATTGGCAAAAGAATCTCAGATAAAGAGACTTTGAAATGACTACATTAAAAGAAACAAACTATTTATTTTATGGTTATGAATATTGTAAATAAAGTTTCCATCTAAAAGCTGAAAGACTTATATCACTTAAGTGCTTGGGATAATCAAAGGAAAGTGAGTTCGGTTACTAAAAATGGAGAGGCAGAGAAAGGAAACCAAAAAAAAAAAATTACTTGATAAAGTACTGCAATATCATAATGAAAGTACGTGGCCTTTTCTAGGTTATAAAACTTTAAGTGAATTCAAACTTGCAAGCACAAAGAAATAAGCAAAATAAGTACCAAGTAGTCTTATATTGACCAGAAAGGAAAGCATTAAAAATCCACTAAAATGAGTTGGTCTTTGCCTTTATCATTGTCTTCTACTGGGCCTTCCCAAAATCAGAGTCTGAGACAAAGGCTACCTTGTCATTGAAGGTTAAGGGCTACTACTGCCCTCTGTCATTCCAGAATTCCCACCTTTCCCCTTTGGTATTAGTAAGCCCAATTCCATGGCCCTAGTGTCCAGAAAAATACCGCTGAGCCTTTCAAAGATGTCATTGTTTATTGCTAGGACATTTCTTATTGCCTTAGTGTGGTGACTGTGCTATGGCCCTTCTGGGGTCCCTTCTGGGGAACAAGTGTTCAATGGTCTCAAGAAATAAATCCTTTCCAACATTCTACCTCCCTCACTCTTCTGTTCCCTTCCTCACTAGCATGTCCTGGTATTCTTGTATCACTACCTCATTTACTGAAGTTTATTACTGTGTCACAGATTCAAAGAGCCATTTCAAAGTACATCAGAGCAAAATTTGGGTGTCCTTGTTAATACTTTGAACCCCAAACCACAGGGTACTGCTTGTAGGTCAACAATTTCCTTGTCCAATATCTTCATTATTCACTCCCACATTAGTTCCCCTTGGTCCTTGCCAATATCAATTGCCTGGTTCTACAATTCATTCAGGGTGTAAACTACTTGGTCACACAAAAGGGACTATGCTCGGGTTGGGCTATGTCCTGCCCCTGGGTCCCAGTCTTGAGATATGAAGGTGGAAGGAGCAGTTTGTGAAAAAAACATACATTATATGCAAGCTACCTGCCTCAGATAAGGTCTTTCTAGCATATCCAAGCAAGAGGGGTTTCTCTCTCCCAGCAAAGAGCAGGGAGCTAATCCTACCAGTTGGAAAGGTTTAGTGGAATCTGCCGTTCAATATTCTCAGGCTGATCCATCAATATGTGCCCATCTGAGTATCACAGTCACACTCATTTCCTCTCAGAGTTCTGACTTTTTATATAGGAGATCTGTCAAGGCTGTGCTTTAAATTTTTGGTATCTCTGCCATCTTTAAAATTAGGTCTTGGGTCTAATTTCTAGCATGGTCTTCTCAGAAGCTGCAGGAGATAAGGTTCTCCTTACATGCTTCCACAGAGACCCTCTGGCTTTCTATGTTTCTTGAGTTGATAGTTGGCTGACCTGACCCTGCCATTTTTTTTGCACATTTCTGAAGTAATTACATTAGTTATTCAGCTTCATCATAGTATATAATAGTATGTATATAAGTATTATAGTATATAAGTAAATAGTATATAATTTTATATCATTTTCCCCCATACTTTTCCTGTGACACTACTATCATGTTACCCAATATTTCACCTTTTACCTGTACCTTGTCCAAAACCACTAGAGGTCAAAGCCTTAGTAATTAGTGATGCTTCGAGAGGTAATCTGGATATCATCCCTACTCCACTATGGTACCAACTCTTTTAGTCTACTTCCTGTATAAACAGAATCTGAGGGAAAGACTTATCTGCAAATAGCTTATTTAGGACTATAAGCTCGTGGAGCAGTGGTTAAGTGACAGGAGGGCATGCCTCTCTTGGAAAGAAAAGGAAGCCACTACAGGGATATATTATTAAGCTGATCACCCATGGGGTGACTTTAACTGGATCCCAATGGACCTTCAGAGAAGCCTTACGAAAGCAATCTCAGGACACAGGGGAAGGGAAGGAAAAATAAGATAAAAACAGAGAGGGAGGCAAACCATAAGAGGCTCTTAAATACAGAGAAAAAATTGAGGGTTGATGGTGGGGGAGTGGCAGGGTGGGTTAAATAGGTGACAGGCATTAAGGAGGGCAGTTTTCGGGATGAGCGCTGGATGTCATATGTAAGAGATGAATCACTGGATTCTACTCCTGAAGCCAAGACTACACTGTATGTTAACTAACTTGAGAATTAAACAAACAAACAAATAAATAACAAAGGAGAAGAAAATTATCCATTGGCTCCTGTCTCTCATTGTTAACGGTGGTTCCATTGGTCAATGCTTTCTGGGTTGTGCACACCTGAGCACTGAGTAGTTTCCTGAAGTTGACTGTCATTTGCTGTGGTGTCAGAGAAGCCCCAGGGCAGGAAGGCACCTGAGGCAAGGCACAGTCAGGTTATATCTGAGACTGTTGGAAGCCTCTGGTGAACTGGTCACTATAGCAGTAACTGAGGTAAGTGGTGGGTAGAGAGGATCTGAAGTGTATATAAGAGGTGTTTAATAAAATTGTTGGCCACAGTTAGCATTTATTGTGAGCATTTACACAGCACTGTGGTAAGCACTAGGGATGTAATAAGTTCTACAAATCTGTATAAGATTTATAATCTGGTTGGCAGTGTGGGGGGGTACATTTGCATACAATAAATGTATCTTGAACTATGTTATATATTATGTTATACACACACATACATATATGATGTATGTTTGTATGAATAAGATCACTCATTTTTCTGGAGTGGCCAAATATCATTCACGGATAGAGCAATCATTTGATTGTTCAAAAACTTGCGTTGTATTGTTTAGGCAACATGTAGAATTGGTCTTACTGAATATGGTTTTGGCACCAGTGCCACAGTTCCCACTCTTGAGAAAGCAACCATACGATAAGATGCCCTTGAAATTACTTTCAGGATGATGCTGAGGACAATGTGTTTCATGTGCTGTAATGTTCCCTTCATAATCTCAAGAGAAACATATCTCCTAATGTGTGTAACAGGAAAATATGGGCTTTTCCTGGACCCAACCTTTAAAAAATATCAAACTGCAAATCTTGCAAATAAAGCTGCTTTCTTTGCTGTGGCCACTGGGAAGCATGAAGCCAAATCTCCAAATGACTTCTGGTGATTTAATGGCATTTTATAATAGGCATTTCTATCTACCATTTGTATCTTCTAGTTTCATTTTATTGGTCTACTCATGTCCCTTCCCCTTGAACTGTTTATCAATTTATGTTTAATTTTATTGCTAATAATATACATCCCTTCAAGTCCTGATTCATACTGAGATGGGCATAAATTTATCTGATTAGAAACAATTACGTAGACATATATTAAGTGCACTACATTGTAAATATTTTGTATTAAATGGCAGATGAGCTTATTTAAGGTGAATCACACAATAGAGGTGGTGGACTATAAGCATGTGCATGGACAGTTTAATCCTGAGGACCAGGAAGTCTCTGAAGTCATTATTCAACAAAGTATACACTTACTATTTAAAAAAGGGACAGAAATGGGGTATGTGGTGGCTCAGTGGGTTAAGCATCCAATTTTGGCTCAGGTCATGATCTTGGGGTTCATGGATTTAAGCCCCACATCGGACTCTGCGCTGACAGTGTAAAAGCCTGTTTGGCATTCTCTCTCTCTCCCCTCTCTCTCTCTGACCCTGTCCTGCTTGCTCTCTCTCTCTCAAAATAAGTAAATAAACTTTAAAAAAGAAATAAATGACAGAATTGGTAAAATTACCAATATGGCATGAGACTTGTATTCTCTTACGTTGTTTCAAGTTGCAATAAAGTCTTGAAAGAAACTAGAAACACTGGTTTTACTCAACATGTCTCATTTACTCCCTAACTATGTGAGTCAGGGAATTTATCTTTACTTAAAATAAGTATATCTATTAACAATACTAATACTGAGGCTACGGTGTAAATTTATTTAATTTGCTAATTGAAGCAATTCAATCTAAAACTCAAATGCATAATCCTGGCATATAAAAGGATTAAACATTTATCATTTTAAAAACCCTGTGAAATGAATATGATAGCAAAATATTATGGGCTAGTGTACTAATACGAAATGTTATTAGAAGGTTTTGCCCAGAAATGATAAGCTCTATTGAAATACTATCTTGCAACCAGTTAGACTATTCATGTTTAATAAACTTTGGGTAAAGCGAAGAACCATGAAAAACAAGGATTATGAATTAAGAAAGTGGAGGATAGAAAACAATGCACATATAATTATCTGGATACCAGAGCACTTTGAAAATTTAAGATCCTGAGCCATCTTACACGACAATGAAAAAATATTCCAGTCTTTACAGAGTGATGTCACAAAATCTAACTGTGCTTATCTCAAGCTAGAGGTTACCTCCCAGGAGAAATGACAAACTCAGCGCAGCAATTAATCATAGTGATGAATATAAAATTACAACGGCATTGCTGGGAACAATTCAGGGGAGGGTGGACAAAGTGTTTTTGGTGGCTGCCTGCCCAGCCAATGGTATCAAATAATGGGGAAGTCCAATACAAACCCAACCCAACGCAGCCCTGTGGGGAATCTCCTTCCCAGCTGTTCACATACATGTGAACATGCAGGACCAGGCCAAAATACAGTAAAAGTTAAGCCAGTGACGTGTTTACATCTTTGGAAGAAATATTAAAAGAAAATTATCAGTGAGTCTGATACGAGGGTCTCTAATCCACACTAGGTTAAACAGGGAATCTTGCCCTTTTCTAGATAAATATGATTAAATATTAACCATCTGTAGCAGTTGTGAGGGAAAGAAATTTACAAAAAGTAATAAATAATACCTTTTCAAGTGGATTCATCAGCCATTCTGAAAGAGGTGGGTTGGGGTGGGGGCAAAATTCTGGTAGCCAAAGAATAATTTATGAAACTGCTCCATTCTTGATTGGTTTAGCTTGCTTACAGAAATCACACCGAAAGTTTATGGAGCACTTACCTATCTGCTAAGACATGCTGTCCCAGTGGTGGCATTTGTTCATTTAATTATCACAACACCTCGGTGAAGCAGGCACTATTATTATTAACATTTTATGGGTGAGTAAACAATGGCTTAGACTGGTTAAGTGCATGTGCCGTTTATAGGAGCGGTCCGAGAATGGTGGAATTGGAATTAAAGCATGGGTTTGTCCCTAGAGCCCAAATGCTTACCCACTTAAGTGATGTACGTGGCTACTGCCTCTGAAACCATACTCAAATCAATCCTCTAGGGAATTCTACTCCTGTTCTTGAAAAGTTGTGGTTGTATACTAGCTATTCAATTCTAGAGCAGAAATTTCTGTACTATTCTAAAGGAAGAAGGCATGATTTATAATTTTATGCACAACAGGCATGTTAGTACCTAGTTTCTAGGATAACACCTATTCCTCTTCTTTCCCTCCTCCCCCATTCTTCCCTGAACTTGAAAAAATCCTATTTTAGATCAGGAAAGGGCCCTAGGAGTTATCGTACCTGACATTCCCATTATTTAAAAATGATAAAACCAAGCCCCAAAACGGTTAAATGGTTTAGAGTTGATGAGCAGGGCTCCCAGGGTCTGGAATCCCCGACTAGCGCTTTGTCCTATTAGGTGAGAGGATCTTCCATCTCTGCCCTGTGTTTTTCTCGCCACCTGAAGCAGGAAAGGTACCATACAAATTATGTTTTTCAGTCTCAGTAAAGGGAGGTTTACCACGAGTATTTGGACGGCTCTCGTGTTATAAGAGAAACAATGAAAGAGGCTTTACTGAGCTTCTCTGCTGCAACCACAGGCTAACTGTGACACTGGACACAAACAATCCTGAAACCAATCTCAATTTTCTATTTGTACTAAAAGGAAGAAAGCAAACACATGAACATGTCAGGCTGCAGATTTAACCTGGAGAAGAAATAAAAAGCCAGACAGAAATAGAAAAGAAGGAACATAGGAAATATAAATGGAGATACCAACTGTATAAATTAGATTAACACTAAGCCTCCTGGTCATTTTTAGGTTTCATATTTCTGACGTATCAGATAGTTTTCCTATCTCCATTTCCTTCTGCTTCTCCACAGCCCTTCTTTCTGGCACCAAT
Source organism: Paguma larvata (assembly GCA_030068075.1). Classification (NCBI taxonomy): domain Eukaryota; kingdom Metazoa; phylum Chordata; class Mammalia; order Carnivora; family Viverridae; genus Paguma; species Paguma larvata. Next base: position 17,155,361 of record CM057830.1, read on the forward strand.
TGGAACGGTAACCTATAAACTGATTACTAATTGATACAAGATCAACTAAAAAGGGCAGTTACACACACATACACGCACATACATACATATACAAACACACGTGTACCTCTACACTGTATACAAACTCATATTAACATTTAAACACATCAGAGGCCTATTACTCAAATACATAATCTGTCTCGCAGTGTTTCTCAGGGTGCCGCTGGCATATGGAGTGAAATGAATATTCCTTGAATAGACTATCCCACATATTCCATCAATCGGAACACCTCTGCCTCTGCCACCAAATCCCAGTAGTTGCACTTAGTCATTGTGACAACCAGAAAGCACTCTCAGGCATTTCGAAATCGCCCCTGGGGTGGGGCAGTACCTCCCCAACAGGGGAACACCATACTGAGAACATTCTAGGTCCAACTTAGAGAAATTATTAACATAGTGGACTTACATGTTTTATCCAAGACTTAAATGAGTGTCTGCCATGACCATGACCCCGTGCTAATTTCTGGGAGGTTCATTCACAATCCAAACAGATAAGGATTTTGCTATAATGGGGATGGTGGGAGAGACAAATATTGATTAAATCTTCACCTGCATATAAACATATGCATTTATAATTCTAATAAGAGGAACAAAGAGATGTGATGTTATTAGAGTCTAAGAGGGATAATTGCTTATATTAGTTAAGGAAGTTTCCTCAAGGAACTCTAAGCGGGCACAGTTATAAAGCCTAAGTAGGGGTTTCCTTGGTGATGATGAAAAGTACAAATATTTTCAGTAGCAGGAGCATCACGTAGAAAGTTCACCGTGGGGAGACAGAGCATGGCAAGTATGTGGGATGGACACAGGCTACTGTGGCTAGACCTGATGGAATGAGGAGGAGTGTCACATGAGATAAAATACAGCTAAATAAGGATGAAACCAGACAGTCTCATAGTCCATGTCAACAAGAGTTTTCAGAAATAACCAACCAAGTAAAATGTAGTAGAAGGCAGAAGAAGGAGATGCATCACATGAGACACAAATCCACCAGTGAGTGTTATGTCTTGAAGTTTATAATCAAATCAACTCTTGTCTGAATGAAGGTCAAGCTGGCACAGATAAAAATACCTTCAGTGTGTTGTAATCATGTGGAAATTACTCAATCCACAAATTGGGTACCATGCAAGGAACGTTGGGGAGAATCTAGAGACAACCTGGAAAGGTCAAGTGTTAGACGGTAGTGAGCACTGGGGATGGAGATGAAGCTCCAGGAACTGGTTTTACTTCCAAACCTTCTTGTCTCATGGGAGCTTTGCCAGTCCCAGATTAGAGCTTTTATCAATAAATGAGGACAATAATACCCCCAGGGTTCTGAGTAGGATTAACTGATATCCTGAGGAAGAGCGTGTAACCCAGTATTTGGCACATCCCAGATGCACAACTCATGTTTTTAATGAAACTAAGTTTCTTAAGTAGTTAATTAAGGCAGTAAAAACTGCTCTGACATTCCAAGGGTATCACAAGGGCAAACAGGCTTAGCAAAGAAACACAGGGTATTATTATCCTCAGTAAAGGAATGTGGCATGAATGCCACTCTGAGCTCATCATCCATTTATTTTTCCTGTCAGTGGCTATATTCACAGAGATGAACTATTCCGTGAAAGCTCTTTCAGTCCACAGAAAAGTCCGACGTAGAGGAGAGGAGGAATAATAGATAGCAACTAAACTATCACAGTATGACCATTACTGTGATAGTTTAAATGTTGTAAGTGCACGTGCACATGATTCTTCTTTGGATGTGTTACAGAAAATACAAGCGCTGTTGTGGGGGAATCGTGGGCTGGCTTATGGAGCAACGTTTTGTGAAACCCTGACTGACCACAGTTCTTTTTCAAGTAAAAGCAGTTTACGACCATTTGTTCCCGGCATATGCTAATGCTGTGAATGTTCCGCCTTTTAGCCCCACGGTCCACCTCTAAATGAACCTGCAGCCATGGTGGTGACTAGTTCCCAGGGCAGTGACAACTTCACTTCAAATGCCTGCTTCTCTCTCCAAGGGTGTTCCCTGGCTTGTTCAGCCTGCTTGTTGGGAAGCCTAGAAGAATTTAAGCTTAACTACCCCAGGAACTACACTCAATGACAGATGAGAGTTGGTGGAAAAATACTTCATCTTACTTTGTCCTTTTATGGAATATTCTTTTTTTTTAAATGTTTATTTATTTATTTTTGGGAGGGGGTATATGAGAGAGAGAGAGAGAGAGAGAGAGAGAGAGGGAGAGAGAGGGGGAGAGAGAGGGAGAGAGAATGAACAAGCAGGAAGGGGCAGAAAGAGACACACAGAATGTGAAGCAGGCTCTGAGCTATGAGTGCAGAGCCCTAAGCAGGGCTTGAATCCACGAATCATGAGATTATGACCTGAGCCAAAGTTAGGCGCTCAACCAACTGAGCCACTCAGGCACCCCTGATGGAATATTTCTGAAGCATGTTCCTCATGGTTCCTTAAAGGGTCCCCGGTAGGATTGATCCCCAGTTGCCAACCATGATAACCTATTCATGAAAACCTTTTCAGTAAATCTTTCCTTTCCCTGTCTCACTTTCCCTATTTTCCTCCATGTATTCTAATTATCACCCAAATTAACACTGGTACCCACTTATGTCTCACAATGTACTTTTGGTGAAACCCAAACTTAGATATAGAATTCATGGAACTGTCCAGCTCATAATGCACAAATTCCATATCTAATGACACAATGGTGTCTCATCTAGAAAGAATTATGTTCCTATGTTCTATAGAAAAAGGAAGTCACTATTTTTTAATGCCTCTTAAGGAAAAAAGACTGAAATCGAGGATACATTCCCTAAGAAGGAATGGAAGCTATTCAAAATATCAACATTTGACTTTAAGCTGTATTTAAACATTAGGCCATACCAATGCCGACTAACTCTTGAGGGTCATTTACTTCAAAAGCAATGACTTGAAAAGATTAAGTAATTTAATGTGATAGATGACTTTGTGCCTAAATGTCCTTTCCCACCTTCTGATTCCTAATTGCCTATACTGATGGCATTAAGTTTAACTTGCTAAATAAAGCCGAGGAGGAGTTAACATTTCATCTGAACGACCTACAGATGCCCCCCAATTCCAAGCCTCTTGGAGGGCTTCCAATAGATACTAAACCATGCAACCCCTGTAATTAGCTACTTTAGATACTGAATTAGTAAGGATGCAAACCATAAGCTCAGGGAGGAAAAGAACTACCCTCGTTTTATTTACCTCTACACCGCCAGTTCCTAACACAGTGCCTTCTACTTACTAAGTGAGTAATAAAATGCTCTTGAACGAATAAACACATATGCAACCTCCACTTGGATACTTTTACCATTTATATGTATTTAAAAAGGAGAGGATTTGGGACCCAAATGGTTACAGATCTAAGGAGAAAATACTAGTGTACACTTATCTTTGATCTTCAGTGTGAAAGCCAGAAAGCTACCGGGCTCTTTTCTGGTTCATTTACATACCTGAGAAGTTAGAAGCAAGAGAAAGCTAAAAGATGACAACATATAAGGATGACCCTTAAAAGAAATATTTCATCCATATAAATACTTGTCTAAACTCCCTATTCTCTGTTCTTTTAGTAAAGTCGGTATGGAGGAATCATGGGACTTCAGGTCAGAGTCAACTTCATTATATATTCTTTACACGATGTTAGGAGCAAATAAGGATTTCAGAAGAGTATCTACTCCATATTTACAACAACTAAGCAACAGTTAGTCAAATCACTGTACATGACCTCTTTTTTTAGAAAGTGAATATGTTACATTATTGATTTATGAATGAAGGCACCTTGGAGCATTTTGGGTTTGCTATCAGTCCCGATATAGCAATAAACTAGGAAAGAAAATGAAATGACCAGTGTAGGCGTGTTATACATAGTAATTGAATTTCTAAAGAACTCAGTATTTTAACAGAATGAAGGAGCTCTGTCCTAACAGTCTTGTTAATTTCCTTTTATTCCATAAAAGTTATCACACAGTGTTATGTTAGTGTTAATATAGCAATTCAACAATTCTATACCTTACATAGTGCTCATCATGGTAAGTTCACTCTTAATCCCCTTAACCTATTTCACCTATTCCCCCCACCACCACCCCTCTGGTAACCACCAGTTTGTTCTCGGCAGTTCAGACTCTGTTTCTTGGTTTGTCGTTCTTTGTTCATTTGTTTTGTTTCTTAAATTCCACATATGAGTGAGATATGTGGTGTTTGTCTTTCTCTGACTGATTTATTTCATTTAGCATTATACCCTCTAGATCCATCTATGCTGTTGTAAATGACAAAATTTCCTTCTTTTCATAGCCAATGAATATTCCTTTGTACATATGTACCACTTCTTCTTTATCCATTCACCTCTCGATGGACACTTGGGCTGCTTCCATATGTTAGCTATTATACATAATGCTGCAATAAAACCAGGGGAGCATTTTATCTTTTCAAATTAGTGTTCTGGTTTTCTTTGGGTAAATACTTGGTAGTCCAATTACTGGATCCTATGATAAGTCTATTTTTAATTTTTAACCTCCTTACTCTCTTCCATAATAACCACACCAGTTTGCATTCCCACCAACAGTACAGGATTTCTCCACATCCTCGCCAATACTTGTTTCTTGTGTCTTTCATTGTAGCCATTCTGACATGAAGTGGTACCTCACTGTGGTTTTGATAAGTGCTGGCGTCCAGTTCCGGCGAATCTAGGGGTCCGCGAAGGATGGACGGTCAGGTGAAAGGAAATGAGAGAGCCACGAGAGAGACGTAGTCTGATGACCAAGCAGGCAGCCCTGGCAATTCTGGCATCTCCGCCCCGCCAGTCTCAGTGTCTTTATTTAAAAGTAGTGAGTTACATTACAGCAATGAGTGACAGCCCATCAGTAAGCATAGTTCGAACAATAATGTGTTTTATCAGTAAAGCGGTGGTTTCCTCAATCTTGCAAGTTGTTTTCAAGTTAATTAGCATATAAATTTAAGGCAGGGGGAGAGAACAGGAAGTTACTTAGGCCCGCCTATGTTAATTATCTATAAACAGGCCAGGAGTCATTCCGCCAATTCTTCCAACTACAATGGGGGAGGTGCAACCCTTCTGGCAAGGACAGAATTCCCAATGCTGGTCCTTTGTGAATGAGTGAATTTACATAATAGGAGCCTAACATTTACACAAATCACACCAATATTCAGCCAGCTCATAGTTGCTTCAACCACCTTTTCCACACAGGGAGGGGTCTCAACCTGTGAGAGGTCCTATGGTGCCTTGCAGTGAAATGCCCCCTGTTTACCAGTATCTGGCACTTCAGGAGGATCTCCTATGTGTGTTGCATGTGTCCTGCTGTTGTGGCTGAACTGCTTTTCCCTTTTCTCCAGTTGTCTGCAATAGCTCTCTTTGCCTACTGTGGGCAGAGTTTGGTCCTTGTGTTGTTAGTAGGACAGTCTTGGGTCATCTTGGATTTGAGTTGAGTCAGACAGGCATTTGCCAGAGATGCAGTAACAAAGAACTGCTGGGCACTCTCCCTGTGTTGTGCCCTGAGAAGCTTTCATTGGTGGGTGGGGCCTGCAGTCAGACCACAGGTCTGCCCCAGGCCCACTGCTGGGGCCTCAGTGGGAATGGTGTGTGTGTGGTTATCTTCTCTCCTAGGGACAGGGGTCACTTTGGAATGGAGCTGACCCCTGTCAGGGATGTTTGCTTGCTTATTGCCATGCTTGTGGCACTACTTTGTATGGGTTCCAGCCAAGTACATAATGGAGGGGGTGGGTCCGAAGGAGAATACAGTGTGGGTGCCCAGTGCCAGCAAGCTCAGAGTTGGTCCACTGCAGAAGAGGACCTGCAGGGATGAAGGACCAAAGCAGGCCGCATTGGAGGGACAGGTTTGTAGAAGAGCATGGGAACAAAGTGAGCAGGGGCAGCAAGCTATGCAGAGTGTTGGCTCCATGTTAGTTCCTGCAGGTAGGTGTCTGTGTGTCTAGACCAGGGGTATGGAATGGAAATGGCACCAACCAGGTCTTCATTCCTAGACAAGTCCCTTAGAGATCCCTGCACCTCCAGTACATGCTCTGAGATCAGTAAACAAATCTTCCTCCCATCATTTGCCAAGCATTTTTCAAACTGCTATTTCTATCTCCTAGGCTATTTACTATGCTGCCTCTTTAAGGGTGGGGACTCTGTCCTTCAAGCTCTCCCACAGGGGAGCCAGGTGATTTTTAAAGTTCCAGGTGTTAAGCCCCACGGATTTTAAGAATACAAGAAATTCGGCCCCTCTGGTTTTCAAAGCCAAATATTATGGGGTTCGTCTTCCTGTGTGGGCTTCCCGAGCCTGTGGTATCTGTTTCCATCCCTTCTCCATGCCTGAGGCATTCCTCCCTCCCACGGACCATCTCGTGGGTCCATTTAGCTCCCGATTCCATCTCCGCCCTTCCTACCATCTGTGATATGGTCTCTTCTCTACATTTAGCTGTGGAGAGGCTGTTCTGCCAGTCTTCAGGTCACTTTCTGGGCTATTTACATTGATGTGGGTGTCGTCTAGCTGTATTCATGAGACAAGGTGAGCTTAGTATGGATCCTCCTACTCTACCATCTTTCCTGGAAGTCTCAATCTTGTTAATCTTTGATACTACTTCTCAAAATACTCCATCAGCCTCAGAAATTTTGCAATGCTTTCTACTAATACCTAGGTAGTCATGATTCTATGCTACGATAAGACCTTCAGAATTTGTACTTTTGATGTGATGATTGATTTTTCCTAGTTCACAGAAACGGAATGTGTTCTGATCAACATCTGATACCCATGAACTTCCGCATTTATTAGAGAAAACTGAATAATTGTGTAAGATAAAGCAAAAGAAAAAGAACTTTGACTTGGCTAGGTATAGATTTTTCAAGGAAATATCCTCCCATAAATGGAATATCCAATCATTCCAGCATTTTTGCTTGAATAGAGAGTATAAAATCATGGCAATTCTAAAATTTCAATTCCCCACTCCTTCTACCTAGCTTTGCTTTAATGTGAGTTCAGGGAATTCTTTTTTTTTTTTTTATGTTTATTCATTTTTGAGAGCGAGACAGAGTGAGTGGGGGAGGGGCAGAGAGAAAAGGAGACACAGAATCTGAAGCAACTTCAAGCTCTGGGCTGTCAGCACAGAGCCTGACATGGGGCTTGAACCCACAGACTGTGAGATCATGACCTGAACTGAAGTTGACCACTCAATCACTGAGCCACCCATGTTTCCACATTCTGGGAATTCTAATGTCTGATTCTCTACCATTGTTCTGTTGCCAAGGACTGTTGAGGATTTTCTGTATCCTTAGGACTTACCGGCCCACTCTGATTTGCTTTTATGGCTCTCCATAGATGTATGCTTTGCCTGACATTGGAAAGCACCTTCTCTCCTCCCCCTTGATCCCCTTTCCCTTCACCACTTTTTCTTCTAGTCCAGGCCTGCTTTTAAGAGCTCCCCCTGCTGGCAAGCTTTTCCAAACAGTCTGTTGGCCTCTCCAGGTCTTTAGCTACCAAACCCACTTTGCCTCTCGGTTCAGGAAAATTCTCTGTGATTCTTTAAGGCCACAATCACATGCTCACATTTATAGAAGAACAGGGGCAGAAACCGAGCCTTTAACAATTAACTTGCCATAATAGATTGCTTTATGAAAAGCATCTCTAACACTCAGAACATTAAGATTCAGCTCAGGTCTATTTTAGGGGATGCTGAGAGCATGGAAATACTTCCTTGTAAGAGGTAAAAGGCTTTTCTCCTTCAGTATCTGTACCCAACAAGGTCAAACATATTGTTTTTTGCTTGTTTGACTTATACACCTATTTAATAAACAAATGTAACATTAATAGGTATCTATACTGGTAACAGTTTACATTTCTTTTGAGTGGTTTTAAGAAGATTCGCAGAAGGGAAGGGGGTGGGAAGATCGGCAAATTGGGTGAAGGGAAGTGGGATATACAGGTTTCCAGAAAGGAAATGAAGAAGCCATGGGAATCAAAGGTACAGCATGGGGAATAAGGTCAATGATATTGTAAAAGCACCATATGGTGACAGATGGTAAGTACACCTGCGGTGAGCACAGCATAACATAGAGAGATGTTGAATCCCTATATATATGTACACCTGAAACTAATATAACATTGTGTGTCAACTACACTTGAATAAAATTATTTTTTTTATTTTAAACTGTTTAATGTTTATTTGTGTGAGAGAGAGAAGGACAGAATGCGAGCAGGGGAGGGGCAGAGAGAGAAGGTGACACAGAATCCGAAGCAGGCCCTAGGCTCTGAGCTGTCAGCACAGAGCCCAATGTGGGGCTCAAACCCATGAACTGGGAGACCATGACCTGGGCCGAAGTCAGATGCTTAACCGACTGAGCCACCCAGGCACCCCTTGAATAACATTTTTTTAAAAAAGATTGCAGAAAATGGACAAATTTTCAAGGTTGTATACTAGTACACCAATAGGCATGCTTTACATAATAAGTGCAGTTCTACAAGATTCATTACCTTCCCTTTATATAGGAAATCAGTCTTCATTCAAATACCTATTTAGTCTGAAAAAAATTAAAATTTCTGAGGCTGATGGAACAAGATCTTTACTTGGGACAGGGAGGGACAGAGTACTGCTAACAATGAGATGGGTTTCCATGAGTATTACTAAACATTGAAAGTGTGAATGGTTTGACACTGTTTCATAATCCTTTACTGAATGAACATTTAACAAATTCACTTATATAAAGAGCCATTCTCTTCATTCGCAAGTTCATAAAAGTAAAAATATTCTTAACTGTAATAATCATATGAAAACCTCAGAAAAGTAAGCCAGAAGGCCTGCATTTAGGTTCTATTACAAACTCATTTTCTGACCTTTAAGTCACTTGGTGGGCCTCACTACCCAGCTGAGAGAAGCAAAGATGAAAACTTCTCAAGTCTTTTGAAACTATACTAAACTATACTTTAGTGATCGCATAATTATTACATAATAAAAAAAGTAGTTTATAGAAGAACACATTCCAAAACACTGTTTCTACTGTGAAGTCAGATTCTCTAGAAACAGAGGCTAAGATAAAGTTTTGCTAGCAAGTGATTTCCTGATGGTGTGTTCTCAAGAGAAACCTGTAAGGGAGTGAGGGAAGCAAGAAGAGGCAGAGGAAAGAGCTAAGCAAAGATATATCTTGAGGAGGAACCTAGCCCCAGCCTGCCCCTACAGGGAGCTCTGGAGCAGAAACTGCACCACAGAGTTTTTCCCACCTTGAAGCAAGGAAACTGAGTGTTTATATCTGCGTATTAGTGATACGATGACCAAAGACCACTTTGAGAAATCAAGGCACATCTTACTAGGCTTCTGGGGATGGAGCGAATCTCTGGAGAAATGACCGCGAGCTGTAGCAGCTGACACCACAGCAGCTGACAGTGGTCGGACTGGCTTGTTTGGTAAAGGGAATCCGGATGAGGTACCACCACCACCACTTATTAAGTACTTTCTTCCTTACTCAATTTAACTTTTATATTTAAACGGCATGACTCAAGGTCCAAGTTACAAAACCTTCACATCATTTATCTCATTGGACTTTTAAAATTTTTTCACATAACAGGCATTTGATAAATACATATAAAAAAGACTGGCTATTATGCTTTACAAAAAGGAAAAGCTCTCATGTAGCTGTAAATTTATTTGTGTTTGTATTTCGTTTACATCATACATTGTATGAAATGGTTATTCAATGAAAAAGTAGAAAATGGAGCACAAGAGTGAAGGTTTCTTGGAAAAAATATCTGAAGGAGTTCTTTATTCTTTAATGGAGAATAAAGATTGAACATTGAAAATGGCTTGTACACATGAGAAAAATTGAAGTTGAAGCACCCTTGAATTTTATTTTACTTCTATCAAGTGACCTTGTTCCAAGAATTCATATTACATTTAGACCTGACTGAATACTGGATAAGGATAGTTTATTAGAACTTTAACACAAAACAGAGCACAGATAAGGCTGATAATATTTATTTTTATTTAAGAAGTAAAAGTCTGCCCTCAGTAGTAGAGATAATAGGTTTCTACCTATAAAATGTTCGCTTCAAATAGACTACTTTTTGAAACATAATTTGGGGGTTTAATTATTTAATACTCAGATAACTTGTTAAAAAATGTACAAATAACATTTTAAGTCACCATTAGGAGCATATACCTTATAGTGCAGCAAGACTCTAGAACACTAGAAAAGGAAAAAGGAAAGCTAGCAGGGGTCCTGTGATAACTTAGGGGCTGGAGGGAAGCCAGGGACATGGGAAATGGACGCAGTGACAACAAATAGAAGTGATTCCACCATGTTGTCTTAGAGAGTCTTAAAAAAAATGCTACAGAGAAAAGATTCTTAATCTTTTCCAGGTCATGGAACGTATTGAGAGTCTGAAGAATGCTATGGACTTTCTTCCTAAAGGGTAAAATGCATATGCACACAGAATTTTGCTAACAGTTTAGGGTAATTATAGAACACTGAATCCATCCATGAACCACTACTGTAAGAAGGAATGGAAGTATGTTTGAATTTATGAAAAAGAAATGACAGTAATAGGTAAAAAGGAAATTTCTGTTCTCAATATGTAATTCTTTTTTCTTTCACTTACAGAAAGTACATCTCAGGTTTAATGACGTTAATGAAGCTTAAATGAATAAGAAATACAGTTAAGCATATCTCACCCAATATTCACAAAGATTTTTTTGTGAGGAAAAGAAAGTAATTACAGTTAGAGTTTCATTAGGAGGACCAAGGAGATATTTCATGACTGACTAGGCTGAGATTAGATTTCTGAACCAAGAAGAACTACCCATTAAGGTTTTTTTCCACAGTAAATTTTTACTTCCTTTTCAAATTATCAAATCACACTCTGTTTAATCACTTACTTTCTTGACATCACTACAGCCTCTCTGTTAACTCAGGATGTGCTCTGACAGAAAACCCTGTACAAACCAAACACTTCCCTACCTCTTCCACATTTGAGAAATGTTAAGAGAAATGTTGATTTAGATTGATGCTGACCTTTATGTATTCCGGCTCCATTTTTAATCACTGATTTTTTGGGACTCCCAGGTCCATCCCTTGCCTCTTCCTACAACTTGTCTATTGTCTTGGCTTCAGAGAACATGGCTATCTTCCATGTATTTATAATCTATTTCCATCCACTGTGTTTTGGGTTTTGGTTGACCTCGGCTCTCTAGCAAGGTCTTTAAGCAGGTTTCTAGAGACAGAACACGTCATCTAAATAGCTCCAGTTTAAGATTTAAAAATCATAATATACTCTTAAAGCACAGTGCTCACATTCAAAGAAAATCTAGCTGCCTCAGATTTTCGTTCCTATTTGAATTGCACGTAAGAGGAGCACTTCATCATTGTGAGACTCACTTACTTGCTCCACGGTGCTCACACTCCCACATGCAGATCAGGAGCCAGCCTAATTCTGCTTTCGTCCCCAATTATTAAAACAGGTAATGCACTTTTATTCATGTTAGAATCAACTGAAATTATTCTGAAAAATTAATGCTCCAAATGAATGCAATTTCAGAGCTTGGTAAGTACATTATAGGCTTATTATACTTACTCTGTATGGGATGTTATATTCAGCAGTTTTGATTTCTACAGAAGACTAGGAATAATTTTTCTGTCTTTTCTGCAGGATAACCTGATAACCTGGCACTTTTCCTGGAACAGAAAAGTATCACTGTAGCTTGGGATGCCATAATCTTTTAAAAGACATTCAGTTAAAATATCAGAGGCAATGGAAAAGGAGAGATAGAGCATGCATGCACCCCTTTGTTTCTGCCTTTCTCTCTCACACACAAACATACAGATATAAATAATATGCACAAATGTATATTACACCAAGCACCATATAAGGTACGAAGTGTATCGATGATGAAAACATAAGAGACAGTATTTGCCCTCATGGAGCTTATTTTCTAGTAGCTAAAGCAAAGTGCACACACAGAGGGACTGTCCTCAGTAGGAGGGAAGACTCTCCTGAAGACATAGGGAAGATGAGATGTAGCAGGTTCCTAATTTGGTAGTGGGAAGAGAAAGGAAGTCCTACTTGATGTTTATTATTTTCCTCAGGAAAACGTGAGGTGAGATCATAAGCTCAGGGTAAGGAAAAAGGATCCAAATAAAGAAGTTTAAAGAGAGAGGAGAAAGGTGTAACTAGTTATTTTGGAGACTGGAAAACTATGCAGTTGCTGGACAGTGCTAAAGATCTAGTTAGGTTTGAGTTAATGAAGCCAAGGTGAAAATAACTTGCCAGCTTTTGTGATTCCCATTAGGTTAAGCGGCTGGGATACAGGAATGGAAAAGGCAGATGCTTGGTTTCAACACAGTAGGAGGTTTTCAAGGCAAATACAATGGAGTGAGAGATGGACAAGGAACTGGAGGGGGTTTTCAAGGGAGAACATAAAAGGAAAGACTAATGGGATTAGGGTAATCATGAAGCAAAGTGATAAAAAGAAAGGTGGATAAAGAACCATCCATGATGGAACTGGAGGATATTATGCTGAGTGAAATAAGTCAGGCAGAGAAAGACAGATGCCATATGTTCCCACGCATAGGTAGGCTTTGGAAGACCTAGCAGAGAACCAGGGGGGAGGGAAAGAGGGGAAGGGGGGGGAAAGCCACAGAGAGGAAGGAAGACATGACATAAGAGACTCTCAAAGAATAAGAAAGAACTGAGGGGAGAGATGGGTGTGGGAGGGGGGAGAGTGGGTGATGGGCACAGAGGAGGGTGCTCATTGGATTGAGCACTGGGTGTTGTATAGAAACCAATTTGACAATAAATTATTAAAAAAAAAAAAAAAGAACCATCCATGGATTGAAGATAGCAATTGGTCTAGTGTGAGTATTAGGGAAAAGAACCTGAGAGGAAAGAAGGCCATGTTGAGGGAAGAGGATGTTTGCACTTTTGATTTTGGGATTAGTACAGTTTTTAGGACTTGGTCCAGGTTGATATGGAGTGGAGGTGGTGGGGACAGGTGGAAGAACTCAGTGTGAGTTTTTGGCAACATGGACGTCGAAATTGCTAACAATGATACCAGCAGTTTGATTGTAAAGACAGAATATAAAACCAGGTAATAAATTCTTCAGTGAATCAAAAGGGGTGACCAAGATATCTAACACAATAGCAACGTGAAGGCAGAGATGGCCTTATAGTGGCTCCTCAAAGAAACAAAGATTTTTATTTATTTAATTTTAAGTTTATTTATTTATTTTGAGAGAGAGAGAGAGAGATAGCACATGCACGCACAAACAGGGGAAGAACAGGGAGAGAGAATCCCAAGCGGGCTCTGCACTGTCAGCACAAAGCCTGATGTGGGGCTCCATCTCACAAACCGTGAGATCATGACATAAGCTGAAATCAAGAGTCGGAAGCTTAAAGGACTGAACCACCCAGTTGCCCCAACAAAGATTATTTTTAAAGAAAATAATAAGAGGAGCATTGTGATCAAATGGAGAGAAAGGGGAAATACCTGTTCTGCAATCCTGGAGGAAAGCGGTAAAGCTTTGATTTAGAGGAAGAGAGCGATGTACATCCTCCAAGGACAGCCGAGCTTCGGTAGAGGCAAATATGTCATCAGCCTAAGGAGGGGGTTTTAGCTGGAATGAATGGCTATGTTTCAGAGAGAGGGGGGGGGAGAAAGGGGGAGAGAGAGAGAGAGAGAGATGCCTTTTTATCATGGCTAAATCCTTTGGTTCTCAAGAATTTGGCAGATGATAATAGCATTTTACTAATGAAAAATTTTAGTTCTTAAAATACATTTGCATCAGTTTCAATCAAGAAACATCAGGCATATTTGTAGACTGAGACCTTTAATCATTCAGGGACTTATAATTATACTAAAAAGCAAACCACACAATACCCTAGGTCCCACAAAAAAGTTTTTAAAAGTTGTGCTCACATATCTCCTAAGTGAAAGCCTTTGCACCCTCGCAGATCATACCAGTGGTTTTCAAAGTGAGCAGCAAGGATCCTTAAGGACATGATACTGTAAGGGTCATTCTGGAAGAACATTAGGGTGAGGGAGGATGTCAAATAAGCTGGTGTCTGGATCCATTCCATTTGTATTTAACCACAAAAACTCTTTCTATGTTTCTATGATTTGTTTTTATAATGGCTTACACTTTAAAAAAAAAAAAAGTTTGGAACTTTTAGACTGGAGTGATGAGTGTCTGCAGATGCTACCCTTCATTCTGCCTTTACCTAGGGCTGTCATGCTCCATTTCTCATCAGTGTAATTTCTTCATGTATAACATGGTGCAAATAATGCTTGTCCAGGATGGTTGAGAGGTCTAATAAGATAGTACATGGAAAAGTGCTTTGATATATACGTAATGGAATTTTATCATCATTACTGTCTATGTGAAAGACTTTTAATCATTGACCAATAAGGTGGTGGTCCCTTAGAGACCTGGACATAATGAAGGCCAGCGATGACCCATAGTATTTGGTCTATCCTTTAAGATTTTTGCTGTTTATAAAATATGGGATGGAAAAATTCGGAGGGGTGCCTGGGGGGCTCAATTGGTTAAACATCTGACTTCATCTCAGGTCAGGATCTCACGGTTCTTGAGTGGAGCCTCGCGTCAGGCTCTGAGCTGACAGCTCAGAGCCTGGAGCCTGCTTTGGATTCTGTGTCTTCCCCTCTCTCTGCCCCTCTCCTACTCACAATCTGTCTGTCTGTCTCTCAAAAATAAATAAACATTATAAAAAAATTTTTAAAAGAAAGAATTTGGAAATAAAATGTCTCCAAAAACCATATTTTTAATGAATTATATTTTAATGCCGTATCTTTGGCTTTAGTCAAATATCCACACATTAAACAGTGAAATGAGAACATTGTGCACTTTTTCTAGATCCATTACTGGAAATATTATCCATTATTATGTTGCTTAATATTGCTTGTACAAGGACTCATATTATGGTTTTTTTGGTACCAGGAAAAAGGTTCCCTTCTTATGAAAAAAAGGTTATGTTTCTTTTGATCAGATTATATATTCTACTGTATCTCACATTTTGCTTTTAACTGCCTGAAAATTCAGAATACAGTCTAATGCTCTGTTATGATACCTATATTAGCCTAGGGTCTTGACATTATATAACCTTCCTTTCTCTCATTCTCTCTCTCCTGCCTCAACATATGCACACATAAGCACACAAGGAATTTCAATATCTTTTTCAACAAACGTTAAAATAAAAGGGTCATTTATTTTCAATCATCCCTCATTATTTTTAAAATTAAATTCATTTATATAGTAAATTAATTCAATCTATTACAAACCTTTATTTTTATACAGGCAAAGATAACTATACTATATGTGTGTGTATATATATATATACATATATATATATATAATTTATCAAGATATAATTTGTTGAGCTACTTAGTATAATTTTTGAAACACTGACTTATTTATTCTGAAAAATATTTAGTGAATCCCAAATGTGTGTGTGTGTGTGTGTGTGTGTGTGTGTGTGTGTGTGTGTCTACAAATATAACAGAGGCCAGTAAGAGTTGGCTTCAGTGAGGCCTCAATGAGTTCAGGGACTAGTTTTACAAATAAATAATATACAACCATTATATGTGCTCTCTAATAAGGTTCAGCCAACTATGGCCTAAGGGACTTATATAAAGTTTTATTAGAAAACAGCCAAACTCATTTATTTTCATATTGTGTCTGATTACTTTTGCATTACAACAACTTATACTTGTGACAGAGACTTTATGGCCCACGAAGCCTAAAATGTTTGCTACTTGACTCTTCACAGGAAAGTTTTGGTGACCCCTGATTCATAGGGGTATATACTTTCATCCCTGGAAAAATGAAAAATAACTTAGGAGCCTGATTAGATAGTAACTGCTGGGTCTTAGTCTTCATCTCACATATTTGAGATTGAATGAAAGTGTTTTTCGAACCTGAATATTTCTTACTTCAAAACTCAAACTCTTACCTAGTAAGTTATACCGTAATGGAAGAATTAAGCACTTTCCTATGTGCTCACTGGGAACTTTCTCAGATGCTCTGAACACTGTCACATCATTATAATTATCATCATAACTTACTCCCTCTATGTGTGAACACTGCGAGCTAGGCCTTGCTAACGTTCACCTGGGTATACCTAGCACCTAGCACAGTATTTCTCGATAAAATGGTTTATGGGTGAGGGGAAATAAGGGCTACCCCTGGCTGAAGGAGTGGTAACATTCACCTTCCTATCTACATCACCACGTAAAGGAAAGAGATGAGTGAGTCAAGAAAGTTCGGAGGGAAAACATTCTACATCCGGGAATACATTCAGTCCTTCTCAAAAATCTCTAATGATGGTAAGAAAATTTCTGCTGATAAATTGTGTAGTTGGGAACTATTCCCTGTATTAATTAACATAATATTATTTATTCTTAAGTCCACAACTCTTCCGCTGATTAAACAGAATTCCAGGTGATGAAAATAAACTTGTCATAATAATATTTTAGTCAGCTTTATATTGAAATTATTAACTATTACCAACTGTATTTTACTTCTTGTGATTTGCATATGAAGCCTGGTCAATTATATTCTTATATAATGAAAATACTCACTTTAAAAATCTATTTCTAAATGTCACCATTCATAAGACTACATATTCAGTCTGAGTTTCAGTATTTTCTGAGGTACTGGTAAAAAGTAACAATTACATAAATACATTTTTAAATAAATTCACAAATTTGTATAGATATATTAAAAATGTATAAACCAATATGCCAAACCCTTTCTAACTAACTCTATAAACTGATATGTATCTGGTTCAATGAAACCTTATTTTCTATGAAAAGAAATTCAAATCATTTTACCCACTCATTTTAGAGACAGCACACTTATTTGATATGGTTCCTAGCTACTGCAAATTGCTTTTACTATTCATGTTTGGAAAATAACTATTACTATCTTTTCTCCAGGAGCTCAATGTAAATTAGTAACTTAAAAAAAAAGAAAGTAGCAAATAAGACATATTAAGAAATAAGCAGAAAAAAAATAAGCAGAGATTTTAGGGAAAAAGATAAGCCTTATAGTCACATCTATGGAAAATAGTTTTATTTCAAACCTCCCTCTTCCAAAAGGATAGAACATGAATATTCAATGTTTGCTTAATACTTACTTATGCTCTTAAAAACAAATTCTTGAATCGTATTATATATATATGGACATATGTATACATATACATATGTATACATATGTATACCTGTATATTGTATAGGTATATATATTGCATTGTATATATACCTATATATTGTATGTATACTTATATATACAATATATACATATATATACATAAGTACACATATATATATATACATATATATATAACTAGGAATCTTAAATAAAATGATCCACTTATCTGAAACCCATTTTATATGAAATATAACATTCTTGCCTTTTTTAAATAAGATAATCTCTCTAAAAAGGCAAATACCATATGATTTCATTCTTATGTGGAATTTAAGAAAGAAATCAAACGATTATACGGGGAAAAGAGAGAGAAAGAAACCAAGGAACAGACTCTTAACTATAGACAACAAACTGGTGGTTACCAGAGGGGAGGTGGGTGGGGGGATGGGTGAAATAGGTGATGGGGATTAAGGAATGCACCCGTGAGGAGCTACGGGGATGGAAGTGCTGAATCACTACAATGTACATCTGAGACTAACACTACAATGTATGTGAGCCAACTTAAGTAAATTTAAATAAACTTAATAAATAATAAATAAGGGAATCTCTCTCGGTATTCTGAATTACAAGCAATTTCACATTGTCAACTCCTTTTAATATCCTCCAGAAAGAGACACTAAACCTATTTTATACAATAAAATATAAGTACCACCAATGAAAATTAGGTATATTTGTAACCACTAAAAAATCCATCATCTATAAATTTCATAGCTCTTAGGCTACCTTAAAGTTTATTTTATTTTAAGCAACATGAAGAATTAGCGCAATGTTTCCAACAGCATTTTCTTGCGAGAGTCACTGCATCTAATCTTGAGAATAATTTTTTGTTAATGTACCAGGCCAATCCTGAACTCTCTTCTTGTGGTAGTAGTTTTTACTGCCTTAGGAAGAAGTCACCTGACAAGTGACTCACCTAGGCACACAGTCAGCTGGAATACTGAAGGGCACACATCTAATGGCCAAAAGTGAAAATGAGGACAATGGTTTCTGATGACATACGAACAAATGGCTGAAGATACACTTATTTTATTAGGAAAAGCAAATTCAAACATGAGGAATGTCTGTGTTTGTCCTTTTTAAGTTAATGCATTTTAAATGAATTTGGACAATACAGAACAAAACAGTGGGTAAAAAAGAGATGTTTTGTGGTGGTATGAAGCACTTGAAGTACGCGGATTCCTGCCTGACTGCAGGCTCTGAATCAAATGAAAGGCACCTAGTTGCCGGATAGTGAAAAATGACGCTGTGTGGACCTGGAGGGTAACACGGACCACATAATGACCACCCCAGCAGAAGTTTCAGATCCTTTACATCAACGTGCATCAATGTGTATTTTAATCAGGATTGCCATGCAACATCCCTACTCCCTTTCTCAACCAAAACAATAGAAAAATCCACATCTTGCCTCCTATGATCTCTCCTCATTTTAATATTTATTAGAGATAACAGCTAGTCCCCCAATTCAACCATCAACTTGCATCATCTTAGACTTCCCCCTTGCCTCACATCCTTTTAATCACCACAACTTAATGTTTTTCCTTAAAAGTGTTAAGGTAGCAGAGATTAGTGTTTAACTTGACAGGTTTGGGAGGTAAACAATTTATCATATGAATCCAAGTCGAACGTCTTAACAGTGTGACCTTGCTAAATATCATTGCTAAGCATCAACTTTCTTATCTGTAGAGCTGACAGAATAGCACCCATGACACAGGGTTGCTGCAAGGGTTAAATGAAATACTGTTTGCCCAACAGGGTAGAGCCTAGAGCCAAGAAAGTACTCAGTGATATACATACTAAAAATATCCCTACTCCCTTCCTCCCGATCTGCTCCTAGCTTCTACACGGCATGCATGCGCGCACGTGCACCCGCGCGCGCGCACACACACACACACACACACACACACACACAGCCTTCTGTACTGCACTATTAATGTCTGTAGTGGGTTAAATAGTGAGCCCCTGAAATTTATGTCCACCTGAAACCTCTGAATGTGCCCGTACAGCTTTTGCAGATGTAATTAGTTAACAGTTATGATGAGGTCATACTGGATTAGGGTGGGCCCTATATTCAATATGACTGGAGTCCTTATAAGAAGAATGAATTTTGGACACAGCAACAGAGAGGAGAATGTCTTGTGAAGATGGGGGCAGACATGGGAACATCAAGGATTGCCAGCAACCACCAGAAGCTAGGAGAAAGGCATGGAACAGATGCTTTCCTAGGGCCTTTATAGGGAGCATGGCCATGCCAAAAACTTGATGTTAGACTTCTAGCTTCCAGAACTATGAAAGAACACATTTCTCTTGTTTTAAGACACTCGGTTTGTGGTACTTTATTACAATGGCCCAAGGAACGAATACATTTCTCCTTTTAGTTAATCTATGTAATTTAATCTCTCCTTTACCTTTGCCCACACTCCCAAGTTTATCTGATCAAAACAGTAGCACCCAGGAAAAAAAAGAGAGGCAAGAGAAAAGGGAACTGACGGCATACGGGCAACTGTGCCTTTCATCCTGGGAGGAGACAGCAATTCTAAGTAAAGCACTGAAGGATGGCACAGAGGTAGGAAAGCTCTGATCATGGTGCATGCTGGGAACACTGCCTGTTTTCAATACACTGCGACCCCAGCTTGCCCTACTGTGGGGAATTGTGCAGAAGACAATAATTCCACCTCATTGCACTGAAGTTAGAGTAGGCTAGTATATTCTGATCTAGACACTTGGAATTAGATTGAGCTTTGCTTTCTATTAACAGTCTAAGATTTAACTGAGACCAACTAGCCAATGAGCCAAGGAAACTGTATTCACTCTTGGCAAAGTAAGAACTTGGATAGGTAAGTGCTTTTCAAAATCTTTGACGCTTTATAACATACAGAAAGTGATAATACTACACCACACTCTGGTACACTGCCAGACTGTTTTGCAAGGTGGCTGTACTATTTTATAATCCTACATGTGACGTGAGATGGTTCCAATTTCTCTACAGCCTCACCAACACTTGCTGTCTGTCATCTGTCTTTGATTAGAGCCATTCTGATGGCTATGAAGTGATATCCATTGTGGTTCTGAGTTTTATTTTCCTTATGACTAACGATGCTGAGAATATTTTCACATACTTACTGACCATTTGTATATTTTCTTTGAAGAAATATCTTTTCAGATCTTTTGGCTATTTTTAAATTATATTATTTGTCTTTTTATTACTGGGTTATAAGAATTCTTCATATATTCTGGATAAAAGTCTCCGATCAGATATATTATTTGCAAATAGTTTCTCCCATTCTATGTGTTTTCACTTGTTTGACAGCATCATTTGCAACAAACAGATACACTGAATACCCTCAAAAGCCTATTTTTTTAATTACTTAATGCTTTCTGTGCCTTATTTGAGAAACCATTGCTTAAACCAAAAACAAAGTTTTCTTCTTAGTGTTTCATAGTATTATCTCTTGTATTTAGTTCTAGGATCTGTTTTGAGTTAATTCGTGGGTATGATGTGAGGTAAGGACCCAAATTCATTCATTACCATGTGGATATCTAGTTGTGACAAGCACTGTCTGTTGCAAAGACTAGTTTTTCCCATTTTATTTTCTTGGTACTCTTGTCAAATACAATTAACTGACTATAAACTTAAGCATTCATTCACATACTTTCAGTCTTATTCTACTGAATTATCTGTCTATCCTTATGCCATGAGTATACTATCTTGATTATCATAGCTTTGTAATAAGTTTTGAAATGATCAAGTGTGAGTTCTCTTTATTCTTTGTCAAGATTGTTTGGATTATTCTAGGTCCTTTACATTTGTATATAAATATTAGAATCAGCTTGTCAGTTCCTGCAAAAAAGCCACGTGAAATTTTGATAGGAACTGCACTACATACGTAGATCAATTTGGGAAGTGTTGCCATCTAACTATCTTAAGTCTTCTGATCCATGAACATTGGCTGTTGTTTATTCATTTATTTCAATTGTCCTAAATTTATCCCAACAATATTTTGTAGGTTTTGTTACCAGTATCACATTTCTTTGTTAAATTTATACCTAAGTTTTTTTCTTCTTAATGCCATTATAAATGGAATTGTTTTAATTTCATTCTCAAGTGTTCATGTGTAGAAATAGAACTGATCTTTACATACTGATCTTTATTATACAACCTTGCTGAGCCTTGTCGATGAACTCTACTATTTTTTAGTGGATTTCTTAGAATATATATGAGATCATGGCATCAGAAAATAGAGTGTGTTTTATTTTCATACTTCCGATCTTATACCTTTACTTTGTTTTTCCCCCCTTTCAATGCCCTGGCTAAACCCTGCAGTACAATGTTGAAGACAAGTAGTGAGACCAAACATCCTTATCTTATAGCTACCTTAGAAGAAAGATATCAGTGTTTTACCATTGAGTATTCTGTTAGTTGTGGGATTTTTTTAAAGTTTATCTTATTTATTTCGAGAGGGGGTGGGGAGGGGCAGAGAAAGAGAGGGAGAGAGAGAGAATCTCAAGAGAGAATCTGGCCTGACAGTGCAGAGCCCACTATGGGGCTTGATCCCACCAACTGTGACATCATGACCTGAGCCGATATCAGGAGTCAGACACTTGACCAACTGAAGCTCCCAGGCGCCTCTAGTTGTGGGATTTTTATAAATGCTCTTTATCATGTTGAAGGAGTTCCCTTCTATTTTAGTTTCTTGAGTGTTTTATTCATGAAAAAATATTAGATTCTGTCAGCGCTTTGTCTGCATCTTTTGAGATAGTTATATTTTTCATCCTTTATCCTATTAATATGGTATATTATAATAATTTGTGGATGTTAAACCCCTCTTGTATTCCCGGGGTAAATCTTATTTGCTCATGGTGTAGAGTCCTTTTTACATGTTACTTGATTCAGTTTGCTAATATTTTGTTGAGGACTTTTTTAGCTATATTCATAAGGATTATTAGTTTTTAGTTTTCTCTCCTTGTGATATTTTTGTCTGGTTTTGTATCAGGGAAATACTGTCTTCATAGAATGTTTACTCATCTCCTATTTTTGAAACAGTTTGTGAAGAACTGTTATGAATCCTTTTTTGAATGTTTGGAAAACTTACCTCATTTATAAAGAGCATGAGAATTTGGGGTCTAATTATATTATTTATGGTGACTTATTTAGAATGTTAAAATCTTCCTTTAGCCAGAATATACTTACTATCATACATTTATTTATAATTATATATATATTATATGTTATTTCATATATATATATGAATATATATAAAATTTTATAAATATATAAAGCTAAGAGCAAATTTTCCCTTTTATGTATGTTCTTTAAATGAGAGAACCATAATATTTCATAGGATATTTTGGTATATTACAGAGCAATCTGCTCTAGGTGTTTAGCCCAAATCTCAAGGTAAGAACACATGTGAGAACTTTAAGAAATGCAGCAACACAGGGGCGCCTGGGTGGCTCAGTTGGTTAAGCAGCTGACTTCAGCTCAGGTCATGATCTCACTGTGAGTTCGAGCCCCACATTGGGCTCTGTGCTGACGGCTCATCAGAGCCTGGAGCCTGCTTCGGATTCTGTGTCTCCCTCTCTCTCTGCCCTTCCCCTCCTCACGCTCTGTCTCTATGTCTCTCAAAAATAAATAAACGTTTAAAAAAATTGCAGTAACACTGAACAAGGGCATTCCGCATGCACTATTTTTGGTAGAAGATAACTAAAAGGAACACAATATAATCACCAGATTTATTTACTCATTTAAAGAAGTGAAATGAAAGCATATCAACAGTGAAAGGATTCAATTAAAGGCATCTGATATTGTAACAGACTTTATTTATACCTAGTATGCGTTCACCCTTGCTTTCTTTTGAGGATCACATTTCTGTTTTCTCAGAGTTGACCCCACCCTTTAAAACCAGGGACAAGAATATGACCCCAACATGGCCAACAGAGCAGTAAACTCTAGCCACCAAGATTATTTTACTGATAAACATGTGGCCTACATTAGACCACTAAGAGCGCTCTTTTAGTTTGGCTAGGATTATTTGGGAAAAAGAAGTTGGTGACTGAAAGACTTATACAAACCAGAGTTTCTGAATGTGATTGTCTTTAGTACTAACTCTGCATGGGAACAGCATGTCTGAAAATGTAGCAAACAAAGGAAGAAGAAGACAGAACTAAGGGCTAAAAAGGGTCAAATATCTGATGATACTGATCAAACCCTAGATTGAGCCATAACTGAAGCTAGTTCATCTCAACATGTTCCAAATTATGCTAGCTAATCAATTCTCTGTTTGGCATTTTGGAATTGAGCTTCTGTCATCTGCAGCAAAACAATTATCATAAATATATGAATATAGAATTTTAAAGCCAGATCAACATTTTCTCTGCTTATTTATTTATAATCAAGCATAAATGACCATTAAATTACATGAGGATTAGATTGTGCCCAAAGTATTTGAAAAAAATATCCTACGTAAATTTGAAGATGAAGATGAAGATGAAAGGATAGTGCTATAGAGTATAAACAGACTAGTAGTAAAAATTAAAATGTAATATAGTTCTATTTAGTTTCACATCTAGGGCCATAAAATTCAAATTTAACATTATATAAATGACATAGAAAATATTAAAATAAGAATTAAAACCACGTCAACTGTGTAAGACAGCAAAAATAAGCAATGTGTTCATTTAATCTTTAAGTATTATAAAATTATTAATCATTTTAAGAAAAGATTAAGAAGAGACATGGAAAAACTATAACACATTGCTATGGAAAATGCTAACTAATTACAGAAGTGCCTGGTATATAGTTAGAGTGAAGAGATTAAAGGGATTACTTTAAAATTCTTTAGTGTTAAATAATACCTAATTAAAAACTTTCCTACAAAGAAACTTCAGGGCTCGATGGCTTCATTAGCAAAAGGGAATGTCAGCTCGTGCTCTATTTTTATGGCTCTCTGCCTAAGGCCAGGTCTCAGTCACAGTGCTGGGCATCTAGAACTCAGATAAAATGCCACAATCTACTGGCTTAATAAGTCAGAGGAAAAGTTTTGGGGAACCACAGCATTTGGGAAGTGAACTTTAAATCTCAGAAAAGAGAAAGCCACAGAAGGGAAAGCCCAAATTTTGCATATAGTCTCTGTACAAATTTCTGGTTGATTCTTGAGTTACATGTACCACACATGTGCAAAGCAGACTACAAGTAGCAGAGCTAAGGCTACAAGAAGTAGTCTTACACCTTCTGCCTACCACAGAGAAGACACAGTTTGAAACTGGAGTTTAACCAAGTTTACTGCCTTCTTAAAGCAAAAAAATGAACACGATTTAAGGGAACATGACAATCTTTATGAAATATGCCAATAGAATGTCCATGATAGTAATTATAAATTATAAGATACAGCAGGAGAATACAGCAGAATACAGGAGAATACAGCAACTCCTATAAATGTATTCAATGAAATAAATGAAACTATGATTCTAATAAATAGATTGAAATTTCAACAGAGAAATAAAAACTACTGGAAAACAGAACCAAATGGAAATTCTAAGACCAAAACCGGATAATAGCTGGACTAAAAAAATGCACTTAACAGAAGATTCGATATGATTGAAAAAAGTAAGTAAATTCAGAGACAGACGGATGGTTATTTTCTATTATCAGAAGCTACTTGATGGATAATATAGCAAATCTAATTCATGTGGATGGGGGGTCCTAGACGGACAGAAAAGAAATGCACAGAAAACAATCTGAAGGGATTTCAAGAAATATCTGACACCATATTTTTCTTTCTTCAAAATTGTTTTAGCTATTATAATTCCTTTAACCTTGTATATAAAATTTAGAATCATCTTCTTTATAGCTACAAAAAACCTTTATAGCTGGGGTTTTGATAGCAATCACGTTAAACCTATACATAAATTTGGAGACAATTTACTACGTTGAATTTTCCACTCTATGAAGGTGGCATATATGTTTATCTATGTAGCTCTCCTTTGATTTCTTTCATCAGAGTTGTGTAGTTTTCATCAAACAAGTCCTGTGTATTTATTGTTGAATTCGTACATAGATATTCATTTTTTTGTTAAGTGGGCTCTATGCTCAAAGTGGGGCTTGAACTCATGATTCTGAGATCAAGAGTCACATGCTCTACTGACTGAGCCAGCTGGGCACCCCTATAAATACTCATTTTTGAGTGAACGTAAATGGTATTATTCTAAATTTCAGTTTCTACATCTTCACTGCTCATTTATAAAAATACAACTGATTTTTGTGTCTTCATCTTGTATCCTTTGATCTTGCTCAAGTGACCCATTCTAGTATATTCTGTTGTTTTTGTTGTTTTTCTGCTGATTCCCTGGGATTTTCTAGGTAGACAATCATGTCATCTGTAAATAGGTACAGTTTCACTTATTTCCCAACTGAATGCCTTTAAATTTCCTTCTCTTGCCTCATCTTGCTCTCTAGGATTTCCTATACTATATTGAATAAAATGGTGAGAGAGCACATCTGTTTCTTTTTCCCTATCTTAGGGGGAAATCATTCAATCTTCCACCGTTAAGTACAATATTGGCTTTAGGTTTTAGGTAGATGCTCTTTAGAGGAAATTCCTTTCTATTCTTAGGGGGCTGAGATTTTTGTATTATGAATGGGTACTGAATTGTGTCAAATTTTTGTTCTTCATCATTTGATATAATCATGTGATTTTTTTCTTTAGTTTGATAATATGTGGGTAGTACTGATTTTTGAATATTGAACCACTCCAGCATTCCTAGAATAAACCACACTTGGTCACTGTATTTTAGATATACTGCTGAATTTACGTTCCTAATACTGTGTTGAAGATTTCTGGATCTATGGTCATGAGGAATGCTGATGTTTGCTTTTTGTTTTTGCTTTTGATTCTGTCTTGTTTTGGTATCAGGGTAATACTGGTCTCATAAAATGAAAGGGAGGTATTTCTTTCTCTTCTATTTTCTGGAAAGGGTTGTGTCAAATTGGTATTAATTCTTCTTTAAACCTTTGGTAGAATTCGCCAACAAAAATATCTGGGCCTGAAGATTCTTTTTCAGGAGTTTTTAAACTATGAATTCATTTCCTTTAATAATTATTGGGCCACTCAAATTATTTCATCTTGAGTGAGTTATAGTTGGTGTCTATTTTAAGGGTCAGAAAATTTACTACTTTTGCATCTTATTTTATGGCTTTGATCTATTAATGTTTTTATGTCTTAACCTGTCCATTTGGGTAATGTATGCTTTATTAGAAAATGTACTGATCCAAATCCATCTGCTCTCTGTTTTTCAACTTCCTCCAAATTTTCTTGTTCTCTGGTGATCATTTAAGTTATCGGGGTGTGTGTGTGTGTGTGTGTGTGTGTGTGTGTGTGTGTGTACATATATAAATAAGCACATGTATATACATACATATGTACATATGTATGTACATATATATTCATCAGCATGTATTTTATATAGTTTTTCAGTGCTTGGCATTTTTTATGGAGTGGAAAAGCAGCGTAATTAGCCTATTCTGCAATTTGATCAAATACCCTCTCTATTTGTTCTTTTGGTTTTCTCAGTATCACCGTCCTACTTCTTTCTCTCTGGTAAAATAAGAGTTCTCAGGTTACTCCTAAGTATTGCCTTTTTTCTAAAAACCCTCCTGATTTTCCTGGTAGTTGGAAGTTCCCTAATTTTGACCTGATCATCATCATTATCATCATCATTAACATTATTATATTGTTGACATTGTAATGCAATAATGATTTTCCCACACTGGTATACTTGTTAGGCTTTGAACCCTTTCATTCTAGGGAACATGCAACTTCCAGTTTTTAATTACCAAATAAAGCTACTTTAAGGCATCAAGGAGTCAACATATGTATTATACGATGTATAAATGTTACACTTTTCTAGTCCATTTTCTCTTTATAACTGCATAAATGGAAGCATTTTAATATTATTTGATAGATTTTAAACTTAGCCAACATATTAAATTGTTATTTTCTTAATCTTATGCTAAATAACTATAATCAGGAAAATAGTTGCCGTTAAAACAAATGACTCCTTGGGATGTCTGGGTGGCTCATTTGGTTAAGCATCTGACTTCAGCTCAGGTCATGATCTCAGGGTTCACGAGTATGAGCCCCGCAGTGGTCTCTGTGCTGTCAGCTCAGAGCCTGGAGCCTGCTTCGGATTCTGTGTCTCCCTCTCTCTGCCCCTCCCCCACTTGTACTCTGTCTCTCCCTCTCTCTCTATCACTCTTGAAAATAAATAAATAAATAAATAGGCTTTATCTCTAAAAAAAAAAAACCAAAAACAGAACCAAAAACAAAAAACAAAAAGAAAATGTCTCCTTGAACTGTGGATTACTGACTTGTTTACTGGACAAGTGTTCCATAACCAGGATAAAGGCTTTAGTAAACTACCAATGACATTGATACAGTAATAGTATTATGACTAGAATTCAGTGTGTGCGTTTGATTGCACTGTGAACCATATGCTCTCAGTTATGACGAGAATTGGCTCAGTTATTGGGTAATTTGGCATTTGCTTAGTCAGTGCAGAGTTCTCTGAAATTCTAGGACTCAGGCACTTTTCACATAAAAATTAGCCTCTTACGGTAAATCTCTTACTTCTGTAGTCCATTATCCCTAATGTTTGGCTTTACCTGGAGCATTTCATCTTATTATATTTGATGGCCATGTATGAAAATAAAGCATATCAAATATAAATTTTACTAACTTGGGGCACCTGGGTGGCTCAGTCGGTTAAGCGCCGGAGTTCAGCTCAGATGACGATCTCGTGGTTCGTGGGTTCGAGCCCTGCATCGGCCTCTGTGCTGATAGCTCAGAGCCTGGAGCCTGCTTCAGATTCTGTGTCTCCCTCTCTCTCTGCCTCTCCCAACCCATACTCTGCCTCTCTCTCTCTCTGAAAAATAAACATTAAAAATTAAAATAAACTTTACTTACTTGGATAAATGGATAGAAAACTATATTTGATGTTCTAAAAGGACCAGAAGATAAGTTTCGACAATAAAGAACATAGTCAAATATTCTTCTGGTACTGATTTTAATGAGGTTAACAATGTGAGGCCAATTAGAAGGTTTAAGTCGCTTGCATTTATACCTATGTATAAGTGAAACATGAATGATACTAGTAAAATGCTTGAAACAAACTGATGTCTTGAGCAGGTTAAAAGATGCTCTGTGTAATCTTTTTATAGTATTTATTTGGCAATACATTTTTATTACTAGAGAAAATTTAAATAGTCTAGGCAACCTCTCATTTGAATTACCACAAAGTGCGACTCTGAAGAGTTAAAAAGATAAATATTAAGTACATGAGAGCATGTTTATTAAAAATTGTAATAGCTTATCTGTATCTTTACCTGTTTGAAACATGTATAAACTGTAGTAAACTGAAATAATGAAACTAATATCATATGAATGCTTAGAATAACAGGATCAGTACTTTCAATAAATTTTAAATTAGCAAGGCTCTAATAAAATAAAAGCCTGCCTAGCCTAAGAACCTGATAGAAGAGCTTTTCAAAGCACTCACATTAGACTCCTGTTAAAATCTTTAATTCTATTAATATTTACAGCTGCTGAAGCATAAAGCATTCCAATGAATAAAACAGTATTATTTAGTTCCCCAAACAGTCACCTTCAACAAGAAAACAAATCAGCCCAATTTACAAGAAATTAGTAGTTTTCTGTTTTGTAAATGTAATATGGAAACCTTTTATTGGGTTTGTTCTAATTGACATTTATGTTTATAATTCCCCCCCCCAGAGAAGCTCTTCTGTTATGCTATAAAATGCTGCAGGGTCTACAGGTATGGTGGCATTAGCCAATGCTTCAGAGCCTAACTGGGTTTGAATGCTGATGGCTCAGTAATTTATTCAGTGGGTGCCCATGGCCACAGTAGTTGATCTCCCTGAAACTTTATTTATTCACCTATGAAATGGGGTTGTAAAAATATCTGACCGTACTGTTGTGAGCATTCTGTGAGAAAACATTTGATTTGTGATGAATATGTTTCTCATGTAATGAAGGTCTAACCTTGGAGTAAGGGTAGGGCAAACACTGAGGACTCAGGTATTGGCTTGTTTATAGGACTTTTCTCCCCTTTGAATGCTTTCCCTTAGAGGTCAAAAAAATAAAAGAAAACTGTTCAGATAATAATCACATTGCTTTGAATCTAAGATGCCAGCAATGATAAAATACATGCGAATTTGAGAGAAGTCAAAATGCGATAAAACATAGGTGTTAGAATTGATGACATCTGGGTAATTGTTAATATATATTAAGCACTTACAATATATGGTACTGTTCCAAATGTTGCACACATAATAAGTTATTTATCCTTCCTTTAAAAAAAATCTAACTACTATTGTGATCTGTACTTTGCGGAGATTAAGTAATCTTTGGGAGATTACTTTGCCTTCTCCCAAGGCACTTAGCTAACACAGACAGCTGAGCCAACTGGGGAAGGACAGCTGAGCCAACTGAATTTACCTACACCAAGCCACCGCTCCTCCCAGGAGAAGCATATCTGGCCTGAGGTTCTTTCATGTAAGAGTCAGGGTAGGAGAACTGAAGAAAGCGGAAATGGGGGATAAGAACTGGTACTCATTTCTGTTTGTACATCATGTTCGACCGTCTATTAAATGGACTACTTATTTATTGATAATACTGAGTGTTAGTGCTGAAATAAGTGTCATCTTATGAGTTTAGGAGACTTGAAACAAAGTATTACAATTACTCAACTGGAAAAAATACTTCAGTGAGGGAGGACTGCAAATCCCCTGACAATGATTAATGTTTACTGTCTCTATAGTTTTGTGTTTTCCAGACTGTCATATAAATGGAATCCTACAGTATCTAGCCTTTTCAGATAGGCTTCTTTCACTCATCAACATGCAAATAAGAACCATCCATGTCTTTGGTTTGATGGTGCATTCCTTTTTACTACTAAATATCATCCAATTGTTTGGAAGAACCCTGGTTTGTTTATCCATTCATCTGTTGAGGATATCTTGGCTGCTTTCGAGTTTTGGCGATAATGAATAAAGCGGATGTAAATATTTATGTACAGTTTTTTGTGTGGATGGAAGTTTTAAAATCAGTTGGGTAAATATTACAGGTGTAATTGCTATACTGCATGGTATGACTATGTTTAGATTTGCATTAGTTTCCTTTTTTTAGCTTGGTAACATTAAATAACTGAGCCTAAGTTTCTTCATTTGTAAAAAAGGAAATAAATGGGTATTAGCTCAAAAAGCTAACACAGTTCTTAACTCAGAAAGGATTAATAAGGGCTAGGTTAAGTATATTTATTATTTTTTATCTTATTATTAGATAAATATAAACTGATGCTTGTTACTCAATTCAGAAACCCAAAACTTGTCCTGACACCACTCTCCCCTAAGTCCGTCAGTCAAGAAGTCATAAGAAGTCACATATAAAATCTCTCTTAAATTTATTCATTATTCCTCCACTTCCTTAGCCAATGGCGTGGGTGTAATTTGTTTTTCACTTCAATTAGTACAGATCCTATGACCTATCTCTATGCCTTCTTGTTCATTATTTCTCCATGTATTGTCTCTGCTACCTATTCCCCAAAACTGAATGTATCTGCCTAGAACGGTGCCTGACACGTATAGGCATCAACAACTATTAGCTGAACGAATGAGCACATTATCCTTTAACTAGTGCCTACACACTCGTTCAACACTCCTTTGTAAATAATGAAAATTAATGATAATTATGTGTATACATATATGTATAAATGTTTACAAATATTCTGACAAATTTTCCTCTGTGCATCCTGTGCTATAACCACTTCAACCCATCTTCGGGTCTCTGAATTTGTCACTCGTTTTAATTCTTCTGTGCCACTGCCTAAGTTGTTCTCTGTTTGAAACTTTGCTTATGTATCCCTTCACTCAATGGCACATCCTACCCAGAGCCAGATTCTACTCGGTGCCCTTCCCATACTCTTCTATCCTACTTCTCACGAAACTTTAATGCATATCGGTCACCTGCAGATCTCTTTTAAAATGCAGAGTGTGATTCAGTAGGGCTAAGATTTCTGTATTTCTAACTAAAGTTCCCAAAAGGCATTGATGTTGCTGGTACCTG
Organism: Paguma larvata; assembly: GCA_030068075.1. Lineage (NCBI taxonomy): Eukaryota > Metazoa > Chordata > Mammalia > Carnivora > Viverridae > Paguma > Paguma larvata. The sequence goes on from CM057830.1 coordinate 17,186,763, forward strand.
ACATACAGTGTTATAGCTTTTGTTCTCCTTGGCTATCTCACTAGACAAGGAAATCCGCTAATGTTATCTCCTACTGAAATTATCACAAGTAATAACTTTGTTCAGTAAAGCACCTAGGACTATTAGAAGGGACACTACACTGCAAGTCAAGAGATCTGGAATCATCTTTGCATGTTTTTTGCCACTACGAAAATTTAATTGTGGAACTAAATATCGAATGGACCAATAAAGGTACCTGATCTGTCACTGGTATTGAAAATAGATTTCAGATTTAATTTACATTCTCATTTATTTTCCAAATGTGTAGTAGCTATTGGATATATATAATCCTAGAAAAATATACACATCACATGATGTAAATTCATCTTCACCTACTTCTAATACAATGAATTTATTTTTACTCTTTTTGCACATAATTTTTTTGTTTTCGGCCAAATAAAGCCGTATTCTGTAATTCTGTTCATGTTATCACTTTCATACTCAAATGCTTAAGCTAGAATTTTTTAACTCTATTGTGGGAAGTAATAGAAATGAAAAGAGTAAAACAAAACATTCAACAGATTTCTAAAATATATTACTGTTTCTTCTAATTTATAAGTATATTACAGTTTTTCTCTTGTTTCTATGGCTTCTTCCTAAGTTTTCTCTAGAACTGTACTGAAAACACTACTTTCTTTAAGTTTATTTATTTATTTTGAGAGAAAGACAGAGAGCAAGTGGTGGAGGTGCAGGGAGAGAGGTAGACATAAATCCCAGGAGGCTCCACGCCATCAGAACAGAGCCCTATGTGGGGCTCAATCTCACAAACGGTGAGATCACGACCTGAGTCAAAATCAAGAGTCAGACGTTTAACCAACTGAGCCATCCAGGCAGCCCACTATTTTCATTTTTATTTTTCATATGTTGGTCATGAGATTCTAACATAGTGGTTTTGTTAATAAGATTTTATTTTGTCAATATCCAGCACAATCACTTAATGACTGAGATTCTGGCAACAAAAAGTGAAGAGTACAGTAGGGCTAGAATCCCAACTAATGCCTACAGATGTAGTTACAGGGGTCCTATAATAGAAGTTGATGAGAACTTCTATTAAAGATGAATTAAGGATAGTAACAGAGAGAGGCCAGAGACAAAATCAGCCAGCAGAATAGACCTTTGAGTATCTCTCCCTTCCTCACTACACACACCCACACACCCACACACCCACACACCCACACACCCACACGCACACACACACACACACACACACAATCTTCGGGAATACAATAAGATCCTTTTACAACATAATTAAGATCATGATAGGGATTTACTGTAATTTATACACAGACTTTTTTTTTACTTTGAAAAGAAGCAGAAAGCAGGGCACCTGGGTGGTTCAGTTGACTGAGTGCCTGACTTCAGCTCAGGTCATGATCTCACGGATTCACGGTTTGTGGGTTTGAGCCCCACATCAGGTTCGCTGCCGTCAGCACAAAAGCTTGCTTTGGATCCTCTGTCCCCTTCTCCCTACCCCTGCCCCTTGCGGGCTCTCTCTCTCAAAAATAAATAAACATTAAAAATTTTTAAAAAAAAAGAAGCAGAAAGCAACAGATTTCCTTCTCTGAGAAAATGATACCCAGCACAACCCCTGTTAGGTGTAGAAAAGAAAAAACAAAGGAAGTAATTGTTTAAGTTGAATTCAATTCTTTTTCTTATTAGTCACTAATTTACATAAAACCCAACCTAATAAATAGCCCTTCTTAAAGTGCTCCTTCCTGATGTATTTTGCACCACTGGCATGCGCTGTCACTCTTACATGCTTTTGCAGATTGTACTAAATGACTGTGGATTCTCTGATCCAGAATTCCCACTTGCTAATGTGGACCAGTTAGTTTGTATTCCTCCCTTGCAACAGCTCCTCAGAAGGAATGAGTCCATGTTAATTCATTAATTCACTCCATTATTTCAGGGCACCAAGAAAATGCCCAGCAGTGTAGTAGATGGAAACGCAAAACTGAATAAAACAAAGACCCTACTGAAACTTACACTGTATTAACACTCATAACAGGGCTAAAGTAGAGTTGAAGCAGTTTTCAGCTCTCTGTTAGGGTATGGAAGGAATATCATAATGATTATAGGCCCAGACACCCTTTCCGCTCTAGCCTTATAGGAAGAAGCTAGCAATCAAAGGCATTTGTGTTTAAGCTTATAATTCTAGCCACTTGTCCCAAATTCCCTCCTGATGGTAGATAAAGGGGAGAGGACACACAGCCAGACTACAAATAGATCCATGGATATTTCTTATACAGTAAAACCTTGGATCACAAGTAACTTGTTCTGTGAGTGTTCTGCAAGACAAGCAAACATTTATAATAAGTTTGAACTTGATAAACAAGTGATGTCTTGCAATACAAGTAGTACATTATGACAAATGTAACATGATCGGAACTGAACCAATGGTTCTCTCTCTCTCTCTTTCTCTTGCTCGCTCGCTCATGCGGATTGTGGGTGATCATCTCCCATGCTGTGGTGTTTGGCAGAAATCAGTGATTTTTCAGAACGTCGGAAGGTGCCCACAACTGGCACTAGTGTGTTTTTTGTCATTTCGAAGCACCTGTGAACAGTCCTTTCCCTTTCCAGACGAGAGGAAACTTAGGAATGCTCTGTCTGCTTCATTCTAGGTCAGGCTGCCTGCAGATAGAGACCCTTTCCTCTGCTGCCATATTGTCAGTTACGTTAAGTACAGTCTATGCAGAGTTTATTAATACTGTACTCTAGTCAACAACCACACAAGTGTATTTAGTGGCCCCCATGCAGGAAAAGATTCCATTGAGCCAACAGATAGCAGGGATTCCCTTAGTGATTGTGAAAGTCATCCTACACAATAACCCTCCTCTCTCTTGTATCCTTCGCACCAGCCAGGAAGGTTTTCAAAGGTAAGTGAAGATTAATTTGTTTGTTTCTTTAGATTTTATATTTTATTATTTTGTATTATATCACAGTATTGTAATCATTTTAATATGAATATTTTGGAGTTGTGGGACGAATCATCTGAGCTTCCATTCTTTCTTATGGATAAATTCACTTTGATATACAAGCGTTTTGGATTACAATCATGTTTCCAGAACAGATTATATGCTCACAAACCAAGGTTTTACTGTATTTCCTTCCAGATTACTCAGTTTCTGCCATGGAAGTAATTCAGCTGCCTGATGTTTTCAATCAACCCAGTACCACTTACCCAACATTCTGCCCTTTTTCCATATTCTTTGGGTTCATTCGGTTAGAACATCCTCGCTTATACAGTTCTTTCATAAAGTTACAAAAACTTCACGATGTTTTAAAAACATTTCTAAGTAGTTTTTTTTTAACTTTTCATATATGCAAAAGAAAGTGTCACAGACAATCTCCAGTTCCCATACTGGCTCTGAATTCAGTTGAGAATTGAAGTTAAAATATGTCACAGAATAATTAATCTACTACTCATAAGGACAGATGATCCTCACAATTGGTTCTTACTGTGTATACTTAAAGTAATCAGGGGTTCGACATAGGGACTGAAGACATTCTATACATGGCTCTCTTATTATAAATTCAGTGTTCCTGATCATCATTTTCATATTTTATATATTTTTAAAGAAATTTAACGTTTATTTATTTTTAGAGAGAGAGAGAGAGAGACTCAGAGTGCAAGCGGGGGCCAGGCAGACACAGTATTTGAAGCCAGCTCCAGGCCCTGAGCTGTCAGCACAGAGCCTGATGAGGGGCTCAAACCCATAAACCATGCGAACATGACCTGAGCAGAAGTCAGATGCTTACCTGAATGAGCCACCCAGGTGCCCCAATATTTCTATATTTATTGAACATGGAAAACACAATTAACAATTTTCAGCTTTAAAAATTCCTTTGCCATTCAAACCACAAACTCCCTAGTTTTTTGTTTTAGCTTATAAAATCTAAGAGGATGATCTCACAATTCTGAATCCAATCAGCTGATCAGTCTCTTTCACTTAACACTGACATGGGTCTCTCTTGGTCCTAATCTTTATTTGAAACACCATGCTCACAGATTTTTGATTAACAACTAAAATTAAAATTAGATTTCTTAGAGGCAAAGGAAGAAAGAGACTCTTAACTATGGGGAACAAACTGCTGGTTACCAGAGAGGAGGGAATGGTGGGGGATGGGCTAAATAGGGGATGGGGATTAAGGAGGGCACTTGTTGGGATGAGCACCAGGTGATGTATGGAAGTGATGAATTACTATATTGTACACATGAAACTAATACAGCACCATGTTGACTAGAATTTAAATAAAATTTGAAAAAAATACTCCATTTCCCACTAAAAATTATTAGATTTCTTAATACATTGAATGTTTTTTCAAAGATGCAAATTTAAGAAATGCAGGCACTACTGAGCCTTCCATAAACAAAAGAACGCACATTCAGAGGACACACAACATTGATTGTGACATAAGGTAACATACAACTAGTAAGGATGCTTTCACTTAAACTCAGTGTAAAAATAGTGAAGTGTGCTTATTTGTAACAGTTTCTTAGACCTACAACAAAGGCCCTGGTAACTGCTAACCACACTGGCTTACAGACAATAACTCCATTAAGCTGCCCCACATTCTAAAACAACTACTTTTAGTAGCTACATATTGGTACTATTACTAGTGGAATTATAACTGCTCTACAAGTTACAGGAACTTTTTTCCTAGGCATAAAAGGCATATTCCAGGCCTAATTTTAAGAACTGGCCCTACCAAGTATGGCATATATTCAGACATCAAGAGGAAAGTGTGAGTCTAAAACAAGCAACTCTATTTTTCAGAGGCACGAAATTTCAAAATTATGCCTTCTCTTCTCATAAGTTAAATTATTATTTTGTGTTCTATTAAATATCAAACATCTTTTGAGTAAAACATATTAAGCCTATTTCATCAAGAGTAATATTGTAGTTAAGTTTTACATTATTTTCTGTATGAAGTTTTCCCTGGTACTAAATAAATAAAGGCAACATTAAAAGAATCCATCTATCTTGGTCCTTATATATATCTTTAATAAGTTTTTATTTAAATTTCAGTTAGTTAACATACTTGGTCGTTGTGTATAGTAAGTGCTTAAGAAATGTTTGTTCACTGAATTTAGTAAACTCTTAGTTCCTGCCTGCTCTGTGACTGGCACAGTACTAAGAACCAAGGAAACAAACTTATCTAAAGGATAATCCCTGACATTAAACGTTAGAAATCAACACATGTACCACTAAGTACATTGGTCTAGCAATATGTACAGAATTCTACTGAAAAAAAAAAAAAGAATTCTTTTGAGATGGGTATCAGAGGAAACAATAATTGATTTGGTCCTTGAAGTAGCAATGGATATATTTATTAAGGCTGATTCACACATCAAATAAAAAACGGAATAATTCTAGTATAGATTCTAGCTAATTTTCAGATCTAAAACTTATGCTGGAAGAAACTATCTTAATTCCTTCTTTTATAATTGTCAGACTAAATACTGCAAACAAATCTCACCTACTTCTAATTAGCAGATTCATATACATTTAAAAAAATCAACTGTGGTAAAATACATATAACACAAAATTTACCATGTTAACCACATGCAGGTGTACAGCTCAGGAGTGTTAAATCCATTCACATTGTTGCTCAAAACTCAAACCATCTTCAAAACTCTTTTCATCTTGCAAAACTAAAATTTTAGACCCATTAAACCATAGCCCCTCCCCCATTTCTCCTTGCTGTTATCGCCTAGCAACCGACATTCTACTTTGTATCTCTATTAATTTGACTACTTGAGGTACCTCATCTAAGTGGAATGACATGGTATTTCTTTTTTTGTGACTAGCACACACAAAATGGCTTCACTGGTGAATTCTACCAACATTTAAAAAAGAATTAATGCCAAACTCTTTGAAACTTTTCCAAAAAATTAAAGAGGAAGAAATTCTTCCAAACTCACTTTATGAATCAGCATTACCCTGAAACTAAAGGCAAATAAAGACACCAGAAAAAAATAAAACTACAGGAAAATATCCCTGGTAAATACAAATATAAAAATGATCAACAAAATATCAGCAAACTGAATCTAACATCACATTAAAAGCATCATTCACCATAATCAAGTGGGATTTACCCCAGGATGCAAGGATGGTTCAACATAAGTCACTCAATCAATGTGACACATTACATTAATGGAATGAAAGGAAAGAATCTTATGATCATCTCAACAGACACAAAGTATTTGGCAAAATTCAACATCCAGTGATGATAAAAACGCTTAATGAAATAGGCACAGAAGGAACTTAATCTCAATGTAAAAAGACTACATATGATAAGTCTACAGCTAACATCACACTCATCTGTAAAAAGGAAAGGTTTCCTCTAAGATCAGGAGCAAGAGAAGGCAATCACTCTCACCACTCTTATTCAACATAGTACTGGAAGTCCTAGGTAGAGAAATCAGACAAGAAATAGGAATAAAAGGTATGAGTTTTAGAAATTAAAAAGTAAAATTCTATTTGCAGATGACATGATTTTACACATAGAAAATCTAAACATTCAACCAAAAAAACTGTTAAGTCTAATCAATGAATTTAAAGAACTTTCAGGATACAAAATTAACATACACAAACCAGTAGTATTTCTGTACATTATCAATGAATTACCTGCAAAAGAAATAAAGAAACCAATCCCATTTATAATATCATAAAAATCAATATTTGGAAGTAAATTTAAGGTACAAGATCACTCATATGAAAACTATAAGACTTTGATGAAAGAAATCAAAGAGAACACAAATAAATGGAACTGTATCCCATGTTCATAGATTAGGAGAATTAAGACTTTTAAAATGTCAGTACTACCAAAATCCATCTTTAGTTTCAATGCAATCCCTATCAAGATTCCAAAGGCATTTTTTACACCAGGAAAAAAAGATACTCCTAAAATTTATATGGAACTGCAAAAGACCAAAAGAAATAGCCAAAGAAATCCTGAGAAAGAAGAACACAGCAGGAGGCATCACATTTCCTAATTTCAAGCCATATTATAAAGCTATAGTCATTAAAACAGTTTGTAACTGGCATAAAAAACAAATAGACGAACAGAATAGAATCAAGAACTCATAAATAAACCCATACATATATGGCCAACTAATATTTGATATGGGAAGCCAAGAATACTTAAAAGAGTACACTTAAAACTAAGGTAACATTATACATTAGCTAACTGGAATTAGAATAAAAACTTTAAAAGAAGAATACTCAAAGGAGTAAAGAAAGTTACTTCAATGAATGGTGCTGAGATACCTGGATATTCATGTGTAAAAGAATGGAACTGTATCCCCCCTATCATGCACCACTCACAAAAATTAACTCAAAATGGATGAGAGACTTAAATGTAAGGCGTGAAACCAAGAAACTCCTGGAAGAAAACATAGGAACTGTGTTCCTTGACACAGGTCTTGGTAATGATTTTTTTGAATAGGACATCTAAAGCAAGGTAACAAAATTATAAATGAATAAGTGAGACTGTCAAACTAAAAAGCTTCTGCAAAGCAAAATAAACCATCTACAAAGTAATAAAGACAACCTATGGAATGGGTAAAAATATTTGTTAATCATTTACCTTACATGTGGTTAATATCCAAAATATACGAAGAACTCATAAAAATAACCCCTCCAAAATAATAATAACCTGAATAAACACATCTCATAAGAAGATATACAAAAGGCTAAGAGGTACATGAAAGGATGATCAACACTGCTGTCATTAGGGAAATGCAAATTTAAACCACGATGTGTCACCTCATATCTTAGAATGGTCATGATCAAAGTGACGGACCTATCGACTGCTGGCATGAATATGGAGAAAACAGAACTCTCATGCATTGTTGGTGGGACTGTAAATTGGTATACCTAGTGTGGAAAACAGTATGGAGGAGCCTCAAAAAATTTAAAACAGAACTACCAAATGATCTAGCAATTCCACTTCTGAGAATATATCCAAAGGAAATGAAAACACGAACTCAAAAGATGTCTGCACCCATGTCCACAGCAGCATCATTTACAACAACCAAGACAAGGAAACAACCTAAGCGTTTACTTATGGATGAATGGATAAAGAAGTTGTGTGAACACACACACACACACACACAGGATTATTATTCAACCATAAAAACTGAGGAAATCCTATCATTTGTGACAACACAGATGGAACGTGAAGGCATTATGCTAAGTGAAAAAAGTCAGAGAAAGACTGTATGATCTCACTCACATGTGGAATCTAAAAAACAAAAGAAAACTCATGGAAAAGAGATCAGACTTGTGGATACCAGAGGCTGGGGACAGGGGAGAATTGGAAGAAGGTGGTCAAAGGGTACAAACTTCCAGTTATAAAATAACTGTAAGTCTATAAGTGCATAATAGCATACAGGAAAGCTGTTATGAGAGCAAGCTGTAAGAGTTCTCATCACAAAGAGAAATTTTTTCCCTTTTTCTTCTTTCTTTCCTTTTTATTGTATCTATGTGAGAAGATAGATGTTAGCTGAACCTAGGGTGGTAATCATTTCATAGTATATGTAAATCAAATTACCATGATGTACACTTTCAATTTATACAGTGATGTATGCCAACTATTTCTCAATACAAATGGAAAAAAAAGAACTTTTTACAAAAAAAATGTTACAATAACTATGAACTATCTTAAAAGGAAATTACAAAAATAATCCCAGTTAAAATAGCAACGAAAAGAATAAAATATGACAAAGTTTAAAGAGTTAAATTAATGTATACTAAAAATTATAAAAAAAAACTGATGAAAGAAATTAAAGAAGACACAGAACGATATCCTGTGTTCATGGATTTGAAGACTTAGTATTGTTAAAATGTCTATACTACCTGAGCAGTCTACATATGTCAGTGCAATCCCCATAGAAACCCCAAAGGCATTTTTTAAAATTTATTTTTGAGAGAGAGAGAGAGAGACAGAGTACAAGTGGGGGAGGGGCAGAGAGAGACGGAGACACAGACTCAGAAGCAGGCACCAGGCTCTGAGCTGTGAGCACAGAGCCCGACGCAGGGCTTGAACTCGTGAACTGCGAGATCATGACCTGAGCCGAAGTCGGACGCTTAACCCACTGAACCACCCAGGTGCCTCAACCCCAATGGCGTTTTTAACAAATTTTTTAAAAATTCTATAATTGATATGGAACCATGAAAGACCACAAATAGCCAAGTCAATTTTGAAAAAGAACAAAGCTACAAGTATCATACTTCCTGACTTCAAAACATTCCAAATGTTTTATAATCAAAACAATATAGAAATGGCATAAAGACAGACATAACTGTTATTATTTTATACAATTTCCTAAGGATTTAGATAAATTAACACAAGTAAAGAAGTTGAATGATTTCTATTTTTTTTAAGTTTATTTGAGAGAGACAGAGAGAGAGGCAGAGAGAGAAGGAGAGAGAGAGAATCCCAAGCAGGCTCCACACTGTCAGAGCACAGCGGGATGTGGGACTTGAATTTACAAACAGGGAGATCCTGACCTGAGCTGAAATAAAGAGTCAGTCACTGAAGTGACTGAGCCACCCAGGCGTCCCTAAAATGATTTCTGCTATAGCGGTAAGCACAAAGTAGGTGTTTGCAATTATAATAGCAAAGTTGTTATAAGTATTAGATTTTCAGATTTTCCTTCATTTAAAAAGTTATTAAGCACTTACTATGTGCTAGGCACTCTTTCACTCTCTGGAAACAGAATAGGAAATAAAAATGACAAAAACCCTCACCCTCACGGAGCTCAACTTCATGAATTTCCCTCATACCATATTATCATTTAAATGTTTCTGTCTTTTGGGAGGCCTGGGTGGCTCAGGTGGCTAAGTCTCCGATTTTGGCTCAGGTCAAGATCTCATGGTGTGTGAGTTCAACCCCCGCATCAGGCTCTGTGCTGACAGCTCAGACACTGCTTTGGATAGTCTGCCTCCCTCTCTCTCTTTCTCAAAATAAATAAATAAACATTAAAAATATTTTTCCAAAATGTTGTCTCTCAATACACGTAAATTCATATTTAAAGGAATATAAATTGTAATCCATCCTTTGGGTTGCAAAACAGGAAATGAAGGCTTGCTGGTGTAACTTACTGCTCTACCTGTAGACTTCTGCCACCTGCTAAACCAGCATTTGTGGTATTTTCCAAATAAGGATATGTTCCAATCTTGGTGAATATCATTCTTGACACTCTCTCCCCTAAAACATACCATAGCAAGCCTGATCCTCAAAATATACCCATGGTGATTAATGTTCCAGCTTAATCGTATGACTTTGTATTATTCAGTTATGTTCAGGCTCATTATCTTACTTGTGAGACTTAATCAGTCTTACACAGTGAACCATTCTGAAACTCATATTGATGTAAAAGAAATGTTCCCAATATTTGGAAAAAATAAATAAAATGGATAATCTAGAAATTATAAAGTCCCAAAGTGACCCAAAAAGAAATAGAAAATATACAAATACCAGTAACATTTTAAGAAACAAAACTGTGCAGGGGGAAAAGAACAACAGCAATCCTATGTCATAAAAGATAACGGGGCCAGGTGAGTCTGCAGGCAAATCTTTACTGGATATTCAGGGAACTTAGAAGTCCTGTCTCCTACGAATGTTCGAAAGAACCCCCAAAATAAGAGAAAGCTAATTATATCATTTGCTGTGACTAATATAACCTTGATAACAGAACTAAGAACGGTAAGAGAAAAAAAATTGCAAACAGTACAAAAATCCTAAATAAACTTCTAACAAAGAGAATTTAGCATTGGAGAAAAAAATATCTGACTAGGTGTAATAAAAAATTAAAATGTCCTCACTACCTGAGAGAGTAAACATGTTTATGACTTGTAGCCCCTGCCAGGGCCTCTGCTGTGAAACATACTGAAGGAAGAACCCTCACCCCTGCTGCCCACTGGTCTCTGTCCTGCGTACTTCTGCTCACCGGAGGCTTTCCAGTCATCAATGGAGTAGTGTGCTTACCCTCTTGAGATGTCAAAACATCACAGATATTTGAGATTCCTTGTGCAAATGAGTAGAATAATCCTCTGACCACCAAGTATTGCACTGTCTCCTGGGCAGGAAAGCAGTGCTTTTTCCCTCCAAGTAATTTATACAGTCTATTTAGCAACAGCCACTTAGAATTTCCCTTCTCTGTGAAAGTAAACTCCAGTCTGGGAATTGCTCCCCTGCCATAGCTCCACAGTTCAGTTAGGCCCAGACACCTCTCTCCCTCAATATTAGATACACTCATTATCCCTCCAACTCTAACAGCTTATCTTCCTTAACCCAAACCCCTACTCCAAACCGTGACACCAACTGCTGACCCACACCATGCTCCCCGGTCCCCCAACTATCATCAATATCACATTTTCACACTGTAGACACACATGGTGTAAAAATGTCCAGAGTACTAAAATTTTATTTAAAAAAAAAAAGAAAGAAAAGAAAAGAAATCCAGGAGAAAGAAATCCAGGGGCCACTGTTGGAAATTAAAAAAAAATTTATTTTTAATGTTTATTTATATTTGAGAGAGAGAGAGAGCAAGCGAGCGCAAGTTGGGGAGGGGCAGAGAGAGAGGGAGACACAGAATCTGAACCAGGCTCCAGGCTCTAGGCTGTCAGCACAGAGTCCGATGCGGGTCTCAAAACCATGAACTGAGAGATCATGACCTGAGCCAAAGTCAGTCGCTCAACTGACTGAGCCACCCAGGTGCCCTGAAAAATTTTTTTAAGACCTGGTTATTTAAAATCCTCTAGGCCGGGACTCGGTTTGCAATATTTTAACAAATAAACTAACGTGGACACTGCTTTTTCTTAAGAGAGGCTTTTCCTCACATTTTTGAAATTTTAAAATCAACAAAATTTTAATGTAGCCTTTCTAAAGCCTCTGATTTTAATGTTGTAACCTCCAGGTTTGAAGAAGAAATACAATGATCTACAATTAAGATCTAAATCTCATGCCAGTTTTGGCAGACACTGTTAGTTGGTTCCCTCCTGCTCTTCTCATTCTCTTACCTCTCCTCAGTCTCATTCAACTATCTACTTTCCTCCAGAGGGTCATGTGTTTGGGAATCAGCCTCAAGAGATAGTTCTTGATTGGACTGAATCCACGGTGGCGGTAACATTTCCTCTGGATGTGGACTTGTTGCAGAATTTTGGTCAACAAAATGGTAAGAGGAAGTCTTCTGAGTGGCAAAGAAGAACACAACTTCAGAAGTGTTTCCTGACTTTTTTTCTTTTTCTTTTTTTTTTTTTTGTGGGGGGACCAAAGAAGGCCGAGGAATCCTCCTCTGGATATTGTGTTTGGATGTGATGCTTGGAACCATGGCAGCCATCTGACAATTATGAGAGGCTGAGGATTAACCTGAGGATCCCCTTGAAACAGGAAAGATAGCAAAACAGATACCGGAAAAACCTGAGCCTTAAAGGTCCCATTGAGTGTGTATGAAGTAACCAACCCTGGAAAGGTCTTTTTGGCCAGTGAAATAAAATGAGTCCTCCTTTTGAAATTTCTTTGAGTTTACTTTTGTACTGCCTGCCATCAAAGGCAGTCAAAATGATACAGCAGTTTTAGGATGGAAATCTTATTCTGCCTTCCCTCATGTGTGCTTTCAGATTACGAAATTAATGATATATGTTAGTTTTCATGCAAGAACGTTTGAAAGTCAATATTTGAATTTTCATTGAGATGATTATGTTTTTTCTTCAACAGGAGCAAGAAGAACTTGAGGTCTGAAAAGAGAGGCATGATTAATAACCCTGCCTGATGTTGGACAATCTCCACAAAGCAGGCCAGGGAAATTCCCTCTGGATAGTTCAGGTTTTATCTATTCCTTTCTCAGTAACTCACTATCAAAGACAGAATTCTTGATTAAAAAATAAAAATGGATTCTGCCTTTAACAAGATGAGAAGCACTAGCTAAAAATGATGCCAGGAACATCCAAAGCAAATGAACACTGTTTAGATGTACGGTTGACCAGAAAAATAGGAATAAAGAAGAGTTCAGCATGTTTATTCCCAACTTTTAAAAACTTATAATGGAAAATAAAACCATTAAAGTAAGATCAAATTTAGAGGCTGCCGAACGCCATCTTTATTTTCATCTCAGCTTAGAACACTAAATAAAAAATGACAATTACATTTGCCTGTGCTTATCTCAAAGACAGCCAAGTAATGTGACTGGATGTAAGCTTCTTCACCCTCATGAATGTAAATCTAAGATTTAGAGATACTGTACCGTCTAGGGTATTTGTCTCCTCTTAAGGTGGTAGTCTATTCAATTTAATCAACTCATACCTAATACCTACTGCAGTCAAGTCTCCGTACTAAGATTTTGAGAGGCAGTGTGGAGGACAGAAATGAGATAGAAACAAACAAGGCAAGTGATAGGTGAGAAAAATAGTTCAAAGTTGTCTGCAATTTAATCAAAGTGTTAGTTTCTGATGCTCTTTAATGCTGTATCTAAATAAGACATCAAAGGGCAAAGAGAAAAGAGAACAACTGTTTGTCTTCACCAGGGGAAGGAAGAAAAATTTCCAAGGAAAGACAACACTTGAACCTGGGGAAAATATGCAGGGTTCTAATATGTAACAACTGGGGTGAGGTCTTTTCCTGTATGAAGAAAATGGTGAAAGGCTATAATTGGGAAAAATAGTCACCAATGAGAAATATTTTTTAAGTTTATTTTTTGAGAGAGAGATACAGAGAGAGAGAGAGAGAGGATGGACAAACGGGAGAGGAACAGAGAGAGAGGGAGAGAGGGGGGGGAGAGAGAGGGAGAGAGAGAGGGAGAGATAGAGTCTTGAGCAGGTTCCAAGCTATCAGCACAAAGCCCAATGCAGGGCTCAAACTCAGGAACCGCAAGATCATGAGCTGAACCGAAACCAAGAGTCAGACGTTTAACCAACTGAGCCTCCCAGTAGCCACTCCAATGAGAAATATTTTCAAACCTAACACCCGATCCGTATTCCAAACCAGAAACTCTCCCCAGGGAACCAGGCAACAGGATTTTATAAAACCCTAGGTTATTCCAAAGGGCAACCAAGACCAAGATTCCTCAGAATATAAAAACCTGCCTGATCTATTCTCTACTCTTCTCAGCACTCATCACCTGTTACTCACTGTGCTCCACACAGATGGGTTTTCTTTCTGCTCCAGATGAAGCTTTTATTTCCCTTCGTCAGAGCTTCACATGCCCTTCTCCTTTGGCCCAGAATGTTTTTCCTCCCCAACACTCCTTCCCCAGCTAATTCTACTAGTCTACACTTTTCTGAAAGTATTCTTAACTCCTGAATCAAAATTAGATCCTGCTGTTAAGTACCCATAGTTTCCCATTCAGTTCCTTCTTGGTTCTTATCACATTTTACAATGACAAAACATCTGTGTGATCATTGGTTCAAATATTTCTTACGCTTAACTATAAGAACTATGAAAGTGGGGAGTAGGTGAGTTTCATTCATTCTTTTGTCACCAATTTCTAAAACCATGTCTAGGGGGTAGTAGGTATCGAAGTAAAACTTATAGTGTGAGATAATACATGAACGAACCCATGCAAGAATGAATTGGATATTTTAGGGCACATGAGGAGACATGCAAACTATTAACCATAGAATATATGTATAAGCTTGGTCAGAACTTCCCTCTTCCCCTGTAAAGATATATGAATCACTCAGCCACTTCTTCACTCTCCCTAGCTCTTTCTTCTTCACAGCAGTTACCACCATGGACGTATTTATAACTTTTGTGTATCATCTATCTCTTCGTATTAGGATTTTTAAGCCTATAATAAAAGACTTTTGTCTTTTTGTTTACTACTGAATCTCCAGTATCCATAACAGTGCCTAGCACATAGTAGGTGTGCAATAAATATTCATTAAATAAATTATATGGTGTGTGTGTCTGAACAAGTGAGTGAGAGTACGTTAGAGTGAACAACCACTCAGGTGTGTCTAGAACTGATGTGAGACTTTCACAGCTAAACCCTGGAGAGTCCAAACAAAGTAGGATGAGCTGGTCATCTCTGACTATATTTTGGTATGGGTTGGGAGATTAAACTGGGAAAAAAGGAAGGATCAAAAATAAGGCCAGGGTATGCAGAAGATAGGAGGTCTTGGACGCACATGTGTCTATGTATTCTGTGGGAGGATACTGATTAGGGTATGAGAATCATACACACGAGGGATTACATTAGGTTCTTTTGAGGAAATTCTTTCAATGGCCTGGGAAATGGTAATGAGAACCCAAGCAAGAAAAAGGGGGTAGAAAGCAGAGGGGATGCACTAGGAAATGAGATAAGTGATGACTGAACATCAGGGCTGAAGGAGAGAAAATTCCTTGCTGAGTAACTTCTGTGATTCGGCTGGGGAGGGCAATGAGATCTGGTAACATTGCAGATACACCGTAATACTCAGCTCTGTGAGCTGTGGTGATTTATCTGAGTTGTGAAAAATTGGAAGTGTCACACTGGCAATGTTAAAGAGTGACTCAGGTACCCGAGCAAGGCTAGGTTGAGACTTTCTTACAGGCAATTACTTATCTCTCTCTTTGCAATACACGTGATTCTGAGAAAGATATGTCTACTGAGTGTGTGGGCTGTTTTCCCTCTATGTTGCTGATTTATTCAAGGCAATTTCCCAATGCCATCTCTACAACAACTGAAATTCATTGTATACATATATAGGCACATATACATATATTTTTTGGTAAAAAGAAATGCAGATTATCTATGTGACTGATACATTCAAAGAAAGTACTGAAAAATGTCTTATCCAACAGGGTTACTTGGTTACTTTCAAATATCTGATTCTTATGCACTACAACTTCAAAAAAGCATGTGGGGGGCTGTGCAGAATCCACTGATCATAAAAATTGATTCAGGTTGCCTTTATCTCTCACCAATAGGTTTCCTCTCAATGTTGTATTTATTTAAGAAAAATGACGTTTCTATATAAGAATATACTACTATTTAATCAAAGAATTGTGTACAGACTATAAACACATATTATATTATATACACATGTACATTGTATATATATTTGTATGTAAATATGTATGCATGTACATCTGAAAAGAGAAATGGAGAAGAAATGTCACATTTGGGTTTACAAAATATGTTAGATTATGTTAATGGCCCCATTTCTTTTTTCCTCTTTGATCCCAGGTCATTTTCCATGTGACTTTCTTGTTCACCCTGTTAAAGACTTGAAGTCTATTTCCCCACCTTTGATTTCGCATCAGATGATAAGACTTATTTCGGCTAATGGAATGAGAGCAGAATTTATGTGTGCAAAGTTTAAAAATGTGCAAATTATAAAAGCTCTTTTATAATTGGGCTTACTCTCTGGCACTTCTGCCACAATCATGAGAAAACATGCCTAGATTAGCCTACTGACCTCAGGAGAGGGAGGACCAACCTATGAAAAATTATTTCATCTTTTGGATGAAAGATGGAGATGAGCTATCCCAGCAAAATCACAGAAGCGAAGTTCGGCCTATATCGGCCAACCTACAGTCTACTCACAGACATGTGAGAAATAAGTTCTTAGTATTATATGTCACCAAGATATTTGTGGTTGATTGGTATGGTGCATATTGTTGTAATAGTTGCCCATTCAAGAAAACCAAATACAGTGATTTTAAGAGTGAGTTATTAATTTGTACCAACCAAGTAGCTATGACTAACTCCAGATATTTAAAATTCATATGAAAGTAAAGAATAAGCAGTAATCTAGTTTTATTTTCATGTATCAACTGCATTTTAGAGAAATGCAAGTAACTTCCAAAATGTATTTCTTGACAGCTTAGAGCATTACGAAGCATTACAAATTCAATTTATTTGGAGGAAAACATTATAGAAAAGGTTTTTGTGAAGGATTTTAATTTAAAAAATAGGATGTTTGATAGCAAAATGCCGAAGAGCCAGTTCCCTCTACATAATTAATTTGCTTACCAGGTATGTGTCAACAAAACCCCTCATTTCCGTCTCAGGAGTTTCCTTTTCCTCTTTCTCCTTTACTCCTTTCTCGGCTGATGTCAATAAAGTATGAGTCCAAACAGGGTTGTAAACCCCAACTTAAATTACCAAGGTGTGGTATTCGTCAACAAGATCCCATAGCGGCAAGAATAGTGATGGCTGAAGGAAAAGGCCAAGTAGTAAAAATAAAGAGAAACCTCCACTTGATTACCAGATGTCGTTTCTTTTCATAGATCAGTACTCATAAATCTCTCCGCTCATTTCAGCTTCATAATCTTTACCTTATTTCACTCTTCCTTCTCTAACCCCTGTTGCTCCTATTTTGGCGCCTTATTTTTCTACACCTTACTCTTCTTTATTCCGTATCTGTGACAGAGAAACCATTGCCTGGAGGCTTACAACTGGGGAGAAGATGAGTGTGCTCTCCCACCGTAGTTGATGTTGATGCATTTTTAGAATGGCACTCAAATTTACTTTCCCATAGATAACCACAGATTCATAACTATTACTCAAATAGTATTTGGCTATTTTCTCCTTAAGTCAGAAATCCAGAAAGTATAAAAGTAGCACTTTTGCACTCACATACGTTGTTTCTGATATGCTATGAAAATGGTGCCTGGAATATTGCGAAATCAAAGGTTAAAAAATGAGAAAAAGTAACAGCTCTTTGTGAAAATCCACATGACTTACAATCCCAGGACAGACCGGGAGGTGTCCAAAGGTTCATTATGTACCCCAGTCCCAAGTGTACATGGGACTTCTTGATCATAAACTATCACTTGAAGGTTGAACAAAATTAAATGTTGAGATTTCATTTTTGTGAGGACAAACTTTACCCCTCTTAGCAGATACCATTTCACTATTACTAGATTGGTTATGGTTGTTAGCTGTATAATATGGACAAGAGGAAATACATTGGCTTCTATTTAAATACAAGTGTTAGATGAGGATGTTAAATGAAATCCAAAAAGGAACAAAATATTCTTCTGTTACAAACTCTTATATCCCTACACATTCTATTAGAGATCAGGCAAAACACCAAGTTCAAAAAATTCATCAGTTCCAATTAAATTTGCATTAGTGACATCCACATTTATCAAAGTGAATTCTTCTTACTACAGCTGTCATCTCGTACTCTATTCTTTCTCATTATATTAAGCTGAATATCAGTATGCAGCCAATATGCTCTCTCTACTGTCAAATGTGCATTTCAATGAAAACCTTACAAACTCAGAGAAATAGACAAAAACAAGCCCATTTTGTAGGTCCATGACATATCCTTCCTTGTATAACCCCCTATTCTCAGACTTAACTGGGATCTAAAATATGGGTTGGAATTCAAGGTTCCCATAACTGGTTAGTCCACATGTCAGATTTAGGGGTTTCCACTTTTAAGTTGGTTTTTGTGAAAAACTGTTATTCTTTCTTATAGTGAGCTCTATTGATAGGCCGATCTCAAATCAAAACCCCTTATGCATGAGGAAAGACACTAATAAATGCTATGATGCCAGAGAAAACCGGAGACCTTGAGTTCCCTAAGTTCAATGTCATTTTATGCTGCCAGGCATTATTCTTTCCAAAAATAAATTCTGGTGATAGTTCCTGTCAGTTAACTCTTCTCCAAAGTAGTAGTTTAAGTATCTGTGATTTTTAGCAGCTTCACTCATTTTTGAGGGGCTTTTGTCATTTATGTCTCTGGTGAGTCAGTTTCCAAGACCTTTCAGACATGGGAAACTCCTAACATAGGGACTCCTCACATACCACTCTTTAAGATAGCTCTAAAATGTTCCTCTATGAACTGTGGAAACTGTCATGCTTCCTAGAATAGTTCCACATTCCTAGGTAGCTGATATGCCTGGTACTTCTCCCTTGGTACTCCTTCTGAGGAATAGCTCCTGGTAGAGCACTCACTGAGATGGCAGCCACAGTCACCATGCTGGGACAGCCTTCCAAGGAATTCTTTAAAATTCTGTATTTTTGCAGTTGGAAATTTGGGTGATACCATACAGTATTATCCTATCATTTATCCTTAGCTTCTCTCCCCTCTTTCTGTGATTTGTGATGTGGCAAAGGTCCATCTTCGCAACCTTAGGAGAAGATGAAGACTTAATGTACACTTGGCAAAGGATAGACTCCCTAGAGATTAAAATTATATTCCTTTATTCATCTGAGTAAAAAGACAAACTTGGGTCAGGGAGCCTGGGTCACTCAGTCAGCTGAGCATCGAACTTTGGCTCAGGTCATGATCTCATGGCTCTTGAGTTTGGAGCCTGAGCTCAGTGGTGACAAATCGGAGCCTGGGGCCTGCTTTGGATTTTGTGTCTCCCTCTGTCTCTGTCCCTCCCCTGCTCACACTGTCGCTGTCGCTGTCTCTCTCTCTCTCTCTCTCTCTCTCTCTCTCTCTCTCTCAAAAATAAATAAAACATTAAAAAAATTTTTAATACAAACTTGGGTAGTTTGGGAACATGGATGCCACTTCTAATGTCCTAAGGGACCCAGATCCATCAGTACTCTGATGTAACCACTAGAATCCTATAGCCAACAAGACAGAAAGATAACCAGATTGAACCTCAGCTACACTGATAATTTTTGGAAAAAGGCTGAACTGCATGTTAGTTTTCAAATCTTATGAAAATTTTAAAGCCTGAGGCTTTTAAAAAATTCTTCAATTTAAGTCCAGATCTTTGCAATCTCATACCAAATCTGACTTTAGAATATTAATCTGGGTTGGCAGGGAAATAGGGAAGTAGAGAGGGGGATTTATCACCTCAGGGAAGAAGGAAGATTATGGGTACAAAGTTTGGTGCATAAGGCACTGCATACTGATAAGGAATTTTTAATAAGTTCTGAAGCTTATCCTGTGTAAGATCAAAAACCATCACACTACTTGAGTTGCCTTATCACTCTGCCCTTTCAAGCATTTACGTATCGCCCTTAATGCTGTCAATTTTTATTTGAGATGGGGTAGGTGTTAGCAATGGGACTCAAGTTTAAACTTAGTCACCAAGATCTGCAATATTAAATTTCCTTATTTTGCAGTACACTCAGCCCAAACCTACTTAATTTACACAGGTGATGACCCAAGAGACCCTGTGTTCCACCTGGGTAATATTATTTATCTCTGTAAATAATCAAAACGTTCCTTGCTTTAAGGAGAGAAAGAGATGGCTCTATATAATTGAGGGTCAAATAAACTCTAAAATTAAAAACAGAAGGCAATAGGAACCTCACTACATATTGGAGATATACTGTGTTCCTAGGTAGAAAGATTCAAAATTGTTTAGATGTAAATTATCCACAGACTATCTATAGAAAAAGAGTGAAACAGAATTCATTCTCCAAACAAGACTATACTGCAGGCGATAATGTTGACGGATCCTGGTTTACTTTGATATATCATCAAGGTGATTCAGTAGGGCAATATGCTCTCACAATCATACTTCAGCAACATGCTTCTTAGAATTTTTATTCAAACTCGAGATCCCCATGCAGTAGATTACATCATTGGCTCCAAAGCTTCACTCTTTCTGGTATCCAAAACCTGTGCCATGTGAGTTTGCAGTTCCTTCCCCGCAGGTATATGAGTCAGCAGAGCAGATCCATGAGAATAAATGATTGCTGTTTTAAACCAGGGAACTTCAGGGTGGTGTGTTATGCAACACCATTAGAGCAATATTTAACTAACTGATATACCCCCACAGAGAATGTCTACATAGCACAACTTCGGCTTATATTAAAAGGAGTGCTTTTTAAAAACACATTTGTGTCTAACATTGTGAAAGAAGATGTTATGTGGAATAAAAGACAAATTCTTGTCCTTGATGAACCTTTAATCTGCAGGTAAACATCTTTCCTAATCTAATCAATACTTACACTGAGAAGGCAGTTTTCTGTGCTAGTTCATTGTGATGGCTCATGAATACTGCTGTCTGGTTATTTTAAATATTTCAATTAGTTATCCACTTTACTGTACTTCTGCCCTGAGGCTTAAAGCTAACAGCATAATTTAAAGAGAAAGAAAAAGACACTAAAACATTACTCTTGCTGAAGCAATGATGGAGATCATCATAACCGTGTCAAGGACATTCCTGTCTGGTATTGTGAATTCTAACCATACAGCCTCAAGGCAGTTGGAACAAACCTGGAGAGGAAAGCAATTCTCATGCAGTGTTTACCAGTGGGCACTTTTCTTTTACAAACTTTCTCTGCCAATGTCCTGTGTCCAAAAAATTAGTTCTTTTTGGAAAAGCTTCACTTGACCTCTATGACTTACACAGACAAAGTTGAGGAGTTTTTTTTTTTAATTCCCCAAATACTGAGGCGCCTGGGTGTCTCAGTGGGTTAAGTGGCCGACTTAGGCTCAGGTCATGATCTCACAGTTTGTGGGTTCAAGCCCCACATCAGGCTCTGTGCTGACAGCTCGGAGCCTGGAACCTGCTTCAGATTCTGTGTCTCCCTCTCTCTGCCCCTCCCCTGCTCATGCTCTGCCTCTTTCTCAAGATTAAATTTAAAAAAAAAACATTAAGTTTTTTTAAATAAATTCCCAAAATACTTTTTATTCAGAATTCAACATGTGTGAGGTCAATGAATTGGTCAATAATAGCCTGGGTAACATTAATTTGTTGAGTATAATTACCATAAAACAAAGAGATCCTAACTATTCAGTTTGATGAGTTTTTACCGTTGCATACATCCATATCATGAACATTTGAAACAAAATATACAAAGTTTCAATTATCCCAGAAAATCCTCTTTTGTCCCTTTAAAGACCATCATCCCAAATGCTTTTCAGAATGGCTAAAACTTCTGATTTCAATCAACATAGCTTACGTTTGACTGCTCTTGGACTTCATATAAATGAAATAATAGAGTGTGTATTCTTTTGTCTCTGGCTTTATTTTGCTCAACTTAATGTTTTTGTTTCAGATTCATCCATGTTTTTGTCTTTCAGTAATTTCCTCCTTTTATATTGCTGAATCAGTATGCCATTATAGAAATTTACTATAATATACTTCTCCATTCTCCTGTAGAGAGGTACTTGAGTTCTTCCAGACTTGGACCATCATGAAAAAGCTGCTATTAACATTCTTGGTCAAATCATTCCGTGCATATAATTTTCGTTGTGTGTGTGTGTGTGTGTGTGCGCACACATACGCAGATATCTACAAGTCGAATTTTGATTGAGAATGTGTTGAATTTATAGATAAATTTAGAGAGAAAAGACATTTCAAAAACATTAATTCTCTAAGCCTATTATTTTGTTCCACTTAGATGTTCTTTCATTTCTTTCAATCTATGAAAGAAATGCATGTCTTATCTTTAAATATAATCTGGCAGTTTATGACCTTGTGGATTTTTAAAAATTTAATTTTCCTGATGTTTATTTATAGTATATAAAAATACAATGGTTATATATAATGAGCTTGTATCCTGTTTCTTTACCAAATTAACGTATCAGTTCTATGAATTCTCTTCTAAGATTCGGTAGTGTTTTCTATATATACAATCATGTCATCTGTAAACAATGACAGTTTTCCTTTACTTTTTAATCATTATGCCTGTGATTTCTTTTTTATCACCTCATGATGGTGGCTAAGATTTCTAATACAACACTAAATAAAAATGGGGACAGCAGATATCGATGCTTTGCTCCCTATCCAAGGGAGAAAATATTTCATCTTTCACCATTAAGTGTTGTTAGTTATGGGCTTTTCATAGCTGCCCTTTTTCAGGTTAAGGACATTTCCTTCTATTCCCAGTTACCAGAGGGTTTTTTAATAAAAAATGTCTATTGAATTTTATCATATGTTTTTTCTGCATCTTTTATCTGATGACTGTATGGGCTGTCTCCTTTATTTGGCAATATGATGCCTATATTGATTTATTTCTAAATGTCAAACCAACTTTGCACTCCTAGAATCAGAACAATGAATATTAAGTATAAGAGGGAGATTAGCTATTAATAAAGAATTCAATCCATCGAGAATTATGAATTCCAAATTCGCATGTACCTAACAAGAGAACCTTAAAATTACCAACCAACTTGAATTGATATTTTTAAAACGCTCCACCCCAAAACAGTAAAATATACATTCTATTTGTGCTATTATTTTGTATACTTATGCATTTTACTTTTTCTATTAAGAACAAGAAAACATCAACCCAATGATAGATTTTGTCCCATATATTTTATTTAATAATGAACATTTTATGGAACCAATCTGAAAATTAAAAATATACCTAAGTAAAGATTATATGAAATCTCCCTGTATGTTTGTAGAACTCATGCATATACACAGCTATTCCAAAATTAAGAGTTCAATTAGAAAGTTTAAAAAATTCTAAACTTTTCTAAAGTGGCCATAGTATTTCATATTACCACCACCAGTGTCTTAACTTCTCCACGTCTTTGCCAGCATTTGGCACTGACATTTTTTGGTAATTTTAGACATTCTGAAAGATGTGTAATGATATATTATTGTGGTTTAATTTACATTTCCCTAGTGACTAAAGATGTTGAACCTCTATTCCTGTGCATTATTTGCTATCTATATTATGTTCTTCACTGAAATGTGTTATCATGTCTTTCAGTCATATTCTGACTGAACTGTTTGCTTTTTAACTGTTGAGTTCTATGTTCTTTACGTATTCTAGGTACTAGACCTTTTTCAGGTAAGTGATTGGCAAATGTTCTCTCTCACTCCACAGCTTATCTTTTAATCACAGTAACAGTGGGTCTTTCACAAACCAAAAGTTTTTAGTTTTGACTAAGTATAACTTATCTAATTTTCCTTTTACAGATCATACTTTTGGTATCAAATCTAAAAATGCTTTGCCTATTCTTAAATCCTAAAGGTTTTCTATGATTTCTTAGAAGTTTTGGAGTTTTATATTTTATATTAGGTCTATGATTCATTTTTAGTTAACTTTTGTGTAAGACTTAGATAGAGCCTCCCCCTCCTCCTCCTCCATTTCCTCCTCCTCCTCCCCTGACTCATGGATGCCCAATTCAGTTGGGTATATTTGTGTTGGTTTATTTATGGATTCTCTATTTTATTCCATTAATTATGTGACCTATGCCAGAGTCTTGATTACTGTAGTTATATAGTAAGTTTCAAAACAGGCTGATTTCTCCCAATTTTTTTTTCCAAATGGTCTTAGCTATTCTAGTACTTTCACCTTTCCATATACATTTTAGAATAATTTTGTCTGTACACACATAAAAATCTTCCTAGGATTTTGATAGGAATTGCCTTAAACCTGTATATCAGTTTGGGGAGAATAGACTTCTTTGCTATTATGAGCCTTCCAATATCTGAATATAGTATGTCTCTCTTCTTATTTAGATCTTCGAGTTCTTTCACAAGCAATGTGTAAGTGTAAGCATACGAATCCTGGATATGTTTTATTCAATTTTCAATTAAGTCATTTTTGAGCACTTATAAATGGGATTCTATTTTTAATTTCGAGGTTTAAATGTTCATTTCTAGTTTAAAGAAATGGGATTGATTTTTCTGTGTTTATCTTATATCCTATGAACTTGTTGAACTTATTAGTTCTAGGAAGATTTTCTTTTAGTAACTTTAGGTAGAGACAATCATATCATCTGCAAATATAGTTTTATTTCTTCATTTCTTATCTCTGTGCCTTTTATTTCCACTTCTTGCCTTGTTGCACTGGCTAGAACTTCCATCTGTTGAATAAGACTGGGTAGAACGGACATCTTTGCTTTTTTGTCAGTCTTAATGGGAAAACATTTAATATTTTGCCATTAAGTTTGTTAGCTGTTGGTTTTTAGTAGATACTCTTTACCAATTTGAGGAAGCTCTCCTCTATTCCTAGTTTGCTAAGAGCTTTTATCATAAATGAGTGTTGACTTTTTATCATAAATGAGTGTTGACTTTAGTCAAATGCTTCTTCTGCACTGACTTATATAATTGTCATTTTTTTCTTCTTTAGCCTGAATTTCATTAGTTCAGTTTTTTAGAGATTTTATTTTTAAATACTCTCTACACCCAAAATGGGTCTCGAACTCAAAAAACCGAGGTCAAGAGTCACATGCTCTACTGACTGAGCTAGTCAGGTACCTCTAAACTGATTAAATTTTTTAAAGTTTATTTATTTATTTTGAGAGAGAGAGCGAGAGAGCGAGCACAAGTCGGGTAAGGGCAGAGAGAGGGAGAGAGAGAGAGAATCCCAAGCAGATTCTGCACAGCTGGTGCAGACCCTGACACAGGGCCCGAACCCATGAACTGCAAAATAATGAACTGAGTCAAAGCCAAGAGTCAGATGCTTAACTCACTGAGCTGCCCGGGTGCTCCTACACTGATTAATTTCTTATAATGAACCAGCCTCATATTGCTGAAATAAATGCTACTTGGTTACAGGGTAAAATTCTTGGAATACATTTTGCATTCTATGTGCTAATATTTTATTAAGGATTTTTGAGTCTGTATTCATCAAGAATATTGGGTTTTTTGTTTTCTGATTTCTTGATTTCATGTCAGGGTAATACTAGCTTTCTAAAATGGACTGGAAAGTATTTCTCCCTCTTCTGTTTCTTTTCTGAAAGAAATTGTATAAAACTGTGTTAATTGTTGGTTAGAATTCTTCATTGAAGTTATCTAGTCCTGAGATCTTCTTTATGGTAAGTTGTGGAATAACTAATTCAGTTTCTTTGTAAATTATAGGGCTATTCAAAATATATATTTCATAATGGATGAGTTTTGATAGTTTGTGTTTTGAGGAAGAGGTACATTTCATTTGTGAAAATTATGTGTGTACACTTGTAGTATCCCGGTTACCCTTTTTATGTCTATAGAGGCTGTAGTGATATGTCCTGTCATTCCTGCTGTTAGTAATTTATTTAATCTCTATTTTTTGTTAGTCTTGCTAGAAGTTTGTTAATTTTATTGATCTTTTCAAAAAACTAGCTTTTCCTTTCATTGTAAACAGAAAAACAATTTCATAGTTTGCTTCTCATTATTTTCTTCTGCTATTTGGGGGTATATTCTTCTTTTTGTAGGTTCTTGAAGTGAAAGCTTGCATTTTTGACTTGGGATTTTTCCTCTTTTTTAAATGTTTATTTTATTTTTGAAAGAGAGAGGGAGATGGAGAGGGAGGGAGGGAGGGAGAGAGAGAGAGGGTGGGAGTGGGCAGAGAATCCTCAGTGGCCTCCATGCTGACAACCAGAGAGCCTGATGTGGGGCTTGAACTCATGAACCATGAGATCAAGACCTGAGCTGAAGTCAGACGCTTGACCGACTGAGCCATGCAGGTGGCTTCTTTTCCGATATACACATTTAGTACTAGAAGATTCCCCCTCAGCATTGCTTTTGCTGTGTCCCACAAATTTTCAAGAGCTGCATTTTCCTTTGTGTTCAGTTTATCCATTTTTAATCACCCTTGATACTTTGACCTATGGATCATTTAGAAATGTGTTGCTTAGTTTTCAAGTATTTAGAGACTTTCCTGCTATCTTTCTGTTATTAATTTCTTTTTTAATTGCACTGTGGTCAATGCATGATTTCAATTCTTTTAAATTTGCTGATGTTTGTTTTATGGTTCCAAATATACTCTATAGAGATATATACTCCATGGAGACTTGAAAAGAATATATATATTTGGCTATTGTTGTGTTTGGTTTTATATAAATAATCAGATCCTGTTTGTTTCTAGCATTATTGAGGTCTTCTCTATCCTTGCTGACTTTATGTGTAGCCATTTTATACATTTTTGAGAAAAAGAGGTCTCCAACTATAAATGTGTTTTCTTTCTTTCTCCTCTCAGTTCTATAACCTACTGCTTCGAATATATACTAATTTCCTATATTTTCTTATAACTCTGGATGTCAGAACTCCAAAATGGGTCTTCCTGGTCTGATCAAGATGTCAGCAGGATTGAGTTCCTTCAAGGCTCCAAAGGATGATCCATTTCCTTGCCCTTTCCAGCTTCTAGAGGCTTCCCTGATTATTTGACTTGTGGTCTCGTTTAGCAATCACATCACTCTGAACTGCTGGCTCCATTATGACATCTCTATATCTAACTTTGACTCCCCTGCCACCTTTTTTCCCTTATAAGGATTCACTTTGGGTGATTACACTGAGCCCACCCAAAATGTGGTGTATACACACACACGCGTGCGCACACACACACACACACACACACAATGAAATATTACTCAGTGATCAAAAAGAATGAAATCTTGCCATTTGCAACAACTTGGATGGAACTAGAATGTATTATGCTAAGCAAGAAAGATAAATATCATATGATTGCGGAATTTAAGAAAAAAGACAGATGAACACAGGGGAACAGAAGGAAAACTACGTTCAAAACAGAGAGGGAGGCAAACCATAAGAGATTCTTAAATGCAGACAACAAACTGAGAGTTGCTGGAGGGGAGGTAGGTGGGAGAATGGGCTAAATGGGTGATGGGCATTAAGGAGGCCACTTGTTGGTGTGAGCACTAGATATGTTATATGTAAGTGCTGAATCACAGGGTTGTATTCCTGAAAACATTACTACACTATATGTTAACTAACTTGGATTTAAATTAAATAAATAAATACGCTTCTGGAGAAGAGAATAATTAAAAAAAAAACAGTTCCTAATTTAATTGCCTTTGTAAAGTCTCTTTTGCAACGTAAGGTAAGACATTATCAGGTTATAGGCACTAGAACTCAGACCTCTTTGGGGGGCAATTATTCTGTCTACTACAGTCCTACCCTTTGAGAAAGATGCATGTCCACCCCACACAAAATACATTCGCCCTATCCCAAGGTCCCCAGAAGGATCAACCCATTACAGCATCAACTCAAGTCCAAACTTTCATCTAAGTCTTGTCAGCTTAAAGGTCCAAATCCTCATCATCTAAATCACCTAAATTAGTTATGGGTGAGGCTATGATTATAATTCACCCTGTGGTATTTTTTATCTGCACCCATTAGTGTTTTTCCAGGTTGCCAGCTTCTTCAGCTTCACCTGTGGGATGTTGAAGGCAAAAAAAGAACCTGAAGTACTCACCATCATTCCTTTCCTCAGGTCCTGAGTTCCCCAGCAGATCTGCCTTCTTACTTCATTCTTTTGGAATCTTCCTGTGTTTATTTATACACACAACCTGGAGTTTTTGTTGAATTTAGTGGGAATAATAGAGGAAGTATATCTACTCTATATGCTTGGAATTTTAAGTCCAGAAAGCATATTTGTAAAAGTTATCCAAGAAACTTTACAAAGGAGTATCTTCTCTCGTGATTTTCCTATCAAATTCTATATATCTATTTTTATTCCCAACGAGGAGTTCTGGTTTGTCCCATTAGTCATCAGTATCTAAGTATATATTAAAATTTTGATTGATAGGATAAAAAACACTAGTCATAAGTACACTTCAGAGCATTTTGAAAAGGTTCTTTCTGTAGATGGCAGGGAAATCATATTTAATTTATCCAGATCTTTAATTTAAAGCATCTTGGTTAAGGGAGATCAAATTACTTTTTGAGAAATCTATGTTATCTTTTGAATTTATCTAGAATATTCTGTAGATTAATTTTCTAAAAATTATGGCCAATGCCAACTAACAGCTCCTCTAATCATTCATCATTAAATGAAAAAATGTCATAAAAATAGAAATACTGATCAAAGTAAGTGTCCCAATTTGGAAAGAAATGCCTTTTTTGTTTTTTTTTAAGTTTGGCACAAGTTATGCATATAGGCTTGAGGAATAACCCTTATTTGGGCTCACATTCTAAGAATGGATGCATGAGTCACAAAATTCAGCCAATTAGAGTATACTGGGCACAAATTATTTTTCTAGTTCTTTAGATACCAAGTATGTGGCAATTATTACGGAATATATTAAGTCTCAAACATAGTGTTCTGTTCTGTGTCAAAAAGAAGTGAGAGAATTTATTAAAGACACATTTTAAATGTTATTAAATATATTACCTAAAGTATTTTCTTTTAATTGTTTACTTTTATTTTGAGCAAATCTTTAAACCTGCATAAATGTTGCAAGAGTAATAAAATGAATTCCCAGATACTTCTTCACCTAGACTCAATGTTAACACTTTGCGGTACCTGCTCCCCTTGTATATAATAACAAATATTATATTTCATATTCGAAAATATATTTTTGATTGTATTATAGTGCAATAAATTTGATTATTGTTATTTATTAATTGTGCTGAGTTATTGAATTCAATCAGTGGTCGGCAACATGATGCTTTACCCCTTAACACCTGACCCCACAGAGTCTTAAGAAAAAGCAGTACTAGCATCAAATTTAGGAATTTAATACTAATGCAATATTGTTATCTAACATATAGTGCGGATGTAATATTCAAACTTTGCCAACTGTACTAATGACATTCTTTATATTATTATTCCAAATGGTACTGGACATTGTCCTAGATCACCACCGCATTTGGGTGTCATGTCACTTTAGTCTTTTTATATAAAAAAGTTCCCCAGGACTACAAACTAGAATATAGACCAATTACTATGTCCAATGACCCTCAGTTTATGTTTATCTAATGTTTTGTCATGTTGAGATCCAGGTTATGCATTTATGTCAGGGACACTACACGTAGTTTGTCTTATTTCTAGTGCTTCATATCAGGATTTACTTGAAGTCTTTTTTTTTCCTCATTATTAGTGATGTTAACTTTGATCACTTGGAATGCATGTATCCCCCAAGTCTTTCCACTGAAAATGTCTTTTGCAACTAACAAGAAATTGGGGGAAGATATTTTTAGCCTAGGCAAATATCCTGTTGCCCAAACTTTTAGCTAATAGCATTAATGTCCATTGATGATCTTATCTAAAGTGGCCATTGCCTAACTCTGTCAATTCCTCTCTTTATTAAGTTGGCATTGTCCTTCAAGGGAGAGTTTTTCCTCCTCCCCATTTATTTATTAGTGTGTGTATGTGTGTGTGTGTGTGTGTGTGTGTGTGTGTATGTGTCAGTACAGACTAATGAATTTTCATTTTAAACAATAGGTTATATTTAATTTCTGTCATTCGTTTTATTACTCATTTTTCCCAAATTTGGCTAGCCTTGGCTCCTTCAGGCTGGCTTGTATATTTTGTTGAAATGTCATTATGTTTTTTTAAAGTGCATCTTTAATTGACAGCACAAAAACATGGCCCAGATGCATCTTGTATTTTCCTTCCTCCAGCCCTGGAACCAGCTATTTCCCTTTTTAACATGGAATGGCCTTTAGAAACCAGTATCTGAACACTAATTACCACGCAGGAATTTCTCACTCAAATTCATTGCCTGTATTTTTTTTTTTTTTTGCCTTGCTTTCTCCCAATTCATGTTATATTTCTTTCATTCTAAAAATGAGAGATCCTGGCTTCCTGAAACATCAATATTTTATTTTTTCATTACTGAAATACATATAAAATTGTTTCAGAATTGCTATACCCATGTCACTATGGAAAACAAATTTTTATCGAAGAGTTCAAGATTTCTTTCCACTTCTTTTTTTGTATTTAGATAGAAGGCATATAATCCAAGTACTGTGTTCCAAATTATTTTGATTAGTTTTATTTTCCTTCTCTGTAACTTATGTTATTCACATTAAAAACAGTTATATTTATTTGTTTCAATTTACTTTTAGGTTTCTTAATCCATCTTTGCTGATCCAACTTTATTTTCCAATATGTGATATGTTTCCATATGTAATATGTTAATATATATTAATAAACTTCCAAAAGTAAAAGCTGTACAAAAATACACTCAGAAAGCTGTCACCCCCTCTTATAGCCATTCCACCCTGTTATCACCCACCCTTATAAATAACTGATCTCATTAGTTTTGTTCCACAATCCTGTGATTCTTCTTGCAAAAATAAGCAGATACATTTTTACCCTCATCTCTTACACAAAGATATCATGTACTAAATGCTTTTTTGAACTTTAGGTTTCTTATTTAACAACACATCCTGAAAACTACTCCATATCTATTTCTGGAGATATTCATCATTCTTTTCTAAAACCCTGTAATACTCCTTTGTGTAGATGTACTATAAATAGTTCATTCAGTCATCTCCTGTGGATGGGAATTTAGTTGTTTCCAATATTTTACAACTGAAAATAATGCTGGAATCATTAACTTAGTATATATTTATTTTTGTAGTGTTGGAGGTAAAATACTTTAAAATGTGGTTTATCTACAAGGTCTATAACAGTTAGAAATAAATCTTGGGTTGCTACTATTAGAATTTTAAGAATTCCAAACCAAATGACAACAATAACACTACTCACCCATTTGCAATCCTAAATCTACTTAAAAATAGACAAGGAGGGGCACCGGCGAGGCTCAGTCAGTTAAGCATCCGACTCTCGGTTTCCGCTCACATCAGGCTCTCTGCTGTCAGCGTGAAGCCTGCTTGGGATCCTCTGTCTCCCTCTCTCTATGTCCCTCCCCAACTCGCATGCATGCTTGCATGCTCTCTCAGAAAAGAAAAAAACATAAAAAAAAAAACCAAACAGATAAGGGGAGTGAGGTATACGGACACCAAAATATCAGCTTTATTACTATTAAGTCTAATGTGAAGAAAGTGGTTATACCAGAGGGTTTTGGTGCCCCAGGCTAAACCTCTTTGCTTCTAACTTTAGCTGCACCTCTTTTAAGTACCCTTTGTATCTTAATATTCTACCTTAATCACCCATGGTTTCTGCAAAGCCCTTACTTACTTACTTAGCAATCCAGTAGAGCAGCCAGGAGGTGTGACATTTCCTAGGGGTAAACCCTCAATAAATTAAGATAGGGATTGGTGAATAAATGCTGCATGCTGGAGGGACAATTCTAAATATACTCTACACAGTTTCTCAGAGGGCCACCAAAGTGAATGAGCATGTCATTTAACCAGTTCAATAACACATTTCTTACTGATTTTTCTTACTCCACTGTCCCATTATACTCATTCCTTCGCTCCTGTTCCTAGAGTCCTCTCCCAAATACATTACCTGCACCTGAATCCAGTCATTAGCTGCAATACGAATGTTAGACTGATTTACACACGCAAGCAGGCCATGCAGACCACTCTGGTAGCTATAATGTGATTTCCTATCCTGGTAAAATGTTTGGCATGGATGAGAACACAATGTGTGAAGCACATCAGTTGGCTTAAAAGAGACAAGTCAGGGGCGCCTGGGTGGCTCAGTTGGTTAAGCGACCGACTTCAGCTCAGGTCATGATCTCATGGTCTGTGAGCTTGAGCCCGCGTCGGGCTCTGTGCTGATGGCTCAGAGCCTGGAGCCTGCTTCAGATTCTGTATCTCCCTCTCTCTCTGTCCTTGCCCTGCTCACTCTATGTCTCTCAAAAATAAATAAACATTAAAAAAAATCAAAAGAGACAAGACTGATTTGCTCGTGCACTGTTGTTTTTCCCCAACTCTGCCATCAGGGGGTTTTGATCATAATGGATATTGTACTTTGTTGAATGATTTTTCTGCATCTATTGAAATGATCATATGGTGCTTATCCTTTCTCTTACTGATGTGATATATCAGATTGATTGATTTGTGAATATTGAACCACCCTTGCAACCCAGGAATAAATCCCAGTCGATCAGAGTGACCGATGGCCAAGAGACACACGAAAAGATGCTCATCATCACTCGTCATCAGGGAAATGCAAATCAAAACTACAATGAGACATCACCTTGCACCAGTGGGAGTGGCTAAAATCAACAACACAAGAATCAGCAGGTGTTGGTGAGGATGTAGAGAAAAAAGAACACTCGTGACCTGCTGCTGGGAATTCAAACTGTTGCAGCCACTGTGGAAGACACTATGGAGGTTCTTCAAAAAGTTAAAAATAGAACTACTTTATGATCCAGCAATCACGCTACTGGCTGTTTACCAAAAACACTTATTCAAAGAGATACATGCACCCCTATGTTTATAACAGCAATATTTACAATAGCCAAGATACAGAAGCAGCCTAGTGTCCAACAGTTAATGAATGGATAAAGAAGAAACGGTATATATATATACAATGTAATATTATTCAGTCATAAGAATGAAGAAAATGAAAGTTTGCCATTTGCAATGACATGATGGAGCTAGAAAGTATAATCCTAAGTGAAATAAGTCAAAGTATAATCAGGGCACCTGGGTGGCTCAGTTTGTTAGGCAGCCCAGTTCATTAGGCGGCCGACTTCAGCTCAGGTCATGATCTCATGGTCTGTGAGTTCGAGCCCCACGTCGGGCCCTGTGCTGACAGCTCAGAGCCTGGAGCCTGCTTCAGATTCTGTATCTCCCTCTCTCTCTGCCCTTCCCCTGCTCACGCTCTGTCTCTGTGTCTCTCAAAAATAAATAAACGTTAAAAAAATTTAAAAAAAGAAGTGACTCAGAGAAAGACAAATATCATATGATTTCACTCACATATGGAATTTAATAAACAAAATAAAGGAATAGAGGGAAAAAAAGAAAGACAGAGACAAACCAAGAAACAAATTCTTTTTTTTAGTGTTTATTTTTGAGAGACAGAGAGAGACAGAGCATGAGCAGGGGAAGGGCAGAGAGAGAAGGAGACACAGAAGCCAAAGCAGGCTCCGAGCTTGTGTTGTACAGGGCCCAACAGAGAGCTTGAACTCAAGAGCTGTGAGATCATGACCTGGGCTGAAGTCTGACGCTTAGCCTACTGAGCCACCCAGGTGCCCCCAACAAACTCTTATAGAGAACAAACTGATGGTTACCAGACAGGTAGGAGGTGGCAGGATGGGTTAAATAGGTGATGGAGATTAAGTAAGGAGGGCACTTGTGATGAGCACCAGGTGATGTATGGAATGGCTGAATCACTGTATCATATACCGGAAACAAACATAACATTTTACGGTAACTGCGCTCAAATTGAAATAAAAACTTAAAATTAAAAAATGGAAGATCTGACAAACATGAACAAATAATTAATAGCCTTAAATAAAATAGCTGAAGAAATCCTAAAAGGGTACTTGCAAACTGAATCCAGCAACATGTTAACAAACACAATCACGTGTGATACGCTTTCTTAAAATAATGTCGTGGGGTTCAGTATTAGAAAGGCTATAGATCATAATGATCCACAGAAAAATTATTGTTATTCAATCGGAGGTTTAAGAAGAAGCAAGTGATGAAATTCTCATTCATGTTTTGAAAATTCAGAAAGCCAAGAGGTTATAAACATGATGGTTTACAGATGTCTCATTTATATATATTTATGTATTTATATTTATCAATACATATTTTATATATATTTTATGTCATGTATCTTTCATATATATTTTTATGCTAAATGGTAAAGCAAGAAATGCTTTCCCCCTAGAGTTAAGAATATGAGAAATATGATCATTCTCATTACCTTTATTTAACACTCGTTAAGTTATAAGACCAGATACAGGTTATAAATGCAGAAAAAGAAGAGACAATATCATCATTTTTTGAAAAAGATAACACTACCAGTCTCAGAAGTATAACAGAAATTGAATGAAATATGTTTAAATTATTAAAGTAGTGATAAGAGACTGAGTTACATAATAAGTATACAAACTGCAAGCATGGAAGAAAAAACTAGTTAGAAGGTATAATGGAAAATCTATGGTCTTCAGATTTAAACAATAAAATATAAAGTATCTATGAGTAAACTAGATAAAATAGGCAGGACCCATGAGCAAAAAACTATAAAACTTGAGTAAAGCCCATAAAGAACACTTAAATAAATTGAAGAGAGACATACTATGTTGTTGGTTACAAAGACTAAACATCTTAAAGTTGCCAACTCTCTCCAAAGTATTTTCTAAATGAAATCTAACATCAAGAAGCCAGGAATTTTTACTTCAAATTTTGTAAGATGTTCGCTTAGATCGATAAAGAAGAATAAGTAAGAAATATTTTTAAAGCAGGACTTGCCTATCAGATACCAGAGTGTGTTCTTAAGAAGAGTAGTTAAACTCTGTGGTACTATTCCAAGAATAGACAAACCAAAAATCAAGGTAAAAACTCTAGGGGAAATGTATTTAAGAACTCATGATGTTAATGTAAACCGAACCAATAAAGAAACGAAAGATACTCTAATAAATAATGCCGAGGAAGCACGAATGGGGAAAAAGAAGTTGCTCCCTAATTAACTGCAAAATAAATTACAAGCAAATAAATGACCTGCAATTTTCAAGAGAACCTTGTAATTTCTAGAAAAATAGCATATTTCTCAGATCCAGGATGTCTTTTGCAGCTAAAGACAAAGAGAGAAACCATTTTTAAAAAACACAATTTTTTTTTTGTTTTTTTTTTTTAGCTCTGGGACATATTATTGTATTTTTACTTTAAAAGGAGGGAGAACTAGGGATCGGCAGAAATGCTGTTTAAACTGCTCTTTTCTTAAAGCTGTTCATATTAGTGAACAAGAGATTAAGTCTCTGAGTTAAATTTGACAACATGAAATCACTGCCTTCTGATTTAACTTTTGGGGGTAATGAAGCAAAACCCAGGCATCGGACTTTCTTTTTCTGTCCATCAACACAAATAAAAGTATCAACACAAATGATAATATAAAGAAATAAACACATGGTTATTATGTCTTAGGTCCCACAACATGAGATACTTTTAACTCTCCTACAGTAAATTCCAATATTCTCCCCCGGAATAGATTAATAGAAATGTGAATTGCCCTGATTCAGGCAATTTAGTAACTGCTTTTAATTTTGCCACCAGATCCAGATACTACGGTGTGAAAAACTAACAACCCAAATGTTTTCCATGTCATTTAGCAAAGAAAAGAGGAGGGAGAATCCTCTGCCAAAATTCACTTGCTACTCCACCCTGGACCCCATTTTTGATTATGCCCTCAGTTCCAGCATTTCCAAATTGTCAATCCACCCCAATGAGCCTCACCCCAACTCTTAAATCCTTTTTCCAACTAGGGTCTAGTTTCCTTTGTCAACTAATTCCTAATTTTCCAAGACAACTGATTTTCCTGCTCTCACATTGATCGTAAACCATTTTAAGTGGAAGAAATTGCTATAATGCTTTAAAATAATTAAAGTGGAACTCAAAACTGGATTCCTTTAGTGTTATGGAAGGTGCATTTCAAGTGCTCTGCAAATATATGCGGAAGTAGCAAGAAAACTTACCCTGCCTGGATTCCTAACTACTTGGTGCAGTATTATAATCTTGCTTTGATTACTAGCTAGTACAAAAAGGGAAGGGAACAAAGGCCAAATAGCATGTACTTTTTGGAAAGAAAATGGCACTTGAAGGTTTCTCGGGAGTTTACCAAGGCATTTATACATTCGTAAGGATGGTCAAACTTAGTACATCACAATTATTAAAAAAGGAAAGGATTGGGACTCCTGCTTACCAGTGAGTTTGGCAGAAACGCATTTATATACTCCTCCCTCATAACCACACAGTCCTTTAATTAAGGACAGTGAGTGTGACCACAGAGCAGAATGAAAAAATTTAGAGTCTATGACAGAAAAGAGATCATCAAAATCCAGCTTTACTAGATTATGAAACACTCCCTTTTACCCACACATTACTTTTCATACCTCTGAAACACATGAGAAATACTTTTCTGTGTAGCGAATGAGCACTTTCAGATACATTACTGTTTTCTCTAGAAGCATTTGGCAATTTTGTCCCCTTAACATTAACTGAATGTTTCAGCTGGATCTTGATGGCTGTCAGTTTTCATCTTCTGAGCCTCCCTAAAATTTTGGTGGCTCTCTATTAGTCTCTCTCTTGAAGTTCTTGTCTTTGGAATGCTTCTTCTCCCCACTTAGCACTTTGTTTGGAAGTGAGGTTGTAGGACATAACTGATACTCATCTGGCGATCCTTTTTGACAGTTCAGCTTCTTTCTTTCTTTGTCTACTTCTTTCTGAAGCTGAAATGCGAACATCCAGTCGTGCTCTTCTTGTTTATTTCTCTCAACAATGAAGCAATCGGGATCTATCGGATTCTGGGTAGTGATGGTTTCTGTTGCCTCTTGGGTTGAGGAAGCTTTGGGGAACATTTTCTTTCTTTTTGCAGAAATGCATGGATCCCTGACTGCTTGAAATGAATATTGCTGGTTTTTTCCTTTGGAACTATCTTCACCGATCAGCAGGCAATCGTCATCTTCTGTGTCAGTTGTATCATCTTCAATTACCAGCGTCATACCTGATACAGCACATGCATTCCCCATTTTTCCAAAGCAGGGGATTGTGGCTCCAGGTCTCTTGTGATTCGGGTCATGTAACTCTTTATCACGATTGCTTCGTGTCACTTTGATTTTTCGTTCAAAGCATGATTCTCTACCATTGGTGTATAACTGAGGTACAGGTGGCTCTACTGAAGACTTTGCACCCTGTTCTTGAATGCCCATGCATATTTGTGGGAAAAATGTTGGCGTATCATCTTCAATTTCTATAACTTCCCACACAGGGCTTTTTACGACAGTACTCTCAGTTTCTTTGGACACGGAAATTCTCCTGCTCCCTTGTACAACTTCAGACTGTGATGTGGACCCAAACTTCTCAATATCTTCAGTGTTGGTGTGTGTGTTCTTACTTTTCTTTTGAGACTTGCCTGTGACTGTACTAGATTTTCTAGAATTCAAGGGAGAAGGCAAGATATTTTCATCACAGCAATTAATATTAACACTTAGCTTTCTTGCTAGCTCTTCATCACTTTTCAGTTGTTCTTCCTTCTCTCTTCGCCTCTTTCGTGCTTGTCGTCTTGCCTCTTCCTCTGCCAATAATCTCTGTATGTATTCTTCACTCGTTTTGTTTTCTTCTCGTTCGATGGCTCGTCGCTCTGCCTCCAGCTTGCTTACCTCCTCTTCATATTCTCTTCTAAGTTCCCCAGGTTTACTGATTATGCGAATTGGCTTAAAGTCATCAATGACCTGTCGTGAATCCTGCCCAGACATTCTAAGCCTGCATTCTTCAGGATAGTGCTTTTGGATTATCTCCCACAGTTTCATGTTAATCAGAGAATTTCTTCGGGCAAGATGCCGACTCCTTGAAGAGATTCGGTGGCGACAAAAAGGACAACATAAACTTGTCTTTTCGATAGTCGACTGGAAACATTGATTACAGAGCGTGTGGTTACAAGGCAGTGTTACCGGCTCTATCAGAATATCCATACAGATGAGGCACTGGCATTCCTCCAAGGAAGGAATGGCGTCCTGAGGCACCGCCATTTCAATACACTAAAAAGTCATATTCAGTGTCCAAACCAGCTTAAGAGGCTCCCTGAGCTCAGTGGGGCCAGGTCCAAGGCGGCCCAGGCACGAAGCTTCGGGACCCCAATTCCACAAAGAATGCTTTTTTCCCTCAGGGGGCCTGAATAGCGCTTCCTTTTGACAGTCTCTGTGGGGACAGCACGTTGCCGTGCAGCACCAGAGTCCGCGCGATCCCGTCTCTGTGAAACTTCAGCAGTTTCCCAGAATTCTAAGACCACGCCCCCATTTCTTACGTCAGCCGTGACGCCTAATGTTTGTGGCAGTGCCTTAGCAACGTGACAAGGGCTAGCGATGTAAAAATATACATTTAACTTTGCAATATTCATTTTTAAAAGTTACAAGAAAAAATAAGCAAAATCAAATAATAAAATGGATGTCAGGGAAATATTTGAGAAATGACAAGGGATAAATATTTTTAATGTAAGTAATAATTAAAATGATAAATATCCCCCAGTGGAAAAAAGGGCACATAACACTAATGGTCAATCAACAAATGAAAAACTATAATGGCCAATAAAAAAAAAAAAAAACACATGTTTTCCCATCTCACTAATACTGGAGTCAATAAAGCTATTTTACCTTCATTCATTCATTCATTCGTTCGTTCGTTCATTCGTTCATTCAAAATACATTGATCTGGGGTGCCTGGGTGGCTCATCAATTAAACATCTGACTCTTATTTTCGACTCAAGTCATAATCTCACAGTTCTGTGGGTTCAAGCCCTGCCTCAGG
This sequence comes from Paguma larvata, assembly GCA_030068075.1. Taxonomy (NCBI): domain Eukaryota; kingdom Metazoa; phylum Chordata; class Mammalia; order Carnivora; family Viverridae; genus Paguma; species Paguma larvata. The sequence goes on from CM057830.1 coordinate 17,225,736, forward strand.
CTCTGTGCTGACAGCGTGGAGCCTACTTGGGGTTCTCTCTCTCTCCTCAATCTCTGTCCTTCCCTACCTCGCAGAGTCTCAGTCTCTCTCAAAATAAGTAAATAAACTTAAAAAAAAAACAAAATAATTAATATATGGCCAATTTTATGCCAACTACTTTTGTGGGTCACTAAGAACAGAGAATTGAATGAAACATTACCCCTGACTTTACGAAAAAGAGACAGGAATGCCAGAGTGGCTGAGTCAGTTAGGCATCTGACTCTTGGTTTTAGCTCAGATCATGATCTTATGGTTTGTGGGATCTAGCCCCATGTTGTACTCTGTGATGACAGTGTGAAGCCTGCTTAGGATTCTCTCTCTCCTTCTCTCTCTGCACCTCCTTCACGTGTTTTCTCTCTCTCTCTCAAAATAAATACACTTTGAAAAAAAGAAAAAGAGACAGCAACCAAATAAAAAAAACAGCATGATTTCAGATATTGATAAGTACATGATAAATACCAAGTACACTAAAGTCATAGAGAGCCACTGGGAATACTATTAGAATGCAAGAAAATGGATAGGATCTTTTCGAAGGCTAATTTGGCAATCTGTATTAATAGTTTTGAAATGCCCATACCTTTTTAAAACTTTTCACCTTGAAATAATTTAAGACACCCAAGAACTGGAAAATATACTAAAGCATTTCTATGATGGCTTCAACTGCCTTTCCCCAGTGATAACATCTTACATAGAGTAAAATATCACAACCAGGAAATTGACACTGGTACAATAGTATTAATTAAATTAAAGACCTTCGTTCAATTTCTTTAGTCTTTACATGGATTAATCTGTGTTTTTGGTGTGTAGTACTATGAAAGTTCTTCACATGTCTAGATTCATGTAACTGCCACCATAATCAGGATACAGAAATGTTCCATCACCACAAAAACTCCATAATCATACTCCCTTTATAGTTTTATGTCTTCCAGTTCTAACCCTGACAACCACTAATCAATTTTACATCACTATAATTTTATTATTTTGAGAGTATTATATAAATAGAATCATAGAATATACAATCGTGTGAGATTGGCTTTTTTCTTGACTCAGCATAATGCCTTGAAGATCCATCCAAGTTTTTGTGCATATCAATAATTGGTTTCTCTTCATGGCTGAGTTGTATTCCCATTACCTGGGTGAACAAGTTTCTTTACTCATTTACCCATCAAAGGGCATTTGGGTTGTTTCCAATTTGGGGCTATTACAAATAAAGCTGCCACGAATGTTTGTGTGCAGATTTCTGTGAGGGTATGTTTTTAATTCCGTAGGATAGACATTCACAATTGTGATTCTTGGGTCCTATGACATGTAAATAGCCTAACTTGATAAGAAACTATGGCACTGTTTTCAGTAGGTGGTGGCCTTTTACACTTCCATCAACAGTCGATGTCAGATCCAGTTTTTTTCACATCCTGCCGGCATTTGGTGTTGACACTATCTTCTGTTTTCATCTTTCTGATTAGTGTACATGGATAGCATGCCTTTTATTTACATTTACCTAATGGCTAATGATGTCGAACATATTTTTATGTGCTCGTTTACCCTCTGTATATCCTCTCTGGTTAAATGTCTGGTCTCGTTTTTTTGCACTGGGAATATGATCTTACGATTGAGTTTAAAGAGATCTATATATATTTTGGATACAAACCCTATGTCAAATATATGACTTGTGAATATTTCTTAGTCAGTAGCTTGTCTTTTCATCCTCTTAATACATTTCCTTACAGAGCTAAAGTTTAAAACTTTTGATAAAGACGAATTTGTCTTTTTCATTTTCTCTTATGGATTGTGCTTTTGGTGTCATGTCTAAAAACTCTGCCGACACGAATTATAAAGATTTCCTCCTGCGTTTTCCTATGAAAAGTTCAAAGTTTTATACTTTACATTTATTTTTTTTTAAGTTTTATAGTTTACCTTTAGATCTATGATTCATCCTGAGTTAATTCTGGTGCAAGGTGTGAGGCTTAGGTTGAGGTTTATTTTCTGATCTATGGATATACCCAAATATGCCAACATGATTTACTGAAAAGATCATCATTCCTCCATTGAATTGCTTTTTTCATTAACAAAAATCAGTTGGATATACTTGTATGAGTCACTTTCTGGACTCTTTATTCTGTTCCCCTAATATATGTGTCTGTTCATTTCTCTACAAGACATTGCCTTATGTTTATTTCTGTTGATTCAACAATTTTATTTCTATGAATTTATCCATAAGACATAAATATAAGAATTCTATGTAAGAGAAAGACATACATGGACAAATGTGCATGTAGGAATGCTCGCTGCATTTTTTACATATTGAATAACTGAAAACGATCTAATGTCTATCAACAGAAAAAGGTTAAAGAAATTATGAGTTCAGATTCCAGCCAAGTGATTTTAATTGGCTAGTATAGAAACTCTTCCTATAAAACCCAATGATGTTGGATAAACCTAATCCATTTTAATATAAAGTTGACTTCAAAATATGTGAACTCTTCAGGAGCCAGAACTGAAGAGGTTCCTGAGAGCCAGAATTCTAGAACTATGTGCTGATTTTTGTGAAGCCCTAGACACATTACTAGCCCAGTGATAGGAGGGTCTTGATTTTAACGCACATATATGTATGGCTGACAACAGATTTGCTCACTCAAGGTGGAACAGTAGAACTGAGAACTGGGAATAAGACTGAGACATTGGAAGTACTAATCCTAGTGAATAGGAAATAAAAATTCTTCACCTATCTACCCAGTGAGATGACTACAAATCTTCAGAATGAAATTAAATTCCTCTGATGGGGCCCCACGTAGGTATAATCTACTAACCCCAAACTAAGTCTAGGATCCTCCAAGACAGTAAATTAACATAAACATTTGTACCTGGCTATTGACACCCTACATTGCCTAAAAGCCTACCGGGAAAAAGTACAAACTCTCTGTAGAAATAACCCAGGCCACAAGAGATTCCTCCTAAACAACGACAACAACAACCTCTCTCAAGATGAACTAACAAGTCTAAAAATATAGATGTGGGGCATCTGGGTGGCTCAGTTGGTTAAGCCTCCAACTCTTGATTTCAGTTCAGGTCACGATGTCACAGTTCCTGCTAACAGTGCAGGGCCTGCTTGAGAATCTGTCTCTATCTATCTCTGTCCCTCCCCTGCTCATGCACACTCTCTCTTCCTCTCTCTCTCTCTCTCAAAATAAATAAACTTCAAAAAATATATAGAAACCTACAATATAGATGAAATCTGCAACTATAGCAAGGCGAGCAGATATTATAAACCAGAGGATTAACACATCAAGAGTTAGGGGGAAAGCCTATAGATGGCCTGTTATGAGTCTACAACCACATTACCCAATATAAACATGATGCAAACCATGAATGTGAGTCACCGATTTTAAATGTAATTAAATGTTCACATCAAAAAGTAAAAGAAATAGGTGAAATTAATTTCAGGAGTTTAATAATATTTTACCTTTGTTTTATTTAATTTTTAAAAATTCTTTTTTTACAAATTAAGTGTTTGAAATCCTGTGTATATTTCATATTTAGAGCACATCTTAATTTGGACTAGCCACATTTGAAGTGTTCAAGACTCATATGGTGGCTGGTAGCTATCATACTGGACACTGCCTGGAGGTTATAAAATAAGTACATATAAAATGAGTGATATGACTCATTCATTCACCTATGATTCACTGAGTACCTACCAAACACTTAGAAAGTTGAAGTGCACTCAAATAGATAAAGTTCCTATATTCACGTGGCTTAAGTACCAATGTGTGTGGAGGAAGGGGCATAGAGAAATATATTTAACAAGAAAATATAGGGGCGCCTGGGTGGCTCAGTTGGTTAAGCGGCCGACTTCGGCTCAGGTCATGATCTCACGGTCTGTGAGTTCGAGCCCCGCGTCGGGCTCTGTGCTGGTGGCTCAGAGCCTGGAGCCTGCTTCAGATTCTGTATCTCCCTCTCTCTCTGCCCTTTCCCTGCTCATACTCTGTCTCTATGTCTCTCAAAAATAAACGTTAAAAAGAAAATTTTTAAAAAAGGAAAAAAAACAAGAAAATATATATTATGCTAGATGGTGATATGTGTTGCAGGAAAAAAAATAAATCTGGGCAACATAGATAAAGAGGACTCCTGTGTGTGTCTGCACACATGTAAGGTGTAGGGATTACAAGGTATTACTTTATGCCAATTATCAATGAACACCTCATAAATAACAAAGAAGCAAATACTGTAGATTATTTACAAAAAATACCCAGTCACTGAATTTTTTTTAAAAGCTCTGCATAAATTAAACAAGATAAGACATAGCTGAAGAAAGGATTAGGACTCAATTTAGAAAATGTACTGTAATAAATATTTTGAAAACTTTTCCAGCTGAATACATGAATTCAGCAAAGTTGCAGGGTACAAAATCAATGTACAGAAATAGGTTGCATTTCTATACACCAGTAATGAAGCAACAGAGAGAGAAATCAAGAAATCAATCCCATTTACAACTGGACCAAAAACCACAAAATACCTAGGAATAAATCTAACCGAAGATATAAAGTATCTATACGCTGAAAACTATAGAAAGCTTATGAAGGAAACTGTCGAAGACACAAAGAAATGGAAAAACATTCCATGCTAATGGATCGGAAGAACAAATATTGTTAAAATGTCAATACTAACCAAAGCAATCTACACATTCAATGCATTCCCAATTAAAATTGCAACGAAATTTTCCCCTGAGCTAGAACAAATGATCCTAAAATTTGTATGGAACCACAAAAGACTCCAAATAGCCAAAGTAATATTGAAGAAGAAAACCAAAGTGGGAGTCATCACAATCCCAGACTTTAACCTCTACTACAAAGCTGTAATCATCAAGACAGTATGGTATTGGCACAAAAACAGACACACAGACCAATGGAATAATAGAGATCCCAGAATTGGACCCACAAATGTATGGTCAACTAATCTTTGACTAAGCAGGAAAGAGTATCCAGTGGAAAAAAGACAGTCTCTTTAACAAACGGTGTGGGAGAACTGGACAGCAACAGGCAGAAAAATGAAACTAGACCACTTTCTCACACCATACACAAATAAACTCAAAATGGATGAAAGACCTAAATGTGAGACAGGAAACCATCAAAACCCTAGAGGAGAAAGCAGGCAACAACTTCTTTGACCTCAGCTGCAGCAATTTCTTGCTCGACACATCTCCAAACACAAGGGAATTAAATGCAAAAATGAATGATTGGAATCTCATCAAGATAAAAAGCTTCTGCACTGCAAAGAAAACAATCAACAAAACTAAAAGGCCACCAAAGGAATGGGAAGAGATATTTACAAATGACACATCAGATAAAGGGTTAGTAACCAAAATCTATAAAGAACTTACCAAACTCAACACATGAAAAAAAAAAATTCAGTGAAAAAATGGGCAGAAGACATGAACAGAAACTTTTCCAAAGAAGACATCCAGGTAGCCAACAGACATATGAAAAGATACTCAATGTTACTCATCTTCAGGGAAACACAAATCAAAACCATACTGAGATACCACTTGACCCCGGTCACAGTGCCTAAAATGAACAAATCAGGAGACTATTGTTGGGAGCCGTTTTGGGCTCGCAGGTTGAGACCCCTCTCTGTTTCGGTTGAAGCAAAGCTCCTGCCAGCCAAACTGGCACCTAATCTTACCTACTTCTAAATAATCTTTCAGGCCTGGATTTCTTGAACTGCTCTCGTTGGCCTAGGGATATAATGCTCTTTGGGTTTATGGCATATGGAAAAGGGGACCTAATCTTGATGGATAAAATTTGAATGAAAATAATCTGGCCAGAAGTAACCTCAAAGTTGCCTCTTGGAGATAGGTTACACAAACTGATCATACAGAATAGCAGTTATGAGTTGGCTAGAAATTAGCAGACGTTAGGCCCCAAGACTCCTTGAACCAAACTAGATTTTCCCTGCAGGTATCGCATTGTGTTAATCATCCCCTCAGCCCCACCATAAAACCTCAAGGCACATCTCTGTAAAGCTTCTCTCAGTATTTGGTTAACAGACTGATAGGAGAGATTGTAAAGAGACTTAGGACCTTCTCCGGAGGTTAGCCTAGCCCAAAAGTTAGAAGCACTGTTTATAGATAAGGTACAAACAGTAGCCAAACAAAAGTAGCTACACATACCTTCACTGATCACCAACAAATATGAGTACCTCCCTGAGGTTAACATTTCACGAATCCTTTTGCTATTCCCATCCCCATGCTCCCTTATAATAAAAAGGCAATAACAAAATACTTTTACAGAAACTGCTGTTTGTATAAAGAACAGATAAACATGAGCCCTTACGACACAGGCTCACTCACTCATAAAAGAAAAGAACTTAGACAACTATTAGAGATCATGTCTCTACCAAGCAAATAATATCTCCTCCATTATGGTTAAAGATTATGGATAGAATGTCACCTAATCTATCTATAGATGGCTAACATGGGTCTTAAGGCAACAATGTATGCGTCCTCTGTTTACCAAGGGCTATGACAATCCTGCTCTCTTCCTAAAAACTTTATCTTGTTATTTCCTCTGCTCTGCCTCAAAAACAATGTGTAACTTTGGAACAAAGTCATAAAAACAGTTACTGCCTAATCTAAGAAAAAACTATCTCCTTCTAAGTCTGAGGGATTCACAAATATGCCAACCTAAGAAAAATTGTAAATGATGCCTTGTCACAGGTGTATTGTCACTCACTGCCTTTAAAAATAAAGACACTGAGACTAGCAGGTCAGAGATGCCAGAATTGCCAGGGCTGTCTGCTTGGTCATCAGACTCCATCTCTCTCATGGCTTTCTCACTTCATCTCCCCTGACCGTCCGTCCTTTGTGGACCCCTAGATTCGCCGGAACAAGGACCCCGGCAGACTAGATGCTGGCTAGGATATGGAGAACGAGAACCCTCTTGCACCGTTAGTGGGAATGTACAATGGTGCAGCCGCTCTGGAAAACTGTGTGGAGGTACCTCGAAAAATTAAAAATAGAATTATCTACGACCCAGCAATAGCCCTACTAGGAATTTATCCAAAGATTACAGGAGTGCTGATCATAGGGGCACATGTACCCCAATGTTTATAGCAGCGCATTCAACAATAGCCAAATTATGGAAAGAGCCTAAATGTCCATTAACTGATCAATGGATAAAGAAGATGTGGTTTATATAGATTCAATGGAATACTACTTGGTAATAAGAAAGAATGAAATCATGCCATTTGCAGCAACGTGGATAGAACTGGAAGGTATTATGCTGAGTGAAATAAGTCCGTCACAGAAAGACAAATACTATGTTTTCACTCATGTGGATCTTGAGAAACTTAACAGAAGACCATGGGAAGGGAAAGGGAAAAAATAGTTACAAACAGAGAGGGAGGCAAACCATAAGAGACTCTTAAATACAGAGAACAAACTGAGGGCTGATGGGGGTGGGGGAAAGGAGAGAATGAGTGATGGGCATTGAGGAGGGCACTTGTTGGGATGAGCACTAGGTGCTGTATGTAAGCGATGAATCATGGGAATCTACCCCAAAATCCAGGAGCACACTGTATACACTGTGTGTTAGCCAATTCGACAATAAATTACATTAAAAATTTAAAAAAGAAAAGTTTTCCAGCTATACAATAGCCATATTCTGTATAGATGGCCACAAACAGTCATTTCAATTTACAAGCATACTATAAAAAAACTTAAATCAGCACTGTCCAATCTAAATAAAATATGAATGGGCACCTGGGTGGCTCAGTTGGTTAAACATCTGGCTTCGGCCTAGGTCACGATCTCAAGGGTTCGTTAGTCTGAGCCCCGCCTCGGGCTCTGTGCTGACAGCTCGGAGCATGGAGCCTGCTTCAGATTCTGTCTCCGTCTCTCTGCCCCTCCCCTGCTCACGTACTGTTTCTCTCTAATATAAAAAATAAAACATAAACAATTTTTTAAAAATAAATAAAATATGAAAAAGAAAAATATTACATGGTATCACTTGTATCTGGAATCTAAAAAAAAAAAAAGCTCATAAAAATATAGTAGAAAAGAAAAGTGGCCACCAAGACAAGAGAACATAGAAAGAGGTTCGTAAAAGGGTACAAATTTTTAGCTGTAAGAGGACTACGGTCTGAGGATCTAATGTATGACATGGTAGCTATAGTTGTTAACACTGTACTTTTAAAAATAAGAAAAACTGAAGCTCAATTTTTAGTAGCTCAGTTCATTAAGCATCAACCTCTTTATTTCGGCTCAGGTCATGATCTCACATTTCGTGAGACTGATCCCAGTGTCGGGCTCTCTGCTGATAGTGCAGAGCCTGCTTAGGAATTCTCTCTCTTCTTCCTCTCTCTCTCTGCCCCTCCCCTGCTTGAGAGTGCTCTCTCTCTCTCTTTCAAAATAAATAAATAAACATTTAAAACAGTAATAAAAATAAATATTAGCCACATATACAATTTTATCGTTTGTAGCAGTCACATTACAAAAGTAAAAATAAGTGAAATTACTTTTAATATTATACTTTATTAGCAATTGAATATTTTTAATCAAATATATCCAAAATATTATTTCGATATGCAGCACTGGCCACATTTCACATGCTAAATAGCCACAATTAATTAGTAGCTACCATACAAAACAGCACAACCTAGATCCCTATATATGTTACTATGGACAGCCTTTTACATGCTTAGCTAAACTCTAGGTTAATTAAAACAAAGAAGGAAGGAAGGAAGGAAGGAAGGGAGGGAGGGAGGGAGAAAAGCTGATGCTGTAGAAATCCTAGAAAATTTAGCCTTTCTCAGGAATTTCTGTTCCTTGGGATTCTGTAGCCATGCAGGGATCAGGTGATATGACCTTGAGATAACCCCAAAATGAGTGAATTCCCATTTCTATCCTAAAGAGAGACATCCAGAGAGAGATCTCAAGGGAGACACAAAAACTAAGAATAAAAGAGGAAAGAGAGAGTATCTGTATGTGTGTGCGTGCACACATACGAGGAAGAACAAGGGAGTTGGGAGACAGAAAGCAGAGGCTCTTTCATCTAGTACAGATTAGAAACTGAAACTCCACCGTCCCCTTGAGACAGTAGGGTCCTCCATGTCAAGTTGTGCCTCCATGAGCACCACTCAGTGGTAAAGGACACCAGTGGCTGAAGAGACAAGGGCATAATACTCATGAACCTGAACTCATCCATTTCAACCTTCAGTCAAATGTTCTACATCTCCAGAGAAAGCAGGCTTGAAATCAAAGATTTCAGAGGATAAATGGAGGAGCTGAATTCAGCAGAGGCATGGAGGTGGTAGCAAAGGTATTCCCTATTAGGCCTTAAAGATACAGTATGATTAACTGTTTACGCCTGAGGCCTCTCTAAAAAGAAAAGACAGTTAGGAAATGTACATTATATAAACACTAATATATTTGACAACATATACCTCTTTGACAGAATTCAAAAGTGTAATATGGGTCTTTTTGGTAACCCTAAGAAGCTGCGACTCAAAGCCAGGACCTTGTCTGAAGAGGCAAAGTATCACTGTAATAAGAGCCCCATGGACTGAGAATTTCAAGTTTGTATCCTGGGTTTGGTTTTATTGTTAGAAAGTGACAGGACCCTCTCAACTGATTATCCTTACCTACAAAACCCTCCTCGGTTTCCTTATATGGAAAATTATCACCTCGGATTGTGGACTCACTCTCATTGCACAACCTATGATTTCACACTGATAGAGAAAAAATGATTAAACAATGTTTTAGTTTTATTTTACAAGAATGGAATGGAATGAGAATGCTTTGACTCATAAGGACTTTCTACATTCATCTAGGCCTGTCTACTGCAAGGCAACAAACATTTCACAAGAACCAAATAATCGAGAAATTAAATGCACTCCAACTCCCCTACTTTAATCTATAAGTATTCCATAGGAGTATGAGAGTTTATGTAAGTCTGTGTATGTTGGCATTTGAGAGAAGGGTAGTTCATAAATAACGTATATGGCTTTATAATCATTTAGTTTGAAACATCAGTGGTCAAGTCATTCCATAATGAATCTTGAAAAAATGAAAATATTTGAAGGTACAGAATTAGGTTTCCCTCTCAGTTTCCAAATACCATCAGTAGTAGCCATGCTCCTTCATTTCAAGTGACACGGGTTCTGAGACCATTTGCCACCAGGTCATGCCTTGCAGGTAAGTTATCCTCAACTTCTTCCTTACATCTGACAGAGTTTGGCCCCAAAATGTCACTAACATATACTGATGGATACTTCATCATAGAGGGCGTTGTTTGCCTCCTTCCTAGGGGACAAAGGCTGGGATACACATTTCATTTATATTATTTTGTTCTTGCAGCTGCTCAGTAGCAAATACAAGGACATATACAATTTGGTGGCTTGTTTCAATCTGCAGACTTCACAGAAACCTCTGCCCAGAACCAGCAATCAGTAGGACCAGGCACAACACTGCCAAAGATTTTACAAAGGCAATTCAAACAACCCTATAATTTAACTTTCATTTTTATTTAGTAATGTTTGTGTACTGTTTCACGATGTAATTAGTTTAGAGACTTATTACACAGTTTTTTGGCTAAGCATTGCTGATTTTACAAAGACAGGCAAAGGCCACCTAATACTGTCCACTACAATTAGAGTTCCGAATGACAGTTAAATCCTCCCATTTACTCAGGTTGATGCTTTCATGTGTTAAGCTAAAATACTGTTATTGTCTGAAACATTGAAATTTCAAAGGGACTGTTTCGCTCTGCAACCAAATAACCATATTAGAAAAGAATACTTGAAGGCTACCTACTTTACTCCCAATACTCACAAACTCTTTAAGTGTGGTTCAAATGAAGCTCCTAGTAATGGGCAATAATATTATCAATATTATATAATTCTACACTGTCACAAAGTAGTGAATTTTGGAGTTAAGCAAGACAGTTTGAATCTTGGCTTAACCCTACTCTGCATGATGCCTAATATAGAGTAGATGCTCAATAAATATTACTTTTCTCCCGTTATTGCTTTTCCCTACAGTCAACAGGAGAATGAGTTTGGACTTGATTTCATGGGCAATGAGGAGCTACTGAAAATGCTGTTTTAAATTGAGGAAATTAATATGATGTTTTACACAGTTGATAGAGTAGGGGTAAGGACACTGGATATGAAGCTGTTTCACCAGGCTAGACTGATATATCCTACCTGATTGATTGAAAGAAGGGGAACTATGAGAGGGGCAATAAAAAGTATTACCAATTTTCTCCCTTCCTTCCTATTTATTTATACATAATCATTTGTTAGTTCAAAGAGAACATTCACATCACCAACAAGAAGCCCATGAGATAGGTATTATTATTTAATTTCCACAAATAAAAAAAAAAAGCGACGCTCAAAGAGGTGGTGCATTTTCCCAAGGACCATATAACTCATAAGTGTTGGATCCAGAGCTTGCAGACAAAGGAATTATCTGTGATCATTCCTGTAATACATCCCATCTAATGAAAACATCAAGAAGTATGATTGCTTATTGGATATGGATTGGGGGCCAATGGAGGGATCAAATAATATTGAAAATTCAGCAATGATAACATGAAGAGCAATAGTAAAGACAGAGAAAGAAGTAATATAGGCAATGTGACAAGGAGACTGAGGGCATTTAGCTTGGGATATACGATATACTGATTTTAGAATGGGACTGAATATCCAAATGGAGCTCCCACTAAGTATGTGGGAATATGGGGTCAGTAGAATATCTGGCCTGGCTTTGTACAGATGTAGAGAGAGACAGGAGACTAACAATGAATATAAACTCTGATAGAGACATTTTTAAGTAGAAGACCACCAAAAGTACCCACAGAACCCCAGCCATTCTTAGGCTAAGAGATTATGTAAACTAGTCAACCAGAATAATAGAAATGAAGCAAGGAGAGGTGCAAGAAAAAAATTGTGCAGCTCAGAGAACAATACAAGAAGGAGAAAATTATCATCTTTTGAGCATCCACCAAGTGCCAGACACTTCTCCTATGTGTTAGTGCTCAATACTAATAAAACTCATTTGATTCATGTGGTAGGTTATTTCTGTTTATTTGCATGCAGAAATGAAGGCCAAAGAGTAAATGTAACTTGTTTAAGAACACACAGAAAGGAAATGACGAAATTAGGCTTCTAAATTAGTTCTGTGAGATTCCAAATCTCTGTTCTTTCCATGTTAAGGAAGAAAAGAATAGTCACTAGAAATTAAGCATTGCTCTATTATCAAGAAGCAATGTCTATTGTAGATATTGATGCTATAAACATAGGGGTACAGCTGAAATTAATATTATACTATAGGTTAACTAACTGGAATTTAAATAAAAAAAAGAAACAGTATCAGAATTTGTCAATTAGAAGGTTTTCAGAGAGTATCTGCAATAGGGCTAAGATTTCAAGTAGATAGGGTTGGACAAGAAATAAAGTTCAAAATGTGTTGGAGACTACTTTCTGGAGAAGTTAGGCACTGAATGCAAGGGGAAAGAAAAGATAATAAATGCAGAGGAAAACTGATTTGAAGATTTCACTTCTCACTTTGCTTTCTATAGTGGGTATTCCACTATAGAAATTTCATGACAATAAAAGTTTTAGAGTTGGAAGGTACTTGCTAATCATTTGACCCCTGCAAGTGGTAAACAGTTCTAGAGAAGTTAAATAGTAGGCCCAGGCAGCCCACTCTCCTGCAGAACTGAGTCAACAAACTCCAGTCTCTTGACACCTGGTTTAATGCTCTTCTGAAAGGTACTGACTTTACCATTATATTTTATCCATTCTACCTCACACTTGGTTAACAGGTACGTTGCATGAAAGTCCTCTAACCTGTATCTACATCTATCTGTAATCCACCTAGAAACTGGAAGATCTCCTAAAAGAAGTAGCAGGGAAAAGTGATTTAAACTATATACCTTTGGGAATGCACAGTATATCCTTCATCCTTCAGTTAACTTACAAAATTGCACAACTCTTGCCTGAACCCCAATACTAATAGAATCCACTATGCTTTTATTTTTTAGCACAGAGTTACCATATTTTTTGTATTATGTGCCAATTTTTTTACTTGTGCTCTTTTTTTCTTCTCCTTTAGAACCTGAACTTCTTTGCAAGTAGAGACCATTTCATAAGTGTGTGTGTGTGTGTGTGTGTGTGTGTGTGTGTGTGTATAGTTTTTTACAGGAGACAGCACAATGTAGAGTACATGGTGGACAAAGAATACACAGTTGTTGAAAGACTAGTCTGTACTAATACGCAGATTTAAGAACTCTTTGGAACAAATTTTCCAAAGGCAGGTTTTTAAGCAGTCATGATTCAATTGCCCCATGGAAAATGCTCTGTGAAATCCAATTACTTTCACATTTGAGCACCTGCTTCTTATTTGATGAGTCAAATGGCCAATTTTGGATTCACTGAGACAGGGTTAAAGAATTCAGGTAGAATATTTTTGTATATTATCTATTTCTTTAGTTTATCACTTTCTACTACTAAAAAGAAAACATTCAGTATAGATAATGTGAGCAATGCAAGACTAAAAAAAAGAAGAAAATAAAAACCCACAATTAATTGATAACTGCACTTGATTATTTTATTTCTTCTTATTTTTTTTATAGCCAGAAGCACATGCATATTTTTAAATAACAGGGGTGAAATGGATGTGAATCTTGCATATATTTTTAATTTAGTATTGCAATAGTATTTGTCCATGTCATTAAATATCCTTCAATAGCATCATTTTAAAACATAAATAATATCTTATAGTATGAATGATGTTATTTAAACCATTCTGCTATTGTTCGTCATTTAGATTGCTAAATTTTTCATTGTTACAAGTACTTTTGTGAATAAAATCTTTGTGCAGAATTCTCTTGCTAAAATTTCCGGCCATTTCCTTAAACCAGATTCTGAGAAGTTGAATTACTATGTCATTGAAGCTTAATTCTATTTCCTGTTTGTAGAACTATAAAAAAATGGATTTCCCTTACAAACACTTTATACACAGATAAGGAGTCAAACACAATTATATGAATGGTTTTCTCCTCTTGAAGTAGCAAACCTGATCAATTTCTGGCAACTAAAACATAGGACAATATTTTAAATTCATTTTCTCTTTAATTATCATGTAATTATGATAATAATGAATGAGTATTCAATCCTTTTTTGAGTTATTTTGCTATTAGCAGTGGGAAGGTACTGGATTTGGATTGATTCACTCTTCTCATATGTGTATTATAGAACATGAGAGAGGTAGACTGTGGCTATGAAACTGTCTTTCCATATGCTCTGTGCCAGATTCCACAACCTCACTGCTCCAGCCTTTTCCAGAGTCATTCTTAATAATTTATCACTGTCTCCAGTGCTCACAGTACTGAGAAGATGATGTTACCATAAGAAATAGCATATGCTGCATACAAACAGGTCAATAACCAGCTCATTTCGATATATGTCAGAAGCCTATTTTATCGAGGGACACAGTTTATCTGCCTTCAAAAATCCATTTTCAGGGGAATCCTACAGGCTAAATCACAACATCATTCCAGTTAGGCAGAGAAAATAACTTTAGCTACAATCTGCCTTATTGCATTCAAGACACATATGTGTTTGCAATCAAGTTCTCCCAAAGATTATACGTATTTCTACCCTGAGAAACAGAAATGTAGGATGCTTTTGTGTGTAACTGCTAGAGTTGGAATCTAACTTGAAATTATACATAAAGAAGCAATAGAATTTTAGGTTTGAAAGCATCAATATTTAAAAAAAATAATTTTGCTTTAAAATTACATTTAGTGATTTTTCTGATTATAAAAATAAGGTTTATTGCAGAAAGTTTAGAAAAGCATTAATAAGAAAATTTAAATTACCTCTAATCTACAGTCAAGTGATAACCACTGTTAATTATTTTGTGTAATATATCAGCCAGTTTTTCTTGACTATGCATGTGTATACATGTGTGTGTGTATGTGTGTGTAATAAAACATGGATTTTGCTATATATAATCTTTTACAACCTGTTTTATGCTTATTAATACATTATGAATACTCTACACACATTATAGATATTACACATATATATAATTATTAATAGTCATGTTTTCTATTAATGGTATATTACATAATGAGAAGACAAGGAACTTAATTAACCAATACTCTATTTTTGGAATTCAGTTCATCTTTATTGTCTACCCTTATAAATAATATTACATTTAACATTTTGCCTATCTCTATTTCCTTAAATTTCCAAAAACATAATAGTAAGGTTAAAATTATGTAACTTGCTTAAAGGATTTTGATACACATTCCTATACTGCTATTTAACTATATATTTAGGCTGACACTCAAACTATGTGTAATAGATCAGCTCTGGCAAATGGTGCTGGTACTCTACTCATAACCTCTAGCTTTCACTTCCAGGTTTCCACATCTCTGTGACCAAGGGTTTTCCTGCCTCAGAATCCTCCTCAGTCCATTGGTAGGGTAGGCCCAAGTGCAAAGAGCATACCATCCGAAGAAGTACTCTCAACCATTGAAGGGCAGAAGTTTGTACGAAAGGGCCCTAGATTTCTTACCTCTGGGTGGGAAAACTCTTGAGTTATGTTCCACACATTCTCTTGAAGGTCCCCAGCAGGACTGAGTCCCAGGTGCCCACAGAAAACTACTTGTTAGCATTCCCTATATGGGCTTTATTCTGGTCCCTGTCTCACTTTCTCATTCCTTCGTAGTCCTTCCCAAGATCACCTCCCAAATAAAGTACTTGTATCTAAATCTCTGTCTCAGAGTCTGCTTTTAAGGAAATTCAAACTAACCTAAACTATTTTCTCTTACTTGTAGTTTTAGGATTATTTTGAGACTGAAGAAAGACTGAGATAAGATTGATAACACCTTTAAAATAAATGTAGATAATGTGTAATATTTCAGAGACCTATGTGGTAGGTAGGGAAAGGAAAGGGACTTAGGACAATAAACAGGATAATTACATAATAATTTTAATCAACATGAACTAGAACAAATATTGCCACCTGCTTTCACTGCAAAAATTAAATTCAGATGTTTATATTATAATTTCTATCGATTAGAAAATGCAACATCTAACAACTTGACAATATGAGGAAAAGTCTCAGCACTCTTTCCTTGCTTGGGGGAGGGGCTGAGCATCCAATTCAAAAAGCAGGCATTTCTCAAACGTGCAACAAACCTACTTCTTTATAATGTGAGTAATTCCTAGCTGAGTAACACACCATGTAAGGAAGAAGGGTTACAGGGGAGGATTGTGCAAAGGAATAAAAATTCACTTTGACTCAGGTAGATTCATATGACAACCTGGATAGAAATGAGTGGCACTGCCTGCTGCTTAGGGGGCATCAGAATCTGACCATGAGCAGTGTCTGAAGAGCTTTCTGCAATGATGGAAATGGTCTATGTATGTGCAGCCCAATGCAGTACTTACATATTACTTGTGGCCACCAAGAACTTAAATGTTGTTAGCATGAATACTGCAACTAAGGAACTAAAAGTTTAATTTTAATTAATTTAAATTTAAATAGCCACTTTTGGCTGGCAGGTACTCTATGGACAGTAAAAATAGAGGCTCCATGCTGATTGCATTATACAACAGATATTTTCCAAAGGTTAAATTTCAGTTGTGAACTTAATTACAATCGACTACTAGAAAGAAAAAAAATAGTTTGTTTTTTTCTTTAAGTCTAAATCTACAAAGGGTTACTTTAAATTCTTAAATTATTTGGGAAGGGGGAGCTAAAATGTGGAGTCCATCAAAGAAAGACATTAATAATATCAAGTATTCACATGGTGATAACTATTAGCAAGTCTTCTAAGCACTTGATGTACTTTAACTAGTTTAAAATTCATCAAAATGTCATAAAAAAAAGGACAGGAATAAACTTAACCAAAGAGGTGAAAGATCTATACACTGAGAATTGCAAGCCATTAATGAAAGAAACTGAAGACAAAAATAAACAGAAAGATATCTGTATTCATGAATCTGAAGAATACTGCTCAAGTGTCCATACTACTCAAAGCCATCTAGAAATTTAATGCAATCACTATCAAAATTCCAAAGACGTTTTTCACAGAAATTGAACACAATATTAAAATTTTTAGAAAACTACAAAAGAGCCTAAATAGCCACAACAGTCCTGAGAAAGAAAAACAAAGCTGGAGATATCAAAATTCCTGATTTCAAACTCTATTACAAAGCTACAGTAATCAGAGGCACCTGGGTGGCTCAGTCGGTTAAGCGTCCAACTCTTGATCTCAGCTCAGGTCATGATCTCACAGTTGGTGGGCTCAAGCCCCACACTGGGCTCTGCACTGAGAGCATGGAGCTTGCTTAGGATTCTCTCTCTTCCTCTCTTTCTGCCCCTCCCCTGCTCTCTCTTTCTCAAAATAAATAAACATTTAAAAAAAAGCTATAGTAATCAAAACAGTATGATATTGGCATAAAAATGAACACACCAACCAGGGAACAGAATCAAGAACAGAGTCGAGAGCCCAGAAATAAACCCACACATAATATAGTCAACTAATATTTGACATGGCAGCCAAGGAGACTCAATGGGGAAAAGAAAGTTTCTTTAATAAATGATGCCACCAAAACTTGATAACTACATACAAAAGAAGGAAACTAGATCCCTATCTCAACTCACATAATTTAACTTGAAATAGATTAAAGACTTAAATGTAAGACCCGAAACTGTAACACACCAGGAGAAAACATAGGGGGAAAAGTTTCTTGACATTGGTCTTGGAAACAGCTTTTTGGATAATCAAGCTTCAAGCTATGAAAGCAAAAATAAGGTGGGATTACATAAAACTGAAAAGCTTCTACACAGCAAAAGAAACAATCAGCAAAATAAAAGGCAACCTACAGAATGAGAGAAAATATTTGCAATCTATCTGATGAAGACTTAATATCTAAAATATATAAAGAACCTGGGGCACCTGGGTGGCCCAGTTGGTTGAGCAGCTGACTCTTCATTTGGGCTCAGGTCATGATCCCAGAGTTGTGGGATCGAGCCCCGCATCGGGCTCCACACTGAGTGTGGAATCTGCTTAAGATTCTCTCTTTCTCTCTATCCTCCTGCCCTTCTTCCCTGCTTGTGTTCTCTCTCTCTCTCTGTCTAAAAAATAAAATATATGAGGAACTCATACAACATGTAGCAAAAAAAAAATCCAATCATATTTCCACATGCAAATGGCCAAGAGGTATGTGAAAATCTGCACTGTATCACTAATCGTCAGAAAAATGTAAATCAAAACCACAGTGAGTTATCACCCCACACCTGTTAGAATGACTATCATAAAAAAAAGACAAGAGATTACAAGCATTGGTGAGGGTGTGGGGTAAAGGGAACCATGGTAGACTATTGGCGGAAATATAAATTGTTACATCCACTATGGAAAACAGTATGGAGGTTTCTCAAAATATTAAAAATAGTACCATATAATTCAGTAATTCCACTTCTAGATATATAACTGAAGGTAATGAAAACAAGATCTCAAAGAGATAAGGGCGGTCCCATGTTTACTGCAGCATTATTCATGATAGGCAAGATGTAGAAACAATTTTAAGTGTTCCCCAACAGAAAAATGGATAAAGGAAATGTGAAATACACACACACACCCACGCGCGCGGGGTTGAATATTATTAAGCCATAAAAAAGAAGGAAATCCTGCCTTTTGTTACAACACGGATGGACCTCGAGAACATCATGCTAAATGAACTAAGAGAAAGACACATAGTGTATGGTCTCACTTATAGGCAGAATTCATAGAAAAGGGCCAAACTCTTAGAAATAGAGAGTAAAATGGTGGTTGCCAGGGGCTGGGGATTGAGTGAAATGGGGAGAGGATGGTCAAAAGATATAAACTCCTAGCCATAATACAAAATAAGTTCTGGGGATCTAATAGGCTGCATGGTGGATAGGTAACAGTAAAGTAGTATATACCTTAAAGTTATTAAGAAAGTAGATCTTAATATTATTCTCACACCAAAAAAAGTTAATTATGTAAGGGGATGGAGGTATTAACTAACCTATTTGTGGTAATCACTTTGCAATATATAAGTGTATTAAATAAAGTGTACAGTTTTCTTATCTAAAAAAATTTTAATATTTATTTTTGAAAGAGAGAACGAGTGAGAGGGAGCAATCAGGGGAGAGGCAGAGAGAGAGGGAGACACAGAGTCTGAAGCAGGCTCCAGGCTCTGAGCTGTCAGCACGGTGCCGACATGGGGCTCGAACCCACAAGCCGTGAGATCATGATCTGAGCCAAAGTCAGATGCTTAACCGACTGAGCCACCCAGGCACTCACAAATAAAGCAGACACTTTAAACTTACACGTTATATCTCAATAATAGCTCAATAAAGCTAGAAAAAAAACAAAAACTTATCACAACCTTACAAGGTATATACCATTATCTCCACTTCATAGTTAAAGAAACTGAGGCATAGAGAAGTTAAGTCATTTGCCAACAAAACTGTAGAGCCAGGAATTAAAGCAGAATCTGTACTCTCAAACATTATACTACACTGGCTCTTAAGATTTCAGTTATTAGAGAGGACTTACTTCCATTCATTCAACATTTACTAAAAAAAGCAATGCTAGGTCATGTGGCTTGTCACAAGAAAATGAAGTCTTTGTGAGTCTTTTCTAGTGAAAAAATCTGGGAAATACTGGTACTCTGGTAAATAGATCAGTTTTGCTTAAAATTATTCTCCAGCATCAAATGTGAAAGCAGCCTTTCTTTCTGATACTAACTGATGTGTTCCTGGATGAATGCTATCTATTTTTACTACTATGGTTAGAAACAAGACAACTTAGACAAGAAGTTCTCTCTCTCTCTGATCTCTGTTCTGTTCCTGTATCACACACTTTTTTGCTTGAATTTCATTGAACAAGTGCAGAATTAGCAATGGAAATCCACAAAGATTCACAAAAAAGAAAATGTTATGTTTCTTGTGAGGAGACGGGCTGAGTGGATGGTGAGGTGGTAAGAAAAGGATATTCCAATTTACAAGACAATATAGTGAAAGATGGAATACTACATGAGCAAAATTGAAATGCATTAGTAAAATGTGTATATCTCACTGGTGAGGAAATTATGAATTTTAATGTTGTGACTCTGGAAATATTTGGCAAAACCAAGAGGGAGGAAAATTCTTTCGCTAAGTGTAATGGACTAGTTAGATAGAGATACTCAAGTAATCCTACTGACTACCTATATTTTCTTTCTTTCTTTCTTTTTAATTTACATCCAAGTTAGTTGGCATACAGTGCAATAATGATTTCAGGAGTAGATTCCAGTGATTCATTCCTCCTATGTATAACACCCAATGCTCATCCAAACAAGTGTCTTCCTTAATGTCCCTTACCCATTTAGCTCATCCCCCGCTCACAGCCCCTCCCGCAACCCTCAGTGTGTTTTTTGTATTTAAGAGTCTCTTATGTTTCCCTCCCTGTTTTTATATTATTTTTGTTTCCCTTCCCTTATGTTCATCTGTTTTGTATCTTAAATTCCACATATGAGTGAAGTCAGAGGATATCTGTATTTCTCTGACTGTCTTATATTGCTTTGCATAATACCCTCTAGTTCCATCCACGTTGTTGCAAATGGCAAGATTTCATTATTTTTGATTGTCGAGTAATACTACATTGTATATATACACCACAACTTCTTTATCCATTCATCTGTTGATGGAAATTTGGGCTCTTTCCATACTTTGGCTATTGTCGATATGACTAGCTGTATTTTCAAGCTGCAGGTAGGGTTATACAGTAATCATGTACAAAACGGTTCTACTTCAAAGTATTACTTTTTTTAGAATTTACATTTCTAAAACATTAAAAACATGCATAGCATAATATGATAGATTTTCAAGTAGTCACTGAGCTTAACACTAGCAGCAGAAGATGGACACGAAGCTAGACTTTAATCTGTAGACCAGGCTTTCCAAAAAAATTGAGAGTACCTACTCTTTGGAATACAACATTAGACTTGATTTCAAGGTTGAGCATGTGTTGGTCATGGGGAGAAAAATCATAGGACCATTGAGACCGGAGATTTTCTCCACGGTCTCAGTGTTTGAAATTATTTACCAACATACCCCAACGCATTACTGAAAAAAATATATATGACAAGCCAACTTCCAGATTTTTTTTAATCAAGAAAGATACTTGACCAGAGGACAGAGTAAGCAGAGGAAAGAATATAAAATAGTATATCTGGAGTTTAGGGTTTCAGGGGAGAGGCGTGCCGATAGTTGATATTGGAGAAATAGGCTGAGGCCATATCATGAAAGTCTTTGTGGTACATATTAAAAAGTCTTATCACTTGTCCAGAATATGGAGCAAACTCATCAAAGAGTTTAAACAGAATTCAGCATATTTAGACTGACAGTTTAAAATATAATTCTAGCAGCATTGTGGAGAGAAGGATTTGAGAGTTTAAAGATCTGATTCAGGGAAATGGATTAACAAAGTTTTGCAAATGAGATTTGTTTAAATATCGTTCTGCTATTAAATTACTAAAATTGAAAACTATTTTCTTAAACAAAGAGGTTGGGTTCAGATGATATACTTGAGCATTATTTCTAGTCTTTACTATGGAACTTGGTTTTGACATGCAAAAATCACTTCTTGTAAGGTAATGCAATGCAAAGAATTTTGATCTAATGTAATTTATAAATTAAGAGATTCCTTTTGAAAAAGTTAAAAACTGTCAAACATAATAAATATTTAAACCTGGATGACCTGTGTTTGATGCATCTACCATGAAAGCAGAAATGTCTTCCAAGTCCCTAAGACACTGACCAACCTGCACTGTTGACAGAACCTGTCATTTTCCCTCAGCCTTTTCATTTAGGGTTATATAAGGAATATGTGTACAAAGCTGCCAGCCACCATAAACAGGGATTAAGAAAGTGATTTACAGGGCTGAGAAGAAAATAAACTCTGTATGGGATGAAGAGAATAGTAAAAAGGTTCCAGGAACAGTGTGTGGCTGATCAAAACGGAATGTGAAAAAAAACTTTACAAAAATATCACAATATTCAGAGACAAGTTAATATAGCTCAATATATGTCAGTGAGAAAGTAGGACAAGAGAAAAAAGACTATGGCTAGTCTCAGGAGGTGGTCTGGATGGGGAGACTTGGTACAAAGATTGAGCAATAAATAGGAGGGGGAATCTTTTAAAAAATATATCATTCAAGCTGCAGACTTTTATTTTTGTCAAATTGAGGGCAGGTCATGACCCTTCCCACCTACTACAGTCCAGATAAGAACATGTAAAGCACTGAAACACAAAGAACTAGCATCAGACAGGAATAGAGAGAGAGAAGAGCCCTTCCCAGGGTAACAAACAATGTATGTTCTGTCTAGAACACAATAGAAGATCCAGCACCAGATGGAGGATCTGTGGATTAGGAAATTCGGAGCAGCAGCAGCTGGAGCTATGGAAAATCAGTTGAAGACTCTGTATTAAAGAGAAGTTTGGGCGAAAACTGGATTTGGATATTGTGAACATTTGCAGGTAGTACAAAAAGCTGCTAAAAGGAAGTGGCAATCTGATACAGACACTGGAATGGCAAAGAGAATCCGTAGAGTGTAAGATCAGAGACATTTTGCCTTTAACTACTTCTGTAAGGGACTCACCAGGAGGTAAGTGGGAATGATTTAAAGGGAATATCAGAAACAAAAGACGTGCTATCTGTAGTTTGTAATATATTTTAATATAATCCTGATATATTCATCATACACAAATGCATACACCCCCAGCCCGCACATACACTACTGTGAGTCAGCTATTTCATGGAGTGTCTCATTCTAATTCCATAGCATGGATGATGTCATTTTTGACTCATCTTCTCTGATCCTACATTAAAAGAATAGGACTAGGGACTGTCAAAGGTAAATATTCAAATGAAATGACTTCATTGATCATTGCCTTCAAGATTCTGTTGTCCAGAAAGAACATCGAAGTTGAGCAGCCAATCTTCAGTGTATTGATATTTCCCCAGTGCCTACCACATGGTAAGTTCTCAACTTGTGAATGAGTAAACAAATCTGTTAATAAATGGTATAATAAAGCTTATTCTTGGCCAATTGGGCCATGAATGTTATTTATGCATGGCATATTACAATCAGCCCATAGAGAGAGTCTCCAAGAATATTTTACTCTTTGTTTAAATAAAAATTCACTATTTTGTATCTACTTGACATAAGGGACATGCCAGCATTCAATTCCTAGAAGGCATCTGAACCTTACTGAATGTTTGATCTGAACTTGTGCCATAATGCTATCTGACCTCAAAAGTGGATTTTCTTCTGCTTATCATGAGGCCTCACAAGGGTCAGGACCCTTAAAATCTCCTCTGGCCCGAATTCCTCATCAGGGCTGCAGGAGCTTCTAGGGACAAAAGAATGCCAGAGTGAGAAATAGCTGCCACAAAGAATAATGATGCTTCCAACTGTATCGATAAACATAGTGCGTTAAAATTCAAGGAGGTGTAGTCCTGCTCTGTTCTGTATTAATACTGTGTTCACTTCTGGACAACAAACTTTATTTTTTCAAAAAGCTTATTTATTTTGAGGGAGAGAGAGGAGAGAGAGTCACATGCATGAGCAGAGGAGGGGCACAGAGAGAGAAGGAGAGAGTATCTCAAGCAGGATCCGCGCTGTCATCGCAAAGCTGGATCTGGGTCTCGATCCCACAGAGTGTGAGATCATGACCTGAACCAAAATCAAGACTTGGAGGCTTAATCGACTGAGCCAGCCAGGAGCCCCTGGACAACAAACTTTAGATGGGAAAATGGCAGACGGTTTGTGGTGAAAATGTGACTAAGATATCAAGGAGACTTTAAACAGACGTATATGGAAAACTTAAAAGGAACTTATGATTTGCTCTTCCCTTCCATCAAAATGTTTTCATATCGGTTTTCCAAATATCAGTCAATGACACCCCTCTTCACGGAAATGCTGAAAGGCTAAGTCAGTTAAGGTCTTCTTCCTTCTTTCAACTCTGAATTAAGAATCAATACTAATACCAAGAACAGTATTAATGAATATACAATTATTGCTAATAGAGGCTAACATTTACTGAGTATTTATGCTCCATCAGGCACTGTGCTAGAAGATTTACATGTGTTCTTTTGCTTAATTTTTGTGACAGTTGTATCATCCATCTTTTAGATGATGAATTTGAGTCTTAGAGCTTTGAATACAGTTGCAACTAGTCATAAATGGTAGAGTCAAGATTTAAACCAAAGTTTGTCACTTTTCACAACCCACAAGTCCACATCAATCTCCAAAAAAACTCAGCTTTGCCCATCTCTGCCCATCTCCACTACTACTAATTTAGTCAAAATCAGCATCATCTCTTACCTATACCACTTCGGTAGTATCCTAATTGAAGTTGTGTTAAGTATTTACATAGGTTATATCAACGAATCCTGCCTACAGGACTATGAGATGAGTGTTATGTCATCCAAAGGTAAAGAAACTGGAACCAGAGAGTTTATGATGGCCAAAGTAACACAAATCGTAAACAGAAGACTGAATCTGTCGTATATAATACTCAATGATGTAAATTCACTTTGGAGAGAGTCACCTGGATTAGCGAGGGGAGTGAAAAATCACAGACTCTAACTCCCTCAAATATTTATTAATATTAATTAAAATATTAAAATAAATAATTAGAATATTATAGCTATTAATTAAAATAATAGTAATAATAGTAACCAGACCAAAAAATAGTTATTATATCCAGTCGAACAAAGAAAAGAACAGGAATTGGCTGTTGGGAGCCGATTTGGGCTCACAGGTTGAGACCCCTCCCTGTGTGGAAAAGGTTGAAGCAAAAGCTCACCAGCCAAACTGGCGCCTAATCTTACAACTATTCTCCTAGGCCTAAGGAATGTAATGCTCTTTTGTTTTACCGCATTTAGATAAAAGGAAGGACCTGGAGCAGGATGCTTTGATGGATTGCATCTGAATGAGAGTAGCCTGACCACCCTAAAGTTGCATCTTGGGGATGGGTTGCACAGATTGATAGCAGTTATGAGCTGGCTGAATATTGGTGTGATTTGTGTAAATGTTAGGCTCCTATTATGTAAATTCACTCATTCACGGGCAAAGGATCAGCATTGGGAATTCTGTCCTTGCCAGACGGGTTGTCCCTCCCCCATTGTAGTTGGAAGAATAGGCAATGACTCCTGGCCTGTTTACAGATAATTAACATAGGCAGGCCTAGGTAACTTCCTGCTCTCTCCCCCAGACTTAAATTTATATGCTAACTAACTTGAAAACAACTTGCAAGATTGAGGAAATCGCCCTTTTACCGATATAACACATTATTGTTCAAACTGTGCTTACTGATGGGCTGTCACTCATTGCTGTAATATAACTCACTATCTATAAATAAAGACACTGAGGCCAGCAGGGCAGAGATGCCTGAGATGCCAGAATTGCCAGGGCTGCCTGCTTGGTCATCAGACTCCATCTCTCTCGTGACTCTCTCACTTCCTTTCGCCTGACAGTCCATCCTTCGTGGACCCCTAGATTCGCCGGAACAAGGACCCCGGCAACTGGCAAAGTCAGAGAAACTCACAACTACCATGATCTGGGAGAGAATCAAACTTAGTAGAAGTTATCTTTTTCCTCTTCTGACTGAGGATGAGCAAAAAAATGAAGGAAGTGTAAAATAGAATTTAAAATTCTTTCTAAAAGAAGTAAAGGTTCTAGGATTTACACAATTGGGGAACTGAATTGAAGCCTAACTATACATCTCCATGGCAACATGACACAACCCCAAATGGAGAATACTAACTCTGACTTAATAAGAAAGAATTCTTAAGAGAGACAAAGAGAGGAAAAACCGTATTTTCTAACCAAGACTGCAGAGACCCTCAACTGAATTTTCCTATCTTCCAAAATACAATACACACTCAATATCTCTTCCTCAAACAAATGATGAGATATCACGAAAAGACGCAGGAAGAGAAAAAAATATCAGTTTGCACTGAATGCCTAAACATGGTCAAGATGAATAAAAAGACAAAAGAAAAATTTCCAGATATGTAAACATATAATAATAAACATATTACTAAGTGAAAGAGGCCAATGTAAAAAAAAAAAAAAGGCTGCAAACTGAATAATTCCATATATATGACATTGTGGAAAAGGCAAAAGTATGAAAACATCATTGGTTGCCAAGGGTTAGAAGAGAGGGAAGGATGAGAGGCAGAGTACAGAGAATTTTAAGGGCGGTAAAACTACACTGCATATAAAACTAGACTATAATGGTGGATGCGTGTCACTACACGTTTATCAAAATGCGTAAAATATACCACCCCAAGACTGAACTCTAATGTAAATTGGATTTGGTGTGACAATGGTATGTCAATATATGTTCATGAATTGTAACGTGTGTGTATGCATGCGAGCACATGCCTGGAGGGTATATGGGAAATCTTTCTGCTTTTGGCTCCGTTTTGTTGTGAACCTCAAACTTCTCTAAAAAATAAAATCTACTTAAAAATGAGATAAAGCTTGATAAATGGAGTAAATATGACTAGTAATAAAAGAATACTTCTCTGAATTATAGAAACAATTGAATCTAGATTAAAGGTGCAAGAAAGTTTTTAGGCACAAAGCATAATGCAGTGCTCGATCCCACAAAACATGGGTTCATGACCTGAGCCAAAATCAAGAGTCAGACACTCAACCGACTGAGCCACCCAAGTACCCCTCTCCACAATAACGTTTAGGGCAAAAAACAATGGGATGGGGCCATGGACACACATTTTTAGAGAAAGAAATTATGTCCCAGGAATACTGTTAAGAAGTTTTACAAATATAAAGGCAACAAGCATTAATTCTCAAATATTAAAGATCTAGGGAAGACAGTCCTCCAAGACCTTCTTGAAAGAACTAGTTGACAACAAAACAAAGACAATTAAGAGATTACTCAGAAAAAAAGATTCAGTAATGGTCATGGCAAATGTTCAAGTGATGAACATTCATGTAAATATCAAGTAAGTAGGTGCCAAAAATAACGGTACTGAACAGAATAAGATTGGTATAAGATGGAACAAAATACAAAATTAAAATTTAACTAAAAACAAATCAGAAAATGGGAGCCAGGTAGTAGGAAATGTGAGAAAGCATATTATCTGTTTTATGCTATAAGCTCAATTACTCTAAAATTTAACCATATGTATATGTATAGTATGTATGTATGTTAAATGAAAAATCGTAGCTCCCATCCCTTAATAGTATTAAAACTTATTTAATTTGTAAAGAGATCATTTAGAAAATAAATAATATTGTAATGAAAAAACATTAATATGATTTCCTTCAGTTCCTTTTTCCTCTGAGTGAGAAAAATAAATTTGAATACATTATTCAAAAATCACATTTATAGTATAATTCTGTTTTATAAAATACTTTTCGGTCATTTGTGTGGTATCAGGTTGCCTATCTGGACATTGCATCTCCCAGAATTCCCTTCATGCAAAGTCTAAACTCTGGCTGTCCAAACAATGAAACTGCACAAGATTTGGAAAACAGATGTGATATAGAAGCCATTATTCTCTGAAGGCCACTATGTTCAGACGTAGTGATGGAGACAAGGGTGCTGGCTGGATCTCAGTTCATCCTTGATATCCTCTGCTCTGCCTCCATGGTGATCAACAGCAATGTGAACTCACACCAGGCACTTATGGGGGGGGGGGGGACCAGTGATGCAGATGCTACAGAGAGACATGGCTTCTTAGTTAGCTGGACCTGTTTGACTTTTCAGACTGAGTCACAACTGATTCATTTCCCACTCTTCTTCTGTATCCTCACATCCACAACTGCTCCCACAACAGCGTAAGGTCTAATTCCTATAATAAAACCTTTACTCCATAACTCAGATAACCTGATTCTTTGACTGAATCCTGCCTAATACACATACTTTCTTTCTGCTATGTGTGTACAAAGATAACTAAAATGATATTCTCCTAATGCTAATAAAAGTTATTTCTAAACAGCTTAATTTTTGTGACTTTAAACTATTTCTGTTATTTTATACATTTTTTTTGGATTTGCTGTCAGGAAGAGAACACCACCTAGCCTGGTTCTTTCTGGGAAGAGCACACTCAATAGAAAATGTGTGGAATCTCTTCTTCTCATCAAAAAATAATTGTCTCCCTTCTATTTTCTCAGGATTTGTTTTTCAGGGATCAGGTAGCTAATTCCCACACTAAAATGTAATCATCACAGGGCCTAACATGTTACTCCTCCCGGATAATACCTTTGCAATTAGCATAAACTAACTTTCAGCAGGTTAACCTCAAGAAAAATGGGATAGGATTCCAGATAAGCTGGAAGCATTTCACTTATGAAAGTCCTTTCTTCTGCTGACATGATGCTTTACATGGAAAACCCGACAGAATCCACCAAAAGCCTACGAGAACTGATCCATGAATTCAGCAAAGTTGCAGGGTACAAAATCAATGTACAGGAATCGGTGGCATTTCTATACACCAACAATGAAGTAGCAGAAAAGAGAAATAAAGAAGCAAATCCCATTCACATTTGCATCAAAACCCATCAAATACCTAGGAATAAACCTAACCAAAGATGCAAAAGATCTCTACACTGAAAACTATAAAAAACTTAAGAAAGAAATTGAGGAAGACACAAGGAAATGGAAAAACATCCCACGCTCATGGATTGGAAGAATAAATATCGTTAAAATGGCAATACAACCCAAAGCAATCTACACATTCAATGCAATCCCAATCAAAATTGCACCAGCATTCTAGCTCAAAGCTAGAGCAAACAATCCTAAAATTTGTATGGAATCACAAAAGACTCCGAATAGCCAAAGTAATACTGAAGAATAAAACCAAGGTAGGAGGCATCACAATCCCAGACTTTAACCTCTCCTACAAAGTGGTAATCATCAAGACAGCATGGTATTGGCACAAAAACAGACGCATAGACCAATGGAATAGAATAGAAAATTCAGAAATGGACCCACAGGTATATGGCCAACTAATCTTTGACAAAACGGGAAAGAGTATCCAATGGAAAAAAGACAGCCTCTTTAATAAATGGTGCTAGGAGAACTGGACAGCAACATGCAGAAGAATGAAACTGGACCACTTCCTTACACCACTCACAAAAATAAATTCTAAATGGATGAAAGACCTGAATGTGAGACAGGAAACCATCAAAATCCTAGAGGAGAAAGCAGGAAAAAGCCTCTTTGACCTGAGACACAGCAATTTCTTGCTTGACACATCTCCAAAGGCAAGGGAATTAAAAGCAAAAATGAACTACTGGGACCTCATCAAGATAAAAAGCTTCTGCACGGCAAAGGAAACAACCAACAAAACTGATAGGCAACCAACAGAATGGGAAAGAATAATTGCAAATGACATATCGGATAAAGGACTAGTATCTAAAATCTATAAAGAACTTACCAAACTCCATACCCGAAAAACGAATAATCCAGTGAAGAAATGGGCAGAAGATATGAATAGACACTTCTCCAAAGAAGACATCCAAATGGCAAACAGACCCATGAAACGATGCTCAACGTCACTCATCATCAGGGAAATACAAATCAAAACCACACTGAGATACCGCCTCATACCAGCCAGAGTGGCTAAAATGAGCAAATCAGGAAACTATAGATGCTGGCAAGGATGCGGAGAAACAGGCACCCTCTTGCACTGTTGGTGGGAATGCAAACTGGTGCAAGCACTCTGGAGAACTGTGTGGAAGTTCCTCAAAAAAATGAAAATAGAACTACCCTATGACCCAGCAATAGCACTGTTAGGAATCTACCCAAGAGATACAGGAGTGCTGATGCATAGGGGCATGTGTACCCCAATGTTCATAGCAGCACTTTCGACAATAGCCAAATCATGGAAAGAGAACAAGTGTCCATCAACTGATGAATGGATAAAGAAGATGTGGTATACACACACACACACACACACATACACACACAATGGAATACTATGCAGCAATGAGAAAGAATGAAATCTGGCCATGTGTGGCAACATGGATGGAACTGCAAGGTATTATGCTGAGTGAAATAAGTTCGTCAGAGAAAGACAGATGCCATATGTTTTCATGCATAGGTGGGCTTTGTGAGACTTAACTGAAAACCAGGGGGGAGGGTAAGAGGGGAAGAAAAAAAAACCACAGAAAGGGAAAGAGACAAAACATAAGAGACTCTCAAAAATTAAGAACAAACTGAGGGGAGGGGGGAGTGGGAGGGGGGAGAGTGAGTGACAGGCACAGAGGAGGGCACTTGTTGGGATGAACACTAGGTGTTGTATGGGAACCAATTTGACAATAAATTATTTAAAAAAACAAAAAAGAAAAAAATGCACACCTGCGTGTGTTTGTATATATGTCTATGCCTGTATGTATATATGTATGCGTGTGTATATGTGTGTGTATATACCTATGTGTGTTGTGTATATATATATGTGTGTGTGTGTATATATACCTATGTGTGTGTGTGTATATATGTACACAGATGTATGTATGTATGTGTACACCAAGTATGTAATACTTATCATTTTTAAAAATGTTGGTAGAAATTTGATCAGTCATAAGCCAAACTTTATTTTTAATATGATCTATAAAATAACTCTTCTTCTGGTATTGAGTGTGTACTAAGGGCTGGCTTTATTTAATTGAGTTTATCATTACTTAATAGTTTTTTATTTGTTTATTTTTTTTCTATGTAGTCATTTGCTTTCAAAAGCTACTATGAAGCTGTATTAATTAACATTTCTTTTATATTTAAGAATTTGGCAATGAGGAAAAACATTTCCAAACGTCCTTAGACTTTCATCCATAAACCTTTTCCTTTTCATTGCTTAAATGTTTGCTAACTATAGAAAATATTACATATTTAATTAGTGTGGATTTAAATAAAGCACTTTCTGCAAAAAAAAAAATAGAAAAAGAAAGCCCTTTCTTCTAAATTAAAAACAAGGTAGGTCCTCCCTAAATTTTGAGGCAGATACATGGTCATTAATAATCTAGGGGCGCCTGGATGGCTCAGTCGGTTGGGTGGCCAACTTCAGCTCAGGTCATGATCTCGCAGTCTGTGGGTTCAAGCCCCGCATCGGGCTCTGTGCAGATGGCTCAGAACCTGGAGCCTGCTTTGGATTCTGTGTTTCCCACTCTCTCTGCCCTTGCCCTGCTCATGCCCTGTCTCTATGTATCTTAAAAATAAATAAAAACGTTAAAAAAATAACCTACCATCATAAATTTTCAGTTGAGAATTGAACTAAGTATAACAAAGTAATTGGTTTTCAGAATATAAAGACTTTAGCATTTTGCTTTGATGATTTTGAAAGGCCGAGGAAAGCATATCAACAATAATCACTTTCTAAAACACTGTTTGTCAAAGTAAGCATTCAACAAGTACTCATGGACGTCATACATGAAATGAGTTAGAAATCACGCATTCAAAATGCGTTAATGCTGCTCACCTCAGAGTCAGCATTTCCTAAAGCATAAGCATAAAGGCGGAGCTTTAAACCAAACAAGAAAAAGTGTTAAGTTAAAAAATATTTATGAAACACTCAGTTAAGTACAGTTTAACAGATAGTTTTAGTTGCAGGGATCCTCAGTATTTCCAAGGTACAGCTCTCCACAACTGGTGACAAAAACAGAGAGGGCTCATTTTTGCATTTACTTGTGTTATTTTCCTAAGGAGTTACAAAATCTGGAAGTAGTAGTGGTTCACAGGGCAAAATTTGGCAAAGGAGTACTATGCTCCTCTGTTTTTCTTTGTCGGTGGCTATGTTCGTGGGTATTTTAGTTCTGACATAGACACTGCAAGCTGGAGCGACTGTTTTTCAAATATTACAGAGTACACTCAGGTCCAGAGGGATAAAATCAATTAACATTCAATTATTTATTGCTTTATTTTGTTTTCTATTTGCAATAGAAATTTCTCCGTCTAAGTTTCAGACATTAAGGGATATTTCACAAACATAACACTGGAAGAAACCAAAGAACCCAGAGAGCACCTGTTTTATCTCTATAGAGGAAACTGTGTTGCACATTTTGTCTGCAAACTAACCCTAATCATAGATACCATTTTAAGTAGAAGCTGGAAGTATTTGCTGCCGGCTCAGGAGGTATGAAAGCAAGTGAGTTATACACTAGTCTTACAATAAACTTGATATTTTAATAAAAGCTGGTTGATTCTTAGTTTTCAATAAAGGTATTTGCTGTAAGAGTAAAGATCATTTCACCAGAATACAAGTACACATTGGCTACATTCCTATTTGCTCAACACAAACATATTTATACTCTCAATATACAAATAGCTAGGTTCATTCCTTTTCCTGCACAAAATGTATCACGGAAATGGTAGCATCCTTATATTAAGTGATAAATGGCCAATGAAAGGATTTGTCTTACAATCCACTTTATAAAATTGTATTACAGCACTTGACCACATCACACTATTGAACCATTTGCTTTGGAAACTAGCTGTGAAGTTGACATTATTTGTGTCTTAAAATAAATTCAGTTTTTCTCTCTTTGCATATAATCATTAATATCAGCTATATCACAAAGATATGCTACCCTGTTGGGAAAAATAAAATCACATTATTAATGACTAGCTTGAGTACAAATTCTTATTTTTCCATTTTATATTTTTAGAGTAAAAACAAAGTTGAAATACTGTAAGAGATTTTATTCTGTAATCATTTCCAATGTCTAATTTTTGAAACTTTATCATAGAGATTAACTCTAATATACCATTCAATTGTAATATGATGGGTTCTCTTAATGTATGCTTTTTAAAACAGCAAAATGATGTTGTACATTCTATATGTTTGGTCAAATGTATAATGATAAAAATATATATGACCAATAATATATAATCCATCATCATAATATCATATAGAGTCTTTTTTCTACCCTAGAAAAAAGCCCTCTATGCGTTTCCTATTTGTCTCTCTCTAAGCTTAAATTTCTAGCAGCCAACGATCTTTTAATTATTTCCAGTTTTGTCTTTCCCAGAATGTCATAATGAAGGACACTTTGATTGCTTCCAAGTTTTGGCAACGATGAATAAAGTGTCTATAAACATCCATTTACAACTTTTGTATAGACCTCAGTTTTCAACGTAAATATCAAGGAGCACAACTGCTGGACCATGGTAAGAGCATGTAGAGTTTCATAAACTGTACAACTATATGAAACTGTACAACTGTGTTCCAGAGAGGCTGCACCATTTGGCCTTCACACCAGGAATGAATGAGAGTTCCTGGTGTTCCACATCCTCCCAGCATCTGGTGTTGTCATTGTTTTGGACTTTGACCATCTAATAGGTTGTACCGAGATGTCATTTTTGTCTTAATTTGCAATTCCTTAATGGCATATGATTTGAGGATTTTTTATAAGCTTATTTGCCATCTGTATGTCTTTTTTGTTGAGATGTCTGTTTAGGTTTTTGGCCCACTTTTTAACTGAGCTGTGCATTTTCTTATTGTTGAGTTTTAAGAATCCTCTGTATATTTCAGTCAGCAGTCATTTGTTAGATGTCTCTTTTGGAAATATTTTCTCCCAGACTATGGCTTGTCTTCTCATTCTTTGATATTGTCTTTTGCAGAGCAGAAGTTTGTAATTTTAATGGAGTCTGGCTTATCAATTCCTTCTTTCATGGATCATGCAATTGATATGGTATGTAAAAAGTCATAATTATATCCAAGATCATCTAAGTTTTCTCCTATACTATCTTCCAGGAGTTTTATAGTTTTACATTTCACTTGTAGGCCTGTGATTTTTTTTTTTTTAGAGAGAAAGAGAGAGAAGTGGCAGTGGTGGGGAGGGAGGGAGAGAATCCTAAGCAGGATCCACACTCAGCACAGAGTCCCATGCGGGGCTTGATCCCATGACCCTGGGATCATCACCTGAGCCAAAATCAAGAGTTGAATGCTCAAACAACTGAGTCACCCAGGCACCCCTGCCTGTGATACATTTTTAAGCAGGCTTCATGCCCAATTTGGGGCTTGAACTCATGATCTTGGGATCAAGAGTCAGATGCTCTACCAACTAAGCCAGCCCAGGAGCCCCTATGTGATACATTTTGAATTAACTTTTGTGAAGGATGTAATGTCTGTGTCTAGACTTTTTTTATTTTTGCATGTGGATACCCAGTTGTACCACCACCATTTGTTGAAAACACTATATTTCCTCCATTGTATTACTTGTGTTATTGTCAAAGATGAGTTGACTATGTTAGGGTGGATCTATTTCTAGGGTCTCTATTCTGTTCCACTGAAATATATATCTATTTTTCCACCAACACAGTGCTACCTTAATTACCGAATCTTTATATTAAGTCTTAAATTGACTAGTGTTAGTCCTACAACTTTGTTTTTCTTCAATACTGTGTCGACTATTCTGATATTTTCCCTCTCCACATAAACTTTAGAATCAGTTTGCCTATATTCACAAAATAACTTGCTGGGATTTTGATTAGGATTGCAATCACTCTATAGATCAATTTAGGAAAATCTACCATCTTGATAGTATTGAGTCTTCCTACCACAAACATGTAATATCTCTCCATTTATTTTGTTCTTTGCTATCTTTCTTCAGAGTTTTGTAGTTTTCCTCATATAGATCTTGTACATATTTTGTTAGATTATACCTTTTATGTTTTGATCACTAACAGAAATGGTCATATGTTTTTACTTTGAAGTTTCACTTGTTTCTTGGTGGTATATACACAAGCAATTGACTTTTCTATATTAATGCTGTATCCTGTAATCTTGCTATAACCGTTAATTAGTTCCAGTAGCTTTTTTTTCAATACTTTCAGATTTTCTACATAGTTGATCATGTCATCTGTGAACATCTTTGCCCATTTTTAAAATACGTTATTTGTTTTTTATTGATTAGTTCTAAGAGTTACTTACATATTATGCTTATTAGACCTTTATTATATATGATTTGCAAAATATATTCACCTATTGTGTGGGCCCTTTTCACGTTCTTGATAGTGTCTCTTGGAACATAAATGTATTTTTTTTGATTAAGTTCAATTTAGCATTTTTTTCCTCCCTTTCCTTGTTTGTGATTTTGGTGTTGTAGCTAAGAAATCATTGCCTAATCCAAGGTCACAAGGTTTTATACTATTTTTTCCCAAAATTTTACACTTTGAGCTCATATTTTATTTATTTTTTTAATGTTTCATTCATTTTTGAGAGGTGGAGAGAGATGGAGCATGATCAGGGGAGGGGCAGAGAGAGAGGGAGACACAGAATCCAAAACAGGCTCCAGGCCCTGAGCTGTCAGCACAGAGCCCGACACAGTGCTCGAACCCATGAACCGTGAGATGATGACCTGCGCTGAAGTCGAACACTTAACCGACTCAGCAACCCAGGTACCCCTAGCTCATATTGTAGTTTAATACATTTTTACCTCATTTTTGTGTACAGTATGAAATAGGCATGCATTGTTGCGCATGCTACTATTTGGTGTAACAGCACCCTTTGTTGAAAAGACTATTAGTTCCTGTATTGAATTGTCCTGACCTTCCTTCAAAAATCAATTGACCATAATTATATGGGTTTATTTCCTTACTCTCAGTTCTATTCCTTTGATCTATATGTCTAATCTGATTTCAGTACCACATAGTCTTGATTATCATAGATTTGTAATGTTTCAAAATGGAGAAATATGAGTCCTCCAATTGTGTTATTCTATTTATTTACTTACTTATTTAAATCCAAGTTAGTTAACATACAGTGTACTCTTGGCTTCAGGAGTAAAACGCAGGGATTCTTCACTTACATGTAACACCCAGTGCTCATCCCAACAAGTGCCCTCCTTCATGCCCATCACTCATTTAGCTCATCCCCCCCACCTCCCCTCCAACAGTCCGCAGTTTGTTCTCTGTATTTAATAGTCTCTTATGGTTTGTCTCCCTGTTTTTTTATCTTATTTTTCCTTCCCTTTTTAAAGACTGTTTCAATAACTCTGCATCTCTTGCATGTACATAAGAATTATAGGATAATTTTGTCAATTCCTGAAAATGCAGATGGGCTTTTGATCAGGATTGTGTTGAATCTGCAGTTCAATTTTGGGAGTACTGCCACTGTGAAAATACTTAGTCTTCCAAAGCATGAACACTGGAGGCGTTTGCATTTTCTTAGATTTTTATAACTTATTTCAACTACATTTTATAGTTTTCAGGTAATGAATTTTGTACTTATTTCAGTAATTTTTCCCCAAGTATTTAAAGTTTATTTATTCATTTTGAGAGAGACAGAGACAAAGCATGTGAGCGGGGAGGACATAGAGGGGAGAGTGAGAATCTCAAGCAGGCTCCACACTGTCAGCATGGATCCTCACTCAATAAATTGTGAGATCATGATCCGAGCCAAAACCAAGAGTTGGAGGCTTAACTGAGTGAGCCGCCTAGGCACCCCATCCCCAAGTATTTTATTATATTAATGTTATGGAAATAAATTGTTTTCATAATTTCACTTTGGATTATTCATTTTAAGTGTATGCAAATACAATATTTTTTTTTGTAATCGATCTTATATCCTAAAGCCATGCTAAATTTATTTATTAGCTTTACTAGTTTTTTGATTATTTAGAATTTTCTGTATACAGAATAATGTCTTTGGAAAATAGCGTTAGTTTTACTTCTTTTCTAATTCAATGTCTTTTATTTATTTTTCTTCCCTAATTGCACTGATAAGAACAGCTTTCAGTTTCATGCTGAACAGAAGTGGCAAGAGTGGACATTCTAATCTTGCTCATGATCTTAGCTACTTTTGGCCATTAAATATGTTAGCTGTGAGTTTTTCCTAAATACCTTTTATCAGGTTGAGGGAATTACCTTCTATTTCTACTTCGTTGAGAACATTTACCAGGAAAGGGTAGTAGATTATATCAATGCTCTTTCTGTATCTATTGGGATGGTAATGTGGTTTTTGTTTTCTATTGCATTAGTATGATATATCATATTGATTGTTTTTCATATGTTCAACCAAACTATGTATGTAAATAATTATATTTCCATGAAATGTAAGAAGTCTCAGTAGAAATGTTCTTTGAATTGAGAGGGGGCTTCGAGGAGAGCCAAATTCCACTAAAAATGTTTACAGTTTACAAAATCATAATCTACTAATTTGGAGTTAAGAACAGCTTATTTTATTTTTTTAAAGTTTATTTTTGAAAGAGAGATAGCACGCAAGAGAGGGCGGGTATGAGCACGGGAGGGGCGGAGGGAGAGGGAGAGAGAGAATCCCAAGTTGGCTCCATGCCATCCATGGCTCCATGCAGAGCCCAATGTGAGGCTCAAACCAATGAACGATGAGATCATGACCTGAGCCAAAATCAAGAGTCGGATGCTTAAGTGACTGAGTCACCCAGGCGTCTCACAAACAGCTTATTGTAAAAAAAGGCTTCTTCTTACATCAGAAAAAATAGAAAACTCAAAATGTTATTAACATCATTCTAAACAAATAATGACAGTTCTATTATCTTCATCAGTTTATTCAGTGCTGTGTCATTAGTTTTTCTAATACTGATCAGCAACCTGCGTTCCTGAAATACATCTGCTTGCAGACTAAAATAATTTCTCGAATTTCTAACAGCTCATAGTCTGCTTGAAAGTTGTCCAAGCATTATCAGCTTGAAGTCTTATCTAAGAGTCTATTCCATAAAGCATCAGTAGTTGATGGTATATGGTAAAGTCCTTTCCACAAGGCCTTGAGACTCTTTTTTTTCTTAATTTATTTCTTTGTTTTTACAAATTGTATCCTGAAGTTTCTATCAGAACTTTTTTGAAAACGTCATGGGGAAGGATCAAACTATATGACAATAAGACTGGACGGGAGTGGTTCATTTATCACAGTAATCAATAGTGTAAGTATGTAGAAGAATAAAATTCCCTACTAGAGAAGAGGAAATAACCATTTCATAAAGATTTGATGAAAGATTCTCCTAAAGGTCATACTGTATTGTTGACTATGAAGCCACTGACAAATATCCAGAGCCGTGCTGTAAAACTTACAATCTCTGAAATATAATATAAATTTACATATACAAACTTAACCTTGGGAAGACTGAGCATCTCTTCTGATTTGGAAATTCTTCCCATGAAACTTTTACAATAATGTCAAACTAATTAAAGTTAAATGGAGCTATAAAAAAAAACCTTAATTATTTCTGGCATCCCAATTTCATAAAATGAAGTAACAAAATTTTGTGCTTTTTCATGGGTCATCTGGGAAATCTCAAAGACAGTTTCAGGTATTAAGGTATCCTAAGATAATCCATTTATTTTTTAAGCTAAGTTTTGACCCTGGGAAGGCATAATTGAAAGAGTTTTCAGAGAATAATGAATTGTTTAACTAAGAATTGTGGGTTTCTGAAAAACAATGACTGTTAATAATAAAACACACAAAATAATAATTACTTGAATATATAAAAAGATAATATGATTGTAAGGAAGTATAGCTCTTCTACAAGTGAGGAACCTTTGTTTTTTGATTAAAACATAATCATGGTTTCCAGGGTCACAAATCATACCTCTGAGCCAAGCAATCCACCTTGATGGTTTGCACAGTTAACATGGGGAAGCCGTACTTCAGGGAGAAGGGAGTAGTTACTGTTAGTCTGTCTGTTCCTCTGCCCTCTCTCCCTCTCTTTCTTTCATAAAAGAAATATTATGCAAAATAATGATAGGGAATATCATCAAGTCATCAGTAATTAGAAAAGCGTAATTCAGGTGCAATGTGGAAACTCTGCTATCTGAGAAGATTATAAAAAGGTAAAGAATAACATCTAATAACATCTTTGTTAAGAGTTCTAAGGCAAAGTCATCATTTTAACAGAGAAACAGCCAAATTCTAAAATTCTAGAAAGCTCCATTTCTTTTAAGATTTGATTCGACAGTAAAGGTTTCACAGGCTTTTTTTCTGATGATTAAACCAACCAAAACTAAGCCAACTTTGTCCAAATTTAAATACATTTTGTTGTTTCCTTTCAGACTCACTATTTGTAGCTATTACAAACAAGGACAAATAAAAATTCCCATTCTACAAACTTTTTCAACTTTCTATATACATTTTATATCCATTCAGAATACAATAAAGCTGCTCTCACAGAAAACCTAATTTACAGCTGCAGACAAGCACTTGCATTTCTCTGTCAGAATTGTTCCCTGTGTACGCTGAACCACATATAACCAAAGTAACTAACTTGTATTTTTAGAGAAAAATAAAAAACGGATAGCCATTTGAAGACTTTGTCATATGTAAGTCTTTAGGCAACTATGAAAGCTCATAAATACAAATAACACAACTCCCTACAGCCACTCACAACTTTTTTATCTAGTTAAAATGGCAAAACGAAACACATTCTTTTTTTTTAAATTTTTTAATGTTTATTTATTTTTGAGAGAGAGAGAGCCAGTGAAAGAGAGGTAGAGAGAGAGGGAGACACAGAATCCGAAGCAGGCTCTAGGCTCTGAGCTGTCAGTACAGAGCCTGACACAGGGCTTGAACTCACAAAGCCACAAGATCATGACCTCAGCCAAAGCTGGACACTTAACCAACTGAGCCACCCAGGTGGCCCAGGAACACATTCTTTAACATAACTCAAACATCTAGCCACTCTGGAGCATAGGAGGAAACATTTGTAAATAAAAGTATATAATCTTTGTAAATAATTTTTGGGCATTCGATCACTCTTAAAAACTGTCTTGTTATTTATTTAATAATTATCCATAAATTAACTCATTTAAGATTAGTCCAAAATTTTAAATTAACTAAAGGTGTTTAAAATTATGTTTAAGCTTTCAAACTTCAAAACACAATTACTATTAATATAAAAAGTTTGTTGGAATAATGAAACAATTTAGTTGAACACAAATTTACATTTTTCATAATTTTAAATATTGTGTGGTTGTAATATAAGCTTATTTCATTAAGTGTATATTAGAAGTCTTAAAAGTTCAGAGTGAGTATTCCCTTTATGAGTAAAAACAAATCAACATCTTATTAAAAATAAAAAACGTACCTTATCCCACATTTTTATAAACTCAAGGAAAAGATATATAACTACTACTTATTTTTAAACTAAAATTATTTAGTCTAATATGTCAAAAGATTAATCTTTATTTTGTAAATTTGGATTTTAAAAATGTTTCTAAACCAATTATTTCTAAAATATTATCAGTTCAAAGGGGCGCCTGGGTGGCTCAGTCGGTTAAGCGGCCGACTTCGGCTCAGGTCATGATCTCGCAGTCTGTGAGTTCCAGCCCCGCGTCGGGCTCTGTGCTGACAGCTCAGAGCCTGGAGCCTGCTTCGGATTCTGTGTGCGCATCTCTCTCTCTCTGCCCTTCTCCTGCTCACTCTATGTCTAAAAAATAAATAAACGTTAAAAAAATTTTTTAAATATTATCAGTTCAATTTCTTTATTTCCTGTGAATTTTCAAGGTAATACTGCCCAAAGCAATCTACACATTCAAAGCAATCCAAATCAAAATTGCACCAGCATTCTTCTTAAAACTAGAGCAAACAATCCTAAAAT
This sequence comes from Paguma larvata, assembly GCA_030068075.1. Classification (NCBI taxonomy): domain Eukaryota; kingdom Metazoa; phylum Chordata; class Mammalia; order Carnivora; family Viverridae; genus Paguma; species Paguma larvata. The sequence continues at coordinate 17,266,405 of CM057830.1, forward strand.
TTGTATGGAACCACAAAAGACCCTGAATAGCCAAAGTAATACTGAAGAATAAAATCAAGGTGGGAGGCATCACAATTCCAGACTTCAACCTCTCCTACAAAGCGGTAATCATCAAGACCGTATGGTACTGGCACAAAAACAGACACATAGACCAATGGAATAGAAAACTCAGATATGGACCTGCAAGCATATGGCCAACTAATCTTTGACAAAGCGGGAAAGAGTATCCAATGGAAAAAAGACAGCCTCTTTAACAAATGGTGCTGGGAGAACTGGACAGCAACATGCAAAAGAATGAAACTGGAACACTTCCTTACACCACTCATAAAAATAAACTCTAAATGGATGAAGGACCTGAATGTGAGACAGGAAGCCATCGAAATCCTAGCGGAGAAAGCAGGAAAAAGCCTCTTTGACCTGAGATGCACCAATTTCTTACTCGACACATCTCCAAAGGCAAGGGAATTAAAAGCAAAAATGAACTACTGGGACCTCATCAAGATAAAAAGCTTCTGCACGGCAAAGGAAACAACCAACAAAACTAATAGACAACTGACAGAATGGGAAAAGATAATTGAAAATGACATATCAGATAAAGGACTAGTGTATCCAAAATCTATAAAGAACTTACCAAACTCCACATCCGAAAAAGGAATAATCCAGTGAAGAAATGGGCAGAAGATATGAATAGACACTTCTCCAAAGAAGACATCCAAATGGCTAACAGACACATGTAATGATGCTCAACGTCACTCATCATCAGGGAAACACAAATCAAAACCACACTGAGATACCACCTCACACCGGTCAGAGTGGCTAAAATGAACAAATCAGGAAACTATAGATGCTGGCAAGGATGTGGAGAAACAGGCAGCCTTTTGCACTGTTGGTGGGAATGCAAACTGGTGCAAGCACTCTGGAGAATGGTGTGGAGGTTCCTCAAAAAAATGAAAATAGAACTACCCTATGGCCCAGCAATAGCACTGCTGGGAATCTACCCAAGAGACACAGGAGTGCTGATGTATAGGGGCACGTGTACTCCAATGTTCACAGCAGCACTTTCGACAACAGCCAAATCATGGAAAGAGACTGTCCATCAATTGGTGAATGGATAAAAAGAAGTGGTATGTATATACAATGGAATACTACGCGGCAATGAGAAAGAATGAAATCTGGCCATGTGTGGCAACATGGATGGATCTGCAGGGTATTAGGCTGAGTGAAATAAGTCAGTCAGAGAAAGAAAGATACCATATGTTTCCAAGCATAGGTGGACTTTGAGAGACTTATGAGAAAACTAAGGGGGAGGGGAAGAGGGGAAAGTAAAAAAGCCACAGAGAGGGAGGGAGACAAAACATAAGAGACTCTTAAATACTAAGAACAAACCTAGGGTTTAGGGGGCTATAGGAGGGGGGAGAGTGGGTGACGGGTGATGAGCAGGGCATGGGTTGGGATAAGCACTGCGTGTTGTATGGAAACCAATTTGACAACAATAAAATTAAAAAAAAAAAACATAATATCAGACAAAGGGCCACTTGGGAGAGGCAAAGAAGAAAATTCTGGATTTAAAAAGAGGAGAAATTTAAAATTTAGAAAGTCTCCAACATCTAACAACAACTAGAAAAGTAAAAGTAACAATTAATACTACAGGGTCTTATAAAACAGAAACTCAGCAGGTAAGAACAGTCTTTGCTCAGACACCACTATTCAAGCAATGACCAATTTGGTAAGGTAAGGACATAACAGAATCATTGGGGAAAGTTTTTCAAAACATATAGAAGTACCTCATCCTTCAGATTCAAACATTCTTTTCGTAGTTGTAACACCTAGTTGCCTATTCAAAATGGATTCTCCCCTGATGAGAACACAGATTTTATTGGGAAAGTGCTGCATCCATTAATGCTCACCTCCCTAGACTTCCATAGCTAATGATGACTCTGTGACTCAATCTAGTTTATAGGATAAAAGTGGAAATCCACTAGGTGGGGCATCTAGGAAATCTATAGTTTTCCTGAAAAGAGACACGAATGTAGGTAACATGCATTTTGCCCTTTACTATTTCCCTTCTTCCTACCTGGAATGGGGAATGATAACTTTTAAATGCAGTGCCAGTGTCTTTCCACCATGAGGAACAAAGCCTCACTCTAAGAGTGGAGGAGGAGGAAGCAGAAAGGAGCCTGATACATAATGACTCCTGTAAGCAGCTGCATTTCTCCTAGTGTTAAGGGAGCTAAGGCAAGCTGAGGGCAAAGTACAGGCTAACAGCAGCTCCCCGCTGGCAGGATATGTGGGATATTCCTGGGACACTCCTGTCTGCCTGAGAAAAAAGGAAAGGGGTTTTAGTGCTTGCCATGGCGATTAGGAAACAAAGGCAAATGAAAATTAAATTCCCTTACTGCCTATAGCCCATTGACAAGTCCTTGAAACAGGCAGAGTGACTTCCCTCTAGGAGCTCAGCTACTTTGATGATGACACTTTGCTTGAGGCTAAAGGGAAACTTGGCTTACCACAATCCTGACCCCCTAGGATCCTGTGAGTCTCCCTGAACATATAAAAATTCCTTTGGAAATTTCCCTTATCTCTACCCTCCTCCTCCTCAAGGTATATGTTGGTAATCATACTTCAGGCTTCTAGACCCCTGATACACATACACTGGAAGGGTCTCATGACTGTTGGAAGGTTTTACCAAACAGTAATAAATGACATTTTCCTAACAACAGTTAGCTACTCAAGGTTCTGGGAACCTTGCTTCCAAAATCCCTTAGAAGCTTACGCTCTCCCTAACCCCCTCTCAACCTGAAGGAGTACAATCAGTTACTCTTCACAACCGCACTGCGGCTCTTTCTGTCCACAGGTCCTGTCCCCGTGCTTTAATAAAATCACCTTTTTTGCACCAAAGACGTCTTCAAGAATTCTTTCTTAGCCATCGGCTCTGAACCGCGCCATCACTCCAAAGCCCCATCAGAACCTACCACACAGATTTAATTACACACAATGTACTAAACAATGTGCATTCTCTCACTCTCTCTCAATCTATACACATACACAGTTATTAGTCAAGTATAGTTAAAAAATTTTTTACATCTAGCTCTTCTGTCAAAAATTTTATTAAAAAACTAATGAAAGAACCCATAAAAATTTAAGGCTGTTGCGAAGAACATTTGAGTAGCTAAATATTTGTAGGCAACTTGGTGAAGAATGTTAGCCAAGAATTTGTATGCTCCTCAGGGAGCAAAACGCAACCTGAGGACAAAGTACAAGCTAGCACCACCCCACTCCCCAAGTGGAATATGTGTGATATTCCTAAAATACACCTGGCTACCCAAGAACAAAGAAACTGAGGAGGGTACTTGTTGGGATGAGCACTGGGGGTTGTATGGAAATCAGTTTGACAATAAATTACATTAAAAATAAAAGAAAAGGGTTTTAAGTGCTCACCATGGTAATATGGGTAACTAAGGCAAATGAAAAATTAAATTCCCTTACCGCCTATAGCCTAGTGACAAAGCGACCCCCTTCTAGGAGCTCAGCTGCCTCCATGATGACACTTTGCTCGGGGTAAAAGGTAATCTTGGCTTAACATTATCCTGAGCCCCAGGATTCCTTTGGAAACTTCCTTTATCTCAACTCCTCCAAGATGTATGCTGGCAATCATACTCCAAGCTTATGACTGCCCTGAAGGGTCTCATGACTGAGGTTTCACTAAAAGGTAATAAATGGCGTTTTCCTAACAACAGCTTGCCCTTCAAGGTCCTGGAAACCTGGCTTCCAAAATTCCTTAGAGACTTACGCTCTTCCTAACCCTCTGCCAACCAGAGAGTGTATAATCAGTTACCCGTCACGATTCCAGTGCAGCTCTTTCTGCCTACAGGTCCTGTCCCCATGCTTTAATAAAATCACCCTTTTGTACCAATGACGTCTTCAAAAATTCTTCCTTGGCCATCAGCTCTGGACCCCACCATCACCCCAAAACCTCATCATGAGGATAAGATGGCTGGGTTAAATACAAAACTGGTAACTGTCTACAGAGCAATATAGTATAAGCTAACTGTATCCTTTCCACAAGACAGAAATCATTTGCATCTCTACTATATAAAAATTTGTAATTTTACAGTAACCACACTACATCTGGGATCTTTAATCAATAGTCTTGATAGTATATGTGTTGATACATAAATTATATCTCATTCAAACATATGATATATCATTATTATCAAGTGTTACTGTGGTATAAATGGTATTAACTCCAATCCAGACTTGTTGGGCGCTAGAAAAAGCCTTAGCTGTAACTAGCTGAAGGAAATATCATGTTCTGATTGGCTTCTGTCTTTGTGTCGGTTGTTATCCACGGATCCTTATCTGTGTATGTTAGCAGCCCAGTTTACCATCCACGTCACTGTATGCCGAACAGACCTCTCCGGGTACCTCAGAGAAAATCCCAGTGATATCTCACTTGTATAGTAAGCAACTGCTCAAAGTAGAGATTAAACAACAGAGACTAAGCCCACTCTATTCTAAATACTTCCGTAGTCTAACTGCTAGAAGTTACTTGGCATAAATGTAAAAACTCTGCTAATTAACAAGGAATGCCTCAATTCCAATGAATGCTTTACAAAATAGGCTAATTGTAGTTATATTGCTGAATAGGTAGATGCATGTTTCTCTCAGCTCTTGGTGCACAACTTGAAGAGACTACCCCGGATTTTGGAGGAAGAAAATAATTTTGTTGAGAAGCACTGCCTCAAAACTTTCCCTCTCCTTGCTTAAAACACCAGAGCCCAAAACTGACTTATGGCTCTAGCCAAGTGAGGAACTTGGCAAATCCTCTCCCCCAAAAGCAACTATGAAGCTGAACAAAATTGACAAAAACAACCATTTTGGCACAAAGGCAGTAGTCCAAAAGCATACAACATTAAGAAGCAATTATGCTTGAAAAACTGAATATTGAGTAGAAATAGTAAGTCAGTGGAATTTTAGCCTGGGGGGCTCCTAACACCCCTCCAGCTTCTTTGGCATGGCAGGGCAGGCCAGGAGGAAGGACAGCTTCCGTGATGTGATCAAAATAGACTGAGCCTCTTTAAATACACAATAGTAGAATACACATTCTTTCCAAGTGCAAGGGAACATTTACAAAGATAGATCACATTCTGTGTCATAATGATGAGGGAGCAGAAGGCAAGTTGACAGGCTGCAAACATTCCCCCCTCCCCTGTCCAGGTGGGGCATGTATGTTATTCCTGGGGCACTTCTGGCTGCCCAAGAACAAAGGAAAGGAGAAAACAAATGGTTAACTGGTAGAGATCACAGTCCTGCAGGACATGGGTCTCCTTCAGTTTAAAATACATTAGTAAATTACAAGAAAAAGGCAATTTTATCCATAGCCTAATCTCCACAGAAACCTACAGACTCAGTTTCCTAGAGCCCCAACATCACCCTCCCCTCCATAGTGATGCTGGAGAACAAAGGCAAGAAGGAAAAGGCAGGTAGAATTAAACTTCCTTATAACCTGCAGCCCACTGACAAATACTTGAGGCAGACAGAGTAAAACCTATCTGCAGGAACTCTTATTGTCTTAATGTTAATGTTTTGCTAGGGGGAAAAACAACCTTAGCTTAACAACAGCTAGGCCTCTGATATTCTGTGAGTCTTCCTTAGCATATGAAAATTCCTATGGAAATTTCCTTTTGACTTTACCTCCCCCAACTCCACTGTACATAACCAGTCACTCTTCACAACCCCAGTGCAGCTCTTTCTGCTCAGGGGTCCTGTCCGTGTGCTTTAATAAAATCATCCTTTTCCATCTTTTGTCCTTTTTGAAGGACATCTTCAAGAATACTTTCTTGGCCATCAGCTCTGAACCCCACCATCACCCCAAAACCTCATCAATAACATAAGTCTCAATAATATTAAAAGGATTAGAGTCACATTAAATATATTCTTTGATCACTATGAAATTATGTCAGAAATTGTCAAAATGAGTAATGGGAAACCTCGCTACAATGGACTTGGGAGGTTTTGGCAAGGAGTGCTCTCATGCTCTACCACTTGTTGTCAATTGCAGACTCAATAGGAGGAGATGTGCTTGAACTTACAAGGACTTGGCCTTGCATGTGGGTACTACCCTACGACTCCAGCTGGAGGTAGAGATGCTTTTCCTCATCCCCTTTCCACCTCCCAGCCCGCAACAGCTCAGCCAATGAAAAGCCACCATATTTCAAACTCCCAGTTTACTCAATGGACTTTTAGTTCATAACAGCCCTTCCGAACTTAGCCCTTTTCTACTCAAAAAAATATACCTCTTCTTTGTCCCCCAGATTTACCTATGGTTTTGCCTCACCTTTTTGTCCCAGATTGCAAGTCTCTTTTACTCCTGAATAAGCCCATCTTTGGCTGGTACAGTAACTGGCAGTCTTTACTTTGAAAGTTAACAAAATCAATAACAAAAAGACTTTCATAAACTAAATACCATGTTTCTAAACAACCCATGGATGTAAAAAGGAAACCAAAAGTGAAATTAGACATCTTTTGAGCTAGGTGAAAATGTAAACACAATTTATTAAAATGTGCAGGATGCTTCCAAAATCGTGTTAAAGATAAAACGCCTGTATTAGAAAAGAACAAAGTTCGCAAATCAATTTTCTCAACTTCCACTTTAAGCAACCAAGATGTCCTTCAAAAGGTGACTGAAAGGAAATGCACTATCAAGCCACAGAAAGACATGAAGAAAACTTAAGTGCACACTGCCGAGTGATGGAAGCTAATATGAAAAGGCTATACACTATACTGTTCCAGCTATATGACATTCTGGAAAAGGCAAAACTATGGAGACACTAAAATGATCACTGGCTGCCAGGGAGTTGGGAAGGAAGGAAGAAGGGATGAAAGGATGGAGCATAGGGAATTTTCGATCAGTAGAACTATGTTACTGTAAGAGGAAAGAAAGGTCATTAAGCATGTGTCAAAATCCAAAGAATGTACAACACAAAGAATGAATCCTAATGTAAACTATGGGCTTTCATTAATAATAATGTATCGATATTGGCTTATCAATTTTAACAAAAGTACCACACTAATTCAAGATATTAATAAGAGAGGAAATTGAGTTGCGGGGGAGGTACGTGGGCATAGGGGAACTGTCCACTTTGGGCTCAAGTTTTCTGTACATCTAAAATGGCTAAAAAAAAGAATAAAAGCACATTTTATACATATATCTCCAAACTATTTATGTGACCCTTGCAAAGTTCAACAGATATGGTCCCTTACTCCTAACTGTGGCCAGGACTTTAAAAATCAAATTGGCGGAGCGCCTGGGTGGCTCAGTCAGTTAAGCGTTCGACTCCAGCTCAGGTCATGATCTCATGGTAAGTGGGTTCGAGCCCCGCGTCGGGCTCTATGCTGACAGCTCAGAGCCTGGAGCCTGCTTTGGATTCTGTGTCTCCCTCCTTCTCTGCCCCTACCCTGTGCACACTCTGTCTCTCTCAGTCTCTCAAGAATGAATAAACGTTTACAAAAAATTAAACTAAAAAAAATAAAAATAAAAATAAAAATAAAATTGGAGAGGTTGACAAAATAAAAGAAAAAACAGAAGTAAAGGTTAAGTTTCTCCCCATTTTCAGGATCATTCTGCTATGGTCACTCATCCACTCTGCTTTACTAAAGTACACTGAATATCTAAGACCTAACTGATCTCATAGTTCAATACCCTAGTAAACCTCATCATTTGGTTCTTATAATACACTCAAGTCTAGGCCATACATTTTATCTTTAATCATGTTGTCTTGTTGAAGTGTAACATTATCTACTCAACTAGTGTTTCTTATCCTTAAGGGCAGAGAACAGAATCCTTTCCTCAGTGTGCCTGAAGAACCTCAGTACTATGTGGAATATAAAGTAGGTTTCAAAATATTGCTTCATTTTCATGCTTAGAACAAATGTATTACAGTTTAAAAATCCTGAATAGCATGAATTTACTACTGATTTAAAACAGAGCATTTGAGTTGAAAATGCCTCTTCATAAACATGTCCCTGGTAAACACAGTGAATTAGTGCTTCATAACTTCCCAAAGTTGTATGAACCCCCAAAGAGTATATCACCTCCAGCTGGGACCATGAAACCCATCATATCTCAACCGGCAGAAACAAGGGAGACAACTTTTCTTCTTTCACTCAACCGGCCCACCATCTCAGTTAGCTTCCAACCTTAAGGAGGTGTGGGGAAGAAAAAGGTAAGGTGCAGCAGCCCCTGGAATAATCAGGGAAGGAGAGAAAGCACATACTAAGTGACAATGGGGTTGGAAATTAGGAGCGATGACCTACGCTTTGCTATGTGGGCTGAGCATATCATGGGGCACCTGGGTGTGATGGGCACAAGGGAAGGACGCACAACTCTGGACAAGGAGGAAGGACGATCTAGCAGAAAACAGACTTCCTAAAATTTTGTGTTACTTACATATAACGTTTATATCGTTTCAAAGTCAAATCTATAAACGAGAAATATTCGGAGACATTTGGCTTCTATCTGTCCCTTTATCTTATTCCCTGCCTCCAACATAGTAGGGGTTCTGTTTTAGAATAGAATCTGGCAAGCAGCCTCTGTTGAAATTTCTCTTAACCTATGATGAACATAACTTTGATGATATGAAAAAGACAACTAGAAACAATGAAAAACTAGCTTTACTGTCAATCTGCTTTTAAAATGAGAAGAATTTCAACTAAGATATGGCTGATGGAAAAGCTAAATACACTGCTGGTAGTGACCATGCTAAGCTTTTCTAAAAGGTAGTTGGAAGACACTTTGTTCCTCTAAATTCTCAGAAACGTAAAGCCTGTATTGACCAGAGAGGTGGGCATTCATCCTTCTGATGAGGGAACATGAGGCAAGCTGAGGGCCAAGAACAAGCTAACACCCCTGCCCTCAGGTACTATATGTGTGACATTCCTCAGGCACTCCTGGCTGCCCCAGAACAAAAAGAAAGGAAAGAAAACAAATAGTTAACTGGTAGAGATCCCACTCATACAAGACATGTTTCCATCAGTTTACAAAAAGCCTTAGTAAATTACAAGAAAAAGGCGATCTTATCAATAGCCTAATCTCCAGAAACCTAAAGACTCAGTTTCCTGGAGCCCCAACATCACCCTCCCCTCTATTGTGATGTGGGGAACAAAGGCAAGAGGGAAATGGCAGGTAAAATTAAATTTCTTTATAACCTGCAGCCCATTGACAAATACTTGAGGCAAATGCAGAGTATAACATTTCTCCAAGAACCCCCTACTGTCCTGATTAATGCCTTACTAGAGGAAAAACAACCTTAGCATGACAATAGCAAGGCCTCAGGTACCTTAGGAGTCTTCTTTAGCATATCCTTCTGGAGGCCTCCCTTTTGACTTTACCTTCCCAACTCCATAGTATATAACCAGTCACTCTTCACAACCTCAGTGCAACACATTCGGCCCATGGGTCCTGTCCCAGTGCGTTAATAAAATCACCTTTTTGCACCAAAGATGACACAAGAATTCTTTCTTGGCTGTCAGCTCGGAAACCCCATCACTCCAAAGCCTCATCACTTCTACTGATTGATCATCTTTCCGATCCCAAGCCTTCTACTTCTAGTTTGTATCTTGCTACAACCACTATGAGACTGAAATTCTCAGAAGACTGCAGAACCAAAAGTGGATAGGAAACTCTCAGGAACATATTAAATTCTAAAGTGGAAGGTACTTACACATAAACACCACAGGCAAAAATAGATAAAATAAGGGTCTAAAGGGAGCACCTGAAGGGAACGACAGTATTTTTAAAATTATCTGTTGATCACTCCAGATAATAAGAATAGAAGAAAGTTCCCAGTCTAATAATCCCATGTTAGAAAACTGTATGGTAATTGTTGCAAAGTAGTCTGTAGATATCAACAGGTATTAGCTATGGATACGAAAAGGGGATTTGACAAATAGCCATGCTAAAGGCATTCATATACCTTGCCAGTTCACACACATTGCCTCAGGATATTTCCTTAGTTATGAGAAGGTAAGCAAAACAAAAACAAAACAATACACTGTCCATGAAACATAAGGGAAAAACATAACATTTGTAAAATTCAGGAAAGGCAAAGCTCGAAGTCTTAAAAAATCCTAAGACACCATATCAATCACATAGGAGTCCAGGCAAAGAAGAAAAGATAGTGGAATAATATATAAAGGAAAATGGATGAGTAAAGAATCACAGTGAAATTAAAAACAATACAGAATTAAGTCCCACTGGAGGAAGTGAGGAGCAGAATTCATTCTAATTACTGGAGTGGATGCTAATTAAATTAGTGGACACACATGGGAAGTTCTCGCAAAAGGCAAAAACAAAAGTTTAAACTACTTGACAATACACAGAATAAAGAATGAAGAGCCAGTTTTAAAATGTCTTTTTCAGGAAAACAAGGAACTGAAATAGAAGCAACAATAAATTTCATGACAAAAAAAATGATACAGAGAAAAAAATGCAAAACGCAAACTGAAAGGGCTCACCATATACCAGGCAAAAATGATTTCAACAAATCCAATTTTAGACACATAGTCACAAAAATATTTAACTTTGAAGATATTGGGGGAGGGGGGAAGCTTGTAAGTACCCATGTTGAAAAGCATATATTAACTACAAAAGAATTAGACCTCAGCTCAGATTTTTTTTCTGCTGTACCTAAAATAACGCCTGGTACTCAGCCAAAAGTCAATAAATGTTTATTCAATCAACGAATAAAATGATGATTGTATGTGTAATGGCAACAACAAAAACAGGAATTCAGAAAATAAAACATTTATGTTTGCCATTAAAAAAAGAAAAACTAATGACTTTGAAGGGAGCGTTTTTAAGTTTCCCATTCCAAGTGACAACCATGCATTAGTTTGAAGCCAGTTCTCTTTTCTGCCAAACATAGCGGGGTACTGTGTTAGAGATAGTGTGCCCCAGACTTCTGCTTATTGTGAACCTTGTTAAGGGTTATGATTGCTGAGAATTCTGTTTTGATTGCTGTTTGCTGTGAACACTGTGAAACTTTTCTTGGGGTGCTGTGAGGCCTGTTTAGTTTGCTATGCATTAGACTAAGTTACTGTGTGTTAAATCTTGTTAGGTATTGGATTTAGAGACTTAGGAATGCACTAGACTCCTGACCCGTTTGCTGTGATTGCTGTGAACCCTGTTTGCTGTGTTAGAGAATTACCATATTGTGAAAGTATAGTGCTGTTAGGGCTAAGGTCACTCCATTTTGGTTTAAGTTCCATCTTGGAGTAGTTCTGGGTCCCGAGTTCCAAGAAAACAAGTCACCCTGGACTCTGTCCTAGGTTCCAGTAAACAGAGTAGCCAAGAGGCCGGACCCAGATTAGCAAACCCTGTCACTACCCTGGGTGGGACTGGACCCTGATTAGCAGACCCTGCCTCCACTTTGAGTTCCAGGGAAACCACAGGAGGTCAGATTCCTAGAATAGTCCCTAGCAAAACTAATCAGTGTTCAGCCCACGCACACTGACCATTTGAATCTGCACGGGACCCCCAAGCTAAGCCAATCCATAGCTAGCCCGTGCCCGCCAAATAAGAAATACTCAATCAGAAACTAGCCCGGGAAAATGCCAATCAATCAATTCAAAGGATCCCCATTCCCGCCCAAAAAGTGTACTCAAACCCTGATAAAAAGCCTGTGTAAACCTGGCTCAGGGCTCTTGCTACTGCACCGCCGCGTCGGGAAGTGCAAGAGTCCGAGCTTCGAATAAAGACCCTTTGCGTTTACATCAGTCCCGGCTCCCCGGAGGTCTTCTTGGGATCCAGAATTTGGGCACAACAACTTAATCATAGCTTGCTAAGGGATTACTCCAATAAATTTCTCAGATATGGGGATGTCAGGTTGAAGCACCCTCGGAGACCCCACTGTGGACTGTGAGCGCATAAAAAGTTAACAGCAAGTGCCAAGCAGATAGAAAATACCACAAGACAGCAACATATTTACTTTAAATACTGTTATTTTAAATTCATGGCTACCAGAGAAGGAGATTTAGGAAAGATAGGGGAATGTGATGGATTTCAATCTAAAACAGAACTGTATTCAGAAGCTAACTATTAGTATTTGAAATTTTTAGAAAGAAGGGAACCACTTAAATATTTGTATAGAAGTCACACCCCTACTGTCTTAGGCAACTGTTGTCTTTCTCTTGGAGATATTACTGGATATTGGGCAAGCTCCGCCAGTACATTATCATAGGACAGAGTGGAAGATGACTCCAAGAGAGCTTTTAGAAACATTAAAAAATGGACTGAGGGACATGTAAGTCCTTAAATGGTTTGTAAGACCATGTGCAGCCTCTTCACTGACTGCTCACGGTAGAAATAAAGGCAGCATTGAGGAGGAAGCATAAGGCAAGCTGAGGGTCCAGCACAAGCTAACACCTCCACCCCGAGGTGGGATATGTGTGACATTCCTCAGGCACTCCTGGCTGTCCAAGGACAATGGAAAGGAAAGAAAACAAATGGTTAACTGGTAGAGATCCCACTCACGCAGGACAGAAGTTTCCATCATTTTACAAATATCTTAGTAAATTACAAGAAAAAGGCAATCTTATCAATAGCCTAATCTCCATAGGAACCTTTAAGACTCAGTTTTCTGAAGCCCCCAATATCACCCTCCCCTCCACAGTGACGTGGGGAACAAAGGCAAGAAGGAAATGGCAGGTAGGCAGGTACAATTAAATTTCTTTGTAACCTACAGCCCACTGACAAATACTTGAGACAAATGCAGAGTTCAACATTTCTCCAGGAGCCCCTTACTGTCCTAATGTTAATGCCTTACTACAGGAAAAACAACCTTAGCTTGACAATAGCAAGGCCTCAGATATTTTAGGAGTCCTCTTAAGCATATCAAACTCCTTCTAGAGGCCTCCCTCTTGCCTTTACCTCCCCCCATCCCCACACCATATAACCAGTCACTCTTCACAACCCCATTGCAGCTCTTTCTGCCCACGGGTTCTGCCACCATGTGTTAATAAAATCACCTTTTTGTGGCAAAGATGTCTCAAGAATTCTTTCTTGGCTGTCAGTTCAGAATCCCCACCATTCCAAAAGCTCATCAACATCATTAAAACGTACTAATCACTCTTACTCCAGCAATCCTAGAAAGACTTAGTTTGGAAACAAGAAAGAATTCCCAGAATGACATCACCGTCAAAGTTATAAGGATAAGCTCACAGCAAGAGGCCTGAGGAGAATCTTTCTCTCTGCCATCTAATCCTAAATAAACATGTACTCCATTAAAGATATTGGTCATTCAGTCATGATGTCACCTTATAACTAAACATACTGACAGGAATGGCCATTTGTATCAGTAATCTATTGCTACATAACAAATTACCTCAAAATTCAATGGCTCCAAACAAAAACCATTTATTATTTCGCAGTAGTCTATGGGTGGGCTGGATGGTTCCGCTGACTCTGGTCAGCTGGCAGGTTGGATAAGGCCTAGCTGGTCTAAGATGGCCTTGGCTGAGATGACATAGCTTTCTTCCATGTATCTCTCCTAATCTTCCAGCAGACTGGCCTAAGCACATTCTCATGGTACAGGAAGGGGAACGTGAAAGGAAGCCAAAGTGTGCAAGAAATTTCTCAAGACTGCTTGCATCAAATTTGCTACTGTCCCATCAAACAAATTAAGTCACATGCCAAGTTCAAGTCACCGTGGGTAGGCGCTACCAAGAGCTGAGACTACAGAAAGGTACAAAATGAGGCCACAAAAATCCCAACACCATATGGAAATGAACAGAAGGCATTACTCTAGTAAAGTTGCCCCTAGACAAAATTCATCACCAGTAAACAAAAACCAACTAAACCTGATTATAGCCATGCTAACAATTATCCAGCAAGTCTAGAAATAAGATGAAAAGAAATTACAACAGTATGTTATTGTGATTTAGGGAACAAACTTTAATTCTTTCAATATTATTATTTTTCCAAGATTTCTTTCCAAATAAAATATCAACTGCAAACATTATATTCATTTTGGGGGGTTTATCCATCTTGATGTTGAAAGCATCATTACCTCCTTTTACATCACACAGGGTTTTTTTCTCAAAAGTCCTAATTTTATTCCTGTCAAATACTCGAAACACACATACATACGACACATGTGCACACACACAATTACTTGCACATAGATACACTCTCCCCTTTCACAACTGTGTCCATTAAAGACCTCTACTTTCCTGAGGGTTAGTTCATATTATGGAGTACTTAGGGATGGTGATACAAAATCTTGAATGCTTATTAGAATCACACGGGAACTCAAAAACGTACTAATATCTGGGTCCCACTCACAGTGGTCTGAGATGTGGCTGGCATGTAATTATTTTAAAAGTTCCCCAAAAGATTCTAATGTGCAGACAGGGGGTAGAACCACTGACTTAGAGTGTTTGCCACTATCGGTTATTCTGTCATTGCTATTATCATCCATTCTTGACTAGTGATTCGTCCAATTGATATAACTGGAAACAGAAACAGAAACAAAGAGAGAAAGAGAAAGCAGATGAAAAAATTTTTTGCAAGAGAAGTATGTTTTCATAAGATATTTTAAAACACGAGTCTTTCGAACACAATCTATCATAGCAATGATCCAGACTAGAAGTTGAGGACAACGGGATAAACAAAATGAACACAACGTAGAGGCTGCTTTTAGGCAACAGGCTTGAGCAATGGAAACCTGAGTAAGGGAAAAGGGCCCAAGGTGACCACCAAGTTGAATGTCAACAAGCTCATTAAGTGACCCACCTCAGTATAGCCATAGGCCCTAGCTGACCAATGGGCACCTTACACAACTGGGCACAGGTACCAAAAAAGGAAAATTCCATATGTTCTCATACCTTCTTGCTCCCCCCACATTTACTACATCCCCACCACCACCTCCTGGTAGAGGGTCTCTCCTTTGCTGTCCTGCCTGCTCCTCCCTTGCATTGTATTCAATAAACTTCTATCTCCTTTGTTCTGCCTTGGTTAAATTCTTTCACCACCTTAACCTTGATCCCGTCCCTCCCTCAACAGAAATCTACCTTGTAGTTTCCTTTCCAATCATGACATAACAAGCAGCAAAATTAAGACTCTCTATTTTTTTAATGTTTATTTATTTTTGAGAGACAGAGCATGAGTGGGGGAGGGGCAGAGAGAGAGAGGGAGACAGAATCCAAAGCAGGCTCCAGGCAATGAGCTGTCAGCAAAGATCCTGATCCGGGCTCAAACCCATAAACCATGAGATCATGACCTGAGCCAAAGTTGGACGCTTGACCGACTGAGTCACCCAGGCACCCTGAGGTTAAGACATTAAGGCACCCTGAGGTTAGAAGAGAAACATGAAACAGGACCAATTAAATCTTCTATAAATGTGAGAGGATCATACTAAGACACGAACAGTTACAACAGAGAATGGAGTGTCAATATTTTAAAGACAGACACTGTCTTCAAGATAGAATAATAGGTCAGTGAGTTGGTTTTAGCTCAGATTCAGTGGGATAACAATTGGGCATATGGTAAATGCTTCACTGTATAGCTCTTAAATGCTAAGAATTCCTTGAGCATCTGGAAAGATTTTCCAATAAATGATGGATAACTGTTTTGTCTCAAAGTTGTGAAAGTACCTACCTTTTAAAATGGAAGAGCAGGGGCGCCTGGGTGGCTCAGTCAGTTGAGCGTCTGACTTTGGCTCAGGTCATGATCCCACCATTCTGAGTTCGAGCGCCGCATCGGGCTCTGTGCTGATGGCTCAGAGCCTGGAGCCTGTTTCAGATTCTGTGTCTCCCTCTCTGTCTGTGCCCCTCCCCCGCTCATGCTCTGTCCGTCTCTCTCTCTCTGTCTCTGTCTCAAAAATAAACAAAAACATTTAAAAATTTTTAAAAAAATAAAATGGAAGAGCAGAGTTCAATATGTAGAAGAAACTAGTTAGGGAAATATGTTAATGTCATAGGATTCGGGCCAGTTGGTCTGCCATCATTAAAAGCGCTGGAAATACTGTAACCATAGGTCTGAATTTCCTAAGATTGTCTCTGTTTATACTGTCAGAACTCAATCAGTGCTGATACGTTTATTTAGCTTCTCATTTCATTCTCAAAAATGTTCCAGCTCAGACAATATCAAGTAGAATCCACAATGAAATACTATGTTAAAAATCTCTACAAATGTTATTTAATTTCACACGATTTGCAGCAGGACCTTACATTTAGTCAATACATTCTTATAGTGTGTGCCCATGAGCTCAACTTGAAATTTTATTTTTAAGTCAATATATTACATTACAGAAACCAGCTATAGTTGAAATGTCTCTTCAGCTAATTGAAGAGCTTTCCTATTTGGCATTTAATTTTACCTTCCTAATTTTCACAAGAAGTGTATCAGACTGCAGGATAGGAGTATGTATAGGTTTTCATTAAGATCTGTTTTCACATAATAGGCACAGATCTGTAAAGCGAGATCTCTAGAAGTGAGGTACTGCCTTCCAGAGACTTAAAGGCAGAACTGTCTATGTCAAACATCAGTTCATTCAAGCCTAGAGTTGATTACTCTGATCTGGTTGGTGCCTCCTTCCTGAGCTACTTGGAAAGCTACTACCAGATGGAGAATAGTTCCTCTTAAGAGCAATTAAGACATTTCAAGTGTGACTATTTAAAAGGCAGAAGCTTGGAAACACATACGTCTGTCAATTATTTCATATAAAATGTCTTCAGGACTATTATGAAAAGAAACGCAGCCCAGCAGCTATGTTTCTGAGCTGTCTGCTAAGGCTCTGTCCTGAGACTGCAATTTTATCTGTTTACATGTGAAGGCAAAGAAATTTTGCCGCCCCAAGATATGCCTTTGGCAGATGGATTATTTTGAGTTGGTTATTTTTAAGAAACTGCAAACAAAAGAGCAGCTCTGAATACCAAACAGAAGTGACCCTGCTGTAAGAGACATTTACATTTATAAGGGAAAGCTTCAGTTGCAAGGTGTCTCCTTTGCTCTACCAGGAAGAAGACAGACTCTAAATCTCTGGAAATAGTTATCAATGCAGAATGCAAGGACTTAAATCTGCCTAACAGTGATTCCCCTGTTGAATGTGTTTTCTGGCCACCTCTCATGACTGACTCCCTGTTCTCAACAAGTTCTTTTCTCTTTAGCCAGAGATAGTGTTTAAACTGATGGCTTGTGGGGCATTCCTAAGTTTTCTTGGGCCTCTCCCAAGCAAACAACAGGCATACCTGTTATGGAATTTCTGTTTTTCTCCTGCTAATCTGTTTTACATCAATTATTAGACCAGCCAAAACACCTAGAAGGGAAGAAAGGAAAACTTTCCTGCCCCTCTACAGGTTTAGTTTTCTTGAGGCTTTTATTGAGAGAAATGCTTGAAAACTAGACATCTCTCTCAAAGGGCTGATTTCACACTAGGTTCAGGGAGCTCAGACGCCTTCTAAAGAGCATTGAAATACTATTTTTCAGTTTTCAGTCCATACCTAATTCCACAAGAAACACAATCCCTCGTCACATTCAATGTTAAATATTGTCATTAAAGAACTTAATTTTCATTTTAAACCTACTCTGTATTTTCTCTGGGCAGTACTTTCTCAGACATTGGTTTTAATAGTCATCTGCCCACCTGTATTATGTCGATTATATTATAAAAGACAGATCCCATTTTCACCTACCTGAGTCAGCTAATTATGCAAAACAGCATTTCCTTAGAAGTCTGTTATCTTTGTGGGCAGAACAGAATTCAACGGAATGACAGATCTTCCTTTTATTTCTCTTTTTCTTATTTCCTTCACTTAGGAAAAGTCTCTAAGGAAACATGGCCTAGCTTAGCCTCTTTGACTATCTTGACTTCCAGCAGGGAAATAGTGTTATCAGTTACCATGACAACCTTATTTTCCCAGAGCTCCCTGCTGCACCTCATTTGCACTAAACAGGAGCGATCATTATTATTCAATGAGGGCTCTGATAAAGCTCTTTTCTTTTTAATAGTTTGCAATACTCCTAGAAGCCTTCCTTTCTACAAAGTGAAATGGTTCTTTTAGAATACATTGAGTTTTCCAAGAGAAAGTTACATTTGCCACCTGTCCATCAAACACAAGAAGCACAGTTCAGTCCAGGATATCTTTACCTTCTAGGCATTTTCAGAAGTTTCCACGAAGAGTAGACTTTGATTTAGGCAAAAGTTTAGGTAAGATTTCTGGTATTCGTTAACTAATCATTTCTTCAAATTCTTTCACTTCTCTATTTGTATTGAAAGATGATTAATTTATGACTAATTTTTCATTCAAAAATAACGTATAATTTTTCAAAGTGGCTTACACAATGACAACTTTTAAACATTATCATATCAATAAGACTTTCAGGTGACACTGATCTAGCAAACATTCATAAATTTACCATTTTCTTCTTGACCTTCCCCCTGTACATGCTTCCTTCTAAGGTTATTTTGCTTAATAATACACAATGTCGGCCTATGGTGTCTATGAACTCCATCCTTTCTTATTTGTGTCTAGCATAAAATGAATACATCTTATATAGTTTCTAGAAAAAAAATCTCTACTCATATTTATTGTCATGAACTCATCCTCTGCTCAAAGCTTGAATCAAGCATTGTGGCTAGAGGAATGAAGTATGTTGACTGATATAAGACGATCACGATTCACCCCTTGGAGTATGAGTGAAGGAGAAAGTAGAGGCATGGAGGTTTTACTATAAAGCACTTAAAAGGCACAGGAGAAGCAGAGACATCTGAAAAAAATTAGGTGACTCTTATCAATATGAAGGGTTTGGCACTCAATATCTCAGAATAGCAAATATCCACTAAAACCACAGAGCAAAACTTTATTTCCGGGCTCTAACATTCACAGACCAATTTCATTCACATGGATCTATTTTTATGACACTGCCATACTGTTTTGATTCCTAAAGCTTTGGAGGATAGTTCAACGTCGGGAAGTCTCATGCCTCTGTCTTTTTTGTTCTTTCTTAAGATTGCTTTAGGTTTTCAGGGCCTTTTGTGTTTCCATCCAAAGTTTAGAACTGTTTTTCTTTTATTTCTGTAAAAAAAAAAGTCATTGGAATTGCAAAAGGGATTGCACTGAATCTATAGATGGCTTTGGGTAGTATGGACATTTCAATAATATTAATTCTTCTGATCCATGAACATGGAATAACTTTCCATTTGTTAATGTCTTCTTCAATTTCATTCATCAAAGTCTAATATTGACTTTTATCTTTTTGGTTTAGTTTATTCCTAAGTATTTTATTATTTTTAATGCTATTGTGAATGGGGTTATTTTATTTCTTCTTCAGATATTTCATCATTAGTATACAGTAATGCAATTGTTGTATGTATATTAATTATGTATTCTGCAACTTTACTAAATTTATTGATTAGTTCTAGCAGTTTTTTAGTCAACCTTGAGGACATTATGCTAAGAGAAATAAGTCAGAGAAAGACAAATACTGTATGAGCTCAACTTAGAGGAGGAATCTAAAAGAGCAGAAATTAAACAAACAGAGAGAATGGTATTTACCAGGGGCCGGGGGAGGGGACAATGAGGAGATGTTCGTTAAAGGGTACAAAGCTTCCCACTATAAAATAAATAAGTTCTGGTGATCTAATAAGCATAATGGTGATGACAGTTATTAACGCTATATTATATACTTAAAAAAAGTTGCTAAGAGAGTAAATCACAAATGTTCTCATCACATAAAACAAACAGTAATTATATGACATGAATGGGGTGCTAACTAATGCTATAGTGGCAATAATTTTGCAGTATATAAGTATATGAAATAAAAATGTACATTTTTACATTTATCCAATGTTATATGTCACTTATAGCTCAATAAATCTAGAAATACAAAAGGATTTTTCTCAGAACTAAATATGGCTCCACCACACATTCATTTAAAAAAAAAAAAAGAGCGGGGGCACCAGGCTGGCTCAGTTGATGAAGCAACCCAATCTTGATTTCAGCTCAGGTCATGATCTCACTGTGTGACATGCGGAGCCTGCTTGGAATTCTCTCTCTCTCCTTCTCTCTCTGCCCCTCCTATGTGCTCTCTCTCTCAAAATAAATAAATACACATAAAATTTTTTTTAAAGAGCAAAGATCCTATAGTATATTGGTCTTAAGAGCCTCCCTACCCTGCCATAACAAAACATCCATGCTTTCACTAAATATGAGTTTAAGTGTTAACTTGGATATTTATATGGTATCAATAAATCTGAGAGAAGTCTAAGTAACTTCTTTAGCCATGATTTAGCAGAATGTGCATTATTTTATTCAGTGTTCCTGTCAGAAAGCTCAGGGTATGGCAAACTATTTCTGTCAAGGGCTTGATACCAAATATTTTAGGTTTTGTGGGCCACAGAGCCTCTGTACCAACTACTCAACTCTACCACTGTCGCAAGAAAGTAGCCACAGACAGTAGGTAATCAAACAGATGACTGTATTCCAATAAAGCTTTATTTACAAGAAGATGCAAAGAAGCGCATCTGACCTATGGGATGTAGTTTGCTGACCTCTCATATATGATAAACTCTTCATAAAAGGCAATTAAAGAAAAATTTTGGTAGTTTTACTTCAACTGGTACATGTCTTTTTATCTGACAGTGAAAACTCTGTAAATCATCTTGTTTTGCCCTCTTCTCTACTATCAGGAATCTCAGAGCTAAATTTAGTTCTCACTACAGAAAATAAAGTTAAGTACTGCTTTCCATTTATTGCGGTCTATGAATCTCTTTCTATATCATCTCATATCTCAGCTTTTATACCATGTAACTTTATTATTCTGTGTATATTTTCATATTATTACATCTTCAAAACATTTTTGGAAATAGGTGAAGCATGAATTATATTTAAATCTCTCTTTATCTCTAACACATGCACATGTACACACACGCGCAAACACACATGTGTATATGCACTCCAAAGTCTCAGTCTCTCTCTTTCAAACCCATTTTCCAAATGAGCAAACTGAGATCCAGATATAACCATAATTATAAGGCAAAGAAATACTAGTTCCTTGACTAGCACTTTAGTCTCCTGTGTCTGAAACATTTATTCTAGAAATAATCAAGTTAGAAATACAAATGAATAAATGTATCCAGAATTGACACAAAGCTGAATGTTCTTAGTTTTACCTTAGGTAACATATGAATAGTCCTCATTCTCTCTCTTTTTTCCTTTCTGCCCTCTTTGTCTTGCTTTCTCTCCCACCCTCTCTCCCACTCCTGTGGTCTATCTGCCTCTGCCTTCTATTACAGAGTTAAAGTGTGTTACCTCACACACTACATCCTTATAGGATCATCTTTAAAGCTGATATTATTCTTATAATATTTGTATTATTCTTATTGGTCATTAGTATTGGTATTATTATTCTTAAAGGCTCATCTCCAATATTGGTATTCACCCATACTCTTAAAAGGAGTCCCTTTGTTTCCCTACTTCCCCCGACTCAGTTCTACATGGACTCTGGGACTCTCCCTACTTTGTTTGTGCCTTTGTAAAATTTTGGCATCTATGTTGTGTTCCAAGAGTCCTCCCTAGCCTGTGCTGCCACTTTCAGGCCTGATTTGCTGTGATACCTCGAATGTTCTGGATTATAGTTTCTTTTCTGGACTTTGGCTTTCATCTATAGCTATCAATTCCATCCTTTCTCCTGTTCTTTGCTTCAGTGGTTACAGTCTGGGGCCATATTTTTTAATAACCTTAGGCTAAAGAAATACCATAGGTGATCCTCAAAATTAGCCCTTAGAGGCTTTGGAAGCCAAAATGCAGAGTAGAAAGGAAACAACTGCAGAGAAGAGTAAATCAAACAAATGCAGTCATGTTGGTGTACAGTGAGTTTAGTTCATTAGCTTCTGCTCACTACTATGTCAGCTGGAAACTATGTATACACCTCCCAGAGAAAGACAACTGCAAGCCTATAAAATACTAGGCATTAATGTGCAGCAGTAACGAATTTAATGGAGAAACTCATAATATTCTCCCCATACTAGGCTCTATGAGATTATCCAAAAAAATAATTACAGAGAAAACAAAGCACTTCAATTTATCTTCAGGGATTATTGTGGAAAATTTCTTCAACTGTATGATTTGGACTTTTTCACTAGAGGTATTTTATTTTGGTTTAAAAAAGTAACTGGAGTCAAATATTTCTTTTTAATGCTAAAATTTTCCAAAACACTAAGCCTTTTCGAGTACAAATTTCATTAGGGACCAAACAAGAAACTGAGCACATATTTCACTGAAATTTTTTCCTTCCCACTGAGACTGAGAGGACAAATTAGGTTAAAAACAAACACTTAGAAAAATGAAGTAGCTTGGAAGGTGCACTTTGAAGCTTTGCTCACAGAGTTGAGGCAGAGATTTGTCAATATCTGGTTAGTTTTATTAACAATGAACAATCTTGAAGTGGGAACCTGCATTCACACAATGCCCTGCACTTGGGACATGAGTACAGCAAGGCCCTGTGAAGATATTTATGGGGAAAAATACAAATTATATTTAGAGAAAACTTTAGTTATCATCATAGGAAAAATCAGAATTTTCTATCATTTAATATCACCTCTATTTTGAATTCTATATAGGGGCAGCAGTCAGAAAGCTTTTCAGGTACAAGGTTCCTAATAGTTTTATTTTATCTCAGCCCACAAGCATAAGCACGAGCTGAGTAAAACTTAAACTCTCTATTTTTTATTTTTAAGAACTTAAATTAAAAATCATCCAATTAAAAGCATCACATTTCAAATTTTTCTAGTCCAATTACAATATAACTCAAATAAGGACAGCTCTCTGGGAACACTTCTGTTACATGAAGAAACAAATATTGATATTACAATTTGCTTTATTAATAACTTTAATCCTACTGAGTATCTGAGATCACATTTTCAAATTGCTATATGATTTTTTCTTCAAAAAGCAAAGCCATGATATGAGCCAAGTTTATAACTATCAGGTTTAAGAAAAGATGGGAATTTCAAGGGTGAAGTGACTAAAATCCACACCATATAGGCCCACGACCAAACAAGGAATTCAAAGGACTTTCTCAAAACCTGAAGCATTTAAAAACATTATCAGTGTGAGGCACCTGGGTGGCTCAGTCAGTTAAGCATCCAATTACAGCTCGGTCATGATCTCACTGTTCTGAGTTAAGTCTCATATTGTGCTTAGCACTGACAGTGAGGAGCCTGCTTGGGATTCTCTCTCTCTCCCTCTTTCCGTCCCTGCCCAACTCGTACATATGTTCGTTCGTTCTCTTTCTTTCTTTCTTTCTTTCTTTCTTTCTTTCTTTCTTTCTTCTTTCTCTCTCTCTCTCTCTTTCTTTCTCTCTCTCAGAAAAAATAAATAAACTTAAAAAAATAAAAACATTATCAGTGCATAAAAATGAATTTATGTTATCAGAGGTATAATCCAAATAGAAAACCTGGGATGCAGCAAAAACTGTCCTAAGAGGGAAGTATATGGCAATACAGGTCTACCTCAAGAAGCAAGAAAAATTTCAAGTAAACAACCTAACCTAAAACCAAAAAGAGCTAGAAAAAGAACAACAAATGAAGCGTAAAGCCAGCAGAGGGGAAATAATGACAATTATAACAGAAGTAAATGACATAAAACTAAAAAAAGAAAAAGAAAAAAAGAAACCAAAAAAAAAAAAAACAAGAGAACAGATAAATGAAACAAGGAGCTAGTTCTTTGAAAAAATTAATAAAGTTGATAAACCAGAAAAGACCCAAATAAAAAAAATCACAAATGAGAGATGGTTCCACAGGCAAATTCTACCAACCATTTAAAGAAGAGTTGATATCTACTCTTCTCAAACTATTCCAAAAAAGAGAAAAGGAATGAAAACTTCCAAATTCATTCTATGAAGCCAGTATTACCCTGATACCAAAACCAGATAAAGACACCACAAATAAAGAGAACAGCAGGCCACTATCTTTGATGAACACAGATGGAAAAATACTCAACAAAATATTAGCAAACCGAATCCAACAATACATTTAAAAAATCATTCAGAGATAAGGGGGATTTATTCCTGGGTTGCAAGGGTGGTTCAATATTCACAAATCTGAAAACATGATTTATCACACACATGATAAGAACTACATGATCATTTCAATAGACGCAGAAAAAGCATTTGACAAAGTAAAACATCCATTCATGATAGAAACTCTCAACAAAGTAGGTTTAGGGGGAACATACCTCGACATAATAAAGCTCATATTTGAAAAACTCACAGCTAATATCATTCTTCATGGGGAAAAACTGAGACCTTTTCATCTACGGTCAGGAATAAGATGGGAGGTTCACTTTCATCACTATTATTCAAGTAGTGGAAGTCCTAGCCACAGCAGTCAGACAACAGAAAAAAATAAAAGGTATTCAAATCAGCAAAGAAGAAGTCAAATTTTCACTATTCTCACATGACTGATACTCTATATAGAAAACACCAGGGGCGCCTGGGTGGCTTAGTCAGTTAAGTGTCTGACTCTTGATTTTGGCTCAGGTTGTGATCTCACACTTCATGCGTTCGAGCCCCACCCACATCAGGTTCTGAGCTGGCGGTGCAGAGCCTGCTTGGGATTCTCATTCTCATTCTCTCTCTCTCTCTCTCTCTCAAGAATAAATAAATAAACATTAAAAAAGAAAAAGTGGGGTGCCTGGGTGGCTCAGTCAGTTAAGCATCTGACTTTGGCTTAGGTCATGATCTCACAGTTCATGACTTTAAGCCTGGTATCAGGCTCTGTGTTGACAGCTCAGAGCTTGGAGCCTGCTTTGGATTCTGTATCTCCCTCTCTCTCTGCCCCTTCTCTGCTTGCATTCGGTCTCTCTCTTTCTCAAAAAAATAGATAAAAATTAAAAAAAAGAGACTGGCTTAAAAAATAATAATAAAAATTAAAAAAAGAAAGAAAACCATAAAGACTCCACCAAAAAATTACTAGAAATAATTAACAAATTCAGTAAAGTCACAGGATACAAAAACCAATGTGTAAAAAATCTGTTATATTTCTATACACCAGTAATGAAGCAGCAGAAAGAAGTTAAGGAAACAATCCCATTTAAAACTGCAACAAAACCAATAATGTACCCAGGGGTAAACTTAACCAAAGAGGTGAAAGACCTATACTCTGAAAACTATAAAACGCTGATGAAAAAAATTGAAAGTGACACACAGAAATGGAAAGATATTCCATGATCATGGATTGGAATAACATTGTCAAAATGTTTATACTACCCAAAGCAATCTACACATTTAATGCAATACCTGTGAAAATACCAACAGCATTTTTCAGAGAGTTAGAAGAATCAACCTTACAATTTGCATGGAAGCACAAAAGACAACAAAGACCCAAAACATCTTTGAAAAAGAAAAGCAAATCTGCAGGCATCACAATTCTGGACTTCAAGCTATGTTACAAAACTGTAATAATCAAAACAGTATTGTACTAGCACAAAAATAGACACATAAATCAATAGAACAAAACAGAAAACCCAGAGAGGAACTCGCAATTATATGGCCAATTGATCTTCAACAAAGCAGAAAAGAATATCCAATAGGAAAAAAACAGCCTCTTCAACAAATGGTTTTGGGAAAACTGGAAAACAACATGAGAAAGAATGGAACTGAACCACTTTCTGATACCATACATAAAAGTAAATTCAAACTGGATGAAAGATCTAAATGTGAGCCCTGAAACCATAAAAATTCCAGAAGAAAACACAGGCAATAACTTCTTAGCTATTGGTCATAACAACTTCTTTCTAGAAGTCCCCTGAGCCAAGGGAAACAAAAGCAAAAATAAACTAATGGGACTATAGCAAAATAAAAACCTTGTGCACAGTGAAGGAAACAACAAAACTAAAAGGCAACCAATGTAATGGGAGAAGATATTTGCAAATAACATACCTGATAAAGGGTTAGTATCCAAAATAGATAAAGAACTTATAAAACTCACCACCTCAACATCCCAAAAATGAATAATCCAATTAAAAATGGGCGAAAGACAAGAAGAAACATTTTTTCCCAAAGAAGATGTATAGATGGCTAACAGGCATATGAGAAGATACCCAACATCACTTACCATCAGGAAAATGCCAACCGAAACTACAACAATCTGTCACCTCACACCTCTCAGAATGACTAAAATCAACAACACAGGAAACAATAGGTGTTGGCAAGGATGTGGAGAAAAAGGCACACTTAGGCACTGT
The DNA here is from genome assembly GCA_030068075.1 of Paguma larvata. Lineage (NCBI taxonomy): Eukaryota > Metazoa > Chordata > Mammalia > Carnivora > Viverridae > Paguma > Paguma larvata. The sequence continues at coordinate 17,292,649 of CM057830.1, forward strand.
TGGTGGGAATGCAAATTGGTGCAGTCACTCTGGAAAACAGTATGGCGGTTCCTCAAAAAGTTACAAATAGAACCACCCTACAATTCAGTGCTTGCACTACTAGTTACCTAAAGAATACAAAAACACTAATTGAAAGGGATACATGCACCCCAATGTTTATAGCATCATTATCTATAATAGCCAAATTATGGAAGTCTGCATCTACCAATTGATGAATGGATAAAGAAGATGTGGGGTGTGTGTTTGTGTGTGTATATATTTACACACACACATATATACATATATACACATATATAATGAAATATTATTAAGTAAAAAAAGCATGAAATCTTGCCATTTGCAAAAACAAAGATGGACCTAGAGAGTATTATGCTAAGCAAAGTATGTCAGCCAGAGAAAGACAGATACCATATGATTTCACTCATATGTGGAATTTAAGAAACAAAACAGATGAACATAGGGGAATAAAGGAGAGACAGAGACAGAGGTAAAGCAAGAAACAGACTCTGAACTATAGATAACAACAAACTGATGGCTACCAGAAGGGAGGTGGGTGGGGGAATGGGTGAAATAGGTGATGGGCACTAAGGAGTGCACTTGTGATGAGCACCAGGTGATGTATGGAAGTGTTCAATCACTATATCGTACACTGGAAACTAATATTCACTACATGTTAACTGGAATTTATATAAAAACTTAAAAAAAGTTAAAGAAAAAAACAATCAAGGGTTCCAGGATAACCTACCTAAATTAAATTTTATTTTTGCATTACCCAAATTTAAAAATCTAGCAAGTTACTAAAAATGAAACAATTCTCCTTACACCTTAAGATCATTAGTTGCATCTGACTGTAATGTGTTTCATCCTCAAATAGCCATCTATTAAGTTTGGGAACACAATTAAGAGTTTTATATCGTTTTTTTAGTTTGATACATGACAACAATACAGTCAGAAGCAACATTCACTTTCGGTAAGTGTGTTAGTAACATAATGGATACAGACCTGGAGGGGTCTTCTGGAAAATTCCTGCATCATAGTGATCAGAACCTTATGGCTATATCAAACTTATAATAATCTGAAATGCACTTGTATTTTTTATACATATACTAAAGCCATAAACAGTAGGTAAGATTCTGGGAGAATATAGCACCTTCAACCCGATGTTTTTCTGACAGCAGCACTAAGCAAGTTTATTCCTTTAAAAGAATATCTCAGATATTTACTCATAGACACTCAAACATCCCCATTTATTTATATGTCCTGCAGTAGAATACAAAATCTTCAGAAAACAGTTATATATTGCTAGGCTTCTCCTCCATCATTTCTTTATACCTCTTGGAACAGTGGCTTTCACAATGTTTCAAATAAAAATAATAGAGGTAGGCAGAAACTTCACTTGCATGTCATTCCCTATTTCCCAACAGATGCCTTTTTCCCCCTGTGAAAAATATTCCCCTTCTCTTTTTCTTCTATCTCCTAAAAATTGCTCTCTTCACTCCATCTACTTGTTACCAGGATATTCCTGTAATTGAAAAGAGGAATGACTAAGCCTAGTGACCCAGGGGCTGCCAGCTGGTTCTCAAAGGGTGGTACTGTCAAGAGAAAGAAAAGAGCACCAATCCCTTACTTTCACATTCCACTCTACAGTTTGAGGGCTTCCTCTTTTTAATTTCCATGCCCAGATGAAATACTAGATAGTACTTCTTTTTACTCCATGTCGGCTTCTGTTGCCTGGTGCTTCTACTTCAGCTGAGGTCAAAGAGACAAATGCCCAGGCTATTAATCTAGTACAGGGAGCATCGAGTCCCCTCTCTAATGATGATGTATAATAACTATGAGTTAAGAGGAAATCTTCTGCTTTGTGCTTTATTAACTGTACTTCATCTTTTATAGTTACCAAACATTGTCCAACTTAGAAATTTATCAATATTTCTATCCTTCCTATTATCTCCCCTTCCTTTTAACTAATGGGAAAACCACTCAAAATAATTAACTGTTGGAAATTGGCTTTGAGTATGTCTAGTTGCTCTAAGCCTAGCTTCGGTTCAATTCTATCTTCAAATGCTTGATTCTTCTTAAGGCACAGGTCTGTGAACCTGACTGAAATTAACAGCATGAGGCATTATTCCTGAAGTCCATCAGTCTATAAACTCCATCCCTATCTCATTCAGTTAGATTCCCAGGGGCTAGTACTGTTCAGTCATTTGATGTATATGGTTTGAGGAAATAAATAGGTCTTTCTCCAGCAAGGCATCAAAAAATTATTCAAAACAGTGTTTGTCTTTACAACCTCCCTACACAGAACTAAATAAAGAACTCAATTAAATCATTCAATCATTCAAGTGATGCTCTATAGTAAACTGTGAGGAGTAGGACATTCACAGGCCATTTTGTATGATTAAGCCATTATTATTCTTATTATTCTTATTATTCTTCTTATTCTTATTATAAATTATGTTGTTGTGATGAGAAGATACTATTCCCCTACCTAAATCATAATCTACACCAGGAAATTAGAGCAGTCTCTCAAATGAGCTGTTGCTTGCTTATCATTATTAGTGTTCCACACTAGAATAATACCCAACCTCCACTTTTTTGTGAAGGTAGAGTACTATTAGTACTCTGATTTCAATGAATGTTCTGTTACTGAGAACATATTCTTAAGAGGCTTAAGAACAACCAGTCAGTTGCTGTGGAGAGTAAATTGTATATAATTACTTCCATAAGCATTTATTGACCATCATTTATGTGTAAGATAATGTACCACGTCCTTCTGAATTCACCAACCATTAGGAAAGAAAGAGAATAGTCATTAAAGTACGAGGAAATCAATCTATCTATGACAAAAATCACTCCACCTTCTTCGATACATTTTAGAATATTTTTATTCACATTCTTTTTTCCAATAGTTCAAAAACTTGTATAAAGGAAAAAAGATGTAAATTTTTGGAAAGTTTACTATTATTTATATGGAGAATGCCTGCATGTTTGCATTAATGCAGTAGCTACCTATAGTTATTGCTAAGTTTAAACTACTCATCGTGCTCTTATTTTAACTCTTTCACTGCCTCCTAAGGGCTTGGATGTAATCATGTCCTGGAATGACTTCATATCCTAGCAGGAAACATGGGTACTTTCCTGACTGACACAAGAGTCCTCGCTGTTCCTTCATTTTCATTGTCCTGCTTACCCTACAGAGGTTTTGCGCGGCCTGAGCTCCAGTTGTCTCTTGGCCCAAAGTTGACTGGACTTCCTTCAGACTTCATCGCATTACAGCCTGCCATGAGATTAATTCAGTTCCAACTATGTAAAAATGGTTTGCTTTAGACACTTCTGCTCTCTGAGGCAGGGCCAGCTTCGTGGGAGCACAATCAATCTGAGTAGTCACACAGGACCCCACACTCAGGCTTCATGCTGTTACCATCTTGAGAGTCTTCATTTATTGCTGAACTTTCATTTTGTAAGTAAAGTTCAATGAAACAATGGAGTGTGCATACAAGTAGAGAAGATATGTGGAAGAAAGAAAAAAACTTCACATTTTGGTACATTTATGAGTACTTTCTTGGTGTCTTGTGAAAAAGGGGTCCTGCATTTTCATCTTGAAACAGGCTTTCCAAGTTGTGTAGTCAAGTCTTATTCTGAGGAGAAATATCTGAAAATGAGATCCATACTACAATTTCTTTTTAAAAGAAAAAAGACAAAACTCCATAGAACTTGATTTTCAAAATGGGTCTTTGAATATAGCCTAAAAAAGTTTTGCTATGGTGAATCTTTATGATAAATACAGTACCTATCTGATAGAGCAATTTAATTATCACAGGCTGTATTAATTACCATAATAAACTCCACTCCAATAGGACTCTAGGTAGACAAGTCTTCCAGCCTAGGGCCTCTCCTCATTAAACTGCAATTAGCATGATAAATGGGGAGTGTGATTTTGCTGCAGCCAGTATTAGTCCTACTTACTCATGAAGTGACAGGAGAAGCCATCAGAGACAAGAAGTAAAGATATTTAAATAAAAAAGAAAATGGTAGGGCTTCCTGTCATCCACCATTAGGCCAACATCTGTGTGCAGGTATACCTTCCACATTTCAGCTGTCAATTATGAAGACCCCAAACAAATACCAATGTTAATATTGGTGAGCGCAATGTACTGACTAAATGCAATCTGTCCTTGGAAGGTCATAAATTCTGTAAGACATCAAGATGACTATACTCTTAAAACATTAACTGGAAATCTTACTAAATAAAATGGCTGCTATGGATGGTTTCTGAAACATTCACTGTGCACTCTTAATCAAGTGATGATATATTTCACACTAGCCAATGCTACAGCTTCAAAAGCACGGCAGTACTGCATGTATTAACATGTATTTCATTTGAAATTCATCCCTTAAGAAGGCTTTCATGTATATGGTTTTACTGAAACATAAGGCAAAAAGTAATTATAGTATTTGATTTTAATCCGTGATGATATGCTGTAACTACAGCAATCAGATTCCAGGAGAATCTCTGCACCCTTGTAGCATACTCACGTTTAGCCTGAGTTTCTTTAAATGGGTTTCTGTTCCCTAATACAAAATATTCCCCAAGACAAGATGTTTTGAAAACTGCCATTTTAATAAATGAATTCTCAGAGGAAGGCTACCTTACACAAAATACCATATCATCATCTGCTAGTATTTTAATTATTGGAAGAGAAGTACCATCTACTATACGTGATTATACCTGTTTAGCTCTAGAGAGGTTGCTTATTTTTCCTTTTCTGTTGTCATCCCAATACTCCACCACCTTTAACCAAAGAAGTGAAATATCTATTCACTGAAAACTCTAAGACACCGAGGAAAGAAACTGAAGAAGACACAAGTAAAGGGAAAATATTCTATGTTAATGCATCAGAAGAGTTAATTATCATTAAAGTATCCATACTACCTATCACCATCTATAGATCCAAAGGATTCCCTATCAAAATTCCAATGGCCTTTTTAACAAAACTAGAAAAAATAATCCTACAAGTCATATGGAACCTCACTTGGAACGGCCAAAACAATCTTGAGAAAGAAGAAAGCTGGTGGCATCACAAGTCCTGATTTTGAACTCTATTACCAAGCTATAATGATCAAAACAGTATAGTACTGGCATAAAGTAGGCAGATAGACCAATGGAAATGAACTGAGCATCTAGAAATAAAGCTATGCCTATATGGCCAACTAATATTTGACAAGGTACCCAGGAATACTCAATGGAAAAAGGATGATCTCTTCAATAAATGGTGTTGGTAAAACTGGATAGCCATATGCAGAAAGACGAAATTGATGAGGGAGTGTGGGGCAAGCTGAGGGCAAAGTGGAGGCTAACAGCAACCCCCCCCCCGTCCCCACAGGATGGGACATATATGATATTCTTTAGATACTCCTGGCTCCCCCAAAACAAGAAAGGACAAAAAACATGGTTAAACTGAGAAGAATCTCCACCAGTTTATGTGAAAAAGGCAATCCCACCAATGGTCTAAAGTCCAAGAATTCCCTACTGCCTTAATGTTAATGCTTTGCTAGAGGGAAAAAACAACCTTAGCTTGACAATAGCTAGGCCTTCAGTAAGTCTTTAGCATGTGAAAGTCTCTTTGGAATCTTCCTCTTTATCTCCCCTGACTCCATAAAATGGTCACCCCTCACACTAGCAGTGCACCTCTTCCTGCCAACAAGTCCTGTCCTTGTGCTTTATTAGCATTACCTTTTTTTGCACCAAAGACTTCAAGTCTTTTTTTTTTTTTTTTTTTGCACTGAAGTCTTCAAGAATTCTTTATTGGCCTTCGGCTCCAGACCCCATGAACTCCCATCACCCAAAAACTTCATCAAAATTAGACCTCTATCTTATACCATCCATAAACATTAACTCAAGATAGGTTAAGGACTTAAAAATAAGACGTGAAAACATGAAACTCCTAGAAAAAAGGCTTAGGATAAAAACTCCTTAACACTGGTCTTGGCAAGGATTTTTTTTTTGGTGGGGGGAGGGGTAGGACACCAAAAGCAGAAGCAGCAAAAGCAAAAATTAACAACTGTGCCTACACCAAACACAAATGCTTCCGTACAGCAAAAACAAAAAACAAAAACAAAAAAACCACAATCGACAAAATGAAAAGGCAACCTACAGATTAGGAAAAAAAAAAATTGTAAATCATCTATCTGATGAGGGATTAATATCTTAAAAATATAAGGAACTCATATAATTCAATACCAGAAAAACAAACAATATGATTTTAAAATGGTCAGGGGCGCCTGGGTGGCTCAGTTGCTTAAGCGGCTGACTTCAGCTCAGGTCATGATCTCATGGTCTGTGAGTTCGAGCCCTGCATCTGGCTCTGTGCTGACAGCTCAGAGCCTGGAGCCTGCTTCAGATTCTGTCTCCCTCTCTCTCTGCCCCTCACCGGCTCACACTGTCTCTCTCTCTCTCAAAAATAAATAAACGTTAAAAAAAATTAAAATGGTCAGAAAACTTGAATAAACATATTTCCAAGGAAAACATACCAATGGCCAGTAAGTTGATAAGGCACTCTACATCACTAAACCTTGGGGAAATATAAATCAAAACCACAATGTATTATCATTTCATACTTGTTAGGAAGACTATTATCAAAAAGACAAGAGATTACAAATGCTGGTAAGGATGTGAAGAAAATAGAACCCTGACATACTGTTGGTGGGAATGCAAATTGGTGCAGCCACTCTGGAAAATAGTATGTAAATTCCTCAACAAATTAAAAACACAACTTGAAGAGAGCGTTTTTAAGTTTCTTGTCCTAAGTGACAGCCCTGCATTAGTTTGAAGCCAGTTCTCTCTTCTGCTAAACATAGAGGGGTACTGTGTTAGAGAGAGTGTGCCCCAGACTTCTGCTTATTGTCAACCTTGTTAAGGGTTATGATTACTAAGAATTCTGTTTTGATTGCTGTTTGCTGTGAACACTGTGAAACTTTTCTTGGGGTGCTGTGAGGCCTGTTTAGTTTGCTAAGTATTAGACTAGGTTGATGTGTGTTAAACCTTGTTAGGTATTAGATTTGGAGACTTGGGAATGCACTAGACTCCTGACCCGTTTGCTGTGATTGCTGTGAACCCTGTTTGCTGTGTTAGGGAATTGCCATATTGTGAAAGTATGGTGCTATTAGGGCTAAGGCCACTCCATTTTGGTTAAAGTTCCATCTTAGAGTAGTTCTGGGCCCCAAGTTCGGGGAAAACAAGTCACCCTGGACTCTGCCCGGGGTTCCAGTAAACAGAGTAGCCAAGAGGCCGGACCCAGATTAGCAGACCCCATCACCACCCCGGGTGGGACTGGACCCTGATTAGCAGACTCTGCCTCCACCTTGAGTTCCAGGGAAACCACAGGAGGTCAGATTCCTAGAATAGTCCCTAGCAAAACTAATCAGTGTTCAGCCCAACAAACTGTCATATGGACCAGCAATCCCACTTCTGGTTATATATGGAAAGAGGATGAAATCACAATCTCAAAGCGACAACTGCACTCCCATGTTCATTGCAGAATTATTCATAATAGCCAAGACAGAGAAGCAACCTAGTATCTGTTAATGAATGAATGGATAAAGAAAATATAATATACACACACAGAGGAATGTTATTCAGCCACAAAAAAGAAAGAAATCCTGGGGTGCCTGGGTGGCTCAGTCGGTTTGGTGTCCAACTCTCATTTAGTATTCTGGTCATCAACATGGTCTTGAGATCAAGCCCTGCATCGAGCTTTGTGCTGACAGTGTGGAGTCTGCTTGGGATTCTTTCTCTCCTTCTCTCTCTCTCTACTGTCCCCCACCCCCGCCGGCTCTCTCGCTTTATCTCTCAAAATATGTGAACATAAAAAAGGGAAATCCTGCCAGTTCCAACAAAATGGTGGGCATTATGCTAAGTGAAATCAAACAGTGAATCAGACAGAGAAAGACAAATATTGCACAATCTCACTTATATGTAGAATCTAAACACATTGAGCTCACAGAAACAGAGAGGAGAATGGTGGTTACCAGGCGCTGAGGAGTGGGGAAATGAGGAGAGGTTCATCAAAGGGTACCAACTTTCAATTATAAGGTGAGGACGTTCCCAGGATCTAAGGTAGAGCATGGTGACTATAGTTGGCAATACTGTATTGCATACCTGAAAGCTGCAATCAGAGCAGAGCTTGAAGGATGTTACCATAACAACAGAAACAAAATGGTAATGATGTGAGGTGACAGAGGTGTTAACTAACCTTATTGTGCTAAACATCTCATGGTATATATGTGTATCACATCAACGCAGTGTACACCTTAAACTAACGCAGTGTTATAAGTCAACTATATCTCAATAAAGCTAGAAAAAATAAAAATAAAAGACACACCAGGACTAAATGGAGACGGCTGTGTCGATTTGGTTGTATTAATTAACCATGAAAGTCTATTCTAGGTATGATAAAAAGTATAAATAAATCATTCAGCTTTTTATGTTCTTTATTTTATATTTTTGGAATGTTTATGCTCTTGAAATTAAAACATGAAAACATCGAGTGTCAGGGACCATCCTGGGTTGCAATAACCCCAAGTCTGCTGCCCAGTCCTGACATTTGTTTCTGACATCCTCACCCAGTTCCCAGCCCTGTACCAGGGACGCCATGTGCATATGCTTAGAAGCAACACCCAAGCAAGATTTCGTCCTCTCAGTTCATTAAAGAGTTCATCTTGAATCTTTCTCAAAGATTACCCTCATTTTGTCATTAAATCCTGTCAATTCTGCCTCTGTGAAATCTATCAAATTCTCATTCTTTCTACTCTCACGGCCATAGTGTGCATCTCCCTCTGCAGGTCTTGTTTTAGTTTACTGATATTTGCCCCCCTCTCATAGAATTGTCATTCCTAGCATTGTTACTAATCTTGGTATTACCTGCCACTAGATCATTATTTTGCCCTTAGGAGATGTTCAAATATTTTAATTAAATACAACTTCAAGATTAATGTATAGTTTAGCTGCTTGTTTACTTAGATTTTATCAACTACCATTCAAATATAAAAAAATATTTATCAAATTTGAAAGACCTCCGTACCCAGTGAAACTATTTCTTACTTTGAGCCTCAACTCTCAAAACAAAAACAGCAAAAAACAATAGTGGGAATAAGAATAACATGATATTTACTATCCATGAGGAGCACTTGTTTTGTGCCAGGCATTGTTTTGACTTCAAATATATTATTTCCTAAGGGCACCTGCGTGGCTTAGTTGGTTAAGCGTCTGACTTCTGCTCAGGTCATGATCTCACCATTCATGAGTTCGAGCCCTGCGTTGGGCCCTGTGCTGACGGCTCAGAGCCTGGAGCCTGCTTCAGATTCTGTGTCTCCCTCTCTCTCTCTGCCCTTCCCCTGTTTGCGCTTTGTCTCTTTCTGTCTCAAAAATAAATAAACATTAAAAAGAAACATATTATTTCCTACAATCCTTATAAAAACCCAGTGAAGTAGCTTATCAATCAAATGCACATTTTAACTATACTTTTTCTTCTACACATGAAGAGACATAGTGGTGCTTCTAGCTGATCTGAAACATCAGACTTTGTCTTGAAAAGTTTGCCACTTCTGTTGCCAAATGTCTCTAATCACAGTCGTCCTGTGATTCTTCTAGCCAGGGCCTTATACCTTTATATCCTGTCGGACTTATTTGGCAAAGCTCCTGCCACAGACAAACTGGCTTTCTTTGTGTCTTCATTCCATGAGCTCTCACATCCTGCCCTTACTCCTGTCCCTGGCAACAGGGTTAAAAAAAGAAGGGGAGCGTGGTGCGTGCACACAGCATAACTCAGCCTCTGTGAGTTCTGGTTTGCCAAGTCGAATACTTGGCATTATGGGTAACTGGCCATGGTCACATGCTCCCCGCCTTCCACCTCCATAAAGGTGATACATCTCCAGAGATGGGTCTCGTGCTCTAGCAGACCCAGGGCAGATTCTTTCTTTTTTCCAACTTGCTTCTTAAATAATCTTTCCTTTTTTTTTTTACTTTTAGAATATATTAGAAAGCAATTTGAACAGAATAGGTTCAAATATGCCTCACTGATGTTTCCTTATGGTCTCAAATGCATCACGCCCACCTATCTTCCACATCTTCAAACTGTCACTACATCATCAGGGGACAACAGTTAGTAATGAGTCAGGAGCACAACCACACTGGGTGAAAAGTGAAGAGAATACAAACTATGGCTGTCTGCTAGCCTTCCTTCTTAATGTTCTTCAAGCAAACCTTGAGTAGATTTTCTGAGCCCCTAGCATAAGGCTGCACGGTGCACTTCATTTTCATTCATTGCCCTTCACAGGTGACCCACCAAGAACACTGAAATACTTGTAGTTTTTCTAACATGCCAAGCTACTTCACGTTTTGGTGCTTCTGCACGTACTGCTTCCTCTTTCCAGAATGTTTTTATCCCCTTCTCCCACCGGACAAAGTTAAAGGTACTTCAAAACCTCGCGCTAGGTGAAGTCCCTATTGATCAACTCCAACCTGGAAAGTGAATCAGTTTTTCAGTGATTAGCTTGTACATTTAGTTCTAATATCTACCTTTACCACACTGGCTACAACTGTCTCTTTTTGTGTTTACATTTCTAACCCATACCTAGCTTAATTTCCTAGCACTGAGTAGTTTCAAAATTTATGAAAACTTAGTTGTTGAGTATAAACTAAACAAGTATCAGCTTGCATTAGTTTTAAGTTGTAGGCTTTTCCTTGCTGTGCTGGAAGGTTTTTCAATGCAGATGAGGTAGGGAAACTAAAAGACTCCTTGGGGCACTTGGGTGGCTCAGTCAGGTAAGTGTCTGACGCTTGGTTTCAGTTCAGCTCACAGTTCTTGGGCTTGAGGCCTGTGCCTGCTTGGGATTCTCTCTCTCCCTCTGCCCCTCACCTGCTCATGCTCTCTCTCTCTCTCAAAATAGACCAAAAAATTATAAAAAAATTAATAAAGGATTGCATAAAAATGTGCTTTTTGCTCCTTTTCCTGCTTCTATTCTGGCTATGAGCTGCACCTCCACCCCACTTTACACACGTCTTGTAATTCAAATAGCATATGTTCCCTTTATAAAAGACAAGGAGTTGGTGATTTCTCTAGAAAAGAGCACATCTAAGGAAGGACCAGGTGAGAATGACCAGATGAAGACATCATAAGCATATCCCAGACCACGGGGGCTAGACATCTAGATGCCAAGAACCCATGGCTCTAAGAAATAATACCTGGGCCCTTGTCCTTGTTCTGACTGGTTCCTGGATGCCCAAGAAGGCATGTACAGCAGACCTGGATCCCCAGTAAAAACCTCAAGACCCTGAACAAAGACAAGACCCACGCTCCTTTCCTTTCTCAGTCTCCCAGACACTCCATCTTTATCTGCTGTCTCTATAATTTCAGTAAACTCTGCTTTCACTTTCTGCTGGATGCCATCTGATTTTCATGCTGTACAAGGCCAAGGACCCTCTTGGCTGGTCGTGCAGGACCTCCTGTGGGTCCTCGGACCAGGCCTGCTGGCATCACAGAGACACTGTTTCTCCTCCACCAGCTACACCCACCAGCACTCAAGTATGTGCAATGTCCAAGAAGACTGGTGATGGGTAATTACTCTTGTCAGGTGCTTTCGACTAGCATCAAAACCAGGCCCTTTATAGCACATATTCACATAAATGACAGCCCAAGTCAAACCTCTCTATCTCCCTAAAAAGATGGAAGCATTTCCCACCCTTCAAACATTCTTTTCTCTCCTCTAAGGTTATGTCAAAAATCATCATGATTAATAGTCAACATGTCCACTCTACTCAGTGAAACTTCTGAGGAATTTGTTAGATTTCTTTTAGAATTCTATAGGAAATAAAATTCTTACACAGTAATTGCATAGCTCCAAAGAAACCTTGGAGGAAAATGTATCTGTCTTTAGCAGATACCTACTAAAATTATCATTATTATCATCACATATTAAATTAAGTCCTTTGTGATCAATGTACTTTGTTTGAATATGAAATCACTCATTCCATTCTAAAATCTATCCTACAAAATCTTTCTATGTGAGCAAATAGACTTAACTATGCCTCATTCAGGAGGGTGTATGTGTATATATTGATATATTTCATGGTAGTTTTTCCTTCTTTTTCATTGTTTATAAAACAAGATAAAAGATAATTTACATCATTTGTATATGACATATGTACATCATATATATTACATGTATACTATAAACACAGATCACAACGCAACTGCTATTTGAACAGAGAAAATAAAAATATGAAGTCACCTTGACTCCTGTGGCCAACCCAGTAGTCTCGAAACTTTAGCAAATGCCCTTAGCCATCGTGAGTAATTAACCCTTATTTGCATATCTATTTATCATGCATTCTTTCCTAGAAAACACTCCTGAACTCATGAAAGTGAAACCAAACCTCCTTGAACAACCCCAGATCATTGAGATAATGTCTGTAGCTGGCACTATCAAGTCCGCACGTGATCAAGGAATGTTACTGATTAACTGCCCTAAACCTATTTAAAAATCTCTGTGCCAGGGGCATCTGAGTGGCTCAGCTAAGTGTCCACTTCTTGATTTTGGCTTAGTTCATGATCACATGGCTCATGAGTTCGAGTTCCATGGGATTCTTTCTCTCCCTCTCTCTCTGCCCTACCCCAACTAACACACATGTGTGCAGTGCACATGCTCGCATGCTCTCTCTCTCAAAAATAAATAAACATTAAAAAATAAAATAAAAATACCTGGGCCAGGCAGAAACCTCAGAGTTGCCTTTTGGACAAGAGTATACACCTTCTCCCCAGGTGGCTGGCCTCCTGAATAAAACTCTTATTCCTTTCCAGTCAAAACCTGTCTCTTGAGTATTGGCTTTTGTAGAGATGGGCAGTCAAACCTGGGGTTTGGTAACACATACGCGTTATTTTTTTTATTTTTTTAGGTGTATTTATTTATGGAGAGAGGGAATGAGAGAGCATGGATGCAGGGAGGGAAGAGAGAGAGGGAGAAAGAGAGATCCCAAGCAGGCTCTGCAGTCCAACGCAGGGCTTGAGCTCATGAACTGTTGAGATCATGACCCAAGGTGAAACTAAGACTCAGCCACTTAATCGAATGAGCCACTCAGGCGCCCCACAAATACGCATTAATATAAATAACTATTAAGTAGGTATAAAAAAAAATGTTAACTTCCTGAAAGGACAGAATGAAAATTCTAAGACATCACAGCAGCAGAAACTTCCAGAAACTTTTAGCAGCTGTAGAGCTGGAGGAAAAAAAAGGTTAGAGGGGTGCCTGGGTGGCTCGGTCAATTAAGGATATAACTTCAGCTCAGGTCATGATCTTGTGGTTCGCAAGTTTGAGCCCTCTGTTGAACTCTGTGCTGAAAGCTCAGAACCTGGAGCCTGCTTCAGATTCTGTGTCTTCCTCTCTCTCTCTGCCCCTCTCCCACTCACACTCTGTCTATCTCAAAAGAAAACATTTTTTTTAAAAGAGAAGAAGTTAGAATTGTGAAAACAGGTGCTTAGTTGAGGGATCTCACAGTGGGCAGTGGACTGGTATGGCTCAGTTGGTGTTGGTGTCTCGAAAGGTTGTACGATGAGGCTGGCTGTATGCAAATGGTGGAAAAACTGCCAAGTGATTTGGGATGTTCCCATAGGAAGGAATTGCTTGCTGCTGCCACTTGGGTTGTTGTGCTGATGTTGACACTTCCCTCTCTCCCTCTCCCTTCCTCACTCCTTTTACTCCTGTCCCCTCCTCCCCTCTCTCTCATACCCCTGTGAGCAGAGACCAACAAGGAACAACTAGCAAAAAGTAGCACTGTGTTTTGCAGAGGCTCAGCCCTGGGTAAGAGAGCAGAGCATGGAAGGGGCAGGTGTGGGACTGATGGTAACATGATTACGGGTATGCTTCCTCTTCTCAGGCAGCCAGTGACATTCCGCAGACTATTTTGGTAAAACACTTTTGTATGCCAATGACTTTCAATAGATTCAGCATTAATATAAGATCTGCTTTTCCATATGTAACCTAGAATGTTCTTCCTCAAAAGGAAATATTATTAACCTTGGAAAATCATACATATATACGTATATATGTACATACGTATATATGTATGATTTTTCATATATATGTATATATGAAGATTTTCAATAGGTCATATTTAAAGTAAAGGATGTCATTTTCCTATATATTTTAATTTCCATTTTCTTTCTACTTCCTTTCCCTTTCTTTCCTTCTCTCTGATTCACTGCACGAAGGGGGGCTGTTTGCTATACGTCCCAGGTATAAACGTGACCCGTATCTTAGGTGAGAATGAGGAGGACTTTGCAAAAAGAAAGGAGTGAAGAGCAAGTTGGGAAAGAGGTGAGAGACGGTTACCATGTTAAATTTCTATTCAAAGGTGAATAGCAAACCTTTGGACTATGAAATGCTTTCTCGAATTTTGTAAAGTCTCTTGTAAGATGTATCATAGAGGCGCCGGGTGGCTAAATCAGTTAAGCGTCCAACTTCGGCTCATGTCATGATCTCACTGTTTGGGAGTTTGAGCCCCGTATCGTGCTCTGTGCTGACAGCTCAGAGCCTGGAGCCTGCTTCAGATTCTGTGTCTCTCTCTCCCTCTATCCCTCCCCTGCTCACGCTCTGTCTCTTGCTCTCTCTCACAAATAAATTAAAAAATTAAAATAAAAAGATGTGGCATAATCAAGCAAGTTTTCAAGGATCAGGTAGGATAGTTCAGGGAAAAGGAAAGATTTATCTTTATAAAATGGGAAGACTGATATTATGTCTATTAATTAAAGAGTACTTGCTGCTGTAAGAGCAGATGTTATTGTAAGAGAAGTAAATGAAAATTAACATTCACCTTTATAACATCAACAAACTAATATTTCTATGAAGGGGGAAAATGTTTCCTTACATTCTCCTAATCAATTTCACACAGGAATGTTTCAACTCTACAGAAGAACTGTGTGAAATTGATTAGGAGAATGTAAGGAAACATTGCTTGAATAAGGGCTGAAATTCGGCACGTTGTGGTTACTGTGATTTCTCAAATCTGCAATCACGTGCAGAAGAGAGTGCTAAATGTGAACCCTTCTCTCCTCCCCATCGTCATGCATTCCTCTACTATTTAGAAGCTGACAGACAGTATCTACTCAACAGAGCAACAGCAAATGACAGATTGACTAGAAATGAGTTTCTCATTTGCCAAGGAAGATTTAGAGAATGCACCATAATTCCAGGTAATGTCAGAGCAGTGGGTGAGTCTAGAAAATAACTGTGTATTTTGATTCCAGACATAATTCCACTTTATACTAGCAGATTACCACACTTCCAAAGATGACCCCCCAAAAGTCCTTAAGTAATCACTTTTCTTCTTCTCGTCTTTTCCTGTCTTGCTAAATTTTATGACTCCTCCTCAACATTCTACTACAAATACTGCCAATTTTATAGGTCTATAAATCAACAAGAAAAAGACACACCATCCAATAGCAAAATGGGCAAATATTTAAACAGGCACGAAAAGGGATATCTAAAGAGTCAATAAATATATGGGAAGGTGTTTCACCTCATTAGTCATCAGAGAAATGCAAATTAAAACCATACTAAATATCACTATATAAGCAATAGAATGAAAAATTAAAAAACAAATTATAATATAAAATATTACGAGGATATAGAACAGGTAAGATTTCCATTAACTCTTGGGAAGAGTATGTGTAAATGCACTCAACTACTCTGTAAAACTGACTGTCATTGTCTACGTAAGACACAGGCATATTTAACTATACTTCCAACTGAAATATATGCCAAAAATCCATGTACGAGAGTGTTAACAGCAGCTTCATTTTTAACCATAAAAACTGGAAACTTAAACGTCCTGCCACAGCAGAATGCACAAATAATTGTGCCAGGATCAAACAATGGAGTAGAAAACTGAAATGCAAATTAATTGTACTGCCATTCATAGCAAAATACAGGAATCTCAGAACAGAATGCTGTGGGGAAAAGCCAGACCCAAGGCATATATATGCTATTACTCCATTTATATAAAATCCAAAAAGGCAAAACTATCCCCTGATATCACATGTCAGGATAGTGGTTATCTTTGGTCAGGAAGTGGTGGTGATTGAAAGGGACAATGTGGGGCACCTGGGTGGCTCAGTTGGTTGAGTGTCAGACTCTTGATTTCAGCTCGGGTCATGATCCCAGGGTCCTGGGATAGAGCATGGCCTCAGGCTCCAGGCTGCCTGTGGAACCTGCTTAAAGATTCCCTGTCTCTCTCCTTCTGCCCCTCCTTCTTTCCCTCTGCTCCTCCCCTGCTTGCTAGGGCGCTTTCTCTCTCTCTCTCTCAAGAAAAAAAAAAAGGAGGGGGGCAACAAAGGAGACATCTAGAGGGCTATTCATGGTCTGTCTCTTATTCTGGGTGATATGGTTATACAGGTTTCTTCACGTTGTAAACCTTAGTGAGTTGAACACTTACGTTTCACTCTATGTGCATGTTATACATCAGTTTAAAAATTTATATCTGTAGCCTTGTTATTTAACAAGTCAGATGGACTTGTGATACCGGGCTCTCATCTAGAAAAACAGCAGATGGCCACTGAAGATAAAAAGCCTGTGACATGTAACAGTACAATCACTGTTTTCCAGATGTGGAAACTGTGTTGATGAGGCCACACAGGTAGTAAGTGGACAGACTGAACCCAGATCTGTCTCGTGACCACTGTGCAATCCTACTGCCTCCTAGGCAAATCCTCAGGAACGTTCTCTCAAAATCAAGACTAGATCTTTTCTAGCCAATACATGTTCCTGATACCAGAAAAGATAATAGCATTTCAGGAAAAGGCTCCAACTTTTTCTGGAGTTATCATGACTTCAATAATTTTTTCCTCCACAAAGATCAGAGCAGAAATAAATGGAACAGAGACCAGACACAGAGCAAAAAAGATTAACAAAACTAAAACCTGCTTTTTTCCAAAAAGCTAAACAAAATTGACAAATCTTTCACTAGACTAAGAAAAACAGAGACAGGACTCAAATATATAAAATCATAAAGGAAAGAGGAACATCATAGCTGGAATAAATGTATGTATCTATAATTTACCAAGAAAAAAAGGCAATGGATATTACATTTTCAAGACAGGCAATAGCAGGGAACTGTAATACTATACATCTTATTTACATAAGTTATACATCTATGTGTCTGTCCAGTGAGGATATATCTCTAAACATACTGAAAATTATTACTCAGTAAAGTTTATTGACCCTACAAAACATTTATTTAATTCCACCAACAATGTACAAGGGTTCTAATTTCTCTATATGCTCACAAATACTCATTTCTTTCTTTTTTTTTTCAGAACAGCCATCCTAACAGGCATGAAATGATATCCACCTGTGACTTCAACTTGCATTTCCCTAATGAGTAGTGATATTGAGCACCTTTTAGTAAACTTGTTGGCCATTGGTAGGTCTTTTCTGGATTAATATCTAATTGAGTCTTTTGCTCATTTTGTAATCAGATGATGATTTGCTACTGAGTTGCAGGAGTCCCTTATATACTTTGGCTATTAATTCTTTATTATTGCTTTTCAAATATTTTCTCCCATTCCATAGGTTGTTTTTTTCATTCTGTTGATTATATCCTCTGCTGTGCAGAAGTTTTTTACTTTGGTATAGATGGTATAGTCATTATCAAAATAGTATGAAAGTTCCCCCATAACTTAAAAAAAGAACTATCATATGATGAGGCAACTCCAGTTCTGGGTATTTATTCAAGAAGATTTAAAAGCAGGCTCTGGAAGTGTCATCTACACTCCTATGTTCAATGCCATGTTATTTGCAATACCCAAGCTATGGAAACAACCTATATGTCAACTGGTGGGTGAATGGATACAGAAAACATAGTACATACATACAATAAGATATTATTAAAACTTAGAGAAGAAGGAAATCTTGTCATATTCACTAACATGGACTAACCTGGAGGACACCATGCTTAAGTGTCACACATAAGCCAGTCACGGAGGGGCAAACGCTACATAATTTCACTGCATGAGGGATCTACACTAGTCAAAATCATAGAAATATAAAGTAGAATCGTAGGTGCCAGAGGGTGGGGGAGGGGAAAATGGGCAGCTGTTCTGTGAATATAAATTTTATCATTTATACTTCATTACAGTTATTTTTAAAACATTATGTTTTTTTTTTACTTTTTATATTTGAGAAAGAGAGAGAGAGAGAAAGAGAGAGAGAGAGAGAGGCAGACAGCGAGCATGGGAGGCACAGAGAGACAGAGACAGAATCCCAAGCAGGCTCCAGGCTCCGAGCTGTCAGCACAGAGCCGGATGCAGAGCTTGACCTCACGAACTGTGAGATCATGACCTGAACCGAAGTCGGTCGCTTAACCAACTGAGCCACCCAGGCGCCCCTATTTTAAAAAACATTAAAAAAAGAGAGATGAGAGACCATGACAAGAACATTTTACATTTTCTTTGAAATAATTTTTTTACTGTAAATCTCAAAGCAATTATTTGAGATCCTTTTTTCTTCCCCCTATGACTTTCTCAGTTCCCCATTAAGTGACAGAGTCAGCATCACTTCTGCCCTCGCAGGTGCCTGTAACCCAAACAGTCTTCTCGCGTCCAGTCTCGTCTCATGTCCATTCCTTCTCACACTATTTTTTTCATAGTAGATATGAAATAGATCATGCATCCGAAACAGTATAATAAAGGTAAAGTTTAGGGGATAAGAATAAACACAAAAAAATCAACAAAATGAATGCCCATATCCTATCACCACGCTGATTAATAAAGGGACATTACTTTGAATTCTTTCCTAGTTTCTCATCAATCCCGACTCCATCTCATCAGAGATATTCAATATCCTGAATTTTATATTCAACATGTCCTTGCTTGCATTCATAATTTTCCAACATAATGTAGTTATAAACTAAACGTAAACACTACAACTAATTTAAGCAATATTTTGTTTCCCATTTTAAAATGTAAATTAAGGTAATCATACTAATTTATTCTGCTGTAAAGGTTTTCATTCTGCTGTTACTAAGATTCATCTACAGAGAGGCCTGTATCCTTACTCCATTTTCTTTTTCACTGTTGATCAATATGCACTGTGTAAGTATATCATAAATTATCTATTTTTGATAGATATTTGCATTGTTTACAGTCCTTTTGTCATTACAAAGAGTAATCTTAAGATTGCTATTTTGGAGGTGCCTGGATGGCTCAGTCCGTTAAGCGCCCGACTTCAGCTCAGGTCATGGTATCATGGTTTATGAGTTCAAGCCACGCAGCCTGTCTGCTGTCAGCGCAGAGCCAGCTTAGGATCCTCTGTCTTCCTCTCTCTGTCTGTCCCTCCCCCGCTCTCTGTCTCAAAAATAAACATTTTAAAAAATAACTTTTTTGCACATCTCTTAAATACAGAAAGATTTTATAGCGGCTATATCTAGGAGTGGAGCCACGGGGTCATCAGATATACATGTTTTCAAATTTCCTAGTTAATACCAAAACATTTTCCAAAGTAATCAAACCAAAACAATTTCCTTTTGTCCCACATCTTTGCTTAGTATTGTCATTATTTTAATTTTAGTCATTCAAGTTAGTGTGTAGTTAACGTTTTCATATGTTGACTGGACATATGTATTACCTCCTTCATGAAAATATAGATCATTTGCACATCTTTATTTTTGGGGGGAGCTCCTTTCCTTACTGATTTCTAATGGTATATATAATACTCTGAATCCTACTGGGTTGTTTTTTTGTTTTGTTTTTAGCAATCAGTGTCAGGAATATCATTTCCCACTAGAGCTTGTCTTTTCCTTCTTCATCTTTTGATAAAGAGTAGTTCTCACATTTTATGTAGATTTTATCAATATTTTCCTTTGTGGTTTCTGCTTTTTAAATCTTAAAAAGACTTTCCCTACCCAACCA
Organism: Paguma larvata; assembly: GCA_030068075.1. Classification (NCBI taxonomy): domain Eukaryota; kingdom Metazoa; phylum Chordata; class Mammalia; order Carnivora; family Viverridae; genus Paguma; species Paguma larvata. Next base: position 17,312,607 of record CM057830.1, read on the forward strand.
TCATAAAGATTTCTATTTCTTAAAAAAACTTAAAGTATTTTCTTTCACATTTAAGATCTTAATCAATCTGAAATTGATTTTTGTATATGGATAAAGTAGGTGTCTACCTTTTCATGTTTCTCTCATGCAGATAATGGAGTTCCCTCACCATTTAATCAATAGGCCATCCTTGTTCCATTACTTCCAATGCCTCTCTGTCATATATCAAATTACCAATCACATGTAGAATTATTTTTGGCTCATTTATTACTGAACCAATGTCATAATAATGTCTTAAGATACTGCTTTTTTATTCACTATTTTTAAATTGTTTTTTATTTATTCATTTTTGAGAGAGACGGAGACAGTGTGAGAGGAAGAGGGGCAGAGAGAGGAAGAAAGAGAGAATCCCAAGCAGGCTCTGCGCTGTCAGCACAGAGCCTGACACGGGGCCCAAACCCACGAAATCACGAGATCACAGCCTGAGCCAAAGTCAGACACTTAACCCAGAAACTCCCATCAAATTAATTTAGTAAAATGCTTTTACTTTTGGCTGTGACTCCACAATGAAATATTGCAAATATTAATCACTATTTTCATCAATAAATTATTTTTCTCTTCCTTGAAATATACTCAAAACTCTTCTACTCATATTTCCTAAATCCTGAGACATCTCAGGCTTATGATTTGCTATGTCAAAATGGGAGCTGATAAGGTGAAACCAAGGTTTCACCTTCAAATTGCCCTATACTTTTCAAATCAGAATCTCTGAGGGTGGGATCCAGAGAGCAATAGTTATTAAAGTTCACCAGGTGATTCCAATGTACAAGCAGGGCTGAGAATCACTGGCCTACAGTAATATATTCATTAGCCAAACCTCACTGAAAATGCTGAGCAAAAAACCGGGTTGTTTTTTTTTCACTTAAAATTTCACTCATTAATATCCTCCTTATGTACCAGGCGCTGTGTAGAATGTTAAGTGTTAATGAACACAATCCCTACTTTCAAGTAGTACAGTCTAATGTAGGAAGTTGACATTAATCAAATAATTACTGATTAACATGCAATGGCAAACAGATTAGTGTGCCAAAGGACAGGTAAGATTCTTCCAAAGGCTACAACAAAAGAACCCCAATTGATGAGAGTATCAAAGAGGCTTCCCTGAAGAAGTGATCCTAGAGCTAGAAGCTGATGGTTGAGCAGGAGTTACTGAGCAAAATGGCAAGAAACAGGAAGAGCACTCCAGGCTGAAGGGGCAGCAAGCAGAAAGGCCCTTCTACAAAAGAAATCAAGGTCTTCTTAAGGGATGAAAGAAGTCTAGAGGCTGGAGGGCAGAAAGCTAGGGGTGAGCAGTATGAAAAGAGACCAAAGATGTAGCAGCGCCAGACCATGTCAGATGTTACAGGAGTAAGATTTATTTTTCGTACTTAAGTAATTTATATTTTTAGAGTATTTTGGGTCACAGCAGAATTGAGAGGAAGCTAAGAGAGTTCCTATATACCCCTTGCCTTACACATGCACAGGCTCCCACATGATCAACACCCTGACGGTGGCACAGTTGTCACCATCAATGAACCTACATTGAGACATCATAATTGACCAAAGTCCACAGTTTACATTAAGGTTCATACTTGATGGTGTACATTCTAAGGGTCTGGACACATGTGTAATATATGTAGATGTATAACATATAGTCATCATTATAGTATCATAGAGGATACTTTCTCAACCCTAAAAGTCCTCTGTGCTTTGCCTATTCATCTCCCTATCCCAAACTCCTAACAGGAGTTCGTTCTCTTTAATGTCTCCATAGTTTGGCTTTTTCCAGAATGTCATATAGTTGGAATCATACAGTATGCAGCCTTTTTAGATTTCCTTCTTTCAGTTAGTAATATGTGATTAAGATTCCTCCATGTCTTTTCATGGGTTGATAGCTCATTCCTTTTTAGTGTTGAATGATATTCCATTGTCTTGGGTATACCACAATTTATCCATTCACCTACCGAAGAACATCCTGGATGCTTCTAAGTCTTGGCAATTATGATTAAAGGTGCCATAAATATCTGCGTGTAAGGATTTATTTTTTGTGAACCTAAGTTTTCAACTTTTTAAGGTAAACACCAAGGAGTCTAATTGCTAGATCATGTGGTACAGATGATATGATCTTAAAGATCATATCATTTCCTTCCCCTACATATTCTCATGGCTTTGTAATCTAAATAATTGCCTCAAATATTTTATTTTGCAGTGGACAACGAATATGAGGAATGACCAGTCAAAAGATCTCAAACAGTATGAAAGCAGTAAACCCTACATACTCACCAGTATAATGTCTCAAACTCTACTGTCTTTTCTAGTAAACAGTAAGGTTGTGAGCAGTGACAACACCTAGTTCAACTTTGTGTCTCCAAAATCTAGTATGGTGACTTGGATATAGCTGACATCTTAAAAAGATGTGTGAATTACTAAGTTATTCAACATTTATTTCCAGTAACAGGAGGACAGGTTATTCAGACCACACTCCTACTTAAAACAAATACAAATACGGGATAAAGTATTTAAAGAAAATTATTCAGGGGTGCCTGGATGGCTCAGTCGGTTGAGCGCCTGACTTTGGCTCAGGTCATGATCTCACGGTTGGTGGGTTTGAGGCCTGCATCGGGCTCTGTGCTGACAGCTCAGAGCCTGGAGCTTGCTTCGGATTCTGTGTCTCCCTCTCTCTCTGCCCTTCCTCCGCTCACTCTCTCACTCTCTCTCTTTCAAAGAATGAATAAACATTAAAACAAACAAACAAAAAAGAAAATCATGCAAAGCATCACAATGCTAGAAAAATACCAATACCAATAACTTCCAAGGCAAAATTGTAAGGGCAAAGCCAAACCTCCTTCTGTATGTCTTTAATGAATGTGAAATTTCTGTTCCAATTAATTAATCTTTTCAATCATTGGATGAACGTTTGCACTTTCTCCAAGTCTTAAATGCTCCTTCTCACTTTCCAACTTCCATTCAATTCCTCTTAGCAATATTCCTTAATCCCAACCAGGAGAAACTTATCTTTCCTTTCTCTGGAACTGCATTAGTAATATTCAATTCCATTAAATTGGCAGTTAATCTAAACCTAACTGCTCTATGCCACCTTTATTGTCACTCTGGATTTTTAAAATATCTGTCATTTATGTTTTGTTTCTTAACCAAGTTTTATGGCCCTGAAGGGCATGGGTTTTGCTGTATGCCTCTTTTATCCCTATAGATTCTTTTTTTTTAAAATTTTTTTTTTTTTTTTTTTTTTTTTTTTTTTATGTTTTTATTTATTTTTGAGAGCAGGAGAGACAAAGTATGAGTGGGGAAGGATCAGAGAGAGAGAGGGAGACACAGAATCCGAAACAGGCTCCAGGCTCTGAGCTGTCAGCACAGATCCCGACGCGGGGCTCGAACTCACAGACCTCGAGATCATGACCTGAGCCGAAGTCGGACGCCCAACCGACTGAGCCACCCAGGCGCCCCTCCCTATAGATTCTTGAACCTAGACATATAGGCAATGTTTGCTTGTATGGGTAAATTTGTTTCTAAATTATCTCTAATTCAGTGGTTCTCAAACTTAAGCATGCACCAGAATTACAAGGAAGGTGATTATCACAGATTAAATATGTATGGCTGGGCCCTACCTCTGGAGTTTCTGATTCACTAGGTCTGGGGAAGAGTACCATAGCTTGCATATCCAACAAATTCCCAGATGATAGTGATCCTGTTGGGTCCAGGACTCTACTTTGAGAATCACTGCTCTAAATACTTGTGCTTGAGAATGCTTGGTATAACATGGTTCTTACTCTATGTTCCTACATTTCTACATGGTATCGTAAACAGTGGGGAGGTTTATAGAGGATATTACTCATGCAGAACTAATATATACTCGACTGGTCATTCAACTGTGATCAGTAGGTGTTTCAAACGCACTTTGGTTTCTTTCTTTCAACCTTCTGGTGTCCAGAGTATAGTATTATAAATCAGAAACAGCATGCAGTCATGAAAAGAGGTATATCCCTTTTTATCTTGGGACACTCTGTTATCTTCTTGTGTGATTAAGATTGTAAAACTTAGCTGGAATTCTTCACCTTCACCAAATTTTCTCAAAATGTGAAAGCTCATCCAATCTATTGATCGTATGCTTTTAAGGGGATGTCTGTACCTCCTCTGTTTTGTGTAGGGTCATTTTTACAGTGTCACTCCTGTTGCCTTGATAGGCAGTGGGAATACACACATAACTAAAATATGGATTGCTAAGGGTATGGATGTGGAGGGAGATGAACTTGGATAGGGTTTGAGGAAATGTTTTAATATAGGGATTTAACCTACCTGAGCTTTTGTGAGAACTGACTTTTTTGGGGAAAAAAAAAAAAAAAACATCCCACCCACTCCCATGATGCTGAGGTGGACCATGCATTCAGAAAGCCTTCTAAGAATGGATAAGTCTTGTTGGTCTCTGAGCTTACCAGATTTTCAGTTGTTTCATGACTGTTTTGGCTATGCTGTATTATCTATTAAGTTTTAAATGAAGGTCATATACTGATATATTTGATCCCTAAACTGTTAAACTGATAAAGTTGGCTTTAAGGAAAAAAAGCTAAGTATGAAGTGGTTTTAAACATGCACTGAGCATGAGAGAAAGGTACACAACAGAAATCCCTTGTTAACATGTCTCATTCGCAGTGGGTGGGGTTACCAAAAATTAATTTGGTTTATTTGTGGAACGCCTGGGTGGCTCAGTCAGTTAAGTATCTGAGTCTGAATTGTGGCTCAGGTCATGATCTCACAGTTGATAAGATTGAGCCTCCCATTGGGCTCCGTGCTGACAGTGTGAAGCCTGCTTGGGATTCTCTCTCTGTCCCTCTCTCACTTGCACTCACTCTCTCTCTTTCTCTCAAATAAACTTTTTTTTTTTTAATTTGGTTTATTTGTATGACACACGTTGGCTCAAGTTATAGAGTTTGCTGTGGGGCAGGTTGCTCACCCTACCGGGTGTACAGGAGTTGAAATGGTAAAAGGCAGGTGGTATTTTGTCTAAAATGTTAATTTTGGGGGCGCCTGGGTGGCTCAGTCAGTTGGGCAGCCAACTTCAGCTCAGGTGAGCTCACAATTGGTGAGCTCGAGCCCCACATGGAGCTATCTGCTGTCAGCGCAGAGCCTGCTTTGGATCCTCTGTCTCCCTCTCTCTCTGTTCCTCTCCCACTCTCTTTCTCTCTCATAAATGAATAGATATTTACAAAAATAAATTAATTAAAAAACATAAAATACTAATTTCCAAGCCCAAGTGCTTAGTGATAGGCCAGCTCTTATAGAAGTGGGATGCAGATACAGGAAGTGATTTAACTTGTTTTTTTATGAAGGATTCTGAGTGATGATGCCATAAGAAACAGTGCTTTGGTGCCTCATGACAAAGAAGGTCTAATAATCATTCTTCTCGTCTAAGTTTCCACAGGACTCTCAGGAACAGAAAATCTCTCTGGCACCTTGAGGATTTCTCACTATGAATCCTGGGGAACAACCCTCTTTGTCCTGCTCCAGATATTAGGGTTCTCCTGGAAGGTATTGAAGGCAATGGCAGTGATGAGGTGCTACCTTTGAGTGACTTTACAGGCAACCCTTATATATAGGAAAGGAAGTAGCTGAGAAAAGGTGAGAGAAGCTAAAGGCATGCTCCTAAATCTATAGTTGCTGAGCTTCCACAGAAGTCTTGGGGAGTTCCAGAAAACACTTGAATATAAAAATGAGGCAGAGAGGTAAAGGGCATGGCTTGTGACTATAGGTGCTGCATTATCACAGACAGGCCATCAACAATCATTAATGGCCATTCACCTACAGTCACAGACTGTTTCAAATTCAGGGGTATCAAATGCTCCTCAGAAAAGGACTTGAGACAGTATGAAAAAAAATGGGGATGAATGGCTGATTAAATACCTCCTCAAGGGAGAGAGGGGTGACGGGCATTAAAAAGGGCACATGTTGGGATGAACACTGGGTGTTATATGTAAACCAATTTGAAAATAAACTATTATAAAATAAAAAAATAATAATAAATAAATAAATACCCCCTCATAAATTTGTTTGTAATCATCAGATAATGTTTTACTGCTTGAAATTTATACACTGTTTTACTAGCAAGAATGATGACATTTAGGCAAAAATAGTAAAGCAAAAGTAGATACCCAAGGAATTTAAATTTTTATCAACCAACTTTCACTGTCAATGACTAAACTCAGAATAAATCATCAGGAGACCACGTCCTGGATTTGCAATTTGGTTATTTGGGCCCATATCCATCCATTTTTAATACCTTAACTCTATTTCTTTTCTTTTCTTTTCTTTTTAAGTAATCTCTACCCCTAACGTGGGGCTAGAACTCATGGCCGGGAGATCAAGAGTCACATGCTCTACTGACTGAGTCAGCCAGGTGCCCCTTAACCCTACAACTCTATTCCTGAGAAATCTATAATTGTTTTAGATAAATATCCTATGAAGTGGATTTCTTGAGTATCTGGAAAGTCAATGATTAAAAAGTATTTATTTTAGGATTTGGGGGAGTGTTTGATGTTGAAAGCAGAATAATGTCAAACTTCTCCATTTTTGTTAAAGCATTTCAGACATGCATTACATTTATTTTTTTACAACACCCAGTGTTCAAGCCAATAAGTGCCCTCCTCTGTGCCTATCACCCCAGACATGCAATACATTTAAATAAAAAACAAACATGAAGCCCAGATAAGAGTTCATTATTCAAAACTAACAATGAACCATTTAAAAACTAAGTTAATTAACTGGCAAAACTATTGATTCTTGCCAAATTGCAACCTTTCTGTCAATTAAGGACAAATGATCGAAATAAATATCTTGTAGCCATAGCAACACAACTTTTAGAATAATACAAACAGGGGCGCCTGGGTGGCTCAGTCGGTTGAGCGTCCGACTTCGGCTCAGGTCATGATCTCGCGGTCTGTGAGTTCCAGCCCCGCGTCGGGCTCTGTGCTGACAGCTCAGAGCCTGGAGCCTGCTTCAGATTCTGTGTCTCCCTCTCTCTCTGCCCCTCCCCCGCTCATGCTCTGTCTCTCTCTGTCTCAAAAATAAATAAATATTAAAAAAAAAAAGAATAATACAAACAGAAATGCATTTTTTAAAAGAAATTTTCTTCTTGGCATCAGATATATACTAATAGATATGCTACACTATTATTATTAATATACCTCTTTAACATACAAAACAGGAATAAAGAACATTGAGTTTAATAGTAAAGCTTAATTGTGTGGCATTTTTCATTGCAGTTTATCTTAAAAATACGATTCTAAAGTTATAATATCCAAAACTCTTTCAACTCCATTTATGCAAAGAAATCAAGCACTTGGACTTTGGTTTACAGCATCAGGCTTACAATAAAATAATGACTTGGGGGAAATTTTTTTTTTCATTTTTTTAATGTTTATTATTCTTGAGAGAGAGAGAGAGAGAGCAAGCAAGCAGGGAGGAGCACAGAGAGAGGGAGACAGAGAATCCAAAGTAGGTTCCAGGTTCTAAGCTGTCAGCACAGAGCCCAACGTGGGGCTCAAACCTATGAACCGTGAGATCACGACCTGAGCCGAAGTCAGACACTCAACCAACTGAGCCACCCAGGCGTCCCTAGGGGAAAATTTTTAAATGGCCATCTCCTTGCCAAATCTAAGATTTCATGAGAAAAGAGGTTGTTTCTCTCCTTTTGTTCAGGGCACTGTCCCTTGTGGCTGGGTCACTGTAAATCCTCAATAGGGAAGAATTTTTAAATTTTAAAAATATGTATGTATGTATGTATGTATGCATTTATTTATTTATTCTGGGGCTGGGGGAAGCACCAGGTGGGGAGGGACAGAGAGAGAGGGACAGAGGATCTGAAGCGGCATCCACTGACAGGCTGACAGCAGGGAGCCCGTATGGGACTGGAACTCATGAACCATGAGATCATGACCCCAGCAGAAGTCGGAAGCTCAACTGGACTGAGCCACCCAGGCGCCCCAGGAAATTTTTTTAATGAGTAAATTCCTGTACATTCTATTTAATACAGTTTTGACGATAGTCATAATTCTTTGTTTTTATTTACTCAACAATTTATACTCATATGTATCAGTTTATATGTAAGTATTTACAAGAATTGGAGCTTCTGCTCTAAATTAAAATTCTGCCAAGCAAAGAAAAGGTTAATCTATAGCAAAGAAGAAGAAGTCTTTATCGGAAAAAAAATCAAACCCTAAATATCTTCCTTCTTAGTGCCTCATATTCCATCATTTAAGAATTTCTTTCTGTTTTTCTGCATTGCTTTTCCTGCTGGCCTTATTTTAGGAAGCAGATTCTCTAGGGAGTGGACGTTCAGAGTCTAGAATATACTAGTGCAAATTAGTTTTGCCATTTCACTTTTCAATTGGATTTCCCTGGCAAAAACTCTAGACTGAAATGATCTTGGTTCAATTTTTTGTCTCTTGATTGGTAGTATAAAAATATATACAGGATACACAGGATAAAAGACTTCAAATATACTGTAGGAGAGGGTCATCACAGGTTTTAGGCACTTCCTATTTGATTTACAAGTCTCTACCTTAACGATTTTATTCGGTAACATTTTCAAACATTTAATCTTCTCTTATATATCCTGCAGCTGACTGATTGAAGTTGTTAGTAGCCGAACCTTTGTGATACATTTTTTGTAAAAATTTTATTGACATACAACAAAAATATAGAAAAGTGCTCAACTCACAAATGTGCAGTTCAATAAATTTTTACAGTGAACATACACATATAACCAGCATCCAAAAGACTGGCAGCCCCTCAGAAGCTCCCTGTGTGCCCTCTTGCACTCACTGACTTATCATGCTAAATACTAGTTTTCTGATACATTTTCAGTTAGCAGTTCTCTATAGAACGTGTGGGCACTTACAACCTATGTTTCCTCAGTTTTTGAACTTTAGCCAAAATTCTGAAAAACTAAACACAGTCCCATTTGAAATATCTGTAAGATTAAACCACCAAAACTTAAAGAAAAATTTAGAGATTCACCCCAAGGATAAATAGCTCTAATTTGTGCATGTCATGTTTGATATTTTTTCCTCCAAATTCTATTAGAGAATTGATTTCATCTGTTCTTATTACCTCTCCATAAAAACAGGGGAGATTAGCACTGAAATTTTCTCCTAGAAGTAATCATTTTCAGAGACAGGTTCTAGAAGATTCTTCACTTTCACTGAGTTAAAGAGAAAAGACATCTAACTTCTCTAAACTACAGATTTAGAGAGTTGGATCTATAAGAGACCCTACTGACCATTTCATTCAGGCAACTCAATTTATGGATGAGAAAGCAAAGGCCCCCCAAAAAGCAAAGCGTTTCATCACAATATTAGGTAGGACAGACCATTCCCATGACCTAATCCTCCCACATCTAGTGCAGAGCTTTTTCAAAAGGGCAGGCAGAGCTGCTACTATGGATTGAGAATGGTGTGAATTTACGCTCTGCCTCCACCACTGACTAGCTAGGCGAGCCTGGGTATATTGCTCATGTCCCTACGCCTTATTTTATTCATCTTTACAATGAATTATTGTATGTATTTGGTACATAGTTAGCACTCAGAAAATGTTAGTTATTGCTGTTGCTGTTGTTGTTGCCGATAGAAGGAAAGAAACCCAAATGTAACTATGGTGCATGCATTCTCAAATATGGGGTATCAGACATTTTACACAACACTTAAGGATGTCATATAGGGATGGGGGCATGGAATTCATGGTCTTTCAGCCTTTTAAAACATTTTTTCGTTTCCCCTAACATCCATGAAAAAAATATTTGATGAAAGTAAAACAAGACCAACAAATGTGTACCTCAGTCACTAGTTCTGACCAACAGATACTTAGCTATGGCCCTCAAGTCACCTGAGAATGATACCTTTGGGAGGTACAGTAAAAACTGATTATAAATGGATTACAGTATGGATGATCGCCAGAAAGAGAGATTACATCCTACCTGCTACCTCACACGTGAAGACTTGTGGGACTCTTCTCTCTCTTGATTTGGACACCAGCACAATGGAGCCTAGGAGGAATTGATTGGTAGACACATTCCACCATTCAGCTATTTTGTTTTTATAGTCAGTTTGTTTGCCAAAGTTCCACTGTTAAATCTTACGTCCTGTATGTCATATTTTTTCTTTGTGTTTATCCTCCTAAAATTATCTTGATTAACTCTCATTATTTTAAACTATCAAGATTATTTTAGACACTGGTTTAACATCTGAGAATTGATCTTCATATCTGTTATGCCTCCTTCTGAGTACTTTTATATTTAACAGTCTAGAAGAGAAGGTAGGATACTGGGAGATGGCTAAATCTGCTCCCATCGCACAAATACTGGTATGGTCCATTATCCAATATGCTTTGGATATAGCCATTCAAAACACTTACAAATCTGGTTAACGGTGCAATTAGCCAGTTCCTCTATTACCCTCTTCTTCATCAAGACGAAGTGATAAAGTATCTTGCTTTTCCCCTATAGAAATAACAGGAAGGCTAAATCTCCATGAATTTCCCAAAATATATACATAGTTGCTAAAATATCAACTAACTGATAACAGCCAATCACTTTAAGCTACCTCAGGTAAGGTACCTTTTTCTAAAGCTTTTATTTGGTCTCCCGTTTTTTTTTTGCTAACTTAGAAAAACACAAAAATTCCCAAGAATGGTAAACACTTTCAGGTTTCATTTTTATTTTAATCCAGACACACAATCCCTGAAATAAGCAAATCATTGAAAGTATCACTGCTTAGGTTTACATACCAGAAAAACTGTTCTACTTCCCCCAGTCTAGCTGCCCAAGAAAACAACGGATTATTCCATGGTGTTGACATCAGGTAAATGGTATAAAGTCCTATTACACAGTTCTCAAAGGAAGCACTTAAATGTCTTAACATCATTTTGATTCAGTAAATACACGAGAGTCCTAGTAATCGGAGAACTCTTCGGCTCACACAGAGGCTTGCTTGGGAAACATTCTCTCTGGGAGTTTCAAGCCACCCATCTGCAGCTGTTCTACTTTTTACTGGGCTTTTATGCAACACAGGCTTTGCAGAGAAAAACCAATGTGCTCATTCAGGTGCAGAGTAATACTGGGGCATACGTCAGGAAGTGAAGACAAAGTGACCACTGAAAATGGATGTGGTTTCACAGAGGTCAGTGTGAGAATTAGATAGCAACCCATTTCTTGTCATTATCAAAAGCCTCAATTCATATAAAGAGTGCAACTTAATCATGGTATACTGAGGTATTTGGATAAACTTCACAAATGTTATCTGAAACCCAGATGAATTTTGGTTACTGGTTTTTGGTTTTTTGTTTGTTTGCTTGTTTTCAGTTATGCATACCAGTTCTTTTCCTCTGTAGTCTCTTAGCTACAAATATATTATTTTGTATTTTACAATGCTAAAACTAGGACTCTGAAAAGTCTGTTTTACAGACTCCTTTGCCAGGTGGCTTCCCATCGGATTCAACTAATAAAGATGCTTGAGAGGGACTGGCAAGTAGGGGTAAAGACCATCGTTTTTGTCTCACACCTCAGCATCCACAGTTCCTTTCAGTTTAATTTCTCTTTGGCATACACAGAAGCAGCCTCTCTGTGCCTACCCAAAGGTACCAGAAGCAGCCAGGTATTCCTACCCCCTCAGAGATCTGCACTGCAGCTATGTAGAACCCCTCCCCTGAGATCTTAGGTTACCAGAAAGAGCTGAGTGATAACCTAAGTCTCAATACCGATTCAGCTACTCCCCTCCTCCTAGATCCTAGGTTCTGGTTACCCCAAACTCTTTTCTTTTAGAACCTCAGACACAGAAGTGGTAGAGGCTTCTTGCAATTATTATCTGGGTTCTTTTAGCCCCCCGACACCTGTCTATTCAATTCCTTGGATTAAATTCTTTCTGTTGAATACCTAGTGGTTGGTTTCTTCTTAAGGAACCAGATCAAAAGTGATTAATTATAAAATAACTTACTTTTTTCAGAATGCCCTCTAAAAACATATCTGAAATATCTCTCCTCGTTAACAGGTAGTTTTGTGCATATTTGGGACATTCGTCATCTGCAAGACACCAAGTCACTGAAATAATTATTTGAGCCTTAAAAATCAAAAGAGACAGACTTGCTCAATAACTATAAATATTTGCTGCAGAGAAATCAATTTTGTTAAAGATGATTCTGTAATAAAGTTTGTTCTTGCTGCTTATGCAAATATTTTGCCACTGAACAAAATTTGCTGGGCACCCATCATGAGTAATGAGCTCTATACTGACAGTCGGGGTGTATACAAGCAATTAGAAGATGAGACTAATGGAAAATAATGTTCGTTAGCTACCTATATGGTACCTAAGCACTTTCGACATATGTTTCTTTTATTTAAGTTTATTTATTTATTTTGAGAGGAGGGGGGCAGCGAGATGGAGAGAGCGAGAGAATTCCACTGATAGTGCAGAGCCTGATGCGGAGCTCAAACTCACAAACCATGAGATCATGAGCTGAGTCAAAACCAAGAGCCAGGCGCTAACTCTGCTGAGCCACCCAGGTGCCCCCCCCCAACGTATGTATCTTTAGTTTATATTCATATTAGTCTATAAGGTAAATACGATCTCCATTTTATGAAGAAGGAATACAGGCTGAAAATAAATTACCACCCAAGGTCATGTACCTGGTATGGCAGAGGCAGAACTTCAATCCAAAGGTCTTTTTATTTAAAAAAAAAAAAAAGTCTTACTATAGACACAGCACACTCTCATAAAAGTCAGTTAATATTTACAAAATTATATATATTATAAATAATTGTAAAGACATGGTCATTTAGCTTGTGATCATCGCATATTATATATTCTCAAATGTAGTTTCACTAGGCAAAATCAGAGGGTGAAAGATTTTGAAATGTATAAAGAAATAATTTAATACATTCTTCTGCTATTAGACAAAGCTTCACATAACGTCCAGGATAAAGTTATGTAAACAAAAAAGAAATAATTAGTATGAGGGAAGGGACAAGAAACAATTAACAATTTAATTGGATTTTGTTAAAGAAATGACAGACTAAACAATAAATAGGGAAACAGTACAGTTATCTGGGTAGAATAGAAATAATAACTGGTCAGGGACACAGACACTGGGATTTCAAATCCCATTTCGCCACTGACTCACTTGGCAACATCTGACTGCCTATTTTTCACTTCTCCCAAAAGGAAACAGAGGGAAGATGATATGATAGCAATGCTCTATATCATTGGATCATTGTGAGAAATAACTATTCAAAGAAATTATTATCAAGTACTTAGGCAATATCAAATACTGCATAATGCAGCTTTATTATATAAAATGATTCACATTTCCAGGGTACTGTGATGACTAAGCTTTAAAGTGATCCTTTGAAAACAGGACAAGATGTCATATATAAAATTACATAAGGAATTGATTTCTATTTGCATTCCAGTTATTCTAATAGGAAAGTCTCGCTTACATAGATGGAAACAAACAGGAATTGTGGAAACATCCAATTGTTCCAGTTCTTCAGAGGCCACTGAGCTAAGCTTTATTGAATCAGATGCCCTGAATGTTAACTTTTGTCCAACTCGGTCACATCTCTACAAACAAAGCCAAAGGCTCTATGAAGACATTCAGAATACAGTGTCTGTGAACGTTTTACAGGAAGGCTCCAGGATACTTCAGCAGGCACACAGCAGGCTGGTAGGAGAGAAGACTCAAACTGGAAGGAATAAGTTAGCTGGCACGCAGGCAAGTTTGACAAAAACAGTAGCTCCCAAGTCATGAATAATAGTAATCTGAACCACAACATAAACAAGTCTCAACTGAAATGAAAACCTGAAACAAAATCTAGGACCCAACACCTAATACAACTCACTGAACTCAGAATCCTGTATAATTTTATACATATGCTGAAATCAAATACTTGGTATCATCTGAGAAAATGGGCAGAAGACAGGAATTTAGATATAATGGTAGCATATCTTGAGAAGTAGGGTTCCATCTAGGGAAACTTATCTAAGATAGAAAGATGTGGACCCAAGGCCTTAGTTCTGGGAAGTAAAGCTAATTTTGTAAAGAAGAATATCAGCTCTAATCACTAAGCCAGGATAGAGGGTTTTGTCCCTCCAATACTCTAGAAAGCTGACGGACTCAAGTAGATGGGTAGGTAAACCTCTAACCTCTTAATGGGGGACAGAAAGGATTAGATTCCACAAGGGCCACCAAGGTAGTGAGAATGCCTAGGGTCAGTTACTAGAGAGGGTTCGCTTTTGGCCACTAGACAGGATGCGGCACTTAAACACACAAGGCCAGCGTCTCTTAATGAAACAGCGTTAACAAAAGTGAAGTCTTAACAAAACACTTCACGTTGACTGTGTGCCAAAGTACTTTCTAAATTTTTCACAGACCCTCATTTAATAGATCTTCAAAACCAGCCTATGAGAAATGGGTACCATTTTTGTCCCCATTTTACAGATGAACAAACTGAACCATAGAAAGGTTAAGTAAATGGCCCAAGGTAACACAAATACAAAATTGCGGTACTTAAGTTCCAACTCAGGCAGCCTGATTCCAGAGTCCACGTAATTAACCAATACATTCTTCAGCCTATTCAAAAGCTGACACTACACTGGCAATTCTACTTCGGCAAGTTTCTTCAATATCTGACTCCATAATGATGATTCTTAGTCCAGGGACAGTTAAAACTTATCTATTTAGATTATCTTGGCAAAAACCACAGTTTAGTCAATAATTAAACTTAATTACCAGATGCTTCCTCTTTCAAAACATAATGAAGCTCCAGATTAATGCTGATATGTGGGGCCACAAATGACATTCAAATGACAGGCAAGCCGCATTCAAATGTGGCTTTTATGTGTTTCATTAGTAGATGCTGTGAAGCGAACTTTGATCTGTCTTATAGTCAAATCATGGAGGAGCGGAACTTAAATCCAGTATCTCAGAAGGTCAGATAGAAACAAAATATTTCCCAAATATCTGTAGCCACAGGAAACTGCCTGAATATTAATCAGTGCAAATCTCAGAGGGATTCAGAACTCCCATGCCAGGTTAACCAGCGACCACAGTGTCAGGTTCACATAGGATTCTGTGCCTCACGCTCTGAGATTATCAGTGTCCTCATTATTCAGAAACAAAAGCAGCCTCAGAATGAGGAACTAAGCACACAAAATGGTTAGAAGCTGAGTTGGAGACTTCAAGCCCATCAACTGATCTCTGGTTGTGTTTACTCTAACGCCTGCTTCCCCACTCTCATTTAATGTCGGCAAAAAATGATGTTAAAGAGAATGGAGATAAAGACATCACAGGACTCTCTCCTTAGAACAAGCTTCAGCACTAAAAGCTAGATGGCAACAACACTTTTTAGCTCATGATTTAAAGAAAGACTCTACTTAATACCATCTTTGGCAATACTAACAATTTATAACTAGGTAGTTGCAGTTATTCAGTGTAAATAATTCACCGATATAAGATTTACCCTCTAAACTTCAGGGACGATATGGGGGAAAAAAACTGCTGCCACAAGTATTTATAATTTGAGTTTGTATAAGTCAAGATTCCTGGCAGGAAACACAAATCATGTTAGTTATTTTAATAAAGCAAAGATTTAAATCAGAAACTGAGGTTATGAAATCACCAGGAAGGCCTGGAGTAGCTGGAATCAAGGGCCCAACACTGAAACTCTTGGGTTTAAGAACATACTGCCATAGATGTGACCCAAGGGTTAGGAGCCTGTCTCTGGGCAATGGCCTCTGGATTCCCACAAAGTTGGTTAATTCAATCAAAAATCCTAATTCTGACTGCCACAACTTTTTCTAGACACTCTCCTGGCTTCACAACCTCTGCAGGTCAGCAGAAATAGCATCTAGAATTTGGCCCTTGCCTGAAGTCTGCACTCTAAATCTCTTATGAGTTAATCCAGCCGAAGCTGAGCTAATTCATAGTTAGAATCCTAGCTGCAAGGGAATCTGGGAAATGCAGTTTGCGTTTTTATCCTTTGCAAAACTGGATAGTATATATAATATATATACATGTATATATACATATATGTGTGTATATATATGTATATGTATATATGTATGTATGTATATATGTATATGTATATGTTTGTGTATATATGTATATATACATCCAAAAAAAAAGTGGGAATGAATGGGGAATTCTAATCACATTCAGCATGGTGTTATTCTTTAGTAATTTAATTAATGTAAAAACACATCTTAAGCAAGGTTTAAAAAAAACCAAAGTATTAGAGTAAGATTCTTTTTGTTCACTATTTCACATAAGGAGAGAGGGGAGAGAGTAGAAGAAGTGTGAAGAAGGAAGACAAAGTCTGACTATTGTCCTGTGCATTTCAATTGTCCAGTTGTGGAGCATGGAGAAGATCCAAAAACAAAAGGATTTTTTTTAATTCCTCAAATTTTAAACATTAACATTCCTGGCTGGAGCCATGTTTTAAGAACCTATCAGTTAATACCTTAAAACTATTAGCAGGATTGATGGCAGAGTACAGGGGTGGGCTTCTGAAACAAATTCCATCCATTTTGTATTTTTGCCCTAAAGGAAATTTAATGCTAAGTGTAACTCAGAATGAGGTTCAAATACCAGCACCTCTACTTTCGTGATCTTAAACAAGTTGCTTGGACTTCAAATGTCCTAATAATTTTCATGGTAAGAATGAAAATATCATACTCACGGGGTTTTCTAGTGATTAAAGTAACTAGTCTCATAATGTTCCCAATATAAACGCTAAATGGCAGAGTGAAGATAACAAATACAGTAGTAATTCAAAGTTCCAAGAAATTCCAGGAAGAAGAATAAACTGGGGCCATCACTGAGCAGATGGGACTGAAGTTGGGGTTTTACAGGTAGGAGAACTGGCAGAAGGGCTTTCTAGAAAGAGGGAGTATGTTTCAGAGGTGGTAGATGGGAAGGAGATGGTGAGTAGCTGGTCTAGGGCCATCACTGGGAGGGAGGAAAAAAAAAAAAGAAGAGACCATGTAAAATCTCCTTGTAACATGCTACACAAGTCAGACTTCATGACGGTATTTACGGATGGAGAAACAATGGGGAGTTCTTTTCCGTGGAGTGCTTTTACCAAGATACACCTGGTCTCTCTAAGTTGCTTATAGAAAACAAACCTAGAATTTTTTCCTTTATGAGGTATAGCATGCTGGAAAATGTCACTGCTAGCTATGTAATATTATCATAACATAAAATGGAGATGTTTATGACTAAAAGAATTCTCTTTGTGTAACTGATGCCTCCCATGCATTACTTAGGCAACTTATTTGTAAAATTCGATTCTGGGCACACACTAACAGAGACAGCAAGAACCTGGGAGTTGCAATGGCAGTCTCTGATTTCTCCAGGCTTTACCTGTATCTAGAAATTGCCTGTGCCCTTAGAGTTATTAGAAAAGTTTGATACAAGGTAAAATCCGTAGCTCTAGAGAGTCTGGTTTAACAATCTGACTTTTTTTTTTTTAATTTTTTTCATGTTAATTTTTGAGAGAGACAGAGTACAAGCAGGGGAGGGGCAGAAGACACAGAAACTTGAAGCAGGCTCCAGGCTCTGAGCTGTCAGCACAGAGCATGACACAGGGCTCGAACCCACGAACTGTGAGATCATGACCTAAGCTGAAGTCAGACGTTTAACCACCTGAACCACTCAGGTGCCCCCAATCTGACTCTTTACATTACCTCAGTAGCACAAAGAATTCATTCAGTGAATAGTAGGTACAACACATTCATTGAATCAAGGACTTGTACTCATGTAACATAAGGCAGTCATTGGAAAAGAAAGTTGTAATTGATCTTTGGAGAGTTTTAAATTCAAGGTTTTGGAATTTGGATTGCATTCCATATTAAGGACATAATAGTAGGGATAGATGAAACAGGATGACATGTGTTAATACAGTAAGTATACAGGATAATAGGAAAGACATGAGATTTTAGGTAAAGGGTCTTGTAGATGACTCTAATGGTTCAGAACACTGTAGAGGCTTGAACAAATGCTTGATTTATCATAATTAAAATAGACAGTCCTTAGAGATTTACTGGCAATACAAAATAAGGAGTTAAAAATAGTTTTTAGGCTCTTTGAAAACTGCTATCTGAACAGAAACAGGTAAGCTTAAAGTTAGCTTGACATTGGATAAAAGTTAAGGGCCAATCAATCAAAGGAGCAGTTGGAATACACACACACACACACACACACACACACACACACACACACACATTCATACACATATATACACATAATTCATGCTTGGAGATGTAGACATACAAACATACAGTCAATTTCATAGTGTAAACCAGCTACCAATGTAGTTGCCAAATCCTCTGAGAGTATATAGGATATAGAGAGAATTCATGCTTGACTGAAGGATAACCCAAAAAAATCATAGAAGTGGTCCTGACAATGGTCTTTCTTCTGTTCTTCTTCTAGTCACAAAGTGGGACAAATGTGGGCAGTGACAGATTTTTATATTACTGACCTATTCTCAACCATGCTCTCTCTTGCCATGACCCCAGTATATTGGTTTTTTTTTAACCTTCTTAAACATTTATTTATTTTTGAGAGAGAGAGACACACACACAGTGTGAGTGGGGGAGGGGCAGAGACAGAGAGAGAGACACAGAATCTGAAGCAGGCCCTGGGCTCTGAGCTGTCAGCACAGAACCCGACGTGGGGCTCAAACTCACAAACTATGAGATCATGACCTGAGCCGAAGTTGGAAGCCCAACCGACTGAGCCACCCAGGCGCCCCTCCTCCATTTGTTTTGAGGAAAGACATGCCTGGTGCGTGACATTCCAAATAACCTTTGTACTAAGATATACACTCCAGTAACTCCACACTCCGAGTGGGGCACCTTCCTCCTCACTCAATCTTTTTTACAACCATTCTTGTCCATAAAAAGCAGATCTGGTTAAAAATAGTTCATACTTTCCAAAGCTGATTCATCACAAGTGGGTCTCTCTCTGACCAGTCAAGGGAATGGGGTGTTGTGGTAAGCTGAAAAATGGTTCCCCAAAGATATCCATGTCCCAATTCCTGGAATCTATGAATATATTCCCTTACTGTGGAAAAGAGAGTGTCCTGGATTTTCCAGGTGAATCCAATGTCACTACAGGGGTCCTTGGAACAAAGAGGCGGTAGAGTTAGAGTGACAAAGAAGATATGATGATGGAATTATAGGTTGGAGTGATGCAAAGAATGGAACATGAACCACTGAATGTAATCAGCCTCTAGAAGATGCAAAAGGCAAAGAAATATATCCTTCCCTAGAGCCTGCAGGAGGAGCCAGCCCTGCTGACGCCTCGTATTTAGCTTGGTAAGAATGATTTTAGACTTTGAACATCCAGACTGTAAGATAATAAATTTGTGTTAAGTCACAAAGTTTGTTATTTTGTTATAGCAGCAAGAGGAGGCTAAGACGAGTTTCTAATTATTTTTGTATCACCCGTGTCATCTTGGTTAGGACGACAGTGCTTGACTTACTTAAAACAAAAGAGGTAAAACGTGTCTATCAACAGATTGTTCCGATGCATATTAAGTTATCTCTGATCAAGGGCACATTTTACAGTGCAAATACCCAAATTTTAAAACTTGAATATAACATGATCCTTGCTACTTCTCCCACGAGGAGAAAACACAGCATTAATCTCTAAGAAAGTTCCCAATTCATAAGCTAACTCAAATTTATCTTTTAGAATCATAGCCCCCACCCTAGGTAATCATCACCGCAGCAACTTTTCAGAAACATTCTCTGGGATAAATCAGAAGCATTAAGATAAAAAAGGCCAAAGAAAGTGTTGTTAATATGGCAGCTGAAATTTTAATGATGACTTTAGAAAGAAAAACTCTGGTTGACTTGAGGATGAAAGATCACTTTGATCAAGAAGAAGTAGCTCTCAAATGGGATTATAATTTATCCCCGAGGGCACCCTTAGCAATGTCTAGAGACATTTTTGTTGTCACAACCCAGGAATGCTGCTGAGCATCAGACGATGTACAGGAAAATCCCCTTACTCGCCAAAAAAGAATTATTCAGTCCAAAGTATCAATAGCGCCGAGGTGAGAAATCCTGACACAAAATAAGTGAGTAAATCTGTGTGACCACGCTTATTTTTCAGAAAAGAAAACAAGAGCTAAGAGAAATGACCAAATTTATGCCATCTGAGTCCTAACCTGATACCATTTTACAACATTCCCTCTTTTAAAAAATATTTCTATCAATAGAGAAAAATGTATATAATCTCATACATATTGGATGTACATAAATGTAGTGACTCTTTCAAGAGAAGAAAAGTCCTCAGTGCATTGGGTGCCTGGGTGGCTCAGTGGGTTCAGCATCTGATTTTGGCTCAAGTTATGATCTCATGGTTTCTGAGTTTGAGTCCCCACAAAGCGCTCCCTCCTGTTAGCCTGGAGCCCACTTGGGATCCTCTGTCTCCCATGCTCTCTGCCCCTCCCCCACTTGGGCTCTCAAAAATAAAGAAATATTTAAAAAATCCTCAGGGTAGCCTTCAAAAAGTTCTAATGGAAATATGTAACATACAGAAAGAGTAACCCTTTCTAAATAATTCAAGTCATTTGTATTTGTTTATACAAATATCTTTTGTATAAATATAAGCCTAACTTGAGAAAGAAATAATAAGCCTAACTTCAGAAAATCACTTAATCACTTGCAGATTTTATTCTTGAAGGAAAAAAACTGACTTATCTGTTTCATATGGATTTTGAAATTCTATTCCTACGTGGGCCATTTATTTTAATCTTGGATAAATAAATTCAGTCTTATTCAGTTAGTTATATTTAAGGGGAAAGCACAATCATGGTGATATATTATAGACACTGCTGTAAAACTAATATTGGGCATAAAAAATTTTGTAAGTCAATGATACCATATAACCACAAAGAAATGATAAGGAGAAAAAGAGACAAAATTTATTTTCTCATCCAACTAGTCAGGAAAAAAATGTCCTTTCACCTCTTTATTTAGGAAATATTTATGATCATCTACTGATCTATGCTAAATGTTTCAGAAATAAAAATGGGCATCAAGGTACCATCCTAAATAAGTTCACAGTTAAATGGAGAAAAGCAACTGGAAAAAAGAAAAATTTCATAAACCATAATAGTGGTATTTCAGAATAGTTTCCATGGAACAGCCTCTGAGAAGCTTAACTGTGCAGGGATTGTACTAGGGAGGGCTCTGTGGATCAACAGCTACAGAGGAAGGAAAGGAAGAGAGAGATGACACAGGGAATGGCTGGTCTGCTATACAGTCTCAACAATGTCCTCAGCTGATCCCACTGCAGGAAGCCCTGAAGATAAAATGGCCCTTCAGAGTGGTCCTAAATTGGGACAAAAGGATCTCCAAAATCTCAGTGTAAACAAGTCATTAAATGCGTTCTACCCCTGAGAAGGGGGCAGGAGTTTGGGTGAGGCAGCGCTTTACGGGCGAGAGAAATTTCCAGAGAGCTGACAGCTGAAGGTTATTGGTGGAAACATTCTCTACAACAATGGGGAGTAAGTCATTCAGTCCTAAAGGAGCACTTGGGTCAATAGCACAGTGTGTTCTCAAGTGGTATGGATAGAGTGCTATGGGGGCTTAGTTGAAGATATGAATTCATTGTGTGATGTGGGCAGAAAATATAAGTTGAGTGTAATGTTACTGAACTAAAAATTGGGCCATGGTAAAGATTATTTCAAGTAATAAAGCTAGGGAATCACTTTCTAGGCAGATGAGACAGCATGTAAAAAGCAATGGAGGCAAAAGACCAAAGCATTAACCAGAGAAAGGTCTAAGCTTAATCCAAGTGGATCTTAGAATGAATGTTAGAGAGGGAGAAGATGGAGCTAAAGAAGGGGCTTGGGAAATAATTTTAAAAGAACCTTGCAGGGGCACCTAGTGGCTCAATCAGTTGAGCATCTGACACTCAATTTTGGCTCAGGTAATGATCTCATAGTTTGTGAGATCTAGCCCCACATTGGGCTCTGTGCTGACAGCATGGAGCCTGCTTGAGATTCTCTCTTTCTCTTTCTCTCTCTCTCTATGCCCCTCCCCCATTCTCTCAAAATAAATAAGCATTAAAATAAGACATGAGAGTATTTTCTAGTAGAGCTTAAATTTGAGAAGCAGAAAATATTTGCAATTACATATACTAATTATATATATATATATATATATATATATATATATATAATGAATTATTTTTGACTTTAATAAAATCCAATGAAAATAATCTTTATTTTTATTTTTTTGAGGTGGGGGAAGGGGAGAGGTAGAGGGAGAAAGAGAATCCTAAACAGGCTCCATGCTCAGCACAGAGCCTGATGCAGGGCTTGATCTCTTGGACCCTACAATCATGACCTGAGCTGAAATCAAGAGTAGGATGTTTAACTGACTAAGTCACTTGAGTAGTCCTAAAAAACAAGAGATAAAATATGAGCTAGCACAACAGTGTGACAGGAAGGCTTTGATGGCAGAGAGATATTTATCTACTGAACCGATAAATATTTATTGAGCAGTTTTAAGTTGGCAGACCTAAGAGACAGATCCTGGAATGAAGACTCCTACGCAAGTGATATTTTAAGGATGCACTCTCAGAGACCAGTGAGACAGTAGGAGACAAGAGATGGAAAGAGGGGAATATGAGCAAGCTCCGAGCTTCAGCCTGAGGTTTATGTGATACTTCCAGTATTCTCACAGTCTCTGGGTGAAGTCCACCCAGAGTGGCTATGGAAACTCCCAGGCTGTTCCAGCTCTCAGTGCACAGAAGGAAAGCATTCCCGGAGCCAAAGGATTCAGACAACGCATGTGTTCAAAGTAAAGCACATGGTAGCTTGGGGTTAGGCACAGAGAAGTGGGAGAAGAAATTCTAGGGAATCCAAGCACATCTAGGGGATGTGAAGTCATCATTGAGATGGGCATGATCAGTGTAAGGCTAAACAAGACAGAAGGTGTTCCTGCACTAAAGAAAAAACTTACATTCTAAGTTGAAAAATGCAGACTATAATCAAAGAGACAAAAAATAATTCCAAGATAATGACGATTTATGGAAGTATGATAAAGTGAATTAACATGTAAAATAAAAAGAAAATAAGGAGAAACAATCTTATTTTATGTTATGGAGTCAGGAAAGGCCTCTTAGACAAAGGGATTTTTGTACAGATACATATAGTTTGAGTCTTAATGAAATAAAAAGAAAGCTAGATAACAAGAAAATGTTATAAAAATAAAGGGGAGGAGGACAAAATCCAGTAGAATAAAATCTATATTAAAAGCATAAAAAATAAGGGGTGCCTGGGTGGCTCAGTCGGTTAAGCGTTCAACTTCAGCTCAGGTCATGATCTTGGAGTTCATGAGTTAGAGCCCCGCATTAGGCTCTGTGCTAACAGCTCAGAGCCTCGAGCCTGTTTCAGATCCTGGGTCTCTCTCTTTGCCTCTCCCCGGCTTGTGCTCTATCTCTGTCTCTGTCTCTCAAAAATAAATAAAGGTTAAAAAATGTCTATTAAAAGCATAAAAATTCAATTACATAAAACAGAGACTACAACTATAACATAGCAAGCTCCCTTAGACAGTACTGTCTTTTTTTAATGTTTATTTATTTTTTGAGTCAATAAAGCCTGGGATCCAAGAAGGATGGAGATAGAGATCAAAGACTCCACATATAAGTACAGTTCCTTCAGGAACACACCTTCAGAGAGTAACCTAGTAAAAACTGGTAGGGCTGCATGTCCGCTTTAGCCATGACTTTGCATAGAACAGGGGGGACAGACAAAATTCTCAAATGCTTAACCACTTGACTCTCCTCAGGTGGATTTTGGGTCTAAATTCACACTATCTCTATAGCCCAAAAAGTCCAAGATGAAAAATTAGAATTACATGATTCTGGGATAAGTGTCCCTGGGTTCTTGGCAGAAGTAATAAAAAAATCCTTGCTGGAACAATGAACTATAATTAGAGGCACTAAAATTCCAAGAAACATGAGGTCACAATAAAAAGGAAATCACTAAATCCATGAGTATAACAGGTAAACTATGAGAGAGAACTGAGAGAAGCAACAAAGTACGAAATTAGACCCACTAGGATGGGAGATTTTGGTTTTAGTATAGAATATAATATAAATTTGTTTAATGCATTTACAGGACTGCAAGATTAACAAAAAGAGAAATACAGAAATCATCAGCATTTCTCACACTGTCCAGTTTGATAAACATGGGGTTATTTAGTTACTTCCCAAATATATTTTAAATTATTAGGCAAAACAGTATTGAGAAACACTTGTAAACCAGATATTGTTTGTTGGCTTTAGGAATCATTCCTACCCATCTATAAGTCGCCCTTGTATGACAGGGGCATAAAGTCTGGAAACTACATGTCTCAGTCTACATTACCAGCAGAGTTTCAGCTGCTGAAACATTGGCTGGATCAAGCCAATGAAAAGCACCTGCAAGAGATTTGGAAGACACAAGGCAAAGGAGACCATTATTTTTCTCTGGCAGCTGCATCTAGGAACATGAGCATCAGCAGATGGTAGATTTCCTGAAATCCACCCTCCTGACTTTTATTCCCCAAGGCATCAATGGTTGTGTGAACCTCTAATTCCCAATGTTAAACCAATTCTTGTTGGAAATACCTAGAAGAGTTGCTGTTTTCCTGACCAAGGCTTAGCTAGTGATCTAAGAGGCATAGTCAAGGACATGAGGAATGAGTAACAGTATCCACAAGGAGCTTTTAAAGGGAGTCCTGACAGTCATGATTTATAGTTAGAACTGAATTTTGACAATTGGATTAAATACTGAGATTCAGAAACATGGGATCAGTAATGGAACAGCTGAGCAAACTCGGCTGAGCCTCTTCCTTGATGCCAAGACAAAACAGGCATGAATACACAGATTCTGCAATATAATTAGTGGAATTTTTCAACTTATAAAAAATGGATCATCATAAATATTCTAAAAACCTGGACAAGATGTCAGAATCCCATCAAATTAATGTGATCACAAACAAGATGATAAATTAGGAAAATGTCAAGCTTAAGAGCTAAATCACTGCCAAAAGTTAGGCTTACTCCTATCATGAAAGACTCTGGTGGTCATGTTAACTGATGACTCCCTTGTGATTATTTCATTTCACACATTTAACTATTTGTACTCCTTCCAATTTAAGGAAATGTGGACTATTTTCAGATGCTGCAAATGTTGCTGAACATCGGCCCTGAAAGCTTAGGGAATATACCCCAATTTTCCCCCATGTATGCACTCAGAGAAACAAGTCAACTCTATAATATTCAGGCTTCTAAATTATAGAGTTGTTTTCTGTTTGTTTTTATACAAAGAATCAGTAAAACACTTTAAACTTTTAGAATCTTCAGTTGCAAAGGACATATAAATCACTTGGCAACATACTCATATTCCAAGGTTACTATATTTTGCTAAATAATATTTAAAGGATTTCTGAAATTTCATTTTGAAATTTGTTTCCATATAGTTTAACTGATACTTGGACATGACGTCTCAGCAATCATGCTGCATACTCAAGAACTCCAGTAAAATGAGGTTTTAAAAACATTTTAGTGCCAATAATTCTATTTTTCATACCTCAATTCCATAAACCCTTTAGAAACTGCACTTGGTATGAGACATGAGACCATCGATAAGCACTGTGCAGCTGAGTATATGAATTCATATAGTCATGTAACTGTTGACAAGTTTTTTCTTCCCACTGCAAGCTACGAGAAAGGAATGAGGAGAAAGACCTAGATTTATCTATCCAGCATTCTCTGAATTTACAGTCCACCTAGACTGTTACTGTCAAGCAATCAATCTCTCTACTCCCAGATCCCAAAGGTCAAAGGTGCTCTCCCTCCTAACCTGGCCACTCTCTCACACTCAAGAATCACATAGCCACTTCTTATCCGTCTTGAGAGTTTAACTGAGTCCAGCCTGGCCACCCAGGGGTTAGAATGGGCATCAAAAAGGTCTGGAGCCAAAATGTTATCACTGCTTAGATGGAAGTGCCTAGTTAAGCTGACAGTCCTCTTGGCTGACACACCTGACCTTTTCTGCTATTTCACTCCAGAGCAGGGATTTTGATAAATGTCTTCCGAGGTAGGATAAATGGCTTTCCTCCACTAGTAACAGTGGCTTTTATAGGAAAAATACCTGGATGGGTATCAGTTTCAATAGGAAATGCTGTTCTTCTCCATCTATTTATTTATCTTCCTAGCACAGTAGCACCTAATAGGATGTCTGACCCTTTATGAAATGGAACTTTTATCAAAAACCTACACGGTGCTAGGTGCTTCATGCACATTTTAATCTAATGATCATAAAAATTATATTGAGTAGGTACTTTCATTGTCTCTATCTTAAAAAGAAACAACAAAGGTATCAGCTTGCAGGTCACTATTTTCCAAACCTTGGTTACCAATCCAAACCCGTTGGTATCAAAGCCCATCTATATCCCATGACCTCACCCCCACTACCTCTGTTTACAAAGCACTTTCACACGCATTCTCTTCCTTTAAAACAAAGCCAAGCCCATCATTTTAAAACGGTTGGGAGGAGTATTTAAAGTAGTAATTTTTAATGAACCTTTTTAGATGTTCTAACATAAAAGGTATTGCAGAGACTTCACAGAACTGGCCATTAAAAACCTTTAGGCTGAAAAAGTACATTCTAGAGTGATTTCCTTCCTGAACATTTAGTGAGATAAAGTGGAAGTTTAAACAGTCTAAAGCAAATAAAAACATTTTGCTCTTCAGTGAGAAGCTACATGGACCTCATGAACCATTCCAAAGCAGCACTGCTAGACTGCAGATGCTGTAGGAGAAACAAAGAAACAGACTTGATGGTCTACTTTAAAATGATTGTTAGAGGGGCGCGTGGGTGGCTCAGTCAGTTAAGCAATCTGACTCTTGACCTTGGCTCACATCATGATCTCAAAGTTCGTGAGTTCAAGCCCCACATCAGGCTCTGCACTGATGGTGTGGAGTCTGCTTGGGACTCTGTTTCTCCTCTCTGCCTTTCTCCCGTGTGTGCTATCTCGCCCCCTGCTTTCCCCCCCCCCTCTCTCTCAAAATAAACATTAAAAAATTTTAAATGAATATTAGTGGATGAAACCAGTATGTGCTATGCTAGAAGGCCATTATCAAGAATCCTGCTCCCTCCAAAAAGTGGCGAAGAGCAGAAAAAACTAGTTTTGTCAGCCAGGAGGGCCAACAGCTTATCTACTGTATACTTGTTATCAATATTATTTTATTTCATTATTTTTAAGATTATTTATTTATTTTTGTGACAGAGAGGAAGAGAGAGAGGGAGAGACCATAAGCTGGGGAGGGGTCGAGAGAGGGAGAGAGAGAGCCAAGCAGGCTTCACAGTGTCAGTGTACAAAAACCACAAGAAAAACCACAGTGAGATACCACCTCACACCAGACAGGGTGGCTAAAATGAACAAATCAGGAAACTATCGATGCTGGCGAGGATGTGGAGAAACAGGCACCCTCCTACACTGTTGGTGGGAATGCAAACTGGTGCTCTGGAAACGGTGTGGAGGTTCCTCAAAAACAAATTGGAAATAGAAATACCCTATGACCCAGCAATAGCGCTGCTAGGAATTTACCCATGATTTTTTTTTTTAACAAATTCTAACTCCCTTTTCCAGCAACTACCTTTCATTACATCAAGCACTAAACCTTGCCACAAAGAATGTGTTCAACCCAATATCCCATAAATAAATCACATATGCTACTTAAGTAACACAAATGGTTCCCTATTTGTCCTTCGCTGTGTCTTTATGTGTGTGTGCACATGTGTGCATGTATGTTGCAGAAGATGGGTAGGTAAAAAAGCTTCAGATGTTCTTCAACAACCTACTCCCTAGTTTTCATAGCCACTTTTCATTTCTGCCCTTTCCTGCCCTTGGCTGATGCCAAGTCCAGGGCCTGTTTACTAATGCTCTGAAGCCCCTCCCAGCATATTATTATTGTCTGTGTTAATTTCATCTTTTGTTTTACTCTCATCTGCTTTTTAATTCATCTATATATATCTACATATTTCTACATTTCTTTGCATATATATTCAACGAATATATGTAGATACAAAGATATTAGAGATCAGGAATCAAACTCTCCAAGTGTTAAACATTTTTCACCTGAGTATTAGGAGTTTTATTAATTTACTTTCTTTTTCTTCTCTTAAAATGATTATACATATACTCAAATAGTGAAATAATTATTATCAAAATAAGAAATCCTGTTAGCACCCTCTCAGTTGGTCATTTCCCATGGTAATTTATCCTCAAGTATAGTAAAATAACTGTTAAAGGGTGTGTGAAGAAGCCTATTTGTGGCAATTGATTTTTATTATACAAAAATTGGAAAAACTAAATAATCAACATAGAATTTATTAAATTATGGTACAGCTAATCAATGGAATATTATGCAGTCATTGGAAATCATAATCTAATCACATATTAGCATTGTAATGCGAAAAGGCCTATTGTAACGTTTTTCAGTATTTGGGAATATATGCTTTGAAAATGTCAGGAATTATAAATCTCAAACATTAGCAAAAGTATCATCTGGGTAATAGTTGGGCTTCCTCATTTTTTTCTCTATTTTCTTGATTTTTTGTCCAAATAGACATGTGTTACTCTCGAACTCAGAAAAAAACCTGTTGCTAGTTTGAAAAATACAGAGAGAGGGTGCTAACATAAAATGATATTTATGACACTTGTCTTCGCAACATACCTTGAATATTTGACATTTTTAAGCACTTTTTTATAAGAACCACTCTTTCTACTAATTTTCTTGTCACTGTTTTCCAATTAGCAGTATAGATGTAACTGAACATGTTTCGTCTTATGTGGTGGTGGTGGTTAGAAAGCATTGAAACACCTGAATGTTTTGTCATTGAGTATATACCAAATGTTTTACAAAATGATACCATTTCATGTAGAGATGATAGCTTTCAAAAAAAAAAAAAAAAAGACAGGCTAACTGGAGTGATTCATAGCTTTCATACCCTAAGTTAAATTGCAATATTTCACATCATTTCGGCATTTAAACTAATTCAAGTACATTTTGAGAGCGTCCTTCTCCAGACTTTATTACCAGACCTTGATTCTATGTCTACTTCTGTATCGAACTTCTCATCTAATCCAGATTTTCCCCAATAACAATAGTAATATCACTGGTGTCAGTGAGGTTTTCACCAATAATCTGAATTTCTGCCTTATAGTCACTGCCATAACTTTCTTTGAATGGTGCCATATATGTATTATCATCTTCATGCTTAAGTTATCTTTGCTGAAACACTAATATCTAAAAATTCCTAGATTCTAGAAAAAAGAGTTTAAAAATAGTTTAAAGGCCTTCAAATACATTTTTTATAATATCCTAATTTCTATAGTAAATAATTTTCAGTTTCACTCTTGCTCTAATTCTTCAGGAGGATACTATCTTTCATTTTGGCAGTGTCCTTTCCAAAAGTCCCACCTATTTCATTTACTTCTCCCATTGATTTAGGTTTTATCATCTGGAGGATGTATGGCTTTACTTTGACTATATAATCTGTCCATCTTGGGGCTAGTGAAATTTCTATCTTCTATCTGTAGCTGGAAAGGCAAGATGGTGATGTTCACAGCCCTTCAATTTTCAGTCTTCTCCCAGTGTTTCTGTGCTTACTGAAACAAAGTCTATTTCCCCTCATTGTCCTCACTCCCTTAGATCTTTAAGAAGGAATGAACACTCATTAATAATACCAATAAATTATAATTTTTACCATACACTCCAACAATGGAGCCCCTATTTCAGACCTAAATTTGCCCAGGAAGTTTATATTTTCAAGGATGTGTTAGTTACTACCACCTCCCCACTTGCTGCTCAATTATATCCTTGGAGTTGCCAGATTATAAGAAATAAAGGGACCAAGGAAACTTCCAGGGAAGAAGGCAAAGTAGGAGGAGGAGCCTAAGCTCTCCTCATCCCACCGATACAACTAGATAACACCCATGCCAGTGTAAATAGCCCAGAAAACAACCCCAAGACTTGCAGAAGAGACGCTTCACAGCTGAACAGAGAGGAAAGGCCATATGGAAGAAGATAGAAAGGGTGGAGATGGAGTCAGGAGCAAATGGACCAAAAGGACTGTCCGCAGGATGGAGGGACATGGCAGGCACACAGAGGGAAGAAGAGCAGACCCCCATACGAGGCACCCCAGACACAGGGAGCCTACACTGGGAAGACAAATGCTTGTAACATTTGGCTTTGAAGATCAGAGGGGCCTGTACTGGCGAGTTCTTACAATCAGTGGGGCTTAACACCTAGAACTAAAAAAATCAGCTGGGTGTAGCTCTGGAGAGCCAGAAGGGTGGCAGCAAACTGAGTCCCTGCCCTTAAGGAAAAAGCATAACAAACAGTCTCACTGAGATACAGTATAGAAGTAGGAGGTTGAGGGGCACCTGGGTGGCTCAGTTGGTAAAGTGTCCAACTTTGGCTCAGGTCAGGATCTCATGGCTGGTGAGATCAAGCCCCACATCGGGTTCTGTGCTAACAGCTTAGAGCCTGGAGCCTGCTTCGGATTCTGTGTCTCCATCTCTCTCTGTCTCTCCCTCTCTCTCTGTCTCTCTCCCACTCATACTCTTTCTCTATCTCTCCCAAAAATAAATGAACATTAAAAAAAAAAAAAAGCAGCAGCTTGAAAAACGCCCGGGATATATGAGACAGGGATTTATTTACTAATCTCAGAACATGTCCTGGAGGGGCAGAGATCTCTGGAAGACTTCTCCAAGAATACAAAAGCTGGCAGCTGTCCTTTCCTTCCTTTGCTCCCCAGCCTAGATACAAGGACAACTACGGGAATTAGCATAGTACCAACATCCTCCACCTAGCTGGCTACAAGCAAGCCCCACGCACGTGTTCTGCTGCAGATCCTCACCCTCCAATCCAACCTCAGCAGTTCTCCCAGGCAGCTGCAGGCCTCTCCCATGGTGCAAATGCACAGACACTGGTACAGCCCACCATGCCCTCACACTCTCCTGCAGACCTACTCCCTTCAACACACACTTGGCTAGAGACCATCCAAAGCAGCACCACAAGCTTGGCAGTGTGCAAGTAGTCCCAAAAGGGACCAGCACCACTCCAAAGTGATCCCTACCTCAAGAAGAGGGGAAGATAATCACACACCAGTCTGACTGAGGCCCCAGCAGTGGCCTCTGGTCTGACTGCAGGCCCCACCGACCAATGAAAGCTTCTCCGGGACAAAACAGGGAAAGCACCCTACAGTTTGGTGCTATTGCATCTCTGGCAAATGCTTGGTCTCACTCAACTCAAGCACAAGGGGGTCTCAGACTGGACCACTAATAACACAGGGACAAAATGTTGCCCACAACTGGCAGAGAGCCATGGTAGCTGACAGGATTAAAGGCAAAATCAGCTCGGCCACAACAGCAGGGTACATGCAACACACATACGTGATATCCCTGAAGCGCAAGGTTCTGGTGAAGAGGGGACATTGCACTGCAGGGCATGGCAGGACCTTTTTGCTTTTCTTTTTTTTTTTTAATGTTTATTTATTTATTTTGATAGAGACTGACAGAGAGCATGAGCAGAGGAGGGGCAGAGAGGGAGGGAGAGAGAGAATCCCAAGCAGGCTCCACAATGTCAATGCAGATGGATCCCAGGAATCCTGAGATTATTACCTGAGCCAAAATTGAGAGTTCGACACTTAACCAACTGAGCCACCTAGGAGCCCCTGTCTCCTCATTTATCAGGACCTTTTTTTTCAGAAGGCAACTACTTTCAAGAGCAGGAGATAGGGGTGCCTGGGTGGCTCAGTCAGTTGGGCGTCTGACTTCGGCTCAGGTCATTTTCTCGCGGTCTGTGAGTTTGAGCCCCGCGTCAGGCTCTGTGCTGACAGCTCAGAGCCTGGAGCCTGCTTCACATTCTGTGTCTCCCTCTCTCCCCCACTCATGCTCTGTCTCAAAAATAAAAATAAACATTAAAAAAAAAAAAGCATGAGACGTAGCTGACTTTCCTAACACATTGAAACAGACACGGAGAGTTAGACAAAATGAGGAGACAGAAAAATATTGCCCAAATGAAAGAACATGACAAAATCACACTGAGAAAGCTAAATGGAATGGAGATAAGTAATATGCCTTACAAATAATTTAAAGTAATGGTCATAAAGATACTCACTGGACTTGAGGAAAGAATGGAGGATCCTAGTGAGACCGTCAACAAAGAGATACAAAACATAAAAAAGAATCAATCAGATATGAACTCAATCACTAAAATTAAAAATACACTAAATTAAATAAATGGTACACTAGAAGAAGCAGAAGAACAGATTAGCAAGCTGAGGACAGAGTAATGGAAAGTAATCAAGCTAAAAGGGAGACAGAAAGAAATCATAATAAATGAAAATGGAGTAAGGGAAGGCAGTGATCTATAATACTCATAACATTCACATTATAGGGATCCCAGAAAGAGAAGTGAGAGAAAAGGGTGTAGAAAACATATATAAAGAAATAATAGCTAAAAACTTATTGAATCTGGGTAGGAAACAAAAATCCAGATCCAGGAGGCACAGACAGCCCCCAACAAAATCAACCCAAAGAGGTCCACACCAAGACACATAGTAATTAAAATGGCAAAAAGAAGTGACAAAGAAAGAATTTTAAAAGCAGCAGGAGAAAGGAAATAGTTACATGCAAGGGGGATGCTAAAAGGCCATCAGCTGATTTTTCAGCAGAATCTTTGGAAGTCAGAGGGAATGGCATGATATATTCAAAGTGCTGAAATTAAAAACCTGCAATCCAGAATAATCTATCTAGCAAGGATATCGTTTAGAATTGAAGGAGAGATAAAGAGTTTCCCAGAGAAACCAAAGTTAAAGGAGTTCATCATCACTAAACCAGCCCTGCTGGTTCAAGGGAACTCTGTGAGTAGAAAGGAAAGACCATAAGCAGGAGTAAGGAAAGAAGGAAGAACAAGAGCAGTAAAATTAAGTATATCTACAAAAATCAGTCAAGGGATCCACAAAATAAAAGGTTGCAAAGTATGGCACCATACACCTAAAATGTGATGGGGGAGAGAAATAAAGAATGGGTTCAAATTTAAGTGATCTTCAACCTAACATAGACTGCTATATGCCTAAGATGTTATATATAAATTTAATGGTAACCACAAATCAAAAACTGGTAACAGACAGGCAAAAAATAAAGAGAAAGGAATTCAAATATATCACTAAAGAAAGCCAACTAATTGTGAGAAAAGAGAGCAAGAGAAGAAAGGAAGAGACAACTTCAAAAACAACCAAAAAATACATAAGAAAATGGCAGTGAGTACTTATAATTACTATGAATTAAGTGGACTAAATGCTCCAATCAAGAGACACAGGATGACAGAATGGATACAAAAGCAAAACCCATCTACATGCTGCCTTCAAGAGACTCATTTTAGACATAAAGACACATGCACATTGAGGAAGAGAAAAGCATTTATGATGCAAATGGAAGTGAAAGAAAGCTGGGGTAGCAATACTTATACTGGACACAATAGACTTTAGAACAAAACTCATAACAAGAGACAAAGAAGGACACTATATAATAATAAAGGGGATAATAAGAAGATATAATAATTGTAAATATTTATGCGCCTAACATGGTAACACCCAAATACATGAAGCAGCTAATAACAAGTATAAAGGAAGTAACTGATAGTAATACAATAATTAGTAGAGGACTTTAACACTCCACTTACATCAATGGATAGATCATCCAAATGCAAAATCAAAAATCAAACAGTGGCTTTGAACAACACATTGGACCACATGAATCTAACAGATATATTCAGAACGTTCCAACCTAAAAAAAGCTGAATACACTTTATTTTCTTTTCTTTTTAAGTTTATTTATTTATTTGAGAGAGACAGAACAATCAGGGGAGGGACAGAGAGAGAGGGAGTGAGAGAAAGAATCCCAAAGAGGCTACGCACTACCAGTGTGGAGTCCAGAATACACATTATTGTCAAGTGCATATGAAATGTTTTCCATAATAGATCATCTGTCAGGACACAAAGAAGTGTCAACAAATTAAAAAATATCGAAGTCATACCATGCATCTTTTCTGACTATAGCACTATAAACTTAGCAATTAACCACAAGAAAGTATCTAGAAAGAACACAAATACATGGAGGTTAAATAACATGTATTAACAATGAATGGGTCAACCAAGAAATCCAAGAGGGAATCAAAAAATGCATGGAGACAAATGAAAATGAAAACACAACAGTTCAAAATCCTTGGGTTGCAGCAAAAGCTGTTCAAAGAGGGAAGTTTATAGAAATGCAGGACTACCTTAAGGAGCAAGAAAAATCTCAAATAAACAACCCAACCTTAGACCTACAGGAGCTAGGAAAAGAAGAGCAAATAAAACCCCAAACCAGTTAAGAAAGAAGAAGAAGAAGAAGAAGAAAAAGGAGGAGGAGGAAATACTAAAGATTAGAGCAGAAACAAAATAGAAACTAAAAATACAATAGAATGTATCAATGAAACCAGAAGCTGGTTCTTTGAAAAAAATCAATAAATATTGGTAAACCTTTAGCCAGACCCATCTTTTTGTCAAGAGACAAAGAGACAGAGGCAGAGACAGAGAGAGAGAGAACTCAAAAAAATCAGAAATGAAAGAGGAGACATGACAACCAACACCACAGGAAAACAAAAGTATATATGCCAACAAACTGGACAACTTTAAAAAGATGGCTAAATTCCTAGAAACATATAAATAGAAAACTCGAACAGACCAATTATACCAGTAATGAAATTCAATCAGTAATCAGAAAATTCCCAACAAACAAATGTCCAGGGCAAGATGACTTCAGAGGTGAATTCCACCACAGATTTAAAAAAGAATTAATACTTATTCTTCTCAAACTATTCAAAAAAATATAAAAGGAAAGAAAACTTCCAAATTCATTCTATGAGGCCGCATTACCTTGATCCCAAAACCAGATAAAGAAACTACGCAAAAAGAGAAATACAGGCCAGTATCTTTGATGAACATAGATGCAAAAATCCTCAACAAAATATTTGCAAACTGAATACGATAATACATTCAAAGGATCATTCGCCACAACCAAATGGGATTTATTCTTGGGATACAAGGGTGGTCCAATATTTGCAAATCAATCAACATGATATATCACATCAACAAGAGAAAGGATAAAAACTATACAATCATTTCAACAGATGCAGAGATAGCATTTGACAATGGACAATATCCATTCATGATTGAATAAAACCCTCAACAAAGTAGGTCTAGAGGGAACATATCTCAACCTAATAAAATCCATATACAAAAAGCCCATAGCAAACATACTCAATGGTGAAAAAGTGAGAGCGTTTCCTCCACGATCAGGAACAAAGTAAGGATGTCTACTCTCACTACTTTTATTTGCCACTGTATTGGAAGTCCTAGCTATCAAGAATCCAACAAGAAAAAGAAATAAAAGGCACATAAATTGCTAAGGAATAAGTAAATCTTTCACTACTTCTACAAGAGTTTGCACATGTGGGAATTAATTGGATCAGAGCTTATATTCTATGAGTCACAAATTATTGTATTTGTTTGAAAAATGCTCTTAGGTCATCTCCACTATACTACTGCACAGGCTCCATGGCACAATATATAAGAGCTGGTTGAGATGCAAAGTCTGACTAATTAAGGTTTTAAATCCTAGCTTTAACATTTTACTGGTTAATGTCTTGGTCACTTGGTTAACATCTCTAAGCTTGGGTTTCTTTTGTAAAATGAACATAATAATACCAACCTCGGATGGTTATTCTAAGGATTGAATGACATCAAATATGTGTGCTTCACAAAATGCCTACTGCATTCAAAACTCAATAAAAGTAAGCTGTCATCCACCAGTGGTTGTCAACCTTATTTATTTTATTAGTTTTTTTTGAACTATAGAAGTTTCTGATCTTATTCAGAAATTTGGGGGATTACCCCATTTCTCAAAGTATTACCCTGAATAATCCTACCTCTCTCTTATACTAACTTAGGTACACCTCCTACATGCCCACTGCACTTAGACTATACCTCTATTTAGAAACAGAAGATTTCTGAAGAGGAACAGATCCTTGGATTCTCCCTTTTTCTATGACAAAGGAAAAAGGTAAAACATTTTTTAAAGCACTTACATGCATAAGGGGGCATCCATGAGGACATTTCAATAGCTTGATCTATGTCCTTGGAACTCAGACTGCTCGCCCCCCGGGAAGATGGTGCCAGAAGTCTCCATACCAATATGCAAACAACCATAAGAAAGTGATATGCTAGTAAACATGTAAAAAATGTGCTCTCCAGAAAAAAAAAAGCCTTGATTTGTAGTTTGCCTATTTCTGTAGTGCAAATATTCTTACTACGGCCGATTTCAAGTTATCAACATGATGTCACTGCACACAGAGCTGGAGAGAGATGTGCAGTTACCCTATTATACAGTATTTCCAGCGCACAGATAAAACACACTTAAGTAACCTCAAGAGCATAGATAACAGTAAAATACTTAGGAATTAGTGAGTTTTGATTATTTTTTATAATTCAATTGTAAATTTATATAATTTCATTCTTATCGGTTGTGTTTACAAGCTAGTCACAAAATTCGTGATAATGTAACATCAACTCTCGCAAGCATGTGAGCTGACCTGGCCGCACCACTGCCTTTGGAGGTAAGAATGAAGCATAGTGTGCAGAGAGATATCGAAGCTTTTACAATGTAGGGGCCCTCGTTTAGAAAAAAAAAAAAAAAAAAAAGAATGCTTAAATGAATGCAAAACTAATATTTATTTAGAAGAGAATATTTATTTTGAATGTTCACAGCCACTCCAACACCCGTGACACAGAGGGAGTAAATAGGAAAGGAACTCCAAATAAGCGCATTAAGTCACTGCAGTTAACATACCTGACTCTGGCAAAATTTTCCAAAACATAGGGTCATGTGACCATATTGCTAGAACCTCTCCCAGAGCCGTAAGGGGCACATAAGATAGGAGCCCAAAAGTTTAAGTTTCATCAACTCTATGTTATTAAGTCTGTCTCTGTTTGTCAGTGATCGGGACAGAGCTACTTTGATTCTTTATGCATCAAGGAGGATAGTGCATGCCCTGATAAATTATGAATCTCTGGGGTAACCTTTCACCCTTAGAAAAAGCAGGGTGCAAATGATGTACCAACAGGGACCAATCGCGTAGATGAATGAGGCATGTGTGCTGGCTCCTGTAGCTAAGTGAGGGGCACTCGCCCGGTTCAAGCAGGTACTAGTTGCTCTACTCAGGGTGACTTTTGCCATGGTGGATTATGGGCCCAGTATTGCCAAATTATTTTGGTTCTTCAGGAGAAACCAAAAATCTGGAATTTTATGTCATATCTAATTTTTAAATGTTGGCAACTAATTAAAAAAAAAAACAAACAAACCCTGAAGGTCAAAAAAAATCTGCCTTAGATTACAGATAGCATATTACATGAGTACATTGCTTTGTTTCTGTCTTTCATCCTGACTATCCTCTTCCCCTTACCCCCAGGACCTGGGGAAATAAACACTATATTAGTAATTACCAGGTAGTACCATAATTGCTTGTCAGTGGGTCTGTCACTCAATTAGATTATATATTCTTGGTAATGGTCGATATATTCTGTTTGTTTTCCTGGTATAGAGACTACCTGGCAGATAGCAAGTAACATGTTGAACTGCACATGGCATCTAGCATCACACAAAGAGGCAATCTAACATAGAGGTCGTGAGTCCTGAGACCAAAGTGCCTGGGTTACAATTCCAGCTACTATAGTTATTAGTTGAGTATCTCTGGACAAGTTACTTTACATGTCAGTGGCTTAGTTTACTCATATATAAAATGGAAATTAGCATAATAGTTATCTCCTAGGATTCATGTATGGATTAAATGAGCTAATGCAAAGAAAGAACTTAGTACAGAGCCAGGCACGTATGAAGCATTCAGTGAATACCAGTAAATATTAGGTTATTTACATATTTGTTTCTAAAATGCAAATATTACTCTTAAAGTGTGGATCAAAAATAAAAAGGCTATTTAAGTGTTTCTAAAATACAAATCTTACTTGTAATGTTATTACTAATATAGTAGGTTCTCAATAAATATTTGCTGATACATGTTTTTCAATTTCTACCTGGTATTATACTTATTTACTCTTTCATACAAAAGTACACACTGCCCATAAAGTATTTTATGTGGAATTGGTAGAGGGAACCTTATTTGGAAAACCGTAGCCTCTATAAACTTGACCTGAATAAAAGGTGCAATGAAACTATAAAAACATTCTCATAGGGCACGTCTATCTCTCCTTTTAAATCTCCTGTCTGTCTCCTGTTTTGACATGGTCAAAAGCTTCCTCCAAAGACATTGAGCATTGCACCAAAAGGTGAACCAGTTTTTGTCTTATGAGAGAAGGCTATGGACTGGAGAGAAAAAAAAAAAAAGCTATCTTACTTTTTTATAATTATACCTTTCTACCCTACTAGGCTGATTTTTATGGTAGGTGTTAATTCATATTCCTTTCCTTAATTCATAGTAACCATGATGTTTGTCATGTGGTAGTTCTTATTAAGTTTTTGATATAAAGAGAAATCCCAAGTAGTTTCCATTTCCTACTGAAAAGAGCCTCTGAGGAGAAAAGGAACTAATAATTATTGAGGCTATACTGAGTGTGAGATCATTTGTTAGATAGGTTACAAAAAGTCACTTTAATCCTTACGAAAACCCTGATTTATTGTTTCCATTTTGCAGAAGAAAGAATGAAACATGAGTCATTCAAATCCTCACGGTTAACAATGAAGGAGCTAGCATGCTAGTATCCACCCAAATCCAAAGTCAATGCCCTTCCCACCATGGAGTTGGCTATTTCATAATAATCCAGTACTGAATAGTTTCACTCATCAGCCACTGCTTTAAAAGAAAATACACTGAGGATACCAGCAAGTTAATTGCAAAAATAATGAGTGGCATTAACTTTTTCCAACATATATTGATGCAACTTTAAACAGCTGTGGCCCAACTCTGTTGAAAAATGCAGATATCTATTGGAGTTGGTTAGGAACATCTGCTACCTATAACAAGGTAAAAGTCATTGTTTCATGTTTGAGCCAGATACAAATGATCTTAAATTATGCTATAAATGTGTATTAGACTTCAATGGCTAGAACATAAAATATGAAAGGACTACTAAAGTGTGTTTGTTTGTTTTTAATACAAATCTGATCGTGTCATCCCTCTGATCGTCTAGTGGCTTCCAGTCTCTTTAAGCTAAGTTCTAATGTTCTTCAAAGGTTTCTGACTTTTGGCCCACCTCTTTCTCCTGTCTCACCTCTTCTCTCCTTCAAAACCTCACTCCAGGTCTCAGTGAAATTCCTTCAGTATTCAGGCTCTCCTACTACAGGATCTTTTCACACGTTGTCCTTCTAACTCTACACTTCGATCAGTTGGCCCATCCTAATCCCTCACATCATCTCAGACCTAGTATCACTAGCAAGCAAGACTTCAAGAAGCCCAAGGGACTGGGCACTCAGATAGGTGCCCCAATAATTGAGTCCTTTGTCTCAACATAGCGTTTCTTGCACTTTGTGGCTATTGTTTAACTGCTTTCCTTTATTCTTTTTAATCATCTACAGGCTTTGGAAAGGTGAGAACTATGTTTACGCTGCTCACCAGTAAGTCTGCAGCATCTCCAAAAATACCTGGCACGGAGTACGTGCATACTGTAGATTGTTGAGATGCTTTTATGGATAGTTGAATAAAATAATAAGCTGGCTTCACAACTAAGAAAAATATCAGATATATGTGTAATATTAATATCTGATATAGATGTTAATGGTAGGTTTATTCCATCCAGTAAAATATGAGCAGATTAAAATCTTAATTAAAGATCCTCAGGGCTAGAAAAGACCTTAGAAATCATGAAGTTTAACTTTGTTATTTTCCAGAAAAGGAAAGTGAAGTAAAATAACTGAGTCTGATTACATAATCCCTCACTTAGATCATCAATACATATGTATTCACAGGACACTTACTAGCTGCCTACTCATCACTCCACTAGGCGCTGGGAGATGAGAGAGGACACTAGAGGAGAACAAAGTCCCTGCCCTTAGGGAGAACACCTTCTGGCTGGGGAAAAAGTCTGGTTGTTTCATTTATCAAACAATTAGAGGACACTGAGAAACTATGTTATTAAGTGCTAAATTAGGCAGAACATATGATAAATGCTTTGGCCGTTCAAAGCAAAGGGAGAGAAAAATTACCACATGAGCTCAGATTGATCGTTTATTCTTCCTCATGTTTGTGACTGACTGCCTCCCACGTCACGGCCAGTTCCTTCAGGAAAGGGACAGTTTTGTGGCTTTAATGTTTCAGTTGAAGAAAACAGACTCAGGCTATCACTAGGATCTGCTAAAGAAACCCTTCAGAAATCACAATATTCTCTTCCACTCAACAATGTTAAGATTTTATCACAATAAATGAATAAAATATAGCAATAATATTGTATTCAAGTTTTCTTAATCCTCTTTCAAAGCACCACCACAGAGATCATTTTTTTTTCTGCGTACCTATACACACAGCTACACACACACACACACGCCACACACACTCACACATCTCCTGCAAGCCTATGCATCTTTTAAAACAGCACAGTGACCGGCGGCTTTTGTCTACTTAACGAATACACTACTCTTTAGAACTGTCACCTCAAG
The DNA here is from genome assembly GCA_030068075.1 of Paguma larvata. Lineage (NCBI taxonomy): Eukaryota > Metazoa > Chordata > Mammalia > Carnivora > Viverridae > Paguma > Paguma larvata. The sequence continues at coordinate 17,353,472 of CM057830.1, forward strand.
TTCTCCTGTGGATTTCTTCTGCCCAATCCTCCTATAGGAATGTCACACTATCTTCACTAAGCTTTAGACAGCATCCTTGATCATCCCTCTGATCCCCCAGGGGTCCTGCAGGTGTTCCCATCACTTCTAGAACTTGTGGAAGGGGAGGAAGGACCAGGGAAATAACAGACTTTATCTACTCTGTGCATATGTGATTCCTCCATAATCCACAATGTCTCAAAGCCAAACAAGAAAACAGCTCAGTACTGGGCTGTCTCTTAAACCCAGCAATCTTTTCAACCTTTCATAAACTCTCTCCTTACAATTATTCATTCCTGGTACTGTATATCTGCAGCTATCAAAAGAAATATCCAAAGACATTACCTATAGAAGTGAACTGTAGTGGGGCACCTGGGTGGCTCAATCAGTTAAGCATCTGACTTCAGCTCAGGCCATGATCTCACAGTTTGTGGGTTCGAGCCCCATGTCAGGCTCTGTGTTGATGGCTCAGAGCCTGGAGCCTGCTTCAGATTCTCTATCTCCCTCTCCCTCTGTTCCTCCCCTGTTCACTCTCTGTCTCTTTAAAAAAAAAGAAGAAGAAGAAGAAGAAGAAGAAGAAGAAGAAGAAGAAGAAGAAGAAGTAAGTGAACTGTAGTGATGGGTCATTGAGTTTTTCTTTCATTATTCTATAACTTCTTGAAAGAGGATCTCTGTAATTTATATTTTACTCCAGTTAATTTCCTGACACACAGTAGGCCACAAACATGTTTTGCATGAATGAAACTAGAGATCAACAGAAGTTAATTTCTATTAAATGTGCTTATTTAATCGTTAAGCAACTTTCTTAATAGTAGTCCCCGTTCCTTGCTTTTCTGACACAGGCAATCTACTCCTGAATGGATCACATTCCTTGTCGGTGAAGCATTTTTAAAAGGGACTATAACATGGGCATTTAAACAAAGATAAAAACAGAGTTCTAAAATTCTAAGCCCTAGGCCACCACTGAATATAGTACAAATTTATAGAGTGAACCAGATTTTATCAAAGCTTTCCCTTAGAAAACATTGGCTTCCTTCCCTCCTGAAAGTTCTGTTCAGTGGCCTGATTTCTTGAACATTGCCTTGACCTGTTTTGAGTTGTTAGTCTGACCCTGAAGGATAACCAATAAAATATTCATAACTTCCTCTAAGGTACACAGATTTTTATTAGTTTTATATAGTATATATACAGCACATAGGAAAAAACACAATGGCATGATTCAGATGGATTGGCATCCCTCATGGTGACAGGACCAATAAACTGAGAATATGGTTTAATGTAGATCAATGTAAAATAGTAAGTCTAGACACAATGAACCAAAACAAACAATACATATTAAGTGATAGCAATGCAACGCAACGATCAGGAAAATGATTTAGGGATTCTTGAGTAATAATGCTAGAAGCTCAGAACTGATTGCTAGCTGAGAAAACAAAACAAAACAAACAAACAAAAAACACTTATGTGATGTACAGAATACGTATCAAATTATGTGGCAGCAACACTGTGAAGATAAAACTGGTAACACACCTAAACCTCTACGTGTGACTCTGTCAACCATTTCACCACAGGGAAATAAGCACAACTAATTTCATGTTGGTTGATTATAGACAGCTGCACAAATAAATACATTTAAGTCAGTTATCTGGAGAAGTTTCTTGCCCCTGTGGGCTGTAAAACATTAAAATTTTTTTAAATTTAAATTCAGGTTAATTAACATACAATGTAGTCTTGGCTTCAGGAGTAGAACCCAGTGATTCAGCTCTTAACTATGACACCCTGTGCTCATCACAAAAAGTGCCCTCTTTTATGTCAATCACCCATTCAACACATCCTCCCACCCTCTCCAGCAGCCCACAAGCTCAGTTTGTTTAGAAAAACAAAAGCAATATTTTATTTTATGTGACACTTTCTCACAGTGCTTTCACACTAAGCCTCATTAGTTCCTCAACATAAAGCTGTAGGGTGCATAGGAGAAATAGTCTGTCCATTATACAGAAAGTTAAACTGAGATTCAGTAGCCAAAGATAGCAGCAAGGATAGGGTACAACCACAGAACTTATGAATAGCATTCTAGTGTTCTTATTAGCATAAAATCTCTTCTCTAGGCACTACCAAGGGAAAATTTAGAGCCTAGCTTTCAGATGTTTAACAATTATAGGAGGCTACGTTTCTTCAATGAAAGGAGAAGAATGATTGCATTTTTAAAGACACCCTCCCTAAAGAGGTTTTTAATTCAGTGTACTTACTTAGACACTGTGAGTCCAGAAGGGTCAAAATTTCCTAACTGCAGAAAATGTAGCCGTCTGTATATGCCAAAGATGGTCACAAAATCACACCATCTCACATACTGGTGTTCAGTATGATCTTGATGGTATTCACATTTAGAGAAGGGTTATTTGTCTCATCTCCTTGAATATGGGTGGGTGGGCTGGGGACTTGCTTACAGAACAAGATCAAAGTGACACTGAGTCTAAGTTACAGGAGGCAGTGAAGCTTCTAACTTGTCACCTGGAATATTCTCTCCTGAAGACTTCAACCGTCATGATGCTGTCATGCTATAATAAGGAAACCCAGACTAGCCCATGAAAAGAGACCATACAGAGGAAACTGAGACTACATGAAGAGAGAGAGAGAGAGATTCCTGGAAAGCCCAAAACTGCCCCAGCCCTCTATGACTGCAAGTACATGAGATACCAGAGCCAGAAACATTCAACCAATCCCTTCCTAAATTCCTGACCCACATGAGAAATAATTAAGTGATTTGTTATTGGCTTAAGACACTAAGTTTAGGAATGATTTGTTGTGCATCAATTTACTAGTAACTAGATATAAATTTGTCCCAAACCATAGAATGTATAACATCAAGAACAAACCCTAATGGAAACAATGGATTGAAGATGCTTATGATGTGTCAATGCAGGCTCTTCAGTTGTAACAGATGTACCACTCTGGTGGGGGATGTTTATAATGGGCTGTGCATGTGTGGGGGCAGGAGGTATATGGAAGATCTCTGTACATTTCCTTAATTTTGCTGTGAACCTAAAACTGCTCTAAACAAAAATGGACTTTATTTATTTATTTATTTTTTAAAAAGGTGGGTTGATGTCACATCAGTTGACTTTAAACATGTCATACTGCAAAAGTGGGTGGTATGACAGTGGTGTTCCCAGCAGCTAACCTGTAGGAAGCAACGCATTTAAAGGACATAATTGGAATTTTATGTCCAATTATTTCTCTATATAATTGTTTGTGAAGATTAAAAATAAAAGAATGTTTTTATTCATTAAAAAAACATGACCTATGTCAAAAAATTAATGAATTTTAAGAGTGACTGCCTCTTGATAATGATTGTCTCTTTAATTGTTTTGTTCTCCTCAGTTTTCTGGTATTATTGGTATTATCCAAATGGTCTATAATGAGTATATATTACTATTACAGGGAAAAAGAACTATATTAATTTATTTCCATTTTTAAAACACTGTGTTTATGTAGTTGTATTCGGTTATTAATAACTTAATACTGATCCCACAAAAAAGAACAGTAAATAGAACAATACAAACATCCTTGAGTGCTGGGCATTTGATTTTTATGGTACTCACTATCTCTTCTTTCCTAATAACACTCTGATTTCCTTACATAATTGGCAGTAGCCTCTTTCCCCCAGCCAAGGGGAATGCTCCCTCCATGGATGGAATCTCATTCATGAACAAATTATCCCATTAACCAGCCTGAAAAGGGTGGAATCTATTCAACGAGTAGAAGAGGCACCCAAACCAAACCATGCTAGGTACGAAGTATTCCTCTCCTTTCTGATTCCTGTTTCTGAGTCTTGGGCCTCTGAAGTTTTGCTCAATTCCAGGTCTTGCTCATTCGGCCTTTTAAATAGTTCTTCAAAGTTCTCTTGATCTTTTTTTTAAGATTTTTTAAATATTGTATTTATTTTTGAAAGAGCACAAGTCAGAGGGGGCAGAGAGAGAGAGGGAGGCAGAGGATCCAAAGTGGGCTCTGTGCTGACAGCAGTGAGCGAGATGTGGGGCTTGAATTCATGAACCGTGAGATCATGACCTGAGCCAAAGTTGGATGCTCAATTGACTCAGCCACTCAGGTGCTCCAGTTCTCTTTATCTTTTCAATGATTTTCCTTTAATTTAGTTTAAACCAAGTAACTTTCTGTGATTTATAACCAATGAGCCATGACTGATATATTCAATCTGATCAAAGAATGTCTTTACAACTTTTATGAGCTATAACTGACATATAGTCAACAGCATATATTTAAAGGGTACAAATGGACAAAGTTTGGTGGATGTATCTACTTATGAAACTGTCACTATAAGGAAGGAAACTGAACACAGCCATTACCCCCAAAAGTTTCCTCATGTCCATTTGTAATCCTTACATTTTGACCCTCTATGATCCCTATCTCCAAGCATCACCTACCTGGGTTTTTTCATTAGAGATTAGTTTGCACTTTCTAGAATTTTGTATAAATGAAATCATACACTATGTACTCTTTTAATTTTCCTCTGGTTTCTTTCAGTAAGCTTACGTGTTATGAGATTCATACATGTTGTGTGTATTTCATTCTATAGATACACCACAGTCTTACAGACTGAATGTTTGTGTCTCCACAAAATTCATATGTTAAAAGCCTGATGCTCAAGGTGATGGTATTAGAATATAGACTCTTTGGGAGGTGATTAGCACATGAGGGCAGAGCCCTAATGAATAGGATTAATGCTCGTACAAAGAGGTCTAAGAGAGCTCCCCAGCCCTTTCCACCATGTGAAAAAAAAAAAAGAAGTAGCAACCCAGAAGAGATCCCTCACCAGACCATGCTGACACGCTGATTTTGGACTTTCAACCTCCAGAATGCTGAAAAGTAAATTTCTTTTGTTTATAAACCAATCAGTCTGCGGTTTGTGTTACAGCAGCCTGAAAGGACTAAGACACACAGCTTATCCATTCATCTGTTGATGGACATTGGGGTTACTTCCAATTTGGGGTAATTATGTTAAATGCTGCTCTGAAAATTCCTGTACATGTCTTTTTGTGTTATATGTGTTCATTTCATTTGAGTAAACACCTAGGAGTGAAATGGCTGGGTCATTTTGTGCATATATATTAACTTTTTAACATACCACCAAAGTGTTTTTCAAAGTGGTTGTAGCATTCTGCATTTATATAGGAGTATACGAGAGTTCCAGTTTTTCTACATTCTTGCCAATGGTAGACTTTTGTATTTTGGCCATTCTAATGGGTGTGTCATGGTATCTCAATGTAATTCTTAATTTGCATTTTCCTGGTTGACGATTTTGAGCATCTTTTCCTTTCCTTATTTTTCAGGTCCTTTAAAATTTATCTTAAAGGAAATTCTTCTGTCCATTATGCAAACAGATTTCTGGTGAGCCACCCACAAGCTTATCAGACATATTTGACTCCAAGAAATGGATGCAACTTAGACTCAAACTACAACTTTTGTTATATATCTACATAAGGTAACACATAAAAAAAGACAAAAAGAAGATATGTCAAAATGATTAATTGTTACCTCTGGGTGTTAGGATTATTGGCAAATCCTCTTTTTCTTTTTTCTTTTTTTTTTTTTAAATTTTTTTAACGTTTATTTATTTTTGAGAGACCTAGAGACAGAGGGGAAAGGCAGAGAGAGAGGGAGACACAGAATCTGAAGAAGAAGCAGGCTCCAGGCTCCGAGCCATCAGCACAGAGCCCGACGTGGGGCTTGAACTCACAAAGCGTGAGATCATGACCCAAGCCTAAGTCGGCCGCTCAACCAACTGAGCCACCCAGGCACCCCAAATCCTCTTTTTCTGCTTTTAAAAACTTTCTTGCTTTTTCTGAATGTGTATGGTTAATATGTTTTATTACACTCTTCAGTGGAAATAACTGAATGAGGGCAAATGTAGCTATATTCCTTGAATACACACATGTCCCAAAAGTAGGCATGGTTCTTCTACTGTAAAGAAACCAAGTAGAAAATGGCCAGGTGGTAGCCAAAGCTTACTCATTTCCACAGCCAGTCACCTGAAATGAAGGCAACACTGAACAGAATATGCTGTTCTCCCAGAGAATCGGGTCATGGGTGTGGATTCAGTTTTTTAACACAGAGAAGAACTCAAATTAGATGGCATTTAGATGAGAAGGAGTAACACTGATTCCCCTATGTGGAAGAGTTTCAGTCTGAAGTCAATCTTCGAACTTAAAAATTTGAACAAGGAACTCATCTGGAACCTCACTCAGAGATGTGCATATAATATGTATGCCACATATATGTATAAATAGAGAGGTGACATTTTTCTCTACTACAAATATTCAAACACTTTCTTGGAACCAGTTTTCGGAAGATGCTACCTTTGAATAACATTTATATTTCCTACATGTTTAGCTAAATCATGAACGAACCAACTCTCTAATGGAATCTAAATTTGACCTCAAGTTGCATACAGCTAGGCAGGCATTTGACCCTCTTTTTTTTGCAAGTATGGCTTTCAAGTACAAGTTTTCTCCTCTCTACATCCCAGAGAGCCTAAGGTTTTTGATTCTCATTTCCCAAAAAGGAAATGGATTGCTGAAATTTAGATTGTTACTAATGAGGCTAATGTATTCTAAGATGAATATGAATTTTTCTAAGATAAATTTGTGACCTACTTTTCTCTTGGTTATCACTTAAATTATGAAGGAAAAAGAAACAGTTGTCAGAGCAAAACTGAAAAGCACTTTCATTTATTTAGAACTCAGATGCAAAGTATTGGATTCATTAACCCTCCCTTCATTACACACTCACATGATTGGAGACTTTATATTTAGCTTATCCGTATTTTAGCTATTTCTAATTCTCTAATAAGCATGCAAATCCACTACACATTTCTAAAACAGTTTTCAAATGAATCCAGAAATATCCAAATGTGAGCCCAATATTAAGGATTATAGTAAAATAGGGACCGAAGCTGGGGAGTCAAGAACAACAACTGGTATGAGGTGATGGTCATAGGTCAAATTTAAAGACTAGATTGAGGGCGCCTGGGTGGCTCAGTCAGTTAATCACCGACTTCAGCTCAGGTCATGATCTCACAGTTTGTGAGTTCGAGCCCCGCTTCGGGCTCTGTGCTGACAGCTCAGAGACTGGAGCCTGCTTCAGATTCTGTGTCTCCCTCTCTCTCTGCCCCTCCCCTGCTCGCACTCTCTCTGTCAAAAGTAAATAAACATTAAAAAAATAAAGACTAGATTGTATTATAAATATGAAGAGGAAAACAGAGAGTAAACCTAGTCCGAGAACACAGGCATAGCTAGACACATGAATGGGTAGTTAAAAAAACCACATCAGCAATACGGCATATGCTGGAAGTTCCTCCACACCCAAACCCCTAGTACTGGTGATACTCGAAGATAAGATACAAGCATGTGTGTGGAAACCAAGAAAGCTGGTGCTTTGGAGACCAAGCCTCAGTCACCACTGTAGCCTAGGTAGTAACATAAACCAGCAGACACATTTCCCTAGGGAGTACACACACACACACACACACACTCACAGGATGTCACAGGAAAACGCTTCATACAATACCATATGATGGCAAAAAAGCAGTAGCAGTAGTGAAGATACAATTTCTTACTCCCTGTAGAACATAGAAAAGGGCTGAGTCCCTGCCCCTGTAGGCCAGGTAAGTCCCTTAGTTTTGAGTAATTCAGAGATAAAGGAGAACACTTAAGTAGGAGACATACTGATAGTGTTAATACTCGTGGGTCTACAGAACTTAGAGAAAGTAATGAGGTATCATCTCATGCATATTCTGAGTAGGTTTAAGGAGGCAGAGCATTGTAGCAAGTACAAGCAGAAATATAAGTACAACACAACATAGTACAACTATCTCAGCATAGCCCAAGGCTCGTGGTAAAAACACTACTCTCTCCCTTCCTGCCAAAATGGACTGGCTCTTGGAGCATGAGGTCAAACCACCAATCTGTATTCTCCATGTTCCTAAAACCAAGTTAAGAGTTTCTAGGATTGCATTTCCCCATGACAAGCTCAACAATAAGCCATGGGGCGAAAGGCAGGATAATTGTAGGACTAAGTTTAAAGGAAGCCATCTAGCCTTGTCAGGTATGCATGTGCTTGCTGTGGACTGCAATGACAAGCAGTCACTGCAAACCCAAAAGCGCTGGGTTGGTGCGTACCCAGGTAGGGTCAACTGGGTCTGACATTGGATTAAACAAAAACATTGAAGAAGGAGATTTCAAACCAAGCACAGACATGAATTTAATTTTACATGCTGGGCACACACAGTGAGATTAAAAGGGGGTGGTATTAGGGAAAGGGAAACACACTGGTGGGCATGCAGTGCCCAGAACTCACACTAGACACATGTGGTAGTTAGTGCACATCAACAGTAATTCCAGACATCAATCCATAGTGAGTATGATGTTAATGTAAGCTGCTTGCCTTACTCAAAACTGGATATGAAAATCAATAAGGCTGGGGCACCTGGGTGGCTCAGTCAGTTAGGCATCCAACTTTGGCTCAGGTCACGATCTCATGGTTCAGGAGTTTGGGCCATCATGGGGCTCACTGCTGTCAGCACAGAGCCTGCTTAAGATCCTCTGTCCCCCTGTCTCTGGCTTGTACTCTCTCAAAAATAAATAAATATTAAATATAGATAGATAATTTAGAATAAAAGAAAATAAATAAGGCTGAATTTGCCAGTTGAAACAATCAGTGACTTCTGCTTAAAGGGACAGGGGAAGGCAGTTGCTGGCATCCTGTAACCAGGCTCTTTCATTTGTGTATTCTACTTTTAGTATTTTAAATAGAAATTCTAATATCTGCAAAGTAAAGTGCTAGCTAGATACAGAAATGAATGAGGCATGATTACTGCACTCAAGAGCTTTGAATGTACTTGTTTCTCATTTACCTGAGTCACTAAAAGGAAAATCAAATTAGTGTTTTATTAGACTGGTATGACAAACATAGCACCAAAGCTGTGAAGAAGCAAAGAGCCCTTATATTCAGAGGTGGTAAATCAGTCAAGAATCCAGGGCAAGAACATCTGAACTAAGGCTTGAAGCATGAATCAAAAGAAAAAGGCTGAAAGTTGACATGCAGAGAGATATCATAGTATAAGGAAGAGCAGCAAAGGCTGGAAAGAGAACAAGGTTCTCACACTTCAAAGGGTCTACGAATCCACTCAAGAATATTGTTAAAATGCAGAAGGGGATTCAGTGGGTGGGGCCTGAGATCCTGCATTTCTAACAAGCCACTAGGGGATTCCAATGCTATGAGTCTATGGGGCAACACCCTTTCCATGGTAAGGTATGAGCAAAACAAGTGTATGAGTATGGTCATACTGTAGGGTACAGGGCTGTAGAGTATTTGATGAGGCTGGTAAAACACTAAATGGTTTCACTTGCTTCGTCTTCTCTTTCACATTGGCGACAGAACTATCTGTGTGTAATACATATCTGAGCCAGCTATTTCTCTTTCAAAACATCCTTTGGACTTAAAGAGTGCTATGTAAAAAGAATCAAATGACTAAGGTAGTTACCTTGAGCAGGCAAAAAAGCAATGTAGTTGCCTAAGATAAGAACAGAGGAGTGAGAGAGAGAAAGCTGGATAGGGTGGAGGGAGAGGGAGAGGGAGGAAGGAAAGAAATTAATCCACATCCTCAAAGTTCAGTGGTTCCCAAACATGGCTGCACACTGGAATCCAGTGAGGGCTTTTGTAAACTCTTGGTGCCTGGGTATCACCTGGGGAGATTCTATTGTAATTAGCGTGGGGAGTGGACTGCACATCGAGAGGTCTTGAAGTTCTTCGGGTGAAGCTACTGTGCATCCAAGACTGATAACCATTATCATAGCTATGGAGCAACCCCTGACTGTCAGAATCTGGAAAATCATTCTCTCTTTTTCATAGTAACATGGAATAGGAATCAATCTCAAAAGGACTCTTGCTGACCAAAAATGGAATAGTTTGAGCTTTGAACGTATTATACTAAAATGCACTGAAACACATCAAGTGCATTCTAAAAAAATCCAAGTATTCATAAAGTTACTTTCTGCAATGATGGAAAATGTTCTAAAACTAGACTGTAGTGAAGGTGGTATAATTCTGTAAATACACTAAAAACCAATGAATCGTACATTTAAAAGGAGTTAATTCTATGGTTTATTAATTAAATTTCAATAAAGATGTTAAAAATAATCCAGGAATTCATATGACAGTTAAAAAAAAACCTCAATGGTTATCTCTGTAGGTGTAAGTGAACCTACTCATTACTCGTATAGTGACAACTAAAGGGACAGAATCAAGCATTTATTCTGCCTTTCTTTCACAAAACTATACATCAAAGTAACCAAATAACTGATGAGGAAAAGTTCTCATTTATAAAAGCATTCCAGCTAATTAATTAAAAGGAATGATAAAATCACCATATAATTGCTTTCTAACTCCTAATGAAACAATGAATCCAGACAATGATGATGAATAGCAACTAAAATCATTAGGTGAAAACCTGATTATAAATTTGACAATGGATGGGTCTGACTGGTAACACCTGAACCCACTGATCAACTCTTGCCAAAATATGGAACTCGAACCTGCTCAAGCCTTTTGCTATGTGTGTCATTTAACAAGAAATACAGGGGTCAGAGGAACCTAATGAATAACAATGGTGGAGGAGGGAAGAAATAGGCAAAATCCAAAATATGGAAGGACCTATTAGAAAAATTACCTGGTTTTTCAGCAAATACAGTCACATAAAAAAAAAAAAAAAAGGAAATAGCAAAGGTCCAAACTCCAGTCACAGAGACTGGTTTCCAAGCAGCTAGGCCAAGCTAGACAACTGGGAAGATTATGAATATCAAGGAAAGCCATAGGCCCAATATTCAATCAAAGAAGCACCAGTGAACAGGCCCTGAAAGAAGACTAAAATAAGAGTCAGCACCCAAAAATGTTTGAGAAGTGAAAAAACTTGGCTTTCTCCCTCCCTACCTGCATTCTTTTTTTTAACTCTCTACAGTGTTCCAGCAACATGATTACCAGCAGTTAGCCACTTAAGGGAAGCACTCTTAAGGTCTCCGGATAAACCACACACTTAATAAAGGTTCGGTCAAATAACCTGAATTTGGTACCCAGCCTCAGGGAGAAATTCCTTTGATTTCCTCATCCCTATTGGAAACTCCTTTGCTTTGTTTCCTCAAGGACCACCCCCCCACCCCCTCCCCACCCCTCCCCCACCCCCGCTTCAATTGTTAACTCTCTCCAACTCTCTGTCTCTCTCTAGCCCAGTGGTCCTAACCCCAGTTACATTTTAGAATTACCCTGGGGAACTTTTAACGTTCCTGATGCCCAGGGCACACTTAGATATATCAGTCATCATTTCTGGGCCTGGGATTCAGACACGAATAGTTATGAAAACTTGGGTAATTCCAACATGCAGCCATTGTTGCAAACCATTGGCCATGGAACCTTCTCAATCTAACTTTTAGCTAGAGTAGTCCACCCTAGCCAGGCCCGCACCTGAATTTCCCACTTGATTCTCAATCATCAGCTCCTGTCCCTTCTCTGGGAGTGACTCCTTAGCTTCCGGATTCAAATGACACTTTTCTGAGGCCCTCCTCCTTAATGTTCTGTAACACTTCACGGTCTACTCCCTTCCCTTGTGTGTTATTAACATTCCTCTTCGTGTTTTTTTTCCTGCCTCTAATTGCCCTTCACCTTCTCTTTTGCAGGGCTCTCTTTCTCACCAAATTCGTCAGTGTCCTTTTCTATAAGCCCTGCCTTAAAGATCACTTAACTTCTCATTCTATGTACCTACTCTGAACCATCTCATCTGCTCCTCTGGCTTCGACTACCTGTATACTAAAAATCCACAAATGCGTTACCTCCATCTCAGATTCATCTTCATGCTTCAGATCCACGTGGTCAACTCCCTGGTAAACCTCTCCAGCTGCATCTCCTAGAGACACTCCACCTCACTGTGTCAAAAACTAAACTCTCCTTCTACTCAATCTGCTACCGTGCCAGTAGGAGCATGGAGTCTGTGTCAGGCTGTTCAGGTTTGAAATCCTGTATCAGACACGTAACGAGCTGAGGTGAGTGAATTAACCTCTCTGCAACTCCAATTTCTCATCTGTAAAATAGTTATAGTAGTAACTTCCTCAGAAGATTATTATGAAGATTAAGTAAATGAATATGCAAAAAGGACTTAACATAGTTCCTGGCACACAGTAACCATTCTATTTGCTGCTGCTGCTACGCCTACTACTAGGACTATTGGTATTATCATTAGTCTAAGTTCCTTATCTCAGTGAAGGTCACCATCACCTAATTAAAGAAAGCAAAACTCAGACCATCACTCTTTTTACCTCATTGTATCTTATCCCCTCTCTATCAGTTATTACTCTACCCGGTTTTTCCTCAGATACTTTCCTTATTCTTCATACCACCATCACTACTTTGGATCAGGCCGGGAGTGCTGGAGTGAGAGGTGACTGTGCATGCCACCTAACTCAGCCTTTAGTGCCATCACATTGGTAATTTGAAATTGGCTGTGGTGGGACTATTTATACCATAGGAATCAGTACACTCCACAAATCACGTGACTTTTTTGGGGGGTGGGGAGAGCAGGTGGTTAACATTTAACAGTTATTAAATATTCAAGCCCTCATGATTTCTCCTATAAATTTCCGTGAAACATGCTAATTGTCTATTTCTACCACTGTTCTTGAGCCATTCTCATCCATTCTTATTGATACCAGAAAAAAATTTTTCTAAAATGCAAATCTCATCCCCAGATTAAAGGAAATCAGTAGATCCTCATTTTCCTTTGGTTAAAAGCCTCCATCCTTCCTGTGGTGTACACTGCCCGTAAGAGATGCTGTAAGGGTCCCACTCTTCCCCTTTCCACACTCAGCTTTCTTCTGTACATGCCAGCAGCCTGGTGCCACAAGCACCTATAATCCTCTGCCTGAGGGCTTTCTGCAGCTCAGGGGCATGCCTACCAGCCAGGGAGTTAACTCTCCCGGGAGCAGCCCTCCCCTAAGAAGATGAGAGAAGGCCGAATCTTATCTTATCGGAGCTTCCACTCATCAGGTAGGACAACTCAGAAGTACAGTCTCCCTAGTGGACTGAGCCCCAGCTGCCCCCAGCAGGAACCTGCTTTAACTCCTCCTCCTCAACCAGAGCATCCGACGATCACCTCCCAAATGAACCACTGGCCCTCAAGTCCTTATCTCAGGGTCTCTTCTGAGAGGAACCCAACCTAATACGTGGCCATTCATGATCTCCCTTTTCCCCACTTCAGGCTTACCACTCCTCCCTTCATCCTTTAAGCTGAAGCTATACTGAGCAATTTAATGTGTAGTTTCCCAAAGGTATCATGGCGTCTGATGGTTTGTTCCTTTGCAGATGCTGCTTACTTTCTCAAATAACCCATTTAAATTTCACCTTCCTTCAACCAGAAAATTCTAGCCTGTCCTTCCAAACACAGCTCAATATCCACCTTTTCCCTGATCACTATCGTCCCTTCCCCCCAATCAAGGGTCTCTCATGTGTTCTTCTGTCACCCTATGCTTACAAAGCTACTCTTCTACTGACGGCATGTTCCTTTAGGCTCTTCTCCAGCCATATGCCCACCCTCCACCCTCCCCACAATCCTGACAGGACGAATACAAGCAAGGCAAGAAAGGTTTGTTGAAGGGATATGGTTTTCAGACCCTAGGATTCCTTATGTTCTCGTGTTTGGAGAAACCGTTCAATAAGGAGTTCAGCATCTAAGTTGAGAGTGAAAACTAACTGTTCTTGTATTTCCCAAAAACGGTTGCATAATTACAAGCATTATCAGAAACTAAGCTACTTGCATAAATATAGCCAAACACCAATTTTGGTTCAGTACTGTTGACATGTTTGACCAAGATCCATAGCTTTCTAGCCTTGACATTTTCTTATTATCTCTGCATTTTAATGTTACCTTCCAGGCTCTGCAATTAAGCAACTTCTTAGGATTTTAAGCAAATATGCTTGCACCATTTTAAAGTGGCAAAACACCCAGGGGCACTACTTAATCCTCTGATTCTCCCTTTCAAAGGGGTTTCTCAGCTACAGCTGACAGCTTTGTGACTGCACAGCCTCCCTGTCCAACGCGCCTGGGCTTTCTCTTATCCGCACCACAGTACTCTGCGTCCTCTGCAGAATATATTTATTTGCAGCATTTCAGCAGGAAGACCCTGGGAGGATGAGTCATCGTCCTTATCCAGAGAGTCGTCCTTGAGGCCACACGGAGAAAACTTTCTCCCTCTTATTGTACAGAGCAAGCCTCAATCAGAAATCAAATGTTCTGTTTATAGCCAACTTTCCCACCTAGGCAGGAAATCACAGTTCAGAAATGCTTAAAAATAAACGCAAGGGGGGGGTTACAATGTAATTTCTTGGACCCAAACACACAGCAAGGTAATAAATCCATTACAACGTACTGAGCAACCACACCACCCACAAGAACCTATGGTACCAATGCCAGAGAAGGTTGAGAATTTAAGACAAAAATCCCTTTACTTGGCACCCACCCCTGTGGAAATTATTAGTTTAACATTTTAAAGGTACTTAAGGATTTGTGCAGACACCTGATATCAAATAACCAGTGATAAAACTATACCACTATCACGCTTACAGTTAAGTGGATGAACGTGTGAATGCTGGAATTATCTCTAGATTCTATATTCATAGGCGACTAACAGATTTGGGTGTTAGTTAGAATCTGTTTGGTGGCACTTTCCTAGAAACCTCCATTCTTAAATCTCCTTCCCAGTATCACTATCAGTATCTAGAACACCAAGACAACCAGGGAGTTACAAAGAAAAAGAAGACAAGACACAGAAACCAAGCTAGAGCTGAGAGAAGAGCTGGTGAGGGGTCAGGTGCAGGGAGCAGGAGTAGACAGGCCTGAGGCCTAATGCTGGACTTCGAGAGTCCGGAACATCCGAGTAAAGGAGCAGAGCATTCCGGAATCATAGATGGCAGGTGCACGAACCAGCGAAGCCACGATCATCTAAGTAAGCAGTAAGGCTCAGAGCCGCTGCATGTGACGGAATCCAGTCAGCACACCGAGCTAGGAGTAAGGGACGCGGTAAAGGAGGTTGTGCAGAGTTTCCAGCAGAATGGGGCAGCGGATGTGAACTAACACTCTGGAGCCACATCGCCTGGTTTCAAATCTTTGTTCTAACTTGGGAGTTATTATTTAGCCTCTCTCTGCCTTTTAATAAACAAGAATAATCTATTATTTCCTCAAGTCTAACAGCCCCTTGATAAGATGCACCACCTTACAAGTTTATTAAAATGTTCAAAAAATTTCAGAAGATACGGAAAGATACAGAAATTGTTCCTAATGATAGAAAAAACTAGCTCCCCAGTTCATTTTGTGAATGTCATATTTAAACCCAAAAAAGGCAACACAAAAAGACAACTATAGCCTAATGCCACTTAGGAAAATTATCATAATAACTGTACAGTAAGTACTAGCAAAACTTTCAGAAACAACTTCAAATCGTACACTATATAACATGCAGAGCTTTCACTAGAATGAATTAGGATGGAAGAGAAAGATTTAAAATATATCACATCGAAAAGTCAAAAAGAAAAGCTATATATGTCAAAGAGGCATTTAATAAAATACAGTATCTATTCTGAGCTATGACTTATTAAACAAAAAAGAGAAGAATGTGACCTCATTTAAATTAAAAGGAAAAACAGTTATCAATGAACACAAAACCATCCCATTAATTCTTAAATAAAAGTGTCTCTTTTAATCATATTCTTACTTTTGTCAATGATCTAGAAGTGCTGTATGATGCATTAAAACAGAAAAAATAATCGTACTGTTCAGAAGAGACAAAAATTTTCCTTATAAAATTCAAGATAATCCCCTGAAAAATTCTTAAAATCAATCAAAATTTAGTGAAATCACGGGTACCTGGGTGGCTGTCAGTTAAGCATCCGACTTCGGCTCAGGTCATGATCTCATGGTTCATGGGTTCAAGCCCCGTGTCAGGCTCTGTGCTGATAGCCTGGATCCTGGAGCCTGCTTCGGATTCTGTGTTTTCCTCTCTCTCTCCCCCTCTCCCACTCATGCTCTATCTCCCTCTCTTTCAAAAATCAGTAAACACTAAAAAAATGATAAAACATTGAAAAAAATTAGTGAAGTCACAGAATGGAGAACGAATATAGAAAATAGAAAACGTTCTATATATTCAAAAGTAATAGCCATATGATAACAGCAATGAAATACATAAATACCTCAGGTAATCTTGGATACATCTCCTTTGGAGAGCCAGAAAAGCTTATTTTCAAATATGGAGATATATATTAAGATCTGCTTATAAAGGGTAAATAGTGAAAATAAGTCAATTGCTTCAAATTAATTTGTAAATTTAAGCTATCACAATATAGACTGTATTATTCCTAAAATAAAGTTAAAATTGAAGACTATACTTATGAGTAATAACGATTTTTTTTGTGAGAGAATGCTTCCAAAAACAGAGAACTTGCTCTACATGAAACATATTATAAAACCTCAACTATTATAACGATGTATCCAGCTATTAATAGGTATTCTGTAAAATTTTTTAAATACATAGAACATGAATATATGGATCAATAGAATGGAAGAATTTGTCTTAAAATGGACCCTAAAACATATAAACAGGTAGTATTTAATAAAAAGGAAACTTAACAGGCAGTGAAAAAGGGATACATGTCCAAAAGTTAGTGGACCTATATCAACATATATTTACATATATACAGTGGATATAGAAAGAAAATATGAACAGAACTAAAAGGAGAAATAAAAAGTAATACAATAATAGAGACTTTATTACCTCACTCTTAACAACGGATAGATCATCTAAACAGAGAATCGATAAAGAAACAGGAGATGTGAACAATACTATAGACCTAACAGACCTAACAGACATATACAAAACATTCCATGCAACAGCAAGAGTATATATGCTCTTCTCAAGCACAATGGAACAGTCTCTAGCACAGATCATATGTTAGGCCATAAATCAAATCACAACATATTCGAGAAGAAAGACATTATATCAAGTATCTTTTCCAACCACAATGGTATGAAACTAGAAATCAGTAACAGGAGGAACACTGGAAAATTCACAAATATGTGGAAGTTCAACAACTCAATCTGAATAACAAGTAGGACAAGGAAGAAATCAAAAAGGAATTGAAATAATATCTTGAGACAAAAATGGAAACACAACATGTCAAAACTTAGGGATACAGTGAAAGCAACATAATTAATACTATAAATGTATATATTAAGAAAAAAATATCTCCAGGCATCTGGGTGGCTCAGTCTGTTAAGTGTCCGATGCTTGATTTCAACTCAGATCATGATCTTGTGGTTCAGAAGTTTCGACCTCGCATTAGGCTCCGCCCTGGGTGTGAAGCCTGTTTGAGATTTTCTCTCTCTCTCTCTCTCTCTCTCCTTATACCCCTCCCCTGCTTATGCATTCTCTCTCTCTCTCAAAATAAAATAAATAAAATAAGATAGAAAAAACTCAAATAAAAACCCTAGCATTACACATAAAGAAACTAGGGAAAAAAACCCAAATAAGCCAAAAGTTAGAAGACGGAAGAAATAATAAATTTAGAACAGAAATAAATGAAATATAAAATAGGCAAACAATAAAAAATTAAAACCAAGAGTCGGTTCTTGGAAAAGATAGATAAAAATTAACAAACCTTTAACTAGTCTAACAAAAAAAAAAGAGAGTACTCAAATAAAAAGATAAACTAAAAAGGTGACATTACAATTGATACTAGAGATACAAAGGATAATAAGAGACTACTGTGTATAATTAGTTTATAGAATAAACAGCCTAAAACAAATATGTAAATTCCCTGGAACATACAACTTATGAAGACTGAATCATGAAGAAACAGATAATCTGAACCGAACAGTAATGAGTAAGGAGATTGAATCAGTAATCCAAAAACTCGCAACAAATACAAGCACGAAACCAAATGGTTTCACCAGTAAATTCTACCAAATATTTACAGAACTATAATACCAATCATTCTCAAACTCTTCCAAAAAATAAAAGAGGAGGAAACACTTTCAAACCTAGTTCATGAGATCTTTATTTATTAAAAACACCAATTCTCAAACTCTTTGAAAAAGTGACAAGGAGAGAACATTCCAAAATGTATATTACAAGACCAGCATTACCCTGATAACAGCCAGATAAGAACAATACAAGAAAACTAAAGGCTACTATCCTTGAAAAAAGAGGTACAAACAATCTCAACAGAATATTATTAAACTGAGTTCGACAGAGGGTTAAAAGGATGATACTCTATAATCAAGTGGAATTCATCTCTGGGATGCAAGAGTGTTCAACACACACAAATTGATAAGAGTGATACATAATATTAATGGTATGAAAGATAAATACCATATAATCATATCAATAGGTGTAAAAAAAAAGGCTTATGACAAAAGTCAGCATTCGCTCATGATTAAAAACTCCCAACAAAATGGATTTAGAAGGAACACCTCAATGTAATAAAGGCATTATTTGACAAGTTCACAGCTAATATCATATTCAATGGTGAGAGGCTGAAACAATTTCTTCTAAACTTAAAAACAATACAGGGTGCCCCTTCTCACCACCCTTATTCAGGATAATATTAGAAGTCTAAGCCAGGGCCATCAGGCAAGAAAAATAAAAATAACTAAATGGGAAAGGAAGAAGTTAAAGTTTCTCTGTTTGCCAATGACATATTTTAAATATAGAAAACCCTAAAGACCTGACCAGAAAAAAATTGTTAGGAGCAGTACAAAAAATTCAGTAAAGCTACAGGATACAAAATCAACATATCAAAATTAGTTACATTTCTACATTGTAATAACAAACTGTCTGGAAAAGAAATAAAGAAAACAACCCCACTTACAATAGCATTAATACCATATTTAAGAATACTTTAACCAAGGAAGTAAAAGGTGTCTATACCAAAAATACCAAGATATTAATGAAAGTAAATGAAGAAGACTCAAATAAATGGAAAAGGATCCCATATTCATGCATCAGGAGAATTAATATTGTTAATATGGCCATACTACTCAAAGCTGTCTATAGGTTCAATGCAATCTCCATCAAGATTCGAACAACATTTTTTACAGAAACAGAAAATAAATTCTAAAATTTGCATGGAACTACAAAACACCTCAAATAGCCTAAGCAATCCTGGGAAAGAAAACTGGAGGCATGACACTTCCTGATTTTGAACTATACTACAAAGCTAAAGTAATCACAACAGTATGGTACTGGCATAAAAACAGACACCAACAGGATCAAGAGTTGGAAATAAAACCATGCATACATGGTCAATTAATATTTGATGAGGGAGCCCAGAACAGTTAACGGAAAAAGATAGTCTCTTCAACAAACTGTTGTGGAGAGGGGAGCTATGATGGCAGCTTTGTAGGAGGACCCTAGGCTTGACTCATCCCTCCGACACAACTAGATAATTATCAAATCACTCTGAATACCCAGCATATCGACCTGAGGACTAACAGAACAAACTCCACAACTAAAGGGAGAGAAGACACCACACTGAAGAAGGTAGGAAGTGTGGAGAGGTGCTTTGGGAGTAAAATGGATCATGGTGCCATGGAGGGAAGGGACCTGTGGTCACAGAGAAAAGTGAGAGACAGAAAGGTGAACACAGGGGAGCACACAAAGAGAACATTTCCCCAAAGCCACTGCCTAGCAAAATGAAAGCTGATTTTCCTGCGTTTTGCAACCAGTGGGGGCTTAAAGACTGGAGTTTTAAAGGTCAGCAGGCTTGGCTGGGATAGAGACCTGAAGGTGCTACCTGCCTGCCTGGAAAGAAGGCAGGCAAACAACCCAGGAGCAGATGGAGGCGTGGAGGCAGAGACCTGATGAATGCCTGGGGCACACAGTGGGAGACAGTTCACTGAGAGGTGGCATTCACAGAAATGCCTCTGCAGGGACAAAGGAGCCAGGCGCCATTTCCCCTTCCCACCCCTCAGCGTAAACACAGAGCCACCTGTGAAGGGCAACTCAGCCTTGAAGCTGGCTGCTTATAGCCTGACTGCTCCAAGTCCCACCTCTCTGTGCTCTGGGGGTACTGCCCTTTCCAGTCAAGCCCCCCTCAGGCCCAATGCAGTGAGACCCTCCCTCAGACTACCGGCAAAGGTCCCTGCTCACACCAGGTCCCTAAAGCCTGGAGTTTGAAAAGTCAGCAGGCTGGGCTGAGATAGAGCCTGGAGGGCAGTATGCTGCTCCTGGAGAGAAGGCAGACAGTGCAGAAACTGCAATCTGAAAATTGCCTGGGGCAAATAGAAGGGAGATGATTTGCTCTTCTCAGGTGCTTCCCTGGGAGTAGCAAGCACGGAGACCCCTCTCTGGGGACAAAGGAGCTGTCTGGCACCAGTTCTTCACCCCCCTCCCCCCACACACCCCTCAGTATAAACGCAGAGCCACTTGTGGGAAGCAGCACAGCGCCAACCCTGGCTGCCTAACCTGCTCACACCAGGTCCCACACCCTTGTTCTCTGCTGGTACTGCCCTTCCCAGTCAAGTATGCCTCAGTCTCAGCATGGTGGGTCCCTTCCCCAAAAGACCAGAGGAAGCCCCTGCTCATACCATGTCTCCTGACCAGAGAATCCTGCAAGGCTTCAGTTCTAGTGGAAGTAGTATTAGGTCTCATTTCCCAAGCAGACCAGAGTACACCTAGTTAAAACTCACCACACTCTGGCCAAGGACTAACCACTGCCCAGTGCAGGCAAGGAGAACCTCAGCAGACAAGGGGCCTGAAGACAGACCAGCCACAACACAGCAGTAGAGTGCAGTCAGCACACACCAGAGACACTTCCTGAAGCACCGGCCCTGGACACTATATGACCTCTTCTTCATAAGGCCATTACTCTCAGGAGTAGGAAACATAAAAGGCTTTTCTAACACAGAGTAGAACGCAGAGACTTAGACAAAATGCCAAAACAGAGCAACTCATCCCAAATGAAACAAGATATGGTTATGGACAGAGAGCTACGTGAAACAGATATAATTGCCTGATGGAAAATTTAAAGTAACAACCCTAATGATACTCAGTGGACTTGAGAAAATAATGGAAGACTTCAGGGAGGCCCTTACTGCAGAGATAAAAGAGTTGAAACACAATCAGTCAGAAATGGAAAATACATGGGGCACCTGGGTGGCTCAGTCGGTTGAGCATCCAACTTCGGCATAGGTCATGATCTCATGGTTCATGAGCTTGAGCCCCGTATTGGGCTCTGGGCTGACAGCTCAGAGCCTTGAGCCTGCTGCAGATTCTATGGCTTCCTCTCTTTCTGCCCCTTCCCTGCTTACACTCTGTCGCTCTCTGTCTCAAAAATAAACAAAAAATTAAAAAAAAAAAAAGAAATGAAAAATACAATGAGATTCAAAACAGATTGGATGCAATGAACACAAGCAAAGATGGAAGAAGTAGAGGAATGAGTAAGTGATATAGAAGATAAAATAATGGAAAATAATGAAGCTGAACAAAATGATAGAAAGAAGAATTAGGGAACAGGAGAACAGATTTAGGGAACTCAGTGACTCCATCAAACATAATAATAAATTTTGAAAGTGGATACTCACATGCAAAAGAATGAAACTGGACCCCTATCTTATAACATTTGCAAAAATAAACTCGGAATGGATTAAAGACTTAGTGTAAGACATGAAATCATAAAACTTGAAGAAAAGTGGGGGGACAAAGCTCCTTGGCATTGGGCTTGGTAATCATTTTGTACTTTTTTAATGTTTATTTATTTATTTTGAGAGAGAGAGGGAGTGAGCAGGGGAGGGGCAGAGAAAGAGAGGCAGAGAGAGAATCCCAAGCAGGGTCCACATTGTCAACACAGAACCCAACGCAGGGCTCGAACTCACAAACCATGAGATCATGACCTGAGCCGAAATCAAGAGTCAAACGCTTAAATGACTGAGCCACCCTGTCTGAGCTGTCCCCTGTAATGATTTTTTTAGATATGGCACCAAAAGCACAAGCATCAAAGGCAAAAATCAGTGGAACTACATCAAACTAAAAAGCTTCTGCACAGGAAAAGATATGCTCAACAAAATGCAACTTAACAAATGGGAGAACATACTTGCAAACTATCTATCTGATAAAGGATTAACATCCAAAATATATAAGGAACTCCTATAACTCAATAGCAAAAAATGAAGTAATCTGATTTAAAAATGGGCAAGGACCTGAATAGACATTTTCCCCAGTAAAATATACAAAGAGCCAACAGATACTTTAAATAATGCTCTTAATTAATCTTTAGGGAAATGCAAATCAAAACCACAGTGATGTATCTCTGCCAGTTACAATGGCTGTTATAAAAAAGACAAGAGATAACAAGTGCTGGTGAGGATGGGGTGGAAAGGGAATCCTTGGACACTGTCGGTAGGAATAGAAATTGGTGCAGCCACTATGGACAACAGTACTGAGGTTCCTCAAATAATAAAACACAGAATGACCATACGATCCAACAATTCCACTTTTGGGTGTATTTCCAAGGGAGATGAAATCACCATCTTTAAGGTATATTTATACCCCCATGGAGCAGCATTTTTTGTAAAAGCCAAGACAGACAAACAGTCTAAATGTCTGTCTACACATGAACAGATAAATATATTATATATATATACATATGCATATGTAGACACCCAATGTAATATTATTATTTTTGCTGATGAAAATAGTATGGGATGGAGATACTAAATAATTGCCCAAAGCCACACAGTTATTAAAAACCAAAGAGGGCATAATGCCATCAGATTAGGTTCCAAAGTTTGCAGTTCTGTTGTATCCTGACTGTAGAGAGAGAAGCTAAAGAGAAGGAAGATGCAATTAAATGTTAAGACTGGTAGCCTTGGTGATAATTTTACTGCTTATTTTCTTGTTTATTCTTTTGTGTATGTCTAAAATTTTTAGTTGATGGCCATCTACCTTAAGAACGAGAATGATTTTTAGAAACTCAAGTGTTACCAGCATGTACTATATCAACTCATGTTGCAGAGTGAGTAAGGTTTGACTTGTTTATAATTCTGCATTTATGCAGAATTTATTGTGCATTATCTAAAGAAATGTTAGCTGTTCTATGGTTGCTCCTGGGAAAGGGGAATATATCCCCCACTTCGTTGCTGAGTTATGCTCCTGATTTTCTCATCAGAATGCTTGACAGATAGTAACTGTGGCTATTCATAGACACATGCATTTACTAAACTAATACCCAATGTCCTGAATGTAGGGCATTTGTGGTGTAAGATGAATGACAAGTTAATGAGTTTTTCTCCTGTTTCACTGGCATCGGGTCCAGTAAACATTATCTTTTTCTTTTCACACAATGCAGAACACATAGTAGGCATATGACACCTGTATGCTAAATAAAAGAAAGCACTCTAAATTGCAACTGGAGATCTCTGCCATGCTGCATAATTTGAATTGGCAATAATATTTCATTCCACAATTTTTTAAAAAAATTTTTTAAGGTTTATTTATTTTTGAGAGAAAGAGACAGAGTGTGAGCAGGAGAGGGGAAGAGAGAGAGAGGGAGACACAGAATCTGAAGCAGGCTCCAGGCTCTGAGACTGTCAGCACAGAGCCTGATGTGGGGCTCGAACCCACAGACTGTGAGATCATGATCTGAGCTGAAGTCACAGGCTTAACTGACTGAGCCACCCAGGTGCCCCCACAAATATTTTTGAGCATAAGCTCTGTGCCAGGGTCACAGCACCAACAGTGAAAGCAAAACAAGGTCTCTGCCCTCACAAGGCTTATGAGCCATTCGAACCTGAGAGTTGGATTTAGTAAGCTATGGCAGGCAGGCCAAATCCAGCACCCTGCCTGTCTTTGAACATCCCATTAGCTACGAGTGATTTTTACATGGTTAGATCACTGGGGAAAGTGTCAAAATAAAAAGAATACTTTACAAAACTTGAAAAATGTGAAATTCAAATTGTGTCCATAAATAAAGTTTTATTGGAGCACAGCCACACTCACTTGTGTACATGTTGTCCAGGACTGTTTTCGCCCTGCAAAGAGCACTGAGGAGTTGGAACACAGGCCATGTGGCCCACAAAGCCTCAAATATTTGGGATCTGGCCCTTTACAGAAAAGGTATGATTGTGATCCCTGATTCTATTTTAACTGAAGGCCTAGGAGGACTGAGTCTTTGTTCACCAAAGAAGTAAATGTAGGCTAATCCTGTTTCCCAGGGTTTGGCGGTCAATGAATCCCCCAGGGATCTGGTTCAAATGCAGATTTGGATGCAGTCCTGCTAGAGCACAGATTCTTTCCAGCCAGATCCCAGGTAGGGATTTCCAGCTCGGTCTAGAGACTGGGGTCTTGAAATCTCTTCAAGAACTCGAGTCACAGAGAAAAAGATAGCGAAGCAGGAAAACAAAAGTAAGTTTGAAACCTAGCTTAAATGCATTGGTCATTTCCTGTCACAGGTTTATTGTTGTGGCAAAGATAAATGATAGAGATGTCAAAGTTCATTTCTCAACTGTCTTTGGTCACTGTACTTTCTTAGCAGAACTAAGGTAAATCCTCTTCCAAAGAGGATAAAAGTGATCGCAGCTGTTTGCTACTATTAGCTATTTGTTAAGTGAGTATTGGGGAAACTAGCATATGTGCCTGAATTCTGTTCAGAGGACACGAAAAAAGACAAACTCATAAAAAAACACTATAAATTTCTGAAATAGCTTCTTCGCATCTTTAGTAAGAATCGAATATTTAAAAAATCTTTTTAAACATTTATTCATTTCTAAGAGACAAAGAGAGACAGAGCATGAGTGGGGGAGGGGCAGAGAGCGAGGGACACACAGAATCCAAAGCAGGCTCCAGTCTCTGAGCTGTCAGCACAAAACCCGATGCAGGGCTCAAACTCAAGAACCATGAGATCATGACCTAAGCTGAAGTCGAGGCTTAACTAACTGAGTCACCCAGGCACCCCAAGAATGGAATATTAATAAAGTACCTAGTTTTGTCTCCTGTGGTTAAGCCTCATTAATAAAAAGATGAGTAAAATCTCTCAGAAGATACTGTTCAAAATTTTGAATCTTGATTATTTCTTGTAAATACTGTGATTAAAAAACGAACACAAAAGTTCTATGCTCAACATCAATCATTGGCAAGGACAGGGAGCAACCAGCATTCCCGTGCACTGCTGGCGAGTGTGTAACCTGGTACAATCCCTTTGGAAAACGGTATCTACCAAAGCTTACTGTGTGCATTCCTGGTGACTCGCTAATTCTGCTCCTACTATATACTCAACAGAAACACATGCATATTGTATATAAAAGGATTCTATAAGCATATTTATTGCAGCATTACTCTTAAAACATAAAAAACTAAAGACAATCCTAAATCTTCATCAACTGTAGAAGAGAAAAAGAATTGTGCTAAATTCACTATAATGCAATATATACAGCAGCGAGAATGAAGAAAAGAAAACTGAACTGAAAAGTATGAATGAATCTCACAAACATAATAATGGGCAAAACAATCCAGACACAAGAGAGAACAAATTCTATACAGCTGTTCAAAGTCAGATCGTAATTATCTGGGTAGGGGGATTGGTGACGCAGTGGGCATACTGGGGGCTTCTGGGGTACTGATAATGCTTAGGACTTGTCTGAGAAGACCTTTGCTACTTTGGGAAAATGTAACCAATCTAATAAATTTTAATAAATTTATCTGTACACCATAAAGACCTCATGTAGACAGTTCCTGACATAGTAATTTGAAGGGTACCTGTAAGGCCTCCTCCACCCCAAACCCACCTTATAAACTGAG
The DNA here is from genome assembly GCA_030068075.1 of Paguma larvata. Classification (NCBI taxonomy): domain Eukaryota; kingdom Metazoa; phylum Chordata; class Mammalia; order Carnivora; family Viverridae; genus Paguma; species Paguma larvata. Next base: position 17,379,391 of record CM057830.1, read on the forward strand.
GAAGGCATGGGTCAAAAGGGCAATTCACTCTTAAAGAGTAATTAATTGTGGAAGGCGGAGTGATATTTCTATCGCAACTTTTAGACTAGAGAGAACCTCAATCATTCCTCTAGGCTGGGTCTGTACTGCCTGTTGCTATGATCAGGAAGTTAGCATGGCCTCTCTTTGGGTTCAGTTTACATTGAACTGTAAGAAGAACAGGTCAGCACAAAACTGAGAACATCTCTGATGTACTTCTCTGTACACACTAGTGTTTATATGAAGAAATCTAAATCACCAACAATGTTCACCTCCAGCTTGACAGTACATTCAACAAGACATCATTGAGAACAACCTCTAACCCCAATAATACTTGTGAGATTGCATCCCAATGTTGCAATCATCAAGAAAGCTGGAGGTGGCTCTGTCCCATTTGCATCTGGAACTTTAGCATCTAGCAAAGTGCCAGACACATACAAAATGGCTAAGAAAAATGGTATTTTGTCACTAGAAAAATCATGTTTTGAAAAATAATGATTTATGAAAATGCTCACAACAAAGTTATGTGAAACAAATCAAAGTATTAATAAATAAGTATTTATTTCTATAAATATTTATAGAAATAAATAATTTATTTCTATTTTATGGCACCACTGTTATTAAAAGTCACAAAAGCATATGCAAATACCAAAGGGGAAAAAACAGGGAAAATAATTTTGAAATCATGGAAATTACTGGTGGTTTGTTTACTTGTTCTCATACATCCATATTTAGCAAAGTGTTAATAATTAAAATGTATTACTTTTAAAAACAGTTTAAAAAAAGATGGAAGTAAAAAGTTTGAAGGCACCCGGGTGGTTCAGTCAGTTAAGCATCCGACTTTGGCTCACATTATGATCTCACAGTTCATGGGTTCGAGCACCATCTCGGGCTCTGTGCTGATGGTGCCCTCAGAATAGATATGTTTTACTATGGAAAACCACTGACTGGGGTGGGTCTATGGCAGGCTTTGGAGAAGCAACAAAAAGTATGAAAAGGAGAGATGAAAAGCCACCAAAGAGAACATGTGCAGTTTTTCAGTCTGAGAGGCCCTGCAGCCAGACAACTCAAAGATTGTTAGACCTGAGAAGAAGCCTCTGAGGTCAACAACATACTCGCTTCACTCAAAAGGGTTTAATGGATTTCCTCACAAACACGTAACCGGCAATCATGAAAATATCTATACGCTTTCTATGCCCTTGCATCTTCCATGACAACTGTATTCCAAGACTTTTGGATTTTTATAGACAGGTTCAATTCTAAAAAAGAAAACTGCTTGTTGCTGGGAATATTATATGGTTGCCAACCTATCATTCGTGGAGTAATTTTATTTTTAAAAAGGGAAAAAAAAACCCTCAATACCATGTACTGCAACCATCATTTTATATAAGACATAACCTCAGAGGAAAGGATGTTCATTTAAACTGTGAAAGTGTAGACAGTAGAAGTGTTGGGGAGTGACTGGCCCTTCATATTCTGCCCCATCCTATCAATGAATTGCTATGCATATGGGTTCTACCTGAATATTGACACCTAGATATACTGGTTTTATCTCTATGGGCACATCTTACTATCCAGTAGGAAATTATACGGAGTATTCATGTCTGTTTCTAGTCAGGGTCTTAGTTTGGGCTCCCCAAAAGCAAAAGTAAGCTTGGGTATGAATATAAAAAGTTTACTCAGGAGGTGAGCCTAGAGAGCGCTGGTAGGTGAGCGGGGAGATAAAGCAAGGAACGGAAAGAAGCAACCACAGTGTGCGTTGCGGGTATGGTGTGGGCGACTGGGCTCGAGAAGAAACTGCTGGGGGTTTCTAAGAGGCAATACCTCAGATATGTATCCATCAACTCTTTATCCTTCATTGGTGGATGGCTCCCAGAAGCATTAAGTCCCTAGTAATACTGATTCACTCTTATCACTGGTCAAGCTTGCTCCTATAACCAGAGAAAGTCCTCATGCAGAAAGATCCAGCCACCAAGAACATCTTCCACATCAGTTTCTGAAGAGTTCTCAAGCATACTGATTAATTACTCTCACAGTGCAACCATTTCTTTATTTAATGCTAAAAGTAAATAAAGCAATATAGAAGAGAATTTTTAGGCTTCAAAATAGGAGTATTTCTTGTATTCCCTGGAGTTTCCAAAAGGCAACCTGGACACTTTGTGATCTCTTTTGTAGTAAGGGAATAATACATACAGGAGAAAAGAAGAGTAAGAACTCTTCTAGGCTTCTAGAGCACAAAAGGCGAAAGGACTGAATTATGTCCGGTTTTGCCTCTTCAGGCAGTTAGATAATGGGGAAAATTTTCCCCACTAGAAATGGGAGGGATTTAGAGACTGTTGGAGTTTGTAAAAAAAAAAAAAAGTGAATTTTTTTTTCACTTTCCTAATAAGCTAAAATTAGTCACCACTGAGTAAATCACAAAGGCTACTGGAACTCCTTTTCAGAAGCTTGCTAAGATTTGATGTGTAAGTTTTTGATATTTGTGTTTTATTTTAACTTTAGATTCTGATTTGCTTATAACATGGCTTTACCCATGTTGTTTCATATAGCCATCTAGAACTATAAAATTGTGTTAAAACATAAAGAGCAAGAGAGTCAAGATGTAGTTCTTCTCTCACTCCAAAGATATTTACTGAACCTATAGGATGTCTACCACAGAGAATAGGCTCAAGATTCAAAGATCAAGAGGCTTCCCTGTCCTCAAGGAGTTCACAGTGACATAGTCATAAAGTCTGGATACAACACAGAAAAGGAGGAACAAGAGTACCCATTTTTGCCAAGCCAAACCAAAGGCATGGGAAGCAGAAATCTAACTCAGGTGTAGCAAGAGGCTTACAAGCTTCAGGGTCCAAGGAAAGAGCTTGGGTAGTTAGATAACAACAAACATGGATGAGAGTGTGTGAGTGAGCCTCCAACTTGGCCAGAAATTAGGCCCTCGTCTTCACCAGTCTTTGCTGATGTTCTTCTCCCGGAAATCACTCCCCTTACCAGGTACCAAACAGACTCCACATGTGTCAGGAACACCAGTGCCACCATTGGGTCTTGAAGTTAATCCTACTGGGGACTTGAGAGCAGGCATGCATGAGCTGAGTTCTGGGAACCCAGTATCATGCTCTCACTCTTGCCATGTTGGTTCATCTTCCAGAATTAGGTTTTTACCTTAGTACCATGGTGGTATCGAGCAACCTACACCCCAGCCCACTTGACCAGAACCCGAATTCATGTCCAGAAATCTAAGTACATGCTTCTTCCCTAAACAGATCATCTTGCCACACATCACCCTCTACCTCCCCCACGAGCTCTGTCAAAGTTTCTGGATCCTATCCGGATTAATCATTTTATCCCACACTTTGATAAATATCAAGCACAGCCTTTGTACCCTGCTCCTGTGCCCCTTCTAATACACACTAGACATAGGGGGATATCGGCAGTGGCAAGAATAAGAATGACAGCAACTGATACTTGCTGACACTCCTTCAGGTTCCAGGTAGTGGATTTTACACTATCTCGTTCAATCCTTCCGCTCCAGGGAAAGGACTCTTATTAACCCCATTTTACATAAGATGAAATAAAACTTAAAGGACTTGAAATGACAGCTTGTAAGGGGAATAACCAAAGTTTGGGATCCAGTTCTGCTGAAGCCACCCTGCCATGCTCTGTTAATCCCCACTATGCTGAGCCTTTTTCAGGCACTGTGGCTCAGGGCGATGCTAACTCCCTTGGGAATAAGCCCCTTAGGAACTGCCAGTTCCCCAGGCCCAAACCCAAAAGATCCTTGCTTTCTCTTTCCTTCCCTGAGTCCATGTACTACTAAAGCCCCAAAAACCTCATAGCAGAACTCCACTGGAGTATGACATCACACTGAATTGCTAGGTTATTTCTTCCCAACTAGATAGGAAGTGCTCTTAAAATAATAAAATATGGGGGCCTACTACTACGTGAGAAATTAATGCAGTTGACTACAGGAAGGGTAAAGGAGGTGGTGGCTGCCAAAGTGTCTCCATAAAGAGAGAAATCCCCACAAGAAAGAAAAAACACTTTCTGGTGAAGTTGACTACAGGACTGACACTTATTTGAAGTGATAATAACCGGAGGTGCTGAGTTCTCTTTTTTCCGATAGTTCTTCTAATATTAGTGATTTTAACCAAACATTCAATATCGACACTGGGCATGTTTTGGATTTAGGTCACGACATATGTATGAGAAGCATAAATCACTGGCAAGAACAAGCGCAAAGCTCACAGTTCATGCTGGGATCATTTCTGCCACTTTCTTCCCAGTCACATTCTAGTGGAAGTGGCAGAGAGTAAAGTTTAAAAAACTATAAAGTTTTGGCAGCTGCTGACAGACAGATACCATGTTATTATTGTGAAATTTTAGCTGCTGATCCACAGCACTATGAATCTAAGATGGGCCTCTGTGGACCAGCTGGCTGCACGGCCTTGAAGCCTGCTGGTAGGGCCTTGGTGGGATTTGCTGCTTCCAGGATTTTCCCAGTGGTATACAGTCTCCTCCAGCCCAAATGCCCCATCTTAGTTTCCCACGTCTGGTTTTACCGACAAATACGATTTGGCACCACTGTCCCTTAAAAGTAATGATGTACAAACAGAAACCCCATCTAAAGTTGGAGGGAAATCGGGCACCTGGGTGGCTCAGTGGGTTAAGCATCTGACTACGGTTCAGGTCATGATCTTGTGGTTCGTGAGTTTGAGCCCCGAGTCTGTCTCTGTGCTGAAAGCTCACAGAGCCTGGAGCCTGTGTCGGATTCTGGGTCTCCCTCTCTCTCTGCCCCTCCCCCACACATGCGTGTGGTGTGGGTGTGGGTGTGGGTGTGCGCGCGCACACGCGCTCTCTCTCTCTCTCTCAGGAATAAATAAACATCAAAAAAATTAAAGTTGGACTGAAAAACGTGGGTTCTTCCCAGGATCATGATCTGAATCAATAGACCAGAATTTTTTCTAGGCTTTCCTGCCATTGATCTTTTATCCTATTCTGAAATCATAACTTTTTTTTTCTATTTAAAAAATAGGTAGCATACATTGACTAAATGTCAAAATCCTGATATTGATACTTCAATCTTTAAATACAATCAACTATCAAAGACAATTTATACAATTACTATTGATTATTCAGTTTGGGTGATGATATTCTAGAGTATGAAATAATCTGTATGATTATATTCTGCTAGTACTTTCCTATTCCCTACCTTCCAACTCTCTGCAGATGCCTCTAAAAAGAGGAGAGCAACTCGTCCTTCCCAGGACAACAGGAGAAAACAGCAACATACAAAGTAAACCAGTGTTAGATTTATGGTGTGGGGGTTGGGTGCTGAGAAGAGTAATAGACAATGAAACTAATATTTGAACTTGAGAGCAACATGACTTTGCTTTGTGATGCATATGTATCCTTTGTCCACCCCCCACTCCCCCACACCCTGCAGGAACACACAGTACCAAAACACCTGTCTGAGCAGACTTTAGGGCAAAATTCTACTTCCCTACAGGGAAATACGGAGTACAAAGCAATTTCCTCTGTTCTTACCTAGCTGCACTGATAACACTTAGATTACAGAGCAAACCTCAACCTGATCACTACAGATGCTTCAACTTATAATTTAATGATACGAACAAGATCTGTTGCTACTATGCTTTCCTTTTCTTTACTAATCATCCTTAGCACCAAGCAAGTTAAAGGCAAAAACAGCATTCCCATCACCCTTCCACTTTTGAAGCTGTTAATGCCAACAGTGAATACAATATATAACATTTCAACTTTTCAAATCCTTTAAAAATATGACTTCCCTATCATTTCCCCTTCACACATTATTGGCACATGACAGATGTAAACACAGAGATATACATTCATCCATTCCCATCCCCTTGAACACACACAATCAAACATATATACAGACTTACAAATACATGTTTACTCACACCTACCCTCCCCCTCCTCCCTCCTCAAATACAGTGTACATGGAGGCAAGGTAGGAAGGAAGTGTCAGAGAAGCAGCAACTGATCTGACAGAAGCTGATCTTTTTATGATTTGGGTTCCCAAGAGTATCAGAAAGAAAATGTGATTTAATAAGTAAAGGCGTGTTTAGACCTAAGGAAATACCACTGTAAAAATTACAAAGACATGTACGTATGTTTTAGTCGGGGCTCCCCCAAAGCAGAATGTGAACTAAGGATTTGAAGGTAGGTAGGTAGGTAGGTAGGTAGGTAGGTAGTATATGTGGGAGGAAAAGAGAAATGAGTGGGGCAGGGAAGGTATCCAAAAAAGAGTACATGAGTGAGCAGGTTTACACTCTGAGAAACTGGAACTTGAGCCGTCAGGAAAAATCCAGGGAGTCAGTATAGGATGGGCAACTCGGAATTATCACCCCTAGCCCAAGAATGAAGGAGACAGGGTTTTAATACACCGACTTCCTTCAGTCACTGATTGAGGGCTAGAAGTGGGGAGTGAGTAATTCCATGACACTTTTTATGACCTGCTACACATGAGCGATAAGACCCTGGAGGCCAGAGAGAACCCTTGGACCAAGCAATGTGTGTGCTGGCAAGTTACATGAAATGGTGAGGGACACGAATGACATGTGCTACAGAAAAAGTTTGCTTCTGTGTATACTTTAGTATGTTCTAGTGTGCGTGCTTTAGCGTGTAGCTAGGTGAGGGAAACTGCTTCTATAAATGTGGCACGAGACATGCTGTACCACAGGAAAGAGAGTTGGCCAACACTGAAGTGAAAATGACTCTCCAAATGGCAAGGGGAAAACCTATTGAAAAGAAAAACAGAGTGTGACTAAACTGTATGCCACGTACACCAGGTGCTGACTTAAAAAATGCCACACTGATGAAATGCTTCTGCAGCAACGGAAATAGCATTAGTTCATTCCAACCACGAAAATTATGAAGAAAAACGCATGCCAGAGTCACCTAGAAGTTAGTTATCTGAATCTAAAATATCTTATATGTTTCAAAGTTAATCTCCATAAAAAGCAGAGTAAAATAGTATCAGAGCAATTGGCGATATCCAGCAGTTTTATGGAGAGATATAAACTTCCAGAGAATGGTATAAAAAGTTTGCACTAGCTAATACTCAGATGGAGAAAACAGCAGGCTGCCTGCTCTAGAAAGAGGCACGTGGCTCAATCAAAGAGATTATCCAGTTAGACTGGGAAGAACAAAAGGCTGTGGCAGAATGCAAAGACAGCCCCAAATCTTCCCCTCCCTGTAGCTAAGCTCCTGCAGTCAATGTGTCTTTGTGACTTCACTCATCGAGGGCTGGAATCCAGTTCTCTGTCGCTAGAACCTGGGCTGGTTCTTAGGGTCTTGGCCAGAAGCTTGCGGCATGAAGAGCAGTACCGAACCCAGGTCCCTTCCCACTTGTCCCCCATCTCCAAACTGGCAGCAAACTGCCAGACATGGCAGGCATAGGACCAAGGCCCAAGAGAGGCTGAACCTGACCCAGACCAGATCAACTGCTTGGCAGATGGTGGTTGTCCTTAAGTCACTAAGATTTGGGATGAGTTTGTCATGTAGCAAAAGGTTATCACCTCGAGACCCTGCTAGACTTTCGAGATCAAGCAATTCATGCTTTACAAAAACTTGTTGATTGCTTACCAAGGCCTGCCACTGGTCTGAGTTTAGGGAATATATACATGATTTTAAAATGAGTCAAAGATTCTACTTTCATGGAGCTTACATTCAGGCGTGAAGAAATATGGAAGCAAATAATAAACAGAGAACATGCTGGACGGTAGCAGTGCTAAAGGAAAGTAAAGGGGGTGAGGGAGTTCGCAAGTGACAGAGGTTGGGGACACTATTTCAGATTAGAATTGGGAACACTTCCCCTCGTATCTGACATGCACTCTGGCCTCTAGCTACCTTCTGCCTCTACCTCCTCCCTCTCTCCCAGTAGCTCACTTCACTTCAGTCACAATGGTCTCCTACTGTAACTAGCTAGGTACACTGTGGCCCCAGGGCCTTTGCACCCACTATTGCCTCTACTTCATTCATGGAGTTACCTTTAGGAAGAACCTTCTGAATGGAAGCAACAGTGAGGGGAGTTGCTACTACCTGAAATGGGAAAACTAGGAGGAGTCATACTAAAAATGGTTTCCATTGTTCTTTCCTCCAGACTCTAAGCTAAAACGATGTGATGAGCATGGGAGATGATTCTAGAGAGAGGCTCGGCGCTGAAGGGAAGATGCGGTAGCACCCACCTGGCCCCACAAGGAAGAAAGATGCCACTAAATGGCTGTATTTCCTAATGTGAATATACAGGCGCTTTCAGTATTTACACCACTTCTTAAAATAAGATAATCTTAAACCAGGAACAGATTCTCTTGCTCAAAGAATCTGATTTGCAATACTTATTATACATTTAGGCTCTATTTAAACAAAAGAATTCTCCCTTCCCAAGGAAAGACAGTGGCCTAATTTCATCAGGATATGCATTCCAATTAGTCAAAGAAACGCCATGAAAAGAGATCACTGCTGAGGCAAGCCTAGGAGGAAAAACCTCCGCTAGCCCTTTTGCTAGATGCTACTTCACATTTTTATAAATGTATTATGCCATGTTATAGAAATCAGAATATTACACAGTATTCATCGTGTAATGGCTCAACAATTGTTTTCATTGAACTATGAGTCTCAATGAAAACAAAACTTTGAAAATATTAAATCCCCATGAGGTATTTTATAGTTTGACTTCTCACTGTCATGTACAAACTTATTCTCAGAGCATCACATTTTTTGGTTCCTTTAAAATAATTTGGTCATTACATTTTGATTGGCTTCTTTGCAACATGGTTCAAAATTATTGGGCCCTTACAGCACCAAGTAGGGTCATTCATTGAATAGTATATCCATTTTCAGGTTCGAAACACTGATGGCTCCTTCATGGGCCATAATATCCAGAGGCCACCACAGCAGGGTGGCTGGAAGAAGGCTTATCAAGTTAATGTAACATAACCCTTCAACATCCAGGCTTTTCTCAAACTGTTCCGCTAGATGCTTTCTTTTCGGACAGAGGTGTCATGGTGCTGTCTCCCTTCACCACCGTGTGAGAGACACCACACATCAATCTGGGCCCTAATAATGAACCTTTCTTGGTTCAACTCTGTAGGCAGCCATGACCAATTGGCCACTGTGGACACAAGATGCAATCAGCAGATCTCTGACTGGTTTGGTAGTGTGATCCAGTATCTAGATATACTCCCCATCAGGCAACTGAGACTCACTTCTACACCAAATGTGCTCAGTTCACAAAGTCAAAGTAATAGGTGTGTATGATCCTCAAATGGCTCACCCAGTTAGGAAAACAGGCACTAAGAACTGCAAAGGTCTTGGGCAATGTACTCAGCTTCAGAGGTATCTCATCAGCCACAAAATGTCAAATAAGCCACAGCCCCAGGATTTAGAGGATAAAAGTTCTCCTCAGACAAAGAGCATGACTTGCTCTAGCACAAGCCTAAGTGCACAGTCAACGTAATATTTTTAAGTGAATGAGTCACTGATGTGAACAATTCATCCTGAAATGTCAGAGGCAAAGCATGCCGCCTTTCCATAAGACAACTGAGTGAGACTTAACCTCATCCCACGCTGGGGAGTATAATGTAGCTAAAAATGCCAAAATCATTGTAATTTTACTTGTGTCCCTCCACAAAGAAAGGAAAACCTGACTTGCTCCCCTGCCCCTTGAATGGGATGCACTTACATCTCCAACACGGATTCGCACCGTCTCCTAATCCTTCACAGTCGTGCCCTCGAGACTTCAAGCAGTTGGTCACGATGCTTTGTGAATGGGCACTGCTCACCCAGCATACCTTAGAAATCTACTTGGCTTTAGTTCCCATTGCTACCTATTAGCCAATGTTGTCGAGAAGCAGGTAAATATGCAGAGAAAATTATACCCTTCTGGACATCTTCCTCCCCCTATTTCTGTCTAAAAGTTTTTATTTGCAGCACCGTGTTATCAAATAAAAAAATGTTTATTATCTCTGTCTACCCTTCTATAGTTTCCATTTTTCTCCCATGGACATGTTCTAAACCAGTAATTTCTAACCTTTTCAGGCAATCTGCACAGTCCAGCCAACCCATTGATGGTGTGTAACCTTTTGTTTTTCATTTCGGGAATGACACTTCGCAGCGCACACCAAACTTGCAATTATTATACCAGCCTATAGATTCCTGTTTCCCTTGGAGATTTCATCTCCCGTTTATGACATCCGTTACACTCTTAACAATTCCCATGAGAATTTTCTTGTGTGGTCCTGAAAAAAGGTCCCCAAGCTTTAGCAGAATACAGAAACATAAGGTGAATCGGGATTCCCTAACACCTAAAGAATTACGGGCCTTTGCTCCTCCACTTCGCCTGCAACTGTACCTAACACTGATACAACATAGCAAGATAAGAATATTGAGTATATGTAGTTTAGATACCGTTCCGCGGGGAGGGGTGGGGGAGGCAATTATTACCTAATCATTCAAGACATTAGAACTTAACTTCAACTGTCACTGGAGCCAGAACAAGGCATGGAGCTACTCTTACTGTAGCTTATATTGAGATTACAGAGGAATGATTTTAAGAAGGGCCTGATGCCACTCAGTTGGGGCAGGGCTCCACCGGGATAGCCACATACTCCTTACATCTTGTCGCAGGTCAGAGGGTACAATCGAGACAGCTGCTGTCTGATGAGGGTCAGTCAGGTAGTAAAGCCAGAAGTGATAATCAATCATAAGTGGTCAGAAAAATCATGATGCAGAGCCAACTAGAATCAAGGAAGTCGGTGTGTATTAAGAAGAGTTGTAATTACAGCATAGGAGACACCTAGATCTAGATTTCTTCCACACACAGTCTGGGATTGAAAGTCATTTTTCTGAATTTGCAGGCTTGCTTTTCAATGGATAAACTAGACGTGTTAAAAAGCACAGGATGAGGTCAACTATAATGGACCGTGCAATTAACAGTGTCTGATTTATAAAACAACTGATGTAATCAAACGGACACACTAGTAATTAACAAAACACATGATAAATCTGGCATCAAGTCTAACTGCTCCTCAAAAAGGAAAGGTGAAAACCTCAGCCATTGCTATCTTGGTTCTCTTCTTGTCTTACTGCTGGGGTCTATGATTCATTACTCTACTCATATGTCCTCTGCTTATCTATGTAGCATTTGGAACGGCCTCATTGTTGTAACAGGAATAATTAAACAACTCTACAAAACTGTCAGTCCGTCCTCGGTGGTCTCACAATGTCTAGCTCTTGCCATTCCCAACTAGCTCCAACTCAGTTCTGTGCTGTAAGCAGGTACTCTTTTTCGATGGCTTACCTGCAAAGCCTAATGGTAATCTCAGAATGGTTTCTCTCTCTGAGCAGTAGTATATGAGATGGAGTTCCCACTCCGGCTGCCTTGAATGTCTGAAAAAGACAGAACATGCGCTAGCATGTGGGCTATTCCAAAGCACTCCCCGGAAGATATCACTGCCCTTAATTTTCCTGTCACGAAATCAAACATTTGCTTTGGCTGCAGTGAAACCTGCCGGCTACTTATTTCCTACCAGATCACGTGCAGGCCAGAGCAGTATGAATTTTATTTTGCAGGGGAAGAAAAAAATAAAGGCAGAAAATCCTGTCCTCTCATTCTTTCTCATCTCCGGAAATACAGAATTCTGGAGCCCTTGGTTCATCTTGTCAGCCACTCGATTCACAGCTTACTGAGCACCCACCATGGGATTTCTCTGTGGACCATTGTATGGGTGCTGGGAAGGGAGAATGACAGAGAAATTGCGAAGGTTCTCCTGAGTCATTTCTCATCTTGGTAGACAGACAGGCTGAGTAAACCCAAAGAGCTTGTCCCAGAAGAGCACGGAAGCACTCTGGGTCATTCGTTCATTCTCTCCCGACTGCTAACCTCCCTGTTCTTCCCTGGCTGTCTGCGATGTGGGGGCTGGGACTCTGCAGTGCACATTTCTGCTCTGCTGGCTGGAACCCGATTAGCTCCAGAGAGGACTGCAGGGCTGGAGGGAGGAGGAGGACATGCTCCTTCCCATAGGCTTCCTGTGAGGATTTCTCCAACACTCCTCCACTGCAGTGGCGATGCCCTCCTGTGACAACAGCTCAGTGCAGTTTGCAGGTCTTTCAACCCTTGTACAACCGACTTTGGCACTCTCCCCAAAGAAACACCGGAAGCAGCCATTCTCACAGACCTGGGTTGAACTCCAGGGACACCCTCCTCTCCACTGCTAAGTGTCAAGATCAAGTTTAAGAATTCCAGTCTCTTTTAGTTGCCCTAGCCCCACAAGGGATGTTGTTTCCTGTAGTTTCTCCTTCTCTGATTCCTCAGTGTTTTTTTCTTCCCTGTTTAGTGTCTGGTGAATAACGTTATACCTCATTAACAATTCTTTATACCTAGGTACACATTTTCCCTGTTAAAACCATGTAAGAGGTTTCTGCCTCCTCACCGGACTGTGACTGATACACAATTCCAAGAGTAACCAGCTTTCACGATGCGAGAGGTTTCTGGAAAGCCTCGCAACCATCAGACTGCTGCAAAAGCCCACTGAGCACTCAACTGGGTGAATTTCCCTTTTTCTCACAAAACAACATCCTCGGCCATCTTTGAACAAGGAGACAAAGTCACGAGCTTTAAAATATGTACAGTAACTTGGAGCATCCGGGCATGTACAAAAACTCAAGAGGATGTGTATAAATCTGGGACTTTGTGCCAGCCAGTCCCTACTTGATATTCCTGGGTCCCACAGGAGACCTAGAAGCTAACAACTTGCCTTCCATGAGAGCATTCCTGATGGCGGTACTAGGAGCCTCCTGCAGCTGCAGACCTCCCCTGGCTCCCAATGACTACCCACTCCCTAATTCCTGGGCTTCAACTCCAGAACTGAGTTTGCTCCACCTTGGCCAGGGACACCAAATCCCTTGCCAGATTCCTTTCCTGAAAAGCTGGAGTCTGGTCTTACCACTTGCTCAGGCTCCACCTCAATCTCAATCAACTTCCCTGGAAAGAAAATTACAACCCAGAGATTCTCAATGCCAAGACCCCATCCATTGCCTGAATCTTCTGGAAACAAGGGAAGTCCAACTCTTAACACAAATTTATGAAAGCCTAACACACTGATTCTACATTTGGGTCAATCCTCCTAGCGCCTTCAGGTCTCTGCTTATGCCCCTATCCTTCCTTGCCCAAACAAGAGGCTCCGCGAGCCTGCCAATGAGAAATACACCATTTATGCCAATATACTCCATTGCTCAATTTCCCTTTAAACCAAAGATTCATGTTGGGAGTTGCTGGGATCTTCATGTGTGGCCACGGAAAAATCATGCATTTATGAGCCATCTTGTTTAAGACGGTCTCTGGGGAATATGCTGTGACTCTCTGGCAAGTTTTTAACAGAGTGAACTAGGGCTAGGAAGGCTCTAGGCATTGGCCAACACTGAATAAGGACACAGTGCCCCCCATAACAGATCCAAGCACAACCCTGGTGGTAAATGAGAAGCAGTACTCACTTCGTCCAAAAGAAGTACCCTCCTCCTCACCCCACACTTCTCAGCTCCAACAGAGAGCCAATGAAAAGATCATCTCTGCTTCCTTCCTAGGTCCCCAGAAGACCTTGAGGAAAGGACTCAGAATAAACTCCAAGATATGCCTCAAATTTCCCTTTTGTTTCCTTACAATCTGATCTACCGTGCCATCTGTTTTGTGCATTTGGGAGGTGGGGGGGAATACCGCATTTGCTTACTTGTCTATAGCTGCTTTCTCACTAAAAGGGCAGAGATGAGTAGATCCAACAGAGACTGTGTGGCCTACAGAGCCTAAAGTTACCACCACCTTCCCCTTACAGAAAAAGCCTGCCATCTAATGTTTATAGTCACTTTGGGGTATATATTAACTATGTGAGGTGACGGATGTGCTAACTAACCTGACTGTGGTAATCATTTCACTATATACATGTATCGAATCATCACACTAAAAACCACAAATTAAGTACAATTTGGTCAATTATACATCAATAAAGCTGGGGGGTAGGAATTATTTAGCTTAGTTCACTAAAGCTCTGTTGCTATCTGTTTCACGACCATAAAAAAGGCCTAGCAATAGCTGACCACATCCAAAGCTCTAAAAATTACTTGACGTTATTATTGCCCAGCAATCACAGACGGTGCTGCCTATACACTGTGGAGTACTGTTAAGTATCCTGACATGTTATTTCACATACTCTTCCTACCATAGCACATCAGTTATTCTCTTTTTACAGATGGGGAAATATACTCGGAGAGGTTAACTAATTGAACAAGTTCATACAGTTAAGAAGTGGTGAAAGCAAGATCCACACCTTAAGGTAAACTGTTACACAGGTCTTCTCAAATCTTCACGTACACAGGATTCTGTTTGTGGACCTAATGAAAATGCAGATTCTGATTCAGGAGGACTAGCATGGAGCCCAAGACTCAGCTTCTTTGAACAAGTTCCCAGGTGATATTGGCTTGCGGACCATATTGAATAGCAAGGCATTCTATCGTAACACACTGATGACGAACTGCTTTACCTGAAAACATCCCATCTTCCTCATGAGATGTGCATTTGAAGTGAATTGTCTCATTTTACCCTCACGACCACCCTAGGAGAGAAGTATCATTTAACTTTATTCTACAACAGAGGCAACTGAGGCAAAGAGCAGTTAAGTTACTTATCCAATGTCATACAAACAGTAAGGAGAAGACATGAAACTCAAATTTCAATCTACATGATACAGACTCTACTCACAATCACTACGCCCTACTGCATCTCACTGCAGGTGACTGCTTACATAACAAGGATGACTGCTGATGCCATCTGTGAGGCGCATAAGCCCCTATTTCTGAGACACTTCTACCTGGACTCATCAAAGACGGCTCCTCCACAAAGCCTGATCATGGCATGAATCCTATCAGCAACCTTGGCCCACTTTCCGATGGGGCTAAAATCAGCTCTGCGGTCACTGACATAGTATCAAGTGTACCACACAGGCTCTGCCTCACGCAAGCCCCACCCCTTGTTGAAACAGTCTCTACAACAAACTTTCATCATGGTTTCTTCCGCCCAACACTCCCGTGCTCCACTGACAGCAAAATCCCACCCTGAACCATAGCCTCCTCGTGTGCTGTCTTGGCACCTCACTAATTATTTGTTCTGGAAAGTGGTATAATCTCAAAGCCTCTCTGACTGGCAAGTTGCCTGGAACCACAGTGGCCTCTGACTCCAGACATCTGCTGCTGCCAGTGGTGGGAAGTGCAGTTACATGTAGGATTAGAACACCTGTGTCCACCATGGAAGTGGACGTGGTCTGAGATGAACATTCTTTCTGGACGCTGCATACTAGAAACGCTGGCTGGCTTTTAGGGTCATCCTCATTAGGCAAGTGAGTTTCCCTCACCTCCCCTGTTTCCTCTCCCCACTGGCCCACCCTTGAGGACCCCGGCCTGTCTGAGCTAGGACATGCAAACCTCAAACATTTCCGGATTTTAACTCATGGCTGCCAGCCATGAAATCTGTGTCAGTGCAAGAAAAGAATATTCAGATCAAAGTCAGACAGTCTAGAAAATATCATTTGATGTTCTCCCTGAACGATCTTTAAATAGCCACACACATTAATTAATTTTCTGCCATACTTCACTGGGGTTGCAATCTTCTTCAGCAAATTGAGACAGAGACTCCATAATAAGAGCAAAACTATATCAAACATCAATTGAGCCAAAATTGAAAAATCAAAAGTGAGAATATTCCTGATGTAATGGTCATGTTGAAAAGAGTAAATGGCATCAAATGCATCTTTTTTCCTGTCAATTTCTATAATAAGACTGACAGAAAAACAACATGCCAAATTAATCCAGCTTTAAAGGCTGCTGCCTTTTCAACCATTGATTTTCTACTCTTATCATTTAGGAATATCAATAAACTCCCAAAGAGAAGCTTCGGTAGTTCTTAACGTTGTCATTTGTGTTTCTCGTCCCCTACAATGATTCTTGCCGAACACTTAAGTCACCTGCTCGCTCTCTCTCAGTAGTAATGTGCACAGCAAAGAATCGAATATAAGCCCTTGTCCCAAATCCTTACTCTGAATGGCTTTATCAACTTCAAGCAGTTCCGAAGCCCCTGAGGAAGGCAATAAAAACTTCTGTCATACCGGATTGCTTTTTTTATCCCAGATTATCACAGCTGAAAATGTTCATTGGAAATGCTTTCCTTTTCTTGCCTTACCCATCTCTCCCCAGTCTCTTGCTAATCACCCTTGCATGCGGTCAGGAAATCGTTTGGGTTTGCTTCAAGGAGCTCAGGAGTTAGCTGTGTGACCTTGGAAAATAACAAATGATTTGTGCCTCAATTTTCTCATTTGTCAATTGTATTGCTTTCAGAGGAAAAAATTGGAGGATGAACTTAATTCACATATAGGAAAGGGGACAACGTGCTTAGAAACATTCATACAGGTCCATGTAGATTATTTATTGTAACAATTTATTGAGATAGTTCACATACCATATAATTCATGCACTTAGAGGGAACAATTCAATGTTTTGTTTTGCTTTTGGTATATTTACAGGCTTTTGAAACAGTCATCATGAATTCATTTTAGAACATTTCATCACCCAAAACAAGACTCTGTAAGTCACTATTGATCAGCCCTCCTGCCTCACTTTCAAGTCTACCTCACTTCCCACATCCGTCCTCAGCGCTAGGAAACCACTCACCTAGTTTCTCTATTTGCCTACTTTGGACATAGCATGTACATGGAATAAGAAGGAAAGCGACTTCACAAAAGGGTCTTTTGTGACTGGCTTCTCTCACTTCACATAATGTTTTCAAGGATCATCTACACTAGATTTACTGATATCATATTTCCTTTTATTGGTGACTAGTATTCCACTGTATGTGTACAACAGGTTTTGTTTATCTGTTCATTGGTTGATGGACATCTGGGTTATTTTGTATTTTTTTGACTACTATAAATAATGTTGCTATTTACATCCATGTACATGTTTTTGTGTGAACATGTCTGTACTTTTCTTGGGTAGATACTGAAGCGAGGAATTGCTGGGTCATACAGTAACTTCATTTACTTATTTCTATGCTCACTTTATATTTTACATTTTGAAAAACTGCTGAAATGTTTTCCAAAGTGACTGCACTATTTTCTGTTTCTACTAACAACATCTGAGGGTTCAAATCTCTTCCTCACATCCTTACCACCTTATTTCTGTGTTTTTTATTACAGCCATTCTAGTTGGTATAAAGCGGTATCTCACTGTGAATTTGATACCATTACCCTTGTGACTAATAATTTTGAGCATGTTTCCATGTGTACTTTTCCTGTGGCTGAGCTGCAAATTTCTTAGAATTCCATTTTAATTTATCTGTATTGCTTTCTTTTTTAATTTTTTTTTATTTGAGAGAGAAAGCGTGAGTGGGGGAGAGAGGCAGAGGGGAAAGAGACAGAATCCCAAGCAGGCTCCTCACTCAGTGCAGAGCCCAATGTGGGGCTCAATCCCATGATCCTGGGATCATAACCTGAGCCGAAATCAAGAGGCAAATGCTCAATCAACTGAACCACCCAGACGCTCCTACCTGTAGTGCTTTTGAGGATATGTATTTGTATGGCTGTTTAGTGGTTCCTCCAGGGATTGCCTTATATCTCCATAACTGATCACAATCTATGCTGTCATTATTTTACAGTATGGTTAAGTATAAAAACCCTTTTGAGGAGTGCCTGGCTGGCTCAGTCGGTGGAGCATGCTACTCTTGATCTCAGGGTCGTAAGTTTGAGCTCGGTGTTGGATGTAGAAACCCTTTCTCTTCTTATATCCCTTTATTCTCCCCAATTGTAATATACTTGTTTTAACTATTTCCTCTAATACATTTAAAATGGTTGGGGGGGGTGCCTGGGTGGATCAGTCAGTTAAGGGTCCAACTCTTGGTTTCAGCTCAGGTCATGATCTCATATTTTGTGAATCTGAGCCCTGCATAGGGCTCCAGACTGATGGTGCAGAACCTGCTTGGGACTCTCTCTCCTTTTTCTGCTCCCCTGCTCGCTTGCTGTTTCTCAAAATGAATAAATAAACTTAAAAAAAAACTTTTTAAAATGCTATCATTGTTATAATTTTGCTTCAATTGTCAAACATAATTTATAAAATTCAAAAAGGGGATACTCTACTGTATTTACCCATATTTTTACTAATCATTGTTTCCTTTCCTTCATCTATCATTCACTTTACATTTAGACAATGTGTCAGCCATCATTTTAGGTTAGGTCTGCTGGCAACAACAAACTCTTAGTTATCCTTCATTTAAGAATATCTTGATCTTGGGGCGCCTGGGTGGCTCAGTCGGTTAAGCGGCCAACTTCGGCTCAGGTCATGATCTCGTGGTCTGTGAGTTCGAGCCCCGCGTCGGGCTCTGTGCTGATGGCTCAGAGCCTGGAGCCTGCTTCGGATTCTGTGTCTCCCTCTCTCTCTCTCTGCTGTTCCCCTGCTCGCACTGTGTCTCTATGTCTCTCAAAAATAAATAAAAACGTTAAAAAAATTAAAAAAAAAGAATATCTTGATCTTAATCTTCATTTGTTTTTTCTTTGAGAGGGAAAAAAAAAGAGCAAAAGCAGGGGTGAGGCAGAGAAAGAGGGGGAGAGGGAGAATCCTAAGCAGGCTCCACCCTGTCAGTGTAGAACCTGATGTGGGGCTTGATTTCAGGAATCCTGAGACCATGACCTGAGCTGAAATCAAGAGGCAGCCGCTTAAGGAACTGAGCGACCCAGGCGCCCCTTATCGTCATTTCTAAAGTTATTTTACCTGCATATGGAATTCTTTTTTAAATTGTTTTTTAGAGAGAGAGCACAAGCAGTAGAGGGAAAGAGAGAATCTTAAGCAAGCTCCACACCCAGCACAGAGCCCAACATGACACAGGGCTCAATCTTATGACCGTGAGATCATGAACCAACCCAAAATCAAGAGTCAGACACTTAGCCAATTGACCCACTCAGGCACCCCTCTGCATATGGAATTCTGGATCAATTGTTCTGGTCTTTCAGCATTTGGAAAAATATTATGCCGCCCCCTTCTGGGCTCCATGGTTTCTCATGACAAAACTGGTATCATTTGAACAGGTGTTCCCCCTATAGGTATTGAGTTATTTCCATTTGCTTTCAAGAACTTTTCATTGTCTTCAGATTACATAAATTTGATTATACTATCTATTGGCATGGATTTCTTTGGATTTATTGTGTTTGGGGTTTGCGAGTATTCTTGAATTTGTAGGTTTATGCTTTTCAGAAAATTGGGAAATTTTCAGTCCTTATTCTGCTGAATGTTTGTTTGTACCCGTGTTTTTCCTTGTTTTCGGCAATTCTAATGAATATGAGAGCATATATTATTGTCCACAGGCCCCTGTAGCCCTGTTCTTTTTTTATCCATCCTTTTTCTCTTTGTTGTTAAAGTTGGGTAATTCCTGATGTTCTATCTTTAAGTTCACGATTTCATTCCTCGTTCATTTCCATCCTTTTACTGAGCCCATAAAGGGAGTTTATTTTGATTACTGTATTCTTCAGCTCTAAAACTTCTACTTGGTTCTTCTTTATAACTTCTACTTTTTGCTAAAACTTCTTTTCTCATTACTTTCAAGTATGTTGATAAGTGAACAATGAAACTATATAAGAAAAAAACTTTTTTCAATGATGGTTGCCTTTAAATCCTTTTCAGATAATTCCAATGCCTCTTTCTTCTCAATGTTGGCATCTATTCACTTTTTTGTCATCATTCATCCTAATTCTTGATAGGATAGGTGACTTTTAGCTCTTACACATTTTGTGAATTAAGAGACTTTAGATACTATTTAAATCTCTAGTTTTGCAAGCCTCCACTGACACCATACTGGTGTGCGAAGTTGGGCCCTGCCTCCTTACTGCCAGGCAAATGTGGAAGTCCAGGCTCCCTATGAAGATTTCACAGACACTGTGAAAAAAGTGGGGTATGCTTCATTATTACTTATAGGTGAGGATAGAACTCCAGGCTCCCTATGTGGCTTCTACTGACATAATGGAGGAGGAGGATGGAAAGAGGACATTCCATCACCTCTGGGAAGTGCTGAATACACAGTCTTAGAGACTTGGTCTCTGAACATCACTGCAGTGGGGAGAGGTAGGAGCATCTCACTACCAATGGATGTGGATAGAAATCTAGGCTCCGCACTTGGCCTTTGTTGATGGGGGCAGGGGAGATGCACTGTATTTTTGGTTTTCTGCAATAAGTGAGCAGGGAAATTATTATCAAAAAGGTTTCTTTCTTGCTAGGCTGCTCCTTTCTTGGTCATTTGGTTAAAAGAACAGGTTTTCCTTGGGACTTCTTTTTTGGCTGTGCCTGTGGGTATTCCTGAACTGCAGGCTTCTCCAGCACCCAATATAGGATATAAGGGAGGCCAAAAACCAAAAAATAAAAAAACAACAACAAAAACCAAGGGAACTCAGCATTTTGTCATTCCTCAAGTTCCAAAATCCTTAGTTGTTCTGTCTTCTTCTCTCCAGATTTCAGAGTCTTCTTGTTTTAGATATAAAATAAACAGAAGGAATAGTGAGAAATGTGACTTCACCATCTTGTCCAGAATCCGATGTCTCCCCCTTTTACTTTTTTTAAAGTTAATTTATTTTGAGAGAGAGAGAGAGGGAGAGGGAGGGAGAGGGGAAAGGACAGAGAGAGGTTCCCAAGCAGGCTCACAGGTGTCACCACACACCCCAAGGCAGGGCTCGATCCTACCAACCGTGAGATCACGACCTGAGCTGAATCAAGAGTCTGACACTTAACCAACTGAGCCAGCCAGGCTCCCTTACTTTTGTTTTTAATGCGGCCACTAGAAAATTTAAAATCGTATGTGTGAATCACATCATGTGCCCATTGGACACAGCTGCTGTAGATGATGCTTTTCCAAGTCCTTTCCACCTCTAGAAGTCCATGATTCTAAGGACTGTTGTTTGGTTTCTGCATATAATGCAAATGATGTAGATAACCATTGTTCTCTCTGCTTACCTGCATGATAGCTATCAGAACTGAAATAGTCTTAGAAAGCCCTTCAAATGACTCAAAATAGAGCCAAGGGCTAACTGAAGGTTATTATTTTTAAAACTCATGCCAATATGTTAAAAATTCCACAGGAAGTACTTGGTAGGCAAGGATTTCTCCAGCGGTGCTTACTGCAGGTGCTAATCAGCTTACAGTAATTTTTTTTCTTACTGTTTGTGCTGAAAGGAGATTTAATTACCTCAATAGCCTCACTTCTTCATATACCTAAATAATGCATCCCCCCACTCTGTAACTAAATTTGAGAGAGAAAGGTTTAATGGGTAGCTAAAAATAGCACTGTAGTCTCCTTGAAAGAACTCCCAGTACTCCCTATTCCTCCTTTTAGAAAGACTTTCCCTTTCTTAAAATGCTAACAAATGGTTCTTGTCTCCTAGTGATTCTCTCCCTCGTCCTACCTTTCCATATATTTTGAAAGACCACTGATGTTCATTTCCTTCCAATATTCATAATAGATAATTTTATTGAATATCCATTGGCTCCTTCACAGAACAATCTCAGGAACTTGCCCATGAAATCTTAGTTTCCTAGAAGGCTTCTTTAAAAATTAAGACAATGCCTTATAGCTTTTGGTACAAGATAGAAGGTTCTCTCCCCAGCACTTGCACGGTGCGGTGCCGCAGTGTTGCAATTGTCTCTCCTCCCAAGTGCTTCCCCAGCAATATGTGTTTCTCCAACATGCCAAAAAAAGACCTTGAAAGTCATTGCTAATTTCCTTCTCCCAGCTTCAGCAGTTTATGCACTCCCTGTCCTTCATGAAGTATTTTACGTTGTTCAGTAGGTCTTCTCAACATGTTCTCTTCCCTTATTTCCTATTATAATGCTCTTTTCTTATTTTCTTGGTTTTTTTCTTATTTCTCTGCTTGGTTTCCTGTCCCCCTCTTCTCATTATCTAACCATATGGCTGCTCTGATTCCTGAAGATATTCTCAAACCTATTTCCCACTAGACTCTATTTCTTGGGAAGAATATCCATTCTCTCAGTTTCAACTATACTTCTATGCTGATTATTCTCATATCTTTCCTCCTGTCTTCTTATTTGAACTAGAGTCCCAAATCTCCAGTCTTACTTCGCATACCCATTTGTGTTTCCCCAAACTAACACAAACTACACATGTCTGAAACCAAACTCCTCTTCTTGCCCTATAGATGACTTACCCCCACCTTCCCAGCCAAAGAGCTCCAAGATTCTTTGCTTCAAGGAGTCCCCAGCCTGTCAGCTTGAGTCGTCTTTGATGAAATATGCCTTTTATTCTATCTCTACAATCGGGCACCAAATCAAGCATGTTTTCCTCTACAAATGGGAGTGTAGTGAAGGCGGAAAGGTCTTAAAGCTAATCAGGCCTGTGTCTAAATTTATCTAAGTTATTTACCATACCTTTGCATGAACTTGGACATATTATGTGACAATTAGGAGTTTCAGAGCTTTCACATGAAAAAGAAGAAAGATGCATATTAGGAAGCTGCTGTGATGATTAAAATGAAACAATGCATTTTACATGTTTGGCATAAAGTAGGACTAAAAAATATTAGTTGCCTCTTGGGCCCCTTCTCGTTACAGCTGCCCCTTTCTTGAATTAGCACTGCCACACTCTGTTCAAGTCTCTCAGTTCAATATACTTAAAATACCACAAACACAGTTCCCGTTCTTCGCTTTATTATATCCTGCTTTCCCCATATGGCCCTGCTTCCTTAACGAATACTGACAGTGTCAAAGAACTTCTTCACTCTAGATTCACTCCCCCCGCCTTTTCTTTTTTTTTTTACCATATTAATTTGAAATGTCTTTGATTGTGTTTTCAGTTCCCGAAAGTTCCCTCTTTCTTTACCTCTGACCCAAACTATTTTTCACCATTTCCCCTTTCTCCTTAACCTAACTAAGCCTTCTGTCCTAGTCCTCCAGGCTGCCCTCATCTCTTCCCCAAAGCCACATTGGTTTCTTCCTCTAAAACTTTAATATCCTCCCATCTCTCATTTCACACCTTCTGATCTAGGAACAAACCTCCATCCCTTAGGGGGCTGTGCCTCAACTCTCCAGGATCCCAGACTTCCCGCCAGCCCTTTTGGCCTACTATCATGATTAATACCTAAAGCATCCTAAATTGTGTTTACTGGCTATTGTTCTAGATGAGGGCTTAGAATTTCTTGAGTTTCATATACAAGTTAACATTTTAAAACCAAATCTTGTTACTGGCATTAGTTTTACTTATTTTTGTGCCATAGTAGAGATCTTTAAAAATCATTTGTGATCCTCATTTCAATTTTTAAAGGATATTTTGCCAAAAAAGGAGGGCAATACATTAGAATAAAAAAGTTTAAATTGAATTAACTTAGATTTATGAACAGATTTTTATACCTTTATTTTCTTCATTTTGACGTGAAGAGAGAAAATTCCATCAGGGAAATTCTTGGACAGGCAATTGGGAACTTCCGGAATTGTCTATACACACCTACTGTTTCTGTGACATGTGTTACTGAGATTTAGAGACTTCCTACTATGAAGAAGGAATGTAACTGTGTGTCTCTGTTAGTGAGATAAGTATTACTGTGTCATTCCACAGATAGCAGAGCCAAGGCCTAAGTAGCTTAGAACTTGCTCAAGGACTCACAGATAATACGGAATAGAATTGAGAGCAGAACCCAGTTATTTGGGCCCTTGTGTTCTTTTTTAAAAAAATGTTTATTTATCTTATTTTGAGAGAGAGCATGAGCAGGGTAGGGACACAAAAAGAGAGAGAGAAAGAGAGAGAACCCCAAGCAAGCTCTGTGCTAACAGAGCCCAATGCAGGGCTCAATCCCATGATCCATGAGATCATGACCTCAGCCAAAATCAAAAGTCGTATGCTTAACCAACTGAGCCACCCAGGTGCCCCTAGGCTTTTGTGTTCTTGACCACTACCCCACACTGCTGCCACTTCTTTGGACCCTACAGTATTAAGTATGGTTCTGTGCACAAAGCAAACACAGCAATGTATACAATAATCATTACAGCTTTTGCCATACTGTACTGCACTTGCAGAATAGAATAATGGCCAGACACTTATCATCCAAGTAGACCAATTCTACAGGTACTTATAAAGTGCTATACAGATGTGAAATCAACTATAATTATAATTACCAGTGTTAACTGGAATTCCACAAGTCTAGGTTGCCTTAGATTATCACAGAAGATTAAATTAAAATACTGCCAAGATTATTTCTAAGAAGTCTCACCTGCACGAATGCTTTAGGACAACAACATTTACTCATTTACAGTAAAACTTTGCAGGAGTTACAGTTTAAAATTATAATATTTCATAATATTTCATTCTCTTATTGTTGTCTATCAAGTATAAGGTAAGGGATTGCCCTAAATGAAATGGTGACAGATGTCTTAAGCACACTCCTCTCTTTTCTTTCATTACCTTTCCTTTTATCTTCAGATATACTTTACCAGAAACACCAACCTTTCCTTCTTTGCCTCTCTCTGTTCTATAAGAAACTCTTAGCCAGGGGCTCCTCTATAATACATCTAATTGACAACTTTATACTTTGGGTGTGTGTGTGTGTGTGTGTGTGTGTGCACGTACACATGCATTTGTGTGTTTTAAGAGCAAGTTATTGAGGTATCAAACCATAACCCATGGAACAAATACCAAATGGGAACATTTCCAAAATAAGCAATAAGCCTGCTACAGAGATATTTGAAGCAAAGAATACCACACTGGTGATCCTTAATTCAGGTGACAATCAGTTTCTCCAACTGATAAGGCCAATCATAGATAGTAATGAATGATCCTGAAGGCACAATCTCTCTCAGTACCTCTAATAGCTATAAAAGTCTTCTATCCCAATAATTCTCTACAAAGAGTACCCCTCAAAAAGTGCACTGCTTTTGTACATACTTAGTCTTCTCCCACTCTATGACTTCCTCTCATTTCATTATCATGCCTTCTACTCTCTCCTATCGCCCACATAAAACAACAGGAGCAGAGTCAAGTCACTTCACAGTAGAGGAGTGAGAGCTCCTGTGTCTAAGCTAAAGAAATGGTTGTGAATTTATACTCTCAAGGATTTGCTGAGTACTCCTACTCCAGTCCTTAAGTATATCGAAGCCTGGATTTCATTCTCTCTTTAATGAAGGAGAAAAATAAAATGACCCTAACATATCCAACACCTCTAGAATTCTGTGGTCTGTAATATGTGGTATTATTCCACATAGAGATGAAGTCCTAGACAAAGAAATACAGTATACTTTTCATTATGTAAAAGCCACATTTAACTAAAATTTCCCTTTCTAATAGTTAATGAACTAGAAGATACTGGGAATGCTTTAAAACTCCTAATATAATACGCAAAGAAATGTGGAAGACTCCTAATGTGTCTGGTAAAAATACATCTCGGTGAATAACCAAATGAGAAAAATTCATTAGATAATCAATATTCACCCAGAGTAGAGTTTTCCAAATTGTATCGCAAAGATACAATTTGTTAGTAAGAACTGCTTTTAAACAGGAGGTGGGCCTTTGAGGGTCAGCTAGACTTCATGACTTGCTGCCAAAGAATAGAGTAATAATAATTATTTATTACTATAATGGAAAGCAAGAAATAATAATTTTACAGTGGAGAAACACTGGGTAATATGACTTAACCAAATGACCCAGGTTAAAGTCACCAGAGATGGCTTATGGTACACTGCGCCTTTAAATTTTGCGTCATAGGTGCCCGCCTACCACATCCTAGTATCAAGTCTTCTGATTGGTCAGGCCTTCGAAGCCTTACGCCGACGTCAAACAAAGCTCCCTGTGTAGCGGCTGTTTTGCCTTGCGGCCTGGCAGCATAGTCGGTTGGTCAAGAGCCTGAAGAGAGAGAGGCCTCGGACCAAATCTTCTTCCACCTCTAGGTAGGCAAGAGGCCAATACCAATCTCACCATTACTCAGCAATGGCCTGGGCCCCAGAGAAAAGGGCAGAGCCTAATCCAAGAGATTTCAGAGCCGGCCGGAACGGCAGGGGTGGTGGCAGTGGTGGCGGCGGCGGCCGCGGCGGCAGTGGCCGTGGAAGTTGTGGTGGCGTCGGCGGTGGCGGCAATGGCCGTGGAAGTTGTGGTGGCGTCGGCGGTGGCGGCAATGGCGGTGGCGGCAGTGGAGGTGGCGGCGGTGGCGGCGGCGGCGGCAGAGGCAGAGGGAGAGAGAGAGACGGGGTCGGAAGCAGTGGGGGCAGAAGCAGCTACGAGGAGGCCTTCGGCCCCCGAGAACCACCTCTGTGCTTTAAAATAAATAACAACATGATTGGTGTGGTGATTGGTCGTGGTGGATCAAAGATAAAAGAGGTCCAAAGTACGACAAACACCAAAATACAGATCATAAAAGGCGATTCTGAAGCACAGGTGAAAATTTTTGGTACCAAGGATATGAAAGCGAAGGCCAAGGTGGCTATAGAAACTCTCATTAAAAAACAAGAACGAAACTACACTTCAGAATCCAGTGTTGATAATGCTGCCCCTCAGCCTTCTCCGCCAAGAGATTTTCATGCAGCAGGTACCGTTGGTAGACGAGTTCAGCCGCTGATAGATTGGGATCAAGTCAGAGCACAAGTCGTGGCGTGGGAAAAAAGAAAATGGGCAGATTTACCACCAATTAAGAAAAATTTTTACATAGAATCCAAAGCAACAAGGTCAATGTCTCAGGTTCAGGTAGATATGTGGAGAAAGGAAAATTTTGACATAATGTGTGAGGACTTGAAAGATGGTGAAAAGCGTCCCATTCCCAATCCCACCTGTAAGTTTGAGGATGCTTTCCAACCCTATCCTGAACTTGTGAAAATCATGAGAAGAGCCGGTTTTCAAAAGCCAACTCCAATTCAGTCACAGGCCTGGCCTATTATTCTACAAGGGATAGATCTTATAGGAGTTGCCCAAACTGGAACAGGCAAAACTTTGTCCTATTTAATGCCTGGGTTTATTCATCTCAATAATCAACCAGTATCAAGAGAGGAAAGAAACGGACCTGGCATGCTGGTCCTTACACCCACTAGAGAATTAGCTCTTCAAGTAGAAGCTGAATGTTCCAAGTATTCATTCAAAGGTCTTAAAAGTGTTTGCATATATGGTGGTGGGAATAGATGTCGACAAATACGAGACATTACCAAAGGCATAGACATCATTATTGCAACTCCTGGACGACTGAATGATCTGCAAATGAATAACTTTGTCAACCTACGAAGCATAACCTATTTAGTCTTAGATGAAGCAGATAAAATGCTAGATCTGGGGTTTGAACACCAGATAATGAAGATTTTATTAGATGTGCGCCCAGACCGCCAGACCGTTATGACAAGTGCAACCTGGCCAGATTCCATTCGTCGACTTGCTCAGTCTTATTTGAAAGAACCTATGATTGTTTATGTTGGCACTCTGGATCTAGTTGCTGTAAATTCGGTGAAGCAAAATATAATTGTTACCACGGAAGAAGAAAAACGATCTCTTATCCAAGAATTCCTAGAGAACCTGTCACCCCAAGACAAAGTCATCATCTTCGTCAGCAGAAAACTTGTCGCCGATGACTTATCCAGTGACATAAGCATACGAGGTATCCCTGTACAATTACTGCATGGTGACAGGGAACAACGTGATCGTGAACGAGCACTACAGGACTTTAAAACAGGAAAAGTGAAAATACTGATTGCTACCGATTTAGCATCCAGAGGTCTTAATGTTGATGATGTCACACATGTGTATAATTACGACTTCCCACGCAATATCGAAGAATATGTACACAGAGTGGGGCGCACTGGAAGAGCAGGGAAGACTGGCACATCAGTTACCCTCATGACTCAAAAAGATTGGAAGACTGCCACTGAAGTGATTAAAATTCTGAACCGAGCAAATCAAAGTGTCCCCGAAGATCTTGTAACAATGGCTGAGCAATACAAGTTATATAAGCAAAAAAAGTACACAGGAAAAAAATCAAAAATTCGTGAAAAACCCAAGAAGTTTTATTGATACCTACGTTGAAAATTGTTCTACACTACTTGGTGATTGAAGATATGTTAAAGATTCATAATATTCAAGATAAAGCAAGAAGTTATGGAAACATGTTAGCAGCTTAAGGACATTTACCCAGTTCTTAAATACAAGCTTAAGGACATTTACCCAGTTCTTAAATACAAGCTTAAGGACATTTACCCAGTTCTTAAATACAAGTTTTCAATGTTGTGTCTGTTCATTAATAAAATCAAAATTGTTTGAAAAATGAGAGAGTGAGAGATTATGTGGGAAAAAATTAAATGTTCCATGTTGGTTAAAGTCTAATTTTTTTTATAGCCTACCATGTCCATCTGTGTCTTCTCTAAAAGACTGGGCGCAGACAACAGTGGTGCTCTACTCACTTTAAAAAGCTGCACT
The DNA here is from genome assembly GCA_030068075.1 of Paguma larvata. Lineage (NCBI taxonomy): Eukaryota > Metazoa > Chordata > Mammalia > Carnivora > Viverridae > Paguma > Paguma larvata. The sequence continues at coordinate 17,407,904 of CM057830.1, forward strand.
GAATTGAAATGTAATTTTCCTCAAGTTTATCCTCGTCAGAATACTCTATCTTCCCCCAGTGGTTAGTTCCACAACACTCCCTAAAAATATCTCCTCTGTTATTCCCTACTTGAAAAAAAAAATTCATTAGAAAATAAATGCCCAGTCTTCTACAAGGCTCCACAATTCAGTTTTTTGAGATAGATGTGACCAACAGCAATGGTGTCTGATTCAATGGGAATCAGACCCTCATACAAACTCTATAACCTTTGTTTAAAACTTCTGTGGAGGTCACTTACCTTCTAAAGGCTTCACTTTCTTCACTAATAAATGGGGATGGTTATATTAAATAATTTTGGGGTCCCCTTCACCTCTAAATTCTATGTTATAATCAAATTTGTATAACTCAGCCTTTACTAACACTTTATTTTCTAATCTAGGAAGAAAACCACATCCTTGTGTAACAAATTCCAAGAATAAAACCCTTTTTAATGACCAGAATAGTGTATTCTGCATTACACATAATGAGGAAAATTAATGGGAAAGAAAAATATATACTGGGAAAAACATTAAAACTCAACCAAATGACACTTCTGCCATAGGAACCAATTAAAAATATTTTTTTTCATTTTATTTATTAGAAAGAGAGAGCGAGTGAGTGGGAGGGAGAGAAGGGCAGAGTGGGAGAGGGAGGGAGGGAGGGAGAGAGGGAGGGAGGGAGGGAAAGAAAGAGGGAGGGAGGGAGGGAAAGAAAGAGGGAGGGAGGGAGGGAGGGAGGGAGGAGAGAGGGAGGGAGGGAGGAGAGAAGGAGGGAGAGAGGGAGGGAGGGAGTGGGGGGGGAGTGGCAGAGGGAAGAGAGGGAGAGAGAGAGTGAGCAGGAGGGGTAGAGGGGAAGAGGGAGAAACAGACAAAGAATCCCAAGCAGGCTTCACACTGAGCATGGAGCCTGACACGGGGCTTGATCCCACGACCCTGAGATCATGACCCAAACTGAAATTAAGAGTCTGACACTCAACCAGCTGAGCCACCCCGGTGCCCCACTATAGGAACCAATTTTAGTTGAACTCCGAATTTATAATTCTATCTCCTATGTTTTATTTAGAGGCAATATGAATCTTCTCACATTCCAAGAAGTCCTACCAATGATGCTAAACTTTAAAATTCAGTGTTTATGAGAACATAAGAATTAGTCAAGCCTTACAATCTCCAGCAAATTAAAAAATTAATGCAACCATCTTTTTTTCCCCAGCAGTGACCACAAGTCAGTCAGAAATTAGGTGAAATAAAGAGGTAAATACTCTAGGTATAGGTGTTTGAGGTTAAATCCTAGATTTGAAGGCTGTTAATATGGGTCTCAATATTTCTTGATAAAATTCCTAACAATGGTTAGCATTTTTGAGTGTTCGATATATAAAAAGGTGCTTTATCTTATAATTTATAATCTTTATAGAAAACCCACTCAGAAGGTAATCTTACTCCTAATTTTCAAAGAACAGAACAAGATCAGAGAAACTAACTTGCCTAAGGTAACTAAATCGGTTAAAGAAGAGTTAAGTGATACGTTAACCCAGTTGTGCCTGATCCCAGTATTGACATTCTTTTCATTTTAATACAGTTAATGTGTGTAAGACAGTATGTTGATCTTCAGGTTGCCCATATGTTCATATTTAATGAAACAGAGTGGTATGTGCAGATTTACTCTAATGCAAAAGCAGTCTAGAGCAGAACCTGTGACAGCAGCTCAAATGGCCCACTCCCATTCACCGAGAGTAGAAATGATGAATGTTTAGCAAGTCGGAATATATGTTATTTCCCAGAATTCCTCTTAGGGGCAACACTATATTTGTTAGATAAAAGTGTAACAATTAAACCACTTTGAGATAGTGAGCTTCTTCAATCATGTTCAAGTAACAACAGCTAAAATTATCGCTCAACACCGACACCTAAGAAAAGGAGAAAATGTACATTTCTTCTCAAACAACAGAAAAGAAGAGCTGCTGTATGTGGAAAGGTAAGTAGAGATAGAACGGTGGCCCTAAACCAGGGGCATTTGGGGCCTCCCCTCCAGCAGACATTTAACCGTATGTGGAGATAGCATTGGTCTTTTAGCGGGAGCTTGGGTGGGAAGGTGCTACTGGCAGCTGGTGGGGAGAGGTCAGGGATACAGTGAAAACACCTTACCATCTATAGGACAGCCCCACACAACCCAGAATTTTTTGGCCCAAAACATTATTAGTACTGAGATGGACAATCCCTAAAGTAACATGAACAAAACAAAACAACAAAAATCAGTTACACAGTAACCAAGAAAGAGGACTTCAGAGGAAGAAAGGGGGTTTTAAATGATAACTTTTAGGAGAAATAAGATAAAAACATAGAGGAAGGCAAACTATAGGAGACTCTTAAATACAGAGAACAAACAGGGTTGCTGGAGGGGTGGTGGGTGGAGGGATGGGCTAAAGGAGTGAGGGGCATTAAGGAGGACACTTGTTGGGATGAGCACTGGGAGTTATGTGTAAGTGATGAATCACTAAATTATACTTCTGAAATCACTATTACACTGTATGTTAAAAGAAAAATAAGAAACAAATGGTATCTTATGGGTTGTACAGAATAAAACCCCACAACCTTCCTATTCTTGACATAATCTGCATCACTGGTTCCCCATCAGGGCTGATTTTGACAATGTCTAGAGACAGATTAGATTGTCACAACTTAAGAGGGGAAGGGTACTGGCATCTCCCAGGTTGAGTCCAGCAGGGCTACTAAACATCCCACATTGCACAGGACTGCCTCCCAAAACAAAGAATCATATAGCCCAAATGTCAGTGGTGTCAGAGTTGAGAAACCTCGCAATCCATTAAGCAAAACATCACTCCTCAAACTTGCCTGCAGAGAAACCAAGAAGGGAGTTCAGCAGGGAAAACAAAGGATATTTCTTTTTTGTGTGTACTGTTTAATAGAAAATCCCCCCACCAACCTCCCTATCTTTGGTATCACCTATATCACTGATTCTCAGAGTTGATTTTCCCCCTAGGGGACATCTGGCAATGTCTGGAGACATTTTCCGTTGTCCCACCCAGGCAGCAAGATTGCTGTTGGCATCTAGTGGGTACAAAGTCAGGGATAAACATCCTATAATGCACACGACAGCACTAAAACGATGGACTCTTCACCCCAAAACATCTATAAGATTGACGTCAAGAAATTGTGGTTTACATCGACTGACAAGTTTTTTGAGTGAACTGTTCTTTTCAAAACTCAAAGAAATACTGAGTTCTGCATGCAAACTGGAACAGAGTAAAAGCAGGTCACTGGGCATGCACTGACACAGGAAAAAATGTATACAGACTCAGCTAACTTCAGTTATTCCCGTACAGTGCTTACTGTAATGATGCCCATTTAATAGGTACTCAACAAATAGGAGATCCCATTTGCCACGCTTCAGCCATCACCCATTATCTAATGCTTCTTCACCGCAATCCTGGATGTTCTTAGTCACAGTATCTAGAAAACCCTTTGTCCTTCCTTTCTGCCAGGTCAAACAAGATTCACCATTCTGTGTCCAGCCAAAGTGCCACATCTTTCCCAAGATCCTACTTGCTCTCCTCCAATTCAAAACTTGGGTAGTTCTTGTTATCTACCAATAATGTTGACATCTATACTGTATTAGTTTGCATTCCTGCAGAGACAATTTTGAAAAATTTAAAACAATTAAGAGAAATTACACTATCAAATATTTAAACACACTATAAAAATGTAAGAGTGGAAATAGTTTATCCTGTATGATTGGCAAATCATGAGAGAACTGTCCAGAGCAAAATCTGCATAAAAAGCTCATATGGTGTACAATAAAGGGGGAATGTGTAAGTTAGTAAGGACAGGAAAGTCTCTTCTAAAACAAATTTTAAAAATTGAAAAATATCTAACACACATACCAGGACAATTGATCAATCAACAAACTCCTACTATGAAAATAAAATGGCCACTAGATTCTTGCTTTTTATAAAAGTCAAAGAAATTGAAGCTCGTTCATATAGGAAAATAATTTCTGATATGAAAGTGGAAAAAAACTTAAATATAGAAGCAACTATAGAAAACCAAAGGTAAATATTAACAAATTTAGCAATGTTAAAATGAAAGGTCAAAAATATCATAAAAGGAATAGGAAACAGAAAAATAATTTACAATATATAAAACAGTCATTGTTATTGATATTTAATATTCAGAGATTTTTACCAAGAAAAAATAAAGGATGAGTCCCAAAATAGATACATGGGCAGAAATGTAAAAGGCAATTCACCAAACAGACAAACAAGTGAATAGTACATGTGAAAAACTGCTTAATTTCTTTCTAATCCAACGAATAAAAATTAAATCAATGACATACTGTTTTCTCTAGAAAATTGGACTAGGATAAAAAAAATAAGACTGGAAATACATAACACTAGTAAGGATGTGGGGAAACAAACACTGATAAATTAAAAATTGGTAAAATCATATTCCTTGGAAGAGGAGTTGGGATTATATAAAATATATATATATATTTATATAATTTATATATATATATTATATTAATTAAATAATTTATATATTTAAACTTTAATATATATTTATATATATTAATTAAATATATATTTATATAAAATTTATATATACAAATATATATATATGTATATATATAATCAGTATATGTTTAATCGACTATGACCCAGTAATAATCACATCTAGACATTTCCCCTAAGGAGATCGTCACATATGCATAGCAAGATGTACATAAAAGGCTATCTATCACAGGGTTGCTTGAAAGAAGTAAGTTTTAATTTTTTTTAAAGTCTATTTATTTTGAGAGAGAGAGAAAGACAGAGAGTGATAGCACGAGCTGGGTACGGGCACAGAGAGAGGGAGAGAGAATTCCAAGCAAGCTCCACGCTGTCAGTACAGAGCCTGACACGGGGCTCAAACCCACAAACCATGAGATCGTGACCTGAGCCGAGATCAAGAGTTGGACGCTTAACTGCCTGAGCCACCCAGGGGCCCCTGAAAGAACTAAATTTTAGAAAACAACCCTCAAAGTCCAATGACAGGAAACACGTTAAATCAACTGCAGCACACCTATTCCCATTCTCTAACAGAAGAAATCATGTTCTTAAAGAATATTTAAGAGTAAAAAGGAAAGTTCATAAACTCATCTATTTTTAGAAAATTACATTGGTCCATATTCCTACATAGAAAAAAGAAGATGAGGGGGTGCCTAGATGGCTCAGGGGTTAAGCATCTGCCTTTGGCTCAGGTCGTAATCTCACAGTTCGTAGGTTCAAGCCCTGCATCAGGCTCTGCGCTGACCTCTCAAACCCTGGAGCCTGCCTCAGATTCTGTGTCTCCCTCTCTGTCTTTGCCCTTCCCCTGCTCATGGTCTCTCCCATAAACAGATAAATAAACATTTAAAATAAAAAAAAAAAAAGAAAAAAAGCAGATCATATAGACACACATTAATGATAGTCATAGTTCTCTATATTGTGAAATTACAGGTGGTATTAATATTTTTCTAAAATTTCTTTATCACTTTTATTATATTAAAATAATATTGGATATAATTTCACAAAGCAGCTTTGTGAAAAATAAAATGACTAAAGCTATTAATCAAGAGGCACTGTACTTGAAAGTATTCACAATACAAGCATCTCTTCTGTTTCCCCCATTAAAATGTAAAAATCATTGATAGAAAACATCTCTCTTTTCTACCACTGCATCTTAAGGGCTGAAAACAATACTTGTGGAACGTAGGAAGAGCACAGTAAATATCTGAACAATTTGGAAAGAATGAATAAATGAAAATAAATACATTATTTTATTATCATTAAGCCAAAGTGAGCTTTTCTATTTCTGTTCCCTATTTTTTGTCTGTTGAGAAGATCTATTGGCCTATACCTTACCTCGTCTTCTGTTTTATAATAAGGGTAATGCTAAGTGTTGGCACCACAAAACAAAATAAAAACAAAGGAACACAAGGCAACTTTAGGGAGTACTAGATATGTTTATTTCCTTGATTGTGATGATGGTATCACGGTGTTTAGATATGTCCGATGTCATCACGCTGCACACATTAAATATGTGCAATTCTTTGTATCCACATAATACCTCAATAATGCTAATTTTTTTAAATGTTTATTTATTTTTGAGACAGAGAGAGACAAAGCATGAGTGGGGGAGGGGCAGAGAGAGAGGGAGCACAGAATCCGAAGCAGGCTCCAGGCTCTGAGCTGTCAGCACAGAGCCCGACGCGGGGCTCGAACTCACAGACCGCAAGATCATGACCTGAGCCGAAGTCGGATGCTCAACCGACTGAGCCACCCAGGCGCCCCAATAATGCTAATTTTATAAAAGGAAAAATTGGAGATGGCTTCCAACTTATTTGGAACAGAGGCCCATTGTCCTTTTCCATGTGACCAACGGGAACTCTGGTTCTGGTTTTTTTGGGTGTTTTTGTTTGTGTTAATAATTACATGGATTTCGCAGTCAGGGTTTGTTTACTCTTACCTATCAAAATAAAGTAAAAACTGATCAAGTGACACTGTTAAAGGAAACAAAGGACACTGCAGTACTGAACAACAGGTTTCCAGTTTTACTTAAAAATCCTACCAATAGCTTTATATAAATATACTCATGTATGGTTGTCAGTGCTTAGGGACAGATTTGTCATAATACATGAGAATATTAATAATGGTTGTCTCTGGAAAGTTAGGTTGGAGGAAAAACAATTACATAGCTCTATTAGTTCTGTAATAAAAACTACTTCACATATGAATACCACAGACAGTATGTATGTCAACAAGACTAAGTCTAAGACTCAAGCATTTGAGCTTCTTTTGCAAGAAAACATACTGCAGAATCTCAAAGAAATCTACTTTGTGCAGAAATAAAATTTGAATTTTTTTTTTGCTTTAGGAAGAAGCAAAAACTGTGTGAAGAAGCAAAAAGAGAAAGACATAATTACTTATACAGATTATATGATGAATTCTGTCCATGTCAAGAAATACCTTTCTAATGCCATACGACAAATGAGGAAGAGGAAGAGGAAGAGAGGGCCCCACAGGAAGGGACATCTTCATCTCATTCTACAGAGGCTCGAAAAGATCACACAGCTTTTCCCCAGTAGGTGAGTAGTGGAGCTGAGTCTGTGCTGAAAATGATAAATGCGGTGAAGAAGCAGGGTAGAGTGTGCAGAAACACAGGAGAGATGAAAAAGGGGAAGCATACAGATACCTCACTTTGTACCAAAAAAAGTACCCTGTGCAGGGATTTTCACACTTGGCAAAGTTCTTTGTACTCTTCTCCCCAGGCCTTAAGTATCTCTGTAGCTTTCACACACTGAAGAAACCTGCAGAGTGCACTCAAAGTCTAAGATGACACAACTACAAACATCGACTAATGCAATCAGACTTCTCTGAAGTCCTTTTAAAAGATTAGTCTCGACAATACAGTTGGAGATCTGCTCTCTTAGACATTTAGTAAATACGAACCACAGCAACGAGAAAAGAAAGAAAAGGAACATGCCCCTACTATGTTCTACACCTACATAAAAAATATATTTAAAACATAAAGACTTATGTCATATAAGACATATATGACATATATTTAATACAATAAAGCCTAATGTCATAAGGCAATAAAAACTTATGTCATAAGACATATATGACATACATTTAAGGCAATAAAGCCTTCATATTCCTGGTCAGGGGTATGGATGAGAATGCAAAAGAAGCAAACTAACCTGCCAGGGTACCAAGTCTAAGTTCAGTCATCAATTTATAACCTCTATTGTCTGAATTTCTGGAAATACAATCATGAAGTGCCACCTTAGCAATGCTGAGGGTGGCAGACACTGGTGGGTTACCGACTGAACAGCCACTCCCACCACCTCCCTCTTAGTTGCTGGCATAACCCACTCCCCATGATTCAGTTGGAAAAGCCAGAAAAAAAGCCAGCCTACCCTCCCTTGCAGCTCCAGCAGAGGCATGTGACTCAGACCTGCCTACAGGACTGACAGGAAAGGGTGCTTGGCAACCTTAAAGAAAGATCTTCCTCCCTTAAAACCAGAGGCATGCAAGGATAAGCTCTCCTTCTTGCTTTTGTATATGGTTGTGTGAAGACATGAGTTATTAACAGTCATTTGAGACTAAATCTGAAGACCACCAATGCATTAGGCGTGACGGAATATAGACGTGGAGAGAACCTGGGGCCTGGATGTGCTTCTGAAATAAAGCCGGTGTGGCAGCCACGGTGGGGTGGCCCTCAGATCTCTGTTCGAGAAAGAACTTACTGATCGGTTGCAAAGAGCGCAGGTAGCTGACAACCCCCAGCTGCAAACAATCTATGACAGCAATTGTGCAGAGGCCAAGCTCTTCAGGGAGTGCTGGCCAGTGACTGAGCACAGTGGGACACAAGGACTCCGTCATTCCTGCCGAACATGGGACTCCTCTATGGAATACATTTTCAGTAGAGCTCCCTGTTAGGCTGGTTCTGAGTTTTGCAGAGCCTCAGTGGAGTCTTATGCTCTTGCTACCTAATCCTTCTTCCTTTTCCCCTCCTTTCACAGGTATCAGATATGAGCTATGGTCAGAAGGATTTGTCTGATCACTCCTGACCTTTTTTCCTCTATACCTTTCACAGGTGCTACGGCCACTAAACCCTGGACCCAGCCAATACCCAGGAATTCCTTACCTCTGAACTCTGCACTATATGAAATAAAAGTCTTTATTATTTAAGTCACTATTAATTATATTACCAGCAGCCCAAATCATCTTAACTGATAAACTGGAAAAACAGCCATATGGTACCTTGTGTTGAGGCAGAGAATTTTCCATTATTACCAAGAGGCTCCAATGAGGGACACCTTACTAGGATGAGAGTTGACTATAATAAGCAAGTTAAATGACTCCTCTGGATGTTTGTTTAATAGGGGCATTACAAACACAGGATTCTATAGAAAGTGGATATCATTTTACAGATAACTGGAAGCATATCAAACAAGCCCAGGTTTTGAACAGTCAGCAGCAATTAGAGGGAGAAGTGAGAAACCAGCAGAGTAGAAAACTTGAGCAGCAGTCATGAAAAGCCCCAGTATCAAGGTCATCTGAACCAATAGCTTTAACAGCGTTCACACTTGGCTGCACCTGGAGTACATCACTGGCTCTGACAGATTTGAAATGTAGCCGACCAAAGAATTTCTCACAACCAACAACACAGAAGGGCTCAGGGTGAATAATTCTACCTAATGGACATACACAGTCAAAAACAATAGGACTCTTCTCTTGAACACAAGGAATTAAAACAAAAAAAAACACTTTTTTTTCACACAGAAGGAGAATAAAGAGAGGCATTGATGAGCCATCTTTGTTTTTCCACCTGAGCTTGAAAATCCAATTAAAAAAAAGCAAAGAGCAAGTATGTTCTAAAAGAATACTGAGAAAGTCAGCAAAACATTTCTCTCCCTCTCCCCTCCCTTCCTGTAACCCAAGTACCCTTCCCTTAATTAAAAAAAAATGGTAATTCAGGATTTCTTGGTGTATTGATTGGGAAAAAAATCTATAATTAAGTGGAAAGATGGAAGAACTGGTCCTCTGTCTTTGTGCTGACTCCTCCATTTCACTTCCCAAATTCTGCTGAAGCTGTTCAGTGTCATTCAAGTCCACGAAACCACCACCTCCTCAGCTAGCACATAAACAATAGTAAAAGCCTGTTAATGCTCACCACTACACGTAAATGTCACCCTTGAGGCCCCTCCTCTTATTGCAAACTTCTGTTTTCTTCAAGCCCTCCAACAGGGTAAAATATCTGCAGTGACGTTTACCCAGCTTAAATAAAGTCCATCCAATCATCCAAAGCTTGCGATTTGTGGTGAACTTTCAGCAGTAAGTGTACTGATTGTGTTGGGGTCCTAATTAAAATTTCAGTTGGAACCCATTTCTCATATTAAGCAAAATCCCCTGAAGGCTGAGCTAATTGCTTTTAGGATTGCGTTCTGTGAGGACCCATATGCTATTTAACATCAATGTTTTAATTTTCTCTAGAATCAATAAACGTGGCCTTGTCATATCTCTTCCCCATATTTCTGTTTCTGTTCTGTATGTAGCCCATTCCTACAACACATACCCTTGTTCACAGTGCCTTCCCGCGAAGCACCATATATCAATCCATTTCACCTTGACTCTCTCATGGATGAGAGATGTTAACTCTCTGTTAACAAAAGGGAACGTGAGTTTTCTGCTTCTGGGAAAGAGTCCCCTCCTTATTCATCCCCCAACTTCTATAGCACAGACTTACGCGTGTGTCGGTACCCAGTTTTGCTGAGAACACAGCCTACACCAGACCCCTAAGTCCTCCAGACCTCACTCTGTCATGCAGAACACAGGACACAGTGCGATGCATAATATGAAGAGTGAGCTGAATTTACTATTCCTGTAAATGAGAGATAAAGATCTTCCCCCACTTTTTGGAAGATACTGGCTGCTGACCCCATATTCAAGCATAACTTAACAGTTAAGGGTGAAGCCTTAGGAGTCAGAAAGATATGCACAAGAGTCTCACTTCAACCACTTGCAATCGATTATGTGAATTTGAGGAAGTCGTATAAAGGCCTTGAGTCTTGGATTCATAAGCTATAAAAGATGATGATTTTAATTTCTACTTTGTGAAGATTAAGTGATAAACATAGAGAGCACCCAGGATAAAAGAACATGATACTCAATATATTGATTTATAAAACAGAAAGTAGTTTGGGAAGATGATGGTAACAGGCCAATCCAATCTAATTGTCACTTCCACAAATTATAAATATTAAAATAATAGGAAAGAATTCCCCAGACATGTAGTTTTGTTGTAGGGAATGTTTCCATGGAAAGAACGTTTGTCAGGTCTCTCTACCTGTGCAACATGCATGATCTTGACCTCTCTTTCTCTCTGTAGGTCTGCTCATTCTTCTCCCTCCATAGACTGCCTTTTGCCATTTGTCCACACACATGGTGGATGACAGGTGATTCCATAACGTTCTGGTTTACCTGACATCTGTTCATAATATCATTCTAGGTTGAGCTAGACTCCAAGTTTCTCTCTCTGTAAGAAAAGATCTGACTGGTCCAATTTGGATCAGGTGTCTACTTATGGCCCAGTCAAGAGTTGTGGGTGAGAGGACTGGTAGTAAGAGGGTCCTCTAACAAAAATATAGGTGCTAGCACCCCATTGCTGTATTTGAGAGGAAGTAAACTTTGGAGAAAAGGGACCTTAGCAACTATGGTATTAAATTGTTTTTCTTAGAAAGAAAGCTCATATGTATCTATCATTTTATAGACCTAGCTAGCAGCTCTAGTTGTCATGTAGAGGCCACCACAGTTCTTTTTAAGCATTTCTTTAAAATATGAGCATTTTCATACTATCTAGAGGATCAACTCCTTGGTATATCCATTATTATTTATCACTTATTTTACCTATCCCACATCTGCAAATTTTGGTAAGATCATCTGATGAAGAGTATCTGCTTCTAATGAATTTTCATAACCATCATTCCAAGATATTACTCACAGTAATATCTATATCGTAACTTCCCAAGCCTATTCTTTGCAAAAATCTGACATTGTTCTATTAATAAATTTCATGTTTAAAATAAGACAACTCCTATCACCTAGATTTATCTGCCTGCCAAACACCTTTACGTGAAACTTAGTTTCATTATCCTATGGTCATGTTTAGATATTAACATATTAGCACTAAAAATATATGTTCAGTGTCACACTTGTGATTTTGGTAAAACAGTATTTCTTGGCACTTTCTACTTTCCATATCATCCTAAACCACAAAGAAATTGATTTACGGTAATTCTCTCAAATGCAACGTAGATTTTTTTTCTTATTTACCACAGATCTAATTATCATATCTCATTCATTTATGATTGATGTGTTATCTCAAAGTATCAGCTTACTATGCTGAGATTTAAGTAGTCTGCATAGAAAACTAAATAAAAATTAATCACACTGGCTGCTTTACAAAATATGTTAGAGTACAACATTGGATGTGCCAGAAAATAAAAATCTTAAGATAGTACAAAGTATCCCTTGAGGTCAAAGAACCTTGAAAAGAAAGAAAATAAAGTATATGGTTAAATGGGGACTAAATTATTGAGGGAATGATGTTTCAAAGGTAAAATTGGGGGATTCGGAGGAATGGTTTCATGGAGTGTTTCCTGCCAAGTATTTTTTTTGCTATCATGTAGACAGCTCCTTTATGTTTGTGAAATACTCAATCATACCAGGTATTACAGCAGGGCGGGGAAAACGACTCCTCAAGGCCTGAATTGACATTGTGTAACTTTAAGGTGAACAACATGTTGACCTGATACACTCACACCTTGCAAAATGATCAGCACCACAGGATCGCTAACCCTTCCACCAGGTCACATAATTACTATTTCTTTCTTGTGGTGAAAACATTTAAGATTCTCTCTCTTAGCAACTTTCAAATATATAATGCATTATTAACTATAATTGCCATGTTGTACATTAGATCCTTATAATTTGTTTATAACTGTAAAATTGTACCCTTTGAGCAACATCTCATTTCTCCTATGTTGAAGAGTTTATATACACCTTGTTGTCCCTACTCTAAGCCCTAGAGGCTCCTAACGCAACAATAATTTTGTGTAAAGAGAAGAAGAAATGGCACAGGCCACCGGTTTCGCATGCTTTGACTGCCAGTGCATATGATCACCACCAGCAGTGGTGGTGTCAGGGCCTGCTGTTTATTCAGAAACCTTAATCTGGAGGTTTTCATGGCAAACCATGGTGCGTCCTGAGTCCTGGGCCATGAGCTGGTGGAGAAATACCAAACCTAAATAAAATTATTGTGCTCCTGTGCAAAAGCTAACAGAGACAGGGAACCAGTGGTGAGCTGGACTTCACGAGATGCCTGGAAGTCTCCCCCGTGAGACTAGAGTTACCCACTAGCCCCGTGAGGAAATATGCATCCACAAAGCCCTGTGTTGACAGTGACAACAAAACTTCTCAAATATGCATCTCCGACGAGAATACATATCCCAATATAGCACCTGTGCCCTAGTTAATTTCTGAAGTGTGCAAAGAAAACATTCAGTATTCTGCCACCATGTGACCATTGTACTCCTCCAGTATCACATCATGTGGCCTAAGGGAGATCGGGAGCCTCTGGGGATATGATCACTAAACAAATAACCATCATGAAACTGGTATCTAACCATGCTGCTGACAGTATTGGAAAGAGAAGGCTGCATCTCTGAAGTAGGGCCGAAGTCTCTTCTGGAGCTTCAGTAATGAAAAACTCTCTGGCTTCAAAAGCAAACAGACCTGGGTCCAATACAAGCTCTGCCACATTCGTTACATTCCTTTTTTAAAAATAATGAAACATACATACAAGTTAAGAAAAGTAATAGATAACGGACATCTAAATTTAGCAAATGTTACTATTACGCCTATTTTGTCAACAAACGAAAGATGAAAGATGATACGGAATGTTACAATTGTCCTACCTTAACCTATTTCCCTTCCTTGCACTCCAGGTACATGCTCTTGAAGCTGGATTGCAACCTTCCCAAGTGTATTTTCTATGTTTACTACTTATACAAGTGCCTATATATATTCAGATGTTTACTACTTATACATGTGCACATATATATATAGTATTATTTCTAAAGCTTTATATTTCACAGAAGTGGTATCATGCCATATGAATTCTTTTGAATTTCGTTTCTCATTATGTAGTGAAATTTTACGGAGCTGATTTTTGTAGATATGGTTCATTCATTTAAATTGCTGAAGAGCATGCCATTCTATGATTATGTGAAGTTATTTTCAGGGCTTTTTTTAATCACAAACAATGCTGTAATGAATATTCTTACACATGTCTCTGTGCATATGTGTAGAAGTTTCTTTATGCCATATACAGGGCTGATATTCAAAAGAAATATACCAAAATGACCATGCCAATCATTTGCAATGTGTTTACTCTGATTGGTTGGTGCCCCTGATAGCACTTATTAAATATTCTGAACTGCACCCTGGATACACACATAGAGAAGCAATCGCTGGGTCACTAAGTATGCACAGTTTTACCATTACTAGATATTACCATTGAAGTCTTTAAAGTGGTTAAACCAATTTATACTCCCACTCGTAGTTTAGTATGTGCATTCCTATTTCCCCACAATTGGTTAGACTTTCTAACTTTCCCTGGTCTGATGCGTATGAAACGGCATTTTCTTTTAATTTGCAGTTTCCTGATTACTTGTCAGGTGGAAAATCATCTTGCATCAGCCATTTAGAACTCTTGTAAATTACCTGTTCATAGTCTTTACTCCATTTCCTCTGGGACCATCTATCTTCTGCTAGTTGGTTTGTAAGTATTCTGTATTGAATCTGCACATTAATCCTCTGTCCAGTATAACAGTTGCTAGTGTCTTCTTGCCATCTATGCCTTATGTTTCACTTTCTTTATAGCATCACCCACTTTACAGAATATTATTTTTTTTTTTGCTCTGTGTGTTTGGATAAACAATTTAAACCCCCATAGTCTCCATTTACTCATTTACAAAATGAAGACCATAATACTTTCTTTGCCAGATTATTATGAATAAAAATAAGGTAATAAATGTATAGGGCAATATTTAAGAAAGAGTAGTTGTCTTCCTGTGACCCTACCCTCAAACGGAAGGGGAAACAAGAGCCCACTACTATGCAAATGTCTTCATTGAACAATAATGTGTCAAAAAAAAAGTATTCATCTGAATACTTAAACAGAATGATGAGTTGACTGAATTACATAACTCACTCAATAAATATTTACCAAACCCTTTCTTTGTGCCAGGCATAGAATTACAATGGGATACAAAATAGACCAAGGCTTGTCTAGTGGGGGAGAGAGAGACAACAAGCAAAACAAGCATTATATACTACAATGTCGGGATGAATAAAACAAAGTTTAAGGGGATTACAAAAACAAAGGGGCACCTGTGTGGCCATAGAAATCCCATCATGTAGGCAATTGGAGCAAAATCTTAGAAGAATTCAGAAAGGGAGACACGTGAAGGAAGTATGTGCAATGACCTTGAGGTTCTAGCATATTGTCAATCAAGGAGAAGAAAGGCAGTGTGAGAGAAGGAAGTATATAAAGAGTGATAGAAGAAGTAACCAGAGACTGGATAATGACCTTGGGAGTCACGCTAAGGGTTCTGAATCTTGCTCTAAGGGGTACAGAATGTCCATGAAGGGTTTTGAGCCGAAGAATAACATGTTATAACTTAGGCTCTAAAAAGATCCATCTAATTACAGGATGAAGAAAGGGCTGTAGGATTACAGGAGAAATCAGAAGACAGTAAGAGGTTATCTTTGCTTCATGAATGCTTTATGAAGCTATTCCTGATAATTTCTCAGGACTCGAAAATAAATGACTCGGAACTGAAATCTCCAAAGCAGCAAATGGTGTTATTTCTAGTCACTATTACTGCACAACCCACATTTAACCCAGAACCCAGCAGAACATAAGAAATGGTGGCAAAAACAAAAGATGGAAAAACAGTGCTGAACTTTTTTACCTCTCATCTGCACTGGCCAGTTTGTGCCTTTTTCTTTGGCTCAAAGAAACCAAGGCTTATTTAGGACAGTTACTAACTCTGGATTAAAAAATGTCAAGCGGCCTGGATAAAGGCTGTACTTTCCCCATGATCATTTTTTGAGCATTATTACTCAATGCTCAAAAGTGACATGGAGAGGTTGCATCTAACTTTCCCTCTCTAGATATGCTGGGAATCTGAGGGGAAAAAAATTTCCCACTACTGTCTCACTCTCCAAGGTGTTCTAATTGATTTTTCTCCCTGTTGTTTAGAATCTAAGACGATTTAATTAATGGATTTCTTTTACACAAATAAAAAAACTCAGCATGACCAAAGTCAGAGTGGTCAACAGCTTCGGGGCCTCCCAGCCACAACACCTTGTTAGGATGTGGCTCCTCCAGTCCGCCTGCCAGTCCACAGTTGCTCGATACACAGTTGCTTTTTCACTGTGATAACTGCTTTATTTGTTAAGAAATGGTTCCTAGAGCAGAACTTCCCAAACTTTGATGGGGAAATGAGATCTCGTTAACCTAGAGATCTTGTTAAAATGCAGATTTGAATTTAGTAGATCTGGGGCAGGGGCCAGGGTTTTTTATTTCCCAGGTGATGCTGACACTCTATCAACAAGGTTCGAAAGAGAAGGCAGCCACAGCTTTAAATGTTATTAAAATGTGTACCTATTTTATAATATATAAAATACATATACATATATGATGCACAACATATGTAAAATATATGTATATATAGTGGAACTATATTTGGAAGAGTTACTACTTGTGGAAAAAGAAGTGTCCAATGGCTTGGGTGGACAGTAGTGCAAGAATTTTTTGTGAGCCCATCATTATTTGGTGATAGGAAAGGATCAAGTCTAAACTTACAAGCTGGAAATTTGAAAACATATTCAAGTATGGTATGCATGATAATAACTTACCACTTTCCATCAATAACCTAAAAACCTATTTCCCCTACCAATAAAGATCTTTTTCAAAAAGGGGGAATTTGTTATTCACCATTGGTAGAATTCCTTCAAGGTTAATGGCTTCCAATGCTCAATGTAAAAAACCCTCAGCCCTGGTTCCCAAACTATACTCCCAGGACCAGCAGCATCAGAATCATCTGGAAACTTTTTAAAAGATTCCAAATTTCAGACTCCACTTCAAACCTACTGGATCAGAAATGCTGTTCAGAGGCCCAGCTATCTGTGTTGGAACAAACCCTCCAAGTGACTCTGAATTGTGAGAACTACTGCTCTACAGGCCTCATTGCTTTATTTCCATTTCTGTATAAATAATATTCATAGGATTTTCTTAAATGCAGTAGGACTGATAAGAAAAAAATACAGCCCCCCAGAAACTTCGTCTTAATAATGTTTGTACATATAAATGAATTAGCCAATACAAACCTGGCATAAGAAGAGGAATTAGTATAATTTTGCTCACAACTTACAATATACCTTCGTTCTTTATTAATGCAACTATTAGCTATTCACTGCATGAACGAAGAAACCCGAAAAGTAACACAGACATTAATGTTTTAAATTTTAGGCAATTTATAGCAAGCAGTAAGCTCTCTGGAGGCCAGTTTGATATTGCTTTGAGGGCCACTTCTCAATTTCTTACACAAAGAATATCTAGGCATTGTTCTTTTCTCATCTCAAAGTTTATTCCTCCTGAGGAGAATCCATTTGAACCATCCTTTCTATATAATTGACTATTTATATGCAGCCATTACTGGCGAACTTTCCCCTCTTGAGGGCCACTACCCAGGCCTGGGTCTGATTCTAGGATACTTTTATGATGAAATGTCACAAGGAGATGAGAATTTAACTATGGAACTACTTTGGGCTGGTTTATTTCAGCCTTCTCTAGAAAAATGTCATCAGGGGTCACACATGGGTCCACTTCAGTCCCAGGCCCTACGGAAAAAAAAAAAATCCTTAGAAGTAATTGCTAAATTCTAATAAATTTTCAAGGTACTGTGGGTACTGTGTCCACTGAGTGTCCACTGTCACATTTAGTGCTGGCAGTGGCCCTGAAAGAGCTAGAAATAGTTTCATGTCATCATTTAGGATCAGAATTTGTTAATATTTCAACATAAAATGCACTTCATAATTTACAAATATCTCTGCAGTGCATTCTAACCTGGACTTTTTGAAAAGTTCTATTTGCTTATGTTTACATTATATTTTCAATGTCTAACCAATATGTAGTTACTCATTAAAAAAATATTTTTGATCTCCTAGGATTTGACTTATTGAATAAACTAACAAAAGAAATAAATTAATCTAACAGCTTTTATAAGAACATAAACAATATTAACGAACAATTTAAGCAAAATTATTAATAAACTTCTGATGGTGAATTTTGTGTGTCCACTTGGCTGGGCCACAGTACCCAAATATTTAGTCAAATGTTGCTCTGGATATTTCGGTGAAGGTGGTTTTTTTGATAAGATTGGCATTTAGATCAATGGAACGGAAAAATAAAAAGATTACTCTCCATAATGTGAGTGGGCCTCATCCACTAAGGTGATGGGCTTAACAGAAAAAAGACCCGATACCCCTCAAACAAGAAGGCAACTCTTTCCTGGGTCTCCAGTCTAATGGCCTAGCCAATCAGATTTTAGATCTGCTAAGCCTTTACAGTTCTATGAGCCAATTTCTTGCAATCGATCAATCCATCTCTCTATGTTTAAAACCAGTGCTGTACATATGTACGTACATACATGATATTAGCAGGAAATTATATGTACAATCCTGTCTTTTCTTTTGTCATTTAATGAAAAATCAATGGGTCACACTGATTTTCTGTTTCTCTCTGACAAAACTTCCTGGGAGACAACATTCCCTCTCAAGCAGCCACTGGACATGCTTATTTACTGATGCAGGGGCAGTGTTCCTCCCGGATAGAAATTCTTCCTGGGAAAAGAAATAGGCACTTAAACATAAGATAAGCTCTTATCTGTCTGGCGTGGACTCAGCATGGGACAGTCTGAAGAGAGGAAGATGAATGCAGTGAATGGATCTGTGAGGACCCCCCCCTCCCCACCAGTGGGGTGATACTTAATTTTGTGGTCTAGTACTTCTGCTGCCAAGAGTAAGGTCCCCCTTCTTCCTTGGCAAACAAAGACATGCCCCTAAGTTCATTCAAGCCTTGCTCTAGCTACAGAAGACGAGAAAGTAGAACTTTATCTTCTTGACACATGTTGTTTTAGTGCTTAGTGAAATAAATGGTTTCTATATTGCACATCATTATTCATACACTAAAGCTTTTTTGGGAAACCTCTGAAAGAGATTTGCAATTTGGATCATCTCTTATCCTTCTGATTTTTCTTCAGCTATGTTTAGGGAGTTCCGTGTATTAAAAAGGTCATAAATATTCAGCATTAAGTCTGCAAGGAGAGCAGAGAAAAAAACTAATATTCCGTTCCTGAAAAGTTCAAATGAGAGAACGAGTGTGCTGTTTTCACCCCAGGTAGCAGTTTCGAGAGCTCAAGATTGATTAAAAATTAACTGTCCTTCAACCATACTTCAATAATAAAAAAACTGAAAAATTAACTGTCCCTAAAACTGGTCAAATATCTCCTTCCTTAGAAACATTCAGGCTTTTGTTTCTAACTGAAAACACATGGGCTTTAATTTTGTGTTCTTCAAACTTGCAATAGAATATCTTGGTTATTATATACAATCTCAAGTCAGATTGCTAATAAAACATCAAGTCCTGTCCAGGACAGCACAACAGAAGAGGCAAGTGGGAAATCATCACAGAGTTCAGGCAGAAAAATGGCAAAGATGGAAACAGGGTCACAAACTGAGATTTTTCCAGAGAAAAAAAATTGAAAAAATTAAGGAACAATTTAACTACTAACTTCAGTTGCTAAAAATGATGATGAGCAACTCAGGAATAATGACACCATTTGTGACTGAGTAAAACTGCACACAAATCAAGGTAGACACATAAAAAATTTTCTCTGCGAAATAAAGATTTAAAAGACATTAACATATATGGTCAAAGATGATCAAAGTTTTTCTGTAGACTCATTGACACATTCCTCCAGCAAATCTGTCCCCCACTACGTGATACCCCCATCTACTCATCTCCTTCCTCCTTCCCTGGTGCGTACACTGCTCCCGTCATAGCAGCCTTCCTGCCCTGCATTAAACCTCCAGATATACTTCTACTTCTGACCTCTGCACTTGCCATTCATTCTGCCTGAAAACTTGGGTTCTTTCCTCCGGTCCCTCGGACCTTTACTCTAAAACCACTCACTTAGGGAAACCTTATGGGCCACTCTACCTTTCAGTAGCTACTATCACCCTTCCCGGAAATCATTTATCCTCCTAAGGTACCTGACACAAAGTTTCTCTCTTTCTCTTTCCAGTTTTGAGGGAGCAAGTTGCCTTGTTGGAGACGCCCACATGTAAAGAACAGAGGAGAGCTTCCAAGCAAAAACCACAAAGGAGCTGAGGCCCTTAGTCCAACAGCCCATAAGGAACAAAAGCTGCTAACAACCACATGAGCTTGGAAGTGGGTCCTTCTCCAGTGGAGACATTAGATGACAACGAGCCCAGTATACACCTCAACTGTAGCCTCTGACAGACCAGTAAAAGAGAAGCCAGCTAACCTGTGTCCAGATTCTTGACTCCTACAAACTGTGAGATAATGAATGCATGCTGTTTTAAGTTACTACATTTTGGCATAATTTGTAAATACAGCAACGGATAACCAATACGCACACAAAAAATTCCTGCTGGAATTGTGACTGGGGTTGTATTAAATATATAGATCAATATAGGGAAAACCACAATTTTTTGCTGCGTTGAATCTTCTAACCTATGAACACAGTGTTTCTCTGCAGTTATTTAGGTCTTTGATTTCACTGATCAGCATTTTGTAATTTTCAGCATACATTTCTCTTACATGTTTCCTTAGATTTATACTTAGTGCATTTCATTTTTTGGAACTATTAAAAATTTTTTTAACTTCAGTTTCCCATTATTCATTGCTAGTACATAGAAATATAATTGATTTTTTGTTTTACCTAGTACTCTGTGACCCCAAACTCATTTATTAGTACTAGGAAGTTTTTGTAGATATTAGGATATTCTCCATGAACAATCATGTTGTTTGGGAATAGAGATGGTTTTATTTCCTCCCTTTCAATTTAGTTTTTAGTTTTTTCTTTCTTAGTCTACCACTCAGGGCTTCCAGGACAGTGCTGAACAGTAGTGGTGATGGACATCTTTACCTTGTTCCTGATCTTAGGCAGAAAGTGTCCAGCCTTTCACCAGTAAGTAAAGTTATCTGTGGGTATTGTGTAGCTGCCCTTTATCAGGGCCTTTCCCCCTACTTCTAATTTGCTGACAGTTTTCTCATGATGAATGTTGAGTTTTGTCAAATGCTTTATGTCAGTTGATAAAATCATGTGTTTTTTAAAAAAGATTTACATTGTTAATATGGTAGAATTCATTGTTTGATTTTCAAATTTTAAAGCAGCCTTATCTACTCGAAATGCACCTCCACTTAATTGTGGTGTATTATTCTTTTAATAAGCTGGTGGACTGTTGGCTAATATTTTGTCACAGAGTTTTAGGTCTCTGATCATGATAGATAATGGTCTGTAGGTTTTTTTGCTTGTTTTTTTGGGGGGGCTTTCTTTGTATGGTTTTGATATCAGAGTATTACTGGTTTCATAAAACAAATTGGGAATTGTTCTATCCTCTTCAATTTTCTGGAGAACATTACATAGAATTAGTGTTCTTTCTTCCTTAAATGTTTGCTAGAGCATGCCAGTGAAACCATGTTGGTATGTACATTTCCTTTTTTGAAGAATTTAACAATAGCTTCAATATCTTTAATAGTTATGGATTATCCAGGTAATCCATTTCTTCTTCAGCAAATGTTGACAGTTTGTGAGTTTTCAAGAATTCTTCTATTTCACTTAAATTGGTGAAATTGTGTTTGGAGAGTTGTGTTATTATCCTTTTGTTTGCTCTTCAGCTTTATTGAGGTATAGTTGACAAATAAAATTCTATGACATTTAAAGTACTCAGCATAATAATATACATTTGAAAGAATTCCCATAATCGAGTTAACATATTAATCAACTCACATATTTGCTTTTTTTTTTTTTTTTGCATTTACTTTTTTCTTTTTCTTGGTGAGAACATTTAACTTTCCTTGTCTTAGAAAACTTAAATTATGCAAAACAATGTCACGAACTATGGTCACCATGTTATACATTAGATACTCAGAACTTACTCCTCTTATAACTAAAAGTTTCTACCCTTTTACCAACCTCTCCCTGTTTTCCCCAGTCCCCAGAAACCACTTTCTATTCTCTGTTTCAGTGAGATTCAAAAAAAAATTTTTTTTAAAGAATCTGTATTAAGTGCTATTATGCAATATTTGTCTTTTTCTGTCTGGCTTATTTCATTTAACATAATGGTTTCGTTTTCTTCAGATATATACCCAGAAGTGGGATTGCTACATCATATAGTGGTTTTATCTTTAATTTCTTCGGGAACCCCCATACTGTTATTCATAGTGAATACACCAGTTTACATTTCCACCAAAAGTAAGTCTTCTTTGGAAAAATATCTATTCAGTTCTTTTTCCAGTTTTTAAATTGGGCTATTTTGCTTTTTTGCTATTAAATAGTAGGAGTTCAATTGATGTTTTGGATATAAACCCTCTAACAAAATATGTTTTGCAAATATTACAAACGATGCCTTTTCATTTTTATGATTTGCTCTGCTGTACAGAAGGTGTTTAGTGTGATATAGTCCCACTTCCTTATTTTTGCTTTGATTGCTTATACTTTGGGTGCCAAAATAAAAAATCAATAATAAGAGCAACGTCAAGGAGCTTACGCCTTAAGTTTTCTACGAGGAGCTTTATGGTTTTAGGCCTTTTGCTCAAGTCTTTAATTCATTTTGAGTTGATTTTTGCGTATGGTGTAAGATAGGGGTCCAGTTTGACCCTCTTGCGTGTGGATATCCAATGCTCCCAGCACCATTCATTAAAAACCCTATCTTTCTCCTATTGTATATCCTTGGCTCTTTTATTATAGATTAATTGACTATAAATGCATGGGTTTATTTCTCAGCTTTCAAGTCAGTTCTATTGATTTATGATGTCTGTTTTTAGGTCAAAAACATCCTTTTTTATTACTTCAGCTTTATGATACAGTTTGAAATCAGAATGGGTAGTATCTCCATCTTTGTTCTTTTTTGTCAAGATTGCTTTGGCTATTGAAAGTCTTTTATGGTTCCACACAAATCTGAAGATGATCTATTCTAATCCCATGGAAAAAAAGTCATTGAAATTTTGACAGGAAGTGTATTTGACTCTGTGATTGCTCTGGGTAATACCGAAATTTTAACAGTGTTAATTCTTCTAATCGATGCCCAAGGAATATCTTTCTACTTATTTGTTTATCTTCAGTCTCCTTCATCAATGTCTTATAGTTTTTAGTATACACAACTTTTGATCACATCCTTGGTTAAATTTATGTCAATTTTATTCTTTTTGATGCTATTGTAAATGGGACTGTTAAATCCTCCTTTTGATAGTTCATTGCCGCTATATAAAAATGCAACTGATTTTTGTATATTGGTTTTGTATCCTGAAACTTCACTGAATTAATTTATTAGTTTTAACAGGATTTTTTTTGGTAGAACCTTTCGAGATTTTTATATATAATACCATTTCATCTGCAAATAGAGACAATTTAACAACTTCTTTTCTAATTGGGATGGCTTTTATTTCATTTTCTTGCCTAATTTCTCTAGCAAACAAACGTACTAACAGTGGGTGTCCTTATCTTGTTCCTCATCTTAGAAGAAATGTTTTTAGCTTTTCACTGTTGAGCATGATGTTAACTGTGGCTTGTCATATATGACCTTTATTATGATGAAATATGTTCCCTCTATGTCCATTTTGGTGAGGGTTTTTTTAAATCATGAAACGATGTTAAATTTTGTTAAATACTTTCTCTGCATCTATTGGGATGAGGGTAGGATTTTTATCTTTCATTTTGCTAATGCGACATATGTGGCATATCACACATTGATTTGAACCATCTTTGCATATCCAGAATAAATCACACTTGATCATGGTATATCTTACCCTTTTAATGTACACAGAGTCTGGATTTAGAACTCCTTTTCCACTTCTGGTATTGGTAATTGGCCTTTCTTTTTCTCTTAGCAAGTCTTACTGCAGTTTTACCAATTTTATAGCTTTTTTGTTTGTTTGTTTTTTACAATATCACTTACTTGATTTTCTCTATTCTTTTTAATTGTATTGATCCTTCCTGTTAGCTTTATTATTTCTTTGCTTCTAGTTGCTTTGGGTTTACTTTGCTCTTCTTCATCCAGTTGCATAAGATGGAAGTCATTAGGTCCCTGATTTCAGATCTTTTTTCTTTTATAATGTAAGTATTTAAATGCTGTAAATTTCCATCAAAGCACTGCTTTAACTGTCTTGCATAAATTAGATAGGTTATATTATCATTTATGTTTAATCAAAATATTTTCTAACTTTTCTTGAGACTTCCATTTGACTCGTGGATTACTTTAGAAGGGCATTATTTTAGGGGAGGCTGGGCGGCTCAGTCAGTTGAGTGTCCGACTTCAGCTTAGGTCGTGATCTCATGGTTTGTGAGTTCAAGCCCCGCATTGGGCTCTGTGCGGACAGCTCAGAGCCTGAAGCCTGCTTCGAATGCTATGTCTTCCTCTCTCTCTCTCTCTGCCCTTTCCCCACTCACACTGTCTCTGTCTCAAAAATAAAGAAACGTTAAAAAAATTGTTTAAAAGATAAAACAAAGAAGTGCAGTGATTTAATTCCAAGTGATCATTTTTCTATCTTTCTGTTACTTATTTATAATTAAATTATTTAATTGTCAGAGAACATATACCATACTTTTTATGGTTTCAATTCTTTTAAATTTGTTAACTTTTCTTTTATGCCCCATGGCACTATCTTGGTAAATATTTCATGTGTATTTGAGAAGAATGCATATTTAGCCTTTGATAGGTAGAATGGCCTATAAACGTTTTATTTTTAAGTTTATTTATTTTGAGAGAGGGAAGCGGGGCAGAGAGAGTAGAGAGAAAGAATCCCAAGCAGCCTCTGCACTGACAGACATGGAGCTTGAACTCATGAACTGTAAGATCATGACCTGAGCCAAAAATCAAGAGTTGGAGGCTTAACTGACTGAGCCACCCAGGCGCCCCTATTCTATAAATGTTAATAATGTCCAGTTTATTGATGATGTTGCACACTCTTCTCTATTTTTTCTGATTTTCTGTTTAGCAGTTTTCTTTTCTTTTTGAGACAGGGCAGGGGGAGGGTCTCAAGTGAGCCAGGGGCAGAGAGAGAGGGAAAGAGAGAGAATCCCAGAAGGGGAGGGGGGAGAGAAAAAGAGAGAGAGAGAGAGAGAGAGAGAAAGAAAGAGAGAAAGAAGTGGGGCTCATCTGAAGCGGGACTCATCTGAAGCAGGGCTCATGTTCACCCGAAGCTGGGCTTGAGCTCACCCAATGTGGGACTCAAACTCATGAACCATGAGATCTTGACCTGAGCCAAAGTCAGATGCTTAACTGACTGAGCCAACCGGGCACTCTTCTGTTCAACAGTTTTACCAATTACTGAGAGAAGACTACTGAGGACCTCAAATATAAATGCAATTCGTTTTCACTTATTCCCTCTATTTTTCATTCCTCTGCTCTCTCTTTTCTGCCTTCTTTTAGATTATTTGAACATTTTTAGTGGTCCAATTTAAAATTTTCTACTATCTTTTTTTAAAAAAAACTTTATCTTCTTGTGCATGTTCCCTTGGAATGTTTGTTCTAGGAAGTACACATACTGAACTTTTTCTTGTCTATATACAATCAGTATTTTAGCACTTGAAGTAGTATGAAAAAAATCTTTCCACCATATATGTCCCTCTACCAGTCCCTTTAGGCTGTAATGGTCTTATGCACTGCCATTAAAAACCCATCAGAGAACATTATAATTCTTTTCTCAACCGAACATATTTTAAACAGCTCTATACAAAAAGTTAATCTATCATATTAAGTTTGATATTTACCATTTAGATTTCTTTTCATTCCTAATGTTTCAAGTTTCCATCTGGTATCATGTCCCTCCTTTCCAATCATCTTCCCTTAGAAATACTTTCACGATAGGTGTGCTGGCAGCAAATTCTTAGTTTCCTCAAATTGTTTTCATTTCACCTTTACTGTGAAAGAATTATTTTCACTAAACAACTTTGTATTGAACAGTTGTTTTATCCCTTGAAAAATGTTTTAATTCCTTCTTCCATCCACTGTCTCTGATGAGAAATCAGCTTTCAGTTGAATCGCTGTTCTCCAATAAATAATGTGATGTCTTTTTCTGGTTGTTTTCATGATTCCTTTTTTGACTTTAGTTTTCAGCAGTTTGATTACTATGTGTCTGGATTTGGATTTCTTCGGCTTTATCTTGTTTTCAGTTTGCTCGACTTCTTGAATCGGTAGTCGGTTCATGTCTTTCACAAATCTATGATTTCAGGCCATTATTTTCCCAAATATTTTTCTCCAAGTCACTCCTCTTTTTGGGTTCCAATAACACAAAGACTTTTTTGTTATTATCTCACAAGTCACTGAGGCTCTGTTAAATTTTTTTACCTTTTTACTCAACTGTTCAAATGGGATCATTTTTACTGATCTGCCTACAAATTCACTAATTCTTTCCTCTTTCACCTTCATGCTGCTATTAAACCCTTCCAGTTAGATTCTAATTCTAAAATTTCCTTTTGATACTTCTTTAAATATTCCATTTCTTTGCTGATGTATTCTGTCTTAACATTTTTTCAGTGTTCATCCCTACTTATTAAAGCAGTAAAAACTCAAAACACTAAAAATCTTTTTAAAAAGTCCTTGGCATAGGGCAAAGATGATCAATACTGAATTACGACACAGAATAAAAAATGGTTTGGTGCTTTGCATTTATGAAAGAGGCTACATATTTGGTGGTCGACATGTTTGACCACAAATCAGAATATTTGAGTTCGAGTGTAAAATCTACTATTGACTTTCATTTACTTTCCTAAGATCATTTTTTTTTAATTTTGAAATTGAAACTAAGCTATTATTTTTCATTACAAAATTCGTTACTTCATGAATAATAGTGGCAATTTAAAGTATAAAACTCAAATTTCTCAGTTTCCACATCTTCAGTTTTATTTTGAGTTATATAAATAGAAGGTTCATAAATACTGATTTCAGGACATGTGCACTTTGCAATAATCAAAGTAAAAAAGTTATTAAGTTGAAGAATGATGGTTCATAATTGCCAAAGCATTCATTACTACACAAGTAATCATATATATGTAATCATATATATGATTACAAGTAATATATATATTACAAGTATATATATATTACAAGTAATCATATATATGATTGCAGATATATGGTTGTGCATATGTGTATATGTGTGTTTTATATGAATAGTTCATTTGTAGAATAAGTGTTTTATAATGTTTTTAAAAATGCTTCAAAAATCCTATGATGCATCTCTGATGTGCACAGGATTGGTTCCATGGTCGTTGATGCTAAATGCTCTATTGTACTCTCTGCGGGGTTCTGCACACCAGTACTTTCGTGCATGCATTAGCACACCCACAAGAGAGAGAAGCAGAAAAATGGTTACATGTGGTTGCCCAAAACACAGGTGACTCACCATCGTCCCTCTTCTACAATGGTAGTCTAGGTAATGGGTTTTTGTCAATCTTCTCTTCCTTGTGATTCTGATGTTGTTGTTCTTCCTGAGAAGCTATTCTCAGGGTCTGTTCTGTTATATTGAATTGTCATACAACTTTTTGGCCCAAAATTGAAATCACCAACATTCATTAGTATAAAATCCTCTCTTACCTAATGTCCATTTTCATCATGCAATTTTGAGCAAAGAAGGTTAAGAAGAAATTTAGGGTAACTATTTAATACTCAGAGTCAAGAATACCAATGATACTATCTTCAATTTGAAATTAAAAGTATCTTTTATAGTATTTCTTACTATCAATAATAAATTTATAAATATTAATACAATGAGGAATGTATGGATGTATATATAGATATCTATATCTATATCTAGGTATAGGTATATATAGATAGTCTATGTGTCTGTTTTTCTGTATGTATGCATATATGTATATATATTTTATGTATGTACATATATAGATATATAGATACAGATATAGATATATAGTCTATGCGTCTGTTTTTGTGCCAGTAGCATACAGTCTTGATGACTACAGCTTTGTCATATAGCTTAAAATCTGGAATTGTCATGCCTCCAGCTTTGCTTTGCTTTTTCAGGATTGCTTTGGCCATTCAGGGTCTTTTGTGGTTCTATACAAATTTTAGGATAGTTTGTTCTAGCTCTGGGAAAAATGCTGGTGCTATTTTGATAGAGATTGCAATAAATATGTAGATAGATTACTTTAGACAGTATAGACATTGTAACAATATCTGTTCTTCTGGGGCACCTGGGTGGCTCAGTTGTTTAAGCATCCAACTCTTGTTTTCAGCTCAGGTCATGATCTCACAGTTCATGAGTTTGAGCCCTGCATTAGGCTCTATGCAGGCCTGCTTGGGATTCTCTCTCTCCCTAGCTTTCTGCCCCTCCCCCATTCTCTCGCGTGCATGTGTGTGTGTGTGTGTGTGTGTGTGTGTGTGTGTATGTGTGTGTGTCTCAAAATAAAAAATAAACTTAAAAAAAATCAATATTTGTTCTTCCAATACATGGGTCTGGAATATTTTCCCATTTCTTTGTGTCCTCTTCAATTTCTTACATAAGCGTTCTATAGTTTGCAGAGTATAGATCGTATACCTCTTTGGTCAGGTTTATTCCTAGGTATCTTATGGTTTTTGGTGCAACTGTAAATGGGATTGATTCCCCGACTTCTCTTTACACTGCTTCATTATTGGTGTACAGAAATACAACAGAAGTATTATCAACTTTGAACACATTTTTCAATTATTCCATTCAGTTGTATTACATCAAGTAAAATATATTAAAGTCTGTGTGTATTTTTCATACTTTACAACAATGCTTTGTCATAAATAAATGAGTTAAACAAAATGAAATGTATATTATTTCTAGAGTAATGACCTGATTTTTTTAACCAAAACTTAAATATTTTATCACTTAAAAATTAAGCAATAGTACAAAAAGCAATTAACCTAAAATGTCATCAACCAGACATCTAGTGCTCTTTTTTCAGCATCTCCCTGTGCGTATGTACAAAGAGAGATAAATAACAGGTAAATGATAGGTCAATGGATAAGTTTAGACAGATCAATAGCCAAAATTACTTTAACAATGAATTTATATAACATACAAGCTACTGTTTTTGAAATACTAAATTTAATTTCACTAAAATGTAACAGAACAAAGGTGAAACTCAAGGAAATACTGAATATAGTTATAATTGTTCCTTTGTCATAGAAATACTTGCTTCTGCAAGATTCGTCTAAGGCAGTGGTTCTCAAACAGAATAAATACTGTAGCCCAGGGGACACCTGGCAGTGAAGGATGCCATTTTTGGATGTTTCAGCTGGGTGCCACTGCTGTCTAGTGGGTAGAGACCAAGGGAGCTGCTAAACACCCTACAATGTACGTGAGAGCCCCCATGATGAAGATTCACCTAGCCCAAAATGTGAATGGTGCTAAATTTAAGAATATTAACAAAAAATTTTTAAAAACTATTTTAATACTGGAGTAATTATTTTTTAATGTACCTGCTTTGAGTTTAGATGTGACAAGATACTGTAGAAGGTAAGGTGGTCATCACACTTAAACTTCTTTCTTACCAAGGCCCGTAAGCATTGCATCTGCAAACATAGCCCCTCAAAGTTGTCATCTACTTCTCAGATATTATTGCTGAGAGGTTTTGTTTTGATTTTTAAGACTTCCTGAGTTCTTTCCAGTCTAGGAGTGTCTACTGTGGTTTTTCTGTTTTAATAACTTTTTGGCTTGTAACATCCTTGGGTCCCACTTTCTTTCCCACTGGAAATTATAGCAATCTTACCACTGTCTTACAGCATTAAACGTTACAATGAAGGATTCTGAGAAGGCCCTGGTGTTTTAGGTGTGAATTAATATTTCTTTCTGAATATGGGAATAATTATGATTCTTTAAGAAGGGGATCTTGCTCTTAAGTACAATAAGTTAGTCAGAATATGTCTCAGCGTCACTGATTCCAACCAATTTTTTCCTGCTAGGAGGATGCTCCTTTAGTTGTAGACTTTTTTTGTTTATTTCTGGGATATTTTCCTCTATTATATCTCTAAATATTTTTATTTTCCAGATTTTATGCTAAAATTTCATTTTATGCTTTCTCATTTTTAAGCTAGTAACCTGTGCTATCTTAGTTCTCAATTTGCTTAGTATACAGTCTTCTTCTATACTGTATTCTCTGTTATCTTCGTATCTTGCGTTTGCTTTTCCTTAATATTAGTTGTAAATGGTTCTTCAGCAGAAACAATTCTAAAATACTTTCTTCTGTGTTTTAGCTCTGATTTTTTTTCAAGACTGGGTTCTTTTGGGTTGGCTTTTATGACCTTCACTCATTCTTTCCTTCTTTCATTTAGTAATTTTTGTTTTCTGGTTTTGTTCCACTTTATTATCACAGCCATTTTACCTCCTTTCATCTCTCTCATATTTAATGTATTCCACTCATTGTTTGTTCAGATATATGTTTGAGTGAATTCTCTTTGATAGCATTCACACCTTATTTGAATTCTGTTTGTTTGTTTGTTTGTTTGTTTTTCTCTCCTCTAAGCTTCAGTTTGGGTGCTTTCAATCCTTGCCTTTCCAGTTTTTGGAAAGGGAGACGGAAGCAACATTTGATTTGAACCGTGTGAAACCTGAGAGTCTCCTCCTCTCCTGTACTGCTATACTAAGGCCTACTTTACCCAGACTGCTTTCTGAACCTTGCACTGTTCCTTGGAAAACAAGACTTGCAATCTTTTTGCCCCTGAATGTAAGAGTATATAGTCACAAAAGGTTTCTTTTTTTTCTTTTCTTTCTTTTTTTTTTTTTTTTTTGGATTTTCCTAGTGCTGTTGCTTATTTATCCCTTTATTACGTTTTACCCCAAATTGAGTGGTATTAAGAAAGACTTATCAGGGGGCGCCTGGGTGGCTCAGTTGGTTAAGTGTCCGACTTCGGCTCAGGTCATGATCAGGTTTATGGGTTCAAGCCCGATGTCGGGCTCTGTGCTGACAGCTCAGAGCCTGGAGCCTGCTTTGGCTTCTGTGTCCCCCTCTCTGTCTGCCCCTCCCCTGCTCATACTTTGTCTCCCACTCCCTCAAAAATAAATAAACATTTAAAAAAATAAAAAAAAAGACATCAGAATTTTACACAATCCTCCTTTGCCAAGTGTGTTTTCTGCTGCACTAGAACACAGAATTTTTCGCTTTGTTTTTTTTGTTTTGTTTTGTTTTTTTTTTTTGTAATTTTTCAAGTTGACAGCATCAACCTGTCTGGTTATTGTCTGATTTCTGCTTATTTTTGTCCTTTGACGAATAAACTACTTTTTCTGTTCAGTTAATTAGGCTTCAGGGAACTTTTCAGTGATCTTGCTCACTTTAGCCATTGTTTCACGGTCTTCTCTGTGTGTCATTAGTTCATTTAGTTTCTATTACTCCAAGTTTTCATTTGTTTTGTATAGCATAATATTTACATATTACAACCAAATGCACTGCCTAATTTATAGTCTCTGTGTAATGCACATGGTGTATTGAAAGTTAATTATATATTTTAAGGTAAATAACTATTGACGGCTCAGTGAGGAGCCATATGAAGAGCATACTTGAGTGTAACAGTTCAAGCCTAAGTACATGTAAAGTCTCCTATTTTATGTTTCGACTATGGCTCTATCACCTGCAAGGTGGCATGTGTTTAGATCTGGCTCATTACAATGCCAGACTTCACACACCCGGAGGAGGCAAAGAGGGTGACTTCATAGACCAGAGGAGGGATTTCCAAATTGTTGGCCAACTTTCTGAATGGACAGCTGACAGTCTGTCTCAGTTGTGCAAGTGCTGGGTACTCCTTCGTCACCGTCTAGCTCACCCTGAACCAAGAGCCTTAAAGTAAATTATTTCTATCAAGATTCAAGTGAGATTCATCACATACCAATTAACTCATTTACCTCAGACACAACACCTTCAAACCCAGAAGGCAAGTCACCCCAAACCCCTGAGGAAAGCACCATGCTTTCGTTTTTTGGAATGAGGATAGACATGGCCATAGGAAATGTTTGCCAAGTGGCATTGAGGTTGGAAAATGTTTGGTCTGAGGCACAGGATAAGATACAGGGGAGTTACCTGTCTAAAGTTACCTGAAACTTTGAGTTTACCCAGCCTTCATCAACATTCCAGGTTCTAGACTTTGAACTTTAGAAATGATGCAGTGACCCATTCTTTTTTTTTTTTTTTTTAAGTTTTCTTTGAATTCCAGTTAGTTAACATATAGTGTAGTATTACTTTCAGGAGAATTTAGAGATCCCTTACTTAACATGCAACACCCAGTGCTCCTCACAAGTGCCCTCCTTAATCCCCATCACTCATTTAACCCATCCCTCCCACCCCCTTCCCCATCAGTAACCCTCAGTTTGTTCTCTATAGTCAGGAGTCTGCTTTATGGTTTGCCTCTCCCCCCGCCCCGCCATGTTCATCTACTGAGTTTCTCAAATTCCACATAAGAGTGAAATTATACAGTATTTGTCTCTCTCTGCCTGACTTATTTCACTTAGCGTAATACACTCTAGCTCCAACCCTGTCACAGAAAACAGCAAGATTTTATCATTTTTTATGGTAGAATAATACTGCTTTGCATATACATATATACTACATCTTCTTTGTCCATTCATCAGTCTTCTGTCCATTTTTTAACTGGATTATTTTTCTTTTTTTTAAGTTTACTTTAATTTACTTTGAGAGACAGACACAGAGCAAGTGGGGGAGGGGCAAAGAGAGAGGCAGACAGAATCCCAAGCAAGCTCCAAGCTGTGAGTGCAGAGCCCGACATGGGGTTTGAGCTCCCGAACCACAAGACCATGACCTGAGCCAAAGTCAAGAGTCGGATGCTTAAACTGACTGAGCCACCAGGCGCGGGTTTGACAAGTTCTTTACAGATTCTGGATATTAACCCTCTATCAGATATGTCATTTGCAAAGTCCTTCTGCCAATTTAAGATTACCTTTTAGCTTTGTTGATTGTTTCCTTTGCCATGTAGAAGCTTTTTATCTTGATGAGGTCCCAATAATCCCTTTTCACTTTTGCTTCCCTTGCCTCCAGAGATGCATCTAGTAAGAAGTTGCTGCAGCCAGTGTCAAAGGGGTTCCTGCCTGTGTTCTTCTGTAGGATATTGATGGCTTCCTGTCCCATTCTTTTGAGTGTGCTAGACTATGTCTTTAAAATTTTTTCCATATAAGACTCTAATTTATAATGTGAAGGGTATGAGTAGATGACATTTATGGGAAAATGTTTAATAACTGGCTCCCTTAGGATAGGGGGGTGCTGATTTCTAACTTAGGCGGTGGTGTAAATAGTCCTACCAAAGCTAATTTCAAGCTACCAACATGATGTCACTGGACACATGCTAAGAACAGATATGCCATAATCACCCCTCTAGGTGGTGGGAACCAGTTCCAGCACACCACAGGTGGACAACGTGAAATATAATACTGAATTAACTTCAAAAATAGTTTAAACATATGCAAGATTACCCCTCCCCTGTCAACATGGCCAAGCAATTCTTTCAGGTTCTAAAGGAGGCAATGTTGGAAGCTAAAGTAAACAAAGAGAAACCCTTTTCGAGTCCCGAGTGACTTGAATGATTCCTTCTATCCAAAGTCTACAAATATTTAAAACCCAAATAATAGCAGTTTTGCCCTTTAGAATTCCTTTTTCACAAAGTACTTCAGGTACTAGTATGAATGGTGTTATCAAAATGTGAGCTCTTATTATAACTTTAGCTTCTAAAATTACAGTTATTAAGGAGGATTATACCAACACCTTTTATAAGTTAAGGCAAAGCCCACATACAATTAAGCCCAAACCACTGTAAGAATAAATAAGTTACTACTCCAAGGTTATTTCATACATTGTTCAATGACAAGTGCAGCTGTGCTACTATTTAAAGTGTAGCTGTGAAATTAATATAATGTATTATTTTTAAATGCTATGTGCAGTTCTTGGAGATCAACAAATCTGAGTGGGTGGTAGAGAAAGCAGCAACAGAGAACAATCTAAAAGAAAACTTCAGCTATTTTGATTTATTTGTAAAGGATCTGTAAAGTCTCCTTAAACTAGATGCTTTTTCAGGTTCAGTATAAACTCCCATCTTTTTTTATTCAAACAAAAGCTTAACTACCATATGTCTTAGTCCATCAGAATTTTAGGCTCTTCTTTGCAGTTTCCAACTGTTTAACTAAAAAATATGTCAACCTTGAGATGACAATGTCTAATAGCAAAAACTAACTATACCTCCTAGAAATAACAGGTGTCTTTGAAGCGTTTCTGAAAACACAGTGCCTTCACCAATCTTTATTTTTTTAAGATTTTTTAATATTTTCAAGTAATCTCTATATCCAATGTGGGGCTCAAACTCACAACCTGAGATCAAGAGTCCTGTGCTCCATCAACTGAGTCTGCCAGGCACCCACCTTCACCAAACTTTAAATGGCATGGCTCACATAGAAAATCAAAGTGCTTATAGAGCACCTTGGATAAGTGGTCAAGGCATCTAGCAACTCTGGACGACCAGCTCAGTTTCCATTTGCTCTAGGCCAGGCCCGGTCATGCAGAACACTGAAAGAACAAATATTTCAATATAACAAATTTATGTGTTGCATACCAGTGTCCCACATTTCACGGAATGAGAAACTGACTCTACCTAAGAGAAAAGATATTGCTGGGGCGCCTGGGTGGCTCAGTCAGTTAAGTGGCCAACTTCAACTCAGGTCATGTTCTCGCGTTCTGTGAGTTCGAGCTCTGCGTCAGGCTCTGTGCTGATGGCTCAGAACCTGGAGCCTGCTTCGGATTCTGTGTCTCCCTCTCTCTCTGCCCTTCCCCTGCTCACGCTCTGTCTCTACGTCTCTCAAAAATAAATAAATGTTAAAAAAATTTTTTTTTAAAAAAAGAAAAAAAGAAAAGATACTACTGCAAGTTGGGTGCCCTGGTAATCATCCTTTGGGATAAAGTTTAGCATGTAGAGGATTTATTTTTTTATTTTTTTAAATGTTTATTTATTTGTTTTATGAGACAGAGAGAGCTCAAGCAAGGGAGAGGCAGAGAGAAAGGGCAACAGAAAAGCTGAAGCTGTCTTTGCGCAGAGCCCAATGAGGGACTCAAATCTGCGAACCGTGAGATCATGACATGAGTAGAAAGCAAGAGTCTGACCCTTAACCAAGTGGGCCACCCAGATGCCCCATATGCAGAGCATTTATTAAGGAATGCCCTTGGTACCAACACTTGTGGAAGGGAGGGAGGAAAGCAGAAGTATGCAGAGATTAAACTACAATCCATACCCAGTAGAAGACTCGGCGGAATCCACAATGAGCTCTGGAGCTGAATGGCTTCACAAAGTGGTCCTAAAGTAGATCAAGAGAGTCACGTCTTTGTACTTCCACATCTATCAGTCAAAAAAATGTAAGCCACTTCAGAAAAGGCCAGGGCTTTAGAAAAGATGCCATCCCAAACTGCGACAATCCCTGAAGGGGCTGAAAATTAGAGGTTATTTGCTAGGAGTCTTTCCAATAACTGAGAGAAGAAATCTTTCAGTGAAGGGAGATCGAGGATGTGCATCACAGTGTCTACTGCAGATCTCCAAGCTAGATTTCTTTCTTTTTTTAAGTTTATTTATTTATTTTGAGAGAGAGAGAAAGAGAGAGAGTATGAACGAGCGAACACGGGAGGGGCAGAGACGGAGGGGGAGAGAGAGAATCCCAAGAAGATTCCTCGCTGTCAGCATGGAGCCTGACAGGGGGCTTGAACCCACAAACCATGGGATCATGCCCTGAGCTGAAGTCGGACGCTTAACTGACTGAGCCATGCAGGTGCCCCACAAATTACATTTCCTAAACACAGGTCTACCTTACCAGCATTCACTTACAAATACTCCTATTCAGAGCATCTCTCAGTAGATACAATAGGGAGAGGAAAAGGGAAAGAGACACTTCGATGACTCTGAAGACAGCTGCCTCTCAACCAGCATGAAATCCATGAAAGTCCATTCCCAAAGGAAGAGGTCCATTCAACTGCCCTCTCATCTCCTTAAAAGCATGCTAAATTAGATGCTCATTCTTATTTGACTTAACCACTGCCCCCACTTTAGATACAGATGTATACCTTATCTGCCTTATTTAAAACTGAAGTTGATTTTCACTAATGCTCTATGCTTTAAGGAATACTGAATTATCACTTAGAACAGGGCCAACCGTGAAGGCCTTACTTTTTCTTTCTTGCCTGACCCTGAAAATGCCCATGCTCCTTGAGTGATACTATGTTTATGGCCAGTCATCACACAGACTTAGTGATATTCATTTCTCTCATTGCTGTACTGGGCCTGGAGAGCAGAGACAAGGCACAACATGAAGCTATTGGATAAAAGGAATAAACATATGGAATGAGGAAAGGGTGAACATAAGAGCACAGTGGGCCAAAGCAAAACTACTGCAGAAGACTTCCACTTTCCTAATTTTGCTTACATTTTGCTTATATTTAGCCCTCTGTGTATTGCTTTCTTGGCAGCCCCGGGAGCAGTGCCGGATATTTTCACCTAATACTTCGTGAGAAATAGAGAATGTGTTCAAGACTTCTTCAAGTAAAAAGAAAAAAACTAACAAATAAAACACAAATGCAAATACAACTTAAAAAATAAAAGCCAGTTCAATGCTAAAATAATTGAGTTTTAAAGAAGGTCATAATGATAGAAAAAAATCAACTGTGAAGATATCCCATCCCCTTCACCTGAAAGATTCCCCTTGTTCCCAGGCCTTGAAAGCATGTCTACTCCTTCAGGTTTAAACCCTACTTCACGGTGTCTTCCCAAATCAGTCCAATCCCTTGCCCTACCTGTGTGATGCTCTGTGAAATATTTGACCTTCATCATTGTTGGTTTTATTTTTGTTGGATACCCACCATGTGCCAAGCACAGCATAAACGTCACATATTTTATCAGATTGACTACCTGTATGCACACTCTGAGCCAGCTTTGAGTATCCTTATTTGACATGTAAGAGAACAGAGGCCCAGAGTGGTGAATTAGCACTGCAGGTAGTTCGGGAAAAGGTATTAGATACAGTTCAGAGACACTACAATGTCTGTTTTCTTACTGTTATGTTGTCTGTATTGTATGTGCTGCTCATGTCCCTTGGGTAGACCATACACTGTCTGAGAGGAGGAACTGTGTATAATACCCCTTTTCTTGTACTTCTCTGCATCATCCTGAATAACAAAGAACATATGATATCATGCATGTGGTTGACAAAAACAAAGAAAAGAACATATGGGATAGAGAAGTCAACCAGTAGATTCCTACAAGTATTCCAGAATATTCCTGTTGAATTAAAAACCTAACAGAAGGATATACCACTCATAAAAAGATTAAGAACAACTTTGCCTCAGTCTTCCTCTGTTTCCATGTGTTGGTGCCAATTTGTGACTTAGTTAAGACTTTGGCTTTCTCACGCAGTAATATAGAAAGCAAGTGACTGGGAAAATCGTTTAAGAATGGGGGTTATCAATGGCATGAAGAAGCTTAATGCAGATACATGTCTGCTTGCCTTTTATTAAAATAAATTGAAATGATTTATCTTCAAATGATAACAATACAAATGCAAACACTTGGCAGTCCCCTTGAATACATAATGAAGAATTGCCCTCACACCCACATTTATATCCTGTAGTGTGCACAGCACTGAGAGGAGGCCAGGAAAGTGACAACTCCTTAATTAGTTAGCGCTCAGTGACAAATTGGGGAAACTTGCTCTGGAATCTGTAGGGAGGGAGGAGATAGTAGATTGGTTTGAAAGTCTCTCTCTCTCCTCTATTACATGTTTCACAAAGCATGCGTTTTTATTTCACTGTTAAAGATGTACAAACCCAAAGAAATAAGATTCACTAAGTACCATGCTAAAAACCAAATGAAGGGTCTTGCTTCATTTAGTACCCGAATCAACACAACCTTACCTATCAAGGCATCTGAAACCTCCTTTTACCAATTTTTCTTGCGATAAGACAAAAGCAATTAGAACCAAGTACCAAATTTTATTCATCAGTACCCCTGAGAGGTAAGCTGTATGGAAAAGATATTTTATGTAATTTTTCTTAAAATATTACCCTGCAAGCAGTTGTACCCTTCTTCTAGAGTTATGACTCAAATTATTTATTGAATTACATCAAAATGCCATACAGAATTTAGTAATGATAGCTGTATGCAATAATTACATGCTACATTGCCTCCATTGGAAACCATGGTAACCGATCAGTTACTGTTTCAGCCAGCCAACATGGCTGAGAGTGGCACAGAGGAGAAATAAGGTACTCTAGCTATCATTGCATACATTCAATCTTCAGATAACTGTGGAGGAGCTATTTATTCATAATTAAGCTAATATAATGTTTTAATTATAGCCATAATTTCCCCTGGGATTGATTTATGCATCCAATTATGAAAGGGGGTAAGGGGAGGGAGAGAGGGAATAAGAGAGGCAAAAGGAAGATGGGGGGCGGACGGGGAGGTAGGAGGAAGGGGAAAAGTAATAATATAGACATTTTTGAATAGTGACTTTTTTTACAGGAAGAATTATGATGATAAGGAACAAAAATATTTTCATAGAAACCTGTAAATGATAGTTAACCAGGGCCTTAACTTTTAGGATGGATAAGACTTGGAGAACACCGCCTCCAATCTATTCCTTGTGATACTGCTCTGAATCCTCCCTGATGAATCATCCAGCCTCCACTGCCTCTGTGACATAATGTGACAGGCAGCTCACTATTCACTGCTGGATCTTGACATTGGTAGAAAGGTACTCCAAACTCCATGAATCACAATCTACCTTCAGACATCTGGCCCTTGCAACCTCAAGATGCCCAGTTTGGGACTACCCTAAACCATGCCAGGCTTGCTCCTTCCTAATTTACAATTACTCTCTACCTTTTGCATATCTTCTTCCTTCTATGTACAATACTATTCTACCAGCTCTTCACATGGCTGGCTCCATTTTGTCCCTCAGCTCCAAGGACATCTCCTCAGAGAGGCCTTCTTTGACCACCTGACCCCTCAAACTAAACTAGCTTCTTCCAAGTCTCTACTACCTGGAGAACATTTATCATATTCTGAAATACTGGCATGTGTTTATTTAAGTGCCTATTACCTATACAAACAATGAACTGTTTACTACATAATCACTGGGTTGTTACCTCCTTTAGAACAGTCACCTTGGGTTTTTTGTTTTTGTTTTTTAATGAGAGAGGCAGAGGGCTCAAGTGAACAAGGTTTGGGAGGGAGGGAGGGAGAGAGAGAGAGAGAGGGAGAGAGAAAAGGGGAGAGAGAGAGGGAGAGAGAAAGAGGAAGAGAGAAAGAGGGAGAGAGAAAGAGGGAAAGAGGGAGGGAGAGAGGGAGAGGGAGAGAGGGAGGAAGGGAGAGGGAGAGAGGGAGGAAGGGAGAGGGAGAGAGGGAGGGAGGGAAAAGGGAGGCTCATGCTCATCCAATGTGGGTCTCGAGCACGGGACTCGAACTCACAAACCATGAGATTATGACCTCAGCCGAAGTCAGATGCTTAACTGACTGAGCCTACCTTTCTTGTTCACAAAAGCAAACACAAGCCTAGCTTCTTACTCAACCCTATGTGTAGTCTTTGCTCACCAAACAAATAAAGGTAAAATATATCTGCCCTTCGTTCTTTTCTACTTTTATTTAATGATATATACAGTTCAATAACATGTACACAGTAGGTATGCAATGAATATTTGATGAGAAAAAAATAATGGAAAAGTCTAACCAATAAAATTTTAAATCCTTTTTCTGAGGGACACCTTGCAAAATACTTGAAGAGAACTATCTTACCTTTGAGATTCTTCTCAATGCTATACATTCATGATTTCTTTAACTCTTCTTCTTAGGAACTATTTTCAAGATCTCTCATCACTTAATTAATGTCTTTTTGACCTGCCAGTTTATTAATACTCCATCTTAAAATCTGACCTACGGAAATGATTAAGAGTTTTCAGGTGTTATCTACCTGGCGCAGTTATCATTACTGACAGACATGATAGAAAACTAAGGCCTGCTCAAGCCTGAGGCCTGCTCAAGCCATAGTCATCAAGCCAGTCTCCCAAAATGTTGTTACTATCTTGTCTCTGTAATGGTAACCCGAGGCAAGTGTGAAACAGTGCGGTGCTCCTTGAGTTTTACTGTGCAGACATTTCCCCTCAGGATCTAGTTAAAATGCAAATTCTGATTCAGTCGGTCTGGGGTAGAAGCCTGAGATTCTACATTTCTAACAAGCTACTGATCTATGGGCCATACATTGAGCAGCAAAGCTATACTGAAACGCAAGATGGGAAATAGAGCTAAATTTGAACTGCAGTTCTAACATTTAATAACAACATAGAGACGGACAAATTCATTAGTTTTCTTACCCATAAATTAAGGCTAAATATAACTGTTTTGGCGAGATACTCTAAGAACTGCATAAGAAAATAAATGTAGTTGGCACACAGTGGGGATGTAACATATTTTTTTCAATGAACGAGCTTCTACCAATAGAGGTTGGAGGCTCAAATTGAGTTTATAGGCAGAAAAAATAAGAGCTTTCTTCTCTCCATAGAAATGGCTTCTAAGCCAAATTTTCTCTCATCCAGCATTTGTAGAGTTGATATTTTTTTAACCTAAATACAGGACTTAACATTTATAACCATTAAATTTCATCTTGTTAGCTTTGGCCAGAGTTCCAGCCTGTCAAGATTGTTTTGAATTAAGATTCAGTTACTCAGCGTATTAGCTATCGCTCCAAGCTTTATGTCATCTGCAAATTTGATAAGTATGCCTTCTGTGTCATTATACATATCATTAAAATGTTGAGGAGGACAAGACCAAGGGCAAAGATATTATACATCTTATTTGTTTTGAAAGAAGGACTATACATGGGGTGGGATAAGGAGCTCAAATTGTTTGACAAACTATAAATCCATTTAATGAATATTATCCAGCATACATTTCTCCATTTTTTCTCTACATAGATTCCATAAAATATTTTTGTAAAATATAATAATTAAATCAAAATACATCATGTCTATAAAGTTTTCTCTCATCTTTCCACCTACGATTCAAACTGAAAAGTGAAACAAGATTAGTCTGACATGACTTATTATTAGTGAACGTATGCTATTTCCTACTAGTCATGGTTTTCTTTACTAAATGCTCAGTCACAAAGTATTTACAACCTATTTTTTAATTTCAACAAAAATTACTGTTATAGTCGTTGGTAACATATGTATTCTGTCACTGCAGGTATTTTTTTTGTAAAATTCTCAAGAATATTTAACAGCCTTTTATCACATAAATATGCCTTTTCCTGTATCCTTGTAGGATGGATCCCATAACTACCAGTTCTGAAGACAGATTCATTTAAAGCCGGTAGGCAAACCTTAATGCTGACACAGCTTCTTGCTGACTTCCTTCTTTTTTTTTTAAATTTTTTTTTAACGTTTATTTATTTTTGAGAGACATAGAGACAGAGTATGAGCAGGGGAAGAGCAGAGAGAGAGGGAG
Source organism: Paguma larvata (assembly GCA_030068075.1). Lineage (NCBI taxonomy): Eukaryota > Metazoa > Chordata > Mammalia > Carnivora > Viverridae > Paguma > Paguma larvata. The sequence goes on from CM057830.1 coordinate 17,449,351, forward strand.
ACACAGAATCTGAAGAAGGCTCCAGGCTCTGAGCCGTCAGCACAGAGCGCGATGCGGGGCTCAAACTCACAGACTGTGAGATCATGACCTGAGCCAAAGTCGGCCGCTTAACCAACTGAGCCACCCAGGCGGCCCTGACTTCCTTCTTAATCATTTTCATTCTATTTGCTACACTTTCAGTACCATTCTTCTCAAAAAAAAAAAAAAAAAAAAAAGAATTGACTAATTCTAATTCTTCTTTCTTCTACAATCCATCTTTCTTTCAGAAATGCTCTAAAATTTTTTATTGGAGTTACAATACAGTGTTATATGAGATTCAGGTATACAGTATAATGATTCAACAATTCTTTATATTACTTAGTGCTCATCACAGTAAGTGAACTCTTAACCCCCTTTATCTATTTCACCCACTCACCCCCACCTCTCCTCTGGCAACTGTTTTCTTCTGATTTAAGAGTCTGTATTGTTGTCTCTTTCTTCTTTACTCATTTGTCTTCTTTCTTAAATTGCACACATGAGTGGAATCATATGGTATTTGTCTTTCTCTGACTTATTTCACTTAGCACTATACCCTCTAGGTCCATCCATGGTGTTGCAAATGACAAGATCTCATTCTTTTTATGGCTGAGTAATATTACACGAAAGGATAAAGTGGACGTGATACGTACATACAATGAAATATTGCTTTGGGGAATGCTTTTTAAAAATCTAGACTGATGAGAGGTCTCCCTTCGCAGTCACGATAGTTTTTGTAGATGGTTGCCTCACCAGCAGTACACTATAGTTCTCTGTCCCTTTTCAGTTATCTTTCAACTCTGTTTATTTTTTTAAATAATTTATTGTCAAGGGGCACCTGGGTGGTTTAGTCGGCTGAGCATCCCACTTGGGCTCAGGTCATGATCTCGTGGTTTGTGGGTTTGAGCCCTGCGTTGGGCTCTGTGCTGATAGCTTGGAGCCTGGAGCCTCCTTAGGATTCTCTATCTCCCCCTCTCTCTGACCCTCCCATGCTCATGCTCTGTCTCTGTCTTTCAATAAATAATAATAATAATAATAATTTATTGACAAGTTAACTAACACACAGGGTATACAGTGTAGTCTTGGCTTCCGGAGTAGGTTCCCATGATTCATCACTTGCATACAACACCCAGTACTCATCCCAACAATCAACTCTGCTTTAAAATTCACTGGTAATGAGATAAAATCTTGCTTTTCCTATCTGAAAACACTTCACAAGAAGTAACAAGTGTTGGTGAGGATGTGGGGAAAAAGGAGCCCTCATGCACTGCTGGCAGGAATGTAAACTGATAGAGCCACTGGGGAAGCAGTGTGGAGGGTCCTCAGAAAATTAAAAACAGAACTACCATATGATCTAGAAATTCCACGATTGGTTATTTACCCAAAGAAAACAAAAATACTAACTAGTAAAGATATATGCACCCCTGGGTTCACTGCAGCATTATGTGCAATGGCCAAGATGTGGTAGCATCCCGAGTGTCTATCAATACATGAATGGATAAAGAAGATATGGATTTACATACATACATATATATATATATATATGTGTGTGTGTGTGTGTATACATATATATATATACACACATACATACATACATACAATAGGATATTAGTAAAATAAAGACAAATACTATGTGATTTAACTTATATGTAGTATGTAAAAAACAAACAGAAACAAACACAAATACAGACAACAAACTGGTGGTTGCTAGAAGGGAGGGGAATGAGGAGATGGGTGGAATAGGTAAAAAGGGTTAAGAAGTACCAACTTCCATCTATAAACTATAAGTCATAGGAATAAAAAGTACAGCATAGGGAATATATTCAATAATATGTAAAAATGTCACATGGTGACTACACTTATCAAGGTGAGCACTGAGTGATGTACAGAAATGCTGAATCACTATGTTGTACACCTGAAACAAATTCAACATTGTATGTTGACTATACTTCAGTAATAAAACTAAAAATTTTAAAAATGATCTTCTTTATTAAAACAATCTTTCTTCTCTTGTTTTGATATTGTAAAACATGCCATCTTTACCATTCATATTCATATATAATTCATATATAATAAAATCAGTTAAAGCAAGTGGGAATCTTAATTTGAGTTGCTCTGATATGCCACCAAATAAAAAGACTACAACATTCATGCACACACATACACACACACACATCCTGGCTCTATCAGATTCCTTGGACCTCCATCGGTGTTGTCACCATTCCTTCATAAGCCTCTTTTTAATAACCTACATGTTAGATGTAAATGTTCTAGTTGACACTGGACTCTCCTAAAACCAGAGGTGGGCATTCTAAAGTGAGTTAGATTCCACACATGATTGATGCCTGCCTCAACAGAGAACCAAGGAACCTGACGTAGTGAGGTGTGTATGTGTGTGTGCATGCGTACACAAGTGTGAGATGGTTCAGTTAGCTTGTCCTGATGTAGAGTAACAAATCAAGATTCCTATCTATTTTAAACCATTCATTTAACAGACATGATGTGATGGTACAAATATATGAATAGGGAATATGTAGCTTTACAATGTGGGCTCAGAGAGGAACGGTGACTAGCCACAGGTCACATAGCTAGTAAAATATGGAACACAGATTCCACCTCAGCTTATGAGACTCCAAAAATCATTATGACACAAGATACAAGCACTAGCTACGAATACATAGAGAAGTACAGAAGGGGGAGGGAGTGTGGGAGTTTAGGGTAATGTCGAGAATCATATGGAAAATGCACTCCTCAAATACTTTTCAAAATATTTCTTTTTGTCATATCCCTTCCCTTTTTAAAACATCAAAGTTGTCCTGTGTGCTCAATTTTCCTTCGATCTAGAGGCCAGATGTTTGAAGTAGTTTGAGAAGGACTCGAACAACTGAGTTTGTATGATGCATAGCCAACAGCTATGTAGCCAAGAGAAATCTCAATCACATCATAGAAGCATCCCAGAAAAACACCCACATGTTGTTTTTGCCACTGCCCTCTACTTGACACCCATGACACCAACCTCTCTGAATGTGCTTCAGAAGAACCACCATGCATATCAAAAGAACGGCTGGGCCATGGCATGTGGCACTTGCTCCTGACCTCCTAACCTCCGGTGTGCATATACACCTTTGAAAGAATACTGGATCCAATGAGAAATGCCAGCTTCAAGGGATCTGGGGAGCGTGATCTTTAAAATTTCCACCTTTGGGCACAAGAAGGCAACTAGAAGCAGAATGTGATACATAGCGGGAAAGTTTCTATATTCCCCTTATCCCTTTTAAGAAAATCATTTCACATGTCATGTAAACTCCTGGGATCACTCCTGCATACACTCCGTAAGGAAAGACTTGATCAAAATTGGTGCCATCTCAAGGTGTTTTTTTTCTAATAATGCTGCAAAACAATGAATGTTCAGTGCATACATCGCCAGCCTTGTATTTTTCCTACAGCTTGATTCAGAAGCAATTAAAGGTTTGAGGCTCTCAGGTTGTGTTTTTCGTGTCTACAAAAATGCTGGTGGTGTTGAAAGGACAGATGAATAGGTTCTCTAAGTGTGTGGGGAAAGCAAAGACAAAACTTTCAATTCCATAAAGCAATGCATAAACTTACCTTTATTGCCAACACAATCTGCCACTGGCTTTAAAAACAATAAATGCATTTTCATTTCTCTCCCTTAAATAATTATTTGTCTCTGTTCTCAAAGAGCCAAATTTTCATTTTTTTCTATGCTTTCAAGAATTTATGAATCTCAAAAGCCAATGATTAGAAGAAAAGGATATCACTGAAAGTAAACATGAAGTATAGATCTGGGAGATAAAGGAGCAGAAGGAAACTCGAGGGTATTTTAAAGTTATTGCTGATTCCTTCTCCAGAGTGGAAACCAAAGGTTTACAATTCCTAAATTAAGGCCTTGAGGTAACATGAAAACACTGTATTTTTCTATCTGTACAACTAATTAAACCATGTGTGGCAGAGTCCTAGAATTACCACTAAAAAGGAGGTTTGTGCTTTAGGGGTCTTATCTGCCTCTACTTGGGCCCTAAGATATCCTGGTGAGTGACATCATCTGAAAATATATTTATTAAATGAAAGGGAAGGATTTTAGGGCCAAAATACCTGCACTGTGTATGCACCTACTCATCTAGCCCCAGAGTTAGTAGGCATCTCTAGGTAGAGAAAATCTGCTTGTCCCTTCAAGACACACAGAGCTGGCCATCCCTCACAGAAGATTTGACCAACCCAGTGTCCATTGCTTAAAAGACAGACAGTTAGGCACAACCCCAAACACCTTCTCTGTCTAGGTGGTGGAACCCGTGGACTCTCGAACTTCAGGATGGTTTATGCTAGGAGCTGGACCTTGAAGAAGTACTTTGAAGGCAGATCCACTCATGGTAGCTTTGAGTTGAAGACAGTTGAACTCCCACCCTTAAACGATAGAGAGGTCGTGCTGGAAGCTTTGTTCCTCACTGTGGATCCTTACATGAGAGTGACGGCCAAAAGACTGAGGGAGGGTAATAGGATGATGGGGCAGCAAGTGACCAGAGTTGTGCAAAGTAAAAACTCAGCCTTCCCAACAGGAACTATAGTAGTGGCTTCTTTAGGCTGAACAACTCCCTCCATTTCTGATGGGAAAGATCTGGAAGAATTGCCTGCAGAGTGGCCAGACACATTACCAGCTTTCTTTGGCTCTGGGAATGGTTGGCATGACATGGCTAACAGCCTACATGGGCCTACCTGACATCTGTGGTGTCAAGGGTGGAGAAACGGTCAAGGTTAATGCAGCAGCGGGAGCAATGGGCTCTGCCGCAGGCCAGACAGCTAACCTCAGAGCTGCCAATTTGTTGGCGCAGCAGAGTCTCACAAAAAGCTTGCCTACCTTAAAAAGCTTGGATATCATGTTGCCTTTAACTACAAAACAGTAGAGTCTTTGGAAGAAACTTTGAAAAAAAAACCTCTCCTGATAGTTATGATTGTTATTTTGATAACATAGGCAGAGAGTTTTCAAACATTGTTATCCCCCAGATAAAGAAATGTGGAAGAACTGCTGTACGTGGGGCCATCTCTGTATATAATCCTACTCACCCACTTCCCCCAGGCCCATCGTCGGAGAATATTCTCTATCAGCGACTCCGCACAGAAGGGTTCATCATCCCCGCTGGCAAGGAGATGTCTGCCAGAAGTTTCTGAAAGACTTGCTGTGATGGGTCTTAGAGGGTAAAATCCAGTACATTGAATCTATTACTGAAGGGTCTGAAACCATGCCAGGTACGTTTATGGGAAAGTGGAAAGGTGATAATTTGGGGAAAACAATAGTGAAAGTATATAAAAAAAAAAAGACCCATGGAATCTAGAACTCACTTGGATGATTACGATGTCTTTTTAACCAGGCCCATATAAAAACATATACTACCTTCATTATCTAAAAAAAAAAAAAAAAAAAAAAAGATACACAGTTAAAGCACTATAGGAGTTAAAGCACTTTATAAGAGGCTACTATATATGCCTGCATATTAGGCAAGTCATTTAAAGCCCGGAATACTGAGCCTCAGCCCTGGAGTTTCTGTTTAGGTCTAAAGTAGAGCCCTCAATTCGCATCTCTACCAAACACACAGTTGCTGTTGCTGCTTGTCTGTGGACATTATTTTGAGAACCACTACTCAACCGATGCTAGTTTTACATCAAGGGTTCTCAACTGTGGTTGCACATTTTTCTAATGTTTATTTATTTTTGAGAGAGAGAGACAGAGAGAGAAAGAGAAAGAGAGAAAGAGGGAGAGAAGAATAAAGAGAGAGGGAGAGGGGGAGAGTGAGCATGATCAGGAAAGGGGCAGAGAGAGAGAGAGACAGAATCTGAAGCAGACTCCAGGCTCTGACCTGTCAGCACAGAGCCCGGTGAGAGTTAGAACCTCGAGAAGCTCGAGATCATGACCTGAGTTGGATAAGTCGGACACTAAACCAACTGAGCCACCCAGGCACCCGTCTGGTTGCATATTAGAATCATCTGGAAATATTTAAAAAAATAAAAAAAATAAAATAAAATAAAATTCTGGGGTTCCATCCGAGATATATTAGATTATAATATTGGGAGGGAGACCACCAGGGTGCCCTGCTCATAATTCTTAATGTTTTTCTGGAGATTCTAGGGTGAACCCAGGGATGAAAACAGGGGTTTTTAAATGTCAATCTATTTCTGATAAAATAATGAGTTTTTTTAAAGAGATGAATACATCTGACCTTGATTCAGTAATTATTCCTGGGGCATGTGACATTACATTTGCAAATGATGATACACGATTAATTTCTGAGAATCACTAATTTATGCCTAAAGGAAATAGAATATAAAGAAATAAAACTGTTCTAATCACATAAGAATGAATGGATTTTTGCGGCATGGGTTAAACTTTCTACTAGCGGTATCAGAGGAAGTGAAATATCCTGAACAATACTGGTAGAAGAAAACATAGTATCTTCAGGAAAACCATGTTAGACGACCAAAAGGAGTGACTTTTGTGATCATGTAGACGAGGATGCCGAAGGTGCAGAGTCTGAATAAAACTCTTCAAAAAATATGAGACCAGAACAAAGAAGTTTTAAAAAAATAATTGATATCTTACATAATGTGATTTTAAATATGCATGTGTAACTCCATTAATACATTTGATATTTTCAGCAGATATTTGACCAATCTACATCCCTAATCATTTATGAATACAAGTTTGCCATCCTTTTTAATTTTCCCCACGGATTAATTTGGATAGTATGTCCTATTCTGGCATACACAGAATTTTTGGCTAAGAGAATCAGTGATGTATTTCTGAAGGAGATGGCATTTGAGCTGGCCTTCATACAATAACTAGGTAGGTAATCAGCAAGTAATTCAACAATACAGAGGCCTCTTAGGCAGAGGAAACCACATGAGTGAAGGAAAGGTAGTAAAATCAAAAGGTGAGGGCACCTGGGTGGCTCAGTCGGTTGAGCGTCAGACTTCGGCTCAGGTCATAATCTCACGATTCATGTGTTCAAGCCCCGCATTGGTCTCTGTGCTGACAGCTCAGAGCCTGAAGCCTGCTTCAAGTTGTTTCTCTCTCTTTCTCTGTCCCTCCGTTGCTCACACACTCTCTCTCTTTCCCTCTCAAAACTAAATAAACATTAAAAAAATTTTTTTAAATCAAAAGGTGAGTTGCAAGGATGCCAAGTTGAAAAAGTAATACACTGCACCACATTATGAGACCTTTAACATCAATATAAGCAAATTTTACTTTTATTCACAATAAAAGATGTCTCCTCTAGTACTGGAAAGATGTTTATTGTTCCTTACCCCTCTTCAGCCTTTATTTCTCTTCAAAGAGACCTTAAAACTTTCAAAGATTATTCCAAATGGTGGCTTAATACCTGCATTGTTTACACAATTCTATAGCCATAGATTCCCATGGGCACTTAGAGATTCTGAAGAAAATGATATGTCACATGGACTTAGTATTTCATTTATCTATTGGGGTGCTGCAAGCCTCCCAACATTTAGTGGCTTACAGAAACAATTTATTATCTTCCATAATTCTGTAAAATGACCATGCATTTCTGCTTCACATGATGTTGTCTGAGACATATAGATATCTGGAAATTCAAAATAGCTACACTCACATGGATGGTTGCCAAATGGTTGCTCACACAAGGCTTTCAGCTGAAGGATTTAGTTGTCCTCTGGCTAAAGTATTCACCACATAGCTACTTGCGTTTTTTCACAACGTGGCATATGGGTTCAAAAAAGGTCCATTCCAAAAAGGCACATGTGGAAACTCTAGATCTCTTAAGGTTCATCCTTGGATGTGACACAGTATCACTTGAGCTGTATTCCATTCCTAACAGGTCACAGAGACAGGACTCAAAGGGAGGGAAAAGAGATTCCACCTTTTGATGGAGGCACAACAGGTCACATTGCAGAAGAGTATGTGAGATGGGAGATAGAGTTGGGGCCATCTTTGAAAATACCATCTACTGCACTTATACACACCAGTCTGTGCAGTAAGCCACACACAAAGACTTCAAGACTCAGCAGCCAACGTGATTAAAAACTTGTGCAAAATGATGTAACGACCTTCCTAAGTTGTCTTAAAGACTAATGAGAAATTAAAAATTAGCTTGGACTGAGTAAGTAAAGATGTACCCTGCTGGTCATCAGGATGAGATATGCGACACAGAAAGAACAAGCTGCTAAATTATCTGCTAAATAGTGGGACTTAACCCCAACAAATTCAAAGTAGGAAGGTGGGTCTGAGTTTTCATTTAATGGTGGTAAGTATACATTTTTTCCCTCAATTTGATTATGATCAAGATAGCTTGAATTCTTTACACTGAGCACTGGAAGCTATCATTTAATTCAAATTCAACATTGAATTCTCACAGCCACATGCCCGCTTTGGCAGCACAAACACTACAATAATTATCACAGCCACACTCCGAAAAAAGAACCACCATCTCGATTTTACAGAAGAGGAAAAAAAAGCATGAAGAGGTTATACACTTTATCCAAAAAAACATAGCAAGTCAAAAAGACAAGCCTCTAACTCAGGGATTGACACACATCTATAAAGGGCCAGATAGTAAACATTTTTGGTTTTGTGGGTTATGAAGTCTCCGATGCAACTACTCAACTCTACAGATGGAGCACAAAAGCAGCCAAAAACAATATGTAAACTAAGGCGCATGAGTGTGTTCCAATAAAACTTTATTTACAAAAACAGACACTGGACTAGATTTGCCCTACAGGCTATCATTTTCTCATCTGTTAGTATCTGAAACTGATTCAACTGCCTTCACTCAGAGTCTTTGTAAAAAATGTCTTGTCCATCTTTATATCCTTATAAAACATCTGGCACAGAGCCAGGGATTCATATGCACTCAGTAAGTATTTGCTGATGGGATGACCAATGAATAAATGAAACCAATGTTTACTGAGTGCCTACTATTTCCCAGGCATTGTTACAAACACTTAATACATATCAGTGAACAAAATATAGAGAGATCTTGGCCTCCCCCTCATAAGGGGATTAAAATCTATAAATTCCCAAATTATACGAAAAGACTACATTCATTTTCTATTCTTGCCATAACAAGAATAGAACCTTAAAACAGCAAATTAGAGAGAAGGTTTAAGGTGCTAAAGAACAGCACCTTAAAACAACCAAATTTATTATCTTACTGTACTGTAAGTCAGAAGTCCAACACGACTTTCATCGGACTAAAATGAAGGTACTGACTGGGCTATGTTCCTTTCTGGAGGATCTGTTTCTTAGCTCATCATGGTTCTTGGCATGAATTCAGTTTCTTAAAAACAGATCCCTATCTCTCAGAACTAGCAATGGCTCACTGAGCTTGCCTCTGCTGCCATCCTTCACTTGGACTACAGCCTGGGAAGTTTTTCCAATTCTAAGGACCCATGAGATAGGACTGGGACCACCTGGATAATTCAGGCTCGTCTGCTCATCCTAAAAACCTTAACCTTAATCATGATCTTCAAAGTCTCTTTCCCATGTAAGGTAACAGACTCATGGGTTCTGGAAATTAGGACCTGGACATCTCTAAGGGATCATTATTCTGTCTACCATGAATACCATCAAAGAATTTTATATTAAATCTGATGGGTTTGATTTTTGTCACTGGACTGTATTTCTAGTCAGCTAATATAGGATATAAATTATATTTTCATATATATAATAATCCATTCCTATCAAATAGAACAAATTACACTTTCCTCAGCTTTGCCCAAACCTGTGGACTTAAACATGATGATTCGTGAGCCAGCCCTAAATAATGTTGGAGTGTTTCGTAATCTTTTACCTAACATTAAAAAAAATTTAAAGCAAGTGATTTTATCATAAGCCAAACATATCTGTGAGGTACTTTCCACTTTGAATGCACACTTTGCACTGGGTCCTGCCTACGAAATAAGATTCCTACATATCATTGACCTGAATCTTTGTCCCTGACCTTGCCATGTTAGCCCAGGTTATTTGACTTAGCCCTAAGCCTTGATTTTCTGATTTGCCTCTCAATCCCTTTGCACTGATCACACTGTTGGCTGAAAGGTGACATCCTCTCTGAACGGTGCCAACTCTTCCAATTATGTTTAGGTTCCAGGCACTGATCAGGTCCCCCTCTGAGATGGACAATACCCAGCCATAACACAGGACTCTTGGCTCGAGGAGTGGCACTCATTCAAGACACCTGGTGCTATGCCCAACCACTTAGTGATGACAGACACTACCTAAAATGGCCCAAATTTCCAAATTTCACAGTACTGTGGCTTAGTTTGCTCCTGAAATCCAAGTCTATATGTATTCTTCATCTCCCCTTTAAGGCCTTTAAGCTCCCACATTCATTCATGCTCAAGTTAAAAACGTTAGAGTAACTTTCAGTTCTACTCTGCCTTTATCTCCTACTTTCAATCACCATAGTTTGGTGGTTACCATAAAACAAAGGATAAAAAAGGAGGACTGGATTTGGCCAGGGAAATAAGAGTTTCTGTTCTTAGAAGAAAAGCCCAACTTTCTATGCCAGACTTTCAGAAACCCTCACCAATGAAGTTGCCCCAACCCAAGGGAGAAGTTTCTCTATAAAATCTAGAATTAACAAAGACTTCTACTGAGGTTTCAAACTTAAAGATCCAGAAGAAAGAATATTAACCTTGGAGTCTTAAAGATCTGGTTTTCTAGCCAGGATCTGCTGCTTACTTTGGCATTTTTTTTTTCAACTAGGAAATGCAAGTAATACCTACCTCATATGGTTATCGTGAAAATTAAATGAGATAATGAGTATGAATGCACTTTATAAACTGCAAATGTCAGCTGTTAGCTTTATGATTATCCTACTAATGCCCCACTATCTCCACTGCAGCAAATATTACAACCGTTCAGGGTGTGGGGTGAATATTTTAATGCTCATCATTCAGTTTCATTCACAAGACCACTTACTTTTGTTTTACTATGTTAGCAGACATCATTTCATTCTAATCTTGTCCATCAAGTTTCATTTTGGACAATGTTCAGTCTAATTGAACCTGCCAATATTAGGCTTGGCTCTACATAAAGATTCATTCAACCACCTTCTCTGAGAGCACAAGCCAACATTTGTGCATATTTGTATCATAAATCATATACTAACAAGATGCCAAAAGCAGTCACCTCTTTCATGAATCGGTCTATGATTCTCAGGAATGAATTAGCCCCTTCTTTCTCTATTTTCCATCATGTGTTGCCAACACTATTACAGCATTTCTGATATGGCTTGGGAATGGTGTCTTTGACCTTCTTCCCCATGATACTGTGAGCAAACTCTAGAATAGAGATTCAGTCTTGGTATTCTCATTTGTGGTACACGATAGATAACCAATATGTGTTTACTGAAGCAAAGGAAGAAGTATATACAGCCAGGCACAGGGGACTTTGCCCCTTGTAGAGCTCCATTACTCTAGCATACTTTAGGTGTTCAGAGATTTCAAAGACAGGAGAAACAAAGTAATGAAGAACTATTCTTTCCAAAAATTCTCAATCTTTCTATAGCTTGTTTAAAAGGTGTTATTGTTTGTTTCTAAGTGCAGTTTAAATTAGATTAATTATTCCAAATACTTCACATTAGAGTAAGTGAAAGAAGCAGTTTATTTGATTCTCTCAGCCCCTAAATGGGATGTTGTATGCCTTCTGGAGAAGCGGACAGCCTGGGATTTATTTAGAAAAGAAATTCAGTATTACAAATAGAACACAGATGTGTTGATGTGAGAGAAGATCCAAGAGGGAGAAATTTTGCCCATTTAGAAAGTTGACACTACAAGAATTTTAATTATCCTATTTCAAAATTGTAACATCATCTACTATGATTATCATATACCTTCTTAGTTCATCTTAACATTTTAGTTGAAAATTAACTATGTAACTCAGGGATGAAATGAAAAAACAATTATGTGCTGCGGGTTGCTATTTTTGAAGGCACTGTTACCAGTGGAAAATAAGATCCTTCTGAGTCAGATGTGAGTGCATCCTCACTTTTCCAATGACTACCAAACTATAGTCTCATGCCACTCAAATTTTAACATGTATACAAATCCCCGAAGGGTCTTGTTCGAATACAAATTCTGACTTGGTAGGTCTGGGACAAATCCAGAGAGTCCGCATTTCTAACAATTTCCCAGGTGATGTCCAAGCTGCTGGTATGCAGACCACATATTGGGTAACAAGGTTCTAGTAGACCATGTGAATTTAAAAATTCAACGTCATTGAAATTTCTAAGGTAAACTGCCACTGTATTTCTCCTATTCCGATTGGTATGAAGATTTTCTCTATTAACATCTTGTACTTAAGAGAATAATTGCTTTAATTAACAGCCTTGAAACAGACTGAACCTTTCTGTTAGTACAAATTTAATCACTATATAAAATGTGGCTCATGCAACGATCAAGAAATGATAATGTCCTTCCCTTAGAAAACAAATTCTGCTTAAGCTAAAATTTCCTTTTAAAATTTCTTTTTCTATGATTCAATTCACACGTGGTTTCTGAGATATGTTACTAAAGACACAGTCCAGTAGTGGTATACCATAGAGTCCAAGAGTCCCACCCAAAAGCAAAGCTGAAATGCCCATAATGCATACAAATAAAAAAAGATAGTGATTTCATGGGAGTATCTCTCAGTAATGAGATAGCTCTTGGGATAATTTGACTGACCTGGAGAGCCAGTCCAGACAGCCCTTAATCAGTAATGACAAACTGAAGAGCCTTAAAAGTAAAAGAAGTTATGTTTTTCCAGTGTTTGTCATATTAGATTTTAGCCATGCCCTTGAGTTATAAAACTTCATTCTCATCAATCCATTCTCCATGAAACCAAAATCACTTATTTTGGCTAAGGATTCAAGAGTATAATTTTTAAACCAAAATGGTAAAACTACGGACGTTAGACAGCATAAATTCTTCCACAATAGTATTCAGTCCTCACACTCAATTTGAAAAATTTCCCACTGTCACTAATCTTCTTTGTTCTCTGTTTCCTCTCTGCCTTAATCAGTTGATATACTGTATAAAGTTGTGCATAAACTAAATTTCAATGACAGAAATCTTATTTTAAATCCATTTCAAGTAAGTTAGTGTTTTCTGTGAGGAATTCTATGTAAAGAAGTAAATCATCCCCAAAAAGCTGCTAACATATGTTTTCTAAGTTTCAGACTCCTATATCTCATTATTTTAATTTAGAATATATCTGTATTTTCACTTTACACACGAAGCAAACATCTTTGCTTTATTTCAACAGAGGGAAACTAACATCTGTGGTATGGAGAAGTACATGGGGCTAGCAAGTGAAGGAAATGGCAGTCAACAGCAGGGCTGGAAGGGCAAGGGGAGAGATCGGTCATCAGGAAGAACAACATCTGTACAGAAGGACCATTGTGCTCCCTTTAATACAGGTACAAAACCACTTCCCTCCCAATTGGGCCAAACCCAATTCCAATTGGTAATTTCCATAGAGGTCAGACTCCTAAAAGAGCTCCTAAAATAGAAGGGTAGAGAAAGATGTAGACGGACGTACAGGGCCCGAAAGGAGCAGTAGGCATAGTGGAAAGTAAGGTGGCACACGGCAAATAGGGGAATTAAAGGAAAAGTCACTTACTCAATGTTGAGACCACTCATCTTCTCTCTGCCATCAGCTCCAGAATTTGAGCAGCCAAGCTTTGATGCTCCAAGCAGGAGACTGGATGGTTCATCTGTGGGGAATAAATATAAAATGAAAAGCTAGATTTAAAAAATTGGAAGATAAAATGAAGAAAAATTTCTGAAATGCAAAGCAAAAGACAGAAATGAAACATGAAAGAAAAAGGAAAGCAGAGGATCAAGTCCCAAGTTCCAACCCTCAACATGACTGACAGTGATAGAGGTCCAGAAAGAGATAAGAGGGGGAAAATGGAGAGAAAACCATCAGAAAATAAAATTCACAAATTTCCAGATGGATTTCCAGATTAAAAGGATTCACCAACGACCAAGAATGACACATTAAAGCAGGCCCTCAGCAAAGGAGCACTGCCATGGAATTTAAGAACCTTGGTAAAAAGCGAATATACTACACACTTTGGGAAGGGGGGAATGCAGGATCAGGAATTAGGTTGTTTCTGACTTTTTAACAACACAAGAAGCCAAAAGACAATGGAACGATGCCTCCGAACTTTTTTAGGAACATGATATCCAACCTATAATTCTATACTCAGCCAAACAACCAATTACATAAAAACTCCTTCAGGTATGTAAGATCTCCAAATTTTATGTCCTGGCTTCCCCTTCTCATTTAGCTACTAAAATACGTGTTGTATCAAAATAGAGGGTGTAAACCCAAATAAAGGAGGACGTATTGTGCAGAAAACATTAATCTCAGAAACAAAGGTATCCTGGAATGACATATATGCACCAGTTATGGAAAGTAACTAGTCCAATTTGGAATTTAACAAAATAGCTGATGTATTTGAATGCATTAAGGCAAGATTTAGATAATTTGGGAAAGGAGCTGAACTAGTGACAAGTACACACAAAAAATGAAGTAATTATAATACAAGGCAATTATTGGCTTCAGGGGAAAATATGTTGCAAGAAGTGGAAAAAAGATTAACTTTATATTATGCGGCTCATTTATGGATAGTGTTTATATGGTTAGTCCAACGTAAACACTGAAAGCTGCATCAACTTACACTATAATGTAACTATATTAGGAGGACAGAGAGACAGCAAGTCTGAATGTGCATGGATGGAGAGAAAAGGAAACGAAGTCTTCAGTTTCCTTTCTGGGATGTCAACCAGTAATATTCAAATGTGGGAAATCAAGAAGTATAAATAAAAACATGTTATGTAGAGAAATGCAGAGAAACACCCAAAGATAACAACTGAAAGATGATTTTGTTTTCTGTAATAATTTGTACAGAATATGTAGATATAGATTTCTTTCTGTATTACTTAGAGAAAACCTTAAAATATATTAAAAATATAAAAATAATTTTCTAAATTTAAAGGTTAAATACTATAAAGACTATGTTTGTGTCACTTTGAGGTATGATACCTCACAAATGGCATCATGCAATTCTTATCTCTCTTTTCTGTTTATTTTTTAATTTGTTTACCTGCAAAGGGAAATGTTTCTTAACATTTCAAAAACATGATTAAATAAAATTTGTTAGAGGAAATGATCCTGCCTGTTATCTTAATAAAACATGAATGAAAAACCTAGAAGATTCATATATGAGAATTCCTACAATTACTATCAGATTGATTAATCTCTATACCAGGATTATATTTTCAAGATTGAAACTACGTTGTTTTTTTTTTTAAGATTGAAACTACTTTTAAAAACAGGTATCATTCCAAGGGCCTCCAGGGAAGAAGCCAGAAGAGGAGGAGCCTAAGCTCACCTCATCCCACTGATCTAACCAGGTAATACCCCCATCAGTGGAAATCATCCAGAAAATGCCCTGAAAACTGGCAGAACAGACTCTCCACAGCTAAATGTAGAGAAAAGGCCAAATCAAAGTGGTTTGGAAGGGCAGAGCTGCGGTGGGAAACTAAATGGACCCATGAGATTGTCTGTGGGAGGGAGGGATGGGGCAGGCACCCAGAGAGCAGAAGACCAGACCACATGCCAGGTACCCCGGGCGCAGAGGATCCACATAGGGGAGATGGATTCCCATCACATTTGGCTTTGAAAACCAGAGGGGCATAACAATGAGTGGAGCTGAACCACTAGAACTTTAATAGTCGGCTGGCTGAGCTTTGAGAGAGACTGGAGAGCAGAATCACTGTCCTTAAAGAGACAGCACAACAAACCGCCCCTCTGAGATGAAGCATAAGAGCAGCAATATGAAAAATGCCTGGGGTATAAGGGAGGTTTATTTACTAATCTCAGAGCATGTGCTGGAGGCACACAGATGTTCGAGGGGAATTCTCCACGAACATCTCCCTCACCCATGTCCCAGTCTAAATACACAGCCGCCAGCGGAATTAGCACAAGAGGAACCCTCTCCTAGCTTGCTAACAACAGGAGCTCTGCTCCCCATGTTTTCGTGCAAATAACACCCCTTCCAACACCCCCATGGCCAGAGTCAATTCAAAGCAGTGGCACAAGCCTGGCACCCGGCAAACATCCACGGCAGAGAACAGCACCACTCCGAAGTGACTCCTGCTCCAAGGCGAGGGGAAGATAACCACACACATCAGTCCAACTGTGGCTGTGGCAGTGGGCTGGGGGCAGACATCTGGGTGACTGCAGGCAGAGGAAAGAAAATTCCAAATTCATCCTATGAGGCCAGCATTACTTTCGTATTAAAACCAGATAAAGACACCATAAAAAAAGAGTACAGGCCAATATCCCTGATGAACAGAGATACAAAAATCCTCAACAAAATATTAGCTAACTGAATCCAATAATACATTAAAAATTATTCACCATGCTCAGATGGGATTTATTCCTGGGATGCAAGAGTGGTGCAGTGTTTGCAAACCAAAATCAACACGATGCATGACATCAACAAGAGACAGGATAAACACCATACGATCATTTCAGTAGATGCAGAAAAAGCATCTGACAAAGTACAACAGCCATTCATGATCAAAAACCATCAACAAAAAGGTTTAGAGGAAATATACCTCAACATAATAAAGGCCATCTATAATAAACCCAGAGCTAACATCATCCTCCATGGGAAAAAACTGAGAACTTTTGCTCTATGGTTAGGAACAAGACAGGTATGTCCACTCTCACCACTTCCATTTGACACAGCGCTGGAAGTCCTAGCCACAGCAATCAGATAACAAAAAGAAATAAAAGGCATTCACATCAGCAAGGAAGAAGTAAAATTTTCACTGACATGACAGTGATCATGACATGATACTATATACAGAAAACCTGAAAGACTCTGCAAAAAACCTGCTAAAACTGATAAACAAATTCAGTGAAGTTGCAGGACACAAAATCAATGTAGAGAAATTTGTTCCATTTCTATACACCAATAATGAAGCAGCTGAAAGAGAAATTAAGAAAACAATCCCATTTATGATTGCATACAACATAAAAAGATACCTAGGAATAAACTTAACCCAAGAGGTGAAAGATCTGTACTCTGAAAACTATCAAACACTGATGAAAGAAACTGAGAATGACACCGACAAATAGAAAGATATTTCATGTTCGTGGACTGGA
The DNA here is from genome assembly GCA_030068075.1 of Paguma larvata. Lineage (NCBI taxonomy): Eukaryota > Metazoa > Chordata > Mammalia > Carnivora > Viverridae > Paguma > Paguma larvata. The sequence goes on from CM057830.1 coordinate 17,466,578, forward strand.
AGAACAAATATCAGTAAACTGTCTATACTACTAAAGTAATCTACAGATTTAATGCTATCTCTATCAAAATACCAACAGCATTTTTCACAGAACTAAAACAAATAATCTTAAAATTGGTAAAAGAACTTCAATAACCAAAGCAATCTTGAAAAAGAACAAAATTGCAGGTATTACAATCCCAAATTTCAAGATGCAGAACACAGCTGTACTCATCGAAACAGTATAGCACTGTCACAGAAATTGGCACATAGCTCAATGGAACAGAACACAGAACCAAGAAATAAACACATATGGTCAATTAATCTTTGACAAAGGAGTCAAGAATACACAATGGGAAAAAGTCTCTTCAACAAATGGTGATGGGAAAACTGGACACCTACATGCAGAAGAGTGAAACTGAACCATTTTTTCACACCACACACAAAAAATAAACTCAAAATGTATTAAAGACTTAAATAAAACCAGAAACCATAAACATCCTAGAGGAAAGCACAGGCAGTAATTTCTCTGACACTGGACATGGCAATTTCTTTCTAGACAGGTCTTCTGAGGCAAAGGAAACAAAAGCAAAAATAAACTATTGGGACAATATAAAAATAAAAAGCTTCTGCACAGCAAAGGAAACAATCAACAAAACTAAAAGACATCCTATGGAATGGGAGAAGATATTTGCAAATGACATATCTGATAAAGGGTTAGTATCCAAAACATATAAAAAACTTATATAACCCAACACCAGAAAAAGCAAACAATCCAATTAAAAATGGGCAGAGGACATAAACAGACATTTCTCCAAAGAAGACATACAGATGGTCAACAGATACATTTTGCTCAACATCACTCATCATCAGGGAAATGCAAATCAAAACCACAATGAGATACCTCACACCTGTAAGAAAGGCTAAGATCAATAATACAAGAAACAACAAGTATTGATGAGGATGCAGAGAAAAGGGAACCCTCTTGCACCATCGGTGGGAATGTAAACTGGTTCTACCACTGTGGAAAACAGCATGGATATTCCTCAAAAATTTAAAAATGGAACTACCCTATGATCCAGTAAGTGCACCACTGGGTATTTGCCCAAAAATACAGAAACACTAATTCAAAGGGATACGTGTACCTCTATGTTTACAGCAGCATTATTTAGAATAGCCAAATTATGGAAGCATCCCAAATGTCCATCAATAGATGAATGGATAAAGAAGAAATGGCATAGGGGCACCTGGGGGCTCAGTCGGTTTAACGTCCAACTCTTGATCTCAGCTCAGGTCATGACGCCATGGTTCATGACAACGTGGAGCCTACTTGCAATTCTCTCTCTCCCGCTCTGCCCTTCCCCTGCGTGGATGTGTACTTGCTTGCTCTCTCTCTAAAAATAAATATACTTTAAAAAAAAAAGAAGTCATATATATCTGTGTACACACACACACACACACACACACACACACACACACACACAGGAACATTACTCAGCTATGAAAAAGAATGCTATCTTGCCATTTGCAACAACATGTATGGATCTAGAGGTTATAACATTAAGTGACTAAGTCAGAGCAAGAAAGAAATCATATGATTTAAGTCATATGTTCGATTTAAAAAACAAAAGAAAAAAGAAAAAAAAGATTCTTAACTATACAGAACAAATTGATGGTTACCAGAAGGGAAGTGGGTGGGGGAATGTGTAAAAGAGGTGAAGGGGATTAAAAGTATACTTATCATGGTGAACACCGAGTAACGAATAAAACTGCTGAATCACTATTATACACCTGAAACTAGTATAACACTATTGTTACCTATACTGGAATTTTGAAAAAGAAAAAGAAACACTAAATGCAGCTAAGTGTTCAAAAATAAATAAGTAAAAATAAAAAGCAGTTATCACCCGTATTGTAGTGCAATTTTGAAAGAACCGAAACTTTCTGCTATACAATAGATGAAAATTATAAATCTTATTTTATGAGACTAACATTCTGTATCAAGACTTTAATGGCCACATTCTAATAATGACATTTTTCCATGACAATTGAAGACTGTACTTTAGAATGCTAAATTAAATTCTGTTGCTTCAACATCAACACTATATACAGCACATCAACAATATAATTTTTCTCCTCCTCTTTGTATAAAGCCTCCTAAAATTTATGTTAGGAAAAATTTACATTACCCATTTGAACATTCTCCTAACTAGGAAAAAAAAAAGAAGTGGATAATTGCTGCATATTGTTTTTAGCGAGTCAATGTAAAATGACAAGTATGCTGAGAAATATAAAGATTTACCCATAATTTATTTGCACAGTAATTTGAAAAGAATCTATGTCCCATGACTACTTAGAATATGCAAAGTGAAAAGGAGAACCAAAGTGGTAAAACATCATAATAAATTACTATTTTTCCAATGAAAAGAAATAATACCAGGTTCTTGGCGCATTTAATCCAGAAAACAAGCTTGCAAAATAAGCACAATTACCATAATACCAAAGTGACAGATAATGTAAGAAAGATGATGAAGTGAAGAAATCTGCCCAAATCAGAAGTTATAGATGTAGAATGTGAACCCAAGTATCCTTGAGCAGAGTCCATCCTTTTAGTCACAATCTTAAACCATTTCATATTTAACTTTTAGCTAATGATGTTTAAACAGATTCTTTTTTGTGTTAGAAACAGAAGATCGGTTGAACTTGCCCCTCATTTATTTTCAATTTCAATGAATTCTTTCCAAACTTTGTGGTCCAATCCAATCTGGTTGTCTTAAAAAAAAAATGAGATGGAATCAGTAATCAAAAATCTCCCAAGAAAACTCCAGGCCCACATGGCTTAACTGGTGAATTCTACCAGATATTTCAAGAAGAAGTAATGCCAATCTTTAAATTCTTCCAAACCTTCCAAATTTATTTCATGAGGCCAGCATTATACTGATACCAAAGCCAGACAAGAGCACTACAAGCAAAGAAAATTACAAGCCAATATCCCTGATAAACATCTTTGCAAAAATACTCCACAAAATACTAGCGATCTAAATTTAAAAGTACAGTAAATGATTATCCACTGCAATCCATTAGGATTTGTCTCTGATATGTGAAGATGGTTCAACATATGCAAATCAATCAATGTAATACACCCCACTAGCAAAATGAAGGATAAAAATCATATTATTATCTCAAAAGATGCAGAAAAAGTGTATGGTAAAATTCAACATACTTTCATGATAAAAACTGTCAACAAATTACAGGAAGAAAGAAGGCAATTCAACATACTAAAGGCCATACACGGAAAACCCATCACACTCAGTAGTTAAAACTGAACTACTGTAATAGTAGTAGAACTGTAGTAAAAACAAAAGCTTTTCCACTAAGATGAAAAACAAGACAAGAATGCCCACTCTTGCCACTTCTATTCAACATAGTACTGGAAGTCCTAGCCAGGGCAATCAAGCAATAACAACAACAACAGGCATCCAAATCAAAAAGGCAGAAGTAAAATTGTTTGTTTTGCGGATGACATGATTTTAAATATAGAAAATCCCTAAAATTCTAGCTAAAATCTGTTAGAATAAACTTAGTAATGTCGTAGCATACAATATTAATAAACAAAAATTAGTTGTGTTTCTTTACACTTATAATTAACTACCCATAAAAGACATTCAGGAAAAAAATCCTGGGGCACCTGGGTGGTTCAGGCAGTTAAGTGCCCACCTTGAGCCTAGGTCATGATCTCATGGTTTTTGAGTTTGAGCCCCGCATCGGGCAGCTCAGAGCCTGGAGCCTGCTTCAGATTCTGTCTCTCTCCCTCTCTCTACCTCTCCTATGCTCATGCTCTGTCTCTCTCTCTGTCTCTCAATAATAAAAATAAATGTTAAAAAATGTAAAAAATGAAAAAATCTAATTTACAATAGCATCGAAAATAATAAAACACTTAGGAATAAATGTAACCAAGTAGGTAAGGGATATGTACACTAAAAACTATAAAACAAGAAGAAAGAAAATAAGAAGGACACAAAATACATCCTATGTTCATGAATCGAAAGAAAAAATATCATTCAAATATTCATTGTACCCAAAATGATCTACACACTCTATGCAATCCCTATCAAAATTCTAAAGGCATTTTTCACAGGACTAGAAAAAAACAATCTGTGTGGAATCACAAAATACCCTAAATGCCAAAGTAATCTTGAGGAAGAACAAACCTGGAGGCATCACATTTCCTGACTTCAAACTGTATTACAAAGCTACAGAATTCAAACAGTATGGTAGTGACAAAAGACCAAATTCATAAACCAATGGAAGAGAATCCAGAGCCTAAAAATAGACACGGACAAATATAGTTAACTAATTTTTTTTTACAAAGGAACCAAGAATATACAATAGGAAATGACAGTCTCTTCAATAAATAATGCTGGGGGGTTCCTGGGGGGGCTCATTCGGTTAAGTGTCCGACTTCGGCTCAGGTCATGACCTCTTGGTTCCTGAGTTGGAGCGCCACATCAGGATCTGCACTGACAGTGTGGAGCCTGTTTAGGATTCTCTCTCTCTTCCTTTCTCTTTGCCCCTCTCTCACTCGTGTGCTCTCTCTCCCAATATAAATAAACTTAAAGAAAATAATGCTGGGGAAACCAAATACCCACATGCAAAATAATGAAACTGGACACTTAACTTTCACAATGCACAAAAATACACTCAAAATGGATTAAAGACTTACACATAAGACCTGAAACTATAAAACTCCTGTTAGAAAATATAGGGGGTAAACTCCTTGACATTGGTCTTGGAAATTATTATTTGGATAAGACACCAAGAGTACAAGCAATGAAACCAAAAATCAACAAGTGGGAGTACATCAAACTAAAGAAGTTTTGGGGCGCCTGGGTGGCTCAGTCCGTTGAGCGTCCGACTTCGGCTCAGGGCATGATCTCGCGGTTTGTGAGTTCGAGCCCCGCATCGGGCTCTGTGCTGTCAGCTCGGAGCCTGGAGCCTGCTTCACATTCTGTGTCTCCCTCTCTCTCTGCCCCTCCCCCGCTCATGCTCTGTCTCTCTCTGTCTCAAAACTAAATAAACATTAAAAAAAAAAAACTAAATAAGCTTTTACACAACAAAAGAAATAATGGATGAAATAAAAAGGCAACCTACAGAATGGGAGAAAATATTTGTAAACCTTCTGTCTGATAAAGCCTTAATATCAAAAATATGTAAGAAACTCATATAATTCCATAGCAAAAAGCTCCAATTTTATCTTATTTTAAGTTTATTTCGAGATGGAGGAGGGGCAGAGAGAGAGGGAGAGAGAGAGAATCCCAAGCAGGCTTCCCACCATCAACACAGAGCCCAATGCAGGGCTCGAACTCCCATATTCGATGATGAGACCAAGATCATGACCAAGATCATGACCTGAGCTGAAACCAAAAGTCTGACACTTAACCGACTGAGCCACGTAGGTGACCATTCTTTTTTTTTTTTTTAAGTTTGTTTGTTTATTTAGAGGGAAAACCCCAATTTTAAAAATTGGAAAAGAACTTGAATAGACATTTTTCCAAAGACAACATATAAATGTCTAAGAGGTGCTCACCATCACTTATTATAAAGCAAATGCAAATCAAAACCACAATGAGACATCACTTCACACCTGTCAGAAAGATTATCACCAAAAAGAAGTAACGACTGTTGGCAAGGATGCAGAGAAAAGAAAACCTTTGAGCGCCTTTGGTAAGAATGTAAACTGGTACAACCCATATGGTAAACAGTATGAGAATTCTACAAAAAAAGTTAAAAATAGAACTACTATATGATCTAGTAATCCCACTTCTGGGTATATCTCTAAAGGAAATAAAAACATTATCTCGAAGCGATATCTGCACTCCTATATTCATTACATCATTATTCACAGTAGCCAAAATATGCAAACAACTTAGGTGTCCTTTGACAGATGAATGGATAAAGGAAATAAGATAGATCTCTATCCATCTATCTATCAATGTAATATCATTCAGTCTTAAAAATGAAGGAAATCTTGTCACGTGCAACTTTGTGGATGAACCTAGAGGACATTATGTTAAGTAAAATAAGTTGGACACAGAAAGGCAAATATCACATGATCTCACTGACCTGTGGAATATTTTTTTAAAAAATCATTAACCTCAGCAACAGAGAGTAGAATGATGGTTACCAGAGGCTGGGCAGGGGAGCAGGAGGGAAGATATTTATCAAAGGGTACAAATGTTTAAGATGTTTAAGATGTACAAATTCCAGGGATTTCATGTATAATATGGTGTATAATGTAATATAATATAGTTAATAATAACATATTTTATACTTGAAAATTCCTAAGAGAATAAATATCAAGGGCTCTCAGCACACATAAAAACTGGTAATCATGTGAGGTGATGAATATGTTAATTAGCTTGATTATTACAATTATTTCACAATGTATGCAAATATCAAAACATCATGTGGTATACCTTAAATATATATGTTTATGTCACTCATATCTCAATAAACCTGAAAAAAAGTAAAACAGCAAAAAAAAAAAAAAACACGATTTAAATATGCTACCAAACATGACATCCCATCAAAATAGTATTTTCTAGTTGCCTCTCAATAAATTTCCCTTGTTTGACTTACCACTTGGAATTCTGGAGGCTGTGGTTTATTTGGGGATAAAGTGATGGCACACAATACCCATACTTCTCCAATGTTATTCTCTATTTTCTTACCTTGTTTCATTTCTCTCCATAATACTTATCACCACCTGCCATTGTATTATATACTATATTTATTTATATTTTTGCTTCAAATATAAATTCCTTAAGGAAAGTGACTTTGTCTTCTTTTCCGTAACCCTAGTAGCTACAACAGTGCCTAGCATATAGTAGGCTTCAATTAATACCTACTGAAGGAATAAAAATAGATGAATCAATAAGTTATTTCTCACTTGTGAAGAGATATCAAAAACTCCAAGGAGATACAGACTCTAAACATCTTGACATATATTATATATGCATTATATATGGTATATAGTTAAGTTCTTGATGATCTGTAATTTGATCGGTACTCAGAAGTCTTCATAACTGAAAGTGAAGGAATGGAAAAAGATATTCCATGCAAATAGAAGGAAAAAAAAAAGCCAGGGTAGCAACACTTTATACAGAAAAAAATGACTTTAAAATAAAGGCGATAGCAAGATGCAAAGAAAGGCACGACATAATAATAATAAAAAAAGGGTAAAACCAACAAGAGGATATAACCACTGTATCTATGCAGTAAACATAGGAGAACCAAAATGCATAAAGAAAATATTAACAGACATAAAAGGGAAAATTGACAATAACAAAGTAATAGTAGGGAACTTTAACACCCCACTTATATCAATGAATAGATCATCCAGACAGAGCATCAGTAAGGAAACAGTGACTTTCAATAATACATTAGGCCAGATGGACTTAACAGATAAATATAGAACATTCTATCAAAAAATAGAAATAGACTGTACATACTCAAGTGCACAAAGAACATTCTCCAGGATAGATAACATGTTAGGCCACAAAACAAGTCTATAAATTTAAGAAGGCTGAAGTCATATCAAGAATATTTTCTGACCAAAACAGTAAGAAACTAGAAATGAATTTTTTTAAAATACTGGAAAAACCACAAACACATGGATGCTAAACAACAGTCTATTAAAAAAACAATGCCAACAAAGAAATCAAAGAGGAAATAAAAATACATGGAGACAAATAAAAATGGAAACATGACACCCACAAATATTTTAGAAATGCAAAGAAAGCAGTTTTAGGAAGGACGTTTATAGCTCTACAGGCCTAACTCAAAAAAAAAAAAAAAGAAAAGAAAAAAAAAACAAACAAGAAAAATATCAAATAAACAATCAAAACTTGTACCTTAAGGAACTAGAAAAAGAGGAACAAACAAAGCCCAAAATTAGCAGAGGGAAGACAATAATAAAAATTATATCAGACAATACCAAAAATCCCCCAAATAATGCAATTAAAAAATGGACAGAGGACATGGACATTTTTCCAAAGAAGAAATACAGATAGCCAACAACCACATGAAAAGATGCTCAACATTACTTATCAGAGGAATGTAAATAAAAACCAGGAAGAGATATCACCTCTTACCTGTCAGAATGGCCAGTATCTGAAAGACAAGAAATCTTAAGTACTGGCAAGAATGTGGAGAAAAGGTTACACTCATGCCCTGTTGGTGGGAATATAAATTGGTGTAGTCACTATAGAAAGCAGTATGAAGGTTCCCTTAAAAGTTAAAAACAAAATACCACACAATCCAGTAATTGTACTGGATACATACCCAAAGAAAATAAAAACATTAACTCAAAAAGGTATCTGGGGCATCTGGGTGCCTCACTCGGTTAAGCGACTGACTTCAGCTCAGGTCATGATCTCAGGGTCTGTGGGTTCGAGCCCCGCGTTGGCCTCTGTGCTAACAGCTCAGAGTCTTAAACCTGCTCCCGATTCTGTGTCTCCCTCTCTTTCTTCTCCTCCCTCCCATTATGTTCTATCAAAAACAAATATACATTTAAAAATTTTCAAAAAGATATCTGCACTCTGAGGATCACTGCAGCATTATTTACAAGAGCAATGATATAGAAACAACCCAAGTGTCCATCAATAGATAAATGAATAAAGAATGTATGGTATATATACAATGGACTATTACTCAGCCATAAAAAAGAATGAGATCTTGCCAGCAACAACACTGGTGAACCTAAAGGGGTATTATGCTAAGTGAGAGAAATCAAGCAGAGGAAGACAAATACCATATGATTTAACTTACATGCGGAATCTAAAAAGCAAAAGAACAAACATACAAACAAGTAGAAACAGACTTATATACACAGTGACCGACGGTGACTACACTAACCATGATGAGCAATGAGTAATGTACGGAACTGATGAGTCGCCATGTCGTATACCTGAAACTAAGGTAACACTGTGTGTCAGCTACAATAATTCTTTGCCTTTATAATCAGCTTTACGAGGTATTATTACTTTGAGTCCATGTGTAATTGTCTCATTGTGAAGGAATCATATCCCTAAGAAACAAATTTCTACTCAAACTCTGACTCTGGAACAGAAGTTGTTCTTTACAAAACAAGATTATCTACTGTATATTAGTTACCTTGACAATAAATTATATTTAAAAAAATAAATCAATTAATCTAAGATGGATAGGATTTTTCCTGTCAGATGAAAGGCGATAACCATGACCGCCACCATCACTGTCACCTGGATATCAACAGTGACAAAAATGCAAAGAAATTGGGCTTCACCCAGTAACTTCCTTTGTAATATTTATTTATTTGTGTGTGTGTGATCCACGTTCAGTATACATTTACCAATATAAAAATAACAAGATTATCTAAGATTATTGGCAAGATTATCTAAATGATACAATTGTTCAATGAACATCATAGTTTTTCATTCAATTTACCTGTCTTTAAAAAATAAGGTTAGTCATATAGATTCCAACTCTTCAAAAGATGTTATTTCTTTCCTTTATATAATGGACAACCTTTTCTGTATATTCCCAACACTGTAATCACCCACGTGCTCCAAGCAGTTTGGTAAAAGGCACTTGTTGAAGAAAATGCAGTAGTGTCTGTAAACTTTCCAAGAAGTACACCTCAGGCGTACTTGAAAAAGAGCACACTGTTGACAACTCATACTCTAGACACCTCTTTCCAGTCTTTTATATCAGAAAGCTAGAAACCCTGTGCAGACAGGATGCGGAAATTTCCCAAGCCTGTGCCGTGTTTCCAAAGGAAATGAGCCAGGGCTGTTCCCTCCCCACACAGGACATTTTTAATAGCCCAAATCACCCAATGGGCCCTCAAGCAAAAACTTGCTCTTCTTTAGTGATTCTATGACACTAAGAGTTGCCACACTCTCTACATATGCACACATATCCCTGAGTCACACAACTAGTGGTTTCCAAGGGATGCGAATTACCTGGCTTCAGTTATAACTAGTTTTTGATCATCTGCTAGATAACAAATACGGATTTGCTAAATAAACTATCACTCTAGGAAATCTATTTTTTTATGTTTATTTTTGAGATAGAGAGAGACAGAGCATGAGTGGGGGAGGGGCAGAGAGAGAGGGAGACACAGAATGTGAAGCAGGCTCCAGGCTCCAAGCTGTCAGCACAGAGCCTGATGCGGGGCTCGAACTCACAGACCATGAGATCATGACCTGAGCTGAAGTCGGACGCTCAACCGACTGAGCCACCCAGGTGCCCCGGAAATCTATTTTGTAATGGGGAAAAAAGCATAATGTTATCATCCACTTCAAAATGAATATTAACTGGCCCAAAATTAGTACATGGAGTATTTCTTAAATGACTCCTCCACACCTAATGATTTTTCCAAAATTCCATGTTTTCATCTGGGGACTAGCTGTATTATCTCTGCAATTTTTTTGAAATGTGAAACTCTAAAATAAAAAGATTATAAAAATATATTTTTTAAATTTTCATGTTTTCTGTTATCTTAATTTACAGCTCAAAACTTACCACCAAAGCCTGACATATACTATACCACATGTGGAAGCACAGCCGCTCTGGCTGAAGACATTAATAGCCTCCTAGGAGCAGAAACTATGTCATTATTTTCAGTCTTATCTTGCTTGAATCCTCTCTCTAGCATCTAAGTCATTTATTTCATTCATTCAAAAAAATTATTGAGAACTTACTTTATGACTGGCAGTGGGAATATAGTATTTTTTTAAGGGTCTTTAAGCTTGGAATCTAGTGGCCAAAAAAAACCAAGTAGTTACCAGATAATTATAATGACAAGTGGTGATTTCACAGAACAGTAAGAAAAAAAATTGTAATAATGGGGGGCTCCAGTCCCAGACTCTGAGGGTAAGCAAAGATTTATAGGAAGTATCATTTAAATGGAGTCTGGAAGAATGAGTCAAGATGCAGGTAAGGAATTTGGGGAAAGGGAGTACTATGTACAGGAGCCCAGAATCAAAGAAGAATAGTCAGTTTGAGTAACTTTCGATAGCTCAGGATGGCTAGAGCTTAGAGTATCAGAAGCAGAGCAGTAAGAGAACAGGATGGATATGTGAGCACATCTTCCATGCTAGGGAGTTTGGGCTTCATTCCAAGAGGAATGGAAAGCCCTGAAGAACTTTCAGCAGAGGGACATATCAGTGTGGCCACCTTGTACGGAAATGATTAAAGGGGTCAAAATAGGAGGCGGAGGGAAAAGATTGAAGGCATTCGATGGTGGCTTCAACCAGAATGCTAGCAGTAAAGAATAAAGACAAGTGGGTGATTACATTTAATAGCTGTTTAGGATGTAGAAGCAACAGTTTTTAGTGGTTTGTTGGATATGAGCAGTAACAGAAGTTAGAGTTTTTTCTTCAAAGAAATCTTCATGTTCAAGATGAGTTAGATAAATCGTGGCTGGGAATGTATCTGTAGCTTAGGACAAAGAACTGGGTGGCAAAGGAGGACTATTCTAATTTCCATTATACCTCTCTGGCTGCTGCTTTTCTGAGATTATTTTATTTGATACACAGCTATACATATTTCCCATGTCTCCATCCTCAGACATTGTCTCACTCCACACACTCTCTCCTAGTGATTACATTTATGTACTCAGGTTTAACTATCAACCATATCTTTCGAAAAGAAGCAATGTATTTGGGAGGTGAGCCTGGGAAACAATAACAAAGAAGGAGAAAAATGAGAAAGACAAAGTAAAGTAGCCAATAAAGAGTGAACATTCAAACCTATCAGTATTGGGGGTAGGTGGATCCAAAGCCCACGGGGGAACTCTGGGAAACTATGTAGAAGGCACGCTTCAGAGATAACCAACTTGAGAGGTGAAAGAGCTTAGGTATTTATAAACCATTTCACCTTAGTCATTGGTCAAGGGCTGCTGGTCTGGCTCTTCTACCTTACTAGGAACATGGATGGATAGAATAGGCATTAGACGCTAAGAAAAATCCTTAGCCATAAAAATACAAGTGGAAGTCTGCACTGCAGTGTTAAAGCCCAGGGACACAAGGACAGGACACTTATAGAATCTGTTGTAACATATGTGCCATAATTCCCCAATCTGTAACTTCAGCAAAAAGGCGATATTGAAAAGTTGAGTTACACTGTGAGGCTATAAACTGAGATTTAAAATCAGCTACTGATCAAAGGGACCTGGAGAAAAGAGACAAGCTCTTGTACAAAACAGACAGAAGAAAACCAGAGAAGATGAAAACAAAGATTAAGCATTCAGAGCTCAGTAGATGACTAGAACCTTTTACTCAAAGTGATTTCTGAGGATCAACAGCATCAGCGTCTCTTGAGAAAATGGTAGAAATGCAGACCAAGTGAATTAGAATCAACAGTATCAAGATTCAGTTATTATATATGTGCGTTAAAATCTGAGAAATGCTTTACTCTCTTCTTTAAAGAAAGCTTGGATCACCAGAATGAAGGCTTTTTAAGGCACTCTAGCTTAGGTTTAAGTGAGCATCCATACTCATTTCCTACATTCCTTAATCCTTTAAAATAGCCCCTACACTTAGTGAACAGTCTACATGATCAAAAATTTTGAGTTTTGTCTCCTATCCTCCATTGACTATCTTTATGGCCTTCTGGCAACAACAGAGGTCAAGCCTGTATCCTTTTCGAAAGATTCCTGCAATACCCTTTCATTGGTCTTTGTGATTTCTGGGTCTTCTTGCTCCAATTTATCCTTCAAAATGGCATAGAACAATTGTTAAAGCACAAGTTACCATACCATTTTCTCCCTTAGTTAATAAAGTGACTGACCACCAACTTTAGGACAAAATTCTAACGTCTTAGTCTATTACCATGAGATTCTCCATGATCTGATACCCATTTACCTCCTTGCGAATACACTGGCCTAATATAGTTACTTTAATTCAAGTGCTGAATTTAGTGAACATTTTGTCAATAAAGACAGGAAGGACATGAGGGTTACACAATCTTCATCTTTAAAAGTTTGGTACTTGTAAAATTTCCTTTTCTTTCCTGGATTTAATAGCAGGTGTTCCATAAAAGGTCCCCTCCCTACAACTACGATGACTCATAGGTTATTTCCAGGCTCTCCCCCATAACCTACTTTAAGCATTGTACTCCTCTGAAGAATACCCAAAGGGTATGTTTAAGACTTTTCCTGGATTTCTAGATATCCTTTTCCTCAGACACAGACAACAGTTGCCCTTTTTCTTACGTCCACACCAACGTCATAAATCCGTCCTGCTGCCTACCACACATAACCCCACCTAGGGAAACTTCATCCTAGGCAGGAGTCAGGAGAATCCTTTCCTAATATAAGGAGAAGTTAGGCAAACATCATTTTATAGATTTTATAAAGGGATAAATATATTTTATAAAGGGATAAATTGGGGATAAATTGGAATGATCGCATTACCAGGGCCATAATAAAAAGTGAATCAAACAACATTATGATCAATGTCTTTAAGAGTACTTTGCAATAATAAGTATGTTCATACTTTAGTTTTACGAATGGTAAATGTTAAGAGTGTGCTACATTTGCAACCTGGAATCAGAAGGTTTGGTTTGCATTCCAGATTGCATTTCTTGCCAGCAGGAACCAAAGAAAGTCCATTTATGTCAGCTTCCTCACATATAAGTGTATATAATAATACTTAGTCCAAATGTAGGTATGAGAATTGAATTAGCCATCATATGTAAAAGCGTTTAGAACAGTGTTCAACAAACAATAAGCACAAAGTAAGTATTAATGTCCTCTATGTGTTCCTCAAACACAAGATATCCATCAGCCAGGATATTTTGCAGGGATAAAAGTTAATTCCCATGATAAACTCACCATTTAACAAAACCAACAGAGACAAAAAGCACAGGATGCCACAAAGTCTCAAACTAGCACCACGGATGATGTTAAATTGCTCCTGCAATTACATTCTGGAAATGCTCATCAAAAGTGGAACGTTTATATTAACGACAAACATCTGAAAAAGAAAAAAAAACCCATGCAAAATACCATTAAAAACTAGAAATAAATTTAACCAAGGAGGTGGAAGATCTGTATAATTGAAACTTTAAGGCTCTGATAAAGGAAATTGAAGAAGACACAAACAGAAAGATATTCTGTGTCTACGGATTGGAGTAATATTATTAGAGTGTCTATAGTACTGAAAGCCATCTGTACACTCAGGCAATGCCTATCAAAATTCCAATGGTATTTTTCACAGAAACAGAAAAAGATAACCCTGAAATTTGTACAGCACCACAAAACACCCCAAATAGCCAAAACAAGGCTTAGAAAAAAGCTGGAGACATCACAACTCCCGATTTCAAAATACACTAGAAAGATACAGTAATCACAACAGTATGATACTGGCATAAAAATAGACACATAGATCAACGAAACAAAAAGGAGAACCCAAAATAAACCCTCACACAGTCAACTAATATTTGATAAGGGAGCAAAGAATAACAAAGGAGAAATGATGATCTCTTCAATAAATGGTTGTGGGAAAACTGGGTAGCCACATGAAGAAGAATCAGATTAGACCCCTATATTGTATCACTTACAAAAATTAATTTGAAATAGAATAACAACTTATACATAGGACTTGAAATCATAAAATTCCTAAAAGAAAACATGGGAGAAAAGCTCCTTCATATCAGTCTCGGCAGGGATTCTTTTTTTGTACGTCACCAAAAGGACAAGCAACAAAACCACAAGCAAATGAGCAAAGTATAAACTAAAAGCCTTCTGCACATCAAAAGAAACAATCAACAAAATGAAAAGGCAACCTATGGAGTGGGAGAAAATATTTGCAAATCAAAACTAATATAGGCTCAATATCAAACAGTTAAAAAAACTCACACAGGGGCACCTGAGTGGCTCAGTCGGTTAAGCGTCCGACTTCGGCTCAGGTCATGATCTCAAGGTTCATGGGTTCGAGCCCCATATCAGGCTCTGTGCTCAAACCCTGGAGCCTCCTTCAGATTCTGTGTCTCCCTGTCTCTCTGCCCCTCCCCTGCTCATACTCTGTCTCTCTCTCTCTGTCAAAAATAAATAAACATTTAAAAAGTTTTTAATGAGAACTCAACAGTCATTTATTTTTTATATAAATGATCGACATGGTACATGAAAAGATGCTCAACATAACTAATCATCAGGGAAATGCAAATCAAAACCACAGTGAGAAATCACCTTATACCTGTTAGAATGGCTATCATCAAAAAGAGATAACAAGTGTTGGCAAGCGTATGGAGAAAGGCACCATTGGTGGGAATGAAAATTGGTACAGCTTGTATGGAGGTTCGGTTCAAAATTAAATAGAACTACCATACGATCCAGTGAGTTCACTCCTGGGTAGCTATCCATAGAAAATGAAAACAGGATTTCAAAGATTTATCTCCACTCCCACATCCTTTGCAGCATTATTCACAACAGCCAAGACATGGAAACAACCTAAGTTTCCATTGACAGATAAAACAGAAAAAGAAAATGTGGTATATGTTTACAGTGGGATGTTATTCAGGCATGAAAAAGAATGAAATCTTGCTATTTGTAAGCCTGGATGGACATGACAGCATTATGCTAAGTGACAACAGTCAGACAGGAAAGATAAATACTGATGATATCACATACGTGAATTCATAGAAAGAAAGTACGACAGTAGTTACAAGGACCTGGGGGAAACTGGGAGGTGCTGATCAAAAGGTACAAACTTCCAGGTATAAGATGACTAAGTCCCAGGGATCTAATGTATAGCAAGGGGATTATAACTATCAATACTGTATTATATAAAGTTTCTGAGAAGAGTTCTTCAAAGGTCTCACCACAAGAGAAAAACAGTAATTGTGTGACATGATGGATGTTAGCTAACGCTACAGTGGTAATCATTTTGCAATACTAAGCATACGAAATCAACGCACTGTACACCCTCAACTTACACACTACTTCAATAAAGCTGAAAAAAATAAAATGACGTAGTTGGTGCATTAGAAAAAAAATAAGAAAATTTTATATGCCAGAAGTGCAGAAGGATTTCAAAGTCAAAGCAGTACACTGGCTGACATGGTACCCACCCCAGGAGTTAGTTGACATTGGGAAAGCAAGTAGATACTACCTTTTACGTCTTTAATAAAATTAATTAAGATGTAACTTCCATATAATAAAAATGCATATATTTTGACATACATTTCAATACATTTTGGTAAATGCACATATCACGTAGCTACAATCACATTCAAGATATAGAACATTTCCAACTCCCCCAAAAGTACCTGTGCACTCCTCCCTAATCAATTCCCCTTCCCTTTCCCAGCCCAGACAACCAGTGAATGGCTTTATTTCACTACAATCTAACTTTGATTTTTCTAGATTATATAAGTGGAGTATGTACTTTCTTGTGTTTGCCTTCTTGGACTTAGCATGTGTTTTAGTATTTTTAATTTAAGGTTTTATTTTAACTCCAGTTAACATACACTGTTATATTACTTTCAGGTGTACAATATAGTGATTCAATAACTCTATACATCATCTGGTCCTCATCATGACAAGTGCACTCCTTAATCCTCATCAACAATTTAACCCATTCCCCATCCCTCTCCCCTGTGGTAACCATCCAATTGTTCTGTATAATTAAGACTCTGTTTTTGGCTTTGTCTCTCTTTCTCTATTTTTTCCCTTTGCTTGTTTGTTTTGTTTATTTTTTTTATTTATTTTTTAATTTACATCCATGTTAGTTAGCATATAGTGTGACAATGATTTCAGGACTGGATTCTTTAATGTGCCTTAGGTTTTGTTTCTTAAATCTCATATATGAGTGAAATCATATGACATCTGACTTTCTCTGACTGCCTTCTTTCGCGTGGCATCATACTCTCTAGGTCCATCCATGTCATTGCAAATGGCAAGATTACATTCTTTTTTTATGGAGGAATAACATTCCATTATATATATGCTTATATTTATATATATTTATATACATGTTTACATATTTATATGTGAACATAATATGTACATATATTTACATATATGTGTGTGTGTGTATATATATATATATATATATATATATATATATATATCTTCTTTATCCACTTATAAATCCATGGACACTCAAGCTACTTCCATACCCTGGCTATTGTAAATAATGCTGCTATAAACATATGGGTGGATGTGTCCCTTTGAATTAGTGTTCTTATATTCTTTGAGTAAATACCCAGGAGTGCGAGTGCTAGATCATAAGGTAGTTTTATTTTTAACTTTTTGAGAAATCTCCATACTGTCTTCAACAGTGGCTGCACCAGTTTGCATTCCCACCAACAGTGAACTTTCAAATTAATTCTATGAGGCCAGCATTACCCTGATACTCAAACCAGATGAAAATAGCACTAATAAAGAGAACTACAGGCCAATATCCCTGATGAACAGAGATGCAAAACCTTTCTACAAAATTCTAGCAAACCAAATTCAACAATACATTATAAAAACCATTCACCATGATGAGGTGGGATTTATTCCTGGGTTGCAAGCATGGTTCATTATTTCCAAATCAGTCAATGGGACACATCACATCAATAAGAGAAAAGATAAAAACCATATGATAATTTCAAAGTGTGGAAAAAGCATTTGACAATGTGAACATTCATTCAGAATAAAAGACCTTCGACAAAATAGGTTTAGAGGGAATATATCTCAACATAATAAAGGCCATATGTCAAGAACTCACAGCTAACATAATCCTTAGTGGGGAAAAAATAAGAGCTTTTCCCCTAAGGTCAGGAACACAGGATGTTCACTTTCACTATTTTTATTCAACATAGCACTGGAAGTCCTATCCACAGCAATCAGACCACAAAAAGAAATAAAAGGCATCCACATCAGCAAGGAAGAAGTAAAACTTTCACTGTTTGCAAATGACATGATACTATATACAGAAAACTTGAAAGACTCTACTAAAAACTGCGAGAACTGATAAATGAATTCGGTAAAGTGGTAGGATACAAAATCAATGCACAGAAATCAGTTGCATCTTATATATCGATAATGAAGCAGGTGAAAGCGAAATTAAGAAAATAATCCCACTTACTACTGCATACAAAATAATAAGACACCTAGGAAAACACCTAACCAAAGAGGTAACAGACGTGTACTCTGACAACTATAAATCACTGATGAAAGAAAGTGAAGATGACACAAAGAAATGGAAAGACGTTCTAAGTGCATGGATTGGAAGAACAATTATTGGTAAAATGTCTATACCACCCAAAGAAACCTACACAGTTAATGCAATCTCTATCAAAATTCCAACAGCAATTTTTGCAGGACTTAGCATGTTTTACATTCATTAATCAAGAATGCATCAGTAGTTCGCTCCTTTCTTTGTAATATTCCACTTAATAAATATGCAATATTTGGTTTATCCATTTACCAGGTAAAAGACATTTGAGTTGCTTCCAGTTTTTAGCTCTTGTGGGTAAAAATGCTATGAACACTCATGAAGTCTTTGTGGAAATATCTGTTTTCATCTTTCTGGGGGAAATATCAAGGAATGGAACTGCTAGGTTGTATGGTAAGTGTGTATTTACCTTTTTAACAAGTGCTAGCTTGTTTCCCAAGGTGCTGTATACCGTTTCATATTTTACCTGCAATAGGTGAGACCTTGAGTTCTTCCACAGACTTCTTAATGCTTGGTATTGTTAGCCTTTTGAGTTTTACCCATTTTAGTAGGTGTGGCTTTAAATTTCACTTCCCTGAAGAATAATGATTTGATCATATTTTCATAAGCCATTTGTATATATCCTTTGGGAAAATGTCTACTCAAATACAGGTGACCCTTAACACAGTTATGAACTGCACAGTCCACCTACATACAGATTTTTTTTGTACAGGGCAGTACTTTAGATGCATTTTCTCTTCTTTATGATTTTCTTAATAACATTTTCTTTTCTCTATCTTACTTTAAGATTGCAGTATAAATACATATAGCATATAAAAATATGTGTTAAGTAACTGTTTACATTATTGGCAACGGTTATAGTCAACAGACTGCTAGTGGTTAAGTTTTAGGTGAGTCAAAAGTTATACATAGATATTTTTACTGTGGAATGGGGTGCCCCAACCCCTGTGTTGTTCAAAGGTTAACTGCATTTTGTCTTTTTTTTAAATTAGTTTGTTTAGCTTTTATTATTGATTTGTATGATTTTTAAATATATTCTTGATATGACATTTCAGTTTTAGTCCATGAATAAGATAATAAACAAAGGCTTAGATAGGTACAAGGCAGGAATTTGCTGTTTACACATTTTTATAAAATCAGAACCCAAAAGAAGGGCTGCATATCCGGGGCAAGATCCACTCCACCATCCCAGGAAAAGGGCAAGAAAAATTGCCTCAGCTTTTTGTATCAAAATCTAAAAAAAAAGTCTCATGAAAAAGTGAGATTCCAAGACAGTATCACACCATGGATTTAGATTCTAAATGTGTTCTCCATAGTGATGCTGGATTTTCTAAACTGATATATTAACATAAAAATTACTCCTGATCTGGGAATACCTCTGGGGTGACTAGCAGAAGAAACCAGAAATCCACTATGCATATGTTTTAATAGCGCAGACATATTAATTCCCGTTGAAAGAAATTCTAGGGGCACCTGGGGGACTCTTCATCTCAGTTCAGGTGATGGTCTCAAGGTTCATGGAACTGAGCCCTGCATTGGGCTCTGTGCTGACAGTGGAAAGCTTGCCTGGGATTCTGTCTCCCTCTCTCTCTGCCCCTCTCCCATGCGCTCTCTCTCTGTCTCTCTCTGTCTCTCTCTCTCTCAAAATAAATAAACAAAAAGAAAAAAATTCTGAATATGTTGAGAAATTTTATTTTTAAATAACATGATCCAGGGGTGCCTGGGTGGCTCAGTGGTTAACCATCTAACTCTTGATTTTGGCTCAGGTCATGATCTCACAGTCATGAGACAGAGCCCCACCTTGCACTTTGTGCTGAGTGTGGAGTCTGCTTAAGATTCTCTCTCTCTCTCTCTCTCTCTCTCTCTCTCTCTCTCTCTGACCCTCTCCCTTCTCTTCCTTGCTTGCTCACTCTCTAATACATACACATGTACATACATACATAAACAAATGACATGCACCATTATAAAAAACTTCATAGAACAAAAATAAGCAGGAAATATGGTATGAAAAAATAGGAATAGATCACAAAATCTCTGCACTAAAAGAAAAATACTTTTAAAGGATTAAAATATATATTTAACACTAGGAACAATATTCTATAAAAAATGGTAGATTTAAAAATAAGCTGAATATGACTTTTAATAATGAGAAATATAGCTTTGAGGCCTTTGATCAGTGTGACTGAGAGTGAGTTTAAATAGTCTTTAAAATCCCATTTATTGTGGTCATTCTTTGATTCTACAATCAGAGCAACTGCCATTTTCAGATTCTGCAATTCTCACCAGGTGGATGGTGGAGGTTTATATATGCTCTGTCCTTGTTTGCTGTCTCAGGAGGTCACAGACATGAGACACAGAGCTTTGACCAACAACACTAAGGTGAGCCTTTAAAAAATACCTAATCATTTCCGTATGAGAATGTAGAAGTGAGAAACACATAATGATAAATAACAAGCCACCTCAAAAACACAGTGGTAACAACTTTCTAATCTTACTTTTGAGCTAACACTTGAATTCTTCCCCAATAACCTGGCAAGGAGGTATTTAGCCTCTGCTGCTTTAGCTCAGTGATGGGAATTTTACCATCCCCAGCAGCTTTCAATTTCATATATAACTAGTTTACCAAAATACCATCCTTATACTGAGACAAAAACAGCTTCTTTATTATTTCTTCAAACATTTTCCCGTTCTGCTATTTGAAGTTATTCAGATCAACCCTAACCTTGCTGTAAAATAGCTTATGGAAAACAGTTATACCCATTTGACATCCACATGAAATCCACCCAGTTCCTTTCCACTCAGTCACTGACATGTACAGAGTTGCATGGCCACTCCGATCACTCACTTTTAGCTATGATCCATTTTAGGATCATTTTTCTTAAAAGTGACAGGCAGAAATAAACACAACTTTCCACTTGTAGTCAATCAATGGAAAAGGAGAATTGAATATTTCAAGATATATAAAGTAAAAATGTTAGAAAGGAGGAGGTGAGAGGCCAACACGGCAGAGGAGTAAGGGGACCCAGTATTCCCCTTGTCTTTCAAACTAAGAAGGACAGAAACCAAAGGACTCTCAACCCCAAGAGTCGGGGAGGAAAGGTGTTGCAGTCTACAAAGAACAGAAAGCAAAACCCAGAAATGCCCAAGGAAAGGTGATTGCAAACTGAAGTGGATAAAATGAACGAACCCCAGGTATGGGTACGGAGCTGAGGGGAGGGACAGCCATCTTCGGAGAAGGCTGGGAAAGTGCAGAACAGGCCACATCCGAACGAGAGGGACAGAGAGGGTTCTGAGACCACCACCATCCAGTCCCTAAATGCAGAGCTTTTGAAGAGAAGTTCTGTGGCTAACAGCAGAACTCTCAGCAGAACGTTCCTTGTGCCAGGACCAGCAGCGGTGGCCCAGTCAGCCAGCAACATGCAGAGGCGGGGAGCCACTTGCAGAGCGCTTCTAACCCAGGCACACAATTTACAATGTAATCAGGTGTAGCAGGCAGAGTGAGCGGGGTGCACCACCACCCAGCAAACTGCACTATGCCAGCACCTGTTGCAGAGAGAGGATAGAAATAAAGGGGCGAATAGAGGCTTCGGGACTGAGAAGAAGGGACTGAAGGGACACCATTGCTGTCCCACAAGCCCACAAACACCGAATCCAGGAAGTCACCCCCAAAACCATCCCTGCGGCAGTGGAGGCAGGACCAGCCTACACCAAACCACGCCCCTACTCATAGGAGTGACACCTTTTAGCAGGGAGCTACTGACACCAAGTTCAGATTGCTGCCTGGAGTAACTCCAGGTCACTTCTTCTTTTTTAAATATATGCTCCCCTTTCTCCTTCTTACCGATCCCCACCCCTGAGCTGGCTATCCAGGGTATTGGCTGGCTTAAACAGACTTTTAACCCACTCTCTCAAGGCATGTTCTACACCGCCTTCTGTATCTCTCTCTCTGGAATAACCAGGCCGCATAAGTTTATCTGGGCAACATATATCTACATTCCTTTTTCCTTGCATCCATCCTTATTCTGACTTCTCGGAGTCTGAATTAAGCCCTTTAGTCGCTGCACCTGGGCAAAGTCCATTTTCTTCATCCCCACGCACCTGTCATTATTTTCCCAGTATATGCTCTGCCACCAACACACTGCACACCCTGTCTGTAAGGTGTAGCTGGTACTTCAGGACATTGTCCTCAGAGTGTCATTTGTTATTCTTTTTTCTGTTGTGAACCGCATGTCTGTATCATTTGTCGGTACGTTTGAGTATTTCTGTTTTCTGTTTGTCTGTCAGTCTGTTTTCCTTTCCAGGGCGACTTCAAGAAACAATCCAAAACACACCTAGCCAAAATGACGAAACAGAAGAATTCTCCTCAAAAGAAACTACAGGAAGTACTGACAGCTCAAGAATTGATGAAAACAGATATAAGCAACATAACAGAACATGAATATAGAATGATAATCATAAAACTAAGAGCTGGGCTTGAAAAAAGCATAGATGAATGCAAGGGGTCCCGCGCAGCAGAGTTCAAGGACCTTAAAAACAATCAGGAAGAATTTAAAAAGGCCTTGAATGAGATGCAAAACAAATTGGAGGCAGCCACAGAGCAGACTGAAGAGTCAGAAGAGAGAAGAAGTGAATTAGAAGATAAAATTATTCAAAAAGAGAAAACAGAGAAAAGGAGAATCTGATCCAGGAACAGGAAAGGAGAATTCAAGAGCTGAGCGATGCACTCAAATGAAACAATATCCATATCATAGGAATTCCAGAGGAAGAAGAGAGAGAAAAAGGAGTCAAAGGGGTACTTGAACAAATCATTGCTGAGAACTTCCCCAACATGAGGAAGGAAATGGTCATGGAAATCCAAGAGGCACATAGAACTCCCCTCAGACGTAACTTGAATAGACCTTGTGGATGACACATCATAGTGAAACCGGCAAAGTATAAAGACAGAGAGAGAATTCTGAAAGCAGCTAGGGAAAAATGGGCCTTAACATACAAAGGTAGACACATAAGGGTTGTAGCGGACTTATCTACAGAAACTTGGCAAGCCAGAAAGGAATGGCAGGATATCTCATTGTGATGAGCAGAAAGGATATGCAACAAAGAATTCTGTATCCAGCAAGCCTGTCATTCAGAATAGAAGGAGAGATCAAGGTTTTCCCCAACAAACAAAAACTGAAGGAAATCATCACAAATAAGCCGGCATTACAAGAGATACTGAGAGGCACTCTATGAAGGAAAGGTTGCAAAGAACACAAACTACCAGAGACAGCTTTACAAGCATGAAACCTACAGATAACACAGTGACTATAAGCCCAAATTTTGCAATATAAACACTGAATGTAAATGGATTAATGTGCCAATCAAAAGGCACAGGGTAACAGAATGATTTAAAAAACAAGACCCATCTATTTGCTGTCTTCAACAGACTCATCTTAGACCTGAGGACATCTTCAGATTGAAAGTGAAAGGATGGAGAACTATCTACCATGCTACTGGAAGTCAGAAGAAAGCTGGAGTAGCCACACTTATATCAGACAAACCAGACTTCAAAATGAACGATGTAATAAGAGATGAAGAAGGACATTATATAATAATCACAGGGACTGTCCAGCAGGAAGAGCTAACAATTATAAATATCTAAGCGCCGAATTCGGGGGCACCCAAATTTGTAAAACAACTAATCACAAACATAAACAACCTTATCGATAAAAATGTCCTAATAGTAGGGGACCTTAACACTCCACCCTCAGCATTGGATAGATCCACTAAAAAAAAAAATCACCACAGAAACAATGGCCCTAAACGACACATTAGAACAGATGGGCTTAATTGACATCTTCAGGGTCCTTCATCCAGAAGAAAAGGAATTTACATACTTCTCAACTGCACACACTACAGTTTCCAAGAAAGACCACATTCTGGGGCACAGGGAAGCTCTGAATAAATATAAAAGAATTGAGATCATGCCGTGCACACCGTCAGACCACAATGCTTTGAAATTTGAAATCAACACAAGAAAAAGTCTGGAAAATACCAAAAAAAATGGAGGCTAAGGAACAACCTACTAAAAGACAAGTGGGTCAACCAAGCAATCAGAGAATAAATTTAAAACTACATGGAAACAAATGAAAATGAAAATACAACAATCCAAAAGCTCTGGGATGTGGCAAAGGCAGTCCTGAGAGGGAAATATATTGCAGTACAGGCCTACCTCAAGAAACAAGAAAAATCAATAACACAAATTCTAACAGCACGCCTAAAAGAACTAGAAGCGGAACAACTAAGACAACCCAAACCCAGCAGAAAGAGAGAAATAACAAAGATCAGAGCACAAATTAATCATATGGAAACAGAAAAAATAGTGGAACAGATCAATGAAACCAAGAGCTGGTTCTTCGAACAAATAAACAAAATAGACAAACCTCTAGCCAGGCTTCTCAAAAAGAAAAGAGAGAGAACTCAAATAGATAAAATCATGAACAAAAAGGGAGTAATTACAACCAATCCCTCAGAAATACAAGTAATTGTCAGAGAATACTCTGAAAAATTATATGCCACCAAACTCTGCAATCTGGAAGAAATGGACAAATTCCTAAATAGTCACACGCTATCAAAACTCAAGTGGGAAGAAATGAAAAATTTGAACAGACCCATAACTAGTGAAGAAATTGAATCAGTTATCAAAAATCTCCCAACAAATAAAAGCCCTGGACCAGATGACTTCCTTGTGGAATTTTACCAGAAATTTAAAACAGAATTAATTCCTATCTGCCTCAAGCTGTTCCAAAAAATGAAACGGAAGGAAATCTCCCGGATTCATTCTATGAAGCCAGCATCACTTTGACTCCCAAACCAGATAGAGACCCAGCAAAAAAAGAGAACTACAGGCCAATATCCTTGATGAATATGGATGCAAAAATTCTCAACAAGATATTAGCAAAGCGAATCCAACAGCATATAAAAAGAATTATTCACCATGATCAAGTAGGATTCATCCCTGGGTTACAAGACTGGTTCAACATTCGCAAATCAATCAACGTGATACATCACATTAACAAAAGAAAAGAAAAGAACCATATGATCCTGTCAATCGATGCAGAAAAAGCATTTGACAAAATACGGCACCCTTTCCTAATAAAAACCCTCGAGAAAGTTGGGATAGAAGTAACATACTTTAAAATCATAAAAACCATTTATGAAAATCCCACAGCTAATATCATCCACAATGGGGAAAAACTGAGAGTCTTCCCCCTAAGATCAGGAACACTGAGAAGCATATACATAAAATATAAGGAATGTAGGCTAAGCTGACTCAGGTAACTATTGAAAGCCTCAAGCTTTTTACTTCTATATAAAAATGTGAATATAAAGGAACTAAGAAGTCAATTCAAGAAGTTACAAAAATCACAGCAAAATAAAGATGGATTTCTTTTATTAGAAAGCAAAATAAAATAATAGGGAGTAAAACTGATAAATAAAACCAAGAGCTAATGCTTTTAAAGAATGAATAAAATTGCCAGCATCTGGGAAATCTGAAAGAGAAGAGAGAAATTGCAAATATCTAACATGAGAAGTCAGAAACACTATTTAACCACAGGAATGGAGATTTTAAAATATTACATGAATATTACATTTATTCCAATAAATTTGAAAACCTTCACAAAATGGACGATTTATCAAGTAAATTTATAAACTGGCAAACCTACCAAGGTAAGGTGAAAATGTAAAATTAAACAATATTCATGGAAAAAGAGTTGTGATCCAGATATCCTATGAGAATGGGAGGATTATCTACCTAATATCAAACGGAAAAAAATAAAATTTCTGCATAATTTAAGCTATTCCAAACACTATAAAAATGAGTCTTCCAGTTTACTTAACGAAGTTAGCAAAACCCTAATACCAAACTCTAAAATGGATCGTAGCATAAACTGAGGCCAAAGCACATACAGAACCTTAAATAAACTAATAGCAAAGTCAACCCATCAGAGGATTTTAAAGTAATTCACCATGACTAAAATTGGTTTACTTCAGAAATGCAAAATTTGTTTAACTTTTGGATGTCTATTAATTTATGAACAGCCTGATAGGAGCTGACAGGGCATCCGATAAAATTCAGCAAGCATTCATGATTTTAAAATAATAAAATCTTGTACATCAGAAATTGGAGGGTACTTGCTTACCATTAAAAACTGATCTGTCAAGGGGCACCTGGGTGGCTCAGTCGGTTGGGCGTCTGACTTCGGCTCAGGTCATGATCTCACAGTTTGTGGGTTTGAGCCCCACATCAGGCTCTGTGCTGACGGCTCAGAGCCTGGAGCCTGCTTCCGATTCTGTGTCTCCCTCTCTCTCTGCCCCTCCCCTGCTCACGCTCTGTCTCTATGTCTCTCAAAAAATAAATAAATGTTAAAAAAAAAATTAAAAAAAAAAACTGATCTGTCAAAACCAACAACCACTCCCACCCCTATGTTAAATGGTGAAATATTAGCAGCATTATCATCATCATTGGAAACAAAATTAGACTAAAGTAGACCGTAAGCACTATGAGAATAGAAACCATGTTGGTTTTGCCCAACACTGTATCCCTAGGACCTAGTAACAGTGCTGGATACTCTTTGTTGCCGTTGGCTTTCAAGGTCTTCTCAATGCTGATGATTCACAACCTTCTTATGATGTTTGAACCTTCTCGTTTTGCTCTTTGATATTTGTAAAACACAACTATTGTTCTTTGCCCTTAATCTTCACTTCTCCTCAAGTCTCCCTCCTGCTCGCTCACTGCTGGCACTGTCCATCTTAGGCCAAAGATCTCAGCACCTTCCATAAGAGGCACCCTAACATGCAACCTATCAACTGAAACTAGCCATCTGTCAGCAAGTCCCACTGGCATTAACACCAAAACGTACACTGAGTCTGACCATGTTTCATATGAGCATTGCTTACAACCTGCCTCAAATGACCAACTCTTCTCATTTGAATAATTACAAAAACTTCATATTAGTCTCCCTGCTTCCACTCACAGTCCTCTGTTGTCCATTCCTCCCAGCAGGCCAGAGCATTCTTAATGACCAAATTTTGCCTTTGTCTTGCTTAATGTTCTCCTGTGGCTTCCCTTTGCAGTTAAAAGAGCACCAAGCACCTGCTCTCTACCCCCATCACCCCAAAGTCTGTCTTTTTTACACCCACCAAGCACAATCCAGGTACATTTACCCTCCTGTCCTTTCAACACGACATACGTGTTCTCTCTTGTTCCAGCAACACTCTTCTGCCAGATATTCATATGATTGCCTTTTCCTCTTATGAATTTTATCTCAAATGTCGGCTCCTCTGAAAGGTCTCTTCCAGTTTTAAAATTGCACCTCCAGCCCATAGCCCCTCTCTATTACATTACTCAATAATATTTTCTTCATAACCTTATCACTTATTAATATATAAAACTTTATTTATTGTTTCCTTTTGTGTTGACAGTCCCATCTGCTAGAATGTAAGTTCCTCTTAAGGCAATGCATCCATAAATGCAAAGATTTTTTTGTTTCAATCAGTGAAGTTTCCTCACAGCCTGTGCATTTATTCTTTGAAATGACCTTTAAAGTCATTTGGTCAATATGAAAAATATTGTTGTAATCTTACTGGCATTGCATTAACCTTAGAGACTAGAATATAGTAGGCACTTAATAAATATTTTGAATAAATGAGAGAATTTATGAAAAATTCAGGGTTAACAATTACCATTTTTATTCAACATTGTCTCATAAGTTCTAGAAAATGCCATAAAATAAGTAAAAGCACCAAGAGATTTAAACATTGCAAACAGACAAAACAGTAATTACTTGCAAATGATATTATCTTTCCAGATATTCCAAAAGGATCACCTAAAAACAAGTAAAACAAATAAGAGATTCAGTAAGGTGGCAAGTTGCAAGTTATTAAAAACAGTCTTGTATACCAGCAATAACCACTTAAAAAATAAGTCAGTCAGAGAAAGACAGATACCATATGTTTCCACACACAGGTAGACTTTGAGAGACCTAGCAGAAAACAGTGGGGAAGGGGAAGAGAGGAAAGGAAAAAGACACAGAGAGGGAGGGAGACAAAACATAAGAGACTCTTAACTATTAAGAACAAACTGAGGGGCGAGGGGGGTGTGGGAGGGGGGAGAGGGGGTGACAGGTCCTGAGGACGGCACTTGTTGGGATGAGCACTGCGTGTTGTATGGAAACCAATTTGAAAATAAATTGTTTAAATACATATATATATACACACACACACACACACACACACATATATAGTGAAATACATATATGGTGAAATATATATATATATATAGTGAAAATAATATTAAATAATATCTGCAAATAATATTAAATTCTACCTGCAAATAAAATATATACAATTACTTAGGAAGAGACAGAATAAAAGCATGTAAAATGTATCAGAAAGGAATGATGATACTTTCCTTAGGAATACAGATGTATACTGAATAAACAGCAAGTTACATCTTGTTCCTTTACAGAAATATTCATAGTTTCAAAATTGCACTTTTCCCCAAATGAACTCGTAAGGTCAATTAGAATAAAAATTCCGACAGAGTATTTTTACATTGACTAAATGACTTTAAAGATCAGTTCAAAGAATAAATGCACACTAAAAGTTAAGAATTCCTTCAGAGGGAAGAATAAGGATGGGCTTGTCCTGTGAATTGTTATAATATAAATCAACATTAAAAATCTAGCCATTGCTGGATTATACATAAGGATCAAGGAAACAGAAGGCTCGGAAACACCAAAATATGTAATATTTTATGTGACAAAGCTGACATTTCATATTATGTCAGAAGAATAAATTACATAGTAAGTAATGTTAGGAAAACATTACTTTTTAAACAAAATGATTTAAAAAAAATCCCTCATCTCAATTCATATACCAAATTAAATCCTAAAGTATTAAAAAAATGTAAATGGTATATCAAAATAGCTGATTTCATTTATTTAAAATTACATATTATTTTTTAAATTACATACTTTTAAAAATACATAAAAGATACCTCTTCTGACCCCAATTATATCTACATTAGAAGTTTTAACCATGGGGGGGGGGCGCTTGGGTGGCTGAGACAGTTAAGTGTCCAACTCCTAATTTCAGCTCAGGTTCATGAGTTCAAGTCCCGCGTCAGGCTCTGTGCTGACAGTGTGGAGCCTGCTTGGGATTCTCTCTCCCTCTCTCTCCCCCGCTCACTCTCACACATACTCTCTCTCTCTCTTTCTGAAAATAAATAAGTATTTTTTTAAAAAAGTTTTCACCATGTCCTATAGGTCTCTTATACTTTTATCTTCATATTCCATTTATTCCCTCTATGTGCTTCAGTCTGCCTGATTTCTCCTGAGCCATCCAATAGTTCAACAACATCGCTTTTTATTTTTTTTATTTGTAATACTCTTGTTTAACTTTTATTTATAATAATTGAGGACAGTAAGAGGCCAGTGAAAAGAAGACCAAGAAAGAACTGGGGGAGGAAATAGGAGATTCTTAGAGGATGAAACCCTCAATAATGTAGACACAGCACAAGAGATTCTTCAGAGCATTTTGTGGTCTTTGGTAAGAGGCCATATTGGTATCACCAGAGACTTTATCAAAGGCTCTGCTGAAATCCAAATGTACTTCATTTATAGCATTACATTGATCTAATAACTGATCTAGTTTTCATGTGAATGATATGTTCATTTTGAGAAGTACATGTTTAGAAATACTTATTAATTATGGCATTTTAGACAAGTCTCTAAGTAATAAGGAAGACTTCCAAAAAAAAAAAAAAAAAAAAAGAGTAACAGCAATTAGTCTTCCCTTAAGCCAGGACTAATGAAAACTGTGCCGCTCTTATTCTCTGTAAAAGTTCACTAATTAAAGGACAAACCACCTATATTTCCCTCTTTAAATCCATAGAACTCAAGTCGTTAAGTCACTAGCACTTAAATATTATGTAGATAAAAAAAATAAGAAATTGGCAGCCACAGACTCGAAAGAAAAAACTAGGGCTCTTATATTAATCCGGGGACACATGTCAATGTTTTTGAACACAAGAGAAAATCCCTAAAGGCAGGCCAGGTGGAAGTAAATTATTTTTGAGAAATAGACTTCAATATACGTTGCAAGGAGGTGGCCTTTTACTGCCAAAGGGTCAGATCAAAGTAATACTGAATGTTTCCACACGTGTTTTAATGATTCAGTAGTCAAGGTAAAGTCCAATGCTATTCTCAGAAATTGCTCCTGGGGATGTTACATATTTAATTTGGTCCAGCTGAAAAAGGTTACAGGATGTAGTCCTCAATTTGAATGACTACGCACACTCCTAAAATGATGTTTTTATAGCACTGAGCATTGCTCAATGTGAGGAAGAGTTTTGATTGCAAATTCTTCTGTTAAAACAGTTTCCTCTCTGAAAATATACTACCAATTTCTTGCGATCTCAAGTAGCTGATTGGAGGAAGGGTAGGTTCATGGGATAAAGGTAACCAATCAACAAGGCTCAGGGATGCTAGAGCCGGACCGCACCCTCCCCCCACCCCCCACGCCCCGGCCGCCAACACTGAGTGAAGAAGAGTCTCGATTTTCCCAAGTAATACTGGTGTGTGAGTTTTCTTTTAAGAACTGCAGCTCTATTTTCTGGCTGAAAGACCACCATAAAGCCTGTGACTAATAGCTATTATGTAAGTAAATGTGCTTTAGTTACTTGTACATTAGATGGGAACTTTAATCTGTGGAAATGATAACCTGGAACACCCCTACTTTAAATTATGTTCATAAAATAGAATACCATATATGGAAGACACTGCCGTGGTTAGGTTGAAAAGCCAATTACCTGCTAAATGCCATATGTTTACTGCAGTTCAAATTTATGTTTCCTACGTACAGGAAGCTGTTCTGAAACAGCTAGAGGAAAGATGAAATTTCCTTTAAACAGCATGTTTTCTAAGTTAAAAGGTTTGAAGTTTTAAAAGAAAATGAGTCAGCATCTAGATTTTTTAAAAAATATATACTGAATTTTCTTGAAGTCTCTTTTAAAGTATAGTGTATTTTAATGAGGAAAAAAGTCTACTTTCTGTGAAATATTATAAAAACTACATTATCATAAAGGCACTATGTGGCAAACAAGAATCACAGTGGCCTCTAGTTCTTATTCTATACAATTACCTAGAGTTTATCTGAACATTTTTTTTTACCTTCAGGTACCTCTAATTTGTCTGGGTAATTCTTAAGAATTTCAAGTTTGCCTGGAAAGGGAACACAGTATGAGACGCGAGATAATCCACAGAAATTACAAATACTGGCATGTATAAAACTTTCCAACCATCAATGACTCAAATTGTCAATGACCTAAAATGGGTTAAAAAAATCCTGTTTATAGGCATCAGTGGTTGAATAAGCTAGGTATTTTGGACCCTATCCCTGAATTCCAAGACTTAACTACTTCAAAATCATTATTCTTTACTCATGAGCACCAATGGTTGGATTCAGTAAAAGAAGAAGTGGATGTGAGATCCTTTATAACAAGTTATTTGGTAGTGTTTGTTTTTTAATTGTTCTTTTTCAGGGTATAAATATGCATACTGTGAGTGTGACTACTCACTTGTACTCAGTTTCACACTCACATTATCAGCAATGAGGAGGGAATACTCATATTGCTCTTTTCTCCAGCAACCAACCAATATCCAACATAAAACCCATGGTTCCACAGAGGAGCAAACCCCAGCCATTATTAAGGCAGTCATTTTTTATGAGTGTTTAATGATAGAACAAAATGTGTTGGCTTAATCTGGAAAGCAGAGCAAAATCTACGTTGATCTACTAAAAATTTTCAGTGAACCAACTCCTCCCCCACCCCCCCACCCTCCCTCCGCACCGCCCCAAATTATTTCCAGTTTAGGATGAAAGTAAGCAGCTGCCATTAGGACTGGGGCATAACTTAGAAATCTTACCTCACTTATGTCACAGGTGTATGAGCAAAGCCCACAGAGAAAGAGCAAGTGCCAAGGCAACTTTATCAACAAGCCATTCTGATGCAGATGTTGCAAATACACAAAGTCTTGAAGTCATCATACCGCCAACTTACTAAATAAGTGACTCCCAGCCAGTGTGGATACTCCCTATGCCCACTCCCAACTGTATCCCCCAACCCCTCTCCCAGAGGCCATCTTGAATATTCCTGAATATTAAATATTCACTTCCATAGCACACTAGTGAAACCCAGGTCTCTATGTTCATAGTGGTTATGTAGTAATAATGTTCTTACTATAGAACTGTTTGGTTAATTTCAACCAATTCAGGACAGCGTTACTGACATAATTCAGAATCACAACTGTAGCCATACAAAGCCTGCTTAGGGACATAATACTACTAATCTCAGAGATAAACAGAAAGAGGGATATAAATCTGATAAAAATCTATTTATTGGCAGCAATCCAGGCATCATTTAATCGATGACTCACCACAGGCTGGAGTTACATTATTTTAGCATGGTTGTTTTTCTGGAGATATAAATACCTTATAAATCACGAAGACTGTGATATGCCTGTGAGTTTTACCTCAGTTGTTATTTGCAATGAAATCAAACTTAAAAAATTTTTAAATGATTTAACACAGTACATAAAGTTTACAAATAAATGCCATTTTAAATGGATATAAGCATTTTTTCCATGTGTAGTCCTAAACTTAGTACAAATGCAATATAACAATTTATGCTCCATGTTCTAGCTTTAGGTGACTTAACGTTATGTTTCTAAAGAGAATAAATGTAAAAATACAAGGGCTCTCCACCAGGCTCAAGGGTTTGCCTATAAACACTTTGAAAAGGCATCACTATAGTCCTGTGGATTGGCAGGGGAGCAGTGGAGAAGGCCCCTCAAGAGATGCTGGGAGAGTTGCAATTATTTGCATTAGTTCTTCATTCCCCAGCAATGCTATGATGCTACCCTACCTGTGTAAGAGGCCAAGCCTGACCAATCACTGCTGAGTTTTCACTCAGCGGAGATGGGTCAAGCAGCAATCCTCTCTCAGTAAGGTTGGAGAGAGAGAAAAAGTAGATTTAAAAGCTACACCCCCCACAAACTATCATTCCAGTACTGCATCTGCTGACCCTGCAGCCTACCGCCACCAAACGTACAACCTCCAGCCCCCACAGGGGTTGCCCACAGACTTTATGTTTGGTAACTCTAACCCACGCTTGCTCCCTTCTCTGGGGTTTCTATAGGACTGAACTTGAGGAAGGAGGCTGGCCACCTGTGCTCCTTTGCTGAGTCTGAAAACTTAAAAATTGCCATCTTTTCTTCCCTATTATTTAATTTTCTGATGGTTGCAGTATATTTACATCCTTGTTTATTTCCAAAGTGTGTCTGTAGATTCTCTCATGTTCTTTCTATGTAGAAAATCGAATCATCTGAGAACGGCCATTGAGCTTCTCCAGGTACAATCCTTGCACCTTCTTTTGCCTTAGCTGCCTGAAGGGGATCGCCGAGGACCTCTGCTCCCCGGAGTGAGAGTGGGCGGTCCTGTCTGCACCTCACATCACAGCTGAGCAAGCCCCTGCTATTCTGTAGCACGCTTCATCGGGGTAGGAAATTCCCCTTGATATTTATTTTGTGAAGAGTTTTTATCATGAATTGAAATTTATTAAATCTACTTTCTGCATGTAACGAGATGATTATGTTTTTTCATCTTTTGTGTGTTAATGTGGTGAATTACATTAGATGTCTCTAATGTTAAAACAACCTTGCATTCCTAAAATAACACAACTTAGTCATGACATATTATGAATATGATGCATTGTTGGTTTCCTTTGCTAATAACTTGTTTAGGGTTTCACGTTCATAGTCATGAATGAGGTCGCTCTATAATTTTCCCCTTCTTACATAATCCTCATTCAGTACCAGGGGCCTGGTTAGACCTGCCACATGGAAGGAGTTAGGGAATTTGTGAAAGATTAGATTTATCAGTTCCTGCAGTGTGTGGTAAATCACCTGGGCCTTGTGTTTTTGGTTTTTGGCTTTTTTTGTTGTTGTTTTTTTTGGCAGGAAGAATTTTTACATTTAATGGTCCCACATTTTTTAAATGGTTATAGAACCACTGATGTGTTTCTTGACCCAGTTTTAGTAATATTTCTCTAGCAATTCATCCATTTCACATAAGTTTTCAAACTTGCTGGCATTGGAAGTTTTAGTCTCTGATTTATTGCTTATTTGTACCCTCTTCACTGTCTTCGTCAGTCTTGCCAGGGGTTTGTAAATTTTATTCTTCTTTTCAAAAACACAATAAATGGCTTTGGGCTATTCTATCTATTTAATTTTCTTTTTATATTTATTTTCTTCATTCTTTGAGCTTAGTCTGTTCTTTCACTAAAATCTTAAGTTAGAGGATTCAGTCATTTATTTCATTTTTTTTTCTCATTTACTCTACACATTTATAAAAATGTCCCTCTCATTGCTTTAACCGCGTGACATGAATTTTGATACAGATCATTAGAGTTATCTATAATTGTCATTTAGTTTTATTTTATCTTATTTCTTTCTGATGCACAAGCAATTAGAAGTGCTTTTTAATATGAAAATTTGTTTTCCAACTTCAGTGCACTGTGATAGGAGAATGTGCTCTATGAGATATCAATTTGTGATAATTGGTGATACATTTTTAGTAGTCTGATATGAGGCCAATTCACATGTTTTCAAAGACAGCAATATACGTTCTTAAGTTTGGAGTACATTTTTTTTTTTTTTGCTTAATTGACAAACTATTAAAAGAATGTTATTTGTTGGTAAATGACTGTATATATTTGAAGTTATGATATTAGCGGCATACAGGTAAAAACAAACTATTTTCCTGTGAGCTCACCTTTGTATTAACATGTAGTAAACTTACTCATATGCAGCAATACTTTTTACCTTAAAATCTAATCTGGCCCATATTCATAAAGGTCTAGGTTTCCTTGTTGCTAGTATTTACACGGCCTATGTTTTTTCATCCTTTCACTTTCAAGATTATGTGCTTCAGGGTTGTTTTGTTTGTTTGTTTGTTTGTTTGTTTTTTGGCTTTGGTTTTTTGGTTAGATAGGATTCTCCTAACATAATCTAGCTGGATGATTTTTTAAATTCAAACTTACTCTGCCTTTTAACTGAAAAGACAGTCTATTTACATATGATGTGATACACATATAGCCACATTTGCATTTCATAATTGTATGTTGTCCTTACTATTTTTCCTGCTTTCCCAATTCCTCCCCAGCCCTTTTTCTGAAACATCGATCATGGTGCTTTCTTTCTTCAATTACTTGTTTTCCTTCTGATTTTTCAAAAAATAGGGTCTCTGTCTACTCATCTTTCTGAAAAATATGGCAAACTTTTGAAACCTTAAAAAGTCTAATCTCTTTAAAAACAATCTCCAGCTTTATGGAGTTATTATTGACAAAAATTGTACATATTTCTGGTGCATGATGTGATGATTTTATGTACACATATGCTGTGAAGTGATTACTGCCAGCTCTTTACCTTCCTTTCTGTACAGTACAGAGACTAAATGTTCCCACTCCAACCACATTCCTCCAAAACTCTGCTACTGTTTTCCAACATCATAATTCTACTTGGACTTTGATTCCCTAAATTAGGCATTACTGCGGTTTCATACCATATTGCTCCATACCCACATGTTTACCATATGTTTGTGTGAAATGCAAAGCCACTGTGGACGTCTGAAAGGGGTGTGAGGCCCCAAGAGGTAGGCTTCTGCCTACCAGTATCTCTCACCTGGATTACTTCAACAGCCTCCTACATGACTCTGCTTCTACCCTTGACTCCTATAGTCTCTTCTCAATAGAGCAGCCCACATAATTTTTTCAAAACACGTCAAGTCATTCGCTCCCCCGATCAAAACCTGTAATGGCCTCCATTTCAGAGTAAGAGACAAAATGCTTGTGATGCCCTACAAAACCCCATTTGAACTGGGCCCCTGTTTCCTCTGTCCTCATCTGCTTTGCACTCATCGCACCCCAGTCCCATGTACCTCCTTCCTGGTCCTTGACTGTGCTGACGGCACACCCCTGTGTCCTGTGCAGAAGCTCTTCCCTCTGCCTAGACTGCTCATCACCCACATAACAGTCTGTCACCTCCACCAAGGCTTTGCTCAAAAGTCATTGTCTCAACAAGGCCTGACGACCATACCTGAAATTGTAACCCTTCTTCCCTGAGCATTCCCACTACTCCTTACCCTATTCAAGTTTTAATTCTTTCCATATCACTTACCACCTTCCTACATAGTCTCTAATTTAAAAACTTACTATTAGTTATTGTTTGTCTTCCTCCACTAGAGTACAAACTCCGCAAAGACAGGAATCTTTGTTTTGTTCTGGTAGGCCAAGCGCCTGGAAATCCTGGCATGCAACAGGCATTCAGTAAGTATGTGCTAAGTGAATAACTTCATAGCAACAGACTGAACAGAGATAATGTGTACAACATCCTGACCATGCCATTACATACAAACTGTTCCCCTTTTCAAAGGCTGAAACACTAACCCAGGAATGGCAAGACCGCAACATCTATGCAAATAAGAAGAGCACTCTAGGAAATGTCAACACAACACGATGGCTAGAATCTTAATCCATCTCCAAAGGCACTATTGATTTGCTTTTGGTTTCCACGGTGGTCATTTTCAGGGCGATAAATGGAGTGCTGGTTCTTTTCCATTTGCCCCTCTGAATCCATTCTCTGTCCTTCTTCACACTGCTTTGTGTCCCAGGTTGCTGACCTTTGTCTATCAACCAAGTCTCCTTCCCCTCTGGATTCCAGGTAAGTTTGGCCAGTGGGAAGCAGCAGCAGGAGAGCAAAGGACAGAAGAGAGAGTTTGGAGTAATTATTCCCCAACTTGCTCCCTGCTTGGCTGCAGTGCAGCAGTGGCTACATTCATCTATGACCACAGACCCCACAGGCAGTCACACTCCTCAACCGGTTCTGACAACTTGCCCTGCCTTTCCCCTTCAGGCTTAGTGGTGGCAATGGCTCCTTGCCATAACCAATGCTCAGTACTTAACCATTTCCTGTTGTTTCCCTGAACACTGCCTACCTCTCTCTAAACACTCACTTAGTTTAAACACTTGTTGGGATGAGCACTGAGTGTTGTATGTAAGCCAATTTGGCAATAAATTATGTTAAAAAAAAAAAACCACACATACATACCAGGGGTGCCTGAGTGGCTCAGGTGGTTAAGCATTTGACTTCAGCTCAGGTCATGATCTCACCGTTTGTGAGTTCGAGCCCCGAATCGGGCTCTGCTCTGACAGCATGGAGGCTTGGGATTTTCTCTCTCCCTCTCTCTGCCCCTCCCCTGCTTGTTTGTGTTCTCTCTAAATAAATAAACAAACAAACTTTAAAAAAACTGTAAAATAAGACTCCTAAAATAATTCTATCTTCTACTATACCAAGGGGCATGGTTTTTGAGAGTGGAGGCTGAAGGGACTGGACATTTACTTGGGAGTTGAGTAGTCATGATCTTTTTCAGTTGAAGGGGAGACTGGAGCTCTAATTGGAGCATGAATAGAGTGTTTTCAAGGCCTTTCTTTTTTTCTGTTGTTCATTATTTCTATGCCAAGGAGACCAGATTGTAAATCAAGTCTTGGACTTCTTCCACGTCCTTATAAAGAATTTTAACAACAGTTAATCTAAATCTTCTCTGCTCAAATATTCCATGCCCCTGAGGCTGTCAGAATGCCACACAGAGAAAATATTGGCTAGGCAATCTCCTCCCAGCAGTAGAAAAACTGTGGCATTTTCTAAATAAGATTTCAGGATTACTCTACTTAATAGTTTAGTCATCACATACATGAAACCTACCATCCCCCAGAATAACAGCAATTTGGATTAGATATATAGAGGCAACTGGTTCAGTATTTATTTTTCCTAATGAAGAATTTCTCCTCTAAGATCCAGAAAAGATAAACAGGCAGTCACTGCTTAAGCATTTCTAGTGTGTCAGAGAACCTAATATGAGCTTTTAAATATTCTATTAACAGTACATCTATTATTAAAAATCTGTTTCCATTTGTTGAAACCAAGTCTCAACTGAAACATCCAGCAACTGGAGGCAGTAACTTTCACAGGAGGCAAAAGGTATGTATCCAAGCAATCTTTCTCTCCTTCATGTGTTTACTCATTTCATTTCCCAGACTAAGCACAGTGCCTGGCACATAAAAGGCTATCAAAGTTAACCAAAGAATTTAAATGAATAAAATATTTCAAGACACCTACAGTGTATCAACATTTGTCCGGGTCTTCAGGACAATTATGGCCAATTCTCTTAATCTTCAATTGATGGTTTCTAAGCACCTTATAATAGATTGCACTCATTTGGGCAAATTCAATACATACATGACCATCTAAAAATGTGATAACCGGGATTGCACAAACAGCTCCAGAAATAGGTTGATAAGAATGGCAAAATGTGTCTACTCTTTTTTTAAAAAAAAGAACTGTATTTATATTAATGTAATTTAAGCATGCATTAGTATGTCCGACAACCTAGCCACTGTCTCACATAGAACTTGCACTGAATTAAAATACCCAGATTTTTAAACTGTTCATTCACTAACTTATTGCCCAGACTGGTGGAAACAGTATTTATAGAATAAATAAGACAAGCCAGACCTGCCACTATGAACGTGCAAGTTTTTTGAAAAGTTGATACTATTTTAAAAGAAATCTGTATTAATGCAGAAAAGGGAACAATAAATAAATAAGTGCATAAATATAATAATGATCAATAATAAGCACCATCAAAAAATAAATAAGGTAAAGATTAAAAAGGGATGAGAAATGGGGCACCTGGCTGGCTCAATTCGTTCAGCATGCAACTCTTGCTCTCAGGGTCTTGAGTCTGAGCCCCACGTTGGGCACAGGATTCATTTAAGAAAAAAAAAAAAGGCGACGATGAGAAAGAGGGCAAGATAAATCAAGGTGTTAGGGAAGACCTCTCTCAGGAGATGATATATGAACACACATGCGACATGTATAAGGTAACAAACCATGCAAAAATCTGAAGAGCTTCCTAGGCAACAAAACTATGTATGTTATGAGGAACAACTGGAATATTTAAAAGAAAAAACAAAAGAAAACAAAAAAACACAAGAGGCCACTGTAGACATCAAAGAGAGACTGAGGGGAAGGATGGTGGGAGATGAGTGGTAGGAGAAGAGCAACCAGCTCATGTAAGGTTTTATATACCATTGTTACTGATTTCAAGTTTGTCCCAGTTATTACAAAAAAAACCCTGTAGGGTTTTGGCCAACATGATGTGATTTCTGTGATTTCTGATTTACATTTAGAATAAAAATTTCTCTGGCTACTCCATGGAGAGAGGACAAGAATGAGAGCAGAAGACTTCTACAATATTCCAGTAAGAAAGGATGAGTACTTGGATAGGGTTTTAAACCAAATACACAGGTTTTGTATTAACCTCAATTAGAGATTTTTAAAAAATATTTATTTATATTTGAAAGACAGTGAGTGAGTGAGAGAGAGCGAGCAAGTGAGTGAGTGAGAGCAGTGAGCTGGGGAGGTGCAGAGAGAGAAAAAGGAACAGAGGATCTGAACTAGGCTCTCTGAGAGCCTGATGCAGGGCTCGAAATCACCAACCATGAAATCACAACCTTAGCTGAAGTCAAACGCTAAACCAACTAAGCCGCCCAGGCACCCCAATCTCATTTACAGTTTTAATGGAACTTCTTTATTTTAAAGTGGCTCCAGATTTAATTTTTTAATTTTATTTGAGAGAGAGAGAGAGAGAGAGAGACCATGTGAGCAAGTGGGGGAGGGAGGCACAGGGAGTGGGAAAAAGAATGCTAAGCAGGCTCCATGCTCAGTGCAGAGCCGGATGTAGGGCTCGATTCCATGACTCTGAGATCATGACCTGAGCTGAAATCAAGAGTAAGATGCACAACCAACTGGGCCGCCCAGGCGGCCCCAAATGGTAACATATTTAAAGAAAAGTTGCAAATATAATAAAGAGAGATCTCATATGCCCTATACCCACTTTCCTCTATTAACATCTTACACTTGTAGGGTACTTTTGTTACAACTCATGAAGTAATATTGATATATTAATTATTAATTAACATTGATACTCCATCCAAATTTCTTTAGTTTTTCCCTAATATCTTTTTTTCTGTACCATAATTCCATCCAGGAGAGTAATTTACATTTAGTTGTCATGTCTCCTTAGGCTCCTCTGTCCTATGACAGTTTCACAAAATTTCCCTGTTTTTTATCATTTTGGTAGTTTTCAAGAATACTATTCAGGTCTTTTGTATGATTCCCTCACTTAAAGATCTGATGTTTTGCTCATCTGATGTTCTACTCATGATTAAACTTGCAAAATGGGGTTTGGGGAGGAGGACCACAGAGGTCAAGTGCTGGGGTCATCCTAGGGTATCCAGAGTACGTGTATTTGATATGTCTGATCACTGGGGATACGAACCCTCATGAACTGGCTGAAGCAGTGTTTGTCAGGATCCTCCACTATAAACTTCATCTTTCCCCCACTTTCCATACAATCCTCTCTGGAAAGAAGTCATAGTGCACAAACCACACTTAAGGGGTAGAGATTTAAATTCCATCTCCTTGACAGGGTAGTATATGAGCAAAATTTTGAAATTCTTATGCACGAGAGATTTGTCTTTTCTCCTTCATTTATTAATTCAACCATTTATGTCCATCAGTTTGGACTTGTGGATATTTATTTTACACTTTAGGTTATATTCCAGCTCTGGCCGCTGGGAGCTCTTTCGGGTGGCCTCTACATCCTTTTGACATATTCCCCCATCACTGTTGCTGCTGCTGTTTCTACTTGTTTGTGCTTTGGGGGAGGTATTTTCCTAGCACTTCCTAACTTTCTAGCACTATACGACACCCCAGGCTCATCTTTGTATTCCACACCTTAGCCCTAAAATTAGCCACTTTACCAAAAAGCCACAGCTCCTTTTACTCGAAAATGATATTTGAAACAAGCAAGAGTCGGGCACTGCATGTACTCATTTATATCAGGGTATTACAGCTTCTAGACCAGCTCAGCCCATATAACAGTGAACTATTACGTGTGTGTGTGTGTACACATATCTACAGATATTGCAAATACATCTATGTGTATCCATATTCATCTAAATGTAAGTTCATACTGATATCTCCAAATCTGATCCATTACCATGTAGATCATGCCAGCTTTCACCGCTTGCACGTCAGTAACCTTTGCACTTTGGTAAAAAAAACCAGTTGACTATACCTTTTACATATTTATTAAATTTTGACTCATAATTCCAGCTAGTCAAAATAGTTTTGTGTCTTTGTTTTGTCAGCCAGTATATCCTTTACCCTGTAATCAACAATAATTTAATCAGTATATTGTCCAACAAACACTTTGACAAGCATGTTAAACAGTTCGGCTCTGTGGACAGAGCCCTAAAGCATCCTACCAGAAACTTCCTTCAGGTAAATGCTGATTCAAGAATAGAGACTTTCACCCACTTAAATCAAGAGATAATCGGTAAGGAAATACTGGCTTTAAATGACACTTTAGACCAGAGGGGCTTAATAGATATATACAGAACATTTCATCCCCAAACTGCAGAATACACATTCTTTTCAAGTGCACATGGAACATTCTCCAGGACAGATGGTATGTTAAGCCACAAAACAAGTCTCAATAAATTAAGGAAGATTGAAGCTTTATCAAGCAACTTTTCTGAACACAATAGTATGAAACTTAAATTACAAAATGAAAATATGAAAAAAAGAGCAACATGTGGAGACTAAACAACATGCTACTAAAAAACCAATGGTTCAGTGATAAAATCAAAGAGGAAATGAAAAAACACCTGGAGATAACCGAAAATGAAAATATAACTTTCCAAAATCTGCAGGATGGAGCAAAGGCAGTTCTAAGAGGGAAGTTCATAGCAATACAAGTCTACCTCAAGGAATAAGAAAAAAAAAACAACCAATAAACAATATAATTTTATACACCTAAAATAACTAGCAAAAGAAGGGGGAAAAGCCCAAAGATGGTAGAAGGAATAAAATACCAAAGATCAGAGTGGGAATAAATAAAATAGAAATAAAAGATCAATGAAACTAAAAGCTGCTTCTCTGAAAAGTTAAAAATCAATAAACCTCTTAGTATCTATCCTTCTCAAATTATTCCAAAAAAAAACTGAAAGGAAGAAACACTTCCAAAATCCAGGAAGGATTTATGAGGCCAGCATAACCCTGGTAAGCAAAACCAGACAAAGACATTAAAAAGAAAGTAAATTACAGGCCAACATCCCTGATGAACATAGATGCAAAAGTCCCCAACAAAATATTAGCAAAGTCAGCTCAACAATATATTAAAAGGATCATACATCATGACTGACTGGGGTTTATTCCAGGAATGCAAGAATGGTCAACTTCTGCCAATCGACCAACATGAAATACCACATAAATAAAATTAAGGATAAAGATCAAATGATCACTTCAATAGATGCGGAAAATAAAGACCATATATAATAAGTCCATATGTAACATACTCAGTAGTAAAAAGCTGTAAGCTTTTCTTCCAAGATCAAGAACAAGACAAGGATGCCCACTCTTGCAACTTTTATTTAACATAGTATTACAAGTCTTATCCACAGCAATTACCCAAGAAAAAGAAATAAAAGGCATTCAAATTGGAACAGAAGAAGCAAAATAGTCACTATTTGCAGATGATGTGATACTATCTACAGAAAACCCTAAAGACATCACCAAGAAACTATCAGAATAAATGAATTGAGCAAACTCACAGGCTAAAAAATTAATATGCCAAAATCAGCTGTGTTTCTTTATACTAATAAAAAGCCGTGAGAGAAGAAAAATTAATGACTGCATCTAAAGACTAAAATACCAGGAAAACATTTAACCAAAAAGGTAAAAGACCTGTGTTCTGTAAACTATAAGACATTGATGAAAGAAAGTGAAGATGACACAAATAAATGGAAAGATATACCACGGTCATGGATTGAAAGAATTAATATTGCTAAAATGCTCACACTACCCAAAGCCATTGACAGCTTCAGGCCAGGTCCCATCAAAACACCAATGGCACATTTCACTTAACTAGAACACAGAGTCCTAAAACTTGTACAGAACTGCAAAAACCCCTGAATATCCAAAGCAATCTTGACAAAGAACAAATGTGAAGATATCACACTCCCTGATTTTAAACTATACTACAAAGCTATAATAATCAAAACAGTTTGTTACTGGCACAAAAAGAGACACACAGTCAATGGAATGCTATGGAGAGCCCAGAAATAAATCCACACA
This sequence comes from Paguma larvata, assembly GCA_030068075.1. NCBI lineage: Eukaryota > Metazoa > Chordata > Mammalia > Carnivora > Viverridae > Paguma > Paguma larvata. The sequence continues at coordinate 17,510,126 of CM057830.1, forward strand.
TATATGGTCAATTAACCTACGACAAAGGAAGTAACAACATTCCATGGGTAAGACAGTGTCTTCGGTGAATGGTGCCTACAAAGCTGGACAGCTCTATGCAGAAGGATGAAACTGGATCACTATCTTACACTACACACAAAGATGAATCAAAATGGATTAAAGACTTAAATGTAAAAACTGAAACCATAAACTCTCAGGAGAAAACATAGGAAGCAAGCTCATTTCATACTGGTCTTGGAAATCGTTTTGTGGACAAGTCCCCTCAGTCAAGTTCAACGAAAGCTAAAACAAACAAATGACATTATATCAAACTAAAAAGGTTTTGAATAGCAAAGAAAATCATCGATCAATCAAAAAGGCAACCTACTGAATGGGAGAAGATACTTGCAAGTCATACCTTCAATAAGGGGTTAATATCCCAAATATATAAAGAACTTATATGACTTACTATCAAAACTGAATGATTGAATCTCAGATTGGCTGTTATCAAAAAGACAAAAAAAAATTAACAAGTATCTGTGAGGATATGAAGAAAAGGGAACCCTTGTGCACTACTGGTGGAAATTGTAAGTTGGTGCAGCCACTATGGAAATAGAATGGAAGCCCCTCAAAAATTAAAAATAGAAATACCATTTGATCCAGCAATTTCACTTCTGGGTATTTACACTCTCACAAAAAAACAGAAACACTAATTTGAAGAGGTATATACACCTCCTTCTTTACTGCAGATTGTTTACAACAGGCAAGCTATGGAAGCCACCCAAGAGTCCATGGATAAACAAGAATTAAGAAGATGTGGTGTATATATACAAGAGAATATTACTCAGCCATAAAAAGAATGAAATCTTGCCATTGGTTACAATATGAATGAACCTAGAGGCATTATGTTAAATAAAACAATCAGAAAGACAAATACCATATGATTTTGCTTACATGTGGAATCCAAAAAAGCAAAACAAATGAGCAAATAAAATAATACAGAAACTGACTCAAAGATACAAAAACAAACTACTGGTTACCAGAGAGGGCAAGGGTTGGGGGGTAGGCAAAACAGGCGAAGGAGATTAAGTGGCGCAAACTTCCAGTTATAAAGTAGGCAACAGGGATGTAATGTACAGCATAGGGAATACAGTCAGCAGGATTTTAATAACTTTGCATGTTGACAGATGGTAACTGGCTTATCATGGGGATCATTTCATAATGTATAAAAATACCAAATCAATGTGATGTTATATCTCAAACTAATAGAATACTTATGTCAATTATAATTGAATGAAAAAAAATTGAAATATCCAGCCCCCTCGAAAGAAAGCACTGAGACCTTTATTTGGCTTTTCTGCTACTTTCCATAATTTTTTAAAATGTTCAAACAGTGATGGCACACATGCATATGCAGATTTTGACAGTTTCCCAAAGGGAACTCATCAGGACAAACTTGAATTCACTCAAAATTGGGAAATAATCTTTATTATCTTCTCTTGTATCTGAGGTTTCATTTTGCCCTCAATGGAGTTTACCCTAATTTGTAAAGATACGTAGCTCTTTTTTCTCCGTATCATGGATTATCATTACATCACCTTCCCGAAAACCTTCTTTATTTCATATTGTGTGGAAGATAACTAAAAATATTTTGCAGATAAATAGATCAATAGAAAAGAGAGAGGATACAAAAAAACCCACATAAATATAGTCAACTGATCTCTGATAAAAGATCAGAGAAAGTACAACAGAGCAGAGATCATCTCTTCATCAAATGGCAGTGGAACTGGAATCGATATGCAAAAATCAAAAATGAATCTAGATGCAACCTTAGATTCTTCACAAAAGGTAATTCAAAATGGATCCTAGCCCTCACTACAAAATGTAAAAGTATAAAACTCCTAAGAGATAAAAGAGAGAGAAACCTGGATTGTGTTGGGTATGACCATGACTTTTAGATATAATACCAAAGGCACAAGCAATGTAATCAATAACCAATAAGTAGACTTCGTTAATATTAAAAACGTTTGTTCTGTGAAAGAGAATATAAAGAGAAGAAGACAAGCCACAGACTGGGAGAAAATATTTTCCAAAGACACAGCCATAAAGGACTATTAGGGAAACACAAAATAAAATGACAAAGAGATACCACCACAGGCCGGTCAGAATGGCCAAGATCTGGACCACCACCACCACCACCAAATGCTGGCAAGGAGGTGAAAAATAGGAACTCTCATACAGTGCGGGTGGGAATGCAAAATGGTACAGCCAATTTGGAAGACAGTTCTTACAAACCTAAACATATTCTTCTTTTTTCAAATCTAAACATATTCTTATAAAATCCAGTAATAGAGCTTTTTGGTATTTATCCAAAGGAGTTGAAAATTTATGTCCACACAGAAACCTGCACCCAAATGTTCATGGCAGCTTTATTCATAATTGCCAGAACTTTGAAGCAACCAAGATGTCTCTAAGTAGGTGAATGGATAAACTGTGGTACATCCAGACGAGAGAATATTATTCAGTGCTAAAAAGAAATGAGCTATCAAGTTATTAAAAGACATGAAGGAATCTTAAATGCATATTACTAATTGAAAGAAGTCAATCTGAGAAGGCTAAGTACTGTATGATTTCAACCAAATGACATTCTTAAAAAAGGCGAAACTATGAAGACAATAAAAAATGGGGACGCCTGGGTGGCTTTGTCAGTTAAGTATCTGACTTTGGCCCAGGTCATTATCTCGCTGGTCCTGAGTTCCAGCCCCATATTGAGCTCTGTGCTGACAGCTCAGAGCCTGGAGCCTCTTTCAGATTCTGGGGTTCCCTCTCTCTCTCTCCGCTCCTCCCCCACTCACTTTCTCTCTCTCTCTCTCTCAAAAATAAATAAACATTAAAACAACAGTTTGTGGTTGCCAGGGATGGTGGGGAGAAAGACAAATACGCAGAACACAAAGGTTTTTGAGGGCAGTGAAAATACTATGCATTTAATAATGATGGATACATGTCATTATACATGTATAATAACTGCGAAAACCCATTGAATATACAATACCAAGAGTGAGCTGTTAGGCAAACTATGGACTCAAGATAATTATGATACGTCATTGTAGGTTCATCCTTGGTAAAAATATGTATCATTCTGCTGAGTAATAAGTCAGTAATGGCAGAGGTCACATACGCGTGGGGAAAGGGTATATATGTGAAATTGCTATGTCTTCCTCTCAATTTTTTGTAAACCTAAAACTGCTTTAAAAATATGGTATTTACCTCACACCAGTCAGAGTGATTAAAATGAACAAATCAGGAGACTATAGATGCTGGCGAAGATGTGGAAAAACGGGCACCCTCTTACACTGTTGGTGGGAGTGCAAACTGGTGCAGCCACTCTGGGAAACGGTGTGGAGGTTCCTCAAAACATTAAAAATAGAACTACTCTATGACCCAGCAATAGCACTGCTAGGAATTTACCCAAGGGATACAGAAGTGCTGATGCACAGGGGCATGTGTACCCTGATGTTCACAGCAGCACTTTCTACAATAGCCAAATCATGGAAAGAGCCTAAATGTCCATCAACTGACAAATGGAGAAAGAAGATGTGGTTTATATATACAATGAAATACTACTTTGCAATGAGAAAGGATGAAATCTGGCCACGTGCAGCAATGTGGATGGAACTGGAGGGTATTATGCTAAGTGAAATAAGTCAGAGAAAGACAGATATCATATGTTTTCACTCATATGTGGATCCTGAGAAACTTAACGGAAGACCATGGGGGAGGGAAAGGGGAAAAAAAAACTTACAGAGAGGGAGGGAGGCAAACCATAAGAGACTCTTAAATACTGAGAACAAACTGAGGGTTGATGGGGGGTGAGGGTGAAGGGAAAGTGGGTGATGGGCACTAAGGAGGCCACTTGTTGGGATGAGCCCTAGGTATTGTAGGGAAACCAATCTGACAATAAATTATATTTAAAATAAATTAATTAATTAAATAGAGAAATAAAAATAATTAAAAATAAGGTATTTAAAAAATTACTTTGGTACTTGCATTTCTGGATTGTATTTTCACTAACACTATCCTTTTGAGAGTAAATCACTCTTATGAATTTGTCCTTGGTCAGGTATTCTTTCACCTTTTATAAAATGTCCTTTTAAATCTGAGCTCATCAGACTAAAGACAGACGTGTGAACATTAAATGCACTGTATGTTTCTCAACTGGATCTTTTTGCTATAAAGATACCACTGGGACATCTGGTTAAACTTGAATGGGCTCTGAGGATTAGATGATAGTAACCTGTCAGTGTTAATGGTGTTAATTTTATCATGTCAAAGGTTGTATCGGAGATATGTAGAAGAATGTCCTTGTTTTTGGGAAAAACACATTCAAGTGTTGAGGAAGTATGGGGCATCATGTTGGCGATGTGCTCCCAATAGGCTCCAAAAAAGAAATGTTCTATGTACTAGTAAGTTTGCAAAATCTCTGAAAGTTTGAGATTGTTTTAAAATGAAAATGTATTAATCAACACAATTTTTTAAAGTGCACTTAGACAAAATTTAAGGGTATATTCACATCCGCTTCTTGAAGTGTCCCCCTTTTCCTCTCTGAAGGAATTATTCATAATCATGAAATTGGAAAAACATCTTTCTGTTTCCCAACCCCCCCACCTCTGTCAATATTCACTCTTCAAGTTGCTTTATGAGTTACATGTGTTTTTTGTTTGCTTTTTGGAAATCATCTTTCCTTGTCTAGCTATGCTGATAATTTTCCAGATACCAAGTTCAATCCAATTCCCTCAAATTCCCACTTCCCTACATATCAGCAACCATCTCTTGGTCACTAGTTAAAAATAAGTCTATCTTGGCAGCTTCCCCATGTGTTCCCAACCTACTGGGAAATGAAATTATCCAGAGAGGTAAGAAAATAATTTTCATATGTTCTGTATTTTGACTTTCTCCTTTTATGCTCACTTTTTAATGTGTCTTCCTCCATTCTAACTGGGGCTTTCCATAGAGATATGTGCCATCCTAGTGTAAAAGAACTCAACATACCAAAATTCCTACAGATCACATGATTCAGGGAATCTAAAATCAGAGATTTACTTGAGCCAGAAAAGGTGTGATTAACTGGCCTGCTTAAGCCCCCTAGATCTTCCAACCAAACGGCTTATTAAGATATTTGTGAGCAGGGGATTTTCTGAAACTTACCGCTCACTCTAAGTAAACATTCTCAGTGAGAAAAATGGTGAGGGTTACTATGTCCCTTCCTTCTTGTCCCCCAGGTTCTGAAGAAAAAGCCACTTTTTCCCCAGGCATTTGGAAGAAGAAATGAAGCCATGACTAGTCTTAGGTGTCCTCCCTCTTCCTCCCTATAGATTTATATTCATATCCTCTCTACATACCATTTATTGCGAGTTCTATTTTCATACAAGTTTAGGAACCTAAGTGGAGAACCTGCAAACAGTTAACCTAAAATTTTTATTTGTTGTGTTCTATTAAAAAATACTTTAACTCCTGTGTAGCTTCAACTTTGACTTTACGTCACAGAAAAATCATTTTGATATTAGTACTGGGAAGGCAAAACGAATTCCAAACACTAAAAGCAAAAATGCAAAAGGAAGCTTCGACACCAGGCATTATACAATGATCCAGGTTTCATAAAACTTTGTGTTGAACACAGGAATTACATGGTCATTCTTCTAGAAAGTGAAATTCCATTATATCAGGCCTCTATGTAATGACTGTTCTACAATAATAATGTGGGATATTAATCAAATTGGAAAGCCCTGGCCAATGGCCTATAAAGCAATTTCCCCCTCATTTAACATCCTCCAACTTTAAAATGCATTTGTATTTACTTTAGGGCCTTTAAAAAATCCACTAGTGGTTTCTTTTATGCCTAAGGTATGCTGTGTTGATTTCTTCCATATACATAAATGCACAAAACTAAGCAGCTATGTTTACAAGACTAAAAAAGGAAATACAAATGGATAATAGTCAATTAAAAAACCTAACTACAATATATTAAAATTTAAGAGGGTCTCAGAGGGCAATGAGATAATTCAAAGATAGTGAGGCAGTAAGCTAAAAGCCACCACTGTATAAACGAGGCTCTGACTGAATCCTGATTAACTGAAAACTACCCTTTGGGTCCAAGCTGGGGAGAAGTGCTTCTCAGGAATGCCGTTATGAGACAGGGAAATCCTGTTGCACCTTTCAACAGAAGTCTGTTTCCGGAAAGCCTGACTTTCAAAAGAGTTGATTGCCTCTTATGCTACTTCCCAGCAGGTGACAAACTTTGACCCTTGTCATGCAATTATGAGGGAGCAATCTAGTTGAGCTGGAGCGCTCCAGATCTAAATTTAGATTTTCTTGGTAAAAGCTAAAGTGTTTACGATTTATGCTGGGCCTGAATTGGAAAAATGTGTCTCTGTGTCTCAAAGGAGCTGCCAGCTGACCATTCATTTCTTCTTCCTGGACATCAAGAGCTCGCCTAGAATTCCTAGCTCTCCTTAAAGGCAGGCACTGCCATCAAATAATTTTTATCCACTAAAATGTGACAAGAGACACATTCCATTTCCAAGCTTGGCCCATCAACACCACCCCACACACGATGCTCCATGTCCTGTCCCCTTCCCTACGTGGTCTTGCAAGTTAAGAACAGAAGATGATGGAACCCTAAGATGGAAGGAAGGATTCCAGGTATCCAAATCATCACAGTTAAACTGCCTGCTAATGAGGAGGACTACTGTGAACGAGAAATACATTTTTACTGTGTTAAAGGGGCCGAGAGCCGGAGATCTCTCTTCCGGCAGCTGCCATCACCTTAATACACTGCAGCTGTCATCACTATTTGCAGGTGATCAGAGGCAGAGGCATCTCTCATTACACAGTTGTCAGAATCAACTGCCTGAGACTCACAATGTTAGGCAATTCCAGAGCAAGAGAAAGCTTTTCTTGGGCTGGTATCCAAGAAGTGAAGGGAATTCTGCACCAAGGAAGGAGAAGCAGTGTGGGTCATCTGTCCTCCACGTCAGACACTCCAGAAGGGTCATGCTTAGGGGAGACAATAAATGCTGTACCAACTTCCTGAAATGAGCATGCACAACTAAGATAACAGATTCACTGAAAGCAAATATATATTCCTAATGATATTTTCATTACTTCCTTTGACAGGCTATAGAAGTCACTCACTCATTCCACAAAATACTCATTAAGCAATTAGGAACTAGAAAATATTTCATCAGAAGTGACATGTAAAACCATTGCCTCCAGCTGTTGAGCCAACTTACTGAGAAAAGATGAGAGCTACAAAATTCTTGGGAGTGAACCCTAGGCAAAATCTAAGTTTTACAAAGCAGATTGAATTGTTGATATTCTGACTTGAAGGACAGACGGTGTCAAGTAATATTTCTATGTTTTGAAAGAGAAAATATATTGACTCTATTCATGATGCCACAAAATACCAAACACATGCAATATGGAAACAGAGTATCTCATTTCAGGTAGAAATAGATATCTGGGCCCAACATGACTTCGATAATCAGTAAATAGTCGTATTTGTCAGTTAAGTATTCAGAATAGGAAACACCAATACAAACTGGAGAGAATCCTGGCCCTCTCTGACAGAGGCAACAAAATACCAAGAGCTTCAGGCATACAGGATACTTCAGGAGGAGACGCAATCCAATCTGGACTCTGAACTATGAGTCTAGATATAGCAAAGTGAGGACCGTATTTCAAAGGGACAATGAAGTCCCATGATATAAAATTGGTGGAAGAAGGAGGAGAGGACATCTCCACAGAAAATGGTGGTGTCCTCATGTTTGTACAAGAGGATTCAATTAGAGATAATCCGTATTTGCTCCCCTCTCCATGTATCCTCTATGCTTGACTCTCGCCTCCATGAACACTTCCTGTTGTACTACACTGACGTCAGCTGTCTGGCTGTGCCACTTAACCGGGACAATCTCTTGTTCATATTTATATTTATCCCCAGCATTTAGCTCACTGCCTAGAAACAGATAAGACCCAGTATATGTTCCTTTATCGGAAGGTACAGATGGACAAATAAGAAATATTTGTAGCCAACCATAGGCATTTCCCTTCCCCCAGTCGAAGCAGTGCAAGGCATCAAGCAAACACAAAAAATTCTTCAGGGTGTTCTAACCCTGGCACTAAGATGACTACACTTTCAATACATTCTAAAATTTAGAGGGATCCAATTCCATTAGATGGCCAAACTTACATGCCCTTTAACCCATGGTAAGTATTTCAGTTTCTCTGAGGTGCCTCTATACACACACACACACACGCCTGCATTAGAAGGAAATCAGTAATGTTAACTAAAACATAATTTCATCCATTATGGCTCTCTTGTTTAATGATACTATTATTTTAAAATCTAACTTCTGAGAACTATGTACCTAATGTGGGTATAAAATTCATCTTATTATATGATCTACAGATAATAGGCCCGATTCAACAATAGGCTTCTAAATAAATTACACTATTTTAGTAATCAGTGTGTTTGTTATCAAAATTTGTCAGACTTGCTCCAGCCAAATTATCTTTGACACATGGTACTTCAGATATGGAAATGATCACAGGGATGATTGTGGAGAATCCATTAGGGCTCTGAAGTAGTTATCATGGTACCAAAATGTCACGAAAAAAAAGGTAAATTCTGCCTTTCACCTCAGATCCAAAAATAGTTTGGAGATATTTCAAACAGGGTTTTTTAGCCCTGGCTACATTGGGGGAAAATGCTCCACTTTAAGTGTCTAATCAAAGCAATATTCAGATTTCTTCCAAATCTCAAGCAAAGCAAAAAAGACTTAAGTTTTACCATTGGAACACAGCATTTTGCAATGCATTTAAAGTTTTGAGATTTGTTTCTATATTAGAGTTTCTAAATTGAATATTTGGCCTCCAGAGAAATACAGAAAAATTTAAGTACTCCTTTTCTCCAGATTAAAAAATATATATATATTTAAACAGCTTCATGGATATATTAAAAAAATAGCCTTGTTCCCCTGGAGCTATCTGGTAAAAATACATTTTTAGAAACTCAATTGACTTCCCAGAAAAAAACCCTCTTATGATCATTATATTTTATTTGTACAATATCTAAGTTACTTCTTATGACATACATATAAATTACTTTTACTAGTTTTAACTGATGTTTATGTAATTTTTGATACTCTTTTTTTTACTTTGTATGCTTAATAAACACATTCCTGTGGATCAACATGATCAGTCTGTTTGTCATGTTTGTGCATCATTCTTTGTGTTAACATACCATACATCTTGTTGTTCACAAACTAGTAGGTATTTTTATCCCAAGGTATATAATTTAGTTTTTAATTTGAGATTTTTTCATCTGAGTATGTTCCCAGAAGCATATATACCAGGTCAAAGTGTTATGACTCTTGTAATAGGTTGCCAGGCTTTCCCCCACAAGGTAAAATCAATGTAAAGTCAGGTAGCAATGCTCACTGTATTTAGTCAAATCTAAGGCGCCATCAGTTGTAAGGTACTCCATTGTTTTCTAGGCCATTTAGAAAGTGAAAAAAAAAAAAAAAACTTCCAAATCAATGGTGACTCAGTGTCATGATGCCATCTATCATAAGAGGCATCCTGATCCCTAAAATTAAAATGTCACTATGTGTGCATCTTACTCTTTTAAATACAGGCTTTTTTCCAGTGCTCCACTAGTTATATTAGCATTTTTCTTTCGACGGTTTAAGTTTAATGTGTACTGGACATCCCTAAAATTTTTAAATCTGAATTGTAACTACTACCGGAGCTGAGCATTTCTTTTTCATGGGATGATTTCCTCACATGTAAATTGGCTTTTCGTATTCATTCATTAGAAGGAGGGGAATTTTTATCAATGTTTACATATATTAGAGTAAGAGAATATAGCAGGTGTGTTGGGACACACTGAGCTTCACAGATACTGTTCTGCTTTTCCCCTTTTTGCGTTTCCTGGATTACATTCTGAAGGACAAAAACTTTTTAATTGTATACATTTAAGTTCATCTGGAACCAAAATGTACATTTCTTCAATAAACAGAAAAGCATGTCCTGTCTGCAGAGCATGAAAATATCATATGGTATGTCTACCTTTGCATGTTCTTTTATATTAACTCTTCATTCCGACTCAAGTTTATTACAGCATGTACTTTGAGGTCTGGCTTGGGTTTACGTAATGAATCTCCATATTGCCTTCCAGTTTTCCCTACCAGGTATGTTAAATTCGGGTTCTTTCTCCCCCAAATCAGCTGTTTCTAACTTTTCATATATTTCTTCTAAGTTGTACAGGTATATAAATAATATGTTTTACATATAGCTTATGAAGTATGTCATAACCTCACATAATATCAATAGCTTTTTGTGATAAGGCAGAAACATCCTATTTTGCAAATGAAGAAACTGAAATAATTCACAAAGTTTTAATAAAATCCCCAAAGTGACACCATCAATGGATGACAAAGCCACAACAAGAGCCATGACTCTTGTCCTGATTTAGAATCTTTCCATTACCTGCCCCCCCACACCTCACCCTGAATATTCTTCAGGGAGCTCTATTCCATGCTGCCCTCCAAGGGCTTTCCCTCTAACTCAGTAACAGTTTTTTTATCTACTTAGAATACATTTTGGGATTTGAGTATATTTATTAAATCTGAGGGGGACCATCCACGATTATTACATTTTTATTTTTAATGTTTATTAATATTATTAGCCATGTATTCTTCCAGATGAAAATCACCATTTCATTCAAAATTTATGAATTACTCTAATAAAGACATTCATTAGATTATATTAGGTCTACAAAATAGTTGAGAAAAGCTGCAGTCTCTATTGTAGTTAAGATATATCACCTTATTTGTACATCTTTCTCCATTCTCCCAGTGTATTATATTCTGTAATAAATTCGTGTGTCCTGAATTATATTAATACCAAATCATTCTGAACTTATCATGAGTGGATTCTCTATTCACAGCATATTCAGGCTGTCTTTCATAAATATATCGGTGTGAAGTGAGTACTTGTGAATTCATTTTATAGACTCCAACTTTTTTCCACCAGCTTACTCCTCGTAATTCCTTTGGTTAATACCCTAGGACAGTCTTAGCAGACAACTGGCTTCTTTTAAAAAATGATTTGTTATCTCTTCTATACATGTACCTTTAATTTTTCTTTTCTTTTAAGGGAGCTATTGCCAGCATTTCCAATACTCTCTTTTCGACGGGAGAGGAGCAGAGGGCGAGGGACAGAGAGTCCCAAGCAGGCTCCATGCCCAGCCCAGCAAAGAGCCTGACAAGGAGCCTGATTCGGGGCTCGATCTCACTAATAGGAGATCATGACATGAGCCGAAATCAAGAGTCAGTGGCTTAACCAACTGAGCCACTCGAGCACACCTCTAATACTGTCTAGCAAGGGTTCTTTCAAGTCACAATCCTGAAATTTTGTCTTTAAGCAATAACTCCGTTGTTTTCTATGTTATTCATTAGTTTTAAATAGGATTTGGGGATATTTTGAAGTTTAATAGCAATTTTCTTACATGAGTTCTTGCCCTCCTATTGAAATACAGTTGACACTTGAACAATGAGAGTGTTGAGGCATTGACTGCCCCCCTCGGTCCAAAATCTGTGTATACCTTTTGTCTTCCCAAAAAACTTTACTACTAATTTCATACTACTGACTGAAATTCTTACTGATAATAATTGATGAACATATGTTTCATATGTTACATGTATTAATGTATTCTTACAATGAAAGCTAAAGAAAATATTAAGAAAGTCCTACGAGAAATACATTTACAATACTATACTATTTATTTTTTTAAAAAATCTGTCAGCGGACCTGTGCAGCTCAAACACATGTTCACGAGTCAACTGTAATGGGACATAAACTATGATGAGCAACGACAAGGAATTCCTGGGTTCGTTTACGTGTTCATTCAACAAAAACTTGTTGAGTTCTGTTGTCGGCACTGGGAGACATGCCCTGGTGAGCCCAGTAAATGAAGCCCTTGCTCTCATCAAACTTAATTTTCAATGGGATGATAACAATTTAGTCCAAATGCAAAATTATAGTAATATACTAACATATTCTGTATGCTAACATTGTACTGAAGAATCTTGGATCCATGCCCGGTAGGAGCAGGATTAACAATGGGTCTATAACTGGATTCCTTCCTCCTTTGGGGATACCTGAATCCATTTTCATCTCAACCAGACTTCTTTATAAATATCCTGATGCAAGTTACTAGCTAGAACATAAACTAAGTTTTCCGGGACTTATCTGAGGAGTCCTTTTCCGAGGGTATACTTGATCCGTTTGGATTGTTTATTGTAAATAACTCTGCGGCTTGTGGATAAATGAGCTGATTGGAGAATGGAAGTTTCTTACCCGAGCCTTGTGGAAACATGGCTAGTGAGGTCTAAAAATGAGAGACCTCCAAACTAAGTGCATTTCCAGGACTAACTTCTACCACTCACAGTTTAGTCCTCATTAGTCCTGCCACAAACATATCGGGACATGGAGAAGGGATTAGGAAGCTGTAGTTCATGGATTTGAGCACCCCAGACATCCATGTGCTGTTTGCTGAGGCTCCTTTCACATATCCTTTGCTAATCACTGGCAAATTGCAGGGCTGGGTAAGACTTCTATCTTGTATGAATCTGACAATTTAAACATGTAAAATGTGTCATCTTGCATCTTCCCCAACCCCTTCCAGCAGATATAGCCCCATCTGGTTCCTAACCAAGAGGATAGTAACCAATTCAGTTCGACAAACACCTAAGAGTCTGACCATGTGTCAGGCACTGACTTGGCACTGAAAATAAAGGCAAATCAATGATGTATTATGCCCTTCATTTGATTATGGTCCAGTGAGTCAGGGGACTCAGGCCCATGAAGGCTGGAGAATGAAATGAGTGTTCCTGAGACAAATGCCTGCAGCCCACGCACTTATCCAACTGCAGCTTCCTTTGAAAATGCTGCCGCCACCACCATCTTCAAGAGTGACATAACAGATTTTGGTTTCTACAATCTCTTCTTAAATGTAACGGGAGCCTTACTCAGGGCTGGAGATTAACTCTAAGGCCTCGCAGAAGCTGTCAGTGCCCAACCAATAGCCCTGGGGCCTACCCTGGAGTTGAACAGCCAGCCTGCTTCCTGAGTCTCTCTCTGCCTGGAGGAGCCTGCTGGGACTTCTCCTGGGGCAGCCCCAAAGTGTGGCATAATTAACACCACAATATCAACCTCAACTAATGAGAGCCAATAAATGCTCCAGCTTCCTCACCCCTCAGTGGGACCCACAATTCTGATGCATGTTTCCTCGAGTCTTTCAGTGTACCCGACCCCAGACTCTGAGCCCAGCTGATCACAAGTTTCCATTTTATTCACTTCCCTCCATTTTCTCTCTCATTTCCTAAGTCTCTCACCATACCTCTTGGGCTTGCCTTCCAAATGAACTACTTGCACATCTAGCCCTGTCTGAGGGTCTGTTTTGGAAGAATCCAAGGTAAGGCAATAGGAATTTTGGTAATTTTGTTAGCTGTGACAACCATCTCTCCCCAGGGTTAAACCCCATCCCAGGCCTCTTTGCCAACAGCGAGATTTTCTAAAGTAGGACAAAGAGACCAGCTGAAATGTCCCACACTGGAGTCAGTAGACTGGCTAACGGGGGTATTTAGATCAGACTTGTGTTCCACAGCTTCTTTAAGCACTATACATTAGACTAACAATTAGCTGATGTCAAAACCATTTCTAAAGCCAGATTTAAAACCAGAAAGAGTTAGTGGTTCCCAGAAAAAGGCAAGACATAGCTTTCTTGATGTTAAAAAAAAAAAAAAGTACTTTGTAGGCCCCCAAATTGCAATGTATGCCCAGGCACAATTTGTCCAAAGGACATTTCTTGCAGAACTTCCTGGATATGTGGAAAATGCAAAAGAATAGACATAAGTGGATAACAATTTCAGGAAAACAAAAGAATATAAGAACAAACGGCCGCTGTCAGGCCAGGAGATGGCCTAATCACATCAGGGACAATCGATTAGTGGTACAACTCGTAGTGCTAGTTCAAAAGTAAGGAGTGATTTGACACACCTTCTTATCTTTGCAGGACTGAAACCCCTTTGGGCTCTCAAATACTGGACCAACTAAAGCCAGAGAACTGATGATGTTTTCCCTTGCCGGCCTTCGTGACTTGGATCATCTAAGACCTGGACTCTGTCACATTAAGATGACTTCTGGCACCTGGGTGGCTCAGTCGGCTAAGCGGCCGACTTCAGCTCAGGTCATGATCTCGCGGTCTGTGAGTTCGAGCCCCGCGTCGGGCTCTGTGCTGATGGCTCAGAGCCTGGAGCCTGCTTCAGATTCTGTGTCTCCCTCTCTCTCTGCGACCTCCCCTGCTCACGCTCTGTCTCTATGTCTCTCAAAAATAAATAAACGTTAAAAAAATATATAAAAAAAAAAAGATGACTTCTGCCCCAATTCCATGCCGAATCCCCCAATGTGCAAACCCCTTCATGAATATATATGCACCCTTTGCTGGAAACTTCTCCGGGTTTGTTGTTTAGACACTGCTTTGGTAAATACTCTGATATCCTCCTTTACTTGTTACAAGTAAAATCCTTCCTTTTTCCTGTTCTTTGGCTTGGTTGTGTCTTTTGGCTTAATACCCACCAAGAGGCGAACCTGGTTTTGGGGTAACAAGATGAATTCTTATAAGCCTGATTCTACTCTGCAAGGGCCGCTCACCACTCACGACAAGTTGTAGACCTGTATTATCTAAGAGCACCTTTAGCCTTACATCATTTTTATCTGCCCATTCATTGTTTCCTTTATTACACAGGAATAATTTTGAGGATGCAGACCATCTTGTATTCACTGCTTGACACAAAGAGGCCTTCAAAAAAAAGTTCATGTATAAACGAATGAGCCAATAGCCAATATCCTGCTACACTTTACCAAATAAAAAGTCCATCAGGCTTTTCAAGCTCATCGTATTAAAAACCGAATTCATCATCTCCCAATCCCAACTTTCTCTTTTTTTGTTTTATTTCCCATCTCAGTGAATGCGATTATCACTGTTTTTATCTTACTGATGTATGTCGAAAGTTTCTAGAGTATGAAAATTCTTTCTTAATGATTTGATAGAACTTATACGTAAACAATCTGGAACTGGTAGCTATTTTAAGGGTCAATATTTGAGAAATCCTTCAATTATTTTCTATCGCAACACATTGGTCTACTACTTTTATATTTTTTGTGATTTTATTAGTTTATATTTTTTAATTAACTGAGCCAGTGATTAAAAACTGTCAATTTTCATCATAAATTACTGGTTGTCAATCATGACATAGTTTTCCCTTCTTTTATATCAGTGTAATTCTTCCTTTTACTCATTTTTATTTTTGTTTTAGACTTAACTTTTCTGTTTTTCTTAATAAGCACACTAAGAGAGAAAGGAATTTACTATTTTGGCTGACACATTAATTTTTATGTTACAGGTTCGTTTCTTATTGCTATCATTGTAGGACCCTTCCTTCCTGATTCGCGAATTAGTTACAGAGTACTCTATTTCTGTATGGGTGCTCTATTTTCCAATATTTAAAAATTTTACTTATCTTAAAATGTGATAGATTCTCTCAGCATCTTTGTGCTCACATGTGATTATTTTCCGCAAAAAGTTAGGTAGACTTAAAGATAAAATACATTTTTCCCATTTGCTAAGACCAAGTTCTCTTCTTATCTTCTGTTTTGAATTGCTACATAATGTAGTTTCTAGTTTGAATACTTTCTTAGTTAGTCCTGTTATGATATTAAATACAAAAACTGTTGTTGGCTCTGTTCCTGAGGTCTAGGATTAGATCGAAGGAGTCATACCACGCTGAGGTGGATTTGTGGATATACTGTCAAGTGACAGGCCGGTGTCTAATAAATAGAAAGTCAAAAAGGAAAATGAAATGTGAGCAGGATCTAACTGTCTGATGACAATCAGAATTCTGGCACACAGGAGCCAGGTTTTGTTTTTTTAGATACTATTTTAGGTACACATGAATTCAACGTTTGGGTTGGGTTCCTTAATTTATCTTTCATTGTGACAATTTCCTTGCTGAATTTACTTTCTCTAATACTAGAATACAACTCATCTCATACTCTGCATTAATAAAATAGACCTTACACGATCCAATTATTTGTTTATCTGTCAATGCATATTAGTTTTCAGTGTCTTGTTTTGATTTGGTATTCTAATATAGCTATTGACCTTTCTTGTTCACATTTAATGTTATGATCTTTGTATCAGACTCTATCACTCTGTGTTCGTTTTTTATGTTTTAATTGACTTGCTCTTTGTATTAATCTGTTTTGGTAGAGGACTTCAGAATCTTTAGGTTGAGCCAGAAGATAATATGATCTAGTTTTCTAACATCATTATGTCCACTAACATTGGTCTGAGGCTCTACATTTCATAAAAATGTGTTTAGGGAGCATTATTATGTGTGTGTCAATTCAAATATTTCCAATATTCCCTCATAGAAATATCAATTTCTATTTGTAATACTTGCCCTGTCTTACTTTTGCATCTGAGTAACCAGGATATACCACTAATATGGGTGGTCTTCTTCTAGTCAACCGAAGACCTGAATAGAATAAAAAGGCTGAGTTACAGGAAACTTGCCTGACTCCCTGGAGCTGAACTTTGCTTCTCTTCGACCTTTGGACTTGTAGGGGCCAAGTGCAGGACATCCCAAAATGGGCCACTTTGGCATGAAGATTATTGTGGGTGATAAGCAATCAAAACCCAGCAGATTCAAGACAAGCTTTACACCTTTCTCCTCAACTACCTACTATGGACTAGGTCTACTAGACAGGGAGGACCTAAAAAGACCTGTTTGGTCGAGGTCCTGTGCCCCACTTTATCTGAATGGCCTGGCAAACATTTGTTTACCAAACATTTATTCTTTTTCATCTTCCTGTGAATTGCATTTCTTCCCTTTAAAGGCCCAGCCCCCTAGCCCCTACTCCTTAGTTTGGAATGACACATATACCTCACTGAGCCTATCTTTGGAATTTCCATGTCTGTGTGGATTCCCCATGTGTACGATATTAAATTTTATTTTCTTCTGTGAATCCATCTCATGTCGATTTCTTTGAATATTAGTGCACCCAGAAGGACCTTGAAGGGGAAAGGAAATCCTTCCAGACAGACTCAAACTGAAACATCTCTTTGTGGGTTTCCAGTGTGGCCAGCATTCAGACTGAACTACATCATCAACTCTTCTGGGTCTTCGGTTTGCCAAATGCACATCTTGGGACTTGTCAGCCTCCATAACCATGTCTTCAATTCCTTCTTTATAATCAATCAATCCCTCCTTCTCTCCAACTCCATATATATACTTATTTTCCATTCTCTGGAGAACGCCAATATAATCACAAACTAAAAGTTGCCAATTTATTCTCAAACAATGCTGCACTAATTGAGTTACTGTTAGGAATGATGTCTGCCATATTGTTTAAACCTCGGAAGAAGCTTAACTGCTGTCCATTGTATGTCAGCACTAATAAGAGAGCTTCTTCCTATATCTTAACTGAGTATTTCCTACTGTTTGGTCCTCAGTGTAAAATAAAGCCCATGCAGGTTACCTGGGTGGCTCAATCAGTTAAGCATCTGACTCATGATTTTGGCTCAGATCATGATTTCACGGTCATGAGATCAAGCCAGGCGTTGGGCTCCATGCTGGGTGTAGAACCTGCTGAAGACTCTCCCTCTCTTCCTTTCCCTCTGCCCCTCCCCGCCTCTCTCTCCCAAGGAAAAAAATAAGGTCCATGCTTCACAGAAATTCTATAATATTTCCAAAGATCATTATGAAATCCTCCTCAGGTATTTTCTCTTTAATTCTCAACAATTCAACTTTCTTCATCCTCTCGTCACAGGTCTTAACTTTCTTTTAATATGAACCCTATCTATCTGTGCTCTCCCCATCCTTTATTTTTTTTAAGTAATGAATTGCATATCACTCACGTAAGTACATTTTAACTGAAGACTATCCCCCAATATTGTGGTCAGTTTGTTACTTGTTAAAATCCAGATACCATCTCTGGATTTCCTTGTATCTAGAGGGAAGTTCCCTGCTCTGTTAAACAGGGCCTATTTTATTTCTTCACCGGTCATCCTCTCCTCCAACTATTTTACTTTAAATTCTGACTTCTCTGCCTATTACAGTCATTCATTTAATATGTAAATAAGTATTTAATATATAAATAATGTAGTATGCAATAGGTCATAACTTTTATTACATAAAAATATGTAAATAAGTAAATGTAGTCAAACTGGTCAGAACCAGTTAGGGACGATATTGGCCCACGTATGGAGTTACCTGCAGACTTTGTCAAAGGTTTCTGCTCACTCTCACCCTCCTCCTAGGCTTATTTTTCATTCCCCCCCTTTTTTTTTTCCAATGTTTATTTTATTTTTGAGATAGAGACAGAGCATGAGCAGAGGAAGGGCAGAGAGAGAGGCAGACACAGAATCCGAAGCAGGCTCCAGGCTCTGAGCTGTCAGCACAGAGCCCGACAAGGGACTCAAACCCACAGACCGGGAGATCATGACCTGAGCCGAAGTCAGACACTTAATTGACTGAGCCTCCCAGGTGCCCCTCGTTGCCCTATTAAGAAAGGTCCCCTACTCCATCACAAATCACAGATGAGGTTATCATACAACTGATCTCTAAACTTACAATTTAAAAGATCCCACTTAACCTTTCCTCTAGGGAATGGTGATGCATTAATGCACTCCTCTCTGAATTACATTCTTCAGGAACCTGGGTACCAGTTCACAGTTGTGTAGCATACACAGCATTCCCTCCACATCTGTGAATTCTCCTGCAGTCAGTTGTTATCACTGTTTTGCCTCTCACTTGCCAAGCCCCTCTCTAGGTGACAGGAAGTAATTAGATGTAAGAGGGCTCGTTTTTTCTGGAGTTAAACTCATTGCTGACCAAAATACTTCATATTTCAGGGTATGTACAATTGGATCTCATGGTGAGGCATTCCCTGATTTTCGCATATAAGACAGCTAATGTCATTTATGCTTTCCTTTTCCGTACTGGGGCTCTATACTGAAATATTTTCATCTGTATTTGCACATTTTATGAGTTCTCAAAATTCTAAGCCTTGAGCTCACTTCTTATAGGAAGAAAAGAAAGTACCCATCTTTAATTTGACTCCTGGTTTCCTATATTGCTAAGCAGATAGGCTTTAAGAACTGGGGAAAGGATTATTGGTGCTGATATAGACAGCTAGCTAGGCACTGTAATTCTTAAGGTATTTTTCTAAAACAGGCAGCTGTGTGAGCCAACGTTTCCTTAATGGAAGAATTCATGACAAAAATCGTGTGTACATCATGCGTGTTATCTTAAAGCTGCAGTCTCCCCTCAGCGGCAAAGAACTTGCGGATTTTGTTTACTTCTTTTTAGTTTTGGAAAACTAATACAT
The DNA here is from genome assembly GCA_030068075.1 of Paguma larvata. Taxonomy (NCBI): domain Eukaryota; kingdom Metazoa; phylum Chordata; class Mammalia; order Carnivora; family Viverridae; genus Paguma; species Paguma larvata. Next base: position 17,529,617 of record CM057830.1, read on the forward strand.
GTACTTGGTTAAAAAATAAATAAATCTAAAGAACTTATTATGAAAAACAACAATCCCTCCTGTGCTCTCTCACATACATACCTCCGTCCTGCTCTCCAGAAGCAAACTATCTGTAACAGAATTTTAATTTTTTCTGGTAGTCCTCTTCCCAAATCTTTATAAAACTTATTTCGCTCTATCCTCCTTCCAATTTTGGATAGTATTAATGTTGGTCCTCTTGGCAGGGTGTACCATTCTAAGTTTAAAATGGTTTTCCCTTTTATTTCTCTCCCCATTGTTTCTTATCTTCCAGATTGCTAAAGAGAAATCAGATGCAAATCGGATTCTCTGTTTTTTTGCACGTAAACTCCTGTCCCTCATCATCAAAGCTTTTTTGATCTTTCATCAGCTGTGCCCTTAAATTTTAGAACAGCTCTATCTTGGTCTTTTTCTATTCCTTTACTCCATTTTCAGTGGTTTCCTTCAATATGATAAGCATTTCTTTTTTCAGCTTTAGGAAATGTGCCTCTAATATGTCTTGGATTATTTCTTACCCTTTATTTTCCATTATCTTTCTAGAAGTCTTACGAGCCAGATGTTAGTTCTCCCAGATGGATCCTTTGTGTTGCTTATCTATCCGCTCATATTTTTTATGCGTTTTCTCTCTATTCTGAGAGCTCTCCTTGACTTCATGTTCTAAAACCTCTATTTAAAATTACATGTTGGCAATCACATACTTAATCCCCAAGAGCTCTTTCTTGTCCTTTAATTTTCTTTTCCATATTTTTCTGCTCTTGTGTTATAGTCAGTACCTCTTATTCACTCTGAAAATACCAATGAGAAGTTTCTGTTATTTTGTTTCTGTAACTATCTCTGTTTCTTCTAGGGTCACTTGGTCTCTTTTATCTGTTTATGTTTTGCCACATGCCTCTTGGTCTTTGGTTATATGTTTTCTTTTTTTTTTTTTACGTTTATTTATTTGTTTTGACAGGGAGAGAGAGAGCACGTGCGAGCGGGGGGGGGGGAGGAGAGAGAGAGAGAGAGTGTGAGAGAAAGAGAGAGTGACTCATGTCACTCCACCATGAGTGTGGAGCCTGACATGGGGCTCGAACACACAAACTATGAGATCATTCCCTGAACTGAAATCAAGAGTCTGATGCTTAACTGAATGAGCCATCCGGGGGCCCCCGTTATACTTTCATATTTAAAACCACTTGTTGGTCTACACAGACATCTTATGGTGCTAGACTTCTCCATGGATAAACAAACTCCTTGCACATAGTTGGGGTTTATTAACTCAAAGACTTCATTTTACAAGACCCCCAAATTCAAACAGTATGATAGCAGCATCCACACAGAAGTCTGATTTCTTCTCAATTTGTTCATTTTCTTTCCAAGTCTTTCAAGTCTTTGTGGTTTGTTTTCATTTTTGTCATAGAATGAAATGCTGGGTGGGGCAACTGGGTGGCTCAGTCGGTTAAGCTTCCAGACTTCAGCTCAGATCATTATCTTGCAGTTCACGAGTTGGAGCCCCACATCAGGCTCTGTGCTGACAGCTCAGAGCCTGGAGCCTGCTTCAGATTCTGGGTCTCTCGCTCTCTCTCTCTCCACCCCTCCCCCACTCGCTGTCCCTCCCTCCCTCCCTCTCTCAAAAATAAATAAACATTAAATTTAAAAAGTTTAAATTAAAGAAAAAAGAAGAACGAAATGCTGGGTGACCTTCCCTCTGCCTGCTAAGCATTGGGAAGGTGAGATGTTTGATTTCGGGTAGCCGATTGTTACAATCATTCTGCCGGTCATGTTTCATGTAATCACCTCCTGTGCACTCCTCTCCCTTTTTAAATTACCCTTTCAATGTCCAGTTTCTATTGTTGCTGCTAACGCTGAGCCTGGAGCTCTCCAAGGATCATGTGAGAAAAATGACACAGATCTCTTCTCATTTCCTAGCTGTATGCAATTTTGTTTTATCTATAAACAGCCACAAATTCTTTCTTGGAGAGCATACATTTCTTCCTTCTACTAATCTGAGGTTCTCTTCTGTATTGGGGGCTTATTCCTTTACCATCATTTTATTGCCCTCTCGTGAAGAGGCCAAGTAAAACTTAAGGGAAGGGCCTGGTCTGCTTTCATGAAGCAGAAGCCAGAAAGGATTATTCTACTGTTCTTTCAATAATAATAAAATAGCATTTATCTATACCAGCGACTGGGACATGGATATCAGCATCACCCATAGGAAACACAGTAGAAATGCAAATTCTCTGACACTAGCCCTACTAAATTAGAAACTATGAAGGTGGAGTCCAAGATTCTGTGTTTTAACACGACCTCCAATGATCTGTTGCATGCTCAGGTTTAAGAATCTCTGAAGTACACACATGCTCATCCGTATCCCTGTGGCTCGGGACACCTATTTGCAGCTCCACTGGCCAGGACATACCAGGTCCAGTGTGATTCCCAACAGCTGCATCCATCCTCCATGTAAGCTAAGGATCACCGATCCCCATTGGTAGGCCCAACCCCTCCCCGCAAGTGCTAGGTACAGAACCGGTTACAGCAGACAGGTTCAGCAGTGACACTGGAATCAAGTTTGGAGTTCTTTGAGATTCACTTTGTTTCAGTCCCCATATTAATATTCCATTTCTGATAACTGGACATGTGACTTCATCCCTGTTTCCATAATCATACTAACATTCCGGGATCACCAGGAGGCTGTGTTACTAGCTCCTATCCCACAGAATTTGGTTATTCCTGGTATGAAATTCATCATGTTGATTAGAAATAGGACCCTGCTTCATTTTAGCTCTCTTCTGCATTCTCTCCCACAAAGTGGAACCATTTACTCTCACACACCTGCAAACCAAGACTTAGTTACAGTTTCAGATTATCCCAGGAATGTAACCTCTCCTCAACATGAAATTTTCTGAGCAGTGCTAGTGACTTAATTTTCATGATAAAAACCTGCCTCTCTTCTCCCAAAAAAGAAGATGCCCAGGCCTGAAACAATCCTCTCTTTTCTTTTGCTAAGAACTTCCTTGCCTCACCTTCCTGTCTATAAACACCTCTGATTTTATACCAAACCCCAGAGCATCTCCCTCCTTGTTAGACAGGATACTGCCCCATTCATCAAGCACTTAATAAAGTCAATTAGATCTTCAAATTTACTCGGTTGAATTTTGTTTTTTTAACATGGCAGTATGGTATCATATCTTCTTCTGGCATTTGTCCTTGGGCCTCACAACTCAGGCCTGATGGTGATCCAATATGTAACCACAAAGGAGAAATCAACCAGTAACCCTGGTCACATTTACTCTGCACGCTAATCAAAGAAACTGACTGGTCACCCACGAAATCGATTGGCAACTGACACGGGCAATTATGTGCGGCATGCCATTTTCAGAGCATCAGTCAGGAGTACATTCAGACAACATTTGAGGAGGAAAAGTGCATTTGCCAAGTGAACTGTTGAGAAGCCTCCTGGAGAAGAGTAAATAAGAGAATACTGACCATTCAGTCCCAGGAATAACACCTTGACTTCTCTCATGGGAGTTTCTCCAACTTGCTTTGATGAAGGCCATCCTTCTCCATCACTAGTGATCTCAGTCGTGATCCACAGTGTACTGCCAACAACAAGCAGCAATCATCACACACTAGCCTACCAATGGCAAAGAGCGTGGGAGAAGAGGGAAGGAAACCTACCCGACAACTTGCAAATTTCCTTCCACCCACTCAAACCACGACCAGCAAGTTTGTTTCAGTCTGCTTTCCCTCCTGCCTCAAATCCCAAAACTGCAGAGGTGTCTTTTTTGTTGAATTCATGTTGTGTTCTTGCTTGTATTTATAGAACAAACAAATAAGAGGAATTTCTCATTCTAGGGCATGCAACTCAAAGAATAAAGAGGTCTTCTGTGCCTTAAGAAAAATAATTCAATGGAGCCATTAAGAGATAAAAAATAATAACCAAGGCCCTCATTTCTAGATCGATTAATAGTGTAACGAACATTATGGAATAAAATCTTTCTTGATTCAGATTCTGTATAATTTTTTTCAGTGAAGTGATGGATGGACAATTGAAAGAATGTTATTACAAGTAAAATTTTCAAATAAAATTACATATATATATATATATATATATATATATTTTAAGAGCTCATATCTTCCAGCTATTCTAAAATATTCAATTATATCAATAATATACTAAGGTGACAGAAAACAATAGTATGAGAGGGAGGAATAATACACCACTCAGTTTGATGAATCTTTGCCAATGTGACATGGCCTAGAGAATTCTGCTGTGTGGATTCATATATTTTCAGTTATTGCTTAAATTGAAATAAAAATAATTTCTTTAGTGTTTCTTCTTAGAAGGCATTGTACTAGGTACTGGAGGCTTATAAAAATGAATATAATTTTATCTTGAATGCGATTATCGAACTATTACTGATGAAAAATATATAAGAATACATTGAAGAGCAACCATGAAAACCATTTGGTTGCTGGCTGTGTTTTATACAACTGCTTTTGCCCCCATACACAACTTCCTCAATATTCACTCAATGTGGTATTACTTACCCTTCAGTGCCTCTTATCTGACCACACAGCTAATACTTAAATGGTATGCCTTTTAAAACCTTGTCTGTAAAAACATTAGGGAAAAAACCTTCAAATTACTACAGAATTTTCCTTTTTTTCTATTCCTAGTATTTTGTATATAAAAATTGAAGGTGAAGTGGGTTAATAGGCACAAACTTCCAGTTATAAAATAATTAAATTGTGAGGATGAAAATAGCAACATAAGGAACACAGTCAATAATATTGTATTAACTTTGTATGGTGACAGATAGTAACTACAGTTATCATGGTGAGCGCTGAGTAATGTATACACTTGTCAAATCACAATGTGGTACACCTGAAACTAATATAATAAGTATATCTCAATTTAAAAAACCATAGAAAAAAAATATAATTCTTGACACTATTTTTTGTTGCTATGTTTCTTATGAGAAAGTAAAGCTAATCATTGGAATTACAGCAATGTAATTTGGGGATCTTCAATTCCCAAAGTTATTGAGCATTTTAAAGGACTTAATAGAATATGAATATACAGAGTCATTACATACAGTTATATAAGCTGTACACTACACAAATCTAGGGTACAGCACTCACACAGTCTACAGTGTGAATGGGAAGCCCTTGGAACCACGCATTTCCGCACTCCTGAAAGTTGTTTAACTTCATAGAGGTAATTTGGATTCAAATGTGAATATGTCACCTAACAGAATGTTTGACCACTCTATTATTTGCATCCATACGTCTGAGTAAGCATCATCGAGTGGCATTATTTTCATTCTGTCGAACACTACCACCATAACCTGCTGCTGTTCAAATGACAGTCCCCTATTTGAAACCACTCAGTACTTGTCTCTCCCACCCTCTAGCTACCACCATCATGCAAAGTAGGTCGAAAAGAGCCACTCGACTCAAATGGTATGCTTCACTTAACTCTAGTATGATTAGAGACATAGGATCTATTACTATTTCATTAAAACAGACAACTGTATTTATAGGCATATTCAACTTAAAGGTTGGAAGGAAGATAACAACCCTACATGCTGTATGGTGAAGAGGAAAATGTCTGTCAAACACTTCATATTCCAGAAAAACATATGAGTTGATGTATCCATCAACCTCTAGGAAATGGATGTAAAGTATGCTATAAACATATTGAAGGTGAGTTTGGGGAAGATTATTTTCATATACATATGTATACATACACACACACATTTTTAATGTTTATTTATTTTGAGAGAGAGTACAGAGAGGGACAGAGTGGGAGAGGGAGGGAAAGAGAATCCCAAGCAGACATGACGCTGTCAGCACAGAGCCTGATGTGGGGCTCAAACTCACAAACCATGAGATCATGACCTGAGCTGAAATCAAGAGTCAGACGCTTAACCAATGAGTCAACCAGGTGTCCCTGGGGAAGACTATGCTTTAATTGGTTCTTTTTTTTTCCATGACTAGTAACAGTGTTCTCTTATCTCTCAGTCCCTCTCCCCTCCTCAAAGTCAACTTCTGAGTGACAGTGAGAGGAACATTAACACAAATGCAAAACAGTGTTAGCTCTATGTGTTCTTTCCTGATTCTGAAGTGTCATTTAAAGCCAGTATTCTAATCATAAGGAGTCAAGGAGCTGGAAGATAGTTCCAAGTAGTCTTGGCGAAATCTATTTCTACCCTGTGGTATGATATCAATCCAATAGTTTCCTATTCTTCTCAGCAGGAAACATATTCCAGTAACGTAGTAAAAGTCTTTGAAACACAGTCATCTTCATGTAACATGCCAGGAGAAGTGACATAGCTCATCAGTTTATCCAGCAATTGCCTTTGGCCAACCCTAATTTTAGGCATTTCACACAAGTATACTTTTTAGTCATGCCTTATCATTATTTGGTCCTGTCCCTACAAATCTCTCAAAATGCATAAATAGTTGGGGAATCAAAGTTCTTAATGGAATATTAGCCCTCCAAGCGTACCTCAAAAATCCATGTTCAGTGTTAGCTGACCACAGTCAGCTGGATCACAAAAGGATACGAAATAGTCTGTGAGACAACAATGTGGACTGTTGGGAAGCAGGAGGGGCTTAGCGATGAATAGGTGCAATTAAGGAGGTTCAAAGAAAGCAAGTGGGACAAGCCACCTAAAAACCTCCAGCAAAAATGAAATAAATTGGTGTCATGCAAAGAGGGATGGTCTTAAAAATGGAATACCAATTAAATGCCAACACTGCTATGGATTCCCTTCATGCCCTTGAGCAGACCACCGAAACTCTGAGACTCAGTTCCCTCAGATGTAAAGTTGGGATAATTTTTGTCCAGAGACCTTTACAATAGCAGGGTTGTTGGAGGAAAAATGAGACAATAAATGTGAATGAATTTTGTGACTAACAACTCTGTAACACTAGGAATTCATTTCTGGAAGGCATTGGTCATAACACAGGGGAAAAAGTCCCTGAAGTGTAACAGTAATAGCACGTGACCATATTGGCAGGAAAAAGTGAATAAATTTAAAAAAGAAAAGGCAAAGTTACTAATCATTGCCACCACAAGATGTATGGTAAGCACAATAAAATCTTCGGTCGCAATGGAGTCAGAACAAAGACTGTACAGAAATTGCTTTCGCTTGTCATTTGTAAGCTTTTTTATCCACTAATGTTTAGAAGAGGATACGATTTAGTCAATATAAACCTATCTGTCACAAAGACTGTCATTGCCTACTGCCCATTTACTGGTTTTCTTCCTCATAACCTTGTATGACAGATGGTCGTAACATAGGACGGAGGAGAGAAAAGTATGCAGAGACAGAGGGAAGGAAAAATGAGGGAATGAAGAAGCCTAGAGTCTCAGCCTAAGAAACATAGTGGTAGTCATGGAGATGGAAACACAAGTCTCCAGGCGGGGCTTGAATGATCTCTTTAGAAAGGAAGGATTCAGGTGCTGCCACGGATCTTTCCTTTGTTAGGCTGTCTGAAACATGGCTAGGAAGACCAAGTCATGGCAGTCCTCTCTTGCAGATGGAAGTCAAAAACTAAAGTGGTAAGGCAAATGACAGGAAATGTTGGTGAGACCAGCATACCTGCCCTGGACTGCAACCGCCAAGCTTCCATTTTCTCTCTTACTGTAGTGATAACACACTATCCGAACATTATCACATAATAAAGGTTCGAAATTCATTAATAAGGTCCTACGCTAGAAAACTAAACTTGGGCCTAATAAGATATCACATCATCATATCCAAGACTATTTCACATCAAACTCCCTGTCCCATTATCTTAATCAACACCCCTAAGTGCAGTTTTGTTTTTCTATTTTTTTTAATACTCTGGGCAAAGCCAGAACACATTCTTTTGGCTTCTACAGGAATTAATGTTGCCAAGACAGCTGGAGAAGACTATGAAAGCTCGTTGAAGCCTGCAGTCAAGCTTTGTGTGTACTCAGGGAAAACAGCTGAGGACTCTGAGTCCTGATTTACATCATAAGGACAAACTCCCATTTCAAAGCCACACTTAGTTCAAGCACCCGGTCTTCATACAGTGATAACAATATCTAGTAGCAGCTAGTCCAATTTCTTCTCTAAATATTTATGCCAGATTTCAATGGGAAGCTCCGAATCATACTGGACTAGAATTAGTTTAAACGCACCAGGGAACTAAGCGATAGTCCCACTCATTTTCAGACAGAAGAGCATCATTGTTATTATGATGAGCTGGCGTCTGTGTCAATAGAGGACAAATTATTCCTTTTTTCCTCTCTGTCCAAAGGGATATCATCACATACAGAGTTTCTAATTTATATCATTTAAAAATTGGACAAATCAAGTCACTTGCACAATGCCTCACCATTGTGCCTTTGGTTGAGGTTATCTAAACCAATGTCCCCCTCACTTTTTTTTTCTCTTCGAGCTTATAAGATCTTTAAAGACAGAAAGAGCATGGCGATCACCTTTTTATCACCCGAAGCTTCTACCACTCTGCCTTGTACATCCATTGAGTCAAAGCTGGTTCATTTGAATTCACTCAGTCCTTCAGCATATTTATGAGGTGACTTTTATTTGAGAGACAGACATGGTTTCAGGGTACAGAGAACCTCAGTTCTGTCACTCACTATCAAAGGAGATGGGTTTATCGATCTCTCTAAGCCTTGGTTTCTCATTAACAAAAACTCAACATTTTTTTGTCCAGTCCATCTCTTGGTGTCACTGGTGGATGGAATGAGGTAAATCTCTAAAATACCTTTTATAAGAGATTAGTGTTGTCTGCGCCTCTGCGGCAGTATTAGCTTCATCTCTTTTTTACCCCTAGTGACTCTGTGAAATCGTACCATCCAGCCAACTACTACTTTGCAGCACTGTCACTGTGTCGCTTCCACCCAGGCTAAACTGTGCTCATTTGCCCAGCAGTGACCTTCTAGCAGAAGAAAGCACTTTAGGCCTCCTTCTTACATAATTATCTCTTATTTAGGTATTGAGTAAGCTCAGAGACAAAGTAAACACATCCCAGACATCTTCTGCAGAGGCCCTTAGCATCAGTAATTCAAGGTCATCAGCAAGAAGGGAGAGAAATGGGGCAGAGAACCTAGGAGGGGTTTCCCTCACTCTTACATATGATTGTTTTTGTAAATTGTGCTAAAAGTACTCTATAAATTGCGTAGCTAGAGCAGTTGGGTATTTCTTCTCAGGCTGCATTTAATCGGTAGGTCTCTCACATGTGGAGAGTTTTAGAACCCTGGTATAGCCATATACAAATGTTAATGCAAATTCCTAAACCAAAAAGAACTTGTTTTTGGATTAAAACCCATTTGGAATTATCAACAAGGTAGAAAACAAAGCAGCTATGCTTACATACATTTTGAATTAAAGGCCTTAGTTCAGACTTTTGGCTATAATAATCAACAACAATATAATAGAGAAAATTATACTAATGAATTCCTTAATACCACAGCTGGTCTTTCTGACTCATCTGAAATATGCCAACCAGCCTCAAGATTAAACTAAAGCACATCGGTCATACAATACATGTATGGCTCACCACACCATGGATACCCAGGAAATAACAACATATTCTGCCCTCAAGTAAAACCATTCCAGTGGGGCCTCCAGTAACTTAATTAAAAGTGGTAAAAGCAGAAAAATATTTAAGACTGCTCCTCCTCCCTCATTTTTCCATGGGGAAAAACCCAAAATTAAAATTGTCTGTCATGTTAATAATTGTTTTACTTAACATCTACAGAGCATGAGTTAATACAATCAGACTACCAAATCAGACTATGAGTCAGAGATATTACCCAGGAACACGCTTTATGATAACTTCAAGGATACAAGCACCCAGAGGCACAGGTTAGGCAGGAAGAGGTTTGGGATGTGGAACCCAGGCCTCCCAGCTGCTTCCTTCCCACATGAGAGATGTACTCTCTGACCTGTGTTCAAAGAGGACTTCTCCAAGTTGGGTATGCAGTCACCTCAAATAGCAGGGAGTATTTTAGGTTATGAAACATCTCCATTTACAGCCAGAGAGTTACATCGCTCACATGACATTTTCCAGAGAGCCATGCCCCATAAATCCATGGACCCTAGATGTGTTTACCACAAAGAATCCGAAACCAGAGATACCCTGCCAAAAGCAGTCCATAGACATGACTGCTCCTGCAAACACCATTAGTCTATTCACCAGATCATTTATTAGCAAGTTTATAAGGAGATTAAGCCAGGTCATTTGCCTCCTTGCTTTCCCGTGAATGTTCCCCCAGTAACAAGAGAAATGAACTGCAGACTAACTGCTGAACCCCTTCCTTCCCAGAACGTTCATCATGTTCTACGTACGATTCCTCAATTCCTTCCATGTGTTACTTTATGTAATTCTCTCAACTCTATAAAGTAAGTACTATCGTTCCATTTTCCAAATGAAGAAATTCAGGCATGAAAAGATTATGCAACTTGCAGAAAGTCCCAAAGCTAGAATGTGGCAGAACCGAGATTTAAGACCTAACACATTGGCTTCAGATTCTGTTTTCTAAGGCATGATATGATTCACTTCTGTAATTCTAAATCTTTCTGGGATCTTTGAGACTTACACTTAGGATTAAGAAGGACAAAGATTCTATAAGTGAGTTATTTTTAAATCTTCAACTGTAGTGGATTAAAGACAGATGAATTTTTTTTTTTTTTTACATGTCTCTCACTGAGAGATGGGAATCTGGGCAGGCCTCTTCCTGTTTCACAAATAACAAAAAAGGTAGAAGTAACACTGTACTACTTCATGGCCTAGTCTTTAAAAGGCCTGACAGCTTCCACTTCTGTTCTGTGATGCTCTGAGCCACCATTAAAGAAGCTGAAGTGCGGTGACAGAGAGACCACGTGGAAAGGAGCTGGGCATGGAAGGGAAAAGTGATCCAGCTGAGCCCATGTTTCCAGACATCCCTGCCAAGGTACAGGCTTAAGAGAAGCTGTCTTGAACCCTCCAGACCAGACTAGCTACCAGATGAATAACACAGAGTGACCTCAATCAGCAACATTCTGAGAAGAATGATCCAGGGGAGCCCTGCCTAAATTCCTGACCCATGACATCATGAAAAAAAAGAGACAATGACTCTCATTCCCCACAGTGTACCTGGGTCAGGGAAAGGGAATCCCTAGAACAGTATAAATGCTATGGCACAAGAAAAAATGAGAAAATGAAGCTGACAGGGAGCCTGCCTTTTTAAAACATTTTATTTCAACTTTGTGTTTTTTAAAATAACAAGTGAAAGTGAAAAATGGTATTTAATAAATGGTACGCTCTTGACTTCAAACTTAAAGGCATTCAAAGGTCCAAGAGTTCAGAAAGGTTACTTAACAGATTGCCAAATAAGTTTGCAAGAGTCCAGAGCACAAGCAATGAGCGTGGGTGAGAATTTTGAGAGGGTCACATGTTTGTGTTTTCAAAGGAAAACTGTGTGGGTGGTTTAAATTACACCAAAGCACATTTAAATTGGTGCAACTATGTTAATATTAACCACATCTACACTGTGCTAAATCTCTCAAAATGAAAATGTGTCCAAATCTCTCTGAATTGGAGCTGTGGGTATTGCCTCAGAGCTAAGAAACCTACTTGCCTCTCTACCTAAACCCCCATGAACTTCTTCAATTATGGACGGAGAATTTGACATCAGTCCTGACCTTGCAGGTCCCAACAGCACAAATCTCACCCCTATTCTATCTCTATGATTTTTTTCTTCTTCCATCTGATCTTATCTCATTCTCTCTTCCTTTTTCCAATACACGATAGTATACACATCATGCACGTGTGCATGTATGCACCCCCCCCCACAAACATACACAAAAACAAAGGCAAAAGCAATGACAATGGCAGCAAAAGAGGCAGGATCATTCTTTGAGGCCTATTTCTACTCTTAAAACCATCTGATGCTCTATCAAAATCTTAAGCAGCTCAGCATTTAGATCTGTTATTAATGGCCCAGTCTTTTCACTTAAAGCTTTTAGCTCTAAAATGTCACATACATTTAAGACAAATATAGCCCAGTGAAAGATGAAATTCAAGCACAGTGACCATTAAATTGAACATAAACACAACAAACCACAAACATTTTATAAATGCTACTTACTAGATAAATTATCTAGTCATTTATCCTTCTGACATTTACTGAGTGTGCATTTTCAGGTTGCCCTATCTGGGCAATGTCATTCCATCCAATACACTGCTTACAATAGCCCTATGAATTAGGCATCATTTTATCCATTTGCCAGATGAGGATACAGAAGCTCCAGGAGAGTAAATGACTTATAGAAAATTACAGAGACATTCTCAAGTGGTAACCAATAGCATGGTACTATCTTATTTTTACTATCTTTTTAATGTGCCCAACTTCAGCCCAATTCTGGCTAGGAATTTATTCCTCGTAACTGCAAAATATTCCTATTATTCAAAGTACAGCGAAAACTGGTTTTTAACCAATTTAGACAATTTTATGACAATAAAGAATCCCCACTACAGATCAGAGCTAGGCCTTGTGACAGTATTAATATGGTCTGATAATGCCATAGTTAACTAGGAAGTTAAATATGAGAAAGTATCATTAGAAAAAGCAGTAATTTATTATTTATCAATTTTATGAGACATATCACAATATAACCCCCAGGATGAGATGCTATTTTACAGGGGACTAGGGAGTGTTTTGGTAGCTGAAGCTCTTCATGTCACATCGATCACCCTTGGGCCTGCCCCAGAAATCACCTATAGCTGTGGGGATAGTTCCTACACATGTCAGCTTCCTACGGCAAGCACCCATGTCACTCAAGCCCAGGAATTTTTCTGGCTACAGGATTATGTTCAACACTCCACAAGGCAGACTTGAAGAGCTGAAGAGTTGATACTGCAAGAGCAACTCTTAATCAATGAGGGACAGGGGTTGGTGGACGAATACCCCACCTTCCTACCCTTAAGTAAGGTAATTCCAGAGTGTGCCCCATGGTCTTTACGAGGTCTGGTTGGGACTGAGCCCCAGTGATAACCTGCTCACTCATATGCCCTTCAGTGACTTTTCTCCCTTCCTGTTTCACTTCCCCATTCCTTGCAGTGCCTTCCTGGGACTATCTCCCAAATAAACTACTTGTACCCTGTAGCAGAGTGTATTTTCCAAAGATAGCTGCACCAGTATATCCCATGCCACATATTTTTCTCAAAATGCACCACTGACACTCTTCCATCAAGAGGTGGAGTTAAAAAAAAAAAAAGGATGGAGTATGTGTCCCTACATTTTCAATCTGGAAAGGCCTGTGATTATGGCAGAGGAGACACAATACAACTGCTAAAGCAAGATCACCAGGCAGGCAGTACAGCTTCTACCTGGCCTTTTCGAAAGGCTCGCTCTTGGAAGGCTTCCTCTGCCGTGAGGAAGCCACGAAACAACAATCGAAGACCGTATGTAGGTGCCCCAGTCAACAGCCCAAGTTAAGTTCCCAGCCAGCAGCCAGCATCGATTCCACACACATGACTGAGTCTTCAAGTGATTCTAGCCCCAAGCTAGAAGCTAAGTAGAGCAAGGAAGAGATGTTCCCACTGAGCCATGCCTAAATTACAGGCTTGTGAGAAAATAATTGTTGTCATTATTTTAAAACATTGAGTTTTGTAGTGGGTTGCTACTCAGCAATCAATAACTAGAACACACTCAAACTCTTGTGTCAGGGTCGACTTTGGGGACAACTCAAACTCAGATAAGCGTTCAAGTCATTCACCTAGTCAACGGCAAGAAGTAAATGTGAACTCAAACTGCTTATTCAAAGCTCATGCCATGTCCACTATACTCTAATACCTACTCATTCCATCAAATAACTTTTTGCTGTCTTAAATATAGAGGCCCCGATGTGTCTCAAAGAGGAGGCAAGAAGGCATTGCATTCCCCTCAATTCCTGTTGGGTAATAGACACTAAATATGAGTACAAAACAGCCCTGAATGATCGTGCCTCAGTTATTTCCACTGTTCTTGACCTCACATTCCAAGTCCTACCCATTATTTTGGGTACTTTTGCCAGCTTCAAACCAGGAAAAAACTTAAAGGACATTACTGCTAAAGAGGAGAAAAATATAAATAGCTAATTATAGGCTTTAATGTTTTGCTTTTCATCAGAGTATTCTCAGCTGAGCAGTAAAAACTAGGCACATTTTCAACAAATTACAGATAAAAAATTTAAAAAAGCAAACAGTGATTCATCTAGATTTCTGTCCAATGTAGTGTTTGGAGTTAATATTGCTAACAAAAGGGTATGGACATGGAAACATACTGTAGTTTCTTTAGGAATTTGCACTCAATATACTTAAGAGAAAATTACTAAAAATTAACCTATGAACATAAAACTCAGAATCTTATCTAAAATATAATCCTCACTACTAAAACAAAATTAAAAGGTTATTTCAAAATTGCTATGTCCTAAAAATATGACCCATCACATCAAATTCACTACAGCACTTTCATATAAAGATCTGCTTAGAGGAATTAGCATTAAGAAAAAACAAATCTCTATTTCCCTACACTTCTGTTACATTATGAACACAGTACTGCTGTTATCAGAGGTTAAACTACAAGAACATCAGTTCTAAAGATATGAAACACCAACTCTGTCAAACCCTTAAGTCCGTCATTGTGATCTCTTTGAAAAACATGCTGCTGCAGCTATTTTACTGGGTATACCTAACCTCACTGGATTTCTTTTGATAAAATCTAGTTACTGAAATAAGATCTCTGTTTCAACTCCATCTTTCAACCTTTGGCATTTGTCTACTTCATCCATGATTAATTTAAGAACCAGCTGGTATTTTTCTTAAATATATTTGCTTAATAAAATATGCCTTAAAATTGGTTTCTGGCTCACTTTTCCATTTTGAAACAAAATATCGATCGATAAAATCTATCATTTGAAAATGTTAATGAGTTTCAGCCAAATCTAGTTAGAGGCTGAGTCTGAGAGAAGAGATTTCACTAGGTGACGTCCGGTCCACTTATCTGATTAACAGCATTAATAAAAATAGTACTTCTACATAGGTAGTTACTTTCAAGAATCATCAATTGAGCACTGAGCCTCCTAGAAGGTAGGAAACATATCAAATGAATCCTCTGTCAACCTAAGAACTCGCTCTCCACCAGGTCACAGATATTGTTCAGGGTGTCTTGTAAGATGGAATCAAAAGTACTAAAGTCTCTTTCAAATACAGGTGATTCCAGAACTTTTCCTAACACCTCTGATATCTAAGGAATTCTCTCCTAGCATAGAGCTTATTTTTTTTTCTCTAAAAACACAGAAACTTGGGGCGCCTAGGTGGCTCAATCAGTAGAGCATGTGTCTCTTGATGTCAGGGTCGTGACTTCAAGCCCCATTGGGCTTGGTCACGGAATCTATGTAAAAAAATCAAAAATTAAAAAATCCTTAAAAAAATTAATAAACCCATGGCAAGTTTTTATACTACTCCTTTGCTGGCTTCCTCCAGTATTTTAACATATAGGACTGTTATGAGACTTAGCATGCTTTAATTTCTTATCTGGGCCATGGCAGCTGAGTGATAACAAGCAGCATCTGGGAGTCAGAGGCATGTTAATGGTGATTACAATCTTAAGACATACAGTTAACGAGTGCACGGTAGACTTGCCTTCCTTCAATTGTAAGAAGTGCAGCCCATTTCAGGTGCTTCACCTAGGTTTACTATGAGAATCAAAGGTTGATAGGGGTTGTAAGGAAGGAAGGAAAGACTGTACAACACGACTGTAGCATATAATTAGCTGCCTGTCCCCCTGGACAACCGGCATGCACTGTATCACTATAACCTCAACTTGGAAGGACCTTTGGGTCTTATAACTCTATCTCCTACACAATATCGGAATCTCCCTATTACATCAGTCCCACCAAGAAGGAAATTCCTGCCATGAAAAGCCTGTAATTTCTGCACCTAGGGAATTGTTGATCAGCCCTTAGAGCTGAGGAACAGACCTCCCCAAGCTTTTATCTGGTTGAGGCAAGAAGCAATAGGCCAAGAAATGAACCAAATTCTTAAAAATTTCAACCAATCTTTTCTCTCTTCCAGGTTTACCCTCAAAGTTAGTCTTAATATAAATATCAGGAATAATATATATTTTTATCATTCAGCACAGGTCCTCTCCCATAATAG
Organism: Paguma larvata; assembly: GCA_030068075.1. Lineage (NCBI taxonomy): Eukaryota > Metazoa > Chordata > Mammalia > Carnivora > Viverridae > Paguma > Paguma larvata. Next base: position 17,545,802 of record CM057830.1, read on the forward strand.
GTGTTTGATATATTTTGAATGTTGAATACATAAAGTGAAGGTCTCTTCACCTCACCAAATGTCCCTTCATATGCTAAGATTGGGAACCCCTTTAACAGGAGACAACGGCTAAAGTATAAATAACATAAAGAACATTTAGAGTGCAAGAATGAACATGGGACACCAAGCGTTGACTTTTCAGTATAATTCATTTCTAGAGCCACAATGTAAGTAGAGCTATCAGCCACTTTGTCCTGTTGAATAATGGGGATAAGGTTGGAGAACAGGGAAGAAACTAGTTGAATACATCTGTTTTACTTCCATTTAACTAAAATGCAGTTGACACCAATTTGAGGTCGAATGCTTTTAGAAATGTGGTTTGAGGGTGCCTGGGTGGCTCACTCAGTTAAGCGTCCAAATTCAGTTCAGATCATCATCTCGCAGTTTGTGGGTTCAAGCATCACGTCGGGCTCTGTGCTGACAGCTCGGAGCCTGGAGTCTGCTCAGATTTTGCATCTCCCTCTCTCTCTGCTCCTGCCCCACTCATTCATTCGTTCATTCATTCACTCTCTCCCTCTCTCTCTCTCTCAAAAATGAATAAACACAATAAATGAAAAAATAAACATTAAAAAAAGAAACATGGTTGGGTTTTTGGTCCTGCAAGGAGATGCAAAGAGAGAACAATGAGGCACAATTACAAGGAGGAAAAAATTACAGGAATTGTACTGAGAGAAAGTAACATCATCTTCCTTGAAGACCAACAATGTGCTAAACTCTTGAGAGTCTATCTCCAGGAGAATTAAAGAAGATAAAGGCATGGGTCTTACATGAAATTCACAAGGGAGCAGTATTTCTGGAATCACAGGGCAATCAGTGCAATGTCTGAGTGCTACCAGCAGCTCTTGTAATCCATGGCAAGTGGTATCCCTTTCCACCTTTTTCCATCCTCCTTCCCTCCTGAACTTACCTTTCCTCCTTCTCTCTCCTTCTTTATCAATAAATGCAACACATAATCATTTTCCTTTACCTATGTGCATCCAATCTGGAATGGGTGGGAATGAGGCACAGTCCATCATCAGAAGTAAAACTGTACCATATGGTCATTCATACAACTGGGGATGACTGCACAAGACAGTTCTCACTTTTCCCTCTGATTTAACCATCAGTCCACAGACTGCCCATCTTAAAGGAGGTAACCTGGAGTCCCACCTCTAATTTCCTTTCCCTTCCCCTCAACTTCCTAGGTAGGTAACGATTTCCTAAAGTATTATTAATGCCGTAGCTCCTGGCTATCTGTTGATTGACTCGAGCTGGTTTTTCCCTGCATGGAGCTAGAGGAGGGACTGGGACACATAAGAATGAAGTGAATTAAGCCACAAAGTGAGTAACAGGAGGCATCCATAAGCCACACATGCAAAAATGTGAATGAATTTTATATAAATCATACTGAACAAAATAAGCCAGATACAAAAGAGCACCTACTATACGATTCTATTTTGTATAAACTTCTAAAATAGGCAAAATAAACCATGATGTTAGAAGCTAGGATGGTGGTAACCTTGAGGCAGATGGAAGTAGTGACTACAAGGGGATGTCTAGAATCCAGGTAATGTTCCATTTCTGAATCTGACTGCTGGTTACAAATATGTGTCCCGGGACACCTGGGTGGCTTGGTCAGTTAAGTATCTGACTCTCAATTTTGGCCCAGGTCATGATCTCACAGTTTGTGGGTTTGAGACCCCGCATCGGGCTCTGAATTGACAGCACAGAGCCTGCTTGGGATTCTCTGTCTCCTCTCTGTCCATCCCCTGCTTACACGCTCACTCTATCTCTCTCTCTCAAGATAAATAAACAAACATTAAAATAATAGTTACAGTGAAAGAGAACAGTGAGATTGCATGCTACCTAGACTTTTTGGCATGTTAAGGGTCTTGTTTGAAGCCTGCTTTCTCTGTGCTAAACTGGGAACCTGTCAAGTCCAAGACAGGCCGTACAGACTCACTAGCATCAAAGTGAGAACTTCCCCTTGGGGTAATTAGATGAACTGAAAGAAAACAGTAAAAAGACGGTCTTACCATACAAATTCAGTGCTATTTCATACCCTGTGTAGAATCCACCTGGAGTCATCTTTTGCTCCCCCTTGGATTCAGTGGCACGGGCTCCACACTTTTATGAAAAACAATACAGAACATCTCAGATGCCCTCCTGAAGGCAAGAGTTCCCATCATTAATGCCATGCTCCACACCCTTTAATCTAACTCTTCAACTACCAGTGTTGGCGCTGATCAAACAAGCATTCAGTATAGCCCCTTGCACCTGGTGACCAGTGCTCGGGACTCTCTTGAAGTCATCAGTTCTTCCAAGCCAATTATTAGGTGGGGAGAGAGATCTTCGATCTCTGCTCACTGCCTCCCCATCCCTAACCTTAGAGTGCTACTGTGACATGCATAGCATTCAGGAAGGTAAGTACATTTAATTTTTTACTCAGTCAATAAAAGTCTGGCTGAATAAGCACTTCCAATGATGTACAGAGCTGTTAGATTTTTTAAAAGAAGCCATAATTCCCTAAAAAACTCTTCCATAAGATGGGAACGTCTGTCCTGTTAGGTTTAAGTTTAGTGCACATGGCGGCAAGGAGGCTTGACAACTCCAGAAGTTCATTGGTCATTTCTACGCATAAGTAAAAACTGATTCAGTATTTTAAAATGGGAAACAAACATGTCAAAATCCAATATGCAAAATTCAAAGGTACTGGCTAGAGCTGATAGTCTTCCAAGGGCATGAGAACATTTCTCCACAGTTTAAAATTTTTAAAAATGTTTCTAGTTCCCTCCATCCTCACTTCATCCACAAACCTTTCTTCCTTCTAACAGACAGCTTTGAAACAACAAGAATTCATCATTTTTTCACCTATTATTATGTTTTTATAGGTATAAACCAAGTAAGAGAAGGTGCTATTTTTATTTTATCACATTGATGCATCCCTTCTTGTCTGTACCCCTTGAGGTATTTTGTCCATGTTATTTCAGGGTTGATAAGGTTGTAGGGGAGTCTCTAAGTTCTTGCTTAAATGAAAACTTTTTTTTTTCTGATTGTGTAAATATCTTATGCTTTTTGTACATTATTCAGAAAATACAAGTTTAAAAATGCAAGTAATACATGTGACAAAGTAAAAATAGCCCACAGTTGGTGTTCTTTAAAGCGAATTGACAAAGGGGATGATTGCTCCAACTGCCCTTCTGTGAGGAAGTCTGAGGCCTGTTTGCTCTTTGGCCAGCAGGTTCCTGGTCAAATCATTCTAATAGTCATTGTCCAATCCCTGGGCTTCTCTCTGTTCAAGTTCAGTAGTCATTAAGTATGCTAATGAGTTTCACCTTCCTTTCACCTTAAAAGGCAGAGCAAAAAAATAATATAGGCCTTCAAATATAATCTCTATCACATGTATATCCCAATGCTGAAGCTATAATATCATTCTGCAAAATATCAGGAACAGATACCTGAGGTTCATGAGATAACTTTAATTCTACTGAAAAATGGAAGAGGAGGGATTACATAGTTTTCTTTTTATCACAATGGCTCCAATTTTCTCCAACTGAGTTGGACATCCTGTAATCTGACATACTAAAATTTCTTTTTTATACTGCAAGTGGAACAATAGTAACGATGCCATTTCTTTTTAAAACTCTCTCAAAAAAAGCAGACCAGAAATAGCTACAACTATCTTAAGAAATAAAAATATTATCCGTCATATGCAACTAGTTTGGAATTTAAACAAAGGAAATGAAATTATGTTATAATAACGATTTTGGCTCAACCTAAGGGAGAAAATCCTAACAATCAGAGATGCCAATAGTAGAAAGGGCTTTATTGGGAACTGAGTTCTCTGTCATGAAAGAAACTCAAAGCAGGCCTATACAGATGTGGTCGGGATGTTTCCACTGAGTCAAAGACCGGTCTGAATGAGAACTACTGCTTTCTCAGATCCAAGGTTTTATGATGCCCAGCGGAGTCCCCATCAAGACCTTAGGTCCTCTGTACTTCTGTAGAAAAGCGAAAATCATGGTACACGGGAGTATAGGTGAGTAAGAATACAAGGTCACTTACAGTGGATTTCTATTTAGAGTGGTCAGTGCCCAAACTTTCCAGTATTTATTATTTTTGTAAATTAAATTTTTTTAGTCTTTTAAAAAACTTTATTTGAGTATAGATGGCACACAATGTTACATTAGTTTCAGGGGTACAATGTAGTGTTTCAACATCTCAATAAGTTATGCTCTGCTCACAGGTGTAGCCCCATCTGTCACCATACGGTGCTATTACAACATCATTGACTATTATTCCTATGCTATACCTTTTATGCCCATGACTTTTTCATTTCATAACTGGAAGCCTGTATCTCCATGTCCGTTTCACCCATTTTGCCCACCCCCTCATACCCAACTTCCCTCTGACAATCATCATTTTGTTTTCTGCATTTATAGGTATGATGTTTTTTGTTTACTCTTTTTCTTTTGTTTTGTTTAGATTCCACGAGTGTAATTACATGGCATTTGTCTTTCTCAGTCTGACTTATTTCATTAAAGCATCATACTCTCTAGGTCCATCCGTGTTGTCACCAATGGCAAGATCTCATCCTTTTTTAGGGCTGTGTGATATTCCATTTTATCTGTATCTATCGATATCTAATCTCACATTTTCTTTATCCATTCATCTATTTGTAAATAACTGGTGCATCACATTTGCCTGTAAAGAAATCTGAATGACTCACTTTCTCTCTAATCCCACCTCTTCAAAAACAACACTCCAGACCAATAGAACACTAGCTCTTGGCTATCTCATTAGAAAGTCAAAATAGGAATCCAAAACTATTTTTCTATAATGTAACCAGAAAAAGGGCAGAATCATTAAATTTAGACACTACCTCTTCACAGTTATGCCAAATTAAGACATAACCAATGGGCATAAAAATCTTGCAAGCTGACCCTGAACTGCAGAAGCCACCAGACCTACGGTCTTAAACTATAGTATCCAACCTTCTGTGATCAGAAGATCACAGATTCTGTGATGTTTACTGAGCGCTTACTATCTGTTAGGCATGCTTCTAGATCAGGGTTCAGCAAACATTTTTGTATAAAGTACATGGCCAGCTTTGTAAGCCATATGGTCCTGTCACACCTATTCAAGTCACCCGGTATAATGTGAAAGCAGCCATAGACAACACACAAACGAACGAGTGTGGCCATGCTCCAGTAAAACATTTTTTTTATAAAAACAGGAGGCAGGCTGGATTTGGCCTATGAGCAGTAGTTTGTCAACCTTAGTCTCGACCCTTGAAATATATCAATGAACAAAAAAGGGAAAAAATTGCCTTCTTCGTGGAGTTTATATTCTAATAAAATTGGTAAAAAAAAAAACAATTAGTATGCATTCCATTATATGCATGTGTTTATTTCTAAATTTTGTATATAACAGCATATAAACACATTTTGTACATAAGATTTATGCAATACAATTATAATAAATGTGAAGGATTTTAATTTAAATTTCATATATTAATATTTGACACTTTTATTATTTATTCAGTTTCACTAAATTATCACTACCACTGTGAGAACGGTATTTTTTAAAATCTTGGTTTAACATTTGGTGATCGATTTTAAGTCAGTTGTTTCAGATATTTTGTTTTAATAAATGTCACAGTGGAAAAATACATCTCACAATGATATATAGTTCCAAACGGAAGAGTTGTATTATTGACTGCACTTATTAAAGCATGATTGCCATTTTTAAATCTCATCTTCCAATTATGCAAAGGATTTCATTAAATTTTTGCTTTATAGATTTCTATCTTCCTCATTGGAAATAAGTTGTTATTGCCAACCAATTGGAAGGTAAATATTGGAAGATAAATTAAACATTTGTTAGCTAACTAAATAAATGAATAAAAATTCATTGCAAGCATTGGTGAGATTTTTAAAGATGTTTCCAAGTTGATGTGAAGTATGCAGGTAAGAATTCCTTATGTGACATACTTACATAGTTTTAAGCAATACTTTATCATTACTCAAATTTAAGGCACATAAACTTATCGCCTAACAGTAGACTGGGGAAAGAAAGGAATGAGGCACTCACTGCCAAACTTTCCATGCAATGGAATGCCCATACTTCCCCAAAGGAAACTCCTGTAAGTGATGAACATGTGACCATTCAACAATCAGAACAGGAAAGGGCATCAAGGCCAATTCTTACTTTTCAAAATTTTTTTTAAATTTAATTTTTAGTTAACATACAGTGTAATATTGGTTTCAGAAGCAGAATTCAGTGATTCATCACTTACATACAACACCCAGTGCTCATCACAAGTGCCCTCCTTAATACCCATCGCCCATCCCCCACTCACCTCCCTCCATTTACCCTCAGTTTGTTCTCTATCATTGAGAGTCTCTTGTGGTTTGTTTCCCCTCTCCTCTCTCCCCCGCCCCCACTTCCCATATATTCATCTGTTTTGTTTCTTAAATTCCACATGAGTGAAATAATACGGTATTTGTCTTTCTCTGACTGACTTACTTTGCTTATGATCAATCAAGTTTTCTTTCTTTTTTATGAGTAGATTCAGTTGATCATCTGGTGCACCCTATAGCGTGGACTTCGGAGGCACGTATTGCTCCTAGCTATTTATATTGTGTGTGTTTGCATTTGGAGAGGGCCCTTCCTCACACCTGTCTATTTGTATAGGATTTCAACCTATACTGGTAGACGTAATTATCAATTCTGTCAATCTAGTTCTACTTCTTTTTGTGCATATTCTTAAGGGTAGTAACTTCCCATCACAGCACATTTGGTATAATAATGCAGAATAAAAATTAAGTGAATTTTTCATTCACTCTTAGTTAAATCACAACCATTTGATGAGCTATTTCTGGTTTCTTCCTTCCATGCCTGCTCCAGTCTGGAAGCTCAGAGCCAGCAGCCCTCAACTATTGGAACTCTTTGGCAGAATCTTTGAAACTTCAGCTGAACTTTAGCCAAGTTTTCTCTGTCCCTAATGAGAGGTTATTAATCAATAGTATGTTTGTAGTCATGAAAGGGCTGTTTAGAATTTTAATAAATGTCATCTAGAAAATTAACAAAAAAGTAATTAGGAAGATTTATTGCTTGATTCCCTATCACCTTCATGGTCAAACCAAAGGAAAATGTGATAAAGAATGGGGATTACTAACACTTGAACATTTTATAAATATGCCTTCAAAACCCTTCTCGAACAGCCAGAAAGTTCAGTACAACCTCTTCCCTGATCAGGTAACACCCTTTCACAATTTTCACAATGTTAGATAAGTGTTTATTTTTTTTTTCCTTCAACCCCCACCCCCACCCTGCCTTCCCTCTGTAAACAATTTTAGAGCATGGAATTTTATCTTTTACTTTTCTGAGTCCTAGGACATAATAGTGTTCCATTAACATCCGCTGAAACTACATAAAATCTTGTGAAAGTTCCAAAGGCTATTTTAAATGCCCATGGTCCACCAGTGGAAAAAACCATGGAATAGTGAACTCTGTCTTGTGTTTCTAAAAACTAGGTGTGAAATATTTCCTTCTTCATGTCATAGTTTTGATTCAGTAAAATTCTTCTCTGAATATCATCAAGCCCTACAGCACTGAACATTCTTCTTGAAATGTACTTTAAATACATCCAGTTTAAAAATGTGAAATTAATTTGACCCACCTTCTCATAAAGGGGGTAATTAAAACTGCCATTTGCTGATGATGTGGTCAACCTCATAAAAAAATCTAACCAAATCAAACTCAACTACTCAGAGTTCAGTCAGATGACCAAATATAATAGCAAAATGATTTTCCTGTATCGACAACCAACTAGAAAATATTACCAAACATAAAATAACACTAACAAGAAAACAAAATTCTATAATTTTTCTAAGAATTAGTTCATCAAAATACCTAAGACTGCTACAGAGTAAATTTTTAAAACTCAGTGAAAGAACATAAAACAAAATCTGAGTAAAAGAGCATTCCATGTTCTCAAAGGGATGATTTAATATTATAAAGATGCCAATTTCCCCCCAAATTCATCTATATTCAATTCCAATAAAAATTCCAGCTGAATTTATTTTGATAAGCTTGATAAACCTCTTCCAAATTGTGCATGGAAGGCTAAAGGCCTATAAAGAGCTGAGTTGATTTTGAAAAAAGATGACCAAGGAGTAAGGAATTGCTCTACCAGATATTAAGACATACTAAAAGTCAAAATAAAAAAGACAAAATGGTCCTGGCGTAAAAACGAACAAACAGAGTTGTGAAGCATTAGAAAGAATCATAGCAGATGAACGTCCCTAAGACAATAAAGATGGTGCCATACACAAATCGCAGAACAAAGAACAAACTGGTTAGTATACGATTTTCTTTTTTGAAGAAAATTAAACTGAATTCCTACATGACACCTTACAAAATTTTGACCCTAAGAGGCTCAAACACCTAAACATGAAAAGTGTAAATCAAACATAATGTAGGAAAATAAACTGATAACCTAGGGATGGGAAAGGATTTAGACAAAATCCAAAAAGCACAATTTATAAGGTAAAATACTTGTATGTGGTCTAAATGAAGAATTCTGTTAACTGATAAAGTGACCAGAGATAAAGGAAAGGGAGAAGTAATCTGTAATGTGTAAAACTGACGGGAAATATAAAAGGAATATACTCTCTGGAATATAAAAGGAATACCTATCAAACAAGAACACAACAGAAAAATGGGCAAAGAAAATGAACAGGCACCTAAGAAGAAAGCAAGTAACTCAAGCATATTAAGAGATGCTGAAAATTGCCAGTAATTAGAGAAATGTACACTTTATTTACATCTTATTAGCAAAACCATACAACTGCTGTTCCTGCGACTATTACTGTGTAACAAATCACCATAAAACTTTAGTTACTTAAAACAGCAACAACTTTATTGTATTTTTCATGGCTTCTGTGGGACAGGTATTTAGGAAAGGGTTGGCTAGGAGGTTCTGACCCAAGGTCAGAAGGTGTCTGCAGCTGGAGTAACTAGGGGATGACCACATGTACCTTCTTCCTCATGCAGCCTTCCCTTGGTGGTCTATCACATGGGCCAGTTGGGGAATCCTCACAGCATGGTGGTCTCAGCGAAGTCAGATCTCGTACATGGCAGCTCAGGGCTGCAGGGCAAGAGTTTTAGCAAGCAAGGTAGAAGCTGAGTCACTTTTTATAATCTGACCTCCAAAGTCATGTAATGTTGTTTTTGCCAGGTTCGTGTGGCCAAAACACTCACAAAAGCCTCTCCACATTCAAGGGAAGGAGAACTATACCTGACTTCTTCTTTTTAATTTTTTAAATGTTTATTTATTTATTTTTGAGAGAGAGCAAGCACAAGCAGGGGAGGGACAGAGAGAGGGAGACACAGAATCTGATGCAGGCTCTAGGCTCTGAGCTGTCAGCACAGAACCTGATGTGGGGCTTAAACTCACCAACTATGAGATCATGACCTGAGTCGAAGTCAGATACTTAAACGACTGAGCCACCCAAGTGCCCCAAGACTTGATTTCTTGCTGTGCAGTGACAAATTTCTAGAGAAGCACTGTGGCTGGGAGATACTGCTGTAGCCATCTTTGGAAAATGCATTTGCCACAGTTGATAATTCCAATTGTGAAGGGTCATGTGGTAATGTAGACAGGCACAGATATTCTAGAAGGCAATCTGGCAGTTAGACAAATGGTTAGACAAATTAAGTGTGCCTATATCATCTAAGTCAGAACTCTCACCCCTGGCTGTGTACCCCTATGAAATTTTCTTAAAATCTGTAAGGGGACATGTAAAAGGATACTTTGAGGTAGCCAGGAGCTGGAGATAATTCATGTGTCATCACCAGGGAAATGATGATGTAAAATGTGATGAATGCTTGCAAAGATTTCTATATGGCAGTTTGAAGCCATATAGATGTGTACACAGTAACATGAACAGAATATTTAAAAATTACGGTACTGGAAAAAAGAATGAGGTTCATAGCACATTACCAATATTTTTATCAAAAAATTCACACACACCAAACAATGTATGTTTTCAGGAGCACATACAAATAAAGGATAGACCTCAACTGATTAAATGTTTGCCTATGCACAGGAGAGAAGACTGGAAGTAGGGACTGAGGGGGAAAAGTGAAGGAAAACAAAGAGACCAAGATAACACAACAGGGACATTTCATTGACCAATGGCGTGTCTTGAACAGAGGAGTATAGTTAATTCTACCCTCGACATGTCATTTAATAATAATCTCCAAAGGCCCAGCAAAACCAATTGTACTAAGTAGAATGTGAAAAACCTTCCAGAAACATAGAATGACACTTTGACCAAATTACAGATATTTCTATAACTCACTTTGTTGATCTTTTAAGATATGTTTTGAGACATAGGAAATATTTGGGGATCAATGAAATATATTTTAAGGCAGAAGAGGTTTCTTGGAAGTCTTCGATTAATACATCACGCAGATGTCACTTTAATTAAGGCTAGAACATGAGTATTTGAAAAAGTTGATTTTAACGACATGGAAGTTCCTAAATACATGGTGATTAGAAAAAATATGAGTTGTTTGTTTTTCAGGTTTGGAGTTTGGTAAGTTCTTTAAGCACGTGTACCCCAATGTTCATAGCAGCAGTTTCGACAATAGCCAAATCATGGAAAGAGACCAAGTGCCCATCAACTGACGAATGGATAAAGAAGTTATGGTACTTATATACAATGGACTACTACGTGGCAATGAGAAAAAATGAAATCTGGCCATGCGTAGCCAGATGGATGGAACTGGAGGGTATTATGTTAAGTGAAATAAGTCAGTCAGAAAAAGACAGATACCATATGTTTCCACGAATAGGTGGACTTTGTGAGACTAAGCAAGAACCAGGGGGAGGGGAAGAGGGGAAAGGAAAAAAAGACACAGAGAGGGAGGGAGATAAAACATAAGAGACTCTCAAAGACTAAGAAAAAACTGAGGGTAAGGGGGATGAGGGAGGGGGGAGAGGGGGCGATGGGCATTAAAAAGGGCACATGTTGGGATGAACACTGGGTGTTATATGTGAACCAATTTGAAAATAAACTATTATAAAATAAAAAAAAATATGAGTGCAATTTTTAAAATAACATTTAAGTAAAATAGACATATGCAAAACAGCAATACACACTTCACAATAAAAAGGCATTAAGATGGCTGCCTATGGGGTAATGAGAGAGGAGTATGATGGAAAAAATTATTCATTAACTGTCACATCTACATTTAGATTTTCAATTAGGCAAATAAATCTTTTACCAAAATAACTATATTTCTAAAAGAAAAAAGTATTTTAATCCATTATTCCTACTTAGTAAAATATTTTAATGTGTCTGATGTCTCACGGATTGAATCTGATTTAATACAATAATAAAACAACCACAGGGTCAACGGCAGAATGTTGGGAAACAGTCAAAGACTTTATTTCATTTCCTTGATAGCACTTTGACATCTGAGTTCAATGTTGGTTGACTGGTGTGTGCTCTCTTCCCTTGGCGTTCTCATTTAATAATGTAGTCACAGCTGTAAAACTTGAGATACTGTCACAAGAGACAAAGAGAGCTGAAGCCTAACTAAAATGCTATGAGAACATTAGCCCTTTGGGGTGAAAGAAATATTAAAAAGTCAATCATGGCCCTAGGTTTCCACATCAGGATCCTTTACAGATTTAGCAAAAGGCTACTTTAATTTCCACCCCCCAGTAGACAGCCTCATGTACTGGAAAAGAAAAACTGCCCTGCATCCCGTTGCTTTCCCATTTGGAACCTGAGAAAAATTGAGCAATTTATGTTCAACCTCTTTCTCAAGGTCACTGACAGTAACATCTGTTTACTAGCTTTGACTTTCTAGGATTCTGAAGGTGAAAGGGGGAGGAAAAAAAACTACCACAGACTTGAGATAGCCATACTAATAGAATTCTAAAAAGGAGAAAAAATGCTACTGCAACCCAATGCTTCTAAGTGGTGGTATTTGGACATTGGCAAAATCACCAATTAAACATAAGCAGAGAGCAATCTAGGAGATCCACTTCTATTCCTAATTAAAACATTTTTTCGAGTGACCTCACACTTTGGGTTGTCTCTTTTTTAATTTTTTTAATGTTTTAGTTATTTTTGAGAGAGACAGCATTGAGTGGGGGAGGGAAATGGGCGGGGGGACGCACAGAGGATCCGAAGTAGGTTCTGCACAGAGAGCGGCAAGCGTAAGTGGAGCTCAAGCTCACAAACCATGAGATCATGACCTGAGCCAAAACTGGATGCTCAGCTGACTGAGCCACCCACCCAGCGGCTCCTGGATTGTCTTCTTTTAAGAGGTATTAATATTTATATTTCCCATAATTTGACTTGGTATAATACATAAAGGAGAAAAACATTTTTTTCTTTTTTTTTTTCATTTATAATAGTTTATTTTCAAATTGGTTTACATAAAATCTACCCAAGAGACACAGGAATGCTGATGCATAGGAGCACGTGTACCCCAATGTTCATAGCAGCACTTTCGACAATAGCCAAATCATGGAAAGAAACCAAGTGCCCATCAACTGACGAGTGGATAAAGAAGATGTGGTACATATATACAATGGACTACTATGTGGCAATGAGAAAAAAGAGAAAAACATTTTTAAAAATCTTCCCAAATAAAAAACATGGTTTCCACAAATCTGTTTTTCCAGTATAAGCATCTGATCTTCATTCCTTACCCTTTATGTAAATTTTAAAATATACATACAACAGGGTCTCCTCAAGCAAAGATGAAGAGGTAGACAAAGTGAAATTAGGCAACATGTATTTTTCTCCTGCTTGGTAGTTGTAATTAAAGGGGGAGTTTCAGTGATGAACCAATAAATACGTGTTAACTTTGGTAAGTACTTAACTATGTACCAGATACTCTTAAGAATGGTAATGTAGTAACACATTTAACCCTTACAGCAATGCTATGGCGCCAATGTTATCCACTTTGGACATAACCTGAGGAAAGGAGATGGAGTAACTGGCTCAAGGTCCCAAAGCCAGTAAGTGGTAGAACAAGGATTCAAATCTCGGCAGTTAAGCTCCAGATTCTGTACCCTTAATCATAATTCAATACCACCCCATTTAAAAAAAAATAGATCACAAGATAGACCAAAGAAAGTGGCTAAGGCAATTGGCTAAAAAAAAAAAATACATGATATTTAAACTCAGAGTTTAAGTTTTCCAAAGTACCAAAACTGTTGAGATAAAGCAAAACGTGGTCTTAGAGAACCCTAATAAAGTATGCCTAGGCGCAGGGGTATGTCGGGAAAATATCACTTCTGTCTCAGAGATTACCACTAATTACTGTCAACATTTAATAAGGTAAGAAGCCAGGGCATGAAATTCGTGTAGCACATTTCTACAACTTATACGAGATCACTGGGCACTGGTGGTAAAGAATGACTAAAATTTATTATACATGAATTCTATACTGAATATTCAAGCAAATCAGATTGTTGGCAACTTTCTGAGGACAACTGTTTAAATTTTTCCTAGAAAAAAAAGAAACTACTCATAGTTGACTTTTTAACGAAAAGAAAATGGAGCAACATCATAGGTTGTTATGGTAACATTTATGGACTATATGACATTTAAATGCATTTTTTTATGAAATGCAATGACTTTAAAATGGCAATGTGTTGTACAATCCAGAGGTTTTGTCATTTAATACATGGAGGTGAAACTCTGCAGCTCTCAGCCTGATCAGCATGAAGAACACAAAGTGACTATGGGTTTTGGAATTCTGAGTTTATTGTGGTGCTCCATGTCTTTATTTTTCAACAGAGAAACAAGTTCATGTGCTTTTATTTTTTAATAGGACAGTGGCTTTTAAGTAATGCCTGTTCATAAACAAATGTCACTTAACACTAGCAGTATAAGTTGTAAAGTCTGAAAGGCCTTAGAAGGGACTGAGGACTGAATTTTCCTGCAAGGTACAGGAGATCGGGTTTTCCCTAGGGAACAGTCATTCAAAGTTACTATCCTAAGAGATGACAAATCTGTATGATATGGTGGCTTACGAAACCAATTCTTTTAATAATGATTCACTGAATTACAACATGCCATCCAAGGGTTCACTGCAGTTTGAAATCTGGTTTGCTCAGCTATGAAAAACAAATGGAAATAAACCAGACAAATCTCCTTAATGTATTCAGTGGTCTTGTCTCATTCAGAGCTTTCTCTCCCCTTTGTTATTATAAAATTACTCTGCTACGTCTTCCTAAGCAATAGTCAGCATCTAACCAATACCCTGGTTCTATTAATTAATAGGCTTACCTGTCTTGAATAAGTAACCTAGTAAAGTCTTACATTTTTCTCCTTGCTTCTACTCACCCCTTCTCCCACCGTGGGGAAAAAGTCATTGCAAAAGAATCCCAATTTGCAAGTGCCTTGTTTCTATCTTTATGTGCAACGTTTGTCATTCTCCCACTACCATTTTCTCATTTCTGCCATGGTTTATTCTCTCTTCTCTGGTCACACTTCAATGTGTCATATGGGGGACACAAAGCTGAAGTTTATAGACCATGAAATTTTGATGACAGTTAATTTCGCATGAAGATCAAGGAGCCAAAGCCACAAAAGTCATTCAGAGAAAACAACTTTGTAAGTGGAAGGTTACTCTCTAGTTTAACTGGGCCCAGCTCCTTGCCTGTGATGATTTCAAACTGCATTATTCATAGCATACTTACTGTTTGTGACAGTGTTTTCCTTTCCAAAACCTTTATAGTTTAAAAATGACAGCGTTTGTATGATTGATTCATCTATTCAGTCACTGAAAATAATATGACTCTCTAAAATAAAGCCTGAATCTAACTAGATAATTAAGCAGGTGAAAAGCTGGGAGTTTTCTTTTCATAATTAACAAATTCTGCTTTCCAAATGCTTGTAGGCTCACGACTTTCTGAAAGGCTCGGTGCAAGTCACTCTAAGAGAACCAGTTAGTAATTCCTGCATAGTGCAATTAGACACAATAAAATTATAGGGGTTCGGTTGTTCATGAGTTCATTCACAAAATCCCTGGTCATAAAATGGCAAAAAGAATACAGTTTCTGCCCTTAGGGATGCAGCGCCCTAATGGGGAAGAAATTTTTTCATCAATTACATTACACAATGATTAGGTATCTATTGCTACATAAAAAATTACATGAAAATAGAGGGAGTTAAAAATAAACACTTATTATCTCATAGTTTCCGTGGTTAAAGAATTCAGAAATGCCGTAGCTACATGGATTTCACTCAGAGTCCTTCAGGAGGGTGGGCTAACCTGTTAGCCAGAGTTGTAGTCATTTGTGAGGTTAAATGGAGATTCCTGTTTACCTGAGACAATCCTGGTAATGGCCCTTTTCCTGGCATAATTATAATTAGCATTCCCTTTCCTTTTCAAAAGTGCCCTGGACTGTACAATACATTCATCACTGAACTAAGTAGAAAGCCATATCACAAGCACAGGACTCCAAGTATGAAAAAAAATGACTTTGCTTTTCATTTCTTAGCCTCTCATCCTCGCCCCAACCCCAACATATAAAGAGCGGCTTTCCTTCCTTCCTGCTCTCAAGTCATCTCATCTTTTCAACAATTCTGAGAACCTCCAGCATTCATTCAATAAATTTCCATTTGCTTAACTTAACCCAAGTAATGTTCTACCCTAAACTAAAGAATCCCAAACTGGTATGACCACGTTACAGTGATTTTGCTTTCTACCTACAGCAGTGTACATTTATGGAAAGGTTTTTATATCTACTGAATTGAAGGGAGGAATTTTACATGCATTTAAAGCAGCCACTTAGTTGCTACAGTGCTGTAAGGAACTGTTGCAGTAGTCTGCCTGATACCAAATGACGCTGTAGACTAGGACATAGGTTATGAAGAGAGGAAGATGTAATGGATTCAGGGGATTTGGTAGGTGAAACTGACAGGACTTAGTGGTGGAATAGAGATAGAAGGAAAAGGGGACACGTATTAACAATTTGTTTTTGACTTGTCTAGGAGATGCATGACAAGTCTGTTAACTCTGCCTGTAACAGAAAACACATGAAGAGAATCAGATATGTGAGAATGAGGTTCCGTTGAGACATTCTGTAAGGGAAATCGAGTATATCGTTGAACACATAGGAGAAGCATTGTGAAGTGGTCTGGGCTAGAGAGATATTTGCAAGTTATCTTCCTACAGAGAGTTACCAAAAAAGCCTAGATGGGATGAGACCACCTAAATCAGTGCTTAACCCTGGCTGTACATGAGAGTCACCTGAGGAAGAGTTTTTCCAAAAATTGCTGTCTGGGCCCAGAGATTCTGATTAATTGGTTGTAGTGGGACTACTACATTTAAACACCTTCACATGAGTAAAGATTAGAGCATAAAAAGTAAAACCGAGGGCAGAAAAACAGAAAAGGTGAACAGAACTAAGAGTTGTTTCTTCAAAAAAATTAACAAAAGTCACAAGACTGTAGCTAGACAAACCACACACAAAAAAAAGGACCAAAATCAGTAAAATTATAAATGGAAGAGGAGACATTACCATTTGATCCTAAGAGACTACTATTAACAGCAATACACCACTAAACACGATAAGCTAGAAGAAATGTATAGGCTTATCTTGTTTTATTGTGCTTCACAGATATTTTGTTTTTAATATATTGAAGGTTTGGACAACAAGGAAATCTATTGGTGCCATTTTTTCAACAGCATTTGCTCATTTTGTGTCTCTGTGACACATTTCAGGAATTTTCACAATATTTCAAACTATTTCATTATTATATTTGTTACAATAATCTGTGATCAGTCATTATAAGTCACTGCAAGCTCAGATAACGACAGCATTTTTTGCAATAAAATTTTTAATTAAGGTATGCATATTGTTTTTTGGACATGATGCTATGCGCACTTAAGAGACTACAGTGTAGTATGGACATAACTTTTACATACACTGGGAAACCAAAATATTCATTTGACTTGCTTTATCATGATTTTCACTTTATTGAAGTGGTCTGCCACCAAACTCACAATATCTGCAAGGTATGACTATACGTCCAGTCTGAATCACAAAGAAACTTAAAAATGTGGCCATACCAGGAAACAGTGAAGAGACTGAGTGAGTAATCAAAAACCTCTCAACAAAGAAAATCCCAGGACCAGAAAGTTTCACTGGTGAATTTTACCAAACATTTAAAGAAAAATTAACACCAATCCTTCTCAAAATATTCCAAAAAACTTGAGAGGAGAGAACACTCCCAAACTCATTTCATGAGTCGTGCATTTCACTGATATCAAAGCCAGGTAATGACACTATGAGAAAAATTAATTACAGGCCAATATCCCTGAAAATGCAAAAATTTTCAACAAAATATTAGCAAATCAAATTCTGTAAGACATTACATGATCGCCACAATAGATGCAGAAAACTCATTTGACAAAAGTCCATATCCTGTCATGATAAAAAGTCTCAATAAATTAGGTATAGGAGAAATGTACCTCAACCTAATAAAGGTCATATATGATAAGTCATAGCTAGTATCATAGACAAAGGTAAAAGTTGAGAGTTTTTCCTCTAAGATTGGGAAAAATTCAAGGGTGCCCACTTTTATCAATCCTATGCAACAGGGTACAAGATCTCCTAGCCAAAACAATCAGACAAGAAAAAGAAGTAAAAGGAATTGGAAAGAAGTATAAAAGTCTATGATTGCAGAGGACATGATCTGATATATAGAAAAACTTAAAGACTCCACTGAAAAACTGTTAAATCTAATCAACAAATTCAGTAAAGTTGCAGGATACAAAATAAACACACAAAAATGCACCCCAATGTATAGAGCAGCACTATCAAGAATAGTCCAAAGTATGGAAAGAGCCCAAATGTCCATAGACTGATGAATGGATAAGATGTGGAATATGTGTATCATGGAGTATTACTCAGTGATCAAAAAGAATGAAATCTTGCCATTTGAAGCAACGTGGATGGAACTACAGTGTATTATGCTAAGCGAAATTAGTCAGAGAAAGACAAATATCATATGGCTTCACTCATATGTGGAAAGATACAAAACAAATGAACATAGGGGAAGGGAAGCAAAAATAATATAAAAGCAGGGAGGGGACAAAACATAAGAGACTTAAATATAGAGAACAAACTGTGAGTTTCTAGAGGGGTTGTGGGTGAGGGATGGCTAAAAGGGCAAGGGGCACTGAGGAAGACACTTGTTAGGATGAGCACTGGGTGTTATACAGAGGGGATGAATCACTGGGTTCTACTCCTGAAATCATTATTGCACTATATGCTAACTAACTCGGATATAAATTAAAAAATAAAAATAAATAATAAAAAAATTTTCGGCATTAACAATGAATTATCTGAAAAATAAATAAAGAAACCAATTCAATTTATAACATCATCAGCAATAACACCTAAGAATAAATTTGACCAAGGAGGTCAAAGATCTACACTAGAATCTCAAAGACACTGATCAAAGAAATTGAAGATGACACAAATAAATGTAAAGATATCCCATATCTGCTGATTAGAATATTGTTAAAATGTCCATACTACCTAAAGTCATCTATAGACTCAAAGCAATCCCTATCAATATTCCAACGGCTTTTTTTAAAAGAAATAGGAAAAACAATCCTCAAGTTTATATAGAGCCTCAAAAGACTCTAAATAGCCAAAGCAATCCAAAGAAAGAAGAACAAAACTGGAGGCATTGCACTTCCTGATTTCAAACTATACTGCAAAGCTATAGTAATCAAAACAGTACAGTACTGGCCTAAAAACTGATGTAGAACAATTGAACAGAACTGAGAACTGAGAAATAAACCCACACATATCTGATGAAGTGATATTTAACAAGGAAACCAAGAATAGTAGGTCAATGGATAAAAATAAAAGTCTCCTCAATAAACAGTATGGGGAAAATTGGATATTCACATGTAAAAGAATGAAACTAGACCCCAACTTTACACCACTCATAAAAATTAACTCCAAATCGATTAAAGACTTAAACGTAAAACCTGAAACCATAAAAATCCTAGAAGGAAACAGAGGGGTAAATCTTCTTGACATGGGTCTTGGCAATGATGTTGGGATATGACACCTAAAGCCTAAGCAACTAAATCAAAATAAACACGTGGGACGACATCAAACTGAAATCTTCTGCACTGCAAAAGAAACTATCAACAAAGTGAAAAGAGAACCTATGGAATGGGAAAAACATACTTGCAAACTACAAATCTGATAAGCATTAATATGTTAATTATATAGTGAACCCCTACAACTCGATAGCCAAAAAAAAACCCCAAATAGCCCCCAAATTTAAAAACTGGCAAGGTAGCTGAATAGACATTTTTCCAAAGCCAAAAGTCAAATGGCCAATGGATACATGAAATGGTACTCAACATCACCAAGTATCAGGGAAATAAAATCAAAACCACAGTGAGATATCACCTCACACCTGTTAGAATAGCTATCATCACAAAGACAAGAGAAAACAAATACTGTTGAGGCTGTGGAGAAATGGGTACCCTTGTGTACTGTCGGTAGGAATGTAAACTGGTACAACCATATGGAAAACAGTATGGAGGATCCTCAGAATAATTAAAAATAACACTACCATATGATCCAGCAATTACACTTCAAGGTATACACACAAAGGAAGTGAAATCACTACACTGGAGAATAATTTTCATCCCCATGTTCATTGCAGCATTATTTACATAGCCAAAACGTAAAAAACATTAAGAGGATTATAACTAAGTGAAATAAGTCAGACAAGTACTATATGATCTCACTTACATGTGCAACCTAAAGAAACTGAAATCATAGAAACAGAGGTCAGATCTGTGGTTGCCAGAGGTGGCAGGGACAGGGTAGAGATGGGGGAACTGGGGGAAGGGAGTCAAAAGATACAAACTTATATAGTTATAGTTATAAATAAATTCTGGGGATATAATGTACAACATGATGACTGTGGCTGGCAATCCTGTTTTTAAGGTAGCTCAGAGTAAATCTTAAATGTCACACCGTAAGAAAAAAACAGTTTTTAACAATGTGAGGTGATAGATGTTAATAAATTTATTGTGGTGATCACTTAACAATATGCCCATGTATCAAATAATCACATTGTACACCTTAAACCTATACAATATTGGATGTCAGCTCTGTCAATAACACTAAAAAAAAGCCCTCTACATGATTTTAGTAATCATCCAGTACTGAGAACTAGTACACAGTATAGTACACTAGTCAGGAATAAGA
This sequence comes from Paguma larvata, assembly GCA_030068075.1. Classification (NCBI taxonomy): domain Eukaryota; kingdom Metazoa; phylum Chordata; class Mammalia; order Carnivora; family Viverridae; genus Paguma; species Paguma larvata. Next base: position 17,566,116 of record CM057830.1, read on the forward strand.
AAAGAAGGGTTAAGACTCAATCTTGAAAAAACCTCGTTTACTGGCAAGTTAAGATGAGCTGGCAAATGAAACAGAAAACAGCCAAAGAGATAGAAATGTAACAGGAGATGTTAACATGAAAACCTGAAAAAAACAAAGCATGGCTGTTTGAATGGGGAGAAAATACTCAATTTTACCAAATAATTGCTTCGAGGTATGCTCAGATATAACTAAGAAATATCAGAGTGATATTGTGGACCTTGTGAAGAAATAGTTTAATGATATTACATATGATAGAAGTGAATTAGTTTAAAAGTCAATGGAATGTGTTCAACTTAGAGAAAGAAAATGTCAAATATGCAACATAGGGATAAATACAAGGGAGCTCCTGAAAAATAAATAAAGTTGGGGATCTTAGTAGGATCCTAAGAATAAGTGGAGGTCTTAGCCTTAAATAAGGAGACCATCTTCCCCATGAATTCAAGAGGGAAAAAGACTTGTCTAAGAATAAATACCAGTGGCTATATTTTGAACTGAAAAGATAACTCAGTTCCACTCTGGTAAGATACTTTTTCTCTAAAGTAGAAGGCAAGGTAGGGGTTGGCAGCAGGGTGGAAGGGACATGTGGTAGGAGAAGGTTGTGGAGAGAGCAGCAAACTACTGGTGTGGTCGCAATGGAAAGTGAGGGAGTGAGCTAATCAGAGAAATTGAGTGAAAGTTCCAAGCAATGTGGACGATTCTCTTAAGAAACGTTACCATTAATTTATAGAGGAACAAGTACAAGAACCAAGCTTATCCAAAGACAGATTTATTTATCCAGATAGGAGCAACAAAAATACAGGGGGGCAAGGGAGTTCCATATGGTAATGGAACAAGGTTATGGAAATGGTGCACCATGGAATCCAAGATGGAGGAGAAAAAAAAAAAAACATTGATGGACTGGGACAAAACAGAAGCCCGGAAACGGTCAAAGACTTAAACAAGGTCTGTATGGTTGTTTTGGATAACCTTTTAATAATATACCTCGGTAGACTTTCATCCTTAATACTAATGTTTAATTTCACTGAGGGAAGATCTTTGCTGTTTTCTTTTGTCTGTGGCAGTGTGAGAAAAGGATGGAGCAAAGAGTCTTCCATTATCTTTCATCCAAAACTCATGGAGTTTTAAAGCCTTCGATCGAGAAAAGCAAAGGAAGAAAGGGAAAGAAAGAAAGGAATTTATGGTCCTATAATTTATACTGGACAATTCCCAAAGAAACTAAAGGTAGAATAATAAATGGCAGAACACTGTGGTGCTGTAAGCAGCCAAACTGTTCATGAGCCACTAAATATGTGTGATGTTCCTATGGAGCCCCCACTTAACAGGGCCTGTCCCTGACAGGGACAGCTCGGGGTCTGTCCAGGAACCTAGAGATCAGAAGGCATCCCTAGGCCCACTAACAACTAAAAGGACGTAACCTGAGGCACACATTGGAGCCTGTAAGATTCCAGGTAGCTTTGGAGCTTCTGAGCTGTTTTGCCTGAATCGTTAGACTCAAGAGATATAAGTGAATCTAGAAAAAGGGAGGTCAATCACTAGTTGATAAATATTCTCACAAAATTTTCCATGTGCCAGTCATAATATTAGGTGCTAGAGTTACTAGAGCTGACAAACATAAGTGATTCTCTTCTTCATGGGGCCTAACACATATTCAAGATGACAGATATTAAATAACTGCTAATATTGAGGCAAATACGCTGTGCAAAGGGATACAGTAAAAGAGGGTGTACCATCAATAGATATTTAGGAATATTTGACATTTATTAGCCCTGGAGTAGGGAGAGGAGATGATAGAGAGAAGAGTTCGTCAAAGACACCCAGGTTTGGAGATCAGGCAACATGGTGATGTGAGTGGCATTTACTAAGAGAGAATATCTAAAAGAGAAGGCAGCTTGGGAAAAGAAAAGTGTGAATTTAGTTTTAAACATCTTACACTTGAGATGCTTGTTAAGCAACCTAGTGCAGATACATAGTAAACAGTTGGATAAAACGATCTAAAGCTTAGCAGAATGATCTGGGCTGGAAAGGCAGATTTTCTCCTAGTTGCCACTTTTGCTCAAAGGAGTCCCAGATGTAACCACTGCTGCCATCAGTGTCTACTTGATGAAGGCAGATGGAACCAAGGAAGAGATCCACTTTCAGAATTCCTTTCACCACATACCAGCCCAGTTTAATTATCAAAGCTGTTGTTAAAAAGATTACAATAGGCAATAGGTACATTCAATACATCCTCCATGCATTACTATGGTAATCCTTCTAAAACACAGGTCTATGATGTTACCTTCCCTTGGATCCACAGGATAAAAACCAAGCTTCTACGTGCGGGGTTCAAGATCTTTTACAACCCGGTTTCATTTCCTTCTATGCTCACTCATAATCTCTAGGACCCATTCCATGCCACACACTTTTCTTCTACAACCACATCAACCCCCGGGCACTGCATTTAACAGTCCTTGATGGCTCATGCCTCTCTATCTTGCTCAAGCCCATAATTCTTCCTCAAGTATCTTCTGTCCTTTTGTTCTGCCTGGAAAACTCCCACTCTTCCCTCAAGATCTTGTTTCATTTACTCACTTATTAAAAAACCATTCTGAAGCTAATGTTCTGTAAGATCTGTGGCATATAAAGCCATACACAAGAAAGGTATTGTCCACCCATACTATGTTGTATGCGGCATACCAGAAAAGGACACCCAAAAGAAGTATGCGATGGACTTCAGTTTTTCCCACTGGGAGATGGTAAAAAAAACCCTTATATAACATGCTCAGAGATTTGCGTTATTGTTTGCTTATATATTCTGGATCTCTTCTCCTTGCCTTATTTTTTCTCCATAAGTTTTTGGCTCATGCTGTTCTGACCAGGTATAACATAGTATTTTACTAGGTCATTTCATCTTATTATTTGTTTTTTTAATTGATCAAAGTCCACTCTGATTTCTATGAAGGTCTGTCGATTCCAACATAACACCTAAAATGCCTGCCATAACTTATACGCAGCTGGCCTTTTTTCCTGTTTGCAAGACTGCAGTGACCCATCTCTTTCTCATTCTCTCTCTCAATGTGCATGTGCATGTGTGTGTGTGCACGTGTGTGTGTACATGCATGCACACATCTGTCCCTCTTTTAAGTATTCTGAGGTATTTCCTCACTGGACATCCCATCCCTACACTCCTCACTTACTATATTGGCCATGAATACACTATGCGCTCTACCTCCCGGCATCAACAACTGCAATCTGTATCACCTTAGAGGCTTCTACCTCAGCATACCAACTGTGAACAAAAGCCAAATGCAAATCTGTTTTAGAAGATATTGGAAAGATTAGGAAAGATATTTAAAAGAATAGGAAAGGTTATTTATCTCTTGGTTGCTTGAGCAACCATGAACCATCAAATAAATGAGATATTTGATATGTATCAAAGACCATATTATTCATGCACAGTAAGGATCCAAAGTCTGTATGTCATCACATGGGCTTCTAGAAATCTTAATAACATTTATCTTTCAATGATGTTGACATTCGGTCTCTTTGAAGGTGTTTGGAAATGAAACTACTGCAGAGCTGAACTTATCGATCTTGTTCGCAGACAGAAGCTCTTCCTCCCAGTTTAGTTATGTGAGCAACTTAAGAAATGGCAGTGACAGGAAAAGTACAAACATAGGTAATTTGTAGAAGGGGAGAGTGACAACTGTGTTGGTCAAAACATGGTCCTTCCTAAGGAAGATGGAGAGATGAGAAGAATGGACATATCTAAATAAGGGTCTGTTTAAGGACAATAAGGCTCAATATGACCAGCTGTTGGGAGCCATTTTGGGCTCGCAGGTTGAGACACCTCCCTGTGGGGAAAAAGCAGTTGAAGCAAAATTCCCGCCAGCCAAGATGGCGCCTAGTCTTACCTCCTTCTAAATAATCTTTCAGGCCTGGATTTCTTGAACTGCTCTCATTGGCCCAAGGGATATAATGCTCTTTGGTTTTATGGCACATGGAAAAGGGGACCTGGAGTGCAATGTCTTGATGGATAAAATCTGAATGAGAGTAACCTGGCCAGAAGTAACTCAAAGTTGCCTCTTGGGGAGAGGTTACACAAATTGATCATACGGAATAGCAGTTATGAGTTGGCCAGAAATTAGTAGACATTAGGCCCCAAGATCCTTGAATCAAACGAGATTTTCCCTGCAGGTATTGCATTGTATTAATCATCTCCTCAGCCCCACCATAAAACCTCAAGGCACATCTCTGTACAGATTCTCTCAGCATTTGATTAACAGACTGATAGGAGAGACTGTAAAGAGACTTAGGACCTTCCCTGGAGGTTAGCCTCGCCCAAAAGTTAGAAGCACTGTTTACAGATAAGGTACAAATAATAGCCAAACAAAAGTAGCTACACATATCTTCACTGATCAACAACAAATATTTAGCACCTCCCTCAGGTTAACATTTCAAGAAACCTTTTGTAATTCTCATCCCCATGCTCCCTTATAGTAAAAAGGCAATAAAAAATACTTTTACAGAAACTACCATAAAGGATAGACATGAGCCCTTATGATATAGGCTCACTCATTCACAAAGGAAAAGAACTTAGACAAGCATTAGAGATCATGTCTCTACCAAGCGAATAATACTTCCTCCATCATGGTTAAAGATTATGGATAGAATGACTCCTAATCTACCTATAGATGATTAACATAGGTCTTGAGGCAACAATGTATGTTGTTAAGAATGCCTTGTCACTGATGTAATGTCACTCACTGCCTTTAAATAGAGAAACTAAGACCAGCAGAGCAGAGATGCCAGAACTGCTGGGGCTGCCTGCTTGATCATCAGACTACATCTCTCTCGTGGCTCTCTCATTTCCTTTCGCCTGATCGTCCATCCTTCGGGGACCCCTAGATTCGCCAGAACTGGACCCCGGCAACCATAAGTCCTTTACTTAAAAAAAAACCAAGGCTGATGACTTAGTTAGAACAGATGCTATTGTGTCCAAGGCTATAGAAATAATCCCCTTAAATGAAAATAAATTTCATTTATTTCATTCATTTAGCATTTAATTTCATTTCAAATTTCATTCTGTTTCAAAACTATAACCTGCAATGAATAAGCCATCTTGAAATTACATATTGTTGAGCAGAAGAACCTGGATAGGACTGTTTGAGTGATCTAAGTCCAAGTCACTCTTGCTGGACTGGGAAAGTGTTCCAAGGTACACACTCCTCAGTACAGTGCTATTTATGTAAGGGAAAAACAGAAACAAATTAAAAACTGGTCTATCTACACTTCAGGTGGTCATTTTAAGTCAGCGATAAAAATGATAAGTATAGACCCAAGACAGAAAAACAGTTATTGTAGCATGTGAAGTCACAGCAACAAAAATTGAATATACACTATGATTACAATTATTTTTCCAGTATTAACATATTCAGGTAAAAACTGGAAAGGCATATACACACATGAGCGTCTAAGTTATGGTGTTATGGACAGGGAAACTATGGGTGATTGCCATCCATTTTCTGAAATTTTTTAAGACTGCTACTTTATCTGTATAAAAATAAGTAAAGCATGCCAAACTGATGGGGCTTCAGAGGCAGTATCTTTATATATCAGAGACAGTATTTTATTATTGCCCAGGGAAACAATTCCACCATTCTATTTCCTTCTAAAATTTATGTTAATTAAAAAGGGAGAGTGATCCTCAACAGTCCAAGACCCAATAAATGTCAGTTCAGCATTTGTGGAAAACACTAAGGCCTATAGGACAACAGTGAATTAGCCTAATTCAGAGACTAAGAACATTCTAGACTGACACAGAATGTGTCTCAGGGGAGCAAGTGGAGGGTTTCAACCTCCATCACCAAAATGGTTGAGGTGTTGGTGATGGTTTACAATCAGAGACCCAGACTTTATTAGCTTTAGCTATCAACAGTGGCTAGGGAAAACTAAAGGAAAACTAAAAGCTCACTGGTAGGAAACACTTTCAACTGACAACAGCAAGACTGACAGCACTGAAAATGAGGATTCTTTGGTTCTGGTGGAAAAACCAAAAGGAAAGATGAGCACCAAATTACCATTTTTATATAAGAGAATGCATGGAGTTGTCATTGTGATCAATCAATAGAACAGTGTTGCTCTCCACACTTCATATTTTATTTTTGAAATGCAATTAAAATCCTAGACTAGCACCCCAAAAATTTATGTTTTATAATAATACTGATAACTAAATTTTACAGAACTTTAGAGCATTCAGAACATATTCACATATTCTAGCCCACATGACCATTTCGGGAACCCTTCAAGGACAGAAGGCAAACGCTGTAATTCATATTTTACACATGGCAGGAAGAATTGAACCAACCAGCTGCCACTCACCTACAAAGTGGCAGAGTCCAAACTTAAGGTCAACAAATCTGACTCCAGGCCACCCGTAAGTCTTGCTGCCTCTCGCAGGGAACATTAAAGTGATCAGGGATGAAAGCTAGTTTCTGGCAAAATTGGTATTTAGGACGCGGCTCTGACTTTCTTCTCAGCTCTGTCCCTACCCAGAATTCCTATACTCTCAGTGAGACTCCTCCCTCCCAAAGGGAGTAAAACTCATTCACACTAATGTGACAGCAAGATACTGACTGCGTCCCCTAAGTTTGCCTTTGCACTGGTAATGCTAGGAGAGAGCGTGCATAAAAACAATGACGTGAACAAATGGTGGAATTTCTGGATCGGATAAGAACAAAAGAAAAGATATATTTTGCGGGCCTTCCAATCATAGAACCGCAGGACCATCTATTCTACTTATGAGGACGCCAGCTGTGGTAAAGCACGAAGACAAAAATACGGTTCAGCTCTACCACATACAAGCTGTGCAGCCAAGAATAAACAAAATCAAATGACTTTGAGCTTCCATTTCCTCATCTGAAGAATGGAAGTTTTTATTTACAGTGTTGGAGTGAAGATAAAATGAGATAAAACTTAGTTTCAGGGAAGGGGTGATCATTATTCTTAATATTTTCAGTGAGCTCTTTTTAGAGACTTTTATCCTCTAAAATCAAGTTACTTCCTCCAGCAATGTTGTTATTCTGGAAGCAGCCTCAGAAATTTTACAATTTACTGTTAGCATTACAAAGAATGAGCAACTCATCTAATAATGAATGTGTTATCAAATCCATTTTTATAACTGTGAGCATTGTCTAGGAAGCTTGGGAGTTAGCATGACTTCAAAGCATTCAAAACATGGATGTTGTGTGTGTCTGTGTGTGTCTGTGTGTGTGTGTGTGTGTGTTTCCTTAACTCGAAGAAGGCACCTAGCCTAATTACAAAACTATAAGCTGTCAGGGCTTTAGATATAGATATATCTATGTATCATACACACACCTAACATCTAAACATAAACTCATCAAGTTTATTAATCACTGGGAAATGGGATGGAATTATGTCTTAACAGTCCCTAGGGCACACAGCCGGCAACCTGTCTCATAATGTTAATGTTCGACGACTTTGATGGTATGTACTCATCTGCGTGAGCAGTGCGGCTTTGAGGAGGCTTGGGAAGTTTGTCCCAGAATAAAATTTCTTCCTTCTCTTAACCAGCATAAGACTCGTAGCCTGGTTGAACAAAGATTTAAGTGTCTAACTACCACCTATATAAAAAATACAAATAATTCTTGAAGATATCCTCATTTTTTATCCTACCTTGCCTTTAAGTCACGTGATGTTTCTCAGCTAACTAAAGATACTGAGGTATCTTTGAAATTTGGAGATGAGTCAGTGAGGTCCAGAATGTACGAAGAACACTTCCAAGATGTGGTACATATGGGTGTCTTACAGTAAGAACACAGCAAAACAAGTGTCATTAAGCTTATGATATACAGTGTTGCTTTCCTACTCGGAATCTATTCCCTACTCTATCTTCCAAAGAGTACCCCAATTTGTTTTCTTCCCCCTATATAGCCCGTGTGCCTCAGGGGCAGCTGTCCCCACCCCAGGTCCTGAGATAGGCCTAAATGGACGAAAAGAAATCTAGTCTTCCTTCCTGCAAGTTAGTTTTGCTGGTTCAAAACTGGGCACATGACTTACTGAGGGCCAATAGGATTTCCAATGAGAGGCCTTTCGTGGGAGTGAAGGGAGGGGGCCCCAGGTCAGTCATTCTTCATTTTTCTGGGAGAGCTTTCAGAGGAAACCTTCCCTCTTTACTTCTGCATGCTGTTGTACACAAATGTGATGTTCAGTCACGAGAGGCCAGCACTCAGAAGGAAGCTGAATGAAGAGAATCACAGGGAAACGAAGCCAAAGCCACGAGATGAGGCATCCCTGAAGGCCACCCCACCGGTGCATCTCTCCACGTGTGAGCACCTACATTTCTTCACTGTATACACCTGGTGGAGTTAAAGCTTTTGTGATTTGCTGCTCATGCAGCCCGAATGATAGGGAGCCAAAGATAAAACATTGGGCCGTGTGGGACCCACAGCCACCGTGCTCTGAGCACGCATCTTTAAAAAAAAAAAATCACAGGCATCTACACCATCTGTCACTTGTTATAAGTTAAAGCTAGACAAAGAGAAGGCATGTGACTGTCCAAGGCATTGCTGTGCAACTGACAAAATCTAGGTTGAAATATTCTTGTCTCTCCTATCCTGGCACTTTCCTTCCCCTGGAATGTATTTTTTTTTTTTTTAAGATTAAGATCATCTATAAACTGAGGAAATGTTCTACAAAAATGTCACCTTCATTCTGAAATAATTTGAATACATAATTATTCATCCATCTAAGAGAAACAATCCATTTTAGAAAATTAATTATTGAGTGTATCAAGTGCTTTCATTCTTAGAACCCATAATGTGAATTGGCTGGATCATAATTAATGCTTTCTAGCACGATTCTTATAAAGGTGTTTTTCCAATCAGATCTGACAGCCTGCTTGCCCAATTTGGCTCTTATGCCTTCAAGATCTTAATAAAACAAAAATGAACTTGAAAGTTGTTCCAAATAGGAAAGTAGAGTTGAATATAGTGTTCCTGATATATAATATTTTTACTTACTTTGCTAATCAGAAAATGGAATTATATTTCAGTTTTTTTGCCCACACAGCTAAACATCGATCCCTTCCTAAAGACACAGACAGTGAATGCGGCACCTTCCCACAGCCGCACCCTATGCCTTTTCACTCCCTTACACGTTATATATGTTATGTAGATATTACATATATTATATAGGTAGAGCTTTATTTTTGAAGCAAAAACACATTTATAATAGTTGTATTAAATATTTTAAAGCCAAAATATATAGTATATAGTATAATAAATATACGAGATACTATCTTGGCCCACATCTAACAGGCTTTAATTATTAAAGTATTTAAACTGATTATAATACAGGATTTCTCGACATAGGATACTCTCATAGTCAGTATGAACTATGTGGGAAAAGACAAGCAATGTCTCTCAGGACGCCTGGGTGGCTCAGTCGGCTCAGTGTCTGACTTCGGCTCAGGTCATGACCTCACGGTTCGTGGTTTCAAGCCCTACGTTTGGGCTCTGTGCTGACAGCCTAGAACCTGGAGCCTGCAAAGGATTCTGTGTCTCCATCTCTCTCTGCCTCTTCCCCACTCATGCTCTGTCTGTCTGTCTGTCTGTCTCTCTCTCTCTCTCAAACATTTTAAAAAATGTTTAAAAAAAAAGACAAGCAATGTCTCTCTATAGATCTATAATTTGTAAATTGAAGTTTACCTTTATATAAATGCTTGCTATTGAAATATGACAATTCACTCCCAGCACCAATAGATGGGATCCTTCATTGAGAGGCTCCAATTTGCCTTGGAGAGCAAATTCCCAGTGTTATCACAGTTTCTTCCCCTGGAGTCAACTCTGTAACTGACACTGGCGACGTGAGTTTATGTTAAGGTTCTGGCGACCCCATCTGCCACCTGGCCCCCAAGCAGGATTTCTCTCAAGGTGTTGCTGCAGGTTGTATTTGTCTGGTCGCCTATTGCAGGTAGGGATGTTGTCTTCCATCAGGTTAAGGGACAGACATAGTGCTCCCAGAGGTTCACAGAAAGTGTGAGCTCCTAAGGACAGCCCAACAGGTCCTATATTTACAATGCAGGGACTCAAAAAGCAAACAGAATACGCACGTGGCCAGGTACCAACGCCATCTCTAGGCCAACAACAAGGCCATATTGGTCTTAAGCAATGTTTAACAGTAAAAGGAACAAAGAGTCAGTAACTCTTCAGTTAGCTTTTCTCAAGTTTGCCGTCAGCTTTCATTCACGAATTGCATCACTTTGCAATATGCTCAGAGGCGCGGTGACTCAACCATGAGAGTGAGCTAGTAAATGAAGGTGACTGATAAACTTAGAATACAAACCTTGGGATTTAATTTACTTGATTTCCACAGCTGAAAGCCCCAAGTAAGTACTCCCAGACAGGGGCCCCATTGCAGATAATTTCTGGTTTAAGCAAAACACTCAAGGAAGAAAATCTCAGTTATTTAAAATGTAACTTTTTACCATATAAAGGTTTATCCTCCAGAGAGGAAGAAGAGTAATTGCTGCAGTGCTGGTTGTTCCTCTGTTTCCTAACTATCGCCATCAAAATGACTAACAGAAATATTGGAGTAAAGGAATCTAATTAATTTAAAACAAGAAGGACTGAAACTTGGGTGTAAATGAGGAACTGCTGAGTTGGTAGGATTTTAAACATGAAAGCTATTTCAAAGGGAGAGCTTTACAGATAAAGAAATAAAATCACCCATTCTCTAAGACTTGGGTCAACTGCTAATGTAAGAAATAGTAAATGAAATAGGACTCAGCAAGGATCCTGAGACAGTGCTCATCAAAACAAGCAAATAAACAAAGAGCAGCCTCTAGAGAAAGCTAGTTGTATTAAATTGAACACTATACACACCGTAAGATAAGATCACAGGGGGGCACCTGGGTGGGTCAGTCAGTTAAACGTCTGACTTTGGCTCAGGTCATGATCATCTCACAGTTTCTGAGTTCGAGCCCCATCTTGGGCTCTGAAGCTGACAACTCAGATCATGGAGCCTACTTTGGATTCTGTGTCTCCCTCCCTCTCTCTGCCCCTCCCCTGCTTGTGTTCTCCCTCCCTCTCTCTCTCTCTCAAAAATAAATAAACTTAAAAAAACAAAGTTTAAGATAAGATTACAGGAATTTGCAAAGACAATGGCACCTATCCTTTAAGAAGCAAGGGGAAATGGTGTCAAAAAGACTTAGATAATATGCTGAACACAGTACATTTGCCTTTCTACTAAAATCCCTAACTTTACATAATTAACATTAACGCAGAAACCCGAAAGAAAATATTTTCAAAGTTGTGAGACAAATCAAATTATACTCTTTGGCAAATAAGGTTTAGAAGGAATTATCTTGTGAAAGATGCCAGGAATTGTCAAAAGAAACCTTATTTCCATTTTAAATACAACTTCAGGGGAAAAAAAAAAAAGCATGCTTTAAAGACAAATGCTGGACACCTGCCACCTTTACAATACGGGCGAATTCCCAAATACCTAACTGCCCAGGTGTTTTATTTTTTAAAGCAATCCAATGGTACCAAAATCTGTCAAAACATTGGATTTCATACCATATGCCCATTTTCCTAAAATTGTAAAGTGGAAGTCCTTTCCACCTGCCCCAAGTCTTAGCCAAAATTAGACTATGGAGAACAAAGCAAGGGAGGTGTTATAAATCACTGCTCTGTCAAGTCCGAGTCGAAAGGCAAACATGTAAATCGCTCTGAGGCTAAAAAAGATTCCTCCCAAGGCAAAAGAAAGAGTGTTTGCTTACACCTTTATAAATAAAGTTCTGTCAAGCTGGGAGGAAAATATACTCGTATTCATAGGGGTAGCCAGGGAGCCAGTCCTATGAATCTCCAATGTAATCTATTTCCACACAAAGGACAGTCTCACCAGCTTCCTCCTGGGACAGTAAATAATCACTAATCATCCCAGATGGTGTGAATCCAAACTTATCACTGACAGATAATAAATCAGGGCATTCTGATACGTGCCATGCTATTATAGTTCCAGTGATTTCACACCGATGGGACATTCAAACTGCTAAGTAGCGTAATTAGTTACAGATAATTCCAAGACATTAATCATGCTTGGGATAAATCCTTGAAACAAACACTGGAAATAATTTTTTATCATATATAGTACCAAATGCCTGAGAGGGACTAATTTGGTACTGGGCTTGTAAGCATGCAGGCATTTAAGATAAACAGTACTTTTTAATACCCAGAACTGATACTCCATCACACAGTTTATGAAACCAAACACATGTTCGTGAACACCTTGTCAATTTCTCAGAGCTTTGCTCGAACAAAACAGTTAATTTTACATTCGAGAGAATTTGAATTTGAATCTGATTCCACTGTTTCTTTTAAAAATGCAACTGTCCTTTTAAGAAGGAATGCACTACCCACCTCGGGAACAATTGTGAAGCCAGTCACTTCTCTTTCAGGATCAATCTTCCTAGTGATTGCTTCAACATTTTAGCTTGCTTCCACTAAACGTGCCCTGTCAAACTTCCGGAAGTCTTTTAACCTAAGGTCTCATTCCGGCCCGGCCCGCTTTCTCTGAAATGAACCTCTCAGTGTTCATTTTCCTAGTCTCCCTTCAAAACTTATTCCCCCTACCTAGGTTTTCACAGCCACTCTCAGGAGCCAAGCCATACCCGAGTATTAACAAGTGGGAACAATCTAATGAAAGCTATCTTCTCCACCATTACAGCTGCATTTTAAACTATTAGGCTTGATAATGAGGAGAGTTTGGGATGTGTTATCCTGGTCTACATGAACCCCACAAATCATGATAAATGAGCAACTAGCTTCCGGCTCCAGATGGTCATGAGGTACTAGGCCAGCCCAGCGTATGGGAGCTACCCTCTTGAGTTGTTGCAAGCATTCAAAATGAAGGAAAATAGAGCTACCCTATGATCCAGCAATAGCCCTGCTAGGAATCTACCCAAGAGACACAGGATTGCTGATGCATAGGAGCACGTGTACCCCAATGTTCATAGCAGCACTTTCGACAATAGCCAAAACATGGAAAGAAACTAAGTGCCCATCAACTGACGAATGGATAAAGAAGTTATGGTACATATATACAATGGACTACTATGTGGCAATGAGAAAAAATGAAATCTGGCCATGCGTAGCAACATGGATGGAACTGGAGGGTATTATGTTAAGTGAAATAAGTCAGTCAGAAGAAGACAGATACCATATGTTTCCACGAATAGGTGGACTTGGTGAGACTAAGCAAAAACCAGGGGGAGGGGAAGAGGGGAAAGGAAAAAAAGACACAGAGAGGGAGGGAGATAAAACATAAGAGACTCTCAAAGACTAAGAACAAACTGAGGGTGAGGGAGATGGGGGGGGAAAGGGGGTGATGGGCATTAAAAAAGGGCACATGTTGGGATGAACACTGGGTGTTTTATGTAAACCAATTTGAAAATAAACTATTTTAAATTAAAAAAACAAAAACAAAAACAAAAACACTACATGTGGACAATGCCATGGAGCACTTCGATGTGTTTCCTCTAGGTGTTCTATAAACTGTATACCAACCAAAATTCTAAATCCACTCTTCCGGACTATGTATGCTTTCATATAACTTACAGTGTTTCTCTTAGTCAAAACATTTTCACTTTTAGGAAATTGAATCTGTTGATCTGCTCACTCTTTTTCTTTTAGTGATGGTATTTTAGATGACTCTTGTGAAAGTCTTTCCCTCCCATAAATTAATGGAAATATCCCTTTGACTTATCTTCTAGTAATTTTACTTTTTAGATAATATTTAAACCTTCAACTTATCCAGAGTGTATTGTGGCTGTGGCACGAGCCCATTTCCAAATTGGTAGTATGCTGCCCTAACACCATTAATTTAAAAATTCAACTCTTTGTTCCAAATTCTCATCAATGAAATATAGAGTGAACCAATTAAAACATACCTATGTAATGGACTGTGTAGTGTTTTAGAACAAGAAAGTTGCTCTATATGTAATAATGCCCACAATGTATAGATTGAACAGTTATAAGAGCAAATTGAAGTCTGTATGATATGATGCTATTGAAAATAAGTCTCTAGATATAACATTATACACACATTTGTATAAATATTGAAAAATTCTAAAGACATATAGATCCAACTGTTCATGTCTCACCTAAGGATCAGGATTGGGGGTAGAGGAGAGTCTTCTTTTTCTAACTCTTTATACTTACGTAAGTTTTAAAATTTAGAGTAAGCATATACGTCCTTTGCATTTTAACACACGTCCTGCAAACCGAAACAATTCTTTAACGTTAACCAATTGTATAAACAAAATATACCTTCCAAATCACTAAATGCATATAAAATTTATTTGATAAGAACTTCCTCTCTCTTTTTTTGCTGGGCTGTGTCTTAAACAAGAAATTCACTTTTACTGAGTTGAGCTTCATAAGTTTTGGAGTTGTTACTACAGTTCTCCTTTATGATTATTTAATATACTACTTGGGAAAATAACATATGCATATGAAAAATTAAGAAATCAAAGCAGTTGTACACTCCTGATACTAGGTACTGTAGGAATCAGATGAGGAAGAAATTCCCAGAAGAGTTTTGTAAAAAGGATGGGACGGAGCTGGTTAAGTTTTGGTGACGTGTGGAGGAAGTGTGTGAGTAAAGTGCAGAATCAGGAAAGCAAACATTAAATAGAAGAGTCTCCCTGGAGAGTATTTTTATTAAGAAGCAGTTGAGTTAATTTTGAAATGTAAGTTAGAACTTAATTACAGAAAATCCTCAATGTCAGCCCAAGGGTTGTGAACTTGGTCATGCAGAACCAGTATGGCAAACAGGTATTATTTCTCATGTAAATGCCAATTGCTAGGGAGGGCTGCCTTTCATTGAGATTGAGAAAGATTCTCAAGTTAGACTTCAGTATCATTTAGAAATACCTTCATGTCAATCAGCAGTGTGACACATGGGCTACCACAGAAGGCACTGTTCTATGCTGGAAACATGAAACCCTGCTAGAGGCAAAGTGGCTTTTGAGATGTGGAGACATAGATCTGACAGTGTTTCCAAAAAATAAACTGGACCTAATATTAGTGAGATAAGGAAGAGAGGGGGCAGAGCAGAACTTGGTAAGGCCGGAGGGAAAGGAGGAATCAAAAGTGAGCCTAAGGTTTTAAGCCTTGAGTCCCAGAATGTTGGCAGCATTTTCAAAAGTCAGTAATTTATAAAAGAGTTCATTTTCAGGTAGAAGGTAATGACTTCATGTTTTTTGAGCTGGTGGGCATGTAAAAATGTCTTGAAGAAAGCTTGGGGTATGATAGTGAAAATGAAGAATAAAGAAAAAAGGAAGCCCTTTTTTCCTTTCCTCTTTAAGGAGGCATATTGTTGAAAGAGAAAAAAAAAAATCATGACCCACTTACAAACCATCCCAAAAGTGAGTTCCAAGAAGGGGATGGCTTAACAATCCAGTGGGTAGAATAAAATACGAAGTTGTATATTTCTCTCCCTCAAAAAAAATCATGCTTTAAAGAATTACAGTTTTGAAATGCCCTGGTAATTCTTTATGAACTTCACTACAAAACTTAAACATAAAGTGTTCTCAGGGCACCTGGGTGGCTCAGTCGGTTGAGTGTACGACTTCGGCTCAGGTCATGATCTCACACAGTTTATGGGTTCAAGCCCCGCATGGGGCTCTGTGCTAACAGCCCAGAGCCTGCTTTGGACTCTGTGTCTCTCTGCCCTCCCCTGGCTCATGCTCTGTCTCTCAAAAATAAAATAAAACACTAAAAAAATAAAAATAAAAATAAAGTGTTCTCTAATGTTTGAAATTCATAGTACTTAAAAACTTAACCTGATTTCCTTTCAATCAAACTGAAGCTTTAGCTCATCTTAAGTCATTATTTGAAAGAAAATTTTGCGAGAAAATGCATCCGTCATCATGCTATACAAACACACAGTGCACAGTACATGGTACAATTCAAAGTCCTTCCCTAATTGCTTGTTTGAAGTCTCCCATGAGATGATAAGGCTGGAATTTCAACCTCCACTACATGGATGGATTCGATGGTACCTAGAGAGGTGATACAGTTTACCTGAAGCCCGCACGGTACAGTAATGATGGAATGAAGGTAAGAACTGAGGTTCCCCAAATCCAGTGCTGTTTACAGAACATCAGACTTTCCACCATACTGAGGTATTTGGTTTCATAGGGGCCTTTTAAAATGCTGCATTTTCTTATTTTTCATAAATGACAGGGTAGTGGGTTCCTTTTCTAATTTTTCTATTAAATTGTGTTTACTTGCCCCTGACAGAACAAGGTTATACCCTTTATGAAACTTTGACGCATCGTCTATAAGGCTCTCAAGAAAGATTTATGATCTCGCACAATATTTTACTGCTATCATTAAAAACAAGTGGTGAGATAAAGTGGTTTCAATTACACAATAAAAGCGTTGCCCTATTTCAAAGGCAGACTGAATTCAAAATGCTTGAAATAATTGAGTTACTGTTTTTTCTTCTGTTCCAAAGTATTCTAACACAATGAGAATGAATGAATTTTGTTTCTATTGTTTATTGCCAACGAATGCCACATATACTGAGAAAATAATAATTCATCACCAAAGCATGTTTTTTTCTTTTTGTCATTATACTGCCGCTCCCTCGAGCTCTCTCTCTCTCGCTCTCTGGCACATTAGGCCATCTCCAAAGGCTACTGAATCTCCTACACGTTTTTTAAGCAGTATGTTTTCCTCGTATCATAGGATAAGGTTTATTTAGAATTCCTTGTGCTTTATCTGACAGGATGTGACCCAAGGCGAAGGATAGAAAAGCCGATTGGAATTATACACCTTCAAGAGCTCCGGAAGATTGACACCTATTTTCAGATTTGTTTACTGTCAAGTCTGAGAAATAAAATGCTTCCATTTTACACTGGGGTTAAAAATGTCACCTACAATGGCAAAGTACACTTTATGTCTGCCTTTTAGGATTATTTGTAGCTCCTAACGTAGTGCTAAACATACAATGACCAGTCGATAAATATTTACTTGCCCTAATTAAAAATAATATAGACACAGTTTTAGGGTGGTAGCATACTCCATCCGCTGTGAATGGAGCTGTTCGAGCCTAGTAAATCGCCTACAGAAACAGCTCCAAATCTCTGCCCTTTACACACACCCTATGCAATATGCTTCAGAAGCTTCTACACCCCAAAGGTGATGTCTGTTTCCCTATCCTTTCAATCTAGGCTGCCCCTGTGACTTGATGTAGCTGGCAGAATGGAGCAGAAATAGCACTGCCAGTTTTGAGGCTGGCCCTTTCTCTCCTGAAAGCTGTCACCGGCTGAGAAAGCCTGGTCTGTCCTGATGGGGGATGAGAGACCTCATGGAGCAGAGACAAGCTGTACCAGTCGAGGTCATCCCAGACCAGCCAGCAAGCTCCCAGCTGACCCAAGGGTTAAGCCTGGACACACGAGAAAACTCATGTGAGACCAGTTCAAATGGCTGACCCACAAAATCACCAACTACAAAAATGGTTATCGTTTTAAGTTCCCAAGTTTTGTGGTGGTTTGTGTCACAGCAAAAACTAATTAATGCATGGGAGAAAGGGTAGCATAGGAGAAATCCCATATTTCTGTCTGGAAAAGAGCTTCTGCCAAGAATTTCACATTTATGGAAAGTCTCAACAGAGCAAATTCCACCCCTCTCTTTATCCTTCATTCTTCCCAAGAGAACAGGCCTAACTAGCTTATTTGGTCAAAGCTTGACATTTGTTAGACATTTTCTGACAATGGTAATAAGAAGATTAAAGGCAGCTGGTCTGTGTTCTTGCTCTCATGAACTTGTTCTCAAGTGAAACAAGCAGTCTTCACTCTTCTGCACCCTAATTCTTTAGGAAGGACCCTTCGGTGTTCATGGGTAAGGGAGGAGGCCACCACAGGCATTCACCATCCTGCTGGTTATGATGTGGGAAACAGGCCTAGAAGTCCTTCCCAATGGCCTATGAAACTGCTTTACATATCCAGACCTCTTCACAGCCAAGTCTAGATTCACGGGGAGAGTAGGAGTGACCACTAAACTTCAGGTTCAAACTGCATTTGCCAACACACATCGGCAGTCGGATGCCATTATGTCTGTTCTCACCAAAAGAACCTTAGGAGGAGGAAGGACAGGTCTCCTTCCCAACAATAGCCAGTAGCTGTGAATATGGACCCGAAAATTTTAAATGTTCAATGAGATGCGATTTTTCCCTTAGAATTTCTAGATTATAATTCCACTATTTTTCAACCCAGGTTTTATGGGATTATTATTAGAAGATAACCTTAATTCTTTTATATTGGATTTTTCTATAAATTGTCTAGGTAAGAACCAACACATAAGCTTCCAAACACTCTGTTGTGGTCCTTTTATGTATTAAGATGAGAAAGGACTTCGATCAAACAATAGATCTTTTCCAATTGTCCAGGTTTCTGCTCTATTTTAACACTCTGTACTTCGGTACTATAAGTGGATTATTTTTTCCAAGAAAGAGAATAGGATATGAAATTAGGTCATGGAGAGCAACTCAATTTAGCATGTTAAAAATGTTTGCTTCACACAGAAGCACATGTGCACACATATACAGCCATAGAGAGCTCTTTTGCAAGGTGTATTAATGAACAATACAAAAATCGAACTTTACATATTTTCGTTTCACTTTCCGAAACACTTAAGGATCATATGATGTAAAGAAATGTGACCAAAAAAATGCACAGAATAATCGAGACCACTATCAAAAGAAAAAAAGCCTATATTCCCACTCTATCTTCAGTTCAAAATTATGCATTCTACTTCCCAAGAAACCCCACTTTTGGTTTTTATCACCTCTGTGCCTATGGAATCAAGAAGATCCATGAGACCTGTCTTTTAAGAAAGTATTTCCATTTGCAAGACCGCTCTTTGCATATCTACTTCTATCTACTGTTTAAGTTTTGAATTTTATTTAAGGTTTATTTGAGAGAGAGCATGGGTGCAAGTGGGGGAGGGGCAAAAAAAGAAGGAGAGAAAATCCCAAGGTGGCTCCACACTGTCAGCATGGAGCCAGACTCGGGGCTCAAACTTACAAACCAGGAGATCACGACCTGAGCCAAAATAAAGAATCAGACGCTTACCCAACTGAGTCACTCAGGCTCCCCTAAGTTTTTTAATATTGACAAATCTACTCCGGTTTTTATCTCTCCCTCAGTTTTAGTAAATTTTTAATTCATTTTATGTAAAATGCTCAACATCACTCATCATCAGGGAAATACAAATCAAAACCACAATGAGATACCACCTCATGCCTGCCAGAATGGCTCACATTAACAACTCAGGCAACAACAGATGTTGGTGAGGATGCAGAGAAAGACATCTCTTTTGCACTGCTGGAGGGAATGCAAACTGGTGCAGCCACTCTGGAAAACAGTAGGGAGGTTCCTCAAAAAATTAAAAATAGACCTACCCTACAACCCAGCAATTTCACTACTAGGTATTTATCTAAGGGATACAGATATGATGTTTCGAAGGGGCACATGGACCCCAATGTTTACAGCAGTGCTATCAACAACAGCCAAAGTATGGAAAGAGCCCAAATGTCCATCGATGGATGAATGGATAAAGAAGATGTGATATATATATAAAATGGCATATTACTCGACAATCAAAAAGAATGAAATCTTGCCATTTGCAACTACGTGGATGGAACTAGAGGGTATTATGCTAAGTGAAATTAGTCAGAGAAAGACAAATATCATGAGTTCACTCATACGAGAACTTTCAGACACAGACAGATGAACATAAGGGAAGGGAAGCAAAAATAATATAAAAACAGGGAAGGGGACAAAACATAAGAGACTCTTAAATATGGAGAACAACCAGGGTTACCGGAGGGGTTGTGGGAGGGGGGATGGGCTAAATAGGTAAGGGGCATTAAGGAATCTACTCTTGAAATCATTGTTGCACTATATGCTCACTAACTTGGATGTAAATTTAAAAAAATAAATTTAAAAACAAAACAAACAAAAAAGGTGTCTTGAGAGCAAAGTGATGAACCTATGAGGAAAAGAAGAAAGGAGGAATTAAGATTGTCGTGCAGAAATTCAGAGAGAAAGAAAGTGTGTGTACTTTCTGCCATTCACAATAGGCTTTTACCCCGATGTTTATAGCGGCACTTTCAACAATAGCCAAATCATGGAAAGAGACTAAGTGTCCATCAACTGATGAATGGATAAAGAAGACGTGGTATATATATACAAGGGAATACTATGCAGCAATGAGAAATAATGAAACCTGGCCATGTGTGGCAACATGGATGGAACTGGAGGGGATTATGCTAAATGAAATAAGTCAGTCAGAGAAAGACAGATACCATGTTTCCACACATAGGTGGACTTTGCGAGACTTAACAGAAAACCAGGGGGGAGGGGAAGAGGGAAAGGAAAAAAGACACAGAGAGGGAGGGAGACAAAACATAAGAGACTCTTAAATACTAAGAACAAACTGAGGGTTGAGGAGAGTATGGGAGGGGGGAGAGTGGGTGATGGGCACTGAGCAGGGCACGGGTTAGGATGAGCGTTGGGTGTTGTATGGGAACCAATTTGACAATAAAAAGTTTTTTAAAAATGAAGATGCAACCTAACACTAGATGTGAAAGTCAGACCTTTTTTTGAAGAAATAAAAAGATTTTCTAAATTAAAAAAAAAAAATGACAGTAATATCTTGGGGAACCTGGGTGCCTCAGACGGTTAAGTGTTCGACTTTGGCTCAGGTCGTAATCTCACAGTTTGTGAGTTAGAGCCCCGCATCAGGCTTTGGGCTGTCAGCGTAGAGCACACTTTGGATCCTCTGTCCCTTCTCTCTCTCTCTCAAATTAAATAAACATTAAAAAAATAAAAAAATAAAATGACAGTCTTAAAAAATAAAATTCATTTTATGTAATACACAAATTTACTGGCATAAAGTAATTCAAGTATACTTTTACTATCAATTTTATAATTATCTTTTTTTTCCATCCCCAATATGACTGATTTATATATTTTTCTCTTTGTTGTTGATTTTGGTTGAAGTTTTGTATCTATTAAACTTTGTGTTTTTGGTTATCCCTAATGTGTTTTCTTGTTCATTAAATTATACAATAATCCATACATTATTTCCTTCATTCCACTTCCTGTAAGATTATTCTTTTTAAAATCTTCGGTTGTCTTTAGATGCTTATTAGCTCATTGATTCTCAGCCTTTCTTCTTTTTCTAATATAAGGATTTAAGGTTATAAATGTCCTTCTTAATATCTATTTAGCTGCATCCCACATATTTTGATGTATTCAACTTTTATGATACTTTATTTTGAAGTATTTATGAATTTTACACAAAGTTCTTTTTTTAACTCATTAATGATTTAGAAGAGTAAGTTTTTGAAATATAAGCAAAGTTTTTTTAAATTACCATCTTTTAATCAATTCTCAACTTAATGGCATTGCGGTCAGGCTTGCTTTATGGATTAGTAGGTGGTCCTATTTTGTTTCAATTGTATTCTGCAGGATTTTTTCTACAAATGTTCAGTGCAGGATTTTATATACGTCTTAGATCAAGACCCTTTATTGTGATTTTAAAAATTCTCCATTGTTAACAGTTTTTGTCTGTTTATCAATTACTCAGAGTCGTATTTGTCAATTTGTAAAATTTTCACTGCATTTCTACCCACTTCTGCTATATTGAGGCCATGTTGTTAATTGCACATATTTAGACTTGTTACATGTTCCTGGTGACCTCAACATTTTATGTGATGACATTCTTCACATAAGGGTTTTATTTCAAAGTCAGTGATATTTATACACTTTAAAATGATTTTGACTTATTTATGTCTTACAATAGGCCAGGCAGAAATGCATGCTATGGAAATAAAACAGTCTAAGAGAACAGAGACTTGAGGAGAGGTGCTATGGGAAGCCTTCCTGCTGAGTTTTGAGCAGAGATCTGAATGAGGTGAGGACAGAAGCCACGTGACTCTGGAGTAAAGAGATTCTGGCAGAGAGAGAACGGCCTAGGCAACTGCTGGAACATGCTAGGTGTGCATGTACACTAGCAAGGAGGGCAGCATGGATGCGGAGCAAAGAGCGAAGCAGGGAGTGTAGAAATGACGACAGAAGGGAAAGGGGCTACATCAGGTATGGACTTGTAGGCTACAGAAGGATTTGAGAACTTACTATGAATAAAAGATAAAGCAATTAGAGGGTTCTGAGCAAAGAACAAACATGACCTGACTCACATTTTTACATTATCAAAGTGTCTGCCATGTTTAGAAAAGATTATGGGGCTGGGGTACAGCAGAGGCCAAGGGTAGAAGCAAATAAACTAGTTGGGAGACTTCTGAAATAACTCATATGTCAGATAATGGTAGTTTAGATCAGTGCAGCAGCAGTGGAGAAGATCAGAGATAGTCTAATCTGGGGGTGTATTTGGAAAGTTAGAACAAGCTAGACTTGCTGATGGATTGATACAGAGGACAGGAGCCAGAGCAATCAATCCTGTATGCTTGATATGAACAATGAACACATGTGGTTGACATTTACAAAAAAGAGGAGGACTCTAAGAAGAGGTGGTTTAAGTAAGGGATATCAGGAATTTAATTACCTGCTGAGCCTGAGATGCTTATTACTCATCCAGGTGTGGATGTCTGGTTAGCAATGGAGTTCAGTCTAGATGCAGTCTACAGAGATAACGTGGAAGTCATCACATAGAGAGCCAGTCTTTAGAGCAGTGAAATGCAGTCAGAGCACCCAGGGAGTGCGTGAAGACAGAAAAGAAGAGATCTAACGATGGAGCCCTAGGGCACTCCAATGTTTAAAAGTAGGGAGATGAAAAGAACACAAAGGCAAGTGAGAGAGAGTCATGTCCTGCAGGCCAAGGAGAGAAAGTGATTTAAGAAAGAGAAACTCCACTGCATCTGAACATAAATGACAGGTCAAGTAAGATGAGAAATGAGAATGTTTAATTCCAGGGCTGGCCATGTGAACATCCCTCAGGGAACTTGAATCAAGTCATCGCAGAAGAGTTAGGGCTGAATGCCACATTGGAATGTGTTCAAGTGAGAATGAGGTAAGAAGGCACAGACAGAAAGTAGAGACAACTCAAGTGTTGTTTTGTTCTGTAAAAGAGAATTTAAAAAATGGGAAGCAATGAGATACTTTCGTCTTGGGGTTTTTTGAAGATGGAAGACATTAGAGCATGATATTGATAATATTGGGGAAACTGATTACGCAGAAGGAAAGACAACTGCAGGTATGAAGTCCTTCTGTTCCTGAGGTCAAACTTTTTCTGTAAAGGCCAAAGAGTAAGTCTATTAGGCTTTCTGGGCCATGCTACTCAGCTCTGTCCTTGTAATCCACAGAAATAGCCGTACAGAGAAGGCAAACCAATGAGCATGGATGTATTCCAACTCCACTTTATTTTCATAAACAGGAAGCCAGCTCAAATTGGCAGTAGTTTGCCGACCCCTCTTCTAGTCTATAAATATTTTCTGGATCGGAATTAAATTCTTTTGAGTAAATGGAAAATTGTAAACTATATAATAATACATTAGATGGAACTGAATATCTGTTTTATAGGAAGCTTCTAGATTAACAACTTGTTGCCCTAGAGGGACGTTCCTACATCTGGACCACATTACTCTCTTATTCCCATTCTGTTTAATTCTCCTCGGTAGCTATTAGAAAGATAAAGAAAACACTCACGATTATCTACAGCTGAGAAAATTCTATTTTTGACAATAGAAACTAAAGATGTCAATTAAACAGGATATCAGGACTGGAACTAACACGGAAGAATAAAACTTAAAGGGAAAAAAATCCCAATTTCAGTAGATCTAACATAGAAATCCATATACAAAATACACAACGGTCTCAATTGACTATAATTTCAGCTCCATATCACTCAAAAGAGTGACTTAACTTCCTTAGCAGCTAACATTCAAAATCGCCCTACTTTGACAAACATCTAGCATCCAGACCAAGGGAAAGAATTGTCCCAATTGTAGACTTACACACTATTACAGGAACTACATTTTAAGTGAGGGATCTGATCACTTAGAAGTCATTCAGAGTTGAGTAGAGCAAGGAAGGGAAGAAGACAGAATAACTTTCTACGTGAGGAACAGTTGAAGCATTAAATGATATTTAGTACGAAAAAGACAAATATTTAGGATAGCATGAGTAACATCTCTAAACACTTGAAGAATGATTATATGAAAGGGAGAATAAAAAACCATTGGTTAGATGGGGCGCCTGAGTGGCTCAGTTGGTTAAGTGTCCAACTTTGGCTCAGGTTATGATATCGTGGTTACTGAGTTCGAGCCCCGCCTTGGGCTCTGTGCTGACAGCTCAGACCCTGGAGCCTGCTTTGAATTCTGTGTCTCCTTCTCTCTCTGCCTTTCCTCTGCTCGTGCTCTGTCTCTCTCCCTCTCTCTCCCTCAAAAACAAACATTAAAAACTTAGAAAAAAAAAAAAAACATTGGTTAGAGGATATCCTTCATCTAAACAACCTAAGGAAGACTTCTCTGAAATTTTATCAGACCCGTTTATACGTGCTGCCAAGTGAGGTGAAGAACTCTCAAGAAGTAATCAAGCAGAGAATAGATGTTGTTTTACTCACAGTATTCAGGTCTTCACTTTCTCATTAGTAAAAGAGAAACAGAGGATAGGGGAAATGTTGATTAAAGGGTACAAACTTGCAGTTACAAACTGAGGGAATGCCGGGGATCTAATGCAGAGCATGGTAGCTGTAGTTAACAGTACTGTATTGTATACGTAAATTTTGCTAAGAGACTAGAGCTTAAGTGTGCTCACCCCACATATACAAAATAATAAAACTGTAACTACGTGAGGTGATAGTTGTGTTAATAAGCTTGGGTGTAGTAATCATTTCACAGCAGCTTCAAAGTCTTAATTTTTATTTATCAATCATTTTTAATAAAGTTGAAAAGATCTATCATATGATGTTTAAGTGCTAATTGAAATAATGTATGTAAGGCCCTCTGCATAGTCTCTGACATGTAATAGGTGCTCGATAAATGTTTATATGATTAGCATAAAAAAATAAGAACAGGCGTGCTCTACCCTCTTAAGACAGTTTTCTAATTAATTTGCAGCCCCCTACCCTTTTTTAACAGGACTCCAGAAAGGTTAAGTTAAATTTAGGCACCCCCTAGGAAGTAACTGAACCATGGAAAATAAAACACCAATTTTTTTTTGTCATTAAAAATGCTCTTCCATCATGACTCTGTTCTGCCCGTTCTATAGATCTTTCTGGAATACTCCACTAGCTAGAGCTCTGCCTGTGCTGTCAGCCGTAGGGTTCAGCAATACAACCAGCAAGCCATCATTTTTCCAACTCATTAGACCATATCATTAGAGCTGTTGCCACTACAGCCTTCATAGCTCAGGGCATAAAGAGGTCTGAGCCTAAGTTTGGGAACTTAGAGCTTATCCTTCATTTTCTTCATTTTTATTTTATAACACGGTTAATAAGAGCATTCTCTCAAGGCTTAGATTATGAGACTTTTGCTTTTAACATGTTTTTGCTTATGAGCCTATTTGTGAGAGAGGTGGGAGCACCACCTTTCTGGCACGTCTCCGTTATAGAAAAGGGCAGGACATACATTGCTGGCAGCCTAAGGTGGCTCTGACACGTTCTGTCGAGCACACAGAATGCCAGGAGTTGACTGTTTCAACACCACAGAAAAGCAAAGCTTCAGTGTGCTCTGTTTGCCATTTTCATGTTCCAGGAGCTTTTCTGACCGTTTCATTTAAGGTGAATTTTAAAACAAGATGCAATTTTAAGGGCTGTTTCCTGAGAGGTATGCTTAGACGTTCATTTCTCACCATTATTCACTTCATCCCTGGAGCCATACTGCCTAAAACTCGAATTACATTTGTTGGCATTCCTCTGACCGCTTATTTTTCAGGTGCACAATTATAAAACAGTATGGACCACACTGAAGTAACTAACGACTGCATGGTATTTTAGCATTGATTAAGTGCTTTCATGTACCTCATCTCATGGACAATCCTAGAGGTGGGAGCTTATGAAACGAATGCTAGTGAAAAAGTATTAGCTAGGAGCCCCCACAACTGAAGTCGTTTAGGGTATTTTAGGGACCAGCCAAGGAGCCGGGATGGGTACTAGCGATCACAACGATTCAGGTTAAATAGTACACAGAAGACAAACATGACTACACAGATTCCAAGTGAATGCAAGTTGTTATGTTATGTATGTCAGACACATGTCCCAGCTGTATTAGTTCCCTAGGGCTGCCATACCAAAGTACCACAAACTCGGTGCCTTCAAACAACAGAAATGTATTCTCTCACAGTTCTGGAGTGTAGAAGTCTGAAAACGAGGTGTTGGCAATGTAGGTTCCTTCTGGAGGCTCTGAGGGTTAATCTATTACAAGCCTCTCTCTTAGCTGCTGGCGGTTTAGTCGGTCTTGCCTCACAAATTACCCATTCCAGTCTCTGCCCCTTGATTCACACGGATTTCTCTCCTGGGTCTCCAAGTCTTTGTTTGCTTTTCTTTTAAGGAGCCAAATCATAATGGATGGATTCGGGTCCACTCTAATCAAGTGTGACCTTATCTTCACTTGATTAAATCCACAAAGACCCTCTTTCTTAACCTCACATTCACTGATGCCAGAGTTTGAAACTTCAAAATTCTTTTGGGGAGACAGAGCTCAATCCACAACACCAGCCTTACCAATGACAACAACGGTTCGTTTCTCTTTTTGTATTCCAAGTGTGAAAATCCTGACTTGTCAAAGACCTGCTTCTCATGACTGTGCCTCAAGTGCCCCTGCAATCTGTACACTGTGGTACACAGCACCCCAGAAAGAGCCCTCCCTCTCCTTCCCATCCTCTGGCCGTTTGACTACATTGGGTTCTGATGGGTTCTGTGAGAACATCACTCTGCCTCATACAACTACACACGCTGCTGAATGCTACCAATTGCCCCTCTAGCTTCAAGTTGGGGGAGATCATCGACGGCACCTTGCCCTTCAATGACAAGTAGAGGCAGTTGACCAACCAGGGTCTAACTCCCGAGTCCAAGGGAATTGGATTTACAGCACTGAAATTGCACCTTCCCTCTTTATGTCATGGAGTCGAAGCCCATGAGTTGACAATACAACATACTTTTTCACCCTTTTCCTTGGTAACAGAACAACTATTTCATTGGCTGTGGAAATAGGCCTACCAATAAAATGTTTGCCCAGGTTTTCACTGCAGATAAAGGTGGCCACTAAGATGTAGAGAGAAGTCTTTTAGCAGGGCTGTTATAAAATCTCTTCGCAGGGCCTGACTCAGCTCCTTTCTCTTACCTGAAATATATAGCTGGAGCTGCAGCAGCCATCTTTGCACTATGAGGTGACCTTAAGAATAAGAGCTGCACATTAAGGATGGCAAAGTAAAAAAACAGGAAAAAAAACTGGGTATCTCTCAGTGCCATTGTAGAGCCTCCAAAGCAGCCTTGGGGTTCATTTGCTTTGCCCCCCGGGGGACATTTAACTTTGCGAACATTTAGCAATGTTTTGAAGGCCACAACTTGAGGAAGGAGGTATTACTGGCATCTAGTGAGTAGCAGTCAAGGATGAGGCTAAACATTCTCCAAAACACAGTACAGCCCCCAAACCAAAGAATCATCAGGCTCAAACTATCATTAATTCTGAGGTTGAGAAGTTTGGTATTTAAGGATAAGAACCTCTGTTACCTCAAGTCTATGTTGTTAACAGTCAAATTTAATCCCTGGTACACACTGGAACAATTCCCCAAAATCACGGTTTTTCATCTTTCTTACTGCTATGTTGTCACATATAAGAACTACAGAGACTGCAAAAAAATGGTTTGAATTACTAGACTCGGGCTTCCCTTTATTTAAATTTATTATTTCCACTACCACAAACAGTAATTATGAACACAGTACAACACTGCCAGGCAAGACATCACTAATAAAGGTGTTGCATCATTGCTCTGAGTTAAAAGCAATAGGCCTGATTCCTAAGAAATTGAAACATAGGATAACATACAAGCCAGCAGTTCCACTCCTAGGCATACACCACAAAAACTGTACATAGGTACTTAAACACTTGCACGCGGATGTTCATAGCAGCATTTTTCAGAACTAAAAGGTGCAAATAACTTGAGTGTCCATCAATGTGAAATATACAACCAGTGGCATATTATTCAGCCATAAAAAGGGAAGACAGGATCGCCTGGGTGGCTCAATCAGTTGAACGTCTAACTTCGGCTCAGGTCATGATCTCACAGTTTGTGGGTTCAAGCCCCACATTGGGCTCTGTGCTGACAGCTCAGAGCCTGGAGCCTGCTTTGGATTCTGTCCATCCCTCTCTCTGCACCTACTCTGCTTGTGCTCTGTCTCTCAAAAATAAATAAAAAATATTAAAAAAAGAATAAGGAAAACTTACAAAATAAAAAGGGATGACATATTGACATATGCCATAAAATGGATGAACTTCAAAAACATTATGCTAAAGTGACAGAGGCAGACACAAAAGGTCACATATTTCCCAGTTCCATCTGTGTGAAATGTCTAGAATAGGGAAATCCATACAGACAAAAAGCACTTCAGTGTTTGCTAAGGGCTGGGGGGAGGGGGGGTAACTAGTTAATAGATACAGGGTCACCTTTTGGGGTAATAAAAATGTACTAGTAGCAGACAGAGAAGATGGTTGCACGATACTGTTAATATACTAAAGGCCACTGAATTGTATAGCTTTAAATAATTAAAATGCTAACGTCTATGTTACGTGTAATTTACCACAGTTTTTAAAAAGCAATAAACTAATCCTGGTGGTCTCTGTTCATAAATTGTTATTTGGGACCCACTAAATTTCCTGAGGGACCAGAGTCTTTGCCTAGAAATTAGATAGACTGAGGGGAGAATTCAGAATCATAGCATTTCAACTAGACAGAAGCATAAGGTCTAGGATATCAATTCTTTGTAAATTGGAAATGGCCAACTCCCAATCCTTCTACCACTGCTTCTTCTCTGAAAGCTGACTGGAAAGGGGGAAAATGGTGAAGTGGAAATTTTCAACTGGAAAGTATTAGCAGCACAATCTCTGCTTAGAGACTAGGTGACGACCCCAAGTCAGATTCCAGCACCGCCTTCTACAAGGGTCTTCTATAATTTAACAGAATTATACCATAACTTGCGGGGTATTAAGGTCACCTCAGTCTAAAATATGCTTTTTATCACTCCGGTGTAATTCCTTCATATTATAAGAGCTCTATTTAAAGGTTCTGTTGAGCACATTTCAGAAATCTATGAATAAGCTAGGTTTGCATGTCAATCTATTTGAAACTAGAATTAAATTCACTTTTCAAACAGCTTTTTTTTCCTCAACTAGATTGTTGGTGGAACTCTTAATTTGAACTGAAGTGGGGAAAACGCATAAACCTTCTAACTTCTTTTAGCTATTTATGGATAAGAAATCATGGTAGGATGTTCATTTCCTCCAATCCTACAACAGAAAAAATGACCCATCTTGACCTCAGAATTTAATAACTGATTTATGTTTCTCTTTTTTCAGAATATGAGTTCAAATCGGAACACCTTACATTTTGATCCTTTTTTCTCCCCTGACTCCATGTAATGACTGTTGATGGCTACATTCACACAGCAGCAATTAAATGACAGCAATGCTCATGTGAATTTATTAAGGCAAATAATAGTTTTTAAACTAGGCCACATATATCACGCAATTGAGCAAATATGGTTATTATCTATGATCCTTAGAACTTAAGGATTAATTGGTCACACCAAAAAATTTTAATATTTATCTCTAAGCTTAAAACTATTTTAGCTTTACCCAACTACAGTATGAGTTGAAGCGAAATGAGTCAGCAATTACTTTAATAAAGTTTAAAAAATAAAGAACCAACAAATGTTTAAACTAAATCTTAGTTTTTACTGCCCAATCCTTTAAAAATTCCTTCCAAGTAACACAATTCAATCTGTCAGCACTCAACCACTCACCTCCCAATCATTTTGTACCCTTCCTAAATTACACAAAGCTTGTGAAACCAGATCCAGATTTTATAAATTATAATTACTGTTATAAAATTGGTCACCTTTATTTTAAAACCAAGAGTTTTCACGGCTCTAAGTAGTTTAAGGGAAGGAGATATATGTGATGCTTTGGTGTTTAGGTTTGGTACATGAATAGCTAGCAGTTGACAAAAGTAAAGCCATAAAATCAATGGTATGCCAGTAACTGATGAATAATGTTGTACCAGATGTTGTGAGGATCCCATCCGTATCAGTTCCTGAAGGCAGACTTGCAACAGCAAACACATTTCTTTACCTGAAGGCTTTCTCTGGCCTCCAAGGCCCACTCTTTGTACATGCAGGAAGTTCTAAGTTCCAAGGAATCACCGCCCCACCAGGAACAGCCCTCAAACTGTGACATATCAGGACTCAGTGTATAAATACCCCTGCTCTCTTGCCTCTCAAGTGGCTTAAGATGGGGTCATGTTCTATACTATTAATGTGACACACACACACGCGCGCACACACACGATGGCCAGAATAAAGTCCACATTCCCCAGTCTCCTTTGTAGGTAAGTGTGGTTATGTCCTCACAATTTTTTTCTTTTTCTTTCCTTCCTGCAAGCAGCAACATGGAAGTTCCAGAACCGAGCTTCAACCATCCATGGGAGAACCATGTTTTAGGAAACTGAGAAGCAATGTCATGGAGGGTCCCTGAATGATGAGGTAGAACAGGAATGCTCTATCGCTGTGTTTTGTTCTGTTAGAGCCATTTTTCCCCCCTACAATGGTATTCAACTAAGAGCAGAAGAAACCTTCATCCACGTGGTAGCACATCGGGATACGACATCACTACAGGGTCAACCTCATAGCAAATGCCATATCTATACAAAGATGCCATCGGCTTGCAGACCCCAATCTCTGTCACCACATTTTCACTTGTCAGTAGTCTCCTCAATATTTTCTCCAACTCTCATGAACTCTGACAAGCTGAGCGAATCATGAAGCCCCTAGCAGGAACTGTAGCCACTAAATACAGATCTCGGGCTTGCTTAAAATCCCTCAAGGAGTTAAGAATGAGTAAGACGACAATATGGAAATGTACTTCAATTTGATCAAGCAGATCTCTAATGTGCTCATAATGTCAGTTCAACCAAATTAGCCACATGCTAACACTGACATCATCTGCAATGATGTCATCTTCCCCACTGAAAGCCCGCGTCTGAGTGAAAGGCTATACTCTTCAAGAGGGATGGGCCAAGGAGGGAAGAAAAAAGAGAAATTCATCAATAGAATTGTTTCCTAACTTAAACCAAAAGACTTTTGGTTGCCCCAAAGAACTCCAAAAGACAGTAAGGAATGATACATGAAATATGCAGCAGATAGTACCCTTCTGTAAAGAAAGAATACAGTTTACAACAGTTCTATTTAGGAGCAATAGCCTTAAAATTGATAAATTGTGTAACAATCTCTCTCCCAAGAGAGGGAAATAAGCAGAACAACTGGATGAAACGCCCTATGTTTTAATGACTGTCAACTAAATAGTTTTTAAAAGTTACAGTTTCTCCCAAGACTCATCAGTGTCAATCTTCACTCTCTTGATCAAACAAACTGTCTTAATCTGACTTTCTACTGTTACCCTCTATGATCGGGTTATTGAAAAAATACAGAACATAGCTGCTTATCAAAGGCACCAAGACTGCAAAATTGTCTGGACACACAAGCTTAGTCCCAGGACCAGCATGTTTGAGCTCATCAGGTATGAATGAGAGAGACTCAAGTTTACACTCAAGATTGGTTTTAATATTTTAGTTATCCTGAGACCTAATAATTCAGTTTTTCAAAAAGTTCTTTAGAAGGCTGTTTCTAGGGCAACAGTTCTCAATCCTGATACGCAATAGAAACCCCTGGGGAAATATTAATTTTTCCATGCCTAGATCACACCCTATACTAATTAAAAATTTCTATGGGTGTGTAGTAGCCAGGTGTCAGTATTTTTTTTAAATCTTCCCAGATGTTTCCAATGCACAGTGGAAGTTGAAGATCCCTCCGGTAAATGAAGCTCTACATTCAGTTAGCTGGATCTCCAGGGCTTCCTCATGTTTCTAAAGAAGGGCATTACCCTAGACTAGTCAGAATCAAACAACAGTGATTCTACCTTCAACTTCACCAAATAAGGGACCTATGCTTCTGAAGCAAACAACCTGCAAAATTTGGAATTCCTTTCGTCCCATTAGAAAAGACGTCTTTCTGACTTAATTTCCCTAATACCCACTTCTATTAACCCATATTTGGGCATAAGTTATGAGGAATAAATTGTGTAGAAGTATATCCAACAATGAGAGGATTAGCACTGGATTATAACCAGGAAGTCTGAGTACAGGGAATGTTTGAATTTGTAGACCTGGTTGCAAGCATCCTCCAAACCTCTAAATCCATTTTCTTGGTGCAGCTAAATTGGAAATTTGCCATCTTTCCAAACCAGACTCCCAACCTCCCTGCATCTATATCCACACTCCTTTACATTTTTCCTGCTCTGGGGAAGCAGCACCTTCAATGCTATCCAAGGCCAACCTCCAATTGTTCTTCCAGTCTCATCTCCTCATCTTTTTGAGGTCATCACTCCAGCAATGGATGCCCCCTTCTCTCTCCTCTATCAAGCGTTTCTCTTTCTACTATGTCATTCCCATCAGAAACAAAGATAAAAAAAAACAGGGAAAGGGGATTAAGAGATACAAACTTCCAGTTGTAAAATAAGTAAGTCACAGGACTGAAAGGTACAGCATAGGACATGTAGTCAATAATATTGTTAACAACTTTATATGGCAACAGATGGCAGTAACTACACCTGCTGTGTTGAGCATTTTGTAACATATAGAATTGTTGAATCACTGTTATGCATCTGAAACTAATATGATATTGTATGCCAACTATACCTCAATTAAGAATAAAAATAAAATTAAAAAAATAAAATAAAGGCAGGCTTTAGAGTAAATCTCCAAACAATGAGAGCCAATTTATCAGTCAATAAATATTCGACAAGTTCTGACTATCTACTGGTCTCTCTGTTCAGTGCTGAAAATCCAAGAATGAAAAGGATATCTGGGTGAGACAGAAAGAACAGAGTTCCTCAAACTTTAATGTGCACATGAGTCATCTGGGGATCTTGTCAAACGTGGGTTCTGATTCAGTAGGTCTAGGGTGGGGCTTAAGACTGCATTTCAAACAAGCTCCTGCATTTTCCCCTTTGTCGGGAGAGGTAAGAGGTCACTTGCACTTCAAACTCCCCAATACCATTTTTGCCAATAATGACTTTAAAGCAATTTAAACTTTTTTCACAAATTCAAACTGTAACATTTCAATTAAAGTGGGAATTCTTAACAAAGATACACCTGTTTATATTGATTCCTCATAATTTGACGAGAAATAAAAATGCATTCTTTGTTCTTTGCAATTGTTGCACCTTCTGAATGGGAAAATAA
Organism: Paguma larvata; assembly: GCA_030068075.1. Classification (NCBI taxonomy): domain Eukaryota; kingdom Metazoa; phylum Chordata; class Mammalia; order Carnivora; family Viverridae; genus Paguma; species Paguma larvata. The sequence goes on from CM057830.1 coordinate 17,599,684, forward strand.
AAGGGACAGGAAATTTTTCAGGTGTCTCAACAACCCTCTGAGCCCATTAGATTCTAGGGTGACCAAATATCAAAGTCACTTTTACATTCTTCCAGGAAGAATAGAAGAGTGACATGTTAGTATAAGTGGAAATAGGATTCCTTACAAAGTAATCAAATGATTAAAAGAATTGGATCTTTAGCATAAAAAACTAAAAGCCAGGGGTACCTGAGTGGGTTAGTCAGTTAAGCATCCGACTCTTGATAAGATCTCCTGGTTCATGGGATTAAGCCCTGCATCAAGCTCTGCAGTGATAGCGGGGAGCCTGCTTGGGATTCTCTTCCTCTCTCTGCCCCTCCCCTGCTCGCTTGTTCTAGCTCTAAATAATAAATAAAACATATATATGTATAAATAAATAAAACATATATATATATTTCTATGTATATGCATATACATATTTTTTTAAAAAAACAAAAAACCTAAAGGCCAGATGGAAGAAGAAAAGAAGGAGGAGGAGGAGGAGATAGAAGAGTCCAAGAAGAAAAAATCCTCTTTAGGAAAGAACTCTCCAAGGCTGAAGGTTCTCACAGTGTTTGCGGTTGGACAGTCTCTTTGGACATACATACATCTCCATGCAAGTTAATATTAAATTCCAATAACTTGCCATTACTGAAAAGGGAGGTTCTTTCCCAAGCTGTGCTTATTACACACCAACGTGTCATGGCCAGCCAGCGTGACATGGTAGAAAGCGAGTGGTCCCTGGTTCTAAATCCAGCTCTGTGACTTCCTAGATGTGTGTGGTTTGCACATAGGAAAATTATTTAAATTCCTTAAGCTTCAATTTCCTTCTCCACCAACCAGGTATACAATGGAACTATGTGTGCATTGCTCTAAGAACTAACAATTCTATATTTCAAGTGTCTGACACTTAAGCTTCTTTCAAATTGTTATTCCTATTTCCTAATAAACATGATCAGCTTCTTTGTCACTGTAATGCCCTTTGCATCAGGTGAGCCTAAAGAACCAGTGATGCTCATGACCTGCATGAGCGTCAGAAGATAGTATCTTGCTTTCGTTTCTCCACTCTTGCCGACATAAAATATTTAGGCACGAAAGCAGGCACACAAGAGGTTTGGGGGCCCAAGCAAATAAGCTTGGTTCCACTTGCACAGTGCTGATTAAAAATAGTAAATCTAGTTGATGGCATTCAAAAATCACAAGATTTCAAATAAATGACTAGGTTAGAAGCTTCTTTTCAAAAAATCAAAAAAACTGGCAACATTTCCCCAGCAATCATGCTTAGCAGCCATTAACTGGAGCTGAAAAGCAACTACTGACCCCTTTAGATAGGACATATTCTCTCCAATTTGCCATCGCCTCTACCTGATCCATTTCATTAATTTAAGCTAGGTAAGTGGCCCCTATTGTCATGTAAGTTTGAGACCCTTACCGTATAGAGAAATATATACATTTAGACAAACTAAAAGAGATAATTAGACAACAAAATTGCTTCTTGGAAACTATGACCTCATTTTACTTGAGTTTGGACACACAGGGGCATTTGGGGGGAAATACAGCTAGGAGTACACTTTAAGAGGAACTGAGGAATTCGAAAAACACTAGGAGAGACTTGAGTACTGGTTATCAATCCAAATTACCCTCCCTGGCCCTGCACCCCGGTACTCACATTCCAGGTTAGAGTGAAGGCTGCTTAAGGCAAGAGGGAAATCCTACAAGATTTCCATTAATCACAGCAGCAACAGGAGCAAATGCCCTTAGTACAGATGACAGACCCTGACTACTCCCATGGCCACCCTCGAGGTGGACACCAACAGGACCCAAGAGAGTGTGACCCCTTTGTGGGGAGGAGAGCCTTCAGAGAGCTTTGTCAGCAACAGCTTATGACATTTCCAGTGGTCACCATATCGAAGAGACCAAGAAGCAAATGGCAGATGGGACAGAAGAGCCGATGGGTTTGCACTGGTTGCACACCTAAGGTGGCCTGAACCCTTTCAGAATTATTTGAGCTGAATCTGACAACTAGATTCCATGTGCATGAGGAGAGGATGGAGCTAGAGAAATACTACTTGCTGACTGCGCTCAGACTGTTAGACTTCCCCACAGGACGGGTAACAAAATTACAACCCAGTTCAGCAAATCTTATCGCCTGTCTTGCTAACTTGTCAGTTGATCATTACCAATCAGTGTTGTTTTTTTTTAAGTCACTCTCCCATTAAATATATTTAAGCATTTAAAAGGAAAATTCCTATTTTCAACGCCTAGACTGTCATTGCACTGAAGGGTTTTCCTTGTTCTTAACTGGCAAAAGGCTGCACTTGAATTTTGGTCAGATCTAACACTAAACACTGTTGCCTTTTCTTCTAGTTCTTTATAACAAAGAAGAGAGGAAAAGGTTCGAGTCCCTCTGCTTTGTAGGAAACATGCTTGTTGGCATTCTTGAGAGCTTCCTTCTAAAGAAAGGCTCTTTGACATGAGTGTACCTAATTTACCATAATCGGCACCAGGGAAATTATAGGAATAGGAATAACTAGAGGGTAAAAGCAACTTCACAAGCTGGGTGAATGGTATGTGGGAACTCACTGTACCGTTCTAAGTTTACAGTTCCTCTGTAAATCTACAACTACTTCAAAAAGAAATGGTTTTTAGAGCTTCAGGTACTTCCTATTTGTTAGCAAAGATAAGATTTTCAGCAATGCAGAGACGAGAACGTTGGTTAGAAATTAAGAAGTTTTTTCCAAAACAATATTCATATGATTTTCACTGTCTCACAAAAATTTCTGTGATCGCTCTCAATATATATTAAACTGTATTACAAATCAATCTTTGAGACACCATCATAAAGCAAATTCCCTACGGTTGTTGATTTTAACAATAATTCAATCCTCAACTATATTCACCAGACCTCTCCCACAAGTAGTGGACAAGACTTTGTTTCAGGATAACTGTTCTGTTTCAGGATATTATTTCTAAATAATAATATTTAGAAAAACCTTGCACAGAAAGGCTTTTCTTCCTTTTGGATTCTTAGCAGATACACCGTATTTTGAATGGAAACACCAGAGGGGCTTACATTTGTTTAACCGGTGGAACCAAAGCTGCATTACTCCATGCAGCCAATTATGCAAATGATCTACACTGTATAGGGCAAAGATTGGAAAGGCCAAGAATTGAGATTCAGGGAAAACCTAAGCTATGGAAGGAGACTGCTTGATCCAGTATTTGTATTTTAAAGTAATTCTTCTAGGGATAACTCAGATGATATTCTGAAATTATTGTTTTGCCTTCCTCCATTTTGATGATGATGATGATGATGACAATGATAGACATATTTGAGCCCTTGGTAAGTATTAAGAGATAGACATTGTATTCATGGCTCCAACTCCATCATCTCATGTAGTTCTTGAGACAAGCCTATCAAGTATATTGTTTATTGTTCCTATTTTATCTAGTAAGAAACTGAGTCAGTGAGAATTTGCTCCAGGACACATAAACCAAGAATTCCACATTCCTTTCCTTTTCTCGATCTAATTCCATCTGGTTCTGAATCTCCATCCACATGGTCTCCACCCTCTCCACTGTGGTGGACGGTTCCTTCTGCTTCGGCGCAGCCATCTCTCTGGTCCTCAGCCGGCCAGCCATGGGGTACCATAGGCCCACAGCAGTTCTCACTGTGGGTCACAGACTCCCACTGAGATCTTCTCAGGGTAGGACTGCCAGGTTAAACAAAAAACATAGGACACCTGGTTAAATCTGAATTTCAGATAAACATACTTTTTCGCATAGGTATGTCCCAGGTGATATCTGAAACAATTATTTGGTATTTATGTGAAATTCAAACTTAACTGGGCCTCCTGGAGTATCGGGCAAACTTGTCAGCGGCCATCATGGCCCCAGAGCACTTAGTTTCCAGCCTCTTCTTCATTCACCCCCCAGCCATCTTCCATCTGGGGAACAGGTGAAGGAAGGGCCCTGTGATCCTGAAAATGCCACGGTCCTACCTGATGATCTGTTCCCCACTAGCACAGGCATGCAAAGATTAAAGGCCTCATCAATTCTGACAAGTCCAGTGTGCACTAAAAACACACAAAGTGGCAATGGAAAGAAAATCCCTCTGTTGGAGTCTGGTGTCAAGGGTCTTAATCTGGGAGCTTCCAGTGGCTACATGGGAATGAACTCAGGTGGACCTGCCTGAACCTGATTCAAACCCAATCCTCTAAAGACTTTCTCCCGGCAGTGGCTCTCAGTCTAGAAACAGTCATAGTGCCACCTCATCCCCAGCCCCCAGACATCTCACCTGGAACCTCAGCTCTGCAAATGCTCTTCTTTTTATTTTTTTAATGTTTATTTTTGAGAGAGCAAGAGCAAGAATGAGTGAGCAGGGGAAGGGCAGAGAGAGAGGGAGACACAGAATCCAAAGCAGGATCCAGGCTCTGAGCTGTCGGAACAGAGCCCAGTGTCAGGCTCAAACTCACAAACCACTATATTGTGAACTAGCCAAAGTCAGATGCTTAACAAACTGAGCCACCCAGGCTCCCCTGCAAATACTCTTAAGACTCCAGCTGGTCATTTAAAACAGCAACAACATGAAACAAAAACATGTTTACTACTATACAAGTAATAGACATGCAGATGTTTTTAGTATTTGGTTTCAATCACATTTCTCTTTTATTTCCTGTGTTCTTTCAGCACTCCTATAAAAAGACTTTGACTTTATTTAAATTGGCCCAAAAGAAAGTACTTACATAAAGGACCCATAAGAGGGATTTTTTTAAATATAAGTTTTGTCAAATTGGCTTACATACAATACCCAGTGCTCATCCCAACAAGTACCCTCCTCAAATCAAGGTAACCTGAAGAAATGTTTCCCCTCCAATTGTTTTTTGTGTTGGTGCCCTGAGACCATGATGATTCCATCCATAAATAAATACATGGCCACCAAGACCAACCTGCAAGGAAAGGCCAATAGGATCACATTAAGAATCACTGTCAGGGGCGCCTGGGTGGCTCAGTCAGTTAAGCTCCTGACTTCGGCTCAGGCCATGATCTCACAGCTCGTGAGTTTGAGCCCCATGTTGGGCTCTGTGCTGGCGGCTCAGAGCCTGGAGCCTGCTTCAGAGTATGGGTCTCCTTGTCTCTCTGCCTCTCCCCAACTTGCACTCTGTCTCAAAAATCAATAAACATTAAAAAAAAAAAAAAGAATCACTTTTACTCACTAATAAAGGGAAGTTACAAATTTCAAAGTAAATTGTGGTAATGATGCTTTAAATAAAACTTCCTTCATTTCTTCATTTTTTAAGTTTTTATGTAATTATTTTGAGAGAGAGAGAGAGAAAGCATGAGCAGGGGAGGGTCAGAGAGAGAGGTGAGAGTGAGAATCCCAAGCAGGCTCTGCACTGTCAGCACAAAGTCCAATGTGAGGCTCAAACTCACCAACAGTGAGATCATGACCTGAGCCAAAGGTGGACACTTAACCGACTGAGCCACCCAGGTACCCCCATTTCTTAAATATTAATAAAAACACTGACCATATAGCTCTGGCTACAGGACAAATACTGTAGCGGGTGTCTCCTTAAAGACAGCCTTGATCCTGGAGTAATGACTTTGTTGATCTAGTTACCTCAATTTTCTTTACTAAAAGTGAAAACTATGCAACCACCCTGCCGACTCTTCATATAGACAACTGGCAAAAAAAAAAAAAAAAAAAAAAAAATCCAAACAACCATAATTTAATGTATTCAGGGCATCTCTATCTGAAGTACTTGATTCAATCTCTTTCTGAATCAGATTCTTTAAGCACTTATGAAAAGAACTGGCCAATAGTAATAAAATCTTTCCCTTATAACAACAATAACAAAATCAATCTCGTAATTTGTCTCTTTTATCCTGTTATTTTTGGTCTTTTTGGTTGGATAACAATTGCAAATGAGAGGAAGCAAGTTGGCATTTTGAACCCGTAATGAATATATTGGGCATTTACAGGCCCCTTTGACTCGTATGCTCTGGTTTTGAACCAGGTCGGAGTGACCATTCGCATGAAAGTAATGGGACACGTGCTAGTTTTTTGTCTGTTTGTTGTACTTAGCAGAGCTGTTCATTTTAAGCCTTTTCCATTCTTGCTGTTCTTTTCCATATTCTAAATGGCAATGCCCAACCGAATGCTACAAAGTATATTACAAGGCAGCAGAAAAGCTGAGAAAACCCACTATTAAGAGTTCATCACCTTTTTGTTTCTTAGCCTTTCTCTTTTCTTCAGCCATGGTGGGATCAGATTCAAATTCTTTATTTACTGTCAATTGCAAAACCTTTGTTAACATGATTAATGAGGTAAGGGAAAGGGGTGGGTATAAGATGGAAGGAAATGAAAAAAACACTTAGAAAATTTCTTCCCTATTTTATCTCCATGCAGAAACCCTTTGCAAACTTTCTCGACCAAATTTCTGTTGATCTTCATGCTTCATGATAATCAAACAAAACCTATTAGGGCATCTCAGTTAATCATTTCCATGTACAGTTTTATAATTCATTGATTTGACAATTTTACCATAATCAGTCACGTCATGATCATTTAGTATAATAGAGGAATCAAAACCTGAACTATCAGTCTCTGTAATTATATTTATTGACTTAAAAATCTGATATAAAAAAACTCTGGGCATTATACTAAACATTTAACAGCGGAAATTAATCATGATTATTGTTACTGTTTTCAAACCAACTAAAATCAAGCGGATTCATTTCTTTCAAAAATGAGTATTTTTCTAACTAATGGTGGCCTGAGAAAACAAATAGAGCCTCTGCCACTGTCTACCACATTCCTGCCAGATTTTGCCAAATTCAAAATTACTGGGGGCAAAAAGTGGTTTTTCAATTCTTTTTTAGAGAGAGTACACATGCAAGCAGTGGGGAGGGGGAAAGGGAGTGGGACTGAGGGAGGGAGGGAGAGAGAGGGAGAGCGGGAGAGGGGGAGGGGGAGGGGGAGATGGAGAGGGAGAGAGGGAGAGGCGGAGAGGGAGAGGGGGAGAGGGAGAGAGGGGGAGAGGGAGAGAGGGAGAGAGGAAGAGAGGAGAGAGGAAGAGAGGGAGAGAGGGAGAGAGGGGGAGGGGGGTAGAGGGGGAGGAGGGGAGAGAAAGAGAGAGAGAGAGGAAGAGAGGGGGAGGGGGGAGAGAGGGAGGGAGAGAGGGGAGAGAGAGAGAGAGAGAGAGAGAGAGAGAGAGAGAGAGAATCCCAAGCAGGCTCCATGCTCAGTACATAGCCCAACACGGCTCAATTCCATGACCCTGAGATCATGACCTGACCCAAAATCAAAAGTCAGGAGCTCAACCGACTGAGCCCCCTCAGGTGCCCCAAGTTTTTCAAAATTTCTTAAAGCCCGGGAACACTTGCTTAACTAAAAATGTACACAGTAAACCAAAGTATAAAGTAAACCAGGCCCTTATAACTGAAGTGGCAGGCAATGACACAGAGCAGATGCTGGGAGCACGCGCTCCTATCTCCTCGGCCTCCCTGCAGGCCCCTCAGAGGTTCCCATGCAGGCTGTGGCTTCCGACATCTCTCTGCTGGGCAGCATTTGCCACCCCCAGCAGCATAGTTGGTCCACGCATGGGGCAGGCTGGAGATGCTGGGTGATTAATGCCTCAGGAGTCAGCCTCCACCGGTGAGGAATGAGAGGTGGTGGACAAATATGCCATTTTCCTCACCCCTCTGCAGGACGATTCTGAAGTGTGGTCCATGTAGTTCCTCTGAGGCATCCCAGAGGAAGTGAGCTCAAGACAACCATAGCAGTACCTTGCTCACTGATGTAGCTTTTATCAGCTTCCTCTCCACCCTTTCTCACCTCCCTCAGGATCACCTTACAAACAAATGGCGGAGCAGATGAAGCCATGCCCATCCCACTAGCCCACCCGAGATGGCCCCTAGAACTCCTCCACACTTTGAAAATCAGAGCTACTCTCTGTCACATTCTTCACTGATACAAGCGGATCAGGCTTGCTGCTACTGGCACTCACCATGTGCACAGCAGAGGCCAAAAGTAGTACGCAACCTCACTCTCCACTGGGCTGGTGCACCCTCCTCAAGTTCCGGGACTCCCCTACATATCCTCACCTACCTTATTGACACTATACGACACACCAAGAAATTAAATACAACATTTCTGATGTTAAAAAAATACAAGCGTCTACCTGTTAACATCAGCAATCCATTCCTGAGTTTCCCATTATCCGTTCTACGGGGTTCTCAGTTTATTAAATGGAAAAAAAAATTGTCATGTTACGGTTCAATCTAACCCCCCCCCCCACACCAACTTCTTAAAGCATACCTAAAACGCAGTAAAATGCACGCAGGCACGCGTGCGCGCACACACACACACACACACAAATAGTGAGGATGCACAAAGTTTAGATTTTTGTTTCTTGATCATCCATTCATAGAGTTGTCAAGGCAGAACTTCCCTGCAGTAACACGGATATTTCATGTAGCAAAGACAACACAAAGCACGTACACCTCATCTCTTAACATCTTGGTGTCCACACACGATTCACACACTCCAATTTTTTGGTAGCCAACTTGGCTGCACAGTAGAATCACCTGGAAAGCTCTTAAGAATCCCAATGCCCAGATCACACCCCTGACAAATAGAATCTCTGGGGGTCACTGGCATCCATACTAAGTGATTCTAATGTCCAACCAGACTTGCACACCACCAGGCCAGATGAATCTGGAATGCAACTCAAGACTTTTTCCTGCACATCTTTTTATTAATAATGTATTGAGTTTGGAAGATAAAAATTTTACCATTGGCAACACCACTGAAAAAAATACTGGTTTGAGAGACACAGGTTCTGTGAAGTTAGGGAATACAAAGTAGGAAGTCTTCTACCAGGCAAACAGTCAACAGGAGACACTTTGTGAGGGTATGTCTCCAATTGATATGTGGGGTTTTAATTAAGTGCACCTAACTGTAAAAAGGATTTTGTTTGTGCTTTTTATAAATTACTGATAATTCTAAATTAATTTTTTTGCTGCAGACTCCTGGCATTTAGCTTTTCTCCTCTCTATATTATTTATATTCTCCTTTAAAAAATAAGTTTCAGCTGAGTGCAGTAGTACACTACCGTAATTGAAAAATCTTCCCAGTAGTCATGTTCTCTCTCACCTCCAGGCCTTTACCAATGCTTCACTATCTCCTTGAAATACCCTTACCACTACTATCCCGTGTCCTTCTCCTAGATCACTCCTGCTCATCCTTTGAGATTCTGCCTATAAGGTACCTCCTCTGGGAAAACTTCTTCCAAAACCAAAGGCTATATTAAGTGTCCCTCCCATGGATTCCCACAGCAGCCTATGCTCCCCTCACAATTTATGTATTCCTTTAAGCTCAGTAGGATCAAGGCTTCATAATTGCCTGGCCCACAGTAGATAGCTCATGTATTTGTTAAACGAGTAACTGAATGGGCGGGGGTGGGGGGTAGCTATTCATTTTAGCACCATCATCACCACCAAACCCCAATCCTACCAACATCTCAATCAAATATTGTCTTTTGAGCAACATGTCCAGGTTTCTGTTAAATCACACAATGTAATATTCAAACTCTTATTTACTGGTCTGGGTAGTGTTACTCTTGCTGAGGATACGCCAAGAGGCAAGGATTTAAAACTTTACTTCTAAAGCATTTCTTCCACTTCTTGTAAAAGTCCCTTCCAAAGCACTCTCCACGATCAATGTCCTATTGCTATCTTTGGCTCAACTGTCCAAGCCCTGGGTAAGATAAACAGCATCAGTACTTTAGGGGTGGTGGGCAGGAGGCATTATTCCAGGACATCATTCCTGCAAATGCAGTCCAGCCTGTACAGCCCCTTGTCCCTCTGTCAATTGCTGACCTGGTCATGTGGGACATAAAACACAAATGCTAATTCAATTTGTGATTGATACCATCAAACCCCACCTGCCTTTCCTAGTATAAATGAGCTTTCATTCTGAAATTTTTGGTATCTCTGAGAATCATATCATAGCAGTCAGAGGCAACATCAAGCTACCTTAGCCTAAAGCCACTATCGGCTCTGAGTTGTAGCCCATATCCAAACTCTTAATAGTATAATGGTGAGGAAGGGAAAAAATAAAGAAAAAGGCAAGATGAAGACATGAATGAGTAAGGAGTAAAAGAACATGTTTTCTCAACTTGAGAATGAGTTGGCACTCTGTAATATTTATGTTGACAATTCAAATACAGTGTTTGGTGTTCAATTTTGTTTCTTGCTGACAAATTCCACCTCTTCAACCTAAGGATAAAAGCTGAAAAAGCTTTTTCAGATGCCAAATGCCTATGCAACACAACATTCTGATGGGCAGCAAAGTACATATTAATTAGAAACACATGGGGATTAATTTCACTCAAAATAAATGTATTTATCAGACTTTAGGGTATGAAAGAAGCATATGGCAAAACACTGAGTTCTGCTAAATATACAAAATCTATTAAGGGAGATACATTTATTCAAATTTAAAATAAACATATATTTTTGTTTCTAGCCAACTCCATAAAAATATCCTCATCAGTGAGAATATCATTTAAATTTATAAATACAATTTTATTTGTTATTTGACTCTGATTCCTTTTTTAAAAAAAATCAGGAAAAGATGGAAGGTGAAGAGTTGAGAGAAAAAGATTCAGCTGTGTCTATAATGTTCTATTTCTATTTTTTTATGTTTATTTATTTTTGAGAGAGGGAGAGAGAGCACGACTGGGAAATAGGCAGAGAGAAGTGGAAACATAGAACCCGAAGCAGGCTCCAGACTCTGAGCTGTCAGCACAGAGCCCGGCACAGACCTCAAACCCATGACCGTGAGATAATGACCTTAACCTAAGTCAAACGCCGAATGGACTGAGCCATCCGGGCACCCCTGTAATATTCTATTTCTCAAAAAAAGATTTGAAGCAAAGATGGCAAAAATGAATCAAATCTGGTTACTGGATATGCATGTGTGTATTATTTTATACTTGTTTGAAAAATATAATGAGTTTTTGATATAAGTACACAAGCAATACATCATGTTGAGTAAGAACATGGGATTTGGTTTCAGACATCTGGTTGTGCTGTTTACTCGTTCCATGACCTTGGCAATCTCTCTAAGTTTCAGTTTCCCAATCTTTCCTTGTAATACAAAGAAATTATGAACTGGTTTTCATCTGAAGGGTGCACAGAGACATGTGTTCACATGTCCCAGCTTAGGTTCCTCTGGAAACAGACTTCGAGGCCAAGATTTGTGCAAGACTTTCACTAGGAAGTGCTCTCAAAAACACCACCAGTAAGTGTCAAGAAATCCAGATTGGGCAGAGAGTGAAGTTGAGCGGTGATAGAGTTGCAACAGAGGCCTCACCCAATCCCATGGGGGCATAGTGGAGCTGAAACTTACATAGTGGAGAATTATATAAAATCAAGATAAGGGGGCCACACCTTTGTGCCTCTACATCAACCTTTAAGGCACTGAATGAAGGGTACCCCTAGGCAAAGGACTTAACTTTGGATGAAGCAGAGCCCTTTAGTCAAGCATAATGCTTAAAGAGGAAGATGAGAACCATCTGCAACCAACACCCCTATCAGCTGGGGATGAGGGCCTCAATCTTGAGGGGAGGATCCGTGTTAAGCACAACAGCATCCATCCATCCATCACCAATAACTGGGACTCATCCTCAAAAAAAGAAGGAAGGGCACCAGGGTGACTCAGTCGGTTAAGCATCCGACTTCGGCTCAGGTCATGATCTCATGGTTCGTGGGTTCGAACTCCACGCGGGGCTCTGTGCTGACAGCTCAGAGCCTGGAGCCTGCTTCAAATTCTGTGTCTCCCTCTCTCTCTGCCCCTCCCCTGCTCACACTCTGGCTCTCTCTCTCTCTAAAATAAAGAAAAAAAAAATGGAAGGAAGACGGTGCAGAAGTAGAAAGAAAAAAGAGCCAAGATATTAAAGGGGAAGCTGGCTAGGTCCTTGGTACCTATGTAGGATGAGATGGGGTGGAAAGCCTAGGGGAGAAGGTTGGCCGTGAGGGGATCAGAGCCTTCTCTCTAAGTCAGACTCTTCACATTCCTTATATCTGTAGTAGGTCCCTGGGATCTCTAGTATAAAATTTATGTATACATTCCAGCCAATCATTGTTTGGGCCAAGGCACTGAAGAGAGAACCACCATGCACACCCAGCATCATACAGATGAACAGGAAGGCAAACCAAAGAACCTCAGAGGAAGGTAACATTCAGATGACCAAATCAGGCCACTGAGTTAACCATCTCTTCATCCCCACTATACCCATACCAGGGAGATTCACTCCCCAGAGCTAAGCCTTTGAGTTCTGGATTCTGTTTTAACAAGGAGAGGCTGTTTCCTCATAGGACCGCCTCCTCATCATTCAGAATGTTACTGGCCAACTGGGGTGACCATTTCACATCTCAGGAGGAATGGAGTATTTTTCTGGGTTTTTTTTTACACTACTTTGAAACATGCATCCTTTTCAGCAAAGAAAAAAAATTAACATTTAACACAAGATTGTAGTTACCTAAAAACTCTTCTCTAAATTTAAGGCGGCTTTCTTAAGCAGGCTGGGTTATCAAAGTCAGATAGCATGGCTTCCCTGAGGGAGTAATTTGTACATGAAATTCAGAGATCACATTTAATTAAGTTTTTAAACACCGCATTTGAACCTACCAGTTCTATCGTATCCATGATTGCCAGCCACTTATTTATAGACAAATGTCATGTGCTCATTGTATTGCACAACAATTGATCACTCAATTTGGATTCAATATGCTTTATTTCCAAGGCCTTCAAGAACTTTGCAATTAAAATAATGAAATATCTGAGAGGAGAGCTGTGTACTTAATTGTACAAAGGGAAAAGTTCTATTTTGGCTCCTTCCTTTGACAATGCCTCTGTGACAAAAATCCTTAAACCTATTTGCACTTCAGAGTTTCCATCTGAATGCTAGCACAAGCACATATTACATCCCAGTGGCCCTAATGCTATGGATTCAAAACAGGTAATTATCATTGGTTGCAGCTAAATTATATCTTTATTCTGATTTCGTGTAAGCAGGGATATGAATAGATAGAAGGGTGCCATGGAATGAAGAGGGTCTGAGTCAGCCTGCTAGTATGCAATGGTAGCCAATGGTTTTTAAATACTTATGTGATTCACTCAGCCCACACTACTAACAGAGTAGACTTCAGTTTATTTCATTACTGACAGCACTGATGTCAGCCTCTATCATCCAGCCTCAGTGACTCCATTCCCTATACAGTTCAAGGCCACACATAGTATGCTTGTTCCTGTAATCCATTCATTCACACAAATGAGAAGAAACGAACAATATAAACCACCATAATTTAACTTTTCAAAGATGACCCATCTACTCCCCTCCCACCTCTACCACCACTGGGACAAACTAGAAAAATCCATGCTGAAGCTTCTGCCATAGAGAAATATGCTTTCCAGTTGTGCTAAAACTGAACTACACGTATACACACAAGACTACCCAGAAAGAAACACATGGGAAACTTCCTTATTCTCCTTTAGCTTTTTAAAAGCTATCGTTCTTATATTCGATTCTGTTTTTGCTAAGACAAAGTGTGGATGGGAAGCAAATACATGTAGGTGGGTTGTTTTTGCTAATCTTTTTAACACTCAGTGTCTGACGTGACATGCTCATACACATTCAAATATAGTGACCATACAATTCAGTCAACACACTGTCTCTTGGCATAGGAGCTATGTCTTGTAGGGCTGTTATTATGATTATGGAGAGCTGTCATGAAGTAGTATTCTTCTTTGAATTCTCTTTTAACCATTTAGGATTATAAAAACTATTCTTGACTCATGGGCTGTACACACAACCAAGCAGGCAATGGGCCAGGTTTGGCCCACAAGCTATAGACTGCAAAATCTGATCTAGATGATTGGTTTCCAAATTTGACCACTCATAGAAGCCCCTAGGAATGTTTTAAAATTTCACCATTCAGGTCACACCCCGAGTCAATTAAATCACAATCTCTGGGGGATAGTATTAGTAATTTGTGAAGCTCCTCAGATGATCCCTGGGTGAGGATAAGTTTGGAACTTGCCAATCTCTGAAGTAGATTATCCCTTCACCTACTAATCATATAGACCACATGCACTGGCTTTGGCTTCCTTTGTCATTTCTAATACTCCTAACAAAAGGCCTCGTATTAGTGGAAGGATAGATTTCACAATCAAAATGTCGTAGTTACAAAGTAAATTCAGTCAAGTATGAAATAGGGTAGGGAGGGAGGGTAGCATGCTGTTTGTCCTTGACTGGGTCTCCCTCCCCAGTACCTCCAGAAAGCAGACTCTTGAGTCAAGTTAGTATGCATGGGGACATGATCCTAGGAAACAGGAAAGAGAGGCTGAGAAGAGTAAAATAGGGAAGGAAAAAGATCCAATGCAAGGATTAGTTATGCAGCTAGTCACTGCGGTTGGTGACTGAACTTAAACCCACTGGATCTACTAAGAAGCTGGGGAGAACACTTTTCAGAACTGTCCGCGTGGGAATGGAAGAGAGGGGCATTCACCCACTTGCTCGGCTCCTATTTGTCAAGGGCTAGCCCAGGAATTAACTTCCTTGTACTTGTGAATGGTACAGATTTAAGTGCAATGCAGCCAAATGCCAAGCAGCAAGATCCAGGCAGCCAAGATCAATTGCTGCAGGGTTGTATGTGCTGAAAGCTGGTTGCCAAAGCAATGGCTGGAGAAAAGATAGGCTAAGAAGATGGAGGAGTTTCACAAAAGGAGTGCAAAATACCATCACAAACTCATTAGAAGCCCATAGTTTAGAAGCTCATATGAGTACTTCAATAGGTGACTCAGTGTAGGCTTAGTACGATGACATCTTAGATAACTCTTTACAAAACAATGTCAACAATGACACATCTCCAATTTTAACAGAGAAAAAAAGCACAAGTCAGACACAATTTGTCAAAGTTGAATTTAAACTCTTCCTTAAATGCCCCTGTCTATTTTCATTATTCTACTTAATAGTCATATCAAACTGAAGTTCTAATCAGATTAGAAAGTAATAAGAATATAAAATACACACAAAATCCTTCTACATAAAAAATAACTACTGTTAACACTGGCCTAGTCTCTGTCAAGATAGGTTTACATGGTTGAGATAATTGTGTATTTGTGCCATTTTTGTACTTGATTTAAATTTCAAGACCTCATTAAAGTTCTTCGACTTTGGGTCATAGAAGACACACTGTTTCCCTTTGTCCTTCCCAAATGCCCCTTTCCAGATCTTCAACTGTGTTGAACATTCTCTCCCTACACACCAATCTATACCTTTTTAGACTCCTACCTCCCTTTCAAACCCCAGATCCACCATAACTTACTAGTCATCTTTTCTTCCTGCTCTCTCCTATTTGGTTATTTGTCCCTCCTTTTCACTCCCATCATCATTTTAACTTTCTTTCTGTATTTTATACTTTTATTCTAATCATATGACATATACCAGGGCTGTATGTATTATAGTTTTTGTGGACTGTATCCTCTGCCCATGCCCAATATCCCATCTCTATCTTAATGAACCATCAGTTCTGTGAAGGCAGGGTTTGTCTTATCCATCTCTTTCCACTACAGCACTTTGTGCGGTACCTTGCCTACAGAAGGACCTCCATAAATCCTTGCTGAATTAATGAATGAATGTTAAAATTGTCTCAGCTGTAAGCCATGCACCACCAGTCTTGATACTTGTTAACTATACCCAAGCAAATATTAAAACCCTGAGGGATAGTGTATGTGTGCCATTGCAGATATGAAAAGCCACAGGGTTTCCAAATGCATTCTGCTTAAGAGTGTGTTACTGTGGTAATATCACAGTACGCCATGGATGCCATTAGGAAAAAAGCATTCAGAGCAATACTGCCTGCACCTCTCTTAACAAATGAGCAGCTTTCCCATACACAAGGCCTGGATGTGCAAGTGTACTCATCACAGATTTCACATAAGTAAGTGAGTTACGCCAGACCACTTTCTTCTCCCAGCCTTCAACGTCCTATGGGAACTTCTCTTTGGCAGAAGGCAGACAGCTACGAACGCTGGGTGGTATAGTTCAAAGAGGTCAGCCTCCCTGGGTCACAGAACAGGGTAGACGGGAGAACAGAAGTTACCGGTGAACAAAGAGAATGCCAAGAGAATAGAGGTAGAGTCAATATTGGGATTTATAGCTTCCATAGTTGAACGTGAGCTGGGTCTTCTCATCTGGACGACAGATCTACTGTGGTTAGATTCCATTGCTACCCACATGGAACTTGTGTGACTTAACTGCTAATTGTGTTCCTCTGTCAGTATATTGTCATACTGATGTTTTACATTGGGTCATGACTACTGGCATGCAATATCCATTCTAGACACGCACCTATTCGTTTTTCAATATTAGCATTATGTGACTCTGAACCCAGAGCGATATCACAACATATCCTATTTATCCTAACTGTTCATGACCTAGCAAGTACAGAAGAATACAAGAGCATTTGAGTAAGCCAAAGTGATGGCCTTAGCTTGGAGTGCAGTAACTTGCTGTATTCTAAGTTCAGCATGGTGGTTAGCCATTCAAGGCTTTGCCATAGTTCTCATCCCAATAGAAGTTCCTCCTAGTAATTCATCCCTGGGTTTTTGAGGTTCTAGTCATTCTGCCCAACTCATTCTGACAGCCTAGGTATCTGTAGATTATGGTATGGTAATTTCCCCTTCACTGGCTTCTTTATGGGAAAGGATTGTAACACTTAGCTCTGTCCAATGACCTTCCATTTACATATTTTTTGGCACTTTTATAGAAGGCATAAACATCTGTGGGGACGGACTTAGCAATTTCCTATGTATACCATATCTTTTTCAACATAGAAGCCATTTGGAGCTGTCACTTTTGTGTGAGGACAGTCCTGCATTGCTTAACCAGGAAAGAAAATATCCAACTGAAAGTCTGTCGTATTTCTTCCCATAAAGACCCATGAACAAGCAATGTATTCACAGGTCCTGCTCACAACCTGAGTTTCCAGGAGTCGCTAGATTCAGAACTCTAGAGAGTTCAGTTGTTTTATCTCCCTACTCATCTTACCAAAAGGTCAAGTAGGCCTGATTGATATCTACTTAGACCTCTCAAGTCATGGTGTAGATGCACTATGCTTTATTTTTTTTCTAGAGACATGACCTGTTCTACTACCCACTCAAATTTGATTATTTTCTACATAGTTCAGTGATGGCAGCCAAGAGTTTCCCAAGTGGTTTTCATAGATCTCCAGAACTTAGAATCATACAAGCGTTAAGGTGGGCACTGTTAAAGCTCCATATTCCAGGGGTGGCTGGCTGACTTTGTCAGTGAGTGCGTGACTCTTGTTCTCAGGGTTGAAAGCTCCAGCCCCATGGTGGGTGTAGAGATCGCTTAAATTACATCTTAAAAGAAAGCTCCTTATCCCAATTTGTAATATTTCATATGTTTCATATGAATTCCTAAGAATGTAACAGAGTCTATCAGCCCTTCAACTTTTCTTTCATTTACTTTTCCATTCTCTACACTGTCCACCACTATGATTGGGTTGCATGACACCGTTATCTCCACTACTCTGTCCATTAATGAGAAATACATTGATGTGGTGGTGGACTTATCTAATGGAGTTTGCGCCACTAAGTCTCAAAGAATGTGCAGCCACTAGGAGCAAGTTTTCCTAACTCTGTAGCAAAATAATAAAGATATATTGTAAACTTTCCCATTTAAAGGCAAAGTGAGACAAGCCTCTATCGTTGGTATGGAGTCAACAAGAGTTACAAAATCAATTACTTCATCCTGTGTACCTGGGCCTCAGTGACCTGGTTCTCAACTATGATCATGTTGGCTCTGCAAGTGACAAAATCCCAGAGTAGAAATGAAAATACCATTATGTCTTTTCTTCCTAACTTGTAGATCTCTTTGCTAAAAATCTAGTTTATCTTTCTTAAATTTAGCCAAATGAATCTTAAGCCCCTAACTCCTAGGCAGAGAGAAGAACATATATTTTCAAAGTTCTGTGTGAATACTGGAATCTTCATTTTATGAACCACATGAAGCTGGTTTTATAAGTAAAAAAAAAAAAAAGTATTTGAATATTGACAACTACTTATTTAACTACATTCCCACTATAGGAGACTGACTACTCCCCCCAGCATGCAGAGAAGTATTACAAGAATGGATTCATTTCCAAGAAGTAAGGATTAAAATGATGGGTCTTGTCCTGGACTTCATGTTTTAAATATTTCTTTCAAAAAAGTTAAGTGTTGGAAAAAGGGGATACTTTTTAAAGAAGGTAATACCAATAGCCACCATAAACTAGATACTGATTATAGAAGGGTAACAAATCCATAATTAGAAGTTTTTTTTCAGGGGCGCCTAGGTGGCTCATTCAGTTAAGCATCTGACTCTTGGTTTCAACATGAGTCATGATCTCACAGTTCATGAGTTCGAGCCCAGCGTCAGGCTCTGCACTGTCACGTGGAGCCTGTTTGGGATTCTCTCTCTCCATCTCCCTCTTCCCCTCCCCCACTCTTTCTCCCTCTCTCTCTTTCAAAATAAGTAAACTTAAAAAATAGTAATAATAATTAGAAAAATAAGTTTCTTTTCGATGGTAATTTGGTGATTCTACTGATAATTTAGGTAATTATGTCTTGTGAAATCTGTATTTTAGCCTTACAAAATGGATGAAGATTCTATCATGCTACATTAAATGTAAGTGCTCTGGGTCAGTTTAGCCCATATTCCCATTGGTTTCTCACCAGAGCAGTGATTTAATCACGCTAACTTTGCACACCTTTAGGTAGGGCATGTGTTTTCCAGTTACTCATAGAACCTACTACTCCCTACTGCCTTGTATGTAGCCACTTCATGTAGCTGTTAAATGCAGGACCCACGAAAGCATGGGAATTTGAAATATCTATTAATAAGGATGTTCAAATCGTATAGGAACTACTCACATGATTAAAGTGTTGGTGCCCTTTATTCAGACCATGATAGGAAATTATGAAGGAAGGGTGTTCTTTTTTTTTTTTTAATTTTATAATAGTTTATTTTCAAATTGGTTTACATATAACACCCAGTGTTGATCCCAACATGTGCCCTTTTTAATGCCCATCACCCCCTCTCCCCCCTCCCTCATCCCCCTTACCCTCAGTTTTTTCTTAGTCTTTGAGAGTCTCCTATGTTTTATCTCCCTCCCTCTCTGTGTCTTTTTTTCCTTTCCCCTCTTCCCCTCCCCCTGGTTTTTGCTTAGTCTCACAAAGTCCACCTATTCGTGGAAACATATGGTATCTGTCTTTTTCTGACTGACTTATTTCACTTAACATAATACCCTCCAGTTCCATCCATCTGGCTACACATGGCCAGATTTCATTTTTTCTCATTGCCACGTAGTAGTCCATTGTATATAAGTACCATAACTTCTTTATCCATTCGTCAGTTGATGGGCACTTGGTCTCTTTCCATGATTTGGCTATTGTCGAAATTGCTGCTATGAACATTGGGGTACACGTGCTCCTATGCATCAGCATTCCTGTGTCTCTTGGGTAGATTCCTAGCAGGGCTATTGCTGGATCATAAGGAAGGGTGTTCTTTAAACAGCAAACTCCTCCACCATATGACAAACTCATTAAACTTGGAAGTAATTTGTTGTATGTTGAATTTTTAGAAACAGAATTATTGCATGAGGTAAAATACTTGCCAATTTATCAAAAGAAGAAATAAATTAGCAAGTGAGGACTGATGTGATGTCAAAGAAAAGCCTGAGAAATAAAAGTATTTAGAAACTAAAAGAAGTTTACCTGCAATAAAACACAAGACAGTCACACTTCAGAAGGGATAGTATGAATATGTGAGAGTGAGCATGAATGTGCATGTGTTTAATAGAACAAAAATAATAGCATTAGTCTGTTCATGTAGAAAAAGAGCTATTTTTTACCTGATTATTAAATCAACAAAAGGTTATGCCAGTTCTTCAGATGACAACTAAAGTCAGAGATAAGGTTTTTTTTCAACTAGGTAAGTCCACTCTTACAGGAAATATGCAAGATCTCACTCATTGGGGGATTGTAAGTAGAGAGGTAATCTGATTATTTTTGGTTTATTACAGGGTACAAAGTGGTTTCCCCCCATCTGCAAAACATGATGCACATGCCTATTTATAAAGGGAGGCAAAGCAAAAATGTCAGTTTGGCCTCCGTGATGAAGAGGGTTTTCAAGTTAGATAATTGAGTTTAGGCCACGGCTCTCCTGCTTACAAGCTGCTAGTGCACAACGGCATCCCTGCTAGCCTCTTCTTCCTGAGTCCCACGTCTGGAGTATAGTCCTCAGCCTCCAATGTAGTTCCATTTGGCTTGTGACTGAGTTCTGGAACAGAAGTGATGTGTGCCATTCCAAGCCTGGCCCGTCAAAAACTTCTGAGACCCACAGAAGGATGGAGACCCAAGAGAAAAGGAACTCAGGATAGCTGCATGAACCAGAACTCCATTGGCTTCATTCCTCCCATCCCCACTAACCTGCAAGGAACTGGATATGAACAACAAATAAACTTTAAGCACAGACATACTGGGGTTGTTTGTTACAGCTTTTGGCTGATACTGACACACTGTGAAACAGTGGTAAAGTTACTCAATTTCTCTAAATGCAGTGTCATCGTTAACAAACAGAGTAAGAATGTATCTAATTGAGGGGGTTGGTATAAAAATTTAATAAGAGAATGTATAGTACTGAGCACAATGCTTGCCACTCTGAATAATCAATAAACATCACCTATTAGAATGGTTGTAGATGCACATTGGCTATTACAATTTAGATGAATTGCAAAAGAAAGAAAGAAAGGGAGAGAGAGAGAGAGAGAGAGAGAGAGAGAGAGAGAGAGAGAGAAAGAAAGAAAGAAAGAAAGAAAGAAAGAAAGAAAGAAAGAGAAAGGAAGAAAGAAAGAAAATAATAATCTTTTCTGCTTGATAGTACCTCCCTATACTTACAAAATGCAGTCCTTACATTTAGCCAGTTCTAATACCATATATACTGATTAATACTCCTTTGAAGATTTGGAGCCCCACAGGGCTGAAATTGTTGTTGAACTGAATAAGTCACCATTACAACAGATGCATGAACCAACAGAGTGTACCCACTCCCCAAATTGAAAATTCTGAGAAATCACTATTAAGCATTATATCCTCAAGCATGAAAACTCCCATAAGCTTCGGACCACCATGGAGACAATAGAACACCAGGCTATCCTGAGACTGCACCAACTGGAAAGGATGCTGCCTTTGCTGTCATCATCAATTACAGTGTATTAAGGTCCCATGGGGCACAGTACTTAATAAATGGCCTTGCTTAATAGATGTTAACTAATTACACCTAGAAAATTCCCATCCACCCAAGGCAAGTACTATAATATGCCAGGTGGGAAAGGCTGGATTTCTCATTTACATCCTTAAAATGCCTCTCTGTGTCCTTGAGGTAGGGTCTGGAGGCAAAAGATCTTTCCTTCTTTGAAGTCTGTCCTATTCTAATCTGTAAGTCAGGGACCTGCATGTCTTGACTCTAAAACCTCTTAATCACCAGGTTCTCTAATCACTAGAGAAATCAGGTTAAATTCCTAAAAGAGGAGGCAAATAGGTCAGACCCCAACTGGAGCTGGTTCTCAGCTAGATTTAATCTGATCTCTTAGGTAATGGGCTGTTCAATGCAGCTACTGCACAAAGTACAACAGAGTAAATTTTACTTTGGCACAGGGTTCTGCTCATCATAGTATAAATGTAAGAGAATGTTTTTAGCTTCTAATGGGTAGCAGGATCACAGATTTGAGATCTTGATCAAACTAGGGATATTCTCTCTAAAACAAAATTCAAGGAGTTTATAGCCCTTCCCATTCTCATTTGTAACTCTGCAACACTGGTCTTCACATTAGATCATGAATGTGAAGGAGACTCCCCTGGAGGGCTTCTTAAAACAGAGGGCTGAAATATTTATGCACCCAAGATGGAAGCACCTAAATACATGAAGAAATTATGAAAAGATATAAAGGAATAAATTTATATAATATAGCAATAGTAGGAGACTTGAACACCCCACTTAAATCAATGGATAGAACCTCCAGACAGAAAAATTAACAAGGAAATACAGGCTCAGAATGACACAGTGGACCCAAATGGACCTAATGGACCTAACATATATATTCAAAACATTACAATACAAAAACAAAGGAGCACACATTCTTTTCAAGGGCACATGGAACATTCCCCAGAGGAGATCACATATTATGTCACAAAACAAGTCTCAATAAATTCAAGAAGACTGAAATCACATCATGCATCTTTTCCAACAACAACACTTTGAAACTAGAAATCAGTCACCAAAAAAATCTGGAAAGAGCACAAAAACACAGAGGCTAAATAACATGCTACCAAATAATGAAAAGGCCAACCAAGAAGTCAAAGAAGAAATAAAAAAATACACGAAGGCAAATAAAAATGGAAATGCAACACTCCAAATCTCTGGGATGAAGCAAAAGCAGTTGTCAGAGGCATTATTACAGCAACACAGGGCTATCTAAAGAAGGAAAATCTCGAGTCAACAAGCTAACCTTACACTGAAGAGGAGCTAGAAAAATAAGAATAAAAAATTTCCAAAGCCAGGAGAAGGAAGGAAATAAAGATTAGAGTAGAAATAAATGAAATAGAGACTAAAAAAAAAAAAAAACCAACAAACAAACCACAATGAAACAGATGAAACCAGGGGCTGATTCTTAGAAAGATCATGAAAATTGATAAACCTTTAGCCAGACTGATCAAAGAGAGAGAGAGGACTGAAATAAGATCTGAAATTAAGGAGAATAACCAACACCAAAGAAATACACAGGATTACAAGAGATGATGAAAATTTATATGCCAACAAATTGGAAAACCTAGAAGAAATGGATACATTCCTAGAAACATATAACCTCCCAAGACATCAGGAAGAAATAGAAAATTCGGATGGACTAATTATAAGAAATGAAATTTAATCACTAATCAAGAAACTACCAACAAACACAAGTCTAGGACCATATGGCTTCTTAGGCAAATTCCAAACACTTAAAGCAAAGTTATTATCTGTTCTTGTCAAACTATTCTAAAAGCTAGAAGATGAAGAAAAGCTTCCAAATTCATTCTATGAGAGCAATATTACCTTGATACCAAAACCAGATAAAAACACTACAAAAAAAGAACCAGAGGCCAGTATCTCTGAAGCAATTAGATGCAAAAATCCTCCACTAAACATTAGGAAATGGAACCCAATGATACATTAAAAAAATCATTTACCATGATCGGGTGGGATTTACTCCTCGGTTGCAAGGGTGATTCAATATTCACAAATCAGTCAACATGATACATCAAATAAATAAAAGAAAGGATAAAAACCATATGATCAGCTCAATAAATGCAGAAAAAGCATCTGACAATGCACAACATCCATTCATGGTAAAAACTCAACAAAGAAGGTTTAGAGGGAATATACCTCAATATAATAAAGGCCATATATGAAAAACCCACAGCTAGCATCATCTTCAATGGTGAAAAGCTGAAAGCGTTTCCTCTAAGGTCAGGAACAAGACAAGGATACCCACTTTCAAGCACTTTTATGCAACATAGTACTGATAGTCCTAACTACAGCAATCAGACAAGAAATAAAAGGCATCTATATTGATAAGGAGTAAGTAAAACGTTCATTATTTGAAGATTACATAATACTATATACAGAAAACTTTAAAAGATTCCATAAACAACTACCAAAACTGATAAGTGAATTCAGTAAGGTTGCAGGATACAAAATCAACATACAGAAATCCACTGCATTTTTATACAATAATAAAGTAGCAGAAAGAGAAAATAAGGAAACGTTTCCCATTTACAATTGCACCAAAGAGAATAAAATACCTAGGAATAAATTTAATCAAGGAGGTAAAAGATCTGTACTCTGAAAACTATAAAACATTAATGAAATAAATTAAGGCTGACACCAAAAAAATGGAAAGATATTCCATGATTATGGAATGCAAGAATATTGTTAAAATGTCCACACTACCCAAAGCAATCCACAGATTTAATGCAATCCCTATCAAAATAACATTTTTCACAGAACTAGAACAAATACTCCTAAAATTTGTATGCAACCACAACACCCTGAATAGCGAAAGCAATCTTAAGAAAAACAAAGTACAACTTCAGATTTCAAGATATACTACAAAGCTCTAGTAATCAAAACAGTATACTACTAGCACGAAAATAGACACATAGATATAGACTAAGAGCTCAGAAATAAACCCACGCTTAAATGGTCAGTTATTCTATGACAAAAGACACAAGAATACACAAGGAAAAGAGTCTCTTCGAAAATGGTGCTGGAAAAATTGGACACGTGCATGCAAAGGAATGAAACTGGGTCACTTTCTTACACCATACACAAAAAGAAACTCAAAATGGATTAAGGACCTGTGAGATCTGAAACCACAAAATTCCTAGAAGAAAATAGATCACTCATCACCAGGGAAATGCAAATCAAAACTGCAATGAGAGCTCACCTGTCAGATGGCTAAAATCAAAAACACAAACAGGCGTTGGCAAGGATGTGGAAAAAAGGAACCCTTGTGCACTGTTGGTGGGAATGCAAACTGGTGCAGGTACTGTGGAGAACAGTATGGAGGTTCCTCAAGAAATGAAAATAGAATTACCACACGATTCAGTAATTCCACTACTAGGTATATCCAAAGAAGATGAAAACACTAATTCAAAAAGATACACGCACCCCTATGTTTATTGCACCATTATGCACAATAGCCAAACTTTGGAAGCAACCCAAGTATCCATCCAAAGATGAATGGATAAAGATGTGCTATCTTTACACACAATGGAACACTACTCGGTCCCCCCCCCCCAAAAAATGAATGGTATCTTGCCATTTGCAACAACATGGATGGACCTACAAGATATAATGCTGCATGAAATAAGTCAGAGAAAAACAAATACCAGATGATTTCCCATGTATGTGGAATTTAAGAAACAAAACAAATGAAGCAACAGTCAAAAAAAGACAAATGAAACAAAACATTCTTTTATTTTATTTCTATTTTTGAGAAGGAGACAGAGCATGAGCTGGGGAGGGGCAGAAAGAGAGACATAGAATCTGAATTAGCTCCCGGCTCTGAGCTGTCAGCACCGCGAGATCATGACCTGAGCTAAAGTTGGCTGCTTAACCGACTGAGCCACCCAGGTATCCCCCCAAAAAACAGATTCTTAACTACAGATAACAACCTGGCAGTTGCCAGAGAGGAGGTAGGTGGGGTGATGGGTAACATAAAGGGAATTAAGAGTACATTTATTTTTCTGAGCCCGGAGAGAAGGTATAGAATTAAACCATATTGTATACCT
Organism: Paguma larvata; assembly: GCA_030068075.1. Lineage (NCBI taxonomy): Eukaryota > Metazoa > Chordata > Mammalia > Carnivora > Viverridae > Paguma > Paguma larvata. The sequence goes on from CM057830.1 coordinate 17,625,146, forward strand.
AAAACTAATACAATACTGAATGTTAATTAAACTCGAATTAAAATAAAAACCAGGACTGGGGCCCAGCCTCAGAGTTTCTGATTAGGGAGCGGGTGGGTGGAGCAGGGAAATCTGCATCTCTACCAAGTTCTAAGTGCTGCCCCTGCCCTGGGAACCACAGGATGAGAACCATCACTCTGGTAGGACTCTACAGTCCAGGGTGAAAGCATCCGCCCCAAGGAGCCCACTTGAGAGCATTTTAAATGCTAGGAGGAGGGAATCATCAACAAGTTTCCTGGCAAGAGACAAAAGGTGCAAACTGTCAGCAACATGGAGCTCTGACCTCTGACCTCTGACCTCCAGGGATCACTCACCTTAGAGTGGTTGAAATCAGCGTCTTTTCCCCTGGTTCCTGTTTCTCTTTCCCATCCTCCTGCCCTCCACCTTTCTTTCCCCATTTCAGAGCCTTCATGTTTATGGATCCTTTTCCTTCCCCATCTGTCCCAATGTGTGCGTGGGTTTCTAGATAACACTTTGCTTCTGTCCTTCTTACTGTCCCCAAATTCTCTCCCTCTGCACACTATCATAATAGGAAACTATTTTCAGATTTTACAATTTGTTGTACTGATTCAATAAAGTTTTATGACTCATTATTAATTTTGAAGTAAAAGGAATATTTTCTATTTCTCTAAGGACAAAAAGTACTAACGGCTCTTGACATTTTTTCTAGAATAACTCTTATCTTGTTTAAGGGGGAAAATATTCCCATCTTTCTCCATACAAGCATTATCTAATAACTTTCTGCAATGGCAGAAATGTTTTCATTTTGCACTATTCAACCCAATAGCCATTGGCCATATATGGCTCTTGAACACTTGAAATATGGCTAGTGTGATAGAGAGAATAAAATTTTAAGTGATTTTAAGTGTAAGTGGCCACATATTGCTAGTGGCTACCATATTCAACACTGCAGCTCTATATTATCTACCTTGAACATTATATAAAGTATATATATATAGGGTGCAAATGCATTTTTAAATCTCTCAAGCTATGCTAGATCACCATGACATACAAAATGTTAGAGATGCATCTATTTCTGGAACCTTTTCTTGAATTTGATTCATAATTGCACAAGGAGTTATGTTTTTGATTTAGCATGCTACTACTACTACTACTACTAATGTAATTGTAAATAAAGCCATGTCAGATGATGAAGAGATTTTTCTACCAGACGCCAAGGAGCTGAAATCCTTTTCTCCAGGGAGTAATACAACCATCTGTGTGTATCAATCAGACCAGCTCTGTTTGTTTCACTCCAACAGGGACTAGGAAGAGGCAGCGCGAACATCCCCGTGATGCATCAGCAGACACAACCAATCATTCGAAGCCTGCTGGCTACTAACCCGTGAGTCTGGTCGCAGTCTCCAGACAGAGGACCTCAATTCCCGTCTTTGTGATGCCTTGTGCTTTCAAAGGGTGTCAAAAATTTGAAGAACTCCTCAAACAAAAATTACTTTTATCTCACTTTAATTTCACAATAAACAAATATATGCCATGCAGTATCTTTCAGAAGCTAGTGTGAGAAACTAAGTGAACTGAAAAGATGTTACAGTTTCTAAAAGATAGTGGAAACGCTGTCTAGTCCCTCATTTCAAAACCTCCAAAAAAGCATCCAAATCAAAAAAGACCTAAAACTGTCACTATTTGCAGATAGCATGATATTATATACAAAAAAATCCTCAAGACTCCACGAAAAACACCTGTTAGAATACACCAATTTAGTAGAATTACAGGATACAAAATCAATATACAAAAATCTCTTCCATTTCCATACACTAACAATGAACTATCAGAAAGATATTAACAATCCCATTTATAACTGTGTCAAAAAAGAACACGGTATCTAGGAATAAATTTAACCAAATAGGTGAAAGATCTATACACTATACCATACTCATTAACTGGAATAGTATTGTTAAGATGTCCGTACTACCCAAAGTCACCTACAAATTCCAGGCAATCCCTATCAAAATTCCAATGGTATTTTGCACAGAATTAAAACAAACAATCCTAAAATTTGTATGAAACCACAAAAGACATTTAATAGCCAAAGCAATATTGAGAAAGAAAGACAAAGCTTGAGACATCACACTTCTTGATCTCCAACTATATTACAAGACTGTAGTAATCAAAGCAGTTATGTTATTAGCATAAAAAAGAGACATATAGATCAAGGGAAAGGAACAGAGAACCTAGAAATAAACCCACACATAAATGATGAGTTTAATTAATTTATGACAAAAGAGCCAAGAATATACAATGGGGAAAGGACAGTTTCTCCAATAAATGCTATTGAGAAACCTGGACAGCCACACGCTAAAGAGTGAAACTAGACCACTATCTTACAGCACTCACAAAAATGAACTCATAAAGGAGTAAAGACTCAAAGAGAAGACCCGAAAGCATTAAATTCCTTGAAGAAAAGATAGGTAAGAAACTCCTCCACATAGGTCTTGGTGATTACTTTTTCCATTTGACACCAAAAGCAGAAGCAGCACAAGCAACACAAGCAAAAGTAACAAGTAGGACTAGAGCAAACTAAAAGGCTTGGGCACAGCAGCAAAATGAAAAGGTAACCTGCTAAAAGGGAGAAAATACTCAGAAGTCAGACATCTGTTAAGAGGTTAATATCCAAAATGTACAAACAGCTCACACAACTGAATAGCAAAAAATAAATCTGCTTAAAAACATGGGCAGGAACACACTAGACATGTTTCCAAAGGAGACACATGGATGGCCAAAAGATTCATGAAAAGGTGCTCCACAGAAACAGAGGAACTGATCAGAGAAATGCAAATCAAAATCACAATGAGATGTCACCTCACACCTGTTAGAATAGCTATCATCAAAAAAACAAGGAACAATTGGTGGTAAGGATGTGGAGAAAAAGGGAACCCTTGTGCACAAAAGGTACAACCGGTAAAGAGAACGGTTGAAGTCTTCAAATATTAAAAGTAGAAATACCGGGGCTCCTGGATGGCTCAGTTCGATGGGCGTCGGACTTCAGCTCAGAACATGATCTCGTGAGCTCGAGCTCTCTATCAGGCCCTGTGCTGACAGCTCACTCTATTTCTCACTCGAAAATAAATAAACATTAAAAAAAAAGTATAACTACCATATGATCCAGCAATTTCACATCTGAGTATTCACCCAAAGGAAAGAAAAACACTAACTTGAAAAGATTTATGCGCCATGTTTTGCAGCAGTATTGACGATAGCCAAGACATGGAAGCAACCCAAGGGTTCTTGCTGGATGAATGGGTAATGTGTTATGTAATACATACAATGGAATATTATACAGCCTTAAAAATGAATAAAGTCCTGATATTTGCAATGACACGGATGAACCTTAAGGGCATCATGCTTAGTGAAGTAATTCAGAGAAAGACAAATACCATATGATCTCACGAGTGGAATCAAACAACAACAGAAACAACAACACAAAGTCAGATACAGAGAACAGACTGGTAGTTGCCAGATATGGGGTGGGGAGCAGGTGAAATAGGTGAAGGGGTCAAAAGGTACAAACTTCCAGTTATAAAATAATGAAGCTGGGGAGTAATGCACAGCATGGTGATTACAGTTAATAATATTCTGTGGTTACATGTAAAAGTTGCTAAGAGTAGATCTTGAAAGTTCTCACCACGAGAAAAAATTTGTAACGATGTATGACAATGGATGATATTAACTGGACTTCCTGTGTTGGTAATTTTGCATTTTATACAAATATCAAACCATTACGCTGTATACTTGAAATTAATGTAATGTTGTATATCAATTATATCACAAAAAATAACTTAAAAAAGACACAACCCTTCAGATGGTGCCACCTCGGATTCTTAATCAAGCAGTTTCACTTTCCCTGACCCTAGAGATTTGAGCTGGCTTAGAATGTGTGAAAACTACATCTTATTGGAGGCTACGTCTACCTGTGAAGGCCTTGAAATCCATGCAATGAAAATGAAAAACAAATTAAACCTCACTATCTTTAATTGGCGTCCAATAACGCAGCCCTCACCCAGGACTCCTACCATTGACCGAAGTTCTTCGGGGGAAATCTGAGTTTTCCCAATGCTTATCAGAACATTTGTGTTTGTGAGACCTTGTATTTGCAAGGCACTTAAGACCTTATTACTTGCCTTCACCTACACTGACCATCAACCCTCACAACACTGGGAGGTGAGTATTATAGTCTCACTTTAATAGATGAGGAAATTGAGGCCCCAAGAGTTTAACTGATAAGGAAATTATCCACTGAAACAGGCAGGTAGGCAGAGAAGAAATCTAAGTCTCATTTGCAGAGAAGTAGGCTTGGGTCAGAGAGCTAGGGAATCACATCAAAGTCCCCACTCTCTTAAATGGACTATGTTTTGAGAAGTACGGTTACCATTGTGCATTGAATTAACCACATGGTAGCCAGTCGAGGCTGTCCCAAGGCAGATTAATGGAAGCAGAATTTGAGGAAATGTCTTTGAGCTTTCTTGAAGCACAGTGTATTGTATGCGAAAATTTTACGTAATTTTTTGTTACTTTTTTTCTGAATCAAGGATTGGCACATTGTATGAGCTTTATATAAAAGTAGGACTCTTTTCCCTGAAACCAGTTAGAAGCCTGAAACCTAAGTGTTTACCATAATAAGTCATCTTAATATCTTAGTTTGCTAAGTTGTTATCCAATTAGTATACTGAAAGCCAAGTCTGTGGAAGTAGCTAGCTGAACTCAGTTTAAACCTATCAAGAAAATGTACTTACCCCTGAAGTGACCTGTTTTGAACACTGAGCCATATTTTCAGGGACAGATTAAGAAACAGATTCCACCCTGAATATAGCAGACTCTTTTTTTTCCTTTAAATCAAATCTATATGAGAAGCATAGAACTTCTACAGTCTTTATTATTTCAAGTTGTAACATGAAGTGATATTCTGTGGAACACTTTTCGGGTAGCTATGGCAACAATGATTATCACCACATACTCCCAACCAAAATACCACCTGCATCTACATCTATTCTAAACTCTTAATTAAAAAGAAAAGCCCAGTTCAAATTTCCAGTTGGTAAATTTGGGAGAAAATTTCAAAAAAAAATGTTGGGAAATCTATTTAGGTTTTGCTTCTGTGTTTGGTTCATGGAGATTTTTTTTTTCTTTTCAGGACAACTTAAGTCTGACTATCTCTTCCTGCCCACACCAGAACCACCCACACTGTTAAGTTTCTGGAGAAAGAGAGGTTTCAGCATTTCCTTTCCTAAGGAGTTAATCAGTAATGAGAGCTCCAGGGACGAAAAGAAAAGTATTCCTTTCAAACAATTACCCATGTGCAGGAGAATTTTAGGTTTTTACTTTCTCTTTAGGAAAGAAGGAGAGGGGGTAGGGAGGATAGAAACAAGAAAAGAAGGTAATGACTTAAAACAAAGAAAGCTAGGGAAAGGAAAACAGAAGGCAAGTGGGCAAAGGAAACAAGAGAAATGGGCCCATGATCGAAAGAGGGGGCAAGCTACTGGATCTGTGGAGGGGCAGACAAGGGGCAAAGCACGTGTGATGGATGGAAGTTAGACACAGGCTTCCCACAGGCTGAGAATAGAAGGTTCTGTAGTAGCCTGCAGACATCAGCTCTAGTTCTGCACTCTGTCCTCTTTCCATGCCCTCTGATTTGCTGTGTCTCCGGACTCCCCTGCACTTGGACGTGCTTTGACCTATAGGAAAAGAGCAAACCTGATGCCAAGTAGAGGCCGTGACAAGTGCTTGTGCACATAGGGTTGCGTGCTCCTGTCCTCCGCCACTGCTGGGAGGACCTTCTTGGGCTAGTCTGCCACAGACTGAGACTCATGCAGCAGAGCCACTCCTGGCTTCCCAGCCAAGGCTGTCCTGGCTCAGCTGACAGCTAGCATGCTGAGAGAGATGTGAGCAAGGCCAACCATTATCAAGGAAGCTGTCTTGGTGAACTAGCAGCCAAATGCACCCACAAGAGTGAGCCCTGCCTGGATCACACAAATAAATGGATGTTGTACGCCATGAAGGGTGTTTGATGTACAGCATTACTGTGGTTATAAATAAGTGGTACGAGTGCCAATCCCATTAATCAAGGGCTTTCATTCTATCAACATTTTGTCACATTAAAGCCCATAGCGAAAATTGGAATATGGGATGACGTGAAAAGAAATACAGTAAATGCAAGCGTGGGAACGTCACAGTTCTTAGCCACTCAAATGAAACCCAGGACATTCCACGAGGTAAGGTCACTGGAATTCTAGAGCTACATGAAAGGTGGAAAGAATCCAGCCAATCCCCTTGTAAAATAAATCGAAGTTAAGTAATTAAAAGGAGGCACGCAGCCTTTCTTTGCAGTCACAAACGCTGCGCCAACTAATGGACTGAAGAGTTTGCAAATTCTCAGGTGCCCTGTTAATTGCAGCTGAATAGCTCTAATAGTAAAAGCGGTTTTCTCCAACTGTGGGCTTGAGGGTAAACAGGGCAGGTGATCCCCAGTGAGTCTGTGCTGCCGACTGCAAGAACAGAGGGTAACAGCTACAATCACCACCACGCTCCCCAGCTTACCATAAAAATAACAAATGAATTGCCAAGGAACAACAACAACAAAAACCTTGAAAATGTATGTGGACGAGCCTCGCATTCACCTTCTTGCAACTGTACTGTATGTACAAAGAAAAACATAATGGGAAAATGGACAATATGAGCAATGGGAATGGAAATGTTTCTTTTCCTATAAAGCTGGGTTCCATTCTTTCAAGTGAGAAGTGTTTCTGGGCCGGGGGGCTGGAGGGTGCGGGTGGTTCGAGGGTCATTGGCAAAGGGACAATCTGTTTCTGAAGTGATTGAGAAGATACTCTGAATCCCACACCATGTGTTTAATCAAAGACCCTTTTAGGTATGCAGCTGAGTAAACCAAGTAACATGTTGAAATAACATAAAATGGATTCTTGATTGACTGCAGTAATCAGGGAACGATGGAGTGAAAAATCCCTGAATTATTTTATTATGACCTTGGAATACATTCTTTGATTGACAGTAACTTCAAACGGGGGAAAAAAACACTTTGAGAGAACGTGAAGCATTTTTAGTTTTATATTCCGATCCATGTCCGGCTCCTATTCGGCCCCCATTCTATGGCGGAAATCACCAGGATCTCTCCTCAGCAGGTGGGATCCCACTCTTAAACCTTCCTTGGGTGGGTGGTAGAGGAAGGAGGAGAGAACTGATAGGTTAGGAAGGCCTTTCCTTGTGTTGCAAGAGGTGGGAAGACCCTGGCTCCTTGAACTTTTTCCTTCTGCTCCACTTTTTTTATGTTTACTTATTCATTTTGAGAGAGGGAGAGAGGGAGCGCGCAAGCAAGTGCGAGCCGGGAAAGGGCAGAGAGGAAGAGAGAGAATCCCAAGCAGACTCCACACTGTTAGTTCAGAGCCTGACGATGCATGGCTCGAACACACAAACCACTGTGAGACCATGACCTGAGCTGAAACCAAGAGTCAGATGCTGAACCGACTGAGCGACCCAGGCGCCCCTTTCTGCTCCACGTTTTAATGGTTTCCAGATGCCAGCAAGTAAGTCCAGAGATGTGAGGAAATCAGAGGAATCCAGTGAAAAGAAACGAAGCTTCAAACCTCTTAAGATCTGTTCCTTCTTCCATTTAATCATTCAACAAACTGAATTCAAATACTGAATGACTACTCTGTGCCTGCCACGTGTTAAGTGATGTAGAAACACTGATGAACAAAGCTAGTGGCCTTCCGGGAGGAGATGCCAGACTAATGAGAGGGGGCAGTGTAATTAGTACTTACAACAGAGCACTGGGTTGCGACAGTGTATAGAAGTACAACCAAATGTACCTGAGGACCGCAGTTGGGGAGGCTTCAAGGTGAAGAAGGCATGGCCCCCCTTAAAGGCAGACTTCAAAAAGTCCATACTGTCCTTGGACTTCCATCAATAGGCTCTATAATCCCAATCTTTCTAATTTAGAACTATGGATGTATGCAAATCAATACAAGTCTTAGCATGAATAATTGTCACCATTACACGGGTCTGAAATATCAGTTGAATATCTGTTAGATTCCAGAAACTGTGCTAGGCATGTCTTATTTGTTTAAAAGAAGGGTGTGTGTTTTGTTATGTTTTCTTCAATTCACATGAAATCTGAGATTTTTAATGATTTATCAGCCTTTTCATAAATCCCTGAACAATGAAATACACTTTGGATTTAGGTTTTCCTCTCTAAAAATAAGATATTGCCTTAATTGGGGGAGGTTGTTTGTGTTAGTAAAGAAAACAAAATGAGGTATGTTCTTTCCATTCCAAGTATGACTTCAAGGTTGTTATGTTGGGGTGGCTCAGTCAGTTAAGCATCTGACTCTTGATTTCAGCTCAGGTCATGATCTCACGGCTCATGAGTTCGAGCCCCGCACTGGGCTCTGAGCTAACAGTGCAGAGTCTGCTTGGAGTTCTCTCTCTCCCTCCCCCTTCCCTGCTCACAATCTCTCTCTCTCTCTCTCTCTCTCTCTCTCTCTCCCTCTCTGTCTCTCAAAATAAATAAATTTTAGAAAAAGGATATTATGTTAAACTGAGAGATCTAATCATGCAGTCTTTTAACCCCAAATATTGTTTTTCCCAGGTGAATAAATTTTATCTTTCGTCCTTGAGAAGAAAGGCTAAGGAAACTTGCCACTGGCTAATGAGAGGGGATTTGGACTCAAATACAGTGCACTTTGTTAAATCACTTCTTTGCATTTATGGGTTGATTGCATTAGAGGGCCAGGTAAACGTATTAACATTCCCACATGACTTTTCTGCTTCACTTCACTGAGAATAAATTCAAGGCTGACTACTGTAAAGAAGCCAATAGTGACATTTTCAAAAATATACCCAAAACATACTTTGGACCATAAGCTAACTTAAGAAAAAATTAAGAGATGCTAATTTCCAGACTATAATTTGTAGCATTCGTGGGATTTCTCTGCTCAAAGTTCAAAAATGAAGAGTAGTCAACTCACAGATCTCACTGAATCCTTCAAATAACCCCGGGAAGCAGAAATTATCACTATTTTACAAGTGAGTCAACAAGCTAAGGTAGGTTTAGGAGAAGGTTGGCAGTAAAGCAGCCAAGACTGAACTGTAGGACTCATAGACCTTAAAAATCATTTTTATAACACATTACCTGTGATTAAACGATTTTTCATTTGATTTGTTAATTAAAATACTAAATTCTGTTGATGCTGTTGAACTAGCTATAAGCCAGCTGAATCTGGAGATTGATAAAGCTAACAAAAGACAGACTGAGTAAGTAATCTCACTCACACTGAAGCAGGAGGTAACAATTCCCATCATGGACAGAGACAAGAATGGAGCAAGCTCATCTCCTTGCAATCAAGTACCAGGGCAGGGAAGGATCAAGTACCAAACCGAAAACAAAAGACAAAACAAAAAGAACAGTTTTGCCTAATTCGAAGAAACTTAACCCAAGAAACATATAGCCCTTTCAGACAACGAACCAGGTAAATATTCTTTTCTTTCTCTTAGAAGCAATGTTTGAGCTAGAAACATAGTATTTTTTTATAATTTTCCAGCACTTTATAGCATGCTTTCACACACAGTATTGCATCTGATCCTCACAACGACTCTACCAAATGGAATTTATTAATGCCCTCATTTCATAGATGGGGACACCGAGTTCAGAGCAGAGAAGCAACTCGTTGAAGCACATAAACCATGATCAAGACAGCACTCAATGCCAAGCCTTCAGTTCTCAAGTCTTTCCTTGGGAAAACATACTACTTCTGCCTCTTGCTTTGAGGTGAAGAGAAACAATTTCAAAAATAGCTGGAAAAAAACTCAAGTAACTCCTAAGCTGAGGTCAGGTCATGTCCAGTACATCTGGAATCAAATTAGTATTCAAGCTGATTTTTAAAAGGTAAATCTTTGGTTAGAGTCTACGGATTACAAAAATCAATTAAAAATTAAGTATACTATATGTTAACTAAGTTGGATTTAAATTTTTAAAAATATAAAAATATGTATTTTAAATGATAATAAAGGAAATATCATAAATTTTAAAAAATAAAGTATTGGGGGGTTAATAATCAAGTAGGAAAAAAACTTAATTATATCTCAGAATATGTTTAACACTTTTTCCTAAACACAGTTTGCTCCCACACTGCTCGATGTTAGATTTAATAAAATAGTAGAGATATAGGAGATACTCACTCTGTCCACTGAGAATTCTTAGTATAAAAAGGCCTACATAAGAATTGTAATATTACATTTAGGCAAGCTTGAACCTACTAGTCAAATTACTAGGCAACATTCCCATGGTTTACAATTATATTATACCATGACCAATCCTCAATTTCAGTTAGCCCACAAGCACAAAATTTTTCTTGCCCATGGGTTTGTGGGTAGGCGACATTTCTTGACTAGGCTTGGCAGAGCCAGGCTAGACTCCCAGTTTTACATCAAGTTCATGTGTGTAACAGATGTCTTGAACATTCTGGGGCCAGGAGCTACTTGGGATATGTTCTTCTCATGGTACGTGGCAGAATTTCAAGAGACCAAGCCAAACCATCTGAGCACACTTAAACCTTTTACTCATCCATTAAGTGACATTCCATTGTCCAAACCAAGACACATGGCCAAGCCTTCCATCAATGGAGGGTGAAATGAACGGTTTCCTGTAAGTGGAGGTAAGCAAGTGCACAAGTTTATAAATCTCTTATGAGGAAGTAAAGAGTTAGGATAATTAATTCCATCTACGATATGGGAAATTTTATTATGTCAAAGCTGCATTAACTGCAGTCATGAAATAAATATGTTTCAAAAAACAATATTTCTAAGTTTGTTCTTAGGGTGCTGGTGTGCAGTGTGACGGAAGTACCCAAAAGTGAGGTTAGAAAAAATACTTTGAGAACCATGCCAAAGAATTTAGCCTTATCCAGGAACAATGGGGAGCTACAGAAGCCCCTTTGACTTGGTATTCAGAGATTCCCCAAACCACCCGGCCCCTCCACCTTCTTACAATGTTACCCCTGGGGACCCATCCCAACCAAGTTTGTTTCGGCCTCCTTGTCCATACCTGGGTGGGCTTTCAGCACACTGAGAAGATACTTACACAGAAAATTTTGGTGATCTAACTTAATTAGAATTTAATTAGTAACAATGATGATACAATTAATTTATTAATAATTTATTACTTAGTTTATTAATATTTAATAAATGTGAATTTATGGTCATGATTTTAAATGATTTATTTTGAATTCAAGGGATAGAATTCACTAAAATGATGCTTTAAGTGGTGTCTGCCCTAGTTCTATTGAGAGCTTGCCCAAGAAAGAGGATTTTTACTTTGTCTTTTCCCCCTTCCTTTTGTCTGCCCCAACTTTGCCTGTCTTCATTCCCTTTCTCATCTCACTATTGCCTGTTGTATTAACAGGCTGATGTACATGATTTAGGCGATCTCCAGGGCCTAAGTATCTCACTGTTCCTGTCTACCTGGATGCCACGGTGGTGCAAACAACATAAACTACAAACAAGAGCATGACGAGCATATATTGAGTTCTATGCAAATAAAACTCTGTCTCCCCCTAATATCTCGACAAATGCAATCTCTTTGCTTCCCCAAAGTTGTGATAAGAGCATGGGTGAGAACCAGCTTGCTGAGTTTCACCCTCATGAAATAGAATGGATTCTGATTAACAGAGGACAAGTGGGAAGGATATGACAATGGAAGGCTCAACTCATTTGACACTTGAAAAGATGAGGAAGATTTTGCCGTCTACCACAGATGTATTCCTTGCGTATTCCACTCATTCATTCTCAAATTTATTCATTCAAACAACAAAATGTCTGTTACAGGCACCATGGTCCCAGGCTAGGACCAGAAATATTATTATGAACCACAACAGAAACTTTTGTAGACATGGGATTAAAGTAATTGATTTTTTGTAAAAAAAAAAAAAAATACCATGATGTGCTTTGAACCAAAAAGAACAGTGGTCTCACAAATACTAGCCAATTGGGATTAAGGAGATCATTTTACATCTCTGATTCTATTTTCTAGTCTATAAAATGGACATAATTGATAATCTACTTTCCTATCAGAGAAAATTATGTCAATTGTCATTTATGGGTGAGCACAGTACAAATGCCTTATGTCAATATTATTCTGAATTTTAAGTAACAGATTGCCTTCAGATTACCTCAATGTAAGGATTATTAATTATATCCATCACTATTCCTGTGTAACGAGAGACCACAAAATCTCAGTAGAACAGAGGATGTCATTTATATTTATTCTCCTCAGTCTATGGATCAGCTAGAGCAGCTCTACTTCATGCTGCAGGTCTGTGGATTGACCAGGATGACTCTACGTACCCCTAACTGTACAGTGACCAGCGGGCTCCTAGGGAGGCACGTTGTTTTTAGGGCTGTGGCAAAATAAAGATAAGCAGAAACATGACAGGCTTCTTAAGGCTTAGGCTTAGAACTAGTATGCTGTCATTTCCACCCACATTCCATTGGTCAAAGACAATCACGTGGCCAATCCCAGCATCAGTGAGGTGGAGAAATTTATGCCCATAGTGGCAAGGTGAAAGGGGTAACTATTTTCTGAAAGATAATCTAAATCATCCTAGCTATCTTTTGTCTACTTACAAGGTTTTCGAGAACAATCTTGGGTGGGATATAGGTTTTCAACACGCCATTTTACTGCTCAAGAACCACAACGGCTCTGTAGCACATGTTTATTAACTAACCCATTAGCTATTAATAACCCCCTTCTACCATGACATCTCCATTGTAGAGGCTGGGAAGCCCAATGCTTCATTTCTTAGTTTCATTTGCTTATAGGGGTAGGCATGTGGAATGTGGCCAGTTATGGTCAATGAAACAAAACACAAATCTGACAAAGACTTTCAGAAAAGCTTTTGATTCCTTTAGCAAAAGACAGGAAAGGAGAGCTGGTAGGTAAACCATGTTCTCCCTTTTTCCCAGCATGAATGTAGAAGTGATGCCTAAAGCTATAGCAACCAGCTTATGACTATGACATGGCAACCTTGAGAACAGAATGCCAGCATACTCCAGACTGGTTTCCTGATTGTATCACTAGGGGTCTTCTGTAAGTAAAGAAAACCTTTTTTGTTAAAGGCACTTCTGTGTTACTTGTAAATTAATGCAACCTATGCAGGCTCCTGGTCATCTATTGGTAACATTTAAACTCTTCTGCCTGGCTTTCCATATACTTACTAACTTGGTCCCCATATGCCCACCCATCCTTTACAAATGTGCTCTCTCAACTTAAGTCAGACTGCTCACCTACCAAGTCTTTGTTCTTGGAATGCCCTCTTCCTCCTCTTTTGCCAATCCAGATACAAACCATCCTCCAACACCGAGCTCATATCCAACTCCCTCCATAAAGTTCAACCCAAAATGAACTCTTCCCTTTTCTGGAATGCAGTTCCAGTGTTGCTTAGATGACTGCTTAACATTTAAGAAGAGTGACTATTTTCTATAGATTTCCATGGTTCCAAATGGTTCAGGTCTTAGAACACAGCATAATACATGTTTATTATGATTAACAGGAAATTGTCTCTAGTATACCAACAAGCTGGTACATAAGTAATTTTTGGTTAGTCAGTTGTTTGAAAGTTAGAATTTACTTTCCATAGAAAACCCAACAATCTACTTATGTAAGTATGCAAAGAGAAGGGCATCTCCTCAGCCCAAGGCAAAATTCATCCACTTGTCCATTCATCCACGAAATCATCAGATGCCTAGGTCATGGAATAACTTATTTCCACGAGCTACCATAACACACCTCCATCTCCATCTCCCTCTCTCATACTTTCTAGAACACACACATTTTTCTGTGATCATAGGCTCCAATCCAGACTTCCTCTCTCGTAATTGCTCCATGTTATCTAAGTGATCTACACCCCACTCCAGGGCCTGTTTTTTTAAAAAGAGTGATCCCAGGTACATATTAGGAGAAAAGCAGTCTGTGCTGATTTGCACCAGCTATGCATTACTGAGAGCCCCTTTATGGGTCCCATGTGCTCCTGTCTTTTTTGTTTACATATTATCTTTAAATTCTGAAAAATTTCACACTGGATGCAAGTTGAAAAAGTTAAGACTACATGTAAGACACCATCAGGAATTAGGTAAAATACCTCTCCTAGAGGCAGGTCACACATCAATTCCTCCTTTATTTCTGAACCTAAAATATCCTTTAAAAAACAGATTTAGGGGCACCTGCATGGCTCAGTCAGTTAAGCGTCCAACTTCAGCTTGAGGTCATGATCTCTCGGCTCTTGAGTTCAAGCCCCACGTTGGGCTCTGGGCCAACAGCTCGGAGCCTGAAGCCTGTTTCAAATTCTGGATCTCCCTGTCTGTCTGCCCCTTCCCTGCTCACAATCTCTCTCTCTCTCTCTCTCTCTCTCTCTCTCTCTCTCTCTCTCTCAAAAAAGAAATATTTTAAAAAATTAAAAAAACAGGCTTATTCAGGTATGGTTGATACACAATAATTTGCCCATGTTTCAAGTGGACAACATGATAAGTTCTTATGTGTATATACTCATGAAATCATCAACAAGACAATGAACATTTCCAACACCTTTAAACATTTCCTGTCTTTTTGTATCTATTGACCAGTTTTCTGTCACAATATATTAGTTTGCATTTCTTACTTTACATAAATGGAATCATAAAGTATTGATGGATGGATAAAGATAGATATTTTGGATTATTTCCATCAGTATAATCATTTTGATATCCATTCACTATGTTTTTTAAAATATATCAATAGACCATTCCTTTAAGTTGCTCAGTATTATACGGATATAACATATATTTTCTTATCCATTTGCCTGTTGATGGATATTTGCATTTTTACTAGCAGTAAATACAGTGGCTATAAACATTCATGTACAAGTCTTTGTATGGACATATGCTTTCTTTGAGAGAGAGTGTGTGCATGTGAGCGGGGGAGAGGCAGAGGGAGAGGGTGAGAGAGAATCTTAAGCAGGCTCCAGGCCCAGCACAGAGCCTGACACAGGGCTTGATCTCACAAACTGTGAGCCAAAATCAAGAGTCAGACACATAACCAACCAGGCACCCTGGACATATACTTTCATTTCTATTAGATGATTATCTATGGCTGGGTCCTATGAGAATTTAAAATATATTTGTGAACTAAGGATTTTCTCCACCATTTCCAAGGTATTAGCATCAGAAGGCCCTGTTAACAAGTACAGAGGTGAGAGACGGTATCATCTATTTCTAACTAGGGACTTACTTATAGCTTAGAAACAATTCTCCACGTGTAGCTCACATTCTGGCAGGTCTTCTGAGCAGAGGCACTTACAGCTTTTGTTCCAGAGTATCTCTGCAAGGCTATTTGTGGATCACAGAACCAGGACTAGAAAGAGGCACACATGGCACCTAGTGTTCCAAACTGAGAGAGACACTAGCCCCAAGGTTTGTGCAAGTGCGGGGCTAGCACTGGAGAGTGGCCATCTCCTTACACGTTGTGCTTAGGCTCCTCAGTTGCCTCACCCTAGCTGTGGACCTAGAAAGCAGACAGACCTGGCAGATGGAGACGGTATTTCTCTCCAGAGCAGAAGGCAGAGGTGTTTGCTCTCCAGGATAATAAAGGTACCTTATCCCTCTGGGGCAAAGGCTGGGCAAGTTTGCCAACAGTGCCCTTTAAAAGATTGCATTTCCTATGGTCAAAGCTCCTAGCCTGGGCTATAAACACAGCACGTGTGCAACACCCACCCAGGCCCACTTCTGCGTCACCTCCATGAGACTGGAAGGAAATAGCAAAATCACCAAGCTGATATTAACAATTGTATCATGAATAATGAGGTCCCTTCTTCTCTGGGTGACGAACCTGATATTGCTTTCAGCACCCATGAAACTGTGGCTGGCTCAGTTGTTAGCTTGCAAGCAGGGAAAAACATCAGGCCCTTCAGTTTTTGACACCTATTACCACAGAGTGATGCCAAATCCATTATCCTGATATCCAACCGAGAGAGAACTTTTCAGTAGTGTAGGCGTCTGCTGCATGCTCTTGGGTACAAAGCTTGACATAATTCATCCTAACCCCTCTGTATACTCCATTATTGCACTCATTTATTCATTCGGCAAGCATGTATTAAGCTCTTACTGCATGCCAAACACCGTGTTTAAAAAAATAAGATTTTTGCCCTCCTGGATTCATTGCTTAGTGAAGACAGCAGACAAATAAACAAAAAACTATAATTCATAGAGATGACTACTATAACCAAGATGAGAAGCCAGGGAAGGTTTTGAAGGAGGTGGTGTTTGAGGGGAGTCTTGAAAGAACTATAGGCACTCACTGGGATTGAAGGTGGGAGTTGGATGGAGAGAGCAGGCATGTGCAAAGTCATACATATATGAAAGAAAAAGTTACATTCCGAGAATAATGAGGGAATTACGATGGCTAAAGATAAGTTCATGTACTGAGGAGGAGGCAAAAGAGAGGGTGAATCCATGGGAGGGAACGAAGGATATTGGGAGAGAAACACTAAAGCGGTAAACATAGAAGAAGGATCTGGAATGCAAAATTAAGGGACTGGGGCTTTAAGTAAAATGGATGCTTCAGAGTTGGCTTTCATTAGTTTTGCTTTTTAAGTGGGGAAGCCACGGCATTTATGTTTATCACATTGAATTATAACCATTTGTATCTATAAAAATTCCCCCTGCTAGGACTGAGCTCCTATGGGACTGGGGGACTCCATCTTGTTCACTTTTGACCTCCAATTCCACTGGAGAAGAGTGGCCACTCAAAAAAAAAGAGTTACTAACAAATGAGTTACTCAGCAAAAATTAACGTGCCCTCTCAGATAATCTTTATGTATGATGTTCCTCAAAATGTCCTCTGTTTGCGAATAATTAAGACAAATAAATGAAAAACTGGAATGTTTCTGATATTTTTGAAAAAAATTATCATTCCAGGTTATAGCTTATAATTTTTCTCTCACTTTTCATTACTTTATTCATGAGATGGCTTTTTTTTAATCACTCTGTGCAGGATACTAATACAATACTTATCTCTACTCTAAAATAAATTTTATATTCTTATTAAATATACTTCTTTCAAATTTATAAGGTGCCATGTATTATTCATTGCCAAGTCTTGGCTCATACCACAGATTATGTATCACTTTTCCCATGTATCATAAGTGGTCATTTAGATTGAAGTCAAAATTATATTTAACTGAACTCATGGCTGTTGAGTTATTCTCTCATATCAAACTTATTTTCTGGCCACTTGTCTATGCCAAATGTTACAGATGAAAAATCTTTCATTAAAGTACTTATAATAAGAAGCTAACACACCAGTATTTGTTTTCTCCTATTTTCTGGGGCCTAAAAATTTTGATATGCTAATACTATGAGAAAACCCTGAGTGAAAACTTATCGCTTATTCACAAAGAAGTGAGAATATATTATACGTAGATATATATTCCAATGAAACATCAGCAAACTCAAAATTCACTTAAACTCTGTCCTTTTTCTTTCGGTTCCAAGGTCTTCGTTCAAACACTATACAGTTAAAGAAAACTTCTTACCGATCAAAGTTATTATTTTTAAATGCACTGTAACATTTTAAAAAGCTCTTTCACACATACAATTTTGCCCGCAATGACAAAATCAATGCAGAATCTTTCTAGAAGTCTTTCCTCTTCTGATAAAAACGTATACACTTTCTACTGAGGGTGATCAGACTCAAACGAGAGTAACACCTAACACAAGAGTTGATCACAGTAACCAACCAGCCACCTTCTCTTTTCCTAAGGTGATTTTGTCATCTAGTAATAGAAGCCCCAGTTTGGTTCCTCTTTCTCTTTCTCCTTGAAGCAACTGTAGTTGCTTCTTAAAAATAATAGCACTATTATGTTGTGCCAACTCTTGCCAATGTTCGTTATTGCCACATTTTTCCTGATATTTTGAAGTCTGGCAAAATAAGGTGTAATGAGAAACAAGGGACATTTTGGTTATTTGGTTTTACTGCTGTTTTGTTTTGGTTTGGTTTTTTTTGTTTTGTTTTTATCAAACACTGTTTGTTGCCAACCATTTTGTTTGCAGAAAGGGGTCGGAGAAAAAAAGGGGGCCGGAAGTTTAATCTCTTTATTGAGAACTCAACTTGATTCCCTTCTGTAAGCACAGGCCTACTCGGATATCCCATTGTGAGAGAAACCACAGGAGAGTAGAGATGAAACCCAACTCCATAGTTGGCAAAAATGAATGACTCGATTTCAGGGAACAGGTCCTAAGATGGAAAGAAAAAGCCTGGAGTCTTCTCTGAAACACAGTGCCTCCTACACATGTCATAAGGCACCCTAAGCTTCCTTTTTCTCATCTGGAACATAGAAATAGTTAATGCCTATTTCTCTAGACAGTATTGAGTTCAAATAACACCATTCAAGGAAAAGCAGTTCATAAATTCAATCTAGTTTGAGTTTTGCATTTTTCCCCATGCATATGTACTTTCACTATGCCCAAATTATATACATATATACCTTTTTCAAACATGCATACACATACATATAAATAAAACCAAAATCCCCTTAGACCTCCAGTCTTAACCATAGTATTCGTCTCTTCTTTCAACGAGCAACCATTACCAGGGGTTCATTGGAAAGCATGTGACCACACTGTATGGAAAGACCTACTTTTATATTCTTTAACTGCAGTTTGTTATTGTGTTTTGTGGAGAGGCTGCAGTTTATATATGTACTCTTCCCTTGACAGATACTACAGGGTTTCTTATATTGTGTCCACATAAATAAGACTGAGATGAACTGAACATCCTTGTATCCTCCTTGGGTACAGGGCGAGCGTGCAGAGCACGCACCTAGGGCAGAACCCCTAGGTCAGAAGGGTACAGGTATTTGATACATGCAACTCATGGTGCTGAAAGCCTTTCTGAAGGGGCTCTACCAGTTCATACTCAGCAGCAGTGGATATATTCCCTTACTCTCAATCTTTCCAGACTTATATTTTGTTGTTCTAATGAATGAAGAAATGACAGTTTACTGATTAATAGTGAAGATGTACTTTCCAAATATTGTATTAAATATTTCAATTTCTTCTCTGAATTCGCTGCGTACAGTCTTGCTCCTGTTTCTCTTACAGGTTTCTCCTTCTAATAAGGTAAAAGAGTTCTCTTTATGCATTGTGGATACTAATCCTTTGTTACATATGCTAAAAATCTCCTCCCTGCCTGTTACCTTTCTCTCACTTGTGTGTTGAATAGCACGACTTAACAAAAGTCTCTACCCTGACATACTCAAATGTATTCTTCTCCTTCTAGGCTTAGTTATTTGTGTTTTAAAATGTCTTCTATTCTTCATGGCCATAAAGATGTTATTTCACAATTTCCAGTGACTATTTTAAAGGTTTCTTTTTCAACTTAAACATCTAATTTCTCTGGAGTTATTTTTTGTGAACAGTCTGCTGGAAAACATAATCAAAAAAGACGTGACCACCTTTTGACCCAGGCACTGGACCTGTGAGCTCAAAGACCCCTCATCCCTCCCTTGTCCTTGGAACGTGACTTCTGCTTGCCTTTTCAGCTCCCAGAGAGACTTGAGATGATGATGTTATGTTGAAAACACCTGTATGGTATATGGGATTGAGTTCAATTAGGACATCTTTATAAAATTCTAAGATTTGGAGGGCGGGTGCAGCGATCCGCGCGTTTCTCTGCAGCCCCAGACAAGCCTCATTTGGATGCTCCTTTTACTATTATTACAACTGCCACCCACCACCACAGAGTGGCCTTCCTCTTTCTTTGGTCTCCCTCTGCCTCTGACTGAGGGGGCTGATTTGAGATTTCACAGAGAAAGCTGCCAAGAGGGTTGTGAACCTACACAGTCTGAGGAACCAATCTACTTTTTCTTACATAAACATCATTTCCCAACAGGATTTACTGAATGGCCCATCATTTCCGCATTAACTTTTAGGGCCTCCTCCTTCATAGAACTGCCTTCCATTTCTTTCTATGTTGTCCATTTGGATCCTGATCTATTTGTCTCCCCCTGCACGAACAGCAGGCTATGCTAATTACTACAGCTGCATGTTATGTCCTAACCTTTGGGAAAGTTCCTTTTACACCCATTTTCTGAGCATTTACTACTCAAAGTATTTCAGAATCTGGTTGGGCATAATAGTATATTCTGGATTGATTTGTGGACAATCAATATCTTGGATACTGAGCATTCCACCTGAGGAATGCAGCTCATATCTGCGTTTATTTATATTTTTATATCCTTCAATAAGGTTTAATCTTTCTTTAAAGATCTCCCATATTTTCCTATTAGGTTTGTAGTTTTACCAGGCTTGTATTTTTGTTGCTATGCTGGAAAGGATATTTTATCTTACCTCTGTAATTGATTGCTGCTGGTATATGGTCATTTTTTTTTTTTTAAATACTGACCTTAAAAAAAACTGGCTGAATTCTTACAGGTTTATCCTCTTGAATTTTCTATCAACAGTCCACAAATAATCAAATTCAGCCTTCAAGTGCTTAAGAGTTTTCCCTATTGTATTCAGTTTTGAGGACCTCCCACACCCAACCGGAGTGGGAATATTTAATCATCTACACAAACTATGATGTTCACTCGTTCTTAGTTTCTATTTACCATGAGATTTCATCAGTAATAGGTTTTTTAATTTTTCTCTTTTTTTGTCATTGATTGGGATAGATATACAGCTGCTTTAATTTAACTTGTTAAGGTAGCAAATTCCACTGATAGCTTTTATACTGTCTGAACATTCTTGAATTCCTGGTATAAATTCCCACTTGCTTTTACAGCTTTGCTATTTATCCAATTTTTACATGGGTTTTCATATCAATGTTCACAAGGTAAGACTGTCTCACAGTTTTCAGGTGGCCTTATTTGGTTGTAGTTATAGTCACGTAAAACGTTTTATGCATTTTCCTTTATGCTCAATGGCAAGTCTTAGAGAAAAAATGTGTTGCCTCGTCCTTTAAACTTTGGTAAAAGCTTATTCCTACAACTGGTTAGTCGTCAAGTTGTTTTGAGGGAGAAGTGTATTTTAAAGCACAGTTTTTCTGTTTTATTGAATTTTTTACATCTGCTATTTCTTAGGTGAAGATTATTGTGTATGTGTGCATATGTGTACATTTATTTACACATTAGGGTGTCTATATGCACATGTCTAAGAAATCTCTACTAGGGAAGTTTAAGTTCATGGACCAGTTTCTCTAACTATACGTGTCTGAGTGTATATGCCACCTTTTTTTTTTTTCATTCCAAGTACTGGTTTTTTCCCCCTTCTCATTTTTGTAGTTACACACCAAAGGTTTGCCTCTATCACTCTTCAAAGATTTAGCTGTTGGTTGTGTACCTCCTCTAAACCCATTTTATTAAATTTTCTAGATTTACTTCCTCTTTGGCTTTACTCTGTTTTTGTTTTACCAGTTTCTAGAGTTGTATCTTAAACTCATTTAATTTTAAGGAAGACCACGAACTTCCCCTCTTATAACTTCTTTCGCATTCCACAAGTTATAAAATACAAATTTTTCTTTTTGAGAGACATAGTGACAGAGTGTGAGCAGGGGAAGGGCAGAGACAGAGGGAGACACAGAATCTGAAGCAGGCGAGCCTGACGCAGGGCTCGAACTCACAGACCGTGAGATCATGACCTGAGCTGAAGTCGGCTGCTTAACCAACTGAGCCACCCAGGCGCCCCATAAAATATAAAGCTTTTTAACCTTTTAATTTGAAATAGCATTTTACTTTCGATACCATTTGAGCTCTTAAAAGGGAGAGCAGTTTTCAAAAGGTTAAGCTATTTCTTCACTCTTTTATTTTGATCTACAAATGGCCTGTGATTGGTTTTCAGAATTTAGCCTATCATTTGGGCCTGGGGCAAACCTCTTGTTTTAGAGTATCCTATGTCCACTTTGAAGAATGTATATTCTTTATTATGTTTAAGATTCTGTCTGTTATTGAGACTTTGGGGGTGGGTTTCATTTTTTTTATACACCTCTCTACCAGACTGATTTTCTTAAAAACCTGTACTGTGCTCCTCTCCCCCACCGGGGTTTGGAGTTTTGCTTAGTTCTTCACGTCATTTGTCAGTTTTTGTGTTCTTTATCTTTAGGCTATGTTGTAAGGCTTAGTTTAGTTTATAACTGCTGCAGGTCATCAGTTAGTCCTACCATTTTGAGACGCAGCCCCCCCCCCCACACACACACACTTGGTGCCTTTTAACGTTCGGGTTCCTGTTTCTTGTCAGGTATGTCACTAAGCCTGTTTTCTTTATGTTATTCTCCTGGTAGATCTAGACAACCCCTTTATTTTTCAACCTTACCGGTTCTAACATCTTCTCCTACAAGTTGCCTCAAACTGGATTTTATACTCCAGTCACACCCCTAACTGAGCATCTTAGTCCACCTGTGTTTTTATGATTAACGAATTTCAACTTAATTCTGCCACTCTTTTTTTCTATTTACCACAGCTTCTCTTTAATTCCTGGTTTCCTGGCTTCACTTGAAAGGATTTTTTTTTCCTTCCTGTTTTTCTCCCTCTTGCCCATTACGAGTCATAATCCATTTCTTTACTTCTAGGGATTGCCCCTACAGCTTTAGCATATTTGAGTTCGTTTTTCTTCCAAATATTAAGTTAAGCATTCATCTATTTTTTTTTTAACTACAAGACAAGAAACTTAACAGGATACTTTCTCTCTGCAAGTATCACTGGATTTCTAACACTTGCTGGGGTATGTCATTAATTATTCCTTTGTAGATTATGTCTTTTTCCCACCTCTGGTACCTTCTATGCTTTTTTCAACCTGAGATGCTCCTAAGTTTTATTCCAATGGGGTCTAGATTTTTTTTTAATGTTTACTTACTTTTGAGAGAGAGAGAGAGAGAGAGAGAGAGAGAACCGGGGAGGGGCAGAGAGAGTGGGAGACACAGAATCCGAAGCGGGCTCCAGGCTCTGAGCTGTCAGCACAGGGGCTACAACCCGTGAAGCACAAGATCATGACCTGAGCTGAAGTCGGAGACGAACTGACTGAGCCACCCAGGCACCCCTAGATGTTTTTTGTTTTTTTTTTTCTTTTCTTTTCAAGTCCTGCTCAAAACCCACAGTGTTTGAGGATCATGCTCTTCAGCTTGCTCCACTATTGTGCTGGATGCAGCTTTCTGCTTTGGAAAAAAACCTGTGAGATAGAGGTTAGAATTTCTTTCTTGACCACCTCCTTAACCATGCTGTGTTTCATCTAGAACTACATCCACCAGTTATGGAAGCCCTGCAAGATGCAGTTCCCACAGTGGCCTCCTCTGGGGGTGGGGGGACTACATTTCAGGCTGAGATTTGGACCAATTCCAGGCTGTGACCCATACAGGAAGTTCGTTTTAGAATTGAAAAAAAGTCATGTTTATAAAGCACTTGGAGCATTTTCATGTTGAGAACGCATCATTTTTCGACTAGCATAAACTAAGAAACAGTCTTTGGTGTAGGCTGTGAACACTAGGTTTTAACTAATGGGCATCTTTTTATTGTAAATGTAAGATCTCTCCACCTTTGTCAATCGTACACACTTACCTATGAACTTTAAGTTAATGTAATGACTGACTTTTATGTCTATGAAATCTTCATGTTCTCAATCTTCTTCTTTGAATACAGTATCCCTCAGAACAGCCATCCATATTCTCATCTTTAGGGCAATTGCATTCAGCGTGAGAATTAAGACTTTCCAAATGTCAATGAAATCATGTCCTGTGAAGACTCGCCTCCAAAAACCAGACTTTTGAGGTGCTTTCTGGCATGTATGACGTGTTCGTCTCATACTTCCTTTGAGAGCAGCCATACTAAACACAATCACAGTCACCTGAGTACAGCCAAAGCCTTTAAACCAAGTTGTCCCAAGCATAACAAAAAGGAGTCTTACAGGGATTATCTTTCTTTAAAACATGATAGTTCTAGTCCTTAAACCAGTTCCTATTTTTATTCAAATTTAGTTGATTAAATCAGAAGGTTCTAACTGCAAGAGGATTAAGATAACTCCCTTGAATAAGTTTTACAGTGTTCTTTCATATACATGAAGTTCACTCTTCACAAAAAGCCTTTACTGTTTTCCTAAGACCAAGTGAGGTCAAGAGATCTGTGCATCCACAGAGAGGGTCCATGGCTGAACCAAGACTCCAAGTATGACACTCAGACCTGGGTGTTTGCTGCCTCTTCCAGTCCTGCTCTTTCATTCAATTCAGTGGGGGGGGGGGGGGGGGGGGCGCAGGGAGAATCGCTCTAGCAAGACTAGCAAGATTAACTTAACGACCCCTTCAAGTTTACTAGAAGAGTTAACTGCCACAAAACTGCTAGATGTAGGTTATTGTAATCACATCTAATTTGCATTTAAACAGCCGCCCATGTGGTCCATGATTTAAGAGAGATTCCCCGCAGTGGGATACGTTCTTTGGGATATCAGCAACTATCACCAGGACCCAGTTTTAGAACATTTTCATCATCAATAAAACCCTCTTGCCATTTACATATATTCCCTTCACTTTTCTGTGCCCCCCAACCCTAGGCAACCACTCATCTACTTTCTGCCTCTCTAGATCTTTTTTCAACACTTCACTTGAAACGAATCCTATGTGACCTCTTGTGCCTGGCTTCATTCACTTAGAATGTTCTTAAGATTCATCCATTTATCAGTCATTTGTTCCTTGTTATTGCTGAATGTATCACATTTTGTTTATCCATTCACCAAGTGGCAGAATTTCCAGTTGCTTCCACTTTTTCCCCAGCCCATTTTTACTGCAGTTTGGTAGCTTATGGCTCATGTTTTGAGAGTTCCTCTCTAGAACCCCAACTCACTAAATGCCATGTATGTGTAGAGAATGTCTTATCTGCTGTCTCAGCTCCCTCAGCCACCTCTGACCCCACTCAGACACCAACCAATGGGTTTTAACAAAATTGGATTTTAAAGGACCTTAAGACCATTATAGGACTTCATTCACTTCAGTTTTTCATAACCAACCAAGTACAGGATCATTTATTCAAGGCATTTTTCTAGCATCCACAGATATGATTATAATCATACAATTCAGTAATTTTACTAAAAGTCATTGAATTACACCCATCAAATGGGTGTGTTTTCTAGTACATAAATCATTTCTCCAGAGTTGAAAAAAAAAAGGGGGGGGGGATAAAAACCTAAAGGAAAATGTTCAAGCTGTTAACCAGAGAAGCCAACACCCCTACCACAGCCCACAGAATGAGTCAGTTAGGAGTTTATTAGATGCAGGGTAATCTTGCTGATACAAACCCAGTATCTGCTGAGTTCTGTACGCTCACATGTCAAGCCTCCGCCTCTCCCACACTAGCCAAATCCATGCCAGTGGAATGAAAAAGCAACAGCATACTGAATTATCAAAACAAGTCTTGAACTCTATCAGAACTACCTTAGAATTGTCCATTTGCCATGTGTTAAGCATATTAAGTTACACAAAATTTAGGGTAGATTTACCAAATGACAATCTAAGACACCAGGTTAAATTTCAATTTCTGATGAACAAAGACTAATTTGCCAGTATACATATATCCCATGCAACATCTGAAGCACACCTAAACAAAAGGATATTTGGTACATTCTTACTGACAAGTTATTTGTTGTTTACCTGAAATGCAAATAGAACCAGGTATTCTGTATTTTATTGAACAACCCTACAAGATCTATGTATCCCCTTGATAACAAGGGAATATTAAAAC
Source organism: Paguma larvata (assembly GCA_030068075.1). Classification (NCBI taxonomy): domain Eukaryota; kingdom Metazoa; phylum Chordata; class Mammalia; order Carnivora; family Viverridae; genus Paguma; species Paguma larvata. The sequence goes on from CM057830.1 coordinate 17,650,957, forward strand.
CACATTATAATTGTTAGATTACATAGGCCATTTAAATACATTAGCAAGTTATCTCTAAAAATTAGCTTGTCATTTAATGGCACATCTGCCTGGACTACCTCTTTAGATAATCAATCATCCTCTAAGCATGGAGCCCATTCCCGAACCACAGCTGGCTTTGGTGGGATGTTAAATCATGCAGGTCTTGCTAATTTCATCTCCTAATGGATAAAGTCTTGGAACCCAACCACAAACCTGGCATACAGCAGCCAATCATTGACCACGGAATAAGCCGTGGGCATGGCACAAGATATTAATTCCTATCAAGACAGAATCCAGTCTGATACAAGAAAAAAAAGTGCTTAGAACAGAAAGGAAACCCAAATTATGGGTAGGCACAGGATGATAGAGCAGAGAAATGAAGGAAGCAATCCTCGGATATTGAGCACAGTTCTGGGACTAGCAATCTGTCCCTGGACTCTTAGACGCCACCACCTATTTGTACTCCCACTGTCCTATGATGGTTTCCCTTTATGGTGACACCAAGGTAAGTCAAACCCACACGTGCCTGATTTTAGACACGGTAACTGAACCGACTCTCCCAGGCCCTGGAATACCAAGAATGCAAAGCTGTACTCATTCATCTGTCCTAACATCAACAGGGTTAGACAAGGAATCAGATCATTCAAGCAAGGAATCAGATCATTCAAAGAACTCTTTCACCACTTTCCGATTCTAAAAGCAGTACCAAGAAGTATAGAAAAGTAAAGGAAAAAAATACACAGGGAACATGCAATTCTATTACCTAAGGACAACCTAGGAGGAAAAAAAAAAAAAAGTAATGCTACATGCAGTTTTACCCATCTAGGATGAGACTTTATTTCCTCCAAAATATTTTCAAAATATTTGAATCTTAATGAGTATATAACACCCCAGGGGGTAATGCTTTGTTGCCCATTTCCTACCATTAACTACACTAATAAAATCAAGTCTTTTACACATACCTTTATTCACCTAAACCTCATTTCCCTTATGACAAATTCCTAGTAAGCCAATTATTAGATAGGACTCCCTTTTGTATGGAGGAGATGCCTGCTTTTATAAGCTCCACATCTACCTCATCTCCCTGCAAAGCCTTCTTCCAATTTTCAGGTATAAAAATTTGCTATCCTTTTAAAAGCACAGGAAAACCTTGACTTAGCCTCACCCCTGTCCCCAGGACAGCCTTGGTCTTCAGAGAATAGCCATGAAGAGAAACCATTGAGTTCACAAATAGGAAGCCACTGTCTGCTCTCCATCTTTGGTGGCCTAGAGAATTCTGTAGAAGTCAAATGTAACTTGTACGAAACACTGGGCTCACTCTCTGGGGTTCCCAGTGGACATCTACTCAAGAGTGTTGAGAGCATGGCCAGCAAGACAGGGAGAGACAGAGGGGAACAGTGCTGGGTAGCCATGCTATGTGCTCAGATACTGGAGCTCCCAGAATGTATCACCAGATGGCCAATGCATATTGGGACAGTCCACTGGAGGATGGCTTACAGGTAAACGAGAGCAACATGCAGTTCAGAGGAATAAAAGCCTAAGAGCATTGATGGAGACAGGCATTAATGAATTCCAGTAGTCAAAATCCACAGTGTGAGCACTAAAAAACCTCAAGTTTTCTGTTTATTTTTTTGAGCAGCCAAGCATCAGGCATATTATAGTCTCCAACAGTGAAGATACAACTTCACTGTATCTGACTAGCCAGTTACAAGGATAGAGAGGTAGATTTGTTTGAATGACAGCATACAGAAACTTCTGTTATGACAAAAAACATGTGATTTTTGTTAGCAAAGACTTGTTTAAGGAGTCTATAAAACCAAAAGGATTTTAAGACAAGAATCAATCAATCCTAGAAGGCCTAGGCACAGGCCAAGTAAACCTTCTTAAAGAATAAGCATAAACAGCTACTTAGAGGAGGTCTGCATTTTGGGAAGAAGGGCAAATCCAATACAAAAAGGCAAGGATATCACACTTAAAAGTCTAAGGAAGATGGAAAATGCTGCAAAAAGCCTTCTGGTTGAATAAGGACACCTTTGGGAGGGAACTAGCTATCCTGTATCATTACAAAGTATTCTGCAACGAGGCAGGCTCAAGCCTACCCAAAGTCTCTCAAGATCAGAGCCTGGAGCCTGCTTCGGATTCTCTGCCTCCCTCACTCTCTGCCCCTCTCCTGCTCACACTGTCTCTCCCTCTCTCTCAAAAATAAGCAAACATTAAAAAAAAAAAAAAAAACTTAGACTGCTTAGCCTCTTCTACTCTGGAGTATTTAATACATTTTTTTAATGGCGAGTTTATTTCTTACAAAGTTTCTCAAACCTTTTTAAGTTGGGTATTTCACACCCACAAAGAAGAAAATACAATCCAGGCCATAAGAATAGATTCTGATAGTTTAAAGACTCTAGATATTAAGAGTTGTTGACAGTGACTTTTGTTGGCCCTTGATTTTTAAAAAAATGTATAGTGTCACCCATTTATGCAGACACTTGTATTGTTTTGTGTTACAGTCCTTAGGGATAAACAAGTAAGTCTTCAAATCTTGGGCTAATGTTTTTACAAGAGTATTTGGCTTTAACAGGACTCTGCTACATACTCTGGACAATTTCGTATTAAGTATTTTCCCATTTGCGTGTACCTGCTTATTCATCCTCTTCCCTCTTCAGTCTACAGAGACCCACAGCAGCACAGGCAATCCAAGAGGAATAGACAGGGCAACATCTATTTTTAGTAGGTCTTTCATCAAGTTCAACTTGGTCTTTTGCCTTGCCCTTACCTTTTTCTTGGTGTTTCAGAATAATGATTTAACATTATATCTGGAGAAAATTAACAATGAAAATTTAGAATCACAGCAGTTCCCTAGATAGACTCACTGTCGTTCAACCAGTGGCGTTCACTCCTCATTTTCCTATGGTCCAATTACAAGTAGATTTGTATTAATACCTACCATATGCCAAGAGTATCCTTGGGTTAAATTCTTTCATTTTAATCTAATTGTTGGAGTAAGCTAAGAAAAAGATTGAATCCAATATAGAATATACTTCTCTAGATCCATTTCTGTACAAGCTTGGAACAGAATCCTGAGTTCTATTTTGATAAGTATTAAAATATCTGTTGTCAAATCCTTATCTGTTGCTTAAGACTAAAGTAAACCCAAGCTGGGGAATCAGATCAAAAGCCTCTGATATAAGACAGATGAACATTGATAAAGGATTATCAATAGCAATAAACTAAATTTTTACTTCCCAGCTCAATAAGCCATAGGTGAAGTCAAAATAGGGTCTTTGCAGGCCAAGTGGTACTTCACGAGTTATTTAAGACCTTTGACAACTTTCCAAAGTACTTTTTATCACACACTGGGAAGTGGGAGAAATCCCCTAGCGTTCTGGCTTTTCCTGCCAAGTTGGAGGATCTGGCAACTTTAGACAACATTTTTACATGTAGACAGTCAGCTGGGTCCCCTCAGCTGCAGTCCTCTAAAGACACAGCCCTTGTCTCCATTCACTGCAATCCTCTCTTCCCTATCACCACTCCGAGCTCACTTCCCTCATTTATTTGACTTGCTGGCCACTACTGGTATTTGAATTAGCCACCCACTATCCTAGGCAGACAGAGCCTGGGCTTTCTAGTTCTCCAGTACAAGGAGACCCTTAGCCCTTAACAGCTCCCAACTGGGACAATGACAATGAGGCTAAACAAGACCTTAGGCCTTAGATTTACAATACAGCCAAGAAGTAGATCATCGCACACCCCATCTCCTACCTACCTGGTTAGTAGAAGTCTGACTTCCAGGATTAGGATTATATCTAGAATGTGTAGGGTAAAAGCAGCAGCCAGATGGTGAAGAAACCACTCTGGGAATCTACCTGCCAGAGGACCAAGAGGCAGTAAGGAATCTTCCTCAAATCAAGTTTTAGATCTCTCTCGAGTGGCAGGTGAAGATTAGTGGTTTAGACTTAGAACATTTGCCTAACCCTAGAGTATTCCATAGACTTCAATCCCACCCCAGCAGTGAGCCTTCACCGGCATCAAAGAGGCTGTAGAGCAAGATGAAGGCGGCTACTGAAAGCAAACAATCTGTAAGACTAAATTTTGGCATTTATCACTTTTGATTTTATTTTCTACTTTGGGTTCCAACAGAGGGATTCAAGAGCAACAAATTCAACAAACCTCTGATTACTGAGTTGTCTACTGATGCTTTCACCCAGCCTCCAGGATGTTAAAAGGAGAGACTCCAAAGTTCTGCTATGAAATAAACCTTTTTATCTTCCATGCTCATAATTGCCTATCCACAAAGGTAACCAAGCCAGCTCTCTAGGTTAACTCCAGGGTCACCTTGGCCACTTCTTCCCTTACCTTAGGAGGAGAGCAGAAGGAAAAAGGAAGAAGCCACTAGAAGTTGGAAGATAATCAGACTATAGCAGACAATATTGAAAACAGAATACTTGCGTGTTACTCAACCTGGAGCCACAGATCAACATCAGTATCACCGGGGAGCTTGCTAGAAATGCAAATTCTCAGGCCCTGCCCCAGATCCCTGAGATGTGACGATAGGGGCCAGGAGTTGAGCTGAGTAGGTCCTCTGGGTGCTGCCTTTGCACTACCTCCAGAATAAGAAGCACTAACCAAACACATCTCTAAAGCATCCACATGGTGAGACACTGTGGAGGACTCCAGGAGACTTTACAGGCTCTCGCCTAGCCCTTGGGTGACTTGCAGTCTTTTTCCATTGGCATAGGTATCGGCTACTCACAGATGCTAGAAAAATTCACAACCCAAACAGATCCCAGACAGAAAGAACATGCTCATGAGCATGCCATACATCTCAGAACTCATTGTAATAAAAAAAAAAAAACATTTCAGTCAACTTTGAGACTTAAACTTTCACCTGTAGTATTTCTTTCAAAAAGGATTAACAGTCCCTTTCAATCTAGTTGCCACTGCAATGTGAGGAGCGTGTTACAGAATTTCAGGAAGTTTAAGAGCAAGGATGAAATTCAACTCTGACGTTTAGCCTCAGTCCATCTCCCTTATCACCAGGGCTCCACCTCACTGACCACCTGAGGATCTGAGGTTAGCTGCACTTCAATTTAAGTCTATAAATAACTTATGCTACACACAATCATGAAAATTATACTGATTAAAATTACACACAGAATTCCCAGTAAATTCCATTTTACCTGTAAAAATCTGAATTGCCCATTACCTGCAGGGACATCTCATTCAATTCCCCTATCTATAGACGAACAAACCGAGCTAGAAGTAATAAACCTACTTGTCAAAAGCCACAGACCTCAACAGCAGCTATGCATATAAGCCTGCCTTTGTGACTACCGGTGGCCCCACACTGCTCTCAATTTTTTAGTGCAGCCCAGTTGCACTAAGAACTATCATCACTTGCTCCAGCCCACCTAAGTACCTGTTCTTTGAGTATGCACACTCCTTTCTGCCCAGCTGCTGGCCAACAGGAAGTGTATTAGCTACCCAACCTTCCAACAAACTGTCCGAATTAGCTTTTTTTATCTAATTTTGAGAATTCAAAAAACCTAAACATTCCTGAGGTCCATGTGGTCACATAAGAAGATGACTGCCTCTAATTATAGTAAGCATATTAGCAACTACCATTTACTTAAGCATCTACTATTTGAAGCCCTGTATTAGGTCCTTTACATGTAATCTCTTAGGACTAGGAGGAACAGCTGAGGTTAGTTAGGTTACTCAAGGTCACACAGCTAGGCAGGCCTATGGTGCAGACCCAAGTTGGACTCTAGAACCCATGTTCTTTCTACTGCACTGCTAATAAATAAGGGCCTTTCCATGTGGGTCTCAAGCATGATGTTCCAGTTTCCTGGCTTTGGGGACATAACCCCATTCTAAACCCAGGCAGTCTTGACTGAGGTCCTGACACTCCCTCTATGTCTTCATAACCATCTCCCCACAGTGACCAGGGCTGACATCCTGACTCTTGGTCACAGGCTGTAGTCCTGTTCCTAGAAAGATAAATATCTGGCAACAAGACCAGTCACCTGTCATTGTTCAGACCACTACTGCTGGCCCCATTCACCATACAAGCCCTGGGGTAGCATTAGTTCACCCAGCCTGATCCACTTTTAACATTTTCTCCAAGTTAAATGCTTGTGAGAGATGTTTTAATGGCCACCTACTACGGGCCAGCATTAAATTAGGCACCTGTAATAGAGTGTTGAGTGTGGGGTGGTGCTCATCCACCCTGGAACCTCGGGCTGCCTCTCTTCCAAGTCCACGTACGATCATGGCAAACCAACATATAGAAATATTCCTTTGGAATGCTGATAACTTTGGCAAAGCCTTGCAAAAGAAATATCCCAAGTAAAAAATCCCAAACATACACAAAGCACTTCTAGACTCCTGCCAGTTATGGGTTGCTCGTCATAGTCCACATGGTCAGCGGTAAATCCACCCAACAAAGATAGCAGTAATTACATCAGTGGTAATTATTCTGGACAAAGTTACTTGCTAAGACTGAGTCACCGTTAGTCAGGAGTAGCAACTGATCCTATGGGAGCTATACCAGAGATCAGTTCTTTCCAATGTGCATACACATCACCTGGGGCTCTTGTTAAAATGTGCATGCTAATTCAGTAGGTCTGAGGCATGGCCTGAAGCTATGCATTTTTTTAAGTTTATTTATTTACATTGAGAAAGAAAGAACTTGAGCAGGGGAGTGGCAGAGAGAGAGGGAGAGAGAATCCCAAGCAGGCTCTGCACTGTCAGCACATAGGCCGATGTGAGTTTCCAACCAAGAGTCTGATGCTTAACCAATTGAGCCTTAATTTCTTTTTTTTTTTTTTGTTTTATTTTTGAGAGACATAGAGACGGAGCATGAGCAGGAGAAAGGTAGAGAGAGAGAGAAGCAGACGCAGAATCTGAAGCAGTGAGCCTTAATTTCTAATAAGTCCCCTTAACTTGCTGATGGTGCCGATCCTGAGACTACACTTTGAGTAGCAAGCTCATAAGCTTCATGCACGCAGGCTTAAAAGGTAGAGAAAAGGGACGAAAAGTGCAGCACAGGGAATGCAGTCAAGAATATTATAACTTTGTATGATGACAGATGGAAGGTACACTTTTCATGGTGAGCACTGCATAATGTATAGAATTGTCAAATCCCTAGGCTGTATACCTGAAACTATTTTTTTTAATTTTTTTGTAATGTCTGTTTACTTTTGAGACAGAGAGAGACAGAGCATGAGCAGGGGAGGTGTAGAGAGACAGAAGACACAGAATCGGAAGCAGCCTCCAGGCTCTGAGCTGTTAGCACAGAGGCTGATGCTGGGCTTGAACTCACGAGCTGGGAGATCATGACCTGAGCTCAAGTCGGAGGCTTAACCAACTGAGCCACCTGGGCACCCCGTAACTAATTTAACAGTGTATGTTGAGGCACCTGGGTGGCTCAGTCGGCTAAGCCTCAGACTTCAGCTCAGGTCATGATCTCAGGGATACTGGGTTGCAGCCCCACATGGGCCCTGTGCTGACAGCTCAGAGCTTGGACCTGCTTCATATTCTGTGTCTCCCCCTCTCTCTCTCTCTGCCCCTCCCCCTGCCTCTCTCTCAAACATAAAATTTTTTTATAAATGTAACAATGTAAAACAGTGTATGTTAACTAGAATAAAAAATACAAAGACCGAAATAATAAAAACACCAAAAAAAAATTATAAGGAGAGATTATAATGTGCAGTTGATCTTTTCTTCAAATGCTTCTCTATTTTGAGAGGGAAACTGTGTGTGTGCACCAGCAGGGGAAGGAAAGAGAGACGGAGAGTGAAAGAATCCCAAGCAGGCTCTGCCGTGTCAGCACAGAGCCGAACATGGGGCTCAATGGTGAGATCATGACCTGAGCGGAAATCAAGAGTCAAACGCTTACTGAGCCACCCAAGTGCCCTTCTACAGTTGATCTTTGTACAACACAGAAATTAGGGGCACCAACACCCCACACAGGCAAAAATCTACATTTAACTTTTGGCTCTCCAAAAACTTACTATTAGCATACTATTGACTGCAAGCCCTACCTAACCAGTCAATTAATACATATTTTGCATATCATATGTATTATATACTGTATTCTTATAAACAACTAAGATAGGGAAAAGAAAATGCTAAGAAAATCTTAAGGGAAAATACATTTACAGCACTGTATCAAAACAGATCCTCAAGGGGGACACACACAGTGCAAATCCGTGTTTTTCAAAGTCAACTGTACTTACCTTGACCAAAATTATGATGTAGGTGACACTAAAACCTTTCTGCAAAATTGCATGATCTCACCATACAGAAAAAAGAATTGAGTCGCAGGACATGAGGGAGATGGCACCCTGAGTTGAGGAGTCTAGAAACAACGCCGAAATCAAAAAAGGGGGAAATAAAGCGACAGTCATATAAGTAACAACAAAGTTGTTCAACTGAGTAAGTATTCAATGTATGAAAAGCAAACTTAAGGTAGCCTAGAGCACCCGCTCAAGTCAAGCCCAGATAACAAGGAGGAATGCCAGGTAAGAACGGAGCAATCCCGAGATGCCAGACACACTGGCACAAAACAGGGAAACCCTCAAGTCTTAACAATCAGCAATAAGGGAAATCTAAGCACCACAATCCAGGAAAAAGTATGTCCAGCAAGGAATCCAGGAAAGAATAAAGTTTGGGAGCTGGAACACTGAGCGAACTACCCCAAACCACTTGCAAAGTTACGTGGTACTGTACCGACTAAAGGCCTTATACTCCTTCCCAGCTGTGCGGCACAGAATCAGCGAGTGTGAATTAAGTGGCACAGCTGTGAAAACTGGCGGAGTGCTAAGCATGCTGGGAAAGCAGAGTTTCCAAGCACAGTCCCGTAACAGCAATATCAGTATCACCTGGGAACCTGTTAATTCTCAGCCCTATTCCAAACCTACTGAATCTGAAACTTAGGGTGGAGCCCAGCAGTCTGTTTTAACAAGCCCTCAGGTGATTCTGATGCTGACTCAAGTTCCGGAAGTGCTGAGGTAGAGGTCACCTAGAGGTCACCTGACGTGTAAGTCGATAGATAAGGCCACTTATGGCAAAGCAAAGTCACAATAAATAGCCTTAAAAATGATGCTTTTAAAGCGCTAGTAAAGGCTAAAGACAGTTTACAGGGGAAAGAAAATCCAGTAGAGTGAATGTCAAAAAATAATTAATAAAACATGCTCAGGCATCAACAAAGTTGGGCAATGATATGCAACGGTAGAGTTTTGTCTGTGTTGAAGAATCATCCAACCACGGGTGTGATTTTCATATTTTTATCTGATAAGGAGAGAAATCGTGAGTGTCAAGAGGGGTCAACTCATAATATGCATTCAAAACTTTCTCAGGTGGTATTTCAAGAGACTCCCCTAAAACAAGTGCCATTTGGCACAGTGCTTGTGAAGATCACTTCTCACAGGGAGAAACACAAACCTGAGGAAAACAAACACAGTGGTCTAACGTGATCTGTTTGACAAAACTGTTGAGAAAGAATTTTGTTAAATCCAAACACTGCTACAAGACAGAAAATAAAACAAAAAAACATGGGGAGGTTTTTAATTATACTGCTTGATTCAGCACATAGGTGTTGAATAACTACTCTTTTCAGACACTAAGGATGCGACACCAAATAGAACATGATCTCTTTCAAAATATTTGCAGTACAGTGATAAGGACGCAGTGGACAAGATGACAGTCAACTAACAGTTTGCGGCGCTGTGCTAGAGGTTGACCTAAGGAGCCAAGGGAGCATAGAGTTACACTAGAAAGCACCACAGGCCTCTTTTCAAAACACAGTAAAGCTTAGTTGGACTCTTAAACACCAACAAAGAACATCTCAGCAGAGGGAATGACACTTGGGAAGATGTGGAGGCAGGATCTGACCGATGGAAAATACTGGAGGCTTAGAATGGCTGGGGGGAGATGTCATGAGGCTAGAGAACTAACTAGGAGGCAGTTCATAGTGACCCTGGGTGCCATCCTGCTAATACTGGGGAGCCAGGGAGGACCAGCAACACATAGGTGTGCCCTTCAGAAACACCGCTCTGTCTTAGACCTGTGGTTGAAAGGGCTGAAGAGAGGGCAACAAGGACAGCTGGCAGGAGCAATAAGGAAAAGGTGGCCACAATTTAAGTGAAAGACAAGGACATCAGAGCTGGGGAATGCAGGAATGATGCAGTTCTAAGGGGTGGCAAGGCCTAGAACATGACAGGACTGAGACACTGGTGCACTAGGATCGATTGGGGGTTGGGTCCTAGCAATTTGTAACCAATATTAGCAACGAGTTGGCAATTGATTTCATTACTTTCATAAACTAGAGACGATTTAAGGCTATCCCAGTAACTTCAGTTCCACATTTCAATCTGTTCCCCTGAGTGGAAGAAGAAGGACTTGGTGAGCCCATAATAACTGCTGGACATCTTCTCTGAGCAAGGCACGTGAGCAGGCAGCAGTGACAGGATGGGAACCTGCGCCCTCCTTCTTGGAGCATGCCAGATGCCCGCAAGGGGCAACAGGTTACACAGGCCAGGAACCAAGTTCGCCTCCCCTCAGTCCTTCTGACCCGCGTTTCAGCACATCACTGAGTGGAAGGAAAGGCAGGCAGACCACAGCCCTCCACTCCCTCTAACCTCGAGGGGGAGAACTCTGGCAGACACTGTGGAAGGTCATCTTTAGGACCCCAAAATCCAGTGCTCTGGCATCAGAGGCTTCTATGACAGGAGCAAAATACGTAACGTTTTCTTCCTCCTGCTGCTGGATCCCTTCTTTCCTTTGGGATTCGTATCGAGAGATGGAAACTGTGGGTGACTCCACCTTGGGAGAAGGGCACCCTTACCTTGAAAGGCCAAGCTGGGCCAGGGGGCGGTTCTCAGGAAAGGATGTCAGCTTGGAGCTGGAGGTGCCCCAAGACTCGGGGAAGAATAGGGAAGGGAGGATACAAAGTGATTTCTCAAGGTTCCTGCAAGTTCTGGATCAGCTCACCAGTAAGGAAAGAAGATGGGCTTCTGTTCAACACCCGAGGTCTGGATTATAAAAACACAGAGTGCATGGCTCAGGTTCCTGTGATCACGTCTTAGCCCCTCAAGCACAGGGTGCACACACACAGTCTGATTCTGCACCCGGACACCTGACAAACACACGGAAGGTCTAGAGGACAGGCAGTTTAATACTGAGAAATAGGAAACCTAAACGTTCAAAAGGCCCTGGAGAGATTTACAAAAAAATATTAAAAAGCAGTTTTTCCCATATAGCAGGATTTTGGGTAATTTTAAAGTCTTCTCTTTGGGACACCTGGGTGGCTCAGTCAGTTAAGTGTCCAACTTCGGCTCACGTCATGATCTCATAGTTCAGGAGTTGGAGCCCCGCATCAGGCTCTGTCCTGACAGCTCAGAGCCTGGAGCCTGCTTCAGATTCTGTGTCTCCCTCTCTCTCTCTGCCCCTCCCCTGATTGCATTCCATCTCTGTCTCTCAAAAATAAACATTAAAAAAAATTTTTTTAAATAAATAACATCTTCTTTTCTTTCTTCACCGGAAACTTCTATAATGAATGTGATTTCTATTACTGATAATAGAAATTAAAATTATTTAAAACATTTCATGATCATGATCATGCTGGACAAAGAACTCCGTGTTAAAAACATGACACCTTTCCACATATATATGATATATATGAGTACACAAAAAAAGTAGATGCAAAGTGATGAATCTATGATAGGAAGTAAAGATTAGAGAATGGCTGGTCACAACTGAAGATACTGTCCATTCTATGGCTCGAAGATACGCAAAACCCAACCAAATGTTACTGAAAGAGGTGAGAATGTACTGGAATGTAAATTCCCATGCATAAGCTCTGACATGCTAGAATCCCATTTCAATACAATGAAGGATAGGTCAGCTTCCTTAGATGTAAGAGCTATCACAGAAAATCAGCAGCTCAAGGACTAACAAAAATGAGTTCAAAAATGGGAGAGAATAAAACAATAATGGTTAAATAAACTCTGGTCTATTCGCACAACGGAATATTACTCAACGATAAAAAAAGAATACAATTTATCAACACATGCAATACTCCAGAGAGATCTAAATGGCGTTATGCTCGATGAAAAAAAATTACTCTCTAAAGGTTACATACTGCATGCTTTCATTTACATAAAATCCCCAGCATGATAAAACTATAGAGACAAAGAGACAGAGATAAGGAGTTGCCAAGGCATGCAAATGTAAAGGGCCATCACAAAGGAGTTACTCTGTGGTGAGGGAACAGTTCTGCATCTCCATTGTGTTGGTGGTTACGCAGAATAAAACTAAACAGAACTACATACTCACACACACACACACACACAAATGAATGCATGTAAAAACGGTTAAAACCAAAGGAGATCTGCAGTCTAGTCAACAGTCAGTTTCATGATTGGATATCATACTCCGGCTGTGTACTACGTCACCACTGGGGAAAGTTGGAGGAAGGATACACAGGAAGCTACATACTATTTTTGCAACTTTCTGTGAGTCTAAACTTATTTCAAGATACAAAAAAATTTAAACATGTCTAAACTGGTACATGAATTCTATGCACATATTTTATCTTTCTTCTTTAGCAAATGGGACATTTCTCATAAAATAATAATATTATTAAGGTGTAAGGGCGACCACCAGATAAATTTAGTACTATAGCATAAGAAATGCTCCTTTAAGAACTGGTGTGCAAGAACAAACATGAAAATAAAGACTGATACAAAATGCACCCATTATAGGAGTGGCCAAACACAAAACTAGTTAACTGTAAGTTAACTATATTCTTTAAAAAATTATATACTGTACCAATCCTTCTTATTTCCCAAATTATCCACACATAAAATCTTTATAGTCGTGGTTTTATTTCTGAATATGAAAGCAAAGTATATATATCACTCCTCCTCAGAGACAGTGGGTAGCAATGAATATACATTTTTGAAAGAGTACATTTCACTTTACAACGGAAGCTTGTAAAGAGAACATAGAATTACAGTGGACAGTAGAGCAGTAGTAGAGGGCTTCACAGTGAAGCCGGGACAGATGAGGAAAGCCAAGGGGACACAGACCTGGTCCCCCTGGTAGCAGTGAGGAAGGAGGGAGTGGAGACGTGCACAGAGGCTTGCCAGAGAGCAGGTGCTCAGGGCTATGCCTGCAGGACCACAGTAAGACCCTGAGGGAGTCAGACAGGCAGCAAGCATTGGGATGTAGAGTTTTCATATTAGCCTGCAGTAAGCAAAATGGAAATATACACATCTTACTGAAATTCAAGCTCCACCTCAGAAGCAGTGCCCTACCCCAACCCTACTGTCTGCGCATGGTTCTCACCTCGGCCCTTCTGCTACAACCCAGGAAGGGGAAGAGCAGGGGGCAATGTGGGCCACAGTAGAAAGACACATCTAACCCTTGCTGGGTTCCTCTGAGGGACTTCTGGGGAATGGATTATGGGAGGGTCTTTGGTCCGCCATTCCAAAGCACAGTTTCACGTTGACATTGGTTGACAATAGGTTCCATTCTTAAACTTTAATCCTCAGTTTCTCAACACTGTATGTTTATAGAAAGTATTGGCGGTAACTTTGAGACTAGTTTTATTTCTTGTCTTTCTTTTTAAAAATTTTTTAATATTTATTTATTTTTGAAAGAGAGAGAGAGAGACAGCACAAGCAGGGTAGGGGCAGAGAGAGAGGGAGACACAGAATCTGAAGCAGGCTCCAGGCTCTGAGCTGTCAGCACAGAGCCCAATGTAGGGCTGAAACTCACGAGCTGTGAGATCATAACCTGAGCCGAAGTCAGACGTTTAACAGATTGAGCCACCCCGGGCGCCCCAGACACTAGTGTAATTTCATTTTCATCCTTTATGAGGCCCCAATTCTTTCAGAATTAATCTTGATGGAACCCACTGGTCTTTAGCTTCAACATAATCCGGAAATTAAACAACAGCCACACAAAGAGAAACGAGACATTTAAAAGGTGGGATAAACAAAATAACAGCAAGAACACTTATTTAGCACTTACCAGGTGTCCGGTTCCAAGTGCTTTCGTGTGTTACCTTAGTTCATCATCACAACAACCCTGTGAGGCAGGCACTACTATTATCACTATTCCCACTTTACAGATCAGGAAACCGAAGCACAGAAGGGTTAAGCAACTTCCCCTAAGTCACACAATCACACATGGAAAGCTGTGATTTAGGCCCTGTCTCAACTCCGTGGAAATGGAAAAGAAACAAAGAAATAAGAAATTGGGGCTTCTCCCCCAAAGGGATGTTATCTTTAATCGAGTATTTGAATCTTTTCTGGTGCTGGTATCTCCTACTTAATCCCACGTCTTGACTTCCTAAGAGCACTTTTCAATAAAATGTCTTCTCCTCAGAAAACAACTCCACAGAAAATGAGTGGCAATAAACCAAAGATGTAGGTCAGGAGCAAGGCAACCAACAGAAAAAGAGATATACAATTGTATTTTCCTCCTTTGAGTAATTCAGCTTCAAACAAGCCAAAGTCTCTTGAAGTCAGATATCCTGTAGCAGGTCCTATTCCACATTTGAGAAAGAAAACAGAAAATAACTTAACTGCTATATATGTCATATTATACCCAGTGCAACCGTGTGGTGTTGGTCCACAGCAGTGGTTCTCGAACTTAGGCTTGTGTCAGAATCACCGGGAAAGCTGGTAAAGAACACAGAGGCCCGGTGTCTGTTCAAGCGAGGCAGGCAGGGGCTGGGCCTCGGTACTTTACCAGGTTCTTGGATGATTCTTATAGCTGCCAAAGTTTGAGAACCACTGTCTACAGGGTTCTGGGTTCTGGTAACTGGTAGAAAAGAGTCTGGGACAGCAAAGCAGCTCTTTTTGCTGACATAAGCTTCACACATCACAGCTACATCCTCCCTTCCGGTGTGTGTGTTCATCACGGCTCGCATCAGCCCCACATTGAGTGCAGTTTACCATCTGCACCTCCCAGTGTAAGCTCGATCTTGCCCAGGGCTGTGTCTCCAAAATGGAACCCAATGTCTACACATAATTACAAAATAAGTATTTGTGGAATGAATGAATTGACGGAAATCTACCAGCATTAAAGTCATAGAATGGGAGTATTGAGGATAGTATTCAATTGTCTCTAACTCCAAATAGCATATAGTTCAAATACTGAAACAGTTTTGCAGTGTGTGTGGCCACTCCAGGGGTTACTTCCTTTCAGTACCAAGGAACTGATTGAATGACTGCTTAGCGATGCTGGATTCTGAGCCTGTATTATCTCTTTCAGTAGGGAACCTGGGTACATATTAACTTCCTAGGGTCTCCTTAACTTCTCCCTAAAACATGGATTATTCTATTACTCACCCACCACATAAGAAGTGTTGGAAGTAATCAATTAATGACCTGGCCATTTAAAAAAATACTAAGTGCTGTTCAAATATTTATTATATGGTCCTGGTTCTAATAATGCTGCTACAGGAATTTCTTTCATTGAATTATATGTTGTTTAAATGTAAAAGAATGACCTTTAAATCATGAAACAAATGAATTTCTATCAATTGAACAAGTGTAATTTTTTCACAACTGGAAATAATTCAGTCTAAATAATCAGATACAAGAAATGCATACAAAAATGGCAGCACACTCTCTCTGAACATGGCTTCTACTAACAGAGCAGTTTCCACCTCTCGTGCCACACTGGCTTGACTGTCCACCAAAAGTGACACTGTGTGGGGGTGATTAAAGGGCATGGGATTAGAAAAAACAAGATTGGTGCTTGCTTCCAGCTTGAAGAGTAACTAAACTAAATGAACCTTCATTTTCTTCATCTCTAAAATGGAGAAAATAATCGTATACTCCTTAATGGGTTATCAGAAGATATCACATGAGAGAAGTGTTGAGCTTAATACCTGACACAAAAGAAGTGTTCAGTAAACGTTATACTGTTGTTACTGTCACTTTTCCATGCCAATTAGTGTCTGGGGCTCGGATAGGATAAGTAGTCTATCCGTCTGCCTGTTAGCTCCCACCCATCATATCGCAACACCATCTAGGTCAGTTCCATCCTAATGGCCTGAACTGCTAGGAAACGCTTTCCGTAAATGGTTAACATGTATACTAGATCTGAAAAGATAAGCGAGCTAGACCAAAGAGCCCCAGCTTTCACACTCCTCCATAGTCTACTCAGCTGCCATCAAGGAGGACTGAGGACACACGGAGCAGAATGCGGCCACCTAAATGGGTTTCCTGTGAGTGGGGAAACTTAATTATAACATGGGCTTGTCCAGAATGCCCTGCTGAGCCACCCTGATATTCTTACCGATCTTCAAGCTTAGTTAGCTTTCTATACTTCTGGGCATATTTGTGTGCCTGTGCGTGTAATAAACGAAGAGAAAATTCTGGTAGCTAATCCCTTTATGTTTTACACAGACTCAAAGACCTTTGCATCTACAACAGCAGGAAACATTTCCATTTTCAATATGGGCCTGCCATCTGTCCAAAGCTAGCTTCTGGAGCACCACCTTTTCTCCGTGGCTCTTCTCTACCACGCAGGGATAGTCCCACCAGTCTCTCACAGCAGCATAAGCAATAATAACTGCTACTTGCTAGGTGCCAGGCACTTTACACACAATTCCTTGAGGTATATATAATTATCCCATTTCACAGATGAAGAAATCATAGGCTCTGAGAGGTTAGGTAACTTGCTCAAGGTCACACAGTTGGTAGAGCTGAGCCGGGGTTTGAACTGAGATCTGTTTGGCACTGCAGCAAGGTCCTTTTCTCTCTAGGGTGCTTGCGGCAGGGTAGTGAAAGGATGTTTTGCTTTGAGATATGTTTGAAGCATTTTTTCAGCCCACCGTGCTGTGCTCACGTCACTCTGTTTCACCACAGCCACATAAGCAGAAATTGCTTTGGAACCTGCTGTCCCTGGGCTGGGCTTACATCCAGCTCCGAGCTGCACTGGGAAGGGGGGGCGTCTAGGGGGAGCAGTGCTTCTATTAAATTAATACGCTCCAACACGAGTGCATCATTCCAGTCACCTGAGAATAGGAAAAGCCTTATCAAGAACTTGCTATTCATTTCAAGCCACTTTAATCCCCTCTGGTTTGGTGCAAATTCATTTCATTAATAATTAACAGTACTTGGCAATGCTTTCCTTCAGACCCAGTTCTCGGTCAGCATTCCACTTTGCTGAACCTGAGAAAATGAGGGTCGAACCAAGAGAGAAAAGAAATTGAGAGAGCCAGGATCTAGCATTAACCCACCCACCCCAACCCCCTATGGTAAAGGCAAGCGAACTATTGAAGCAACAGATATTGGCATTATCTGTGAGACAGTTTGCATGATCCTTGTAGTTCATCTTCTTAATATTACATCTTTAATGAGCTCATCCATGCTTTGATAGTGTGGCTTTAAACCTTCCTTTGGGTAGATATTATAGATCAGTGGTTTTCAGCCTTGGCCAGGAATCAGAATCACCTCTACAGCTTAAAAAAAATCACATAAAACCTAAAACTTAACATCCACATACCTTGTGACCCAGCAATTCCACTCTTAGGCATGTGCCCTGCAGAAATACACACATGCGTGAACTTAAAGATATATTAGGATGCTCAGAGCAGCGCACAGTAGCCCCACACTGGAAGCCACCCAAATGTCCACCAACGATAGAATGGGAAATACATTTTCACACAATGGGATAATATATAGCATGTGAATGAAACACAACTACAGACACAACCGTATGAAGGAATCTCGCATACATAATATTGAGGATTAAGGCCAGACACAAAGTAGTCTAAACTGTATGAGTGTATCTTTTAAATAAACACCAAAAACAGGCAAAACACATCTGTGGGATTAAAAGTCAGGAGAGTGATTAAAGCTGGGGGATCAGTGACTGAAAAGAGCTTCTTCTGGGCTGTTGATCCTGTTGTTTCTTGATCTGGGCGTTGGTTACTTGAATGTGTTCACGTGTGAAAATTCACTCTGTATACTTAGGATGTGTATGTCCTTTCTGGGTATATATCACCCCCAAGTATAAAGTTGAAAATTTACACACATAAACCTATCGCCTCCAGCCCCATAGCTCCACACCCTCCTCCACACATATCCACGCACCCCTTACTTCCTCCTGGGGAGTCAAATTCAGCAGCATTGGGGCCCTCCCACACCTTTTGTGAAGCTTCTCCAATAATTCGACACAACCAGCGTCATCTCAATATCCTTAGTTTTTGCTGGCCTTCCAGCAGTTGGAGTCAATTTTGGTGGGAAAACAATAGAATTCCATTACCAACTGCATGATATTAAAATGCAGGAACTGAAAAAAATCAAATCAATTTACTGAGCAAAAGTATCAATGAGAATATTGTAAAGCTCCTCATTTTTGGCTTTCCAAGAAGGAGCCATGGAGGAACTTGAGTATTTTTGCTACTGGCGCCCTAATGAAGCTGATATAGCCTGTCATTGTTTCTAGAAAACAGTCACACAACAGTAACAGCATGACACTCATGCGAGCCATTGCTGTAAATGATTTATATAAATTTACACACTTACACATCATAACATGATTTGAGGGAGGAATCATTATATCTGTTTTACAAATGAGGAAACTGAGGCACAGAGGTTAAATAACTTGCACACGGCCATGCTGCCAGTAATCCAGAGAATCATGATTTGAATTCTAATAGTTTGGCTTTAGAACCCATGCTCTTATCTACTTCACTATGTTCCTGTATATGCTATGGTGTTTAGTATCTTCTCCCTATTTTAAAAGGACTATATTTAATGCATTTATAGTAAGTGGCAAGCTATGTCCAATTGAATATTGGCATCTCTGAGGAAATCACACGTGAAATGACTGAGATCAGGAATACAGGTTTCACATTAACTCTTTAATTCCAACTGTATTTAGATATTACTGACATATAACGTGTAGTTTAAGGTGTACGGTCTGATGATTTGATACACATACAGATTACAAATCATTTACCACAAGAAGGTTAGTTAGCACCTTCATCCCCTCACATAATTACCATTTTATTATAGTCCTAACATTTAAGATCTTAAGATCTACGCTCTTAGCAACTTTCAAGTACACACACACACACAAACACACACACACACAGTATAATTATAATCACCACATGCTGTGCATTATATCCCCAGAACTTATTCATCTTATAGCTGGAAGTCTATAACCTTTGACCCCAAGCCCCTGGTAACCACCCCCACTCTACTCTCTGTTTTTATAATTTGGCATTTTTAGACTCCACATGTAAGTGAGAACATACAGTATTTGTCTTTCTCTGACTTATTTCACTTAGCATAATCCCCTCGAGGTCCATCCATATTGTCTCAAAAGGCAATATTTCCTTCATTTTTCTGGCTGAATAATATACCACTGTAAATATACACCAAATTTTCTTTATCCATGTATCCAGTGATGGACACTTGTTTGTATGTCTTGACTACTGTGAATAATGCTACAGTGAATATGGGGTACAAATAAATATTCAGGATAGTAATTTCACTTTCTTCAGACACATACTCAGAAGTGGGATTGCTGGATCATATGATAGTTCTATTTTTTTAAGTTTATTCATTTATTTTGAGAGCGAGAGAGAGACAGAGCAAGCATGAGCAGGGAAGGAGCAAAAAGAGAGGAAGGAAAGAAAATTCCAAGCAAGCTCTGTGCTCTCAGCATGGAACCCAATGCAGGGCTCAATCCCACGAACTGTGAGATCATGACCTGAGCCGAAACCAAGAGTTAGATGCTTTAACCAACTCAGCCACCCAAATGAGCCCCATGATAGTTCTATTTTTTAATTTTAGGAGGAACCTTCATAATGTTTTCTAAAGCGGCTGCATCAATTTACATTTCCACCGATAGTGCACAAGAGTTCCGTTTTCTCCATGTCCTGGCCAACACTTATCATCTCTTGTCTTATTGAGAACAGCCATTCTACAGGTGTGAGATGGTATTTCACTGTGGTTGTGACTGGCATTTCCTTGGTGATTTGTGATGTTGAGCATATTTTCATGTGCCTGTTGGCTACTTGTAGGTCTTCTTTGGAAAACGTCTTTTCAAATCCTTTGTCTAGTTTTTAATCAAATTGGGTTTTTTTGCTTTGCTATTGAGTTGTATGAATTGCTTATATAACCTGATATTAACCCCTTATCAGATAGATGGTTTCAAAATATTTTCTCCTCTTCTGTAGGCTGCCTTTTCATTTTGATGATTATCATTTTGCTGTGCAGGAGTTTTTTAGCTTTATGCAGTTTCATTTGTTTATTTTTGCTTTTATTGCTTGCACTTCTGGTGTTAGACTCAAAAAATTGTTACCAAGACCAATGTCAAGAAGCCATTACCCTATGTTTTCTTCTGGTACTTTTACAGATTTCAGTCTTAGATTAAGTCTTTAATCCATTTCTAGTTAATTCTTGTGAGTGGTATAAAAGAGGGGTCAAATTTCACTCTTTCACATGTGAACATCTAGTTTTTCCAACACCATTTTTTTAAATTTTTTTAAAATTTGTTTATTTTTGAGAAGAGAGAGAGAGAGAGAGAGAGAGAGAGAGAGAGAGTGTGAGCAGGGAAGGGCAGAGAGAGAGAGGGAGACAGAATCCGAAGCAGGCTCCGGGCTCTGAGTGTCAGCACAGAGCCTGATGCAGGGCTCAAACTCACAAGCTGCGAGATCATGACCTGAGCCAAATTCAGGCGCTTAACTGACTGAGCCACCTAGGCGCCCCTTTCCAACACCATTTATTGAAGAGACTATCCTTTCCCCATTGTGTGTTCTTGGCACCCTTGTCGAAATGTAGCTGACCATATACATAACGGTTTACTTCTGCCTCTCTATTGTGTTCCATTGGGCTATGGGCCTGTTTTTATGCCAGTACCATAGAGCTCCCATTACTATAGCTTTGTAACAATGTTTGAAATTTGGAAGTGTGATGCTTCTAGCTGTTCTTTCTCCAGATTTCTTTGGCAATTCAAGGTCTTCTCTGTTTCCATAAAAATTTTCGGAATTTTTTTTTCTATTTCCGTAAAAAAATGCTATGGGAATTCTTATAGGAATTTCTTTGAATCTACGGATGGCTTTGGGTAGTATGGACATAGTCACAATATTAATTCTGCTGATCGATGAACACAGGGAATCTTTCCATTTATACCTGTCTTCTTCAATTTCTTTCATCAATGCTCTGTAATTTTCAGTGTACACACCTTTCAATCACACCCTTGGTTCAATTTGATGCTATTTTATCAAAAAAATGAAATACTTAGGAATAAATTTAACTAAGGATGTGATTGGGTTTTTATATTTCTTTTCAGATAGTTCATTGCTAGTGTACAGAAATGCAACTAATTTTCTATGTTGATTTGGTTTACCGTGACTTCACTGAATCCTTTTATTAATTCTAACATTTTCTTGGTGGAGTATTTCAGGTTTTCTATACATAAGATCATATCATTTACAATCATGGACAATTTTACTCCCTCCTTTCTGATTTGGATGTCTTTTATTTCTATTTTTTGCCTGACTGCTCTGGCTAGGACTCTCACCCAGTACTATGCTGAATAGGAGTAATAAGAGTGAGCACTCCTGTCCTCTTCCTGATCTTAGAGGAAAACCTTTCAAACTTTCACCACTGGGTGTGATGGTAGCTGTAGGCTTGTCATATATGGCCTTTATTGTGTTAAGGTATGTTCCTCCTACACCCAGTTTGTTCAGAGATTACATCATAAAAGGATGTTGACTTTTCTCAAATGCTTTTTCTGCATCTATTGAGATGACCATATGATTTTTATCTTTCATTCTATTAATGTATATAATTACTCCTGCTCTCTTGTTTTTCTATCCTTTCATGTTGAGCCTATAGCCGTCCTTAAAGCTGAAGTGAGTCTCCTGAAGTCAGCATGTAGTTGGGACTTGTTTTTTATTCTATTCAGCTATCCCTTTTGATTAGATAATTTTATTCATTTACATTTAAAGTAATTATTTACAGGTAAAGACTTACCAATGTCATCTTATCGATACTATTCTGGTACTTTCACAGTTCTTTTGTTCCTTTCCTCCTCTTTCCCTGTCTTTTTTGTGAATTGATGTTTTTCCATATTGGTATGCTTTGAATCCCTTCTCTTTGTCTTTTGTTTATCTACTGTAGGTTTTGCTTCATAGTCATCATGAGGCTTATAAAAAAATCTTATAGATATTACAGTATATTTTAAACTGATGAAAACTCACATACAAAACCTCTACCCTTTTGCACCCCGCCCCATATTATATGTTTTTGATGTCATAATTTACCACTTTTTATATTGTATGTATATTCATTGACAAATTACTGTAGCTATCGTTATTTTTAATACTTTTGTCCTTTAAATTTTTATGCTAGAGTTAAGTGATTAACACACCACCATACTAGAGTATTAGAATATTCTGAATTGGACTCTATAATTACCTTTACCAGTATGTTTTATATTTTCATGTGTTTTATATGACTAATTATGAAAAATTATGCTTTTTCATTTCTGTTTGCCAAACTGGCATTTCTTGCAAGGCAGGTCTAGCGGTGGTAAATTCTCTCTGCTTTAGTTTGTTTTGGGAAAATCTTTCTCTCTCCCTCATTCCTGAAAGACACATTTGCAGGGTGAATTATTCTTGGGGGGTAGTTTAGTTTTTTCTCCCAGCACCTTGAATATATCATCCCATTCTCTCCTCAGAGAAATCCATTGATACCCTTATAGGGTTCCTTTATAAGTGAGAATTTTTTTTCTCTTGCTACTTTAAAATTTTTCTATTTGCCTGAATTTAGACAGTTTTAGTATGATGTGTCTTGGAGGGGCACCTGAGTGGCTCAGTCGGTTAAGCAGCCAACTCTTGATTTCAGCTCAGGTCATATCTCACGGTTCATGAGTTCAAGCCCCGCATCAGCCTCTGCATTCACTGCACGGAGCCTGCTTCAGATTCTCTATCTCCCTCTTTCTAGCCCTCTCCCACTTGCTCTCTCTTTCTTTCTCTCTCTCTCTCTCTCAAAAATAAATAAATGTTTTAAAAATTAAGAAGAAAATGATGTGTCTTGGAGAAGATCATTTGGGATTGAAATTTTGGCCTGACCTGTTAGATACATGAACTTGAAAGTCCAAATCTCTATCCAGATTTGAGAAGTTCTTAACCATTATTTCTTTAAATAAGCTTTGTGCTGGGGCACCTGGGTGGCTCAATGGGTTAAGCATCCAACTTCAGCTCAGGTCATGATTTCACAGTTCGTGGGTTTGAGCTCTGCATCGAGCTCTGTGCTGACAGCTCAGAGCCTAGAGTCTGCTTCGGATTCTGTGTCTCCCTCTCTCTCTCTCTGCCCCTCTCTTGCTTGCACTCTGTCTCTCTCTCTTAAAAATAAATAAACATTAAAAAATTTAAATAAGTTTTGTGCCCCCTTCTCTCTCTCTTCATTTTCCAGGATTCCAATAATGCATCGACTGTTTCATTTAATAGTGTCCTTTAATCCACAAAGGCTTTCTTTACTTTTTCATTTTTTTTCCTTTTTCTCATCTGCTGAATGTTTTCAATTGATCTGCTTTCAAGTTCACATTTTTTTTTAGAGAGATAAAGCATGAGTAGGGGACAGGGATAGAGGGGGAGAGAGAAAGAGAGAGAAAATCCCAAGCACGCTCCATGCTCAGCACAAAGCCCAACATGGGGCTCGATCCCACAAACCTGGGATCATAACCTAAACCAAAATCAAGAGTTGGATGCTCAACCGATTGAGCCACTCAGGCGTCCCTCAAGTTCACTAATTCTTGCATCTACTTGATTGAGTCTCCTAGTGAATCTATCTATTGCACTCTTCAGTTCAGTCACTCTATTCTTCAGCTCTAGGATTTCTGTTTGGTTACTTTTAATGGTTTCTATTTCTTTATTAAACTCGTTCTATTCATGCATTTCTTTGCTAATTTCATTCAGTTGTCTGTTTTCTTGTAGTTCATGGAATTTCTTTAGGAGGATTATTCTGAATTCTTTGTCAGAAAATTCATAGATCTCCATTTCCTTAAAGTCGGCCATTGGAGTTTTATTAGTTTCCTTTACTGGTGTCACATTTCCTTGCTTATTCACAATCCTTGTGGCCTTGCACTGGTATCTGTATATTTATGGAAGTAAAAACTCTTTCAATCTTTATAGACTGACTTGGCAGGCAAAATCCTTCATCAATCAGCTTGTCCAGAGACTCTGGGTGGGCCATCTGGTGGTGTCAGTGGGCAGCTTTGCTGCTAAAGTCCTTGGGCAGGCAGGTCTGGTGCCTGGGTCAGCCAGTGGGCAGGCCTGGTGCATGGATACACAGGGACCAGGCTAATTGTGTCCATGGAGTGGGCCTGGTGCTAGGCCTGCCAGAGAGGCTGGATTCATAGGTGCCCACTGGATTCTGTGTTTACGGGGGACGACTGGGAACCTGGGGCCACAGGAACTGCCTAGACCTGCAGAAGCTAGCTGGTGCTGAAATATGCCAGGAGCCTGGTGGCAATGGAGCCACCCAGGGCCATGGCAACTGGCCGGCATCAGGGAGCCTGGTTCATAGGAATCCAGTGGGAGCCTGATGTAGCAAGGGTTACCTGGCAACCTGAGTTTGCAAAAGGCCATCAGGAGCCTGGGGCCAGAGGAGCTGCCTGGGGCCAGTAGAATCTGCAGGTGCTATGGTGAGCTGGGGGCCTGCATTCACAGGAGCCAAAGACACCACCTAGGACCATGGGAGCAACCTGGGGCCACAGTAGCTACCAGCAGCTGCTGGAGCCAGTGTGCATCAGGGTGAGATGGGGGCTTAGTTTCCCAGAAGCCTACTGGAAGCCTACATCAAGTCTTCAAATGCTGGGAGAAACGGCCAGGTCAATCATGAAAAAGATTCCCTGACCTCAAGGGACATTCATTTTATTTTCAAGTTTATTTATTTATCTTGAGAGAGAGAGCGTGCGTGCGAGCCAGGGAAGGGCAGAGAGAAAGAGAGACAGAGAATCCCAAGCAGGCACTGTACTGCCAGCCCAGAGCCCAACACAGGGCTTGAACTCATGAACCATGAGTTCATGACCTGAGCCAAAATCAAGAGTCAGACGCTTAACCAACTTAGCCACCCAAGTGCCCAGCAAGGACATTCATCTAAGTGTAGTCATTCATTCATTAGCAAACAGTGAATGAATGCCTCCTCTGTGGTAGGCATTGTGCTGATGCAGTAGACCTAATGGTGAGCGCAGTCAAGGGCAAGGTCCAAGCCTCCGGGGACTTCCTCATCCAACAGGCAGACACAGATTCAACAGCAGAGGAGCTATTGTAAGTGATCATGGAACTACAAAAGTATATAAAATGGCGAAGTATCCTTGTTAGGGAGATCAGGGAATGCTTCCTTGAAGAAGTGATGATGACATGAAATCTGAAGAATGAGTAGGAGGCGAAAGGGAAGGTGGGTGGGGCTATAGAAAGCTTAATATGCATGCATAGATAACTATAATGCAAATCAGAATGAACAAGTACAATATAGACATAAAAAGCACAATTGAACCTCAGGATCTTTTCCCTTTTTCATTATATAAATCACATGAAATTATCATATTTCAAGTATGAACCCAGAAACCCTTGCATTAGGTCTGTAATTGGTCTCAAAAGCCTGGAACACAATAAGACAAAAACCCTGCAGGAGGGGAATGTGAAATAGTACTTTCAAGTCAGCAAATGTTGAAAGATTCAAGACATCAAAGTGAAAAGGGAAATAATGGTATTTACCTTT